>CM057350.1:103641697-106340447 GCA_030015575.1 Agapanthus africanus | reverse complement strand
TGCATAAACAAGTGATTGGTGTTCGCTTGCCTCAGACAAACGCGATGACAATAATCCCGGCAGCGACGACGGTGAGAGGCACGCGTAAGGGCACGGCACGGTACGAGCAGCAGCGACGACAGCGAGCTCGGGTGTCGGCTGGAAGCAGTGGGTGCAGGGGCTCAGTGTTGGGGTGCTCGAAGCTTGCAGCTTGGAGGTGATGAGCTCCGACGATGGTGGATGATGAGGACGAGGGCTCGGTGTCATGGATGGGGTTGCCAGCAATGAGGTGGTCGGGGCTCATCTGCGAGGCGCAGGGGCGCAGCCTGCAGTGGCACGGATGATGAGGTGGCGATGCTTTGGCGGCTGCCTCGACAGCGAGGGGATCTTGGAGCTTGGGTGTGCAGTGGCTTAGGGATGGTGAGCAGGGGAGTAGCTCAGAGATGGTCGGCGAGGTGGAGGAGGAGGAGGAAGTCGATGGCTGGGGGTTGCTGGGCGAGGCGGCTGCGGTCAATGTTGATGGAGTCGGGGTTGAAGATGGGGTCGGTGCTCAGGTGAGTGTGCAGGCGAGGGTGTTGGGTTCGGGTGCTGTGGCTCGGTGTTGAGGGGGGAGGAAAGGAGGAGACAGGGGCAGTGTTGTTGGTGAAGGAGTTGGTCGGCGGTTGTTGGTTCGGAGGAGAATGAGAGAGAGAGAGAGAGTGAAGAGAGAGACGAAGGAGGGAGAGAATGAAGTAGAGAGGGTGAAACCGAGAGGGGCAAGGGAAAGACGAGGGAAGTCATGGTCATTGAAGACATGCGGGTTGTGGGGAGATGGGTGCGGCCGTCGCGGGTGAGCACGAAGAGCGGGATGGCCTTGGACCCGTTGGGGGAGCGGGTCTCGCGTGGGCACGGGTCATGGGGAAGATGGGCTTGAGATGCGGGGAGCCGAGGGAAGAGATGTTACGAGGAAGTGGCGGGAAGAGAGATGAGCGGAGGAAGAAGAAGGGGAAACGGGTGCGGGTCGGGTCGGGCATGGGTTAGGTCGAGTAGAATTAGGATTTAGTTTAGGTTTAGATTTTTGGAAAGAATTAAATAAAAAAATAATATATATATATATATATATATAAATGAAATAAATTTGGAATAAAATCTGGAAAAATACGGAAAATTTTATTCGGGACTGGGGACTTACATCTTACCCTCCTTTCAAAAATTTCGTCCTCGAAATTAGAACGAAAACAACGGTACAACACACTATACAAACAGATGCGGAAAACGTGCGCGGGTGTCCTCCTCGCGTTCCCAGGTAGACTCCCCTGGCGAATGACCACCCCAAGAAACTCGAACCAGGGGAATGACTTTGTTCTTCAGCACTTTTTCCTGACGATCGAGAATGGTGGTGGGCCGCTCCTCGTAGGACAGGTCGATGCCAATGTCAACTCTGAATGGTTCAGAACATGGCTGTCATCCCGAACATAGCGCCTCAACTAGGATACGTGAAAGGTATTGTGCACACCAGCTAGCGATGGAGGTAAGGCAAGTCGATAGGCCATCTCTCCCACTCGCTCTAGCACCTCAAAAGGTCCGATGAATCGGGAACTGAGTTTCCCGCGACCTCCAAACCCGATAACACTGCGGGTAGGAAAAATCTTTAGAAACACATGATCTCCGACCTCAAATTCTAGCGCTCTCCTGCTGGCATCCACGCAACTCTTCTATCGGTCCTGAGCCGTCTTAATGCGCAGTCCGATCATTTGGACTTTGTCTACCGTCTGAACAATAAGTTCGGGGCCCGGTAATCTCCGATCTCCCATGTCATCCCAACAAACAGGAGATCGACATTTTCGTCCGTAAAGTGCTTCAAATGGAGCCATCTGGATGCTAACTTGGAAACTGCTGTTATAAGAAAACCCCACCAAATGAAGGTGATCCTCCCAAGAACCCTGGAAGTCTAACATGCATGCCCTCAACATGTCCTCGAGCGTCTGAATGGTACGCTCGGACTGTCCGTCCGTCTGTGGATGATAGGCCGTGCTGAACTTGAGATATGTATCCAGACTCTCCTGTAAGCTCTTCCAAAATTGGGAAATAAATCTGGTGTCTCGATCTGACACTATACTGACCGGAACTCTGTGAAGTCGCACTACCTCTTGCATGTATTTCTCCACAAGCGACTATGTCGCCTGTTCCACACGGAAGGGTATAAAATGTGCAGCTTTCGTAAGACGGTCGACGATAACCTAGACGGCGTTGTTTCCCCTAGGGCTCCGTGGTAAGGCAGTCATAAAATCCATAGTGATGTGCTCCCACTTTCACTCGGGTATCGGAAGCGGTTGCAATAGTCCAGCAGTTCTCCGGTGTTCTTTTTTCACTTGCTGGCATACTAAACACCTGGATACAAACCGTGCTATCTCTCGCTTCATCCCGTTCCACCAAAAGTGTTGCTTTAGATCTCGATACATTTTCGTGCCTCCGAGATGCACAGAATAAGCCGAACTATGAGCCTCAGCTAATACCTCTTCTTGAACATCTCTCTTGGGAACGCAGAGTCTGCTACCGAATCTCAGAGAACCGTTCCGATGTATGAGTAAGTCTGTCCTCAGCCCGGCTTCCACCTGCTCTCTGAACTTTTGCAATCGAGGATCATCAGCCTCCGCAGCCTTAATGCGATCTACAAGAGAAGACTGCACCTGTAACTGTCAGAACTGCCTGATTGCACTCGGTGTAACAACCTCTAGTTCGAGCTTATGAAAATCCTCAATGATGCTCTTCTGACTGGTCAATATCATCACCACTGGCTTGCGACTGAGGACGTATGGTACGACATTTACCTTCCCCGGATGATACTGTAAGTCCAAGTCGTAATCTGCCATTAATTATAGCCATCGGCGTTGCCTCATATTCAGTTCTCTCTGAGTGAACGCGTACTTCAGACTCTTGTGATCCGTGTACACTTCCACCTTTTCGCCTAACAAGTAATGTCTCCATATCTTCAATGCGAAAACCACTGCGGCTGACTCTAAGTTGTGCGTTGGGTAGTTGCTCTTGTGATTCTTCAGCTATCATGAGGCATAAGCAACTACCCGACCATGCTGCATCAGGACGCAACCTAAGCCTTTCCCTAAGGCATCACTATGTATCACCAACCTACCTGAATTATCTGGAACTGTAAGGATAGGTGCTGTGGTCAATTTCTGCTTCAGTACCTCAAAAGCCTGAGTACACTCCTCCGTCCATACGTACGGTACTTCCTTCCGCGTCAGCTTTGTCAAAGGTTCAGCGACTCGTGAAAAGTCTTGAACGAACCGCCGATAATATCCTGCCAATCCCAGGAAGCTTCTGATCTCGGCCACTGACTTCAGTGTCGGCCAATCTCTAACAGATTCTATCTTTGCTGGGTTCACTGAGATGCCTTCGTCCGAAACAACGTGTCCCAAGAAGTGCACTTTGTCGAGCCAGAACTCACACTTGCTCAATTTTGCGTATAGTTTCTCTTCCCGAAGAATTTGTAATACCGTCCGCAAGTGTTCGGCATGCTCCTCCCGGGTCTTAGAGTAGACTAGTATGTCTTCGATGAATATAACGACAAACGTGTCCAAGTACTTCGAAAATACCCTATTCATCAGATCCATAAATATAGTTGGAGCATTGGTAACACCGAACGACATCACAAGAAACTCATAATGTTCGTATCGGGTCCTGAAAGCCGTCTTGCATATATCTTCGGCCGTTACTCTGATCTGGTGATAGCCCGAACGAAGATCCAGCTTCGAAAATACCTTGCCCCACCCAACTGATCAAATAAGTCGTCGATACGTGGAATAGAATATTTGTTCTTTATCGTAACCCTGTTCAGCTCCCGGTAGTCTATGCACATCCGTAGCGATCCGTCCTTTTTCTTCACCAACAAGACTGGTGCACCCCACAGCGAACCGTTTGGACGAATAAATCCTTTCTCTAGGAGTTCTCCAATTCTGCCAACTCAACTGGCACCATCCTGTAAGGAGCCTCGGAAACTGGCGCCGTTCCTGAAATCAAGTCAATAGAGAATCCCAAGATGCAAGGAGGTGGTAGACTTGGTAAATCTTCAGGGAACACATCAAGAAAATCCCGAACGATCTCTGGGACTGGACTCTCATCAATCTCCATAGCTGTCCACGCTTTTGGCTTGGCTCTAAACTTGGCTGGCTCCAAAGACTCGCTCCCGCCTTCGAAAACAAACTCAGGGTAATTGAGAATGCGGAAAGTCACCTTCCTTGCTTGACAATCAATAATTGCATGGAATGTACTCGTCCAATCCATTCTGAGAATTGCGTCATAGCTGCCCGTCCCGATTAACAGGAAATTCATATAGAATTCCCTGCTGCATACCACCACCGGACATAATCTACACTCTTGGTTGGACACAATAATACCGTTACCCGTATGTATCTCCCAACCCTTGGTCAACGGCTCGTGAAATATAGAGTGTGTGTGTCAACAAACCGCATGGAGATAAAACAATGCGAAGCACCCGAATCGAAAAGAACTCTAGCTGGTACAGAATAAAAAAGGATGGTACCGGTAACCACATCTCCAGAAGTTTCTGCCTGCTCGACGGATAAGGTGAAGGCCCGTCCCTGATTCCGACCGGTACTAGTCTGCCTCTGATCGAAGGACCGCTGCTGGGCCCCCCGAGGTGGACCCCTCTGAGCTGAAGTGCCATACGACGGTTGTTGTTGCTCGAATCCTCCCTGTAACTCAGATCTCTGGGGACATCCGTTGATCCTATGCTCGCTTGATCCGCAAATCAGACACTGCCCCTTAGCTCTGCGGCAATCTCTTTGCATGTGTCCTTGCCTCTTGCAATAATCGCATAACAGGGCCCTCGCTGCGGCTGCTGAGGTGAGAAGGAGCACTTCATCTATGTGACACCCGGCCTGTGAACTGGGATCGCTCCACGGGGGGGGAGGGAGATGGCAGGCCGTGCTGGAACCATGTGGGATCTCTTGTCCATCAATCATTGGCCCTTGGCCTTCTCTGCCAATCTTTCCTGTACTCGAGCAGCATTCAAAACTTGGGCGAAGGTTGGTAGGTCGAGAGATGCGATGAGTTATTGCAGTTCGATATCGAGCCCTTGCTGAAACCGTCTTTCCCTAGCGGCTTTGGTGGCTACTATGTACAGTGCGAAACAACTCAGCCGATTGAACTCCGCGGCGTAGACATCCACTGAGCGTCCATTTTGCTTCAATATAATAAACTTTTCCTCCATCTTGGCCTTGGCAGTAGCCGGAAAGTAATGATCCAGGAAGCACGCGGATAATGTGTCTCATCCAATAGGTTTCTCTAGCCGGCTCTCCTCTATGGACCACCATGTGCGGGCCTCGTCTTCTAGTTAAATCTTCACTACATTCACTCTGTCGTCATCAGGAATTCGAGCGGCAGTCAGGACGTTCTCTACGTTGATGAGCCATTGTTCGACCTCAAGTGGGCTTGCTGATCCCGTGAACACTGCTGGATGAAGTCTCCTGAAGTCTGAAACGGTACCAACCCTAGCCTGTGTAGTCGGTACGAGCGCCCTCGCGGGCAGGAACAGTCGTAGATCTCTCTAAGGCGGTAATTGCGGTCTCCTGTACCGCCTTCAATCCCTCGGCCAGGAGATCTGTCTTCCTATCTTGGGCTTGGGCCAGGATCTTCAGTGTGCTAAGGATCTTCTCGGTACGATCATGGGGACCGGCACCTGAGGAGTTGCCTGAGGAGTCCATATTCCTGAAAAGATTAAAAGAAATCAGATTCAAGTAAGGCTACACAATGATTCAACGATATTTAGAGAGTGAGGAAGAAATGTAATAAGGCATACGCTAAGGGTGTAACTCAATCTAGAGATCTCTCGACGGAACTGTAATTTCATCCAAAAACCCGGCGCTCTGATACCAACAAAAGCATGTCACGCCCCGCTTTCCAAAATACGAAATACAAGGGATGACTAGGCTAGCCATGCTCCTACGGTCAGGGAATGATCCCGCCGTAGTCACACTTCGGCTTCTATCATTACATGGTAGTCAGTAATCAGTACTCGAGTAAAGGAAAATCACAGTTCATAACTTTATTACATTGTAATTTAAAAGAGTTTGAGGTACATTTATTTTATAGAATAAACAACTAACCAATAAAACAGGTGCTGAAATCAAAGGTAATAGTGCTGGTAATGCAGTCGAGATCTCCACAATTTCGAAGGATAGATCCTGCTCCCGGGCTGTATCCACTTCGTCCTCTGAGCATGCAACACTCGGGTCGTCAGAGCGACACATATAGCAATGAATATATATTATATATATATATATATATATATATATATATATATATATAATGGGCATGCAATATTATTAAGTATGAGGAGTACAATGAATTGCAGAACATGAGTAAAATAAACATTGACTGGATATGAATGGTGCCATGTAAGTATCATGTCAATAAATTGGCAATGCGTATGTCACTACTTATCGGTCACTGAGTCAATAAAATCAATTGTGGAAAGAATGCCCGTGTTTAATAAGGGTCTCGTGCATACCCGAGACTACGGTCTACTGTGCCCGGGACATAACCCTATCAGCCGTGTCGTTAAGCCCACGACCTAAAGTATGTATATATATGTATATCACTAATAGCGAATGATCATCCTCTAAATCACTGTACCTCGCTAAATACGAGTTCAATTCCATCTTGATTTCCCCATTCCACAGGTTATAGTATGCATTCATGTATTAGATAGATTGTAAACAAATACGTATCGCTGTCACTTTCAATCACTTTTCCACTTGTCACTGTCACTGTCGTATTTGCCACAACGCGATCACTAACACTACTATATCGACAATGCAATTCGGTCGCTAGGTTTCAATGTGAATGATCACTAATCAGCAGGTATAAAGCAAACACGAAAATATGTAGAAACGCACTGAACAGATATTTACTATTCAATGACGACCAATACCATATAACTTGTAAAATTTACGATAAATCACACTTATAGAATCAACCAAAATAACATAAAAGGCGTATGAAGTACATTTGGTTATCTAAACATTAAAATTTATTTCATGTCTATCGGAGTTCAGGTTAGGGAATTATCATCATTTTAAGGCAGCGATCGATTTCTGGAATTCCAGTTTCAGAACTGAAAGCCCAACTTCGCGCACATTTTACCAGTGATTATGTTCAGATTCAGATATTTCCCTAGTTGAATAAAATCTAGTTCTATCAGCTAAGTTTTCAACGCATCAAACGGATCATCAATCGCACCTCTATATCAGAAGTTATGTTCAGTTTAATGTGACGGTATAAGAAATATTACTACAGAAACTGCAGAACATAACGACACTCTAAAATATAATTTAAATATCAAACGACGGTGAAAATGCACGGGACCAGATTCATGTGTTAGATAATTAAGATATCTACGCGACCATATTGGGATCCGTGCATTTTCAGTTTTATGCAGGTATGTACAGATGCTTAAATTCAGGTTTCCCTCATAGAATGCTGCTCTGGACTGCTGTCCAGAGTTGCATCCCCGGTCAATTCTCGTTGCCGTAATATATTGATATCGAAATATAAACTAAATATGGTTCTATATTATCAAGTCGACTTCGATATGAGCCATAGAACGTTACGTTACAACCATGTATTTAATTTTACAATGATTTTAGTGGGTTAACCTGCGCGGTAAATTTCAGTTTTAGCGTCGTCTTTAGGGGCGACGTTACAGAATTATAAGCACGATACATTTAACGCAAATCCTTACACTACGTACATCAATCAATAAGGGATTCGCCGATCATAAATTCCGGTAATTTAAGATAGGGTTTTCATTCATGTATCGCGTCAAACACATAAGTTATATACGATTATCAGTTAAAAACATCGGTTTCGGTTAATTAATCAAGCTAGTTGTTATTCGGTGAAATTGTAAATGATGTTGATACGGGTCAATAAATTCCTAGTCGGGTTTCATTCAATATAATCAACTAAGAGGTTTCGTTACAAAATAAATTGACTTATAATTTTATCGATGTTATACGTATATATGGGCACATACTCCGCATTATGTAACCTTGTTTGCTACCAATTAAAAAATATTAATTAGTATGCATAAACAAGAGATTAGCGTTCACTTGCCTCAGACAAATGCGACGACAATAATCTCGGCAGCGACGACGGTGAGAGGCACGCGTAAGGGCACAGCACGGCGACGAGCAGCGGCGACGGCAGCGAGCTCGGGTGTCAGCTGGAGGCAGTAGGTGCAGGGGATCAGTGTTTGGGTGCTTGAAGCTTATAGCTTGGAGGTGGCGAGCTCCGATGATGGTGGATTGACAAGGACGAGGGCTCGGTGTCGTGGATGGTCCCGGCGACGAGGGTGGTCGGGGCTCGTCAGCGAGGCGCAGGGGCGCAGCCTGCAGTGGCACGGGTGATGAGGTGGCGATGCTCTGGCGGCGGCCTCGACAGCGAGGGGATCTTGGAGCTCGGATGTGCAGTGGCTTGGGGATGGGTGAGCAGGGGAGTAGCTCAGAGATGGTCGGCGACGTGGAGCGGGAGGAGGTAGTCGAGGGCTGTGGGTTGCTGGGCAAAGCGGCTGCAGTCGGTGTTGATGGAGTTAGGGTTGAAGATGGGGTTAGAGCTCAGGTGAGTGTGCAGGCGAGGGAGTTGGGTTCGGGTGCTGTGGCTCGGTGTTGAGGGGGGAGGAAAGGGAGGAGACAGGGGCAGTGTTGTTGGTGAAGGAGTTGGTCGGCGGTTGTTGGTTCGGAGGAGAATGAGAGAGAGAGAGAAGAGACGAAGGAGGGAGAGAATGAAGTAGAGAGGGGTGAAACCGAGAGGGGCTAGGGAGAGACGAGGGAAGTCGTGGTCGTTGGAGACGTGCGGGTCGTGGGGAGATGGGTGCGGTCGTCGCGGGTGAGCAAGAGGAGCGGGGATTCGTCGGGGCCGTTGGGGCCTTGGAGCCGTTGGGGGGAGCGGGTCTCGCATGGGTGCGGGTCATGGGGAAAATGGGTGCGAGATGCGGGGAGCCGTGGGAAGAGACGTTACGAGGAAGTGGCGGGAAAAGAGATGAGCGGAGGAAGAAGAAGGGAAACGGGTGCGGGTCGGGTCGGGCATGGGTTGGGTCGGGTAGAATTAGGATTTAGTTTAGGTTTTGGATTTAGGTTTAGATTTTTTGGAAAGATTTAAATAAAAAAAATAAAAAAATATATATATATAAATGAAATAAATTTGGAATAAAATCTGGAAAAATACGGAAAATTTTATTCGGAACTGGGGATTTAGAAACTTGGTCCCATCAGGTATCCAGACAAATTCTTAAGACGGGTATCACTCAGATTGTGAGATTATTCATCTCCGCGATGTTGAGATATAGAAAGAAGAAATTGAAACATTATAGCGGATCTACTCACTATGACTATTTCCTCGAACACAGATATTCCTCAAACGAGATTTGAGAAACTGATTAGTAGAGAAGTTGGGTATTCGGTAGCATACTAGCTGTAGGTACGCGATACCGCAATAATTAGCCTTAAATGCAAGTGGGAGATTGTTGGATATAGTGCCCTCAAGTCAATTATTGTAATCATAGGCACGCGGTTGTGATGATTGAGAGAGGACCTGTACGGATTAGGACAGTCTTACTTAAAAATGATAGCATGCTATCTGGTTTGTCTCTATCATCATGTACATGCATTATATGGTATTGCATATCACTATTACATATTGATAGAGCCCATATGATTCTTGCTTGACTACCAGTATTATGACGGCGATCATATACGTGAGAGTTGGGTGACCTATAAAGCACATTCTTAAATGTCCCTAGTCGTGGGGATTATCGAGACTGGGTATCGATATTCCGGAGTAGACTAGTGTATACATTTCGAAACCCCAACGAGGGGTGGTGGCCGGTCTCACAAAGCCATTGGTGTTGTGCCACCTAAAATAGTATACAGGTGCTCACTGGAGGTCAGTACACTGGATGGACTCGCCCGAGAACTTCTACATGGTATTATACCTATCGTCAGATGGAAGTTCTCAGGTGGCATGAGTACAGGTTAGTCCTTTTGACCTGAAGTTGTCATTTGTCTCGTGTGAATTCCCACTGTACTTTGATTACTACTCTACCACGGCTCAAACGAGTCGTGCAAACATATTTTAGTTGGGTATAGTCCCGATCCACATGGAGACAGTGATCGACTGTTAGGGATTCATCTCTCCTGGTATTAGGAGTTGATGTTGCGCTGTGTTCGGTTGGTTATCACCAAAATTCCATAGCTACGGTAGGGGAGATTTACTGATAGTTGATCAGTAGTATCTCAGTTGGTGATGAGCTTGACTCGGACATGACTTATCGGGTTAGTAGGGGTCTGACGTTATCCACCCCCTAAATCCGATATACGATACTCTTTGAAGAAGAGACCGGATTGTACGAAAATTGTCACATTCAGGCACAGTAAGGTAAGGACGCACTTGATAGTTTACCCCCTTTCAACAACTACCTGGGTAGCCGTTACGTACAGCTAGTGCCGCTGACATGCTTGTGGTTAAACCCACTGCCAATGTATTGTTGAGTGTTTAGAGTCCTACACAGAGAGTTTTCCCAGTTCAGGCGACTGATGTAAAAGCCGTACGGTGGTACGTGCAGGGGTCCGATTAAATACGTGTACGCGATATACAGACTTTAATCGGACAGTTGATAATACTAGCCGGCTTATGATTAAGACGGATTATTAAATCAGGTTTTGATTTAATAATTTATATATGTATTTCGATACATGTATTTTACTATTATTTTTCACTATTTATTTTCTCTCTTTGGTGCTATCCGTATTTTTATACGGATACACGTATATATAGCGATACATATACCAGGTGAAGTATTCCGTATTTATACGGCAATACTTCTAGAAGATGGACACCTCATATTTAATTTTCTATTTAGAAAATTAAAAGGGAAATGAGGCGGCATGTTGAGTTGATGAAGCATGGTGCTATATAGTAGAAAGGCATGGCTTGGGTTTTAAAAATGTTTTTCTCATTTGGTTGCACTATTTGTGCATGGTTCATTTTATTGGTAGCCATTCGTTTTACTATGACACTTGATGATTATTTTTCTTCTACTCACTTGAGCTCCATGGCTCATGGCTTGTGATTCATCTTCTCCTTCTCCTTCTTCTTCTTGCTCCCATGTTTGAGTAAGATCCTAGAGAGAAATATTTAGTGAAATATTTCTACATCACCGATCATCCAAACTTAGCGGTTTTGGATCGTCGGTTCGAGCCTCCTCCACGTTCTCTCTGGTGGATCGTCTTCAAAAAGGGTGGTCAATACTCAAGCGCGATCCAGGCGGCTACGAGTTTGGAGGGGTCTTCCATAATTAGGTGGACACGTGACAAAGATTGTATTTCTCAACCTTGCATGCTCTAGCTTACTAGTTTAAGGTGTTTGGATCGTATCCTGGGGTTGACGGGACTCCGGTGCCCACGAAAAGTTTATGTTTTTCGCTTCCACCTCGTCCGAGATCTCCGCGGCGCGGGCCCCGGATCCCAACATAAAGCAATCATAGGCATGATAGCAATGCATTAAATAAACTTCAATTAATAAGAGACAGTCAGTATCATTCAATTTCCGAAATTCATTAAAAATCATACGTTCAGAATCAGGTAGTACAATATAAAAGACATAAAAAGAAGACTCGTTTATATAAACAAAAAATTGGTTTTATTCTGATATATGTTTTGGTTTGGGAGATATGCTCGTTTTAAAATAGGTGTACACTGCTGGAATTCCAGTTTCAGAACTGGAAGGCTAACTTCAAATGCAATTTACTATCAGTTATGTTCATAATCAAGGGTTACTACAGTTCAATAAATTCTTGATTTCTCAATTAACTTTCTAAAGCAACCGATAGAACATTAATAACAGGTGTGTACAGGGAGATAGGGTCGTTGTAAAATCGATACGTATAAATATCATAGTAGAAAAACAGCAGGACATGTCGACAGTATAAAATACTTTTAAAATATGAAATAGTAATTAAAATCAATGAAAATAATGTGAAATGTTAGCTAACTCAATTATCTACTCATCTATATAAGTCTCAACATCTCAGTATATTTATACAGGGTTCTCTCAGGGTTTAAATACAGATATCAAAAGAGAATACTGCTCTGGACTGCGGTCTAGAGCCATATTTCTCCCCTGTTTGCGATATCATAACCACACAATTTTCCATAAAATTTATAATAGATATTTAAATCATCCAGTTAGATTCAATACGAGCTAACATACGTTACAATACAATTTTTCAGTGATTTACTATGAATTTCACAAGGCGATATATACGGAAAAGTTCAGGTTTCTCGTCTCCTATTGGGGATGATATTTCGTGTGCGAAACTTTAACGTTTTGATCACAATTTTCAATACAACATTAATTAACAGTAAATGAAAGTAACGATCAGAAATTTGAACTGTTTAAATAAGGTTTAGATTTAGAACATTCGATCGAGCACTTAGTATATGAAATAATAACTTTAGTAATTAAGGTTTGGTCTAATCAAATTGAACGGGATTCGATCCCTATATGTTCTATATATTTAATACAGGTATTAATCCCGCTTTACACTCAGTTTGTTATGTCGCGCATAATCACGGTACACAATCTAAAACCGGTTGGATCACGAAACGTTTTAAAATATAATTTATGATTCGTTTATAACATATAATATAATAATAATAGCATGATAACAAGTGAACGGGATCACTTGTCTTAGGTCGCTGAATTGGAAGTGACACGGACGCGATGATCGGCTCGACACACGAGACGGCAACGAACGGCGTGGAGCTGGGCACGGTGCGATGCGAGTGTGGCTCGAACGCAATGCAAGTGTAACACAGACACAGTGTACGTTGCGACGGCGATGTCCACAACGATGGTGATTGCCTCGGAGACAGCAACGACGATGGAAGACGGTAACAGTGGCGGCAACACACACGATGGAGGTGACGACGACGGCTCGGTTCAAGAGAAGGAGAAGCTTAGGGCTCGACTAAGGCTCCGTGCAGTGGGGAGCTCGATGTTGGTGTAGTGGTGGTGACGGGGTCTGCTCGAAGTGGTCGGCGGTGAAGAAGAGGGAGCGAGTTTGAGTAGAGGAGAGGAGCTGCTGGTGAGGTTGTCGATGTGGAGGTGGTCAGTGGCGGTGTTCAGACGACTGTAAGCTTAGTTGATGTTTGGAGGTGGTCGCGGTGAAGGATGGAGGGCCTAGGAGAAACGGTGATGGTGGAGGTGTAACGACGGTGAAGTGGTGTTAGGTTGGTGGAGGTGACGAGGGTGTTAGTGGTGAGAGGAAGGGTCGGAAAGAGAGTTCTATAGAGAGATAGAGAGGAGTTAAAGAGTAAGAGAGGGATGTTGAGAGATAGGGGAGCAGAGACGGATCACGTGGGACGTTGGGAGGAGGCATGGGTCATAGAGGAGCCGTTGGCGAGGTCTACGACGTGGAGGAGAAGAAGAAAGGAAAGGGAAAGGGAAGGGCCGGTTCAGGTGTTTGGTTTTGGCCAAGGTCCAAAAGAATATAGAGAAGGAGAGGAAAGAGGTTGAGCTGGTTTGGGTTAGAGTTTGGTTAGGGTTTAAGTTAAAAATAAATAGAAAAAGAATAAGATGAAAAGGGGATAGGAAAAATACATAGGAAAATATTTTGTGAAAAATGTTTATTAAAGAGTAAAGGGTATAAGGAAACTGGTTATTATAATATTTCTTTGTATCTGACTAAAATTATGATGTTTAGTTATTTTTAAAATCATATGATAAATAGAAAAACTTTTATATTTCAACCTGTGGGAACATTTTATTTTAAGCGGGCGCTGTAAGTATTTATTTTTTTTTAAAAAAAAATTAATTGCTTCTGACACTTGACTAGGATGGATTTATCAGTTTATCCCACATTATCATTTATACATCGCAAAAGACATAAAATACCTGCTCTTTTCATCGACCGAAAGCTGTATTAGAAAAATAACTTAAATTCTACTCTAAACAACATAAAATGAAGTCCTACAATTAAAATAGGCTCTCGTTTTCTTTATAATGAAAAGTTTGGAGTTGTCTTTTTTCACTCTAATTATTAAGTTATGGAATGGAAATAATAACAAGAGTGATTTCTAAATTATGACCCTATCTTTGTTTTGTTGAGATGTGGGCCATATGATCTTAAACACAAATCTCTATCAAGATTTGGGATCCTAGGAATTTATAGCACACCTAGGTTGTCACCATCACATTGAATGCCAAAAGGACTTTTTCCGCTAACCTTATCCCTAACATGTGCTCCTAATCCTCATCTTCCTTGCCTTTTATTTTGCATTTTCCTTTCTTTTATAATTTCGCCAAAATTTCATGACATGCTCCTTCTGTTCAGGATATATATCTTACTTATCTTTTCTTATATTTTTCTCACTTATAAAATATCTAATGCTAAATATATACCAAGCAAACTACCAAATAATAACCCTAAATCTTTATATACAACAAATCCATTTATTTTTCCTTTTTGGAACCTTTATTCCTGCTCATTTCAGTAGTTATATTTTTTCCATCATCTATTTCGTTTTTCATTCGATAGTCTGCATTCTCATATTCCGAAATCTTATTTTATTGATCAATATATATTATTTGTATGCTCTAACATGATCAACCAGAAGTTGCTTTTGTTTCTTTATTTATGTTTTCTATTTTAGCCCAATTGATGTTTGATCATTCAATCAATTATAGTAAATCTAGCCAATAATTGACATGTTACTTTTATCAAAATATTCAAAAATGAAATTAATGTGAAATAAAGGATAAAGAGAAAAGAAAGAGAGTTTAATGAGCTGAGGAAAGAAAATTTGCATTAGACAAATAATTTTAATATTTATTTATCCATTACAGGTTCACTTTAATAAGAAAGATCTAATTTCTACGAAGAAAAAAATAAATAAACTTTGGATGATTTGTTGTACATTTTGGAAACATAAAGTAGTTATATGATATAACCTCAAAATTTAGGGAGGGGTCATGCAGGCGGTCATTTAATACACCGCTAAAACTTAAGGGGTTTAGTGAAATTTATCCTCTCAAATCCCATTCCTTTCACTATGTAAGCCATTTATTAAAGTCAGCATACCCTTAATTAGCATGAAAATTTTGACTGAACAACTTGCGGAAATATAGGTGCTAATTATTATTCTTAATACCAATTGGGAGCTTGCATATATACCCTTGTATTAATGATAATGAGAAAAACAAAAATGATAATCCACTATTTAAAAAAGGCTTATTTACTGAAAACTCCCAATGAATTTGAGAAATAGATCTGGTTGCTTTTGAGCTCGGACAATCCCTCTTTCATTCCCGCATTTCCCTCTTCTTGGGATTTGGACCCGAAATCCAAAAGTGAACTAGTTACTTTCGAACCTTTGACTATAAAAGAGTTCCCCGGTATTGGATTTTTTGGCTTAATATAGGCTAATCCAGAGCGGGTTATCGGGTTAAACGAGAAAGATACTGAAACTGGAATTGGGCACTCTAACTGCCTCTAAGAAGAGATTTCCTTGAGCCATACATACAATAAGAATTCCATACTTGATCTAACGGGTGTTTTATTTTCATACCTGAAAAATGGATCGGTCTTTACAACAGGAAGCAAGGTATAAAACCTGGCATTAGAAAAGAGTTTTTCATCTGTCCATCCTATATAAAAAAGATTTTATCATAAAAAAGGCACCGAGCTCACTTCATGCATATTATTATGAGAGACTCTGATATGGCTTACTGGCTCTAATTGTCCTATGAAGTTATGACTCTCGACGTACGAGTTTTAACAAAACTCATATTACCTTTGAAACTATCATGACTTGACGGTCAATATTACTGTTCATGTAAATTACAATTTTGCTCTTTATAAAATATAATATTATTAATTATAAATTATATTTAAATAGTTTTAATAATTATTAAATATAAAGTAAATAATTAAATTTTTTTGGGAACCAGGGATGAAGATCGAGGCGAGATCAGGAGAGGTATGGAGGTCGTCGAAGGAGGGGCGGCCGGCCATGGGGAAGGCCGGGGTGCCGCACCGACAGAGGTTGTGGTGGGATGAGAAGTAATTGAAGAAGAAGATGATAATGATTGTGATAATGAGGATGATGAAGGCTGTCGGGATCTGGTTCTTGTTCACGGAGTAAAGTGCCACATTTAACAAAGTGCAATGTTAATTGCCATGCCAAGGTTGCGGGAGCTACCTCTTGAATCCGTGGGGGCCATCTCTAGAGTCCGTGGGACCCATTGTAGAACAATTGGGAATTTTCGGAACACATTCCAAAAGTGCACCAAACTGCATTATAAATATAATGACACCACCCTCAATTACAGAGATGCCTTTTAAGTGAATCGGCACTACAGGAACTTGAGAACTCCGTAGTTAAGCGTGTTCGGGCTAGGGAAGTCTTGGGATGAGTGACCTTCTGGAAAGTGGGCCTGGTCGGGTCCGGCTCGCCCTGAAGGACAAAACCATGCGGTTTCGGCCAAAGCGGATGACAGAATGGTATTAAAGCTAGTCTCTCAATAGTAGGTCTGTAGTTCGAGGACGAACTATTGTTCAAAGGTTGGGGACAAAAACCATGCGGTTTCGTCCAGAGAGGACAATACTCTTTGTTATTGGGAGGGTGAGCCATGACAAAATGGTATCAAAGCTAGTCTCTTAATAGTAGTCTGTGATTCGAGAATGAACTTTGTTCAAAGGTGGGGAGATTGTCGGGATCCGGAGTTCAAGAAGTAAAGTGTCACACAGAACAAAGTGTCACGCCAATTGTCATGGCAAGAGGCGGGGGCCACCTCTAGAGTCCGTGAGACCCACTGTAAACAATGAGGACTCTTCGGAACACATTCCAAAAGAGGTCCGAACTGCATTATAAATATAATGATACCACCCTCAATTACAGATGCGCCTTTTAAGTGTGGTTCGAGGAAGAACTATTGTTCAAAAGTGAGGAGGATGTCGGGACCCGGTTCTTGTTCACGGAGCAAAGTGCCAGACAGAACAAAATGCCACGCCAATTGTCATGCCAAGGGAGTGGGGGCCACCACTTGAATCCGTGGGGGCCACCTCTAAAGAGGACCGGACTGCATTATAAATATAATGATACCACCCTCAATTACAGAGACGCTTTTTAAGTGTGGTTCGAGGACGAACTATTGTTCAAAGGTGGGGAGGATGTCGGCACCCGGTTCTTGTTCACGGAGCAAAGTGCCAAACAGAACAAAGTGCCATGCCAATTGTCATGCCAGGGGAGCAGGGGCCACCTCTTGAATCCGTGGGGGCTACCTCTAAAGTCCGCGGGACCCACTGTAGAACAATAGGGAATTTTTGGAACATATTCCAAAAGAGGACTGAACTGCATTATAAATATAATGATACAGCTTTATCCAATAATAAGCTAAAGCACTTACACTGGGGTTTGATTCCTCTCTCACCTGAACCTATAGATTCTGTTATCTGGTGGTGGCCTCCGGTCCGTCCGGTCGACATGAAACATCGCCTCGTAGGACACTTCGGCTCCGTCCGAGCAGGAGCGGGCCAATGACCGCCCTCCCCCAAGACGCCCAGCGTCTAGAAGTATGCACCGCTGGACTTTCGATCATTATTATATGATGCAATTACATAGACGCCTTTTAAGTGAATCGGCATTACAGGAGCTTGAGAACTCCTTTGTTAAGCGTGCTCGGGTCAGAAAAGTCTTGGGATGGGCCGCACCGGTTGCGACGGCGGCAATTTTGAGGGGGTAGGAATAAGGTCAAGGTCAGAATAAGGGTATTTTGGGATTTTTAAATTTTTTGATGACGTGGCGGCTTTAGTGACGTGACAGTGACATGGTGCAAATAGTACGTGTCACCGTTAAATTTGGTAGTTTCTTGATTATTTTAAAGGTAATGGCAGTTTTGCTAAATGGTCCAAACAAACTTGTTGAGAGTTTTAAATAAGCCTAAGAAAATGTTCAACAATTAAACATAAAATTAAGTTAAAAGTGAAACATAATTGATAATACATCCCAGCTCCTTCATCTTCTTATATTTGTTTGTTTCATGCAAATTATCTTAATTATGCAATTTTTTTAATTTGTTTTTGTCCTAACAACGGTTTGAGAAAATGAAAGGCTATCCCAAGGGTCCAAGATACACAAGAAATGAAAGTTGTTCAACATTTCAAAGATAAATATATACTTTGTTTTTTCCCCTTGCAAATAAACATATTGAACATGGTAATCTACTGCAAATAAATAGGCTAAAATTTCATAGTTCCAATATAACACCTTTGGTTAAAAAAAATTTAAATAAGAAGTGTATAAAGATTAAAAGATTTCATCAAAAAATCGTGCATGCCACTAAATTGATATATAGGAAGAGCTAATGATACTAGAATTTATGCACATGCGATGGACGTAAAATGCAAGGTCATAGATCTCCCAAAGCAAGTAAGAGAGAGAGAGAGAGAGAGAGAGTAGAGAAAGAGAGAGAGAGAGAGAGAGAGAGTAGAGAAGAGTAGAGGATGTGGAAACTCTTTATTTTAACTGATCCGTAAGCTAGCCTAACTCACGCACGCATCACACACAAGCATCCCGGGTCCACGGATTTGCGCTGAAAGTGTTAAATTGTGGGCATTTCCCCTTCTAAGGAGCGATCCCCGCACGACTCTTCAGAAGGGGAATTGGTATGACCAACCAAGTTATGCTCGCAGTAGATGTGAAAACTTTTAGAACCTGATGGAGCTCTGGATCTCCTTCAGATGTTATCCTCCGTTGATCTGCTGGGATGGCTGATAGACGGCTGAGATTGAGTTGGAGGGTTGAAGCGTGTGGATCTCAATGGGCTTTGAGTGGTTGTGGCCGAGCTACCTGCAAGGAAGTCCCGGGGTGGTTGCACCACCGAGGACCCTCCGACGATCAAGTTAGTGGTGTAAGTTGGGCAAAGTAGCGGCCTAGTGGAAAGAATTGCGTACCTCGATCGTCTTAGAGAGAGGTTTATATAGCGGCAGTTATGGGCAGACAGGCGCAAGAATCACGCCGGCCGTTATGCCTATGACGTCACGCCCGCATGATAGGCGGGATCCCGTATTAATGGCGAGACAATGTCACGCCCCACCCAAATACAGAAAGTATTGTCCGCTCTGGCCGAAACCGCACAGTTTTGTCCTTCGGGGTGAACCGGACCCGACCAGAGGCCACTTCCCAGGAGGTCACCCATCCCAGAACTTCTCTGGCTCGAGTACGCTTAACTATAGAGTTCTCAAGCTCCTGTAGTGCCGGTTCACTTAAAAGGCGCCTTTGTATTGAAGAGTGGTATCATTCCATTTATAGTACAGATTTGCCACTTTTCGGAATGTATTCTGAAGAGTCCCATTGTTCTACAGTGGGTTTCACGAACTCAAGAGGTGGCCCCCACGAATTCAAGAGGTGGCCCCCCGCCCACTTAACACGACACTTGGCGTGGCACTTTGTTCTGTGAGCAAGAATCGGGTCCCGACATTCTCCCCACTTTTGAACAATGGTTCGTCCTTGAACCACAGACCTACTATTGAGAGACCAGCTCTGATACCATTCTGTCACGCCCCACCCCAATACAGAGAGTATTGTCCATTCTGGCCGAAACCGCACGGTTTTGTCCTTCTGGGCGAGCCGGCCCCGACCAGGGGCCACTTCCCAGGAAGTCACCCATCCCAGAACTTCCGTGGCTCGAGCACGCTTAACTACGGAGTTCTCAAGCTCCTGTAGTGCTGGTTCACTTAAAATGCGCCTCTGTATTGAAGAGTGGTATCATTCCATTTATAGTACAGATCTAGCTCCTTTCGGAATGTATTCCGAAGAATCCCCATTGTTCTACAGTGGGTCCCACGGACTCAAGAGGTGGCCCCCACGGATTCAAGAGGTGTCCCCCGCTCACTTAACACGACACTTGGCATGGCACTTTGTTCCGTGTGGCACTTTGTTCCGTGAGTAAGAACCGGGTCCCGACAGACAGGCTCGTTAACGGGGATCGTGATGGAGTGGAACGTGGGATCGCGGGCGGCGGATATCTCGCGCATGGCGAGATTCGCGGAGCCATGGCATAGGTGCCTGTGATCAGCGCTGTAGGTCGGTCAGGATGAGACCGAGGAGGAAGAGCTCGGCGGGAGGCTCGGGAACGAGCGGGAGGCTGGGGCATCTTTGTACCATGATAGCTCGGAGCGAGCCGGGAGAGGTCTGGAAGGTCGCCAAAGGTCGGGAGACTCCTCGGTCCGGAATACGAGGTGCGATCACAACTGAAGTTCTTGATCCCTTCTTGTAGTTCTGGAGCACGTCGTCTGCCACGTGTCTGTATTTGGAGAGTCACGATATTGAGCCTCATCATTAGCCCCCTACTCTCATCTCGACCCGCTCCTGGGTCGGGTCGAGAGTGGTCTGACTGATCATCCGAGGTGAGTTCTCGTTCGAAGATATCGCCGGTCGTTCATTCCCGGGCAGAGAGTGGTATTTTCTTAATGGCGTCAGCGGATCGGGGGAGAGATCTCACATTAAGGGGGGAAGCGCCGGATCGTGTGTGTGCCCGTCGGAGTGACGGCCCACGTGTCTGGCGTTGGTTGGCTGGCGAAACGTGTCGCAGGCGTCCTTGCGCTCGAAGGGACGCGTCCACTGCGGTGCGACAGGTGGAACGCTGTCGGCCGTTGGTCGCGAAACGTTGTTTTGGCGGGAGTCGATCAAAGCCGTAGGATGCGTGCTCTGGCAGCTATAAATAGAGGTGGGATCCCCATCAGGGCCCATACCTCTTCATAATTTCCTCGTCCTTAGTCGTGTCAGCTCGGCGCTCTTCTCCTCAATTCGGATTCCGTGTTATTAATCTCCCGGGGATACCTTTCTTTGATCAGGTTAGATGTCTTCTTCAGAGGAGTCTGTAGATGTAGTACGGGTAGAGTCTAGGGATCTTCTGAAGCTTCCTCTTCTACTTCTACCTCTTCCCCCTCTGAGCTGGAGTTCACCTGAGAAGATAGGGTGGTCCCCAGAGTTCAGGCCGTGGGTGTTCTTGGCGTGCGAACCTCACTGAGGCGTGCAGAGGAGCTCGCTAACATCAAGACTCGTTTCTTCATTCCTCCCGGCTATTCGCTTCGTCTGGTAGAGGAGGGGGAGAGGGCAAACCAGGTACAGGGTAAGGAGATTGCCTTGTACCTGGAGGCCTTTTGGGCCGGGGTGCGTCTGCCCTTCTCCCCTGAGGTGAGTGAGGCATTGAGTTGCTTTGGGTTAGCTCCAGGCCAGCTAGTGCCGAAGCAGGTTCCTGGTCCGGTTGAAATTGTGTTAGATCCCTTTCAGTCTGAACCTTCTCCTCTCTTCTCTTTGCTACAAAACCACCCTGGCGCTCGTAGGGGCGAACCGAGCTGGATGTACCTCTCCTTTAGAAGACAATGGGGGACGCCCCCGGGTCGGGGGTCATCGTAGTGCCTTCTTCCATTCATGAATGGAAGAAGAAGTTTTTCTTTTTCGCCCTGCTCGAGGGTGAGGACTGGCCTGTTCCCACCCAGTGGCAAAGGGCCAGCTGTCCGTGGATGGGTCAGTCCAATGATCCCGATGCGGTGGCGGTGTCGACGTAGGAGCCCCTCCCCCGGGCCGATGTGCTGCTGTCTGAGCGGGCCCTCAGTTGGGCCGAGCTCAGCCCCGTCGAGTACGCGGGTAAGTTAGGGGCTTCCAGGCGACCTCTTTAGACTTATGCATTTTTCATTTTTCCTGGCGTTGCTGACTCCTCGTATTTTCGTCTTATGCAGTACCCATGGACATGAGCAAATTTCGGGCGGCAGCGGTCGACGTCAAGAAGGGGAAGAAGGCCGGAGGCGCCGAAACTTCTCGCCCGTCGTCGGTTCCGGCTCCGCCGGCGGCTACTTCGTCTAGGCGCCCAAATGCGCTCTGGGTCCCAGAGTCCAGTCGCGCACCTGTCCGAAAGCGTGCTCGGGAACAAGAGCCCCAGGCCGTCGAGGAGGGAGGTGAGACCGGTTCTCCCGCGTCAAACCTCAAGAGGTTCCACATGACGTCGCCCCGCACCCCGGCTTCCCCGATCCTCGTGGATGATAGGGATCTTCGCTTTGAGGTGCCCTCGGGGCTTTCCATCGCCGACAGCTTCCTCTCGGAGATGGAGAGGTCGCCCGGGGGCAGAATCCCTCGGGGGACCCTCTATGCCCAAATGGCGGCCTCTTCTTCTCTTCTCGGGCCCTTTTCTTATGATCCGTCTGTTCTGTCCGGGGCAAATTGGCATTCATCTCGGATTCGAGCTGGATCTCACGTTCGGTCCAGGCCTTAACCTCGGCCATGGTCTTAGGTTGCGCTAATGTAAAGGAGCATAACCACTCCCTGTGCCTAAGACCCGACCTAAGTGCCGTGATGACCGTTTCGTCCCGATATTCCCGGACTTTGAGGAGGGCGTTGTAGAAGCGGGTGACGTACCCTTTGAAGGTCTCTTTGTCCCCGCTCTTTATTGTAAAAAGGTGGTCAACGGTCCACTTCTGCCGCCTGTTCCCGACAAAGTGGCTGAGGAATTGAGTGGCCAGCTCGTCAAAGGTTGAGATCGAGCGTGGCGCGAGTCCTTGGAACCTGTCTCGTCCGGAGCGGATGAGAGTAGCCGGAAAAGCACGACATTGGACGGCATCAGAACAGTCTTGGAAACTCATCCCGGCCGTGAACGCGTCCAAATGGTCCTTTGGGTCGGACTTACAGTCGAAAAGCGAGACCTTCGACGGTTTGTTTCGAGAAGAGACGTGAACGGCGAGAAGCTCCTCGGTGAAAGGCTTCGTGAGCAAGTCGGTGGCGTATTTAGCCCTGTTGCTCGAATGACGACCTTCCCGATGCATGCTCTCGATTTTCTTTTCTAAGGCGTCGATTCGGCCATGGTACCCTGATGATTCGTCACATTCTGATCTTTGGCCTCTACTGTCAGAGACCTGTGTGGGGCCGCGGCCCCGGTTCCTTTCGATGAGGTTCCTTAGATCCCCCGGCGAGGTAGTCTTTGAGCTGCCGTAACGAGTCCCGTCTGCACGACCCCGTCGAGGAAGGGGATGTCGGTCATGCCTGAGCGCAGGCGAGCCGACCGACACCTCCTCGGGAGGGACATGGGTGTGATGGGGCTCGGGGCGAGGCGCTCTGACGACGGACCTCGGTGTTGAACTGTGGGGCGCCTAGCAGGCCATAGAATATGTTGGCCCGTGGGATCTGCAGTCGCCGGAGGTAGCGAGACGGTGGTCGGTAGTGCCGACGCGAGCAAAGTCTTCTCTTCCTCTGTAGGGGTCCCGGTCTCGAGGTGGGGGTGCGGCGACCTGGGGAGCTTGCCTTGCCGTTTGGACACGGACGAGCGCGTCCACGACGAACGCGAGTCGATCTATCCGAGCAGCGAGGGCGTTGATGGCGTTCGGGGGAGGAGATTCGTCCGCGCCTCCATTGTGGGGGAGGCGGCGGCTAGTGCTTGGATCATTGCGGTGATCGCTCGCCATGGAGTTGGGATTGGAAGATGAACTTTCGTTGAGTGGAACAAGAGGGTTCTCACAGACGGCGCCAACTGATAGAGCTCTGGATCTCCTTCAGATGTTATCCGCCGTTGATCTGCCGGGATGGCTGATGGACGGCTGAGATTGAGTTAGAGGGTTGAAGCGTGTGGATCTCAATAAGCTTTGAGTGGTTATTGCCGAGCTACCTGCAAGGAAATCCCAGGGTGGTTGCGCCACCGAGGACCCTCCGACGATCAAGTTAGTGGTGCAAGTTGGGCAGAGTAGCGGCCTAGTGGAAAGAATTGCGTACCTCGATCGTCTAAGAGAGGGGTTTATATAGCGGCAGTGATAGGCGGGCATGTGCGAGAATCACGCCGGCCATTACGCCCATGACGTCACGCCCACGTGATAGGCGGGATCCCGCATTAATGGCGAGACAGACTCGTTAACGGGGATCGTGATGGCGTGGAACGTGGGATCGCGGATGGCGGATATCTCGTGCATGGTGAGATTCACAGAGCCATAGCGTAGGTGCCTGTGATCAGCGCTGTGGGTTGGTCAGGATGAGACCGAGGAGGAAGAGCTCGGCGGGAGGCTCGGGAATGAGCGGGAGGCCGGGGCATCTTTGTACCATGATAGCTGTTCATATCAGAATTTTGCATTATTATATCGCCCATTCTTAATCACATTACATATAAATAGGTGATTTTTATCCATGTCTGCTAAATAGATGCAGGTTACAGATTCTCAGAACATTACAGTGAAATTCATGAAAAGTTGCTACAAATGTGAGACTACGACCAACAATAAATGAATCCGTATGATACTGCCTACCAGTTCAAGGAACAAATGAAAATCAGTAGACAGTTCAAATGCACAAAGCACAAGGGCAGCACAAGATTCAAAACTTCAACGCGAAACTCACGGTAAAAGTCCACATCTTTCTACACTGTTGGAAATCTGGAAGAAAATAAAAGAGATTCTGAGGAACCAAGTGAAGAAAACAAAAATTAAAAGCAACATGAAGCAACCCTGAAGAATCTAGCCAAGGATCCCACAATACGGCCGCGGAACTGCGGCCAAACATGCCTTTCTGCCGCGGATCCGCGGCCGTATGATGCACGTGTCGGTGCATGTGTCGGTGGGTGTCGGTGCTTTGACCCGGCTTTCTTAGGGTAGTCTTGTAAATTCAAGTATTGATCAGAATGTAACCTAGGGTTTTTTCTATCTATAAATAGAAAAGCCAAAAGCCAAATGAAGGCATGCCTCTTCTTAATTCTTAGATTTAAATTTTTATTCAAGTTGTAATGCATTGCTAAGAGGTCATCAATAAAAGTGAGTTTTATTTTTTTATCTTGCATTTTTTATCTGCAATTTATTACTTGCTATTTTATTTTGTTCTTTTATTATCTGCAATTTAGATTATTAAACAAAAATATAAACATGAATTTTATCGTCACTTTCCTAATGAGTGAGTAATCCCTCACTTGTTAGGGTTAGGATAGGGAAGGTTTGAGAGAAGGAAAACTCTTTCATTCCTTTCCTTGCCCATATAATTTAATTAGGACTCTATTTAATTCAACCACACTCTGCTCACTACGGCACCCTATCCTACATGATAGCGGTGATTCCCTAATTAGACCGGTTGTGGTTAAATTAACCGGAGGTTGGGGCTAAGAGCCAAGAACGGACGGACAAGGACCAAAAGGAAGAAACTAAGTTTCTTCCTAGTCGTGCTAATCCCCGTTGTTGACTATTACCCTAACACCTATATTCTTAACTAGGGCATTGAAAGATGTGGGAAGAATCCCTATTTTAAACTAACATAGTCTTAACCCTACCAAGCCTTTAAATCAATTTATTCTCATTCTTACATCTTAAATCAAAACCTACCAAATTTAGGACTTAACTCGTTAGAACTTAAAGAAAAGAACACAATTTCCCTGTGGATCGACTCGTACTCAACCGGCTAGCTACCAAGCGACACCGTCTTGATTGCTGTATTCTTAATTTTAAAACGCACGTGCAAAAACTCCAACAATCAAATAGCGTCGTTGCCGGGGAAACGGTAGTTTATTTCTTTTTGTAATTTCCGGTTAATTAAATAAAAAAAATTGAAAAAAAATACAAGATACATAAAAAAATCATCTTGTTATTTTTGATTGGTTTTGTGTGAATTGTGCAGGAAAAGAAGACGGACTGATTCAGATCTGGAGCAAGCCCAGTGAACAAATCAAGAAACAGAGGATCTAAACAGACAGAGGAGAACCATAACAGCACACAGAAAAATTTTGGAGGCCTAAACCAACCGAACCACCGCGGAACCGCGGCTAAAGTAGGGGTTTGACCGCGGAACCGCTGTCAAATAAGTGACGTCATCATTTTGAAAACTCTCTGTGAGTATATTTTTTCTCCTCCTACCCTCTGCACTCCACTGAAAAATTTTCCTGCAGGTATTCTTTGCACATCAACCTCTTCTCCCTCTCCAATAAATCATTTTATGCTGGATTCTTTGCGCCGCAAATAAAAAGAAAATTTATTTTTGGTAAGTGTTTTAGATTTTGTGTGTTACTGTTTTGCATATTTAAAACGGAATCTAAGGGGCTATAACACCAATTAAGATTGGGTGGGGATTTCATTACCCTTCCTAAGATCCCAGAAATCACATAAAGCATATGCATCACCCTTAAACTAATTAAAAAATATCTAGACTCAGCTAATAAGGACTGTCGCGCTCATTAGGAGAGAGGAAGGTTGTGGGCATTCAGTCATTTATCTAAACCTGACTTTGTGGTGCCTAGGCTGGACAAGTAAGAAAAGTAACTTTAAAAGGCCCGTCTCACGGTGATTCGTGAGCGGAACCCTCCTTTCTTCACTTGTGCTTACCTGGCCACAATTGGCGGTGAAGAGGCGATTTGAGGGATATCTCATAACTTGTCGCTTTGGACCAGTTAGGAGCAGTCTAGTTGACTTAGGAGACCCTAGCTCTAGGCTTGATTGTGCATGCTTAAATTGTGATTGTTTGAAAGTGTGTCGTAGTTCCGTACAAATTTTTTTGCAAAAAACTCTTTATAAAAATATAAGAACAAAAAAAAAATTTACAAAAACTTGCCATTTGTCACTAGAATGCAGTGATCAATTGTTGAAATGGTTCAATGAACCTATGTTTTGGAAACATGACAATTGAACTCAACATTTTTAAGTTGGGGAATCAGCCCTTCGAACCTAATGCTAATTAACGAGACTTCTTTATCTTTTGAGTTGTTCTGCCGGATCGTTCGCTCAAGATTACTTGATATTTGCTCGATCCAAGAGATCACCCAGGAGGACTGCGAGCTCGAGAAATTTATGTTCGATCACATCAATTTTGACGCCACTAGTGCGTTCCTCCTTGAATCTGATACTGCTTTCACGCCCGATAGTAATTACGAATGTTTCACTTTCTTGCACGATCTTGACCATTCACCATCCGAGTTTGAATCCTTTGAATTTTCGGATAAGTTAGCTGAACCATCCGACTCGGTTGCTTACACTCATTTTGAATCTCTGTTGGAATCCTTTGAGTTTGAGACAATTTCACCGATTTTACCTTCAATTGTTTCGCCTCCAACACTCGAACTCAAGCTATTGCCGTCTCACCTTAAATACGCTTACTTAGGTGAGAATGAGACCCTTCCTGTTATAATCTCGGCTTCTCTAGCCCTAGAGCAAGAGAAAGCCCTTTTAACGGTCTTACAAAGAAATCGGCAAGCTTTTGGCTCGACTATGGCGGACATCAAGGGGATTAGTCCCCTAATAGTTGAACATCATATTCATATGATGGATGATGCCAAGCCAGCAAGGGATCCACAGAGATGACTCAACCCAGTCATGAAAGAGGCTGTTAAAAAGGAGATCGTAAAATGTACTGATAGTGGTATCATTTACCCTATCTCTCATAGCCAGTGGGTTAGCCCCATTCACGTTGTCCCAAAGAAATCGGGCATAACGGTCATAACTAATGAGGCGAATGAGTTAATACCTACTCGCACCCAAACAGGGTGGCGAGTATGTATCGATTATAGAAAACTCAACGCCGCGACACGGAAAGACTACTTTCCATTACCTTTCATTGACCAAATGCTAGAACGATTGGCTGAGCATGAATACTATTGCTTTTTGGATGGCTACTCCGGCTATAATCAAATTCCCATCGTCGAAAAGGACCAAGACAAGACCACATTCACTTGTCTTTTCGGTACGTTTGCTTACCGTCGCATGCCCTTTGGGTTATGCAATGTACCCGCTACCTTCCAGCGGTGTATGATGGGTATTTTTTCAGACATGGTGGAAAAATTCTTGGAGATCTTCATGGACGATTTCTTCATTTTCGGCGACTCCTTTATGAGTGTTTGCTACATTTAGACGCAGTCCTTACCCGGTGTAAGGATAAGAACCCTACTTTAAATTGGGAGAAGTGCCACTTCATGGTACGAGAAGGTATTGTCTTAGGACATATCATCTCACAAAATGGCATTGAGGTATATAAAGCGAAGATTGAAGTCATTTCCAATCTCCCTCCTCCTAAATGCGTCCGAGACATTCGAGTCTTCTTTGGCCATGCCGGTTTCTATAGACGGTTCATCAAGGATTTTAGTAAGATAGCTAGACCCTTGACTCTTTTGTTGGCCAAGGACACCATATTTGATTTCGACTCGAGCTGTATGAAGGCGTTCGAGTCATTGAAAAACTCACTCACTTCTGCTCCCATTCTTTCGTCTCCTGACTGGACGCATCCATTTGAAATTATGTGCGATGCATCTGATTTTGCCATTGGTGCTGTTCTTGGACAGCACATCGAGAAGATGCCGTATGTAATTTATTACGCTAACCGAATCTTGAACGAGGCCCGATTAAATTACACAACAACCGAGAAGGAATTCTTAGCTATTGTGTTTGCATTAGAAAAATTCAGGCCCTACTTAATCGGCTGTCCAGTCATTATATACACTGATCATTCAGCTCTTCGCCATCTTTTTGCGAAGAAGGACGCTAAATATCGGCTGATACGTTGGATCCTCTTACTGCAAGAGTTTGACCTTGTTATTAGAGACAAAAGAGGATGCGAAAACGTAGTCGCCGACCATCTTTCATGCCTTCTTTCTTCGCCGACGCTTCAATTTCCTATAAAAGACGTTTTTCCAGATGAGCAGTTCTTGGCTGTATCATGCGAACCTTGGTTCTTAGATATTGTGAATTATTTGGCCACCGGACTTATACCAAATGAATGGTCGAATCAGGACAGACTCCGATTCTTATCCCAGGTAAAACATTTTTACTGGGATGAACCTTATCTATTCAAATACTGTCCCAAACAAATTATTCATCGGTGTATCCCCGGCAATGAATTTAAGAGCGTGCTATCATTCTGCCACGATCAAGCGTGTGGCGGGCATTTTGGCCCTAAAAAGACAGCCGAAAAGATCTTGCAGTGTGGCTTCTACTGGCCACAACTTTTTAAAGACGCGCATGATTACTGCAAGACATGCTCCCGGTGACAACACTTGGGCCGGATATCTAGGAGAAATGAAATGCCGCTCCAACCAATATTGGTTGTGGAAATTTTTGATGTTTGGGAGATTGATTTTATGGGACTGTTTCCCAATTCTTTTGGGAACTTGTATATTCTCCTCGCTGTTGATTATGTTTCTAAGTGGGTCAAGACTGTGCCCAGCCGGACTAATGACAACAAGGTTGTCGTTAGATTTCTTAAAGAAAACATTTTCTCTCGGTTTGGACACCCCCGCGCAATCATCAGCGATAATGGAACTCATTTCTGTAATAGGACTTTTGAGTTCTTAATGCGGAAATATTCCATTAATCACAAACTATCAACGCCCTATCATCCCCAAACGTGTGGGCAAGCCGAGATTTCAAATCGGCAAATTAAACAGATATTGGAGAAAACGGTTTTCAAAAACCGTAAGGATTGGTCTTCATCACTTACTGATGCCCTTTGGGCATTTCGAACTGCCTATAAGACCGATCTTGACATGTCTCCGTAGAGGCTTATTTATGGAAAGGTTTGCCACCTTCCAGTTGAAATTGAGCATCGAGCATTTTGGGCAATAAAAGAGTTGAATCTATCTCTCGGAGATGCGGGCAGCCATAGAAAGCTGCAATTAAATGAATTGAACGAGTTTCGGGATGAAGCTTACGAGAACGCGGTTGTCGTAAAAAACCGAACGAAGGTGTTTCACAATAAACACCTTATGCGCAAAACTTTCAAACCTGGTCAACAGGTTTTACTTTACGACACCCGGCTGCATTTCCATCCCGGCAAGCTTAGATCTCGATGGAAAGGGCCGTTTTTGGTACGCACCGTATATCCGCACAGTACGGTCGATCTAGAAAATCCTGAGGACGGTTCACTATTCAAAGTGAACGGACATAGGATTAAACCGTTCCTCACAGCGGACCCTTCGGGGGAGCTTCTGCTTTTGCAGGAGCCGATTTACATTGACTGATCTTCCTCCATCTACCCCCAGGTTTCGGTTATCCTGCCATAAACAATGGAAACACCGTTTCAAATAAGTTTGGGGGTATGTCACACTTATAATTATATAAAAACAAATAAAAAAAATTAAAAAAATTAAAAAAAAATCCAATTTTTGGAGGTATTTTTGTAAAATTTCAGTTTTAATAAATAATAAATAAAAAAATATAAATAAAAATTTTTATTTACAAATAAATTCCTTTTTTTAAGAGGTCCTTTTTGCAAATAACCAAAAACACCCCTATAAATACAAACCGACCCCTCCTCTGGATTTTCATAACCCTAATTTCTCATTTCCGCAAACCCTAGCCGCCGCCCAACTTTCTGCAGCGAGATCTCCCCACGCCGCCGCGCTTCCGCTGCCAGATCCCACCTTCGGCCGCGCAACCGCCGCTCTATTGATGCTTCTCCCTCTGAATTCTTCAGAGGAAGTTTGTTGTTCCTTTCCTTCTCTGTTAATTTATAAATTCTGCAATTTGCATTCTCTGTGATGGCACCCACTTTGCAATTCGAAAGAGATTTCTCACAAATGTTTGCACACACGATCTATGGTAGCTATTTCAGTGACGAGATCCGAAGGCGTGGGTGGAACTTTTTACTTTTTAACCATCCAAATTCCTTCGCGCTTCCGGATCTTGTCACCCTATTTTACGAGTGCATGGAGAATGGTTGCCTCTCATAACATGGTTACATTAGGTTAATCTGAGGGGATATGGAAATAATAATCGATAGGGACTTCATCCATGAAGTCACCTTAATACCTAGACTACCTATTCATGATCAACCCCTCCGTTTCGAGGACTACCTACCCTTGATGAGTAATGATTGTTCGAGGGAGCCACGCAAAGGCATCCAGGCTAGAACCCTTTTTGCGAACGTGTTAACTGTGTGCCGCTGGGCACAAAATAATATTTTTGGTAGTTCGCACAATACGACATTTTTCACACCATCCCTTCATATCGTGCACACTTTGATGACTAGAAACCCCAGCTATGATATGTGCACGGTATTACTTCATTTAATTGGTGCGGGCAAGAGGGCTGCCAACTATCCATGCCCTATGTTGGTGACACAACTGTGTCGTCATTTCCTCCCTGTGGAGGAATTTGAATTTTATATGCATGGAGGGAACCCTATTAGACCTCTTCTTAAGGGCGTATCTACGTCCTACACACGCTTACATGATGTATGGTCGCACACCGAGCCGGCTGAGGATGTACCCGCCAAGACACCCAGCTCCAGTTCGACCGCGAGCGAGAAAGAGCTTACCCCCGCGGCACAAGCACGCTTACTTAGGAGAGCCAATAGGGGGATAGACAGATTGATAGGGATGGTGACCAACCTGGATCAGCGAGTCACAGGTTTGGAGCACGGTATGACCACCCTGCTGGCGAGAGAGGAACGTTCCCGATCACGTTCGAGGGGATGGTGAGGCCATGAGCAGTGAGGACACTGCTTTTGATAAGTTTGGGGGTGGAGGTGGACTGTAAATAGTTATCTTTGCATTTGCATATTTTTATTTCTTGTACATATTTGTTCTTTCTTTCTTTGCATATTTAATTCCGCATTGCATCCTTATAAAAAAAATATAAAAATGAAAAAAATGAAAAAAAAAATTTTAAAAAAAAATCAATAAAAGTTGAAAATTTTTAAAAATTATAAAAATTGAAAAATTCAATTTTGGCCATATTTGACTTAAGTTCAACATGACGGTTGAATAGTAGGGAAAAACTAGATCCTAAACTTAGTAAATTAAAAACCCTAAGAATAACCTTTTTTAAAGTTTAACTGTAGAAAATATATGTTCTTATAATTTATTTAGAAATAAGCAAATTTTGAGTTCAGTTCTTGGGCTAAGTCAAAATAAAGGAAGAGTATTGAAATTTTTATTTGAAGTGTAAGTCTGAAAAATAATTCTGAACCTTAAGTCTAAATTCTGAAAATATATATCCTACAACTAGCACATACACGCACCTTGAAATTTAGGATAGTAGAGAATACCTTGAAATACTCTTGTCTAAAATCCTTAGTATGAAGGAAAATATAGTAAAAGTACAAGTGTGAATAAAGAGATATAAAAAATGAATACTGGTTTTGTAATTATTTAAAGCAGCATGAATAAAAAAATATAGCGAGGGTGCTTTATCACCTAGTGCCTTAGACCAACTGGTTTGGGAGTCACTGCTAAGCCTTAAGTATTACAAGATGAGGAATTACGCCTAAATACGCAAGCACATTTTGTAATCAGTTGTTTAGTATCTTAAGAAGTATTAACGGTCGCATGAAGGATGTGTGAGCAATTTCATCTAAAATTCACCAACTAAAAGTACTTTGGGCGATGGACAAGAGTATGATAGCTTAAATTGAATTTTCAAGTATAGGGGTGATAATTACACACATGTAGGGGTATATGATTTGGGTTTGGATGAGAGATAGGAATGAAAAATAGGGCTTATATTTTCAGTAGAGATGATAAAAATTACTAAGTTGAGATGGAAGCTTAGAAGGAAAATTCAAAAGATGCTGAAAGCTTAATAAATTTGCAGAATATATACGATCTTAAGTTAAATGAAAAGTGAGAGTGAAAAATACGGGTTGATAATTTCTAAGTTAAAAATAATAGAATTTCTTGCTAGAATACTGAATTGAAGAATGAAAGTCAACAGGCCAAATTGATCGGATTTTGTGGGTAGTATCCGCTGAAAACTCTCAGGAGACAACACTCCTCATGCTAGGGACACCTAGAGCTTTAACGGCTTGTTGCACGAGCTCAGTGCAATCGCGTTCCCCGTGAAAGTGAGGTTAGGAATTTTAACAGAATAAAATTAGCTTTGCTCGGGACGAGGAAAACATAAGTTTGGAGGTATTTGTTCATATCATAATTTTGCATTATTATATCGCCCATTCTTAATCACATTACATATAAATAGATGTTTTTGATCCATGTCTGCTAAATAGTTGCAGGTTATAGGTTCTCAGAACATTACAGTGAAATTCATGAAAAGTTGCTACAAATGTGAGACTACGACCAACAATAGATGAATCCGTATGATGCCGCCTACCAGTTCAAGAAACAAATGAAAATCAGTAGACAGTTCAAATGCACAAAGCATAAGGGCAGCACAAGATTCAAAAGTTCAACGCGAAGCTCACGGCAAAAGTCCACATCTTTCTGCACTATTGGAAATCTGGAAGAAAGTAGAAGAGATTTTGAGCAACCAAGTGAAGAAAACAAAAGTTAAAAGCAACATGAAGCAATCCTGAAGAATCGAGCCAGAGATCCCACAATACGGCCGCGGAACCGCGGCCAAACATGCCTTTCTGCCGCGGATCCGCGGCCGTATGATACACGTGTCGGTGCATGTGTCGGTGGGTGTCGGTGCTTTAACCCGGCTTTCTTACGGTAGTCTTGTAAATTCAAGTGTGGATCAGAATGTAATCTAGAGTTTTTTCTATCTATAAATAGAAAAGCCAAAAGCCAAATGAAGGCATGCCTCTTTTTAATTCTTAGATTTAAATTTTTATTCAAGTTGTAATGCATTGCTAAGAGGTCATCAATAAAAGTGAGTTTTATTTTTTTATCTTGCATTTTTTATCTGCAATTTATTACCTGCTATTTTATTTTGTTCTTTTGTTACCTGCAATTTAGGTCATTAAAAAAAATATAAACATGAATTTTATCGTCACTTTCCTAATGAGTGAGTAATCCCTCACTTGTTAGAGTTAGGATAGGGAAGATTTGAGAGAATGAAATCTCTCTCATTCCTTTCCTTGCCCATATAATTTAATTAGGATCCTATTTAATTCAACCGCACTCCGCTCACTACGGGACCCTATCCTACATGATGGCGGTGATTCCTTAGTTAGACCGGTTGTGGTTGAATTAACCGGAGGTTAGGGGTAAGAGCCAAGAACGGACGGATAAGGACCAAAAGGAAGAAACTAAGTTTCTTCCTAGTCGTGCTAATCCCCGTTGTTGATTATTACCATAACACCTATATTCTTAACTAGGGCATTGAAAGATGTGGGAAGAATCCCTATTTTGAATTAACCTAGTTCTAACCCTAGCAAGGCTTTAAATCAATTTATTCTCATTCGTAGATCTTAAATCAAAACCTACCAAAGTTAGGACTTAACTCGTTAGAACTTAAAGAAAAGAACACTATTTCCCTGTGGATCGACTCGTACTCAACCGGCTAGCTATTAAGCGACACCGTCTTGATTGCGGTATTCTTAATTTTAAAACGCACACGCAAAAACTCCAACAATCAATAGCTCGGAGCGAGCCGAGAGAGGTCTGGAAGGTCGCCAAAGGTCGGGAGACTTCTCGGTCCGGAATCCGCGGTTCGATCACAAGTGAAGTTCTTGATCCTTCCTTTTAGTTCTGGGGCACGTCATCTGCCACTTGTCTGTATTTGGAGAGTCACGATATCGAGCCTTATCAGAACCTATTGAAAAAAATTATACAACTTTTAATAATTTTTTGAATTTCTTTTGTGATAATGATAAAATGTTACATGCCATATCCATTGGTTCTAGTTATAATAGTTAAGATTTATTTGCTAAATGTTAGAGATGTTTCTTCTTCTTCATTTTTTTTAATGTCTTGAAAGCTTTAAATTATCCAAAAAGAAACTTTGTTTTTGATATCTTCCTGCACACTAAATCTGGCTATAATAAGACAATATATGAGAGGAAGGGTAGCGATAAGGTGAGATGGCGGGATGAGATGGAAAAATCTGACGATCACCTATTAATCAAAATGATGATCAACTCCATACGTCCCGTTCTACATGCCAACCAACATATGTGCGTAATTTTTTTTGATGATTTAGATATTTTTTCAAGTTATGGATATCACGGTCGCAAAATGAGTTAAAGCATCGTAAAAATTGCATACATTCCATACCCTTGATGCATGATTTACAAGCCTCCAAATCATCTAATTTTTTATTTATATACATACATATTTTGACGCGTAGAATATGATGCAAAGATTCGATCATCGATCCAATGGTCGTATTTGATCATCTCACTTTAAAAATCTTATCTCACTGCCCACCTTATTGCTACGAATATGGCTTCACGATATTTAACAATAATATACGCAAATACCAATGCTTATATGCATAAAAGGTGGAGATCAATTTGTTTGGAGCAATCTTTCCTTTTACTGTTCCACAAAAACACATTTTTATGTAATAATAAACATAGGGCAGCCTGTTAATATACACACACACACACCTCGGTCTATTTTCTTCTTCATGATGTAAACTAAAGATACATGCCCCAATTATATGATTATGATAATTTTTAAAAGCTAACAGTTTTGCAACAATAGAACAGTAATTTACAAAGCAACATCAGTCAAATACTATCGAAATCATACGAAGATTGGTGTCACTCTATGTTCGATCATGACAATCAAAATTAACAATACCGAATGCTTGATTTTTTAAAAGACGCCAATTTTTTTTTTTTTATAACAATGTGCCAGTTTATAAACATTTTGCCCTAAATATTAATGTCTTCTTCCTTTCAAGACGTATGTTGCACTAGTTCTTATTAAAAGTCGTCTTAATTAAACCGACCTTACATTTTCAAACTTTTCCAAGAAATAAAGATCCAAGAGGAAATGATAGAAGAAATTGAAATTTATCACTATAGTCGCCATCATATAGAAGATAAGGTCGGTTGCCAGACCCGTGCCCCCATCATTAGTTTCTTGTAGTCACCGATCATTATTTTCTATGCCTTTTCTACCGGTGGCTAGCAATGCCATCATCACCTTCATCATTCTTGCCATCATGAATATAATCAACGCCACTGCGTTATTGCCTTATTTGCCATCGCTACAAGACCATCCCATCCACTTTGTAAAACAAAAAACCGTATAAATAGTTTGAAAACAGGGGATACATTTTTACTTATGAATTTTTTAAGTCATTTAGTCAATTGCCGAAAAATCAATTATTCTACTTTTATGAAAAATAAAATGCAAGAAAGATTATTCTCCTTCTATGGAGTAAATGACTGACTTTGATTGATCTTAAGTTTGAATGAAGGCGACATTTCCATTTGAAGTAAACATCTTAATAGAAGAATACAAATTTAGTTGTATACCCAGTAATATTTATCACGCATCAGCTTGTGATGCATTCGAGACACGTGGCATCAATCAGTGCCCTGCGATTTAGAGGAAAAGGACGCGTACACTCGGACAGCAGCATTCCAGCTCAGCAAAAAGCGCTGATATTTTCCCTTCGGCATGGGCCCCGCCACCAAAATATCACCCACGCTGGACCCCAACTTCACCACCCTTACGCTTAGTTATTACCGCATACTAACTTTTTTATAGGATTTGTTTTCTTTTGTTTTAGGCCGCTTATTTAAAAGATATTATTCTGTGTAACTGGATCAAATAACTCCGGTCAGGACATAAAAAGATATGAGGTTCGAAGCTGCTTTTTACGACATGGGTTTGCATCCTCGACTATAAGGGAGAGAAGAAAGACGGTTTTGAACTAATTTTTCTAGTATGTTTCGGATAGCTTTATGAAGCATATGCATGTTTTTCTTTTATGACTGGACATATACATCTAATACATGAAAGAGTTTCGTATCAACAAGCTCTTGCTTCTATTAGGATGGGTTATACGAATCGGTTCCTTCCATTCTGCTTTATTAATCGTTTATGTCGAACGAGGAAAAATTCTATATTGTACTGGTCATATGTGTCCGGTCATGAATGAGAAAGAGATAAGAGCACGGAGCCCACCAAGCTGTACAAAGAGTGCTTGTAATTCTCCATCTCTTACGCTTTTCTGTTCGGATGGATTACATCTGACATACCGAATCATTTCTCCAGAACAAAGCCTTAACCTGACATGCTCCCAATTCCACCCGCTTACAACTATATATGCGAGCTCACGCACATGCCGCATTTCTCTTCACTGTTCGTGTTCCTCCAGTATATAGAATCCCTTTCGTTCTTCTCCCTCTGTTTCTATCTTCGATTTTCTCTAGGGTTAGGGATTTGGAGCTCGAATCAAGCTCAGCTATCCCCTCGTTGTTCGGGTCGGATCGAAGATGGGACCCGCACGGAGAGGATCCGAGAAGCTCATCTCATGCGACTACTGCTCCGACTCGACGTCGGTGATCTACTGCCGCGCCGACTCAGCGAGGCTCTGCCTCTCCTGCGACCGCCACGTGCACTCCGCCAACGGTCTCTCCGTCAAGCACGTGCGCTCCCAGATATGCGGAAACTGCGGGTCCCAGCCCGCCACCGCCAGGTGCGCCACCGACGCCCTCTCCCTCTGCTCCGACTGCGACGTCGACGCACACGGAAACGGATCCGGATCCAATAGCGGGTCGGGTATGGGCTCCCACGCCCGATCCGCTATCGAGGGCTTCAGCGGGTGCCCCTCTGCGTTTCAGCTCGCGGAGGTTTGGGGGTTCGATCTGGCTGCGAAATCCAAGTGCGGATCTAGAGACGAATTCGGGTCTGGATCCGATTGGTGCAACCCGAATTCGTTTCTGACGGTGGATTCACTGTTTCAGGTTCGAATTATTGCCGAATTTTATTACATAAATTAACTTGTTTATTTTCTGCAAATCCCCTTTAACTTGCTAATTGCATAGCAGGGGAAAAAAGGGGCCAAATTTAGAATTCTGTTACAATAACATGCTGAGTTCAATGAACCGAAAGAAACGATTTTAGCATTAAATATGATATTTTGAAGGACCTGTATGCAAATTGCAGCTCATTCTGGTAATTTGCATGAACAAATGAAGCATTTTTAATTAGAGTATAAATTTTGGGTTAATCTGAATGGTGGCCAGTTGTCTAATATTATTTGCAAAGCAATTCACAATTTTTTTTACTAATAAGTGTAGACAAATGTGGATGCCGTTTTAAATATCTAATGAAGCAGGAAAAAAAAGGTTGATTAATTGTTGATGCTCAAGATTGGAAAATTTATTCAAACCATTGAATTTGTCTCTATGTTGCTACAGGACCTTTATGTACCATGCACAGAGATTAAACTCCCGAAGATCAATCCACTATTAGATCAACTGATCGAACTGGCGAATCGGGACTCAACAACATCCAACTTGCCATCCAATACAAAGACGGATTCTCCAATGCCATCGGATTTGAACCCGAGGACGCCATGTAGGGGTACCAATGCCGCAGGAGCACAAGAAGAGGATCAAAATCGAAATTTTGATCAAATGCCATTCTCTTCATTGCTTATGATGGCAGCCCCATTGGGTTTTGCCGATATCAAGGAAGCTGAATGGATTGCTGAAGATGAAGATTTGATGTGGGGGGATTGTGGGCCGACCACCGACCGTGATGCCCAGGTTTTGTATATGTCACATTAACTCTGTTAAGCCTAGTTTTACCTTTGCTTAAAAAATACTTGTGATTCAAATTACATCTTCAGATTACATGCTTTCTAAATTTGGAGGCGAGCGATGAGAAGTTATTCTCTAATAAGCGAATATGACTTGTTTTATTCCCATATTTAACTATATTCTTTAGAATATAGACAGTGAAGCAACATATAATAATTTTTGACATGACATTTTGAATTTCGTTCCCCTCTATCTACATTTTAGGCGCATGTAGAGTTTAAAATTTTTCTCAGACATCTTTGGTTCACAGTTTCACAATGTTTACAGTGCTCAATTCGTTATTTGAGTTTAGTCGTAATGAAATATTCATCTGGGATTGTGAATTTATAGATTCATCATATTATTTTCTCCAGGAAGTATTATACAAGACGATGGAGTCCATATTGTTAGATTAGTGTTAAGATCAAAAACCAAGGAGGAAGGTAATGAGTAATTCGTTGATTCTCAAGATATGAGCACCACGTAGAAAAGCCAGTTCAAGATTATAACTAGAATGCTACATCGTTTGAGGGAAACCATTTCCATTGAAGAATGAATAATGTACAGATCATGACTCAAAGTCATAAAAGCTTCACAAAGGAGTGTCATGTTGTATACAATGTCACATTCACTGCCTACTTAACCTTGAAAGCCCATTTTTGATGATGATTGGCTGGTGAATCTAACCTTTTCAGATAGCTTAAGCTTATGTAACCAAGAAGCAGGCAATTATGCCTAACCTTTTTGGCCATGCAATAGAAAATTAGCAGCTGAGAATCATTCTGAGATGAGAACCAAGGAGCAAAATTGACTTATTTATGGCATCTATGAATTGCACTAAAAAATTAGCTCACTGTTGAAATTAACGAGATCTGGATTATGAAATAATTGGAAACAACAAAGTATTCCCAATATCAACTGGATTATCATATATTTAGTAGTTGTTTCGATGTGAAGTGGAAAAAGTCACGGAATATTATCTTATATCATTTCATTGTGTATCCTGCGTTGATTTTTTTTCCTCCTTAAATTTCATTAATATTGCTTGTTACTCCCAACTAACAAGCTGGATTCTTTATGCTGCTCTGCAACCTTCATTCTATTTCCATCCTATTATTGCACTAGACTTCTTAACCAGCAGAGGGTTGATTCCATTAATCACTAGATTTCACAATGATATTACATTGGCCACCAGTGTTTATGTTAATTTTTGTGAGACTGATATAATACTTCATATCTGGGTTTCTCGCAATAATAGATGTTTTGGCAAAGTCTGTTTCATGTGCCAGCTGGTCCAGGGACTTGTTTATGTTAAGGAGGCAGTGAAAGATATTGTTTGTCTGTATAATATCATCATTTATATCATACGTTAAATTCAGCGGTTAGGTTGTAGCTATAACTCGTCTATTTTTGGTCATTGTTTATGCACTTTAAATGTTTTTCCCCCTCTCTTGCCTGGGCCAATATGCTATGATATTCCTGCATATACCGTTGTCTGTCTTGCTGTAAATTTAAGATTGATTCTTTGTTGCATGGCAGATATGGGATTTTAATCTTGGAAGATGGCGGGATCACAACGAATCATCTCAACTTGAAATTGGATATGGTACAAACAATGCCGGTTTTACGATCAAGAGCTACAACGATCTTCTTACGGATAACTCCTTTGCAACTACGAAGATGCTGGAAGACATATATGACACCAATTGCCCTATGGCAAATGATGATGTCATGTCCTCTAATATCCATCACATGCCATCGCACAATGTAAGTCACCACATTATGTTTATTTGAAGACATTTTTTAATAATTGGATTCAGTTAGTTTAATTTTGTTTTATTCATTGTTTAACCGCAAACAGGTCTAATCTTAATCTTGAAAAATTAGTGTTTCCTTTAAGGATCAGAAGTCCTGACAAGCATTACATTCAATTCATAACAACATTTAATATGAGTAAAGCATAATTCTAGATCTTGCATCTCATGCCTCTTAAAATATCTAGTTTTGAGCCCAGTTTTTCTTGTTTTTGTTCCTTCTAATCTATCGGAATGTTTTTAGCTCGTAGGAGAGAATGCCCAGAAATAATTGCATCGGTGAGGCCAATACAACAAGTGAGGTTTCTAGCTGTTGAGCAAGAGATTTGGGGTTCAAATCCCGCCTCTACCATTAAAAAGAAGCTTATAAATGTTGAGTTCCGATATTTTGTAGCCTGGATTTTGAATTTCTAAATTCCTAATCTGACATCAAAGGTCCAGCTGATTATATAGATGTGTGTGTGTGTGTGTGTGTGTGTGGACCGTAATTTGTATCTACAAAATTACAGGTCTAGGTTTCTAACTTATTGTGTGTATGCAAGTAATTGTTCTTGGAAGTCAGGGCAGATCCTAGGTGGGTTTAAGCTTAGACGGGCCACCGACCTGGAACAGAAGTTTGGTAGTTGAGTGTGCAATAAGCGAAATTTGGACTATGATTCAAATGCAGTATGTTGCCTTACCCGAGAAGTTTTAAGTAGCCTAGTGTTAATACTTCAGGTTTTTACAAAAATTGCGCGATTCAAATTTATGGACCAGTATCTTTCCTCATAGACATCTAGTTAATTGTTCTATAACTTTAAAAATATAAATCAATCTTTTTATTTAAAACAATAATTGAGGTTGCTCGGGTGTTCAAATCTATAGTAAATAAATTTCTTATAATTTGTTTGCCTAGACAGTATAATTGATAATATATATTTATGTGAAGGGGAAGGTTAACATGTCTGGCAAATGGAAGGGCCATGCAAACAATTCAACCTCAACGCTTTCCGCAAACAATCTCCCAACCATCGTTCCATATATATATTCTTCACATGATCCAGGTTCCATCGCGAACATAAAAGAAGTTTCTTTTGCAGAACAACCTATGGTTAGAAATGAGCTGGTTACAGCAATAAAAGTCGACAGCGAACTATTGGCCCAAAACCGGGGAAACGCCATGCTACGATACAGAGAGAAAAGGAAAAACCGCAGGCACGAATAATTTCTATCTCATTCATTTTTAGCGTGCGCATTTCTTATAAATTCTTATTCAACAAATAGTCTCTAATACTAACATCGAACTATATATATTCACAGGTATGAGAAGCACATTCGTTATGAATCGAGGAAAGCAAGAGCTGATACCAGGAAGCGAGTAAAGGGCCGATTTGTTAAGTCGACCGAAATTCCGGATGTCGAAAATGGTGGGTGATTTGTAATTCTAAAACAAGATTTTGTTGTAAATATATCTTGACAATCCTGTTGTGATTTGAGTGTTGTCATTGAAAGCCTTGTTCTAGTAACTCATATATTCATCATTTTTGTTGTACTGAACTTGAGCTTTGTGATCAAAGAGACAAGAAAGCTAGAAGAAAGACTTTTATTAATACAAGCATAATGAATCAGAGTCTAGGCATTGGTGATATGCCTAGCTTTGTACAAAGATGAGAGGAAACAAATGAATAAAAAGAGGAGAAACCCTAGAAATGAGAACAAGAGAGAGATGCCAGTCTTTGCACAGAAGTTGTCATAGTAAGGGCACACCTTGCCCCACCCAATCTCATTATTGCCATACTTCCCTACATATGCTATTGAAGCTGCAGCTGAGGCTGATGCCATCACAAGCCCCATGCTCACCTACAAGATTCACAAAAAAGGGAAAGAAAAGAAAGTGTTTTTCATTAAAAAAATTTAAATAACTAAATTTTATAACCAAAGAAAATTACATATATGTTTTATGAGTTATTCTAATATCCATGTCATATAGCTGAATTGATCAAGGCAAATCATAGTTTTGTATCAGACTGTCATTCCCTTTTTCGATTTAGACTAAGAAAAATTATTTGAAGAAATTACCTCTAGTTGAATTCGTAATACACATAGAATAAAACTCCAAGATCCAAAGTACGAGTTACAAATAATTCAGACCTACATTTTTCATTGAATTTTGTTCGGTTCACTGAGAAAGAGAAAATTTTAGTTTCGTAAACTCAGAGTTTGATTAATCTCTTCATATTACTTTGTCCAAGGAGACTATTCGTGTATCCGATCCACGATAGATTTACCAACACGCAAATGTTGGAGAAGACGAATTTTCCGATTTTCAAGAGGGGATTGTTATTCCAACACATTTCCTATCTAAAATTAGAAGGAAAAAATTGTCGGCAGATGAAAAGAATAGGCTCATACCAAATCAAGAAGTGTGTGTCTCTCTACCAAAGCTTTAACCACAAGGGGCAGAGATATCAGCGAGTAGACACAAACCATTACATTGCCAAACACAAAGAACCTAACAACAAAATACCATCATCATTCTAATCAAAACAGTAAAAGTTGGAATTCCTTTCATGACAAAATAAGATGATGAGCAAACTTAATTACTTAAATGCCGGAGATGATTTATAGGTAGCAGTCATCTGAAACCCTCCAAAATCTCTGTTCTGTTTGTTGAGAACCATCAACAGAGCCGCAACAAACGTGGCGAGAGAAGCCAACACCCTGAGCAAGATCTGAACCCTGATGTGGTTTGTTTGGGATTTCTGAGCTTTGTTCTCCATTGAAAATGATGATGAGTTTTAGAGAAAGAGATGGAAAGAAGAAAAAATGATGATAAAATTATGATGAATGAGACCCAAAAGCATTTATAAAGAGAAATAGGAGGAGGAGGTTACATATTAGAAATGGAGTACGTGAGAGAACTGCCTACAATTCAGCATGGGGGTGTTGGATTAGGTAACCATAGGTCGGCTTACTCAATTATTAGGCCGGGTCGGGCCGGGTTCGATCCGACCTATTTACATTGGGTCCTAACCCGACCCGTTTAATAATTGGATCTGATACGTTTATTTATATCCGATCTTTCTATAAATACGGCTATTAGATTAGAAAACGGATTCATCCATTCAGTAAACAGGTTAGGCTCGATAGATTCGTGCGACCTATACCGATTTACATTCGATCCAAACCCATTAACTTGATTCGGGTCGGGTGAAAATTGAGATAACTTCGGAAATGCATGAGATGAGGTTTGAGCATAGAAGAGATGTTGATTTCACTAGCTTGGAATCAGTTGGTCCTAAAAGTAGGGAGAGAGGAAAGAGAGGGCCGTTTCAGTTTGATGTCATGAGCAGCTGAGTTGAGTTGTGTTGGATTCTTCTGCTCCAGAGAGATCCTACATTATTGGGGTCTTTCCTCCATTTCATTTGACAAGTTGTGCAGTTATAAATGAATGGCCTTTGTATATATCTTTATGTAACTGCATCAAAATATCTTATATATAACTGCATGAAATTATATATGAATTTTGAGACATGGGTGCTTACATATTTCATCCTATGTATGTGTAAGATTAGGGCAGTCAAAAATACCCGAATCCAATCCCCCGACCCGAACTCTCTAAGTTTTTAACGGGTCAACCCGATCCGTTTAATTAACGGGACGGATATGGGTTATGTATCATGATCATCCTTGACTGTCACGCCCCGCTTCCCAAAATACGGGATACGAGGGGTTGACAAGACCAGCCATGCTCTTACGGTCGAGAAAATATCCTGCCGTGGTCACACTTCGGTTTCTAGCTTTACGTGGTAATCAGTAATCAATACACAGGTAATGAGATATGCAGTCACTAAATCAAAACAGATACAAAAACTAATCAGATAGAGATCAAGGAAGTATAGCGCTGAGTCGCTGATCTAGATATCCGCAATGTCCTCGGGGTATGTCAGGTCCTGGTCCGAGCTAAATCCACTTCTCACTCTGAGCATATATACTCAGGTCGTCAGAGCGACACAATAGCAAAAAACAGAATACATATGTAACAAGTATAAGTAATAATGATGAATATGAAACAGTAAGCATAGAGTGATGATATGAGCATGAAGGAGCCAGTATAGGTAAACAGTAAAGTGGGTAAACAGTAAGACAGGTGTATCAGTCAGTAATCAATGCATGTCACTAAACCTATCAGTCTCTAAGTCTCACTGTCCAGGTCGTTAAACCTATCGTCAGTCCAAGTGTGAGAGTCAACCACTCGTGAGTATCCCCCACCCAAGGGTAGGGCCCCAGGGGCAAGGGAACACGGGCCCGAGTCGCTAATAATCAGTAATATCACCTATATAACTTCCAGAATCGCTGTGTATGCCGGCAATGGGACTCCCGAGATTTCGTTGAACTCATATTCAAACTACCCCACACCCCATGGTCTATATCAAACACCAACCATAAACTCAAATACTAGTCGGTACATGACAAGTCTACGCGAGAACTGAAGACATGATCTCCATCAAACATGTCTCGACTGGTACCCAAGATAAATGGACAGTATTTGGTGTCTTACCTATGACACTAATATAAGTGCTTTCATAATTTTCCCATACCAATTATAGTCACACTTATACATGTCCTATAGACGTCGTTAATGCAATAAATTAACTGAGTCCGTTGATTGTGTACAAGTACGTGTCACTTTCACTTATTCATTCACGCTTTAACACTAACGTATTTGCCACAATCAAAACACTAATATCTAACACAGGGTAATGTACACAATCACTATGTTACCAATGTGTATGAGCTCTATATGATATGATGAGAATGCAATAGTTCTGATATGAATAAAATATCATCAGCCAGTGTCCTACTACTTGTATAATTCACTATAAATTATACATGCAGAATCGAGAGAAACAATGTAAAAGGGATAAACAGTATATTTAATTATTTATCCATCAAAATTGGTTTCGCGTTAATCAGGTTTTAGGTTTGCTAGTTATGGCCATTTCATTTTAAGTGTTCACTGCTGGAAATCCAATTTCTGAATTGGAAGTCCGTTTCGTAACACGCTTTACTCCTAGTTGGGATCATAATTAGGCGATATTATAGTTGAACAATATTTAGGGTTATCAGTTAGGTTTCCAACGCACCAGACGGATCGATAATATCCATGGCGTACTGGAAGTTATGCATTGAAAATGAAGGGGTATACGTTCTGTCCCTGTTTGGGACAGCTATGTGTTCTGTTGATTTAAAATATACTTTAAATAGTAAACGACGGTAAAAACAAACGAAATCACTTTCAACGGTTAGCTAACAGATTTATATTCTCTATGGTATAGGATTCCGCATTATAACATTTTCATACAGCAGAGTATAAGCATTACAAAACGAGACTCGACAGCCAGAGCTGCTCCGGACTGCAGTCCAGAGCCGCACTCCGAATCAGTTTCCGTCACCTTTTTAGCATAGAAATAGATTAAAACTATTATGGGGTTCTAGGTCGTCGAGTCGTCTTCGATATGAGCCCTCGAAAGCAACATTCCGATTTATAATCAATTAACTGTGATTTTTACGAGTTTCAGGTATGGGAAGATTTCAGTTTTACGGGTCTAAAAAGGAAAGGCATATTACGTCAATAAAGACCGTATTTTCCAGCCAAATCGTAACACGACATTCGTTATTACTCGGGCAATCCTATGTGATCAGTTTCCGTCAATTTAACGGGGGTTTTCCATTCGGGTTTTGCATCGAACACTTGCATTATATTGATTCGCACGAAAAGTATATGCGGAATTTATTCGGTAACTGAATCGAATAAGTAATATTAGCATGAAGCAAGCATTATACTTTCCTGGTGACGTATTGATGACTGTACGGAAGCGGCAATGGTGCGATCGCGACACGCGCGCGGCACGGCAACCCGACTTGGCTTGAGCTCGAGTTCTTCGGCAGCGGCGGCTTGGTTGCTGGGTCTTGACGGCGAGGGTGGTGGTGGTCGTTGGTGTCGGCTCTCGATGGCGAGGCAACCGGGATGGCTGAGGTGGTCACCGGCGACAGGGGAGGAACTCGGCGGGGTGCACGGGAGAGGAGGCAGTGGGTTTCTTGAGTTGGCGTTGGGTTATTGTGGTGATGGCGAAGGGTAGGAAGGTGAAGACGAGGTTGGTGGCACGGGGCCGGTGGCGACGACACGGAGGCGGTTGGAGGTTCCGTCGATGGTGAGGGAAGGCTCGGGCACCGGGGTATGCAGACGAGGGGCTCTGGTTGGTGGTTGGAGTTGAGGGTGGCGATGAAGGGGAGAGGAGAGAGGTGAGGTGTGAGAGGGGAGGAAGATGGAGGTGACGGTGGAGGCGGCGGCGATGAAGGAGATCCTCGGTGTAGTAGAAGGCGGAGGCCACGATGATGGGCTGAGGTGGGTGAAGGTGGTGCTCTGGGATGAAGACGACGACGATGGTGGTCGGAGGTGGTGATCAAGGTGGCTAGAGCTGGCGGTCGCGGTGGAGGAGGTTAGGGAGAACGAGAGTGAGGGGTTTTGGTGAAGGAGGTGGTGGAGGAGGTAGGGGAGCTCGGCTCGTATGTCACGGACTGGCCGCTCTGGCCGAAACCACATGGTTTTGTCCTTCGGGACGAACCGGACCCGACCAGGGGCCACTTCCCAGGAGGTCACCCATCTCAGAACTTCCCTGGCTCGAGCACGCTTAACTACGGAGTTCTCAAGCACCTGTAGTGCCGGTTCACTTAAAAGACGCCTCTGTATTGAAGAGTGATATCATTCCATTTATAATACAGATGACTCAAGAGGTGGCCCCCACGGATTCAAGAGGTGGCCTCCGCCTTGACGTGACACTTTGTTCCGTGTGACACTTTGCTCCGTGAACAAGAACCGAGTCCCACTTCCCAGGGGGTCACCCATCCCAGAACTTCCCTGGCTCGAGCACGCTTAACTATGGAGTTCTCAAGCTCCTGTAGTGCCGGTTCACATAAAAGGCATCTCTGTATTGAAGAGTGGTATCATTCCATTTATAGTACAGATCTGCCCACTTTCGAAATGTATTCCGAAGAGTCCCTATTGTTCTACAGTGGGTCCCACGGACTCAAGAGGTGGCCTCCACGGATTTAAGAAATGGCCTCCACCCACTTAACACGACACTTGGCGTGGTACTTTGTTCCGTGTGGCATTTTGCTCCGTGAACAAGAACCGGGTCCCGACATCGTATGAGAGAGAGGGAGACGAAGTCGAGGGAGGGAAGCAGCGCGCGCGCGCGAGGTCGTGGGTCGAGGAGTAGGAACGTGGTCGCGACGAGGAGCGGGGTGTGGGAACGAGCAGCGGCGACGTGGGGGAAAAGAAGAAGAGCGGGAAAGGAAGAAGATGGGGAAGAAAAGAAGCGGATCGGGTCGGGTCGGTAGGGGCCAGGCCGGGCTCGGGCTAGGTAAAGAATTAAAAGAGTTAGAGAGAGTGTGGGCTGGGCTTGGGGGATGGAAAATAAAAAGGGAAATTAGAAATAGGGTTAGAGTTTGGGGTTTGGGGTTTGGGTTATGAAAAGAAAACAAAATAAAATGAAAAGATTAGGATTTTAAAATAATTAAAATAATTATAAATATAAATAAATAAATTTTATAAGCAACCCTTTATAAAAATACGGATATTGGTGTACAAAAGAACTGGGTATTACATTGACCCATTTGACCTCAGTACATCATCCCCAAATCCCTCATTTTCTCTCCTCTTTCATATCCTCAAGCATTTTAGGTTTCTGTTTTTTGACTACACCCAGATTTATTCATGAGGGTCGAAGTTGTAATGTTTAATTTGTATTGTGAGTGGATAAAACAAAAGAAAAGTAATGAATCAACTCAGGTCGCATAAGGTGACCCGATTATAAACCGACCTAAATATTAAACGGGTCGGGTCAACTAGACCCAAAGCCTAAATGGGTCGGGTCGACTAGCCCCGAATCTTAAATGGGTCGGGTATGAGTCTTAAAAAGTTAACCCGGTTATTAAGCGCGCCAGGTCGACCCGAACTCGGTTTTGGCCACGTGACCCGACCCGTACAGTAGCTTAATTTGATAGGCATGCATGAAGACAGCATCACAGTAGTGCTACATACGCTTTGCTTTGTTGCATATGCATGCTTGCTTGAGTCCTGCTCTTTGATTTTACAAAATGTATATATTGCTCGATTATACACCCTTGTCTACTTTTGTCATTATTACACACACACGCAAAATGTGGTGAAATTAATTTGAGGACATGAACAACTGGCATCGTGACAATAATCATCTAGTACTCTAGCGATCCATTTGTTAAAATATGCAGTGAAATTAATTTAATGAATCACCTATGAAAATAATACAACAGAGAGGCAAACCATGTACAAGTGTAATTACTCAAATAATAAGGGTATTAAGCAATGGGTATTGGTTAAAATTTCGTTTTAAATTTATAAGTTAAGAAAGATATCGATTTGCTTTGATGGTGTGAATCCCCTGGCAAACATCGAAGCTATATATATAAAACTTTACTCTTTAGATAATATGGAAATAGACTGTAAGCTTATACTTCAAAACAATATGTTGAATATAATAAACATGATGTCGTTTTATCTTTTTCTTTTTCGGAAACGCGTAGCTTTTGAGAAACAACTTATTTTATAAGCTCAACCTCTTCAAAATCATTAAAAAAAATGTTATACTTAGAAAATACGAATGTTTCAAGGTCATATGTATTCTAGTTGAGATATTTTTCAAAACTTGCAGATTTATTCGTTCTCAAATGAGTAATACTTTTACTTACTGGGCTTGGAATCCTATTCTCTCTATTCGAGAGACAAAATAGTGGCATTCACAATATCTAATTACTGGTGTCAAAACAAGTAGGTCCAGGATGTTTGTCTTTTGCGCAGATTGTGATAGGATTTCAAGCCGGATAATTAAGTAGCGCATTTTTCTTCTCAAATTATGCATTCTAAATTTAATAACTTAATTTATTTATTCAATGGTAACATTATTTATCAAATATAACACTATTTATCAAAACATAACTTTGACTATCAAATCAAAATACAATTATCATAATATACCTTTATTTATTAAATCCTAACATATATTTTATTGAATCTTAAAAGGCTATTATTAGCGATACATACACACGTATACAAATCCAGATTTGGTTTTAAATGAAATTCAATACATATTTTAGGGTTTCCCATATTTATTGGAATGTTTGGGATTTAAAATAAATCAACCTAAGAATCTGGCTCCCAAAATAATTTCTCTATATTTTTCTTTTTCTTTTTTTACCATGTAGAACACAAAATCGAAAAAGAAAATAAAAACAAATGGAAAAAAATCTAATTTATGAGCTAATCGATTGAGAAAGATCACATCAAGGAATACTAAAGTTTACACACACACACACTGGTAGAATCGAAGAAGCCTAACTCGGCGAGAGGCCTAAAGAGGACGGGAGGCCGAGCTAGTTCGGTTCCGTGATAGCTCGGGGGCGAAGGGAAAGGATGTCTGTTTTGAGGTGCCATCGGGGCTTTCTGTCCCCGATAGCTTGCTCTAGAAGATGGAACGATCGGCCGGGGGCAAAATCCTCCAGGGGACCCTCAAGGCCCAAGTCGCCGCCATTGCTCAGGAGGCTGTACAAGTCAGTATCCGCTTTTCGTTTAGGTTTTCGCTAAGCATTTTTAATCGGATCAGATGCTTTTTACCCTCCTCTTTTATCTTCCTCGGGTTCTCTAGCACTGCTTCCTCATCACCAACATGGAGCACGGGGAGATTGCTCCGGCGATGCAGAAGGCTGGCGAGTCTTCCTCGTGGGAGGACGACCTGCGGCAGGCGATGGAGATGATCGCCGCCCTCGAAAACCGGGTGGCCGCCGAGGAGGTGATGAACTCCAAATGCAAGGAGTCCATCCGGATCCTGAAGGAGTCCAACAGGGCCGTCGAGGCTAAGTTGGAGGAAGCCAGGGTGCTGAACTCCACGATGAAGAAGTCGCTTAATGCCTGCAAGAGGGAAACCGAGGCGGCGAAGGAAGCGGTGAAGATCACTGACCTCCGGGCTGTGAGGTCGTAGAGATGTACAAGGAGTTGGGACAATTCTACGCCGACCTCGCCGATGCCTCAGCCATTGTCTGGCACCAGGTTCTTGATGTCGTCAAGACGTTGATGCCGGGGTTTGCCGATGGTGAGTTCCGGCTCGAATACCCCCTCAAGGATGAGCCACAGGGGGAGGCCGCCGGTGAGAGTGCTGTAGATAAGACGATCGCCCCGGTTCCCAGCGCTGAAGCTCCTGGTGGAGGTGCCGACCCTAAAGCCACCACCCCGGATACCGATGCTGGCGTTGAGAAGATCGAGGTCCTCCCAACTCCCGAGGTCTGAGCCTTTCTGCTTTCTTCCTTTCCCACAGACGGTGCCTAGGTATGCCGCCGACTCGCTTATGAAGCCCTTCACAGAAAAACTGCTCGTTGTCCGCATCTCCTCCAGAAACAATCCTCCAAAGGTGGCCCTCTTTGACGGGAAGTTCGACCTGAAAGACCACCTAGACGCGTTCACGACGGGCATGAGCTTCCAGGACAACTCTGACGCCGCCCAATGCCGAGCGTTCCCTGCCACTCTTATCCGCGTCGGATGAGACTTGTTCCGAGGACTCACGCCATGCTCCATCTCTACCTTTGATGAGCTGGCCGCCCAGTTCCTCGGGCATTTCATCGGGAACAGAAGGCAGAAGCGGACCGTCGATTACCTCTTCACTATAAAGAGCGGGGACAAGGAATCCTTCAAAGAATACTCCATCTCTGCCTCGTTCGGGCCTCGAATGATGAGGCCGACACCGCTCCCATCCTTGGTAGATGATCCATCGACGTAAAGGACCCAATCGGGGATGGAGTCGGGCCTCTCCTCGATCGAGGGTTGAGACCCAGGGGCTGGCATCGACACTTTCTCCTTGTTGGGGATAGTGCATTCAACAATAAAGTCGGCCAAGACTTGTGCTTTGATAGCCTGCCTTGGATGGTATTTGATGTCGAATTGAGATAACTCCCACCTCTATTTCTCCAAGCGACCAGATGACTCGGGAGAGGCGAGAATAGCCCCTAACGGACACTCGGTGAGGACGAGGATGGTGTGTGCCTGGAAGTAGTGCCGTAGTTTCCTTAAGGCCACGATAAGCACCAAGACAATCTTTTCTATGGCCGGGTACCTTGTTTCCTCGTCTTTAAAGACGTGACTTACGTAGTAGACCGGCTTCTGGACTCCTTCGACTTCTCGGATGAGCACCAAGCTTGCAGCCTGATCGGACACCGCTAGATACAGTGATAGCCCGTCTCCTTCAATTGGCCCGGTGAGCAGCGGGGGAGTTTACAGGTGCATTTTCAACTGCTTGAAAGCGATCTGACACTCCTCCGACCATTCGAACCTTGGGATCTTTCTTAGGGCTTTGAAGAATGGGAAGCACTTTTCTCCGAACATTGACATAAAATGACTCAGAGCGGCCACTCTCCCCGTGAGCCGCATGATTTCGACGTTGGTCTTCGGTGCGACCATATTGAGGATGGTGCTGATTTTCTTCGGGTTAGACTCGATCCCTCGGTGGGTAACCATGAACCCGAGGAATTTTCCACTAGTGACCCCGAACGCGCACTTGGCGGGGTTCAGCTTCATTTTGTATTTGCGAAGGATGTCGAAAGCCTCGCCAAGATCTTTGGCGTGCTCGTCCAACGAGGTCGACTTGACGAGCATGTCATCGACGTAAACCTCCATGTTCCTCCCGATCTGTAGCTTGAACATCCTATTGACCAAGCGCTGGTATGTAGCTCCGGTGGTTTTGAGGCCGAAGGGCATCACTTTATAGCAGTATACCCCCCGGTCCGTTATGAATGCGGTAAGCTCTTCGTCTGCCGGGTTCATATGGATCTGGTTGTAGCCGGAGAAGGAATTCATGAAACTGAGTAATTCGTGGTGCCGAGCTGTCGACAAGCTGATCTATCCAAGGGAGGGGATAGTTGTCTTTCGGGCAGGCTTTGTTGAGATCTGTGAAGTCGACGCACATGCGCCACTTCCCACTTGCCTTTTTAACCATGACCACATTCGCCAACCATTCTGAGTAGGCCACGTTTCGAATGAACTTGGCTGCAAGCAACCTGTCAACTTCGTCCTCGATCGCCTTTTGTTTGATCGGAGCGAAGCTTCATTTTTTCTGCCTGACGGGTCATACCGTCGGGTCGACCCCGAGCTTATGTGAGATTACTTTGGGGTCGATCCCGAGCATGTCGGCGGGTGCCCAAGCGAACACGTCCGAGTTTCCTCAGAGAAAGTGTATCAAGTCGTTCCGTCGGGCTCCCGTTAAGAGTGACCTGATCTGTACAGTTCGTTCATTGTCCCCCTCAACGAGGGGGACCTCCGTTAGCACCTCCACCGGGTCCTCTCGGATTTCTTTTTGTTCATCGCAAGTATTTAAGGACCCCTGGAAATCACCTGCTCTTTCAAGGCCGTCGCTTCGTTCCTCGGCCGTAGATGTCGCTATGAAGCAAATCTTTGCGGTTTGCTGGTTCCCATAGGCCCGGCCTATTCCCCCTTGGTCGAGTGGGAACTTGATCGCGAGGTGGTAGGTCGAGATCTGGGCCCGAAGGGAGTTTAGCGTTGGACGTCCCAGGAGGATATTGTAGGTCGATGGAATTCTAGCGACGATGAACTCCACCGGTACGGTTCTCGTACGGACCGCCTCCCCGATGTTAATGAGGAGGGTAACTACTCCCTCTGCCGTGATGGAGTTGTTAGTAAACCCCGACAGAATGTGGAGGGTTGGCCTCAGGTCCGACAGGCCGAGCCCCATACGTAAAAAGCAGTCGTAGAAAAGGATGTCTGCCGAGCTTCCTGAGTCGACCAGTATCCTTTAAACCTCGTAGCGGTGGACCCATGCTGTAATCACCAGGGGTCGTTGTGAGGCAAGGATATCCCGTGGAGGTCCTCGTCGATGAAGGTGATGGGCTCGGCTGCTTTTCTTTTCTTTCGGGGTTGGCTGCTAGTCCCCTCGACTCGCAGGAGGCGTCGAATCTCGCCGGCTCCAGGCGCACTCCCCGTTGATACGACCATGATTCGGCCAATCTGAAAGTCGACCTTAACACCACTATGAGCTTCTAGAGGTATCAAGCATGCAAAATTTTAAATTTTATTAGGTGCTAAGTTAGACTAACAAGATCTTTATTAGATTATTAGGGTTTGCCTTTGTGATGTGATGAACTAAAGAGAAGAAAAGAGCATACAACCTTTGTAGTTCGAGTCCTTCTCGTCTAAAGCTCCGGGTTGAAGTCCACGCGACTCTACAAGGTTCATCTTCGAGTTGAACGAACCTCCTTCGTGATCTTCGCGCCAAAGACGATCTACGCGAAGTCCCTCCACCTCAAGCTACCTCTACACTAAACTCTTTAGCATAGTAAACACGCTACACTCGATCGCTAGTCAAGTGTAGGATGGTGAAGTAGGGGATGTTAAAAGCTCACAAGTTTTTGTTCAAGCTTCATGGTTTATATCACATGCGAGAGTTAAAGCTTGAACTATAGCAATTGAGGAAGAAGAAGAAACTAGAGAGCAACCATGAGAGCAACTCAAGAAAATAGCAAGTGTTGAGAATGAGCAAAGAATGAATGGCAGCTCTTGTCCCCCACTCATTCAAGCATGGAATTTTGCAATATAAAATTGCAACCATGCTTGAATGGTGAGTCAAGATGAATAAACAAATATAACTCACATACTTGCAACCATGCTCTCAATTTACACCTCATTTCTATTTTTCTCAAAAATACCTCATTTCTATTTTTCTCAAAAATAGAAAATCAAGCCATGCTTCATTATATATATATATATATATATATATATATATATATATATATATATAATGAAGAATAATTAGCGAGTTAATGATATTAGTTAAGATATAATTATATCACATATAATATATGTCACATTATTAAATCAACACTTGATTTAATAATCCGGTTATATCACATATGACCGATTAATATCATTTATCTGTATATCACATTATCAAATCAACACTTGATTCGATAATCTAGTTATATCCATATAACCTAACTCGATAACAGATAACTGCCAGATTACAATACGGTATTACATACACGTATTTAATCAGGCCCACACACATATCACATATGTGTCCTACTTCGTTTCGCTTGAACCAGGAAACTTCTGTGCGGGACTCTAAAGACTCGTCAATACGCCAGCAGTAGGTGATGATCACATCAGTCACCCACAAGCCGTCAGCAGTACTAGCTGGAAGTAACGGCTACCCGGGTATTGAGCGATATGAAAATCAACAAGCAAGCTTGTCCATAGTCTCCATGAAGCCTATCAGTAACACTACAGTACAGTCCGGTATCTTCGTATGATATGTCGCATATCATATCTAGGGATGGTAAACGTCAGACCCCAGTAACGTGATAAGTCATGCCGATGTCTGGCCTATAACGGTTCGAGAAACTACTGATAACACTTATCAGTAAATCTCATAAGCATCCCTGGCCAGGGACTTCCAGTTATAGCCAATCGAGTATAGCGCAACATCAACCCCTAATGCCGGGAGAGACGAAACCCCTTCTATCGCTCATTGTCTCCATGCGACTTGGGACTGTACCCAAAATCCATCTGTTTGCATGTCTCTTTTGAGCGTGGTAGGGAGAAAATCAAAGCATAGTGGGAGCCGCACAAGTCTCTATGACGATCTCGGGTCTACAGACTAACTTGTACTGGTATCACCAAAGAACTGCTATCTGACGATAGGTATACTACCAAATAGAAGTCCTCGGCGAGTCCTGTCCGGTGTACCCATTCTCCAATGAGCACCTGTGTATAATCTTTGATTTCACACACCAATGGTTGTGGGATCAACCATCGCCCTCTAAGGAACAAGAAACGTACACACTAGTCTACTCTGAAATATCGATGCCCTAGTCTCGATATTCCCTCGACTAGGAACTGATTAAAGGATGTACTTTTGGACCACCCTGGTCCCACTAGTATGATCTCATCATAATCTTGGTAGTCAAGTACATATCCTAATGGTTTTATCAACATGTAAGAGACAGACAGTATAAATACCCGTCTACATGTTAAGATAAAGGTAACCTGATAGCATACTATCATGTCGAGTAAGAAAGTCCTCTCTATATTTGTTCAAGCATCCATTATATCAACAATAATAGCCTCTAGGGCATACATATTCCTAACACGATCGTCAATTCACCGGGAGGGGGATGGTTCTCTTGCTCCCGGTCTGCTTGTCGCTTCTTCCGTAAGTACTTTGCCAAGTGCCCCGAGCGAATCAGCTCCTCGATGTAGTCGCGGAGCTGTTTGTAGTTATCGATGGGGTGTCCCTGCGACCTGTGGAAGGCGCAGTAAGGGCCTCGTATCCGTTTGGCTACTCTGGGGGTACTCACCCTGGAGATCGCTATCAGGAAACTCCAGCATCAGGGCCTCGACGGCGTTGAGGGCCTCATGCTAAACGAGGGCAGCGGCTTGAGCGAGGTCGGCGTAGAACTGGTCCGACTTCTTGTAGCTCTCCACCGCTTTCGACGCTCGGAGGTCGGCACGACTCACTCCTTCCTTCGCCGCCTCGCTCTCCCTCTGGAGGGTGTTCGCCACCTTCTTCAGGGTGGCGACAAGCACCCTGGAATCTTCCAGCTTAGCCTCGGTGGCCCGGGCGGCCTCGGCAGTTGGCGATCTCCCAATCCCCGGCTGCCACCCGGTCTTCGATGGCGGCGACCCTCTCCATCACCTCTTACAAATCCAGCCTTGAGCTCTCCTCCCACGAGGAGAACTCTCCCGCGACCTACATCGCCGGGGCAATTTCCCCATCCTCCATTTTGACGATGAGGGCATAGTGCTGGAAGACCTTAAGAAAACAAAGGAGGGTTAAAAAGAAAATAGGCACCCAACCTTGCGGGAAAAATGTACCGAATGAAAACCCGAGGGAGGTGCGAACACTGACCTGCACAGTCTCCTGGGCTATGGCCGCCATTTGGGCCCGGAGGGTCCCCCAAGGGATTCGGCCCCCGACCGACCGTTCCATCTTCGAGAGTAAGCTGTCGGCGACGGAAATCCCCGAGGGCACCTCGAAGCGAAGCTCCCCTTCATCCACGATGATCGGGGAAGCCAGGGAGCGAGGCACCGTCCTGTGGTACCTCTTGAGGAGAGACGCATGAGAGCCAGTCTCGCCTCCCCCCTCCAGAACCCAGGGCTTTTGTTCCCGAGAGCATTTTCGGCTCGGCGCTTAGCTGGACTCTGGGGTCTGGGGCACGCTCGAGCGCCTGGCCGAGGCGGCCACCGGTGGAGCCGGAGCCGACAACGGCCCAGAGAGGCCGGCACCTCCGGCCTTCTTCCCTTTATTCTGTTCGACCAGGGCCGCCCGAAATTTAGCCATGTCCATGGGTCCTGCATAAGACGAAAATACAAAGAAGGAGTTAGCAATGCCTGAAAAAGTGGAAGAATACACAAGTCTAAATAGGTCGCCAAAAAACTCCTAAGTTACCCGCAAACTGAGCGGGGCTGAGCCCAGCCCAACTGAGGGCCTGTTCAGACAGCAACACATCGGCTCGGGGGAGGTGCTCCCACTCCGACACTGCCACCGCGTCGGGATCATTCGACCACTTCACCCGCGGGCAGTTGGCCCTGTGCTACTGGATGGGCACAAGCCAATCCTCATTCTCAGGTGGCCCGACAAACAAAAACTTCTTCTTCCATTCGTGGATAGAAGAAGGTACTACAAAAACCCCTGACCCAGCATCACCTCCTCGGGGTTTTCTAAAAGAAATGTATACCCATCTTGGCTCGCCCTTGCGAGCCAGGGTGGTTTTTGTAGCAGAGAGAGGAAATGAGAAGGCTCCGACTGAAAGGGATCTCCCGCAATTTCAACCAGACCAGGAAACCGAGGAGAATCCTCCAAGAGTTCGGCACTAACTGGCCTGGGGCTAACTCAAAACAATTAAACGCCGTGCTCACCTCATGGGAGAAGGGCAAGCGCATCCCAGCCCAAAAGGCTTCCAGGTTCAAAGCAATCTCCTTGCCCCGTACTTGGTCTGCTCTCTCCCCCTCCCCGTCCAGACGAAGTGAGTAGCCAAGAGGAATGTGGAATCGAGCCCGGATGGTGGCAAGCTCGTCTGCATGCCTCAGCATGGATGACGCATCACGAACACCCCTAACTTGCGCTCTGGGTGTTGGATATATGTATGCCCTAGAGGCCATTATACGACAGTGTATGTGTCACGCCCCGCTTCCCAGAGTACGCAAGATTGGACACGTGACATAGCCAACCATGCTACCTGTGGGTAGGAAGTATCCATCCACAGTCACATTACGGCTGTAGAGATATCAAGAACAAGATAAATAAACTATCTAACACATGTTCAAATCCATAATAACAAGAGTCAATGAAAAATAAGTGCGGAAGCAAATGATCCAATACAATAAATAGAAAAGTACGTCCCATAATGCGGGCTCACATCTGGAAATGAAATGCAATAAATAAACTAATCACTACAGAACTCACAAATCAGCCTGCTGGCTGAAGTACTCCTGCTCGGTCGGCGACAGTGGCAAAGAATCTGGGCCATGCAAAACCCAGACGTCAGCGCGTCATGTCAACCAATAATATAATATGAACATGGTAATAAGCAATGCAGGGATAAACATGAATAAAACAATAATATGAAACAACAGTGCAGGGTAATGTGCAGTGGGTAACTAAACTGTTCTATCTGGTTTTCTATTCTAAAGTCTTTGAAATCAATTGATGACTTGTCGATGTAACTCAATAGTATCCCGTGCATGCCCGGGACCACGGTCAAGACCCTCAGGGCTGAATCCGAGACATGCCGCTAGGCAGTAATAGGTAGCAGGATGGGCGAGTGATGTCAGCATCATCACTCCGGGGCTGGCCGAGCCCGTAAGACTGATCAGAACAGGTATCGAACTGTTGAGTTACAAGTCGGTTTCACCTTTGATTTCCCCATACCCCAAGTTATGTATGTCAGGTCAGGTATTCAGTAATCAAGAACTAATGCCAACACAGGATCAGGTAAAAGTAGGTTTGTCTGGATAGACAACAGGAATGGTCCATGAGGACCCCAAGTCAGGTTTGTTGGCATCAGGCATGAGATCAGGTAATAGGTCATGTCATGGTACAACAGGTTGAGTTGGTAGTAAAGGGTACCATGTCCGGTGCATCGGTATGTATATATGTCATGTGTATCAAGGTCGGGTCAATATGTAACGCAATCGAGGGTGTGCTCGTAACAGGTATATAATCGAATAAGGAATAACAGCAGGAAATAAAGTAAACAACAATAACAGTTCATTTAATCACAATGGTGCATTAATATGGTGCAGTTGTATTATCATATTAACAGGTTCGAGCACCCTTGGGGTGCAATAATCACAAGGTAGTGCAATATCAATAACAGAGAGTAATGAAGCTATATGTGTATGGCTATCGTCCTTTAAATAGCAAAATGATTAACTGGTAATTTTGTTCTTAGGGTTACAGTGGCAAAATACGGTTTTGGTTACAGTATCATGATATATATCATATTTCGTCCAAATGAGAAAAGTAACAATACTAGCTAATCTTTGCAGGTTTTATGAGTCAAGCACACTTAATTAGCATAACATAGCATGTAGCAAGTAATACTTGCCTCGACGGTTTCGCAAACCGGAAAACACGAACGTAACGTCGGCGGAAAACACGCGACGGATGCACGGGTCACGGATCGAGTCCAAACAACGAACAGCGGGGCCACGCGGACCGGAGCACTTCGCTGGAAAGTCGGGTCAAGTCGTCGGCACGGCCGGAATCCGGCGAAATGTTAAAACAGCGACGATGGTTAGCAAAATACAAAGTATGGACACGACGCGACCAGCGAAGGGAAAAGGGAAGGGGAGAGGTCAAGAGAACTTACTGGGATATCAAGGATGGTAACCGCGACGGGTTCGACGGCGATGGGGCGCCGGCGGCGAACAGGGAACGCGGCAGCAGTGCTGGGGGTGGCTGGATTGGGTTGTGCTGAGAGTAGGGGGAGGTGAAGGCCTGGTTTGGGTTGCAGGGAGAGAGGAGGTGGTCGGCGGTGGCGCAGGCGACGACGACGAGGGTCGACGGCCGCTTTTCCGGCGATCGGAGGAGGTGCTAGGGTTCGGGCGTCGGGTTCTGTTGCAGCCCGGCGAGGGAAGGAGGAAGAAGGTCAGGGGCTGGTGCGCAGGTGATGAGGAGGACGAGTGGGGGCCGACGAGGAAGTGGGGTCGCCGGCGGTGAAAGGTGCAGGTGAAGTCGGGGCTATAGGTGGTCGGGTTCTCCAAGGGAAGAAGGTGAGGGAAGGAGGAGATAGAGGTAGAGAGAGATAGAGAGAGTTACTGTGGGGCCCACGAGAGATTAAGTCTCTCGTGATTGGCTGGGATAAACGTGGGTAAAAGAAATAAAAGATTTAAAAGGATTTTTCTAAATATTGATTGGTTAACAGTTTAAGTTCGAATATATTTTATAGTTTAGCATAATTAATTAAATTGGGATTTTGGCGCTAAATGAAACATTTCCAAATCGCGCCCGGGTTGCGTCCAAATATTTGAAATTCAAATAATAGGATTTTAAGCGAGTTCCAAATTTTAAAATGAGATGTCTTATGATTAAAATGCATGCCCCCAAGTCGGACACTTGCACGCGCGCGTAGCCGTCCAAACTCGCCCGTTTCACCGAACGGGATGAAAACTCGACGCACGGACGCTACCACGCGGCTAGTGGTGACGAGTAGGTCGATATGGATATTTTTAATTTCATTTTAGGTGTTAAAATTTGTTATAGGCAAAATGACTTAGCCGGTTAAAATTTTGCAACAAGAACCAAACAAGCAAGATAATTGAAATGAGCAATGTCTAACACTCAACCAGTAACAGAAATAGTATTATTGGGCTCGGGTGTTACAGTATGTACCGGGGTGTGTGTGTGTGTAAACATGGGACATTCTTGCTCGACATGATAGTATGCTATCTGGTTGCACTTTTATCTTGACATGTTCATTTGATCATGTTTTCATTCATTTGGTACATGTTGATATAGCCCTTAAGATATGCTTGACTACTGAGATTATGATGCAGATCATACTAGTGGGACATGTGTAGTTTATGAGCATATCCTTAAAATGTTTCTAGTCGTGGGTGTATCGAGACTGGGCATCGATATCACCAGAGTAGACTAGCGTATACGTTACTTGTCCCATATGATGGGCGATGGATGATCCCATATCCATTGGTGTGGTGACACCAAAGATTGTATACAGGTGCTCAGTGGAGACTGGGTACACTGAACGGACTCGCCGAGAACTCCTATGTGGTATTATATCTATTGTCGGATAGCAATTCTCAGGTGACACTGCTACATGTTAGTCTGTAGACCCGAGATCGTCATAGAGTATTGTGTGCCTCCTACTGTACTTTGATCTCCACCCTACCACGGCTCTACTGAGTCGTGCAAACAGGTGGATTTTGGGTACAGTCCCGAGGCACATGGAGGCAATGAGCGATATGAGGGGTTTCGTCTCTTCCGGTATTGGGAGTTGATGTTGCACCATGTACGATTGGCTATAACAGGAAGTCCCTGGTCAGGACTGCTGAGATTTACTGATAAGTGTTATCGGTAGTTTCTCGATCTGTTATGAGCCATATACCGGCATAACTTATTGAGTTATTGGGGTCGACGATACCATCCCTAGACTTGATATGCAGCATATCTGACGAAGAGACCGTACTGTACAGTAAGTGTTGCCAGTTGGCTCGACGAGAGTTTTAACAGGTTTGGTTATGTTTCTTCTGATCGCTCAATACCTGAGAGCCATTACGTAAAGCTTGTGCCACTGACGGTTTGTGGGCATGTGATGTGATCACTGCCTACTGCTAGCGTATTGACGAGTCTTAGAGTCCTACAAAGGGGTCTCCTAGCTCAGGCGAAAAGATATGGGGTGCATATGTGATATGCGCGGGAGCTCGATTAAATGTGTAAATTCCCGTTCCCATCAATAAAATCTTTCTACATTTTCCTCTATTTCCCCGAATATTTCCCTTTTTCTTTTCCTCGAAATTTTGTAGGAAATTGGTTGCTAGATTTGTCGTATTTAAATCTTTCTAAACCTTTAAAATCAAAAACCAAAACTATATATATATATATATATATATATATATATATATATATATATATATATATCCCAAACCAATTTTTAACATACACAAATTAATTAAACCCTAAAATTCCCTAGCCCATGCACCTCCGGCCCACTCCTTTTCTTTCCCTTATGAATTAATTAAATCCCTGGCCCAATTCCCTTCCTCCTTACTCCTAACCCGCGCCCACAACACAACCCGACCCGTATCTCTCCTTCTTCCCCACGTCGCTCCTTTTTCCCACTCTTTTTCTCTCTTTTCCCTCCGCGTACCCCACGTCGTCTTGCCGACACCCCGCTCGTGCCCACGCCCCCACGACCCCACGCACGAGAAGCTTCACCTCTCCTCGTCTCTCCATCTCGCTTACCTCCTCATCCCTCTACCTCTCTCCACTTTCTCCTCCTCTCTTCCTCCACCTAGCTCCCCATTCCTCCAGAAAACCCACATCGGACGGCCCCACCGTTTGAGCTCACTACCGGAGCTACCTCCATCGACCGCGACGAGCCCAGCCACCCTCCTTCACCGACGAGCCTACACCGCCGCCCTCCTTCATCAAGCCCCTGCAACCTACCGCACCCTAAGCTCCAACCGCCATCTCCCGCTACTTCGACCATCTCCCCCGAGCACCCCTCGCCCTCACCTGCTCCTCAACCGAGCCCTTGCTGCAACCTCCGCCAACACCTCACCCGCCTCCACTTCTACCAACCATCGGCCCCAAAGCTGACCCCTCACACCCGAGCACACCCATCGACAGCCGAGACCCCAACCACAATCACCAGCACCGCTACTCCCCTCGTAGCTACAGAAGCCATGCCGACGAGCCACCACGACATCCTCCACCATTCTCCTTCTCCACTATAACCCCGTGGCCACAACCCCACCATCGAGCCTCATCATCAACCGCCTGAGTGCCGCATCACCACCTGCAACTCCGTCGACCATCGTGGCACCGCCACACCATCGACGACACCCTGAACCACCTCGTCGGCTCCTCTACATCCTCAGCATCATCACCATCACCACCAAACCCGAGCACACCCACTGCCTCCTCTCTCCCCTCGGCCACCAAGCCACGAGCCTCGAACCCCGTTGTGCCCATCGCCGAAGCGACCACCGCCGACCTCAGCACACTCCCAGGAGATCAACAGCACCCCGCCCCGCTTCCAACGATCGCGAGCCATCCCCGGGCAACCCCGACGACGAACCCGAACTCGAGCCGAGGCCGTGAACCCAAACCGTACCGTTCGTTGCGCGTTCGTGCCGTTGCCGCTGCTGTGCATCGCCAAAGCGTCTCCAGGCAAGTACCCTACTTGCTACATGCTAGATTATACTGTTATAATTCAAAATACTATTAATTCCATGTTTACGATTCGTGAAAACCTATATGACACAAGTGCTTGATGTGAGACCCGAACGAAAACCTTCCATTAAACTGATGGAACTTGATTACATATGCTGGCCCGTGTGTCAATGGACATTGTGGTGAAATTTGACTGAAAATTATGATCGTTACTGACTTGAACGATCATTCCCGATTACACCCGTAAAACTGAACATTTCCCGCGTCTGAAACTTGTTAAAATCATAATTAATTGATTATAAATTGAAATGATGCGTTCGAGGGCTCAAATCGAAGCCGACTCGACGGCCTGGAACCCTATAAAAGTTTTTAATTGTTTCTGTACTGAAATTATGACGAGAACTGGTTCGGAGAGCGGCTCTGGACTGCAGTCCAGAGCAGCTCTGGCTGTTGATTTCTATCTCGTAGTGCTTACCCCTTACTGCCTGGACTTGTACATTGCGTAAACCTATACTTTATTGAATATAAAACTGTTAGCTAAGTAACGCAAGTGGTTTCACCCCTTTTTACCATCGTTTACTATTTAAACTGTAATTTAAACGGACAGGACGTATGGCAGTCCCAAATAGAAACAGAACTGATACCCTATCGTTGAACAGTGCATAACTTCTGACATAGAGACGCAATTGATAATCCGTCTGGTGCGTTGGAAACCCTATTGAAAAACTTAAATTTCATTCAACTGTAGCGTCGCTAAATTATGATCCCAACAGGGTGATAATTATGTCGCGAAACGGATGTTCAGTTCAGAAACTGAATTTCCTACAGCGAACGCTTAAAATGAAATGGCCATATCTAGTGATCCTGAAACCCGATTAACGTGAAACCAATTTTGATAGATAGATAATAAAATCTACTGCTTACCCCCTTTTCATTGTTTTGCTACATTTTGCATGTATGATTTATGATAAATTATGCAAGTGGTAGGACACCGACTGATGATATCTTAATCATGTCTTAATTATTGTATTCTCAACACATTATATATACGTCATTGCATTGGTAAGCTAGCAATCATGTGCATTACCCAGTGTTAGCTTTTAGTGTTTGATTGTGGCAAGTACGTCAGTGTTTAAGCATGAATGGATAAGTGAAAGTGACACGTACTTGTACACAATCAGTGGACCCTATTGATTTATTACATTGTCGACGTCTGTGGGACGTGTATAAGTTTGACTATAATTGGTATGGGAAAATTATGGAAGCACTTGTATGGGTGTCACAGATAAGGCACCAAACACTGTCCATTTATCTTGGGTATCAGTCGAGACATGCTTGATGAAGACCTTGTCTTCAGTTCTCGCATAGACTCGTCATGGACCGACTGGTATTTGAGTTTATGGTTGGCGTTTGATGTAGACCACGGGGTGTGGGGTAGTTTGAGTGTGAGTTCAACAGAATCTCGGGAGTCCCATGCCGGCACAGATAGAGATATATGGAGATATATGGGGATATTACTGATTATTAGCGAGCGACTCGGGCCCGTGTTCCCTTGTCCTTGGGTCCTACCCTTGGGTGGGGGATACTCACGAGTGGTTGACTCTCACATTTAGACTGACGATAGGCTTAGCGACCTGTACAGTGAGATTTAGAGACTGATAGGGTGAGTGATATTGACATGCATTGCTTACTGATTCAACATACTTGCCATACTGTTTATTGCTCTACTATTACCCGCTCTATTAGTTACCTGCATTGGCTACTTCATGTTCACGCCTTTATTCTTTAATTGTTGTTACATATTCATCACTATTGCATGAGTTCCCATTTGTGTCTATATATATATATATATATATATATATATATATATATATTGCTATCGTGTCACTCTGACGACCTGAGTATGCATGCTCAGAGTGAGAAGTGGATCTATCTTGGACCAGGACCTGACGTACCTCGAGGACATCGCGGACATCTTGATCAGCGACCCAGAGCTATACTTCCTTGATCTCTATCTGGTTAGTTCTTTTGATTTAGTTACTGCATCTCTCATTACCTGTGCATTGATTACTGATTACCACGTACAGCTAGAAGCCGAAGTGTGACTACAGAGAGATATTTCCTCGACCGTAGGAGCATGGCTGGCCTTGTCAACCCCTCGTATTCCGTATTTTGGGAAGCGGGGCGTGACAAAATGCGTGTATTGGATACCGTATTTTAATCGGGCGTTTTCTATTGGACGGGTTGTATGTGATATGACCGGGATATTAGATCAAGTGTTGATTTAATATTAAGTCCATTAGCTCATTTATTAAAACCTATTTCTTTATGATGCATGCATGAGTGTATGAATATGTTGATATGGATGCACACATGCAAGCATACATGTGTCATGGTTGATGATACATTGGTGGTGGAAATGCAAGACTCACATGGTTGCATATTTATATATTTTGTTTATTTGAGAGAAGCAAAATGGCAATTAAATCATTGTTGACTATTCAACCCTCATTTCTTGTGTTGACAAAGTCAATACCATGGTTTTAGCCCATGGTTTTGCTTAAACTCAAGTTAAAAATATCTAGATATTTTGTAACTATAGTTTAGCATGACATGACTCTCACTTACTCTCTTGAGTTTAGTTATATTCATATTATTCTTTTGAGTTAAACTTGAGCCATCTCCTTCTTCCTCTCTCTCCTCAAAGCTCTCTAGGTTTAAAAAAGAAAGAGAAGAAATTAAAAAGAAAAGGTTTTTAAGTGAGATCCAAATCCATATCACCATTCCACTTTAGTCTAGCCCATTAGTGTGGAGTGTTTGCTTCATCTTCATCCTTGATCAAGTGAAGCTTGAAGCTTGGAGCAAAGGAACTTCGTGGTGGATCATCGTGGACTTGGAAGGACATAAGCCAACCGGTTCAAACCCCACTCGATCCAAGGAGTCAAGGAGGAGATCTACAAATGTTGTATTTTCTCCCCACTTAGTGTTAGACACTATATAGTATGTGATACTATAGTTTGTTACTCTATGTTTCTAGTTCGATTCATGGTTGAATTGTTTAGCACCCCCTTAAATTTTTGTTATAGCATGTGTGATACAACCCTAAACCTAGGCATGGTGCTAAAGAATCCCTACACTGGGGACCGTCCCCGTCGCACGACCCCGGGAAGCGTGACTAACCCTAACCTCCTGGGGGGACTCCGACTCAGACAAGAAAGAGGAAGAAGCAGAAGAGGAAGCTGCAGAAGACTCCCTAGACTCTACCCGGGCTATTTCTACAGACTCCTCGGTAGAAGGCATCTAATCTGATCAAAAGGATGAATCCTCGGAACAGAAAACGCTGGGATCCCGACCTAAAGGGAAGAGCGCCGAGCTAACACGCGAAGGGACGAGAAAATTGTAGCGAAGTATGGACCCTGAAGAGGATCCCACCTCTATTTATAGCAGCCGGCGTACGCATCCTACGGCGCCGATCACCTCCTGCCAAAACAGCACTTCACAATCAACGGCCGACAACATTCCACCTGTCGCACTCATATTGGGCGCGCGTCCCATCGGGCGCGAAGGACACCGGCAGCACGTCACGTCAGCCAACGAGCGCCAGACACGTGGAATGGCGCTACGGCGAACGTACGCACGAATCAACGCTTCCTCTTTAATGCGAGATCTCTCCCCTGATCCGCTGACGTCATCAAGAAAATACAACTAATTGCCTGGGAATACGCACCAACGATATCTTCAAATAAGAGCTTACCCCAGGTGACCGGCCAGACCACCCTCGATTCGACCCATGAATGGGTCGAGATGAGAGTGGGGGGCTAATGATGATGCTTGATATCGGTGATTCCCCAGATCATGACACGTGGCAGATGACGTGTCCCAAAGCTTACAAGAAAGGATCAAGAACGGTACGTTGGAAGCATACCCCGGACCTCCGACCCGAGGATGTTCCCGACCTTCGGTGGCCTTCCAGACCACTTCTACGATCATCTTACAAACAACCATCAACTCGCCTCCGAGTTACCACATATCCAAGATCCTCGGCCTCCCGCTAATTCCCGAGCCTCCCGCCGAGCTTAGCATACTCGGTCTCATCGACCGACCCACAGCAACGATCATAGGCGTTTCCGCCACGGCTCCGCGAATCTCGCCAGACGCAAGATATCCGCCGCCTATGATCCGGCGTTCCACGCCATCACGTTCCCCCATTAACGAGCATATCTCGTCATTAATGGGGAATCCCGTCTTTCACATGGGCGTAACGCCAGGGGCGTAATGGCCGGCATGAATCTCGCACCCGCCTGCCCATGACTGCCGTTATATAAACCACTCTCTCAGACGACTCAAGTAAGCCAATTTTACTCAATACGCCGCTACTCTATCCAATTAGCCCGGCTAACTTGATCGTCGGGGGGTCCTCGGTGGTACAACCATCCCGGAACTTTCTTGCAGATAGCTCGGCTTCAACCACTTCAAGCCCACTGAGATTCACACGCTTCAGGAGGTATCCTCTCAACTCAATCTCAGCCATCCATTAGCACCCGCTACAGATCTACGGAAGATAACATCTGAAGGAGATCCAGAGATCCATCACCGACTCTTTTCCTGCCACCGGAGATGACGTGGACGATGGCTGAGGAGAGAAGAAGTGGCCTCCATAGGCATCGAAGATGCTGGGGTTGATCTCTTCTGCCATTGCTTTTTTTTTTTTGAGAGAGAGAGAAACACGAGAGAGACGGGGAGTGATGAAAGGGCGAGGGTTTTGGCCTTTACGTGATGGTGTTGATGTGATTGGTTCATGCGTTTCAAATGACGATACTGCCCTTGTAATTTAAACTTTTTTTTTTTACTTTTCCCTGTTTTAATATAAGGTTTTTTACTTTCTTTAATGAAAATTTGAACTTCTGAGACATAGCTAAAGCAATTGAAATAACACAGGCGAAAAAAACATAATTAAGGCATGAATGTCTACACAAAATTACTTCATTGCATTACTAAACCCTATATATTACTAATTTGTAAAGTTCCACAAACAATTCAATTAAATTTGACATATTTACTCAAGATTTTCTAGGTTTTGATTTCATAATGATGATAGTTTTTAATGTATAGTTAGAAGGACATTTTCGTCCAAGAGAAAAGAATATGTTCCACGGACCTGCTGCAGAGTTGCACCTAACAAAGGAAACGGACCCGGCCAGCCCTTAAATGACGAAAATGCCCATAGATCCCCTCCTCATTGGCTGCGTAACCCACTCCTCCCCTCATCTTCCGACATGTGTACTCCCTCCATTGGTGCAGAGCCTCCATCCGCTCGCAGGAAATTTTTTTAATGCGCCCACCATATACAACCGGACAAGAGAGATAAGAAATAGAAGTGTGATTCCCATAGGGTGCCCAAAACTGTCCGAAACTCTTCCCTCTCTCTCGCCCTCAGTCGGATGTATTACACCCAGTACACTGAATAATTCCTCCGCTCGCAGAGAATCACAGCCTCTCATGGCGTAGGATAGAAACAAGAGGTGCCTCTCATTTTGGGCGTAATTTTTTGGTACGGAAATGACCCGAGCATTTTGCTGTGCTTCGCTAATTAGGTATTGTTGCGTGTGGGCTTTTGATGAAACGAGAGGTGCCTCTCATTCTATGCTTTCATATCTTTTCAAGTTGCAAGAAATCTTTTTAAGTTGGTAAGTAGTCATGCAAAGGTTTTTTGGGGGTTTTCATAAATTTTGCTCTTATTGTGTTAAGCTATCAAATCTTGTCATGTTCACTTTTTAGTATCAATTGACATGGCATTTGGGTTTTGCATGCAATGCATGGACTTATAGTTTACACAACTAATTAACACATATTCAATGAAGTTGTAATTCTCAACTATGGTACAGGGTTCCTTTTTGTTCCCCCTTTTCATTTTGTAAAGTTATGGAAAGCGACTTAGTGGTAAGTAAGAAGAATCCTTGGATATGCCGATTTGAACTGGAGGCTGATTAATATTGTTTCACGTGTTCATAACAGAATAATGAAACTCCATTAGCATTGCTGATAAAGCCTTGAATATTAACCATCTGAGTGAACCGTTTCTTCGAACAGAATAAGATTTTGTAAATACATATTAGATATCTTGTCTTTCAAAGTACATGATATTCCTGATCCATACATGAACATAATATCATGAAAATGGAATGAAATTTTTGATTGCCATATAATATAGACAATGGATCTGAAAAAGTATCTAAAATGATAAATAAGTGCAGATGTGCAAAATCATTTTTCTCTTTTTCTTTTATAGAAAATTCCTGAAATCTATAAGACTTCTTTAGAATGAACTGGCTAATAAAAGGTCGTCATTTTCCCACTATATATAAGCCACAAAATTTGTAGGCCCCTAAATAACTTGAAACTTCCTTGAAATATCTTAAATATTCACACTCTACCACATCCAAAAAATTAATTGTATTTTAATTTTAATTAATTAATTACATGCAATAAACTATACATGTTAAGGGTATACTAATTGAAACAAATGAGCATTTTATTACTCTTGCTTTAAATTGGTTTGCTTATATATATGATTTCTTCTTGAAGCATACAACTAAACTTGAAATACTCTGCTTCCTACAAGACAAAAATATAATCATCCAACCAAAGAGCAACTCAAAGCTCTTGAGAACAAATTTAAATGCATCACCATAAGCATTATTACAAGATATTTGCCCTTAATATAGCATAGCAATCGATAATTAGTATAACATTTTATTTATTTTACACACACCCCTCCCTAGATCTCCTATGTTACTCCATATACTTTTAACATGGTAGAATAAAAGCAGAGTCAATAATATAGTTTATTTCGTATTCAATTATGAGATTTGATAAAAACGGTTCCGATAACATGATTATTTCCTTTAGATTCCTAAAGTTTATTTAAGATTTAAAAAAGGTTTATTTACAAATTCGACATAAGAGTCGATGGATGAGAAATGAAAAATAAAAAATGTAAACATATTTACAATTGTTCCCAGCGAGAATCATTGGGCCAGCCGAGCAGCCGTATCGATCTTCAGTTGATTATGTCGAAGTATTTTGGATCGGCAGGGAAATGATGCTCCACATTCAACTGCATTCCGACAGAAAAAAAACACATCATATTATAATCGAAATCGCTTCAAAGCTTCAATGGACTTTAAATCACACAAATAAAATAAACATATAGCAGAGACCATATCCGAGGCGCAAAGCAACATGATAAAGATCTGGTATATGCTTAACTGCAAATTTCAGGATACATATTAGACATCACATAATTTGATCGTAATCTATGTTTGGTTTTGACAAAAATGGAGACGGAAAAAGAAAATGAGATTCAATGTACTTCTGTAGAGTACAGGCCTTGGATCCCTCTTGTTTTCTTTTCTTTTCGCCGTTCTTATTAAAACCAAACATAGCCTTAATTTCATGTGCCTGATATCAATTAATTTTTTTTTTAAATGTAGGATTATGCATTATCAATCAACCGATCGAACTTCTAAAGAGATTCCCCACCCCCCACCCCACCCCCCAAAGACTTTCAAATAAGAGATCCCCCCCAACCCCCAAACAGTCGGAGCTCAGAATTGTCCCATAATTTCTAAGGCTTTCAAAAAAGAAATGCAACTCACCAGATTTTTTTATTTATTTTTTCCTTTTTGTAATACTCAGGATTAATAATTGGAGTTGGCAAATGTTTCAGAATTATGGATGTATAAAATTGTACCACCCCAATATAAATTGATAAGTTAATATGCAGAAAACATCTAAGGTGTAATGTAAACTCAAACCAAAGTGTATCAAGAAAATTAGTCATACCTTGCCCTCATCTGCATCAGCATGACGTCGAGGAAACACAACCCTAAGATCATTGTAGAGATAAAAGCGACGCTCTTCACCAATATCCATATCACTCCTCTCTGGTACAGAGAAAGGATCAGATACACATCTCTGTACCGACTTCAAGCATTTCCTTGAAGAGGGACAAAGGAAGCGGAGATGAAGAGCAGAGCGAAGAGCACTTGAGCTACCCTTTGGAGAGCTATGGCTGGACTTTGTAGCGGGCGAATGCAATTCATCCACATGACTATAGCTCTCCCTTTCGAAATTTATACTGTGGCCTCTGTTTAGTCTAGTGCTATCTTTCACGTTGACACCACAACTAAAGTCATTTGTTGGTTCATCGGTTGATGAAAACAAAGAGTTCATCTCTTTTCTGCTTTGTGTCTTGCTTGGAAGGTCACTGGTTTGTAAACAGCCTATCACACAATAAGATTTATATTCAGTAATTTTGGATCCTGTGCACATGCATAATGTGTATATTGGATGGTGTCAAATGTTGTAGGAGATTTTTTCTTTCTTTCTCCTGTAGCACAATGAAATGTCTGCTCTCGTGGCAACCATTCTCACGCGAAAGAAAATATCCACACAAAATTGGTGGTTGACTTGCTTAATCAACCTCCAGATATATATATCAAATCAGACTGTGTACTCCAACTCTCCCACACACATGCACTACGCTGACTGGTTCATTACATTCACAATAACTTACCTGCCAATTCTAGATGTTTGCTTTTCTCAGAGATCGGTGTAGACGAATTCCTGTTATTTGCATCTTCATCTTTAAGTCCTTTAGCAAGGTCAGAGGAAGCAGGAGAAGCTAAGGTGACCCTTTGACGCATGAAGGTCTGTCTCATTTCATCACAGGAAGAGAAAAATATTAACGACAAAAAATAAGAGTCGCTAGTAAAAACCTTCAACATAAAAAAGTTTCATGTTCTATTATGTGATAATAGTAAAAAATTAAAAAAAGAGGTTTGCGCTTTAATTAGAATAATTATCGAGAATATGGGAGCATAGATTCAAGGATTATTCTCATTAAGCATGTGTTTTTCAAGCTAGCATATGCATTGTGAGAATAATCACACATCAGTGTATGTTTTGTATCTACTTTAAATTAAGCTTGCTAAATGGATAAGACGATTGTAAGCCTTGGGAACAAGCACTATTAGAGAGTCGTTAACATTTAGCCTAACAAAGATTCACAACTTTTTTGAAAACTACTCTACTTATGGTCAATATTGCCAGCCAACTGAAGTCTTGTATACCTTTTTCTTGTAGGAGATGTATCACAATGACCCAATTATAAATAACTTCCAATAAAAGCTCTAAGCAGGTAATGTATCAGACATGTAACAACTGAATTTAAACAATTGGATGTTCAACAACTTGCTTCGAGCTGACGGAGCAATAAAAAAAACCTATATCGTCGACGTGATGAATCAAAAGATAGACCCCTGCTTGATTCTAAAGAAACACTCATCCATTGTTGACGTGATTCTGCTTTATACCATCTTTATATATAAAGAATCTATCCTTTGTATTTACCAGGCACCTCTCACTCATTATTCCGTCATAATGCAGTTTTTCTTTGACAACAGAAATATTTGACAATGGCAAGGACCAAATTGCAAAGACAAACTGGTGCAACACCACTACCAACCTGGCCTATCAATTTTTAACAGATGTAAAGGAAAAGTTTATCAGTTGGATTGTCTGCAAATATTTACATATTATAGTTAAATATCTGTTGCACTGCACACCTCCAAAGTTAATAATGAGGAACGAGGGTTATTGTTTCATATTCTAATATGCCCCCAAGATCATTTGGGCCGGAGACTAGAGCTTTTGCAGAGCGGTATTTTGTTTTTAATTAATCCTCTTTTAAACACACCCGGTAGGATTTGAACTTAGATTGCTCCGAAATTATCTTATTGTCCCTTCCACTATACCACAACTCCGAAGTTATAATGCGGGTTCTGGGAATATATTTTATATTATAACATGCCCCTGCAAGTTGAGGATCCTTTGGGTCTAGACCTATCCTTTTTGCATAGCGGTACTTCTGTTAATCCGGAATTACAAGCATGTCCAATCGGAATCAAACCCGAATTGCTCTGATACCGATGTTAAATGTCTCTTCCAATACACCAAACCTCCAAAATTATAATGAGATTTGAGGGATATCATTTTGTATTCTAATGTCCCTCATTATAACTTTGAAGTTATGATGCAATGGAAGGGACTTTAGAGTTATTTAATAACCTACGGTCAAATCTTACATAATAGGTTACTAGGTTACATGGCAGTATTTGAACAAATTTTAAAGAACCGAAGGATGACTTTGACAAGATAAAGAGCTGTGTCTAATATACCTTAGTTCCAGCAGGCATATCGTTCAAATCATAGTTACATAAGAAAGTGTGAATGGGGGTCAATTCCGGGTTGCTGAGTACCTGTTCAATTAAGCATCCAAGTAAAAAGAGGAAGCAAATATGCTCTAATAAATAAAATGATATTTCAAAAATTTATATAACAAGCAATAAAATTCTTGTATTGCATGCAATATCACGACATCATGATCCAATCAAAGAGATTTCTTGTACACTTCCACCGATAAAAGTTAGAAATGGGTTTTTCAACTGAAATGCAAAAAATTAGGGGAAAATGGGTTAACTCCCCCAGATCTAGAAACCAATAAGAAAAACTCCCTAAGCAAAAAAATCTAAAGGAAAACTCCCTAAATCTCAAAAGTTATAGGTTTAAGTCCCTATAGTACAACCAACCAATTTTTACATTTTAATATTCTCATATTACCCTTATCAACTTCTGACTGATAACTGCTATATTTAGCGGTTAAATTGCGCATGTAAAATGCTACTTCTAATAAATGTAGCAGTTACCTGCCAAATGTACCAGTTGATGTAAACTGCTACATCTGATAAATGTAGTATTTATGTACTAAGTGTAGGGTTTACTTGCTAAATGTAGCAGTTAACTGCCAGGAGTTGACAAGGATAATATAGGGATATTAAAAAGTAAAAAGTGGTTGATTGTACTATAGAGAATTAAACCTTAAACTTTTGGGATCTAGGGACTTTTTCACTAGATTTTTTTTCCTATAGAGTTTTTCCTATTGCTTTTCAAGCCTAGAGAGTTAGACCCATTTTCCCCAAAAAATTAAGATTCATGTGTTACATACAGTACCAATTAAAAGGGAAATAGCTTCTATGTTCTTATAAGCTTATAGTAGGTGATATAGTCTGTAAACATGGTTGCTACATAGGAAGTCAGCATACCTCTTTGTAGTAGCATTGGAATTCCCAAGGGTAACCCAAGACATTTAGTACTTGTAACCAAGTAGTATACAGGAAAAATTCAATATGGAAGGGGCATTTAGCTTTTGTCGAATTAAAGTGGTTTACCAACAGAACAAAGAGCAATTAGAGAAGATGCACTGGGAATTCATTTCCCTAGCATGAGTATATAATCTATGCTGCATAGACACTTCATTCAAGAAAATGTATCTAAATCTCTTGGTTACGCATAAGACGCTGACACTTGGTGGAACCTTGCCATATACTTCATAAACTCTATGGTGGTCTCTAGATATTGCATGAATGATCCACTATCCAATTTGACATATAGAGGAACTAATATAATTTGCCCTATGGCTAGCCTCTGTTAATGCTTGGGAGCACAATAGCTGCAGGGGATAGATTGGGACATGAAAGTTGAAATCAAGGGTCTGCAAGATTCCCTCGATGGCTTTACGAGTTGAGTGGCAGGGTTGCTATAGAGATAGCAATCGTAGATCATGATGGTAGCAATCCACTTTGTGAACCAAGCCGGATTTTAATCGGTTATCCCAATATAGCCCCTAATAAAAACTGTTGCTCGACACCTCGCCTATAATTCATTTCTGTTCCAAACACCCGCTGTAGTTAAATTTGATCAACTGACCCAACTGCCCTTCTTATATCTCCACTAAAAGTCTAAAACTCAACTACCCTGATCCCCCCTAGCACATAACCTTAAATCAGATACAGGACTTCTAAATTTCTTTCTTCTCAACTAAAACTTTGAGTATTTTGGTGATTGCAGAAGGCAGATATGAACGAAAGTGGTTATCGACCTAGGCCTGCCACAGAACTTGATATTTTGATATACTCCTCAATTTAGTACCATAATTGACACCTGTGAGAAATTAATAGTTCTCTGTAGGTTAATTGCCCTCAATTATGTTAAATTATCTTGATATTTCTGTGAATACACTGCAAGTATATTTGTTCATTCTTTTAGTACAAATTAGTGGTTCTCATATTTCCATTTTTCAGTAATTGCATCCTCAAATTCCTCTACATTGTTTTCTTTTAATGACTATACTTTAAGGTTGCAATGATTTTTTCTTTTATGTTGTAAGATGTATGATAGGAATGGTACCAACAAATTCCACATTATGCAATAAGAGACGATGATTACAAACTTATACATACACTCAGTCTAACTAAATCACTATGCCCTTGTATCATGGGCTACATTATCGAACTTTTGTAATGGTTTGAAGGGAGATCCAGTGACCTTACATGCTCAGTGTTTCCTGTCCCTCAACCTGCTTCATTCTTCAACTGGTTCCTTTGGCTCCGTTCACAGGTCTAGTCGCCTACTGAATTTTCTAGTGGAACTCTCAGAACCAACAAGGATGTCTCGTTAAGTTGCATGAATTCGGATACGTATATGGGACACGATACAAGTCGGATTCAGAAAATCGTAATTTTCCATATATTTATGATATGATTCGTAAGGATACACTGATTTTTTGTTGTTTTAATACATATACATGATAACCAAAAAAAAATTCACCATTTTAGCAAATCAAAACTAGTCACAATAATTTGAAAGTATTGACACGTGGAATTTTGGTACCTTAGCCATTGATGCATGTTCAATGCATTTAGCCTAAGAGGTTGATTATATGATGTGCCAAAAAGAGTTTCACAAGTATTCTCAGCAAAGCCGAAAGATTCCTTCTTGGATATATATCCAAAACGGATGTCACCTTGATGGTGTATCCGTGGAACATAGATGTCTTGGCCGCTCTCTCATTCATGTGAACTGGGATTCCAGACTCTCTGTGTAGTTTCCTATGTCACTTGAATGAAGTGCATGATTTAATAGCCACTTCTAACCTGTGTCCCATTCCCAACACCCACAACGTCCCACCCTTCTATTCTTCATGCTTTATAGACAATAGGATAAATACTCTCCTTTTTTTCCAACTTTTCCAAAGCATTAATTAGTTAATCTACACAGAGAACAGCTTCTACATTGTTACTTCAAGGCTGGATTGCCCCAGACATTACAAGCATTGGATTAATTTTATCTCTACAACATCCTTCTACACTCACTTTCATAATTTTCTACAAAAGGAATCGAAGATCCTTGTTTCGGACTTTAATATCCCATTTGATCCCCCAATGCACAAACATGCATAGAGGCTAGTTATAATGCTGACAAGCTTGCACAAAGAGCAATAATCGCAGGAATGAACAAGAGGTTAATTATAAAGTCGGTATATTTTTCTTTTGGTACAACTCGATACTTCCACGAATAAAATAGGGAGGCTGGGAAGAGCCACCAGCCCAAAGGGCTGGCATGAAGACTACAGCTGAATAAAAGTTAGGGAAGGGTCCCGTAGAATATATGCTAAAAGCAGAAATCGTAATGAATGATTAACTTCAAGCTGCAGGCCTGCAGCTTTGAAGAATTTAAAATCAAACTCAGGACAGTAAAATTTACATAACATATAATAAGTATTTATGAAGTTTCCTTTTTATTTTTAACCTTCAAGTTCTTGACACAATATGAGGATATTCCAATTTCATAGATCTTCAAAACACATGACGTACCATCAAATGTGGTAACAGTTATTTTTTCGACCAGGTAGTCATATCTTTGTAATAGACTAATAGGTAACCTTTACAAATTGTCACTTCAGTCAGTAGACCAAACGACATATAACTTAACCACACCCCATTTCCTACGAATTCATTAAATTCAGTACAAGTCAAATAAGCTGATGTCTGCAGAACATATGTTAAAAGCACGAAAGGAATTATAGGCCAAATAAGTTGATGCCTAAACGGTCAAAACCAAGGTGCGAGGTTTCGGCCAAAACCACCGATATGCGGTGGTTTCGTATCGGTTTCGGTGGAGACCGATACGAAATCCGAAACCGATATGAAACCAACCAAATAATATCGTTTCGGCTGAAACCTTTAAGAAAATTTTTTAATACAAGTTTTCCTGTCATTGTGATCATTGTAGGCTTTCGCTGTTAGAAAACCGCAAAAAGGTGAACCCAAACCCTATATTAATATTTATTTAAGTATACTTTTCAATATATTTTGCATCATTGCTGGATTTTTAAACACTAGGACATTGTCTTGTAATTTAGAACTATAAATTTAAGTGTTTAATATATCTACACTTATGTATGTTGTATTACCGTCGAAACCGAAATCCGAATCGAGATTAGCGAAACTAGCCGAAACCCAGCGAAACTAATAAAATTATGAGAGACTAAGAACGAAACCGAAACCGAGTTCTTGAACCTTGGTCAAAACACAACTACCAAAAACGAGTGGGAAGGGCTCCATGTGACTTTCACACTTTCATGTAACCCAATAGACACAGTTTAGATAACAGATAAGAAGAGACACATACAATCACCCATAAGAGGAAGTAACATAACATTCATGAGGTCAGTTTTGTTCCATTCGACATACAGAAAAGACTCCAAAGCGGAAAATGAAAAATGTCATGTCTTAATGGATTTATACCACATTCAACATGATATTGTTTTCGACATGATGCTGATATGGATTTGAAAAATAAACTTTGCATATTATTTAATTGGGTCAAAAATTTGCAGTTACAAACTTGTATGATTAACTTTTCTGCATCAACAGTGTGTCTAGGTGTTCATGCTTTTTGATATAAGAAGCTCCTAATGTTTGAACAATGATAATGGGAATGCCTAGTTTCAAAAAGTGCTAAAGAAACATTCTTCGAATCGGCAATACAGTATTACCTTAAACATCTATTAGAATTTGAGTGTAACATTGGATTTGAGTTTTAGTTAAATTAGGACTCTTATGTTTAGTATATAATTAGGTGTTCCATATATGTATTTAGCACATGGAAAATCATGGCCATTGAAATTTGAGTCATGATTACTGATATTTGAATTTGAAATATTAAGTTTTTGGATGCTTCTTTGATAGTGTTCTACTCTAGTTTGTTTCACAACTGAAAATAACCTTCAATTAAACAAACTGATTGAGATGCAACTAAAAATCATATGATTTCAACCTGTCAGGCTCTCTGTCTGGTATGTATACTGAAAGGACAAATCAAAGTATACGCACCCATAGGTTAGCAACTTTGACAGCTGATCTCAAGCATGGGCATATAACCAAAACAATATGCAACTAATGTCATTTCCCGTACTTTTGGCTAGCAAGATCTCATCGAAGTCAATGCCCTAGAAAATTAGTATAGTATACATATGAATTCATAAAAGAAGCAAATATTGAATAAATTCTACTTCATTCATCATTAGCAAACAGATTAACCTAGTGCAGCAATCTTTAACTTATTTGATCACTAATCAAAAAATTTGAGGGCTAAGAAACCAAGTACCAGTTGTATGCGTCCTTTCATAGGGATCCGCAAGCGACTCTTTGTTGCTCGAGAATCATTATTGCTAAGGCTTCTCTTCAATTTTGGCCCTCTGCCTTTACTCGATGCCAAGCTTCCTGCAAGATCAATTGAAGCGTAGTATAACAAGGAGCTATCTCCATCAACGCTCGTTACACCAAACGGATGTTTTTGAGTAGGTGGCGAAAAGCTTCCCCCGGTGATATTTAGCACAGCTAGAAAACCATCAATTCTCTGCACAATCAATCACCGAAATAAAAAAAGAAGTGAAATCAAATCAGAAGCCTTTTATCAAAACATTTTTTTAAATATAATCTTGTATCCTCGTCGCTGCACCAAAACTCCAAAGCTGAGGTGAGAGTTGAGGGGAATCTTTTTATATTTATATACAGCCCCACAGGTTGAGGGCCCTTTTTTTAAGTGCCACACTATTTTTATTTAATTTGCTTTTTAAATGCTTGCCCGGTCAAATTTGATCCTGGGTTTTCCTGCTACTGCACCAAAGCTTCAAAGTTGAGGTGAGGATTGTGGTATATATTTTTATACTCAACATATATAGGGTTCAATGATTTTGTGAATGCACACCTGACTGACATTTCCAGATGAGAACCGGCCTGATAAGAGAGACTCTTCAAAAGAACCAACTAAAGATCTCCGAACAGGAATGATGCTCAAATTTTTGATGCAGCGAGGAGTAGAATCAGACTTGGAATTTAGAGGCGTAAATAGATCTGACACATCATGCAATAATATATCTGGAATTACAACGGCATTTTCACCCGTTGGACCCTTGAAGTTTTTTAGAATTGAGAAGTCGCTCTCAATCTCTTTTGAGATATCTCTGCATGCTACATCGGTTTTCATTCTATCTGCCCATTTAGGACCAAGAGGAGACAAGGACAGTGGCGGCAAGTGAATCTTTTTGGGAGATATGTTTATAGCTAAACTACAAGCTTTTGCCTTGGTCGAGGAATTGTTGGAATCAAACCTCGTTGGAGATAATTGTGAAAAGTGAGCAAATGGCACCGAGTTCTCAAGCAAAGGCCCATCTGTGAAAAACCCAGTAGCAAACCTATTCAAAGAATCATTTAGAGGCCGAATTGGAGACCAGGAACAATCATTACTCCCAATATTCGCTTTCTTCCGATCTTGCAGCGCAAAAATATTATCCTTTTTACTTGGATCCGAAAGATTTAACATTTCACCATCGAAATGTCTATGAACAATCCCATTCAATGGAGAATGCAGGCGTTTTCTCAGTTGCAACCCATTCGACTCAATCAAATTATCAGAAGTAGAACCTGGCTGGCTTGATTCGAAACCCACAACCCTTACTTTAGGATGTAACCAACCCGATTTATCCTTTGCTTCAATTTTTAGGCCATGAAGGTTCACGGATTCATCAATGGCACTCCTACATCTGAAGGGCTCATTTGTTTCTATAGGGGCTTCTAAGCTAGTTTTCCTATGGAAATCACTAAACGATGAACATGAAAAATCTTCTTCTTCTTCCCTATCTTCGATGATTCTTGTATCGAGACCATCCAAATCACAGCTGCTAATGCCACGAAAACGAGGCGGGATTGCCACAAATGTGCTCATTGCTGTTGTCACTTCCTCAGTTTCATTAGGGGTTACTTGAGGTAATCCCATTGTAAAAAATTTCCAATGTGGAAGATTCAATGCAACTTAAATAACTTCTCTTTAGCTTCTCCCAGTTAGTCCCCAACTACTAAATTCCTTTGATTTTCTTCTTCTACTTACTTATGTTCCTACTCATTATTGTCCAATTCAATCAATGACTGGAAAAGAGAGCTAATTAATCTTGGAAACTTATGGGAGATCAATGTCAATAAACTACCAATATAACACAAGGGGAGCAATTCATCAATCACCATGTCCTCGAAAATCGGAGCTAGCACTTCAATCCAATGCTTGAAATCCAAAATAAATGACAACGCCAGAGCTTCCGAAGTCTCCATGATGCTTTTGTACTTGTTTCCTGAGACATCATATGAAGCAATGAAGTTTAGCAACATCATTATCATTGTAGCAAATGATGAGAATCATCAAAACAACCCAATTCTCATAGATGGAAGCTTTCAATTACAATCATAGATGAAAGATTATGAACCCAACATGACACTAGCAGCAACTAAAGGCAGATCAAGTTATATCTTTTTTGGGCAATCAAATCACCAACAAATAATCTTCTTGACATTGAAGAAGGCGATCATCATATAACCAACAAACTATTTCAGCTAAAAATTTAACAAAACCCACCAAAATTAAAAATTGGAACAGACCCACCTTCAAAAGACTCTAAATTTTCAACTCCTGAAACAAACCCAGGTCATCAAAATCAAAATCAAGTAGATAAAACAAGACCTATCTCAATTAATCAATCAACTCGACAGATTTCATTCACGCCCCATTTCATTACAAAAAACAAAAATTAGGACAAAATAATTGATGCAGATTAGATCCAATAAGCAATCGGATGGGTCCACAAACCTCTCCAGCGATCGAACAAACAACCCAACTTCTTGTTTTTTGTTTTTTTGTTTTTTTTTTTTTGCTCCCCAAATTTTAATTTTCACAATAAATTGAAAGAAAAAGAAGAACGCATGAAGAAATCAACGTCCTCTTCTTCTTCCCCTTTCCCTTCTCCTTCTCCAAACCCCATTTATATATATAATCACTTTCTCTCTCCTCTCTCTCTCTCCTCTTCTCTGCTTCTCTCCCCCCATGTTTTCATTTTAGCGTCATCGGTTAAAGCCAGCATTATTATTTTATTTTTTATTTTTAAAATTTATTTTTGCTGTATTCTTATTTTCGAGAATGATTGAGATAAGATTACGGTTGGAAAAGATTGGGCCGGGCTGAACCCGATTTCTTACTTTGGTCGGTTTTTTCACGGGAAAAAATGATAGGAATGATTCTATGATCTCACGAACCCAAAGGCGAAATGGCCATAAATTAACGATTTCGAGGCAAATACGTTGGCCCTCAGGGTGTGTGGTGTGTGCATGTTTGTGTTGTGCGTGGCTGTGTTGTGGGTTAGCGCTTACGGGTCAGTGCCAAAAAAAATTCGATCTGAACCATGTATAAATATACAGACAGTAGTTTTCATTTCCAATTGTCTATATGCGGGGAGGAGTGAAGACGTCGTTCCATGAAACAATGCTCGCGGCAAACCAATCACGCAATTAACAACGAAAGACAAATTAATAACGATACGAGAATAAGTAAATAAAAATCACAAACCAAACAATAGAGAGATTTGTTAACGAGCTTCACCAACCGTATTTACCGTATTGCTAGTTCTCGGCAAAGCGGAATCTGCAATATCGACTATAATCTTGAATCAAGTTATTAATTTGTTATTAAGCAGACATTGCAAATTCCGCTCTGCGAGGGACTAGCTATACGGTGGGTTGACCGTGTTAACAAATTCTTCTCTTGTTTGGTTTGTGATTCTTATTTACTTATTCTAGTATCGTTATTAATTTGCCTTTTCATTATTAATTGCATGATTGGTTTGTCACGGGTATTGTTCCGTGGAACGGCTTCTCTACTCCTCCCAACAACTGGTATCAGAGCTTGGTGCTTGACGCTTGAAACCAACACTATATTCATTCTGTTTTCATATCCGGTATATGAAATAGCAATCTTCTCCTGTCGCAGGTATGATTTTTTTAAATATTCATTTCAAATTCGTATCAGTATCCGATTTTTATCGAATATGGAAAAACGGTTTTTATTTTCAATAACCATCTGTATTGATATTTGAATCTTTCGTGGGCTACCAAATAGGATATAGTAATACCATTCCACTCCATATCTAATCTGTTTAGGGTCTTATCTTTTTCTAAATCTCACCCAATAAATTATATATTTCTATATTTCACGCTCAAAACTTTGAGATTGCCTCTTGACTCTTGCAACTTGTTCAAAAATCTTCTTATTGGTTAGATTTCTAGCGGAATATTCTCTAATTAAGATTGTAACAGTGGCTTTTGGTTTTATACCGAAAAGACGGTAGAATTCAAGCTCATGGCGCATATCATGGTTTTTGATGGAGCTCCTTTTCGGGCCTCCGTCAGATGTTGTTTTCCGTTGATCTCGCGATGAACTTGACTGATTATCCTTCGTTGCGTGTGGGTCTTAATGGGTTTTTGGAGGAAGAGGTGTGGTGAGGAAGCTGTTGCTGAGTACCTGTAAGGAAGTCTCGGAGTGGTTTGGTACCACCGAGTACCCTCCGACACTCAAGTTAGAGGGGAAATCCGAGCAGAGTAACGGCATAAAAGTGTAAAAAATGGCTTACTTGACCCCTCTGTGATAGGGGATTATATAGCGGTGGAGCACATAGCGGTGGAGCAGCGGGCCCGAGAATCTCGCCGGCAGTTACGCCCTCTCGACGTCACGTCCACGTAGGAAGCGGATCGCCCATTAATGGGAATTGATGGTGTGGATCGTGGGATGTTGCAGACGTGAAGTCTGCGCGTTGCGAGATTCGCGGAGTGGTGGTTATGCCAGTGAGCGGTGGAGTTGGTCGGAGGTCCGAGGAAGACGGCCTCAGCCAGGAGCTCGGGGTCGAGCGAGGAGGCCGAGGGGTTTTGGTCTGGTGGCAACTCGGGGCGAGCTGAGGGGCCGAGGAGGCCAATTTGCAGGGGCCCCGAGGGGGGCCAGTCTGTGCTTGCAGGTCGGGCACGGGATGGCCTGGTCGGTCCCTGCGGGCCCTTTCTTCCGGGTTCCGGGACACGTCATCTGCCACGCGTCATCATCTTGGGGATCGTCAATATCGAGCACTATCATTAGCCCCCCACTCTTATCCCGACCAGCTAGTGGTCGGGTCAGGAGTGGACTGCTGGGCCTCCCGAGGTGAGATCCCTTCTATGGTTTCGTCGGGACGGGTCCTTAGGCCGTCGGTTGTCTTTTCTGCTAGCGAATCAGGGTGAGATCTTTGCATTTAAAGAAGGTGCGCCGGTTCGTACGCTTTGCAGTAGAAGCGACGGCCCACGTGTCAAGCGTCGATTAGCCGATGCGACGTGCGCAAGTCTACGGCGTCTGATGGGACTGGGTTCAGCGCTAGGCCACCACGTGGAACGATCGGAGCCGCTGGGCGCGAGGAGCCCTTTCGGCGGGAGACGATGGGCGCCGTTGGATGCGACAATAAATACGGGTGGGGTCCGCCCTAGGGCCCTTACTCTTTCATATTTCTCTCTCTCAAGCCCCAGCTGCTCGGCGCTCGTCTCTCCTCTTTCGTTTCCAACTTTCGAAGAGTTCTTTTTCCCAGATTAGATGTCTTCCTCTGTAAAATCAGTAGACGTTGTAGGAGTAGATGCTAGGGTTACTTAGACGTGGACCTCCGGGCTAAGTTCCTTCTCGTGGGCGCCGACGAGCAAGGGGAAAAAGGTCCCGGGGAGGAGGTGGCCGGGGACCCAGCGCCCCAAGTGGTGGAGGTCGAGGACCTCGAGGTCGCGCCCGGCCCCGAGGTGCAGAGCCCCCGTTCTTCTATCTTCATTTTGTTTTCCTTTTGAATTTTGTAAGGCTGGCGAGCCAAAAAATACCCTTTGTAAAAAAACTTTTGTTTTTGGCAGTAGTAATAAAGTTTTTTTTTAGCTCCATAGAATTGCGCTCTGCCATCTGTTGAAAAATATTCGTGAGATATTTTTTGCTTGTACCGTTGTGCTTTTACGTCAGGTCGGCCATCTGTCTAAGGATCACTCATCGAGTTAACTGCAATCACTTGCCGACCGACGAGCGTTTCCGAGGAGGTATCTCCCTGGGCCCCGGAGTCGAAGGGAGATCGTTTCGACCTGGGCAGACTGGACGCCCCTCACTGGGGTCTCAGTTGGTCCGCAGGCCACAGAGCATCTCTGATTTAGAGCATTAGCCACCATCCGAGGGTGACTGGGCAGGGCAGCTGCACCGTCACCCCTGCAAAGGCTTTAAGCTTCCTGGCATGGTGGCAGGGGAGTCTCCCGCCAGGGATAGCCGAGCAGGGTAGCTGCTCGGTTGCCTCTTGCGAGGGCTTGGGTCTTCAGCGTCTGAGGGGCTGTAAGAAGCCCACTAAGGATGTCCGGTTAGCGAAGCCGCGCGGCTGCCTCTTGGCGAGGGCTTTGGCCTCTGGCGTCGTGGGTAGGCAACCACTGGCCTGGGACGAATGGGCGGAGCAGCCGCTTCTGTCCCGACGTCGCGGGTGGGGAGCTACCAGCCGGAGTTTTTACCGAGCAGGGTAGCTGCTCGGTTGCCTCTTACGAGGGCTTTGATCCTTCAGGACGGGGACCGAGCAGGGTTACTGCCCAGTGCCTCTTGGCGGGGACTTTGATCCCTGTCAGTTGTGGTAGGAATCTACTGGCCGGGGATAGCTGAGCGAGGGCCCGACTGCCTCTGGGAGGACTTTGGTCCGTGGCGCGGGAAGAGTTATAAGGCAGTAAGAAGCCTACCAAGGACTGTAACAACCCTAATTTTCTTATACACCTTTTTCCTATACAAATTTTTAGATTAAATTTTTTCAAAATCCATAAAGGAGTATTTTAACCTGAGCACAATATATAAGTAATTATTTTGTTTTTAAATAACTCCATTTTTAGTGTACATAAAATTGTTTTAAAATTAAAGTATACTTGGGGTATTTAATGTTGTTGTTACCAGTTTAAGTAATTATTTCACACCGTAATTACAAGAAGGAGCTTGTAGCTCATTGGTAATACCTTGCACTGCTGAACCAAGCCACCAGAGTTCAAATCCCATACCCCACATTATTTTTAATATTGATTTTTTAAAAAACCTTTAGAATACCAAGAGTTTACACATGCATATCTCACAAAAACCCCGCTACACCCAAAGATGTAACACTTTCAGGAGTTAGATGAACCGTCGGGAGGGGGGATCCTGGCCGCCGGACTCGACCGGGAATCGGCCAACTCGGCCTTGACTCGGTCGACTCAGTGCTCCGACCGAGTCACGGCCGAGTCACCCCCGAGTCGGCCGATTCCGGCGATGGCCCCAACATGAAAGTTGTGTCTTTTCATATTCCCTATGCACCTGCAAAATTTCAGTCTCAGACCACTTCCAGAGCTCTTTAAAAACCCCAATTACTCCACTTTTAATATATTTTTATTACATTTTATCACATTTTTATTTTTAACTTTTCATCTACCCTAACCCTAGCCTAACCCTATAAATACCAACCCTACACACTACCTTCTCACCCCCAAAATTTTGAGCCACTCTTTCTAAAATTTTCCAAGATTTGTGTACTTTGAAAACAAGCTCAAGGCGAAGCTCCGACGAAATTCCGGCGGAAATTCCGGCGAACGTTTTAGGAGCTATCGGCGAAGACGCAACACACCGACGATTTCTCTAGTTCCCCCTCACTCTCTTGAGTAATCAAAACCCGTAAGTCCCATTCTTTCCTTCTTTCTATTTCTCTAAACTACGAAATTTCGAAACCCGACGGAATCGGAACAAATCCGATTTCCGTTTCGGTTTTCTATAACACTTCTCACCAATACAGTCATGTTTAAACATCTTAATCTAGACTATTAAACTTTTAAAAATCAATTTGAATAAATTTCATCACATGAAATGATAACTTTTCCCATTTATCGTATTTTTCACTTTAATACCACAATGTTTCAATTTCACATTTAACCCCTTAACTTTGCTATACATTTAAAGTAGAGCATGAGATAATGACCTACCTCCACACACACGCAAATACAATCCTAAAATGATATCATCAAAACTTAGAATATGATAAAACAAAACTTTCATTTAAATACCATATTCTTAATAAAACTAATTCTAAAAGTTTAGCCTTGATACACTTTTAAATACATACCTCTTATTAGGAAAACACGATAAGTTGTGAACATCGATCGTTTATCTAAACCTGACTTTGTGGTGTCTAGGCTAGGCAAATGAGTAAAGGTAACTTTAAAAGGCCCGCCTCACGATTCGTGAGCGGATCCCTCCTTCCTCACTTGTACTTACCTGGCCACAATTGGCGGTGAAGAGGCGATTTGAGGCTTCTAACGACTTGTCGTTTAGACCATTTAGAAATAGGATAGTTGGCTTAGGAAACCCTAGAATCTAAAATACGGAAAATTACACTTTACAAATAAATACCTTTTACTTTATAAAACCGTTTTCTGAAAGATTAGTATTTTACAATCTTTGCAAAGCGCCGCTACAACCCATCTTTGGGGAACCCGTTCGGGATCGTGCAGTTTATCGCGCACCCTCGGGCTAGTAGTGCAAGATTCAGACCTCCGCAAGGAGCATTCGGTCTCGAAAAGTTTAAAATACGACATCTTAAGAAAATGAGATTTTTGGAATATAAAATATTTATTAAAATTATTTTTGTATAAACATATGTATATTTATCATTTAAATATCTACTTTATTATAATATAAATTTTCCACCTTTTCCTAAAAATCATAAGAATAAATTTTACACTAAAATACCATGAACTTCAAATAATCAATATTACAGATAAATACCCTTATTTATAAAACTAGGATATTTTCACTAGAAATGTCACAACATAAAATCCACCATCATTACAACTTTAAAGACGAACAATAAATACTTGAGCTGTATTTTGAAAAGTATATAAAAGTATTTTTACATAAACCCCCCTCAAGTTTTATAAATTACCCTAAGGACCCTAACAATTATAAGACTTCGATTCACATTTCTGATTGTCTGACTCGGGTTTGAGTCTGATTAATCTGACTTGAATATGATTCAAGTCAATCTATAAACTACAAGATTCCAATTCAATATGAACACATGAATCCATAAATACAATTATCAATTTATACAACTTGACTGAACCGAACCATGGATATATTTCTTTTACATGATTCTCAGTTATTCCATTTACATAACTCTACGGTTACAACCGTTTCCTGATATCATGGTTTCGGTCAGTCAGTCATTCAATCTTGCAATCAATACAATTTACAAGATAACAATACAAATAAAACACTACGGGGTTTAAGGGGTAGATTAGTACGGGAGGTGTTAAAAGTGGCACGAGACGATCAGACTTAAAACACCTAACATGAATCCAATTGCCGTTGTTCCGGGCTTTCTAACGAAGCCTTGTACTCTATATCCCGTTTGCCCTGGTCTCTAGCATATAGAGACCCCTCTCATATACACTGGTATTCTTCTGTACTAAGCTACAAACAACAGCGTTAATACAACATTACAACAATACAATACAACATTAAAAACTACTCTCTCTCTCCTACTCTTTGTCTATTTCTCCCCTATCTTTGGGACTTACCGAGCGATCTGTTCGCTGACGACATTCTATTTCTTTCTTCTTTGAATGTCGTCAGGTGGTTTGGACCCGGCGGAGATCGAGCCATCGCAAGAAGACTTGGAACAGTTTGCTGAAGACCTTGCACTTTAGTTTCATTATACACTTTTCCTCTCTGTACTTTTCATTTCCTGTTATGCCACTGTTTAGACATCTTTTTTATTTCAGTTGTATTTCCTTTCATGTATTGTACAAACAATATTAATAAATAAAAGTTGTTGTTCTTTTTATTTTTTGTCTCTTGTGTATTTATTTGATATTGCTTAGATACGCTTAGCGTATGTACTTCTGAGTATATACGTAGCGGACCTCGTCGCGTCTCCTTTGCCGTATACTGGGAAGCGGGGCGTGACAAAGACCCTTGGCCGGGTAGGGTTGATGCCCGGTGCCTCTTGGCGAGGGCTTTTGTCCTGAAAGATAGCCGGGCGAGGGAACTTCGGGCTCGACTGCCTCTGAGAGGGCTTTTTGATCCACGGCGTTGTGGCAGGGAAGCTGCCCGCTGGGGATAGCCGAGCGAGGGAACCTCGGGCTCGACTGCCTCTGAGAGGGGTTTTTGATCCTCGGCGTTGTGGCAGGGAAGTTGCCCGCTGGGGATAGCCGAGCGAGGGGATCTCGGGCTCGACTGCCTCTGAGAGGGCTTTATGATCACCGGCGTTATGGCAGGGAAGCTGCCTGCTGGGGATAGCCGAGCGAGGGAACCTCAGGCTCGACTGCCTCTGGGAGGGCTTTTTGATCCCCGACGTTGTGGCAGGGGAGCTGCCCGCTGGGGATAGCCGAGCGAGGGGACCTCGGGCTCGACTGCCTCTGAGAGGGCTTTATGATCCCCGGCGTTGTGTCAGGGAAGCTGCCCGCTGGGGATAGCCGAGCGAGGGGGCCTCGGGCTCGACTGCCTCTGGGAGGGCTTTTTGATCCCCGGCGTTGCGGCAGGGAAGCTGCTGGGCTGGATCTTGCCGTGGTGTATCCCGACCGTTCAGCTACAGGTATAGGGAATGGGAACGGTCGGGGCAACGGCGCGCGTAGCTAGCTTATCGAATGTGGGGGAAGGCGAAGCGTCAGGGGAAGGCGAAGCGCTAGGGGCGCGTCGCTTCGATTCCACCGGAGAAGGCTTGATGGTTGCCGCGTGGCAGCGATTCCTTGGCGCAAAAGGGTGCGACGGTTGGGCTGCGCATTGGGCTATATAAGGCTGAAGGAGTACTGGTCTTTTCATCCTTCATAAACAGATCGCCGAGAATGCAGGACTTCCCATTCACCATCCCCGACATCGTCCGCTTCGAAGACGTGTGCCTCTACGACCTGTACTGCACCGAGGACACGGTGCAGCTGGTCTACGGGAGCATCGAGGACCATTTTGGCCGGCTGCTCCCCCGACGCTCCTCCCTTCTGCAGTTGATGATGTACTCCATCTGGAGGGCATCGCCGGGGCTTTACAACCTCCTGTCTGTGCTGCTTTTTGACGAGGCCGTGGGCAAGCTGCGGTCTTTGACGCACTTTGGCTTAATCTCCACGAACCGGCTGGCCCGCTCAGAGGCGCTCGTCCGCGAATGCTACGAGCTGAGGCTCGGGGTCGATGCCTACGGGGGGAACCGGGGACAGAAGCTGGAACTGGCGAGGCCCCGGTTGGTGGAGATTTTTACCGAGTACCACGAGCAGTGCTCGCTGCACCCCCTTCCCCCACTATTGTAATTTTCTTTTCTTTTGCATGTACGGCTGAGGAGCCCATAATACCTTTTGAATAAACAAAGCTTTTCTTTCTTTTTCGCAACACTCCATTGATCTTTATTAAATTAACAATAGATCTTAGGAAGAATTTACATTACTTTAAAAGAAGGGTACAGGCTAGAAGATGACTTTATTGGCTGGGGCCGAGCTCCCTGAAGGGCTGTCTGCCCCCGCGCTTGGTATAGGGCATGGGGCTCCCTGAGCTCCGGGCTGGCCGTCTGCTGAAGCAAGCATGATCTAACCGATAGTCAGGTCGGCGGGAGGGCGATGCTGCTCCTTTTCGCGGTCGGTCTGCCGTTTGTCCCTCAGGTAGGCGGCGAGGTGCCCGGACCGGATGAGCTCTTTGATGTAGTCCTTCATTTGTTTGCAGTCCTCCATGGCATGGCCCAGTACCCGGTGGAAAGCGCAGTAGTGGCCCCAGGTTCGCTTCGCGGCCTGATGCGGGACCGGAGGGAACTTGAAGAACCTCTCGTTCTGGGCTTCCTCCAGCAACACCGCGAGGGAGACGTTGAGGGGGGTATACTCCTGGAACTTCGGGTGGTAGGGCTGCTGACGCTCCGACCTCTCCTCCCGAGCCCTCTTCTTCTGGTCGGGACGTTCTGCCCGGGGAAGGTTACCATTCACCTCGGATTCTAGCTGAACCTCGCGCTCGGTCCACGCCTTGACCTCGGCCATGGTCTTAGGTTGCGCCAGCGTGAAGGAGCGCAACAATTCCTTGTGCCTCAGACCAGATCTGAGTGTCGTTATGATGGTTTCGTCTCGGTGCTCGAGCACCTCGAGAAGGGCGTTGTAGAAACGGGTAATGTATGCCTTGAACGTTTCCTTGTCCCCACTCTTAACCGTGAAGAGGTAGTCGATCGTGTGCTTCTGTCGACGGTTCCCCATGAAATGGCCGAGGAACTGAGTAGCCAGCTTGTCGAAGGTCAAAATCGAGCGGGGTTCGAGCCCCCGGAACCAATCCCGACCTGCGCGGATGAGGGTGGCTGGGAAGGCTCTGCACTGGGCGGCATCGGAGTGATCCTGGAAGCTCATCCCCGTGGTGAAAGCGTCCAAGTGGTCCTTCGGGTCGGTTTTCCCGTCAAATAGAGAGACCTTTGGGGGCTTGTTGAGCGAGGAGATGTGGACGGCGAGCAGTTCCTCGGTGAACGGCTCCGTGAGCGAGTCGGAGGCGTACTTAGCTCCGTCGCTCGAGAGGTGAGCTTCTCGGCGCATGCCCTCGATCTTCTTCTCGAGGGCGTCGAGCCGACCGTGGTACCCCGGGGAGTCGGCGCCTCGGGATCTCTGGCCCCCGCTGTGGGTGACGTGTGTCTGGGAGCGTCCCCGGTTCTTCTCAATGAGGTGCCTCAGGTCCCGGGGTGAGGTAGCTCTTGAGCCGCCTGGACGAACCTCTTCTGTGCGGCCCTGCTGATGGTGGTGGGGTCGACCACGCCCGTGGACATGCGACGTGACTGATACCTCCTCAGGGGGATAGGGGTCACGAGGAGGCTCGAGGTGAGGCGCCCTGGCGGCGGATCTTGGTGTCGAGCCCTGGGGCGCCCAATGGGCCCCAGGCAGCACCGGTTCGAGAGACCGGCGGCCAGGGGACGTGGCCTATTGGCGATCGGCCGTCCAGACAGGGACAGAGCATTCTGGAGGCGGTGGAACGGCGATCTGGGGTCCGGGCGCGGCCGTTTGGGCGCGGACGAGGGCCTCCACGAGGGATTGCAGGCAATCTATCCGGCCTGCGAGGGCGTTGATGACCGTCATGGGGGAGGTTCATCCCCACCTTCAGTGAGTGGAGGACGGCGGCTGGTGCCGGGATCCCCAGGATGGTCGTCTGCCATGTGGGTGGAGATAGGAAGGCCAACTTTGTATTTTGTGGAGTTATTTCCCACAGACGGCGCCAACTGATGGAGTTCCTTTTCGGGCCTCCGTCAGATGTTGTTTTCCGTTGATCTCGCGATGAACTTGACTGATTATCCTTTGTTGCGTGTGGGTCTCAATGGGTTTTGGGAGGAAGAGGTGTGGTGAGGAAGCTGTTGCTGAGTACCTGCAAGGAAGTTCTGGGATGGTTTGGTACCACCGAGGACCCTCCGACGCTCAAGTTAGAGGAGAAATCCGAGCAGAGTAACGGCATAAAAGTGTAGAAAATGGCTTACTTGACCCCTCTGTGATAGGGTTTTATATAGCGGTGGAGCACGTAGCAGCGGGCCCGAGAATCTCGTCGGTAGTTACGCCCTCCCGACGTCACGTCCGCGTAGGAAGCGAATCGCCCGTTAATGGGGATTGACGGCGTGGATCGTGAGATGTTGCAGGCATGAAGTCTGCGCGTGGCGAGATTCGCGGAGCGGTGGTTACGCCAGTGAGCGGTGGAGTTGGTCGGAGGTCCGAGGAAGACGGCCTCGGCCAGGAGCTGGGGGTCGAGCGAGGAGGCCGGGGGGTCTTGGTCTGGTGGCAGCTCGGGGCGAGCTGAGGGGCCGAGGAGGCCAATTTACGGGGGCCCCGAGGGGGCCCAGCCTGTGCTTGCAGGTCAGGCACGGGGGGGCCTGGTCGGCCCCTGCGGGCCCTTTCTTTCGGGTTCCGGGACACGTTCTCTTCCACGCATCATCATCTTGGGGACCGCCAATATCGAGCACAATCAGTTTTAAACCTGAAAATTATCATTTGCTTATTCAATCATTAATTTACCATGGTTGTAGTACATTTTGGGTGTGTTTTCGTTGACCGTTGAAAGTTGAAATGACAAGCCTTTTATTTTATCATCATTTTAAATAAGTTTTTAATTACATACGCCTTTATCATATAATTAATCTTCCTGCATCATCCTCACCATAGATATGGCTTATGATCATCATTGCAATTCTCATTCATAACGTAAACTACCTAAAATTATCAATATGGTATGTAAAGTGAACCCGAAGGATCGAATAAATACTCGAAAATATTACGGAAAGATAATCATAATAAATCAAATTAGCCCAATTAACATTGTTATCCATAATACCATCTTAAGTACGATTTAAGTAAAACGATTATTCTGAGCTAAAATGAGAAGCATTTCCATTAAAATTAAATCAAAGAAGGACATGTCCATGTCCTTTGCATGCCATTTCTAAATCAAGATATTGGGGGCAACGAGGCCCGTATCAAACCTGGCTTCTTGTACTACATTAATTATTAAAATTTCCTATTTTGAAAAGCTAATTAGAAATCTATATATTCTTTATTTTAAGAGAGTCAATATCATTAATGGATCTTAATTAGCTTTGATTCTACATTCAAGAGGGGCCAAATCAAAGCATGTTGTTATTGACCAAGTGTATTAATTCAACAACAATTCTTGGATCAGCTAATCTTATTTCTTTGGCTTTGAAAATTAAGTGTGCTTTCCAGCTAATCGGACAAAACGAATTGGACTATAAATGTACACCCCTCGCTCATCGGAATAGAGTTTTAGTACAGCGGTAAAAACACATTTAAGTGGAAATTTTAATAAAATAATTCACACTGATAATGATATTTTGTTGTGCATAGTTAGAGTATGGATTTTTGAGGTTTATGGCATGATAATCTTAACCATAAATCCTCTTTCATGGATATTTAATTTTTGTTTTAATATTTAGGTCATTATTTGAATAATTAAATGTTGAATTTTGACCATATGGTAATAGCCTTTTGATTATGCATGAATGTTGATATTAAATGGGTATATGATGGTCATTTCAATAGACCATTTGATACTAGCAATTGGTGTTTATTGAGGCCATTAATGGTCACTTTGTTTGGTCCATTATTCTCCTTTCGTTTTCTCAACATATGTTACAATTTGAACCAATATATATTACTGTAAATTTTAGGTGACGTAGATACATAACAAGTAATCAAGCACAACGGAAATATATGTATCTACCCTAAAAGTTTACGATATACCTGATCTGATTGGTTGGATCGTTTCTCGCCCATGTCACGTAGAAGATCTGATCTTCAACGTCTCCAAGAAATGGCCGGAAGGAAATCACATTTTGGTAGAAAGCGAGAATCGCTCTCTTAATCATCCTGCAAGCCCACCCAAAGTAGAAGAGAAGGAGAAAATGAGACGAGGACTCTCTCTTGTTTTTCTCTCTAGAAACTTTCTATATTATATCATATATCTCATATGTCTCATTTGAAACCCTAGCCCCCATATATGAATATATAGAGTATACACTCATATGGGGGGATATTGGGTCAGATCGGGCCCAATGGGTAATATACTTCCACTCGCACATTCGAGTGAGTGCCGTCCATAACTCCCTGAGCTGGTTTTCTGAACCATTGATTCTCTGAATCAATTGTCTCTCTGAGAATCTCCTCATTCTCTTCCTCTTTCTTACTCATACATATATATGTTAGTGCGGCGTGGACCGTTGAGAACCTGCAAGCGGGTAGCCTTACAGCCAGATCCGTTAGGACCGACACAAAAATCTTCTTAAAAAACAACATAAACCAAAATATGCTAGGCTTCTGAAATCTCATACCCCAAATCCGATCAGACATGTCTGCTCAAGTACCTTCGATCCCTCTCAGAAGCGTACTTGATAACCTAGGTGTACCTCTCGATTTATCGCACTCTTAAACTTTTTCATCATGGCGTTAATAAGAGTTGACCATGCGATACAATTAGGATACATTCCAATCGATATTCTTCCGGCTCTGAATAGTTAGGTCTGCTATTCACTCGCTTTCCTGATACTGTCCCGTATGTGCGGTATATTGTCATCGCAGCAGGAAACAGCATCCAAAATAGCAGATGCTCATAACATGCCTACCCAGACAGCCCAGTGTCGCTAAGGGTATAGACTGCACGTCCTTCCGTGAAGGAGGTCGTCATAAGAGCTCACACGGTGAAAGAGATGGCATACATCCCTCAACCTCCTTATGTGCACGAACCAAGCGCACGTCGTATGGTAACGTGCTACGGTATAAAATTCTCTCGCCGAGAGTGTACAGCATTAAGGTTATACCGTATGGACCCAAGTCCAATCACCATGTGATTAACTTGCTCGGCCATATCGCCCTGCAATATGCCTGAGATCTTCGGACAAGCTCGCACCCTGTGCGACGAGTCAGTCCCTAAGTCCGGCTATATGTAAACAGGTAAAAGTGGCTATGGGATAGACACTTCGGTCGCTCGGCCTACAGCACATAGCAATCTCATCCTAACCCAGTCAGGGCGACTCTATTAAGTGCTCCCATTGTCGTTATACCCAGTATGCAACATCACATTCACTGCTCCGAGCAAATGACATCTAGCAATTAATCTCGCCTTTGTATGCTTCCCTAATATAAAAAGAATCTCTCGTATGAGGGAGAGTTCCTACATGCCGATGTATCTATGTCAAATGTGTGCCCTGCACACATCGTGTACCCTGCACATTTCGTGTACCCTGTACACCTGTACTCCATACCTGAAATAGTCAAACAAAATATAGAAATATCCATTCCAGATAATAAAGAAAAAAAGCTATACACCATCAATCTTAAAATATGCATCTATAAAGTCGTCACCCATAATAATAATGCCAAACATAAGAGTAAGGTATATCAAGCTATCTGAAATGCAATGTGTCACCTAGGACGAAGACCAAACGTACATAGCGTTACTCAGCTATTTTCTTCGTCATCGGATCCTCTATCGTCTGACCTGAAAGAAAAAAAACCCTATAGCTTAGACCACCTTCTCATGCCACTTACTTCTTGATGAAGTGTCGTTAGATCTTTAAGTGTTTCAACTTCCTATATATATATATATATATATATATATAGATTGTTTGAGTGTGCTATCGTTGACCTCATGTCACGATAAAGAGAAATCATGTTTCCCTTGCGTGCAAAATCATGCGCAAACTCCCGAGGAATCACCTCAGCCTAGCAAGCTCTTTGGCGTTACTGAGGTAGCCGTATATTCCACCCGCATGGAGAAAAAACTACACTTCCTGCTTCTTGCTACTCCGAGTGATGGCCCTGCCATTATATAAGAAAGCACGTGCGGATGTGGTTGTACGCATACCCAGATTGTCGGCCCAGTTGACAATTTTATGTCCACATGACTGCAAATATGATTCCTTATAACATTATGTATTGCGGGCCGTCCCATATAAATACCTGAAAAGTCTCGCCACTTCATCCCAACAAGCAGACCCTACTGCTAGGCCCAATCGACAAGAGTTATATGTCTGGTCAAGTATACATTATGCATACATTAGATAACTGGCTATGAAAAATGGAACCCACAAAATCCGCCTCTCTGTGTCAAGCGTCTTATAGCAAAGATTAAGTCTGAAAACATGTCCATTAGTGATTAGAGTAAGAAACCGAAGAGTGGTTGTGCGAGCTGAACTGTTTTAAGACATACCAGACAAATATAGGATGCTCCTAAAACGGCTCCTCATGGATCCAATTCTCAAGTACAAACTCAATATCTCACGTGTCATCTATAGCGAGAACAACCACTCCAAGCATCATTCATTGTCTCTGTAACGACTCTAAATTTTCTGTACAAAATTTTTCTTTTCAATGCACAGAAAAGAGTTTGCATGTCTGGGCACAATTTAAAAGTTAATTTTTGTTAAGAACGGCAAGAAATAGCTTGTAGCTCATTGGTAAAGCCTTACACTGCTGTGACATAGCCCCTGTGTTCAAATCTCATCAGCCACATATTATTTTTCCTGGTATTTCTTTTAAACTTTTTGGAATCCCAAAAGTTTACACGTGCACTGCACACAAAAAATGAACAGTCGGGAAAAACAAACATGTGTAAAATGATATATATACAGAAGAGGACACGTGGCATAAATCCACCGGCATTCCTTTCACATTTGGCCGACAAGATGACCGTATGGGCCGGCGGCGACGGGTAGCACGTGGGCAAAAGTGCCCGGGCTTTGCACACTTGTCGTTTCCTCTACCCCCATTACCCCTGCACTGTTTGTTTACTGTAACGACTCTAATTTTATTGTACGAAATTTTTTTAAGTTAATGTACATAATGGAGTTTGCAAGCCTGAGTATACTTTAAAAGTTGTTTTTGTTTAAAAACAACAAGAAAGCACTTGTAGCTCATTGGTAAAGCCTTACACTGCTATGACATGACCCCTGTGTTCGAATCCCATTAGCCATATATTATTTTTTTGAATTTTTATTTTAAACTTTTTGGAAGCCCAAAAGTTTACACGTGCAATACACGTAAGAAATGAAAAGACAGAAAATTAAACATATGCAAATTAGAGTTAACACCAACATGGACACATGGCGAAAATCCAGAGCCCTACCCCCACACAATGGCCGGCGGCATCGGTCCCCCGTAGCAAATAATCCCCAAACTTTGCACACCTGACCTTGGCCTACTCCCATTACCCCTGTTCTGTTTGATTTCTCTGCAAATTAACAGAGACTTAATTTTCATCATAAATCCAATTTTTAATGCATTTTAATTCAATCTTTCAATTCCAAAACCCTAATTCCACACTATAAATACAATCCCATACCCTAGCCACTCTTCATTCTGAAACAATTATCAAAATTCTCAAAAAATTCTAAGTCTAAGAAAAGTACAAGTGGAGTTAGCCCAAGGTCAATTTCCGGCGAGAATTCGAGACGATTCCGGCAATCCCGTGACTACACGAAAGATACCCTTCTTTCCTCTACCTCCCCTTTATTCTTTTAGCAAGTAAGTCCTATCTTCTCTCTTCTCTTTCTACCATAAAAATTCTTCTTTTCAAAACTTGTCGGTAAGTGAAGTTATACAGACATTCGATTCTATTATCTTTAAAATCATAATTTTTCTTAAGAATCACTCATCCATATCACTATACCTTACTTATTAATCATGAAACAAATAATTAGAACAATTTTCATCTTAAAATATCATGTTATGTAACTTTAAATTGCGTTTTTCGTTTAAATATCACAAAATTTACATATGACATCTTTTATTGTTTTGCTTAATATTACCATTAGAAAATCTCATGAGGTAATGACCTACATCTCACATACACACATCTTGATATAGCACGATTCTTTGAAACATAACTTTTATGGCAAAGTACGACTTTTTGTCAAAATACCTTGAACTATAAAAACCCGTTTTCTTTAGAATTATATTTCAAAATCTTTGTAATTATACCTCTACAACCCATTTCGGGGAACCCGGTTTGGATGGTGCGGATTATCGCACATTCTCGGGATTAGTAGAGTGAGATGCAGATCTCCTCACGGAGCATATGATCTCGAAAGAATTTTAGTACGATTTTTAAGAAAAACGAGATTTTTTATTTAATAAATAAAATTAATTTTTAATAATTATATAAATATTATCAAATTATATATTTTTAATATATAATAAAATTCCATGTTTTCTAGAAAATAAACGAATGACAAGTTTCACTAAAATACAATCAAGTATCAATACAAGATAAAGTTTGCATTAAAATACCTTGAACTATTCAAGCTAATTATGTTTTCACTAATATACCTCATTATCTAAAATTCATATTCATGAAAATTATAAATAATATAAATAATTACTCGAGGTTTATTTTGAAAGTATATTAAAATCATTTTTCATAAAACCCCTCGAGTTATATAAAATTACATTAAGGATCCTAGTAAATATATGTTTAAGCGGGACCAATTCTCTTAAGCCTAAGGGAGCCGGAAAAAGTGGGTGCTTGCCTATTTAAGGTAGAAAACTAAAATAGAATTATCAATGGTAATTGTCTTGAAAACAGACACAAATCCTGCCGTCCATGTGCAGCAGTTACCGATAATTCCCAAACCTAATTCAGGATTCAATTCTGTTTAAAGTGTCTGACTCAAGTCTGAATCCACGTCTAAATTAATCTAAACCCAATACAAATATAAATCTAAGTCAACATTAATCTAAATATGAATACTTGAACATGAATACCGGAACAATACCAAACATACAACATAATTTGACTTGACTGAACCATGGCTATATCTTGACTTGACTACTTGATATATCTTGAATCTGTTTACATGAACAACTTATACCATGGTCTCAGCAAGTCTGATAACTACAAATCAATACAATCAATACAATATACATTACGGGGTTTAACGGGTAGATTGGTACAGAATGTGTTAAAAGTGGCACGATGATGATCACTAGAAGACACCTACATGAACATCATGTTCCGTTGTTCCATTGGTTTTGACGGGGCCTTGTACTTACATATTACCTTAGTCCATAGAACAAGTTGGACTTCTCTCGTATACACTGATATATTCTATACCAAGTTACAAACCACTACGTTAGCTTAACAAACATATACTCTACCAGTTCTTTTCTCTTTACCTGTCTATTACATTCTATTTTTTAAGACTTACCGAGCGCTAATTCGCTGACGACATTCCTGTCTTTTCTATATTTGGAAATGTTCGTCAGGAGGACCCGACTCTCAGGAGACCGAGCCCAGCCAGGACGATTTGGAGCAGTTCACAGAGGAGCCATACTTCTAGGCTTTTACTTATACTTATTTCTTTTCAGTTCATATGCCACTGTTTAGGCATCGCTTTCTATCATTGTACTTTTCTTTCAGTTGTATGTAAAGAATGTATATTAATAAAAAGTTGTTGTTTATATTACATCTTTTGTCATTCTTGTGCTTTACATTTATATTGCTTATTTATACTTAACGTGTTTACTTCTAAGTAAATACGTTGCGGCCGATCACGTCTACTTCTCCGTACATTGGGAAACGGGGCGCGACAGGTTTTGTTGGCGGCCCATGCAGGTCTGTTTTGCATGGAAACCTAAGCAATATGTCACAAGAATTATAAGATTCCGCAACTATACATTCTTACATTTCAAATTCCTTAAATCCATCTTAACCCTATTTTTTCTCTCAAGGTTATGGATTCACCAAACAATACCAGCACGAACGTGAATGGCAACACTTCATGTAACAACTCCAATTTTTGTATACATAAATTTAATTTAAATTTGAAGTATACTTGGAGTATTTAATATTGCTGTTATCACTTTAAATATCTATTTTCCCACAATAATTACAAGAAGGAGCTTGTAGCTCATTGGTAATACCTTGCACTGCTGAACCAAGCCACCAGAGTTCAAATCCCATACTCCACATTATTTTTAGATTATTTTTCTTTTAAAATTCTTGGAAGCCCAACAGTCCACAGGCCATAACTCCCAAAAGTTGAACTGAACCCTAAAAACTAAATATACCAGGAGCTACGTCAGAGGACCCCCCACCCATAGACCACCGGACTCGGCCGGCGGACCGACCGACTCGGGCCGGCGCCGCCGGCCGGACTCGGCCGGACGACCGAGTCCCCAAAACGAAAGTTTTGGCTTTTCACATTCTATAACTCCCTGTATACACCATTTTATTAGATCAGTTCCCGAATCTTAATTACACCCCATTCACTACAAATTTTAATGATTTTTCTATTATTTTTACAATTTTTTTAAAAATAAAAATCTTTCACCTATCCCACCCTAGCCTACCCTATAAATAGACCCCTACCCTCTCATCCCAAAACACTAGGTTTACTCTCTCAAAATTTTTACAAGAAGAGTGTACTTTGAAATCGAGTTCACGGCAAAGCTCTGACGGAATTCCGGCGACGTTTTTTTGAAACAACCGGCGACGAAGCAACGTCTCGACAACTCATCTAGTTCCCCTATACTCTTAAGTATAGATCGAAATCCGTAAGTCCCATTCTTTCCTTCTTTCTACTTCTCAAAAATACGAAATTACGAAACCCGACGGAAATCGAAACAAACCGATTTCCGATTCGGTTTTCTATAAAATCTCACTTGTCACCAATTCTATAATACTTAAACTTATTCATGTTGACTATTAATCGCATAACAACTAATTTGGACAAAGTTTCTCATATGAAATGATAGCTTTTGCAATATCGTATTCTTTTTCACTTTAATACCATAAAGTTTATTTTTTTCACTTCTAATCAATTCAATCATGTCTAAACATCTTTATCATGATTATTAAACTTGTAAAAATCAATTTGAATAAGTTTCACACATGAAATGATAATCTTTTCAATTTACCGTATTTTTTCACCTTAATACCATCATATTTCAATTTCACATTTAACCCATTAACATTGCTATACCTTAAAATAGATCACGAGGTAATGACCTACCTTCTCACACACACATATGCAACCGTAATACGCTATCTTGAAAACTCCTAATACGATAAAACAAGATTTTACATTAAAATACCATTTTCTTAATAAAACCTTTTATAAAAGTTTAGGTTTGATACATTTGTTTACACAATATCTTTAATAGGAAAAAATACGATAAGTTGTGGATATCGATCGTTTATCTAAACCTGACTTATGGTGTCTAGGCAAGTGTGTCTAAGGCAAGTGGTTACTTAATTAGGGCCACTACTTGTAGTGGAGAGTCTCCCACTTACCTGGCCGCAATTGGCGGTGAAGAGGCTATTTGAGGCTTCTAACAACTTGTCGTTTAGACCTTTTAGAAATAGGCTAGTTGGCTTAGGAAACCCTAAAATCTAAACGACGGAAAATTACACTTTGCAAATAAATACCTTTTTCTTTATAAAACCGTTTTCTAAAGGATTAGTATTTTACAATCTTTGCAAAGCGCCGCTACAACCCATCTTTGGGGAACCCGTTCGGGATCGTGCGGTTTATCGCACCCTCGGGCTAGTAGTGCGAGATTCAGACCTCCACAAGAAGCATTCGGTCTCGAAAGGTTTAAAATACGACATCTTAAGAAAATGAGATTTTTGGAATATAAAACATCTATTAAAACTATTTTTGTATAAATATATGTATATTTATCATTTAAATATCTATTTTATTATCATATAAATATTTCACCTTTTTCTAAAAATCACAAGAATAAATTTTACACTAAAACACCATGAACTTCAAATAAATCAATATTACAGATAAATACTCTTATTTATAAAACTAGGATATTTTCACTAGAAATGTCACAACATAAAATCCACCCTCATTACAACTCTAAAGAAGAACAATAAATACTTGAGGTGTATTTTGAAAAGAATATAAAAGTATTTTTACATAAAACCCCCCTCAAGTTTATAAATTACCCTAAGGACCCTATCAATTATAAGACTTCGATTCACATTTCTGATTGTCTGACTCGGGTTTGAGTCTGATTAATCTGACTTGAATATGATTTAAGTCAATCTATAATCTACAAGATTCTAAGTCAATATGAACACATGAATCCATGAATACAATTATCAACTTGACTGAACGGAACAATGGATATATATTCCTTTTACATGATTCTCAGTATTCCATTTACATGACTCTACGGTTATAACCGTTTCCTGATATCATGATTTCGGTCAGTCAGTCAATCAATCATACAATCAATACAATTTACAAGATAACAATACAAACAAGACATCGCGGGGTTTAAGGGGTAGATTGGTACGGAAGGTGTTAAAAGTGGCACGAGGTGGTCAGATTTAACACACCTAACATGAATCCAGTTGCTGTTGTACCGTGGCATAAACGGTTCTTTGTACTATACGTGCCCTTAGTCTCTGGCATATAGAGACTCCCCTTGTATACACTGGCATTCTTCTGTACCAAGTTACAAACAACAGCGTTGACATAACATTACAATAATAGTTTACACTTTAAAATGTATTCTTTTATTCTGTCTTTTTCTACTTCCCTCTTACCTTTGGGACTTACCGAGCGACCTGTTCGCTGACGACATTCTATTTCTCTCTTCTTTGAATGTCGTCAGGTGATTTGGACCCGGCAGAGGTTGAGCCATCGCAAGAAGACTTGGAGCAGTTTACTGAAGACCTTTCACTGCAGTTTCATTGTACACTTTTCCTTTTTGTACTTTTCATTTCCTGTTATGCCACTGTTTAGGCATCTTTTTATTTCAGTTGTATTTCCTTTCGTGCTTTGTACAAAGAATGTTAATAAATAAAAGTTGCTGTTCTTTTTATTTCTTATCTCTTGTGTATTTATTTTATATTGTTTAGATACGCTTAGCGTATGTACTTCTGAGTATATACGTAGCGGACCTCGTCGCGTCCCCTTTGCCGTACTGGGAAGCGGGGCGTGACAGGTTTTGTTGGTGGCCCATGCAGGTCCGAGCTGTATGAATCCCTATCATGCAGTTCTGGTCTGCGTGAACAACCTAAGCAATATAACACAAGAACCAGCAACTAAAACATTCTTTACAATTCATGTTTTTTGAATCTTACAAATTTCTATTCCTTGAATCTTATCATTTCATGTGCTTGAATCTGTCCTAACCCAAATTTTTCTTCAGGGTTATGGATTCCCCAAACAACACCAGCACCAACGTCAACAACACACCTCCAGCACTACCTCTCACACCAGCTGTTCCTGCGCCACCTACCGAGCAAACAGTAGTTACACTACTACTTAAGGCAATCCGCAGCCTTCTCGAGAGACAGCAACAACTCTTGAACCGTCCCGAGACTGATGCTCCTGGAGTAAAGCAATTCAGGGCTTTACATCCAAAGCAGTTCTCAGGAAAGGGGAGCCCACTGGAAGCTGAGGAATGGGCTCAAAGTATCGAGGATGATCTGGCCGCAGCATAAGTGCCAGATATCGCTTGGGTTCGTGTAGCGAAATTATAGCTCACGGACAACGCTCACAAAGCCGTCTTGCACAACCTATTGAATGGAAAACGTTTCGCGAGAAGTTCGACGTGAAATACTTCCCTGTGACTGCCAGGTTTGCCATAGAGCAGCAGTTCATTCATCTACAGCAAGGATCAATGTGGGACAAATCGGTAGATGAATACGACGCTGAATTCACCATGTTAAGCCAGTAAGATATGTCGCAATAGTTCAGTTTTAAATATCACACACCACACAGCTAACACTATCCTTGAACAGATTCGCGGCACATTTGATACCGACGGACGATATCAGAGCCCGTCGTTTCCAACAAGGACTGGATACGGAGATTCAGGCTGCTCTAGCCACAGGAAAATTTTTGACTCATGAGGATGCTCTGGAAGCTGCCCGCAGTTATGAGGCAGTAATAAAAGTAAGGGGCAGACCTCAGTCTGCAGGAGTCAAGCGCCCTGCCAACCAGATGGCAGGTGGAGCCTCGTCCAGACCACCTTTTGTGCCAAGACGTCCTGGAGCACCAATCAGCAGGCCCAGCCCAGCCTTTTATAACTACTGCAAGAGAAATGGGCATCTGGCGAGAGATTGCCGACGTGCGAACAACCTTTGCTTGATCTGCGGCTCAGCTGCTCATGGTATTGGGGCTTGTCCTCATAAACAAAACCCAGTTGCTGCACCCAGGCCAGCAAACAATTATCCATAGCGTCCAGCCATCCAAGCCCCTGCTCCAAGACTTGCACTGACTGCACCACCCAGAGGACCACAAGCTGCACCACCTCCTCGACAGTTCTATCAAGCTCAAAGGAACGTTCCGAGGAATGCTCCTCAGGACAGGAGGAATGTGCCAAAGCACCAGGCTTTCATGATGTCTGTGGAAGAAGCTGAGGCCACTGGCCAAGTCATTACTGGTAAACTTTCCTTTTCAAACTTATCGTTTAGTCCTGGTTATCTACACACTTTCCCTATACCTAAAACATATCCTATATACCTTAGGTACAATCCTAGTAGCTTCACTACCTGCACTTGCACTGTTTGATACTGGAGCATCCCACTGCTTTATGTCGCAACGGTTTGTCCGAACCCATGTGATTCCAGTCTCACCGCTTGTATCTAGCTGGAATGTCAGTTCCGGAAATGGCGTTCTAAAGGTAACTGTTCCCCTCCGAATGACGGCGCACAAGACTGCGAGGTCCTGACGCTGGGATTCGGGGCAGATGCTATTTGGTTTTATCCGTCCACCTCTCCGAAGATGCCAAGTTGATTTATGGCACCGTGTATCGGGGGTTTAGATGGATGCGGCTGATGTAGCAGACTTCGTCAGATTCCCCCTCGTTTGAGGGGTTTTTTGATTGTGGGGACGCTCTTCCCTGCAGGCGCAAGCCCCTGCAGTTAATTACGCTACCGCATCGCGGTAACAACTTTCTCCTTCTCCAGAATTTCACTTCGTGTCGTGGGTGTTTGTTTTGTTTGTGGTTGCCCGTGGATTGTATACGGAGACTAATTTATGTCGTCGCCCGTAGGACGTGGATTAGTCCAAATCCGTATTTACTTAGATTTGGGTTTGGTGTTTTAGTTTAAGGATACGTTAGCCGTGTTGGGGATAAGATCAACTTAAACGTTCGTTAAGGATACGTTAGTCCTGTTTGAGATTAAGATCAACTTAACGTGGTGATCCGTTTATTATATGGCCGTCAGGACTCGTCACCTCTCTGACGTCGTTGAAGGATTACAACGATAGATGTCAGAGGAGTTCAGAGATGTACCTTCGAACCCGAGTTGATTTGGAATTTTATAGTCCATTTGAGTGTTTAAGGATACGTTAGCCGTGTTTGGGGCTAAGATCAACTTAAACAGGACCGTTTAGATCCGGCAAGAGAGCATTTGGAGGCTCTATTGTTCCAGTTTAGGGACGTAGTGGTCCATGTTCCAGTTTAGGGACATGATGGTCCGTATTCCAGTTTAGGGACGTGGTGGTCTATATTCCAGTTTGAAGACGTGGTGGTCTATATTCCAGTTTAGGGACGTGGTGGTCCGACATTAGTTTAAGGACGTTTCGGTCCAATATTAGTTTAAGGACGTTTCGGTCCACCATTCTCATTTTGGGACGAATATTAGTTTAAGGACGTTTCGGTCCAATACTAGTTTAAGGACGTTTCGGTCCAATATTAGTTTAAGGACGTTTCGGTCCACGAGTTTAAGGACCCCGCAGTCCATATTGATATGTGGTCGTCGGGACCCGTCACCTCTCTGACGTCGTTGAAGGATTACAACGATAGGTGTCAGAGGAGCTCGGAGATGTACCCTCGAACCGGATATAAATTGATTTAAGGGAGCAATCTTGCTCAGTCAATTTAATTTGAGGATTTACGGCCAAAATTGGGCTAAGTCCAGTTGAAAATGTTCAACATTTTATTTGCTTTTGCATTGCATTTTTATTTGGGCTCTGCCCATAAAGGATGCAGAGCATCAATTTGTTTTGGGCTCTGCCCGTTTATAAATGATACGTAGCATTAATTTTACTTGGGCTCCGCCTTTTATTGCTTTGTAATTTAATTTGGCATGTTAGGTCTTTTTGACTTGGGCCTGGCCCTTTAGCAAAAGAAATGCATTGTATTTTCAGGCGCTTTGCGCCAATCAAAGAGCGCAAGCGCTTGTAGTGTTGACACGTGTCGCGCAAGCGCGGTGCGCTGCGCTTGTGCTGCTGACACGTGGCGCACTCTGGTGAGTTGCACCAATCACAGAGAGCAAAGCTCTATCTTAAAGCGCATGGCGCAAGTGTTTCAGATGCTAACACGTGGCGCTCTCCCAAGAGCGCAACAGCGCAGTTTACAAGTGCAAAGCACTAAGAATCTTTTAGATTCAAGAACAGAAGCGCAAAGCACTATTTGATTTCTTGATCTAGTTTAGATCAAAGAAAAACAAGTTTTTCTTTTTATTTCAAGAACCAGAGGTTCATAAAAGTGCAAAACACTATTTTTTTTATTTTGTTGTTTTCTTGTTTTAAAGAACCAGTGGTTCATAATAAGTGCAAAGCACTGTTTATTATGTGAAGATCATTGATCTGGTTTTTAGATCAATGATTTATTAAAAGAGATTTCTTCTCTCTCGTGAAGGGTTTTACCTTTTTCTTTAAATTTTTCTCAGAGTTCTCTCTTTTTGAAGCTCTTGATTTTTTTTCAAGAAATGTTGATCCCCCCCTTTTTTATTTTAGAAAGAAGGATCATTGGTCGTTGGGACCCACCACCTCTTCGACGACACTGAGAGATTACAGTGCCATATATCGAAGGTGTGGAGGGATGTACCCTTTGAACCATGTCTCACTCATTAGGGGGGAAGAACAGGCTGGAGCTTAAGCTTCTCGCTACTGAAAAAGGCTTCTTTGCGTTCGCGCACGTGCGTCGCACGTGTGTCGCACGTGTTGGGCGCTCATATTTGCACATAGCGCACATGGATCTTGCGCATATGCGCATTATGGGGGGAGCAAGATCCTATGGAGAACGAGTCTCCTTTGAATATTCTCATGTGGTGTGCACGTGCGTTGCACGTGGTGCGCACGTGGCGGGCACACGTGCGTTGCACGTGGCGCACATGCGCATTATGAGGAGAAGCAGAGCTTCTATATATGGAGAACATGCTCCTTTTAATATTATTAAATGTTCTCATGTGGTGCGCACAGTGCGTTGCACGTGGTGCCGCATGGCGGGCACACGTGCGTTGCACGTGGAGCACATGCGCATTATAAGGAGAAGCAGAGCTTCTATATATGGAGAACAAGCTCCTTTTAATATTATTAAATGTTCTCATGTGGTGCGCACGTGCGTTGCTCGTGGTGCCGCATGGCGGGAACACGTGCGTTGCACGTGGCGCACATGCGCATTATGAGGAGAAGCAAAGCTTCTATATATGGAGAACAAGCTCCTTTTAATATTATTAAATGTTCTCACGTGGTGCCGCATGGCGGGCACACGTGCGTTGCACGTGGTGCCGCATGGCGGGCACACGTGCGTTGCACGTGGCGCACATGCGCATTAGGAGGAGAAGCAAAGCTTCTATATATGGAGAACAAGCTCCTTTTAATATTATTAAATATTCTCATGTGGTGCGCACGTGCGTTGCACGTAGTGCCGCATGGCGGGCACACGTGCGTTGCACGTAGTGCACATGGCGCTTGCACATATGCGCATTATGGAGGAGCATGCTCCTATCTTGGAGTACTAAGCTCCTTTGGAGAACTAAGCTCCTTTGAGTATTGAATCCTTTGAGGATTTAACTCTATCTTTCTAAGAGGTATCCCCTCTTATTTGTAGGGCAGTAATGGCTTAGAAAACAGGGGTAGGATCTGCCACCTAAGAGTTTTCAACTTTATGAGCCGTGAGGGTCTCATAAAGACTTTTCTCCCTACGGATCGAGAGGATCTCGTAGGTGGGTTTTTCTCCTTAGGAATCGTGAGGATTCATAAGTGTGGTTTTCTCTTATAAGTCGTAAGGATCCTATAAGAGAATTTTTCCCTCTTACGAGTCTAGATGACTCGTAAGCGGTTGTTTCCCTCCTCGTCGAAACTCGACTTTGGAGAGTGAGACCCGTGAATAGTATGCAAGAGACCATTTTAGATCGACTTGTAGGGTCCCATTGTTCAGGAAGCAAGCTTTTCAATCCTTGCTGCCTGAGGCTTCATCTTGCAAGTTGAGACGAATCGGGAATTTTTCCGCAGAGACACTGGTTTCTCTGCGAGCCGACGCGAATCAGGAGGCTCTCGTCAAGGAGTGTTTGTATCCGTGAGTCGAGGAATTTGCTAAGGATTATTTGTTTCCCTAGCGCCAAGGATTATTTGTTTCCTTGGGGTTTGAAACGAGTCGAGAATTTCCCACGGAGGCACTGGTGGCTCTGCGAGTCGACGCGGATCAGGAGGCTCTCGTCAAGGAGTGTTTGTATCCGTGAGTCGAGGAATTTGCTAAGGATTATTTGTTTCCCTAGCGCCAAGGATTATTTGTTTCCTTAGGGTTTGAAACGAGTCGAGAATTTCCCACGGAGGCAATGGTGACTCTGCAAGTCGACGCGGATCAGGAGGCTCTCGTCAAGGAGTGTTTGTATCCGTGAGTCGAGGAATTTGCTAGGGATTATTTGTTTCCCCAGCGCCAAGGATTATTTGTTTCCTTGGGGTTTGAAACGAGTCGAGGATTTCCCACGGAGGCACTGGTGGCTCTGCGAGTCGACGCGGATCAGGAAGCTCTCGTCAAGGAGTGTTTGTATCCGTGAGTCGAGGAATTTGCTAAGGATTATTTGTTTCCCTAGCACCAAGGATTATTTATTTCCTTGGGGTTTGAAACGAGTCGAGGATTTCCCACGGAGGCACTGGTGGCTCTGCAGGTCGACGCGAATCAGGAAGCTCTCATCAAGGAGTGTTTGTATCCGTGAGTCGAGGAGTTTGCTAGGGATTATTTGTTCCCCAAGCGCCAAGGATTATTTGTTTCCTTGGGGTTTGAAACGAGTCGAGGATTTCCCACGGAGGCACTGGTGGCTCTGCAGGTCGACGCGAATCAGGAAGCTCTCGTCAAGGAGTGTTTGTATCCGTGAGTCAAGGAGTTTGCTAGGGATTATTTGTTTCCCAAGCGCCAAGGATTATTTGTTTCCTTGGGGTTTGAAACGAGTCGAGGATTTCCCACGGAGGCACTGGTGGCTCTGCAGGTCGACGCGAATCAGGAAGCTCTCGTCAAGGAGTGTTTGTATCCGTGAGTCGAGGAGTTTGCTAGGGACTATTTGTTTCCCAAGCGCCAAGGATTATTTGTTTCCTTGGGGTTTGAAACGAGTCGAGGATTTCCCACGGAGGCACTGGTGGCTCTGCAGGTCGACGCGAATCAGGAAGCTCTTATCAAGGAGTGTTTGTATCCGTGAGTCGAGGAGTTTGCTGAAGACACTGGTTTCTTCGGAGTTGGACTGAACCGTCGAGATTTGGCTTCGTCTTCTGGCGGAGCCTATTGGGAAAGTATGGTTCCCTTTTCGTTTGCGCTCTTGGATTGTATACAGGGACCGATGTGGTCTTAACTGTAGGGCCAGAGTTTTATCATCATTCTTTTTTTTGTTTTATCTCCGCGATGCTCTATCATTTCAGCTTTTATATCGCGAAAGTCGCGATTGCCCAATCATTTCGGCTATTTTTCGCAGTGCCCAATCATTTCGGCTATTTTGCATGCATACATTTTAACTTGCTGGTTTTTATTGCAAGTTGCCCTATCATTTCGGCTATTTCGTATGCATGTGCGGCCTATTGGCTTTTCGCTGTAAACCGATTTCGGCATCAGCATCGCTACAACTGGGATATTACCAGGAGCGAATCATCATCTGCCTCTGTCGATGTCGAACAAAGGCGGCTTAGCGACCAGGGTTAGGGTCCTGTCGGCTAAGGCTTTTAACTTCATAAGCCAGAAGGGTTTCGCGAAGTTATTTCTCCCTACAAGTCGTGAGGATCTTGTAGGTGTATTTTCTCCTTAGGACTCGTGAGGATTCCTAAGTGTTTGTTTCCTCTGTAAGTCGTAAGGATCCTACAGGAGGGTTTTCTCCTTGTAAGTCGAGAGGACTTATAAGGGTTGTTCATCATGCGAACATATCCCCAGTCTCAGATGAGACTTGATTAGGGAAATGTTTATTCGCGCCCGTGGATTGTATACAAGGGTCAGTATTGAACCACTTGTAGGGCAATATTGGAAGTTTGTGGGGTTTGCTTAAGCATAGGTTTAGGTCTCTGTAACTTAAGACTTTCAAATCTTATGGGCCGTGAGGGTCCCATAAGAGAGTTCTCCTTACGAGTCGTGAGGATCTCGCAAGTATATTTTCTCCTTAGGAATCGTGGGGATCCCTAAGTGTGTTGCTCCCTTGTGAGTCGTAAGGATCTCACGCAGGTGGTTTCTCTTTATAAGGTCGAGAGAATCTTGTAAGTGTTCTTTAACGAGGTTGCACCCTTTCGGGTTTTCACAAACACTCGCCGATAGTCCTGCTGTTTTTACTCAAGGAGCCCTTTCAGGTTTTCATCCGTGCCCATTTTGCTTATGGACATACCTTTTTTTATTATTCTTTTTATTTTCTTTTTCTCTCTTTTTTTTAACGAGGTCGCGCCCTTTCGGGTTTTCACGAACACTCGCCGGTAGCCTGCTGTTTTTACTCACGGAGCCCTTTCGGGTTTTCATCCGTGCCCCTTTTGCTTATGGACACACCGTTTTATTTTATTTTATTTTTTTTATATGTTTTTTTTTTCTGGTCAGCCTAAAGATGCTGCGGTAGTAGTTTAAAGACGTTTCGGTCTGCTATTAGTTTAAGGACATTTCGGTCTGTCGTTGAGAGGCGGGCTACTGTTTATAAAGCTTGAGCTTAGGAAGATAGCGAGCGGACGTAGTCGTCGTTATCTATCATTGACCTAGGCTGTGGCTCATCAAGCATAGTATTTCTTTAGGAAGCGACCGTTTATCGGCCTAAAAGTCCTTTCACCGTACATATCTATGAGTAGATAGGCCCCGCCCTGGTAGACCTTATCTATGATGTACGTGCCTTCATAGTTTGGCTCGAATTTTCCCCGCTTGGCTCGATTGGGGATCATAGGCCTTTTGACCACTAGCACGAGCTCGCCTTGGCGGAATGTCCTCGATCGGGTCAGTCTTTCACATGAGCGCGTCATCCTTGCTTTATAGGCCTCTAGATTTTGTTGCGCTATGAGTCGTGTTTCTTCAAGGGCGTCGAGCTCCTCAAGCCGAAGGTGAGCATTTTCTTCGTCCGTCAGCTTGTAATGGACTGCCACTCGTAGAGAGGGTAACTCTATCTCGAGGGGAAGTACTGCTTCTGTATCGAACACCAACGCGTACGACGTTGTGTTTGTGGCCGTTTTGAACTTAGTTCGATATGCCCAAAGAGCTTCTTGCAGTCTTTCGTGCCAGTCTTTCTTATTTTGTGACACCGTTTTCTTTATGATTTTTGTCAAGGTCTTGTTGAAGGCTTCAGCTAGTCCGTTGGCTCGCGGATTATAAACCGAGGAATATCTCCAGTCTAAATTATGCTGTTGCGTGAAGCGACTGATCTTGTGGCTTCTGTAAGCTGGCCCGTTATCGGAGATGATCCGATGTGGAGTTCCAAACCGATATATGACATGCGTTTTGAAGAAATAGAGGATGTTTTCCGTCTTCACTTCTCTTAACGGTACTGCTTCTGCCCACTTAGAGAAGCAGTCAGTCGTCGCTAGGATGAAACGATGTCCTCCAGACGATACTGGTTCGATGGGGCCGACTATATCAGTCCCCCACATTTCGAATGGCCAGCTAGCCACCGTTGGATGTAGTGGATTCGGATGTTGATAGACGAAGTCCCCATGAATTTGGCATGAATGACATTGCTTCGCATATTCGAGGCAGTCCTGGATCATTGTGGGCCAATAGTAGCCCATCCGTTTGATCTTCAACTTCATCTTTGGGCCCGCCTGGTGAGAACCGCAGAGTCCGTCGTGAACTTCCTGGACGACTCTTTTCGCTTCGTCAGGTCCTAAGCATCTTAGCCACAGAGAATCAAACGACCTCTTGTACAGAGTATCATTGACGAAGGCGAAAGACAGAGCTCGTTTCATAAGCTGATGTCTTGTGGACACTTCTTCAGGCATTCGGTGGGACTTAAAGTAGTTTATGAAGACTTCCCTCCAGTCCTCAACCTTTTCCCAACCTTTTACTTATAGGATAGTCTGCTCGTTCGCTCCTTTTTCTTCGGATGATTCCGGAGATATTTCTGCAGGGGCAAGCACCCGACGGCTTTGTACCATGATTCTGACGTCATCGAGATTCTCGTCAGCCAGTTCTTTAGCAAGTTTGGCCAATGCGTCTGCTTTGCCATTTTCCGCGCGCGGTATGTTTTCCAAAGTGTAGGAAGGAATTTGGGTTAACAGTTGTTGTACCTTTTCGCCGTACTTCACCAACTCCGGCTTGCACGTTTGGTAGTCGCCGTTTACTTGACTAACGACCAGTTGAGAATCCCCGTATATGAGGAGGTCTTCAATTCCCATGTCAATGGCGATCTCAAGGCCTGCTATCAGAGCTTCGTATTCGGCTTCATTGTTTGTCCTAGGCTCTGTTAAGGAGAAAGCGAAGCGCATTATCCCTTCTTGTGGAGTCACGAAGATGAGGCCTACCCCCGATTTGATTATAGGGGTACTTTGTTTGCGCTTCTTCATGGAAGATGCGCCATCGAAATAAAGCTCCCATCGAGTATCATCACCGTCGACCGCATCAAACGCATGTTCGTCTGGAAGATCGCAGTTTAAAGGGGAGTCGGCCGGTATCGGGTGCTCAGCGAGGAAGTCGGCGATGGCCTGGCCTTTCACTGCCTTGAGAGGTTGATACGTTATCGAAAACTCCATCAAGAGTAGGGCCCATTTAGCTAGTCGTCCCGTAAATATGGCCTTTGTCATCAAGTATTTAAGGGGGTCAACCTTTGAAATGAGACGGACCTCATGCGCCAACGCATAGTGCCTGAGCTTTGTTATCGCGAAAATCAACGCCAGGCAATGTTTTTCAATGGGGGAGTAGTTGCTTTCTGCCCCCAGTAGAACTCGACTTAAGTAATAGAGTGCTCTTTCTTTCCCTTGGTCGTTCTCTTGTGCCCATAATGCGCCTAAAGAACCTTCGAGGGCGGTCGTGTAAAGAATGAGAGGCTTTCCCTTAACTGGAGCAGTCAACACTGGAGGGTTTTGCAGGTACTGTTTGATCTCGTCTAGTGCGCTTTGGCATTTTTTATCCCAGACGAACGGGGTTCCCTTCTTCATCAGGTGGCTGAAAGGACGGCACTTTCCTGAGAGGTTGGTTATAAATCGCCGTATATACGCGAGCTTCCCTTGGAGAGACCGCAGCTGTTTGAGAGTTCTCGGCGGAGGCATTTCCATGATCGCTTTAATCTTAGACGGATCTATTTCAATACCTCGGTGTCGAACGATGAATCCCAGGAATTTGCCTCAGGAAACTCCGAATGCACACTTGAGCGGGTTCATTTTCAAGTTGTATTGTCGAAGGCGTTGAAATACGGTCTTCAGATGCTCAAGATGTTCCTCGTATGATTTGCTTTTAACCACGAGATCGTCGATATAGCATTTGACGATTTCGTGTATAAGGTCATCAAAGATCTTTGTAATGGCCCTTTGATAAGTGGCACCGGCATTCTTTAAACCGAAGGGCATCACTTTATAACAGAATATACCTAGAGGGGTCCTGAAGGCGGTGTGCTTCTGGTCTTCGGGATGCATCTTTATCTGATTATATCCTGATGAGCCATCCATGAAGGAGAAAACCTCATGAGTGGATGTATTGTCTATCATCAGTTCGGTGACTTGCACTGGGAAGTCATCCTTCGGGCAAGCTTTATTGAGATCCCGGAAGTCCAAGCATATGCGCACTGTCCCATTTTTTTTCATCACCGGGACGATGCTGGCAATCCATTCAGGGTATTGAACTTCCTGGATGAAGCCAGAGTCGATCAGCTTTTTGACTTCAGCATTAATACTCATTTCAAGCTCGAGTCGCATTCTTCTCGGCGCTTGTTTGACTGGCTTGATGCTTGAGGATATTGCCAATTTATGTACAGCGATTTCTGGATCTAGTCCCGGCATTTCGGAATAGTTCCACGCAAAGCAATCTTTATGCTGTAGGAGCACGTCTTTCAACGCGGTCACCCTTTCTTCAGATAGCAGCTCGCTGATGAATGTCGGTCGCGGGTCGTCTAGCGTTCCCAATTCAATTTTCTTGAGGTTATCCGCAGTGGTATGGATTCCATCTTCCAGCTCTTTTGGTGCTGGTGGGAATTCTGAGATTATCTCGCTGCTGTTTTCGAAACACCAAGGGAACTCATCTATGTCCTCGGGCTCTTCTTTTAACATTGTAATCACGTGACAGGTGCGAATTCGCTTCCAATCCCGATGTGGAGCCGGTTCTTCTTTCGTGGCCTTGGGCTCGTGTTTCTGTGGCGGCGTTACCTTCCAGTTGTCAGACAGGGTGAACTTGCCGAGCTGGTATTGATCTTCAACCCAATTTTTGAAGGTGAAGCAATCTTCAAGAGGATGCCCTATTACTTGATGGTAAGAGCAATAGTCCGTATGTGAGACTTTGCCCGCTTGTTCGGGGGTGTTTAGACTCCGGCAATGTAAGCATTTGATGTTTTAGAGCAAGATCAAGTATCTTCTTCGTCTTGTCCCGAGGAAACGAGTACGCTCGACCCATTTTCTTCGTGAGGGATAGATCAATAACGCTCGACTCCCGTTTGCGTGGCTTCTTAGCCCTGCTTTGCAGCTGTTGAGCGCCTTTTCGGCCTTTCGATTTATTTCCGCTTTTGCGTCGAGCCTTGTTTATAACAGGTTGACAGGGAGCAGCCTTTTCATATTTCACGGCCTGTTGGAGAAGGCGTTGCGTCTTTGCTTTCTCATAGATGACCATTTCGCGGTTATGATCTTCTCGGACTTTTTGACCAGCTTTCTTTATAAGTTTGTCCATTTGCTCTTCGAACGACGGACTGGGCTCCTTTGCATCTGGAACTTTCACGGGCTTAGGATTAGCGTTCTCCCATTGAGCATCTGCTTCTTCATCGAAGTCATACATGACGTAACAGCTGTTTAGTAGCTCCCGTTTCTTGACCGGATGTATCCGAGTCCTTTCGTCTCCATTCTCCCGTTAGGCAGTTTGCGTTGAGTCCCGGGAACGTTCCATACTTTATCATAGAATTTGGCCTTTCGAACGGTCTGCTTGAAGGATATCCCCTGGCGTTTCAGCAGCTTCTTCAAACCCTCTGTATAATATCTGGGAAGACGGATAGGCTGAAGCCTGTCGAGCGTAGGATCCGCGCCATGCCAGATTTCTTTTTTCACCTTGGTTTCTTCAGAGCGGTAGAACAGAATTGCTTTCTCGCTTTCTCGCCTGGGAGGGATGTAGAATGTTTGTAGCTCTTCTACGTTGTAAATATTAAGTGCATCCAGTTCTTTATGGTGTTTAAACGGCACCATGGCGACTTGCAGACTTTGCTCTTCATCAGCGAACGTTCGTATTGAAGGTCGAGCAGAGAATACAGCGTGGACTTCATCTTCCGAGTCGCTGCCAAAGATCAACGTAGGAGCTGATTGTCCCGGCTTGTTGTGTTGGGGCGGACCCGAATAAACCATCTCCTCTTCCTCCTCGGTATCGCTACCGAAGACAGGGATGGTGGCGTTGGTTTTATTCTCCGGCTTATGACACTTCTCCGTGTCTTTGAAATCCGGTAAGAAGTATTTGGCGTCTTCGTATTTGCGGACCTCGTTCACAGAGAACGGGTTCAGTTCTCACGTCACGGTATACTCGAAACCATCCTTAAAATACTTCATACACTGATGTTGTGTAGAAGGGATAATGTTGTACTCGTGTAACCATGGTCGGCCGAGCAAAGCGTTGTAGCATGTCTTGGCGTCTATAACGTGGAACTTAATGTCCGTGACGAGTAGCCCGAAGCGTAGTGTCAGTATCACAGATCCAAGAGTCTTTGACGATTGGGAGTCGAACCCGGAGATGGTGATCTTGTCCCGAGCAAGGTGCTGGACGCTCATGCAGATTTCCTTCAACACCCGCACGTTGAGTAGGTTAACAGACGACCCGTTATCGATCAGGATTTTGCCTATCTTTATATCATGGCAGTATCCCGAGACATAGAGAGGGCGATTGTGTTCGCACGTCCCAAGTAGAAGGTCTTCATCGCCAAAAGTAACATCAGCCGTGTGCACTTCCTCCAATTCATCCTTCATCTTTTCCTCGGCCAGGCATGCTTGGAATTGTTCCGGGTCTTGGAGCGCCTTAATCAACGAATCTCTCGCCTCTTTTGATAGCAAAAGGGCGTCAAGAATGCTGAGCTGTGAGGGCAGCTTCCTTAGATGTGCCAAGACGTTGTAATCCACCTTATTCTTCTTTGGTGGGTCTTTGGCAGCTAGCTCTTCCACCACTTGGTCATCTAAGATGATATCTTCAGAGACCTTTTCTTTCCCTTTATCTTTCCTGTTTAAGGGTCCGATGTTCTTTTCAGGCAGTGTCCGATTCCGCAGCCGGATATTTTCGCAAACCCTCGGTTCTTCTTCTCTTCTCGAGGCGGACTCTTTAAAGAGAGGGGCAAGTTCTAGTTCTTCATCAGAATCACTCCCAAATGTAGGCACTTGCGATCCACCGGTGTTAACCAAGCAACAATCGCCAGCAGTTCTTTTAATCCCTTCGGTCGTATTTCTTTGCTCTCGACGAGTTTTACGCTTTTTCCGCTTAAAGCGTTGTCGATGAGTAACGTATCCTTGCCACCATCTATCGAAAGCTTTGCACTCTTGAATAGGGTGCGAAACCTTCCGATGATATAAGCAATATGAGGGGTGCATTTCTATTTCACCAGTAACTTTTCCTTCAGAGGACGGTAGCTTCATGCCCATTGATATGGCCTTAGCAATTTTTTTCTTTGTCTTGAATTGGCTTTTGTCGGTAGTGGAGGCATTTGGCTCCAGCGGGATCGTCTCAGCTCTTTCATCAAGTCGCTGGCGCTTGGCCCTTTCAAATATAGCCGTTTCGCGCTCTCGATCAGCTTTACTTTTCAATCGAGCTTCGTTAAGGAACGCGTCAATCATTTCAACTGATAGCTCCGGAATTTTTGATTCGGTACCTGCCCCCAGCGTTTTAGTGCCAGGAGTCTCCTCATCGTTCGCGATCGAATGTGAGATCATATGACAGCTCGCCACATATTCCTCGGGTTCATCCGATAAACTTTTTCCCTCATCTTCTTCTTGAAAGACGTGATTGAGGAACTCTTGAAGCGTAATGGGAGTCCATGCCTTTTGGTTATATTCATCCAGCGTGTCAACTTGCTTTTGCAGGTCCTTGCGCTTGTCGCCAGGCTTCACGGGCTTCTTAGATTTCTTCTTCTTCTTTTCCGAAGATTTTGACGGCTGGCTGCAAGTGCTTGAACCACCACCATCGGTCTTTAGAGTTGGACGTGGTTTCAACATCCTTTCAATGACCTGCGGTTCTAACGGGTTCTTCCACTTGATCGCTGGACATGTCTGAAGATCGTTTAGCATCCTCTTCGTCTTGGCTGATAATACAACCTCCCAAGGAGCTTCTTCAATGACGGAGCATGTTTCCCCCGGCGTATTCATCCCTTTAGAGGTGTGGGGCTGCGGGGGATTCACCTTCCATTTGTCAGATAACGCGAACTTGCCCTGTCGGTATTGGTTTTCAAGCCAATTCTTGAAAACGTAGCAATCTTTGATCGGATGACCTAGTACTCGATGATAAGGACAGTAGTTGGGCTCGTTGACGTCACTTGGTTGCAACGGACGTTTTGGATCCGGTAGATTTATGAGTCTATTGCGCAACGCCAGCTCGAATAACCTCCTCTTTTTATCGCGGGGAAAGGAATAAGGACGCCCCATCCTATCCTCAAGGGGTACATACGGGCGCATATTATTTTGACGAGCTACTGTCTTCGGGTCGCTCGGTTGTTGTTGAGCATTAGCAACGACGATCGCTTTTCCCTTCCCTTTGTCATTTCGGGAGTCCGGCCTTGGAAGCGGAGGTTTATGGCCCATCTGATCCATCTTTGCTAGTTTGTCGATCAAGGCTTGGAAGGTAGTCGGCTTGAAAAACATCATAAACTGCGAGATGGTTGCTTGTGGGTCGAGGGTTCCCACAAACATACCCACTGCGGGAGCTTCTTCAATGTGCTGCTCACACTTTGACCATAAATTCCGCCATCGTATAGCGTACTGAACCCATGTCTCGCCGGGTTTTACCCTGGCGTTAATCAGTGTCGTCATCGGGGTACGCTCACTGGCACTTGCAAAACGCTGAGTAAATAGTAGCTCCATCTCCGCGAAGGTTTTGATAGAGTTATTCGGGAGTTCAGAGTACCACTCAAACGCCGTATCCGATAAACTTCCAACAAACTGGCGCAGTAAAAGCTTGTCATCACCGCCGGTATTGCCGCAGAGTGCCCTGAACTGGGCAACATGCTGATGAGGATTGCCCGTCCCCTTGTAGACATGGAACTTGGGAATTGTATAACCCGGCGGGTACTTGATTTGATCGTACCAACTTGGGTATGGCCGCCCCGTTTTTACGACCTGACCGGCCGCTTCAGTCGCATGATGCACCCGTATTTGCTGGGCGATGTATTCATCCAAATCATCTTTTGAGATGGTATCCTCTTTTGCTGTGGATAGAGCCGGTGGAGGATTCGACGTCTCTCCCCTATCGTCTTCAAGAATGATCGGGGGATCTTCAGCAGGTGGATCTTGTTGAATCATCATACCCACCATATCCTGGAACAGGAGGGCCATTTTCTTTATGTTGGCTGCCTGCTCCGCAGCTTCTTTATCTTTCTTCTCTAGTACGCGCCGAAGGAATTCGGTGTCCGTTCCTTGTTCTTGACGTTCCTCCGAGGATGTTTCCGGGGTTTCTTTCGGCCCTGTAAGTGCGGCCATAGCGTTCATCATTTCTTGGAGCTTCTGTTGCTGCTCCTGAGCCTTGGTCACTGACCGTGTAAGCGGTCTATGACCCGTGGATGCACGACTGTCTTCTTTTCCCGATGCCATGTAAACCGTATGAACCGTTATGCCCCTTGACTTGGGGCGTTTAGGTTCACCATTTTTAACTTTTGCCGCTGACGCGGGGGTTTTCTCTGGCCTCCTTCTTTTGTGGGCCGTTGAGGTTGAAGGAACCATTGAAGGGGGCACCCTAGCAGCTGCTGTCCCCTGCTGTTTAATGGGACAATCCTTGTCTTTCTCCACCTTCGCCTTTTTCTGGCGACGAGAGTGATCTGGGTCGATCACAGATTCTTGAACCCTTCGCCAAACTTTATAAATTCTTGAAGACAGCCGTTGAGGGGGCTGTTCTCGTTCCGTTTCTGGAACTCTCTCCGCAGGTGGAGGAGATCTCTTCAATGTAGCGATTGGAGAGTTCTTCCGTACCCTCCTCAGCAGTTCAAAGCTGTTCCCAGTTAGAACAGCAGTGTTGATTTCCACTATTGGAGCCGGTGGAGTTATCCCTGAGGGGGAGTTGCCCCCTGCCTTCCTCACTCGTTGCCAATGGCGACGTCGAGCTCGACGAGCCATTGGGACTGGCTGAGAGATAGAGATAGCTTCTTTTTGCCCCCTGTCTGAATGAGGCGCCGCCGATGTTAACCTTTTAAAAACTGAGGTCGTTCCTTGTGGGGTAATATCTAATCTGTCAAAGGCAGATCTTCGTGCAGGGGCAGGAGCAGGAATCATCAGTCTTGAAAAGACTGACTCTTTGGCGGGAGAAGCCGCCTTAACGACTTCCGGAACAGCGGCCGTTGCCCTCTTTGGGACAGCCATTTTAGAGTTCTGATTTAGCCTGGTGAAAACAGAGGCTGTTGGTTCGGCAATGGGCGACCCGTTGATAGGGGCCATCGCAGCAGTGAGCCGGTCGAAGACCGACTTTTTGTTCACTTCCGGTGCAGGTATTGGCGCAGAGAAGCTCGTAGGTGGGATCATGGTCTCGAAGAACAGGCCAGTAGTGGCTTGGGTCACCTGGTCTACCGGCAGAGCGAGGAAGGAAGCCGCTTGGGGCCCATATGCTACACCTCCTGGTGAGGTGGAGCGTTCGTTGCAGTGGCATTTCGAGCAGTTGGTGCAGTTGAAGGCCATTGCATCTTGAGTTCTGCGCCAAGCAAAAGACCAAATCTTAGCAACTTGAAATCCGAAGGCAACCATTAACAAACCGCGATTGGTTCGCGAAGACGATACACGAAGTGTGGAGTGGAAAGAGGAAAAGGTCCCACCGGGCGTGCCAGAATCTGTTCCCCTCCGAATGACGGCGCACAAGACTGCGAGGTCCTGACGCTGGGATTCGGGGTAGATGCTATTTGGTTTTATCCGTCCACCTCTCCGAAGATGCCAAGTTGATTTATGGCACCGTGTATCGGGAGTTTAGACAGATGCGGCCGATGTAGCAGACTTCGTCAGATTCCCCCTCGTTTGAGGGGGTTTTTGATTGTGGGGACGCTCTTCCCTGCAGGCGCAAACCCTGCAGTTAATTACGCTACCGCATCGCGGTAACAACTTTCTCCTTCTCCAGAATTTCACTTCGTGTCGTGGGTGTTTGTTTTGTTTGTGGTTGCCCGTGGATTGTATACGGAGACTAATTTATGTCGTCGCCCGTTGGACGTGGATTAGTCCAAATCCGTATTTACTTAGATTTGGGTTTGGTGTTTTAGTTTAAGGATACGTTAGCCGTGTTGGGGATAAGATCAACTTAAACGTTCGTTAAGGATACGTTAGTCCTGTTTGAGACTAAGATCAACTTAACGTGGTGATCCATTTATTATATGGCCGTCAGGACTCGTCACCTCTCTGACGTCGTTGAAGGATTACAACGATAGATGTCAGAGGAGTTCAGAGATGCACCTTCAAACCCGAGTTGATTTGGAATTTTATAGTCCATTTGAGTGTTTAAAGATACGTTAGCCGTGTTTGGGGCTAAGATCAACTTAAACAGGACCGTTTAGATCCGGTAAGAGAGCATTTGGAGGCTCTATTGTTCCAGTTTAGGGACGTAGTGGTCCATGTTCCAGTTTAGGGACATGATGGTCCGTATTCCAGTTTAGGGACGTGGTGGTCTATATTCCAGTTTGAAGACGTGGTGGTCTATATTCCAGTTTGAAGACGTGGTGGTCCGACATTAGTTTAAGGACGTTTCGGTCCAATATTAGTTTAAGGACGTTTCGGTCCACCATTCTCATTTTGGGACGAATATTAGTTTAAGGACGTTTCGGTCCAATACTAGTTTAAGGACGTTTCGGTCCAATATTAGTTTAAGGACGTTTCGGTCCAATATTAGTTTAAGGACGTTTCGGTCCACGAGTTTAAGGACCCCGCAGTCCATATTGTGGTCGTCGGGACCCGTCACCTCTCTGACGTCGTTGAAGGATTACAACGATAGGTGTCAGAGGAGCTCGGAGATGTACCCTCGAACCGGATATAAATTGATTTAAGGGAGCAATCTTGCTCAGTCAATTTAATTTGAGGACTTACGGCCAAAATTGGGCTAAGTCCAGTTGAAAATGTTCAACATTTTATTTGCTTTTTCATTGCATTTTTATTTGGGCTCTGCCCATAAAGGATGCAGAGCATCAATTTGTTTTGGGCTCTGCCCGTTTATAAATGATACGTAGCATTAATTTTACTTGGGCTCCGCCTTTTATTGCTTTGTAATTTAATTTGGCCTGTTAGGTCTTTTTGACTTGGGCCTGGCCCTTTAGCAAAAGAAATGCATTGTATTTTCAGGCGCTTTGCGCCAATCAAAGAGCGCAAGCGCTTGTAGTGTTGACACGTGTCGCGCAAGCGCGGTACGCTGCGCTTGTGCTGCTGACACGTGGCGCACTCTGGTGAGTTGCACCAATCACAGAGAGCAAAGCTCTATCTTAAAGCGCATGGCGCAAGTGTTTCAGATGCTAACACGTGGCGCTCTCCCAAGAGCGCAACAGCGCAGTTTACAAGTGCAAAGCACTAAGAATCTTTTAGATTCAAGAACAGAAGCGCAAAGCACTATTTGATTTCTTGATCTAGTTTAGATCAAAGAAAAACAAGTTTTTCTTTTTATTTCAAGAACCAGAGGTTCATAAAAGTGCAAAACACTATTTTTTTTTTTTGTTGTTTTCTTGTTTTAAAGAACCAGTGGTTCATAATAAGTGCAAAGCACTGTTTATTATGTGAAGATCATTGATCTGGTTTTTAGATCAATGATTTATTAAAAGAGATTTCTTCTCTCTCGTGAAGGTTTTTACCTTTTTCTTTAAATTTTTCTCAGAGTTCTCTCTTTTTGAAGCTCTTGATTTTTTTTCAAGAAATGTTGATCCCCCCCGTTTTTTATTTTAGAAAGAAGGATCATTGGTCGTTGGGACCCACCACCTCTTCGACGACACTGAGAGATTACAGTGCCATATATCGAAGGTGTGGAGGGATGTACCCTTTGAACCATGTCTCACTCATTAGGGGGGAAGAACAGGCTGGAGCTTAAGCTTCTCGCTACTGAAAAATGCTTCTTTGCGTTCGCGCACGTGTGTCGCACGTGTTGGGCGCTCATATTTGCACGTAGCGCACATGGATCTTGCGCATATGCGCATTATGGGGGGAGCAAGATCCTATGGAGAACGAGTCTCCTTTGAATATTCTCATGTGGTGTGCACGTGCGTTGCACATGGTGTGCACGTGGCGGGCACACGTGCGTTGCACGTGGCGCACATGCGCATTATGAGGAGAAGCAGAGCTTCTATATATGGAGAACATGCTCCTTTTAATATTATTAAATGTTCTCATGTGGTGCGCACTTGCGTTGCACGTGGTGCCGCATGGCGGGCACACGTGCGTTGCACGTGGAGCACATGCGCATTATAAGGAGAAGCAGAGCTTCTATATATGGAGAACAAGCTCCTTTTAATATTATTAAATGTTCTCATGTGGTGCGCACGTGCGTTGCTCGTGGTGCCGCATGGCGGGAACACGTGCGTTGCACGTGGCGCACATGCGCATTATGATGAGAAGCAAAGCTTCTATATATGGAGAACAAGCTTCTTTTAATATTATTAAATGTTCTCATGTGGTGCGCACGTGCGTTGCACGTGGTGCCGCATGGCAGGCACACGTGCGTTGCACGTGGCGCACATGCGCATTAGGAGGAGAAGCAAAGCTTCTATATATGGAGAACAAGCTCCTTTTAATATTATTAAATATTCTCATGTGGTGCGCACGTGCGTTGTACGTAGTGCCGCATGGCGGGCACACGTGCGTTGCACGTAGTGCACATGGCGCTTGCACATATGCGCATTATGGAGGAGCATGCTTCTATCTTGGAGTACTAAGCTCCTTTGGAGAACTAAGCTCCTTTGAGTATTGAATCCTTTGAGGATTTAACTCTATCTTTCTAAGAGGTATCCCCTCTTATTTATATGGGAGTGGTAGAGAAGCCATCTCTCCTTTTCCCGATGTAGGACTAAAAAATGCATTCCCCATGTAGTAGAGCATTACTTTAGATTACACGTGTATAACACATTTGCTCATAACTTTTGATCTCGAATGAATTATGAGGCCCATAATATATCAAATCGAAGGTCTTTTCAAGATACTTTCAGTATCATCAGAATTTAGCTGTTATTCGTTCCGGAGTTTGTCAAAATACAGCTCGGAAAATACTGGTTCGCATCTTCTTCCTTAGATCACATGTGCATAGACATTTGCTCATAATTTTTGATCCCGGATGAATTATGAGGCCCATAATATATCAAATCGAAGGTGTTTTCCAGATGCTTTCAATATCATCAGAATTTTGCTGTTTCTCATTCCTGAGTTTGTCAAAATAAAGCTCGGAAAATACTGGTTCGCATCTTCTTTCTTAGATCACATGTGCATAACACATTTGCTCATAACTTTTGATCCCGGATGAATTATGAGGCCCATAATATATCAAATCGAAGGTTTTTTCGAGATGCTTTTAACACCATCATAATTTAACAGTTTCTCATTAAGGAGTTTATCAAAATACAGGCCGGAAGATACTGGTTCGCATTTTCTTAAACGTATCGCTGCCATTTGATACCTTGGACTCTTTTGCGCAGAAATTTTTGGCGGGAACAGTAACTATGGGATACAGCTTGTGTCCAGTCGTCGTCTACAGTCGAGAGTTTTATGCTGACTACAAAGTACTGGACATACCGAACTTCGATGTGGTTCTAGGAATGGATTGGCTTGGAACCTTTTATGCTACCATCGACTGTCGTTAAAGGACGGTAGTATTCGAGATTCCAGACCATCCGGTCTTCTATTTCAAGAGCGGAGACCGTACCCTGGAGCCAGGTACCTACAAAGCGAAGCCAAGGGAAGCAGTAGTTGCGGCAACTCAAGCGGAAGAAGAATTAAGACCAGAGGTAGTTCGAGAGTTCGACGATGTATTTCCTGACGATATATCAGGTTTGCCTCCCGATCGAGCTCTTGAATTCAGTATTGATTTAGTACCAGGAGCACAACCGGTGATCAAAGCACCTTAGAGACTAAGTCCGGAAGGATTGAAGGAAGTCCGAACACAGTTGGACGAATTATTGGCGAAAGGATGGATTCGTCCCAGCACTTCAAGTTGGGGAGCACCTGTACTACTTGTGAAGAAGAAGGAAGGTTCATACAGAATGTGCATCGATTATAGGGCCTTGAACGAAGTCACTATAAAGAACAAGTACCCACTCCCGCGCATCGATGATTTATTCGATCAGCTAAGTGGATCTTGTGTTTTCTCTAAATTGGATCTTCGTTCAGGTTATCATCAAGTGAAGGTCAAGGAAGCTGATATTCACAAAACAGCTTTCAGAACTCGCTATGGACATTACGAATTTCTAGTGATGCCATTTGGAGTGACCAATGCACCAGCAATATTCATGAACCTAATGAACCAAGTTTTCCGGGAGTATTTTGATAGGTTTGTTGTCATCTTCATCGACGACATCCTGGTATATTCTAAGAATCGGAAAGAGCATGCAGAGCATCTACGAATTGTCTTGGAAACTCTTCGACAACATAAGCTTTATGCCAAGTACAGCAAGCGCGAGTTTTGGCTAAATCAAGTTGGTTTTCTTGGACATATCGTATCAGGAGAAAGAATTTCTGTGGATCCAGCAAAAGTTTCAGCAGTCAGCGAATGGCCTACACCACAGTCAGTGAAGGAAATTCGGAGTTTCTTGGGTTTAGCTGGATATTACAGAAGGTTCATTGAAGGATTCTCAAAGATAGCAACACCCCTGATCAAGCTCACAAGAAAAGATGAAGAATTTGTGTGGTCAGAAGCATGCGAACAAGCTTTCGTAGAACTCAAGTCAAGATTGACATCTGCACCTATTCTCATAATACCGGATCAATCTGGAGGATTCGAAGTGCATTGTGATGCATCCGGTAAGGGATTAGGATGTGTTCTACATCAGCATGGTAAGGTTGTGGCTTATACTTCAAGACAACTGAAGACTCATGAGCGCAATTATCCGACGCATGATCTGGAGTTGGCAGCCGTCATCTTTGCTCTCAAGATTTGGCGCCACTACTTACTTGGTGAACGAGTGAACATCTACACAGATCATAAAAGTCTGAAGTACGTGTTTACTCAGAAGGAGTTGAATATGCGGTAGAGAAGATGGTTAGAACTCATGGCGGACTTTGACATCAACTTGCAATATCACCCAGGGAAGGTGAACGTAGTACCTGATACTCTTAGTCGCCAACCCTTATCGATGAATCTCACCGCTCAATGCAAGCTTCAGCAAGACTTGCATCAGATAGAGATTGAAGTAGTCATGCCAGGTAATACTTCAAGTTTGATGAATCTACAAGTTTAATCAACCATTGTCAATCATATCAAAGCAGCTCAAGCAAGTGATGCTAAGTTGCAAAGGATCAGAGAACAAGTGGAGAATGGACTCAGAACAGACTTCATCATCCATGAAGACGGATCTTTAAGATACGACAGCGGATTGCGTGTACCAAAAGATCCTGTTCGGGAAGAGTTAATGAGAGAAGCTCACAGCTCTCCCTACTCAGTACATCCTGGAGGTACCAAAATGTACAAAGATCTACGTCAGAATTATTGGTGGCATGGAATGAAGCGTGAAGTAGCCAGAAGCGTCGCAAAATGTTTGGTGTGTCAGCAAGTAAAGGCTGAACATCATAGGACAGCTCGACTACTTCAACCGTTACCAATTCCAGAATGGAAGTGGCAGCACATCACGATGGACTTTTTGACTACTCTTCCTCGCAGCACAAAGGGTAACGATGCTATATGGGTCATTGTGGATCGACTCACAAAGTCGGCTCACTTCATTCCATTTCGAGTTGGCCAATCAACTGAGACACTAGCAAAGAAGTACATGGAGGTAATAATCTAATTAAGATTTAAACGCTTCATAATGTACTATCTCTGATACCCATGAACTCATACAGGAAATTGTGAGACTTCATGGAGTACCGGTCTGCATTGTCTCCGATCGTGACACCTGGTTCCGATCATAATTTTGGCAGAGTCTGCAAGCTAGCTTGGGAACAAGTCTGAACTTCAGCACGGCTTATCATCCACAAACAGATGGTCAGTCAGAACGAACTATTCAGATTTTGGAGGATATGCTCAGAGCATGTATGCTAGACTTCAAAGGATCGTGGGAAGACCACCTGCATCTTGTGGAGTTCGCGTACAATAACAGCTACCAAGCAAGCATAGGAATGGCACCTTTTGCAGTATTATATAGAAGGAAGTGTCGATCACCATTAAGTTGGGACGACATCGGAGATAGGGAACTTCTTGGACCAGAGATGATAGTAGCGACCGTTGATGTGGTTCGTACTATCAGGGAAACAATGCGCCTAGCCCAAGATCGACAGAAACACTGGGCTGATGCAAAGAGACGACACTTGGAGTTCCTGCCAGGAGACCATGTATTCTTGAAGATATCTCCGAACCGCAGAGTGATCCAATTTGGAAGACGGGGTAAATTGAGTCCGAGATACATTGGACCGTTCGACATACTCGAACGAGTCGGTGAAGTGGCATACCGCTTAGCGCTTCCACCCTCATTGGAAGGAGTGCATAACGTGTTCCACATATCCCAACTCAGAAAATATGTGAGTGACCCCAGCCATGTACTTGATCATTCCGAGCTCACTATACAGCCTGACTTGTCTTGTGAGCAACAACCTGTAGAGATCTTGGACAGGAAAGTGAAGACACTTCGGAACAAGGAAGTTAACCTGGTCCGGATAATATGGAGGAAAGACACTCCAGGAGAATCCACATGGGAAAGGGAAGATGAAATGCGTGCAAGATATCCCCACCTCTTTGTGAACTAGTCCTCAAATAAAAGTTGTATATTTCGAGGACGAAATTTTTGTAAGGAGGGTAGATTGTAACAACTCCAATTTTTATATACATAAATTTAATTTAAATTTGAAGTATACTTGGAGTATTTAATGTTGCTGTTATCACTTTAAGTATCTATTTTCCCGCAATAATTACAAGAAGGAGCTTGTAGCTCGTTGGTAATACCTTGCACTGCTGAACCAAGCCACCAGAGCTCAAATCCTATGCCCCATATTATTTTTAGATTATTTTTCTTTTAAAATTCTTGGAAACCCAACAGTCCACAGGCCATAACTCCCAAAAGTTGAACTGAACCCTAAAAACTAAATATACCAGGAGCTACGTCAGAGGACCCCCCACCCATAGACCACCGGACTCGGCCGGGATCGGCCAAGTCGGCCGGCGGACCGGCCGACTCTGGCCGGCGCCGCCGGCCGGACTCGGCCGGACGGCCAAGTCCCCAAAACGAAAGTTTTGGCTTTTCACTTTCTATAACTCCATGTATACACCATTTTAGTAGATCGGTTCCCGAATCTTAATTACACCCTATTTGCTACAAATTTTAATGATTTTTCTATTATTTTTACAATTTTTTTAAAAATAAAAACCTTTCACCTACCCTATCCTAGCCTACCCTATAAATAGACCCCCTACCCTCTACCATCTCATTCCAAAACACTAGGTTTACTCTCTCAAAATTTTTACAAGAAGAGTGTACTTTGAAATCGAGTTCACGGCGAAGCTCTGACGGAATTCCGGCGACGTTTTTTTTAAACAACCGGCGACGAAGCAACGCCTCGACAACTCATCTAGTTCCCCTATACTCTTTAGTATAGATCGAAACCCGTAAGTCCCATTCTTTCCTTCTTTCTACTTCTCAAAAATACGAAATTACGAAGCCCGACGGAAATCGGAACAAACCGATTTCCGATTCGGTTTTCTATAAAATCTCACTTGTCACCAATTCCATAATACTTAAACTTATTCATGTTGACTATTAATCGCATAACAACTAATATGGACAAAGTTTCTCACATAAAATGATAGCTTTTGCAATATCGTATTCTTTTTCACTTTAATACCATAAAGTTTATTTTTTTTTACTTCTAATCAATTCAATCATGTCTAAACATCTTTATCATGATTATTAAACTTGTAAAAATAAATTTGAATAAGTTTTCACACATGAAATGATAACCTTTTCAATTTACCGTATTTTTTCAACTTAATACCATCATGTTTCAATTTCACATTTAACCCATTAATATTACTATACCTTAAATGTAAATCTCCGTTCCCATCTCAATAAAAGTTTCTAATTTTCCAAATTTCCCCGAGTACCCCTTCCTTTTCCCCTCGTATTTTTCTGTGGGAAGTTGGTTCTTAAGTTCCAATATTTATAATTTTCCCAAACCCTAAAAGTCAAAACCCAAAATTTAAAACTAAGTAAAACCAAACTAAAACCAAAAATATATTAATAAATCCAAACCCAAACTATACTTAAACCCCCAGCCCAACAACCTAAAAATCAAATTTAAATTAACAAATTAATTCCTAAGCCCGGCCCCAGCTTAAACCCTCAGCCCATTTAAATTTTTTTCCATTAAAATTGATAATTAAATCCCCCGGCCCGTTCACTCAGCCCACCCAAAGTTTAATTAAAATGAATTCTCAGAAAAACTCCTGGCCCACCCACTCTAGCCCGCCTCCTCAGCAGACCCGGCCCGACTTGCTCCTATTCCTTCTCCTTCCTCCAACGGATCTTTTCCTTATTTCCCGCTCGCGATCCGCGCTCCTCGCCTCGGCCCGTGCCCATGCTCACGTCGTGCGACGTTACTCCCCTCTCCTCCCCTCGTCGCCCTTATCTCCCTCACATCTCGCTCCCTTCTCGTTTTCCAAAAATTCCTCATCTCTCTCCCTCTCGAAAACTCACGAACCCACCGCACTCGACTCCCTCCGACGACGGCGAACCTCCTCGTCGACCCCACCATTCTCCCTTGCTCACTTCTCTCCACCAACTGAGCTCCCTACACAACCACCTTCGCCTCCAGCCTTGCATACCCAACTCCCCTGCACACCCGACCCATTGCAACCGAGCTCGACCACCACCGGCACCCACGACACCGGCGATCTCCCCATCACGTCGTCGACCTCCACACCCTCTTCTCCTCAGCATCATCCCCATTACGACAGAACCCGAGCCACCACTTCTCTTCTCTCTCTCTCTTCAAAAATCCCATAACCCAAGTCTCAAACACCACTGCGGCCCATCGCCGGAACGACGCCGTCGACCGTCGGCAACCCCAGCACTTCTCAGGCGAACCACAGAGCACCCCTTAAGCTTCCAGTGACCGTACAACGGCTCCGGGCAACTTCGACATCAAATCCGTATCGCGAGCCAAGCTCGCGCAAATCGATTCACGACGTACATCGCGCGTTCGTGACGCCGCTGCTGCCGTGCAATCCCGAGATGTTTCCAGGCAAGTGTTTTACTTGCTACGTGCTAATATAATTGTGATACAAACTTAAATCATATAGATTATAATTTACCGATTTCCGATATATTATGCGACATACCTGTTCGATGCGTGAACCCAATGAAAATACTCACTTAATCTGACGGAAATGGATTGTTTCTGTTGGCCCATGTAGTGACGAATATCGTGTATAAATCTCACTGGAAAATACGACTATTAGTGACCAAAATGAATACCCCCAAATATACCGATAAAACTAGAAATTTCCTATATCTGAAAATGATTAAAATCACTGTAAATTATGTACATACTGGAAAGATGCGTCCGAGGGATTAAATCGAAGCCGACTCGACTAACTTTAACTCTATGTAAACTTCTAATGCTTTCTGTACTGTAACTGCAACGATATCTAGATCGGAGTGCGACTCTGGACTGCAGTCCAGAGCGACTCTGATTACTGTTTACTGTCCTAAAATGTGTGTCACTTTCTTTCCTGAATTCATATGTTATGGAACTCTGCATTGGATTAAAGGTGGATCTGTTATCTAAACAAAACAAGTGGTTTCATTCCGTTTCATTGCCGTTTACTATTTAAATTGTAAATAAAAAGGGCAGAACGTATAACTGTCCAGAACAGATTCAGAGGTGACATACTAATGTTAAACTGTGTATAACTTTCGACGTACTGACGCGATTGAGGATCCGTCTATTGAGTTGAATACCCTATCGAGAACCCTATATTTTATTCAACTGTAGCATCGCTAAATTCTGAACCCAACTAGGTGCAATTCGTGTCGCGAAACGGACGTTCAGTTCAGAAACTGAATTTCCAGCCGCGAGCACTTAAAATGAAACAGCTGTATCTTGAATACCGGAAACCCGATTGAACTGAAACTAATTTTGATGAATTTCTGACTGAGTGTTCTATTTATCGTATTTGTATCATTTTGTTTAATTCTAAACATATGAATTTATGCAATTTTTGTAAGTTAATGACGTGCACATTGGTTCATAACATACCTAGCTTATTGATGGCATACATACATATATCATACCCCATTTGCCATATACTTAGTGTTAATGCGTGTTAGAGTCAGCGGACATTGCATTATCGTGCGTGATTGATGTTGGTTTAGGAGTGACAAGTACACCAATGGGAAGTGAATATTCGTGACAGTGATTGATACAGTGAACAGTGATAAAACCGTGCCATTGGTATACTCGTACACGACTAAATCAATATCATAAATAGTGTAAACCTGGGGATAAAGGGGAAATCGAAGTGGAAAGAGAATCGTATTTAGCGGGACCTTGTTTTAGAGGATGATCATTCGAGCAGCGATATATATATTAGGTAGGATCTAGCGATCCGGCTGACAGGGTTATGTCCCGGGCATGTGGGCCGTTGTCTCGGGTATGTACGAGACTCCTATTAAACATGATCCTCCTTCCACTATGCGATTTCAAACATGACCTAGAGCCTAATAGGGACATAGATCATATTTTGCATCATATAGTGACATAGCGATTGCATGCATTGCACTTTCACCGTTATTACTTCATTTACCTGTTCCACCTTATTATTATAATATTGCTATTGTGTCGCTCTGACGACCTGAGTATGCATGCTCAGATCCCGTGGAAGGACCAGCGCAGGATACGGATCTACCTTTCGTGTTCACGGAGATATAGTCTGGTGTACTTTCTTTCTTTACTGCTTTCCATAAAAGTGATCGTGAGATTGAACTTGGTTAGTAATTGTTTTTGTTGTTTGTAATTTGTGAACAATGGATTTTAATGTAATAAATTAGTGATGTGATTCCTTTACTACTGTGCTTTATTTACTGATTACCATGTAATGCTAGAAGCCGAAGTGTGACTACGGCGGGATGGTTCCTTGACCGTAGGAGCATGGCTGGCCTAGTCATCCCTCGTTTTTCGTATTTTGGGAAGCGGGGCATGACATGGTTTAGTTGGTATCAGAGACGTGTTTAGTATCAAAGGATAACATTAACTATACTGTATTACGTTATTCTCGTTTCACTACTCTTGATTTTCATCCTTGAATCTGATCTTATCCTTTTGAATCTTCCAGTGATATGACGTCCCCGAACGACCCCTCCTCGGACTCCAGCTCTCAGGACCGCACGGAGAGAATACTTAGTGCACTGACCTCTCTCGCGGAAGCTCAGGAGAGGAAGACAGACTTACTCGCTGAGAGACTCAGGGCGATTACCGCCGCAGGAGGACCCTCCGTACTCATTACCGCCCCCGAGTGCGCTACTCCACCAGCTTATCATGCTAGGGCTGGTACCGTATCAGACTTCCGACGGTTACATCCAGCTGCATTCATAGGGCTAGCTGAACCCCTTGAGGCTGAGCAATGACTGGTGAACACGGAGAACTTACTGACAGCCGCCAGGGTTCCAGAGGAAGATAGGGTGGATGTGATAAAGATCCAATTAGAAGATGAACCCCGTACATGGTGGTCGGTGGAAGAAAGCAGGCTAGACGGGCCGATTGAATGGGGCAGATTTAAGGAGTGCTTCCTAGATCATTATTTTCCTTCCACAGCCAAGGCGAAAATGGAGGAAAGGTTTATTCTTTTGAAGCAGAATGGACGCCCAGTGGACGTATATGTGGCAGAGTTCAACCGTCTGAGCTGTTTTGCTCCATACATGGTTGTCTCAGAGGCCACCAGGGCCAGACGCTTCCTTCAGGGGTTAGATTTCAAGTTGCAGCAGTCGATTGCATCGTTGGATTTGCAGACTTTCGCATAGGTACTCAACGCGGAGAGAGTTCAGGAGCAATTGATTAACAAGTTCAGGAGACCCCCAGTCGTTCCAGCACGTATCCACGCACCTTCTCGAGGAGCCATACCGGTCCACAGGCCTGGAACGACATAAATGAAGCACCCGTTCGTACCACAGCATCGCCCCCAGAGACAGAGCGTAGTTTGCGGCTATTGCGGTAGAGGTTGGCATACCCAGAAGGACTGTCGCCGTGCCAAGGGTCAGTGCTTGATTTGCGGATCCAGTCAGCACAGGATTAGCGGTTACCCTGAGCGAGCAGAGATACAGGGAGGTTCTGGACCGCCACAGCGAAGGACACAGGAGCAGAGGCAACCCTTTACAGATCGCGGTCAGGGACGGGCTTTCACCTTGACCGCCGAGCAGGCAGAGGCGTCAGGAGACGTGGTTACAGGTACTCTACTCGTACATTCCTTGCCAGCTAGAGTACTATTTGATTCTGGAGCATCGCACTGTTTCTTGTCTGAGCATTTCACTGATACACACTCCATACCACATGAACCACTAACCAAGGGATGGGAAATACATACGGGTAATGGCATTATAATATCTAGTCGAGAATGTAGATCATGCCCGGTCGTAGTGTATGGCAGGGAATTCTATGCGAATTTCCTTCTGATTGGGACAGGCAGTTACGACGCAATTCTCGGGATGGATTGGATGAGCACTTTTCATGCAGTTATCGATTGTCGTGCAAGGAAGGTGATCTTCCGCATTCCCAATCACCCGGAGTTTATTTTCGAGGGCGGAAACAAATCTTTGGAGCCAGCCAAGTACAGAGCCAAGCCCAAGGAGCTGACAGCTATGGAGATTGATAAGAGCCCAGTCCCAGAAATTGTTCGAGACTTTCTGGATGTATTTCCTGAAGATCTACCACCTCCTCGAATCTTGGAGTTCTCGATCGATTTGACTCCAGGTACGGCCCCAGTATCCAAAGCCCCATACAGAATGGCACCAGTTGAGTTGACGAAATTGAAGAAGCAAATTGAAGAGCTATTGGAGAAGGGATTTATTCGGCCGAGCGCCTCACCGAGGGGTGCACCAGTTCTGTTAGTAAAGAAGAAGGATGGATCGCTGCGAATGTGTATAGATTATCGGGAGCTGAACAAGGTCACAATAAAGAACAAGTACCCAATCCCGCGCATTGACGACCTATTCGATCAGCTAAGTGGAGCCAAGGTATTCTCGAAGTTGGACCTCCGTTCTGGATATCATCAAATCAGAGTAGCAGCCGAGGATGTATGCAAGACGGCTTTCAGGACCCGATACGGACATTACGAGTTCCTTGTGATGCCATTCGGTGTTACCAATGCCCTAGCAATATTCATGGACTTGATGAACAGGGTGTTCGCAAAGTACTTGGAAACGTTTGTCGTTGTGTTTATCGACGACATACTTGTCTACTCGAAGACCCAGGAAGAGCATGCTGAACATTTGCGCACGGTCCTACAAATTTTTCGGGAAGAGAAACTGTATGCGAAGCTAAGCAAGTGTGAATTCTGGCTCGACAAGGTTCAGTTTTTGGGATATATTGTTTCGGGCGAAGGCATCTCAGTAGACCCGGCAAAGATAGAATCTGTCAGAGATTGGCCAACGCCAAAGTCAGTGGCCGAGATCAAGAGTTTTCTAGGATTGGCAGGTTATTATCGGAGATTCGTTCAAGACTTCTCAAGAATTGCTGAACCATTGACGAGACTGACACGGAAGAACGTACAGTTTACGTGGACAGAGGAGTGCACTCAGGCATTTGACACACTGAAGCAGAAGTTAACCACGGCGCCTATTCTTACAGTACCAGATGATTTCGGTGGTTTGGTGATACACAGTGATGCCTCAGGGAAGGGATTAGGTTGTGTTCTGATGCAGCACGGCCGAGTGGTTGCTTACGCCTCTCGACAACTGAGAAACCACGAGAAGAACTACCCTACGCATGACTTGGAGTTAGCTGCGGTAGTCTCTGCGTTGAAGATTTGGAGGCACTATCTATTGGGTGAGAAAATAGAGGTGTACACAGATCATAAAAGTTTGAAGTACGTTTTCACTCAGAAGGAACTAAACATGAAGCAGCGCTGATGGCTAGAACTGATGGCAGATTATGACTTGGACCTTCAGTATCACTCGGGGAAGGTGAATGTTGTACCAGATGCACTCAGTCGCAAGCCAGCGGTCATGATGTTGACCGGTCAGAGAAACATTATTGAGGACTTCCAGAGACTCGAGCTTGAAGTCGTTACGCCGAACGCACTCAGTCAACTTTGGCAACTACAGGTGCAATCTTCCCTGGTGGATCGCATCAAGATTGCACAAGCGGATAATCCCCGATTGCAAAAGTTCAGAGAGCAAGTAGAAGTCGGGCTGAGAACGGACTTGATTGTACATGAAGATGGCTCTCAGAGATTTGGTAGCAGACTCTGCGTACCCAAGGGAGAGGTTCGAGAAGAAGTATTGGCTGAAGCACACAGTTCAGCTTATTCTGTGCATCCGGGAGGTACAAAAATGTATCAGGACCTAAAGCAGCACTTTTGGTGGAACGGGATGAAGCAGGAAATTGCGAGGTTCGTATCCAGATGCTTGGTATGCCAGCAGGTGAAGGTGGAGCATCAGAGAACATCAGGATTATTACAACCACTGCCGATACCGGAATGGAAGTGGGAGCACAATACTATGGATTTCGTGACAGCCTTACCACGGAGCCCTAAGGGCAATAACGCCATTTGGGTTATCGTCGATCGCCTCACGAAATCTGCACACTTCCTACCATTCCGAGTGGGTCAGTCAACAGAATCACTGGTAGAAAGATATATGCAGGAGATTGTATGACTTCACGGTATTCCAGTCAGCATTGTGTCAGATCGGGACACCAGAATCTTGTCGCACTTTTGGAAGAGCTTACAGGAGAGCTTGGGTACCCGCCTTAAATTCAGCACAGCTTATCACCCACAGACGGATGGACAATCCGAGCGTACGATTCAGACGCTCGAGGATATGTTGAGAGCCTGTATGTTGGACTTTCAGGGTTCCTGGGAGGACCATCTGCATCTAGTCGAGTTCTCGTATAACAATAGTTACCAGGTTAGTATTCAGATGGCTCCTTTTGAAGCACTTTACGGGCGGAAGTGTCGATCCCCAGTATGTTGGGATGATGTGGGAGAACGAAGATTACTGGGCCCCGAACTCATTGTTCAGACAGTCGACAAAGTCCAAATGATCAGGCAGCGCATTAAGACGGCACAAGATCGACAGAAGAGTTGGGCAGATACCAGCAGGAGGGCACTAGAATTCGAAGTCGGAGATCATGTGTTCTTGAAGATTTCCCCTACCCGTGAAGTTATCAGGTTCGGAGGCCGGGGAAAACTCAGTCCCCGTTTTATCGGACCTTTTGAGGAGCTAGAGCGAGTAGGAGAGGTGGCCTATCGACTTGCCTTGCCTCCATCGCTAGCTGGTGTACACAATACCTTCCACGTGTCACAGTTGCGGCGTTATGTTCGGGATGAGAACCATGTCCTGGACTATTCGGAGCTAGTTTTGGGTACTGATCTGTCATACGAAGAACAACCCACTACCATCCTCGACCGCAGAGAGAAAGTGTTGAAGAATAAGGTCATCTCGTTAGTCCGAGTGTCTTGGGGTGGTCGTTCCCCAGGAGAATCCACCTGGGAGCGGGAGAAAGATATCCGTGCTCGTTATCCACATCTCTTTATTTAGTACATTGTTTCTTTGTATCCTTGTTAAATTTCGAGGACGAAATTTTTGTAAGGGGGGTATGATGTAAATCCCCGTTCCCATCTCAATAAAAGTTTCTAATTTTCCAAATTTCCCCGAGTGCCTCTTCCTTTTCCCCTCTTATTTTTCTGTGGGAAGTTGGTTCTTAAGTTCCAATATTTATAATTTTCCCAAACCCTAAAAGTCAAAACCCAAAATTTAAAACCAAGTAAAACCAAACTAAAACCAAAAATATATTAATAAATCCAAACCCAAACTATACTTAAACCCCCAGCCCAACAACCTAAAAATCAAATTTAAATTAACAAATTAATTCCTAAGCCCGGCCCCAGCTTAAATCCTCAGCCCATTTAAATTTTTTTCCATTAAAATTCATAATTAAATCCCCCGGCCCGTTCACTTAGCCCACCCAAAGTTTAATTAAAATGAATTCTCAGAAAAACTCTTGGCCCACTCACTCTAGCCCGCCTCCTCAGCAGACCCGGCCCGACCTACTCCTATTCCTCCTCCTTCCTCCAACGGCTCTTTTCCTTATTTCCTGCTCGCGATCTGCGCTCCTCGCCTCCGCCCGTGTCCACGCTCACGTCGTGCGACGTTACTCTCCTCTCCTCCCCTCGTCTCCCTTATCTCCCTCACATCTCGCTCCCCTCTCATTTTCCAAAAATTCCTCATCTCTCTCCCTCTCGAAAACTCACGAACCCACCGCACTCGACTCCCTCCGACGACGGCGAACCTCCTCGTCGACCCCACCATTCTCCCTTGCTCACTTCTCTCCACCAACTGAGCTCCCTACACAACCACCTTCGCCTCCAGCCTTGCACACCCAACTCCCCTGCACACCCGACCCATTGCAACCGAGCTCGACCACCACCGGCACCCACGACACCGGCGATCTCCCCATCACGTCGTCGACCTCCACACCCTCTTCTCCTCAGCATCATCCCCATTACGACAGAACCCGAGCCACCACTTCTCTTCTCTCTCTCTCTCTTCAAAAATCCCATAACCCAAGTCTCAAACACCACTGCGGCCCATCGCCGGAACGACGCCGTCGACCGTCGGCAACCCCAGCACTTCTCAGTCGAACCACAGAGCACCCCTTAAGCTTCCAGTGACCGTACAACGGCTCCGGGCAACTTCGACATCAAATCCGTATCGCGAGCCAAGCTCGCGCAAATCGATTCACGACGTACATCGCGCGTTCGTGACGCCGCTGCTGCCGTGCAACCCCGAGACGTTTCCAGACAAGTGTTTTACTTGCTACGTGCTAATATAATTGTGATACAAACTTAAATCATATAGATTATAATTTACCGATTTCCGATATATTATGCGACATACCTGTTCGATGCGTGAACCCAATGAAAATACTCACTTAATCTGACGGAAATGGATTGTTTCTGTTGTCCCATGTAGTGACGAATATCGTGTATAAATCTCACTGGAAAATACGACTATTAGTGACCAAAATGAATACCCCCAAATATACCGATAAAACTAGAAATTTCCTGTATCTGAAAATGATTAAAATCACTGTAAATTATGTACATACTGGAAAGATGCGTCCGAGGGTTTAAATCGAAGCCGACTCGACTAACTTTAACTCTATGTAAACTTCTAATGCTTTCTGTACTGTAACTGCAACGATATCTAGATCGGAGTGCGACTCTGGACTGCAGTCCAGAGCGACTCTGATTACTGTTTACTGTTCCAAAATGTGTGTCACTTTCTTTCCTGAATTCATATGTTATGGAACTCTGCATTGGATTAAATATGGATCTGTTAGCTAAACAAAACAAGTGGTTTCATTCCGTTTCATTGCCGTTTGCTATTTAAATTGTAAATAAAAAGGGCAGAACGTATAACTGTCCAGAACAGATTCAGAGGTGACATACTAATGTTAAACTGTGTATAACTTTAGACGTACTGACACGATTGAGGATCCGTCTATTGCATTGAATACCCTATCGAGAACCCTATATTTTATTCAACTGTAGCATCGCTAAATTCTGAACCCAACTAGGTGCAATTCGTGTCGCGAAACGGACGTTCAGTTCAGAAACTGAATTTCCAGCCGCGAGCACTTAAAATGAAACAGCTGTATCTTGAATAACGGAAACCCGATTGAACTGAAACTAATTTTGATGAATTTCTGACTGAGTGTTCTATTTATCGTATTTGTATCATTTTGTTTAATTCTAAACATATGAATTTATGCAATTTTTGTAAGTTAATGACGTGCACATTGGTTCATAACATACCTAGCTTATTGATGGCATACATACATATATCATACCCCATTTGCCATATACTTAGTGTTAATGCGTGTTAGAGTCAGCGGACATTGCATTATCGTGCGTGATTGATGTTGGTTTAGGAGTGACAAGTACACCAATGGGAAGTGAATATTCATGACAGTGATTGATACAGTGAACAGTGATAAAACCGTGCCATTGGTATACTCGTACACGACTAAATCAATATCATAAATAGTGTAAACCTGGGGATAAAGGGGAAATCGAAGTGGAAAAAGAATCGTATTTAGCGGGACCGTGTTTTAGAGGATGATCATTCGAGCAGCGATATATATATTAGGTAGGATCTAGCGATCCGGCTGACAGGGTTATGTCCCGGACATGTGGGCCGTTGTCTCGGGTATGTACGAGACTCCTGTTAAACATGATCCTCCTTCCACTATGCGATTTCAAACATGACCTAGAGCCTAATAGGGACATAGATCATATTTTGCATCATATAGTGACATAGCGATTGCATGCATTGCACTTTCACCGTTATTACTTCATTTACCTGTTCCACCTTATTATTATAATATTGCTATTGTGTCACTCTGACGACCTGAGTATGCATGCTCAGATCCCGTGGAAGGACCAGCGCAGGATACGGATCTACCTTTCGTGTTCACGGAGATATAGTCTGGTGTACTTTCTTTCTTTACTGCTTTCCATAAAAGTGATCGTGAGATTGAACTTGGTTAATAATTGTTCTTGTTGTTTGTAATTTGTGAACAATGGATTTTAATGTAATAAATTAGTGATGTGATTCCTTTACTACTGTGCTTTATTTACTGATTACCATGTAATGCTAGAAGCCGAAGTGTGACTACGGCGGGATGGTTCCTTGACCGTAGGAGTATGGCTGGCCTAGTCATCCCTCGTTTTTCGTATTTTGAGAAGCGGGGCGTGACATTAAAATAGATCACGAGGTAATGACCTACCTCCTCACACACACATATGCAACCATAATACGCTATCTTGAAAACTCCTAATACGATAAAACAAGATTTTACATTAAAATACCATTTTCTTAATAAAACCTTTTATAAAAGTTTAGGTTTGATACATTTGTTTACACAATATCTTTAATAGGAAAAAATACGATAAGTTGTGGACATCGATCGTTTATCTAAACTTGACTTTATGGTTTCTAGGCAAGTGTGTCTAAGGCAAGTGGTTACTTAATTAGGGCCACTACTTGTAGTGGAGAGCCTCCCACTTACCTGGCACTTACCTGGTCGCAATTGGCGGTGAAGAGGCGATTTGAGGGTTCTAACGACTTGTCGTTTAGACCTTTTAGAAATAGGCTAGTTGGCTTAGGAAACCCTAGAATCTATAAGACGAAAAATTACACTTTGCAAACAAATACCTTTTTCTTTATAAAACCGTTTTCTAAAGGATTAGTATTTTACAATCTTTGCAAAGCGCCGCTACAACCCATCTTTGGGGAACCCGTTCGGGATCGTGCGGTTTATCGCGCACCCTCGGGCTAGTAGTGCGAGATTCAGACCTCCGCAAGGAGCATTCGGTCTCGAAAGGTTTAAAATACGACATCTTAAGAAAATGAGATTTTTGGAATATAAAACATCTATTAAAACTATTTTTGTATAAATATATGTATATTTATCATTTAAATATCTATTTTATTATCATATAAATATTCCACCTTTTCCTAAAAATCACAAGAATAAATTTTACACTAAAACACCATGAACTTCAAATAAATCAATATTACAGATAAATACCCTTATTTATAAAACTAGGATATTTTCACTAGAAATGTCACAACATAAAATCCACCCTCATTACAACTCTAAAGAAGAACAATAAATACTTGAGGTGTATTTTGAAAAGTATATAAAAGTATTTTTACATAAAAACCCCCTCAAGTTTATAAATTAGCCTAAGGACCTTATCAATTATAAGACTTCGATTCACATTTCTGATTGTCTGACTCGGGTTTGAGTCTGATTAATCTGACTTGAATATGATTCAAGTCAATCTATAATCTACAAGATTCTAAGTCAATATGAACACATGAATCCATGATTACAATTATCAACTTGACTGAACGGAACCATGGATATATATTCCTTTTACATGATTCTCAGTATTCCATTTACATGACTCTACGATTATAACCGTTTCCTGATATCATGGTTTCGGTCAGTCAGTCAGTCAATAAATCATACAATCAATACAATTTACAAGATAACAATACAAACAAGACATCACGGGGTTTAAGGGGTAGATTGGTACGGAAGGTGTTAAAGGTGGCACGAGGTGGTCAGATTTAAAACACCTAACATGAATCCAGTTGCTGTTGTACCGTGGCATAAACAGTTTCTTGTACTATACGTGCCCTTAGTCTCTGGCATATAGAGAGTCCCCTCGTATACACTGGCATTCTTCTATACCAAACTACAAACAACAGCGTTGACATAACATTACAATAATAGTTTACACTTTAAAATGTATTCTCTTATTCTGTCTTTTTCTACTTCCCTCTTACCTTTGGGACTTACCGAACGACCTGTTCGCTGACGACATTCTGTTTCTCTCTTCTTTGAATGTCGTCAGGTGATTTGGACCCGGCAGAGGTTGAGCCATCGCAAGATGACTTGGAGCAGTTTACTGAAGACCCTTCACTGTAGTTTCATTGTACACTTTTCCTTTTTGTACTTTTCATTTCCTGTTATGCCACTGTTTAGGCATCTTTTTATTTCAGTTGTATTTCCTTTCATGCATTGTACAAAGAATGTTAATAAATAAAAGTTGTTGTTCTTTTTATTTCTTGTCTCTTGTGTATTTATTTTATATTGCTTAGATACGCTTAGCGTATGTACTTCTGAGTATATAAGTAGCGGACCTCGTCGCGTCCCCTTCGCCGTACACTGGGAAGCGGGGCGTGACACTCCACCACCTCCTCTACCACCACCACCTACCGTAGCAGCTTTTATCAATGAGTAGACGGTATTGCTTGAGGCGATCTAGAGTCTCTTGGAGGGTCAGCAGTAGCAGACTGCTATCCTCTTGTACCGCCCTGAAACTGAGGCACCCAGAGTCAAACAATTCCGGGCATTGCACCCTAAGAATTTTTCTGGAAAAGAGATCCTACTAGAGGCAGAGGAATGGGCTCAGTCTATTGAAGATGATCTAGTAGCACAAGTGCCAGAGATTGCTTGGGTAAGAGTTGCAAGACTGCAACTAACAGACAACGCTAAAGTATGGTGGAAAGCTGAAGAAAGCCGTCTTGCCCGGCCGATTGAATGGAAGACTTTTCGTGACATGTTCGACGCGAAATACTTTCTCGAGACTGCCCGTTTCGAAATGGAACAGTAGTTCATCCACTTGCAGTAAGGTTCAATGTGGAACAAATCTGTGGATGAATACGATACTGAGCTTACCATGCTCAGCAGGTAAGATATACCTTAATATTCAATTTCTTAATATCATATACTACACTGCTAACACAAGGTCGTAACAGATTCGCTGCACATCTCATTCCGACTGCTGAGATTCGGGCACGAAAATTTCAGCAAGGGTTGGATCCGGAAATCCAAGCTGCACTAGTTATAGGGGATTTCTCAACCCATGATCTTGCGCTAAAAGCTGCCCGATGTTATGAGACAGTAATGAAGAAGAAGGGCAGAGCTCAGAATGCCGGTGTGAAGTGCCCTGCCACTCAGATGAAAGGAGGAGCCTCTTCCAGGCCACCTTTTGTACCCAGGAGACCGGGAGTACCATTTAACCGGCCCAGTCCAAACTTTTGCTTCTATTACAAAAGGAATGGACCCCTGGCGAAGGACTGTAGGCGTACTAACCGCCTATGCTTATTTTATGGAGCATCCACTCACGCCTTTGGAGATTGCCCACATCGTCTCATCCTAGCTCCTGCACCCCGACCAGCACGCACCTTTCCGCAGCGGTCAGATATTCAGGCTCCTGCATCTTGGCTTGCTCTCCTGGATCTACCTCCTCGTGGACCTCCTGCACAGCCTCTTCGTCAGTTCCATCAGGCTCAGAGGAACATGCCTCAAGGGCAGAGGAACATGCCCCAGGGACAGAGGAATGTGCCTCCAGTAACGAGGAATGTACCTAGGCGTCAAGCTTTCACAATGATTGTGGAAGAAGCTGAAGCCACTGGCCAAGTCATCACTGGTAACCTCCCAATCTTTCAAACCTTTTCAAACCTTGTATACATCAATATATTTTTCTTTTCCTATACCTAAATATATTTCACACAACTTAGGTACAATCTTAGTAGCCTCCCTACCTGCCTTAGCACTCTTTGATACTGGAGCATCACATTGCTTTATGTCGCAACGGTTCGTCCGAACTCATGCGATTCCAGTTAAACCGCTCGTATCTAGCTGGAATATCAGTTCAGGGAACGGCGTTCTAAAGGAAACTATGGGATACGATCCGTGTCCAATGGTCATCTGCAGCGGAGAATTTTATGCGGACTTCAAGGTGCTGGACATACCGAATTTCGACGTAGTCTTGGGAATGGACTGGCTAGGAACTTTCTTCGCTACCATCGACTGTCATCAAAGGAGAGTAGTGTTCGAGATACCAGATCATTCGGTCTTTTATTTCAAGAGTGGACACCGTACCGTGGAACCTAGCACCTACAAAGCTAAACCAAGGAAGGCAGTGATTGCTACAATACATACGAAAGAAGACATGCCAGAGGTATTCGAGATTTTGAAGATGTATTGCCTGAAAACATATCATGTTTGCCTCCCGATCGAGCTCTTGAATTCAGTATTGACTTAGTATCTGGTGCACAACCGGTGATCAAAGCACCATATCGGTTAAGTCCTAAAGGATTGAAGGAGATCCGTACTCAGCTGGACGAACTTTTGAAGAAAGGATGGATCGTTCCAGTACTTCAAGTTGGGGATCTCCAGTTTTTCTCGTAAATAAGAAGGAAGGTTCATACAGAATGTGTATAAACTATCGAGCTCTGAATGAAGTGACGATAAAGAACAAGTATCCACTACTGTGCATCAATGATCTGTTCGATCAGCTAAGTGGGTCTTGTGTTTTCTCAAAGTTAGACCTTCGTTCGGGTTATCATCAGGTAAATGTCAAAGAGTCTGATATTCCTAAAATGGCATTCAGGACTCGCTATGGTCATTATGGGTTTCTCGTGATGCCGTTTGGAGTGACCAATGCACCTGCTATTTTCATGAATCTGATGAACCAGGTTTTCCGAGAGTAACTAGACAGGTTTGTTGTTATTTTCATCGACGACATCCTAGTGTATTCAAAGAATTGGAAAGAACATGCTAAGCATTTGCGGATTGTCCTGGAGATATTGCGACAACATCAACTACATGCCAAGTACAATAAGTGCGAATTTTGGCTAGATCAAGTTGGATTCCTTGGACACATTATTTCGGGCGAAGGAATCTCAGTAGATCCAGCTAAAGTATCAGCAGTAAGTGAATGGCCGACACCAAAGACAGTGAAGGACATTCGAAGTTTCTTTGGATTAGCAGGATACAACCGAATATTCATCGATGGTTTCTCGAAGATTGCAGCATCCCTGACCAAGCTCATACATAATGATGAAGCATTCGTGTGGTCAGAAGCATATGAACAAGCTTTTGTAGAACTCAAGTCAAGATTGACATCAGCGCCTATTCCCATAATACCGGATCAATCTGGAGGTTTCGTTGTGCATTGCGATGCGTCTGGTTAGGGATTTGGATGTGTTCTACACCAGTATGGAAAAGTGTAGCCTTTGCATCAAGACAGCTGAAAGTCCATGAGCGCAACTATCTAACACATGACTTGGAGCTGGCAGCCATTATCTTTACACTTAAGATTTGGCGCCATTATCTTCTTGGAGAACGAGTAGATATATACACGGACCATAAGAGTCTAAAGTATGTGTTTACTCAGAAGGAGTTTAATATGCGGCAGAGAAGATGGCTAGAACTTATTGCGGACTTTGACATTAACCTACAATATCATCCAGGGAAGGTGAATGTAATTCCCGATGCGCTTAGTCGCCAGCCACTATCAATGAATCTCACCGCACAGTGGAAGCTTCAACAAGAATTGCACGGGATGGATATAGAAGTGGTTATTCCAGGTAACGCTTCGTATTTGATGAACTTACAAGTTCAGTCTATTATTGTCAATCAGATCAAGGCAGCTCAAGCAAGTGATGCCAAGCTGCAAAAGATCCGAGAACAAGTAGAAAGTGGACTGCGAACAAAGTTCATCATCCACGAAGATGGATCTTTGAGATATGGAAGCAGGTTGTGTGTACCACAAGATTCTGTTCGGGAAGAGTTGATTAAAGAAGCTCATAGCTTTCCGTACTCGGTACACCCTAGTAGTATAAAGATATACAAAGATCTACGGCAACATTACTGGTGGCATGGAATGAAGTGTGAAGTGGCTAGAAGAGTAGCCAAGTGCTTGGTGTGTCAGCAAGTAAAGGCTGAACATCACAAAACTGCTGGTTTACTTCAACCGTTACTATCCCAGAATGGAAATGGCAACACATCACCATGGACTTCGTGACTGCACTTTCTCGCAGCACGAAAGGTAACGATGGGGTATGGGTTATTGTGGATCAACTCACCAAGTCGGCTCACTTTATTCCCTTTAGAGTTGGCCAATCTACCAAGACTGTAGCAAAGAAGTAAATGGAGGTAAGTCTGAATCTAAGTAAGATTTAACTCTTCATAATGTACTATTTATGATACCCATGAACTCATGCAGGAGATCGTGAGATTACATGGAATACCGGTTTGCATAGTCTCTGATCGAGATACCAGATTCTGATCGTAGTTTTGGCAGAGTCTGTAAGCTAGTTTGGGAACGAGTCTGAACATCAGCACAGCTTAACATCCACAAACAGATGGACAGTCTGAGCAAACAATTCAGATTCTAGAAGACATGCTACAAGCTTGTATGTTAGATTTCGGAGGATCGTGGGAAGATCACCTACATCTTGTGGAGTTTTCATACAACAACAGCTACCAGGCGAGTATTGGTATAGCACCATTTGCAGCGCTCTATGGAAAGAAGTGTCGTTCACCACTAAGTTAGGACGATATCGGAGATAGAGAACTCCTTGGACCAGAGATGATCGTGGCAACTGTGGACATAGTTCGCACGATCAAGGAAAGATGTGCATAGCCCAAGACAGACAGAAGCACTGGGCAGATGCAAAGCGTCGGCCCCTGGAGTTCCAACCGGGATATCATGTGTTCTTGAAGATCTCTCCAAACCGTGGAGTAATTCACTTTGGCAAGAGGGGTAAGCTCAATCTGAGATATATAGAACCGTTCAACATACTCGAATGAGTCGGAGAAGTGGCATATCGTTTGGAACTTCCACCCTCATTGAAAGGAGTGCACAACGTGTTCTACATATCTCGGCTTCGAAAATATGTGAACGACCACAGCCACATCCTTGATCACTCCGAGCTCACTGTACAGACAGATCTATCTTGTGAGCAACAACCCGTTGAAATGCTAGACAGAAAGGTGAAGACATTATGGAACAAGCAAGTAAACTTGGTCCGAGTGATGTGGAGAAAAGATTCACCAGGAAAATCAACGTGGGAACGTGAGGACGATATGCGTACAAGATACCCTTTCTTAAGTATAAATTAGTTCTTATGTAAATGTAAATTTCGAGGACGAAATTCTTGTAAGGAGGGTAGAATGTAACGACTCTAATTTTATTGTACAAATTTTTTTAAAGTTAATGTACAGAATGGAGTTTTCAAGCCTGAGCATACTTTAAAAGTTGTTTTTGTTTAAAAACAGCAAGAAAGTACTTGTAGCTCATTGGTAAAGCCTTGCACTGCTGTGACATAACCCCTGTGTTTGAATCTCATCAGCCACGTATTATTTTTTTTTGAATTTTTATTTTAAACATTTTGGAAGCCCAAAATTTTACACGTGCAATTCACGTAAGAAATCAAAAGAAGGAAAATTAAACATGTGCAAATTAGAGTTAATACCAGTATGGACACATGGCGAAAATCCAGAGCCCTACCCCCACACAATGGCCGGCGAGATGAGCTTTTTGGCCGGCGGCATCGGTCCCCCCCTTAGCAAATAATCCCCAAACTCTGCATACCTGACTCTTGGCCTCCCCCATTACCCCTGTTCTGTTTGATTTCTCTGCAAATTAACAGAGACATAATTTTTATCATAAATCCAATTTTTAATGCATTTTAATTCAATCTTTCAATTCCAAAAACCTAATTCCACACTATAAATACAACCCAATACCCTAGCCCCTCTTCATTCTGAAACCATTGTCAAAATTCTTAAAAAATTTTAAGTCTAAGAAGAGTACAAGTGGAATTATCCTAAGGCCAATTTCCGACGAGCATTCGAGACGATTCCGGCGACCCTGCGACTACACGAAGGCTACCCTTCTCTTTCTCTACCTCCCATCTATTCTTTTAGCAAGTAAGTCACATCTCCCCTCTTCTCTTTCTACCATAAAAATTCTTCTTTTCAAAACTTGTCGGTAAGTGGAGTTATACCGACATTCGATTCTATAATCTTTAAAATTACAAGTTTTCTTATGAATCACTCATCCATATCACTATACCTTACTTATTAATCATTAAACAAATAATTAAAACAAATTTCATCTTAAAATATCATGTTATGTAACTTTAAATTGCGTTTTTCGTTTAAATATCACAAACTTTACATATGATAGCTTTTATTGTTTTGCTTAATATTATCTTTAGAAAACCTCACGAGATAATGACCTACCTCTCACATACACACATCTTGACATAGCATAATTCTCTGAAACATAACTTTTGTGGCAAAATACGACTTTTCGTCAAAATACCTTGAACTATAAAAACTCATTTTCTTCAGAATTGTATTTCAAAATCTTTGCAATTATGTCTCTACAACCCATTTCGGAGAACCCGGTTTGAATGGTGTGGATTATCGTACATTCTCAGGATTAGTAGAGCGAGGTACAGACCTCCTCACGGAGCATACGATCTCGAAAGAATTTTAATACGATTTTTTTTGAAAAACGAGATTTTCTACTTAATAAATAAAATTAATTTTTAATAATTATATAAATATTATCAAATTATATATTTTTAATATATAATAAAATTCCATGTTTTCTAGAATATAAACGAATGACAAGTTTCACTACAATACCATCAGGTATCAATACAAGACAAAATTTATATTAAAATACCTTGAACTATTCAAGCTATGTATATTTTCACTAATATACTGCATTTTCTAAAATTCACAATCATGAAAATTCTAAATAATATAAATAATTACTCGAGGTTTATTTTGAAAGTATATTAAAATCATTTTTCATACAACCCCTCGAGTTATATAAAATTACATTAAAGACCCTAGTAAATATAGGTTTATGCGGGACCAATTCTTTTGAGCCTTAGGGAGCCGGAGAAAGTGGGTGTTTGCCTATTTAAGGTAGAAAACTAAAATGGAGTTATCAATGGTAATTTTCTTAGAAAAAAACACAAATCCTGCCGTCCATGTGCAGCAGTTACTGATAATTCCCAAACCTAATTTAGGATTAAACTCTGTTTAAAGTGTCTGACTCAAATCTGAGTCCAAGTCTAAATCAATCCGAACCCAATACAAATATGAGTCTAAGTCAATATGAATCTAAACATGAATACTTGAACATGAATATCAGAACAATATAAAACATACAACATAACTTGACTTGACTGAACCATGGCTATATCTTGACTTGACTACATGACTATTTGATATATCCTGAATCTGTTTACATGAACAACTTATACCATGATCTCGCAAGTCTGATAACTACAAATCAATACAATCAATAAAATATACATTACAGGATTTAACGGGGTAGATTGGTACTGAATGTGTTAAAAGTGACACAATGATGGTCACTAGAAGACACCTACATGAACATCCCGTGCCATTATTCCATGGATTTTGGCGGGGCCTTGTACTTACATGTTACCTTAGTCCATGGAGCAAGTTGGACTCCTCTTGTATACACTGATACATTCCATACCAAGCTACAAAACACAGCGTTAGCTTAACAAACATAAACTCTACCAATTCTTTTTTCTTTACCTGTCTATTACATTCTATCTTCTGGGACTTACCGAGCGCTAGTTCGCTGACGACATTCATGTCTCTTCTTTCTATGGAATGTTCGTCAGGAGGACCCGACTCTCAGGAGACTGAGCTCAGCCAGGACGATTTGGAGCAGTTCACAGAGGAGCCAGACTTCTAGGCTTTTACTTGTACTTATTTCTTTTCAGTTCATATGCCACTGTTTAGGCATCGTTTTCTATCATTGTACTTTTTTTCAGTTGTATGTAAAGAATGGATATTAATAAAAAGTTGTTGTTTATATTACATCTCTTTTCATTCTTGTGCTTTACATTTATATTGCTTATTTACTCTTAACATGTTTACTTCTGAGTAAATACGTCGCGGCCTGTCATGTCTACTTCTCCGTACACTGGGAAGTGGGGCGTGATATTTACTCTGAATTAAAACAGAGAATTCAATTTCACCTTTAAATCCAATTTAAATGCATTTTAATTCATTCTTTCAATTCCAAAACCCTAATTCCACACTATAAATACAACCCCATACTCTAGCCTTTCCTCATTCTGAAATCTCTAGCTAAAATTATCAGATTTTTCTAAGTACAAGTGGAGTTAGCCCAAGACCAATTTCCGGCGAGGAATCGAGCAAGTTCCGGCGACCCTGCAACGTTGCAACGATCAAGTTATCTTCTTCTACCTCTTTTCTACCCTTATAGCTAGTAAGTCTCACCCCATCCTCCTCTTTTTACATAAAAAGTTCTCTTTTCCAAAACATGTCGGTAAGTGGAGTTATACCGACATTTGATTCTAAAATCCTTGAAACTACACTTTTTATTAAGCCTTGCTCATTCATATTCTATACCTTGCTTGTTAATCATGAAACTAATGTTTAGAATTAACTTTCACTCAAAAACACCATGTTAAATAACCTTAAATCTCACTTTTACATGAAAATACCATGAACTTTATATACGTCATCTTTTATTACTTTGCTTAGTCATACCTCTAGAAAACTTCACGGGGTAATGACCTACCCCTCACATACACACATGTTTACATAGCACGATACTCTTCGAACATATTTTTGTGGCGAATACAATATTTCATTAAAATACCATGAACTATAAAAACCCGGTTTTCTTTTAATTGTATTATTAAATTCTTTGCGATTATGCCTCTACAACCCATTTTGGGGAACCCTATATTGGATGGTCTGGATTATCGCACATTCTCGGGCTAGTAGAGCGAGATGCAGACCTTTTCACGGAGCATTCGGTCTTGAAAGATTTTTAATACGATTTTTAAGAAAAATGAGATTTTCAAATTGACAATAAAATTTATTTTTAATATTATATAAATATTATTAAACCACATATTTTCAAGTTATAATAAAATTCCATGGTTTTCTAAAAATAAAAGAATGTCAAGTTTCACTAAAATACTATCAAGTATCCATACAAGACAAGTTTTACACTAAAATACTTTGAACTATTCAAGCTATGTAAATATTCACTAATATACCTCACTCTTTAAAATTCACATCCATGAAAAGCCTAAAGAACATAAATAATTACTCAAGGTTTATTTTGAAAGTATATAAAATATTTTTCATAAAACCCCTCCGAGTTATATAAAATTACATTAAGGACCTTAGTAAGTATAGGCTTAAACGGGATCAATTCTCTTGAGACTCAGGGAGCCGGAGAAAGTGAGTGCTTGCCTATTTATGGTAGAAAAACTTAACGGAGTTATCAATGGTAACTATCTTGGAAAAAGATACAAATCCTGCCGTCCATGTGCAGCAGTTACCGATAACTCTCAAACCTAATTCAAGATCCAAATCTGTTCTAAATGTCTGACTCAAGTCTGAGTCCAAATCAATCCGAGTCTAATCCAAATCAGAATTCAATTCAATATGAATCCAATATACCAATATGTATACTTGAAGCTGAACCTGAATACCAGAATAATATCAAAAAGCAAACATGACTTGACTTGACCGAACCATGGCTATATCTTGACCTGACTACCTGACTAGTTGATACATCCTGAATCTGATTACATGAACAACTTGTATATATGGTCTCGGCAAATCTGATAACTACAATCAATACAATATACATTACAGGGTTTAACGGGATAGACTGGTACAGAATGTATTAGAAGTGGAACGAGATGGTCACTAAAAGACACCTACCTGAATATCCTGTGCCGTTATCCCGTGGGTTTTGACGGGGCCTTGTACTACGGGTTACCATAGTCCACGGAGCAAGTTGGACTCCTCTCGTATACACTGATACCTTCTGTACCAAGCTACAAACAACGACGTTAGTATAACAAACATATACCTGTATAAATTAACAGTTCTTTCTTTTTACTTGTTCTATTCTACTCTTACTTCTGGGACTTACCGAGTGCTAGTTCGCTGACGACATTCCTGTCTATTTCTTTCTTTGAAATATTCGTCGGGAGGATCAGACTCTCAGGAGATCGAGCCCAGTCAGGACGACTTGGACCAGTTCACAGAGCAGCCAGACTTCTAGCTTTTCCTTATACTTACTTTTCATTTCATATGCCACTGTAGGCATTGCTTTCTATCATTATACTTTTCCTTTTCAAATCAGTTGTAATGTAAAGAATGTATATTAATAAAAGTTGATATTTTTATTACATCTCTTGTCATTCTTGTGCATTTATTTATATTGCTTATTTACGCTTAACGTGTTTACTAATGAGTAAATATGTCGCGTGTCGGCCACGCTTACTTCCCCGTACACTGGGAAGCAAGTCGTGACAGTCTCCAAGTCACTTTTAGTCATTACAACATCGTTCATAACAAGATCTCTGAACTTACAGTTATCGCATTCAATCATCGTTAGTCCATATTCCAATATAGATCGATGATATCAAACCAACAACTGCTTGGATAAGTGTTTCAAACCATAAATGGACTCTCTGAATCGACTCGAGTTTCCTTGGCTTTGAAACCCGTAGGCAGATCTCACAAATCTCTTTATCCAAATCTCTATCGACAATATGATCTAAGTCCTTATAACTAGTTTACGATCTTTATGTGTAACGATTTTTTTAGGAAAGGTGAAATAGACACAATCATCATCCCGGGTGAAAAGTGTATCTTCATTTTCCACCAACGCTAGGTGAATCCTTTTACCAACAAGTGTGCATGTATCTCTCTATGGTATCGTCCTTCCTTCGCAAGATCTCGAAAACGCAGTTTTTATCACATTCTTGCGTCCGGTAGGATAATCGATCAAATCCAAGACTTGATCATTTATCGTTGACTCTTGCAACTCTTCTATTGTCCTTATTCACTCCTTCACAGTAGGCCCAGAAATAGCGTCCACAAATAACTTGGGTTCCGCAACCAATGTAGAGTTAACATAGATGTCTCCCCTTAGATATTGAAATATCGTCGTGGTGTCAATCCACAGCACCATCTACAAGTTTCTTGAGAATCCGTGATTGGATCCGAGCCACCAGCGGAAATATCGCTCCCACTGTTGTCAGCCACTGAAGGAACTAATTCCTTCTGCACCGTTGATCGACTAGGAGACTTCTCAATTTCGTAGAATCCTAAATCCTGACCTATTTCTTCCTTTTGCATAAATTCCTCGCTGATGAAATCGTTTGTTGTTTCCTCCCTTAGGAAATCAACGTCACACGATCAAATATCAGTCACGGTCCTATAACAGACACATGGACACAAATGACCTCCTAGGTCTCTCGTTCGTCCACTATACATAGAGTGTTAACTACACTGTCTTTGAAAACACATGATCAAGAACATAAGCCGCTGCCAACAACGTATCTCCCAAACAATATGTAAGATTAGCCATTTCCATCATGTTCTTTATCATATCTAGGATTTCTTAATTCTCCTCTCTACAACACCATTTTGTTCCAGAGTTTACGGTATTATCAGCTATCTAACGACTCTTTTTCTTTCATTCAGTTTCCTGAACTACTAAAATAAATACTCATTGCTTGCATACAGTTCCCAGAACTACTCCGTGAAACATGCACAACTCTATTTTTGTGAACTGACTCTTCACTTCACTAATACCATGTTTGATACAAATCAACGCTTTACTTCCGTATGAGATTAATAGGCATATCAAGTAATTATTAATGAAGGTGTTAAATTAGGAAACTCCACTCCACGTCTTCACGTTTATTGGTCTGTATCTATCGGAGTGAATTATCTATAATGGATATCTAAATGGTTTTACTCTGGTAGTTTTTCCTTCAAGGTAACTCTCATAAGTAGATGGTTTGATTTTGGTTCAAATGCCAACTCATCCACCCCAGATGGTTAAATCATCTCATTTATCTATTGATCTAATCTACCATTCCACTCATGCCATTTATAAAAGGGTCAATCCCCAGAACCATAAGGAACTCATAAGATAGATTGTCCAATTAAGCTATCCAAATATTCTAAACCGAAACTGAAACTGCAGCTGTTAGGAAAATGATTTGCGAATAGCTATCTACACCCCCAATATAAAATTGACTCATGTTCTAGACACATGATTTGCTTCCACAAATTTTTCTGCTCCAAGCAGAAGGCCTACTTACACTCAGTACCCTGACGAGTGGAGCGTTTCAAATTCCCACAGTCAAACGCTAGACTCATTATATCCATTATTGCCAGCATATTTCTCCATGTCAGATCACTGATGTTGTTGGCTCATTATTCTTGTTTTCGTAGCTTGATTGAACTCTTCTTGTGCTAGGATACCCGTTGTTGCGCACTATTGACCTCGTCACCATATCAGCAGCGCTCTTGGTTCTATCGCCCGTGACGATTAAACCTTAAGCCTCGGTTACTCAAACGTACTAGCAAATGTCAACACATTCTCTTTCCGTATAATTAACTGCTTCATGGATCGAGTAGAAAATATATAACCGTCCACAATTATTGCTTGACTGTCTAACTGGAGCAACACTTTTCAGATCCCGGATCAATAAAGATATAACTCTTAAGTGTATTCACATTACGTGATTCGACTCCTTATATGAAAATATGGCCAAACCAAGAAAAAATGTGACGTTGCCACGTCGCATAGATTACCCTATAATCACCGCACAACTTATCTCTTGGCGCATAGATACCCCGTAACTTCTGATCAATATAAACTGCGAGTGCTCGGTAACAAAGCATATGACCACTAAAGACATCGCTCTTCATCACGTCCAACGGGTCGAGCGCTTCTAGATGTGCTAATCCTCTGAAGATCGCTGCATCTCGATGGTGTTGCGTCGTGTAGCCCCGCTACATTGCTGCCACCTCGATGGTACTGCGTTGTGTAGCCCTACTACATTGCTGCCACCTTATCACTAGCATCCAAGTCTTTCAGCTTGTTCATGCAATACTAAACTAATGTTTCTATTTAATTATGTTATGGTCGTCTATCATCTCACCCCTGGTGAGACTGATGATATCTTGACTTTATTATGGATGCGTTAAGACTATAGCATATAATGGAGTGCCATTCTTTTCCAAAGAACGCTTCATTTTCAATCCATCTTAACAACAATAATAAACCTACACCCCAAAAAAAGAGAAGAAGGCGTATGGCCCCAACCACATCCTTCAAAAGCATAAAATTTAAAGTTTTGTTAAAATGATTGAAAAACGGATCATAGATTTCCGAGAAACAGAGTAGATTGGATAGTTAAATCTAAACTCTCGTCTCTTATCGAAATATCCCACTAGAAATTTGTCAGAATAACGCAGTATGCGTTTTTATATATATAATATACCATGCACAACACAAAATACAACAATCAATCTAAAAATTTTCATTTTCATTTAAAACTACCTTATCTAACCTTATCCGTTTTATTTGGGTTTTCATTTTTTCATGAAATTAGCATGCGCCCCAGACGTTCCCACTGAAAAAACTACCTATGAAATCTCCAAAATCTTATGTGAGAGTAAAAAATTTGAATTATTTTGGTGAACAAACAAAATTTTCGTAAAAAATATAACTCTAAGAGTTAACAGTAAAACCCTTAAGTAACCCAAAACTTGAATGCAAAACTCTCCACAAATAATAAAACTCAAAAAAAAAAATTCTAGAATTTTTCTGAATTTTCTGGGATTTTCTAGAATTTATCTAGGATTATTCTGGATTTTTTTTTAAAAAATGGACCCGGATCTCAGCTTAGCTCAAGCCGCCAAGCCCGGCTCGACTTGATTGGAGCCGCTGCACCTGGCCCTCGGCCGAGGGGCCTGGGCTAGGCTCGAACCCAGCTTGGGCGTTGGGCCAACCCCCCGATAATAAATTTTTTTAAATTTTTTTCTAATTGATTTTTTTTTAAATCCGAAAAAAATAAAATTTTTGTAAATTATTTTTTTGTTAAAAAAATATTTGGCCCACCACCAAAGGAAAAAAAATTTGGTTCCTAACCAAAATCCCAAGAAAAATATTTTTGGTTCCAAACCAAAATCCAACCATAAATTAAAATTTTTTTGATTCCCAACGAAAAATCCAAAAAAATATTTAGTTCCAATTCGAAATCCCAAAAAATATTTGTTTCCAAACCAAAATTCAAAAAAAAAATTGGTACTATCACCAAAATCCAAAATCCGCACAAAATTTCTTTTATATAAAAAAAATAGGTTTAGGGTTTTTGGAAAAATTTATGACCTAGCCGTTGTTAATGCTCACCAAAATAGATTAAAAAATTAAATTTTTCTTCTTACACAAAAGATCCAATTTTTACAAAAATTTATCTCGCTTTTGTTCCACGAGTTATTTCACATCAACGAACTAGAAAAAACTATACCAAAGCGTCATGAATAAAATAGATCTAATTTATGGTGACCCATAATGATGCAAAATAGACAGATTTTAAGATCTGTCAAACCATAACCTTAATATGATAGATCTGTCATTAAAAAATTGATCTAGGTTAAGATAAAAAGAACGCAACTTTTGAGTAGCAAATATTTTAAATATCGCAGATTTATAATTCTACGAACGTGGGGTAGATGTCTCTTATACCAATGTTAGTTTTAGGTGACGTGGATCTATAACAAGCAATCAAGCACAGCGGAAATACATGTATCTATCATAAAGATTTGCGATATACCTGATCCGATTGGTTAGATTGTTTCTCGCCCACGTCAAATATAAGATCTGATCTTTATCGTCTCCAAGTAACGGCCGGAGGGAAACCACAATTTGGTAGAAAGCGAGAATTCCTCTCTTGATCACGTGCAGGCCAACCAAAAGTAGAAGAGGATGAGGAAAAGAGACGAGAACTCTTTCTTGTTTTTCGCTTAGAAAAACTCTCTATGTTGCATCATATACCTCATATGTCTTATCTGAAACCCTAGCCCCCATATATGAATATATAGGGTACTCATTCATATGGCGGATATTGGGCTGGATCGGACCTAATGGCTAACAATTACATATGTTTCTATCTCATTTTAATATATATGACATTTTTTCATATAATATATTGTTCATAAATACGATAGAGAAAAGGTATGGGCGGAGCTCTTGCTCTTTACTCTGTGCAGGAATAGAGAGCGGAACGGTGAGATTCGTTGGCTTTTGTATCCTGAGGGCAACGTGTCGAGACTCCTTATATCAGTGGAGAACCACAAGCTCCTCATCGCGGTGGCACAAATTGTCTTAAAGAAAGTGAGATACCCGTGCCTCAGCCGACGTCTTCACCATATAGTTCCGTGTTACATTTTATTATGTAATTTATTATTTATTATCAATATTTTATTTAACTTTGGTTCCATTGTAAACAACATAGGAACAACAATTTTAAGGCAGCTCGATGATGATGGAATCACTTCGTGAAAAGCTCATTGACGGGGTTGATACTTGAACAAGATGTTTCACTTCAAAGATATCCGCTTTGAAAAAAAGAAAAAGATAGGTACAATAATTTCTTGTATCTATAAAATTAGTTTTTATTACATAATTTTTTATTGATACAAAAATGCTTATCGTATTGATGATATCTTGAAGGTATAAAATTAAAGAGACAAAAAAAAAAAAAACAATCTTTGAAGAACCATAAATTTAAGTAGAAGAGGTAGCGAAGATTAAGAAAATCTGATTGCATGAAAATTATATGGCTCTTTGAGGTATAACCTTTTAATTATTTTTTTATCAGTCAGTATTTTTAGTATCACTCAATTGAAACCTAAAAGTGTATGATATGGAATTCCCTTACCTTAATGAGAAAAATGAACAATAAACATGTAGGGTGTTTTTTGTCACCCTATTGAGATGGGAATACACACTGCTTGTCAGGCGCATTACAGATTCTCTTGCCTAGGGTAGGCCGCGATTTATTGATTGTGAGGATCTGAATATCCGGCAGCCGCGGACTAAGCTGCCATTAATTACCCTTCATTTTCGGAGCGAGGGAACCTCCGATTGACAGGTCAAATTGGCCATGCGAACTCAATGTGCCGTGTGCATGTGTTGTGTTTTGAAGGATTTTGGATATATCGGGGGCCTCGCAGAGTTTACGGGGGTCCTCACTACCCGGATAGCGGGCTCGGGGTTAAGGGGGCTAGCAGCCTCCTTGCAGGATGTGGCACAGTGCCCTATTAGAAATTTTTTTAAACGGGGGATGTATTTTTAGTATGGAGCGTGAGGGAAAAAAAGGGTGAGAAGTGTTCTAAGGACGCGTGAGTGGAATGTGGGCGCCAGCGGTTTACGTGCTTAGCGCATGGCCGCTGGACGCTGGGCGCTGCGCTTCACGCGTCCGGCACTTGGGCGCTGGGTGCTCACAGTAAGAAGGGGGTTTAGCTCCGGAATTAGGAGTTAAACTCCCTAAAGACTTTGGAAACTCCCAGAAATATGGAGGATTTTTATATTTTATGGAGTTAAACTCCCAAAAGGATTTTGAGTGGAGTTAAACTCCAAAAGATTTGGATTTGGAGTTAAACTCCTATAACATCTGGATTAGGAGTTAAACTCCTATGAGAATTTGGGTCTTAGAGCTGAACACCCCAAAGATCTTCGGAGGTGATCAAAGGGGACCCCTTTCTTCTCTCTCGAGCTCTGGATCTTCTTTTGAGCCTTGGATTTTTCCCGAAGTGGGATTTTTGGAGATAAGTCTCCTTCTTCCTCCTCTCTGTTGGCTGGATCTTGGAGGAAAGGGGGTAATACTTAAAAATCTCCCATTTTAGAGATTTGATGGGAGATCTGAGTTCCTCTTCAAGGGTTTTATGGTGAAAAACTATTCCTTTTTGGGAATTGAAAAGTTAAAACTCTTGGTTTAATTCAGAAAAGAGAAGGAGGTTTAGAACCTTGAGGAAAAAGAAGGAGGCACAAACCCCAGAGATTTGATGGGGAATCAATTATTGTCTTCATTTCATCATCATGTTATCTTATATAGGCTTATAAGTTTACACATGGTCGCTTGGGCTTTACAAAATGGCATTTTGCACATCCCATACCTCATGTGCTTATTTCTTTTGCACATGAGCCATGCGCTTTACAAAAATTTGGCTTTATGCCCATTTTCCTTACACTTATTCATAAAAAAATATATCAAAATTATTTATTACATAATTTCCATTTTGGCATGGGGAGGCCGGCTGCGGGGCTCGACTTGGGTATGGGCCCACTTAACCTGAGTTTGGGTCTACCTGGCTTGGGTTGACTTTGACTTTGACTTGGTCGACCGGGGTGTAATTTTTGACCCCAATAAAACCATCTAAGATATCCTATAGAAAAATTATGCATTTTTATATGTGGTAATCAGGATATCTTTCTAATTGCTATGATTTGATATATTGCTTTATAATTAAGCCTACTTTATTGAAAAGTCACTTATGGTTATGATATCCTAAACGAATATGATAGAGAGTATTATATGATGGTAGATAAATTTGGTGCTAACTATTAGACAAATTTGCTATAGTTCAACCTATACATCATATGACTTTCAACGAAGGTCATGCAAGGTTATTTTTGTTCATTAAGATTTGGGTAATTGTAAAATGCAATTTAACTTTACTTTGGGAATTTGGAAAATTAAATATCTTTTTGTAGTCGTTAAATGAGTAAAATTCTCATGTCGTCTTCTCTTTATTAAGGCAAAAATTTAAGTACGTTAAGCGATGTGTTAATTCTATTGAAAAAAGAAAAGAAAATATTTTTTTGCTAGAAAATATTATGATTTGATTAAATAAATCCCGAATTATCTTTTTCTTTTATGAGTTGAATAAATAAAGTTGTTGACATTATTTTTTAGTTTTGATATGCATTTTGGATTTTAAATATGATTTCTTTTACGACTTATTATTTTATGAAACATGCATTTGTCGAATGAAAAAAAGGACATTTGAAAAGTAATTCAAATGTTTATGGAGAATTGCGAGTTATTAAATATAAATTATTTTAAATGATTTCATTTCAAGTTGGATGTTCGTATTATTGTTGATATTTTTATTGAGGGGTTTCATAAACTTGCTCATGTTTATATACTATAAAAAATTATGTCTTTTAGAAAGTTCGATCTTTTTTGCTTAATTAAGAAAAAAATATTATAATGAAGAAGATTTGAAGTTGATTATTAAAAGCTCATGCTTTTACGTGTGATTTTCTTCACTATAACGTGGATAGTCATAACTATAAAGTTTGAATACTCATATTGATGAATATTTTGGTCTACTCTATATTATGATTATAGAGTCAATTGAGATATTGTTTGAATGTTTCAAATCTCATAACTAGTGGGTGTCTTCTGCAAACCCAATTTTCATCATTGATAAATAAATGAATTCATCAAGAAATATTTTGGTCGAGTTTTTGTAGATTATATTACCAAAATTGATTGTCATTTTGGTAAAATTTCTTTAATGCTGACGATATCATACTTATTGGTTATGCATTTATTTTGGGTGAAATTTTTATTTGTCGAGAATCGGGAAAACTACATATTGTTACTATGTCCTTATGAAGGCATAACAAATTATTTATCATGAGCTTGTAAAATACCAGTTGAATATATTGTATGATTATCCTGAGTTGTAAAAACTTTTGTTTAACCCAATTTAATGCATTGCGTAACAGCATTGCTATAATTAGTAGCATGCAAAACTGTTTTCCAACGGTAATTCAAACCCATAAATTACAATGTTGCGAGCTCACACTTATTGTTGTAAATACATGTTGTTATGTAAGATTTAATGATAATCTTGAATATTTGAAATTAAAGATATAGCTATATAATGGTTTGGATAATATCGAGGGGATTGGACTTAAGCCCAATAATAATATACTGCCTATAAGGATGCCCAACCCTGAGACCAGAGATTCCGAGAACTGGGTCCGATGGAAAAAATGAATCATAGAGTAAGTCGGAGTTGAGGTGCACCAATTTCAAGTTTACACTCTCAGTCCATCCCTATGATGTAGATGCATCTATTCTGTAACGAGTGGAGGGTTGAGTTTATCTCTTAATGAAATCTGTGACTTTTATAAGCGGGGTGCAAAATGTTACAGAAGAACTCTTAACGGATTTCATCTATATGAGTCTGAGAGTGGAACGCTCTCTTAAGAGAATATGGGCTTATTCTTCGAAACAAATCATGAAAATCAGGATTAAGCACAATACCAAAATGTGGAGGCTTAAGGGCTCGATTAGACACCTAAAATACTGTGTGCACGACACAACGTTTCATTTCCTATAAGAGATTATAATTCAAGTTCAGTTCCACTATAACTCTAGAGTAAAAGTTGTTACGTGCTAAGTGACAAGTTAAATGCACGGCACACCTTCACGATGCAAGTATATATATACCCACCCTTATAATTTTTCATAATTTTCATATTATTGTTATTTTTATTATTTGTGTAATTTATCATTTTTTGATTTTATTAAAATTAGTAAGGGATTGTTGGAAATTTTAATAAAATAATTCCCACTAATAATGATAATTTGTTCTACATAATTAGATTATGGATTTTTGAGGTTTATAGTATAATATTCTTAACCATAAATCCTTTGTCATGGATATTTAATTTATGTTTTAATTGGGGTTAATATTTGGGCCATTATTTGTGTAATTAAATGTTGAATTTTGACCATATGGTAATAGCCTTTTAACTATGCATGAACTTGATATTAAACGGGTTTATGATGGCATTTTAATGGACCATTTTAATTGATTTATCATTGTTTGCATCGGTTTAAATTCCGTTTACAGATATATGTGTACTTGAACGAGTAATAACGTTGAAAGCATGCTCATTCATATATGCATGTGGAGGGTTGGTGCATGACACGAGCACATCAGTGGTGTTTGCACTTAGCAAAAATCCCTAAGGATGAAGTGCATGTGCGCACATATAGGTTGCACGTATATTTAAACAATACAATCAGAGGAAAAACATGTGTTAGAAATGAAGCACTCGGTGGTCAACGATAAAAGGAATGTATTTAAATAAGCATTTATTCTACAGGAAAGAGATCGCCAAACACGGGATCAAAGATACAAAGGTTTACAAAACTATAAACGGAGTTTTCTAAGGCCCTCTCAGCCTTCTCCACCATGTCGAAGCGGCGATCTTCGTGAGGAGACGCTCCCCATCGATCAGTACCGTGTTCATCAGCGAAAGCAGTCATGGTGGCCCGCTGAGCCCGTATCTGGCTTAGCAACTGAACAGAGCGATCCCTCAAAGGCTTGATAATCAAAAATGCCTCATGAAAGGACTCGATCTTGTCCTCCGCTGTGTCAAGCATCGCCGGAGTCATCTCCGCTGGATGAGGGGTATATCATCGAGCACGGATAGGAAGATTATCCGGAGCCAAATAGGGCCGATGGGGAGAAGAGATCCTCTACGAGTCAGGAGCTCGTGCATCACCGTGTCACATTAGTCAGCCGTGAGTGTGGGATTCACTAAGCGTGCAGAAAAATGAGGAACAATTTCCTCGATAGGCACCTCCCATGGTTACTGATGAGCATGTGGACGATTGCAAGCCATGACTCTTCTCTTTAAAAATGATTCTCTGAAAGTGAAAGAGAATGGTGGAACTATTTCCAAGCACTGCTTCCGATTATAAAGGGAGGCATTTAAGTTTCGGCACAGAAAATGTTGTGCATGGTGGAACTATTTCCAAGCTCTGACAAAAGAAGGCATTAGAAAAGAAATTTTGACTCCAAAAAAGCAGAGAAAGAAGGTGAAAAGAAAGCTTCATCAATGAGGCAGCGCCTCACGTGCTCTCCACGTGAGCGCCAGCGCTGGTCTCTTGTAGGATTAAATCCTACAGCGGCGCCTCACGTGAAGTTCACGTAAGCGCCGACTTGCAAAGCACGTGATGCTTATTATATAAGAATTAAATTATAAATGGTGCCCACGTGCATAACACGTGAGCACCAGCGTCCAAACTAAGAGCAAGTAGAATTAAATTATATATGGAAATTATTTCCCTAAAATCTAGGATATTCTCTGTTAAACAAAACTGTTGGATCAAAAATCCAATGGTGATGATAAATCATCAAATGATAGAATTAAATTCTATGAGGAGAAATATCTCCCTTATCTTTCCAAGTGAGAAAGATATTCTCAGTTGGATCAAAAATCCAATGATAGAATAAAAATCAATTTTGAGATTATATTTCCTCAATATTTCTAAACAAAGAAAGATTGTACTCTGTTAAACAGAGTTCCCTTAGATTAAAATCCAATAGTGATTAATAATCACCACTTGATAGAATTAAATTCTGTATATGAGAAAATATATCTCTGATCTTATCAAAATCAAGAATAAATATTCTATAAAACAGAAATTCACTAAATCAAAAATTCAACGGTGGATAAAATCCCCCAAATAATCTTTGAGGCCAAGTAAAATCAATTAGTATCTCTCAAATGAGAGATTTTCTCAAACTAGTCAACAAATTTGACTCTTCTATATAAAAGATAGGAGACTTCAAGAAAGAAAAAAGGGGGAGGAAAAAGAGAGGAGACCGCCTTATAAACCTCTGTAAAAAAATATACAGAAGGTTCGCCACAAGCTTCCATAAAACAACAGAGAATTTAATTCTCAATAAAGAAGATCATCTCTCTCCTCAAAACCCTAGGTAAAGAAAAAGTAAAGATCAAAATATCTCATTTATCTAACATACCATATCTAAGGGTTTAACCCTTCTCAAAGAACTTAGTTCTTTCTCTGGAGCTGAGATCCACAAGACAAGTCTCCCACAAGTTGAGAATTTAATTCTCACCGGGAAGATCTTGTTCTTGAGAATCAAAAATTCAGGGGAGAACATGGATACGAGAAAGATGGAGTTCATAATACTTCAGGAACTTAGTTCCTTCAAATTAAGAACTTAGTTCTTAAAGAATCTGATTGCAGATCCTCAAAATAGTGATCTTGGTGATTATTAATGGTCAAAATACCATTAACAGAGATTTAACCTCTCTGAAAACATCAACAGAGATTAAATCTCTGAGAAGACAACGCCTCACGTGAAACACGCGTAAGCGCTAAAAAAAGAAGTAAAAAAAACTCAGTACCTCACATGAAAAGCATGTGAGAACTAGAGATAATTAGTGCTTAGTACTATTGCAGCGCCTTATGGGAAAAGCATGTGAGAGCCTAAGGCTAAAGACCCAGTGCCTCACGTGAAACACACGTGAGCGCCAGAAAAAGTTAGTGCTTAGCACTACTGGAGCGCCTCACGTGATAACACGTGAACGCCGAGTTACATTGCGCCTCATGTGATATTTACGTGAGTGCTACAAAATTGAGTGCTTAGCACGGCTGGGTAGTACAGAAACCCAATCTCAGCCCAAATTGGCTAAGTTTCCTGAAATTAAACCTCTTTGATTTTAAATCAACTGGGCCCATATGCTCGTGATTTCCAAACTGATTTTAGTCTCAAACATAACTAATGATCTCTCATTGATGATATCCAAAATGATATTCATCTCATATCTTATAAAATAATCTTAGTCTCAAATATGATTAACGATTCTTAGGTCCACCACGATCTTTTCCCTCAAATACGGGATTTGGTTCAAAAGTACATCTTTCCACACCTCTGATATATATCGTTGTAATTCCTCAACGTCTTCAGAGAGGTGGTGGGTCCCGAAAACCGACAACACCTTTCTCGTCCCAACTTGATATAAAATTTCATCAAGACGGAGAATGATGCATCCCACATAGATGCACTTCTAAACAGACATGCACACCTCAAATCGGATCACACCCCAAATTGGACGTATTCCATGTCACCATCATTCACTCCACCACGTAAAAAATACACATGCGTGCAGGATGAATGTTGGACCGAAATGTTCTTAAACTAACATTCGTTCCCAAAATGGGAATGTTGGACAGAAATGTCCCTAAACTAGTGTGTCGCCCCAAATATGACGACAATTGACTGTGATGTCCTTACACTAAAATAATTGAGCCCATATGCTCATTTGTTTCTAAGTTGATTTTAGTCTCAAATATGACTAACGATCCTTAGTTCAAACTCAAATATCCTACGAATGGATGGACCTCACAAATGTGAGAAATGCGTCCTAAGTTCATTCCCGTTGGCAAACCAACCAACCAACGTGGACCCCGTCAAGTAAATCCTTGACCCAAATCCAAATCTCAAATATATGGATTTGGACTAATCTGCACCCTACGGACGACGGCATAAACCAGTCTCCGTATACAATCCACGGGCAACCTTAACAAACAAAATGACACACGACACGAAGTGAACTTCTGATGCAGGAGAAAGTTGTTATCGTAACGCGATAACGTAATTAACTGCAGGGACTTGTGCTTGCAGGGAAGAGCGTCCCCACAATCAAAAACCCCTCACAAATGAGGAGGAATCTGATAAAGTCTGCTACAACGGTCGCATCTATCCAAATATCCGATATATAGTGACATAAATCAATTCAGTATCTTCGGAGAGGTGAGTGGATATGTCCAAATAGTATATGCCTAAAATTCAGGCTAGACGTCTCCGCGTCTCAGTCTGGTCTTTGGCGGTAAACAATCATTATCATGGATGATATAAGTAATTGGTGTTTAATGAGGCCATTAATAGTCACTTTATCTGGCCCATTATTCTCCTTTCATTTTCTCAACAAATGTTACAATTTAAACCCCTATATATTACATATGTTTCTATCTCATTTTAATATATATGACATTTTTTCATATAATATACTGTTTATAAATATGGGTAGAGAAAAGATGTGGGCGGAGCTCTTGCTCTTTATTCTATGCAGAAATGGAGAGCGAAACGGTGAGGTTTGCTGGTTATTGTATCCTGGAGGCAACGTATCGAGACCCGCTGTATCGGTGGAGAACCACTAATCTCTCGCAGCGATGACACGAATTGCCTTAAAGAAAGCGAGATACCCATACCTCAGCTGACGACTTCACCATCTATTTTTGTGTTACATTTTATTGTGTAATTTATTATTAATATTTTATTTAACTTTGGTTCCATTTTATTTAAGATGGTACTGAATCAAACGGGATGAGGTTTCGACCTAATACCAGCACGCTTAGCTTATGGATGCATGCAAGAATATATAAAACTATTTTCTCCAACCTTTATTGGCAACTTTGGAATGTTTGCTGCATTGACAAGAACATTTCAGATGATATGAGCTTTAAACACACATGCAGGCATGCGCCCCGTGGAATATGATACATGTTTGCTTTGATGGATCTTTAATATCCTTTTCACTGCACTAAAACTCTAAATGTTCCGATAATTAGGATTGAGGAATATAATATTGAGGATGGAAGAAGCCGATGCACGGAACAATACTCACAACGACACCCAAATCACGCAAACACAATTACATAATTAAACGACGAAAGAACAATATAAATATGCAAGAATAAAAATAGGAAATCAAATACAGAGAGAGAAGAGATTTGTTAACAAGATTTGCCCACCGTATGTCTAGTTCCCGGCAGAGTGGAATCTGCAAACGTCTACTATAATTTTGAAGCAAGTACACTACGAGTAACCCTAATAGTTTTCTCTCAAAACTCTCTAGATCCAAGCCTTTACCATCTCATACAATGATCTCTCTTCTATTTGGCTATAGTGTTGGTGCACAAAATACATATGAGGGGTCTCTATTTATACACAAACCAATTCCTTAATTAAGTAACTACCATAGTTAAGAATCTGGCACAAGACATTTCTCCTATTCCAACTAAAACCCTGCCATTTCCTCAATTAAGAAACTGGCATAATCAACAAACTGTCATAAAACATACCTTAATTAAGAAACTGGCATAATCAACAAACCGCCATCTCTTAGTAGACTTCACATGACTCCGCTCTACTTTTTCCTTATCAGATTCTCATGGAGAAGTTCACCAACCTGCAATAGAGATCCAGCTTATCTCTGTCTACGACCTTCATGAACATATCCGCCGGATTCTTTTCTCCAGCGATCTTCTGCAGTGCCAACTCGCCCCTTTCCTTTATCATGTACACCAACCTATTTAGCAACGCCTTTCGACACTTTGGTAGCTTCACTAAGTCCCACATACGGTTCTTCTTTAAAGAATCCATATTCTCGTCCATAGTCAGTCATAAGTCTTTCAGGTATCCTCCTTTCTCTCACAGATCTTCTCATAACTGGCACATCTGCTTGCTGAACGTGGTCACCATTATATTCTTGAACCTGATCATGTATTGTGTCTTCATCCACGTTCTGATCACCATCTGTAGGAACCTGAATGCTCTCTTGTGTTCCATCTAGCTCGATGAACTCACGTACTACACCTTCTTTGGCATACTTTTCTTCTTTGTACAAGTGCTGCTCATCAAAGGCGATGTTCTAGTTTCGTATTACTTTCTTACTTGTGTAATCTCACAGCCTATATCTGAACTCATCCCCACCATATCCGATTAAAGCGCACTTCTAAGACTTGGAGTCAAGCTTGCTCATTTCCGTCATAACAACCAAAGAATAAGTAACGCACCCAAACACTTTTAGGTACGAGTAATCAACCGGTTTACCTGACTAATTTTCTTCCAGAATGACTCTATCAAGTGCACTTGCCGGTCTTCTATTGATCAAGTACACGGTAATATCAACCGCCGCTGCCCATAGGAACTTTGGTACATCCGTGTCTGTTTACTGCCAGAAACGAGGAACTGAGGCGTCAGGAGGACGTCCAGCCTAAATGCGGGGGCAGATACTATATGGAACATATCCATCCACCTTTCCGAAAATATTAAGTTGATTTATGGCACCGTATATCGGAGGTTTGGATTGATGCGATCGATATAGCAGACTTTATCAGATCCCCCCTCGTATGTGAGGTTTTTTTTTTATTGTGGGGACACTTTTTCCTGCAGATGCAAGCCCTACAGTTAATTACGTCATCGCAGCGCGATAACCACTTTCTCTACTCCAGAAATCTTTGTGTGTCGTGTTTTTGTTTATTTAGGGTCGCCCTTGGATTGTATACAGAGACTAATTTATGTCGTCGCCTGTAGGGCGCGGATTAGTCCAAATCCATATATTATATTTGGAGTTTGAACCTAGGAAGCATTCCTCATCTTGATGAAGTCCATCAGTTCATGAGATATTTGTTTTAATCTAAGGATCGCTAGCCTTATTGTAGACTAAGATCAACTTAGGTTCTGATTAAGGATCGTTAGCCGTATATGAGACTAAGGTCAACTTAAATATTTTAATTAAGAATCGTTAGTCTTGTTATGGACTAAGATCAACTTAGTTATGAAGCAGAAGCTTGTATACAAGGTGTATATTAGCTTAGTCTCCAAGCTATGGCTTGTTGGTCATGTGTGCAAGTGCATAGTATAGTGCGCATGTGTTTCGCATAGGGCCATTCATGCTTTTCCCTTTTAGAAGGGTATACATGAGTATACGGTACGCATGCATATGGTGCGCATGTTGTTCCATTCAATAAGTGCGCGCGTGCATATCATGTGATGCGCACTTGACTGGGTTCAAGTAACACGCACGTGTTTATTACGTGACTCGCATGCATATCTATATGGGGTGCACACGTGAGTATCACGTACACGCATCTGTATGAAGTGCGCGTATGAATATCACATGACGCTCATCTGTATAAAGTGTGTTTCAGAAAGGGATGCACACGTGAGTATCACGTGGCACACTTAATATTGCGCACTAAGTATGGTCGATGCGGATAATATCATCCACATGCGATCACATGTAGATCACGTGATGCGCACATCCATAGTTCACACCCTAATCCAAGATGCGCACCATGGTGCAAAAAGCTTTGGTTTTCAAGAAGACAGAGATCGCTATTATTTGATTTAAAGTGCATTCATATGACACTTTTAAATTTAAAGAAAGTCAAAACTTTCAACCGATGCACTAACTTCGATCAGTATCTTTGTGATCTTCTTTTACAAGGGTTTTTATCTAAAACACTACATATTTTTTTGAGAAAAAGAGAAGGCATCCTCTCTTTTTATTTATCTAGTTGGTTAGGATTTTTTTCTTTGGTCGAGCTCTTCGGTTCTTCTTTTTTCTTTGTTTTTTGCTAAAGAGAGAAAATGATTCTTCCTTCCTTTTTTTTTGTGATGGGGAGGTTGCTATTTATAGGAAAGCAATTGTTAGTGTTTGTTCCCAACAATTATGTGGGTTTTGATCTCAATTTGATCTTAATCGATTCATATCAATTAAAGATGACATGCGCACAATTATCATTGATCCAAAGATCAATTTTGACTAATTTTGTTAAGATTGTTATTAAATAAACAAATTTAAATTGATTTGTATCAATTTAGGGTGCATGCGCACCGTTGGATCATTGATCCAAGATCAATTAGATCAATTTTATTTATTTTTGTTTACTTTATTAACCGATTGAAGATTTTCTTCTACGTGCGATGGGTTTTACCATGCGCATTTGTTTTGCACGTGCCGCATCGCATGCGATGGCATTCTCCATGTGCACATGCTTTGCATGCGGTGGGCTAAAACCATATGCACGTTCTTTGTACGTGGCGCATCGCATCCATTGGATAAACCCTAAAACGGATGCGAACAAATGCCCTTGCTACTTTTCCCACGTAAGTATGTACGTGGGTTAAGTAATGTGCAGCTAGAGATTTGATGGCTTAGGATACAGATTTAGGTCCCTGCCAACTAAGGCTTTTCCATCTTTATGAGCCATAAGGGTCTGAGGAAGGTATTTCTCTTTATGAGTCGAGAAGATCTCATATGTGTACTTTCTTCTTAGGAATCGTGGGAATCCCTAAGTGTATTTTACCTTTGTGAGTCGTAAGGATCTCACTCAAGTATTCTCTACCTACGAGTTGAGAGAACATGTAAGCGGCTTCTTCTCCTTATTGGTAGCTTGGTTAACCAATGAAAGATCTTAGGTGCAACCTTGTCGAATGTGGCCCATGGATAGTATATGGTAGTCAGTATGGTGGCAGTCTGCAAGGAAGCGATGGCTTAGGAAACATGTTTAGATCTCTGCCAATTAAGACTTTTCAATTCTACGAGCCGTGAGGGTTTCATAAAAGTATTTCTCCCTACGAGTCGAGAGAATCTCGTAGTTGTACTTTCGCCTTAGGAGTCGTGGGGACTCCTAAGTGTATTTTTCCTTTATAATTCGTAAGGTATCTACAAGGGAGTTTTCTTCTTATGAGTCGAGAGGACCTATAAGTGGCTTCTTTATATCATCGTTTGTGCTGAAGTGACCTGTCTTAGTGTTTACTGCCGAAAATAGAGACGAGCTAGGTTAGAACGTATTGCCTGAATTTAGGACAGATGCTTGTAAGTCGATGTCGCACACTCTACTGTGTTTGCAGAGAGGTAGAATTTTCAAAAAACGATTTTAAAGCATGCAGTATCGACTATAAACCCAAGAACTACCATAGGTTCTAGATAGGAAAAACTACATAGATACTAATCTATTGAGATCGAGTCCTTCAGGTCTTTAAAGTCCTCTTCTTAAGCTCCTCGACAATCCTGGATCAAGCTTGGTCGTCGGTCTCCTCGCATCGAAGATGAACTACCTGAGAGTTTGTGATTCAAGCTTCAACCTCAAAAAGAGGTGACTAAAATACCTAGTTTTTAGAGGATAAAGAGTGTGTTAATTGGATTAGTTTATCTCAAATACCCTATGATTCTCAACTCATGAGAAGGGTTAGGGTTTGAGAAAGATGAAGAACTCAAGGAGGAGAGATAATGGCTAAGTGAGAATGATGTGAAGAATAGCTAGAACAAAAACCATCAAGCATTTTTTTCATTAAAATATAGTAACCATGCTTGAATAGTTTTCATAAATGAATAAAGAAAACTAACAGCCATCCATGCTTTTCACCATGCTTAAAAATACCTCACCCCTCCTCCTCATTATCTATTTCTAATAAATAGAATAAAACAAAATGAGGTGTCCTCTTCGAGAAGCATTCTAGTATAAATACAAGAATACCTACACCGTATATACATACCCGTATTTGTGCTACAAAAAAATACGAACACCAAGAGATAAAATAATCCAATAATATAATACTAGATCAATATTAAATCAATACTTGATTCAATAATGCGGCTTAATCTTAAGCCATCTAGTATTATGAGTCCAAACATAAATCCGTGTAGCTAGTACACGTATATGATCAGAACCTTGCACATAAAACCATATGAATTCTATATTATTTCGTTAGTAGCATAGGAATGTCATTTCCTATCAAGAGAATATCGTCTACATACAAGACCAGGAATACGACAGTTCTCTTTACAATCTTCTTATAAATATATGGTTCATCCTCATTTTTTATGAAGTCAAATTCCTTGACTTTCTCATCAAAACAGATGTTCCAGCTCCGCGATACTTGCTTTAATCCATAAATAGATTTAAGCAACTTGCACACCTTCCCGTTGCTCCCACTGTCCATGAATCTGTCACGCCCCGCTTTCCGGTGTACGGCGAAGGGAACGGGACCGGTCCGCTATATATTTACTCAGAAGCAAATACGCTAAGCGTAGCTAAGCAATATAAAAGAAAATATACACAGGAGACAAGGTATAATAAAAACAGCAACTTTATTTATTAACATTTTTTGTACAATGCATGAAAAGGAAATACAACTGAAATAAAAGCAATGCCTAAATAATGGCATGACAGGAAATTAAAGGTACTGAAAAGAAAATGTACAATATCTAGAGCTCAAGGTCTTCGCTGTACTGATCCAAGTCTTCTGCAGTTGGCTCGATCTCTGACGGTTCCAAATCACCTGACGACATTCAAAGAAGAAAGAAATAGAATGTCGTCAGCGAACAGATCGCTCGGTAAGTCCCAAAGATAAGAGGAGAAATAGAATGGACAGAGAGTAAGAGAGAGAGAGTAGCTTTTACAGTTGTATTATATTGTTATATTGTTGTATTTAGTGTTAACGCTGTTGTTTGTAGCTTGGTACAGAAGGATGCCAGTGTATACGAGAGGAGTCTCACTTGCCCCGGAGACTAAGGTATCAGGAACTCAAGGAACTGTTGGGCCACGGTACAACAACAACGGAATACAGGTTAAGTGTCTTAATCTTACCGTCTCGTGCCACTTTTAACACCTTCCGTACCAATCTACCCTTTAAACCCCGTAGTATTTTGATTATTTTGTTTGTCTTGTAAATTGTATTGATTGTATAATTGGTTGACTGACCGAAACCATGATATCAGTAAACGGACGTAAATGTAGAATCATGTTAATGGGCTCAAACTGAGTCAGATAATCAGCAAAGTAAATTGAAGTCCTGATTGTTTTTATTAATTTGTCTACCTTAGATAGGCAAGCACCCACTTCTCCGGCTCCCTGAGGCTCAAGAGATTGGTTCCGCTTAAACCTATGTTTACTAGGGTCCTTAGGGTAATTTATAGAACCTGAGGGGTTTTTATATAAAAATACTTTTATATACTTTTTCAAAATATACCCCAAGCATTTATTATTCGTCTTTAGGGTTGTAATGAATGTGTATTTTATATTGTGATATTTCTAATGAAAATATCCTAAATTCAGAAATAAAGGTATTTATTTGTAATATTGATTTATGTGGAATTTATGGTATTTTAGTGTAAACTTGATTCTTGTGATATTGTGGAAAAGGTGGAATATTTATATCATAACAAAATAGGTATTTTAATGATAAATATACATATATTTATACAAAAATAATTTTAATATATTTGTTATATTCTAAAAATCTTATTTTCTTAAGATATCGTATTTTAAATCTTTCGAGACCGAATGCTCCTTGCGGAGGTCTGAATCTCGCACTACTAAGCCCGAGGATGTGCGATAATCCGCACCATCCCGAACGGGTTCCCCAAAATGGGTTGTAGCGGCGCTTTCCAAAGATTGTATAAATACTAAATTGTTTAGAAAACGGTTTTATGAAGTAAATGGTATTTATTTGTAAAGATATCAATTTTCCGTATTCTATGTTCTAGCGTCTCCTAAGTCAACTAGACTATTCCTAACTGGTCCAAAACGACAAGTTGTGAGATAGCTCAAATCGTCTCTTCACCGCCAATTGTGGCCAGATAAGTATAAGTGAAGAAAGGAGAGATCCGCTCACGAATCACCGTGAGACGGGCTTTTTAAAGTTACCTTTCTCACTTGCCTAGCCTAGACACCACAAAATCAGGTTTAGATAAACGACTGATGTCCACAACTTATCCTAGTTTCATAATAAGTGGTATTTATTTAAAAAGTGTATCAATACTAAATCTTTTAGAAATGACTTTATTTAGTAAAGGTTATTTAAATGAAAATGTTTGTTTTCCGTATTCTGAGTTCTCGAGGGTATAATGTTAGGTTGTATGTGAGTGTGTGAGGAGGTAGGTCATTACCTCGTGATCTATTTTAAATGTATAGCAAGTTTGATGGAGTTAAATGTAGGATTAAAACAATGTGGTATTTAAGTGAAAAATACGATGAATGGAAATAGCTATCATTTTATGTAATAAAACTTGATCAATTTGTTTGATTAGTGTTTAATAGTCAACATAAGAAAGTTTAAGTATGATTGTATTAGTGAGAAGGGGAATTTTATAGGAAACCAAATCGGAAATCGGATTTGTTCCGATTCCGTCGGGTATTGTAAATCCGTATTTTTAGATAGAAGAGATAGGTAGAAATTGGGACTTACGGGTTTTAGATCACATAAGAGAGTGAGAGAGAAGTAGAGGAATCGTCGATGTGTTGCGTCATCGCCGGTAGTTCCTAAAACGATCGCCGAAAGTTTGCCGTAGATTTCGCCGGAGCTTCGCCTCGAGCTTGTTTTCAAAGTACACAAGTTTTCTTGGAATTTTGAGAGAGTGGGCTCAGAATTTTGGGATGAGAGGGTAGAGGGTAGGGGTGGTATTTATAGGGTTAGGCTAGAATTAGGGTGGGTGAAAGGTTAAAATGAAAAATGTGATAAAATGTATTAAAAATGTATTAAAAGTGGAGTAATTGGGGTTTTAAAAGAACTCTGGAAATGGTCTGAGGTTGAAATTTTGCAGGTACATAGGGAATATGAAAAGACACAATTTTCATGTTGGGGTCGTCGCCGGAATTGGCCGACTCGGTCGTGACTCGGTCGGAGGACTGAGTCGGCCGAGTCGGGTCCAATTTGGCCGATTCCCGGCCGAGTCAGGCCGCCGGGATCCCCCCGACGGTTCATCTAACCCCTGAAAATGTTACATCTTTGGGTGTAGTGGGGTTTTTGTGAGATATGCACGTGTAAACTCTAGGTATTCTAAAAGTTCAAAATAAAAACAATATTAAAAATAATGCGGGGTATGGGATTTGAACTCTGGTGGCTTGGTTCAGCAGTGCAAGCTATTACCAAAGAGCTACAAGCTCCTTCTTATAATTATGCAGCTAATTAATTAATTAAAGTAATAACTGTAAATGTAAATACCCCAAGTATATATTAATTTTAAAGCAAATTTTGTACACTAAAAATGGCGTTGTTGCATTCTTTTAAGTTGTAATTAAAAAGCAAAATAATTACTTATATCTTGTGCTCAGGCTAAAATACCCCTTTATGGATTTTGAAAAATATTTTGAAAAAATTTGTATAGGAAAATTAGGATTGTTACATTCTACCCTCCTTATAAAAATTTCGTCCTCGAAATTTGTAAAAGGAAAGTGTAACAGATTCAAGAAAGTTTAGTGACTGAAGTATTGACAGTGTGTGAAAAAATAACAAGGTGGTGCAAGAGTTTTTTAAAAATGTGAAAAATGTGTGAAGGAATGAAAGAATGCGAAGGTTTTGGTAAGATTGTAAAAGAGGTGAGGGAATTTTGGATTATGACGGATTCAAAGTATATAGAATGATAGGATTCAAGGAACATGAATTGTAAAGAATGTTTTACTTGCTGGTTCTTGTGTTATATTGCTTATGTTGTTCACACAGAACAGAACTGCATGATAGCGTTTCATACAGCTCAGACCTGCATGGGCCACCATCAAAACCTGTCACGTCCCACTTCCCGGTGTACGGCGAAGGGGACGGGACCGGTCCACTACGTATTTACTCAAAAGCAAATACACTAAGCGTAGCTAAGCAATATAAAAGAAAAAATACACAAGAGACAAGCTATAATAAAAACATCAACTTTATTTATTAACATTCTTTTGTATAATGCATGAAAAGGAAATACAACTGAAATAAAAGCAATGCCTAAACAATGGCATGACAGGAAATTAAAGGTACTGAAAAGAAAATGTACAATGTTTAGAGCTCAGGGTCTTCATTGTACTGATTCAAGTCTTCTGCAGTTGGCTCGATCTCTGACGGTTCCAAATCACCTGACGACATTCAAAGAAGAAAGAAATAAAATGTCGTCAGCGAACAGATCGTTCGATAAGTCCCAAAGATAAGAGGAGAAATAGAATGGACAGAGAGTAAGAGAGAGAGAGAGTAGCTTTTACAGTTGTATTATATTATTATATTGTTGTATTTAGTGTTAACGCTGTTGTTTGTAACTTGGAACAGAAGGATGCCAGTGTATACGAGAGGAGTCTCACTTGCCCCGGAGACTAACGTATCAGGAACTCAAAGAACCGTTGGGCCACGGTACAATAGCAACGGAATACAGGTTAGGTGTCTTAATCTTACCGTCTCGTGCCACTTTTAACACCTTCCGTACCAATCTACCCCTTAAACCCCATAGTGTTTTGATTGTATTGTTTGTCTTGTAAATTGTATTGATTGTATAATTGGTTGACTGACCGAAACCATGATATTAGTAAACGGATGTAACCGTAGAATCATGTAAATGGAATAACTGGAGAACCATATAAATGGAATGTATATCCATGGTTCGATTCAGTCAAGTTGTATAAATTGATAATTGGATTCATGGATTCATGTTGAATTGTAATATTGAAGATTGTAGATTGTACTTGAATCATATTCAAGTCAGATTATACTGAGACTCAAACTGAGTCAGACAATCAGCAAAGTAAATTGAAGTCCTGATTGTTTTTATTAATTTGTCTACCTTAGATAGGCAAGCACCCACTTCTCCGGCTCTCTGAGGCTCAAGAGATTGGTTCCGCTTAAACCTATATTTACTAGGGTCCTTAGGGTAATTTATAAAACTTGAGGGGGTTTCATGTAAAAATACTTTTATATACTTTTTTAAAATATACCCCAAGCATTTATTATTCGTCTTTAGGGTTGTAATGAATGTGGATTTTATATTGTGATATTTCTAATGAAAATATCCTAAATTCAGAAATAAAGGTATTTATTTGTAATATTGATTTATGTGGAATTTATGGTATTTTAGTGTAAACTTGATTCTTGTGATATTGTGGAAAAGGTGGAATATTTATATCATAACAAAATAGGTATTTTAATGATAAATATACATATATTTATACAAAAATAATTTTAATATATTTGTTATATTCTAAAAATCTTATTTTCTTAAGATATCGTATTTTAAATCTTTCGAGACCGAATGCTCCTTGCGGCGGAGGTCTGAATCTCGCACTATTAAGCCCGAGGATGTGCGATAATCCGCACCATCCCGAATGGGTTCCCCAAATTGGGTTGTAGCAACGCTTTGCAAAGATTGTATAAATACTGAATCCTTTAGAAAACGGTTTTATGAACTAAATGGTATTTATTTGTAAAGATATCAATTTTCCGTATTCTATGTTCTAGGGTCTTCTAAGTCAACTAGACTATTCCTAACTGGTCTAAAACGACAAGTTGTGAGATACCTCAAATCGTCTCTTCACCGTCAATTGTGGCCAGGTAAGTACAAGTGAAGAAAGGAGGGATCCGCTCACGAATCACCGTGAGACGGGCCTTTTAAAGTTACCTTTCTTACTTGCCTAGCCTAGACACCACAAAGTCAGGTTTAGATAAATGATTGATGTCCACAACTTATCCTAGTTTCATAATAAGTGGTATTTATTTAAAAAGTGTATCAATACTAAATCTTTTAGAAATGGCTTTATTTAGTAAAGGGTATTTAAATGAAAATATTTGTTTTCCGTATTCTGAGTTCTTGAGGGTATAGTGATAGGTTGTATGTGAGTATGTAAGGAGGTAGGTCGTTACCTCGTGATCTACTTTAAATGTATAGAAAGTTTGATGGAGTTAAATGTAGTATTGAAACAAAGTGGTATTTAAGTGAAAAATACAATGAATGGAAATAGCTATCATTTTATATAATGAAACTTGATCAATTTATTTGACTAGTGTTTAATAGTCAAAATGAGGAAGTTTAAGTATGATTGTATTAGTGAGAAGTGGAATTTTATAGGAAACCGAATTGAAAATCGGATTTGTTCCGATTCCGTCGGGTTTTGTAAATCCGTATTTTTAGATAGAAGAGATAGGTAGAAATTAGGACTTACGGGTTTTAGATCACACAAGAGAGTGAGAGGGAAGTAGAGGAATCACCGATGTGTTGCGTCGTCGCCGGTAGTTCCTAAAACGATCGCCGGAAGTTTTCCGTAGATTTCGCCGGAGTTTCGTCTCGAGCTTGTTTTCAAAGTACACAAGTTTTCTTAGAATTTTGAGAGAGTGGGCTCAGAATTTTGGGGTGAGAGGGTAAAGGGTAGGGGTGGTATTTATAGGGTTAGGGTGTGTGAAAGGTTAAAATGAAAAATGTGATAAAATGTATTAAAAATATATTAAAAGTCGAGTAATTGGGGTTTTAAAAGAGCTCTGGAAATGGTCTGAGGCTGAAATTTTGCAGGTGCATAGGGAATACGAAAATACACAACTTTCATGTTGGGGTCATCGCCGGAATCGGCCGACTCGGCCGTGACTCGGTCGTCGGTCGAGTCGGGGCCGATTTGGCCGATTCCTGGCCGAGTCAGGCCGCCGGGATCCCCCCGACGGTTCATCTAATCTCAGGCAATGTTACATCTTTAGGTGTAGTGGGGTTTTTGTGAGATATGCACGTGTAAATTCTTGGTATTTGTTCCCCTCCGAACGGTGGCCGAGACATGGACGTCTCGCCTGAGGTTCGGGGCAGATGCTAATTGGTTTTATCCGTCTACCTCTCCGAAAATGCCAAGTTGATTTATGGCGCCGCTTATCGGAGGTTTAGACGGATGCGGCCGTTGTAGCAGACTTCGTCAGATTCCCCCTCGCTTGAGGGGTTTTTGATTGTGAGGACGCTCTTCCCTGTAGGCGCAAGCCCCTGCAGTTAATTACGCTACCGTATTACGGTAACAACTTTCTCCTTCTCCAGATGGTCACTTCGTGTCGTGGGTGTTTGTTTTATTTGTGGTTGCCTGTGGATTGTATACGGAGACCAATTTATGTCGTCGCCCGTAGGATGTGGATTAGTCCAAATCCGTGTTTTCTTAGATTTGGGTTTGGGGTTTTGGTTTGAGGATACGTTAGCCATATTTGAGGCTAAGATCAACTCAAACGTTTGTTAAGGATACGTTAGTCCAGTTTGAGACTAAGATCAACTTAACGGGATCGTTTAGATCCGACAAAAGAGCATTTGGGCTCTAATGTTCCAGTTTAGGGACATAGTGGTCCATTGCATGTATGGCCGTCGGGACCCATCACCTCTCAGATGACGTTGAAGGATTACAACGACAGATGTCAGAGGAGTTCAGAGATGTACCCTTGAACCAGAGTTGATTAGGGGATTTATAGTCCGATTTGGAACTAGAGCATGTTTGAAAGTTTAAGGATACGTTAGCCATTTTTGAGGCTAAGATCAACTTAAACAGGATCGTTTAGATCCGACAAAAGAGCATTTGGGGCTCTATTGTTCCAGTTTAGGGACGTGGTGGTCCATCGCTAGTTTAAGGACATTGCGGTCCATGGGTAGTTTAAGGACATTGCGGTCTATTTCCAGTTTAGGGACATAGTAGTCCATGTTCTAGTTTAGGGACGTGGCGGTCCATGCTCCAGTTTAGGGACGTGGTGGTCCATTGGTAGTTTAAGGACATTGCGGTCCATGTGTAGTTTAAGGACGCATAAGTCCATGGGTTTAAGGACCCCACAGTCCATATGGGTGTGTTTAAGGACGCATTAGTCCGTTAGTTTAAGGACGCATAAGTCCGCGGGTTTAAGGACCCCACAGTTCGTATCTTGGTTTAAGGACGCATAAGTCCATGAGTTTAAGGACCCCACAGTCCGTGTTGATATGTGGTTGTCGGGACCCATCACCTCTCTGAAGATGTTGAAGGATTACAATGACAAATATCAGAGGAGTTCAGAGATGTACCCTAAACCAATGAGTTGGTTGAAAGAGCAGATGTGCTCAGTTCAAGATGATTTGAGGACTTATGGCCAGTTTGAGCTAAGTCCAATTATGTTTGAAATATTGGCCCTCTGTTGGTCCATTGAAGGAGAGGCTTTGCCTCTAGAAACTTAGCCAATTGGGCTAAAGCTAGTGTTAAACACTAAAGACCAACAGTGTTTAACACTGGGAATAAGATTAGCAAGTTAGTGTTAAACACTAAAAGATAATCAGTGTTAAACACTGGGAACAGAGTTTTCAAATTATTGTTAAACACTAAGAAAATCAGTGTTAAACACTGCCAATAGAGTTTTCCAAATTAGTGTTAAACACTAAGAAAATCAGTGTTAAACACTGAGGACAAAGTCTTCAGATTAGTGTTAAACACTAAGGAGAGAGGGGTCACGTGCGGACACGTGAGAGCGCCCTGATTTCACGTATTTTATTCTGCAGGTAAGTGTTTAACACTTTTAATTTCCTGGCCATCACGTGTGAGCATGTGATAGGCATCCATCCATTCGATATTAAAGGGATTCGTTAGGGGTCACGTGGGGACACGTGAGGGCGCCCTAAATGTGGAGCCAGATCTCCTTTTGGTTTATCCTCAAATCTGCGAAAAAGTGTTAAACACTTTTATTTTTATTTTAGAGCATCACGCGTTGGCACGTGATGGGGATCTGTGCGCTAATTGTTAAAGCATTTGCTGAGGGGTCACGTGATAACACGTGAGAGCGCCCAAATCTTTCATTTCCTTTGCTTTTTCTTTCTGCGTTTTGGGAGCCACATGGGAGCACGTGAGGTGATGCTTCAAAGTTCTTTGCAGGGGATCTTTTCAAGGGTCACGTGGGGGCACGCGACCCTAGTTCTTGTTCGTTCTCTTTTGATCATTGAGGGGAAGGGTCACGTGTTACCACGTGATCAAGTTCTGTTTTTTCTTCTCTGCTCATTGAGAATGGGGGTCACGTGTTATCACGTGATCAAGTTCTTTACGTGCATGGAGATCTTTCAAATCTCTTTATTTCTTTAAGAATTAAATTCTCTGAAGGGTTAAACCCTAGTCATGATTTTGGAGGAATTAAATTCCTAAAATATGGGGTTAAACCCTAATTTTGTTTCAAAGGAATTAAATTCCTATAATTCTGTGAGAATTAAATTCTCGACACTCAGTTCTTCCTCTGTGTTTTAGATTTGCATGGCAGGATCTCAACCCAATGAGAATTAAATTCTCAATTCTTGGGGAGATGTGCGCTTTGCAGATTCTCAACCAGAGAAAGAACTAAGTTCTTTTCTTTATATAAGAGTTAAACTCTTTTGAGAATTAAATTCTCTTTTGAAGCCTCTCTGTTCTTACCTAGGATTTTTCTTTTGCAGAGAATTAAATTATCCCCTCTCTGTTTCTTCTCCCCAAAAAAGTAGATCCCCTCTCTTCTATTCTTGGCTCCTATTTATAGGAGAAGGAAAAGAATTAATTTGTTTAGCAAATCTCTTATTGGAAGATTTGATTTGATTGTTGAGAGATTTGATTTATATTTATCATTACTCTGGGCCTTTAGATCATTCAGTGAATTTTATTCACCGTGGATTTTAAATCCAAAAGATATTTTATTTGTTATCTCGGTCAGATTTAGGGGGGAAATCTTTCCAAGTCCAAGATTTTTCCATAAATTGGTGATTTTTAATCACCCTTGGATTTTTAATCCAACGGTCCCCATAGACCTTTTCCATTTGGAAAGATTTAGAAGCTTTTAGAATTTTAATTCTATTTCAAAAGATTTAAATGATCTTTTTTTTTCTTTAGAATTTAATTCTGTTGAACAGCAAGGCTTTTACAGCCAGCCACGTGTTGCCACGTGACCCCCAATTGAGTCCTTTTCTCAGTGTTTACTTACGCTTCAGTTGTAACCATCACGTGTCAACACGTGACCATTGGTCACGTGTGAGCACGTGACACCTCATTGAGGTATTTCCTTCAGCTGTTTGTTTACGCTTCAGTTTTAACCATCACGTGTCAACACGTGACCATTGGTCACGTGTGAGCATGTGATTCCTGATTTTTAATCAGGGAACAGATTTTAGAATTTAATTCTATTCATTATTTTAGAGGCCTTAAAAGCCCATCACGTGTCTGCACGTGACCCATGGTCACGTGTGAGCACGTGATGCCCCATTGGGGTCTTTTCTGAGTTTTTATTATATTTTTTAACTCCTTCAGCGGGTTCTTAAAAGTCCATCACGTGTGGACACGTAATTCCTCATAACTTTTGATCCTGGATGAATTACGAGGCCCATAATATATCAAATCGAAGGGTTTTTCGAGACGCTTTCGATACAATCAGAATTTAATAGTTTCTCCTTCGGAAACTTATCAAAATACAGGCCGGAAGATATTGGTTCGCATTTTCTTAAGCGTATCGCTTCCATTTGATACCTTGGACTCTTCTGCGCAGAAATTTTCGGCGGGAACAGTATTCTAAAGGTTCAAAATAAAAACAATATTAAAAATAATGCGGGGTATGCAATTTGAACTCTGGTGGCTTGGTTCGGCAGTGCAAGGTATTACCAATGAGCTACAAGCTCCTTCTTATAATTATGGAGCTAATTAATTATTTAAAGTAATAACTGTAAATATAAATACCCCAAGTATATATTAATTTTAAAGCAAATTTTGTACACTAATAATGGAGTTGTTGCATTCTTTTAACTTGTAATTAAAAAGCAAAATAATTACTTATATCTTGTGCTCAGGCTAAAATACCCCTTTATGGATTTTGAAACATATTTTGAAAAAAAATGTATAGGAAAATTAGGGTTGTTACAGAATCCCTCCGTCTGATCCATATAAACGCACTCTTCTAAACTTCCATTTAGAAAAGCCGTTTTTACGTCCATCTGCCGGATATCATAGTCATAGTAGGCAGCAATGGCAAGTAGGATCCGAATGGATTTTATCATGGCCACTGGAGAAAAGGTTTCGTCATAGTCCACTCCCGGTCTTTGACGAAAATCTTTTGCAACAAGTTTAGCCTTATAGGTTTCCACCTGTCCATTTACACCAATTTTCTTTTTAAAGATCCACTTGCATCCAACGGGTTTTATCCCAGGAGGAGCAACATCCAAAGTCCAAATTTTGTTGGTATACATGGATTCCATTTCGGATTGCATAGCATCCAGCCATTTATCAGAGTCCCTACTGGTAATGGCCTGCTTAAAACTAATAGGATCATCTTCTTCCAAAATGCATTCCTCTCGATCCCCATATATAAGAAAACCATAGTATCTCTCGGGCGGACGAGAAATCCTACTAGATGTGCGGAGTGGCTGAGGTTCGTCCGAAATTATTGAATTCTGATCTTCCACAAAATCTTCATTTTTAGTTTGTAGTTCCTGAATTTCTTCCAGTTCTGCCGTGCTCCCACTAATTTCTTATACAAGAAATTCCTTCTCTAAAAGATGGCGTGGCGAGCAACAAACACCTTCTGTTTCTCGGTGTGGTAGAACAGATATCCATGCGAATGCCTAAGATATCTCACAAACTTACATAGAAATGATCGTGTCTGAAGGTTTTCCGGATTTTGCATTTTTACATATGCCGAACAACCCCATATCTTAATACAATTAAGACACGATTTCTTTCCACTTCATATTTCATATGGAGTCTTAGGCACAGATTTGGATGGAATCTGATTCAATAAGTATGTCGCTGTCTGAAGCGCATGTCCCCAAATGAAAATGGCAGATCAGCACTACTCATCATGGAGCGAACCATATCCAATAAGATATGGTTCCTCCATTCCGATACACCGTTATGCTGTGGTATATAGGGAGGAGTAAACTGAGAGAGAATACCATTCTCTTTCAGATATTCTATAAATTCCGTGTTTAAGTACTCTCCTCCTCTATCAGATTGGAGGATATTGATACTTTTGCTAGTTTGGTTCTCTATTTCGTTTCTGAATTCTTTGAATTTCTCAAAAGCTTCATGATTGTGTTTCAAAAGATACATATATCCGAACCTAGAGAGATCATCAGTGAACGAGAACCCACCCCTCGCATGTATAGACATCGGACCATATACATCACTGTGTATGAGTCCCAAAAGCTCTGTAGCTCTTTCTCTGTGTCCGGTGAACGGAGATTTGGTCATCTTTCCTTTGAGTCAAGACTGACAAGTTTCATAGGATGAGAATTCGAACGGATTCAGATATCCATCCTTATGCAACTTACTTAATCTTTTCTCACCGATATGACCAAGTCTACAATATCACAAGTAGGTTTCGTTCGCATCTGAACTCTTCCTCTTGCGTATGTTTTGCATATTGAAGACTATGTTTTGATTAAGAACATAGATACCATTACAAAGTGTACCTTCTACAACCAATACCTGATTAAGGTAAATGTTCATGATATTTCTATTTAGAACAAAATTATATCCATCTTTATCAAGTAAAGAGACTGATATGATATTGCAAAGCATGGAAGGTATATAGTAACAATTGTTCAAAATTATAGTATTGCGACTTGGCAATATTAAGTGATATTCATCGACGACAACAATATCAACTTGTGCTCCGTTCCATACTCTAATGGACATATTACCCGGTCCAACCATTCTACTTTTTCTCAGTCCTTGTAATAAATTACAGATATGAGATAATGATCCGGTATCTAGTAACCAGGAGGTAGGATTGACCGAAAAACAGTTTTCAATAATAAACACACCCGAAGAAAATGCATTAGAATACTTCTCCTTCATTAGAGTCATTTGGAATTCCTGATAGTCCTCTTTCCCTTACCCATACTCGTAACAGTTATCACAAGTTAGAGCCGAACCGACATTCTCTAGCCCTGTGTAACAAGCTGGTTCGGTCAAGTCAAACATTTTATTATGTTGATTAGGACGTGACATGGTTGCTACCTGGAGAGAGAGAAAAGAAACACTCAGCGTGTGCACTTGCAAGATTAGATTGGTTATTAGTTTATCTAAATAGGATGGCTCCCACCGTTTCCTTGAATTTTCCTTCAAAGCTTAAAAGGAAAACTAGTCAGGATCATTCGCACTTTACAAGTTCTCTAACCGTTCAGCCAGGTGGGTGTTGGTACTCCGAGAGAGATTCCCCGTGCTCTCGTATGGACCTAATTAAAATAAACCTCGTTTCCACAGTGGCGCGGCCCTATTAACACTTTTCCAGACATCTAATAGTTAGATAATTGTGAAGTGAAAAATATCTCCTAAGAGTAATCCTACTCATTAGTGGGGTCGGGATCCAACTATCATCGCGTGATAACCTAGATGGAAGCCACTCTAGTCACCACACTCCAGAAGGTATGCAACACTAGCAAGTTTCCTATATATTTGAAACTCCCAATGTGATTTTTACCCCTAGCAGTTTATGACCTTGACAAAGGCCAACAAACCATAAACCACTAGTCAAGTTCAATCCGTCATTATCCTAGATTAATTTAGACCCACCCGTATAAACCCTTGACAAAGGACAATAAGACTATATGATTGTCCTAGATAATCGCATCTCTATACAACAGACAAGCAATATCTAGCTACCGTACACTACGCCTTGACAAAGGCCAACAAACGTAGCACGAATAAATGACGGAGGCCTACGACTTGGTTTTTGGCGAAAAACCCTTTAACTTAATGAACTTGATTTCATTGAAGGAACTGAGTAGTTTTGAAAAGGAGTGGTTTAGGCTCCGCTTTTGAAAACTAGTGGTTTTGAATAAAGCCGAGTAATCTATAGTAACATAAACTTTTGCTCAAGTGGTCACTCCGCGTGAAGGGATCAAGGCTCTTGCCTCCTTGAATGAGGTGCGGGATATTCATGACCGAATACCGCTGTGCAAAGTGAAATAACATGACTATAGTTTTTCGAAATTTGTTCCAACAACATCTTGTTAGGTTCTTTTTTCTCGCATTAATCAAAATTAATGCGGTCCGATCAATTAAAACCTATCACACTATAATAGAACGAAAATAAAATGTACGTATATGCCAGCCGCATTCGCCACGGGGCCCCATCATGCGCCGTTAAGTTACTTAACTAATGACAGAGCGGGGGCTGGATTAGCGTGGATTTAAAACATATACAACATCTATTAGTATATATAAATATATATATATAACCATTTGTCCCGGGCATGATATAAGCAATATCACAGAACAACGATAAGCAAAATGGAATAGCGGATAATCTAGGAGCCTCGGGTTTCATTTGAACCGCAAATGAAACTTGATGTTCTCCGGTCATGTGGATAGCCTGTGCAATATAGAACTAAGACACCTATGAGTGCGGCAAGTTATCCTCCAATTCCAGAAGTGAGGCAACCCCATTCAACGAAATGAATGGGCCACCCAGCACTTCATGGAATCCGGTAACATGCGTACCCCTCCGTGGGTCAACCTATACCCCCCACGAGTGCGTCGAATAGCCCACCAATTCTAGAGTAAGGCCCCATCGGTTTCAACGCCATGAGATGCAGGCTCGTTGCCCTCTGAAACCCGGCTATTCGAGCACTCCTCCGCGGGGTAATCCTAGTATAAAAAAGAAAAAATATATACAATGGTGACATCGACCTCAACCAGGTCGTGCCTCAATAAAAGAATATACAAACTGGTAGAAAAGGCAATCCACATGTCGGGCGCTTGCCCCGCAATAATGAATATACAACTGAATCAAAACTGCTCAACTACCATTGCATTAGGGCTATCCAACACGACAATCCGTCCATAACATCAGTGCAACATAAAACATCAACGTGAATATCATGTTCGTAAACCCGTCTGATTGTACATATAACAACCAATCGGATTATACCGCGCTATGATATTCACGGTCGCAGAAACAAATGCACAGAAAACCATGAATTTAAAATTTCGATCGATTAAAATTTTCCGCATTGGCCCCAAGTACAAACCAGTACACAAACAAATCTGGACCAAAACTAAATATTCCAAAATTCACATTTCCATGAATTAGAGCACCAGAAAATATTTGGGACACTGTAGCCAAAATTGGGCTGCGGATCAGCGGCCAAATGGCACATTTGGCGGCAGATTAGCCATCGAATTTTGGGCTTAGGTGCCCAAATTTTTTCTTGGTCTCTAGTTTTGCCTACACATAATTTTAATGCAACCTGAAAAAAAAATTTAACAACTTTAAAATTCGAACAACAAGCAATATATTGGAAATGTGAATCAGAAAATTCCGTCGATCGAAACTCTAAATTAATGCAAGCAAGTCAAGTTAAGGTTTATGGAGTGGCTCTGATACCATGTTGGTTAGTTGTGCTCACTCTACATCGAAGTAGAGAGGTGGAATGCACACAAATTAAATTTTTAAGCAAGCACAACCAACTTAACTCAAGTAATCAAAGCATAACCCTAAACTAGCAAATTAAAGGAGTTTAGCTACTGTGATAAGAGGGTTATACCGAATGATCCGTGTCCTTCGGTCTTCTACCCTCTTCCTTAGCTCCACGAGGTCTCCATGATCGAGCTTGATCTTCGGTCTTCCTCCATCGAAGATGATCCGTCTGAGAGATGTGATTCATGGCTCTAGCTCCACACAAAAAACCTAGTGGAGCAATTACAGGCTCTGGATTGCTAATATAGAGTGTCTAGTGATGTAGTATATTGTTCTAGTAATTTTTCTACTTCTCTTCACTCTTGATTCTCAACTCATGAGAGTGTAGGATGAAAAGGAAGAAGGAGCTCTAGAATGGAGAGAGAAAGAGAATGGTGAAAATAAAAATCTCTTTACAAAACAATAATGCAAGTATGGTTATATCAAAGGATATTTGCAAATATAAAATCCAACCATAGTTGAATAGTGTAGACAAATGAATTATACTCTATTCAACCATGCTTCATATAATTCTCTTTGCTGCTTCACCCCTCCACCTCATTTCTATTTTCTATAAAAGAAAAACCATGGAATGAGGTGTCCTCCTTCTAGAATATTTTCCTTATAAATACGGAATACACTCTACCGTATATACATATCCGTATTCATATCAAAATACGAATAATATAAAGAACATAATACTAGAATATACATATCGAAATGTGTATATGTAAATTATTAAATCAGTACCTGATTTAATAATCCAGCTTAATCCTAAGCCGGCTATTATTATCAACCGTTCGATCGAAAGTCCGGATAACACTAGATTATACATATCGATATGTGTATATGTAAATTATTAAATCAATACCTGATTTAATAATCTGGCTTAATTCTAAACTGGCTAGTATTATCATTCGATCGGAACCCTGCACGTATCAAAATACGGCCACTATATCATTTTGCCTGATCCAGGGAAACCCTCTGTGTGGGACTTTAAAGACTCGACAGTACGCTGGCAGTGGGTTTAACCACAAGCACGTCAGCGGCACTAGCTATACGTAACGGCTACCCAGATACCTGTCGAAAGGAAGGCCGACGAGCAAGCTCATCCGAACCCCTACTGAGCCTATCCGTAACTATCTCCATACAGTCCGGTCTCTTCGTCTAAGAGTATCGCATACCGGGTCTACGGGATGGTAAACGTCAGACCCCTAATAACCTGATAAGTCGTGTCGATTTGGCTCAGGACCGATCCGAGAAACTATTGATCTAACGATCAGTAAATCCCAACTGCCTTAGACAAGGTCTTATGGTTCTAGCTAACTGGACACGGTGCGATATTGACTCCCAATACCGGAAGAGACGAATCCCTGACAATCACTCACTTCCTCTATGTGGCTCGGGACTGTACCCAACCAAAACCTATTTGCACGATTCTGTAGAACCGTGGTAGGGTAGTGATCAAAGCATAGTGGAAACTCACACGAGACAAATGATGATCTCAGGTCTAAAGACTAACCTGTACTCATGTCACTTGAGAACCGTTATCTGACGATAGGTATAATACCATCTGGAGGTTCTCAGCGAGTCCGTCTAGTGTACTCACCCCCAGTGAGCACCTGTATATAATCTTTGGTGATCACACCAATGGCTGTGGGACCAACCACCGCCCTTCGTCGGGGTCTAGAAACATATACAAAAGTCTACTCTGGAATATCGATACCCGGTCTTGATACTCCTGTGACTTGGGACCTTTAAGGCTATACTTATGGACCACCTAGCTCCCACAAGTATGACCGCCATCATAATGCTGGTAGTCAAGCAAAATCCCATGGGCTTTATCAACATGTATCCGCCATATGTGATATCGGGTATAACATATGCACATGTTAAGATAAAGATAAACCAAAATAGTATACTATTGTAACGAGTCTTTATCAACATATATAAGCAATACAAAGCAGTAAGAAAAACAAATACGCATGTTCAGATAAAGACAACTCAAATAGCATACTATATAACTGAGCAAGATTATCCTGTATATACATATCCCCAGTATCCTATATGATACAGGCCTATAGGGCATACATATCCAATATATACATATCCCTAGCATCCTATACAATACAGGCCTTTAGGGCATACATATCCAACACCTCCAATCTTATCCTTTCTTTTTCCCTGCACCTTCTGTACACCTCCTTTCGGTTTGGTGGGGGCCTTCTTCTTTATCCCCTTGGTCTTAGCCTTGGATTTAGAGGAAGAAGATTCACCAACAAACAGAGAGGGTATTACCTTGGCCTTCTTCAAGGTGCTCTCTGCTACCCTCAACATGTTGAGAAGTTTAGGAAGTGTAACTTCTGTCTTTCGCATTTTGAAGTTCAATACGAATTAGGCATAGGTGAAGGAAAGGGACAGCATCATCAAGTCGGTATACAACTCATTCTCCAACGTAGTTCCAAGGTTCGAGAGCTCTTCGATGAGAGTAATCATCTTTAGGACGTGGTCCCCTACAGATAATCTGACAGCCAATCTCGCCTGAAATAACTTCTTCGTAGTCTCATGTCTTGTGATATGAGATTGCTCTCTATATAAATTTTTTTTATGGAGGAAGATGGAAGCAATGTCCATCTTCTCGTGCCGTCTTTAACGTTCATTATTCATGCAGTCCAGCACGAGGCACTTGGTTTTCGCGCAGTCAAGAACCCAAGTCTTACGGACCTCAATGTCCACGACTGAGGATTCTGGACTTGGAACAGGAGGGTTTTAGCCGTGAGAACATATGCAACCTTATCATAAGTAAATGTCATATGGAAGTTCCTCAGCTAGTCATTATAATTCGGCTCAGTCAATTTATTTTTATCTAGTATAAGCTTAGGTCCCGTCATGGTCGCTGCAATTAGGAGAGAGAGAAAAGAAACACTTAGCATATGCTCTTGCAAGTTTGGATTGGTGATTAGTTTATCTAAATAGGATGGCTCCCACAAAAGTATAGAGAGAGTTCATTGGCTTATTTTCTCGAATTCTCCTTCAAACCTTAAAAGAAGAATTAGTCGGGATTAATCGCACTTCTACAAGTTCGCTTATCTTTCAGCCAGGCCATTGTTGGTACTTCGGAGGGAGGTCCCCCGTGCTTTCCCACGGACCCAATTAAATAACCTCGTTTTCCATGAAGCTTAGCCCCATCAACACATTTCTAGACACCTACTTGATTAGCTAATTGCAAAGTGAAAAACTCTCCTGAAGAGTAGCTGATACTCACAGTAGGATCGGGACCCAACTACCATCGTCTGATAATCTTGAAGGAAGCCTACCAAAACTACCACACTCCAGAATGTATGCAACACTAGCAAGTTTCCTGTATGTTTGAAACTCCCGATGTGGTTTTTGCCCCAAGCGCTTATAACCTTGACGGAGGTCAAAACATCATAAGTCGTCAGTCAAGTTCAACCCGTCACTGTCTAGATTAATCTAGACCCATTCATACAAGACCTTGACGAAGGTCAAAATAGCTGTATGCATGTCCTAAATTAATGCATCTATCTATGCTACAGATAAGTACCCGCTAACTATCAAACACTATGCCTTGGCGAAGGTCAAAACGCATAGCATGAATACTAGATAATACCTATCTGAAATGATGGATGACTACAGCTGGTTTTGGCGAAAATCGTGAACGTAATGAACTTGATATAGTTGAAGGAACCGAATAGCATTTGAAAAGGAATGGTGTAGGCTCCACTTTTAAAAGTTGTTTTTGAAGAAAACCGAGTGGTTTTATAATTGTTCCAACGACGTCAAATTTTAGATTTGTTTTTTTGCATTAATTGATATTAATGCGGTCCTATCAATTAACCTTATCACGTCAGAAAACAATGAAAATAAAATATATATATATGCCACCTGCATTCGCCATGGGGCCCCGTCATGCACCGTTGGGTTACTTAACTAACGCAAAGCGGGGGCTAGAGTAGCGTGGATGCAAAACATATACAACATATATATATATATATATATATATATATATATATATAACCATTCGTCACAGGCATGATAAACATCAAAGGCAGATATCAACATCACAGAGAATGGAAAAATAGATCAACTAGAAATATTTGTATTTTATTGAGCCACCTATGAAACACAATTCTCCACGGTCATGTGAATAGACGAGTGTGAATTATCCGAGACCCCTGCGAGTACGGCAAGCCACCCGCCAATTCTAGAATTGGATGACCCGGGTTTCAACTCCTTGAGATGGCCACCCACTGAATCCTAAAACCCGGTAGCTTGTGCAATCCTCCGTAGGTCAATCCTATATGTAAAAATGGAAAATATAATATACAGCCAGTGACTACATCCTCAACCCGGATGTGCCGCAGTAAAAGAATATACATCAATGATTACATGAATTATATAATCCACTCACTTCTCACATCTAAATTCATACAACGATCTATTAAACCATTACCAATACAGAGCATCACAAGATATGTGCAACCCCTTCTCATCAACGTATAGTGATTAGAAGATGATTAAGAACACATATACATATCACAAAAGCAAGTAACAAAAACTACAATGTTGGAATTCCGCGCACAATCAACAAACACTTCCAATTTTCCAAAAACTGAAAATCTAGTTTTCTAAAGTCCCCCAAAAAATTTGTTTTAAGCCAATCCGAGATTTGAAATGAACTCGAAACCCGTTTGAATCTTCTCAAAGGCGAAAAGTACAAAATTAACTAACACATAAGGGGGCCTAGGGGGGTATGCACCCCCGGAGGCCACCACGAGGTAGCCCCAAGAGGGGGCAAACCCGAGAGCACCCTTATGGGGTGCTCTCGGGTCCTCACCTCCCAAGGGCACCTTATGGTGGTCTTGGGGGGGGCCTGACCTTCGGTCCCTCCCCCGAGTTTCCCCGTGGCTTCTCAGTTCAAACCGTGAGCCTGCGGAATTCAAACGTCGCTACGGGCTATCTAAGACTTATAAAGTGGCTCGGATACCATGTAAGTCAATGTTTCACAATCTACTGGATTTGTAGAGAGGCGGAATTTTCAAAAAACAATTTTAAAGCATGCAGTATCGACTATAAATCCAAGAACTACCACATGCCCTAGATTGGAAAAACTACATAGATACTAATTTACTATGAAAGCGATTATACATCTGGGATCGAGTCCTTCGGGTCTTCAAAGTCCTCTTCTTAAGATCATCGTCGGTCCTGGATCGAGCTTGGTCATCGGTCTCCTCGCATCGAAGAAGATCCACCCGAGATTTTGTGATTCAAGCTTCAACCTCAAAAACAGGTGACTAAAATACCCAGTTTGCTAATCTAGGTAGTTTAAAGGATGTAGAGTGTGTTAATTAGTTTAGTTTATCTCAAATTCCCTATGGTTCTCAACTCATAAGAAGGGTTAGGGTTTGAGGAAGAAGAACTCAAGGAGGAGAGAGAATGGCTAAGTGAGAATGATGTGAAGAATGGCTAGAACAAAAACTATCAAGCATTTTTTTCAATAAAATATAGTAGCCATACTTGAATAGTTTTCACAAATGAATAAAGAAAACTAATATCCATACTTCTCACCATGCTTAAAAACATTTCACCCCTCCACCTCATTATCTATTTCTATTAAATAGAATAACACAAAATGAGGTGTTATCTTTTAGAAGCATTCTAGTATAAATATAAGAATACATACACCAAATATACATACCCATATTCATACTACAAAAAATACGAATACCAAGAAATAAAATAATCTAATAATATAATACTAGATCATTATTAAATCAATACTTGATTCAATAATGCGGTTTAATCCTAAGCTCGCCAGTATTATCTGTCCGAACATAAATCCGTATAGCTAGTACACCTATATGATCGGAACCCTACATGTAAAACCATATGGCCTTTACATCATTTCTCCTGAACCAAGGAAACCCTCTGTGTAGGACTCTAAATACTCGACAGCCGGCAGTGGGTTTAACCACAAGCACGTCAGTGACACTATTTATACGTAATGGCTACCCAGGTACCTGTCGAAAAGAAGGCCGACGAGCAAACTCATCTGAACTCCTACTGAGCCCGTCCATGACAATCTCCGTACAGTCCGGTCTGTTCGTCTGAGAGTATCGTATGCCGGGTCTAGGGGTGAAAAATGTCAGACCCTTAATAACCTGACAAGTCGTGCCGATATAGTTCAAGATCATCCGAGAATTTACTGATCTACCTATTACTAATTCTCACTCACCCTGGCCAGGTACTTATGGTGTTGGCAAACCGAATACAGCGCGACATCGACTCTCTACACCAGGAGAGACGAATCCCCAACAATCGCTCACTGCTTCCATGTAGATCGGGATTGTACCCAACAAAAATCTGTTTGCAAGACTTAGTAGAGCCGTGGTAGAGTAGTAATCAAAGCACAGTAGGAAATCATATGAGACAAATGACGATCTCAGGTCGACAGACTATCTGTACTCATGTCACCAGAGAACTGTTATCTGACGATAGATATAATACCATCTAACCAGTTCTCGGCGAGTCCAACCAATGTACTCACCCTCAGTAAACCTGTATACAATCTTGGGTGAAACACACCAATGGTTGTGGGATCAACCATTGCTCCTCGTCAGGATCTAAAAATGATACACTAGTCTACTCTGAAATATCGATACCCGATCTCGATACTCCCATGACTAGGGACATTTAAGGATGTCCTTATCGACTACCCAACTCCCACAGGTATGATTGCCATGACAACGCTGGTAGTCAAGTAAGGATCCTACGGGCTTTATCAACATGTATAAGCGATATGAAATAACAAGTAAAATATATTTACATGTTAAGATAAAGTCAAACCAAATAGCATACTATTATATCGAACAAAATTGTCCTGTACATACATACCCCTAGCATCTTATACAATAAAGGCCTCTAGGGCATACATATCCAACTATTCTATTTGAAACATATACATCCACCTCTCTGAAAATGCCAAGTTGATTTATGGTACGATACATCGGAGATTTGGACAGATGCGGCCGATATAGCGTGACTTATCAGATTCCCCCTCTTCGAGGGGTTTTTGATTATGGGGATGCTCTTCCCTGCAGGCGCAAGCCCCTGCAGTTAATTACGTTATCACATTGCGATAACAACTTTCACCTATTCCAGTAGGTCACTTCGTGTCGTGTTATATATATTGTTTATTATGGTTGCCCATGGATTGTATACGGAGACTGGTTTATGTCATCGCCCGTAGAGCGCGGATTAGTCCAAATCAGTATATATTAGATTTGGGTTTTAATGATCATTAATCTTGTTTTAGATTAAGATCGACTTAAATATATTAACGTATGAGCTAAGGATACGCTAGTCTTATATAAGACTATGATCAACTTAGAAGCACAGTTAAAGTGCATTAATCTTATTTTAAATTAAGATCAATTTAACAGGGGTGAGCATATGGGCTCGGTTATAATGAGCAATATGGGCTCAAGGAGTTTAAAACTTTAGAGACTTAGACATATTTAGTGCTCAGTCTTGTGTTTTTATATTACCCAGCAGTGCTAAGCACTTAGTCATTTTAGGCTTTGAATATAATATCTGAATAATGCATTAGCGCTTACGTGGATATCACGTAGGGTGCTAAGGCTCTGGCGCTCACGTGAGACGCTCAGGCTTGGTTGTTGCCCTATTAGTGCTAAGCACTTAGTCGTTTAGACTATAGATATAATATCCGAATCATGTATTGGCGCTCACGTAGATATCACGTGGGGCGCTAATGCTCTGGTGTTCACACGACTTTCACGTGAGTAGTGCTATGCACTCTTTCATACAGCGCTCATATGGATATCATGTAATGTGCACTCTCTGTTTAGCTTTTCTCTCTAGTGCTATCGTGCTTTTCACATGAGATTTTAAGACTCGGATGGATTCTTCTAGAGCGTTCACGTGGATGTTACGTGAGTCGTTATTTTCTTGGGTTTACACGTGCATTTTATGTGAGCTTTTATTTTATAGGGTATTTACGTGTCTTTCATGTGAGACTCTACCATATTCATGTAGAGATCAACTGCAAGAACTAAGTTCTTCTTCATTTTTTTGTGAGAACTAAGTTCTTAGCGGGATAAAAACCCTATCTTTAGATAAAAACATATCATTAAAGGGACTAAGTTCCTGGAATATAAGTTCCATCTTTTTCTTCCATGTTCCTTTCATGTGTTTATATGCGGGGTGATAAAACAACATAATTTTTCCCCCGATCTTGAGTCTGAATAACAAGAACTTCCCGATGAGAATTAAATTTTCAACTTATGAGAGATCTGCCTTGTGGATCTCAGATCCAGAGAAAGAACTAAATTCTTTTTGGAGGTTAAACCCTGTTTTCATAGACATAATAGGTAAAAGGAGACAAATTTCTCCCTTGTTTTTTATCTAGGGTTTAAGAGGTTGAAGACGATCTTTCTTCGAGGAGAATTAAATTCTCTGTTTTTTTTGTGGGAATCTTTGGAGAGGATTTTCTCTCTCACAAAAGCTTATAGTGGGTTTTTTTGTATCGAAACCTTGGGGGTCTGTTCTCTCCTTTTTTTTCAAGACTTGAAGTCTCAGGTCTTTTATATAGGAGAGGAAAAACTATCAATTAGCTTAAGAAAATCTTTCATTGAAAGATACCAATTGATCTAATTGATCTCAAAGAACACTCGGGGAATTATATCCACCGTTGGATCTAAGATCCAAGGAATTTTGTTTAAAAGAAAATATTTTCTGTTTGTTTTAGTAAGGTTAGGAAAATATTTTCCTAACAAAGAATTCGATTTTATCTTCTGATTTGGTCAGTGATATTATAATCACTGTTGGATTTTGAATCCATAGGCTCTCTGTTTAACAGAGAAAATCTTTCTAATATTAGAAAGATCAGGGGGAAATATTTCTCAAATAGAACTTAGTTCTAAATAGAATTTAATTCTATCTAAAGCTAGCACTTCAAACTGATGCGCTCACGTGGCTTTCATATATGGGTCGTCGTATATATATGACAACATCACTCATGTGTTTAATACATGGGGCCTGTATGGGTATTAGTTTTATCTAGATTCAGCACTCACATACTTTGCATGTGAGCGCTCACGTGTTTAACACGTGGATGCTATATCATAGGATTTAATCCTCCCTGAATCCGTAGGTCACATGCTTTGTATGTGAGCACTCACATGTTCAACACGTGGAAGCCATTTCATAGGATTTAATCCTCCCTGAAGCCGGAGGTTACATGCTTTGCATGTGAGCGCTCACATGTTAAACACGTGTGAGGGTTTCGTTTTATCTTTTCTTTTCTTCTCTTTCTTTTTTTTTATAAGGGAACAATTTGTTTATGTACTCGTCCCGGAGCGTTATTTATCCTCCTTTGATGAATAAACTTTGCCTAACGTTAAACATACATAACCCTTGTTAACCCAAGAGTCTGTTAAGTTTGTGGTACTGGGTGTAGTCCAACACACCGTTGAGTTAACTGATATCTTCTCGGCTCGCGTCCACTCAGGTCGCTATTTCGAGTAGCTACGCACTTACCGTATCTCCCATCCAATCAGATGCGGGGATACAACGTCTCAAGTAATCTTCTTAGGAAAATGTGTAGATGGCCATCGGATGATTCAGCGTTAAGCGTCACCATGGCGCTTTACCTTGAGTTTGGGCTTTGTTTGAAGCCCTGGGAAGTCATTGCCGCACCCTTCCGAGGTGGGATGGTGTCCAGTGGTCTTTGTGCTTGTGTGTGTAGCTTTTAAGACTTGTTTCCTTCCTTTAGCCTGGCAAAACATGCCGCTCTTTTCATCTATTCATGCCCGTGGATTGTCTACAGGAGTCAATACTGTCATACCTGTGGAGCAGATTTTTTTTACTTTATTTTCTTTTCTTTTTTTTATTCTCCGCGGTGCTCTATCATTTCAGCTTTTTTTATTTATTGCGAAAGTCGCGTCTGCCCAATCATTTCGGCTTTTTGTTCGCGGTGCCCAATAATTTCGGCCGTTTTTTTAATTCCCAGTCTAGTGACTTAGGTGTCAGGAATTTGGTACATGGGATTGGGTGTCGTTTGGGATCAGTATCGCTAACATTGTAATGTAATGCCAGGAGCGACTCATCATTTGCCATTGTCTGTTTGGACAAATATGGCTTAGAAGACGGGTTTAGATCCCTGCCAACTAAAGCTTTTTGACTTTATGAGCCGTAAGGGTCTTATAAAGGTATTTCTCCATACGAGTCGAGAGAATCTCATAGGTGTATATTCCCCTTAGGGATCATGAGGAACTCCTATGTGGTATTTTCCCTTGCAAGTCGTAAAGATCTTACATGAGTATTTTCTCCTTGCAAGTCGTGGGGACTCGTAAGTGCCATTCACCATGTCAAGGAATATCACTCCCCTTTGGTGGGATTTAGTTGGGAACATATTTATTTACGCCCGTGGATTGTATACAAGAGTCGATATTGGATTACTTATAGGGCATAAATTTTGTAAGGTTATGATGGCTTAAGACACATGTTCAGATCCCTATAACCTAAGGCTTTTGAATCCTATAAGCCGTAAGGGTCTCATGGGGGGATATTCTCCTTTCGAGTTGTGAGGATCTTTTAAGTGCTTTTTCTTTTTAGGAATCGTAGGGATTCGTAAGTGTGTTGCTCTCTTGTGAGTCGTCAGGATCTTACGCAGGTGTTTTCTACTTACAAGGTTGAGAGGACTTTGCAAGTGTATTCTCCTTTAATTTTACAAGTCTGTGCACTTTCTGGTTTTCACAAGCTCGCCGGCAGTTCTTCTATTTTTACTCACGGAGCCTTTTTGGGTTTTCATCCGTGCCCATTTTGCTTGTGGACATGCCGTTTTTTTGGTTTTAATTTTTTTTCATGCTGCATCGTTGGTGGAGTTTCATCGACGGTAGGACTTCAGGTGTAGCCTCGCCGGTCAGACTTGGGAGAGATATGGATCGTTTATACCCGTGGATTGTATATGACGATCAATATGGAGATTTGTCGTAGGGAAACCGTCAGTTTAGGGACATTACGGTCCATCTTTCCAGTTTAGGGACATGGTGGTCCAGTATTAGTTTAGGGACATTATGGTCCATCATTCCAATTTAGGGACATAAGGGTCCGAGGGAGACTTAGAATATCCGTGCTTGTGGATTGTATATGGTTGGTTATATGATCCATGCCATAGAGCGGGGTGTATATTTGAGGTACCATCATCTGGTAGAGCTTTCAGAGTTTTGATTTTAGGAAGATAGCGAGCAGACACAAGCGTCGTCATCCATCTTTAATTCGAATCACAACTCCTTAAGCATAAATTTCTTGAAAAATCGACCGTTTATCGGTCGAAGAGGTCTCTCGCCACGCATGTCTATCAGCATGTACGCTCTACCTTGATAGACATGTTCTATGATGTAGGGGCCCTCATAGTTGTGCTCGAACTTTCCATATTTCGCATGGCTGGGAATCATCGGTCTTTTGACCACCAACATGAGTTCGCCTTGACGAAATGTTCTCGGTCTGGTTAATCTTCCATATGCCCGGGTCATCCTTGCTCTATGGGCTTCGAGACTTTGTTGTGCTCTAAGATGGGTTTCATCCAACGCGTCAAGTTCTTCAAGCCGAAGGTGAGCATTTCCCTTGTCAGTGAGCTCCTGCTGAATCGTCATTCGTAGAGAAGAGAGTTCAATCTCTAATGGGAGCACCGCTTCCGTTCCGAACACCAATGCATAGGGTGCCATTTTCGTGATTGTCTTGAACGTTGTTCGGTAGGCTCATAGCGTTTCTTGTAGCCTTTTGTGCCAATCTTTTTTATTTTTGGACATTTTCTTCTTTATGAGTTTGGTCAAGGTCTTGTTGAAAGACTCAGTTAGACCGTTAGCCCGGAGTTATAGACGGAAGAGTATCTCCAGTATATGTTGTGTTGTTGGGCGAAATGACTTATCTTGTGGCTTCAATATGCTGGTCCGTTGTCTGAGACTATCTGTCGCGGGACTCCGAACCGGTATATGACATGAGTCTTGAAGAAGTGTAGGATGTCCTCCATTTTTACTTCCCTGAGTGGTACTGCCTCCGCCCACTCGGAGAAGTAATCGGTAATTGCGAGAATAAACCGACGCCCTTTAGAGGACGCTGTTTCGATGGAACCAACTATATCCATTCTTCACATCTCGAATGGCCAGTTGACTACAGTTGTGTGCAGCGGATTGGGATGCTGATGTATGAAATCCTCGTTTATTTGGCAAGAATGGCACCGCCTTGCATATTCGATGCAGTCTTTGATCATCATAGGCTAATAGTAGCCCATTCTTTTAATCTTGATCTTCATCTTCGAACCAGCTTGATGGGATCCGTTGAAGGAGTTTCGGGCGCTAGGGCCACAACATCTGCGACCATGACGGAAAATAAATCATAATTTTACTAATAACTTAGCACCCAACTTTCTACAAGCACCCAACATTCACATAGAATTGCAACAAATTAACATAAAGCTAAACTAGTAGATTATAGAGACTACAACCTTCGTAGCATTTTCAAGTTTTCCACATTTATGTTGGACTCTTTGTAGGCTTCTTTGAGGAGGTAGGAATAAGCTAGCATTTTGATCTCCATGGCCAAAGATGGTCCACTTAAGGAAATCTTCACTTGAGCTCCATACTTCAACCATTGAAGAAAACTCCATCATCATTCTTGCGAAGAATTTAAAAGAGAATTGTAGTGAAAATATTCTAATTTAATTCTCTTTTTGGTTCTCTTTTAAATGAGAGAAGAGAGCAAGAAAAAAAATGGTGGAGGGAAAAACCAAAAGAAGTTATATTTAGAAAAAGAGTCAAACCATTCTCCTTAATATAACTAGATTTAACCATCCAAAATACAAGTTTCCAAGCTCTCATCTTTCATCTACTTGTCATCACATGCGAGTGGGTTTATGTTGTGCTCATCCCATGGCACAACATAAGCTAAAGAGATGCCTAATTAATTATGTAAACATAATTAATTATCCATTTGCATTTAAATCAAAAAGCAAACTACAAAGAGAACAAAATAGAATAAAATAACACTAGTAATATATATACATAATATACATTAATATATTAAATCAATACTTGATTTAATATACCGGCTTTCATAAAGTCGGCTAGTACTAAAAACGCCCGATTAAAAATTAGTATATCTAATATATCATTTTAATTGAACTCCCGCGAGTATCAACATACCGCCACTATACTCTTTTAGCTCAAGCAACGATACCCTATGTGTAGGACTCTAAAGACTCGACAATATGCGAACAGTGAATCATAGGATCAAATTCGATTGATCTGAAACAATTTCAGATCAATCCTCTCATGGGTTCGACCGACAAACCGTCAGCGGTACTAGCTGCACGTAACGGCAACCCATGTATTGAACGAAAAGAAGTTCAACAAGTAAGCATGTCCGAACTCCTAATGAGCCTATCGGTGACAGTTTCCGTACAGTCCGGTCTTTTCGTCTAGAATATCACATATCGAGTTTAGAGGGTGGAAATCGTCAGACCCCTAATAACTCGATAAGTTATGCTGACCGATGACTTATAAACCTTAAAGATACAACTAATAACACTTATCAGGTTATCTCACTTGCTGTGGCTACAGACTCCTGATTATATTCATGCCCTGCTGTAACACCTTAGAATGCGATTAGTGTTAAATAAGTGATATAGTGCGGGTTTTTAATAAAATTTAATCAATAATTGTTTTCACATATTTTTTTAATTAATTAATATTTTATTTAATTATTTTTGTACTTGCACACACATGTGCATGTTAATTAGGGTTAAGGATGGGCTAACCATGTTTTGTTAGCACGGCACCTTAACCATTATATTGTTATGTCATCTATATGTATATATTTAGTTTACTTGTAAAAGGGTTTTGTTTTAAAATTGGAAAGAGAAAGAGAAGAGTTGAATTTTGAGGAATGATTGAGGCATGTGCAAGCATGGAGGCCATTTAGTGAAGAGAGAGAGAGAGAGAGCATGGCTTACTCCCACCTCACACTCTCACTCTCTCATTTCTTTACCTCGCTTTCTCTCATTTCCTTACAAACTTTCACCCTCTCATTTCTTCCTTTCCACATTCACAAAACCTTCTCTTGATTATATTTTCACCACTAACCATAAGCCTAAACCTTCATCAAATCTCACTAAAACTTCACTAAACTTGCTTAAACTCTCTTGTGATGACTTGGAGCTTGGAAAGTTAGGGTTTTTCCTAAGTTTTGGTGATGTAGTAATCTCAAACTGTTAATTAGGCTTTAAGGAAGTTGTGTGCTAATTAGTTTCAGTTTTAAACCTTAAAGTTATAGTTTTATGATAAATATCGTATTTTTCTCAGCTTGTTATGTCTCTGTTGAATCTGCTATGGTTACGATGATCCGCAAATTAATCTAACAACACAGTAGTTTGATGTTAGACCCCTGATGATACCCTAGAAACCCGGACCCCGCCCGTCACCAATGGACCGGCGACATTCCCGGTATGGCCGGCGCCGCCGATTTTTCAAAAGCCTGGGAAGTTGGGTTTTGTGGGTAGCTCTCTGTGGGTCACTTGGGACTTTTGGTACACTTTGTTTTTCCTATATTATCTGTAGGAAAAATCTGGGACCGTTTAGCTAGATTCAAGTGTTTCGGCAACGTGCGATACGGATTTGTCCGACTTTGGTTTAAGTGTTTCGTGCGTTATCCGCCGCAGGGTTGGTCTAGGGAGTCGTTGCACACATTTAGCCCGCTAAGCTAACGCTTGGTAGCTTATGGGAGCCAATTCGTTAATTTGGCGTTGTGTTCGAGTCTGATTTGAAAGGTTACTAATTTCATGAGTATTGGTTTTGTGTGATATTGGGATCACAGGAAGGGACTTCGGACGCAGCCAGGAAGGGGAAGGATGTGATCGGATACACCTAGCTCAAGATCGTCCGGTGAGTAGATTTAACATCTACGGAGGAATCGCCTGTATGGCGCTAAATGTCGAGAGCTAGATTCAGTGATATAACCCTATGCTTATACGTATATATATTGATTGTGCATGAGCACCATTTTGCACATCCCATTACCTGTTGCACGTTGACATAGTATTAATTGGACACTGCACTATTACTAACGGTTCATATTGCATGAGCACCGAATTGTATGCCAAACACACACCGTTAGTAATTACCATGACACACACACTATAGAAATTACCATCGATAATATATTGTACCGCTTCCATTATTGTTAACAGTTAGATATTGGTTCTTGTTCTATTGCATCATACGTACATACATACATGCATACATACATACATTGCTATAGTTACATATTCACTCTCATATGATGTTGTATTTTGATTGCGTGGAATTAGGAAACCGCCAGATACTTTTGAAACTTGATATATTTAAAAAGAGCGGTTTTCCCTTAATATGCTCACATTGCTGTTTTATGCTGCATACATCATACTTCACGGATATATGCATTGAGATACCGTTTTCATGAGATTTCTGGATTTGAGAACCGCGGATATATTTTTCAAAGGAAATTATAAACTGTTTTTAAGAAATGCGGTTTCTCGTGATGTGATTTCGAGGCGTCCACCATGAGTTTTCTTGGTTCTGAGCTTATTTTCGAGACCCGATTCGAGCAGTTGGACGATCTGTCTGCGGGTACAAGGTGGACCCGGTATGGTACCCCGGGGCAAGAAAGGATTGTTGTGCAGTAGACGATGAGCCTGATAGAGTGAGTACTACCTACCGGTGATTGTATGGAAACTCGACGGATATCCGGAGGATACCGTTTTGGAGTTATGAGATAAGATAGATATGAGGGCCGATCTGAGTATGCAGCGCCTGAAATATTGGGATTTGGGGTGTCGCTGATGGACACCGGTTTTCCATGATGATGATTCATTGATGAGGTTTTATGTTTTATCCCATACTCAGGATTTATTTGATATGCACTGTTTCATGTAGTTGTTGTACCCTGGTAGTGTACCTTGATCATGATTTGTTGCATATCTGTATTGTTATACTTATGCTATCAGATTGCATATTTCAGATAATCGCTTTCGTGCATACTTGCGATTATCTGTACGATATTATTTACTATTCACGAATTGGCAACTCACCCCCGTTGTTCCACAGTGTTTTGCAAGTTTGACCCTCAGTGTATTCGTGGCAGGGCTCTTTATTGCATCTACATCTGCGGATACCGCTACTGTTGGTCGTGATTTTGTTATAGGTGGGTTTTTGCGGTTATCCGTATGATTCCGTTGTATATCTTATTTTGTATCTAGTACTCTCCATCTACCACTGTACATATCATAATATTGCATTATTATATTCCCCATTCTTATGTATTTTACGAATAAACAGGTGCTTTTGACCCATGTTTGCTACATAGTACATGTTACAGGTTCTAGGAGCAAAAACAGTGAAAAAGATAAAAGATGACGTAAAAGTGAGACTTTGACCAACAAAGAGAAGGATCTTGATCAAGCCTACATGAAAAACAGTTCACAAAGCAAGGTTCAAGACGTCGACACAAAGCGAACGGTTAAAGCTCACTACAACTACTCACTGTGAAGATCTGAAGAAACCTAGAAGCCAATTTGAGAAAAGAACTGAAGAAATAGGAAGACAAAAATGACCAGAGCCAGAACACCAACTTTCATGAGCCAACTCTTCTGTTTGGCCGCGGAACCGCGGCTAAACCATGCCTACGGCCGTGGTTCCGCGGCGGTGTTAAGGAAATATGGAATAAAAATTTTACCATAATTAATGCGGCGCTGACTTAGTCTACCTAAGGGCAATTTTGTAAATGTAGACATGCGGCAATTGTAAACCTAGGGTTTTCTATGTCCTATAAATAAAAGCCCAATTCCTTGTATTAGTTCATGCCTCCTTTCATTAATAAAATTCAGAATTCTTTTTGGAGAGCATCAATTTAGGAGTAAGTTTTCAATTCCTGCCCTAGGTAATTTCTATTCTTACCCTAGTTAAATTTAATTTCTTGCCCTAGTTAGAAAATTAGATCTTTTATTCTCTGCCCTAAATAAATATTTTTCAATTCCCTAATGAGCGAGTAGTCTCCTCGCTTGTTAGGGTTAGTTTTGGGGAAGGTTTGAGAGATGAAGATCTCTCACCCCTTTCTTGCCCGTCATATATTTTCATAGGACTTCATGCATACATGCACATACCGCTCCCTACGGCACCCTATCCCACGAGGCAGCGGTGATACCGTAGTGTAAAGGCCCGGTTGAGCGTGTCTTCCATGGAGGTTAGGGTAAGGATTGATAAAGGAAGGACAAGAAGCTAGAGGAAGAAACATCTTCCCGAATGGTTCTAATCCACTTTATTAATAATTACCATAACTCCTAATAGATCTTCATATGGGTATAGAAAGCGGTGAGATTTATTGACTTTCCAAACTTAACCTAAATCTAACCCTAGCAAGATTTAGATCTAGATTAATTTAGTTTTAAGATTCAATCAATCCGTTCACACCGTTCGGAATTAACTCGTAAGAGCAATTAGGAAATTCACAACATCCCTGTGGACCGACCCGTACTCACCGACTAGCTACCAAGCGATGCCGTTCTTGATTGCGGTTACTAGATAATTTTTGAGACGAATCAAATGGCGCTGTTGCCGGGGATGGCGTATTATTTTCTTTTTTGCAATTTCGGGTTAATATAAACTAAAAAAATCATAAAAATCTGAAAAATTAAAACAATATATGAAAAATTTATCATCTTTGTATTTTGTGAAGGGTAATTTTTGTTTGAATTTTGCAGGATCTACAATCGAGACGGATCTGAAAAAATCCAGAATGCGAAACAGAGAAAGGTAGATCAGAACAGAAAGGGATTGGTACAACAGAGCAGCACAATTTTTTCAGAGACCTGAAGCTTCAACGCCGCCGCCCTTCCGCCGCGCAAGCGCTCTCCCACCGCGGATCCGCGGTCCCTCTGCCACGTCAGCGCGCGAGTTTTGCACTGTTTGCTCCTCTTTTCCCTCTTCTGCCAATCCCCATATATCTTTTGTCAAATTTTCTGCAGGATTCTTTGCGCTAAAAAAATCTTCCCTTCCAATAATTGATCTTGTGCAGGATTATTTGCGCCGTGCTTAAAATAAAAATTGATTGCAAGAAATATTTTCTGCTTTGCATACCTTTAATCTTTTTTTGCAAAAATTTCCAAATAAAGAGAAAAAGGAAAAACGAAATTTTTTTTAAAAAAAGACTTACAACTTGTCTCTAAGAAATCCTTGCACCACCTACCTTCTTTCTCTTCTCCTTCTAACATCATGGGTACCCCACCTCGTAAATCTCTTGCCGAACTTTGGTATCCTGAACCTAACTTTGCTTCATACGTCAATTGTTTCAGTCGATTTAAAGACGATCCCTCCATGCCCAAAATTTCTTTGAAAGATCAAATAGAAGTATCTAGGAGAACCAGTTTGACGTTGCAAACCACTTTGTGTCAACCATGTCCACCTTCACCACCTTCGTACGTTGATACCAATTTTTCGAGTCCTGTTGTAACTCCTAAACCGATGTCTATTGCTGAGCATATTGCACAATCTCGTAGCCGATCTTTCACTCCTCTCCACACATCCAGTTATTGGGATCAATAAGTCCATTCACCTTTTTATCTAAATGTTGATCCCACTCCTGTCTAACCATCCAATTCCTACCAGTCCTACCCGACTTTCCCACCTTCACTAGACACTGCTTCTACATAGCCATTTGGGAGTTTCATGTATCCAAACAATTTCGAATCTTTTACCGAAACCTTTTCACAACCCCTGTCTAGTTTGGAACAGTCGTTGGAAAATTATATTTTAGCAACAAACAAAATGATTAGGAATGTGGATGCGTCCATTACCGCCCTTATGCAACCTAGTGAACCGGCAGCTAGTTTCCAACTAGCTTCAAATTTTTCAATGTATGAGGAGGCGATTGGACAGAGTGAGAATTTGAGAGGAGCGAGCGAGTTCTACACCTTTCCAAATCAAACCTACCCATACCCAATTGAAGCCCACACCTCCGGTTTTCCATCGATTGTCCCAAATGATTCACAAGTTGAAAATAAAATATCTAACGAGTTGTGTGACTTTGTAGTGCTTGATTTGCCAGATTGTGAAGAATCCCTTTCGAGTGAAACCACACCTAATCCTTTTGACCTTTACACCTCCACTTTAGAACCTGAATTGATAAATATCCATGCTTTTGATGAGGTGTCAGAAAAAAATGATTTTCACTTGATTGAGGATATAGACGCCGGGAATATTTTGGATGATGAACCCGTAGATTTGATTGAAATTTTATGTCCAATTCATCATCCCGAGTCATTAAATGTTTCTCCCGAACTTCATATGCGTCTTGATTTTGATGATAATGGCATGGATAGGCTAAATTTTGAAGAGAATTATGAGGATAGTTCTGAGGAGAGTATTGAGGATAATATTGAGGTTGAACCATTTTTGTTTGATGTGTCGGATTTTCCAATTCATCCTCCTGAACCTTTAACTGTTATATCACCCTCCCTCCTTTCCATCGTTCCGACCACGCAAAAGATCACGCTTGAAGACTGTGAACTTGAAAAATTTCCCTTTGAATCTGACACAGTTCTCACAGCCGATAACACTTACGAGTATTTCACTTTTCCGGACGATGTTGATGACTCACCGCCCGAGTTTGAGTCCTTTGAAATTTCAGATGAGTTAGTTAAACCATCAGACTCTGTGGCTTCCAGTCGTTTCGAACCATTGATGGAATCTTTCAAATTCGAGACAGTTTATTACGGTGAGAATGAGACTATCCCTAATTCACTCCCTTTCGTCCTTCCTATCGTTCCGACCTTGCAAGAGACCGTTAAGCTTTCATCTCCAATACCAAGTTCGACGTACCCATGTTTGCTCACGAATCTTGAGGGGTTTAATCTCATTTTTCCGCGGGTTGATAGATTAGCACAATCGCTTTCTACACATCAGTCATTACAAATTGTGCTAATTTATACACTTCATCCCCACGCTCAAATTCGTATTACCACTTTCTTTGGTTCTTCCAATCTTCCTTTAATGATACCGAGTGTTGATGAATCACAATCCGCTATTTTGAGTTCGATAATTTTCAATTGGACCTTCGATGAAAGTTTCGAAGATATTTTCGCCGACGAACTCGCATTCTTAAACGATACGAATTTTATGATTAATCAACCTCCACTCGAAGAAGTAGAACCACTACCATTTCTTTATTCCCTCCTCCATTCTCCTCCACCGAGACCGTCTACCGTTTCTACCTCCACACGGTCTCGTTTACTTCTCATTTCTTTTCTTTCTACTCCATTCTTTCACCAACTCTACCTTTATCACGATAGAATTTTTGAATGGTTGGTGCTAACTTTCGGCTTGTGTAAGGCCTTGTTTAGTTTGGGGAGGACCTTGTTGTATATATGTATATATATTTTTTGTTTTCTTTTTCTATAAAAAAATTAAAAAAAAATTCAAAACATTAAAAAAAAATTATAAATAAATAAACAGGGGAGTGCCGACATTTTGACTCTCTTGGTGTAGCATGACAGTGAGGACACTGTCAAGTTTAAGTTTGGGGGTATGCTCGGTAAGTTTTCTTCCTTCGCATTCATGTGTATATTTTTGCATTTGCATACATATTTTAAAACCTATAAAAATTGAAAATTTTCAAAAATTATAAAAATTAATGTATTCAATTTGGTCTAATTGATTTGAGTTTAACAAAAAGGCTGACTAGCTAGGAACAACTAGATCTAGACTTAGTAAATTAAAAACCCTAAAAATAAATTTTCTTAAATTTTAACGGTAGAAAGTATATGTCTTTGTAGTTTATTTAGAAATAGGTAAATTTTGAGTTCACGTCTTGGGCTAAGTTAAAACAAAGGAAAAGTATTTATATTTTTATTAGAGTACAAATTTGAAAAATAATTCCTAGCTTAAGTCTAGATTCTGAAAATGTATACCCTACAAATTGCACAAACACGCACCTTGAAACTTGGAATAGTAGAGGAGACCTTGAAATGCTCTTGTCTAAAGTCCTTAGTACGATGAAAAATAAAAAATACAAGTGTGAATAAAAAAAATGAACACTGGTTTTTGTGATTACTTAAGACTGCAAAAATAGAAAAATATTTCGCGAGGGTGCTTCATCACCTAGTGCGTTAGACCAACTGGTTTGGGAGTCACTGCTAAAAAGCCTTAGGTGTTACAAGACTAGGAAGTACGCTTTAAAGTGCAAACGCATTTTGTAATCGGTCGTTGGTACCTCAAGAAGTATTAACGGTGGCATGAAGGATGTGTAAGCAAAATTCATTTAAAAATTCACCAATTAAAAAGTGCTTTGGACAACGGACAAGGGTATGATTGCTTGATTTGAATTTCCAAGTGTAGGGATGATATACACACACACGTAGGGATATGTGATTGGAGTTTAGATGAGAGAAAGGAATGAAGAATAGAACTTGTATCTTTAGTAAAGTTGATAAAAATTTCTAAGTGGAGATGGAACCCTAGAAGGAAAACTTAAGAGATGTCGAAAGCTAAATAGGTCTACAAAACATATATAATCTTAAGTTAGATGATAAGGAAGTGTGAAGAATATGGGTGGATAATTTACGAGTCGACGATAATAGAATTCCTTGTTAGAAAACCTAATTGGAGAATTAAAGTCGAAAAGCCAAATTGATAGGATTTTGTAGGTAGTATCCGCTGAAAACCCTCAGGAGACAACACTCCTCGTACTAGGGACACCTAGAGGTTTAACGGCTTGTTGCACGCGCTCAGTGCAATCGCGATTCCCTGCGAAAGTGCGGTTAGGTTTTTGTCAACTAAAACTAAGTTTTCTCGAGGACGAGCAAAAGATAAGTTTGGGGGTATTTGTTCATATCATAATATTGCATTATTATATTCCCCATTCTTATGTATTTTACGAATAAACAGGTGCTTTTGACCCATGTCTGCTATATAATACAGGTTACAGGTTCTAGGAGCAAAAACAGTGAAAAAGATAAAAGACGGCGTAAAAGTGAGACTTTGACCAACAAAGAGAAGGATCTTGATCAAGCCTACATGAAGAACAGTTCACAAAGCAAGGTTTAAGACGTCGACACAAAGCGAATGGTTAAAGTTCACTACAACTACTCACTGTGAAGATCTGAAGAAACCTAGAAACCAATTTGAGAAAAGTACTGAAGAAATAGGAAGACAAAAATGACCAGAGCCAGAACACCAACTTTCATGAGCCAACTCTTCTGTTTGGCCGCGGAACCGCGGCCAAACCATGCCTGCGGCCGCGATTCCGCGGCGGTGTTAAGGAAATATGGAATAAAAATTTTACCATAATTAATGCGGCGCTGACTTAGTCTACCTAAGGGCAATTTTGTAAATGTAGACATGCGGCAATTGTAAACCTAGGATTTTCTATGTCATATAAATAGAAGCCCAATTCCTTGTATTAGTTCATGCCTCCTTTCATTAATAAAATTCAGAATTCTTTTTGGAGAGCATCAATTTAGGAGTAAGTTTTCAATTCCTGCCCTAGGTAATTTCTATTCTTGCCCTAGTTAAATTTAATTCCTTGCCTTAATTAGATAGTTAGATCTTTTATCCTCTGCCCTAGATAAATGTTTTTCAATTCCCTAATGAGCGAGTAGTCTCTCGCTTGTTAGGGTTAGCTTTGGAGAATGTTTGAGAGATGAAGATCTCTCACCCCTTTCTTGCCCGTCATATATTTTCATAGGACTTCATGCATACATGCACACACCGCTCCCTACGGCACCCTATCCCACGAGGCAGCGGTGATACCGTAGTGTAAAGGTCCGGTTGAGCGTGTTTTCCATGGAGGTTAGGGTAAGGATTGATAAAGGAAGGACAAGAAGCTAGAGGAAGAAACATCTTCCCGAATGGTTCTAATCCACTTTATTAATAATTACCATAACTCCTAATAGATCTTTATATGGGTATAGAAAGCGGTGAGATTTATTGACTTTCCTAACTTAACCTAAACCTAACCCTAGCAAGATTTAGATCTAGATTAATTTAGTTTTTAGATTCAATCAATCCGTTCACACCGTTCGGAATTAACTCGTAAGAGCAATTAGGAAATTCACAACATCCCTGTGGACCGACCCGTACTCACCGGCAAGCTACCAAGCGACGCCGTTCTTGATTGCGGTTACTAGATAATTTTTGAGATGAATCAACCACTTACATGTATTTGACTTAGAGACGAGATTGTGAGGATCGATATTGTATTATTGGTGACTCTAGGTGTCGCGCTCGTGTGAGCCGGTTTTTATTTCATGTTGTGATGTTGTTCTGCTTCCTCTTTGATTATTTCTTCGCTACGGCGTCGTGTGTGTGTGTGTGTGTGTGTGTGTGTGTGTCTGTGTGTGTCTGTGTGTCTGTTGTGATTGTGTTCCGTCTTTTGGCATGAGTTGGTCCCGTTTGGGGATGCCATTTATTTATTCTATATTTGTATCCGTTTGGGGCTAGTTTTTACATAGGAGATGCTGCCGAAATTTTTAATAAAATAAATTTAAGTTGAGATTTTATAACTTGAGATTTTTTAAAAATGTTTTTAACTACTGTTTTATCACTTTACTTCTTTTCTTGATTTAGATTTCTGGGTTTTTTCCGGCTTACTTGAATTGCGTTACGCCTTTTGACGTCGCGTGATTTAAATGCCAGTCGAGTTCCTAAATTGGGTCATGACACTTGCACAGCACGATATCTAATCCCTATACCGGGAGAGATAAATCACTTCCGAACGCTCACTGCTTTTATGTAGCTCGGGACTGCACCCAACTAAAATATGTTTGCACGAATCAATAGAGCCGTGTTACGGTAGTAATCTAAGTACAGTGGGAACCACACAAGACACTATGACGATCTCAGGTTTACAGACTACTCTGTACTCATGTCACTAAAGAACTGTTGTCACGCCCCGCTTCCCAGTGTACGAAAACGGAGACGTGGCGGACCCGCAACGTATTTACTAAGAAATAAATACGTTAAGCGTAATTAAGCAATATATGTATAAAATGCACAAGAATTGACAAGAGATATAAAATGAACAACAACTTTTATTAACATTCATCTTTACAATACATCTGCTTTGAAAACAAAAATACAATGATATAAAGCAATGCCTAAACAGTGGCATACCAAATGAAAAGTAAGTATAAGAAGCTAGAAGTCCTGCTGGGAAGTGAGCTGGTCCACGTCCTCCTGGCTAAGGCACTATCTCGAGAGAGTCTTGTCCTTCTGACGAACATTCCAAAGAAAGAAATAGATAGACATGTCGTCAGCGCACTAGCGCTCGGTAAGTCCCAAAAGAAAAAAAGGAATATAGCAAGTAATTAGAATTGAACTAGTTAGATGTACAGGTATAAGATTGCTATTCTAACGTAGTTGTTTGTAGTTTGGTATATAAGATTGCTATTCTAACGTAGTTGTTTGTAGTTTGGTAGATTGGAGAGTCCATGGTATTTTACTGTAAAATTTGACTTTTGTTACTATCTTGATGGTATTTTGATAAAACTTGTAATTCTTTCATTTGAAAAAATATAAAGTTATTATATTTTGAAAATATATGGATTTGTAATATTTATATAATTATAAAAAATTGATTTTATTTAAATAGAAAAATGCGTTTTTCTTAAAACCCGTATTTAAAAACCTTTCAAGACCGAATGCTCCGTGAGAAGGTCTGCATCTCGCTCTACTAGCCCAAGGATGTGCGATAATCCGCACGATCTAATAGTGTGTCTCCTAAAAGGGTTGTAGAGGCTTATTTGCAAAGGAATTTTAAAATACAATTCCAAAAAAACCGTTTTTATAGTAAATGGTATTTTAATGAAATATTTTCTCGAAACATAAATCTACATGAAAGAGTTATCGTGCTATGGAACCATGTGTGTTTGTGAGGGGTAGGTCATTACCCCGTGAAGTTTTCTAAAGGTATATTTAACAAAAAAAATACTAAAAGAGAGATATGTGAAGTTCATGGTGTTCTAGTGTAAAAGTTAAGTTAAAACTATTTTGCATGATATTCTTGATTAAAATTTGGTTCTAAACATTGGTTTTATGTTAACAAGTATGGTGTAGAAATATGCATGAAGAAAATGTAAGAAAAAGTCGAATTTTAGAGATTTAAAAGAAGATGTCGGTGTTAACTCTACTTTCGTCATATTTTACGAAAAAAGACTTTCATAGAAGAAGGAGAGAGATTGGAAGGGACTTACAAGTTGGTTAGGTTAAGAGAAGGTAGAAGGGGGGAGGGTTGTCGTCGTGGTGTCGCGGGGTCGCCGGAACTTTATCGCTTACTAACCTCTCTTCTACTCCACTTGTACTTGAGAAATTTTGAGAATTTTGGCTATAATTTCTAGAATGATGAAGGGCCAGGGAATGGGGTAGTATTTATAGTGTGGAATTAGGGTTTTGGAATAAAATGAATTAAAATGCATTAAAAAGATGATAAATAGGAAATTGAGGGGTCTCTATTTGATGAGCAATCAAACAGTGCAGGGGAGTTAGGGGTAGGGAAAAGACTTGTGTGCAAAGATCGGGCATCTTTTGCCACAAGCCGACCGTCGGTACCGGCCCAAGAAGAGATCTCGCCGGTCGATATATGGAGAGGGGCCGTCGGATTGATGCCACATGTTCCTCTCTATATTAATACTCTTTTGCCAATGTTTATTTTTTCAGACTTTTCATTTTTATGTGCATTGCACGTGTAAATTTTTGGGCTTCCAAAAAGTTTAAAAGAAAAATCAGAAAAAATATAATGTGTCTGATGGGGTTCGAAAACAGGGGCTACGTCACAGTAGTGCAAGGTTTTACCAGTGAGCTACAAGTGTTTTCTTGCTGTTCTTAATCAAAAATTAACTTATAAATTGTACTCAGGCTTTTAAACTCCTTTCTGTACATTAAACTGAAAAATTTTATACTGTAAATTCAGAGTTGTTATAACTATTGTCTGTCATTGGTACAATACCATTCAGGAGTTCTTAGGTGAGTCCATCAAGTGTACTCATCCAATGACCACATGTATACAATCATCGGTATCAAACAACAATGGCTATGGGGTCAGCCATCGCCCCATACAGGGTTATGAAACGTATACACTAGTCTAAACGAGAATATCGATGCTCAATCTCGATACTCTTACGACTAAGGACATTTAAGGATTTGCTTATGAACTACCATGCCCCACTACTATGATCTCCATCATAGTCCTCCTGCTAATCAAGCAAAATTCTAGGGGTTTTACCTCATGTATTATCAATACGTGATACTGAGTAAAACATATATACACGATAGATAAAGTCACGTCGGATAGCATACTATCATCTCGAGTATGATTGTTCTCTATATAGGTCATCCTTTAATTACATCCAACAACCATAGAACGGTTAGCAAACTAAACAATTTACAAGCTTTTTCTTTTTGTTGTAATAAACAATTTACGAATCTTAAATTACCAAATCATCCCTAAAACATGCTATCGTCTCGCATCGCATACAAACTTTACCCATTAGCAATAAATAGTCAAGGCATATTTACTGAAAACTATCCTATGGTTTGACCCTTTACGGGAAACCATCTTGTGGTTTCTTCTTTAGCCAAAACCCACCATAAGTATGAAATGTTAGCGGAAAACCACCCTGCAAGATGGTTTCCTGCTCAAATTATAGAACTGTATGATGGTTTTTTGCTAAAATTATCAAACCACGACATGTTTTTTTATTAATATCTCTATTTGGTGTAAGTGAAAATAAGTGGTAGAAATGTCATTTTATTACATACTTAGCAACATAGAGGTTTCTCGCTAATAGCGCATACTTTAGGGTGGTTTTTGGTTAGAGAAAAAATCACTGGATGGTTTCTTGTAAAAAAGTCAAACTATATGGCTGTTTTTGGTAAATAACCTAATAATCAAATAACAATAAGTAATTCGCATAAGCATCCAACACCGTAGCCTCTCCAGGTTCCAACCTTCTTAGAAATACCCAACATGTCTAGAGGTAGGGACTTAAAAGGGAGATATAGGTGCTATCATGTTCGAAGCCAATAGTCGTAGATAGACGGATTCAAATATGGAAATAAATAGTTATAAATGAAAATTATTATTAGTACCGGGAAAAAGTCGAAGCGTGCGTGCGCACATATATATGAAATAAATACTAGGAAAATATAGCAACTAATGGAGGCCTTGATCTCCTTCAGATGTTGTCCTCCGTCGATCTGTCGTGAGCGTTGATGAAGGGTTGAGATTGGTGTTGAAGGTTGTCTCCTTCGATGCGTGGATCTCAATAGGTTGATTTTGAGGTGAAACCGAGCTACCTGCAAAGAAGTCCCGGGGTGGTTGTACCACCATGGACCCTCCGACGGTCAAGTTAGCCAAGGAATTTGAGTAGAGTAGCGGCTTGTTGGATTGGAATTGCCTTTCCTCAGTCATCTGGGAGAGGGTTTTTTATAGTGGTCACATGGAGCGAGCTGGCGTGAGATCTTCGCCGTCAGTTACGCCCCTGACGTTACGCCTACGTAAATAGCGGGATCCCTCCATTAATGACGAGATACGCTTGTTAATAGGGGATAAGATGACGTGGAACGTGGGATGTTGGGTAGCGGATATCTCGCTTCTGGAGAGATATGCGGAGTCGTGGCGGAGGCCCTTGGACTCTGCGTTCTTGGTTGTTCGGTAGAACTGGGGAGGCTTAGCTCGGTGGGAGGCTCGGAGGTGAGCGGGAGGCCGAGGAAGCTCGGTTCTGTGATAGTTCGGAGGCGAGCTAGGAGGGATTAGGAAGCTCAGCGTGTAGGAAGGCTCGAAGGCGAGCTGATGGTTATTTGTAAGGCGAGCATAGGAGTGTTCTGGGAGGCCATCGAAGGTCGGGTCAATCCTCGGGGCGAAGACCCGGGGAATGCCTTCAATGTATCGTGCTTGCTCCTGTCCCGTAAGCCCCGGGACACGTCATCTATCATGTGTCATGATCTGTGGAATTCCCACTTATGAGTATCATCATTATCCCCCCACTCTTGTCCCGACCTATTTATGAGTCGGGTCTAAAGTGGTCTGATCAGTTTTTTGGGCGCAGCCTGTTGCCAAAAATCTATCGGCGCGGATTTCCGGGGTGACTTGGTGTAGGGCAGTTGTGTCATTCAAATTTATGAGCCTGCGTGGCGTATTCCGGGTGCTTGGATCTCTGCGTGCATCTTTGATGAAATCAGTGGATCAGGGAAAGGATCGTGCATTAAAGAAGGGGCGCCGATTCGCTCGCATGTCTATTGAGGTTCAGGCCACGTGTCCGACGCGGATTGGTGGATGCGACAGGCTGTCGCTGTCGCCTGCGGCCGAAGGGACGTCTCCAATGGTCGTTCGACATGTGGGGTTTCGACGGCTGGCAAACGCGATGCTTCGTTTTGGTGGGAATTGATCAGGGCCGTCGGATGCTTCCCCTCGAGTTGTATAAGTAGGAGGGGTATCCCCTAGGGTCAACATTTCCGCTATTATTTTCCTTCGTTGCGAGAGATTGCTCGGCGTTACTCTCTTTTTTCAGATCAGATCTCCTGCGCCTTTCCTCGGCGAAACCTTCCCTTTGAATCAGGTTAGATGTCTTTCTCCGAGGAGTCTGTAGAATTTGTTAGGATCGAGTCGGGCGATAAGGTTCCAATTGTTGGAGCCGAGTCTAGGGTGTTTTCTCCCGCCTCTTCAGCTGCCCCATCTGCGTCGGGTTCCCCCATAGAGTTAGGGCTACCCGCGCCGCTCGTCGCCAGGTGACGGTAAGGGCCTCTAAAGTGCACATCGGGAACGCTCGCGTTGCGCCCTCCATCTTGAGAAACATGGACGAGCTTACCGAGATTCGGGCTCGCTTCCACATTCCTCCTAGCTATTTGCTTCGTTTAGTTAGGGAGAATGAAAGGGCGGATCAGGTATAGGGTAAGGAGATTGCTCTGTATCTGGATGCATTCTGGGCTAGAATGCGTCTGCCCTTTCCACCCAAAGTATGTAGGGTACTTCTTTGCTTCTAACTTGCCCCGGGCCAGCTAGTGCCGAACTCGTGGAGAATTCTCCTAGGGTTCCTGGTTCGGTTGAAACTTGACGACATCCCTTTCAGCCTGACCCTTCTTACTTCCTTCCTCTGTTACAAAAATCACCCTGGCACCCGCAAGGATGAGCCGAGCTGGGTGTATATTTCTTTCAAAAAACGTAAGGGAGGGATAGACGGGTCAGGAGTAGTAGTCGTTCCTTCTTCCATTCACGAATGGAAGAAGAAGTTTGTATTCGTTAGGCCACCCAAGGGAGAGAATTGGCATGTGCCTATACAGTGGCACATGGCCGACTGCCCACGGGCGAAGCAGTCGTCCTCTCCTGAGGTGAGGGCGGTGTCCATGTGGGAGCCGATCCAGCGGGCCGATGTCTTGCTTTCCGAGCAGGTCCTTAGCTGGGTCGGGCTCAGCCCCGCGCGCTTCATGGGTAAGTTAGGAGCTTGGACGATCTGTTTAGACTTGAATAATTTTCTTTTGCCCTTCTTGCATCACTAACATTTCTGTGTATTCTCCTTTTGCAGGACAAATGGACCGATCTAGGATCCTAGCTGCCATACCCGCTACGTCCCAGAAGAAGGCCAGGGGCATGAGCTTGTCCCGAGCTGGCCCGAGCTCGGCCCTGAAACCATCTCCACCGGCGAGGCCTTCCACATCGCCCCGAGGCCCCGATGACCGCCGCGGGGTAGCCAGAAGCACACGCGAGACCCGGAATCCCGGGCGAGGGAGGAGGAGGGAATCGAGGTTCCCCTCAAGAGGAAAAGGACGGTCTCCCGTACGCCGTCGACTGAGATCCCTGAGGGGATCCCGTGCAGGAAGGGGATGTCTGCTTCGTGGTCCCCTCGGGGCTTTTCGTCGCCGACAGATTGCTCATGAATATGGAGCAGTCGGCCGGGGGTAAGATTCCCCGGGGGACCCTAAAGGCCCAAGTGGCCGCCATTACTCAGGAGGCAGTTCAGGTTGGTATCCGTTTAAATATTATCTTAAGTGCCCTTTCTTGGTCTGAACGCCTCTAAATCCATCTGCTGCTTTCCTTAGGTCCTACAGCATTGCGCCCTTATCGTCAACATAGAATCCGAGGAGATTGCCCGGGCATGAGGAAGTAGTGGGAATCGTTTTCGGAGGCAGAGGATTTGTGCGTTCAGCTGTGGCAGGAGAAGGAGAAGACAGCCGCCCTTGAAACCCTGTTGGCCGCCGGGGAGCTCATGATCTCTAAGTTCCAGGAGTCCTACCGACTTCTGAGCAAGTCCTACCAAGCCGTCGAGGTCAAGTTGGAGGAGTTGGGCAAGCGCTACGCCATAATGAAGAAGGCGATGGACGCCAGCAAGAGGGAGACTGAGGCTGTGCTTAAGGCGGCAAAGATCGCCGAGCTACAAGCTCGCAAGTCGGTGGACTTGTACAAGGCGTCAGACCAGTTCTATGCCAACATCGGCGAAGCTTCTGCCATCATTTGGCATGAAGCTCTTGATGCCGTCAAGACGTCAATGCCGGAGTTTGCCGACAGTGAGCTCCACGCTCAGGTCCCGCTTTCGGTGGACACGCCGCAAGCGGTTGGCTCCGGAGGAGGGGCGGTTACGGAAGTAGAAGCTCTAGCACCTGAGGGTTGTGCCGAGCAAGGCGAGATCCGAGCCGAGCCTGCAGCCTGAGCTTCTGTTTTTCCTTTTATTTTTCTCAAATTTTGTAAGCCTCCGGGTACTTTTTGTAAGGCTGAGGAGCCCAGAATACCTTGTAAATACTTTCGGAACATGAATAAAACTGGGTTTATTTTGCTCTGCATGACTGTATTTCTCGAGCAAGTACTTGAGCTTATCGGTCTTTTCCTCAATTCAAGTGTTAGGCCATAGGTCGATGATCGACCTTTTAGATGACGATCGTGCGTCGAGTGTAAGTTAATTAATCGCCAATTGCAGGAAGGTCAGTCCCCTCCCTCCCCCGGAGTCAAAGTGGTGATCGTTTACTTAGAATACATCGGAAGGTCCCTATTGGGTCTGCGTTGACTGATTCCCCCCTGATGTAGTTCCTAGACCTTTCTTTTGGGATGGTAGGACTTTATCACTCGGAGGTTTAACTGAGTAGGGATCTGCGCGTTGCCCCATGGCGGGGCTTCAATCTATAGCGTCGGCGGGTAGGAAGTTACCCGCTAAGGACTGAACAAGCAGGGAAGCTGCTCGGTGGCCTCTTGGTAAGGGCTTTAGATTCTTGGCGTCGATGGGTAGGGAACTACCCGCCAGGGATTGACCGAGCAGGGAAGCTGTTCGGTGGCCTCTTGGTGAGGGCTTCGATCCTTAGCGTAGGTGGGTAGGAAGTTACCTGCTAAGGATTGACCGAGCAAGGAAGCTGCTCGGTAGCCTCTTGGTGAGGGCTTCGATCCTTAGTGTAGTTGGGTAGGAAGTTACCCACTAAGGATTGACCGAGCAAGGAAGTTGCTCGGTGGCCTCTTGATGAGGGCTTTAGATCCTTGGCGTCGGTGGGTAAGGAAGTACCTGCTAGGGATTGACCGAGCAGGGAAGCTGATTGGTGGCCTCTTGGTGAGGGCTTCGAACCTTAGCGTAGGTGGATAGGAAGTTACCCGCTAAGGATTGACCGAGCAGGGAAGCTATTCGGTGGCCTCTTAAGGATGGCTTTAAATCCTTGGCGTTGGTGGGTAGGGAACTACCCGCCAGGGATTGACCGAGCAGGGAAGCTTCTCGGTGGCCTCTTGAGGAGGGCTTTAGATCCTTAGCGTCGCTAGGTAGAGAACTACCCACCAGGGATTGACCGAGCAGGGAAGCTGCTCGGTGGTCTCGAGATGAGGGCTTTTTAGACTTCTTTTTGCCTCCATAGGGTGTCGTTCAATCTCTCTTGGCCCGTAAAATCTGGAAGAGTAACCGTCGCAGACAACATGTGGCAGAAACGTGCAGGCAAGGCACGATGCTCCGTGGTTCGCGTCATTCCAACTTCCTTTGACCGCTTAAGGGCTCGTGAGAATTGGCATGGTCGCCACGTGGAAGCTCTATATTGGGAAATTTGAAAATATCCCTTGATTCGCGTTGCTGCGTGTGCAAATTTCGGCCTTTACTGTTGGGGCTTGTTCATCTCATAAAACTGCATTTTAATAACTCTCATTCGTTATCTATTTTTCTATGTATCGGTACTATTAATCAGTTTCTGCTCAGTTATTACAGTTTGTAGGTATCCGTAACAAATACTGAAAAACACATTCAAAATCACAGATATAGCGTTTTGGAGCCTACACTGCAAACAGAACAGAAAACCGTTAGATGTCCCAAGAGCTCTTTTGGAAATAATACATGTGTACACATTTTTTGTATAAAATTGGACAAACACACAAGTGTGCACATGCCATGGACCAGGTAAGGGGCTGCCATAGACCATGGTAGGCTGCCTTAGCATCATGAAATAAACAAGTGGACACACAACTTGTGCAAGTGGGTGTGAATGCATTTATTGCATAAAGTTTGGATGTGATGTAAAGACCAAGTTTCCCTCCATTTCTCTACATACAAACCAGGTTATAATTGACCAAGCAAACATCACCAGAGTGATTAGAGAGAGCACACAAGCACACCACTTCAGCACGAGCCCCTCTCCTCGGTTCTGACCTGGCGAGGACCCCACCAGATCCAGCGACCACAGCCCCCTACCCCTCTTTGACCCCATATTTTCTATGATTGTTTATTAGTGCCACATCATCACTTGTATATTGTTTGTTTATTCTATTTTGTGGCCTATAAATACCAGAACTGACCTAAAGAGAGGGGTCATGCCATATTCATATGTATATTTTCATTTTTTAGTTTATTTTGCTTAGCTTGAAGGTGAGTGTGCTTCATATTGGTTTCTTCTTCTTCTTCCCTTTTGAAGCTCTCTTTGGAGAGCTTCATTAAGGAGGTTGAATAAGCTACCATAGAGCTTGTATCTTTTCTTCAAGTGATTAATAAATTGTTGTTTCTTTTAATTCTTGCTTTCTTTTATTACTTGCTTTTTACCATGCTTAACTAATTCCTTATTTTGGTTGTGGTGTGGGTGAGGAAGTGAGATGAAAGGTTTTGCCTACTCCACCTCTTGATTATGTTTAATGTGCTCAAATTTACGATTCTAACTTGAATATTGTTTATGCATAGATATGATACGGTATCTTGAACCATGGTTACGTGTAACCTCCTTATATACCGTATTCATTCCCTTTCCCCATTTTCAATATTTAAGTTAAAATCTATTTAGTGTTAAGTTTGCTAAGCTTGGATATCGTATTTTGTGATTAAGGACTTAACAAATCTCTTAATTCCATATACGATATACCATCACAACTTCTTAGCAAACTCAACACTAATATCATTTGCTCTCACTAACCACTTTGTGTTTTTGTTGTTGCGGTATACTTACTAACCCTTGTGCTTAGTGTTGATACTCCAAGCGCGGACATACAAACGGTAAGTGATCAAAACGGACTCATTTCGTGCTTTGCGGCGAATATCAGACTTTAACGGTTTGTGCTCCGCAACCGTGTTGATACGTCGTGCTTCATACCGGGACCAAGGTAAGGCCGGACAACTCATGACCAAGGGAGTGTAGAGGTAAACGTCGCGATTCGACCTTCTGAACCAAGCCACAACCATTCTTCATTTAACTTGTTTTTCTCTTTTCTTTGTTTTTCGTATTCTTTATATTTTTTGTGACAAAACCCCAATTCATTGATTTGTTAACCTTAAACAACAATACTAAATACACAACTACCTGCGGATCGACCCGTACTTGCCGGCTCGCTATAACGCGCCGTGCACTTGCGGTTTATAAATAGTAAAACGAGAACGATCTCGCATGCGCATTCCATTTCATTAAAACCATATCTCTATTTCCAAAACATACGCATTTGCGCGCACGGGTGATTTCCCAATAAGTTTTTGGCGCCGTTGCCAGGGAGTTGTAGTCATTAGGTATTGTTATTTCTGGTTCTACTAACAAAACTAAATTTCTAAGTCCAATTTTTTTCAAAACTAACTCCAACTAGATTCTTTTCATTTTGTTCTTTGTCCTGCAAATCTGCTATCACTCTGTAATTCAATTAAAAAATCAAGTAATACTATTAGAACACTCATATTGCCTAGAAATCCCACCAAAAAATTCATCCCTTTTTTCTCGGATTTTGGCCGGCGACATCAAGGCCAAATCCGGCGAGCTCGGCCTCTTTCTGGGGGTTTGGGTTTTTTATTTTTTGGTGATTTCCAGTGCAGTGTTAGTACTCCTTTGGTATTGTTTGATTTTTATAATTTTGAGTTTGCAGGAATTGGGGCCCATGTTTCGCGGAATTACGACCAGCGATCGTGTGGAGCGAGGCTCAAATACAATTACAAGACGTTAGCGAAGTGTAGTGCCAATGATCCGGGTAGTTTGACTCGCACAAGTGAACAATCAACGACTTGGATCAATTCAAAGGGGTTTTCTTAAACCAAATCATATCGGTACGTATTTTCTAACACCTTCGCTCGAATCCAACGCATTCCAATAATTCTATCTTTTGCAGGATTCTTCGCACAATTTGCCGCCAATTGAACAAGAGAACTAATCGTATTTCTTGCAGTGCTTAACAAAAATTGGAAAAGAATTGCTTTAATTGATTTATTTTCTTAAATTCTTTTATTGATTGCGCATTGCATTTTAATATGGAATTAAGGGAACAAAGACCAAAACAAGATACGGTAAAGGATTTCATCACCTTTTCTCCGTAGCCCACAAATCACAAAATTTAAAAAAAGGAGGGACTAATTTAAAAAAAAATTCTCCATCTCTCTCTCTGCTAGCACCAAGCCTACATGGAATCTCGGCATAAAGCGTAAAAAAGGAGGGACTAATTTAAAAAAAAATGTTCTACGCTAATGGAAAAGGTCACCAAACATGGGATCAACGGCACAAGGGTTAATGAAACAGAGGACAAAATTCTCCATCTCTCTCTCTGCTTTCTCCAGCACGTCAAAGCGACGGTTCTCACGAGGAGTCGCTCCCCACCGATTGGCGCCGTGTTCGTCCGCGAAAGCAGACATAATAGCTCGCCGGGCCTTGATCTGGCTCAGCAGATAAATTGAGCAATCCTTCAAAGCCTGAGTAATCAGGCACGCTTCATGAAAACCCTCGAGCTTTTCTTCTGCCGCGTCGAGCATCGCCAGGGTCATCTCCGCCGGATGAGGAGGGATGTCGGCAAGCACGGCCTTGAGAATCATCCGGAGCCAGAGAGAACCAATCGGGAGGGGGGACCCCCTACGGATCGAGAGTTCATGCATGGCTGAGTCGCATTCGTTGTCGGTAAGGAGGGGATCCACCAACCGAGCAGCAAAGCGGGGGACCGTTTCCTCAATAGGAACTTTCCATGGCTGTCGACGAGCATGAGGGCGATTGCAGGCCATGGCGCTCGTTTGTTTCTCAAGACAAGTTACTCCAAGATAAAAAAAATAATAATAATAATATAAATCTCTTTGTGAGAGGAAAAGGGAAGCTATAGCCTCATATATAAGGAAATGCATTAAGTGCTGTGCGCGAAAAATCTTGCATGGTGAAGCTATTTCCAAGACCCAAAAAAGGAAAGGCATCGAAAATCAAGGATATGGGACTATTTCCAAGGCCCTTTCTTCTGCGTCTAATATTGTGCACTGAAAATAGGGCATGGGAAGATTTTGTGAACAGCCACATCAAGGGACCCCACGTGCAGACTACGTGAGGCCTAAACCTGATGTACAAAAAAAAAATGGAGTAGCACCCTGCATATTGAAAGCACCAACAACAACAGTAGCAAAATGATAAAATCCCAGAGAAAAGCATGCAGACATACAAAGACATAATAGAACTTGTCACTCATACTACAAGAGGGTCATACAAATATAGAGGACACATTTACAATGGTAAAACTTCAGATGCGGGGCATGGGTTGAGAAACTCAAAATTAACTTTATTCAAAATCTTCCAAGCATCTCGAACCTACCGAGTATGCTTCCTCTCACGATCACAAGCATCGGGGTCCTCACGAATGTCCTCCACCCTCCGATAGGCGGCAAATATGGCCGACTGCTGGAACATCTGATGCAGGAGATCAATGAGATTATCCCGCCTTCTCTTTGAGATCAAGTGCATCAGATACACCGAGTGTACTTTATCCTCGGCGGCGTCCAATGCCCCAAGGGGCACACCAGCACAGAATAGAGGGAGAGCCTTCCTGATCGCCAGCACGATCAGCCTCAGAAGAGAAGAGCGACGGGGGAGTAGCCGATGGTTGTACTCATCAAAGCGGCTTATAATCTCGGCACATTGAGCATCGGTGAACTCCTGGTTCTGACTGCGGCCCAGTGCACGAATATTCCCATAGGAAATGATCTCGTCAAGACCATACAGATGGGCATCCATGATACCTGAAATAAAGGTCATGAGTTTCATTAGAAAACTCCTGTTTCATTAACTGCAGGGGCTTGCGCCTGCAGGGAAGAGCGTCCCCACAATCAAAAACCCCTCAAACGAGGGGGAATCTGACAAAGTCTGCTACATCGGACGCATCCGTGCAAACCTTCGATACATGGTGCCATAAATCAACTTGGCATCTTCGGAGAGGTGGACGGATAGCACCAATTAGCATCTGCCCCGAATCTCAGGCTAGACGTCATGTCGGCTGCCGTTCGGAGGGGAACAGATTCTGGCACGCCCGGTAGGACCTTTTCCTCTTTCCACTCCACACTTCGTGTGTCGTGACTCGCGAACCAATCGCGGTTCGCTAATGGTTGCCCTTGGGTTTCAAGATACTAAGAATTGGCGTCTTGCTTATTGCAGAAAGCAAAGGATCGATAGCTTCTGCTTCCGTGAAATCCTCCAACTGCTCAGACTGCAATTGCAACCAACGCTCTGCCTCGCCAGGAGGTATAGCCTACGGACCCCAAGCTGCTTCACTATTCACAATGCCCGTGGAACAGGTCACTCGCGCCACCACGGGATTGTTCTTTGGGACCATGCTCCCGCCAACAAACTTCACCGCTCCAGTGCTGACAACGGAAGCTCTCAAGAAGTCGGTCTTTGATCGTCTTACCCCTGTCGCGGCTCCTCTCAACGAGTCGCCCAACGTCAACGCCTCGGTCTTCTCTAGATTGGGCCAGAAATCCTGCAAACCCATCATGGGGCCTACAATCTCAGAGAAGGCTGTTTCTAAGAAAGTGGCTGCTCCTGCTCCCGAAATCGTCAAGGCGGCTTCTCCGGCCAAAAGGTCGGTCTTTACAAGATTGACGGCTCCAGCTCCCGCTCCTGCTGCCCAAAGGACGTTGGTCTTTGACAGGCTAACACCAACAGCGACTCCCCGCCTACACGGGGGGCAAGACGAAACCATTCTTACCGCTGACCCTACGCCGTCCGCTCGACACGCTCGACGTCGCCATTGGCGCCAAGTAAGGAAGGCTGGGGGCAACTCCCCCTCCGAGTTGACTCCATCGGCCCCGATGGCAGAGGTTAATGCTGCTGTTCCAACTGGGAACAGCTTCGAAATGCTAAATAAGGTGCGAAGGAATTCTGCTACTGCAGTGCTGAAGAGGTCTCCTCCCCCGTTAAAAAAGGTTGTGGAAATAAAACCCGAACAGCCCCGATCTCCTCAACGGATGTCTTCCAAAATCTATAAGGTTTGGCAGCAGGCCCGAGACTCGATCATCGATCCAAACTTCTCCCGCCAGCACAAGAAGCTGAAAATCCAGTCGGAAGCTGGTCACCAGGCTAAACCCCAAAAGGCTGTTGATCAGCTGACTCATAAAAGGAGGAGGCCAGAGAAGACCCCACAGCATGCAACGACGGCTAAAAGCACTGAGCCCAGACGCCCTAAGTCTGGGGGCATGGTGGTGCACACTGTTTACATGGCCTCTGGAAAAGAGGAAAGCCGCACTTCTACGGGCCACCGACCACTAACCCGATCTGTGACGAAAGCCCAGGAGCAGCAACAAAAGCTTCAGGAAATGATGAATGCTATGGCCGCACTTACCGGGCCAAAAGAAAACCCAGAAACGTCCTCAGATGCGCGCCAGGAGGAAGAAACCGATACTGAATTCCTTCGCCGGATACTGGAGAAAAAGGACAAAGAGGCTGCTGAACAGGCAGCCAACATACAACGGATGGGCCTTCTCTTCCAAGATATGATAGGAATGATGATCCAGCAGGACTTACCCGCCGAGGATCCCCCAATCGTTCTTGAAGACGACCGAGGAGAAACGTCAAATCCACCACCAGCCCTCTCAACGGCCAAGGAGGAGGCAATCTCTAAGGCTGACTTGGCTGACTACATAGCCCAGCAAATCCGGGTTCATCACGCGACTGAGGCAGCTGGTCAAGTCGTGAAAATGGGGCGGCCGTATCTGAGCTGGTACGACCAAATCAAATACCCGCCAGGCTATACGATACCAAAATTCCACGTGTACAAGGGGACCGGCAACCCCCATCAACATGTCGCCCAGTTCCGGGCCCTCTGCGGTAACACCGGCGGTGATGATAAACTGTTGCTCCGCCAGTTCGTGGGCAGCTTATCAGAAACTGCGTTCGAATGGTATTCGGAACTCCCGAACGATTCTATCAAAACGTTCGCTGAAATGGAGTTGTTGTTCACTCAGCGATTCGCAAGTGCCAGCGAACGCACTCCAATAACTGCACTGATTAACGCCAGGGTAAAACCAGGCGAAACCTGGGTCCAGTATGCTATACGCTGGCGGAATTTGTGGTCGAGATGCGAGCAACGCATTGAGGAAGCACCTGCGGTGGGCATGTTCGTGGGAACTCTAGACCCTCACGCAACTATCTCCCAGTTTATGATGTTCTTTAAGCCAACCACATTCCAGGCTTTAATCGACAAGTTGGCTCAGATGGACCAGATGGGTCATAGACCACCTCTCCCGAAGTCGGAACCTCGGAATGACAAGGGTAAAGGAAGAGCAACCTTTGTTGCGAATGCCCAACAGCAACCTAACGCCCCGAAACCGGCAGATCAACTGGAGGAAAGGCGTCGGTATTATAATGAGAAGATGAAGCGTCCTTACTCCTTCCCACGGGACAAGACGAAACGGCTATTCGAGCTGGCAATACGCAACAGACTTATAAACCTGCCAAATCCAAGGCGACCGCCGCAACCCACCGAGGTGAATAACCCTAACTATTGCCCTTACCATCAAACGGTAGGCCATCCGATTGAAGATTGCTTCGTCTTCAAAGGATGGATTGAAGACCAGTACCTCCAGGGGAAGTTTGTACTGTCCGAAAAGTGGAAGGTGAACCCACCACAGCCGCATGCTCCTAGGAAAGCGGATACACCGGGGGCAACATGTTCTTTTATTGAAGAAGCTCTATGGGAGGTCGTGCTATCAACTAAAACCAAAAGAATGCTGAGAGACATTCATGCGTGTCCTGCGATCGAATGGAAGGACCCTCTTGAACCTCAAATTATCAAAGGAATGTTGAAGCCCCGCCCAATTACGAAGATTCGCGATAAAGGCCCGAATACTCACGCCCAACCGTCAAAATCTTCGAGGAAAAAGAAGAAGAAATCCAAGAAGCCCGTGAAGCTTGAAAACGAACACACGAACTTGCAGAAGCAAATCGACGCGTTGGAAGAATACAATCAAAAGGCGCTAACTCCTGTCACACTGCAAGAGTTCCTCAACCACATCTTTCAAGAGGAAGATGATGAAGAAAGCTCGTCGGATGAATCCGAAGGATATGTGGCGAGTTGTAACGTGATCTCCCACTCGTTTACCGATGATGGGAAAACTCCTGGCACTAAAAAGCTGGAGGCAGAGCCTGTACCAGAGCGTGCATGGCCAACAGACGAAATGATCGACGCTTTTCTAGACGAGATTCGTCTAAAATGTAAAGCGGACCAGGAGCGTGAGATGACCACGTCGGAAGGAGCCAAATGCGGGCAACTGAACGAAAGAGTTGAACTACCCCTGCCAGAGCGAAAGGCATCCGAAGTAGACAATAAGTTATTCAAGACGAGAAAAAGGTTTGCCAAAGCCATGTCAATGGGAATGAAGCTACCACCCTCGGAAGGAAACACACACGATGGGGTGGAGAGGCACCCTGACTATTGCGCATATCACCGGAAAATCTCACACCCCACGGAGGAGTGCGACGCCTTTAAGATATGGTGGCAAGAATATGTCGCTCGTCGGCAACATGTTAAGCGCACGAAACGCAAGAGCCGTCGGGAGCAAAGAAGTACTATCGATGGGCACGACAGAGCTACTGGCAACTGTTATATGGTAAACGCCAGGGGGTCACAAGTTCTCACCTTTGGGAGCGACTCTGATGAAGAAATCGCTCTGGGCCCTCTCTTCAAAGAATCCGTGTTGGGGAAAGAGGAGGAATCGGAGATCTGCGAGAACATTCAGCTGCGCAATCGCACACTCCCAGAAAAGAATCTCGGGCCCGGGAATAGAAAGGATAAGGGAAAGGAAAAGGTCACTGAAGATATCACTTTAGATGACCAAGTCATGAGAGAGCTGGCTGTCAAAGACCCTCCTAGGAAGAGTAAAGTGGACTATAACATCCTCGCGCACCTAAGGAAGCTACCTTCTCAGCTTAGCATTCTCGATGCCCTCCTATTATCAAAAGAAGCGCGAGACTCACTAATTAAGGCGTTACAAGAACCTGAGCAATTCCAAGCCTTCCTCGCCACTGAAAAGATGAAGGATGAACTGGAGGAAGTGCATACAGCCGACATCACTTTCGGTGATGAAGACCTCCTTCTCGGGACGTGCGACCACAACCGTCCCCTATATGTCTCCGGATACTGCCATGATATCAAGATAGGAAAGATTCTGGTGGATAATGGATCCTCCGTTAATCTCCTTAATGTTCGGGTGTTGAAGGAAATCTGCATGAGTGTGCAACATCTCGCTCGTGACAAAATTACTATCTCCGGTTTCGATTCACAATCGTCACGGACTCTCGGATCTGTGATACTAACATTACGCTTTGGACTTCTCGTCACAGACATCAAATTCCATGTCATTGACGCCAAGACCTGCTACAACGCCTTGCTCGGCCGTCCTTGGCTACACGAATACAATATCATCCCTTCTACACAACATCAGTGTATGAAGTACTTTAAGGATGGTTTCGAGTATACCGTAACAGGTGAGTTAAACCCATTTTCCGTGAACGAAGTCCGCAAATACGAAGATGCGAAGTACTTTTTGCCAGATTTCGAGGATACAGAAAGGTGTCGCAACCCGGAGAACAAAACCGCCGCCACCATCCCCGTTTTCGGAAGCGACACCGAAGAAGAGGAAGAGATAGTTTACGCAGGGCCATCTCAACGCAACAACCTGGGGACGCCCGCCCCCGTGTTGGTCTTCGGAAGTGATTCAGAAGATGAAGTTAATGCTGTGTTCTCCAATCGGCTGTCAATACAAGCACCCCCTGGCGATGACCATAGTTTGCAAATCACCATGGTACCGCGAGAACACTACAAGGATCTCGACACGCTTCAGGCTCACAATGTGCAGGACCTGCAAACATTTTACGTCCCTCCCAGGCGAAGGGGTGAGAAGGTGATCCTATTCTACCGATCCTCAGAGCCGAAAATAGAGAAAGAGATCTGGCATGGCGCGGATGCTACACTTGACAGGCTCCAACCCATCCGTCTGCCCAGATACTATACAAATGGATTAAAGAAGCTATTGAAGCGCCAAGGAGTACCTTTAGAACAGACCGTTCGGCAGGCGCGGTTCTACAACAGGATTTGGGATGTCCCCGGGACTCAACGCAAATTGCCCAACGGGAAGATGGAAACACTCGGGCTTGGATACGCAAGAGCCGAAAAACGGGAACGGGCTCACAGCAGCTACGCTATATATACCTTTGATGAAGAGGAGGACGCCCTGTCAGGAGATGCCAACCCCACATCAAAACTAGACCCCGCGATTAAAGCGCCGAGTCCGTCGTTTGAAGAACGAATGGGCAAGCCTATCAGGAAAGTGGGTCAGAAAGCTCGGGAAGACCACAACCGCGAAATGGCCATCTACGAGAAGGCCAGGACGCAACGTCTATTTCAACGTGTTGCGAAAGACAAAGACGCTTATCCTCGTCAATCAGTTGTACGAAAGGCCCGACGCAGAGACGGAAATAAATCAAGAAGCGGCTCGGGTTTGTCCCTCATGAAGAAGATGAGTCGAGCGTACTCCTTCCCTCGAGACAAGACGGAGAGGTTACTCAACCTCGCTATAAAACATCAAATGATCACACTTCCAGAGTCTAGACATCCTGAGCAAGCTAACAAGGCTTCTCATCTGAGTTATTGCTCTTATCACCAAGCCATAGGACATCCTACCGAAGACTGCTTCACCTTCAAGAACTGGGTCGAGGACCAGTACCAGCGGGGCAGATTCGCTTTATCCGACGGCTGGAAGGTAACGCCGCCGCAAAAGCATGAGCCCAAGGCCGCAAGAGCAGAACCGGGTCCACCTCAGGCCGGGGAGCGAGTTCGCACTTGCTATACGATTACGATATTAGGAGAAGAGCCCGAGAACGTAGATGACCTTCCCCGGTGCTTTGAGAACAGCGATGATGAGGTGATCTCGGAATTTCCGCCCGCTCCGAAAGAACTGGAAGATGGTATAAATACTACTGCAGATAACCTCAAGAAGATTGAGTTGGGATCGGTAGACGACCCGCGACCGATATTTGTCAGCGAGCTGTTATCCGAAGAGAGGGTGGTTGCGTTAAAAGACGTGCTTCTACGGCATAGAGATTGCTTCGCGTGGAACTACTCCGAGATGCCAGGATTAGATCCGGAGATTGCTGTGCATAGATTAGCAATATCCCCAGATATCAAGCCAGTCAAGCAGGCGCCAAGAAGGATGCGACTCGAGCTTGAGATAAGCATCAACGCCGAAGTCAAGAAGCTGATCGATTCTGGATTTATCCAAGAAGTCCAATATCCCGATTGGATCGCCAATATCGTCCCGGTAATGAAGAAGAATGGGACGGTACGCATATGCGTGGATTTCAGGGATCTCAATAAAGCCTGTCCGAAGGATGATTTCCCAGTACCAGTGACCGAGCTAATGATAGATAACACGTCCACTCACGAGGTTTTCTCCTTTATGGATGGTTCGTCAGGATACAATCAGATAAAGATGCATCCCGAAGACCAGAAGCACACCGCTTTCCGCACCCCTTTGGGTATATTTTGCTACAGGGTTATGCCCTTTGGTCTAAAGAACGCTGGCGCTACCTATCAAAGGGCCATGACAAAGATCTTTGATGACCTCATACACGACGTCGTCGAGTGCTATATCGATGACCTCGTAGTAAAGAGCATGTCATACGAAGATCATTTAAAGCATCTGGAGACTGTATTTCGACGCCTTCGGCAATATAATTTGAAAATGAATCCCCTCAAATGCGCGTTTGGAGTCTCCTCGGGCAAATTTCTGGGATTCATCGTTCGACACCGAGGTATTGAAATAGATCCGTCAAAGATTAAAGCGATCATGGAAATGCCTCCGCCAAGAACCCTCAAGCAGTTACGGTCTCTCCAAGGGAAGCTCGCATACATCCGGCGGTTTATCGCTAATCTTTCGGGCAAATGCCATCCTTACAGCCACCTGATGAAAAAGGGAACTCCATTCGCTTGGGATCACAAATGTCAAGGTGCACTAGACGAGATCAAGCAGTACCTGCAGAACCCTCCGGTGCTGGCCGCGCCGGTCAAGGGAAAACCCCTCATTCTTTATACGACCGCCCTCGAAGGTTCTTTAGGCGCATTATGGGCACAAGAGAACGATCAGGGGAAAGAAAGAGCACTTTACTACTTATGTCGAGTACTGCTGGGGGCAGAAAGCAACTATTCCCCCATTGAAAAGCACTGCCTGGCGTTGATCTTCGCAATAACAAAGCTTAGACATTACGCATTAGCACATGAAGTCCGTCTTATTTCGAAGGTGGACCCTCTCAAATATTTGATGTCGAAAGCCATATTGACGGGGCGACTCGCTAAGTGGGCCCTGCTCTTGATGGAGTTCTCGATAACGTATCAACCTCTCAAGGCAGTGAAAGGCCAGGCCATTGCCGACTTCCTCGCCGAGCACCCGATACCGGCCGATTCTCCTATGAACGGTGATTTGCCGGACGAGCATGCATTTGATGCGATTAGCGGCGGAAGCGCCCGATGGGAACTCTATTTCGATGGAGCGTCCTCCATAAAGAAACAGAAACGAGGTATCCCAATGATCAAATCAGGGATAGGCCTCATCTTTGCAACTCCACAAGGAGGGATAATGCGCTTCGCCTTCTCCTTAACAGAGCCGAGGACAAACAATGAAGCTGAATACGAAGCTCTGATAGCAGGCCTCGAGATCGCCATCGACATGGGAATTGAAGACCTCCTTATATACGGGGATTCTCAGCTGGTCGTTAGTCAAGTAAATGGTCACTACCAAACGTGCAAGCCAGAGTTGGTGAAGTACGGCGAAAGGGTGCAACAACTATTGACCCAAATTCCCTCCTATACTTTGGAGAACATACCGCGCGCGGAAAACAGCAAAGCAGACGCGTTGGCTAAACTTGCTAAAGAACTGGCTGACGAGAACCTCGATGACGTCAGAATCGTGGTACAAAGCCGGCGAGTGCTCGCCCCGGCAGAAATATCTCCGGAATCATGCGAAGAAAAGGGAACGACTAAGCAGACGACCCTACAAATAAAAGACCATGAGAAGGCCGAAGACTGGAGGGAAGTCTTCATAGACTACTTTAAGTCCCACCGAATGCCCGAAGAAGCGTCCTCAAGACATCAGCTCATGAAACGAGCTTTATCTTTCGCTTTCGTCAACGATATTCTATACAAGAGATCGTTTGATTCTCTATGGCTAAGATGCTTAGGACCTGACGAAGCAGAAAGAGTCATTCAGGAAGTTCATGGCGGACTTTGCGGTTCTCACCAAGCAGGCCCAAAGATGAAGATAAAAATTAAACGGATGGGTTATTACTGGCCCACGATGATCCAGGACTGCCTCGAGTATGCGAAGCAATGCCACTCATGCCAGATTCATGGAGACTTCATCCACCAACATCCGAATCCACTGCACCCGACGCTGGCTAGTTGGCCATTCGAAATGTGGGGGACTGACATAGTCGGCCCCATTGAGCCAGCATCATCCCGAGGACACCGTTTTATCCTGGCAACAACTGATTACTTCTCCAAATGGGCAGAAGCAGTACCACTGAAGGAAGTGAAGACGGAGAATATCCTCTATTTCTTCAAGACGCACGTCATCTATCGGTTCGGAACTCCACGGCGGATTATCTCCGATAATGGGCCGGCCTACCGAAGCCATAAGATTAGTCGCTTCGCACAGCAGCACGGTATAGACTGGAGATATTCTTCGATTTACAACCCACGAGCTAACGGTCTGGCCGAGGCCTTCAATAAGACCTTGACGAAGATCATAAAAAAGACCGTTTCCAGGAATAAGAGAGACTGGCACGAAAGGCTGCAAGAAGCCCTTTGGGCTTATCGAACTACATTCAAGACGGCCACAAACGCAACGCCGTACGCGTTGGTATTTGGGACGGAAGCAGTGCTCCCCCTCGAGATAGAGTTACCCTCTCTACGAGTAGCAGTCCACCACGAGCTGACGAACGAAGAAAATGCTCACCTTCGGCTTGAGGAGCTTGATGCCCTCGATGAAACCCGGCTCATAGCGCAACAACATCTAGAGGCCTACAAAGCAAAGATGACGTTACAACTCAAAGGGAGAAATGCCTTTGTGAGACCCTTACGGCTCATAAAGTCAAAAGCCTTAGTCGACAGGACCTTAACCCTGTTTGCTAAGCCACCTTTGTTCAACATCGACAGAGGCAAATGATGATTCGCTCCTGGCAATATCCCAGTTGCAGCGATGCTGATGCCTAAACCGGTATCAAATCCCAAGTCCTTTCATGGCAAATGATGATTCGCTCCTGGCAATATTCCAGTTGCAGCGATGCTGATGCCGAAATCGGTGTCCAAAATCCGAGCTTGCGGCGAAAAAGCTAGCAAGCCACACATGCCTACAAAATAGCCGAAATGATGGGGCAACTCGCAATAAAAAAGCAGCGAGTAGAAAATAAATAAATAGCCGAAATGATTGGGCACCGCGAAAAATAGCCGAAATGATGGGGCAATCGCGACCTTCGCGACATAAAAGCTGAAACGATAGAGCATCGCGGAAAAAGAAATAAAATAAAAATAAAATGTATGCCTTACAGGTGATGTTCCATCACACCCTGTATACAATCCAATGGCATAAACAAAAAGGGAACGTACCTCCCTCCCCCAGGTTTCACCAAAGAAAGAAGCTAAATCTCGACGGGCCACAAGCGACCTAAAGATCATCCCAACACTCGTCTCGTAACAACGGACACAACTTCAAGCTAAGCGGAACATCGGCAACTCCCAGTTCCATGGCTCGGTGGTATACACATCGCCAACAGTCAAACCTTCACCCCGTGAAATGCGGATATATTCAGCAAAATTCCTGGTTACGTGGAACGCGGATAATATCACTCTTTGACCCCGTGGAAAACGTCCAGAGCGGATCCTGGTCTTCGCAGAGCATGGCAGTGAACCCGTGCGAAGCATCCAGAGCGGAGCCTAGTCCTCGCCTAACGCGGCAGTAAACCCGTGTGAAGCATCTAGTGCAAAATTCCTGGTCACGTGGAACGCGGATAATGTCACTCTTTGACCCCGTGGAAAACGTCCAGAGCGGATCCTGGTCCTCGCAGAGCATGGCAGTGAACCAGTGCGAAGCATCCAGAACGGAGCCTAGTCCTCGCCTAACGCGGCAGTAAACCCGTGTGAAGCATCTAGTGCAAAATTCCTGGTCACGTGGAACGCGGATAATGTCACTCTTTGACCCCGTGGAAAACGACCAGAGCGGATCCTGGTCCTCGCAGAGCATGGCAGTGAACCCGTGCGAAGCATCCAGAGCGGAGCCTAGTCCTCGCCTAACGCGGCAGTGAACCCGTGTGAAGCATCTAGTGCAAAATTCCTGGTCACGTGGAACGCGGATAATGTCACTCTTTGACCCCGTGGAAAACGTCCAGAGCGGATCCTGGTCCTCGCAGAGCATGGCAGTGAACCCATGCGAAGCATCCAGAGCGGAGCCTAGTCCTCGCCTAACGCGGCAGTGAACCCGTGTGAAGCATCTAGTGCAAAATTCCTGGTCACGTGGAACACGGATAATGTCACTCTTTGACCCCGTGGAAAACGTCCAGAGCGGATCCTGGTCCTCGCAGAGCATGGCAGTGAACCCGTGCGAAGCATCCAGAGCGGAGCCTAGTCCTCGCCTAACGCGGCAGTGAACCCATGTGAAGCATCTAGTGCAAAATTCCTGGTCACGTGGAACGCGGATAATGTCACTCTTTGACCCCGTGGAAAACGTCCAGAGCGGATCCTGGTCCTCGCAGAGCATGGCAGTGAACCCGTGCGAAGCATCCAGAGCAGAGCCTAGTCCTCGCCTAACGCGGCAGTGAACCCGTGTGAAGCATCTAGTGCAAAATTCCTGGTCACGTGGAACGCTGATAATGTCACTCTTTGACCCCGTGGAAAACGTCCAGAGCGGATCCTGGTCCTCGCAGAGCATGGCAGTGAACCCGTGCGAAGCATCCAGAGCGGAGCCTAGTCCTCGCCGAACGCGGCAGTGAACCCGTGTGAAGCATCTAGTGCAAAATTCCTGGTCACGTGGAACGCGGATAATGTCACTCTTCGACCCCGTGGAAAACGTCCAGAGCGGATCCTGGTCTTCGCAGAGCATGGCAGTGAACCCGTGCGAAGCATCCAGAGCGGAGCCTAGTCCTCGCCGAGCACGGCAGTGAACCCATGTGAAGCATTTAGTGCAAAATTCCTGGTTACGTGGAACGCGGATAATGTCACTCTTTGAACCCGTGTGAAGCATCCAGAGCGGAGCCTAGTCCTCGCCGAGCACGGCAGTGAACACGTGTGAAGCATCTAGTGCAAAATTCCTGTCTACGTGGAACGCGGATAATGTCACTCTTTGACCCCGTGAAAAACGTCCAGAGCAGAGCCTGGTCCTCGCCAAGCGTGGCAGTGAACCCGTGTGAAGCATCCAGAGCAAATACCGGACTGTGGAGTCCTTAAAATCCACGGACTATGATGTCCTTAACCTCGACCGTGATGTCTTAAAACTAACGATCAACCATCCCGATTCCCTACGGATTCTGCCTTGGTCTAAGGGTACATCTCTTCACTCCTTTGATACTCGGCGTTGTAATTCCTCAACGTCTTCAAAGAGGTGACGGATCCCTGCAACGAAACACCGGACTGTGGAGTCCCTAAATCCACGGACTATGAGGTCCTTAACCTTGACCGTGATGTCTTAAAACTAACAGCGGACTGTGGAGTCCTTAAATCCACGGACTGTGAGGTCCTTAACCTTGACCGTGATGTCTTTAAACTACGATACCTTAATAGACCCCTGACTCCGTGAAACACGGATAAGGGTGATCACATCCGGCATTTGCAGGCCCTCACGACCTGTAAGGAAGAAAAACTCTCTTGTGAGATCCTTACGACTCTCAAGGGAAAACTCGCTTAAGGATCCTCATGATCTCTAAGAAGAACTTACACCTATGGGATCCTCTCGACCTGTAGGGAGAAAAACTCTTTATGAGACCCTCGTGGCTCGTAAAATGTAAAAGTCTTAGGAAGCAGATCTTAACCCTGAATCCTAAGCCATTGCTGTCCTGCAAGAAGATCGAGATAGAATATCCGCAGAAATTCATTCAATGAAAAGGAGACACATCATTGAGAAGAAGAATGTATCTTTTATTCATAAACCAAAATGGGTACAAAGTACAATTCATGAAAGAAACGAAAAGAAAATACTCTCATCCATGAGTATGTACAAAAAGGAAGGAAAAGATACAAATGTTTCAAGCCGGCGGGCGATTCAGCATCTTGGTCAGCTCATCCTGCTTTTGCTGAGCCACGGCTTCATGACGCAAGATCTCCAGAAGACGAGCCTCCGCCTGAGCTTGCTGGGACTGATATGAAGCAAGCTGGGCTTCAAGCTCTTTCTCAGTGGCCTTATGAGCCTCGACCCTCTCACGAGTGAACGTGGCAGCCTTATCGAGAGCCACAACCTTATGTTCGCTACGTATCGCTCTATCAGGCCACGTAAGCTCGCTTTCGTAACCACAGACTTGGAAACAAGACATTGACAAGACCATATGAATGGGCTTCCAGTCGACGGGAATAATCGATCTAAACGCGCTCACATCGCCTGATGTGAAAGGCAACAAGAAAGGTTTCCGACATATTTCAAGCATGCGTTCACAATCATATGAGTATTCAAAAAGGGAATAATAATAATAATAGCATTTGCAATCGCATGAACGTTCATAATACCCAAAAAGGTCTGATGCGCAGGAAAGTGATGGTAGCAATTGCAATTAAAGAAAGTTCTCATGAGAAGAATACAAAGTTTATTTATGCAAGCGGAAACATACATACTAGCACCAAGCCTACATGGAATCTCGGCATAAAGCGTAAAAAAGGAGGGACTAATTTAAAAAAAAATGTTCTACGCTAATGGAAAAGGTCACCAAACATGGGATCAACGGCACAAGGGTTAATGAAACAGAGGACAAAATTCTCCATCTCTCTCTCTGCTTTCTCCAGCACGTCAAAGCGACGGTTCTCACGAGGAGTCGCTCCCCACCGATTGGCGCCGTGTTCGTCCGCGAAAGCAGACATAATAGCTCGCCGGGCCTTGATCTGGCTCAGCAGATAAATTGAGCAATCCTTCAAAGCCTGAGTAATCAGGCACGCTTCATGAAAACCCTTGAGCTTTTCTTCTGCCGCGTCGAGCATCGCCAGGGTCATCTCCGCCGGATGAGGAGGGATGTCGGCAAGCACGGCCTTGAGAATCATCCGGAGCCAGAGAGAACCCATCGAGAGGGGGGACCCCCTACGGATCGAGAGTTCATGCATGGCTGAGTCGCATTCGTTGTCGGTAAGGAGGGGATCCACCAACCGAGCAGCAAAGCGGGGGACCGTTTCCTCAATAGGAACTTCCCATGGCTGTCGACGAGCATGAGGGCGATTGCAGGCCATGGCGCTCGTTTGTTTCTCAAGACAAGTTACTCCAAGATAAAAAAAAAAAAATAATAATAATATAAATCTCTTTGTGAGAGGAAAAGGGAAGCTATAGCCTCATATATAAGGAAATGCATTAAGTGCTGTGCGCGGAAAATCTTGCATGGTGAAGCTATTTCCAAGACCCAAAAAAGGAAAGGCATCGAAAATCAAGGAGATGGGACTATTTCCAAGGCCCTTTCTTCTGCGTCTAATATTGTGCACTGAAAATAGGGCATGGGAAGATTTTGTGAACAGCCACATCAAGGGACCCCACGTGCAGACTACGTGAGGCCTAAACCTGATGTACACAAAAAAAAATGGAGTAGCACCCTGCATATTGAAAGCACCAACAACAACAGTAGCAAAATGATAAAATCCCAGAGAAAAGCATGCAGACATACAAAGACATAATAGAACTTGTCACTCATACTACAAGAGGGTCATACAAATATAGAGGTCACATTTACAATGGTAAAACTTCAGATGCGGGGCATGGGTTGAGAAACTCAAAATTAACTTTATTCAAAATCTTCCAAGCATTTCGAACCTACCGAGTATGCTTCCTCTCACGATCACAAACATCGGGGTCCTCACGAATGTCCTCCACCCTCCGATAGGCGGCAAATATGGCCGACTGATGGAACATCTGATGCAGGAGATCAATGAGATTATCCCGCCTTCTCTTTGAGATCAAGTGCATCAGATACACCGAGTGTACTTTATCCTCGGCGGCGTCCAATGCCCCAAGGGGCACACCAGCACAGAATAGAGGGAGAGCCTCCCTGATCGCCAGCACGATCAGCCTCAGAAGAGAAGAGCGACGGGGGAGTAGCCGATGGTTGTCCTCATCAAAGCGGCTTATAATCTCGGCACATTGAGCATCGGTGAACTCCTGGTTCTGACTGCGGCCCAGTGCACGAATATTCCCATAGGAAATGATCTCGTCAAGACCATACAGATGGGCATCCATGATACCTGAAATAAAGGTCATGAGTTTCATTAGAAAACTCCTGTTTCATTAACTGCAGAAGAACAACCTCGGGCCAAGAGACCCCAGGAAGCCTCTGTGTGAAGGAAGCGAGTTCTTCATTGGAATTAAAATTCCTTATTAAGAAAAGGGAATTAAATTCCCAGAAACATTTTGGATGGAAATTAAATTCCATGGAGTTGAAACGCCATCAGCATCTCCCCAAACATCATCTAAACCCTAAAAGATCTACAGTTTGAAGGTTAAGCGATTCTTATGGGAAAATATGAAGAGAAAAGGGTAAAAACCCTTGTTTTGGATTTAAAATCCAGAGGGATGTGAAGGTCCATCGTTTGTCCAAGAACATTACCTGAGGAAAAGAAATCCTTTCGAACAGAGTTAAACTCTGAAAATTGTTTCAAGGCAGAGAACTAAGCTCTGGAAGCGAGAATTAAATTCTCAAGGAAAGAATTCTCAAAAGAAGAAGATGAACAAAGTGAAGGCTCCTCTGAAGAGACAGCGGTATTTATAGAAGGGGATAGAAACGTTTCATCTCCTTAAATCCCTGAAGGAATCCAACGGCCACAAAAGGTGACAGCGTTGCACTCACGTGCTGACACGTGAGAACAACGCTGTGGGGGCATTTGTTTCCTGATTTAAAATCAGGAAAGCTTATGGGAAAAGCTTCAGAAAAAGGTCACGTGTGGGCACGTGACGTCTAAAAAGCATCATCAAGGCAGATTCAGCTTCCCGACTACATCAAAGAAAAGGGCTTCAAAAAGGGTCACGTGCTCCCACGTGACCGGGGTCACGTGTTGGCACGTGACATTTTTCAAAGGGCACATCGGTTCCCTGATCAAATCAGGGAAAAAGCCTCAAAAGAGGTCACGTGCTCCCACGTGACCAGGGTCACGTGTCGGCACGTGATGATCAAAAGCAGCAGACTTGTTCTCCAGTGAAATCAAAGAAAGAGGCTTCAGACAGTGGTCACGTGTTGGCACGTGATGACCAAGCAACAACCAGAAGACAGCGCAAAAAGAAAGGAAAAGGCTCATTCCAAAGGGGGTCACGTGACCATGAGTCACGTGGTCACACGTGACCGGCTTTCAAAGCCCATTTTGTCAACAGAATTAAATTCTGAAAGAAATTCAAATCTTTCCAAAGGAAAGCGGCTATCTGGAACCAATCGAATTAAAGATTCAGAGGTGGTGAAATATCATCTATCTATGGGAAAATCTCGGGTTTGGAAAGATTTCCCCTTTAAATCTAACCGAAACAACAAAGGAAAAATCCTGGATTTGAAATCCAATGGTGAATAAAATTCACCTAATAATCCAAAGGTCCAAAACAAATGATGGATGCAAATCAAATCTCTCATGAAGATTCGTCAAAAACTGATTGATTCGGCTGCTTCTCCTATAAATAGGAGCCAAGAGACACAGAGAAAATATATACAGAGACAGGGAGAGAAAAAGAAAAGGAAGAGAGCTTCGATACTTCGAGGAACTTAGATCTTCTGCAAAAGAAAACCCTAGGTAAGAAAGGGAAGGCTTTTTGAAAGAAAGAGAATTTAATTCTCAACAGAGTTTAACTCTGATATATAAAACAGAAGAACATATTTCTTCTCTCTTTGATAGAGGATCTGCAAAGTGCACATCTCCCCTTGAAGTTGAGAATTTAATTCTCAATGGGTCGAGATCCTGCCATGCAGATCCAAAACATAGAGAGGGAATGCAAGCACGAGAATTTAATTCTCACAGAACTATAGGAATTTAATTCCTTTAAAATAAAACTAGGGCTTGACCCTGTGTTATGGGAATTTAATTCCTTCAGAACAAAAAGAAACAGGGTTTAACCCTAATTAAGAACCTAGTTCTGTTGGAACAGCGGGGATTTAATTCCCTTGATCATAATTTAAAAGAAAGAGGGAATTTAATTCCTTAAAAGCTTTTATTAGGGTTTAACCCTATTCAGTTCTTCACATATATGAAGAATTTAATTCCTACAGAAAATTCGGAGACCAACTCTATTCAGAATATAAACCTTCGAAAGGAAGTAGGAATTTAATTCCCCTGAAATTACTGTTAGGGTTTAACCCTATGAGGAACTTGATTCCTGGAAAAGATTAAGAGATCCTCTAAAACAACATACATAGAGGCAGGGTCACGTGTCACCACGTGACCCCCCCAAGAGATCTACAGAAAGCCCCTTTGAGGCAGCACCCCACGTGACCCACGTGACCCTCGGCAGAAGCTCTAATACATAGGCATTTGAATGCCCATCACGTGATGGCACGTGATGCTCTGAAAGACGCGATAATCTCAGCAGAATAAATGAAGGGAGGGCGCTCTCACGTGCTGCCACGTGACCCCTCTTGCCTTAGTGTTTAACACTAAATTAAAACCCTCGAACCCAGTGTTAAAACACTGTTGGGCCTTAGTGTTCAACACTAATTAAAAAGCTTTATTTGCAGTGTTCAACACTGATCTGTTTTAGTGTTTAACACTAATTTGAAAAGCCTTGTTGCTGGTGTTTAACACCAATTATCTCTTAGTGTTAAACACTAACTTGTCAACCTCATTCCCAGTGTTCAACACTGACTGCTCTGTAGTGTTTAACACTAGGCTTTGGCCCAATTGGCCTAAATGGATAGAGGCAAAGCCTCTCCTGATTGGACTTAGCCCAAGATGGCCATAAGTCCTCAATTTGTGATGAACTGGGCCAATGGACTCATAACATAATTAATTCGTCTTGATCCCAAATTGGGCCAAGGACTATTTAATCCACTCCGGTTCTAGGGTACATCTCTTCACTCCTTTGATACTTGGCATTGTAATCCTTCAATGTCTTCAAAGAGGTGACGGGTCCCGACGACCACACACTGATACGGACTGTGGGGTCCTTAAACCCGTATTTAATGCAAAATTCCTGGTTACGTGGAACGCGGATAATGTCACTCTTTGACCCCGTGGAAAACGTCCAGAGCGGAGCCTGGTCCTCGCAGAGCACGGCAGTGAACCCGTGTGAAGCATCCAGAGCACATACCGGACTGTGGGGTCCTTAAACCCATGGACTACGACGTCCTTAACCTTGACCGAGATGTCTTAAAACTAACAATGGACTGTGGGGTCCTTAAACCCATGGACTACGACGTCCTTAACCTTGACCGAGATGTCTTAAAACTAACAATGGACCGCAATGTCCTTAAACTACCCATGGACCGCAACGTCCTTAAACTACCCATGGACCGCATTGTCTTTAAACTAGAACAATAGAGCCCCGTATGCTCTTTTGTCGGATCTAAACGGTCCCGTTTAAGTTGATCTTAGCCTCAAAGATGGCTAACGTATCCTTAAACCTTCAAACAGACTGGACTATGAATCCCCCCAATTAACTCTGGCTCAAGGATACATCTCTGAACTCCTCTGACATCCGTCGTTGTAATCCTTCAACGTCGTCAGAGAGGTGATGGGTCCCGACGGCCATACATACGATGGACCACTATGTCCCTAAACTGGAACATTAGAGCCCAAACGCTCTTTTGTCGGATCTAAACGATCCCGTTAAGTTGATCTTAGTCTCAAAGTTAGACTAACGCATCCTTAACAAACGTTTGAGTTGATCTTAGCCTCAAGTATGGCTGACGTATCCTCAAACCAAACCCCCAAATCCAAATCTAAGATAATACGGATTTGGACTAGTCCACGCCCTACGGGCGACGACATAACTCAGTCTCCGTAAACAATCCACGGGCAACGAAACAAACACCCACGACACGAAGTGACCATCTGGAGAAGGAGAAAGTTGTTACCGCAACGCGGTAGCGTAATTAACTGCAGGGGCTTGCGCCTGCAGGGAAGAGCGTCCCCACAATCAAAAACCCCTCAAACGAGGGGGAATCTGACAAAGTCTGCTATATCGGACGCATCCGTGCAAACCTTCGATACATGGTGCCATAAATCAACTTGGCATCTTTGGAGAGGTGGACGGATAGCACCAATTAGCATCTGCCCCGAATCTCAGGCTAGACGTCATGTCGCGCCGTCCTTCGGAGGGGAACAGTGAGTTTGAGACAGGATCATTTTGGGATCATCCTTTGAACCTTTCTATTTCTGATTTTTTTGTAGATGAACTCCTGTTTTTAAACGAGCCTGAATTTGAAACTCAACACGCGCTTATTGAACAATCAAGTCATCCAGAAAACAATTCTTTGACTTCCTCAAAATTTCATCTCTACCTTCAGCGTCTTCTTATCCTAACTTTTACACACCCGTGCCCTTTACTAACATCTAACCATTCTTTGTATATTCTCTTTTTCTTTTTATTATATCTATTCTTCTGCCAGTCATGGCACTATATCGACAAAATTTTCTTGTGGCTGGTATTAACTTCTGCACTAACCATGTCGTTTAGATTGTGAATATTGTAATATTTGTTTTTTCCTAGTTTTAATAAGATCTCACCCGTTAGGGGACGAGTGCCTTTTTTTTAGCGGGACAAGACTGTTTTCATTTTTTTTTTTGAGAAGGAGTGTAAATATGTTGGGATTTCATTGTGGGGGTTTTCTTTGCAAAAATTCCTTTATAAAGCCCACAGCCTAAACCTGAGCCTTCACTTACTCTTTCCTCAAACAGATCTATCTCTCTCCTCTCCTGTTCCCACAGCCTCCCACCAAACCCTAGCTCTCCCCTTCGGATTCCGGCCGGCGACGTCCCCACGAGATCCGGCGAGCTCGGCCTGTCTTCCTCCTAGCTTCGATCTTCTTCTTCCTTGCTGTAAGAAACTCTTTTCCCCATTTCCTACACTGTTTACTTTCTAAAAATTCCACAAGTCTCTGAGAATGGCCCTATTTGAATTGGAACGCAATTTCGTTGACATTTTCTCCCATGATGTGTTCGGGCATTATTTTTGTGATGCAATCCGACAATTAGGTTGGGAATTTCTGCTTTATGGAGAAGAGGTTTTGTGCGCATGTGAGGGTTTAGTCGATGAGTTCTATGACGCACTAAGAGATTGAGAAATACTCCAAGATAGGGTTAGATTTCATTTTCGGGGTAGATATAGGGTATTTTCAGCTGATACCATATCCAATGTCACCGGTATCCCAATGCGATCTGGCTGTCAAAAACCTTTAGAACCGGCTCAGTATAGGACAATTTTGGGAGATCGATGTGAGCTACGAGATGCTGGGTTGAATGCCCAACAGATTTACAGGAACGCCTATACGGCATGCCGCTGGGCGTATAGCAATGTCAGGGGGATCGCGCGTCTCATCGTTTCCGGCGATTGTAGGGCACATGGTCCATTGTTTGATGACCAGAGATTACCAGTTTTGCAAGGCGAGCATGCTATTCGCCACAATCACAGAAAGTGCTTCCGCATGCAAATCTCTGCTTCCCGTCCTCATTACCCAGATTTGCCGATCTTATATGGCAGATGACGATTTCACGGCCTGCCTCACGATGTACGATACTGTACCGATGGAGATAGAGAACATCTCACTAAGGTACACAGATCCCAGGACTGAGCAGCAGATTTGGACCCCTACCAACCCCAGCGAGCACGCGGCCCCGCAGACTTCATCAGAGATCTACTTGGGAGATGACGATCCGACGGATCCCTATGAGCTACACAGGATGGAAGTCCACGGTATCAAGACTATAATCCGGCAGAACAAGGAGATCAAAGAGCAGCTTAGCCAGCTCTTAGCTAAATAGGACGAAGCTAGCAGAAGTAGCCGAAGCAAGGGCAAAGCAAAATGACGATGAGGACATTGTCTGGATCAGTTTGGGGGTGGACCTTGGTGGTGGTATTTTGTATCTGCATATAGTTTGCATTTGCATATTTCTTGCATTTCAGCATTTACTTATTGTATTTTTTTCTTTTGCATGTAGTTGCATTTCATATCTGCTTTTGTACTGCATTGTATTGATAAATTTAAAAAATTTATAAAAATTAAAAAATTCTTGAAAATTATAAAAACTTTTTCATGTTGGTTAGCAATGGAATTGTGATTCAAAATCTGATGGTTCGGTTGATAAGTTGAAATAACTAAATTCTTGCTATGAGATTGACGACCTGAAAAATAACCCTCCTGTGTGTTTAACTTTAGCAGATATACGTCTTTTATAACACTTTTCACGTGTCGTATGTTTTTTAGAATGTGATGAAAGTCTGACATATCTATAACTTTTTAAATTGATAAATATCTTTAGGATCAAACAGGTTTGGCTGAGTTAAGCAAAATATCAAGAATAGTTCATACAGTAAAGTAGATATGAAGTATTTTATAGAGATTTTAACAGAAGCTATAAGTCTGAAAAATAACCCATCTAGAACCTTGTTGGAGTAATTACACACTTTATCATATGTAACGTCTTCTGATTTAAAAGAAAAAGCTGGCTATATCTCCGTTTTCACTGAAGTGCTGAATTATTTAAAATAAAATGAGTCTTTTGTTTTGTGCCCGTGGTAACTTGGGTAATTAAGTCCTTGGGGTGTCTCCACACCTAATACAATAAAACCATCTGGTTTGGGAGTCATTGACCCAAAACTCGCTAAGTTTCCACTCGCCAGATAAAGCAAGCTAAGCAATTGTTTTCTCCGAGTTAAAAGTCCTAACGGTTCTTTGTTGGAGAATAATTTTGGCGGAGACGAATTTTCCATTAAAACAGTTTTTTCGCGGAGATATGAAGATTTGTATTTATTAAGACATTTTGCACGATAATGAAAAGTGTGTATGAATAAAAACAGGTGAAAGGTAGGAGTGAAAAATAAGACTTTGGTTCTCTTTTAAAATTGATATATATTCGGACTTGAAACATAACTGGAGAATAAATTTGAGAAAATCTTAACTCCTTTCAAACCCGTGTGATCCTTTAGAAGTTTATTCTGGTCCGTAATTTTTGACATGATGACCCTAATCAAGTTCTTAAAAAGCTGTCGACACTACTGCACAATCACGTAAAGCCACATATTAGCTTATGTTAAACAAATTGAGAAGAGTGAAAATTAGGATTTAATGTTTCTGACTTGGATGATAGAACTTCTAGTTTTGATACTTAACCTTAAGATTGGAATCAACTGTTTTCTTGCGTAACTAACTTAACGGGATTTTGTGGGTTCAATCCGCTGAAAACCCTGAGGAGACAACACTCCTCCTACTAGGGACACCTAGAGGTATAACGGCTTGTTGCACGTGCTCAGTGCAATCGCGTTCCCTGCGAAAGTGAGCTTAGGATTTTTTTTGTTTTTCTCGGGAAAAGCAAAAGATAAGTTTGGGAGTATTTGTTCATCTCATAAAACTGCATTTTAATACCTCTCATTCGTTATCTATTTTGCTATGTATCGATATTATTAATCAGTGTCTGCTCAGTTATTACAGTTTGCAGGTATCCGTGACAAATACAGAAAAACACATTCAAAATCACAGATATAGCGTTTTGGAGCCTACATTGCAAACAGAACAGAAAACAGTCAGATGTCCCAAGAGCTCTTTTGGAAATAATACATGTGTACACATTTTTTGTATAAAATTGGTCCAACACACAAGTGTGCACATGCCATGGACCAGGTAGGGGGCTGCCATAGACTATGGTAGGCTGCCTTGGCATCATGAAGTAAACAAGTGAGCACACAACTTGTGCAAGTGGGTGTGAATGCATTTATTGCATTAAGTTTGGATGTGATGTGAAGACCAAGTTTCCCTCCATTTCTCTACATACAAACCAGGTTACAATTGACCAAGCAAACAGCACCAGAGTGATTAGAGAGAGCACACAAGCACACCACTTCAGCACGAGTCCCTCTCCTCGGTTCTGACCCGGCGAGGACCCCACCAGATCCGGCGACCTCGGCCCCCTACCCCCTTTTGACCCCATATTTTCTATGATTGTTTATTAGTGCCAAATCATCACTTGTATATTGTTTGTTTATTCTGTTTTGTGGCCTATAAATACCAGAACTGACCTAAAGAGAGGGGTCATGCCATATTCATATGTATATTTTCATTTTTTAGTTTCTTTTGCTTAGATTGAGGGTGAGTGTGCATCATATTGGTTTCTTCTTTTTCTTCCCTCTTGAACCTCTTTTTGGAGAGCTTCATTAAGAAGTGTTTCCCCCAATCAGAGCAAACCTCTGTTCAAATTTCAAATTTTGATATGAGCAACGCTTCATAGCAGCGCCAAGTGCGCTGCGCTCCAAGTAGCGCACCACGTGCAAAGCACGTGTACGCTAGCGCTAAGAGCGCTGCACTCTAAGCAGCGCACCACATGCAAAGCACGAGTGTGCTAGCGCTAAAACTAAATGTTCTTCACCGTTGGATCAAAGATCCAACGAACATGATTAAAAATCATCAATTAACCAAAATAAAAATCTGTTAAGGAGAGATCCCTCAAAATCTTTCCAAACAAAAAGATTATACTCCGTAAATCAGAGCACCGTTGGATCAATGATCCAAAGGTGATTAAAAATCACCAAAATTACAGAATAAATTCTGTATGGGGAAAGATTTCCCAATCTTGTTAAAAACAAGAAAATTGTCTTCTGTAAATCAGAAACCCTTAGGAAAATCCCCAAATCAATTGGAGAAAAGATCTCCTTAACCAATTGAAAAAATCGGCCTGCCCTATATAAAGACCCAAGACTTCAGGTCTCATATAGAGGAACCCTCTATAAACTTAGAGAAATCTCAGAAAGAAGAGCAAGCTCTCAGAAGAAGAAGATTTTCTTCAAGGTAAAAAGAACAGAAAGACGAAATCGTCTCATATAAAAAGAAGAATTCATTTTTTTCTTTAAGATCATAGATCTTTAATACCAAGATCTTTCACAAAGAGATCAAAGGATCTCATCATAAAAAAATAAGAAGAAGAAAAACATAATTCTTCTCACAGATCATAGATCTATAAGACTAGGACTTTTACGAAAAGAGATCATGAACATCTCATTACAAAGAAAGGGGGAGAATAATTCAATTCTCTTAGGATCACAGATTCATAAAGCCAAAACCTTTCATCAAAATAAGAAATTGAAACATCTCCTATAAAATAAGAACTTTGTTCTTAAAATCTTGAGACAAAGTCTCTTATAAGCGAGAATTTATTTTCTCAGATCATAAAGCTGATCAAATAGCGCTTTGCACTCTTGGGCTGGCGCTCAGCGCCAAGCGCACCACGTGCTCCTCACGTGTGCGCCACTTAACAAATAGCGCTTTGCTCTCATAGACTGGCGCTCAGCGCCAAGCGCACCACGTGCTCCTCACGTGTGCGCCACTGAACAAATAGCATTTTACGCTCATAAACTAGCGCTTTGCACTCATTGACTGGCGCAAAGTGCCAAGCGCGCCATATGCTCCTCACGTGTGCGCTAAATAGAACATAAACCGTTCTTTAAATAAAGCCTTAGAGCTATGAGGAATGCTCAGCGTTCAATAAAAGACAGAAAGGCTGTCAGAACCCAAATCAATGCTCTGTATTGTCAAATGTTTAACATTTTAACTGAGTGGGCCGAGCCCAAGTTGGCCATAAACTCCTCAATTCAGATTAACTGGGCCTATATGCTTATATATCTCAGATCTTAGTCCCAATTGGACTACAGATCTCCCAACCAAAATTGGTTCAAGGGTACATCTCTTCACTCCTCTAAAATTTGTCGTTGTAATCCTTCAATATCTTCAGAGAGGTGACGGGTCCCGACAACCAGACATTCCATGGACTGTGGGGTCCTTAAACTCATGGACTATGATGTCCTTAACCTCGGACTGTGGGGTCCTTAAACCCATGGGCTATGATGTCCTTAACCTCGAACTGTGGGGTCCTTAAACTCATAGACTATGATGTCCTTAATCTCGGACTGTGGGGTCCTTAAGCCCATGGACCGTAATGTCCTTAAACTAATGGACCGTAATGTCCCTAAACTAAACAATAGAGTCCAAATGCTCTTTTGTTGGATCTAAACGATCCCGTTAAGTTGATCTTAGTCTAAAATTAGACTAACGTATCATTAACAAATGTTTAAGTTGATCATAGTCTCAAATGAGACTAACGCATCCTTAAACCCAACCCCAACCCAAATCTAAGAAGATACGGATTTGGACTAATCCACGCCCTACGGATGACAACATAAATTAGTCTCCGTATACAATCCACGAGCAACCAAAAACAAAACAAACACCCACGACATGAAGTGACCCTCTGGAGAAGGAGAAAGTGGTTACCGCGATGCGGTAGCGTAATTAACTGCAGGGGCTTGTGCCTGCAGGGAAGAGCGTCACCACAATCAAAAACCCCTCAATGAGGGGAATCTGATGAAGTCTGCTATATCGGCCGCATCCGTTTAAACCTTCGATACATGGTGTCATAAATTAACTTAGCATCTTCGGAAAGGTGGACGGATAGCACCAAATAGCATCTGCCCTCGAAATTCAGGCCTAACGTCTCAACGTCCCGGTCGCGTCTTTCGGTGGAGAACAGATTCTGGCACACCCGGTGAGACCTTTTCCTCTTTCCACTCTACACTTCGTGTGTCGTGTTTCACGAACGAATCGCGGTTTACTATGGTTGCCTTTGGATATGAAGTACTAAGATTTGGTATCTTGCTCCGTGCAGAAAAACAGAAGATCAATGGCTTCAAACTGCACTAACTGCAACTGCATCTCTCACTCCGTCCTGTCCGGAGGAGTGACTTACGGGCCTCAAGCAGCCTCCCTTTTCACAATGCCGGTGGAACAAGTGACCCAAGCCACCACCGGGCTATTCTTCGGGACCATGATCCCGCCAACAAGCTTTAGCGCTCCTGTACCATCGCAAGAAACTCCGAAAAAGTCTGTTTTTGATCGGCTTGCAACCACCATGACCCCTCTCAGCGGGTCGTCCAACTCCAATGCCTCAGTCTTCGGCAGGCTGGGTCAAAGCTCAAGTGGGCTCACAAAAAGGCTCGCAATACCAGAGAAGGACACTCCAACTCCTGCTACAGTTGAGGTCATCCAAGCTACTCCCCCTACTTGAAGGTTGGCTTTTGACAGGTTGACCATTCCTTATCAGCGAGCATCTGTCTTTGACAGGCTGGTGCTAACAACAGACTCTCATCAGAACAGGGGGCATGGAAAAGATGGTCCAACAGCGGAGGTGATCCCGGCCGCACGACATACTCGATGTCGCCACTGGCGCCGAGTGAGGAAAGCTGGGGGCAATTCCCCTTCTGGACTGACTCCGCCAGCTCCAATGGTGGAAGTTGATACTGCTGTTCCAACCAGGAACAGCTTTGAACTACTTAACAGGGTGCGCAGGAATTCGCCAACTGCTGTGCTGACAAGATCTCCTCCACCAATGGAGAATGCTACAAAGGCGAAGCTGGAGCAGCCCCCTCAGCGGCTGTCCTCTAAAATTTATGAAGTTTGGCGATAGGTCCAGGACTTCGTGGTAGATCAAGACTATCCCCGACGACAGAAAAAGATGAAGGTTCGGCAAGAAGAAGACCACCCTGTTAAGCCACAGAAGGCGACAACTACTTAGGTGCCCACTGCAACGGCCCGCTCAACTTCGACCGCTCACAAGAGGAGAAAGCTGGAGAAAATCCCGGTGTCTGCGGCAAATCGCAAGAACACTGAATCTAAACGCCCCAAGCCTAGGGACATGGTGGTATATACTATTTATATGGCATCCGGGAAAGAGGATAGCCGTATCTCTACGGGCCATCGACCGCTCACCAGATCCGTAACAAAGGCTCAGGAGCAGCAACAACAAAAGCTCCAAGAGATGCTAACAGCTATGGACGCACTCACGGGTCCAAAAGCAGGCCCGGAGACATCTTCGGAGCAGCGTCATGAGCAGGAAACGGATGCCTTATTTCTTCGGAGAATACTTGAGAAGAAGGACAAAGAGGCTGCGGAACAATCGGCCAATATAAAACAAATGGCCCTTTTATTTCAAGATATGGTGGGCCTGATGATCCAGCCGGACCCTCCAGCCGAAGATCCTCCGGTAATAATTGAAGATGATAGAGGAGAGACATCAAATCTTCTGCCAGCTCTGTCAACAGCCAAGGAGGAGACCATCTCCAAAGCCATGCTCGATGATTATATAGCTCAGCAAATACGGGCTCATCAAGCAAATGAAGCAACCGGCCAAGTCGTCAGAACTGGACGACCATATCCAGGATGGTACGATCAGATAAAGTACCCGCCAGGATTTCCATGTGTATAAGGGGACAGGCAATCCCCATCAACATGTCGCTCAGTTCAGGGCTCTCTGCGGCAACACTGGAGGAGATGATAAGCTACCGCTTCGCCAATTCGTCGGCAGCTTGGCGAAAACGGCCTTTGAATGGTATTCGGAGCTTCCCAACGACTCCGTCAAAACTTTTACGGAGATGGAATTGCTGTTCACCCAACGTTCCGTAAGTGCTAGCGAGCGCACCCCGATCACCGCATTAATTAACGCCAGAGTGAAGCCAGGCAAAACATAGGTGCAACACGCGATACGATGGTGGAATCTATGGTCAAAGTGCGAGCAGCGCATCGAGGAAGCACCTGCGGTAGGCATGTTCATAGGGACCCTCGACCCTCAGGCGACCATTTCACAATTCATGATGTTCTTCAAGCCAACTACTTTCCAGGCTTTAATTGACAAGCTGGCCCAAATGGATCAGATGGGTCACAGACCATCTCCTTCGAAGCTGGAATCTCGAAATGAAAAGGGGAAAGAGAAAGCAACCTTCGTCCAATGCTCAACAGCAGCCCAGTGGTCCAAAACTAACTGATCGCCAAGATGAGAAACGACGATTCTTTAATGAAAAAATGAAGCGCCCTTATTCGTTTCCCCGGGACAAAATGAGGAGATTGTTCGAGCTGGCGGTACGCAACAGGCTAATCAACCTGCCGGATCCAAAATGCCCATTGCAACCCGGTGAAGCTAATAATCCCAATTATTTCCCCTATCACCAAGCGATAGGCCATCCAATTGAACATTGCTTCATCTTCAAAGGGTGGATTGAGAACCAATACTAACAGGACAAATTCGCACTGTCTGAGAATTGGAAAGTAATCCCGCCCCAGCCGCACACTCTCAAAAAGGCAGACACACCGAGGGCATCATGTTCTTTTGTAGAAAAAGCTCCATGGGAGGTCGTTCTTTCAGCCAAAATGAAAAGAATGCTGAAGGATCTCCAAACATGCCCGGCGATCAAATGGAAAAGTCCGCTGGAACCCGAAGTCATCAAGGGAATGCTGAAGCCGCGCCCGACGCCAAAAATTGGTGGTAATAGTCAAAGCGCCCATACCCAGCCGTCAAAGTCTTCGAAGAAGAAGAAAAAGACCAAAAAGCCCGTGAAGCCTGATGACAAGCGCACGGGCCTGCAAAAACATATTGACGCGCTGGAAGAATATAACCAGAAGGCGCGGACCCCAGTCACGCTCTAAGAGTTTCTTAGCCACGTCCTTGAGGATGGAAATGATGACAACGGAGAAGACTCGTCGGATGAACCTGAGAATTATATGGAAGCGGCCATGTGATCTCTCACTCGTCGATAGACGGTGAAAAAGCTCCTGACGCAGAGAAACTGGGGGCAGATCACGAACCAGAACTCCTAAGACCGTCAGATGAACCGATTGATGCATTCCTAAACGAAGCTCGTCAGAAAAGCAAAGCTGATCGGGAGCGCGAAATGGCAATATTTGAAAAGGCCAAACGCCGGTGACTGGACGAAAGGGTTGAAACACTCCCACCAGATCAAAGTACATCCACCGCAAATAAAATCAGGTTCAAGACAAGGAAAAGGTTCGCCAAAGCCATATCGATAGGAATGAAGCTGCCCTCTTTCAGAGGAAATTCTCCTGGCGGTATACGTCTTGATGAAGCGGACGTACATCCTAACTTCTGCTTATATCATCAAAAGATCGTACACCCTACTCAAGAATGCAACGCCTTTAAAAATTGACGGCAAGGGTATGTCGCTCACAGGCAACACTTCAAGAGGATGAAGTGTGAAGCTCGTTGACAGCGGAAAAATGCGATAGACGAACAAGGAAGAGCTGCCGGCAACTGTCACATGGTTGATAGTAGGAGATCACAAGTTCTCACCTTCGGGAGCGATTCGGAAGAAGAAATGACTTTCAGCCCTCTCTTCAAAGAATTCACCTCAGGAAAAGAGGAAGAAATGAAAACCTGTGAGAACATTCAGCTGCGCAATCATACGCTGCCTGAAAAGAATCTCGAACGTGCAAACAAGGGGTCGAACAAAAAGGATAAGGGAAAAGAAAATGTCCCTGAGGATATCGCCCTTGATGACCAAACCGTCGAAGAGCTGACAGCCAAGGACCCGCCCAAGAAAAACAAGGTGAATTACAACGTTCTGGCACACCTGAGGAAGATTCCCTCGCAGCTCAGTATTCTCGACGCCCTTCTGCTATCTAAAGAGGCGAGAGATTCCCTGATCAAGGCACTACAAGAGCCTGAATAGTTCCAGGCTTTCCTCGCCGAAGAAAAGATGAAGGACGAGCTGGAAGAAGTGCACACAGCCGATATCACCTTCGGCGATGAAGACCTCTTTCTCGGGACGTGTGAGCATAACCGCCCCTTTTATGTCTCCGGATACTGCCATGATATCAAGATAGGCAAAATTCTGGTTGACAATGGGTCCTCTGTCAAGCTCCTCAATGTAAGAGTATTGATGGAAATCTGCATGAGCGTTCAGCACCTCGCTCGTAATAAAATCACCATCTCCGGGTTTGACACCCAGTCATCACGGATGCTCGGGTCTGTAATACTGACGTTATGCTTTGGGCTACTCATCACGGACATCAAATTTCACGTCATTGACGCCAAGACATGTTACAATGCTTTGCTCGGCAGGCCTTGGTTACACGAGTACAACGTCATCCCTTCTACACAACATCAGTGTATGAAGTATTTCAAGGATGGTCTCGAGTATACCGTAACAGGGGAGCTGAACCCATTCTCCATGAATGAAGTCCGAAAGTACGAAGATGCAAAATACTTCTTACCAGATTTCGAAGACACAGAAAGATGCCATAAACCGAAGAACAAGGCTATCACCACTATTCCGGTCTTCGGAAGTGATACTGAGGACGAAGAAGAAATAATTTTTTTAGGGCCGCCCCAATGCAACAAGCCAGGACCGTCCACCCCTATGCCAGTCTTCGGCAGCGACTCAGAAGATGAAGTCAATACCATATTTTCTGTTCGGCCATCAATACAAGCCTTCACTGGCGATGATCGGAGTTTGCAAATCGACATGGTTCCGCAAGAGCACTACAAAGAGCTCGACGCACTTGACACCTACAGTGTGCAGGAACTGCAGACATTCTACGTCCCTCCCAAGCGAAGAGATGAAAGGGCAATCCTCTTTTATCGATCCACGGAAATCAAAGTGGAGAAAGAAATTTGGCATGGTGCCGATTCTACGCTTGACAGGCTCCAGCCCATCCGTCTGCCCAGATACTACACAGAAGGATTAAAAAGGCTGTTGAGGCGTCAAGGCATACCCTTCAAACAGACTGTTCGACAAGCTCAGTTCTACAACAGGATTTGGAGCGTCTCCGGAACTCAGCGAAAATTGCCCAACAGGAGAATGGAAGCGATCAGGCTTGGATATATCCGATCCAAGAAACGGGAGCGATTCCATGGCTGCTACGTCATACATGACTTCGATGAAGAAGGAGATGCTCTGTGGGAATATGCTAACCCTGAACCAAAACGGGGTCCCGCCGTGAAAATGCCAAGTCCGTCGTTCAAGGAACAGATGGACAAGCTTATAAGGGAAGCGGGTCAAAAAGTCCGGGATGATCATAGCCACGAAATGGCCATTTACAAGAAAGCCAGGACGCAGCGCCTCCTTCAGCAGGGTGCGGAGGATGACGATGCTCTTCGTCGCCAGTCCGTCATACAGAAGAACCGACGTAGAGGTAACAACAAGCTAAAGAACGGAAAAGGCGTTCGACAGCGGTAAAGCGGGTCCAAGAAGCCACGCGATCGAGAATTGAGCAGCAGAGATCCGTCTCTTATAAAGAAGATGGGTCAAGAATATTCTTTTCCCCAAGACAAGACAAGAAAGATATTCGATCTTATCATGAAAAATCATATGATTACCCTCCCGGAGTCCAAACACCCCGAGCAAGCGGGTGAGGCTCATCATCCGGACTATTGCTCCTATCACCGAGCGATAGGACATCCTCTTGAAGATTGCTTCACCTTCAAGAACTGGGTCGAAGACCAGTATCAGCATGGCAGGTTCGCTCTATCCAGCAGTTGGAAGGTAACCCTACCACAGAAGCATGAACCGAAAGCCACGTATGCGGCGAGAGTAGAACCAGACCAACATCGGTCTTGGAAGCGATCCCGTACCTGTCACGTGATAACGTTGTCAGAAGAAGAACCCGAGAATATGGATGACCTCCCATGGTGCTTCGAAAACGATGATGACGAAGTGATCTCAGAGTTTCCACCGGCGCTAAAAGAGCTGGAAGATGGGATACATACTACTGCAGATAACCTCAAGAAAATTGACTTGGGGACGGCAAGTGACCCGCTGCCGACATTCATGAGCTGTTGTCTGAAGAAAGGGTGGCTACGCTAAAAGACATTCTCATGCAGTATAAATACTGCTTCGCATGGAACTATTCAGAGATGCCGGGACTCGATCCAAAGATCGCTGTGCATAAATTGGCGATATCTACGGACGTCAAGCCAGTCAAACAAGCACCGAGAAGGATGCGGCTCGAGCTTGAGATGAGCATCAACGTCAAGATCAAGAAGCTAATCGACTCCGGCTTTATCCAAGAGGTTAAGTACCCTGATTGGATTGCTAACATTGTCCCAGTGATGAAGAAAAATGGGACGGTGCGCATCTGCGTGGACTTTCGGGGCCTCAATAAATCTTGCCCGAAAGACGATTTTCCCGTACCGGTTACCGAGCTGATGATAGATAACACGTCCACTCATGAAGTCTTCTCCTTCATGGACGGATCATCAGGGTACAATCAGATAAAGATGCATCCCGACGACCAGAAGCATACCGCTTTCCGGACTCCTCTGGGCATATTCTACTACAAGGTGATGCCCTTCGGTCTGAAGAACGCCGGCGCTACCTATCAGAAGGCCATGATGAAGATTTTCGATGACCTCATACATGAAATCGTCGAATGATATATCGATGACCTTGTGGTGAAAAGCAAATCGCACGATGAGTATTGGGAGCATCTGAAGATCGTGTTTCAGCGCCTTCGGAAATACAACTTGAAGATAAACGCTCTCAAATGCGCGTTCGGAGTTTCCTCGGGTATATTCCTAGGGTTCATCGTACGACATCGAGGCATCGAGATAGACCCGTCGAAGATCAAGGCGATCATGGAAATGCCTTAGCCAAGAACTCTTAAGCAGCTTCGGTCTCTCCAAGAAAAGCTCGCGTATATCCGGCGATTCATAGCCAATCTTTCCGGCAAGTGCCGTCCTTACAGTCTCCTAATGAAGAAGGGAACTCCGTTCGTCTGGGATCGCAAATGCCAAAGCGCACTGGACGAAATTAAGAAATACCTGCAGAATCCGCCGGTGTTGACCTCCCCGGTCAAGGGAAAACCCCTCATCCTATATACGACAGCCCTTGAGGGTTCCTTAGGCGCGCTATGGGCACAGGAAAATGACCAAGGGAAAGAAAGAGCTCTCTACTATCTGAGTCGAGTTCTCTTAGGGGCAGAAAACAATTACTCCCCCATCGAAAAACACTTCCTGGTGTTGATCTTCGCGATAACGAAGCTCAGACACTTTGCGTTGGCATATGAGGTCCATCTCATATCAAAGGTGGATCCTCTCAGATATTTGATGTCAAAGGTCATATTGACGGGACGGCTCGCTAAATGGGCCCTACTTTTAATGGAATCTCGGTGATATACCGACCCCTCAAGGCAGTGAAAGGCCAGGCCATCACCGACTTCCTCAATGAGCATCCGATACCTGCCGACTCTTCTTTAAACTGCGAATTGCCTCACGAGCACGCGTTTGACACGATTGACGTGGAGAGAAGAGAGAATGATACCCGATGGGAACTCTACTTCGATAAAGCATCTTCCATGAAGAAGCGCAAACAAAGCACCCCCATAATCAAATCAGGAGTAGGCCTCATCTTCGTGACCCCACAAGGAGGGATAATGCGCTTTGCCTTTTCCTTTACAGAACCGAGGAAAAACAACGAAGCCGAATACGAAGCTTTGATAGCAGATCTTGAGATCGTTGTCGACATGGGAATTGAAAACCTCCTCATATACGGAGACTCCCAACTGGTCGTTAGTCAAGTAAACGACGACTATCAAACGTGCAAACCAGAGTTGGTAAAGTATGGTGAGAAAGTGCAACAATTGCTGGCTCAAATTCCCACCTACACCCTGGAAAGCATACCGTGTACGGAAAATAGCAAAGCGGATGCGTTAGCCAAACTCGCTAAAGAACTGGCTGACGAAAACCTCTATGATGTAAGGATTGTGGTACAAAGCCGTCGGGTTCTTGCACCGGTAGAAATATCTTCGGAGTCATTTGAAGAAAAGGAAGCAACCAAGCAAGCAGCCCTACAGATAGAAGACCAGGAAAAGGTCAAGGATTGGAGAGAAGTCTTTATAGACTACTTCAAATCCCGTCGAACGCCTGAAGATGCGTCCTCAAGACATCAGCTCATGAAACGAGCTCTGTCTTTCGCCTTCGTCAATGATACTCTGTACAAGAGATCGTTTGACTCTCTATGGCTAAGATGCCCGGGGCCGGAAGAAGCATAGAAAGTCGTCTGAGAAACTCATAATGGACTCTGCGGTACTCATCAAGCCGGGCCAAAGATGAAGCTGAAGATCAAAAGGATGGGCTACTATTGGCCCACGATGATCCAGGACTGCCTTGAATTCGCGAAGCAGTGCCACTCGTGCCAAATTCATAGGGACTTTATCCACTAGCATCCAAATCCACTACATCCAACGGTGGCTAGCCGTCCGTTCGAAATGTGGGGAACCGACATAATTGGGCCCATTGAACCAGCATCGTCCAGAGGACATCGATTCATTTTGGCAACAACTGATTAATTCTCCAAATGGGCAGAAGCAGTACCGCTAAGGGAAGTGAGGACGAAGAATATTCTCTATTTTTTCAAGACACATGTCATCTATTGGTTGGGCACTCCGCAATGGATTATCTCCGATAACAGGCCGGCCTACAGAAGCCATAAAATCATCCGCTTCGTACAACAGCACAACATAGACTGGAGATACTCTTCGGTCTATAATCCTCGAGCTAACGGTCTAACTGAGGCTTTCAGCAAGACCTTAACGAAGATCGTGAAGAAGACGGTGTCCAGAAATAAGAAGGACCGGCACGAGGGACTGCATGAAACTCTCTAGGCGTATCGAACCACATTCAAAACGGACACAAACACAACGCCGTATGCATTGGTATTCGGCACTGAAGCGGTACTCCCCTTGGAGATAAAGCCGCCCTCCCTACGAGTGGCGGTTCATTACAAGTTAACAGACAAAGAAAATGCTCACCTTCAGCTTGAGGAGCTCGACGCCCTTGATGAAACTCGGCTCATGACGCAACAAAACCTGGAGGCTTATAAACCAAAGATGACACACTCATACGAGAGATTGACTAGGCCAAGAACATTCCGCCAAGGCGAACTTGTGCTAGTGGTCAAAATACCCATGATCCCCAATCGTGCCAAGTGGGGGAAATTCGAGCTAAACTATGAAGACCCGTATATTATAGATAAAGTTTACCAGGGTGGAGCCTATCTACTCATGGACATGGATGGTGAAAGACCTTTCAGGCCAATAAACGGTCGCTTCCTGAAAAAATACTACACTTGACGAGTCACGGCCTAAGTCAACGATAGATGACAACGCCTATGTCCGCTCGCTATCTTCCTAAGCCCAAACTCTATAAGTAGTAGCCGGCAAACGGACCGAAACGTCCCTAAACTAACGACAGACCAAAACGTCCCTAAACTAACGACGGATCGAAACGTCCCTAAACTAACGACGGACCGAAACGTGCTTAAACTGACGATGGACCACTATGTCCTAAAACTTTCTATTGACCGAAACATCGTTAAACTATTACTAAATCGCGCCGCCCCCAGGCAGACGTGTTAAAAAAATGGGTACGTCCATAAGCGAGATGGGCACGGATGAAAACCCGAAAGGGCTCCGTGAGTAAAAACAGCAAGACTACTGGCGAGTTTGTGAAAACCCGAAAGGGCGCAATCTTGTTAAAAGACGCTTGCGAGGTCCTCTCGATCCTGTAAGGAGAAAAATACCTGCGTGAGATCCTTACGAATCACAAGGGAGCAACACACTTAGGAATCCCCACGATTCCTAAGGAGAAAACACATTTACGAGATCCTCACGACTCGTAAGGAGAATTCCCCTTTGAGACCCTCACGGCTCATTGGATTCAAAAGCCTTAAGCTACAGGGATCTGAACCAGTTCTTAAGCCATCACAATCTCTAATGCTGCCCTACAAGCGGTTCAATACTGACCCTTGTATACAATCCACAGGCACGAATAAACATTTTCCTAACAAAGTCCTACCAGTGACTAGGGATATGCTCACACGGTGAACAACCCGTGTAAGTCCTCTCGACTTATAAGGAGAAAACACTCTTGTAAGTTCCTTACGACTTATAAGAGACCATACACTTGGGAGTCCTCACGATTCTTAAGGAGAAAACGCACTTACGAGATTATCATGACTCGTAGGGAGAAATACCTTTATGAGACCCTTACGGCTCATAAAGTTAAAAGCCTTAGTCGACAGGATCCTAACCTTGATTGCTAAGCCACCTTTGTTCGAACTGACAAAGGCAAATGATGATTCGCTCCTGGCAATATCCCAGTTGTAGCGATGCTGATGCCTAAATCGGTATCAAATCCCAAACTCACAGCGAAAAATCAGCGAGCCACAAATGCATATGAAATAACCAAAATGATGGGGCAACTTGAAACAAAATCAGCAAGTAAAATATATGCATACAAAATAGCCGAAATGGTTGGGCAACTCGCAATAAAAAGAAGCGAGTAAATAAAACAAATAGCCGAAATGATTGGGTACCGCGAAAAATAGCCGAAATGATTGGGCAATCGCGACTTTCGCGATATAAAAACTGAAAGGATAGAGCATCGCGGAAAGAAAAAATATATGAAATGAAACTTCTGCCCTACAGGTGAGATCACATCGATCCCTGTAGACAATCCAGGGGCACAAACAAAAAGAGAACCATACCTTCCCACCAGGCTCCATCAGAAAGAGAGCCAAGTCTCGACGGCCACATCTACAGCCTGGAGACCCACAACAGCGTTTCTTTTCCTTCCAGCAAGATTCAGACGCGACAATCAACCTTGGAGCCATGGCAAAGTCCCTGTTCCAAATCTCGACGGTTCACAGACAGCCTAGAGATCACCAACAACGTTCCTCCTCACTCCAGCAGGATTCAAACGCGACAATCAACCTTGGAGCCATGGCAAAGTCCCTGTTCCAAACCCCGACAGTTCACAGACAATCGAGAGAGCAAATCCTGGTCCCGTAGAACATGGCTAATGTCAATCCTGATCCCGTGGGAAACGCCCAGAGCACCTCCTGGTCCCGTAGAACACGGCTAATGTCAATCCTGACCCCGTGGGAAACGCCCAGAGCAAATCCCGGTCTTGTAGAACACGGCTAATGTCAATCCTGACCCTGTGGGAAACGCCCAGAGCACCTTCTGGTCCCGTAGAACACGGCTAAATTCAATCCTGACCCCGTGGGAAACGCCCAGAGCAAATCCTGGTCCCATAGAACACGGCTAATGTTAATCCTGACCCCGTAGGAAACGCCCAGAGCACCACCTGGTCCCGTAGAACACGGCTAAAGTCAATCCTGACCCCGTGGGAAACGCCCATAGCACCTCCTAGTCCCGTAGAACATGGCTAAAGTCAATCTTGACCCCGTGGGAAACGCCCAGAGCAAATTCTGGTCCTGTAGAACACGACTAAAATCAATCCTGACCCCGTGGGAAATGCCCAGAGCACCTCCTGGTCCCGTAGAACATGGCTAAAGTTAATCCTGACCCCGTGGGAAACGCCCAGAGCAAATCCTGGTCTCGTAGAACACGGCTAATGTCAATCCTGACCCTATGGGAAACGCCCAGAGCACCTCCTGACACCGTGAAATGCGGATAAAGTCAACCCCTGACACCGTGAAATGCGGATAAAGTCAACCCCTCTTGGCCCCGACGAACACGGCTAAAGTCAATTCTGACTCCGTGGGAAACAGCCAAAGTAAACCCTTGAACTCCCCGCCAAAGCAATGCTTTGACTCGGGAGCAGGTCAACTCATCAATCACTTACGAGTTCTCTCGACTTGTAAGGAGAAAATTCTCTTATGAGATCCTTACGACTCTCAAGAGAAATGACTTTCAAGAGAAAACACACTTAGGAATCCTCACGATTCCTAAGGAGAAACCACACCTGCGAGATCCTCTCGATTCGTAGGGAGAAAAGTCTTTATGAGACCCTCACGGCTCATAAAATTGAAAAGTCTTAGGTGGCGGATCCTAACCCTGTCTCCCAAGCCATCATTGCCTCGCAAAGAGGTCAAGGTAGATTTTCTACAGGCCACACTGTCCTAAGTCAAACATCGACAAGAAAAGAAGCAACCACTTACGAGTCCTTTCGACTTGTAAGGAGAAAATTCTCTTGTGAGATCCTTACGACTCTCAAGAGAAAACGCACTTAGGAATCCTCACGATTCCTAAGGAGAAAATACACCTGCGAGATCCTCTCGACTCGTAGGGAGAAAAGTCTTTATGAGACCCTCACGGTACATAAAATTGAAAAGTCTTAGGCAGCAAACCTGAACCTGTTTCCTAAGCCATCGTTACCCTGCAAAGAGTCCAAGATGGACCGTCACTTACTATCTACAGGCCACACTTGCTAAAATCACATAGTGACGACACGGCAAAGAGAAGAAAGCAACGGTAGAACAAAAAATGTATATCTTTTATTCATGAATTCAATGGAGTACAAGTTGAATCATATGAAAGAATAAAAAAAATGGATACATGTTATTCAAAGATTACAAGCGTTCAATCTATGCAAAACAGCTACTGAGAAGGAAGCATTTTCAATAAGTCAGTAAGTTGCTCGCGCACTACTTTCAATTCCTTTTCATGGTCAGCCGTTCCTTTTCATGGTCAGCCGTTGCGGCTAGCTCCGCTACGACTCGAGCCCTTTGTCGCAAGCATGATGAAACCTTCTCATCGATATCCCACTGGGTAGCTTCGCGACTCTGCGTAACCCGCTCAATGGAGTTGAGCTTCCGCCTCAATGCCAGCCCGTCCGAAATGCATCGCTGCAAATTGTCAAAGACGGCTCTCAGTTGCGCGGCATTCTCTTCAACTTGGGCGCACAGCCGGGAAGATTCACCTGAAGCCTCCTCACGCTCCTTCCGCCTCAAGGTCGCTTCTTGTTCGAAATGGCGGAGGAAGTACATGATCTACTCAACCCACGCAGCCCGCTGGGAGTTCAAAGCTAGAATCTTAGGAGCAAGACGTCTAAGCTCAAGCTCATGCAGACGGCCTCAATCTTCCTGCAGTGGTTAACCCAAGACTCAACGACGCCCTCGTTATGGAAGTTCACAAGCGTCGCCAACATTGGATTAACCTCGGTAGCAAAATCTACAGCGAATGTAGGGGCCTTCGCGTCAAGCTCCTCGATGTAGTTACTCAACATACGCGGACTGGTTATAGCGTCTTTTGAAGATGGACGTCTAGAAAAAGGCCCTGCCGGCATTATGATGCGAGACTCGAACGGAGCTGGAGTTTTTGTGACCGCTGCAAAACAAATCATAATCAGAAGTCGGCTCAAGAAATAAAGGAAAAATACACTAACAATAGAGTCTACTATACCGGTTGCAACAGGGGGCAGAGCTGGGAGTACCGGTGGCGCGACGATACCCTCGTTACCTCCTTCAATTTGTAAGGCTACAAGTAGTGCAAAGAAGAATTAGCAATGACATGGCTGCCCATTAAAGAAAAGAAAAGATATCGGTTAGAAAAGATACTCCCGGCACCAGCGGGCAGACTAATCTCCGACTGGAAGGAGAAGTGCTGGTTCAGCATCTGATATAGGTGATCAAAGAGAACTCCTGCAAGATCACGATGATACATGGTCAGTACACGGAAGATACGGTCCCTAATTTAAATTAATCACAAACCCATACCTTCTAACATTCGAGAAGATATAAGAGGAGACGAAGGGGCAGCAACCGTCAGAGCGGCAGCTGGTGGTGCTTCTTCAGGTGTCGCAACCTCAGCGCTCACCACACCTACATTTCAAAGGAACAAAATGTCATCAGAAAGGATTGCAAAATGAAAAGAATGCAGCGACCCAAGACCTACCAGACAGGACATCAGCCAAAACGGTGACGGAAGCATCGCCGAGAATCACGACTTCTTCGATCTCATTTGGGGGGATGGTTTCACCGCCCGTGGCTTCGTCCCCTGATTCTACGAGGGCCGTCGTGACACTCGCAATGCCAGGCGATGGAAGGGAACCACAGGTGGAAAGAGCGGCAATTGGAGCAGTCCCGGACTCCTGAGAAAGAGTAGCCGTTTCGGGCTCAGTAGTTGCCGTCATCTCGCCTGCCACCTCCTCACTCGGACTTGACCCTGCAAGGTATGATATATGAGAATCTGAAGATTAAAACTCTAATAAAAGGACCCGGTGTTACGTTACCTTGGATCGGCTTTTCAATTGCTGCCCGATCCGCGCGTGCCTCCTGTCTATGAGTGGTAGACAGGGTGACCGGAGCACCCTCTGAAGAAACAGGGATAGGGGAATCAACACTCGAGCCTGCACCTACAGTCAGGGTGGCATTACATTCTCTCGCTGCACGCCTCTTGCACTTCCTTTCTGTCTGGGCCGTGAGAGCTGATCTTCTTAAGACCTCCGTCAAGGAGACGCCATCGTCCGAGCCAGGAGCTACCTCTGGATTCGTTGTGGCGTCCGTCATCGGTTGCTTAAGTGAAGCTTCTTTTGGCAATGCTGGTGGAGCTGGGACTTCGGAAGCCGGCCTTGGAAGCGTCTCCGCACCGCCCTGCGAAGTCGGCACTGCACTTGGGATAACCTGAGTCGAGATAGTCCCTGTAAAAAGATGGAAAAGAAGAGTTAGTTTACCCATAAAAACGGGAATGGAGGTGCGGTGAGCTGAAATGTACCTATGCCTAAGGAAGCACGAAGCCTTTCCTCCTCTTCAAAAGTCTTGAGAGAAGCTGCGAGAGCCTCTTCAGTGGAGATGCCTGTGGAAGAAGAAGTGTCAACCAAAACATGATAATAAAAAAACATAACAGCGAAAAGATACGACTGAAGTCTACCTGCTACGCAAGGATGACCAGTCCTGCTTGGTGGCTAGCTAATCGCTCGGAAGCTGCAATATCGGTATCATCCGGCGCTATGAATAAGCCTTCGTTGGTCCTATATTCGCTTAGGCCCTCGCTATGAGGAGCATGAGGCTCCTGGCCGAGTACAACGTCTACAGAAAGAATCAACTTTTTCTTCTTCTGCGAGTGAGTACCGGTCGCCGGTAACACGAGCTTGCACTTAGCGGGCATGTTTGGGCGGCGAGTCCTAATCTCCGCACCCAAGCCGGACTCAGGAGACACCATAGCTGCCACTTCAACGGCAGCACGGGGTAGCGGCAGCTCAGGCATAACGCGCGGGACCACAACCGCAGCAACCTCTCTCAAAGGAAGACGAACGACAGTCCGTTGCTTCAAAGGAATAGCTGGATTACCAACAGGAGCTGCACCCTTACGATCACGCAACAACTTCTTTTCCTCCCTGATGACAGCACCCATCGCATGCTGGTACCATGCCATGTACATGTTCAACACCTTTGGGACGCAGCTTGGCTCACTGATAAAAAAGTTAGAACCGGTGTTGAGCCTCATGAAATGGTGTAGCGCGCTGAGATGCCTTCTTCTGTAGCGGGCGGCTCAGCTAGAAAGGCTTCAAGCGGAACACCCTGATTGTAGCTAGATTGTTGGGCGAAATGATGTGGGTTGTATCTCATAAACAACGCCGCATCATTCTGCCTAAACACCAGAAAGCCCGACCTGATCGAATATAGGTGGAGAATCTCCCGAGCGTTCAAAGTAGAGGCGCCATCTTTAAAGGTGTCCCGCAGTGGTTGCACCGCTTTCGCGGATTCTTTGCCGATACTTAAAACCTTGTCAACAAAGGTCATGCCATCCCCGATGGTACGCGGGTGAAGGAGTAAACCCCGAGCCTCTCGTGGAGTCGGTTCCAAAATAGAAGCGTCAACTAGCCGCAGCAGTCGAGGAAAGTTAAATCTTTCATAAAAAAAGGGGCCTTTTGTGAATTCCAAAGGCGCCAAGCACATGCAACTCGAGCCACGAGGTGAAATAATGTATTGAGAACTTCACGGGCTGCACCCCCGGTTGAGTAGTATCTGCCGCTAGACTAAGGCCGTGATACAAATAGGCTAACCCAGCGACCCCGACGGCCACTTTCACCCAAACAACCATTCGATGCGCTGGGTAGAAAACGGACGGTCTCATACGGCGAGGGTGCATCGGAAGCGCAAACCAGCTCAGCTATAGCCCGAGAAACCCCAAAAAGAACGTTTCTTCATCGATCCCAGGAGCTGCAAGCTCTGCAAAAGGGACGACCGGGGTGTCGGGGAGAAAGAAACTCTTTTGATCCGCCTCCGCCATCGGCAGGTTGCCCAAACCTAAGCCAAAAGGATCATCAAGTTTGGTGAACTTCGCGACTTCCTTCGACAGTACTTCCGGGCGGAGAAACGAGCGATAAAATCCGTAAAATTAACCCCACGGCTCCCAGACTCGAGAAATAGGCATTCGTAGATATTCAACACCTAAATCAAACTTGGTGATTGATGTTGAATGGCGTTGTCCGGGGTAAGGCCCATCAGCACCGACTTAGAGGAAAAGACGTACTCATCATGAGGAAGTAGTTAATGCTCACCTCTAACAGGAAAGCCAAAAATCTCCACAAACTCCTCTGAAGAGATGGAGACTTCCCGATCCAACAAAAGGAAGGTGTGAGTTGGAACATTCCATTGTTCCAAAAAGGCTTTTACCCACCATGTAGGAGGCATGATGTACTGAAAGAGAGAAATGTAAACTGCGGGATACAACCCGACCCTTAGCAACTGCAACCTCTTGGCGGACAGAATGTACCGGGCCCACCGCAAATATCCGACTGGGTGACGGGGAGTCGGGCCTATGTTGTATGGATTCCCCAAGGGTGTGACTCACCCTGGCATATACGCCGCCCTAAGATATCCAACGCCATTGGAGGCTGTATGGGTATCGCAGCCATAGAAGGTTGAAGGAGACCATCCGAAGTCCAATTAAGCTCCTTCACGGCATAGTTCATCGGGGGTAGGTCAGCGTAAGAGATCGCCAAAATGGGCTCTGAGGGTACCGCGCAAGAAAAGCTCCGCCGACCATTGATGATTTGGTTATACCATGTTCCCCATAGATGAAGATTCTTGTGCTCCGGATCATGGTCTTTGATCAGTGCAAAAACTTCTTGGTCTACTGGTGCTGCGGGGAATCCGCCTTCCGAACGGACGAATGGGACGGAAGTGTCGAAAAACATACTACCTGTGTGGAAAAGAATAAATTTTCAGCCGCCAATGCTACAGATTAAATTCCATCACTAGGTACTTTAAATCCGTACCGCACTGTAATGCAGTGAAAAGGGACCAAAGGGGACCTACATAATCTAGATGACAGTTCATCATTAATAAAAAACAGTCTCATCATTTGATGAGACTGTTATTAAACGAGAAAATCCTCAAAAGATTCTCATTTAATGAGAACTTCTCAGGCCAAGGAGTAAATCTCCCATTAAGAGCAGCGCTCTTCAACAGAGTGACATCTGTCAGCTCTGATGATGAAAGGAATAAAATTCCTCAAGAAAATTCTAAGAGCCTTGTTCATATCAGATTTTTGCATTTTTATATCGCCCATTCTTAATCACATTGCATATAAATAGGTGCTTTTGATTCATGTCTGCTAAATAGTTGCAGGTTACAGGTTCTCAGATAATTACAGTGAAATTTATGAAAAGATGCTATAAATGTGAGACTACGACCAACAACAAATGAATCCGTATGATGCCGCCCACCATTTCAAGACTTCAACGTGAAGCTCATGGTAAAAGGTCCACTGTTGAATATCTGGAAGAGAATTGAAGAGATTCTGAGAGACCAAGTGAAGAAAATAGAAGATAAAAGCAACTTGAAGAAACCCTAAAGAATTGGACCCATGAGCCCACCAAATGGCCGCGGATCTGCGGCCAAACAGGCTATTCTGCCGCGGTTCCGCGGCCGTGCAATGCACATGTCGGTAGGGTGTCGGTGCTTTGACTCGGTCATTGGGGTTGTTTTGTAATTTCATGTATGGATCAGAATGTAAACCTAGGGTTTTTCCTATCGATAAATAGGAAGGCTCAAACCCAAATAAAATGTGCCTCTTTTGGGTGCCTCTTTTGAGATGCCTCTTTTTAATTCTAGATTAATTTTACAATTCCATTGCAATCGTCAAGAGCTGTTAATAAAAGTAAGTTTTTTATCTTGAATTTTTCTTATCTGCAATTTTATTTCTCTGCAATTTTTACCTGTCCTTATTTATCTGCAAGTACATTAGTTAATTAACAAGAAAATTTATAAAAATGAATTTTGTCGCAATTTTCCTAATGAGTGAGTAGTTTCTCACTTGTTAGGGTTAGAATGTAAGTCCATATTGCGACCCCCGGTTCTTACGGGGAGGCGGAAACGGTATAAAAAACGAATTTTTTATCGCAAGAGGCAACATGGACTAAACTATGGTCGGGATCGTTGTCTAAACTAAAACTAGCAAACTAAGCTAAAGAGAGTTAGCTACTCGGATGAAGATGGTTATACCTAAACTTGAACTCCTTCTCTTCAAGCTCCGATGGTGGTTCGATGGCTCCTTCTCGTTGTCTCCGTACGCCGAAGATAGATCCACTTGAAAGCTCCAACCTTTAGCTCCTTCTTCGTTCTTTGAAGAAACTAGTTCACTTGGTTTGCCAAACCTAGTGAACTAGAATGAGTAGAGATGATTTAGAATGGGATTTTATCTATGGTTCTTGATTCTCAACTCATGAGACAAGAGAACCATAGATCAAGAGAGGGAGCAAGAGGTTGAGGATGAGAGCTCAAGAACAAGAGAGAGAATGAGCAAGAAAGAATGAGCAAGTATTTTGTCTCTCACCCTCTCATAATCCAAAGCAATGATAACTCATCATATCAACAAAAGTCTTATGTGATGGTTGAAGTAACCATAACCTTATCATGTCATGCACTCATTTTACTCAAATGAACAAGCAAGAAAAAGTCTTTGGCATGAAATGATAACCATGGTTATCATGATGGTCAACTAGTCAAGCCTAGTCAACCGGTCAACAAGTCAACAAAAGTCAACAAGTCACCAAAGTCAACAAGTCAACAAAAGTCAACAAGTCAACAACCATATCACCATAATACTTAATTAATATAATAGTTAATCACATATCATATTCTCATTAGGGTTGAGCATAAAGTCAAAAAGTCAACGGTCAACTGTCAACAACCCTAATGAGAATCCGCTGCCTCTGCCTCCCTGTCAACTGTGCATACACACCCGCATCCGCGTTCCGAGGAACACGAATGCAAACTGGATAAATCCAATCCCATAAGGTACACTAGGATCTGGCTTAAACCAAAGCCCGCTAGTGTAAACTGTCCGGACACTGTACGTGCACAAGTGCACGGATGTGACCGAACCCTGTCGCAAAACCATGCGACCTGTCGCAATACCATGCGACCTCTACTCTTTTGCCTAAAGGCGAAAAGCTTTCTGTGTGGGACTCTAAAGACTCGACACTACGCTGGCAGTGGGTTTAACCACAGACCGCAAGCGGCACTAGCTGTGCGTAACGGTCCCCAGGTAATGCCGACAAGAAGACCGACGAGGCGAAACCCATCTGAACTCCTACTGAGCCTGAGTGTGACATTCTCCATACAGTCCGGTCTGTTCGTCTGATACATCGCATGGCGGGCCTAGGGGGCGGTAAACGTCAGTCCCCCAATAGCGGTACAAGTCGTGCCGGAGTGAAGCCCAAAACACCCTGAGATAACACTGGAAACCTACCAGTATATCTCGTTTGCCCTGGCCAGGGACTACTCGTGTAATGGCTCTCCTAGACACAGCGCGATGTCAACCCCCAATACCGGGAGAGACGAATCCTGTCTAACCGTCACTGCCTCCAAGTGCTTCGGGACTGCACCCAACCACCACCTGTTTGCACGACTCCTTTGAGCCGTGGTAGGGTAGTGATCAAAGTACAGTGGGAACACACCCGAGGCGAAGTGACAGTGTCAAGTCAGCGGACTAAGCTGTACTCATGTCACCTGGGAACTGATAACTGACGATAGGTATAATACCAACTAGTCAGTTCCCTACGAGTCCTGTCCAGTGTACCCGTAACCTAACGAGCACCCGCATACTATCTCAAGTACGACGTACTGACGGCTGTGGGACAGACCGTTTCCCACACTGGGATGAGAAGCGCATGCGCTGGTCTACTCCGGAGTATCGATGCCCTGTCTCGATAGTCCTGCGACCAGGGACCTGAATAAGGATGTGCTTATAGATTACCCAGCCCCCACTAGTGTGACTGCCATCACAACGCTGGTAATCAAGCAAAGATCCTAAGGGCTCCACTAATGCGTATAAGTGATATACTGAAATAAACACAAGTACACATTGAAGTAGAAACAAACCAAGTAGCATACTACTATTTTGAGCAAGATTGTATATACAAGGTGAATATCCCAAGCATCCATTAAGTAATATACAAACTAGTATGATACAGTAATGGCCTCTAGGGCATATACACTAACAATCTCCCACTTGCACTAAGGCCATGTACTGGCGTATCGAAGACCTATCATCTCGATCAGCCGCTCGAACTGAGTCTGGGGCAAGGCCTTGGTGAATGGATCTGCAGTGTTATCTTCTGAAGCGACTCTCCGAACCTCGATCTCCTTGCGATCCACGATCTCCCTGATCAGGTGATACCGCCTCAAGATGTGCCTGGATTTCTGATGGGACCTGGGTTCCTTCGCTAAAGCTATAGCCCCGTTGTTGTCGCAATACAGAGGTATTGGATCAACAATGGACGGAACCACCTGAAGTTCTTTCAAGAACTTCCTCATCCAGACAGCTTCTTTTGCGGCATCAGATGCAGCGATGTATTCCGCTTCCATCGTCGAGTCTGCAACGATTTCCTGTTTGGAACTCTTCCAACACACCGCCCCTCCATTGAGGGTAAAGACAAAACCCGACATGGACTTGGAATCATCCTTGTCACTCTGGAAGCTGGAGTCAGCAAAGGCCTCGATCTGGAGGTCCTTTCCGCCATACACCAAGAACATCTCCTTAGTCCTTCTCAGGTACTTGAGAATGTTCTTTACCGCTATCCAGTGTTTCTCCCCAGGGTTAGACTGATACCGGCTTACCACACTCAGTGCATAAGCTACATCCGGTCTGGTACACAATATCGCATACATTATAGAGCCTACCGCAGAAGCGTAGGGTATAATAGACATGCGATCCCTCTCCAAATCAGTCTTGGGAGACATCTCTTTAGAGAGGGTGATCCCGTGACAAGCCGGTAGGTTACCGCGCTTGGAATCTTCCATACTGAATCTCTTCAGTATGGTGTCGATGTACCTGGACTGTGAAAGTCCTAATATCCTCTTGGATCTGTCACGGTAGATCCGGATACCCAGGATGTACGAGGCATCACCCAGGTCTTTCATGGAGAACCTGTGTGACAAGAACCCCTTGACAGATTGTAGCATAGGAATGTCATTTCCTATTAAAAGAATGTCATCCACGTATAAAACGAGGAATACTACAGTTCTCGCTACAAATCTACAATAGATGCATGGTTCATCTGGATTTTTGATAAAGCCAAATTCTTTGACCGTCTCATCAAAGCAGATGTTCCAACTCCGCGATGCCTGCTTTAGTCCATAGATGGACTTAAGCAACTTGCACACCTTTCCGCTGCTCCCACTCTGAATGAAACCCTCTGGCTGATCCATATAGACACACTCCTCTAAATTTCCATTTAGAAAAGCGGTTTTTACGTCCATCTGCCAAATCTCATAATCGTGGAAGGCAGCAATGGCAAGAAGGATCCGAATGGATTTCAGCATGGCTACTGGAGAAAAGGTTTCGTCGTAGTCCAAGCCAGGTCTTTGACGAAAACCCTTTGCTACCAGCCTAGCTTTATAGGTCTCAACCTGTCCATCTACACCAATCTTCCTTTTGAAGATCCACTTGCATCCTACGGGTTTTACCCCGTCTGGAGCAATGTCCAACGTCCATACCTTGTTGGTGTACATGGACTCCATTTCGGTCCGCATTGCATCCAGCCATTTCACTGAGTCAACGCTCTGAACGGCCTGCTGGAAGCTAGTAGGCTCATCATAATCTATGATGCAATCCTCTCTATCCCTGTCTATGAGAAAACCGCAGTATCTCTCGGGCGGATGAGACTGCCTACTACTCCTGCGGAGCGGCGTAGGAATGTCCTGTTCTGTTGAACCCTCTGGTTCCACTAACCTTTCAGTAATAGTCTGTGGTTCTGGAATTTCTTCTAGTTCTACTGCGCTCCCACTAATTTCCTTTTCCAAGAACTGGTGTTCTAGAAAGTGGGCATTACGAGAAACAAGGACTTTTTGTTCCTCTGCGTAGTAGAAAAGATACCCCCTGGTGTTCTTTGGGTATCCCACAAACTTGCACAGTACTGAGCGTGCCTCAAGTTTGTCCGCATGCTGCTTTTTGACAAAAGCTGGACATCCCCAGATCTTCAGATATTGAAGATAGGGTTTCTTCCCACTCCACATTTCATATGGGGTGGTAGGCACAGTCTTAGTCGGAACTCGGTTCAAAAGGTATGCTGCTGATTCTAGCGCATATCCCCAGAATGATCGCGGCAACTCAGCGTTACTCATCATGGACCGCACCATATCCAATAGGGTGCGGTTCCGTCTCTCCGATACACCGTTATGTTGCGGGGTGTATGGAGGAGTAAGCTGAGAGAGAATTCCGTTCTCTTTTAAATAGTCCAGGAATTCGGCACTTAAGTATTCTCCACCTCGATCCGATCTTAGAATCTTAATACTTTTGCCGGTCTGTTTCTCTACTTCATTCTTATACTCCTGGAATTTTCCAAAGGCCTCGGACTTATGTTTCATTAAGAAGACATAACCGTACCTTGAGAAGTCATCCGTAAAAGTAATGAAGTAAGAATGTCCGCTTCGGGCATGTGTAGACATTGGACCGCACACGTCACTATGTACGAGTCCCAAGAGCTCGCTCGCTCTTACTCCTTGTCCAGTAAATGGAGTCTTTGTCATCTTTCCTTTGAGACAAGATTGACAAGTGGCATACGATTGATATTCGAACGCATTCAAATATCCTTCTGTATGTAACTTAGTCAACCTTCTCTCATTGATGTGACCCAATCTACAATGCCATAAGAAAGTCTGATTTATTTCTGGAGACTTTCTTTTGTGTGTATTCTGGACGTTGAAAATCTGTGGTTGGTTTAACACGTATATACCATTACTCAATGTACCTGACCCAATCAAAACTTGATTAAGGTGAATGTTTACAACATTACTTACAAACGCAAATTCATAACCTTCTTTAGAAACTAAAGATACAGAAATGATATTACAAGTTGCGTTGGGTACAAAAAAGCAATTACGCAAAACCAAAACATGTCCATCTGACATTCCCAGGTGATAGTCCCCCACGGCTTTAGCATCCATGCTAGCTCCGTTTGCAACTCTGAGGGTCATGTCACCTGCTTTCAAAACACTACGGTTTCTCAACGCCTGCAAAGAATTACAGATATGAGATCCTGATCCGGTATCCAATACCCAGGAAGTAGAGTTTATTGAAAGACAGTTTTCAATAACATACACACCTGAAGCTGAAGCTGCAACCTGCTTCAATTCCTGTGTTCTGGCCTTCCAGGCCCTGCAATCATTCTTCCAGTGTCCTTTCTTATGACAATAGAAGCATTCTTCCTTATCCACAAGCTTCCCCGCTATCTTTGTTGCTTTGCCTTTTCCCTTCGTATCCACTTTACCAACACCGCCCCTTGGTTTGGCGGGGGCCTTCTTCTTCTTTCCCTTGGCTTTTGCCTTGGACCTAGAAGAAGATGATCCTCCTACAAACAAAGTGGATGTTTCCCTACCTTTCTGTAGGGTGCCCTCTGCGCTCCTCAGCATGTTGAGGAGCTCTGATAGTTCAACCTCTTTTTCTTGTAGGTTGAAGTTCAGTATAAACTGGGCGTAAGTGGAAGGAAGGGACTGGAGAACTATATCCGTATATAGCTCACTCTCCAATGTGATCCCTAGGTCAGCGAGCTCCTCAATGAAGCCGATCATCTTTAGCACATGCTCGGCTACTGATGATCCGACGGCCATTCTTGTCGAAAACAACTTTTTCGACGCTTCGTATCTTGCGATACGTGATTGCTCTCCATACAGTTCTTTTGTATGGAGCAATATGGACTCCATGTCCATATTCTCATGCCTCCTCTGATGTTCGTTGTCCATCGAGGCAAGCAGGAGGCATTTGGCCTTCGCGCTATCAATCTCCCAAGTCTTACGGATTTCCTTATCCGCGACGCTGGAAGTTGGACCAGGGACAGGGGGAGCTTTGGTGGTAAGAAGATACCCCAGCTTGTCATAAGTGATTGCTATCGTGACATTCCTGAGCCAATCTTTGTAGTTTGGCCCTGTCAGTTTGTTTTTATCTAGGAGTAACTTAAGTCCAGTCATGTTGATTGGTCGCTGCAATTAGGAGAGAGAAGAAGAAACACTCAGCATGATGCTCTTGCAAGTTTAGAGTGGTTTTTAGTTTGTCTAAACAGGATGGCTCCCACTGTTTCTCGAATCCCTCCTCAAACCATAAAGGAAGAATTAGTCAGGATCAATCCCACCGTACAATACTTGCTTAACCGTTCAGCCAGGCCGGTGTCGGTACTTCGAGGGAGGTTTTCCAACGCTTTCGCGAAGTTCCTTAATTAGAGAACCTCTTTTCCCTGGGGGCGTAGCCCCGCTAACACCTTTCTAGGCACCTACTAGGTTTATAGCATTGATCGTTAAGTGAGAAATTTCCCGAGGAGTAGCATATACTCACAGTAGGATCGGGATCCAAATATCATCGCGTGACGAAACTGAAGGAATCCTACCAGAATCATCACACTCCAAATGGTATGCAAATCTAGCAAGTTTCAGTACTTATGAAACTCCCGATGTGGATTTTTGCCCCATGCTCTTATGACCTTGGCGTGAGGTCAAAATGTCATAAGTCACATGTCAAGTTCGTCCCATCATTATCCAGGTTAATTTGAATCCACCCGTACATACCCTTGACGTAGGCCAAAAATGGCAGTACGACTGTCTCAAACCAACGCATTCTATCTATGCAACAGATAAATATCCGGCAGCTACCAATCACTATGCCTTGGCGTGAGGTCAAAATACATAGCTTGAATACTACCGAATATTTAACTGAAATGATGGAGGGCTACGAATGGTTTTGGCAAAACCGTGAACGTAGTGAACTTGATTTGGTCGATGGAACGAGATAGCTTTTAAATGGAGTGGCTCAAACTCCGTATTTTAAAAGTTTGTTTTGAAAAGAACCGAGTGGTTTTTCGAAAGTGTTCCAACGACTTTAACTTGGTTTATTATCTTGCATTAGTTCTTTTAATGCGTGATATTCTTGCATTAGTACTTTTAATGTGTCCCATCATTTAACCCTACCATTGCAGAAAACAACCAAAATATGACGTACGCTTATGCCATTCGCATTCGCCACTGGGCCCCGTCATTACCCGTTAGGTTACTTAACTAACGACAGAGCGGGGGCTGGGCTAGCGCGTCTGTAAAACATAAGCAACGCCTAAATAGTAAGCAATGATAGACATTACAGATCACAGATGAATGCATTGGATATACTAGCAATCCGCAATCCTTTCGAGCCTGAAACGAAAAGCGGATAACACGGTCGCGGTGAATAGCCAAATACCCCACCCAAGACCCCTACGGGTGCGGCAAACTACCCGCCAAGTACTCGGTAGTTTGTGCACCCCTCCATGGGTCTATCCTAGGAGCAAAAACAGTAAAAAGAATTATACAATGACGGCTACAACCCCGACCCGGTTGTGCGGCCAAACAAATAATATTATTACATCAATTTACATTTACAATGAATGAAAGAAAAACAAAAGCTCATCTCACATCCACCCCGGCTATTCACCCGCGACAGTCCAACACATTCATATACACATTCCAGCACATTACAGATCATGTATAACCCCGACTAATCGACTTATAGCGATTAGCCGACGTTCAATACATGCAAGCATCACAGATATAACCATCATAGTCAAAGTGCAGTGAAGTTCGGAAAAAATACGGAATTATAGGACCCCAAAAGGAAATTTCTTTTCTGGAAAATCTGGGCACATATAATATATTTTAAAAATCCCAAAACCAACACACAAACACACTGCACGAAAAACGATGCAGAGAAGACACCAAGTCGCGGCGGTTCCGCGGCGGCTAAGAAGGATCACGCGGCGGAAGCGCGGCACTTTAGGCGAATCACTGTATCGTTTTTCTTGGGTGTTCACACAAAACCCTGAGCCGAATTTACAAGTGTAAAGTTTTTCATTTTGAGCAGAAAAAATTTCAACAGAAACTCAGTTTTTGTGAAGTTTGGTTTTTGGATTTTTCCGGTTCCGAACTTCGTTACACTTCACTACCAAGCTAGTTTAAGTTTAGTTAGGCTCTGATACCACTGTAAGTCCATATTGCGACCCCCGGTTCTTACGGGGAGGCGGAAACGGTATAAAAAACGAATTTTTTATCGCAAGAGGCAACATGGACTAAACTATGGTCGGGATCGTTGTCTAAACTAAAACTAGCAAACTAAGCTAAAGAGAGTTAGCTACTCGGATGAAGATGGTTATACCTAAACTTGAACTCCTTCTCTTCAAGCTCCGATGGTGGTTCGATGGCTCCTTCTCGTTGTCTCCGTACGCCGAAGATAGATCCACTTGAAAGCTCCAACCTTTAGCTCCTTCTTCGTTCTTTGAAGAAACTAGTTCACTTGGTTTGCCAAACCTAGTGAACTAGAATGAGTAGAGATGATTTAGAATGGGATTTTATCTATGGTTCTTGATTCTCAACTCATGAGACAAGAGAACCATAGATCAAGAGAGGGAGCAAGAGGTTGAGGATGAGAGCTCAAGAACAAGAGAGAGAATGAGCAAGAAAGAATGAGCAAGTATTTTGTCTCTCACCCTCTCATAATCCAAAGCAATGATAACTCATCATATCAACAAAAGTCTTATGTGATGGTTGAAGTAACCATAACCTTATCATGTCATGCACTCATTTTACTCAAATGAACAAGCAAGAAAAAGTCTTTGGCATGAAATGATAACCATGGTTATCATGATGGTCAACTAGTCAAGCCTAGTCAACCGGTCAACAAGTCAACAAAAGTCAACAAGTCACCAAAGTCAACAAGTCAACAAAAGTCAACAAGTCAACAACCATATCACCATAATACTTAATTAATATAATAGTTAATCACATATCATATTCTCATTAGGGTTGAGCATAAAGTCAAAAAGTCAACGGTCAACTGTCAACAACCCTAATGAGAATCCGCTGCCTCTGCCTCCCTGTCAACTGTGCATACACACCCGCATCCGCGTTCCGAGGAACACGAATGCAAACTGGATAAATCCAATCCCATAAGGTACACTAGGATCTGGCTTAAACCAAAGCCCGCTAGTGTAAACTGTCCGGACACTGTACGTGCACAAGTGCACGGATGTGACCGAACCCTGTCGCAAAACCATGCGACCTGTCGCAATACCATGCGACCTCTACTCTTTTGCCTAAAGGCGAAAAGCTTTCTGTGTGGGACTCTAAAGACTCGACACTACGCTGGCAGTGGGTTTAACCACAGACCGCAAGCGGCACTAGCTGTGCGTAACGGTCCCCAGGTAATGCCGACAAGAAGACCGACGAGGCGAAACCCATCTGAACTCCTACTGAGCCTGAGTGTGACATTCTCCATACAGTCCGGTCTGTTCGTCTGATACATCGCATGGCGGGCCTAGGGGGCGGTAAACGTCAGTCCCCCAATAGCGGTACAAGTCGTGCCGGAGTGAAGCCCAAAACACCCTGAGATAACACTGGAAACCTACCAGTATATCTCGTTTGCCCTGGCCAGGGACTACTCGTGTAATGGCTCTCCTAGACACAGCGCGATGTCAACCCCCAATACCGGGAGAGACGAATCCTGTCTAACCGTCACTGCCTCCAAGTGCTTCGGGACTGCACCCAACCACCACCTGTTTGCACGACTCCTTTGAGCCGTGGTAGGGTAGTGATCAAAGTACAGTGGGAACACACCCGAGGCGAAGTGACAGTGTCAAGTCAGCGGACTAAGCTGTACTCATGTCACCTGGGAACTGATAACTGACGATAGGTATAATACCAACTAGTCAGTTCCCTACGAGTCCTGTCCAGTGTACCCGTAACCTAACGAGCACCCGCATACTATCTCAAGTACGACGTACTGACGGCTGTGGGACAGACCGTTTCCCACACTGGGATGAGAAGCGCATGCGCTGGTCTACTCCGGAGTATCGATGCCCTGTCTCGATAGTCCTGCGACCAGGGACCTGAATAAGGATGTGCTTATAGATTACCCAGCCCCCACTAGTGTGACTGCCATCACAACGCTGGTAATCAAGCAAAGATCCTAAGGGCTCCACTAATGCGTATAAGTGATATACTGAAATAAACACAAGTACACATTGAAGTAGAAACAAACCAAGTAGCATACTACTATTTTGAGCAAGATTGTATATACAAGGTGAATATCCCAAGCATCCATTAAGTAATATACAAACTAGTATGATACAGTAATGGCCTCTAGGGCATATACACTAACATAGAATTGGGTAAATTTGAGAGATGGAAATCTCTCGCTCCTTTCTAGCCCTCATAACTTTATAAATTAGGACTCTATGTAAAACAAACACCCACCGCTCACTACGGCACCCTATCCTACGAGATAGCGGTGATTCCCTAGTTAGATCGGTAGTGGTTGATTTACATAAAGGTTAAGGATAAGAGTCAAGAAAGGACGGACAAGGACCAAAAGGAAGAAACTATGTTTCTTTCTAGTCGTGCAAATCCCCTTACTTAATTATTACCCTAACACCTATATTCTTGATTAGGGCAAAGGAAGTAGTGAGTAAAATTAACTTTCCAAACTAACCTAATCCTAACCCTAGCAAGGTTTTAAACCAAATTAAATTCAATCTTAGTTTTTAAAAATTCAAAACCTACCAAAAATAGGAATTAACTCGTTAGAACAATTAGAAAAGAACACGTTTTCCCTGTGGACCAACCCATACTCAATCGGCTAGCTACAAAGCGACACCGTTATTGATTACGGTATTCTATTCTTTGATTTTAAAATGCACGCAAAAGCCCTCTCAATCAAATGGCGCCGTTGCCGGGGAGATGGTAGTCTCTTTCTTTGTGTAATTTCGGGTTAGTTAAAAAAAATATTTTAAAAATTATAAAAATTGAAAATTTTTAAAACAAAACAAAATAAAATAAAAATAAAAATCATCTTGTTCTTTTTGAAAGGTTTTTATGCAAGTGTGCAGGCTTGGAGCAAACTCTGTTTCAGATCTGGAGCAAACCCAGTGAACAAATCAAGAAACAGAGGATCTGAACGGACAAGGGAGAATCCAAACAATACAGAGAAAAATTTTGGAGATCTAAACCAACTAAACCACCGCGGAACCGCGGCCGATTCAAGCATCTGACCGCGGAACCGCGGTCAACCTATGACGTCAGCGCCCCATTTTTCTTCTGTGAGTATCTTTTTTCTTCTCTCCTACTCCCTGAACTCCACTGACAAATTTTCCTGCAGGTATTCTTTACACAGATTCTCTTTCTCCTATCTAATAAATTGTTTTTGTGCAGGATTCTTTGCGCTGCCAAATAAAAAGAAATTTTGCAAATGTTTTAGATTTTTGGTGTGTTACTGCTTTGCATATTTAAAACGGAATCTAAGGGGCTCTAACACCAATTAAGATTGGGTGGGGATTTCATTTCCCTTCCTAAGATCCCAAAAATCACTAAAAGCATATGCATCACTCTTGAGTTAATTAAAAAATATCTAGACTTAGCTAACTAAGGATTGTCGTGCTCATTAGGATAGAGGAAGGTTGTGGGCATTCAGTCGTTTATCTAAACCTGATTTTGTGGTGCTTAGGCTAGACAAGTGAGAAAGGTAACTTTAAAAGGCCCGTCTCATGGTGATTCGTGAGCGGAACCCTCTTTTCTTCATTTGTGCTTACCTGGCCACAATTGGTGGTGAAGAGGCGATTTGAGGGATATCTCATAACTTGTCATTTTGGAACAGTTAGAAGCAGTCTAGTTGACTTAGGAGACCCTAACTCTAGGTTTGATTGTGCATGTTTAAACTGTGGTTGTTTGAAATTGTGCCGTAGTTCCGTACAAATTTTTGCAAAAACTCTTTCAACACTTTCAAAAAAATTTCAAAACTCCAAAAACAAACAATTTTTTTTTTAAAAAAAAATAAAAAAAATAAAAAAAAAATTCACATTCTTTTCTTTCTTTCCTCACATCATGGGTACCCCACCTCGCAAAACTCTTGCCGAACTTTGGTACCCTCAACCAGACATTACTTTCTACGCTTCTTATTTTGGACGAATTTCTAACGACCCCTCTATACCCAAAATTTCTTTGAAAGATCGAATAGACGCGTCTAGGGCATCCAGTTGGACTCCGCAATCCACCTTGTATCAACCATTTTAACCTTCACCACCTTCTTACGTTGATACTACTTTTTCGAGTCCTGTTGTACCCTTGAAACCCATGTCTATTGATGAACATATTGAACAATCTCGTAACTGATCTTTCACTCTTTTCACTACTGCGAATTCTTTGGATCAAAAATTCCATTCACCTTCTTATCCAAATGTTAATCTTACTCCTGTCCAACCATTCAATTCCTACCAGTCCTACCCGACTTCCGCACCTTCCCTAGACATTGCTTCTACACAGCCATTTGGGAGTTTCCAGTATCCAAACAAATTTGAATTTTTTACTGAAACCCCTTCACAACCCATGTCTAGTCTGGAACAGTCGTTGGAAGATTTTGTGGTAGCGTCAAGACAACAGATGATGGATTTGAATGCGCCTATGGCCGTCCTTATACAACCTAATGACCCGGTAGCTAGTTTCCAATTAGCTCCAAATTTTCCAATGTATGATGAGACGGTAGGACAGATTGAGAATTTGAGTGAAGAGAGTGAGCTGTGCACCCTTCCAAATTAAACCTACCCATCTCCAATTGAATCCCACAACTCCGGTTTTGAATGTCTATCAAGTGTCCCAAATAATTCACCAGTTGAAAAAAAAACGTTTAATGAATTGTGCGACTTTGTAGTGTTTGATTTGCCAGATTGTGAAGGGTCCCTTTCGAGTGAACCCACACCCAATCCTTTTGACCTCTACATCTCCACTCTAGAACCTGAATTAATTGATGTCCATACTTTTGATGAGGTGTCTGAGAAATTTAATTTTCACTTGATCGAGGATATTGACGCAGGAAATATTTTGGATAATGAACCCGCAGATTTGGCCGAGTTTTTCTCTCCAATTCATCATTCCGAGTCATTAAATGTTTTTCCCGAACTTCATATGCGTCTTGATTTTGATGAAAGTTGCATGGATAAGCTAAATTTTGAGGAGAGTATTGAGAAAATTATTGAGGATGAAGCAGTTTTACTTGAGGAGTCTGATTTTCCAATTCATTCTATCCCTTCCATTGACTGCGCACACCCTCCTGAATCTTTAACCGATACCCTTCCTCAATCATTTCCCTCCATCCTTGTTCCGATTTTGGAAGAAACCGTTACACTTTCATTTTCAATGTCTGGTTTACCAAGTTCAACATACCCATGTTTTCTCACGAATCTTGAGGGATTTGACCTCATTTCTCAGTGGGTTGATAGATTAGCACAATCGCTTTTCACACATCGGTCATTACAAATTGTTCTAATTTATACACTCCATCTCCCCCTCTCAAGTTCGTATTCCATTTCTTTCTCCCACTTTCTCTGGTTCTTCTTCTTATCTTCCTTTAATGATACCGAGTGTTAATGAATCAAAGTCCGATATTTTGAGTTCGATAATTCTAGAAAAACAACTTGATTTAGACTCTTTTGAAAATAAGGTAAATGTGCCTTACGACTATCCTACCTTCATAATTTTTGAAAAATCAAGTGTGTTGGATTCTGGCGCGACACTTATTGACATTGAAACGTTCAATCGGACCATCGATGAAAGTTTCGAAGATATTTTCGCCGACGAACTCGCATTCCTAAACGACACGGATTTTGTGATTAATCAACCTCCACCTGAAGAAGTCGAACCACCCCCATTTCTTTTTCCCTTCCGCCATTCTTCTCCTCACCCGAGACCGTATACTGCTTTTATCTCCACACGGTCTCGTGTGTTTCTCCTTTCTTTTCTCTACACTCCATTCTTTCACCAACCACACCATTATAAAGATAAAAATTTTGAATGGTTGGTGCTAACCTTTGGCCCGTGTTAGGCCTTGTATAGCTTGATACTGTGTTTTTCTCCCCCCCAACTCTGAACTTTAACGCTTAAATAATGAAAACACTGTTTCACTTAAGCTTGGGGGGACCTTTTGTGTATATATATTTTGTTTTTTTGTTAATAATAAAATTAAAAATAAAAAAATGAACAAGGGAGTGCCGACAATTTTGACCCTCTTGGTGTAGCCTGACAGTGAGGACACTGTCAAGTTTAAGTTTGGGGGTATGCTCGGTAAGCTTTCTTCCTTCGCATTCATGTGTATATTTTTTCATTTGCATACTTATTTTAAAATCCATAAAAATAAAAATAAAAAAAAAATTATAAAAATTGAAAAGTTCAATTTTGGCCATATTTGACTTAAGTTCATCATGACGGTTGACTAATTAGGAAAAACTAGATCCTAAACTTAGTAAATTAAAAAAACCCTTAAAAATAACCTTTCTTAAAATTTAATGGTAGAAAATATATGTTCTTGTAGTTTATTTAGAAATAGGCAAATTTTGAGTTCGGTTCTTAGGCTAAGTCAAAATAAGGGAAGAGTATTGAAATTTTTATTGAAGTGTAAGTCTGAAAAATAATTCTGAACTTTTAGTCTAAATTCTGAAAATATATACCCTACAACTCGCACATACACACCCCTTGAAACTTGGGATAGTAAAGGATACCTTGAAATGCTCTTGTCTAAAATCCTTAGTATGAGAAAAAAAAATTAAAGAATAAGTGTGAAATAAGAGAGATAAAAAAATGAACACTGGTTTTGTAATTACTTAAGGCTGCGTAAAATAAAAAAAATATTTAGCGAGGGTGCTTTATCACCTAGTGCCTTAGACCAACTGGTTTGGGAGTCACTGCTAAAGTCTTAGGTATTACAAGACGAGGAATTACGTCTAAATGCACGAACACATTTTGTAATCGGTCGTTAGTACCTCAAGAAGTATTAACGGTCGCATGAAGGATGTGTGAGCAATTTCATCAAAATTTCACCAACTAAAAATACTTTGGACGATGGACAAGAGTATAATAGCTTGAATTGAATTTCTAAGTATATGGGTGATACATACACACGCGTAGGGGTATATGATTGGGGTTTTTGATGAGAGATAGGAATGAAAAATAGGACTTATATCTTCAGTAGAGAGAATAAAATTTCTTAAGTTTAGATGGAACCTTAGAAGGAAAATTCAAAAGATGCTGAAAGCTTAATAAATTTGCAAAACATATACGATCTTAAGTTAAATGAAAATGAAGCGTGAAAAATATGGGTTGATAATTTCTAAGTTAAGGATAATAGAATTTCTTGCTAGAACACCGAATTGAAGAATGAAAATCAATAGGACAAATTGATAGGATTTTGTGGGTAGTATCCGCTGAAAATCCTCAGGAGACAACACTCCTCCTATTAGGGACACCTAGAGATTTAACGGCTTGTTGCACGAGCTCAGTGCAATCGCGATTCCCTGCGAAAGTGAGGTTAGGATTTTTCGAGAATAAAATTGGCTTTGCTCGGGACGAGCAAAAGATAAGTTTGGGGGTATTTGTTCATATCAGATTTTTGCATTTTTATATCGCCCATTCTTAATCACATTGCATATAAATAGGTGCTTTTGATTCATGTCTGCTAAATAGTTGCAGGTTACAGGTTCTCAGATAATTACAGTGAAATTTATGAAAAGACGCAACAAATGTGAGAGTACGACCAACAATAGATGAATCCGTATGATGCCGCCCACCATTTCAAGACTTCAACGTGAAGCTCACGGTAAAAAGTCCACTGTTGAATATCTGGAAAAGAATTGAAGAGATTCTGAGAGAGCAAGTGAAGAAAATAGAAGATAAAGCAACTTGAAGAAACCCTAAAGAATTGGGCCCATGAGCGCACCAAATGGCCGCGGATCTGCGGCCAAACAGGCTATTCTGCCGCGGTTCCACGATGCACGTGTCGGTGGGGTGTTGGTGCTTTAACTCGGTCTTTGGGGTTGTTTTGTAATTTCATGTATGGATCATAATGTAAACCTAGGATTTTTCCTATCGATAAATAGGAAGGCTTAAAGCCAAATAAAGTGTGCCTCTTTTGGGTGTCTCTTTTGAGATGCCTCTTTTTAATTCTAAAGTAATCTTTCAATTCCATTGTAATCATCAAGAGGTGTCAATGAAAGTAAGTTTTTTATCTTGAATTTTTCTTATCTGCAATTTTATTTCTCTGCAATTTTTACCTGTCCTTATTTATCTGCAAGTACATTAGTTAATTAAAAAGAAAATTTATAAAAATGAATTTTGTCGCAATTTCCCTAATGAGTAGGTAGTTCCTCACTTGTTAGGGTTAGGATTGGGTAGGTTTGAGAGATGGAAATCTCTAACTCCTTTCTTGCCCTCATAATTTTATAAATTAGGACTTTTTATAAAATCCTAAAAAAAGGTTTTCTTTAGATCGAAGATCTACGAAGAGCAAAGCTCTGTTAATAGGTGAAACCGTAGATTATTAAATAATCCTTTAAAAGATTTAATCTTTACCTAAATTTTGACAGAATTCTGTCCTTAAGAAAGTTCTTAAAACAGAGAGCTATGCTCTAAAAGAGAATCAATTCTCAGGAAAAAATAAGGAAGAAGATGAACAGAAATCATCTCAAGGGCCATGGGTCCTATTTATAGGCACTGAGATGCCGTTTCAATTTCTGAGTTGATCCAAGGGCGCAGATGTTGCCACCGCTGCACTCACATGCAGGCCACGTGAGCGCAACGGTGGGGGGCATTTGTTTTCCCCAATCAGAGCAAAGCTCTGTTCAAATTTCAAATTTTGAAATGAAGCAACGCTTCATAGCAGCACCAAGTGCGTTGCGTCCCAAGTAGCGCACCACGTGCAAAGCACGTGTGCACTAGCGCTAATAGTGCTGCACTCTAAGCAGCGCACCACGTGCAAAGTACGTGTGCGCTAGCGCTAAATGCGCTGCATTCTAAACAGCGCACCACGTGCAAAGTACGAGTGCGCTAGCGCTAGAACTAAATGTTCTCCACCGTTGGATCAAAGATCCAACGAACATGATTAAAATTCATCAATTAACCAGAATAAAATTCTGTTAAGGAGAGATCTCTCAAAATCTTTCCAAACATAAAGAATGTGCTCTGTAAATCAGAGCACCGTTGGATCAATGATCCAAAAGTGATTAAAAATCACCAAAATTACAGAATAAATTCTGTATGGGGAAAGATTTCTTAATCTTCTTAAAAACAAGAAAATTGCCTTCTGTAAATCAGAAGCCCTTGGAATAAAAATCCAACAACGGGAAAATCCCCAAATCAATTGGAGAAAAGATCTCCTTAACCGATTGAACAAATCGGCTTGCCCTATATAAAGACCCCAAGACTTCAGGTCTCATATAGAGGAACCCCCTATAAACTTGGAGAAATCTCAGAAAGAAGAGCAAGCTCTCAGAAAAAGAAGATTTTCTTCAAGGTAAAAAGAACAGAAAGACGAAATCGTCTCATATAAAAAGAAGAATTCACTTTTTTCTTTAAGATCATAGATCTTTAATACCAAGATCTTTCACAAAGAGATCAAAGGATCTCATCATAAAAAAAAATAAGAAGAAGAAAAACATAATTTTTCTCACAGATCATAGATCTATAAGACTAAGGTCTTTTACGAAAAGAGAACATGAACATCTCATTACAAAGAAGGGGAGAATAATTCAATTCTCTTAGGATCACAGATCCATAAAGGCAAAACCTTTCATCAAAATAAAAAATTGAAACATCTCCTATAAAATAAGAACTTTGTTCTTAGAATCATGAGACAAAATCTCTTATAAGCGAGAATTTATTTTCTCAGATCATAAAGCTAATCAAATAGCGCTTTGCGCTCTTGGACTGGCGCTCAGTGCCAAGCGCACCATGTTCTCCTCACATGTGCGCCACTTAACAAATAGCGCTTTGCGCTCATGGATTGGCGCTCAGCGCCAAGCGCACCACGTGCTCCTCACGTGTGCGCCACTAAACAAATAGTGCTTTGCGCTCATAAACTAGCACTTTGCGCTCATTGACTAGCGCCAAGCGCGCCACGTGCTCTTCACGTGTACGCTAAATAGAACATAAACTGTTCTTTAAATAAAGCCCTAAAGCTATGAGGAATGCTCAGCGTTCAATAAAAGACAGAAAGGCTATCAGAACCCAAATCAATGCTCAGCAATGTCAAATGTTTAACATTTTCACTGAGTGGGCCAAGCCCAAGTTGGCCATAAACCCCTCAATTCAGATTAGCTGAGCCCATATGCTCATAAATCTCAGATTTTAGTCCCAATTGGACTACAGATCTCCCAACCAAAATTGGTTCAAGGGTACATCTCTTCACTCCTCTAAAATTTGTCGTTGTAATCCTTCAACGTCTTCAGAGAGGTGACGGGTCCCAACAACCAGACATTCCATGGACTGTGGGGTCTTTAAACCCATGGACTATGATGTCCTTAACCTCGGACTGTGGGGTCCTTAAGCCTATGGACCATAATGTCCTTAAACTAATGGACCGCAATGTCCCTAAACTAAACAATAGAGTCCAAATGCTTTTTTATTAGATCTAAACGATCCCGTTAAGTTGATCTTAGTTTAAAATTAGACTAACGTATTCTTAACAAATGTTTAAGTTGATCTTAGTCTCAAATGAGACTAACACATCCTTAAACCCAACCCCAACCCAAATCTAAGAAGATACGGATTTGGACTAATCCACGCCCTACGGGCGACAACATAAATTAGTCTCTGTATACAATCCACGGGCAACCAAAAACAAAACAAACACCCACGACACGAAGAGACCCTCTGGAGAAGGAGAAAGTGGTTACCGCGATGCGGTAGCGTAATTAACTGCAGGGGCTTACGCCTACAGGGAAGAGCATCCCCACAATCAAAAACCCCTCAATGAGGGGGAATCTGACGAAGTCTGCTACATCGGCTGCATCCGTTTAAACTTTCGATACATGGTGTCATAAATCAACTTGGCATCTTCGGAGAGGTGGACGGATAGCACCAAATATCATCCGCCCTCGAAATTCAGGCCTGGCATCCCAACGTCCCGGTCGCGTCTTTCGGCGGAAAACAAGGAGGTTGAATAAGCTACCATAAATCTTGTATCTCTTCTTCAAGTGATTAATAAATTGTTGTTTCTTTTAATTCTTGCTTTCTTTTATTACTTGCTTTTTACCATGCTTAACTAATTCCTTATTTTGGTTGTGGTGTGGGTAAGGAAGTGAGATGAAAGGTTTTGCCTCCTCCACCTTTTGATTATGTTTAATGTGCTCAAATTTACGATTCTAACTTGAATATTGTTTATGCATTGATATGATACGGTATCTTGAACCATGGTTACGTGTAACCTCCTCATATACTGTATTCATTCTCTTTCCCCATTTTCAATGTTTAAGTTAAAATCTTTTTAGTGTTAAGTTTGCTAAGCTTGGATATCGTATCTTGTGATTAAGGACTTGACAAATCTCTTAATTCCATATACGATATACCATCACAACTTCTTAGCAAACTCAACACTAATATCATTTCTCTCACTAACCACTTTGTGTTTTTGTTGTTGCGGTAAGCTTGTTAACCCTTATGCTTAGTGTTAATACCCCAAGCGCGGACATACAAACGGCAAGTGATCAAAACGGACTCGTTTCGTGCTTTGCGGCGAATATCGGAATTTGACGGTTTGTGCTCCACAACCGCGTTGACAAGTCGTGCTTCATACCGGGACCAAAGTAAGGCCGGACGACTCATGACCAAGGAAGTGTAGAGGTAAACGTCGCGATTCGACCTTCCGAACCAAGCCACAACCATTCTTCACTTAACTTGTTTTCCTCTTTTCTTTGTTTTTCGTATTCTTCATATTTTTTGTGACAAAACTCCAATTCATTGATTTGTTAACCTTAAACAACAATACTTAATACACAACTCCCTGCGGATCGACTCGTGCTTGCCCGCTCGCTACAACGCGCCGTGTACTTGCGGTTTATAAATAGTAAAATAAGAACGATCTCGCGTGCGCATTCCGTTTCATTAAAACCATATCTATATTTCCAAAACATACGCCTTTGCGCGCACGAGTGATTTCCCAACAGGGCTATAAATAGTGAAGGTATGTTGGTTTCTTTTAGCCTTGCGTTTATGAAAATGGCCGGACGTCTTTGTGTGCTCATCAGGGAGATCATTTCTCGCGACGATGTGTATCTCTACAACCTCGACCGATCCAAACAGACGTATGAGACGGTGATAGACCGCATGGAGGGCCACTTCGGACGCCTTCTTCCCCGACGATCACCATTCCTCCAAGTGCTTATTTATGCGATATGGAGGAGGTCTCCGGGTCTGCACAACTCCTTGTCTCCATAGTTGAGGGATAAGGCGATCGAGAAGTTGCACTCGCTTTACCATCTCGGCCTGATCTCGAAGAGCAGGCGGGACCGATCAGCGGGACTTCTTCTAGAGTGTTTCCAGAAGAGGCCGATCGTTGATTTTTATCTGGAGGGTGGCGCTTCCGAGGTAGTCGAGGAGGCTAGGGCTCGGCTGGCAGAGATTTCGTCGACGTACCATCAACAATGCTTCATCAATCCCCGGCCACATTTGCTGTAATTTTTGTAAGGCTGATGAGCCTATAATACCTCTTAATGAATAAAATTCTTCTTTTCTGATGTGTTTTGTCTTCATTTATCCCTTAGCATTTTTTTTACATATTTTCTCAAAACGGATCTAGGGATCTCGGAACCGAGAAAGTAGAAAATATATCGAAGAAGTCTCTTCTAATTCAGGAGACTTAAGAAAAATTACATAGTTTTGAAAAGAAGAAAATACATTCATTTGTATAGTTTGAGTTTTTCAGTGTTATAGGGCCGAAAAATCTTGTGTCCCCCGGCGGCTTGTAAGAGATAGGCTCCACCGGGCAATACTTCAGAGACGAGGAAAGGGCCATCCCACTTCGGTGAGAACTTGTGCAATTTGCCCTGATCTGCGAATTCGTTCCGCCTTAAGACCAAATCTCCCGTCTTGAAGGCGCGATACTTAACTCGTGCATTGTAGTAGCGAGCAGTTTGTTGTTGGTAAGCGACCGCTTTGATCCGTGCTCGGTCCCACTTCTCTAGCAAGATGTCCAAATTGGTCCGGAGCGCCGAGGTATTGGCTTCGTCATCGAAGTGTTCGACTTTGTAACTGGTCAGTCCGATCTCCGTTGGGACCATTGCTTCGGTACCATAGCAGAGGCTGAAGGGGGTTTCTTCCATGGGTGTTTTCTTCGATGTGCGTAAGGCCCATAGTACCCATGGTAGTTTCTCGACCCAGCTGCCATGCCTTCCTTCCAAACGAGCACGAAGACCTCGGATGACGTCTCGATTAGCAATCTCGGCCTGTCCGTTGCATTGAGGATGCGCGACCGCGGAAAGCTTCATTAGTATGTGGTATTCGTTGCAGAACTCTTTTACTTTGTCGTTTTCGAAATTCGTCCCGTGGTCGGTAATTATGCACCTTGGGATCCCGAATCGAGAGATTATGTTGTTCTGCAGGAACTTTATGGTAGTGGCGGCGTCCGGTTTTCTAATGGGGATGGCCTCAATCCACTTCGTGAAATAGTCTGCCGCGACGAGGATGTACCTGTGTCCGCCCGTACCAGTGGGGAGTTGGACCACCATGTCCATCCCCCACTGGGCAAACGGCCAATGGGGAGTAAGGGCCGTCAGCTCGGTAGCCGGAAGACGGGGTATGCTGCCGTGGAGTTGGCAGCTTTTGCATCTTCTGACGAGCTTCTAAGTGTCATGGTGTATCATCGGCCAATAATATCCTTAGAGCAGCGTCTTCTGGACCAAGGTACAGGCCCCTTGATGCGTTCCACCAACCCCTTCATGTATCTTATACAGGACATAGTCGGCTTCGTGAGGGTCGACGCACCGAAGCAGAGGCTGTGTGTATGACTTCTTGTAAAGGTTTCCATTGCTCCAGATGAAATGGAGGTCTTTGGCTCGAAGGCGGCGTGCTTCCACTCGGTCCTCCGGAAGTGTACCATCCTTCAGGAATTCCACGAGGGGCTTCCTCCAATCCTGGCCTTCCTCCTGAGCAGTGTATACTTGAAGCGTTACCTTTCTGTCTTTTACGCTGGGCCATGGCAAGATTTCGAAGAGAATATTCCTCTTATTGTTGCCTGTATAGGAAGAGGCAAGCTTGCTCAGGGCATCGGCTTGGGCGTTCAGGTCCCGGGGAATATGTTCCACTTGGACTTCGTCAAAAAAAATTCATAGTCTTTTCACCTCGGCCAAGTACTTTACCATGAGCGGCTCTTGGGCTTCGAAGCGCCCGGTCACTTGGCCGACGAATAGGGCGGAGTCGCTGCGAATCCAGATCGTCTTCAGCCCCACCCCGGAAGCGATTCGTAACCCGGCTAGCAAGGCCTCGTATTCCGCGACGTTGTTTGACGTTCTGAACCTGAGCTTCAAAGAGAACTCCATCTCTGCCTCATTCGGGCCTCGAATGATAAGGCTGGCACCGCTCCCTTCCTCGGTAGAGGATCCATCCATATAGAGGACCCAATCGGGGACAGGGTCGGGTATTTCTTTAACCGAGGGTTGGGACCCGGGGACAAGTGTCGATGTTGCTTCCTTGGTGGGGATAGTGCACTCGACAACGAAGTCTGCCGGGACTTATGCTTTGATGGCTTGCCTGGGAAGGTATTTGATGTTGAATTGGGATAACTCTCACCTCCATTTCTCCAGACGACCAGACGACTCGGGGAGGCGAGAATAGTCCCTATAGGCCGCTCGGTGAGGACGAGAATGGTGTGTGCCTGGAAGTAGCGTCGTAGCTTCCTTGAGGCGACGATAAGCGCCAAGACTATCCTTTCTATGGCAGGATACCTTGTTTCCACATCTTTGAAGACATGGCTCACATAGTAGACCGGCTTCTGTACTCCTTCGACTTCTCGGATGAGCACCGAGCCAGCAGCATGACCGGAGACCGCAAGGTACAATAATAGCTCGTCTCCTTCGATTGGCCGGGTGAGCAGTGGGGGAGTTGCCAGGTGCGCTTTAAGCTGCTCGAAAGCGTTTTGACACTCTTCCGACCATTCGAACTTTGGGATCTTTCTCAGGGCTTTGAAGAATGGGAGGCACTTTTCTTCGGATCTCGACATGAAGCGACTCAGAGCGGACACTCTCCCCATGAGTTGCATGATCTCAACGTTGCTCTTTGGTGTGGCCATGTTGAGAATGGCGCTTATCTTTTCTGGATTAGCTTCAATTCCTCGGTGGGTAACCATGAACCCGAGGAATGTCCCGCTAGTGATTCCGAACGCGCACTTGGCTGTATTCAGCTTCATTTTGTACTTGTGGGGGATCTCGAATGTCTCGCCAAGATCTTTGGCGTGCTCTTCCGATGAGGTTAATTTCACGAGCATGACGTCAACGTAAACCTCCATGTTCTTCCCAATCTGTGGTTTGAACATTTTGTTAACTAGGCGCTGATATGTAGCCCCAGCATTTTTGAGGCCGAAGGGCATCACTTTGTAGCAGTATACCCCCCGGTCCGTGGTGAACGCGGTAAGTTCTTCATCTGCCGGGTTCATACGGATCTGGTTGTAGCCGGAGAAAGCGTCCATGAAGCTGAGCAATTTGTGGATTGCCGAGCTATCTACTAGCCGGTCTATCCGAGGGAGGGGATAGTTCTCTTTCGGACAGGTCTTGTTCAGGTCTGTGAAGTCGACGCACATGCGCCACTTCCCGCTCGCCTTTTTAACCATGACTACATTCGCCAGCCAATCCGAGTAGGCAACATTTCGAATGAAGTTGGCTGCGAGCAATCTATCGATCTCGTCCTCAATCGCCTTTTGCTTGATCGGCGCGAAACTTCGCTTCTTTTGTCTGATGGGTCGGGTCTTCAGGTCGACCCCGAGCTTATGCGAGATTACTTTGGGGTCGATCCCGGGCATGTCAGCAGGCGCCCAAGCGAACACGTCTGAGTTCCCTCGGAGAAAGCGGATCAAGTCTTCGTGTCGGGTTCCTATTAAAAGGGATCCAATCCGGACGGTTCGTCCCTCATTCCTCTCGACGAGGGGGACTTCTGTTAGCGCCTTCACCGGGGCTCCTCGGATTTCTTTCTATTCGTCGCGAGCGTCTAAGGACCCCTGGAAATCATTTACGCCTTCGAGGTTGTCGCTCTGCTCTCCGGTGGTGGATGTCGCAGTGAAGCAAATCTTGGCGATTCGCTGGTTCCCGTAGGCCCGGCCTATTCCCCCTTACTCTAATGGAAATTTAATCGCAAGGTGGTAGGTCGAGATTTGAGCTCGGAGGGCGTTTAATGTCAGGCGTCCCAGGAGGATGATTTAGGATGAGGGGATCCTAGCGACGATAAATTCCACCGGTATGGTTTTTGTATGGCCCGCTTCCCCAATGTTGAGGAGGAGGGTGACCATTCCCTCGGCCGGGATGGAGTGGTTGGTAAACCCTGATAGGACGTGGGAGGTTGGCCGTAGGTCGGACGGCCCTAGCCCCATATGCTGGAAGCAGTCATAGAAGAGGATATCTGCCGAGCTTCCGGAATCGACCAAAATCCTCTGAACCTCGTAACGGTGGACCCGCGCCGTAATCACGAGAGGGTCGTTATGAGACGAGGATATACCGTGGAGGTCTTCATCAGTGAAGATGATGGGCTCGACGGTCCTGCATTTCTTCTGGGGAGGGTCACTTGTTCCCTCGACGGGCAGGAGGCGGTGAGTCTCGCCGGCTTCACGGGCAGACCCCGAAGAAACGGCCATGATTTGGCCGATCGTTAATTCACCGGGAGGGGGCTAGTTCTTATGCTCCCTGTCTGCCTGTCGCTTGTCCCGCAGGTACTTTGCCAGGTGGTCAGAGCGGATCAACTCCTCGATGTAGTCGCGGAGTTGTTTGCAGTTTTCGGTCGGGTGGCCCTGCAACCTATGGAAGATGTAGTACGGGACCTGGATACGTTTAGCCGCTCTATGGGTGACCGGCAGGAGCTTGAAGAATCGCTTGCCCTTCTCCTCCTTTAACAGCTCGGTCTGGGAGATGTTGAGAGGAGTATACTTCTGGAACTTTGGAGAGTATGGTTTTGGCCGGTCGACCTTCTTCTTCTCTTCTCTGCCCCTCTTCTTTTGGTCGTCCTGGTCGCCCCGGGGCAGGTTGGCGTTCACCTCAGACTCGAGTTGGATCTCTCGCTCGGTCCAAGCTCTTACCTCGGTCATGGTCTTAGGTTGCGCTAATGCAAAAGAGCGGAGTCACTCTTTGTAACACCCGGCCCCTTTTTATACCATGTCCGTATTTTGTTACTTTAGAATTCCATTTATTTTATTTATAATTCTATGTGTTTTATCTAGAAAATTATTTATTTATTATAACCTCTTTTATAAACCCAAATTCTAAACCAAGCTATATTTTATTTCACTCAGCCCATTTCTTTTATTTAAATTAAACCCAACCCATTCCCCAGTTAATAAACTTCATTTTCTTTATTAATCTTAAATCCTAAGCCCACTCCCTTATTTTTCCATTAATTATTTTACCTCTAAAACCAAGCCCGACCCTTTCCCTTCTTATCTATTTTCCCTCGGCCCATCTCCTAAATCCATTTCCTTAACTTAAATTTAATTATTTTAAAACCAATTTAGTATGTTCAGCTAGCCCAGCCCAACTCAGCCGGCCCGGCCCCATCCTTTTCTTATTTAATTCTAATTTCTCTTGCCCATTCCAACCGGCCCGCTCCCGCGTCTTGAACCCGATCCGACCCGTCACCACTGTTTATCTCCTTCAAAATTTCTAACGGCTCTTTCCCCCTCTCGCGCGCGCGATCCACGATCTCCGCCGCTTCCCACGCCCACGCGCTGCCGTTCTCCCCACGACTCGAGCGCGCGTTACTCATCACGACGCTTCCCCCTCGTCTCCCCATCTTCTCCCCCTCACTTCCAGCAGTCCTCCCCCACCTCTATTTTCTTCCTTTTCTCTCTCACCGCCCCTGCTACTACTCTTCCATCGAGCCCCGCCGCGACCACCTTGCACCACCTCCACCAACGACGCAGCCATCTCCTTCTCCTCCTCACACAACTCCACCTCCTCCCTGCGCGACACCCATCACCCGCTCCCCTGCACCCACTCACCTGCACCCGTGACCGCCCTGTCGCCGTCGCCGCCATCATCAGCATCACAGTCTCCTCCCTCACCTCCACCGTCGACCACCATTAAACCCGAGCTCCCCACTCCCTCCTTCATCTTCCACGAGACCCCTGCACGCACCTTCGACCTCCCCTCGTCGTCAGCAACCTCACCCCAGTCGACTCCCCCGCATCGTCATCATCATCGTCGACGTCGTCATCACCTCTCTCACTCTTTCTCTCTCTGTCTTTCTCTCTCTCACTCTCTATCTCCTTTCCCTCGCTGTCTCTCTCTCAGTACACACACTCTCTCTCTCCAACTTTCCTCTCCCCTCTGTGATCTCTCTAAGTTTTCATTTTCCAGTACTCCCTCTCTCTCCCTCAGTCCCTCACTCTCTAACTCTAGTCTCTCACACATCTCTCAGTTTCCCACTCTCTGTTTTCCCTCTCTCTTGCTCTCAATCTAACTCTCTATCTCTAACTCACTCTCTGTCACTCACTCTCACTCCCCCTCTCTCAATTCCCTCTCAATTCTCTTTCTCTCTCTCTCTCTCTAACACCGCTTTGTGAACCACCACCCTCACCGTCAAGACCCCAACAACCGAGCCTTTGATGCCAAGCTCGAGCTTCTAGCCTAGTCCAAGCTCCGAGGCCGAGCCAAGATCGAGCCGAGGCCAATACTTGTCGTGATCGCGTCGGGCCATCACAATAGACCGCGTCGCTGCCGTGCATCCCCGAGACGCCTCCAGGCAAGTTCTTTACTTGCTTACATGCTATTTTACCTAAATTACAATCGCTAAGTATATAGATTCTAAGTTGCAAATTTAGACTGATTATGTGCCATAACCTGCTCGACGTGTGTTCCCAATGGGAAACTTTTCCCAATTTGGCGGAACTAAATAGTTTTGTTTGGCCCGTATGGCTTTGAACTTAGTGTATGAATTTCGTTGGATAATATGACCGTTAGCGATTAAAACAACTACCCCCAAGTCAAACCGTAAAACTGTAATTCTATTGTACCTGAAAACCGTTAAATTCACCATAAATCACATACATAATAGAATGGTGCGTTCGAGGGCTCAAATCGAATCCGACTCGATGAACTTTAACCCTATACTGGTTTCCTGATATTCCTGCACTTAAATTGTGATGATATTCGTATCGGAGTGCGACTCTGGACTGCAGTCCAGAGCGACTCCAGTCGTTGCTTGCTGTTCCGTATTGGGTACCACAGGATTTCCTTAACTAGTAGGTTGCGTAACTCCGCTGTTTATTATAGATAAATATGTTATCTAGACAACACAATTGGTTTCATTCTGTTTCGTTACCGTTTGATATTTATTGTGTAATTTAATAGATCCGGACACATAACAGTCCCAGCAGAATCAGAATTGACATGTTAATGTTAAACAGATTATAACTCCTAACGTACAGACGCGATTGAAGATCCGTTTGTTGCGTTGAAAACTTTACTGAAAACCCTAGAATTCATCAAACTGCAGCGTCGCTAAAATCCGATCCCAACTAGGATTAAAATGCGTTGCGAAACGGATTTCTGATTCTGAAACCGGATTTCCAGCCGCGAGCGCTTAAAATGAAATGGTTATAATTAGCAATCCTGGAACCCGATTGGCTTGAAACCAAATTCGATGGATGGACAACTGAACATACTAATCACCACCTGTTTATCGTTTCGCTAAATTATATATGTACGTTTCATGATAAATCGTGCAAGTGATAAAATACTGTTTCATAACATCCTAATCATGCTTAGATACTGTTCATGCATCATATCATACCTATATCATTGTAGTGCTAACCTAGTGATATCGTGCATTCACCCAGTGTTAGATTTTAGTGATGATTGTGGCAAGTACGTCAGTGTTCGTGTATCCGTGATTAAGTGAAAGTGATACGTACTTGTACACAATCAGTGACCCTATTATTCTATTGCATTGTCGACGTCTGTGGGATGCGTGTACGTATGACTATAAGTGGTATGGGACACTTATGGAAGCGCTTGCACGGGTGTCACAGACAAGGCATCCGACACTGCCATTTATCTTAGGTATTAGTCGGGACGTGCTTGATGGAGGTCCTGCCTCCAGTTCTCGCGTAGACTTGTCACGGATCGATTAGTATTTAGGGTTGTGGTTAGCGTTTGATGTAGACCACGGGGTGTGGGGTAGTTTAAGTGTGAGTTCAACAGAATCTCGGAAGTCCCATGCCGGCTTATATATTTAGGGAGTTATATGGAGATTTACAGGGTATGTGATATATACACCGTGATATTCTTGTTACATGTTGGCCCGTGGTCCCTTGCCCTTGGGTTCTACCCTTGGGTGGAGGACACTCGCGAGTGGTTGACTCTCACACTTGGACTGACAATAGACTTAGTGACCTGTACAGTGAGACTTAGAGACTGATAGGGATACTGGCATTTATATTCCTTGTATACTGTGTTGGTATACGTGACATATCGTTATACTGCTTTACTGTTCCGCTGCATTGATTACTGCACATTCATATTCATACTGTCATTGATTTACTGTTATTCATATCCATTACCACTGTTAGAACAGTCACTTGATTTTATACATATTATATTGCTATTTTGTCGCTCTGACGACCTGAGTATGCATGCTCAGTATGAGGAGAAGATTTAGCCTGGACCAGAACTAGACGTGCATCACAGACTTCTTGACTTGCCATTCCGAGTCACATTCGTTTGTTCTACTTCAGGTCAGTTTATATTATTGTATCTTTCAGTTACTGCATTTCTCATTACCTGCGCATCATTTACTGTTTACCATGAAAAACTAGAAGCCGAAGTGTGACTACGGCAGGACATTTCCTTGACCGTAGGAGCATGGCTGGCCTTGTCTACCCCTCGTATTCCGTATTTTGGGAAGCGGGGCGTGACACTCTTTGTGCCTAAGACCCAACCTTAAGGCAGTGATGACAGTTTCATCCCGGTGCTCGGGAACCTCGAGAAGAGCGTTGTAGAAGCGAGTGACGTATCCTTTAAAGGATTCCTTGTCCCCGCTCTTTATGGTGAAGAGCTAATCGACAGTCCATTTCTGTCGTCTGTTTCCGACGAAGCGACCGAGGAACTGGACGGCCAGCTCATCAAAGGTAGAGATGGAGCGTTGCGTGAGTCCTCGGAACCAGTCCCGTCCAGCTCGGATGAGGGTGACGGGAAATGCTCGGCATTGAGCAGCGTCGGAGTTATCCTGGAAGCTCATGCCCGTCGTAAATGCGTCTAGTTGCCTTTGGGTCGGATTTCCTGTCGAAGAGGGCCACCTTGGGAGGCTTGTCCTGGAAGAGACGTGTACGGCGAGCAACTCCTCGGTGAAGAGCTTCGTAAGTGAGTCGGCGACGTACCTGGCCCCTTCACCGGATGGATGACCCTCTCGATGTATACCCTCGATTTTCTTTTCGAGGGCGTCGAGGCAGTCATGATACCTCGATGATTCAGCGCAGTCAGAGTGGTGGCCCTTCCTGCTTGTGGTCTGCGCCAGACTGCGACTCCGATTCCGTTCTATCAAATTCCTTAGGTCCTCTGGCGAGATCCTTCTTGAGTCTTCGCGGCGAGTGTCGTTTGTGCGTCCCGTCGAGGGAGAGGGAGTTGGTCATGCCTGAGAGCAGGCAAGCTGACCAATACCTCCTCGGTAGGGAAGGGAACGTGACGGGCCTCAGGGCGATGGGCTCTTTCACGAGACCTTGGCGTGGGGCCGTATGGCGCCCAATGGGCCGTTAAATCGGTCGCTGCGGGGGAGCCACGGTCGCCGGAGTGAGCACGACGTTGTTCGGTGGTGCCAGCGTGGGCGGTGTCATCCGCACGTCTGTGGAGGTCGTGATCCCTGGGAGGGAGAACGGCAACCTGGGGGGCTGGGCCCACCGTTTGGACACGAATAAGGGCGTCCACTATGGACACGAGCTTTTCAATCCTTGCCGAGAGGGCGTGGATGGCGTTCGGAGGGGAAGTAGATCCGTCCTCGCCTCCGTTGTGGGGAAGGCGTCTGCTTGTGCTGGGATCGTCACGGTTTTCGCTCGCTATGAAGTCGAGAGCGGAAGATCGACTTTCGGTAGGTGGAAAAAATTGGGTTCCCACAGACGGCGCCAACTGATGGAGGTCTTGATCTCCTTCAGATGTTGTCCTCCGTCGATCTATCGTGAGTGTTGATGAAGGGTTGAGATTGGTGTTGAAGGTTGTCTCCTTGGGCGTGTGGATCTCAATGGGTTGATTTTGAGGTGAAGCCGAGCTATATGCAAAGAAGTCCCGGGGTGGTTGTACCACCGTGGACCCTCCGACGGTTAAGTTAGCCGAGGAATTTGAGCAGAGTAGCGGCTTGTTGGATTGGAATTGCCTTTATTGAGTCGTCTGAGAGAGGGTTTTTTATAATGGTCGCATTGAGCGAGCTGGCGCGAGATATTCGCCGTCAGTTACGCCCTTGACGTTACGCCTACGTGAATGACGGGATCCCTCCATTAATGATGAGATACGCTCGTTAATGATGGGATACGACGGCGTGGAACACGGGATGTTGGGTGGCGGATATCTCGCTTCTGGCGAGATACGCGGAGCCGTAGCGGAGGCACTTGGGCTCTACGTTCTTGGTTGCTCGGTAGAACTAGCGAGGCTTAGCTCGGCGGGAGGCTCGGAGGCGAGCGGGAGGCCGAGGAAGCTCGGTTCTGTGATCGCTCGGAGGCGAGCTAGAAAGGTCGAGCAAGCTCAGCATGTAAGAGGGCTCGGAGACGAGCCGATGGTTATTTGTAAGGCGAGCATAGGAGTATTCTGGGAGTCCATCGAAGGTCGGGTCAATGGGGCGAAGGCCCGGGGAATGCCTTCAATATATTGTGTTTGCTCATGTCCCGTAAGCTCCGGAACACGTCTTCCACCACGTGTCATGATCTGGACAATTCTCACTTATGAGTATCATCAGCAACCATTACTATGTTTTATACCATATTCGGATATAGATATAGGAATAACTTGTAACTATTGCTAAATCGATACCAAATGGATAATAGAAGTTATATTTGATAAATTTAAACATGGAGGATAAGGAGTCGCCTTGGATTCTTCTTCGTATTCGTGTACGACTTTACCAAGAAGTCCATGATAAACAAATTCAGAAGGGGGGACGGCCCACACGTGTCGGCTTCATGAAGGGGCGGCGGCACGTGTCGCGATGAGTCGCGTGGTGTCACGTGACAGGCACTAATAGGCGCAGAGTCTTGCTTCGAGATGAGGGAGGACGCAAAAGCCCCTGAGATTTCTGATAAGGACGGATGACTCCCAAAATATTCCAATGGTGGAGGTGGACGAGAGATGGCTTGCTTCACTCAATATAAGTTTTTATTTTCAAAAAAATAAAAAAATTAAAGTTTTGAATATATATTGTTAGATCTGGAGAATGGATGGATATGGATATAGGATAGTTAATTGAATTAAATCTCGCCATCCAATTCATCTAAGATAGTTAGTTGTGTAAAAAAAAATTCTAGTTGCCCAATTAATTCGATGAATAATCATACCGTCCAGCGCTCTCAGTTGTACTTGTTAGTGGGAGTGTAAATAAACAGAACTTGAACGAGCTGAGGACGGCTGGCTCAGGTCGGCTCATTCATCTCAGTTTGAGTTCGGCTCGTTAACGGCTCGATTTTCAAACATGCGGAACTCATAAATAAACAAACAAGCTTCCCCTAGCTTGTTTGTAAGAGGTTTTCTTCTTCTTTTTTTTGTGTATCATGACAGTGTATTTATTATGACTACAATTTTTGCACGTGCGATGCATGAGTGTATGTTAAGAGTGGGCTGTGTATCAACTTGTTTAAACTATTTTTCATAAATATGTTAATTATTGGGGCTCTTTTTGAAAAAAAATGATTTGAGCTACTTTGAGAAACTATTTCACTATAAACGTTACGTCGTAATTTATATGAAGTAAGTTACAGAGAGAGATTTGTGGAGGGTTTAGTTGCGGTTACAATTTGAGCTTGGATTTATTGTATTTTTTAATGAATTTCGCTTGGAAATTAGAGAGACAAATCTCCAAATCAATCTCAAAATTGGAGACCCGCACCCTTTTGCAACTAGTGTTTTGCACGTGCGGTGCACGTTGCATCTTAAGTGTAATTAAAAAGAAATTTGTATGGAGTAGTTAGTGGGAGAGATTTATGGAGGTCAGTTATTGGAAAAGATGCATGGTATTAGTTGCTCTTACAATTTGGGGTTGGATTTTATATATTTTTTCAATAGATTTCTTTTGCAAATTAGACAACCAAGCCTTCAAATCAATTTCAGAATTGGAGACCCCTCCTCCCTTTTGCATAATAGAGATTAGAATGATGAAAGGGCAAAATGGTAAACTCCTGAGCTTGATGATTTGATTTGGCATACTCTGGGTTTAGAGTTGCATAAGGGATTTTCCTCATTTATTTGAATTATCCTATGAGATAAATAAAAGATTTTTTGTGTTATCTCAAAGAGTTCTGGTTATAATATTAGGGATTTAAGGGAAAAATATATTCTTTAAAAAATTCTTGGCATATGTTGTCTTGCCTTGTGGATGAGCTTAACCAATTTTTACGGCTACACAACCGATTTTTTTGGTGGTTTTTTAGTATTTTCTAACATTTAATTCATGGAAATTGTATATTTTTTAATAACCAGTTTTACTTCATAATAATTAAAGGTAAATTAGTCTATTTTTCAAGCATTCCACCTATTTATAGCGAGAATATTCTTCGTCTCCGTCTCGTTATAATGAATATTTGAGAGACATCGATCTCTTTATTATATAACTCGTTCCTTATTTATAAATTTCTTCGATCAAAAGTCTGACACTAATTAAGAGAATGTTTATGCAAATTGAATAAACTCTTGTACAAAATTTTCAAACTTTTGCTTTATAACCATGAATGAGCTCTAAATGTATACGGCCAATAGATGATGATGATGATAAAGTGTTGGGAGAAATTAAAGTAGGGCTAAATCCAGAGCTCATGCAGCTTCCATTTCGAGGTAGTAGCTTTAGGCACATGCACTTGTACCTCCATAGCTAGGTCTTGTACCCAGTAATTTAAATGGGATGATTAAATAACAACCGTTCGGTACTATACTGTGCGGTGCATAATACATCCGGCTTTTCTTTCAGACTGATCTATGGAATCCATTTATTTATTTCTTTTTCTAAAGAACAAGCTGATGCATCCAGTTAATAAACTTTAGTGAGCATGCATAGCATCCTAGTTCCTTAAAAATTTATGAAATAATTGTAAATTCGACAATTTGAAAGATACGAGTACAATTTTTCTTGTATTTTATACATGTTCATATATTTTTAATATACTTTTGGCGCATATTTCTCTCTGATGGGGCTCGATATCGGTGATCCCCCAGATCATGACACGTGGCAGATGGCGTGTCCCGGAGCAAGCAAGAAAGGACCTACAGGTAGGGGTGGTAATTGAACGAGCCAGCTCGGGTTCGATTAAGGTTCGGCTCGGTATCAGCTCGCTCAAATTCGGTTCATTTATTAACGAGCCGGACATGAGCCAGAAAGCCTGGCTCGTTTATTAAACGAGCCGGACTCGAGCTCAGCCAGGCTCGTTCGGTATTGACTCGGGTTCGGCTGGGTTACACAGTTTGAAAAAAACAGTAATATGTAATATATAGCAGATTCTATATAACTCTCAGAACACTTAATTCAATTAAATGACAGTATATAAAGTATACTGAGTTAAATATAAAACCCAGCACTTAGACCCATTCAATGCCCTAGATGTTAATGTTTTTTAATTTTTCCATATCTCAAAACCCTGAGTTTTAAGCATTATTGTTAATTATGTGTTTTTCTTGGAAGATACTATTAATATGAGTAAATGAGCTGAAAACGAGTCGAACTCACAAACGAGCTCTAAACGAGCTCAGTTGAGCTCGGCTCGTGAACTCGGCTCGTTTAGTTAATGGGCCACAAATGAACCGAACACGAGCTGGGCATTTTTAATCGAGCCGGACTCGAGCCGAGCACCTCTAGCTCGATTAACTAAACGAGCCGGACTTGGGCCGACAAAAAGAACCACGAGCCGAACTCGAGCCGAGCTTGGCTGGCTCGAGTTCGGCTCGTTTACACCCCTACCTACAGGGACCGACCAGACTGCTCCTATGCCCGTCCTACCGACGAGACTGGCTCGCCTCCGAGCCCCAGCACAACTAGCCTCCTCGGCCTCACAATTCATTTCCGAGCTACCGCAAAAACAAGATGCCTCGGCTCTCCCGCTCGTCCACGAGCTCTCCCGCCGAGGTCATCTCCCTCGGTCCATCGACTGACCAACAACACCGCTTGCAGGCGTATCCGCCATCCCGCGAATCTCGCCATGCGCGATATCTCCGCCGGCCAAATCCCACGTTCCACGCCACCACGATACCCCATTAACGAGCCTGTCTCGCCATTAATGGGAGGTCCCGCTCATCACGCGGGTGTGACGTCGGGAGCGTAACGGCCGGCGTGATTCTCGCGCCTACTGCACCTGCTGCCACCACTATTTAAATCCCCCTTTCAGACGGTCAAGGTAAGCCAATTCTAATCCACTAAGCCGTTACTCTACTCGGATTACCCCACTAACTTGATCGTCGGAGGGTCCTCGGTGGTCCAACCACCCCGGGACTTCCTTGCAGGCAGCTCGGCTCAACAACTTCAAACCCATTGAGATTCACACGGTTCAGGAGTCTGCCTCCATATCAAATCTCAGCCACTCATCGCCGCCATCAGCAGATCAACGGGAATCCACATTTGAAGAAGATTCCACCCTCCATCAGCTGGCGCCGTCTGTGGGAATACTTTGATTCCACAAAAACAAAAGTTCGTCTCCCGATCCCACTCCAATGGCGAGTGATCATCAAGACGATCCAAGCGCCAAGCGCCGCCTCAACGGAGGCACAGACGAGCCTCCTCCACCGACGTACTCGAAGATCCGGTGGGCACTACTAAGTTTGGCTCCGAGGTCTTACGCCAGTGGGTTTCGTCCAGAGTCTCGTCGCACCCCTGTCCCTTACGAGGTAGCGGTCAGCTCGCCTGTTCGCAGGCATGACCGGCACCCCCTCCCTCGACGAGGTCGCGCACGCGAGACTCCCCACGGCAGCTCAAAAACAACCCCGCCAGGGGACGTAAGGAACCCCACCGAAAGGAGCCGAGGCTCGTCCAGAATCATGGTCGCAACGGCGGGGGGTACATCGAGTGCCTACGAAGCTCAGCGCCCTACAGTAGCTTCGGAGGTCGATGGCCGGCCGAGGAAGAAGGCCAGGGAGACCGAGCCGATCACTTTTGACGATGGGGACTTTCACGGTATATCCCTGCCCTACAATGACCCCCTGGTGATTACGGTTCGGGTCAATCAATACGTGGTGCATAGGATCCTGGTCGACCCGGGAAGCAATCGGCCGAAGTGGTCCTCAATCCTGCCTATCACCAACTGCACCGTGTCCTCAGTGCAGTACGGGTCACAGAGGTAGACATCCTCGAAGCTTACGATGTCTTCGATGGTGAAGGGGAAGTCCTATAAGTCGATGTACAACACCCCACGACTTGCGGGGAGGCGGAAATATGAAAAACGATCTTGTTCTTTGCTTAAACATCGACTAATCGAAGAATCTTTGCTAAACTATAACTAACAAGTATCATAGAAGTTAACAACTACTATGAAAAGTGATGATACCTAATGAACCGTGTCCTTCGTCTTTTCGTTCTCCACCTCCTCCTCGGCCTTCTCCAAGTAGTAGACGATCCACCCGAGAGCTTTACTTCAAGCTTCACCTCAAACTAGAGGTAACTACGTTTCTTAGAGTGCTAATCTAAGTAACCTAGGTGATATAGAGAAGGGTTATGAATTAAGTAGTCTAATCTAATCCTTGATCTCAACACATGAGAGGGGAGGATTGGGGTTTGAAGAGAGAGAACTTGAGGAGAGAGAAGGTGAGCATGAGAATGAGATGAGATAATGATCTATCATAATATATATCAAGCATTATCATTTATCCAATAAAAGAAAATAAAGGATGAATAATCATGCTTCATAAATACAAGAGGGGTGATTCATCTCCATGAGTCATTAAGCATTTATGATGCATTAATGATATGGATGAATCACTCATATGACTCACTAAACTCATTTAATGCATATGCCACCTTAACCCCCAAGTCACCATCTTCTAGAAGCTTCTCGAGTAATTACGAGAACGCCTCTCCTATCCGTTTAAAACATGGAAAAACTTTAGACTGTATAAATCCAATAACCGGATACTAGAAAACTGGCTTAAACCAAAGCCGGCTAGTAAAAACTGTCCGGATGTCGTACGTGCGTAAACACACGTATGCGTCCGAACCCCTTGTCGTAAAACCATACGACCTCTATATCGTTTCGCCTGGAGTAGGGAAACCCTCTGTGTGGGACTCTAGAGACTCGACTACTACGCTGGCAGTGGGTTAACCATAGACCGCAAGCGGCACTAGCTGTACGTAACGGTCCCCTGGTAGATGTCGATAAGAAGGCCGATGAGGAAACCCATCCGAACTCCTACTGAGTCTGATGTGACAATCTCCGTACAGTCCAGTCTGTTCGTCTAAGACTATCGCATATCGGGCCTAGGGGGCGGCAAGCGTCAAGTCCCCTAATAGCGGTATAAGTCGTGTCGGAGCGAAGCCCATTACACCCTGAGAAACTACTGGAACCTACCAGCAAATCTCGCTTGCCCTGGCCAGGGACTTTGCGTAATGGCTCTCTGACACAGCGCGATATCAACCCCAATACCGGGAGAGACGAATCCTGTCTAACCGCCACTGCCTCCAAGTGCTCGGGACTGCACCCAACTGCTATCTGTTTGCACGAATCCTTTGAGCTATGGTAGGGTAGCAATCTAAGAACAGTGGGACACACTCGAGGCGAAAGTAGCAGTGTCAAGTCTGCGGACTATGCTGTACTCATGTCATCTGGGAACTGTTAACTGACGACTGGTATAAAACCAACCAACAGTTCCATGTGAGTCCTGTCCGGTGTACCCGTAACCTAACGAGCACCTGCATACTATCTCCAGTACTACGTACTGACGACTGTGGGACAGACCATCTCCCCAACTGGGATGAGAAGCATACACACTAGTCTACTCCGGAGTATCGATACCCTGTCTCGATAATCCTACGACTAGGGACTTGAATAAGGATGTGCTTGTAGACTACCCAGCCCCCCACTAGTGTGACTGCCATCACAACGCTGGTAGTCAAGCAAGATCCTACGAGCTCTATCAATACGTATACTCATATATTAAGATAGAAAAACCAAGTAGCATACTACCATGTTTAGCAAGACTGTTATATACATGTGAATATCCCAAGCTTCCATTAAGTAATATACAAACTAGTATGATACAATAATGGCCCCTAGGGCATATACACTAACAATCTCCCACTTGCACTAGGGCCATGTACTGGCGTATCGAAGACCAATGATCTCGAGTAGCCTCTCGAACTGAATCTGAGGTAGGGCCTTCGTGAATGGATCAGCAATGTTATCCTCTGTATTTACTCTCTTTACCTCGATCTCCCGGCGATCTACGATCTCCCTAATCAGGTGATACCGCCTTAAGATGTGTCTAGACTTCTGATGGGACTTGGGTTCCTTCGCTAAAGCTATAGCGCCGTTGTTGTCGCAATACAGAGGTATTGGACCAACACTGGTAGGAACCACCTGAAGTTCTGTGAGGAACTTCTTCATCCAGACAGGTTTTTTTGCGGCATCGCAAGCAGCTATGTACTCCGCTTCCATCGTTGAGTCAGCAACGGTCTCCTGCTTGGAACTCTTCCAACAGACCGTCCCTCCATTGAGGGTAAAGATATAACCCGACATGGACTTGGAGTCATCCTTGTCACTCTGGAAGCCGGAGTCAGCAAAGGCCTCGATCTGGAGGTCTTTTTCGCCATACACCAAGAACATCTCCTTAGTCCTTCTTAGGTACTAGAGAATGTTCTTTACTGCTATCCAGTGATTCTCCCATGGGTTTGCCTAATACCGGCTTACAACGCTCAATGCGTATGCTACATCTGGTCTGGTACATAACATCGCATACATTATAGAGCCTACCGCAGAAGCGTTAGGGTATAATCGACATGCGATCCCTTTCCAAATCAGTCTTGGGAGACATCTCTTTGGAGAGGGTGATTCCGTGACAAGCCGATAAGTTACCGCGCTTAGAATCTTCCATACTGAATCTTTTCAATATGGTGTCTATGTACCTGGACTGTGAAAGTCCCAACATCCTCTTTGATCTATCACGATAGATCTGGATCCCCAGAATGTAGGTGGTATCACCCAGGTCCTTCATAGAGAATTTCTGTGACAAGAATCTTTTGACTGATTGTAGCATAGGAATATCATTTCCTATTAGGAGAATGTCATCCACGTACAAGACGAGGAATATAACAACTCTCCCTACAATCTTACTGTATATGCATGTTTCATCTGGATTTTTGATAAAGTCGAATTCTTTGACAGTATCATCAAAACAGATGTTCCAACTCCGCGATGCTTGCTTCAGTCCATAAATGGACTGAAGCAACTTGCACACTTTACCGCTGCTCCCACTCTGAATGAATCCCTCTGGTTGATCCATATTGACGCACTCTTCCAAATTACCATTAGAAAGGCCGTCTTTAAGTCCATCTGCCAGATCTCATAATCGTGGAAGGAAGCAATAGCAAGAAGGACCCGAATAGATTTGAGCATAGCCACTGGAGAAAAGGTTTCGTCATAGTCCAAACCAGGTCTTTGACGGAAACCCTTTGCAACAAGTCTAGCCTTATAGGTTTCAACCTGTCCATCTACACCAATCTTCTTTCTGAAGATTCATTTGCATCCTACGGGTTTTTACCCCATCTGGAGCAATGTCCAAAGTCCATACTTTGTTAGTGTACATGGACTCCATTTCGGTCCGCATTGCATCCAGCCATTTTACCGAGTCGCCGCTCTGAATGGCTTGCTGGAAGCTAGTAGGGTCGTCATTATCAATGACGCAATCTTCTTGATCCCCGTCTATGAGAAAACCGTAGTATCTCTCGGGCGGATGAGACTGCCTACTACTTCTGCGGATAGGCGCTGGTATGTCCATTTCTTCTGAAACTTCTTGTTCTACCAAACTTTCAGTAACAGCTTGTGGTTCTGGAATTTCTTCCAGTTCTACTGCGCTCCCACTCTTCTGATTTTCTAAAAATTCAGTTTCTAAGAAGCGGGCATGACGAGAAACAAAAACCTTTTGTTCCTCTGCGTAATAGAAACAATATCCCATGGAGTTCTTTGTATATCCTACAAACTTACACTCTACTGAGCGTGCCTCGAGCTTGTCCGGATGCTGCTTTTTTACAAAAGCTGGACATCCCCATGTCTTCAGGTACTGAAGATAGGGTTTCTTCCCACTCCACATCTGATATGGTGTGGTAGGCACAGTTTTGGTTGGAACCTTGTTCAAAAGTTATGCAGCTGATTCTAGTGCATAACCCCAGAATGATCACGGCAACTCAGCCTTACTCATCATGGAACAAACCATATCCGATAGGGTTCGATTCCTCCTTTCCGATACACCGTTGTGTTGTGGTATGTATGGAGGAGTAAGCCGAGAGAGAATTACATTCTCTTTTAAGTAACCTAGGAACTCGGCACTTAAGTATTCTCCATCTCGATCAGATCTCAGTGTCTTAATACTTTTGCCTGTTTGGTTTTCCACTTCACTCTTGTATTCCCGGAATTTTTCAAAAGCCTCGGATTTATGCTTCATTAAGAAAATATGTCCATACCTAGAGAAATCATCCGTAAAAGTAATGAAGTAGGAATAACCACATCTTGCATGTGTAGACAATGGACCACACACGTCACTGTGTATGAGTCCTAAGAGCTCGCTCGCTCTTACTCCGTGTCCAGTAAACGGAGTCTTTGTCATCTTTCCCATGAGACAAGATTCACAAGTGGCATAAGATTGATATTCGAACGGATTCAAATATCCTTCTCTATGTAACTTCGTTAATCGTGTTTCATTGATGTGACCTAGTCTACAATGCCATAAGAAAGCCTGATTTATTTCTGGAGACTTTCTTTTAAGTGTGTTCTGGACATTGAAAACCTGAGCTTGATTCAATACGTATATACCGTCATCTAATGTACCGGACCCAATCAGAACTTGATTTAGGTGGATGTGAACTACATCGCTTACGAATGTAAAGTCATATCCCTCTCTCGAAAGTGAGGATACTGATATGATATTACAAGTCAAACTAGGTACATACAGACAGTTACGTAAAATCAATATCTGCCCACTTGTCAAACCTAGGCGATATTCTCCCACGGATTCAGCGTTCACGCTCATTCCGTTTGCAACTCTGAGAGACAAATCACCTACCTTTATAACTTTACGGTTTCTCAAAGCATGTAACGAATTACAGATATGAGATCCTGCTCCGGTATCTAGTACCCAGGAAGTAGAGTTAATTGACAAACAGTTCTCAATTACAAACACACTTGATGCTGAAGCCACAACATGCTTCGTATCCTGGCTACTGGCTTCCAAAGCCCTGCAATCCTTCTGCCAATACCCATTCCCATAACAATAGGAACATCCCTCCTTACCTACACTAAGTCCCGAAACTTTTGCTCTTCCCTTTCCTCCTACTTTACTGACACCGTATATCGGCTTTAGTCTTCTTCTTTTCACCCTTTGCTTTCGCCCTGGATGTAGAAGAAGAAGGTCTCCCATTAAGCAGAGTTTGTGTCTCCCAGGTTTCTTTCAGGGTGTAAGTAGAGGGTAGGGACTGTGGAAATAAGTCAGCGTATGACCTGTTTCTCAACGTTGTCTCCAGGTCCTTGAGCTCATCAATATAGCTAGTCATCGTAAGGACGTCGTCCCCTACAGATGACTCGTCAGCCGACCTTGCTTGAATTATTTCTTTCAAGGTCTCATATCTTGCGATATGAGATTGCTCTCCATATAAATCTTTGTTATGGAGAAAAATAAAAACTGAGTCCATCTTCTCTTGCTGCTTCTGGTATATACCATCAACTGAAGCAAACACAAGGCACTTGGCTTTCACTTTATCCTGTTCCATTGTCTGACGGATATTCTTATCCGCGACGGTGGAAACTGGACCTGGGACGGCGGGATCTTGAGTAGTAATAGGGTGGTCCAGCTTGTCATAGGCAATGGACATCTGGACAGACTTTTGCCAGTCAAATAAGTTAGATTCAGTTAACTTGTTATCTAGATGTAACCTAGTCATGGTCACAAGGTCGCTGCAATGAGAGAGAGAGAGAAGAAAACACTTTAGCATGATACTCTTGCAAGTTTAGATTGGTTTTTAATTTATCTAAACTGGATGGCTCCCACTGTTTCTCGAATCCTTCCTCAAACCATAAAAGAAAAATTAGCTAGGACTATTCTCACTGTACAATACTTGCTTAACCGTTCAGCCAGGCTAGTGTCGGTATTTCGATGGAGGTTTTCCAACGCTTTTCCGAAGTTCCTTAATTAAATAACCTCTTTTCTCTGGGGGCGTAACCCCGCTGACACCTTTTTAGGTACTTACTTGGTTTATAGCACTGATCGTTAAGTGACGAATCTCCTGATAAGAAGCATATACTCACAGTATGATCGGGATCCAAATATCATCGTATGATAATGTTGAAGGAATCCTACCAACATTCATCAAACTCTAAATGGTATGCAACACTAGCAAGTTTCAGTTTCTTTAGAAACTCCCGATGTGGATTTTTGCCCCATGTTTTTATGACCTTGACGAAAGCCAACAAATCATAAGTCACATGTCAAGTTCTGCCCATCATTATCTTGTTAATTTGAACCCACCCGTACACACCCTTGACGAAAGCCAACAAGGTAATACGACTGTCCCAAACCAACTCATCTATCTATGCAACAAATGAATACCCCAGCAGCTACCAAACACTATGTCTTGACAAAAGCCAACAAACATAGCTTGAATACTACTGACCATCCATAAGAAATGACGGAGGGCTACGACTGGTTCTGGCGAAACCGTGAACGTAGTGAACTTGATATAATCGAAGGAACCTGATAGCTTTTTAAAAGGAGTGGTTAAAGCTCCGCAATTAAAAAATTCTGCTCTTTTAAAATAACCGAGTGGTTTCTTTTAAATTTGTTCCAACGATTCAACTTTGGTTTATTTTCTTTGCGTTATAATAATGCGTCCCATCAATTATCCTATCATTGCAGAAAATAACGAAAATACAACGTTCTCTTATGCCATCCGCATTTGCCACTGGGTCCCGTCATCACCCGTTAGGTTACTTAACTAACGACAGAGCGGGGGCTGGGCTAGCGCGGGTGTAAAACATAAGTGACGTCTAAATAGCTATCATATATAGATATTGTACATTCGTCAGACGCAATAATAGGCATTCCAGATCACAGATGAACATTATTGGATTTGCTAGCAATCCGTGTTTGCTTTGAGCCTGCAACAAAAGACGGATTACACAGTTGTGATGAATAGCCATTACCCTATCCTAGACCCCTACGGGTACGGCAAACTACCCGCCAAATACCCGAAGTGAAGCAGTCTCCCTCAACAAAGTGAGTAAGCCACTAAACACTTCAAAGTACCCGGTAGTTTGTGTACCCCACCTTGGGTCTGTCCTACGAGCAAAAATAGTAAAATGAAATAATACAACGGTGGCTACAACCGCAACCTGGATGTGCCCCGCAAAATAATATTACAACATATTACAATTACATTAAATGAATGAATATAACAACCCATCTCAAAACCCTGGCTAATCATCACAACAGTCCAATACAGTTCACAACCACAAACAATAAAAACCATTACAGAAATGTGCAACCCCCTGCCAACCGACATACTAGCAGTTAGGGGAGGTTTACGAACACATTATACAAACACATATATAATCAAATTAGCAAACATCGTACAATTTCGATCGAGCAAACATTTTAGATTCTACTCCAATACTTCTATATGCACCTGAGACTTGAGCAGAAAAATAAACATTCCAGAAATATCATTATTGACACAGGAGAGTTACTGAAGGAATTTGGGCTGACTCGGCCCCAACTCGGCCGCGGATCCGCGGCGGATCGCATGGATCCGCCGAGGTTCCGCGGTGAGTTAGCCGAGTTAGGAGTCCAAATTTCTTCAGTAGCCCTATTGTTCTCTTCTTGTTATTCTAAGGCTCCCTGAAAAAATTTTAGAGCCAGTTTTAAATTCGACAGAAACTGTGTTAAATCGATGATTTTTCCGGTTCTTTTTGCATTCGAAATTCTTACGACTTTGCTAATAAGTTAATTATTTTTTAGCGAGACTCTGATGCCACTGTAAGTCGATGTACAACACCCCACGACTTGCGGGGAGGCGGAAATATGAAAAACGATCTTGTTCTTTGCTTAAACATCGACTAACCGAAGAATCTTTGCTAAACTATAACTAACAAGTATCATAGAAGTTAACAACTACTATGAAAAGTGATTATACCTAATGAACCATGTCCTTCATCTTTTCGTTCTCCACCTCTTCGGCCTTCTCCAAGTAGTAGACGATCCACCCGAGAGCTTTACTTCAAGCTTCACCTCAAACTAAAGGTAACTAGGTTTCTTAGAGTGCTAATCTAAGTAATCTAGGTGATATAGAGAAGGGTTATGGATTAAGTAGTCTAATCTAATCCTTGATCTCAACACATGAGAGGGGAGGATTAGGGTTTGAAGAGAGAGAACTTGTGGAGAGAGAAGGTGAGCATGAGAATGAGATGAGATAATGATCTATCATAATATATATCAAGCATTATCATTTATCCAATAAAAGAAAATAAAGGATGAATAATCATGCTTCATAAATACAAGAGGGTGATTCATCTCCATGAGTCATTAAGCATTTATGATGCATTAATGATATGGATGAATCACTCATATGACTCACTAATCTCATTTAATGCATATGCCACCTTAACCCCCAAGTCACCATCTTCTAGAAGCTTCTCGCGTAATTACGAGAATGCCCTTCCTATCCGTGAAAACACGGAAAAACTTTAGACTGTATAAATCAAATAACCGGATACTAGAAACTGGCTTAAACCAAACCAGGCTAGTAAAAACTGTCCGGATATCGTACGTGCGTAAACACACGTATGCGTCCGAACCCTTGTCGTAAAACCATACGACCTCTATATCGTTTCGCCTGGAGTAGAGAAACCCTCTGTGTGGGACTCTGGAGACTCGACTACTACGCTGGCAGTGGGTTTAACCACAGACCGCAAGCGGCACTAGCTGTACGTAACGGTCTCCAGATAGATGTCGATAAGAAGGCCGATGAGGAAACCCATCCAAACTCCTACTGAGTCTGATGTGACAATCTCCGTATAGTCCGGTCTATTCGTCTAAGACTATCGCATATCGGGCCTAGGGGGCGGCAAGCGTCAGTCCCCTAATAGCGGTATAAGTCGTGTCGGAGCGAAGCCCATTACACCCTGAGAAACTACTGGAACCTACCAGCAAATCTCGCTTGCCCTGGCCAGGGACTTTGCGTAATGGCTTTCTGACACAGCGCGATATCAACCCCCAATACCGGGAGAGACGAATCCTGTCTAACCGCCACTGCCTCCAAGTGCTCGGGACTGCACCCAACTGCTACCTGTTTCCACGACTCCTTTGAGCCGTGGTAGGGTAGCAATCTAAGAACAGTGGGACACACTCGAGGCGAAGTAGCAGTGTCAAGTCTGCGGACTATGCTGTACTCATGTCACCTGGGAACTGTTAACTGATGACTGGTATAAAACCAACCAAAAGTTCCCTGTGAGTCCTGTCCGGTGTACCCGTAACCTAACGAGCACCTGCATACTATCTCCAGTACTACGTACTGACGGCTGTGGGATAGACCATCTCCCCAACTGGGATGAGAAGCGTACACACTAGTCTACTCCGGAGTATCGATGCCCTGTCTTGATAATCCTACGACTAGGGACCTGAATAAGGATGTGCTTGTAGACTACCCAGCCTCCACTAGTGTGACTGCCATCACAACGCTGGTAGTCAAGCAAGATCCTAAGAGCTCTATCAATACATATACTCACATATTAAGATAGAAAAACCAAGTAGCATACTACTATGTTTAGTAAGACTGTTATATACATGTGAATATCACAAGCTTCCATTAAGTAATATACAAACTAGTATGATACAATAATGGCCCCTAGGGCATATACACTAACAAGTCCTGCATTTTCTGCGTTTCGGGTGTGAGGAGGAAGCAAACAACAATCCCTCCATTTTAATGCCAACGACGCGTGGGAATCCAACAGTCGCCCGTTTCACCCGCAACACAGGCGCCACGCGGCAAGCGTCTCGCCTCCCTATGCGAAACCGAAACGACGAGACTCCGGCGCTTCGCCTTCACAGCATCCTCATGACACGTGTCTTCGATGCTGTCCCACTCCTCGGTGCTCACATGGGAAGGCCGGACATAGTCTCACCAAGAGGCAACCGAGCAACTTCACTGCTCGGTCCTTCCTCATGGAGCTAAGCCCTCAAAAAGAGGCAGCCCTGCAACTACCCTGCTCGGCTATCCCTGGCCGGTAGCTTCCCTACCCCACAACGCCAGGGATCTAAGCCCTCACGAAGAGGCAGCCCTACAGCTACCCTGCTTGGCTATCCCTGGACGGTAGCTCCCTACCCCACAACGCCAGGGATCTAAGCCCTCACGAGGAGGCAGCCCTGTAGCTACCCTGCTCAGCTATCCTTGGCCGGTAGCTTCCCTACCCCACAATGCCAGGGATCTAAGCCCTCGCTAAAAGGAAGCCCTGCAGCTACCCTGCTCGGATATCCCTGGCCGGTAGCTTCCCTACCCCACAACGCTAGGGATCTAAGCCCTCACGAAGAGGCAGCCCTGCAGCTACCCTGCTCGGCTATCCCTGGCCGGTAGCTTCCCTACCCCACAACACCGGAGATCTAAGCCATCACTAAGAGGCAGCCCTGCAGCTACCCTGTTTGGTTATCCCTGGCCGGTATCTTCCCTACACCACAACGCCAGGGATCAAAGCCCTCGCCAAGAGGCACCGGGCAGCAACCCTGCTCGGCCATCCTTAAGGACCCAATATCCCTCGAAAGAGGCAACCGCTTAGCACCAACCATGCTCGGTTATCCCTGGCATCCCACCAGGGATCAAAGCCCTCGCCAAGAGGCACCGGGCGGCAACCTCACCCGGACATCCTTAGTAGGCCTCCTATGCCCCTCCCGCGCTAAGGATGAAAAGCCCTCGAAAGAGGCAACCGCTTAGCACCAACCGTGCTCGGTTGTCCCTGGCACACCACCAGGGATCAAAGCCCTCGCCAAGAGGCACGGGGCGGCAACCCCCGCTCGGGCATCCTTAAGGATTAAATCCCTCGCCAAGAGGCACCGAGCAGCTACCCTGCTCGGCCATCCTCAGCAGGCCTCTCACGGCCCCTCTCATGCTGAGGATCAAAGCCCTCGCCAAGAGGCACCGAGCAGCTACCCTGCTCGGCAATCCTTAGCAGGCCTCTCATGACCCCTCTCACGCTGAGGATCAAAGCCCTCGCTAAGAGGCACCGAGCAGCTACCCTGCTCGGCCATCCTCAGCGTGCCTCTCATGGCCCCTCCCGCGCTGAGGATCAAAGCCCTCACCAAGAGGCACCGAGCACCTACCCTGCTCGGCACCAAGCTCAGTTGGCTAATTACGGCCCCACCAACAACTAAGAAATGTGTCCTCACCGAGGGGCATCTGGTCTGCCTACGTCTGAGCGATCTCCACCTCGACTTCGGGGCCATGGAAATACCGTCTTACCGCCTGCCTTGGAACACTTGGTAAGAAAGCAGACTTAAGTCGACGCGTAATCGCCAGACAAAGAGACGACACAACAGAATGGCAGTCACACGCAAATACAAGTGTTTACACAACAAGAAGAAAAATACGCGTGCAAACAAGACTGCAAGAAAAATACCTTTATTTGCAAAAGTTAAAGCTTTTACAAGGTGTTGTGGGCTCCCCAGCCTTACAAAGTGCTCGGAGGCCTGCCAAATTCCCGAGGAAACAAACAAAAAGAAAAAGAAACAAAAGACGACGGGCCTCAGGACTCAAGGCCGGGCGCATCCCCGGGAAGCTCTGCGACCGCATCAGGGGCCTCAACGTTGCCCTCGCCGAGTATCTCCACCATAGCCTCGGCCCTGAGGTCCTCCCTCTGCTCCTCGTCCCCGCGAGGATATTCGGCTCGGAGATCTTAGTCAGCGAACTCCGGTATCCGAGCCTTGAGGGCGTCGAGGGCCTCATGCTAGATGGCGGTAATGGCCAAGGCTAGGACGGTGTAAAATTCTTCTGATTTCTTGAAGTTCTCCACCGCTTTCGCCGCCAAGAGGTCGGCTCGTTTCGCCGCCTCTACCGCAGCCCCCAGTTCCTTACGGAGGGTGTTCACCGACTTCTTCATGGTGCCGACGAGCGCCTTGGAGTCCTGAAGCTTGGCCTCGGCAGCCCGGGCGGCATCGCGGAGCCTAGCAGCCTCCTGCTTCGCCGTTGCCACTTCCTCCTTCCCGGCCGCAACCTCCTGCTTCGCGGCCACTAGTTCCTGCTTCCCGGCCACCACCTCGGCCTCGAGAGCGGCGACCCTCGCCGTCGCCGCTTCCAGCGCCCGCCTCGAGCTTTCCCTCGGCGAGGAGGACTCGCCCGACGCTCGGACCGCCGGGCCTATCTCCTCCTCCTCCATCCGGATAGCAAGAGCGACGTGGTGGAGGACCTGGGGAAACAAGAAAGGGGTCAGAAAGAAGAAGGATTACCAAGTCTCATGAAAGATGAAATGAGCAAAGTACGAGCACTAACCTACACGGCCTCTGTTAGTTATATGTATGCCTTAGAGGCCATTGCTATACATAGGATGTATATTGCAGTGGATGCTGGGACATATATAGGGAGGACTTTCTTGCTCGACATGATAGTATGCTATCTGGTTGCTCTTTACCTTAACGTGTACACTGATTGTCTCTCTGTTACATGTTGGTAAAGTCCTTAGGATGTGTACTTGACTACCTGGACTATGATGCGGATCATACTAGTGGGGACATGGTAGTCCATAAGTACATCCTTCAAAGTCCCTAGTCGTGGGTGTATCGAGACGGGGCATCGATATATCAGAGTAGACTAGCATATACCTTCTCGACCCATACAGATGGGCGATGGATGATCCCATATCCATTGGTGTTTGACATCAGAGATGATATACGGGTGCTCAGTAGAGACTGGGTACACTGGACGGACTCGCCGAGAACACCCAGATGGTATTATACCTTACGTCAGATGGCAGTTCTTTGGTGACACTGGTACAGAGTAGTCTGTTGACCCGAGATCGTCATAGAGTCTTGTGTGGTTCCCACTGTGCTTTGATTTCCACCTTGCCACGTCCAAGAGGGCATGCAAAACGGTGGTTTTTGGGTACAGTCCCGAATCACATGGAGGCAATGAGCGATAGGAGGGGATTCGTCTCTCCCGGTATACGGGGTTGATGTTGCGCAGTGTTCGATTGGCTATAACCGGAAATCCCTGGCCATGGTTGCTGAGATTTATTGGTAAGTGTTACCAGTAGTTTCTCGAATTATTATAGACCTCATATCGACACGACTTATCGAGCTATTGGGGTCTGACGTTTACCACCCCTAGGCGAGATATGCGACATATCAGACGATCAGACCGGACTGTACGGTAAGTGTTACTGGTTGGATTCACAGGAGTGTGAGCGGGCTTGCTCGTCGATCTTCTGATCGCTCAATACCCGGGTGGCCGTTACGTTTAGCAGACCGCTTGCGGCTTGTGGGTGTTTGATATGATCATCACCTGCTGCCGGCGTATTGACGAGTCTTTAGAGTTCTACACAGAGGTTTCCTGGCTCAAGCGAAACAAAATAGGAGCGCATATGAGATATGTGCGGGACCGAGAATAATGCGTGTATGTGATACCGTATTCCATTCTCGCGATGGATGTATCGAATGGTTGTATGCGATATAACCTAGTTATCGAATCAAGGATTGATTCGGTAAGCCGATACATAGGATACTAGTCGGTTATATGCGATATGACCGGATCGTTAAATCAAGTGTTGATTTAATGATTTAATGTATAATTATATATTTGATATATTACTTTGCATTAACTAGTATTGGTTCACTTTAAATGGATTTTCTCACTTGATGTGCACATTGTATATGTGATATACTTTTTGTGCACTTGATTGTATCATGTTTGATGATACATGCTCTCTAGGGTTTGTGTAAAGATTAAACCATGGTTGTGTAATGGTTAGGGTTTTCTTTTTCATTTATTTATTTATTTCATTTTGGGTTTTATTTTGGAAAAGAAATGGCAAAAGAAAAGAAAATGGTTGCTAGTTTTGTTTTACATTGAAAGTTCATGAAGCTTTGACTAAGTGACCATTTTGTCTTCATGCTTAACCCTAACCATTCCATTTAACCATGATTTATTCTCTACACTTGACCATGGTTGCAACATGATAAGTATTCAATTTATTTTCTATTTTGAATTAACTTATCATAACATTTTCTTCTTCTTCTTCTTCATCTTCAACATGAAGAAACCTTGGACCATCAATGATGATTGATGAAAAAGAGTGAGAAATCCAATTCTAAAGTGAACCCACTTTCTATTTCTTCATCCTCTACCTCTTGCCAAGTAGTATAGGGTGTTCTCTTCACAAGTTTCATGACTTGGTGAAGTGGGAGCTTGATCTAGTGATGCCTCGACGTAGATCATCTTCGGCATCGACATCGACGACCTAGCCCGCCCATTTCTCCGACGAAGCCGACGCAAGAGTCCGGGATCCGATTTGGACAGCGGAGGGACATCATTGCGGAGCTATGGAGGTGGAGCACCGGATCTACAAAGGTTGTATTTCCATTCTTGTAGTTAATTTGTTAACTAGTTGCTTTGTCGCCTAAAATTCTAGCCAACGATCTTGTTAGGGTTTCTCGGTACTGTTGAAATTTGAAATTGGCATGGTTGATACCTTGTGAGACCTCATGAGAGTGCCTAGGAACCCTACAGTGGTATCAGAGCCTAGCTAGAGCCTTAGGCGAAGTCTAGACGACGTTTGAAACCCGAACGAACCCGAAACCCTAAAACCCAAGTGCTCTCTGGACTTTTTCTAAAATCTGGGATTTTTCAATATTAAAAATGCTTAAAAAATTCAGTAGGGAATTCTAAGAATTACGGTGCAATTTTTATTCAATGAACAGTGTAATGCGCGGCGGAACCGCGGCCTAAGCCAGCTTAGGCGGCGGTTCCGCGGCTAATGAATGACGTCAGCCATCCTCCTCTGCACAGTAATTCATAGTTTCTGCAGCTGAGTTTTATGGGTATTTTTAATAATTATTCAAGAGTTGAATTTTCTGGGGTTGTTTTGGGGATTCGGTGTTTCGATCGGAGTATCGTCTATGTGGCTTTCCGAATAATTTTTGGATATGTTAAAAAGTTCGATCGGATATAAATACCCAATTTTTCCCCTGTCGGGAAATTTCCAAGTGTTGGATTTTTCCGTAGTTTAACAACGTTCTAAGTAGTGCAAGTAACGCGATGGACCCTCTAGAAGACAACAAACCTTAACTCGATTATGTGACCGTCTTGAACTGCCCTTTGAACCTTCGGGTTTGGGGCAGTACGGCGTGCCACATGTGAGGCGTTGGCTTGACCCTTCTACGGCTGGACCGTTGGTACTGAGGCACGAACTGAATGGTGTTAGACTTATTTCATGTGTTGATCTATATCGGGAAAACTTGGGTGTTTGACTGTTCGATCGGAAAGTTTAACATTTTCTATTTATCCGGAATGGGATACAATAATTGGAATTCACAATAAGTTATGAGATAACTGAATGAATGTTATAAACATAGCACTTTAGTCTCACTTGATCGGTTGCCACGGAATTTTGATGCGATCAAAAGTCCGTCGCAATCACGTAGCGTACGCGGATACTCGCCGATAAACTTAATAGACAGCCTCACTCCATAGCTCCGACCAAGTGACTGTAGGAGAACCCCGTCGCCGAAAGCATCCGTTCGGGTGCTCGCGGCAGCGGTGTTCCACCTTAGTGCACTTCGTCGACGGTATCGGGGGTGCGGCCGCCTACTAAAGTTTGCGACGAGCATTCGATCAAAATGTCGGGAATCCTGTTGAATTGCCCGACTTGGCATTGAAAAGTGTTTTCGATTTAGAGACTAAAATGCGGGGTTTATAATTGTTAGGCATGCGATGTCTAAGGAATTCATTTGATTAGGCATGCGATGTCTATGCAGGTTGCGGATTCCAACTGTTGTAGTTTTACACTTTCTTTTCTGTGACCGTAAGTGTAATATGTGATATCGCCGGTTTCGTTGCTATATGTCAACGACAATTGGGATGCGCATATTTACTTACGTTGATGACATGTGATGTTATGTGTTGCTGGATATGTTATATTGGATCGTCGTGTTTGAATAGCCGGGGTTTTTTATGTGAGATGAGTGTTTTTCATTTTCATTCATGTAAAAACTTGTATGTAATATTCTTTTATTGGGGCACTTCCAGGTTGCGGAAGTTGTCACCTTTTGTATATTATTTACTTTTCCGCACTAGGATAGACCCAAGGAGGGGAGCACAAGTAACCGGGTTCTGGAGTCCAGTGGGAGACCAACTCGAGGAGTCGAGTCCGGGTCTCCTAACTCTAGAATTGGTAGGGTTGCTTGCCGCTCTCGTAGGGGTCTAGGGGTGTGGGTTTGGCTATTCATCACGACCGTGGAATCCGTGTTTTATACTGGCTCGTATTGAAAACACGGACGTCCTAGTATATCCAATATTTCATATGATTCTTCTACTGCGATATCTGTGATGTGATCATGTGATGTTCTGTGATGGATACTGTATATAGTATATATGATATATTATATAGATGTTGCTTATGTTTTACACCCGCGCTAGCCCTGCCCTGCTCTGCCGTTAGTTACCTAACCTAACGGTGCACGAGGGGACATCGAGGGGAATGCGGATGGCATAAGTGTACGTCGTATTTATCTGTGATGTTTAGGTACTTAAATGATGGGACTTCATTAATGTGATTAATGAAATAAAAGAAACCTAAGATGTTGTAGAATTGAATTTCAAAAATAAAACAGGTAGCTACAGTTCTTGCTTTGCACAGCGGTATATATGATATATCCTGCACCTTATTCGATGAGGAAAGGACCGAGATCCCTTCACCGGGAGTGACTCCTTTAGCAATAACTGGCAGATGCTACACACTCGGTTTGTCTTTTGATTGCTTTTAAGAGTTTTTGCTTTGCACAGTGATATATATGATATATCCCGCACCTCATTCGACGAGGAAAGGACAGACGATCCCTTCACCGGGAGTGACTCCTTTAGCAAAAGTAGAAAAGCCTCAAAGACACTCCATTTTAAAATTCATTCGATCCTACAATGATATCAAGTTCATTACGCAATAGGTTTTCAGAAAAACCTATCGTAGCCCTCCGTCATTTCAGATAAGTCCTATTTAGTATTCGTACTACGTTTGTTGACCTCCGTCAAGGCGTAGTGTGCGGTAGCTAACTAGTATTTATCTGCTTATGCATATGATGCAGATTGGATTAGGGTAGTCATGCGGCCTTGTTGACCTCCGTCAAGGGTTGTGCGGGTGGGTTTAATTCGATCAAGAAATGACGGGTTGAACTTGACTAGTAGCCTATGGTTTGTTGACCTCCGTCAAGGTCATAGGGTGCTAGGGGCAAAATATTATCGGGAATTTCAAGTGTTGAAATTTGCAATGAGATTGCATACCTTCTATGAGATAGTTGGATGTCGATATCCGCTGCGAGTAAGAGTTACTCCTGGGAGAGTTTTACACATTACAATTAGCCGATCAAGTAGGTGTCTAGAAAGGTGTTAACGAGATTACACCTCTGGGAAAACGAGGTTTACATTAATTAGGTTCGTGCGAAAGCACGGGGGACCTCCCTCAAAGTACCGACACTGGCCTGGCTGAAAGATTGGCGAACTTGTAGTGTGTAATTAATCCCGGCTAGTCTTTCCTTTTAGGGTTTGAAGGAAGATTTGATAAAAAGCAGTGGGAGCCATCCTGATTAGATAAAATAATAACCAATCTATTCTTGCAAGAGCGCACGCTGAGTGTTTTCTTCTCTCTCTCTCCAGGTAGCGACCATATCACGCCTTAATTAAGATAATAAAACGGATTATTGACCGAACCCGCTTGTTATACTGAGCTGGGGAACGTTGGTCCCGCTCCAACTTATAATTGTTATAAGACAGAGCAGGAAATTGGGGATTACCAGAATTCCCGTGCCGCCCAAACGAGGAGAGTGCATGATGATGCATCATCTTCGGGTGTGTTCATTACAGAGAACTGTTTCTCAGTAACCTTTACGTCCTGGGTATGTGATACCAGATCAGGATCCCAGATATGTAATCTGTTACATAGGGCTACAGAAAGGTAGAGGACTGAGAACGGGTGATAAGTTTCATGAGGCAGAAAACGGGGCAAGAGTTGCAGCCAAGTCTGTTGGTCACTGTCACCCTGTATTCCAAATACATTGATTCTGAACGAATGTTATTAGATACCGAACCTGATATACAAAATCATATCAATCTCTTTATTAGTAAAGAAATGATAAAATTTTGTATAGTTGGATAATGTTTTGAACATTTCCTAAATCAAAAGTTGATCGGATCAGGCACGCTATCTAAAAGCATTGATGTTCTAAATCAAACTACAGTTCTTAGTATACGGAACACACAAAAGAGGAAGAGTTCAGAAATGAACGAATCCTTCTTGAGGTATTGTAGACTAGGTCATATCAATGCGACCCGACTAGCTAAGTTCCACATAGATGCATATTTAAAAACAGCTTGAATTTACATCTTATGAAACTTGCCAGTCATGTCACAAAGATATAATGACACCAGCTCTGTTTATTAGAAACAGAGAAAGAGTTAGTAAACTCTTGGGATTGATACATGTTGATGTATGTAAGGTCCCCTGTCTACACATGCCAGGACCGGTTCTTTATACTTCATTACGTTCTCTGATAATCTCTCAAGATTCAGACATATGTTCCTGTTGAAACACAAGTCTGAACCTTTTGAGATATTCACAGAATATAAGTTAGAAGTAGAGAACCAATACGGGTATAAGTATTATGTCCTTTGATGTGATCAAGGAGGAGAATACTTGTGCACGGAATTCCTGGACTATTCTAAAGGAGAATGAGATTCTCTCTCAGCATTACTCCTCCGTATACACCATAGCACGATGGTATATCGGGATGGAGCAGATACACCCTATATGATAAGGTGTGCTCTATGATGAGTACTACTGAGTTACCTATTTCCTTTTGGGAGTTATGCACTTAAGAAGCTGCATACCTATTGAATTAGGTTCCAATCAAATCAGTTGCCTACCACTTCATATGTGATATGGAAAGGGAAGAGCCCATGTCTTAAGCTAGTTAAGATTTGGGGTTGACCGGCCTATGTCTAAAAGCAAAATCCGGACAAGCTCGAGGCAAAGTCTGTAATGTAGAACTGGAAAGGTTCCAGCTATACAAACTGCAGCTGATGATTTGATAGAACCAAAGGATTCAGTAGATTCCAACGAACCTCAGCCTCTCCGCCGATCTAGTAGGGTTCCTCACCCACCTGAGAGATACTTATGTTTCTCTATGACAGTGGGAGCAAGGATTGCATCATGAGATGATGACCCAACTAGCTTCGAGCTGGCCATCGAGAGTAAGACTATGTAAGAATGGCTGGATGTTTATCGATCTGAGATGGAATCCTTATACACCAACAAAGTATGGACTTTGGTTGCTATATCTGAAGGGTTAAATCCCCATCAGGAGCAAGTATATCTTGAGAAGATTACTTGGTGTAGATGGAAAAGTTGAGACTTTCAAAGCTAGACTTGTTAAAAGTTTGCATCATTGACCAGGTGTGGATAATGATGAAACCTTTTCGAGTAGCTATGCTTAAGTCCATCCAGATACTACTTGCCACGGCTACATACCATGACTACGATATCTGGCCGTTGGGTGTCATGACTGCTTTTCTAAATGATGTTTTAGAAAAGTGCGTCTATAAGTACACAGCCAGAGGGCCTCGTAGATAGTGGGAGCAGCGGAAACGTGTGCAAGATGCTTTATAGGATAAAGCAGGCATCGCGGAGTTGGAACATCTGTTTTGATGGATTAATCAAAAATGTTGACATCATCAAAATGGTAGATGAACCTTGTATAAACAAAAAAGGTAGTAGGGAGTATTGTGACGATTCTCGTAGAGTACGTGGATGACATACTCTTGATAGGGAAGGAGTTTCCTATGCTACGCTCGATCAATCTCCGTTTATCACAATGATTCTCCATATAGGATCAAAATGATACCTCCTAAATCCTGAGTTTTGGATCTATGAGATAGATTTAATTGGATGTTAGGATTCTCACTAGTTGTAGTGAGATGGTATCAATCGATCCTGGGGAGAATCACTGGAAGGGTTCCAGGGTGATAAAGACGACTGAGTGTCAGTCACAGGCATTGTCTTAACCCTCAGTAAAGGGACGGTATGTTGGAAGAGTTCCAAGCTAGATACCGTGGCATACTAGACGATAAAGGCTGGATACATCGCTACTTAAGATGCTACCAAAGAGGCTGTTTGGGTGTATAATGGTTCATGAGATGAACTACGTTCCTACCATTGTGAGACAATGGAGTTGTGGCTTATGCCGAGGAACGCAGGTCCCATCAGTGATCCAGACATATTCTAAGGTAGTATCACCTGATCATGGAGATGGTTGATCTCTAAGGGATCGAGGTTACGAGAGTAGACTCAGAGGACAACACGGCGGATCCACTCACAAAGGCCTTTTCCCAGAGAGAGACTTTTATGGGATGGTTGAGTATGAGATACTATAACCACTGCTATCAGATGGCCCTAGTGCAAGTGGGAGATTGTTAGTTATATGTATGCCCTAGAGGCCATTGCTATACATAGGATGTATATTGCAGTGGATGCTGGGACATATATAGGGAGGACTTTCTTGCTCGACATGATAGTATGCTATCTGGTTGCTCTTTACCTTAACGTGTACACTGATTGTCTCTCTGTTACATGTTGGTAAAGCCCTTAGGATGTGTACTTGACTACCTGGACTATGATACGGATCATACTAGTAGGGACATGGTAGTCCATAAGTACATCCTTCAAAGTCCCTAGTCGTGGGTGTATCGAGACGGGGCATCGATATACCAGAGTAGACTAGCATATACCTTCTCGACCCATACAGATGGACGATGGATGATCCCATATCCATTGGTGTTTGACATCAGAGATGATATACGGGTGCTCAGTAGAGACTGGGTACACTGGACGGACTCGCCGAGAACTCCCAGAAGGTATTATACCTTACGTCAGATGGCGGTTCTCTGGTGACACTGGTACAGAGTAGTATGTTGACCCGAGATCGTCATAGAGTCTTGTGTGGTTCCCACTTTGCTTTGATTTCCACCTTACCATGTCCAAGAGGGCGTGCAAAACGGTGGTTTTTGGGTACAGTCCCGAATCACATGGAGGCAATGAGCGATAGGAGGGGATTCGTCTCTCCCGGTATAGGGGGTTGATGTTGCGCAGTGTTCGATTGGCTATAACCGGAAATCCCTGGCCAGGGTTGCTGAGATTTACTGGTAAGTGTTACCAGTAGTTTCTCGAATTGTTATAGACCTCATATCGACACGACTTATCGAGCTATTGGGGTCTGACGTTTACCACCCCTAGGCGAGATATGCGACATATCAGACGATCAGACCGGACTGTACGGTAAGTGTTACTGGTTGGATTCACAGGAGTGTGAGCGGGCTTGCTCGTCGATCTTCTGATCTCTCAATACCCGGGTGGCCGTTACGTTTAGCAGACCGCTTGTGGCTTGTGGGTGTTTGATATGATCATCACCTGCTGCCGGCGTATTGACGAGTCTTTAGAGTCCTACACAGAGGTTTCCTGGCTCAAGCGAAACAAAATAGGAGCGCATATGAGATATGTGCGGGACCGAGAATAATGCGTGTATGTGATACCGTATTCCATTCTCGCGATGGATGTATCGAATGGTTGTATGCGATATAACCTAGTTATCGAATCAAGGATTGATTCGGTAAGCCGATACATAGGATACTAGTCGGTTATATGCGATATGACCGGATCGTTAAATCAAGTGTTGATTTAATGATTTAATGTATAATTATATATTTGATATATTACTTTGCATTAACTAGTATTGGTTCACTTTAAATGGATTTTCTCACTTGATGTGCACATTGTATATGTGATATACTTTTTGTGCACTTGATTGTATCATGTTTGATGATACATGCTCTCTAGGGTTTGTGTAAAGATTAAACCATGGTTGTGTAATGGTTAGGGTTTTCTTTTTCATTTATTTATTTATTTCATTTTGGGTTTTATTTTGGAAAAGAAATGGCAAAAGAAAAGAAAATGGTTGCTAGTTTTGTTTTACATTGAAAGTTCATGAAGCTTTGACTAAGTGACCATTTTGTCTTCATGCTTAACCCTAACCATTCCATTTAACCATGATTTATTCTCTACACTTGACCATGGTTGCAACATGATAAGTATTCAATTTATTTTCTATTTTGAATTAACTTATCATAACATTTTCTTCTTCTTCTTCTTCATCTTCAACATGAAGAAACCTTGGACCATCAATGGTGATTGATGAAAAAGAGTGAGAAATCCAATTCTAAAGTGAACCCACTTCCTATTTCTTCATCCTCTACCTCTTGCCAAGTAGTATAGGGTGTTCTCTTCACAAGTTTCATGACTTGGTGAAGTGGGAGCTTGATCTAGTGATGCCTCGACGTAGATCATCTTCGGCATCGACATCGACGACCTAGCCCGCCCATTTCTCCGACGAAGCCGACGCAAGAGTCCGGGATCCGATGTGGACAGCGGAGGGACATCATTGCGGAGCTATGGAGGTGGAGCACCGGATCTACAAAGGTTGTATTTCCGTTCTTGCAGTTAATTTGTTAACTAGTTGCTTTGTCGCCTAAAATTCTAGCCAACGATCTTGTTAGGGTTTCTCGGCACCGTTGAAATTTGAAATTGGCATGGTTGATGCCTTGTGAGACCTCATGAGAGTGCCTAGGAACCCTACAGCCTCTTGGACGATGGACGCCAGTTGCCTCTTCAGACTTCCCCCGGGGACCCTGCCCCCTACCGACCTCTCCATGTCGTGCAGAAGGCTGTCGGCGATGGAGAGCCCCGAGGGCACCTCAAACCGGAGCTCCCCATCGTCCACCAAGATCGGGGAGGCCGGGTCCTGCGGGGCTGCGCGTGGGAACCTCTTGAGAGCTGGCGGCGGCGGACTGGTCTCTGCCTCCGAGGCTGAGGCTTCTTGCCCTCGAGCCCTCTTTCGGGTCAGTGCCCTGTTGGACTCCGGGGCCCGATCCACGCTCAAGCGCTGGTGCTGGACGGCTTCCGGAGAAGCCGGGGTCGGCGCCTGATGGGAAGAGCTGGCCCCTCCAACCCTCGACCCTTCTTCGGCTTGCGCATAGCCGCTCGAAGGTAGCTCAAATCCATGGGTTCTGCACAAGAAGAGATAAAATAGGGTCAGTGACACAAGCAAAAATCAAAATAAATACAAGTGTAACTTACCGACGAACTGGGCACGGCTGAGCCCGGCCCCACTAAGGGCCCGCTCAGAAAGCAACACATCGGCCTGAGGAATGGGCTCCCACGCCGCCACTCTCACCGTGTCGGGGTCATTGGACGGGTTTCCCTGCCAGCATTTATCCCTAGACCACTGGACGGGTACGGGCCAGTCCTAACCTTCTGGCGGCCCGACAAAGAAAAACTTCTTCTTCCAGTCGTGGATGGAAAAGGCAGGACGACGACTCCCGACCCGGGCGCGCTCCCCCGACGTTTCCTAAAGGAGAGATAGACCTGTAGGGTTCTGTTTATCCCAATCAGAGCAAAGCTCTGTTTAAATTCCAAAGTGGAAAAAGAAGCAATGCTTCTGTTCTTTCTCCAATCAGAGCAAAGCTCTGCCCAAAAAAAAAAATAAATAAAATTGCGCAGTGCGCGACACGTGTCAGCGCAGCTGCGCAGTGCGCACCTGCGCAACTGCGCAGTTGCGCGACACGTGTCTGCGCAGTTGCGCGACACGTGTCACGCGCTGAGGGAGTTGCGCAAAACAGAATAAATCTTTTCTGTTCTTATTAAAACAAGAAGATTTTCTTCTGTAAAGCAGGGGCCTTTGGATCGAAAATCCAACGGTGGGGAAAATTACCCAAATCACTCAGAAAACGATTTATGTAACAAATTATAACTAATTCATGGGCACTATAAAAAGGACCCTAGACCTCATTTCAAAAGGGGGAAGATCTGGCTAAAAAAAGAGAAGAGAACTCTTGAGAACTCTTGAAGAATTAAAAAAAAAGATAAAAACCTTTAAAAGAAGAGAAAATTCTCTTATGAACAAGATCATAGATCTTCAACGATAAATAAATAAATAAATAAAATAGTGCCTTACACTTATTTTATGAATCATCGGTTCTTAAACCTGAAAGGTTCTTAAATTAATAGTGCTTTGCACTTTCATGATTGGTTCTCTGAGATAAGAAAAACAAGAAAAACAAGAAAAACTTGTTTTTATATCTAAATCAAATAGTGCCTTGCACTTGTTTTATGAACCATCGGTTCTTGGACCTAAAAGGTTCTTAAATTAATAGTGCTTTGCACTTTTATGAACTTTTGGTTCTCTGAGATAAGAAAAATAAGAAAAAACTTGTTTTTTCTTAGATTTATATCAAATAGTGCTTTGCACTTCTTTTTTTGAACCATCGGTTCTTGAATCTAAAAGATTCTCAAATTAACAGTGCTTTGCACAAATGCAATGCATTACTAAAAGGGCCAGGCCCAAATCAAAATGATCTGACAGGCCAAAATAAATTGCAAGGCAATAAATGGGCAGAGCCCAAATAAATTGATACTTTGCATCCTTTATACAAGGGCAGAGCCCAAATAAAATTGATGCCTTGCATCATTCCTAAAAGGGCAGAGCCCAAAACAAATTGATGCTCTGCATCCTTTCTGGGCAAGGCCCAAATAAAAATAAAAAAAGAAATGCAATGCAAAAGCAAATAAAATGTTGAACATTTCAATTGGACTTAGCCCAATTTTGGCCATAAGTCCTTAAATTAAATTGACTGAGCAAAATTGCTCTTCTAAATCAATTTACATCCGGTTCGAGGGTACATCTCCGAACTCCTTTGACATCCGTCGTTGTAATTTCTCAACGACGTCAAAGAGGTGACGGGTCCCAACGACCACACATCGATATGGACTGCGGGGTCCTTAAACTCGTGGACCGAAACGTCCTTAAACTAATATTGGACCGAAACGTCCCTAAACTAATATCGGACCGAACTAATATCGGACCACCACGTCCCTAAACTGGAATATGGACCACCACGTCCCTAAACTGGCACAATAGAGCCCAAATGCTCTTTTGTCGGATCTAAACGGTCCCGTTAAGTTGATCTTAGTCTCAAAATGGACTAACGTATCCTTAACAAACGTTTGAGTCGATCTTAGCCTCAAAAATGGCTAATGTATCCTCCAAACAGACTTTAGTCCCAAATTGGACTATGAATCTCCCAAACTGGAACAATAGAGCCCAAACACTCTTTTGTCGGATCTAAACGATCCCGTTAAGTTGATCTTAGTCTCAAACTGGACTAACGTATCCTTAACGAACGTTTAAGTTGATCTTAGCCGCAACGCGACTAACGTATCCTTAAACTAAAAACACCAAACCCAAATCTAAGCAAATACGGATTTGGACTAATCCACGTCCTACGGGCGACGGCATTACTCAGTCTCCGTATACAATCTACGGGCAACCACAAACAAAACAAACACACACGACACGAAGTGAAATTCTGGAGAAGGAGAAAGTTGTTACCACGATGCGGTAGCGTAATTAACTGCAGGGGCTTGCGCCTGCAGGGAAGAGCGTCCCCACAATCAAAAACCCCTCAAGCGAGGGGGAATCTGACGAAGTCTGCTACATCGGCCGCATCCGTCTAAACCTCCGATACACGGTGCCATAAATCAACTTGGCATCTTCGGAGAGGTGGACGGATAAAACCAAATAGCATCTGCCCCGAATCTCAGGCACAGACGTCCTAACGTCTCGGCCGCCGTTCGGAGGGGAACAGATTCTGGCACGCCCGGTGGGACCTCTTCCTCTTTCCACTCCACATTTCGTGTGTCGTGTTCGCGAACAAATCGCGGTTTGCTGTGATTGCCTGTGGATTCAAGGTACTAAGATTTGGTGTCTTGCTTTATGCAGAAAACAGAAAATCGATGGCTTCGAACTGCACCGCCCGCAGCGATAACTCTCGCTCCGTCATTGCTGGAGGAGTGACTTATGGACCCCAAGCGGCCTCCCTTTTCAAAATGCCGGTGGAGCAGATGGCTCAAGCCACCACTGGACTATTTTTTGGGACCATGCTCCCACCAATGAGCTTCAACGCCCTAATGACATTGCAAGAAGCTCCAAAGAAGTCGGTCTTCGATCGACTTACCACTGCCGCGACCCCTCTCAACGGGTCGTCCAACTCCACTACTTCAGTTTTTAACGGACTAGGCCAAAGCTCTAACAGGCTCATGAAGAAGCCTGCCATACCAGAAGGCGTTATCCCGAAGCGGATAGCCATTCCAACTCCCGTTCCTGGCAAAATCACCAAGGTTGCTTCCCATGTTTAGAAGTCCGCTTCTGACAAGTTGGCCGTCCCCGTTCAACGGACGTCAATCTTTAAAAAGCTGGTACCAGTATATTCTGACCAACACAGGGGGCATGAGGAGGTCGCCCCTATAGCTGAAACAACTCCATCAGCACGACATGCCCGACGTCGCTACTGGCGCCGAGTGAGGAAGGCTGGGGGCAACTCCCCCTCTGGACTTACTCCTCCAGCTCCGATGGTGAGGATCGACACTGCTGTTCTAACCAGGAACAGCTTTGAGTTGCTGAACTCGGTGCGCAGAAACTCTCCAATTGCGGTGCTAAAGCGAACTCCTTCACCTGTGGAGAATACTCAAGAGAAGAAGTTAGAGCAGCCCCATCAACGACTATCCTCTAAAATTTACAAGGTCTGGCGACAGGTCCAGGAGTCAGTGATTAATGAAAACTATCTTCATCGACAGAAAAAGACAGAGGTTCGGCAAAAGAAAGATTACTCTGTCAAGCCAGAAGAAGCAACGGCTACTCGGGTGTCTGCTGCAGCGACACCCTCAACGCCAATCACTCAAAAGAAAAGGAGGCCACAAAAAGCCCCTGTGAATAAGGCACACCATAAAAGCGCTGGACACAAACGCCCCAAGTCCGGGGGCATGGTAGTGCACACAATTTATATGGCTTCCGGGAAGGAGGAAAGCCGCACTTCTACGGGCCACCGACCGCTCACCCGATCCGTGACGAAAGCCCAGGAGCAACAACAAAAGTTTCAGGAAATGATGACTACAATGGCTGCACTCACTGAGCCAAAAGAAAGCTCTGAAACGTCTTCGGATGAGCGTCAAGAACAAGAAACTGACGCTAACTTTTTACGCAGAGTCCTCGAAAAGAGGGACAAAGAAGCTGCAGAGCAAGCGGCTAACATAAAACAGATGGCGCTCCTCTTCCAAGATATGGTAGGGATGATGTTACAGCCGGACCCTCCTGCTGAAGATCCTCCGATCGTCCTTGAAGGCGACAGGGGAGAAACGTCAAATCCTCCACCGGCTCTGTCAACAGCCAAGGAGGAGGCAATCTCCAAAGTTGACCTAGACGAATATATAGCTCAGCAGATCCGGGTTCATCAGGCGAATGAAGCGGCTGGGAAAATTGTTAGAACCGGACGACCGTATCCGGGCTGGTATGACCAAATCAGTTACCCGCCAGGATATACGATCCCTGAATTCCACGTATATAAAGGGACAGGGAATCCGCATCAGCATGTCGCTCAATTCAGGGCCTTATGCGGCAATACTGGAGGAGATGACAAATTGTTGCTACGTCAATTCGTCGGCAGCTTAGCAGAAACAGCCATTGAATGGTATTCGGAGCTACCTAACAACTCTGTCAAAACATTTGCAGAGATGGAACTGCTGTTTACACAAAGATTCGCGAGTGCTAGTGAACGCACCCCGATAACAGCACTAATAAATGCCAGGATAAGGCCAAGCGAAACGTGGGTTCAATACGCAACACGATGGCGGAACCTATGGTCGAAATGCGAACAACGCATAGAAGAGGCACCTGCGGTAGGCATGTTTGTGGGCACTCTCGATCCGCAGGCGACCATCTCACAATTCATGATGTTCTTCAAGCCGACCACCTTCCAGGCCTTGATTGACAAATTAGGCCAAATGGACCAGATGGGCCATAGACCGTCTCCTTCAAAATCAGATTCCCGAGATGAGAAAGGAAAAGGGAAGGCAACCTTCGTTGCCAATACTCAACAACGGTCGAACAACTCAAAGCCGGTCGTTCGCCAAAACAACGTGCGCCCACGCCCATCCCTCGAAGAGAGGCTGGGACGTCCTTACTCGTTTCCGCAGAATAAAACGAGAAGACTGTTTGAGCTGGCAGTGCGCAACAGACTTATCAATCTGCCGAGTCCAAAGCGTCTGTCGCAGCCAGGCGATCTTAATAATCCCAATTATTGCCCTTACCACCAAACGGTAAGTCACCCGATTGAGGATTGTTTCGTCTTTAAGGGATGGATCGAGGATCAATACCTGCAAGGCAAGTTCGCGCTGTCTGAAAGCTGGAAGGTAAACCCACCACAGCCGCACTCTCCAAAGAAAATGGACACGCCGGGGGCAGCTTGTTCTTTAGTCAAGGATAAAAACAATGGAGAAAACTCATCGGATGAATCCGAAGACTACGCAGCGACTTGTCATATGATTTCTCATTCACTGACGGATGATAAAGAGGCTCCTTGCGCTGAGAAACCAATGGCGAATCCTGAGCCGGAGATTCTACAGCCATCAGACGAGTTGATCGATGTCTTCCTAAGTGAAATGCGTCTGAAAGCAAAAGCCAATCAAGAACGTGAAATGGCCATACTAGAAAGAACCAAGGTATTCCCGTCAAATCAAAAGCCATACACTTCGGGTAAAAACAAATTCAAGACGAGGAAACAGTTCGCCAAAGCTCTATCAGTAGGAATGAAGCTACCGCCCTTTGAAGAAAATTCTTTCTCTGAGGTAGAGATGCACCCTAACTTCTGTTTATATCATCAGAAGATCATACATCCTACCGAAGACTGCGAGTCCTTTAACTGTTGGTGGCAAGGATATGTCGCTCAAAAGCAACACTTCGACAAGACAAAGTGTGAAGCTTGTGGACATCGGAAAAATGCGATATATAAGGGCAAAGGAGCCGCCGCAAACTGTCATATAGCCGACTTCAAGGGATCACAAATTATCACCTTTGGAAGCGACTCTGACGAAGAAGCTATCCCCAACTCTTCTCTCGGGGAATCTATTTCAAAAATAAAGGAATTGAGAAGCTGCGAGAACGTTCAGCCATGCAATCGCATGCTACTCGGAAAAAATCCCGACCCCGTAAGCAAGGGACCGAACAAGAAGAACAAAGGAAAAGGAAAAACGACCCTCGTCGCCGGCGCTCAACAACAATCAGGTGACCCTAAACCGGTTGCTCGCCAAAGCAACAAGCGGCAATCCCTCCAAGAAAAGTTGAAACGTCCTTACTCGTTTCCGCAAGATAAAACAAGGGGACTGTTCGAGCTGGCAGTGTGCAACAGACTCATCAATCTGCCGGCTCCAAAACGTCCGTTGCGGCCAGGCGATGTTAATAATCCTAACTATTGCCCTTACCACCAAACAGTAGGTCACCTGATCGAGGACTGCTACGTCTTCAAAGACTGGGTTGAAGACCAATACCAACAGGGCAAGTTTGCGCTGTCTGAGAACTGGAAGGTGAGTCCGCCACAATCGCACGCTCCGAAGAAGATGGATACGCCGGGGGCATCATGTTCATTCATGAAGAAAGACTCATAGACCGAAAAGTCAATAAACTAGATATTCACCTCAAATACGGCGACAACGGACCGAAACGTCCTTAAACTAACAACGGACCGAGATGTCCTTAAACTAATGATGGACCGCAATGTCCTTAAACTTGCAAATGACCGAAATGTTTTTTGAACTACTACCGCAGCATTCTCAGGCTGACGAGAAAAAAAAAAACAAAAACGGTATGTCCATAAGCAAAATGGGCATGGAGGAAAACCCGAAAGTGCTCCGTGAGTAAAAACAGCAGGGCTGCCGGCGAGTGTTCGTGAAAACCCGAAAGAGCGCGACCTCGTAAAAAAAAAGAGAAAGAAAAAATAATAAAAAAATAAAAGTAATAAAAAGAATAAAAAAAAAGGGTAAATCCATAAGCAAAATGGGCACGGATGAAAACCTGAATGGGCTCCGTGAGTAAAAACAGCAGGACTACCGGCGAGTGTTTGTGAAAACCCGAAAGGGCGCAACCTCGTTAAGAAACACTTATAGGGTCCTCTCGACTCTGTAAAGAGAAACCACCTGCGTGAGATCCTTACGACTCACAAGGGAACAACACACTTAGGAATCCCCACGATTCCTAAGGAGAAAATACACTTGCGAGATCCTCACGACTCGTGAGGAGAAGGCTCTTATGGGACCCTCACGGCTCGTAAGATTTGAAAGCCTTAAGTTACAGAGGCCTAAACCTGTGCTTAAGCAACCCCCACAACTTTCGACATTGCCCTACAAGTGGTCCTATATTGACCCTTGTATACAATCCACAGGCGCGAATAAACATTTCCCTAACTAAGTCCCATCTGAGACTAGGGATGTGTTTGCATGGAAAACAACCCTTGTAAATCCTCTCGACTTATAAGGAGAAAACCCTCCTGTAGGATCCTTACGACTTACAGAGGAACAATACACTTAGGAACCCTCACGATTCCTAAGGAGAAAATACACCTATAAGATCCTCACGACTTGTAGGGAGAAATAGCTTTGTGAGACCCTTACGGCTCATAAAGTCAAAAGCCTTAGTCGACAGGACCTTAACCATGGTCGCTAAGCCACTTTTGTTCTACATCGACAGAGGCAAATGATGATTCGCTCCTGGCAATATCCCAGTTGCAGCGATGCTGATGCCTAAACCGGTATCAAATTCCAAGTCCTTTCACGGCAAATGATGATTCGCTCCTGGCAATATTCCAGTCGCAGCGATGCTGATGCCAAGATTGGTATCAGATCCCAAATCCCCTACTCAAAAAAAAAAATGCATACGAAATAGCCGAAATGATGGGGCAACTTGCAAACAAAATCAGCAAGTAAAAATGTATGCATGCAAAATAGCCGAAATGATTGGGCAACTCGCAATAAAAAGCAGCGAGTAAAAAAAAAATAATACAGCCGAAACGATTGGGCACCGCGAAAAATAGCCGAAACGATTGGGCAATCGCGACCTTCGCGATATAAAAGCTGAAATGATAGAGCATCGCGGAAAGAATAAAAAAAATGAAAGAATAAAACTTTTTGCCCTACAGGTGAAATCACATCGATCCCTGTATACAATCCAGGGGCACAGATAAAAAGGGAACAATACCTTCCCAACAGGCTTCACCAGAAAGCGAAGCCAAATCTCGACAGTTCATAGATAACCTAGAGACCATCTCGACATTTGTCGCAATATTACAGACACGATGTCAACAAATGAAGCAAAGGAAGGTCCCTAACTTCAGGGTCTCGACGTCAATATCGACAACTTAAAGATCACCAACGGCGTTTCTCCTCACTCCAACTAGATGCAGACATGACGTCAACAACTGACCTCAGAATCGCAACGAAACGGAACCATGACAAAGTCCATAGTTCCAAATCTCAATGGCCACGTCTACAGCCTGGAGACCAACAACGGTGTGCCTCCTCATTCCAACAGGACACAGATGTTACACCATCAAGCGGAGCGATGGCAAAATCCCAGCTTCACCTCAGCATTCGTCTCGATACAGTAGACGCAATGTCAACAACAGCGTTCCTCCGCAGTCCAGCTGGAGGCAGATGCAACGTCAACAAAAGACCTCACGGTCGAAACAAAGCGGAGTAACGGCAAAATCCCAACTCCACCTTAGCATTCGTCTCGTTACAACAGACGCAATGTCAACAACGGCGTTCCTTCGCAGCCCAGCGGGGTGTACATGCAAAGTTAACAAAAGACCCCATGGTCGAAACAAAGCGGAGTGATGGCAAAATCCCAGCTCCACCTCAGCATTCGTCTCAATACACCAGACGCAGTGTAAGAAAACGAAGCGAAGGCCACATTCTTAGCTTCAACGTCTTTACGGTAACTCACATAAAACCGGAAAGACAATCGGAGACCATCTCACATGAAGTGGTCACCTCCTTGACGTTCGTCTCGATACAGTAGACAAAATGTCAACCTCAGCGTTCTTCCTCCAGCAGGGATTCAGACATGACAAAGCAAATGAAGCGAAGGCCACATTCCTAACTTCAACGTCTTTACGGTAACTCACATAAAACCGGAAAGATAATCGGAGATCATCTCGCATCAGCACAGAGTGGTCACCACCTTGACGTTCGTCTCGATACAGCAGACAAAATGTCAACCCCAGCGTTCTTCCTCCAACAGGATTTGGACACACTAAAGCAAACGAAGCGAAGGCCACATTCCTAACTTCGACGTCTTGACGGTAACTCACATAAAACCGGAAAGACAATCGGAGACCATCTCACATGAAGTGGTCACCTCCATGACGTTCGTCTCGATACAGTAGACGAAATGTCAACCTCAGCGTTCTTCCTCCAGCAGGGATTCAGACATGACAAAGCAAATGAAGCGAAGGCCACATTCCTAGCTTCAACGTCTTTACGGTAACTCACATAAAACCGGAAAGACAATCGGAGATCATCTCGCATCAGCACAGAGTGGTCACCATCTTGACGTTCGTCTCGATACAGCAGACGAGATGTCACCCCAACGTTCGTCTCGACACAGCAGACGCAACGTCATCAAACAAACGGAGCCACGGCAAAATCCCTAGTTCCCACCATGACATTCGTCTCGATACAGAGGACGCAATGCCAGCAAACGAAGCAAAGGCCAAATTCCTAGCTTCAGGGTCTTAACGGCAAGTCATATAAAGCCTGAAAGACTATCGGAGATCATCCCACACCAGCGCGGAGTGGTTATGACTCATCGGGGCTCTCCAAAATGAGCCTAACCTCAAGTAAAAAGCGGCATGGCAAATTCCTAGCGCTTGCTCTTCCGACGGTCAAACTGCCAAGGAGGATTGCTTGAAGACGTCTTGTCCAGCCCCCGAAGGGATCAGAGCCACGGCAGTCGCAGGGCTACTCGAACAGCACAATTGCCTATCGAGGACTATATCAGCTTATGCGACGGTACGATGGCCAAAACCCTAAGTACCACCAACCTTAACGGGCTTCTGTCGTAAAGAGCAGAGGTTAAATGCGACGTTAAGATGTTCTTGCGAGAAACGTTCGATTCGTATCGACTTGTGAAAAATTGTCGAGGCGGCTCGACTCGTGAGATAAAGCCTTAGGCAGTGGGCATAAAAGAAGCCTGTTTCCTAAGCATTGGGACCCCGTAAGTTGGCCCAAAACGGTCTCTTGCATACCATCCACGGGTCTCACTCTCCAACGTCGAACTTCGACAAGGAGGGAAACAACCGCTTACAAGTCCTCTCGACTCGTAAGAGGGAAAAATTCTCTTGTAGGATCCTTACGACTTACAAGAGAAAACCACACTTAGGAATCCTCACGATTCTTAAGGAGAAAAACCCGCCTACGAGATCCTCTCGATCCGTAGGGAGAAAAGTCTCTATGAGACCCTCACGGCTCATAGAGTTGAAAAGTCTTAAGCAGCAGATCTGAACCTGCGGCCTAAGCCTTCGCTATCTCATGAAGAAATCAAGAAGCTTACTCTATTACCTGCTAATTGTGACGACATGCTGAGAAAGAGGAAAAGCAACAGAAAGAGCACCCGATTTATGTTTGATCAAGCGTCCAAGACGTATTCATTCATGCATGGGCAAAAAGACTCAGGACAAAGATATATAATAAAGACAAGCTGGGATAAAAAAAAAATTCCATTAATATTGCCCGAAGTTCTTACAGTCATAAAAACAATAAACGAAAGTTACAATGGAATAACCTCAGATCCAAGGCATGGATTGAGGAATTCAAAAGCGACCCTATCTATGACTTTCCAAGCCTCGCGGACCATCCTAGTGTGCTTCCTTTCGCGAGCACAAGCGTCAGGGTCCCTTCCGATGTCTTCCACCCTCCGATAAGCAGCGAGTATGGCAGACTGTTGAAAGACCTCGTGCAAGAGGTCGACAAGACTGTCTCGCCGTCTCTTCGAGATAAAATTCGATAGGTACACAGAGTGCACCTTGCCCTCAGCGGCATCCAACGCCCTAAGCGGCACGCCGGAACAAAATAGGGGAAGCACTTCCCAGATAGCTCCCACGATAAGTTTAAGAAGAGAGGAACGGCGGGGAAGCAGTGGACCATTGCATGCGTCGAAGCGACTCATTATTTCAGCACACTCCTCGTTTGTGAACTCCTGATTTTGAGAGCGGCCAAGTCGGCGGATGTCCTCATGAGAGATGATCTCGTTAAGAGCGTACATGTGGGCGTTCATTGTTCCTGTGAAAGAGAATCAACAGAATTATCAGAAAGACTGATTAAGCAAAACAATATAATGCACTGAGGAATAAAATGCCATCTTTAAGTTCCAAGATCCATGAAGAATTCTTAAGAGTTCTTCTATATGATTTAGGAGGAGCAAAGCTCCATTAATGAATTAAGAAAATCTAAGGAAAATCTTTCAGAGAGCAGACCTCTATGGAACCCTAGTAGGGTCTCCTTTAGTTCTCTTTAGATCCCTTTAAGACCTGTAGAGCAAAGCTCTGCTAAGTGAAACCCTAAATAGGTTTCCTTTAGATCAGGGATCTATTGAGAGCGAGGCTCTATCAATGAAAATTAATTTAATTTAACACTAATTAAAATTTTCACCTAAAAGTTTTAAGAATTTAACTCTTAAAGTTCTTGAAAATAAAGAGCAGGGCTCTGAGTTCTGAAAGCAAAATTTAGAGATAAGAATCATCTAAGGGACCAAAAGTCCTATTTATAGGCATCAAGTGCCCTTTCAGCTTCCAAGAGATGGCGCGACGGTTCGGAGTCTTCCACCGCTGCGCTCACGTTAGGAGGCCACGTAAGCACAACGGTGGGGAAGGCATTTGTTTATCCCAATCAGAGCAAAGTTCTGTTTAAATTCCAAAGTGGAAAAAGAAGCAATGCTTCTGTTCTTTCTCCAATCAGAGCAAAGCTCTGCCAAAAAAAAAAAAATTGCGCAGTGCGCAACTGCGCAGTGCGCGACACGTGTCAGCGCAGCTGTGCAGTGTGCAACTGCGCAGATGCGCGACACGTGTCACGCAGCTGCGCAGTGCGCGACACGTGTCAGCGCGCAGCTGCGCAAGCAAAAAAAAAAAATCAGTTGCGCGACACGTGTCTGCGCAGTTGCGCAAGCACAGCTGCGCGACACGTGTCACGCGCTGAGGGAGTTGCGCAAAACAGAATAAATCTTTTCTGTTCTTGTTAAAACAAGAAGATTTTCTTCTGTAAAGTAGGGGCCTTTGGATCGAAAATCCAACGGTGGGGAAAATTACCCAAATCACTCAGAAAACGATTTATGTAACAAATTATAACTAATTCATGGGCACTATAAAAAGGACCCTAGACCTCATTTCAAAAGGGGGAAGATCTGGCTAAAAAAAAAGAGAAGAGAACTCTTGAGAACTCTTGAAGAATAAAAAAAAAAGGTAAAAACCTTTAAAAGAAGAGAAAATTCTCTTATGAACAAGATCATAGATCTTCAACGATAAATAAATAAATAAATAAAATAGTGCCTTGCACTTGTTTTATGAACCATCGGTTTTTGAACCTGAAAGCTTCTTAAATTAATAGTGCTTTGCACTTTCATGATTGGTTCTCTGAGATAAGAAAAACAAGAAAAACAAGAAAAACTTGTTTTTATATCTAAATCAAATAGTGCCTTGCACTTGTTTTATGAACCATCAGTTCTTGAACCTAAAAGGTTCTTAAATTAATAGTGCTTTGCACTTTTATGAACTTTTGGTTCTCTGAGATAAGAAAAATAAGAAAAAACTTGTTTTTTCTTAGATCTATATCAAATAGTGCTTTGCACTTCTTTTTTTGAACCATCGGTTCTTGAATCTAAAAGATTCTCAAATTAACAGTGCTTTGCACAAATGCAATGCATTACTAAAAGGGCCAGGCCCAAATCAAAATGACCTGACAGGCCAAAATAAATTGCAAGGCAATAAATGGGCAGAGCCCAAATAAATTGATACTTTGCATCCTTTATACAAGGGCAGAGCCCAAATAAAATTGATGCCTTGCATCATTCCTAAAAGGGCAGAGCCCAAAACAAATTGATGCTCTGCATCCTTTCTGGGCAAGGCCCAAATAAAAATAAAAAAAGAAATGCAATGCAATGCAAAAGCAAATAAAATGTTGAACATTTCAATTGGACTTAGCCCAATTTTGGCCATAAGTCCTTAAATTAAATTGACTGAGCAAAATTGCTCTTCTAAATCAATTTACATCCGGTTCGAGGGTACATCTCCGAATACACGGTGCCATAAATCAACTTGGCATCTTCGGAGAGGTGGACGGATAAAACCAAATAGCATCTGCCCCGAATCTCAGGCACAGACGTCCTAACGTCTCGGCCGCCGTTCGGAGGGGAACAGGTTCCTTTCGACAGCAGCAAGGTTTCGGGAAGTATCGACCATGCCATTTTTAAAAATTTGCCGTTAAAAGGAACTCTAAACTAGAATCGTTAACTAGAAACATAATACGGAAACAAATATAAACCATTTACAACTAAGTGAAAACGAAATACAACCTTTGTAGATCGGTCTTTCACTTCAATAGCTCCTTGTTGTAGTCCCTTCGCTGTGATCGTGGTTCTTCCGGACTCATGCATGGCTTCACGAGGCGAAAGGAGCGACCTTGCTTGAAGTCTTCGAGGCCGAAGATGATCTACGTCGAAGGGATGCCAACTCAAACTACTCCTTCACTAACTAAAGAATTAGTGAAACAAACACCCTATACTAAAGTGCTAATCTAGTAAAGAATGGAGAAATAGAAAGTGGGCTCACTTTAGAATTTGTTTTCTCACTTTACTTTCTCACTTAATCAAAACCTAGAGAGCTTTGAGCTCAAGGAAGAAGATGAACAAAAATGAGAAGAGAATAAAATGAGCAAGTGAGAGAGTGAACCATGGTGAGTGAGTATAATATACTAACTCATGTAGAGACATAACCATGGCTAATTAACATGGTTGGGTTAACAAATATCTAAAGTAAAACAAACCTAGTGGACTTAATCAATGCATCCACAAGCTTCCACTAGCTTCATGCATATTTCTAATTTTCCACTAATTTTGTAATTATTTTAAAATACTAAACCCAACATGATAATTAGCATGGTGTAAGTCTTGTACACCCATGAAAGTTGTATCAACAACCATGATACAAAAATCAAAACACAAATTAATATATATCACATATATATTAAGTTGTGCATAAGTGAGAAAAACAAATGCTTAAGTGAACCAATGTTAGTTAATTTGAATTAGTATATCACATATACAATTATACGCTAAATTATTAAATCAGCACTTGACTTAATAATCCGGTTATATCACATATAACCGACTAACACAAAATGTACCAACTTATCGAATCAACACTTGATCCGATAACCCGGCTGTATCACATATAACCGGCTGATACCAAAGTCGCGAGAATAAAATACGGTATCACATACACGCATTATTCTCGGTCCCGCATATATCACATATGCGCTCCTATTTCGTTTTACCTGAGCCAGTAAAACCTCTATGTAGAACTCTAAAGACTCGTCAATACGCCGGCAGTAGTTGATGATCACATCAAGCACCCACAAGCCGTCAGCGGTACTGTTCCCCTCCGAAGGACAGCGCACAGGACCGCGATGGCCTGACGCTGAGATTCGGGGCAGATGCTATTTGGTTTTATCCGACCACCTCTCCGAAGATGCCAAGTTGATTTATGGCACCGTGTATCGAAGGTTTAGACGGATGCGGCCGATGTAGCAGACTTTGTCAGATTCCCCCTCGCTAGAGGGGTTTTTGATTGTGGGGACGCTCTTCCCTGCAGGCGCAAGCCCCTGCAGTTAATTACGCTACCGCTTCGCGGTAACAACTTTCTCCTTCTCCAGAATTTCACTTCGTGTCGTGGGTTTTTGTTTTGTTTGTGGTTGCCCGTGGATTGTATACGGAGACTGAGTAATACCGTCGCCCGTAGGACGTGGATTAGTCCAAATCCGTATTTACTTAGATTTGGGTTTGGTGTTTTTTAGTTTAAGGATACGTTAGTCGCGTTGCGGCTAAGATCAACTTAAACGTTCGTTAAGAATACGTTAGTCCAGTTTGAGACTAAGATCGACTTAACGGGATCGTTTAGATCCGACAAAAGAGCGTTTGGGCTCTATTGTTCCAGTTTAGGGACATAGTGGTCCAACATTCCCATTTTGGGGGCGGATATTGGTTTAAGGACGCATAAGTCCATGAGTTTAAGGACCCCACAGTCCGTATTAATGTGTGGTTGTCAGGACCCGTCACCTCTCTGACGACGTTGAAGGATTACAACGACAAATATCATAGGAGTTCAGAGATATACCCTTGAACCAAAGTTGGTTGAGAGATCTATAGTCCAATTTGGGACTAAAGTTTGTTTGAAGGTTTGATTTAAGGACACGTTAGCCATATTTGGGGCTAAGATCAACTTAAACGGTTGTTAAGGATACGTTAGTCCAGTTTGGGACTAAGATCGACTTAACGGGATCGTTTAGATCCGACAAAAGAGCATTTCGGCTCTATTGTGCCAGTTTAGGGACATGGTGGTCCAATACCAGTTTAAGGACATAGTGGTCCACCGTAAGTTTAAGGACGTTTCGGTTTCGGTCCGGTATTAGTTTAAGGACGTTTCGGTCCGATATTAGTTTAAGGACGTTTTGGTCCACGAGTTTAAGGACCCCGCAGTCCGTATTAATGTATGGTCGTTGGGACCCGTCACCTCTCTGACGTCGTTGAAGGATTACAACGACAGGTGTCAGAGGAGTTCGGAGATGTACCCTCGAACCGGTAGTAAATTGATTTAAGAGAGCAATCTTGCTCAGTCAATTTAATTTAAGGACTTACGGCCAAAATTGGGCTAAGTCCAGTTAAAAATGTCCAACATTTTATTTGCTTTTGCATTGCATTTCTTTTTATTTTTATTTGGGCTTTGCCCAGAAAGGATGCAGAGTATCAATTTGTTTTGGGCTCTGCCCTTTATAAATGATGCAGAGCATCAATTTCATTTGGGCTCTGCCCTTTTATTTCTTTGCAATTTATTTTGGCCTGTTAGGTCTTTTTGACTTGGGCCTGGCCCTTCAAGTAATGCATTGCATTTGTGCAAAGCACTATTAATTTAAGAATCTTTTAGATTCAAGAACCGATGGTTCATAAAAGAAGTGCAAAGCACTATTTGATTTAGATCTAAAAAAAACAAGTTTTTTCTTGTTTTTCTTATCTCAGAGAACCAAAGGTTCATAAAAGTGCAAAGCACTATTAATTTAAGAACCTTTTAGATTCAAGAACCGATGGTTCATAAAAGAAGTGTAAAGCACTTTTTGATCCCTTGATCTAAATTTGGATCAAAGAAAAAAAAACAAGTTTTTCCTTGTTTCAGAGAACCAAAGGTTCATAGCAAGTGCAAGGCACTATTTTTTATTTTTTATTTTTATTTTTTATTTCTTTAAATACTTATTGAAGATCAATGATCTTTTTCTTAGATCAATGATCTGTTCCTAAGAGAATTTTCTCTTCTTTCAAAGGTTTTACCTTCTGTTGTTCTTGAGGAGTTCTTGAGAATTCTCTTCTCTTTTTTTTTTTAAGATGTTGATGATTTTGAAATGAGATCTGGGGTCCTTTTTATAGTGCTCATAAATTAGTTAAATTTGATAAAGAGAATTTTTTCTGAGTGATTTGGGGAATTTTCCCCACCGGTGGATCTTTAATCCAAAGGCCCCTGCTTTACAGAAGAAAATCTTCTTATTTTAATAAGAACAGAAAAGATTTATTCTGTTTTGCGCAACTCCCCCAGCGCGTGACACGTGTCGCGCAGCTGTGCATGCGCAACTGCGCATACACATGTCGCGCAGCTGATTTTTTTTTTTTTTGCACTGCGCGCGCTGACACGTGTCGCGCAGCGCACTGCGCAACCTTTTTTTTTGCTGCACTGCGCGCGCTGACACGTGTCGCGCGGCGCACTGCGCAGCTGCGCAACCCCCCCTTTTTTTTCCTCACTGCGCGCGCTGACACGTGTCGCGCAGCGCACTGCGCAACCTTTTTTTTTTTTTTAGAGTTTTGCTCTGATGGAGTACGCTACCTTGGACGCTGCGCTCCTTGCGCTAACGTGTCTGATTTTGACACGTGGCGCTCTGCGTGCAGCGCAGGGGAAATGAAGCGTTACTTCATTTATTTTAACTTTTATTTTCACTTTAATTTTCAAGACAGAGCTTTGCTCTGATTGGAGAAAAACAGAAGTATTGCTTCTTTTCCCACCTTGGAATTTGAACAGAGTTTTGCTCTGATTGGGGTAAACAGATGCCCCCCCCACCGTTGCGCTTACGTGGCCTCCTAACGTGAGCGCAGCGGTGGCAGACTCCGAACTGTCGCGTCATTCCTTTGAAGCTGAAAGGGCACTTGATGCCTATAAATAGGATCTTTGGTTCCTTAGATGATTCTCATCTCTAAAATTTTACTTTCAGAACTCAGAGCCCCGCTCTTTATTTTCAAGAATTTTAAGAGTTAAAATCTTAAAACTTTTAGGTGAAAATTTTAATTTGGATTAAATTAAATTAATTTTCATTGATAGAGCCTCGCTCTCAATAGATCCCTGATCTAAAGGAAACCTATTTAGGGTTTCACTTAGCAGAGCTTTGCTCTACAGGTCTTAAAAGGATCTAAAGAGGACTAAAGGGGACCCTACTAGGGTTCCATAGAGCTCTGCTCTCTGAAAGATTTTCCTTGGATTTTCTTAATTCATTAATGGAGCTTTGCTCCTCCCAAATCATATAGAAGAACTCTTAAGAATTCTTCATGGATCTTGGAACTTAAAGATGGCATTTTATTCCTCAGTGCATTATATCGTTTTGCTTAATCAGTCTTTCTGATAATTCTGTTGATCCTCTTTCACAGGAACAATGAACGCCCACATGTATGCTCTTAACGAGATCATCTCTCATGAGGACATCCGTCGACTTGGCCGCTCTCAAAATCGGGAGTTCACAAACGAGGAGTGTGCTGATATAATGAGTCGCTTCGACGCATACAATGGTCCACTGCTTCCCCGACGTTCCTCTCTTCTTAAACTTATCGTGGGAGCTATCTGGGAAGCGCTTCCCCTATTCTGTTCCGGCGTGCCGCTTAGGGCGTTGGATACCGCTGAGGACAAGGTGCACTCTGTGTACCTATTGAACTTTATCTCGAAGAGACGGCGAGACAGTCTTATCGACCTCTTGCACGAGGTCTTTCAACAGTCTGCCATACTCGCTGCTTATCGGAGGGTGGAAGACATCGGAAGGGACCCTGACGCTTGTGCTCGTGAAAGGAAGCACACTAGGATGGTTCGCGAGGCTTGGAAAGTCATAGATAGGGTCGCTTTTGAATTCCTCAATCCATGCCCTGAATCTGAGGTTATTCCATTGTAACTTTCGTTTATTGTTTTTATGACTGTAAGAACTTCGGGCAATATTAATGGAAATTTTTTTTTTATCCCAGCTTGTCTTTATTATATATCTTTTGGCATGAGTCTTTTTGCCCATGCATGAATGAATGTGTCTTGAACACTTGATCAAATGTAAATCGGATGCTCTTTCTGTTGCTTTTCCTCTTTCTCAGCATGTCGTCACAATTAGCAGGTAATAGAGTAAGCTTCTTGATTTCTTCACGAGATAGCGAGGGCTTAGGCCGCAGGTTCAGATCTGCTGCCTAAGACTTTTCAACTCTATGAGCCGTGAGGGTCTCATAGAGACTTTTCTCCCTACGGATCAAGAGGATCTCGTAGGTGGGTTTTTCTCCTTAGGAATCGTGAGGATTCCTAAGTGTGGTTTTCTCTTGTAAGTCGTAAGGATCCTACAAGAGAATTTTTCCCTCTTACGAGTCGAGAGGACTTGTAAGCGGTTGTTTCCCTCCTTATCGAAGTTCGACGTTGGAGAGTGAGACCCGTGGATGGTATGTAAGAGACCGTTTTGGGCCAACTTGCAGGGTCCCAGTGCTTAGGAAACAGGCTTCTTTTATGCCCACTGCCTAAGGCTTTATCTCACGAGTCGAGCCGCCTCGATAATTTTTCACAAGTCAAGACGAATCAAACGTTTCTCGCAAGAACATCTTAACGTCGCATTTAACCTCTGCTCTTTACGACAGAAGCCCGTTAAAGTTGGTGGTACTTAGGGTTTTGGCCATCGTACCGTCGCATAAGCTGATATAGTCCTCGATAGGCAATCGTGCTGTTCGAGTAGCCCTGCGACTGCCGTGTCTCTGATCCCTTCGGGGGCTGGACAAGACGTCTTCAAGCAATCCTCCTTGGCAGTTTGACCGTCGGAAGAGCAAGCGTTAGGAATTTGCCATGTCGCTTTTTACTTGAGGTTAGGCTTATTTTGGTGAGCCCCGGTGAGTCATAACCACTCCGCGCTGGTGTGGGGATGATCTCCGATAGTCTTTCGGGCTTTACGTGAGTTGCCGTCAAGACCCTGAAGCTAGGAGTTTGGCCTTTGCTTCGTTTGCTGGCATTGCGTCTGCTGTATCGAGACGAATGTTGCGGTGGGAACTAAGGATTTTGCCGTGGCTCCGTTTGTTTGATGACGTTGCGTCTGCTGTATCGAGACGAACGTTGGGGTGACATCTCGTCTGCTGTATCGAGACGGACGTCGAGGTTGTCTCTAGGTTACTGGTGGACCGCCGAGGTTTGGAACTAGGGATTTTGCCGTGGCTCCATTCGTTTGATGACGTTGCGTCTGCTGTGTCGAGACGAACGTTGGGGTAACATCTCGTCTGCTGTATTGAGACGGACGTCGAGGTGGTGACCATTCTTTGCTGGTGCGAGATGATCTCCGATTGTCTTTCCGGTTTTATATGAGTTACCGTCAAGACGTCGAAGCTAGGAATGTGGCCTTCGCTTCGTTTGCTTTGGTGTGTCCAAATCCTGTTGGAGGAAGAATGCTGGGGTTGACATTTCGTCTGCTGTATCGAGACGAACGTCAAGGTGGTGACCACTCTGTGCTGGTGCGAGATGATCTCCGATTGTCTTTCCGGCTTTATATGAGTTACCGTCAAGACGTTGAAGCTAGGAATGTGGCCTTCGCTTCGTTTGCTTTGTGACGTCCGAATCCCTGTTGGAGGAAGAATGCTAGGGTTAACATTTTGTCTGCTGTATCGAGACGAACGTCAAGGTGGTGACCACTCTGTGCTGGTGCGAGATGATCTCCGATTGTCTTTTCGGTTTTATGTGAGTTACCGTAAAGACGTTGAAGCTAGGAATGTGGCCTTCGCTTCGTTTGCTTTGTCACGTCTGAATCCCTGTTGGAGGAAGAATGCTGGGGTTGACATTTCGTCTGCTGTATCGAGACGAACGTCAAGGTGGTGATCACTCCGTGCTGGTGCGAGATGATCTCCGATTGTTTTTCCGGTTTTATGTGAGTTACAGTAAAGACGTTGAAGCTAGGAATGTGGCCTTCGCTTCGTTTGCTTTGTCACGTCCGAATCCCTGCTGGAGGAAGAACACTGGGGTGACAACTCGTCTGCTGTATCGAAACGAACGTCGAGGAGGTGACCACTCCATGTGAGATGATCTCCGGTGGTCTTTTAGGCCTTATATGACTTGCCGTTAAGACCTTGAAGCTAGGAATTTGGCCTTCACTTCATTTGCTCACACTGCGTCTGGTGTATTGAGACGAATGCTGAGGTGGAGCTGGGATTTTGCCGTCACTCCGCTTTGTTTCGACCATGGGGTCTTTTGTTAACTTTGCATGTACACCCTGCTGGACTGCGAAGGAACGCCGTTGTTGACATTGCGTCTGCTGTAACGAGACGAATGCTAAGGTGGAGTTGGGATTTTGCCGTTACTCCGCTTTGTTTCGACCGTGAGGTCTTTTGTTGACGTTGAATCTGCCTCCAGCCGGACTGCGGAGGAACGCTGCTGTTGACATTGCGTCTACTGTATCGAGACGAATGCTGAGGTGAAGCTGGGATTTTGCCATCGCTCCGCTTGATGGTGTAATATCTGTGTCCTGCTGGAATGAGGAGGCACACCGTTGTTGGTCTCCAGGCTGTAGATGTGGCCATTGAGATTTGGAACTAGAGACTTTGCCATGGTTCCGTTTTGTTGCGATTCTGAGGTCGGTTGTTGACGTCATGTCTGCATCTAGTTGGAGTGAGGAGAAACGCCGTTGGTGATCTCTAAGTTGTCGATGTTGACGTCGAGACCCTGAAGCTCGGGATCTTCGTTTGCTTCATTTGTTGACATCGTGTCTGTAATATTGCGACAAATGTCGAGATTGTCTCTAGGTTGTCTATGAACCGTCGAGATTTGGCTTCTCTTTCTGATGGAGCCTGTTGGGAAGGTATGGTTCCCTCTTTATCTGTGCCCCTGGATTGTATACAGGGATCGATGTAATTTCACCTGTAGGGCAAAACGTTTCATTCTTTCATTTTTTTTATTCTTTCCGCGATGCTTTATCATTTCAGCTTTTTATATCGCGAAAATCGCGATTGCCCAATCATTTCGGCTATTTTTCGCGGTGCCCAATCATTTCGGCTATTTACTTTATTTTTACTCGCTACTTTTTATTGCGAGTTGCCCAATCATTTCGGCTGTTTATTATGTTTTTACTCGCTGCTTTTTATTGCGAGTTGCCCAATCATTTCGGCTGTTTTGTATGCATACATTTTTACTTGCTGATTTTGTTTGCAAGTTGCCCCATCATTTCGGCTATTTCGTATGCATTTTTTTTTGGCTCGCTGATTTTTTTTTCGCGAGTAGGGAATTTGGGGTCTGATACCAATCTTGGCATCAGTATCGCTGCGACTGGAATATTGCCAGGAGCGAATCATCATTTGCCTTGAAAGGACCTGGAATTTGATACCGATTTAGGCATCAGCATCGCTGCAACTGGGATATTGCCAGGAGCGAATCATCATTTGCCTTGAAAGGGCTTGGAATTTGATACCGGTTTAGGCATCAGCATCGCTGCAACTGGGATATTGCTAGGAGCGAATCATCATTTGCCTCTGTCGATATTGAACAAAGGTGGCTTAGTAAACATGGTTAAGGGTCCTGTCGACTAAGGCTTTTGACTTCACGAGCCGTAAGGGTCTCACAAAGGTATTTCTCCCTACAAGTCGTGAGGGTCTTGTAGGTGTGTTTTCTCCTTGGGAATCGTGAGGATTCCTAAGTGCATGTTCTCTTGTAAGTCGTAAGGATCTTACAAAAGGGTTTTCTCCTTATAAGTCGAGAGGACTTACAAGTGTTGTTTGTTGTACAAGCATATCCCTAGTCACGGATGGGACTTTGTTGGGGAAATATTTATTCGTGCCCGTGGATTGTATACAAGGGTCAATATGAGCCACTTGTAGGACAATATCGAAGGTTATGGGGGTTGCTTAAGAACAGGTTAAGGTTTCTGTAACTTAAGACTTTCAAATCTTATGAGCCGTGAGGGTCCCATAAGAGAGTTCTCCTTACGAGTCGTGAGGGACTCATAAGTGTAATTTCTCCTTAGGAATCGTGAGGATCCCTAAGTGTGTTGCTCCCTTGTGAGTCGTAAGGATCTCACGCGGGTGGTTTCTCCTTACAAGGTCGAGAAGGCCCTATAAGTGTCTTTTAACGAGATTGCGCCCTTTCGGATTTTCACAAACACTCGCCGGTAGCCCTGCTGTTTTTACTCACGGAGCCCTTTCGGGTTTTCATCCGTGCCCACTTTGCTTATGGACATACCGTTCTTTTTATTTTTTATTTTATTCCTTTTTTTTTAACGAGGTCGCGCCCTTTCGGGTTTTCACGAACACTCGCCGGTAGCCCTGCTGTTTTTACTCACGGAGCCTTTTTGGGTTTTCATCCGTGCCCATTTTGCTTGTGGACGTACCGTTTTTTTTTATTATTATTTACGAGGTCGCGCCCTTTCGGGTTTTCACGAACACTCGCCGGTAGTCCTGCTGTTTTTACTCACGGAGCCCTTTCGGGTTTTCATCCGTGCCCGTTTTGCTTATGGACATACCATTTTTTACTTTTTTACTTTTTTTTTATTTCTTTATATATATATATATATATATATATATATATATATATATATATATATTCTATATTTTTTTTATCTCGTCAGCCTAAGAATGTTGCGGTAGTAGTTTAAAGACATTTCGGTCATTTGCAAGTTTTAGGACATTGCGGTCCATCATTAGTTTAAGGACATCTCGGTCCGTCGTCGCCGTATTTGAGGCGAATATCTAGTTTATTGACTTTTCGGTCTATGGGTCCTTCCCCATGAATGAGTATGATGCCCCCGGCGTATCCGTCTTTTTCGGAGCGTGCGGTTGTGGCGGACTCACCTTCCAGTTTTCAGACAGCGCAAACTCGCCATGTTGGTACTGGTCTTCAACCCAGTTTTTGAAGACGTAGCAGTTCTCGATCAGGTGACCTACTGTTTGGTGGTAAGGGCAATAATTGGGATTATTAAGATCGCCTGGCTGCAACGGACGTTTTGGACCCGGCAGATTGATGAGTCTGTTGCACACTACCAGCTCGAACAGTCCCCTTGTTTTATCTTGCGGAAACGAGTAAGGACGTTTCAACTTTTCTTGGAGGGATTGCCGCTTGTTGCTTTGGCGAGCAACCGGTCTAGGGTCACCTGATTGTTGTTGAGCGCTGGCGACGAGGGCCGTTTTTCCTTTTCCTTTATTCTTTTTGTTCGGTCCCTTGTTTACGGGGCCGAGATTTTTTTCGAATAGCGTGCGATTACATGGCTGAACGTTCTCGCAGCTTCTCAATTCCTTTATTTTCGAAATAGATCCCCGAGAGAAAAGTTGGGGATAGCTCCTTCGTCAGAGTCGCTTCCAAAGGTGATAATTTGTGATCCCTTGAAGTCGGCTATATGACAGTTTGCGGCGGCTCCTTTGCGCTCATATATCGCATTTTTCCGATGTCCACAAGCTTCACACTTTGTCCTGTCGAAGTGTTGCTTTTGAGTGACATACCCTTGCCACCAACAGTTAAAGGACTCGCAGTCTTCGGTAGGATGTATGATCTTCTGATGATATAAACAGAAGTTAGGGTGCATCTCTACCTCAGAGAAAGAATTTTCTTCAGAGGGCGGTAGCTTCATTCCTACTGATAGAGCTTTAGCGAACCGTTTCTTCGTCTTGAATTTGTTTTTACCCGCAGTGTATGGCTTTTGATTTGACGGGAATACCTTGGTTCTTTCTAGTATGGCCATTTCACGCTCTTGATTGGCTTTTGCTTTCAGACGAATTTCACTTAGGAAGACATCGATCAACTCGTCTGATGGCTGTAGAATCTCCGGCTCAGGATTCGCTATTGGTTTCTCAGCGCAAGGAGCCTCTTTATTATCTGCCAATGAGTGAGAGATCACATGACAAGTTGCCCCCGGCGTGTTTGTCTTCTTTGGAGTATGCGGCTGTGGTGGGTTCACCTTCCAGCTTTCAGATAGCGCGAACTTGCCTTGTAGGTATTGATCCTCGATCCATCCCTTAAAGACGAAACAATCCTCAATCGGGTGACTTACCGTTTGGTGGTAAGGGCAATAATTGAGATTATTAAGATCGCCTGGCTGCGACAGACGTTTTGGACTCGGCAGATTGATGAGTCTGTTACGCACTGCCAGCTCAAACAGTCTTCTCGTTTTATTCTGAGGAAACGAGTAAGGACGTCCTAGCCTCTCTTCGAGGGATGGGCGTGGACGCACGTTGTTTTGGCGAACGACCGGCTTTGAGTTGCTCGACTGTTGTTGAGCATTGGCGACGACGATCGCTTTCCCTTTTCCTTTCTCATCTCGGGAATCTGATTTTGGAGGAGACGGTCTATGGCCCATCTGGTCCATTTGGGCTAATTTGTCAATCAAGGCCTGGAAGGTGGTCGGCCTGAAGAACATCATGAATTGTGAAATGGTCGCCTGCGGATCGAGAGTGCCCATAAACATGCCTACCGCAGGTGCCTCTTCTATGCGTTGTTCGCATTTCGACCATAGGTTCCGCCATCGTGTTGCGTATTGGACCCACGTTTCGCTTGGCCTTATCCTGGCATTTATCAGTGCTGTTATCGGGGTACGTTCACTAGCACTCGCGAATCTTTATGTAAACAGCAGCTCCATCTCCGCAAATGTTTTGACAGAGTCGTTAGGTAGCTCCGAATACCATTCAAATGCTGTCTCTGCTAAGCTGCCGACGAATTGGCGAAGCAACAGTTTGTCATTGCCTCCAGTGTTGCCGCATAAGGCCCTGAATTGCGCGACATGTTGATGTGGATTTCCTGTCCCTTTATATACATGGAATTTAGGGATCGTATATCCCGGCGGGTAACTGATTTGGTCATACCAGCCCGGATAGGGTCGTCCAATTCTAACAATTTGCCCAGCCGCTTCATTCGCCTGATGAACCCGGATCTGCTGAGCTATATAATCGTCTAGCACGGCCTTGGAAATGGTTTCATCTTTGGCTGCTGAAAGAGCCGGTGGAGGATTTGACGTTTCTCCCCTGTCGTCTTCAAGGACGATCGGAGGATCTTCAGCAGGAGGGTCCGGCTGTAATATCATCCCTACCATATCTTGGAAGATGAGCGCCATCTGTTTTATGTTAGCTGCTTCTCTGCAGCTTCTTTTTCCCTCTTTTCGAGGACTCTGCGTAAAAAGTCAGCGTCGGTTTCTTGTTCTTGACGCTCATCCGAAGACGTTTCAGAGCTTTCTTTTGGCTCAGTGAGTGCAGCCATTGTAGTCATCATTTCCTGAAGCTTTTGTTGTTGCTCCTGGGCTTTCGTCACGGATCGGGTGAGCGGTCGGTGACCCGTCGAAGCACGGCTTTCCTCCTTTCCGCAAGCCATATAAACGGTGTGCACCACCATGCCCCCAGACTTAGGGCGTTTGTGTTCGGTGTCTTTGCGATTTGCCAAAGACACAGGGGCTTTTTGCGGCCTCCTTTTTTGAGTGATTGGAGTTAAGGGATCCGTTGTAGTGGGCATCCAAGTAGCTTTTGTTTTTTGTGGCTTGACGGAGTAATCCTTCTCTTGCCGAACCTTCATCTTTTTCTGTCGTCGGAGGCAGTCTTGATCGATCACCGACTCTTGGACCTGTCGCCAGACTTTGTAAATTTTAGAGGACAGCCGTTGAGGGGGCTGCTCTAGCTTCTTCTCTGGAGTATTCTCCACAGGTGAAGGAGTTCGTTTCAACATCGCAGTAGAAGAGTTTCTGCGCACCTTGTTGAGCAGTTCAAAGCTATTCTTGGTTGGAACAGCAGCATCGATCCTCACCATCGGAGCTGACGGAGTTATCCCAGAGGGGGAGTTGCCTCCATCCTTCCTTACTCGACGCCAGTGGCGACGTCGAGCGTGTCTTGCGGATGGAGTTGTTTCAGCTACAAGGGTGACTTCGTCGTGCCCCCTGCTTTGAGGAGAGACTGTTATTGGTGCTAGCCTATCGAAGGCTGACACCCGTTGAGAAGTAATGTCTAATCTGTCAAAGACAGGCCTCTGGGCAGGGGAAGCAGCTTTGAGGATCTCGCCTGGAGCAGCAACTGGAATGGCCAGCCTTGTAAAAACTGACTTCTTGGAAGGAGGGGCCTTTCCAATGATTTCTTCCGCTTGAGCCGGGATGGCTATCCGCTTTGGGATGGCAACTTCGGGTATCACGGGCTTTTGCATGGGCCCGTTGGAGCTCTGACCTAGCCTATTAAAAACCGAGGCAGTGGAGTTGGGCGACCCGTTGAGAGGGGTCGCAGTAGTAGCAAGCCGATCGAATGCCGACTTCTTAGGAGCTTCTTGCGATGTCATTGGGGCATTGACGCTCATCGGTGGGATCATGGTCCCAAAGAACAGCCCAGTGGTGGCCTGAGTTACCTGTTCCACCGGCATAGCGAAGATGGAGGCCGCCTGAGGCCCATAAGTCACTCCTCCGGACGGGATGGAGCGAGAGTTGCAGTTGCAGGTAGTGCAGTTTGAAGCCATTGATCTTCTGTTTTCTGCACGGAGCAAGACACCAAATCTTAGTACCTTGAATCCACAGGCAACCACAGTAAACCGCGATTCGTTCGCGAACACGACACACGAAGTGTGGAGTGGAAAGAGGAAGAGGTCCCACCGGGCGTGCCAGAATCTGTTCCCCTCCGAAGGATGGTGCACAGGACCGCGATGGCCTGACGCTGAGATTCGGGGCAGATGCTATTTGGTTTTATCCGACCACCTCTCCGAAGATGCCAAGTTGATTTATGGCACCGTGTATCGAAGGTTTAGACGGATGCGGCCGATCTAGCAGACTTTGTCAGATTCCCCCTCGCTAGAGGGGTTTTTGATTGTGGGGACGCTCTTCCCTGCAGGCGCAAGCCCCTGCAGTTAATTACGCTACCGCTTCGCGGTAACAACTTTCTCCTTCTCCAGAATTTCACTTCGTGTCGTGGGTTTTTGTTTTGTTTGTGGTTGCCCGTGGATTGTATACGGAGACTGAGTAATACCGTCGCCCGTAGGACGTGGATTAGTCCAAATCCGTATTTACTTAGATTTGGGTTTGGTGTTTTTTAGTTTAAGGATACGTTAGTCGCGTTGCGGCTAAGATCAACTTAAACGTTCGTTAAGGATACGTTAGTCCAGTTTGAGACTAAGATCGACTTAACGGGATCGTTTAGATCAGACAAAAGAGCGTTTGGGCTCTATTGTTCCAGTTTAGGGACATAGTGGTCCAACATTCCCATTTTGGGAGCGGATATTGGTTTAAGGACGCATAAGTCCATGAGTTTAAGGACCCCACAGTCCGTATTAATGTGTGGTTGTCAGGCCCCGTCACCTCTCTGACGACGTTGAAGGATTACAACGACAAATATCAGAGGAGTTCAGAGATGTACCCTTGAACCAAAGTTGGTTGAGAGATCTATAGTCCAATTTGGGACTAAAGTTTGTTTGAAGGTTTGATTTAAGGACACGTTAGCCATATTTGGGGCTAAGATCAACTTAAACGGTTGTTAAGGATACGTTAGTCCAGTTTGGGACTAAGATCGACTTAACGGGATCGTTTAGATCCGACAAAAGAGCATTTCGGCTCTATTGTGCCAGTTTAGGGACATGGTGGTCCAATACCAGTTTAAGGACATAGTGGTCCACCGTAAGTTTAAGGACGTTTCGGTTTCGGTCCGGTATTAGTTTAAGGACGTTTCGGTCCGATATTAGTTTAAGGACGTTTCGGTCCACGAGTTTAAGGACCCCGCAGTCCGTATTAATGTATGGTCGTTGGGACCCGTCACCTCTCTGACGTCGTTGAAGGATTACAACGACAGGTGTCAGAGGAGTTCGGAGATGTACCCTCGAACCGGTAGTAAATTGATTTAAGAGAGCAATCTTGCTCAGTCAATTTAATTTAAGGACTTACGGCCAAAATTGGGCTAAGTCCAGTTAAAAATGTCCAACATTTTATTTGCTTTTGCATTGCATTTCTTTTTATTTTTATTTGGGCTTTGCCCAGAAAGGATGCAGAGTATCAATTTGTTTTGGGCTCTGCCCTTTATAAATGATGCAGAGCATCAATTTCATTTGGGCTCTGCCCTTTTATTTCTTTGCAATTTTTTTTGGCCTGTTAGGTCTTTTTGACTTGGGCCTGGCCCTTCAAGTAATGCATTGCATTTGTGCAAAGCACTATTAATTTAAGAATCTTTTAGATTCAAGAACCGATGGTTCATAAAAGAAGTGCAAAGCACTATTTGATTTAGATCTAAAAAAAAATAAGTTTTTTCTTGTTTTTCTTATCTCAGAGAACCAAAGGTTCATAAAAGTGCAAAGCACTATTAATTTAAGAACTTTTTAGATTCAAGAACCGATGGTTCATAAAAGAAGTGCAAAGCACTTTTTGATCTCTTGATCTAAATTTGGATCAAAGAAAAAAAACAAGTTTTTCCTTGTTTCAGAGAACCAAAGGTTCATAGCAAGTGCAAGGCATTATTTTTTATTTTTTATTTTTATTTTTTATTTCTTTAAATATTTATTGAAGATCAATGATCTTTTTCTTAGATCAATGAACTGTTCCTAAGAGAATTTTCTCTTCTTTCAAAGGTTTTACCTTCTGTTGTTCTTGAGGAGTTCTTGAGAATTCTCTTCTCCTTTTTTTTTAAGATGTTGATGATTTTGAAATTAGGTCTGGGGTCCTTTTTATAGTGCTCATAAATTAGTTAAATTTGTTAAAGAGATCTTTTTCTGAGTGATTTGGGGAATTTTTCCCACCGTTGGATCTTTGATCTAAAGGCCCCTGTTTTACAGAAGAAAATGTTCTTGTTTTAACAAGAACAGAAAAGATTTATTCTGTTTTGCGCAACTCCCCCAGCGCGTGACACGTGTCGCGCAGCTGTGCTTGCGCAACTGCGCAGACACGTGTCGCGCAACTGATTTTTTTTTTCTTTTGCACTGCGCGCGCTGACACGTGTCGCGCAGCACACTGCGCAGCTGCGCTGACACGTGTCGCGCAGCGCACTGCGCAACCCTTTTTTTTTGGCACTGCGCGCGCTGACACGTGTCGCGCGGCGCACTGCGCAGCTGCGCTGACACGTGTCGCATGGCGCACTGCGCAGCTGCGCAACCCCCCCTTTTTTTCCCTCACTGCGCGCGCTGACACATGTCGCGCAGCGCACTGCGCAACTTTTTTTTTCTTTTCCTCACTTCACTGCGCGCGCTGACACGTGTCGCACAGCGCACTGCGCAGCTGCGCTGACACATGTCGCGCAGCGCACTGCGCAACCTTTTATTTTATTTTATTTTATTTTTATTTTTAGAGTTTTGCTCTGATGGAGTACGCTACCTTGGGGGCTGCGCTTCTTGCGCTAACGTGTCTGATTTTGACACGTGGCGCTCTGCGTGCAGCGCAGGAGAAATGAAGCGTTACTTCTTTTATTTTAAATTTTATTTTCACTTTAATTTTCAAGACAGAGCTTTGTTCTGATTGGAGAAAAACAGAAGTATTGCTTCTTTTCCAACCTTGGAATTTGAACAGAGCTTTGCTCTGATTGGGGTAAACAGGTACTAGCTGGACGTAATGGCTACCCGGGTATTGAGCGATCAGAAGATCAGCAAGCAAGCCCGCTCCAACTCCTGCAAAAGCCTGACGGTAACACTTGCCGTACAGTCGGTCTGCTCGTCTGATATGTCGCATATCAAGTTTAGGGGTGGTAAACGTCAGACCCCAATAACCGATAAGTCATGCCGATGTGAGGCTCATAAAGGGTTGAGAAACTGCTGGTAACACTTACCATTAAATCTCTAAATCAGCCCTGGCCAGGGACTTCCCTGTTATGGCCAATCGAGCACAGCGCAACATCAACCCCCAATACCGGGAGAGACGAAACCCCTCCTATCGCTCATTGCCTCCATGTGACTCGGGACTGTACCCAAAAACCACCGTTTTGCACGCCCTCTTGGACGTGGTAAGGTGGAAATCAAAGCACAGTGGGAATCACATAAGACTCTATGACGATCTCGGGTCTACAGATTAACCTGTATAAGTGTCACCAGAGAACTGCTATCTGACGTGAGGTATAATACCATCTGGGAGTTCTCGGAGAGTCCGTCCAGTGTACCCAGTCTCCACTGAGCACCCGTATACCATCTCTGATGTCAAACACCAATGGATATGGGATCATCCATCGCCCATCTCATGGTTCGAGAAGCGTATACGCTAGTCTACTCTGGTATATCGATGCCCTGTCTCGATACACCCACGACTAGGAACGTTAAAGGATGAACTTATGGACTACCATGACCCCACTAGTATGATCTGCATCATAGTCCTGGTAGTCAAGTACACATTCTAAGGGCTTTACCAACATGTAACCGTAAGACAGTATCAAGAGACTGGTATACATGTTAAGATAAAGAGCAACCAGATAGCATACTATCATATCGAGCAAGAAAGTCCTTTCTATATATGTCCAAGCATCCAATATAATATACATCATCTGTATAATACTGGCCTCTAGGGCATACATACAACTAACAATCTCCCACTTGCACTAGGGCCAGCTGCTGTAGTATCGCATACCAAGCATCCCGAAGAGTCTCTCAAACTGTATCTGGGGAATGGCCTTCGTGAGTGGATCCGATGTGTTGTTCTTCGTGTCAACCCTCCCGACCTCGATCTCCCGGCGATCAACCATCTCCCAGATCATGTGATACCGCCTCAGAATATGCCTGGATCGCTGATGGGACCTGGGTTTCTTGGCCAAAGCCACCGCTCCATTGTTATCATAATACAAAGGTATTGAATTCTCAATGGATGGAACCACTCCAAGTTCAGTAATGAACTTCTTGATCCAGACAGCCTCTTTGGCAGTATCGTTGGCAGCGATGTATTCAGCTTCCCTCGTCGAGTCTGCCACGGTCTTCTGCTTGGAACTCTTCCAGCATACCGCCCCTCCGTAGAGGGTAAAGACAAATCCCGAGTGCGACTTAGAGTTGTCCTTATCACTCTGGAAGCTCGAATCGGTAAAGGACTCCACTTGGAGTTCTCCGTTACCATACACCAAGAGCATCTCTTTAGTCCTTCGTAAGTACTTGAGAATGCTCTTCACAGCTATGCGGTGACTCTCTCCAGGATCAGCTTGATACCTACTCACTACACTTAGTGAGTGTGCTACATCGGGTCTGGTACATAGCATCGCATACATGATAGAACCTACTGCCGAAGTATAGGGTATCCCTTGCATGCGAGCTCTCTTCAAATTAGTCTTGGGAGACATCTCTTTGGAGAGAGTGAGCCCAGAGATCGTGGGTAAAAAACCACGCTTGGATTCTTCCATACTAAACCGCTTTAGTATGGTGTCAATGTACCTGGATTGGGACAATCCCAGTATCCGTTTAGATCTACTCTATAGATCTTAATCCCCAAGATGTAGGAGGCATCCCCTAGATCTTTCATTGAGAATCGTTGTGATAAGAAGAGCTTGACCGATTGCAGCATAGGAATGTCATTTCCTATCAAGAGTATGTCGTCCATGTACAATACGAGGAAGACAACCTTACTCTCTGCCACCTTCTTGTATATACAAGGTTCGTCTACATTTTTGACGAAATCAAACTCTTTGATAACGATGTCAAAGCAGATGTTCCAACTCCGCGATACTTGCTTTAATCCATAAATGGATTTAAGCAGCTTGCACACCTTCCCGCTGCTCCCACTAGCTACGAAGCACTCTGGCTGAGTCATGTACACGCTCTCTTCTAAATCACCGTTTAGAAAGGCGGTCTTAATATCCATTTGCTAGATTTCGTAGTCATGATATGCAGCGATGGCAAGCATGATCCAGATGGATTTAAGCATAGCCACTGGAGAAAAGGTTTCGTCATAATCCACACCTGGTTGTTGACGAAAACCTTTTGCAACAAATCTAGTTTTGAAAGTCTCCACTTTCCCATTTACACCAAGTTTTTTCTTGAAGATCCACTTGCTCCTAATAGGTTTTACCCCTTCAGGAGTATCTTCCAAAGTCCATACTTTGTTGGTGTATATGGATTCCATCTCGGACCGCATTGCTCCATCCATTTCACTGAGTCACCACTCGTGATGGCCTGCTAGAAGCTAGTTAGGTCATCATCCTCCATGATGCAATCCTCACTCCCACCATCCATGAGAAAACCGTAGTATCTCTCAGGTGGGTGAGAAACCCTACTAGATCGGCGGAGAGGCTGGGGTTCATTGGGAACTACTGAATCCTCTTGTTCCACCAAATTTTCTGTTGCAGCTGTTGTAGCTGGAACCTCTTCCAGTTCTACCTCATGACCACTAATCTCTTTGGCAAGAAATTCCTTTTCTAAAAAGGTGGCATGCCGAGAAACAAACACCCTTTGTTGCTCGGTGTGGTAGAAGATATACCCTTGTGAATTCTTGAGATATCCTACAAATTTGCATAGAACAGACCGTGCTTCGAGTTTGTCCGGATTTTATCGTTTGACATAGGCTGGACAACCCCATATCTTAACATAATTAAGACATGGTCTCTTCCCCTTCCATATCTCATATGGAGTGGTAGGCACAGATTTGGTAGGGGCCATATTCAATAGATGTATGGCTGTCTCCAGCGCATACCCTCAGAAGGAAATAGGTAACTCAGCTGTGCTCATCATAGAGCGCACCATATCTAATAGGGTGCGGTTCCTCCTTTCCGATACACCGTTGTGCTGTGGTGTATATGGAGGAGTTAGCTGAGAGAGAATCCCATTCTCTTTTAGGAATTCCAGGAACTCATTGCTTAAGTATTCACCTCCTCGATCTGATCGAAAGATTTTAATACTTTTCCCGGTTTGGTTCTCGACTTCTTGTTTATATTCTCTAAATTTTTCAAAAGCTTCAGACTTGTGTTTTATCAAAAACACATGTCCGTATCTTGAGAGATCGTCAGTGAATGTAATAAAGTATGAAGAACCATCCCTGGCATGTGTAGACATGAGACCGCATACATCGCTATGTATGAGTCCCAAGAGTTCAGTAACTCTTTCTCCGTGTCCCATAAACAGAGTTTTGGTCATCTTGCCTTTGAGACATGACTGGCAAGTGTCATAAGATGAAAATTCGAACGGTTTCAAATATCCATCTTTATGCAACTTAGCTAGCCGTGTCGCATTGATGTGACCTAGTCTACAATGCCACAAGAAGGATTCGTTCATTTCTGAACTCTTCCTCTTGTGTGTGTTTGTTATGCTCAGAACTATTGATTGATTTAGAACATAAATGCCATTGCACAACGTGCCTGATCCAACCAACTTTTGGTTCAGGAAAATGTTCATAACATTATCCTGTAATGCAAAATTATATCCCTCTTTACTTAACAAAAAAACTGATATAATGTTGCATATCAGGTTCAGCATGTAATAGCATTCGTTCAGAATCAATGTATTTCCACTTGGTAATACAAGGTGATATTCCCCGACGGTTTTAGCTGCAACAATTGCACCATTTCCAACCCTTATGTCTTTATCACATTCTCCAAGTTCTCTACCTTTTCTCAGCCCATGTAACTGATTACATATATGAGATCCTGACCCGGTATCTAATACCCAGGACGAAGAGGAAATGGAGAAACAGTTCTCTGTAACGAACACACCCGAAGAAAATGCATCAACATGTACTTTCTTCATTCGGGTGGCATGGCAATCCTGGTATTCCCCTAAATCCTGTTCAGTCTTATAACTTTTATAAGAAAGAACAGAACCAACGTTCCCCAGCACAGTATAACATGCGCGGTCAATACATCCATATTATTATCTTGATTAAGGCATGCTATGGTCGCTACCTGGAGAGAGAGAGAAGAAAACACTTTAGCGTATGCTCTTGCAAGATCAGATTGGTTATTATTTTATCTAATCAGGATGGCTCCCACTGTTTTTATCAAATCTTCCTTCAAACCCTAAAAGGAAAGACTAGCCGGGATTAATTACACCCTACAATTTCGCCAATCTTTCAGCCAGGCCAGTGTCGGTACTTTGAGGGAGGTTCCCCGTGCTTTCGCACGGACCTAATTAAAATAAACCTCGTTTTCCCAGAGGCATAACCCCGTTGACACCTTTCTAGACACCTACTTGATCGGCTAATTGTCCTGTGTAAAACTCTCCCAGGAGTAACAATTACTCGCAGTGGGTATCAGGATCCAACTATCTCATAGAAGGTATGCAATCTCATTGCAAATTTCAACACTTGAAATTCCCGATAATATTTTGCCCCTAACAACTCATGACCTTAACATAGTCAACAAATCATAAGCGCTAGCCAAGTTCAACCCGTCATTTCTTGATTGAATTAAACCCACCCGCACGACCCTTAACATAGTCAACAAAGTTGTATGACTACCCTAATCCAATCTGCATCATATGCATAAACAGATAAATACTAGTTAGCTACCGCACACTACGCCTTAACATAGTCAACAAACGTAGCGCGAATACTAAGTAGTATCTATCTGAAATGACGGAGGGCTACGACATGTTTTTCTAAAAACCTATTGCGTAATGAACTTGATATCGTTGTAGAAACAAGTGAATTTTGAAAAGGAGTGTTTTTTAGGCTTTCATTAGTTTTGCTAAAGAGTTCATTTCCGGTGAAGGGATCTCGGCTCTTTCCTCATCGAATAAGGTGCAGGATATATCATATATATCACTATGCAAAGCAAAGCTCCAAAAGCAATAAAAAGACAAACCGAGTGTTGTAGCATCTGCCAGTTTTGCTAAAGAGGTCACTCCTGGTGAAGTGATCTCGGCTCTTTCCTCATCGAATAAGGTGCGGGATATATCATATATATCACAATGCAAAGCAAAACTGTAGCTACCCTTTTTTTTTGAAAGGTTGATTCTACAACATCTTTTAGATTTCTTTTCTTTCATTAATCACATTAATGAGGTCCCATCATTTAAGTCACCTAAATATCACAGATAAATACGACGTACATTTATGCCATTCGCCTCGATGTCCCGTCATTCACCGTTAGGTTAGGTAACTAACGGCAGAGCGGGGCAGGGCTAGCGCGGGTGTAAAACATAAGTAACGTCTATATAATATATCATATATACTATATACAGTATCCATCTCAACATATCAAATAATCACATCACAGATATCGCAGCAGAAGATACATATGAAATATTGGATATAGTAGGAGGTCCGTGTTTTATTTTGAGCCTATATAAAACACGGATTCCACGGTCGCGATGAATAGCCAAACCCACATCCCTAGACCCCTACGAGAGCAGCAAGCAACCCTACCAATTCTACAGTTAGGAGACCCGGACTCGACTACTCGAGTTGGTCTCCCACTGGACTCTAGAACCCGGTTACTTGTGCCCTCCTTCTTGGGTCTATCATAATGCGGAAAAGTAAATAATATACATCAATGGTGACATCAACCTCAACCCGGAAATGCCCTAATAAAAGAATATTACATACATTTAATTTTACATGAATGAAAATAAAACTCTCATCTCACATAAAACCCCCGGCTATTCAAAACGCGACGATCCAATATAACATATCCAGCAGTACATAACATCACATGTCATCACAGCACAGAAAAACTAGACGATGTTAAACATTCCAATCGAATTATCGAACATCCAAGATAACCCAGAAAGCTCAACACTTGAGCGTAGTTTAAAGTAATTCAGCACACGCTACAACACCAATGAACCAGCCGTAGAAGGGTCAAACCAACGCCTCATATGTGAAACGCTAAACTACCACAAACCCTAGGGTTCAAGTGGCGGTTTTGACGGCCACATAATTGAGTTAAGGTTTACGTTCTTCTAGAGGATCCATTGAATAACTTGCATGATCTTTGAATACTTTTTAACTACGGAAAAAATCCAACACTTGGAAATTTTCCCGGTAAGAGTTAAAGTGGGTATTTGACATCCGATTGAACTTTTTAACAATGTCTAAAGTTACCCGAAAATAGTTAAAATTACGAACGAAACACTCCGAGTTGTCATTATAGTAAATTAACATCATATGACAATTTAGCAAAAATAAATAACACCTGAAGCACCAAAACCCATGTAACAGAACACTGGAGAAATTTGGAGGGGGGCTCGGAATAGGCCGGTATGGGGGTGGTCTCGCCGGCCCAAAAGTGGCCAAATGCCTCCAAATTTCATCAGTGTTCATGTTATCACATATTTATGATTCTGTACTTGTTTAAAAAACTTTTAGGGCTCGTTTTAAATTCGACAGAAACATGATTTTTAGGGTTTCAAGTTCGGAGTTTGTTTCGTGTTCGTAATCTAACAATATCCGTATAATTTCCTAGCTAGGCTCTGATACCACTGTAGGGTTCCTCTTGACGGCAGCAAGGTTTCGGGAGATATCGTCCATGCCATTTTTAAAAATTTGCCGTTAAAAGGAACTCTAAACTAGAATCGTTAACTAGAAACATAATACGGAAACAAATGTAAACCATTTACAACTAAGTGAAAACGAAATACAACCTTTGTAGATCGGTCCTTCATTTCAATAGCTCATTGTTATAGTCCCTTCGCTGCGATCGTGGTTCTCCCGGACTCATGCATGGCTTCACGAGGCGAAAGGAGCGACCTTCCTTGAAGTCTTCGAGGCCGAAAATGATCTACGTCGAGGGGATGCCAACTCAAGCTACTACTTCACTAACTAAAGAATTAGTGAAGCAAACACCCTATACTAAAGTGCTAATCTAGTAGAGGATGGAGAAATAGGAAGTGGGCTTACTTTAGAATTTGTTTTCTCACTTTACTTTCTCACTTAATCAAAACCTAGAGAGCTTTGAGCTCAACGAAGAAGATGAATAAAAATGAGAAGAGAATAAAATGACCAAGTGAGAGAGTGAATCATGGTGAGTGAGTATCATATACTAATTCATGTAGAGACATAACCATGGCTAATTAACATGGTTGGGTTAACAAATATCTAAAATAAAACAAACCTAGTGGACTTAGTCAATGCATCCACAAGCTTCCACTAGCTTCATGCATATTTCTAATTTTCCACTAATTTTGTAATTACTTTAAAATACTAAACCCAACATGATAATTAGCATGGTGTAAGTCTTGTACACCCATGAAAGTTGTATCAACAATCATGATACAAAAATCAAAACACAAATTAATATATATCACATATATATTAAGTTGTGCATAAGTAAGAAAAACAAATGCTTAAGTGAACCAATGTTAGTTAATGTGAATTAGTATATCACATATACAATTATACACTAAATTATTAAATTAACACTTGACTTAATAATCCGGTTATATCACATATAACCGACTAACACAAAATGTACCAACTTATCGAATCAACTCTTGATCCGATAACCCGGCTGTATCATGTATAACCGGCTGATACAAAAGTCGCGAGAATAGAATACGGTATCACATACACGCATTATTCTCGGTCCCGCACATATCACATATGCGCTCCTATTTCGTTTTGCCTGAGCTAGTAAAACCTCTATGTAGGACTCTAAAAACTCGTCAATACGCCGGCAGTAGGTGATGATCACATCAAGCACCCACAAGCCATCAGCGGTACTAGCTGGACGTAATGGCTACCCGGGTATTGAGCGATCAGAAGATCAGCAAGCAAGCCCGCTCCAACTCCTGCAAAAGCCTGACGGTAACACTTGTCGTACAGTCCGGTCTCCTCGTCTGATATGTCGCATATCAAGTCTGGGGGTGGTAAACGTCAGACCCCAATAACCGATAAGTCATGCCGATGTGAGGCTCATAACGAGTCGAGAAACTACTGGTAACACTTACCAGTAAATCTCTAAATCGGCCCTGGCCAGGGACTTCCCTGTTATGGCCAATCGAGCACAGCGCAACATCAACCCCCAATACCGGGAGAGACTAAAGCCCTCCTATCGCTCATTACCTCCATGTGACTCGGGACTGTACCCAAAAACCACCGTTTTGCACGCCCTCTTGGACATGGTAAGGTAGAAATCAAAGCACAGTGGGAATCACACAAGACTCTATGACGATCTCAGGTCTACAGACTAACCTGTACAAGTGTCACCAGAGAACTGCCATCTGACGTGAGGTATAATACCATCTGGGAGTTCTCGGCGAGTCCGTCCAGTGTACCCAGTCTCCACTGAGCACCCATATACCATCTCTGATGTCAAACACCAATAGATATGGGATCATCCATCGCCCATCTCATGGGTCGAGAAGCGTATACGCTAGTCTACTCTGGTATATCGATGCCTTGTCTCGATACACCCACGACTAGGAACGTTAAAGGATGAACTTATGGACTACCATGGCCCTACTAGTATGATCTGCATCATAGTCCTGGTAGTCAAGTACACATCCTAAGGGTTTTACCAACATGTAACCATAAGACAGTATCAAGAGACTAGTATACATGTTAAAATAAAGAGCAACCAGATAGCATACTATCATATCGAGCAAGAAAGTCCTCTCTATATATGTCCAAACATCCAATATAATATATATCATCTGTACAATACTGGCTTCTAGGGCATACATACAACTAACAAGACCCACCTCGGGTCGCCCGCGCGAGAGCCGGGATGAATTTTGTAGATGAGAGTGGAGGCAAGGATGGACAGACCGAATGGGACCATTTGCAATTTCAAGCGAACCAGAAACCTAAGGAGAATCCTCCAGGAGTTCGGCACTAACTGGCCGGGGCTAACCCGAAGTAAGACCACGCTGCAGCGACCTCGGAAGAGAAGGGCAAGCGTATTCCGGCCTAAAAGGATTCCAGGTACAGGGCAATCTTTTTACCCCGTACCTGATCTGCCCTCTCTCCTTCCTCGGCCAAACGCAAAGTATAGCCAGAAGGGATATGGAAGCGGGCCCGAGCGGTGGAAAGATCTCCCTCATACCTCACCAAGGAAGGCACGCCGAGGGCTTCCGCCACCTCTACTTGGGGATCCGCCCCTGACACAAAACCACGGGGAGAGGATCTGACCCCCGCTCCCCGGGAAGACTCCGACTCGGCGGGAGAATCCCTAGAATCTACCTCTACGACATCTACTGACTCCCCAGAAGAAGACATCTAATCTGATTGAGAAGCCCTCGAGAAAGCAGAAGATCCGACATAAAACGAGAGCGCCGAGCTTACGAGATGAAAGATGAGGGAAATATGAAGAGAGATGGGCCCTAAAGAGGGCCCCACCTCTACCTATAGCCTCCGGCGCCCCTTCCAACGGCGACCGTCGACTCCCACCAAAAACAACCATTCACATTCGACGACCCAGATCGCTCCACCTGGCGCGCGCGCATTAGACAACATCCAATTAAACGCCAGAGGCCTGCGGCCCGTCGCGTCCGCTAACCAACGCTCGACACGTGGGCCGCCGCTTCGTCGAAAGCGCGCACGATCCGGCGTCCCTCTTTAATGCAGAAGATCTCGCCCTGATTCGCCTGCGTCATCCAGAAAAAGACAACGGATTGCCCGGGGCCACGCCCGACTATATCTTCGGAAGAGAGCTCATCTCGGATGACCCGGCAGACCACTCTCGACCCGACCCGCCAGCTGGTCGGGACAAGAGTGGGAGGCTAATGATGGGGCTCGATATTGGTGATCTCCCAGATCATGACACGTGGCAGATGGCGTGTCCCAGAGCATGCAAGAAAGGACCTACAGGGGCCGACCAGACTGCTCCTATGCATGTCCTACCGACGAGGCTGGCTCGCCTCCGAGCCCCAGCACAACTGGCCTCCTCGGCCTCACAGCTCATTTCCGAGCTACCGCAGAAACAAGATGCCTCGGCTCTACCGCTCGTCCACGAGCTCTCCCGCCGAGATCATCTCCCTCGGTCCATCGACCGACCAACAGCACCGCTTGCAGGCGTAACCGCCATCTCGCGAATCTTGCCATGCGCGAGATCTCCGTCGGCCACATCCCACATTCTACGCCACCACGATCCCCCATTAACGAGCATGTCTCGCCATTAATGGGAGGTCCCGCTCATCACGCGGGCGTGACGTCGGGAGCGTAACGGCCGGCGTGATTCTCGCGCCTACTGCACCTGCTGCCACCGCTATTTAAAACCCCCCCCCCTTTCAGACGGTCAAGGTAAACCAATTCTAATCCACTAAGCCGTTACTCTACTCGGATTACCCCACTAACTTGATCGTCGGAGGCTCCTCGGTGGTCCAACCATCCCAGGACTTCCTTGCAGGTAGCTCGGCTCAACAACTTCAAACCCAGTGAGATCCACACGCTTCAGGAGTCTGCCTCCATATCAAATCTCAGCCACTCATCACCACCATCAGCAGATCAACGGAAAGCAACATCTGAAGTAGATTCCACCCTCCATCACTCTCAAAATTAAAATTAAAACTAAAATAAAGCATCAATTTAGATCACTCCAGCATAAAAAAAAGTTTTTAAACAAAAAGAGTACAATCTAAATAACCCCGCTTCAACTTTATTATATATCTCTATTAATGGTCCCCGTTTTAAAAGAGACATACATGGTTGGATATTTAATGCCCCTTCCATAACTTATAGTTGTAGGTCCTAGACATGTCTAGAATCCTTGTAACATTGTGCATAAACAGTGTTTTTTTTATGATAAAAAAAAGGCATGACAATTCATAACAATGACCTAAAGATGGCTGTGGTTGTATCATAAAAATTTAGTCGTTTTAAAGATCGAGTTAATACCGTCTCTGTCCTTATTAGGCAAATCTTTTTGGGGTTGAAATTGATTATGTCTTTTTATATAGATGTACACGAGCTCTACTTTCCCTAATAGAAAGTTGATAAAAAATAACTCTCTAATTTTCCTGTTAGGTCTCTAATATCTATATATAATTAAATTACACCTAAAAATTGATACTATTTAAACATTAAGCCATATGGCTTTTGTATTAGCCAACTCTTTTATACAAAATCGCCTATGGCTTTTGTTTAAGCATCCTCTGAACTAAAATAGTATTTTTTTATTTTAGAGAACAAGAGGCTTGCGAACCCCCCGTAAAGCGTATCGGGGACAGACAGGCTGGTCCCACATGCATCAATAGGACCCAGTCCCCCCCCATTTTACCCCAATTCGCAAGGGTATTCGCAGGCCCGATATGCAGGGGTCCTAACTTCTCTATTTTGTATACGATGGAGGTCGATTCACGTGCACTATTAGCGTCGAGCTAAATCCGATAATCAAAAGAAACAATTTCAGGAGTCGGAAGAAATCCGGGAGACATATAAATATAGAAGTTTAAAATAATATTAAAGAAAGATACATCAGGAAGCAAATCCAGAAAGAAAGAAAACGGCAAAATTAAGAAAAGAAAATTCTGGTGGGTTTGGGACTTAGGGTTGGAGTTGTCTTATTGTGCACACGTAATAATTGGTTGCAAGATATAAGAGCAGACAATAGATATAATAAAACAACAGTTAGCATTAAAATAAGTGAACGCTAATGATTCATATGTTTAGTGACTTCACAAAATGTCGATCCATATCAATCTCAATATTATCTTTCCGTACACTTTATCTGTTTGTTCTCAATACAATTAATACAATATTATGCATGCATGGATTCAATTCGATTTGTGGTAGGGACCTAATTTAATGAAGCTAATCCATTTGGAACAATAATCTATGGATGGCTCTAAAATATATTAAGATTAGAAATGGGGCACACGCAATAGGCCCTAAAATAGTCTAAAGATATACTAGCACCTTTGCTTATCCAAACGCAAGCTGTCTTTGCATTATTCTTACCCCACATTCATTTATATATTTAGATCAATATATCACCCAAAAAAAAGGTGGGGGTGGTAACCATAATTTGTACTTTGAGAAATTAAATTATTTATAACGTACAAGATATAAGAAAGTCTCAATCTTTAGGTCCTGCAGTTTACCCATTATAATAACAGCAAAGAAACCTAACCTGCTTGTATTGAAAAATGTCATGCTTTGTTTGGTTTTTCAAAATTGCCAAACCATAAATAAATAAAGGGCTTCATTCTGAAAAGCAGACTCATACTTCGCTAATTACTAAAAAGCATCTTCATACATACTTCATATTTACTTAAAAGATCCCCATACATTTAAATTGCACTACAAAGCCCCCCTCACAAGTCTTCCGTCATAAGTTAGTGTTCCGTTAGGAAGATACAGCTGGAACTTATATTTGAGCGGTTTTCTCATCTTCTATGTATTTAGATACGTAGGTCTTTCTCTCATAAAAAGAACGCATACCCTCACTTAGTTGAAAATTGAAATTCAACGCAACTAAAGAATCGCTCTCTCAAAACTTGCAATTGAAGGGACTACGGCATTCGACAAGCTCGTTGCTGAAGAAGTATGAGAAAGATGAGCTGGTTTGGATGATGAATTTGAGAAATCTTTGATCGAAACCCTAATCCGAAAGCCAATTTGACCGAAAGTTTAGGAATTTTGGGAAAAGAAGAGAGGGTGTGAATGTTTCAAAACCTTAATTAACCCGATATTCACTGTTAGCCTGCTAACGGAATAATGGAAGATACCATAAAAAATCTATTTTTGACTTATTAGGGGGCTTTTTAGTGCAATTTAAACGTATGGGGTGTTTTTGAGGTAAATACGAAATATGGGAGAGAATTTTTAGTAATCAGGTGGAGGCTTTTTAGTAGAAATTCCATAAATAAATAAATAAATATTTAGGCAAGCCTACAAGAAAAGAAGTTGAGATCATGGATAAGTCTCTTCATACTTTTTGAAGGTTTTTTCCAGTTTTTCTTAAAATATTTGGATGGTTTGAGCAATTATCGTTAGATTTTTTTCAGAAATTTAGATTTTATTAAATATAAGGAATATTCTTTGTTATGTGTCTCACGAAGGATTAGATTGAAATTTCAATTTAAAATCTCCTCTTCTAAAATATAAAAAACAAAATAATGTATGAAAAAATATTAAAAAGACCCATGTATATTTTTTTTCAATCTCAAGATGCATGCATTTATCTTTTTCTTCTTCTTTTTAATGAGTCATAAATATGTTTGTGTGTGTTTTGACACACACACACATGGCTTTTTCTAGAAGGAAGAAAAAGTTAAAAGAAAATTTTCAACCCTTCTTACTTTTCAGTGGAAAAATGATAAATAACATGGGTTCTAAATTTTTTTGCCATTTTACTAAAAAGTCTCTTCATACTTCGTTTCATACTTCGTTAATTACTAAAAAGTCTCTCATACTTCATATTTATTTAAAAGATCCCCATACATTTAAATAGCACTAAAAAAACCTTCACTAGTTTTCCATAAAAGATTAGCTTCCCTTTACGAAGATAGAGCTGAAACTTATGCTTGAGCTGCTCTCTTACCTTCTGCATATTTAGATAGATCTTTCTTCCATAAAAAGAACCTACATTATCGTTTAATTGAAGATTGAGATTTAGCGCAATCAAAGAATCATTTTCAAATGAGATGCCCACGAACTCGAAGCTTGCAATTGAAGAGACAATGACACTTAACAAACTCGTTGGTGGAGAAGGCTAAGAAAGATCATGCTAGTTTTCATGATCAATTTGAGATATTTTTTTATCGAAACCCTAATCTTAAAATCAATTTAAAAAGAAAATTAGAAATTTAGGAAAAAGAAAAGGGACTGGAAAGGTTTTAAAATCTTTACCCGATACTCACCATTAACCTCCTAATGGAATAATGGAAAATGCCAAAAAGCTTCTCTTTTTGAGCTGATAGGATTTTTTTAGTGCAATTTAAATGTACGAGGAGTCTTTTAAGTAAATATGAAATATGGAGTGGTTTTTTCGTAATTAGTGAAGTATTAGGGGCCTTTCAGTAAAATGCCCAAATTTCTAATTATAATATTAGATATATGCTAGCCGAATCGTAGCTATTTTTAAAAAATCCCTCCAAATCTTTCTAGTTTGAAATGGCCCTCCAATCTGTCCTGTTACGGATAAAAGCTTTTCCGTCGAGTCAAGTTACTCTTGTAACACCGAGTTAACTTGACCAAGAATCAAACTATTTAATTAAGAGTTCGAGTGAATATATTTAAAGTGTCTCAACAAGAGCAAATCCGTTTTTCGAGCACACTGCATTTATCAATTTTTTGCCCTTTTCATTTAGTTTCTCTTTCTGTATCCCAAGCCGTCCAAACACAACGCCATGTAGTAGAAAATGTCGTAACTCATAATTTAAGGAGGGAGATGGCCGCTAGAACATGTTGTTAGTGTTCGTGCACAGCCTTACTCAACTACTGGTAAAGTGCAGCTCCAGATTTGCATTAAACCCCTACTAAAAGAAATTTTTAAACCCATGAAATCAATTTCTCAAACCGTTTACATCTCTACTATTATAACCATAAAATTCTCGAGATAAAGAAATTGAGATTCAAATCCAACCAACAATCCCTTAGGAAGTGCCACATGTCCCATGAAATGGAGAGTTTTCTCATCCCATAGTTTAAAAAAAGAAGAAAAAATGAAAAATCCAAAAAAAAGTTATAAAATCAGATTTTCCCTACTTTCATTCACAAGAACGGATTTTTTTATTTTTTAAAAAAGGTGACCCATTCAAAGTTTTATCAATTAGTTAGAGAAACTACCACCTCATTGGATTTGCATAAAAATAAAAATGCAGAGAAGGAAAAACAAAAAGAAATTGAAAAGGAGAATAGAAAAATAAGAAAAGACAGTAAAAGAAAGCTAAAAATAAGATGAAAATTGAGGAGAGAATAGAAAGGGAAGGGGAAATTCATGCTATTTGCTAATTGAGAGTCATTCATCATATCAAGTTTTGATGCCAGAATCATGTGAGCAATTGTTGTTTACATATTTTCATTTAAATATTTATGATGTTATAATTGTTATCACATTAATTTTTTTTTAAATAACGCATCATGAGTTAGTATTTATATGGATTTAGTCATTCAAAAATTTGAATAGAAACATCAAATTTAGGATATCAGAATATGCTACCTATGTTTAATTGCACATTTAATAGAGTGAGATTTTATATTCTTCATACATACGTGCATCATACGTGCATAATACTAGTGTAATATATTTATAGAAGTTTTTTAAGTTGAGTTAAAAGATTTGCTAGACTATTTTTTTCAAATTAAAAAGATTGGGGAACCCTAGTTAAGATTTAGGAGGCATATAATTACCAAAAAAAATTAATACCCTTCAAATTATTACCATTTTTTCTCTTTTCCTTATAAACAAGCATCTATCCATCAAATCCTTAAAAATCATTTTATAAAAAAGTTTATGTAAAAAAATCTTATAAAATCTATTTTGAAAAGAACTTTAAATCTTCACAAATAATTTTTTTTCTCCTGTGATCCAAATAAACTTTCCAAATCTTTAAGAACATAGTTTTGTAGATTACAAAGCGACAAAACCCTATAAAGGATACCCTCCCCCCTCTCTCTTATAAAAAAAGAAAGAAAAATTTAGATAAAGAGCTGAAGATATTTTTAAGAGGAAGGGTGCTGATGGAGCTCTGGATCTCCTTCAGATGCTGTCCTCCGTCGATCTGTCGCGAGCGTTGCTGGACGGTTGAGATTGGATTCGGAGGTTGCCTCCTTAAATGTGTGGATCTCAATGGGTTGAGTTTGAGGTGGAAGCCAAGCTATCTGCAAAGAAGTCCCGGGGTGGGTGACCACCGTAGGACCCTCCGACGATCAAGTTAGCCGAGAAATTTGAGCAGAGTAGAGGCTTATTGGATTCAAGTTGCCTTACCTAAGTCGTCTGAGAGAGGGGTTTTATAGTGGTCGCATGGAGCGGGCAGACGCGAGATCTTCGCCTTCAGTTACACCCCTTACGTTACCCGTGCGTGAATGACGGGATCCCTTCATTAATGACGGGATATGCTCATTAATGGGGAGGGACGCGTGCGGGACGTGGGGTGGCGGTTATCTCGCTTTGGCGAGATAACCGTGGAGCCGTTGCGGAGGCGCTAGGGCTCTGCAATCTCGGTTGATCGAGGGAGGCCGAGGAAGCTCGGCACATCAGGAGCTAGGAGAGGAGCTAGGAGACTGAAGAAGCTCGGCATGCTTGGAGCTCGGAGACGAGAGGAAGGCCGAGGAAGCTTGGCGCGTCAAATGGCTCGGAAGCGAGCGAGGAGACTGAGAAAACTCGGAGACGAGCCGTTGGTAGTCTCCTAGGTGAAGGTGGAATATCTTCAGGGGGGTCTCCCGAAAGGTCGGGTACGTTCACCGAGAAGAGACCCCGAGGAATGTCTTCGATGCGGTTAATTTATTCCACCCCCGTAGAGTCCGGGACACGTCATCTGTCACGTGTCTTAATCTGAGGAGACACCACTTATGAGCATCATCATTAGCCCCTCACTCTCGTTCCGACCTATCCAAGGTCGGGTCGAGAGTGGTCTGCTCGGTCTTTCTTATGCTCAATTTGGTGACAAGGAATCGTAATGCGGATCGTCCGGGAACGGTATGGCGTTTGATGATTATGTCGTTTCGGTCCTTAGGCCCATGTGTCGCCTCGTTGTTCGTCTGAATCTTCGTGCGTATCCCCCACGGCTTCAGAGGATAAATGAAATGATCGCGCTTTAAAGAGGGTGCGCCGTTTCACTCGTTCGTCTGTTGGGCTGCAAGCCACGTGTTCGACGCGGGTTGGCGGATGCGACAGGCTGTCGCCGTCACCTGCAGCCTAAGGGGCGTCCCCAATGGCCGATCGCCACGTGGAGCTTTGACAGCTCGCAGGCGTGACGCTTCGTTTTGGCGGGAATTGATCTGGGCCGTTTGATACTTTCTGTGGAGTGCATAAATAGGAGGGGACCCCCCTAGGGCCTACACTTCCACCATAATTCATCATCGTTGTCAAAAATTGCTCGGCGCTCCTTCCTTTTAGATCGGATTACCCGTGCTTTTTCCTCGACCAGCCCATTCCTTTGAGTCGGGTTAGATGCCTTCATCTGAGGAGTCTGTAGAGATAGTTAGGGTAGAGTCGGACGATGAGGCTCCAGTTGTTAGAGCTGAGTCCAGAGGGTCTTCTTCCTCTTCGGCTTCAGATAGCCAAGAGGGTTCGTCTTCTTCTTCTTCGTCTTTCGTGTCGGGTTCGCATCCGAGAGTCAGGGCCGCCCCCCGTCATCCACCGTCGGGCGGCAACAAGGGCTCCCAAGCTGTGCGTCGGGAATGCCCGCAATGCGCCCCCCGTCTTGAGAAATGTGGACGAGCTTGCCGAGATTCGGGCTCGAACCATATCCCCTCTAACTATTCTCTTCGTTTAGCCAGAGAGGGTGAGCGTGCGGACCAGGTGCAGAGCAAGGAGATTGCCTTGTATTTGGAAGCATTCCGGGCGGGAATGTGTATGCCCTTCCCAACCGAGGTATGTGGGGTACTTCGTTGCTTCCATCTTGCCCCGGGCCAGGTGGCGCCGAACTTGTGGAGAATCCTCCTCAGGTTTCTGGTTCGGTTGAAACATGGAAATATCCCCTTTAGTTTGACCCTCCTAGTCTCCTTTCTTTGTTATAAGAATCACCCCGGCACCAGTAAGAATGAGCCGAGCAGGATGTATTTTTCTTTCAAAAAACGCAAGGGTGGGATGGCCGGGTCGGGGGTAGTAGTCGTCTCTTCTTCCATTCATGAATGGAATGAGAAGTTCATATTCGTCGGGCCACCCGAGAACGAGGATTTTCCTGTGCCTACACAGTGGCACAGGGCCGACTGCTCGAAGGCGAAGCATTCGTCCTCACCTGAAGCGAGGGCGGTATCCATGTGGGAGCCGATCCGGCGGGTCGACGTTCTGCTTTCCGAGCAGGCTTTTAGCTGGGTCGGGCTTAGCCCCATGCGCTTCCTGAGTAAGTTAGGTCTTTGGACGACCTATTTAGACTTTAATAGATTTTTCTTGCCCTTTCCAGCGTCGCTAACTCTCTCTTGTGTTTTCTCTTTTCTGCAGATCAAATGGACCGATCCAAATTCTTAGCTGCCATAGCCGCGAAGGCAGGAAAGAATACCGGGGGCGCAAGCTCGTCCCGTCCCATTCCGAGCTCGGCACCGAAACCAGCTCCACCGGCGAAACCTTCTGCTGCGCCCCGAGCCCCGGAAGTCTGCCGCGGGGAGAGCCAGAAGCATGCAAGGGGACCGGAGCCCCGGACGAGGGAGGTGGAGGACGAAGACGACCCCACCGAGGTCCCCCTCAAGAGGCACAAAAAGGACGATCTCTCGCTCGCCACCCGCCGGTATCCCCGTGCAGGAGGGGGACATCTGTTTTGAGGTGCCCTCGGGGCTTTCCATCGCTGACAGCCTGCGCTTCGACATGGAGCGATCGGCCTGGAGCAAAATTCCTCGGGGGACCCTAAAGGCCCAAGTGACCGCCATCGCTCAGGAGGCGGTTCAGGTCGGTATCCGCTTTCCTTTAAGAATTTTATTAAGTATTTTTCCTTCGTTTGAATATTTCAAACTCTTTTTGCTGCTTTCCTCAGGTCCTCCAATACTGCGCCCTCATCGTCAATATGGATTCCGAGGAGATTGCCCCGGCCATGAGGAAGGCGGACGAATCGTCCTCTCGGAAGGAAGATCTGCGCCTGAAGCTGCAGCAGGCGAAGGAGAGGACAGCCTGTCACGACCCAAATATGGCACGTGGCCGGTACTTAAAGCACGCGACATCTAAAGACATCGACGCAATCTAATAAACTAACCGATACCTGATGTTTTTAGGTCTCAGTTAGTCGATGCCCCTTATGGTAACGGTTATACCCGTGACCATAGGATATTGGTCATGGTTATAACTATTACCACAGAAGAACTAAATTTTTTTTAAAATAGAAAATTCTGTGTCCCACGCGCGATACTTTCAATCACAAATTGTAGATAATAATATTTAGAATATCAAATCTCACGCCGTTATAATAAGCAACATGTAATATTAATCGAATCGCAAGTAATAACAAATAAAAAATATATACAATCGATAGAATTACCAAATCAACTGACAAACAAATGTTTGTATCGACAAAAAAATAAGTCCATGATCCACGGGATGATCCACCTCTATTGTCCCGTGGCCTGAATAAACTCCTTAACTCTTCCCGTATGGCATGTCGGATGGATTTGGCGTGCGACTGTCTCAGATCCCGGACCTCCACCGTAAGGTTCTATAGCTGCTCCCGCGTCTGCTGATACTTGTGCTGATGCTGCGCTATCTGGTCGCGGAGCTGACGGATTTCCTCCTGCGACGCAGCTGCCGCATCCGTCCGCGTCAGGGTCACGGCGTACTCGTGGACGGACGCACGCCTAGCAAAGCGTCGGTGGACCCCGGGACCAACCCCACGCTCAAATCCATCATGATGCCCGCCGGATAACGAATCCAGGATAGGGACAATGGCGGTAATCGGAGCGTCGGAGCCAAGTCTTAAGGCGTACGTCGTTACCTAGAACTAGGTCTAGAAAGAATACACACACGTGTTAGCTTAAAATACAAGATTGACTTAATTATATGAAACTTACTATATACTCGTCTGTGCCCCTGTGTAACGCGGACCATCCCTTGGCAGCATTGTAGTTGGCGAAGTCTTTTCATTTTTGCGATAAAATTAGAATTTAATTTAATAAGTAATTTGCGATAAAGAAAACATATATTCTTAAACGTCGAAATACTCACAAGTCGGCGCTGAGTTCTAGCCTGCGAGCATTTTTCTTGGATCGGGATTGCGCGATTTCTGACATCGTTGTTCCGGTTATCCTTGTTGCGAACCGACGTCGTCTTGCAAATATAAAGATGATTATATTATATAATTCAAAATATGATTTCATGTTGTATTATTTTAATCTTAAAAATTAAATTTATACCTGAGCTTTCTTGCGCTCATAAGACGCAACCAGCTGCGGCCAATCCTCTCTCGGGACATCCAGTGCTACGACATCCATCATCGCCCTCCGTTCCTCCTCAGTCGCCAAGGCCCAGGGAATGTAATGACGCGTCTTTACGTCACTTCGGCGTCTCCTCTTGAGAACCTGACACTCGGATATGACTTAGGTAATGATGCGCTGTGGATCGAATGGCACGTGCACGCCATCCTCACCGGTGACGCCGATGAATCTGTAATGTCTCTTGGCCTGAAATTAAAAAATTTTAAGCAAATAAATATATATAACGGTGATTGAAATTTCAATGTATAAAAGGGTATGTGATACCGCGGCGTTCGCAAAAAACTGCCGAACTAACTCGGTCTCGTGCGGGGGTCCACCTCTGATGGAACGGGTATTTATAGTAAGTACGGATCTTCGCTCCCATGTAGTCCCCTCACTTGGTCGAGAAATTACCAACAGGCACACCCTGGTTGTTCTACTCCAGTGTCTATGGACCAACGCCTGTGGCTGGCCTGGAGCAAATGGGTATAGTAGGACCCCTCCTCCTAATACTGGTGGAGCCTGCAAAAACACAAATATACAGATACAATATTTTAATATTCAGAATATGTATACAGCATTCGACAAATTTAAATTGCAATCGTTATTTAAAAGTTTTAGGCAATAACGATTATACCTGCCGTCCCTGGGGTGGCGCTAGAACCGGCGCTAGATGCCAGCCCGCCAGTACTATGCGGACTTGTAAACAATAAATTGTTAGATGATTCGATAGAATTATTTTAATATATAACTATATACCATGTGCGGAAGGATTGACTGGGGTAGGAGAATCTGCTACCCCGCTAATAGGGGTAGGCAGCGAGTCTTGTGGCACTGCGACTGTGGGGGGTGCTGGGTCCTGTGGCAGCGACAGTAGGGGCACTAGTCGGGCCTGCTACAGCTGCTAGGGCACTAGTACGGGGGGCGTGGGTAGGGATAGACGTTGCTGCTGCTGAGCTCCCGCCAATCTGGTCTAGATATTTTTTCTTATGACGTTTGGAGCCTGAGCTACAGCCTCCCATCAGACCCTATATATTTATTCAAATATTAAAAATTCCTTATAATTATTATACAATTTAAAACATTTAGTTCAATTTCATTACCTAGCACGTTTGTTCTGTGCATTAGCTAAAAATCGTTAGGTGGATTATCAAAATCTTGATCTGTGACGATCAATTGACCGATGTCACGTCTTACTAATGCATTGGACAACGCAAAATAGTTTGGATCGTTGGTACGTTCAATAGAAGGATTGAGATGTATTATCGCTTCTTTCTCGTCACTCTCATCTTCAGAGTCAGTCAACGTCGGCACATTATAATAATTTCTTAGTTTCCAATGACAAACAACACTTCAGTCAATCTTATTCAAGTCCTGAGAATAATATATTTGTGTTTCCATTAAGGGAAAGATAAAGTTATCGTATTTATAGGCTATCCGTTTGATGTTTACCAAGTTTGTATTCATCATCCTTCATACCCTGTTCAGATTTGGTATCATACCATCTGCATTGGAATATAAAAAAGGGGACAATCTTATGCATGTATGAGACTGCTATAACCTGCTTAAGAACACCTTAGTAAGGATTTCCTCTGTCGTCGGAGGTTGTGACGCCGCTATTTTGCATAGCTATAACCGTTCCGTCCTTTCAATATCAAATTTGTAGCTGAAAACTCCGTACTCGTTGTAAAACGTAGCTGCAATCGATGGACCGATTAAAAGGTTCTGAATCTCTCTATCAATCTACTCTTCACGATTCATTTGTCTGTCGAATTCTTCTCTGCACCAAGAGACGAAAGTGCACCTCTGTTCTTCTTTGATTCTATCATATGACTACGTTCTAGGATTCGATCTCTAGAGTATAGTTTTATGCGCTCTATTCGTTAATTTACAGTTATATCAGTTAGCTTATATTTAATTTCAAACAGTTTAAATGAATGAAATTAGAAAAACTTACTTCGCATATTTAGCAAAATATTTGCTGTTTAGCAAGATGAATACATGTAAACCGCCAATGAGATCGTAAGACATGTTTTTAGGCTCCAATTGGATCGTCAGGAACACGCGGCGGTTTGCTCAGCTTCGCCCTGATATCGTCGTTCAGGAAACGAACCTTCCGTAATCGAACCTTCACGACGATACTTGTTGCGGATATAGCTTTTTAAAATTAATAGATATCTGTTGAAAATAATATATATTAATAATTCACGATAATGTTTTGCAATTTAAATGATTAATAATAAACATTTTCATATCTCTCGATGGGATACATCCAACGATAATGCACTGGACGGCTAATCTTGACCTCGGTTGCCAAATGGACGGACATGTGAACAATAATGTCGAAAAAGGAAGGTGGAAAGATAGTTTCGAGCTTGCAGAGGAGCAAAGGAATATCATTTTCGAGCTCTGCTATCTCATTGACGTCCACGTTTTTTGAACACAATTGGCGAAAATACGTGTAAAAGTTGTCAAGAACGAGACCAATTTCGGATTTTACCGATGCTCTGAAGCATAAAAGAAGAAGATGTTGCATCAATATGTAGTAGTCGTGGCTCTTAAGTCTTACGATTTTTCTATTTTCTACTTGTAGCTGTTTGGAAATATTTGATGAGAAATTATCGGGGACTTTCAATTCTTTCAACACCCACAGGAACCACCGCTTCTTCTCTTTGTCCAGCTTGTAAATTGCTGGTGGGATCTTGTAATAACCGGGTTTACCAGCCACATGCTGAACATGCAATTCTTCTTTAATGGACAAACCATCCAAATCCATTAAATCAGGACAGGCGTTGAGATTGTCCTTCGTTTTTCTATCCTTACACAGCAGAAGATTGATGATGTGTTCAGAGACACCCTTCTTGATATGCATAACATCTAAATTGTGGCGCAGTGATAGATTGAACTAGTACGGAAGTTGAAATAAACCACTAAGGTTCTTCCAACCGGTTGGCCATGGCATTGCATCTTTATTTTGCTTCTTTCCGAATGTGATATTTTGATAACCTCTCCATTGTTGCAATATGATGTTACCGGAAAATGGTTTAAGAGGCCTACCGGTCTCCGTCTTACCGTTGAATAATTCTATATTTTTTCTGAATCTGCGAGTTATAAGTAAGAAACGTCGGTAATTCATAAACGACTCTTTCCCACTAAACTTCAAGTGTACGACACTTGTATGAATATGACAACAGGGGCACACAAGCTTACCCTGAGTTTTCCACCCCGACAGCATGCCGTAAGCAGGAAAAATATTAATAGTCCACAATAGAGCAGCCCGTATCTGAAAAAATTGTTTACCATCTGCATCATAGGTCCTCACGCCAGGTTCCCACAGCAATTTTAACTCATCGATCAAGAGTTAAAGGTACACGTCGATATTTTTCCAAGAAGACGAGGGATCGTCGATTAGAAGCGCTAACGTAAAATAAGACTGCGTCATAGCCCTCTATGGCGGCAGGTTGTATTTAGGTACCACAACGGGCCAAGTACTGTGAGTATGCCCACTGCGAAACATCCCAAATAGACTGAAACCGTCGATCACAATTCCCAGCCTCACATCATGAGGGTCTGCGTTGAATGAATGATGTCTTTCATCTAAAACTTTTCATGATATCAAATCTCTGGGATAACTCATTTTTCCCTCTTCATGAGGCGTTTTATGGTACCACTGCATTTCGGACGCAGTCTCCTCATACGCAAATAACCATTGCAGTCTTGGTATTAATGAAAAATGACGAAAAATCTTCACGGGCACATCACTCGACTGAGGGTTTTTCATAGACTTGAATCAGTTGGTCCCGCACACGGGGCAGTTTCTATGTGTGATGTGTTCATTCCGGAACAAAACGTGGTCATTCTCACATGCATGTATCTTATGATATTTTAAGCCGATATTTGTGATTATCTTTTGCGTCTCGTACCAGCTCGGTGGCACTTCATTTCTGTCGGGAAAAACTTCCTTCAGCAATTTTAGGAGATCGGTGAAAGACCGGTCACCCCATCTATTCTTACACTTGATCTAGAAGAGACGTACGAAAAAGGACAGTTTTGAAACTTCTTTGCAATTTAGATATAGTGGGGTTCTAGAGTCAGTCTTGGACTTCTCCAATAACAAGGATCTAGTGCTTTCCGTATTATAAGGAAGACCAGCGGCATTTGTAAGCTCGTCCAGGTCATCGATCGGCGCGAATGCAACATCATCTTCTTCGAAGGTTTCATCTTCTTCAAACTGTCATTTCTCTTCCTCCTCTTCTTCTATCTCTTACCACTCTGCGGTTTCCGTTTCGATGAATTCGTTTTCTGTCTCTTTCACTGGCCATGTCTCATCTTCCGTTAGAACGGCTTCTTTTTCTCTGTGAAGTTCCCACTTAGTGTAATTTCTAACGAAACCGTTTTTCAATATGTGTAACTCAACATCCGACTTTTTGAACAATCGCATGTTCATACACTTAAAAGCAAGGAAAATAGATTTTGTGCACTTTCGGAACCCAAGACATGTGTAGGCAAAATCGGTGAAAAAATATAAATCGTTAAGGAAAAAATTATTGGCTTGTGAGGGAGCAGCTACGTACATCCAACTCTTGTTGTAGAGGTACAGAAATGTCGTATTGGAACAGTTTGGACGAAACAAAGTTTCTATAGACAAGAGTAATGGAATTAAGATTTTTTGACAGATACGCCATATACGGGTACTAAGAAGCGTTAGTGCCAAGTTTAATTGACGTCTTGGTTAATTTTAGTTTCAATTGACAATTTAGCTATAAAGATTATCAGAGATCGAGAGCAATGCTCATAGCTCGGGAGTTGGATTTTTCTTCCAAGAAAGATGATGATATTAATGGTTCTATATTGAATGTCGAGTGTAACGGCTGTCGGGAGTAAGGCTTCTATCCTATTAAGAATGTATAGAGTATGCACCCATTCACTTGTACTTCCATCCGTTTTGAGAAAATTTCGGCAACACCCCCACACTGTTCTCCGAGTACACTATAATAGAAAATATGATCATTTCAATACTACCAAACAGTATTGAAACGAACATCTAATCTATCGTTGTCTATGGAGAACCGGCGGAAAAGTACCAACGAAATATCTCGAAACGAATGAAAACACAAGTGAATATAGGTGCCTGCTTTATATATTCCTAAGTTGTCCATACTGGACAAATCTATCGGTTATCACTCGATTGAATTTTCTCGTCACATATACTACGCGACGGTTGTTAGAACCGAACAATACCGTTTGATATTTAACAATCTTCATGTAGTTTTATATCACGACGAACAACGAACGTATGTTAACCAATAGACGGGGACTCATGCGCGTTTTGATTTTCATATATGATTATCAATGAGAATATGAAAATTTCATATTATTATCGAGTATCATATACTAAGTTTAAGATTTAATTTGAATTAGTTTTACGTTTACATTTCAATTTAAAGATTTCGAAGTTTCTCAATCGAGTTTAAGATTTTAGATTTAACGTTAGGGTTAGGGTGAGATTTGACAATAGTTTTATGTAAAAGAGAACGATGATGAATTAAGGTTCGGGCTTTTGTGTATGCGCACGCGCTAGTGTGTACGCGTGCGCACGCGCAATTGTGTGTGTGTATGTGCATGCGTGTGTACACATACACACATATACAAAAGCATACACACACATTTACTAAATTACTATAAAACACCTTAAATTTTTTCACTAAACAACCCTTAGCTAATGTTGTTTTTTCACTAAACTATCTTAAAAAATTTCCCAAGCAACTTATTTCTTTAATTTTATTAAATTACATTAAAATACCCTTAACTTTTTTTGGTTTTTCAATAAACTATCTTAAATTAACTAAATTGCTATAAATTTCACTAAAATACGTTAACTATTGTTGTTTTTCACTAAACTACCTTAAAAAATTTAACTACATAATTCATATTCTTAAATTAACTAAATTACTATAAATTTCACTAAAATACCCTTAACTATTGTTCTTATTCACTAAATTCCCTACAACTATTGCCGCTTTTCACTAAAATACCCTATTTCCCCCAAATCCTAACCCTATCACATAACCCTGTCCCTAACCCTAACACTAACCCTAGCTACCCATAACCTTTATCCCTAACTCTAACCCTAACCTTAACCTTAGCCCCAGCTAACCCGGCCCCCTAACCCCAAACCCTAACCCAAACCCAGCCCTTACAACAACAACACCAATAGTAGTAGAAACAACAGCAATAAATGGCATCATCAACAACAATATTCATAACAGCAGCAGTAACAAGAACAACAAACACAAAATTTAATTTTTGGGTGCAAAAAATTTAAAATTATACCCAAAATTAAAAAATTAAACTGCTTTAATACTTACGTGTTGATGATCACGGAGCAGAGACAGCTCGAGCGGCGGCGGCGAGCTTCGACGAGCTCAATCTAGGGCTAGGGCGAGCTGGCGGCGAGGGCTTCAATCACGGACGAGCGAGACGTCAAGGGCTTCAACTGCAGAGGCCAGCCTCGACAACGGAAGGCTTCAACGACGACTAGGGTGAGGAGGAGAGGAGGCGCATGAGAGAAATTTGGAGGTGGAGGGAAATTTTGGGGGCAGAGAAAAATAGAACTCGAAGGGATTTTGGGGTAAGGGAATGGGTTTTATCGTATCAGGATTATGAGGCCCGCCACATAATGCAATTGGTCACGGTTCCAATCATGATCAATTCGTTTATGACCGTTACTCAAAATTGGACACGGTTTGAACCGCAACCAAAGCACCGTTGCCTTTGAGCACTTTTGTAGTAGTATAAAACCATCAAACCATCCATGGTCAACAAACTAATAAACCATTTTAAGCTTTTAAAAGAAAGTAAATTAAAAAATGCACTGCCATTTAAAAATCTAGGTTTAAAATCCTCCCTGCTACTCGAAGTCTTTCTTCCCTCTAAAACATAGACGTTAACTATGCATTAACTTGATTAAATGTAAAAATATATCATTTTTGAGGTTTTGGCGTTAGGAGCGGGAAATATTTTTTAGACCATTTTTTCTGTGTTGTTTATAATTTGCATTGTATGACTATTAAAAGAACTGTCAAACTTTAGGGATATGTATGGGATACGAACAATCCAAGTTGACTCCATATTTGTGTCTGATTTTATCTATTGATAGTAATTTTCAATTCCAACGACTATATTGTATCCATGTTCATTCCAGCAATAGCCACGGCCCACCGGATACTTAATTGGTAACACTTGTATCATATGCGATAATTAAAATAGTAATGTTTGGTTTTATCGAATATATGATTTCCCATTATTCATGTGTACGTGTTTCCTTGGTTTAGCCAATGCAATTACTAATTGCCCTTTTTGTTAACTATATGCATTCATATTAGAATCTGTTTAAAGTTACCCGATACGGATATTGTAACAATTTCATTGGTACGGTGCTGTGATATTGGGTTCTAAACTTATGATTATTTTCTTTGTTAGGGCTTTGTATAATTTTAAGGCACTTTTTAATGCTTAATATGTGGATATTAATTAAGCAAGCATAGTTCGAGTAAATGCATATGAGTTTTGACTTTTATAAATTTATTTACTTACACAAAGGATAAACATAATTACTGACGTCCTTTTTTTTATAATTATGCTGGCAGGTTCATATCCTTTTAAGCCTCCTAAACTGAAGTTTGCAACAAGAATTTGGTATGCCCATTTTCCTTTTGGTGACATTTTTTTAATCTTTAGGCTTAAGCTTTAATATATTAATTGTTTGTTCTATCTTATATATATTATTTTTATATATCTCTATATTGAAAGCTCCTGTACATTCATATAAGTTCAACATCCCACATATTACATACTAACATATTTATCTTTTTCACATCTATAACGGAGTTATTTAAATTAGAGGATAAGAGTTGCTAATTAGAACTTCATCTTGTTTTAATTCTTATAAACATATTTCGTATTATCAAGGGACATAATATTTTGCCGAATGAAAATTGTTGCTAAAATTGTGTCGCTAAATAATTGTTATATTTCCTTTATGATTATTATCTTTATCACTTGAATAAACTAGCATAAATCTTTATTATTTAAGGTTAATTACACTTGCCTTTATAACTATTGCTCTTTTTTCACCGAAATAAGATTTTCCCCCCACCACTAAAATACCCTCAAAATTAGTACTTAACCTATTTTGTTGTAAATAAAAAAATAAAAGATATTTTAGTGAGAAAACACAATAGTTAAGGGTCCCTTTAATGTGAAACTAAATTTGGATGCTGAAATCTTATGAAAGGAAAAATAATTTGTTTTGAAGGCATCCCAATATTATACGTAGTCAAGATGGAGATGTTTATATGGAAATTTTGGAGGAAGACCGGACCTCTGCGTACACCATCAAGCAAGCGCTTCTCTCCGTGCAAGCGCTGCTTTCGCATCCCGTGCCGGACGATAACGAGGATGCCGTGGTTTTAGTTCAGGTTTGTGGTCACCAACATCATTCATTTCTCGTCTAAAAGCAAAATGTCTCTGTGGCTATGCACAGGTACAATAGGGGCAGCCCCAAAATGGAAAGAAACAGCCTTTTTGGGCTACATTCGCAGTGAATGTATCTGTGCACAGATTTTAGTTATAAATCAACTTGTCTTCATTTTTTTTTCCCGAAAAACAAATAATTTTCAATTATTAAATATGCACTTATATATGTAAACTCCAGAAACATAAATTTGAAATTTTGATGGATAGTGATGTAACTCTTGATTCATACACATAATTATCCATTCAGGTTTTTTTTTCAGTAATCTGGAAACCATTCTTCTTTTCTAGCAACTGCTCGATATTGGACTGTAGCTTCTGCTAGTACAACATCTACTGAACAAAAGGTATACACAGTAATATATGAGAATAATGGAGGAAAGGTGTCATTGGCGGGAATTTTCTTTTGTGGCGTCAAAAATATACACCCTCCATGATTTTATCCGACCATCGGCACACATCATCTTCATCATATAATATGTATATACGCCAAATTTCATGTGATTCTACAACTTTCTCACCGTTGAATTAACAATGTAAAAAGTTCTATTGTCGGTAAACCGTTGATTTTGCACCCACGAAATCAAGAGTGAAAAAGCGGTAGAATCGCATGAAATTTGGTGTATCCACGTCTTAGATAATAAGAAAGAAGATAATGGGTGCCGATCGGCGGAAAAAATGGTGGAGGGTGTATTTTTTCAAGGGCTCTTTCATATATGTGTGTGTGTGTGGAGAGAGAGAGAGAATAACCTGGGAGAGAGAGAATAACCTGGGAGAGGCCATAGGAGGGAATTTCCTCCTATAACGTCGAAAAAATACACCCTCACCCATTTTTTCCGACGATGGGCATCCATTATCTTCATCTAAGCTATGGATACACCAAATTTCATACGATTCTGTCGCTTTTCACCGTAGGTAGATTTAATGGGTGGAAAATTAATGGTTTACCTAGAATAGAATTTTTTATATTGCTAATTCAACAGTGAAAAATGGTAGAATCGCATGAAATTTGGTGTATTCACATCTTATATGATAAGGATGAAGATGATGGATGCCGATTGTCGGATAAAATGTTGGACAATTGATTTTTTTGACATCATAGAAAAAAGTTCTCTCTTATGACCTCTTTCCTCTATCATTCTCGAGAAAAATAATGGAGGAAAGGTGTCAAAGGAAGGAATTCCCTACTATGGGGAGAAAAAACACGCCCTCCATAATTTTTTTCAACGATCGGCATTCATCGTCTCTATCTTTATCATCTAAGATGTGGATACTGTTAGTGTATATGCCCTAGAGGCCATTACTGTATCATACTAGTTTGTATATTACTTAATGGAAGCTTGGGATATTCACCTTGTATAGACAATCTTACTCAAAATGGTAGTATGCTACTTGGTTTGTTTCTACTTTAATATGTGCATGTGTTTCTTTTAGCATATTGCTTATACATATTAGTAGAGCCCTTAGGGTCTTTGCTTGATTACCAGCGTTGTGATGGCAGTCACACTCGTGGGGGCTGGATAATCCACAAGCACATCCTTATACAGGTCCCTAGTCGTAGGACCATCGATACTCCGGAGTAGACTAGCGTATGCGCTTCTCATCCCAGCACGGGAGACGGTCTGTCCCACAGCCGTCAGTACGTCGTACTTGAGATGGTATGCGGGTGCTCGTTAGGTTACGAGTACACTGGACAGGACTCGTCGGGAACTGTTGGTTGGTATTATACCTATCGTCAGTTGTCAGTTCCCAGATGACATGAGTACAGCTTAGTCCGCTGACTTGACACTGTCACTTCGCCTTGAGTGTGTTCCCACTATACTTTGATTACTACCCTACCACGGCTCAAAGGAGTCGTGCAAACAGGTAATAGTTGGGTGCAGTCCCGAAGCACTTGGAGGCAGTAACGGTTAGACAGGATTCGTCTCTCCCGGTATTGGGGGTTGACATCGCGCTGTGTCTAGGAGAGCCATTACACGAGTAGTCCCTGGCCAGGGCAAGCGAGATATACTGGTAGGTTTCCAGTGTTATCTCAGGGTGTTCTGAGCTACACTCCGACACGACTTGTACCGCTATTAGGGGACTGACGCTTGCCGCCCCCTAGGCCCACCATGCGATGTATCAGACGAACAGACCGGACTGTACGAAGACTGTCACATTCAGGCTCAGTAGAAGTTCAGATGGGTTTCACCTCGTCCGTCTTCTTATCGGCATCTACCTGGGGGCCGTTACGCACAGCTAGTGCCGCTTGCGGTCTGTGGTTAAACCCACTGCCAGCGTAGTGTCGAGTCTTTAGAATCCCACACAGAGAGCTATTCGCCTTTAGGCAAAAGAGTAGAGGTCGCATGGTTTTGCGACAGGTCGCATGGTTTTGCGACAGGGTTCCGTCACATCCGCGCACTTGTGCACGTTTAGTGACCGGACAGTTATTACTAGCGGGCTTTGGTTTAAGCCGTATCCTAGTATACGTTTTGGGATTGATTTTATCTCGTTTGCATTCGTGTTCCTCGGAACGCGGATGCGGGTGTGTATGCACAGTTGACAAAGACAGAGGCAGAAAATTCTCATTAGGGTTATTGACTGTTGACCTTTGCTTAACCCTAATGAGAATTAGAAATATGGTTAATGATAATTAAGTATTATTGTGTCATGGTTGGGTTGAAAGGTTGACCTTGTTGACTTGTTGACCGGTTGACTAGGTTGGACTTGTTGACCACCATCATTACTATGGCTATCATTTCATGCAAAGACTTTAGGCTTGCTTATTTGTTCACACATTGCATTTAATGCATGAAATGATCTTGCCTTTTGTGAGATGATAACCATCACATAATACTTGATTATCATTATGGCTCATGATGCTTTTGGATTATGAGAGGGTGGATGAAAAAAGAGAGGCTCATTCTTTTCATTTGCTTTCTCTCTCTTGAGCTCTCTTATTCTCAAGCTCTCTTCTTCTTCCTCTTGCTCTCTCTCTAGCTCAAGGCAAACCATTCTCATGTGTTGAGACTCATTTCCTTAGAGATAAAAAGACACCAAAACAATTCTCTACTCATTCTAGTTCACAAGGCCTAGCAACCCAAGTGTTCTAGTTTCTTCAAAGTTCGAAGAAGAAGCCAAAGGTAGAAGATTTCGGGTGGATCCGTCTTCGGCGCGAGAAGACGACGAGGAGAGGCCGGTCCGTACACCACAAGAGTTGAAGACGAAGGAGTTCAAGAAAGGTATAACCCCCTAACAGAGTAAGTAAAACTCCTAGTTAGGTTGTTAGGTAGATTGTTTAATAAAGATCCGTATTTGTAGTCCATGTTACCACCTCTTGAAAAATCGTTTTTCACCACTTCCGCAAGCCCGTAAGTACCGGGAGAGGTAGTATGGACTTACAGTGGTATCAGAGCCTAGTTAAACACTATCTAACATGTTAGCAATGTAAGTAGAAGTTCGATCGTAGAAAAAGTCGCGAAAAACACCCGGATTATCAACTTTCTGTCGAATTTTTCCTCTGTTCCAAAAATAATAAATCATGCTTTAAAATTCGACTCAGGGTTTTTACATCTCACTGTAGAAAAATGGTCCAGAGAGCCCATCAAAGCGCCGCGGATCCGCGGCCGTGTTGACTCGGCCGTGGACTATTTTTCTTGCAGTGAGGTCCTGGGGGTGTTTTGGGATTTTTTCAATATGATTTTTATGCCCAGATTTTCCAGAAAGCAAAATTTGTTTTTGGGGCTTGAAAATCCGTATTTTTATCGAACTTCTAAAGACTAAGGCTAACGGGTTTATATCTGTGATGTGATATTTGTATTGAACGTCTGCCAATCGCTATATGTCGATTAGTGGGGGTTATACAAATCTGTGATCTGTGATGTTGCTGGTATGTGTATATGAATTCATTGGATTGTCGCGGGTGAATAGCCGGGGGGATATGAGACGAGAGTTTTCTTTTCTTTCCATTCATGTAAATTTGTAAATTGATGTAATATTATTTGTATGGCCGCACAACCGGGTCGGGGTTGTAGCCGTCATTGTATAATTTCTTTTTACTGTTTTTGCTCCTAGGATAGACCCATGGAGGGGGTACACAAACTACCGGGTATCCCGAAGTGCCGAGTGGCCTACTCACGGTGTTGAGGGAGGTTGCTTCGCTTCGGGTACTTGGCGGGTAGTTTGCCGCACCCGTAGGGGTCTTGGGTGGGGTATTGGCTATTCACAGTGACCGTGTAATCTGTTTTTCGTTACAGGCTCGTACGAATTGCGGATTCCTAGTATATCCAATGTGTTCATCTGTGATCTGAAATGGCTATCATTGCAATATATCTATATATGATATTATTTAGGCGTTGCTTATGTTCTTCAGCCGCGCTAGCCCAGCCCCCGCTCTGTCGTTAGTTAAGTAACCTAACGGGTAATGACGGGGCCCCGTGGCGAATGCGAATGGCATAAGCGTACGTCATATTTTGGTTGTTTTCTGCAATGGTAGGATTAAATGATGGGACGCATTAAAAGAACTAATACAAGAAAATAAACCAAGTAAAAGTCGTTGGAACACTTTCAAAACCACTCGGTTCTTTTCAAAAACCAGCTTTTAAATGCGGAGCTTGAGCCACTCCTTTTAAAAGCTATCTCGTTCCATCGATTATATCAAGTTCACTACGTTCACGGTTTAGCCAAAACCATTCGTAGCCCTCCATCATTTCAGTTAAATATTCGGTAGTATTCAAGGTATGTATTTTGACCTTACGCCAAGGCATAGTGATTGGTAGCTACCGGATATTTATCTGCTGCATAGATAGAATGCGTTGGTTTGGGACAGCCGTACTGCCATTTTGGCCTACGTCAAGGATAGGTACGGGTGGGTTCAAATCAACCTGGATAATGATGGGTAGAACTTGACATGTGACTTATGACATTTTGACCTCACGCCAAGGTCATAAGAGCATGGGGCAAAAATCCACATCGGGAGTTTCATAAGTACTGAAACTTGCTAGTGTTGCATACCATTTGGAGTGTGATGATTCTGGTAGGATTCCTTCAGTTTCGTCACGCGATGATATTTGGATCCCGATCCTACTGTGAGTATATGCTACTCCTTGGGAAATTTCTCACTAAACGATCAATGCTATAAACCTAGTAGGTGTCTAGAAAGGTGTTAGCGGGGCTACGCCCCCAGGGAAAAGAGGTTCTTAAATTAAAGAACTTCGCGAAAGCGTTGGAAAACCTCCCTCGAAGTACCGACACTGGCATGGCTGAACGGTTAACCAAGTATTATGCGGTGAGATTGATCCCGACTAATTCTTCCTTTATGGTTTGAGGAGGGATTCGAGAAACAGTGGGAGCCATCCTGTTTAGACAAACTAAAAACCACTCTAAACTTGCAAGAGTATCATGCTAAAGTGTTTCTTCTCTCTCTCCTAATTACAGCGACCAATCGACATGACCGGACTTAAGTTATTACTAGATAAAAACATACTGACAGGGCCAAATTACAAAGATTGGCTCAGGAATGTCAAAATGGCAATCACTTATGACAAGTTAGGGTATCTCCTTACCACCAAAGCTCCCCTTGTCCCAGGTCCCAAAACCAGCGTCGCGGATAGGGAAATCCGTAAGACGTGGGAAATCGATTGCGCGAAGGCCAAGTGCCTCGTGCTTGCCTCTATGGACAACGAACATCAGAGGAGGCACGAGAATATGGACCTCGAATCCATATTTCTTCAAACAAAAGAACTGTATGGAGAGCAATCTCGTATCGCCAGATACGAAGTGTCGAAGAAGTTGTTTTCGGCAAGATTGGCCATCGGATCATCGGTAGCGGAACACGTGCTTAAGATGATTGGCTACATAGAGGAGCTCGCGGACCTTGGGACCACGTTGGAGAATGGGCTCTATACGGACTTGATTCTTCAGTCCCTTCCTTCCACTTACGCCCAGTTCATCCTAAATTTCAACTTGCAAGAAAAGGAAGTTGAACTTTCAGAGCTCCTCAATATGCTGAGGAGTGCAGAGGGCACCCTACAGAAAGGTAGGGAAACATCCACTTTGTTTGTAGGAGGATCTTCCTCTTCTAGGTCCAAGGCGAAAGCCAAGGGAAAGAAGAAGAAAACCCCCGCCAAACCAAGGGGCGGTGTTAGTAAGGTGGATACGAAGGGAAAGGCAAAAGCAACAAAGAAAGCAGGGAAGCTTGTGGATAAGGAAGAATGCTTTTACTATCACAAGAGTGGACACTGGAAGAAAGATTGCAGGGCTTGGAAAGCCAGAACACAGGATCTGAAGCAGGTTGCGGCTTCAGCTTCAGGTGTGTATGTTATTGAAAACTGTCTTTCAATAAACTTTACTTCCTGGGTATTGGATACCGGATCAGGATCTTATATCTGCAATTCTTTGCAGGCACTGAGAAAGCGTAGGGTTTTGAAGGCAGGTGATATGACCCTCAGAGTTGCAAACGGAGCTGGCATGGATGCTGAATCCGTGGGGGACTATCACCTGGGCTTGTCAGATGGACACGTTTTGGTTTTGCGTAATTGCTATTTTGTACCCAATACAACTTGTAATATCATTTCTGTATCTTTATTATCTAAAGAAGGTTATGAATTTGCATTTGTAAGTAATGTTGTGAACATTCACCTTAATCAAGTTCTGATTGGGTCAGGTACATTAAGCAATGGTATATACGTATTAAACCAACCACAGATTTTCAATGTCCAGAATACACACAAAAGAAAGTCTCCAGAAATCAATCAGACTTTCTTATGGCATTGTAGACTGGGTCACATCAATGAGAGAAGATTGACGAAGTTACATACAGAAGGATATTTGGATCCGTTCGAATATCAATCGTATGCCACTTGTCAATCCTGTCTCAAAGGAAAGATGACAAAGACTCCGTTCACTGGACACGGAGTAAGAGCGAGCGAGCTCTTGGGACTCGTACACAGCGACGTGTGCGGTCCAATGTCTACACATGCGTGAAGCGGTTATTCTTACTTCATTACTTTTACGGATGACTTTTCAAGGTACGGTTATGTCTTCTTAATAAAACATAAATCCGAAGCCTTTGGAAAATTCCAGGAATATAAGAATGAAGTAAAAAAACAAACAGACAAAAGTATCAAGACACTGAGATTTGATCGAGGTGGTGAATACTTGAGTGCCGAGTTCCTGGATTACTTAAAAGAGAATGGAATTCTCTCTCAGCTTACTCCTCTATACACTTCGCAATATAACGGTGTATCGGAGAGACGGAACCGAACCCTATTGGATATGGTACGGTCCATGATGAGTAACGCTGAGTTACCGCGATCATTCTGGGGGTATGCGCTAGAATCAGCCGCATACCTTTTGAACCGAGTTCCCACTAAGACTGTGCCTACCACACCATATGAGATATGGAGTGGGAAAAACCCTATTTTCAATATCTGAAGATCTGGGGATGTCCGGCTTTTGTCAAAAAGCAGCATGCGGACAAACTCGAGGCACGCTCAGTACTGTGCAAGTTTGTGGGATACCCAAAGAACTCCAAGGGATATCTCTTCTATTACGCAGAGGAACAAAAGATCATTGTTTCTCGTAATGCCTATTTTCTGGAACATCAGTTCTTAGAAAAGGAAACAAGTGGGAGCGAAATAGAACTGGAAGAAATTCCAGAACCACAGACTATTACTGAAAGCTTAGTAGAACCAGAGGGTTCAAAAGAACATGACATTCCTACGCCGCTCCGCAGGAGTAGTAGGCAGTCTCATCCGCCCGAGAGATACTACGGTTTTCTCATAGACGGGGATAGAGAGGATTGCATCATTGACAGTGATGAGCCTACTAGCTTCCAGCAAGCCATTCAGAGCGTTGACTCGGTAAAATGGCTGGATGCAATGCGGACCGAAATGGAGTCCATATACACCAACAAAGTATGGACGTTGGACATTGCTCCAGATGGGGTAAAACCCGTAGGATGCAAGTGGATCTTCAAAAGGAAGATTGGTGTAGATGGACAGGTTGGGACCTATACAGCTAGACTTGTTGCAAAGGGTTTCCGTCAAAGACCTGGCTTGGACTATGACGAAACCTTTTCTCCAGTGGCTATGCTGAAATCCATTCGGATCCTTCTTGCCATTGCTGCCTTCCACGATTATGAGATCTGGCAGATGGACGTAAAGACTGCTTTTCTAAATGGAAATTTAGAGGAGTGTGTCTATATGGACCAGCTAGAGGGTTTCATTCAGAGTGGGAGCAGCGGAAAGGTGTGCAAGTTGCTTAAGTCCATCTATGGACTGAAGCAGGCGTCGCGGAGTTGGAACATCTGTTTTGATGAGACGGTCAAAGAATTTGGCTTTATCAAAAATCCAGATGAACCATACATCTATAGTAGATTTGTAGCGAGAACTGTAGTATTCCTCGTTTTATATGTAGATGACATTCTCTTGATAGGAAATGACATTCCTATGCTACAATCTGTCAAAGGGTTCTTGTCACACAGGTTCTCCATGAAAGACCTGGGTGATGCCTCATACATTCTGGGGATCTGGATCTATCGTGACAGATCCAAGAGGATATTAGGACTTTCACAGTCCAGGTATATCGACACCATACTGAAAAGATTCAGTATGGAAGATTCTAAGTGCGGTAATCTACCGGCTTGTCATGGGATCACCCTCTCCAAAGAGATGTCTCCCAAGACTGATTTGGAAAGGGATCGCATGTCTATTATATCCTACGCTTCTGCGGTAGGCTCTATAATATATGCGATGTTGTGTACTAGACCGGATGTAGCTTATGCACTGAGTGTAGTAAGCCGGTATCAGTCAAACCCTGGGGAGAAACACTGGATAGCGGTAAAGAACATTCTCAAGTACCTGAGAAGGACTAAGGAAATGTTCTTGGTGTATGGTGGAAAAGACCTCCAGATTGAGGCCTTTGCTGACTCCAGCTTCCAAAGTGACAAGGTTGATTCCAAGTCCATATCGGGCTTTGTCTTTACCCTCAACGGAGGGACGGTGTGTTGAAAGAGTTCCAAACAGGAAACCGGTGCTGACTCGACTATGGAAGCGGAATATATCGCTGCATCTGATGCCGCAAAAGAAGCCGTCTGGATGAGGAAGTTCTTGAAAGAACTTCAGGTGGTTCCGTCCATTGTTGATCCAATACCTCTGTATTGCGACAACAACGGGGCTATAGCTTTAGTGAAGGAACCCAGGTCCCATCAGAAATCCAGACAAATCTTGAGGCGGTATCACCTGATCAGAGAGATCGTGGATCGCCAGGAGATCGAGGTTCGGAGGGTTGCTTCAGAAGATAACACTGCAGATCCATTCACCAAGGCCTTGCCCCAGACTCAGTTCGAGCGGCTGATCGAGATGATAGGTCTTCGATACGCCGGTACATGGCCTTAGTGCAAGTGGGAGATTATTAGTGTATATGCCCTAGAGGCCATTACTGTATCATAGTAGTTTGTATATTACTTAATGGAAGCTTGGGATATTCACCTTGTATAAACAATCTTGCTCCAAATGGTAGTATACTACTTGGTTTGTTTCTACTTTAATATGTGCATGTGTTTCTTTTAGCATATTGCTTATACATATTAGTAGAGCCCTTAAGGTCTTTGCTTGATTACCAGCGTTGTGATGGCAGTCACACTCGTGGGGGCTGGGTAATCCACAAGCACATCCTTATACAGGTCCTTAGTCGTAGGACTATCGAGACAGGGCATCGATACTCCGGAGTAGACTAGCGTATGCGCTTCTCATCCCAGCACGGGAGACGGTCTGTCCCACAGCCGTCAGTACGTCGTACTTGAGATGGTATGCGGGTGCTCGTTAGGTTACGAGTACACTGGACAGGACTCGTCGGGAACTGTTGGTTGGTATTATACCTATCGTCAGTTGTCAGTTCCCAGGTGACATGAGTACAGCTTAGTCCGCTGACTTGACACTGTCACTTCGTCTTGAGTGTGTTCCCACTATACTTTGATTACTACCCTACCACGGCTCAAAGGAGTCGTGCAAACAGGTAATAGTTGGGTGCAGTCCCGAAGCACTTGGAGGCAGTGACGGTTAGACAGGATTCATCTCTCCCGGTATTGGGGGTTGACATCGCGCTGTGTCTAGGAGAGCCATTACACGAGTAGTCCCTGGCCAGGGCAAGCGAGATATACTGGTAGGTTTCCAGTGTTATCTCAGGGTGTTCTGGGCTACGCTTCGACACGACTTGTACCGCTATTAGGGGACTGACGCTTGCCGCCCCCCTAGGCCCACCATGCGATGTATCAGACGAACAGACCGGACTGTACGGAGACCGTCACATTCAGGCTCGGTAGGAGTTCAGATGGGTTTCACCTCGTCCGTCTTCTTATCGGCATCTACCTGGGGACCGTTACGCACAGCTAGTGCCGCTTGCGGTCTGTGGTTAAACCCACTGCCAGCGTAGTGTCGAGTCTTTAGAGTCCCACACAGAGAGCTATTCGCCTTTAGGCAAAAGAGTAGAGGTCGCATGGTTTTGCGACAGATCGCATGGTTTTGCGACAGGGTTCCGTCACATCCGCGCACTTGTGCACGTTTAGTGACCGGACAGTTATTACCAGCGGGCTTTGGTTTAAGCCAGATCCTAGTATACGTTTTGGGATTGATTTTATCTCGTTTGCATTCGTGTTCCTCGGAACGCGGATGCGGGTGTGTATGCACAGTTGACAGAGACAGAGGCAGAAAATTCTCATTAGGGTTATTGACTGTTGATATTTGCTTAACCCTAATGAGAATTAGAAATATGGTTAATGATAATTAAGTATTATTGTGCCATGGTTGGGTTGAAAGGTTGACCGTGTTGACTTGTTGACTTTGTTGACCGGTTGACTAGGTTGGACTTGTTGACCACCATCATTACTATGGCTATCATTTCATGCAAAGACTTTTGGCTTGCTTATTTGTTCACACATTGCATTTAATGCATGAAATGATCTTGCCTTTTGTGAGATGATAACCATCACATAATACTTGATTATCATTATGGCTCATGATGCTTTTGGATTATGAGAGGGCGGATGAAAAAAGAGAGGCTCATTCTTTTCATTTGCTTTCTCTCTCTTGAGCTCTCTTATTCTCAAGCTCTCTCCTTCTTCCTCTTGCTCTCTCTCTAGCTCAAGGCAAACCATTCTCATGTGTTGAGACTCATTGCCTTAGAGATAAAAAGACACCAAAACAATCCTCTACTCATTCTAGTTCACAAGGCCTAGCAAGCCAAGTGTTCTAGTTTCTTCAAAGTTCGAAGAAGAAGCCAAAGGTAGAAGCTTTCGGGTGGATCCGTCTTCGGCGCGAGAAGATGACGAGGAGAGGCCGGTCCGTACACCACAAGAGTTGAAGACGAAGGAGTTCAAGAAAGGTATAACCCCCTAACAGAGTAGGTAAAACTCCTAGTTAGATTGTTAGGTAGATTGTTTAACAAAGATCCGTATTTGTAGTCCATGTTACCACCTCTTGAAAAATCGTTTTTCACCACTTCCGCAAGCCCGTAAGTACCGGGAGAGATAGCATGGACTTACAGATACACCAAATTTTATGGGATTCTACCACTTTTTAACCGTTGATTTAGAGGGTGCAAAATTAACGGTTTACCGACAATAGAACTTTTTACGCTGCTAATTCAACGGTGAAAAGTGGTAGAATTAAATGAAATTTAGTGTATCCACATCTTAGATGATAAAGATGATGATGATGGATGCCGATTGTCGAATAAAACGCTGGAGGATGCTTGTTTTTTAACGCTATCTAACCAAAAGCCTCCTAGGCACTCCCTCCCTCTCTCTCTAATGGAGGGAAGAGGTCCTAAGAGGCTATTTCGTTAGATGGCGTCGAAATCTAAATCCTCCACTATTTTATTCACACCATCCATCTTGGTTTCTCATCGTCTAATATATCGATACACCAAATTTCATGTGATTTTAACACCTTTTCACCGTTGATTTAGTGGGTACTAAATTAACAGTTTACCGACAATATAAATTTTTACATTGCTAAATCAACGGTGAAAATGTGTTAAAATCACATAAAATTTGGTGTTTCGACATATTAGACGATAAAGATCAAGATGGGCGATATCGATCGTCGAATAAAATGACGAAGGATGTAGATTTCGACGCCACCTAATGAAAAAAGCCTCCCGGCCTCTTTCCTCCAGTATTCTCTCTCTCTCTCTCTGTGTGTATCACCCCAAAAATTTCAATATTCCTAAATTTTCACGTCTAAAATTTTATATTTCTAAATTTCACCCCTAAAATCATTAACTTCGAAAATATCCCCCTAATCAGTTTAACTAAGCATCTGAAGAGATTATTCATCTTCTCGAGTTAGTCATCTTCTTCTCCCTCTAATGCTACAAATTGTCTCTAGGGTTAGGATTTTTTTCTTAATTTTAAACTTGGGATTTTTCTTTAGACAAAAATTAGAGCATTTCCTCACCCATTCTTGTGTGTTGACACAAGAAAGATTTTGTTCCTTCATGGTATTACATGAAAACCCTAGATCACAAAAAATTGGGAGGAAAACACTTTAATGCAAAAATCTAGCTTTAAATCAAAATTTTGAATCAGAAATCTAGAACAACCCTACAACCATGCCAGGAGCTCGATGCCTCATATCTTGAATTCTGTAGCAAGAGAATGCAGCAACTAACCCTAATTAAATTCTAACAAAAGATGTGATAACATGGGTTTTTTTGGTTAACGGTGTAGTTTTACAGGTGAAATTTTAAAATATGGATTTTTAAGGGGTGGAATTTAGAAATATTGAAGTTTTTGGGGTGAGATATAAAAAAAACCTAATTTAAATTCATGGTCTCTCTAATGTCTGTAAACTTTTATTTGCAGGTTCAAAATTTGGTTGAGATGGGATTTGCTGAGAATATTGTGAGGAGCACAATGGAAACAGTCAATGGCGATGATTATATGGCTCTTGATCAGCTTTGAATTAATTAGCTCTTCATAAAAGAAAAAGAAAAGGAAAAAGGAAAAGCAAAAACAAAAAGGAAAATAGAGTGGATGTTAGCCAATATTTTTAATTTTATTGCTTGTTGAATGATGGGGGTATACGCATGTAGCCCGTATTTTAATTTTATTTGTTCTTCTTACTCTCAAGTGAACTATGGGAAGCTTTTTACTCAGTTGAATATTATTAGAAGATGTTGCCATGAGAATGCCCTGTGTTATGTCTGTTGTATGCATGATGAGTATGAGCATAAGAGGTTTCTACTATGCCAAATTTTTCCCCCCTTCTTTGTATTCTTTGCGAGTTTTTCAAACCTAGCTTGCATGCCTTCTTTTTCAGGGTTTTTCTTGGGTGCTTCCTACCTTGCACCTTGTAAGGTGTGAAAGACTCTTTTTCATCTGTAACCATAGCTAGTCTACGAAGGACAGCGACAATTGGTCCTCTCGTTTTCCTCTCACTATTCAACTGAGAATAGAGAAAAAATTGTGTATAAGCTTGATTTTTCTTCTCCAAAGTTCTTCGTTAACTTCTACAATTTTTAATCGTTAAAAAGAAAAAACAAAACAAAACTGCTTCGCTTTAGCTAATGCAACTATATGGAAGAAAAATTATAATAAAAATTCATATTTTGACATTTAATTCTAAAATCAGATCTCAAAATAACATAATTGTGATTTTTTGACTAGTATATTAAAACAAGAACTTTAACTAATTATTTCTAAATTGATTTTGCATAAATTTGATAACAGAGCAGCTATTTAGGCACTCTCTTTGTTTCTTTTTCATTTCAATAATTTTCAATTACTATTTTGATGTAGAATCCTTAAAACAAGTGCTGGTTATGGTTGTATTATCTTTGGGATTATATACTGCAGAAGTCTGGATGCAACTGGATTCGGGGACTTTGCTTATCATTATAGGATGGGATTATGTTGAAACATCTTCTCTCCACAGGTGCCACTATAGCCTGCCTGGAAATTCTGCTTCCAACATATTTACTCGACAAGAAATTATTGCTCATATGACTACAAATTGGACAATGTAGGTAAAGTATTTCTGTAAAGTATTAATGGCACAGTATTGGTTAATTTTAGCAGTTATACATGAGAATATTTCTCTGCCATTTAAGTAGGATATGCATGAAATTTCCATGGAACTTGGACTAATTTTTCCTGTTACCAGGTGTCATAGGGTTACAGATCAAATTGCAGCTGTCATCTCAACAAATCTGGAAAAGCTAATAGCAAGTTCATTTCAACACTCAAAAATTGACCTGCTATGTGCACACCTGTACACAGTTTTTTTCCAGTCGATCATCATTGTAATATATGGAGGAAGATTATTTGGATTTAGATTGGTGCATTATTTGTATTTTTGTTTTAATAGCAACCTGTACCCAGCACAAGGAGATTAACGTTGGGGAAATGACGTAAGAATGCACAGGTCAGCATGTACACTAACTGAATAAGATTTGCTGATAACTTTGCAGGTTTCTGAGGGGGTGATCATGATATACCTGCAATAAAAAATCATAAATTAGCGAAATGCAGCAAATGATATAATATATATTGGTCCTGATATTAAGCTTGTAAAAATTTTATACATATCAAACTATGTAGATAAATTCGAAATTACAGCAGCTGAATTGTCACGCAAACCTAAACTATGCTCAAATGCTTTCCAAACAATAATGATAGTATCTCAAATTTTAGACACATTTTGGTTATTGACATTTGATCAAGGGAACGTGTCTAGTGTATAATAAAGCGATATTGAACTTTCCATCAAGTGTGTAGCTCAGGCTTACGAATTCATCTCATTTTACATGCTGATTGATATGTGATTGTCGGTTAAACCATTGATTAATAATCCATGACCTAGTAATAGCTTTAAAATCTTTATCAGTTAGGTGCATTATTCGCATTCGCGTGATTTAATTTTTTTGAAGGAGAAAGCAAGCTAAGACGCCTGACTCAATAAGATAAATTAAAATAAAATAAAATATTTACAAGATTGTGCCTCGAGATAAATGGTAAGCATTTGAACTATATTTACAAGATTCGCATGATTAATTAACGAAAATTATCTTTTGATGTCAATATTCTACAAATGTAACCATCTTTTCCCGTATTCCCACTATACTGTGAATATGCAGTCTCACATACCGCATTTAGAACACATTATAAAACCTAACAAAATAGCGGCCTAAAATTGTAACAACTGAATGGGCAAACTTTTCGTCCCATTGGCAGTATGATTTTGACCACTCTTGTTTTAAGATTTCTATTTAATTTGATAAACGATCTGCTTGGTTGGCCAACTGAATGCTAGAAGCGTGAAATCCTAGTGTTTCAGCTCAGTTTTTTCCCCTCCACTCAGAGACTTCCATCATAATGCTGAAACTGGTCAGGATCTCAGAAGGCTCGCATAATTTGGTTTAGACTATATATTTTTAGGGCAATTTTCTCTAGGACCGATCATGCAAAACAGATACCGAGACTGTCACTAAGTGTGGATCACAGTCAAATTAACGGACATTGGATTTCAGGTAAATGGTTAAAGTTATGTTTGCACAAGGAGCACATGCAGGTGTTGTCCAGATGTAGATAAATAAGTGTGCTACTATGAAATTTACATTTTGGTCAGCTGTGCTAAATAATTAAGTTGACAGAATGCTACAACAAGAAATTCCAGTTGGCAGAATATAGAATTACCAGCTTCAAAGTTTCTTCTTTCTGTAGTTACTTCAGATAAGGGGGAGGTTGTTTAAATTCTCTCAGGATGCCCACGTACCTTTGCGATAATTGTTTGGTTAATTTAAGAAATCATGGTCTTTTCTCATGTATATATTATTTAATTTTTCTCAGATAAATACGATTTACCATATGTCCACAATTTTTGCTGCACAACCCAACGGATCCCAAACAATGAAAATGCTTGGAGCATTGCGAAATAAGCAAGGGCCAATGGTTACCTGTTCAGAATCTCCTACAATCATGTCAAACCAAGGTTTAAAATCTCGGTAAACGGTATCAAGTATTGGGCGGTCATGTTTGGGATTGGAATTGCCCATCTTAGTTGTCTTAAATCGAAAATATTAGATTTTATACTGTTTGATCAAAACTAAAAATTATGAAATCCTTTAAATAAATAGTGCAAGCAACTATGAACAATTTAATAAATTCTTTAGAAATCAATGATGTCTAAAAATGGTTGTTTTAATACTTCATAAATGTAACTCAAATATTCTTTGATATATAGTTTTAGTAATTAATTTTAAAAAAATTGTAACCTAATAAACCCACTAACCCAACAACAAACTTAATACTAGAACCCTACTAAATGGAAAACCCAAAATAACTCAATATCAGATGTACGATATCGGACGGTATCAATATGAGAACTTGGACTGTAGTTATTTGGATCAGAAATGGTCATCTTGGGTCGGAAATGGCCGAGATTTCAAACCATGGTCAAAACCTATTTTTTGCAACCTTTTGCATGTCACTAATTTAACATAATTAGTGGGTTGCATGGCATACACATAATTGCATATAAGTATAACCATTAATAAAGTCATAAAGTAGCACCAAGGTATTCCAAATTAGCATGAAAAGGTGAATTTGAAACTCTGTGACATCATGATTGAATAAGAGTACATCTTAGGTGGTGCCAACTTATAATTTTGACAAGAAAGTAGAATTTCCGGGAAAGCATAAGATATCTTCTAGCTGTTTTAGTTTCTTTAAAGCTCTGCGTTCTGACTTCTATAATGAGAGACTGAGAAATGATGTATGGACGGACATTTTATAGTCTTAGCGTTTCTTTTTTATTTTATAATTAGTTTCTAAAAAGTCTATAGTCAAATTAGGTTGTTAAAATTTACCTAATAGTAATGGGTTTATATTGGGTTGGAATCTTTGGATATTTTAAATTGTGTCGTGTTTTCCACTCACTCCACACCCCCAAAAAGAACCCCCCCAAAAAACTTGCACGATACCTCTTACCACTATAATTCAATCAAGATATATTTGTTTTAGAAGACTTAGTTTCAGATCCAAACCACAAATCGATTCTACACCTTGAATAACAAACTCATTCACTGTAAGAGTGTAAGATTAAAGCATAGCAGGTGGGAAAGATAAAGTTTATTATGTGTTGCTTGATGATTGGTATAAATGGATCATCAAGAGGGGGCAAGGATAAATTTCTTAAATCTATTCTGCTTGATATTCATTTCTAGTATCATGTTACATGCAAATACAGAAGAGTTCCATATTATATGCTCATAATAAGGAAATGGTGAATTAGGTAGAAAATTCTGATGTCTTCTTTCCAAAAGAGAGAAATGAATGCATCAATACGACCAATTACATTAGTTGCAAAACATATAACCAAGAAACATAACTAATATTGGCTCAGTTTTAGAGCGCAAACATGGTATTTAATAAAATAAGAGCAGTTTACTACAGTATTTAACAGTCCTCACCTTTAGGTTTAGTAGCCCGGGTAATTGAATCTGAAGCCAGTCGATTGATCGAGGGAGATATTGGCGTCAATGGAGGTGAAAAACCGCCGTCATTTATGTACGGAGCTGTTAATGTTGGTGTTCTTTGACCACCAGACGGGATAGAAAAACTACGAGCCATGGCCACAGGTGGCGTTGGTAGCGGCGATGCTTTCTGTGATGCAAGTGTTGGCTCTTTGGTTGCCGCATAAAATTCTTTACCCCTTGACACCAATGGGGCTGAATGCCCCACCAAATGTCTTGCAGGCTCAGCTGAAGTTGTTGGAGGTCTAGGAAGCTCGTGAAGCCCACTATGTTTTGGAGATAAGATAGTAGGAGGTGATGCATTTGGGGGTACTTTTGGAGAGGAAAATGGCTGAGCAGAAATAAACTCAGGTGCAGAAAATGATGGTTTGCTTAACCCAGCTTTGCTTGTGAGGGGACCTGAGTAAGCTTGTCTCTGGATCTTCTTAGTATCAAAAGAATTATTGAAATCAAACTTTGATAAAGAAACCCCTTCTGCTGACGGAAGCGGCAATCTGATAGGGCCACTATTGATGTTGCTCTCTCTGAGTACTGACTGTGGTTTTGGTATTTTGGTGGGGCTTGATTGTCCGTCTTTGATATCTTTCACAAGAGTACTTGGATTTGATGGGGAAGGTGATCTCTTCGCATCAGCTGGTGTTGGCAAAATATATGTGCCGGCCTTCCTTGCCAATGAAGGCGGCATCTGATTTATTCTATCAGCTGCTTCAATTTTATCGGCTAAAATCGGTGCTGATTGGCTGCTAGCCCATGACCTCCTATTGAAAGAAAGGAAATCTCTTTGGATTTTACCCAAATTTTCCTGTAGAGAGAAACTGTTGAAGTAAAGGAGAAATGGTTGTGTATATTTGACTCTTACCTTTCTTTCTCTTTTTTCCTTTCTTCCTTTCCTTTTTTTATTTATTTTATTCTGTCCCGGTGGGGTGGGGGGGGGTTGACATAGAAGTAAAAGAGTGGAGAACACATGGACCCGTTTGGGTTCGGGTAATAATAGTAGACATATCAGAATTAACATCGAGCCTGGCAAATACAAGCTTGGTGAACAAGTTGCATATTTTACAGCAATATGGGAATTCCTCTCCCAGTAGGAGAATGTGCCTAAAATCTCCCAACTTGCAGTTGCACAAGATACTATATTGCAGACTTATTAGTATGCAATAACTCAAATTCATGGCATAACTTATTATATATTAGAATTACATCTACTTTCTATGAAGAATATGCTTCCGTGCACATGCACAGAAACATATCCTGGGAACGCCCTCACAAGGGCAGGGGGTCTCACTTGCACCCACATGAGTGTGACCCACCCCCATCCTTGTGAGAGCGTTCACAAGAAATGTTCAGACGCACGTGCACAGGAACATTTTCCTCAGTTTCTATAATGTGGGTCAAATGATATACCATGCCCAACATGTGTAGCCACAAGCTTAACTATTCATAAGTTTGTGCATCTTAACTAAGCTTATGCTCCATAATAGATAGTAGCATATAAGATACTACATTCATATATGAAAACTGTGGAACTGCAACCCAACCAATCGATTTCTCAGACCTCATTCTACATTCAGAACTTCTGTAATGCCGATCAACATTTATGAGGTATCTGATGGGGTAACAAAAGAGCTGGAACTTGGCACAACAAATCAACAGAAAAAGGAAATCTGCAGCAAAAGGGCCAGCATTAACTTGATGGCTCTTTATCGTATATGCCTTAAAACAATATATATTCTTCTTGGAAACATGTTGTGTGATTATCAACTAAGAGCCATACTTATATATTATTGCAGGTGTGGATGTTCTGTGCCATAATAATCTATTACCCCAATATATGTCTTACCAATATCCAGTCGTTTACCATGCCAAAGGTACATTGACGAGAAAACATAACTAAAATTTAAGGCCAACTGCATTTCAAAGATTGGAAGAAGATGCATGACGTGAAACTGAAAGAAGAAAAATCAGCAGGGAGTTCCCAAAGAAAAACCAGCAAGGGAAACTAGTTAGCGACAGAGAGAAACATATAATTTCTCACCTCTGTTGAATTTCTGGACAATGAGACTTCCAGAATACGATCATGTTGTCCATAATCAAAGCTCAATTCCCCATTATCATTGCCATCATAACTATATCCATACTCATCATCTCCCTCGGTATAAACTTCAAGCCCACTGAACTGGTAATCAATATGTTCTTTTTTGGCAGCGACTTTAACATGTGGCTCAACCAATTCCAGAGACTTGACTCCTTTCTTAAAGAAATTTAACTGATGCCAAACAAGGAAAACACAAATTACATCAATTTATACTTCAATCAAACAAATAGATGTTCTTGGCATCTATTGGTTCAAGAAATAACCTGAGCAGCATGGTGCCGAGCAGCCTGCGTCAAAAGACTGCGGGTCTGTCCTTGCTTTAATGATTTTAAGTGAAAGACAAATAAATTTGCCTCCTCTTCATAGTCCTCTTTAGCTGCTTGCAATTGTTGTGATGAAAAACTTTCGCCTTTGGTGCTTCTTGACTTGCCCTTTTCTCTATGTGCCGCCAACATGGATTTATATAAATCTCTGAAATAAGATGACCAAATTTAAAAGAAGGTAGCTCTACAGCAGAAAAAGCAAACCATATTAGTTTCATACCGTTTATCATCACACTGATGCTTCATATCCTGCATTGGCAAGAACTCTGGTTAAAAAGACAATTACTTTTTGTCTTTTGTTGATTTAATAGAATGGTTTGCTCAAGGGGGGAAAAAACAACAATAAAAAATCTCCATGTACATTTATGAAGATCTCAGACAAGAGATGCCACAACCAATTTGTAGAATTGGTTTCCTATCAGCGATTAACATAAACAAGAAGCAAAAAGTTTGTCAAGAGTCGGGGTATATAAAATGCACTCGACCAAAGCATCTACAATTTTATCTACATCCTGGATGTTATTCTTATAACAATGAATAGCATATGTGGAAAGTGGAGGGTGGGCAAGGAGAAGCATGCTTGGACAAGGTTAATACCAGAGCAACTCTTTTGATCCAAACGAAATTTAAGTCTGAAAAAGGATAAAGTATTAAAAGTAACTATGAAGCGGAATTTATTTTTAAGTGGAGGTCGAGAAGATGCAAACTCTAGTCTGCAAGGGCCTACCTCCATGTAAAAATTTAACTTTGATGGAGTGTTTGGCTTTAGAGTTATCTAAACTCCAGAATGAGTGTTTCGGAGTTATCTAAGCTCCAAATTAAGTGTTTCCTTGTCGTTATTTTGGAGTTTAGAAAACTTTGGTTGAATTGGAGTTTAGAAAACTCCAGTTATCTCAACTTTAGAGTTTAGATAACCGGAAGGTTTTCTAAACTCCAAAATAAAAGCCAAATATGGCGCGATTAGGATTTGGAGTTAAGTTTAAGATAACTCTATGAAAGTACGGTTATCCTAACTCAACTCAATACCCAAACAGGCTCAATTTTTTTGGGATAAAAGCAGTGGGTCTAAACAGGCTCAATTGCATGGTGGTGCATGCCGTTCCATAACCTTGATAACCGCTAACCTATTTGGTGCTTATTGGCTTTTTCCCTTATGGCCCTTTTCTCAGAATTGTACTTAAAAATTATTTTTAAAAAAATGAATAAACCGGTTTGTAGACTGCCTTACTAGGAGTTAGTTGACAAGAGAGTCTGAAACACCTCGCCGTTTGCTTTTCCAGACTGAAATAATATTACAAATTTTATCATACAGGTAAATAGCAAGATAGCTGAATTCGTGGACTCCTACCTATTTCAACAGTCGCCATAATTAGAATGTATTAGATCACTGTTAACTCTGTATTAGCCTAATGCGTTTATATACAAAGATTTTCGATAGCTCCATTTTCAGAAAAAAGACAATTTTAAACACTGGACACAGTTCAGGGCGATCATGACAATTAACAAAATCTTACGAAAACACGAGTAACATATTCATTTATTATGCTCAAGTCACATGCAATTGCATCAGTTCGCCATATCAAAGGGATAACTAAGCAGCAAAATCTAGTCATAAAAAATATTCAAAATAAAGCACATAAATAGCAGATCAATTCAAAAGAGCAAACCTCCACAGTTTGAAGTTCCTTGAGAAGTGACTCAGATGGATTAGTAATTGTTTGGATGATATGGACACGCTGGGAAATGGAAAACAATGCAGTCATAGTGCTGATGCTAGAACCTTGGAAGATCATGATAAGCTTACAAGTGTATGGTATCTCTATAACACAACAATTGGACTCACATAACTATCGATAAGTTTCTGAAGTTCAAACTGCACTTTTCCCAGCATCAAGAAAACCTTACCTGCACATAAATGCAAAAGATAACCTAATGACTAAGGATGTTTGCGCATTTCAACAATCAACCCAAAAAAAAATCAATAGGTAAAAAGTGTACTTCTCAGCACTTTTCAGTATTGGTTTTCTTGAAGGGATAAATGCCTTCGTGTCATTCAGAAGCTTCCTTAAAATGTGATTATATATCCAAGCAAGACAACAAAAGAACTTTTTTTCCAAAAAAAAAGGTAACAAAAGAAGTTGCTAAGCTAAATTTAGATCCCGTATATATTTAATTGTTAAGTTTTTGCCGACAGGTCCATCAAAGACAGCCTCCAAAAGAGTCCCTCGAATAACAACTCATTCTACAGTCAGGATTGCATCAACTGTAGTACGAACCACAAATTTTATTTTAATTTTGTTCATGTGGGCGCCTTTAAAAATAATTCATGTACTGATCATATTTTATCAGCCGGCAAGGAAGACACGACACAATTGTTCTCACCAGTTGCTTCGCCATCATCTAGTGCAGTTTTCTCAAGTAGACAAGTGCCCATTTCCCGTAGGGCTTGTGAGAACTCTGCAAAAGTACACAGGTTGCAAGGCTTACAGAAGGAATGTCATAACTAAACTCTTTACATATTTATTGTGCATAGATACACAGATCTGGTTCATACTTATTAGTTATTAGTGTCATAGAAAAGTGATGACTGGGCAATATGATACTTTAACAATGGGGAGATGCAGAACAATCATAGTACCGATACCGAAAAGAGACCAGTAGCCAAGAATGAAGAGTTTGAGTTTGTTTCGTTGATCAAGAGAGAGTTCGAGAGAGTTCAATCGATGAAGGCTTGAAATCTCAAAGGAGAGATTGCATTATGGAGATATATTTATGCAGTAGAAGTAATGATAAATATTTGGAAAAATTACCCTATAAAAGCAATGCATGTATCAGTAATTTATTAGCATAAAAAAATTCATGTATGCATGACATCCAGAAATGGGAGGCATTATGTATAAGTAACTTATTAGCATAAAAAAATTAAGATTTGATAGATGAACATGTTTTGAAGAAGAGCTGGTTTCTAAAGTATGCATAACATCCGGAAACTGCTCTAGTTAATTTTAAGATTGCAATTGACATACAATAGAGATTTTTCATTTTTCCTTTTTAAAACAAGATGACTGTCATCTAAATCTTTTCCCCTCAAAATGGGCTTGACTATGTGATGAGGAATTAGTTGATGGTTCCGTCCTGCGTCATTATGCAACTCAACTTGATCTTGAGAAGGCTACTTTTAGATAGAAGATTTAAACTTCAAAAAGAAATGGAAATTGCATATATCATGCTTTATTATAACACTACCAGCACTTAGCCATTAGTAATCTCTAAACTGGCTTATTAAAACCTGACATTCTTGAATTGGCCGTCGAGAGGGTGCAAGTGCTATTTCAGTTCGTATTCATACTGACTCGAGGCGTTGGACGCGAATAAGGCGGTCAAGGGTTATAAGATATAGATAAAGTATAAACGAAAGGTGTTACCATGGTAGTGCAATTAGTCCCAAAGATAAATAGAGTTACCCAAATGAAGGTGAGCACAAGATCAATGAAAAATGGAAGTACTTAGGAAGTCAAGGCTGGAGATGATATATCTCAAAATGAATTGAACAGAACCTTGACATAGCCTACACTGCAGATAATATTTATGCCAATGCTGCTTGAATTCATGAATTATTTTATTGTAAGATATTTGTTCCTTACGAATATTAGTTTTTAACTTTATAGGAAGCAAAAATCCCTAAAAGAATTCAATTTTAAAATTAGAAAAAATACCATATGCACTATTTGCAATGGCAGCTGCTGCAGTAAGCAAGTTATCATAGCAGTTCCTCATGTCCACCATGTCCTACAAAAGAAAAGAATTTAAATGTTTAATTGAAAGCTGCATGCAGGAAGGGTATATGCATAAGGTAAGTCACAAATACACATTTAACATAATTGTAGGGCAATCTCAAGACTTACAGTTCTTGTTAGTCAATTTATTTCAAACCATTCTACAACCTATGCATTATTGAGAATCTAGAAAAAAAAAACATACAAAGAAATTTTATGCCTGGTTACAAGAACAGACAGCAACAAACGTTTATCCAAAACGTTTGGGGTGGCTAAATGAATCATTTTCTTCCACTCAGCTCCGTTAAAGGCCATCTCCTTGATTAATTTGGTAACTATCATTATGAGTGCCTCCAACAATGTATGTTTAAGTGTACTTTCAGTCATACAAACATGCAAATATGACTCACAACTTGGAACTGACAATGGCTAATGCTAAATATATCTGTTGCCTAACCACTTTATAGTTCACATCAAGACATGAAGGAAACATATAAAGAAAGAGCCTTTCGTTTTAGAGCTAACTAAGTTGGATTGTGAATACTTGCCAGAGACATAAATTGTGCAAACATAATAGGGTGAGCATGAAAAGCTTTAATCAAATGGGAAAATATTGTTGGCGGACTCCTTTTACTTTGTTGATGAATGTTCCATTCCATTTGTCTTTACAGTGAACAAACATGTCAAGTCGATCCTGAAGCTATTTGATTTCTTCCTTTTCCCTTTTCCATACAAGGAGAAACATGAAAAGGCATTTGCATATAATGGGATTATAGATCACCGAGGACAAGGTTCCAAGGTTCTTAGTTGCTCAGGTACTAACTCATAGTTAGGTCCATAACCTAACTATATTGGACAAATCCGTTGTGAAATTTGTTTGACTACTCATCTTGAATTAGAACTGGTTTTACAAGAATAAAGTTTAAAAAAAACTATCATGGTCACATGCAGAACTTCTTAGTAAAGCATGCAGTATATGGAATATTACATGATACTATTCATGATAGAGTAGATGCCGGTTATAACTATTATACATTACGTCACAGGGCGACTTTGCTTAGCTTCGATGTTGTAAAAATCGTCTAGGCAGCCGCTTAAGCAAAAACAGCACAAGACCGCTATAGAGTGTTTTTCGTCACCCTATTGAGATAAGAATACACGCGCTTGTCAGGCGTCTACAGATTCCCCCATGCCTAGGGTAGGCTGGGGTTTATTAATTGCAGGGATTCAAATCTCAGGCAGCCGCGGATTAAACTACTGTTAATTACCACTCGCCTTTGGAGTGAGAGAACCTCCGATTGATAGATAAAACTGGTCATGCGAACTCAATGTGCAATATGCGTGTGTTGTGTTTTGAAGGTGTTTTGGACGTATCGGGGGTCTCGCAGAGTTTACGGGGTCTCGTTATGATGATAGCAGGCTGGGGGTCAAAGGGTCTAGCAGCAGCCTTGCGGGGTGTGGGACAGTGTCCCATTAGAAATTTTTTCTAACGGGAGAGGTATTTTTAGTGGGAAACGTTTGGAAAAAAGAAGGGTGGGTAGCGTCCTAAGGACGCGTGAGACAAAACGCGACCGTGGGCACCGGGTGGGGGCGGGGCCGGCGCGGCTGCGGGTGGGACCGGCGCGGCCGCGGGCGCCGGGTCACGTGCACGGCAGTTAGACGCCAGCGGGTCACGTGCACAGCCCCTGGACGCCGGCGGGAACACCAGCGGAAGAAAGGGCTTAGCCCCTGGACTGGGAGTTGAACTCCCGAGGGGTTTTGGAGTTAAACTCCTAGGGATGGAGTTAAACTCTTAAAAGGTCTGGATTTGCAGTAGAACTTTTTTGAGGATTTGGATCTTGGAGTTGAACTCCTCAAACATTGATTTGGAGTTAAAATCCTAAAGGATTTAGATCTTGGATGGTGAAAAGAGCTCCCTTTTCGTCCTTTTCGAGTCTTGGACTTCCCTAAAATGGGTTCCTTCTTCCTTCTCTCTTTTTGTTAGATATTGTAGAAAAGGGACGTTGAGAATAAAAGTTTTCCTTTTAGAGATTTGATAGGAAATATGAGCTTCCTTTCGAAAGTTTTATAATGAAAACTATTCCTTTTTTAGGAAAAGAAGAGTTAAACTCTTGATTTAATTCAAAAAAAAATGAAGTAGGTTTAGAACATCGAGAAAGGAGGGGGCATAGAACCCTAATATTTTTTGAAGGGAATGAATTCTTTTTTCATTTCATCATAATGTTGTCTTATATAGACTAACAAGTTTACACATAGCCCATTGGGCTTTACGACATGACATTTTATCCTTCTCATGCCTCGTGTGCTTATTTCTTTTTGCATATGAGCCATGGGCTTTACAAAAAAATTGGCTTTTTGCCCATTTACTTTACATTTATGTATGAAAATTACATCAAATTTATTTATTACAGAATTTTCTTCTTGACATGGGGGAGGCCGGCCTCTTCATGTTCGGGCTCGACTTGGGCATGGGCCCACTTGACCCGGGCTTACATTTATGTATGAAAATTACATCAAACTTATTTATTACAGAATTTTCTTCTTGACATGGGGAATGCCGGCCTCTTCATGTTCGGGCTCGACTTGGGCATGGGCCCACTTGACCCGGGCTTGGGCCCGCTTGCTTGGACTTGGATTCGGGCTCGGGCCCGCTTGACTTAAATTTGGGTTTAGGCTCGGACCTACTTTTCGGGCCATCTCGACCTTGGGGTGTAATTTTTGACCCCAACAGCCGCTACGTTTTTCACTAAGCAGTCGAAATAAACGGGTTTTGCGTTTAAGCGATCTGGGCCGCCTAGGCACCGACTTAAGCAGGGCCTAGACGGACGTTTAGACAGCAAACTCGCTTAATCATTTGACCGTATTATTCCAAATGGTCGAAATTGGTATGTTTTTATCCCCTCTACACGAAAAATGAATACCAAATCCAAATAGATTCTCAAATTTTCTCACTGGAGAAATTATCTTTCCACTCTAAGCATATTTAATTAAGACATTACGCACTAGGCGGAACCCCAACCTAGCTATTTTACAACCTTGTCGAGTTCATTTCATTGGTTTCACTTCTCGTAAGACAAAAGTTATAACATTTTTTTCCCTTTCAATTGCTAATGATTCTTGTCTTATTTTGTTTATAATTCTACATCTTCTAGCATTTATATTTTGTCTGTTATTTTGTACTAATTTATTAAATAATTAGACTAAAACATAAATAATCATAACATAAATTGTATAATAATTCCTGAAATACAATAAGTTTTAGGTCAAAATCAGATCAACATAAAACCTTGTATGGAAGTAAATCCTTATTTTCCTCAATTGCATATCCACCTAAATATCATTATCTCAACATATTACCATTAAAATAGGTTTAGCTATGCGATAATTTTCCATTTTAAAAAGGACCAAATGAAGATTTTGACCATCTTCCCACTCGACATCAAATTTTTTATTTAGGAATCAAAATACAGAAAAGTATAATCAGGTGAGGGGTTTGCCACAAAACCTCACAAAACCATTAGCAAGTAGGAAAACTACATATTGTTTCACTGCTACTATGAGCATCCCAAACATGTACTAAACTAAAGTGATCAACGAAAGGTGAAGATTGTTAAAGTTATTTTTAAAATATAATAGAGTTTAAACTTAGAAAAGAGTTGGAAAAATGATGGGCTTTTACACATGAGCTTTTAATGATAAGTAGGTCCAACAACAAGGCTCAAGCCTTGTTGAGATGCGACCCTTTATATTTTATACACATGTGTTTCTTTTGTTTCCAATGTAGGGCTATCTTTAAAATCCCATCATTTGATTTTTTCTTTCAACACTCTCCCTCATGTGTAACCATCACTTTTTCTCCACTTTCAACACTCCCCCTTATGTGCAACCATCACTTTTTTCTTTGGTGCAGTTGTCACGTGGAAAGTACAGCACTTAGTAGTATTGTCGGTTTGGATTATGTTGAGATTTTTTCGCCAGTTTCCAAATTGACATCGATTCGTGTTCTTATATTCCTGGCTGTTACCAAGGCATGGTCACTTCATCAGCTTGATGTGAAGAATATCTTTCTTAATGACGATCTTTCGGAGACTATTTATATGCAGCAACCTCCTGATTTTGAGCGACCGGAAGAGTATGGTTTGTCTCCTACATAAATCTTTATATGGATTGAAGCAGTCACCGCGTACCTGGTTTGAAAAGTTTAGTACAGTTCTACGACAGATTGGTTTCAAACGCAGTCGCGCCGACACATCTCTCTTTACACATAGTCGTTCTCAGGGCATGATGATTGTGCTGGTGTATATTGATGATATTATCATTACTGGAAATGATTCGACTAGTATGAAAGAACATTTGGCTTCACACTTGCATACCAAGGACCTTAGGCCACTTACATAATTTCTTGGAATTGAAGTGTCACGAAATGCTGGTAGATTACAGCTCTCAGTGCAAGTACACACTCAGTCTTCTAACTGAGACAGGATTTCTGGGATGTAAACCAGCAGATACTCCTATGGATTCCACAGCCGAGTTATCTCGATTGATCTCTCCCTCAAATCCTCCACTATGTGACTCAGGACGATATCGACGTCTGATTGGAAAACTTATTTACATCACTGTCACTTGTCCTGACATTGTCTTTGTTGTTAGCAAAATGAATCAATATATGCAGAACCTGACCTCTCATCTTAAGGCATTTGAAATATTCTTAGATATATCAAAGGTTCTCCAGGACAGGATCTTCTCTACAAACCATCATCTACGTTGTCGTCCATAGCCTTCGCAGATACTGACTTTGCTGGATTTATTTATTGATGATCGTCGTTCTATTAGTGGCTACTGTGTATTCTTGGTAAAAACTTGGTTACATGGGAAAGCAAGAAGCAGTATGTAGTGGATCGTTCTTCTGCTGATGTTGAATATAGATCTATGGCCCATACATCTATGGCCCATACAGTTGTTGAGCTGGTATGACTTACTTCCCCCGACAAATCTTAGGGTTTCCTCTTCTCTTTCGACTACACTTTTCTGTGATAACAAGGACGCAATCCACATTGCTAAGAATCCAATTTTTCATGAGAGGACCAAACATATCGAGATAGATTGTCACTTTATTCGTGACAAGATGACAGATAAGCTTGTTGCACTCCAACATGTTTACTTTTCAGCTCAACTGGCAGATATCCTTACCAAATCTCTTCCTCGACCGATTTTCACTTGTCTTCTGTTCAAGCTTGGCATGATTGACATCTACGCAACATATTGCGGATAAGTGTTATGAATATAATTAGTTATTAGCTTTAGTCCCACATCGACTATAATAGAAAAGGTGGTATATGACCGTCCCTATATATTTGTATGTAGAAACTCATGATTAAATATGCTAATAAAATATTTCTTCTTGATTCTTTTCAAAGATAATAAATTTCTACAGGAATTAAATCGTCTTCTAACAAAAACACAATCTACACCCGGGAATAAAATTCGATTCGATCTTATCCACTCAGCCCATCTGTCCTTCCACTCATTCTTAGATAATCCTTGGGCCAAGATTCCTTACAGCCTTAAAGGATGTGCAAGAGACGAAATTGACAGTCAAGAAAACTACATATAGTTTGAAATTTACACTCTTGCAACCAAGGAACAATCCCAATGTTCCGTTAACTATAGGGTTGAGAAGAATGGGCGAAGAAAATGAATTCCATGCAAGAATAGCATTCATTTCTGAAACATGGCAAAGAGCCATGCAAGAATTGCATTCATTTCTGAAACAAGGCAAAGAGCTGCACAAATACAATCAGACCTGGGAATATATTCGTCAGATCACTAAGGCCGGCTTTTGTCCCTGCTCAACGGGTGGGTCTTGCAGCAAATGAAATGCATTCATAAAATCTCTCAAGGAAAAGGAATTTTTCTTTTTTTCATTTGACCCAGTAATATATTTGGCCTTAATGCACTCAACTTATCTGCCTCAATTCACTCCCTAAAGATGACATGATGTTGCAGATGAGAGGCTGATATGATAGGCTCTGCTAGGGATATCAATTATTAGGATCTTTGATTATCCATAATTCCAGTGTGGCTTAGAATCTTAGGAAAAACGTTCAATTGCAAATGCTTTGTCGATCAACAATGATAGCTATGCAAATATGTTTCGGTGACAGTTAAGGATCTATCGCATACTCACAACAAAACTGTAACTTGATTTCTTAGGATTGTCTTTCTTAGTATAGCAAGAGTTTGCATCTTCAAGTAAAGGTCAAAGAAGATAGGAATCGGCATCTGATTTATATATTTTCATTAACACAGTTCTACTACATGATGAATATAGTGAAAGAAAGAAGGGATGTGCCGTTTCTAAGTTATGTCATGATTGTGAGTTGGTGTAAACCAAAAATAACTGCAAAAGCAGCGGAAACTAAAAGGTTATGAACAAATATATAGTGCATTTGTCATTCGTAAATACTCAGCTTTACCTCAAGCTAAACTATAAAGTCTAATGCAAACTCCACCATGTCAGATTAGTGTTAACACGATTGTCATTGAAGCTCCGTTTCTTTGGTTCATAACAAGTGTCTTTAGAAGCATCATTTATAGTTTTATGCCAGGAATGTGACATCATAATCAGCACTAAGAATAATGCTACAAGCCAAAGCATGTAGTTATGCTAAAACAATGGTGTTAATAAATTTATAAGCTAAATTTGGTAACTACAGGAACACAAAGAACTCCTGGCACCAAATGAAAGAAGCTATGGGCTAAATGTAGCTACCTTCGGATCTCAATCCTACGCAGTTACATAAATTTTAGTCAAAAACAAGGGAAAACATGAAGCCAGAGTGACATTGTTTCTGAGTCTCCTTACGCATCAACTCTACCTAAAATTTAACTACTTGAAGAAAATGTGTCCAAAACTTATCCAGTCTTCACACATAAAGTACATAATTTTTGTCATCTTAACTAATAGACCTAATGCAATGGCCAGTTCACTGCACAATTAGAGTTTAGTTCATAAATTTCCTCCAATTCGATCACGGATAAAAACAATTTACTGCAAGATTCAAGCTTTAACAAGAGATCTTGCACGATTCAACTGCTAGATCCATAAAACACGAGAGAGGGAGAGAAAGAGGGGGCACCTTCGATGCTTGAATGAGCTCGTCTTCGTGAGCTAGGGCGCGATTCTCTCGCTTCTCTCTGTGATCGTTCTTGCTGAGAGCCAATCCCCTCAGCATCTTGAAAGAAGGCTTCATCTCTCTCGATCGATCGATGGAAGTGTGAAACCCTAAGAAAAACCTAAAAAGCCAAGACTCTCCTTCCCCCTTTTTAGCATTCCCTCTCTCCCTCTCTCTAAATTTTTCCCGGTCAAAGCACGTACTTTATAATGCCAGAAGAAGCAAAGCACAAAGAGAGGGAATTTGGGGACGACTCGGGGGAAGTAGGTGAATGACAAATTGTCCGGCGGCTTTCTGACAATTGTGAATGTACCGCTGTGATCTGTGTGCCTCTCTAGGCCTAACGAAACCGAATTCCACTGTGGCAAGAGCAAGGAAAATCCATGAACCGAGCCGTGTTTCCACCCATTAAGGGTTGTTTGGTTGCAGGATTATGGAATTTGGATTCCAAAATAGTACGGTTGAAATTTCTGGATTTGGTAATTTGTTAGTTTGGTTGGTTTTGGATTCCTAGTATTGGATTTGTAGATCCTTGTAATCTTTGTTTGGTTGGTGATAAAAAGGTGGGATTTGGATTTGAGGATTTTAGAGAGAGATAGAGAGAGATAGAGAGAGAGAGAGGATTGTTAAATAAATAAAGTGCATGGGCCCCATCTAAAAGTACAATGAATAGTGCCAAATCCTTGAAAATTCTTGAAAACTTTTAGGATTCCATAATCCTTGTTTTGTGGTGGGACCTCCATAAAAAAACAAAGGAATCCTATAAATCCTAATCTTGCAACCAAACACAAAATTATGGAATCCTAGGATTCAACAATCCAAAATTCAAACCCAAACTCATAATCCTGCAACCAAACAGGCCCTTAGGAACTACATGATCACTCTAAGGACGTCTTTGGCAGCTACAGGTCTTAGACCAACTATTGAGTCTGTTCAATAAGTGGAACGTATCGGTTGTTCGCTCTTTTGGTTAGGCAGTGAGATCGAAAAGCTGAGCTAGGTTCCATCACGCTCTGCATGAAATGCATGGTAAGTCCACACAACAAACTAAACAGAGGCTCTCTATATGGTCCACAAATAATAGATAACGCCACTTCAGGAAAAGTTTGTGAGCCATGTTATAGGTGAATATCGGTTCTGCAGCGTTTAGGTTTGTTTGGAAACATAGTCCGGAAAACAAAGTTTCGTTTTGAAATAGCGTTAAAAAACGATAGCGGCTCGAACCTCTGCGAAAATCCAGTCATTTTGGAATTTAAGAAAATGGGGTTTCTGACTCTCAAAACTATCTGAATCCATAATTTTTAAAACTCTATTTTGGCTACCGAAAAACGCATCAGGTGCAACTTTTGGAGTATAGGTTCAAAACGATAGTGCAAACTGACCTCTGCTACTAAAAAATTCTGCTAAACCCCATCCACCTTTTGAGATTTATAAGATAACCCCATCGAACTTAAAAAATACTATAAAACCCCATTAAAAGCATCCTTGTAAAAAAATTTGAAAGGCGGTTTGTTAAAAAATATCATATTCCGTTCATTTTGAGTCTATTCAATTCACATGTAAGACATTTTGGGGTTATTTGATTTAATTGTGGCTTGTACGGGTTAATCAAATTAATGATTTCATACAATATTGATAGTTCGGTGGGATTTTATAGCATTTTTAAAGTTCAATAGGATGATCTCTAAAACTCAAATGATGGATGGGTTTAGTAAAATTTATATTTAAATCTCGTGAGACCAGCTACCTCACCCAACCCAGAAATCAGCCCAAGGCCTGATTCGTTGTCCAGCCGGGCTTCCAGTTATAAATTGGATTTAGGCCAGGACTGTGAGGTACTTTAAGAATTGTATAGGACATCTAAATGGACTTTAGCCTGCTAAGTTTTGACAAAGTAGACGATCGACCGTCCTTAACTAGTCCTGCGATAATTAATTCGGGAATCCAGGACATATTCATCGTTGAGATTCGGTGCTCCTAAGGTCGTTGAATGGGTTACCTCTAAGAGAGAAAGAAATAATTAATTTTGATAAAACTTACTGTCGGTCTCTTTTAGATATATGAAGGCAAATCGACAGTTCGATAAGAAATTTAGAGCCGAAGTATGTGCCAAGCTTTTTATTTCTGTACAAGAAGTTGTTACACAAAAGGATCATGCTACCGCTTCTGCCTAAGAAATCCTTTCTTCGAGAAACATTACAATTTACAGGCCATATCAACTTTGTATGCAACACACAAACACTTGAGCTAATCACAAGAGAATGTATAGTATTGATAAATATGGGAAAAAATGAAACAAGAGCAATTAAGAGAACACTCTTTTTTTCTCCTAATTTAGAGAACAATGATCAATCATCTCTCTCTCTCTCTCTCACACCCCCCCTCTCTCTCACACACACCCATATATATATATATATAGAGAGAGAGATTAATGGAGGAAAGAGGCCATAGGAGGGGATTTCCTCCTATGGCGTGGAAAAAATACGACCTCCGTCATTTTTTCCGACGATCGGCACCCATCATCAGCATCGTTTTCATCTAAGATATGCGTACACCAAATTTCATGTGATTCCATAACTTTTTCACCGTTGATTTAGCAATGTAAAAAGTTCTATGGCTCTCATTTGATGTGGAGTCATTGTTGGAGCTTGGGCAATAGCAAGGAAGCTATATACATGGCTGTGGGCCTTTGTTAAGGGCCTGAATCTCCTTCCCCTTTTCCTTCTTATGTGATTTGTTACACGTGTCCTGTACACACACAAAAAATAACAATTTAATTATCATCATTTGCAACAAATATTTTTAGCAGTAACTACTAATTATTAGTAACAGATTTCAAGCAATACACGTGATAGACAATAGACAAGGAGTCTTAAGAGAGAACATGTATAAAAGTAGGAATATGGAGAGGATTATATATGTGTAATTTTCAATTCCGATTCTAGCCTGTGTACATGCTATTTTGAAGAGACAGAGGAAGAGAGTAACGACGGTGGAGAGAGAGAACATGCCATGGATTTGCCATGGATTTTCTAGTTCTTGGAAAACGATATGGTGTTTACTTATTTTCTGGAATTATTTTAATGAAAAAGAGAGAATGATATATGTAAATTTGAACTCTGGTTATAATAGTAGAGATTATTAAAAGTATCAAATAAGCGATAACTTAGGAAGTTAAAAAGCAATATGTCAAAAGCCACAATGGTTTTTGCCATACGATGGAAATAAAGAGGCATGAACGGATTTTTTGTTATATGCCAAAAGAAGGAAAGTTTCTTGCAAGCCAAATCAAAATAATTTATGAGTTCGGTTTATAAGGCATTGTGCACATACCATATTTAATATCCCTTAACACTACCGAATCACCACCATCAGAGTCCTTCGCTGCTGCATTATCCACGAAATAAATCCGGAAGCTCAGAGACCCAGACAACACCTCCACTTCCTCCTTTATAATTACTGCTTTCAAATTTTTCAGGAAGCCGTCCTCCAACTCCAACCCTTATGGATCCTTCGGCCACAATAGCTCCGTGATCGAAACGATGCTAACATTCCTTATCCTCCTCTGATGCTTCATCTCCTCAATTCTACTGTGGAATGACCACAACCCTACGGAGATCTTCCCCTCGTCGTCCAACTTCCATATGCTGCAACCCATATAATTTGTCGAGAAGAACGTTACGTGACAGGAAAGGAACGGTAATTGGGTCTAAAACTGTTCAACTATTTTCCAAATTAAGAAAGTGCCAATTATAATATCAGCTGAGCTGGCGGTTTTATGTGTGATTGGTTGGCTCAAAAATCTAGAAATAAATTTTGTTTGGATAAGAGTGGTTTTGGGCCTCACATGTATAACAAAATTAGCTTGGTTAATTGGACCAGGTTTAATTTGGGGAGAGGGTGAAGTCAAGGCCCTGAAAAAAACCAACATAATTCCATTTTAAAAAATGCAGGTATTGATTTGGCTATGTTTCTCTTTTCTTTACATTGATTGACAAAAATAAAATAAAATAAAATTAGATATGATCTTTTCCTAGAGCTATGCAATCCATGAGAGAAATTGAAACAAATAGCATGTAGTTTTTAATGTGCCTACCACATGTTTGTATAAATGTTTAGACGAAGTGAATGTGATTTTCTTAAGGTTGTGTTTTGGATCAGTTATATTAATTTCTTGGGTCTGGCTAATATTATGTTGCTTTCTTATTTTAGTCAAAATTTAGCTTAAAACATTGTAGTCAGTTCTTCATGTTGTTATAACCTAGGATATGTGTTGATGGAATATGTTCCATTATTTCTCTTTTGGATAATTTTGTTTCTTAAAGATGAACATAATATCATATAGCAGATTTTTTCCCCGTCTGTTAGAATTTTTCATAGTCTATGAAAATTTTGAGGATGCCAATTAGCCATCTAGGACTATGACAAAGCCGTCATTTGTTATAGTTATCTGAACTATGAATTTGACACTTATTTGGAGACGTTGACGTCAGGGCGCCGGCTTTGTCGAAACTTTATAGGTGATTTGCTTCATAGCCGATCCAATTTGGACGGGATATGAAGATGATGATGTACCTCGGATATGTTTTCCAAGTAAACATGTCAATTAAATGTTGCTTAGCTTTTGCCAGGCTTTGACAACTTAAAGTTATTCTTTAATGCTTGATATGTGCCCGCGCGTGTGCATACGTGCGTGCGCATAAATAAAGATCGAAACAAGGCTTAAAAGTAGGAGTGAGATTGTCGATATTAATTGTAATTTCATAGAGTTCAGGATCGCTGAAAAGTTTTATATTGAAACATAAATAAAAGGATTAGTAGTCTTTGGCTCCGAGATTGGATCGCAGATAGAACTCGGAAGAGAATTGGGTGTGCTGATAAGGTCGTCTCAGATCGGCATTTTAATAGACGACAGGCATAGGAAAAATGTCTCTAAATGGCACCAAGGAGTAATGGGTGAAATTTTATAGGTAGCTTAAGGAAATTTATAGGATTTTGTTTTTCAAAATTGATTTGAGGTTGTTTGCTGCCACTTCTATGAACAAGTATCCTTAATCTCAGTACATAGAATCTCTGTCTGCTATTTTTTCTTATTTTCTTTTATCTGAATCTCTCTTTGTGAATTCTCTAGAATCTAAGTCATGGAAATCACCTTTCAGTTGAAGAAAATCGTGGAAGAACGATTTGTTGTTGCATTTAGTTGTCGGTTGTAGTTTAAGCCGTCGAGTACTCCATTGACTGTACACTCGGATCGCCTATGAATGCTTTCAGATAAAGGACTGAATTGAATTCTAGTGTTGCAGCTCTATCCCTCTCAGGTACGTACAATTCACCCTTGGTTAAAATCTCTGCTTAATTATTAGCTACTGATACTTTCTTTAATCATAATATGCTATGCTAAATTTTACTAAACTATCTGAACCGTAACATGTGATTAACTACTGCAACGACAACAAGCCTTTATACCAAGCTCTTGGGGTCGCAACTTTCACTCTTATTAAGTACTAAACTACCATAAACTTCGAAACTTTATGATAAACCAACTTAATTTTACACTTTCCACTTCATCCTTTTCTTCCATTCTCAAACACCTAACAAACCAGGACACCTTTTCTTTCTCTTTCTTCTTCGACCTCCTCAATTCATGCAACGTAACTCGACAACAATCCATGCCATGTTCTTCATAATATCGGGTCGGGTTCATAATTTTTTCCCTTACATCTTTATGGGATATTATGACTATATAATGTCTAAAACATTTGAATTTTGGGAAAATACATGATAATGTACCTAAAGTTTGAAACTTTAAAGTGAGAATGTTCTCACAACAACTAATATATAAAGTTAAGCATGTTACATGATGGAAGAAGGAAAAAGTTTGCTTCTTCTTCCTCCCATTCTCTTGTTGGCTTGCATGAAAGGGCATCTCATAGCTATGAGCTTTGCATGTGCTGCTAACATGAAGTGTTGTCCGAATACTCCAAATGAACAAACAACTTTGCCCATCACTGTCCATTTTCTTTAATACTATACCTACATGCTTCAATATTCATTGGGTGAGGTACCTTTGCTTGCTTCTTCTTCTCATACTCTTTAATCAAATAGGGGGTAGAGTTGGTGAAAGGCATCTCCAAAGTTTTTTTAAAAGAAGAATTTAAGGGGAAAACAAGTGGGAGACAGCCAAACTTCCATTAAATTTTGTGACAAAGTGAATCTAGTCATCAATCCATAGCATGCACAACTATGCAGGGGACAAGGGAGAGAATTTCGAAGTGTTACTCAATTGAAGTGTTGCATATTAAAGGAAGCATATATAGTGGCGCTCATGGACAAAATCCCAATGTTTTGGTGATGAATAAATGATAATATTTCCCACATTTACAAGAAACTCAATTTGTTTGATGTTTCCAGCTAAAGTTTGGCCTTAGCTTTGATTGTGAAAGTGTGTTTTGTTACCATGGGGTATTATGGTAATTATATGTTCTAGGTAAAATTGAACAAGGATATTTTACCTTTGGTTCTGTGCTCTACTTTGTTGAGTTCTGTATAATATGCTCAAGTTTACGTTCATGTTTGGTTATTTTGTTTTAAAACGTATTTAAATATTATGTTGTCTTGATATACATTGTTATCCCACAACTTAACAGATTAAGCGTTTTGGTAAATTGATTTTTTAACATGGCATCAGAGCATACCATGTTTAAGAGATCCTAGGTTCGAACCTCGTTATTTTCAACAACCTACGAGCTTAAGCTTTTGGGTAAAGTAGTCACTGCAAAAAAAAAGGACGAAATATCGCTTAAATAAGCCAAATGGAGGCCCCAGAATTTTTAATAATTTTATTAAGTTATTTTGTCGGCTATAATCCGACGGAATAACTTAATAAATATAGCAGCCTCCGAGCCCGATCTGTCTTCTCATTTCCCCCCAAACCCAAGCCAAAAAACCCTTGACCCACCGCTCCTCTCCTCCTCTGCTCCGATCGACCCCGCCGGCGACCGAACCCGCCGCTCCTCCTCTTTTCCGATGGTAAGCTCCTCTCTCTCTGTCACTCTCTCGCTCTCACTCTCACTCACAGTCTCTCTCTCCCCCTCTCTCTCAGGCAGCGGTCGCCGTTCAAAATCGTTGCTGGTGAAGAGCCGCCGTCGAAGCTTCCCTGTTCGAGCCCGATCCTTTCGACAGTAGGCAAGTAAAATTTGTTTAATTTTAAATTTCTTGTTTAATTTTTAATATTTTGTAAATTGGGTAAATTTGTGTTGGCAATGCTGTTGTTGAAGTCAATGTTGTCGATATTGTTGTTGCTGATGTCGATGTTGTTGTTGTTGTTGATGGATTAGGGAAGGTTTGGGTTGGTGGTTAAGGGTTAGATTTAAGGTTTTAATGTTAGGGTTGGGGTTAGGGGTGGTTAGGTTTTAGTGTTAGTGTTAGGGTTGGGGTTAGGGGTGGTTAGGTTTTAGTGTAAATTAGTAAAATTGAAGAAATAGACTGCTTATGAAAAATTTCAAGATAGTTTAGTGAGAAAACAACAATAGCAAAGATAGTTTAGGGAGAAATATTTTAGGTATTTTATAGTAATTTAGTAAATGCGTTTATGCGTGTGTCTCTGTGTGTATGTGTACGTGTGTGTATGCTTGTGTGTGGGTGTGTGCGTGTGCTTGCCTGTGTATGTGTGTATATGTGTGTACATGCGAATAAATTTCTCAACCATATCCATTGTGAATTGAACCTCGAATATCAAAGCAATATGAAAATCTTACAATATATACTAAGTGTATGATTCTCGATGATAACATGAAATTTACTTGTTATCATCGAGAATCTCACATTCAAAAAATCGAAACGCATCTTAGAACCTGTTAATCAGTTATATACACAACGGTCTCCATCACGACATAAAACTACGTGATGGTTGTCAAAACTAAACGTTTAATCGTTTGTTTCTGCAACCGTCATGTAATTTATGTGACGAGAGAACTGGTCGTACTATAATCGATAGATTTATCCAGTGTCGACAGTTAAGAATGTATAACGCAAACACACCCTGCATTTGTTTTTTCATTTTTTCGAGATTAGTTTTTTCGGCATCTTTTCGATGGTTCTCCGTGTACAAATATAGAGGGGATGATCATTAATTTTATCGTTGATATTCAGTATTGAAATTATATTCTCTTCTATTGCAGTGTGCTCGGAGAACAGTGAGGAGGTGCTGCCGAAATTTTCTCGAAATGAATGAAAGCACAAACGCAGGGATGTATGCGTTATAAATTCTTAATGGGATAGAAGCTTTACTCCCGACGGCCGATGTGATGGATTGATAGATCAAACCGAAATATTAAACCTTAATTAAAGACATAAAATAAATAGCTGATTACATAATACATGATGTCAGATATCGGATAGTAATGGATAGGAGTTGGATGCAAGTGTCCAAATTTAGTGATGAATACAAGGCCGACGTCGAAGAGTTTATGGAATTTGCATTGAGAGACCGGTCTCTTGAAGAACTGATTTCGTGTCCGTGTAAAAAGTGTCATAACGGCTACGACCTCCGTCGAGATATACTGTATGAACATCTATTGAAAAACAAGATATCTCCTGGGTATACACAATGGACGTATTATGGAGAAGTGAGACCGATAGTCGACATGTCTACGAGTCGTTGGATTATGCCAAATGATCCCTGTCTTACGAATGTTAGAGACACCGGTTTGAATAGTATGTTGGACGAGCTCCAAACCGGCATGCATCCTGATCATGATATTGTTCCTGAATTTAATGTCGAAGAGGAAGATATCCATAGTCTCCCTGATGCAGAATCGACAAAATATATGAAGTATATGGATAATGCAAATGTACCCCTTTTCGAAGGCGCAAAAATCTCTAAGTTGGTATGGATTGTTAAAATGTTTCATCTCAAATGCCAGAATAATTCGACTAACAAGTCTTTCGATCAGTTTCTTGAGGTGCAAAGGGAGACTTACCCTAAAGTGATGCTGCCGGAAAATTTCACAAAGACGAAGAAAATCTTGAATGATATGTGTTTCAGTTATGAGAAAATCGACTCGTGTCCGAACGATTGCATGTTATACTGGATAGAGAAGGATAAGAAGTTGGATAACTGTAGAACTTGTAACTTATCTAATGGGATCATCCCTCGAAGGGATAACGGTGAAGATGGGTCTACACTCGATGCTCCTAGACGGATTCCATCAAAGATTTTGCGATACTTCTCAATCAAGTAAAGATTTCAGCGTTTATTTCTATTAACCAAAAACTACTGATAGCATGTCTTGGCATGCAAATGGTCGCACTAAGGACGGAGTCCTGCGGCATCCAACCGATGGTAAAGAGAGGAACGCTTTGATGACCTTTATAAAGATTTTGCTGCGGATTCCCGTAATATCAGGCTTGGTTTATCTGCAGATGGCATGGAGTCGTTCGGCCACAGTGTAAATCGCAGTATATGGCATGTTACACTTGTTGCTAATAATCTAGCTCCATGGATGAGTACGAAGCATTCTTACACACAAATACCCTTATTGATACCTAAAAGTACATCTTCTTCAAATAATATTAATGGATACTTGAGACCGTTGATTAAGGAACTGAAAGAGTTGCGGGAGCCAGGTATACAAATATACGATTCCCATAAGAAGGAGACATTTACATTAAGTGCGGTGTACTTGTGGACAATCAACGATTTTCCAGCCTATGCTATATTGTCTGGATGGAGAACTAAATATTACAAAGCTTTCCCGATATGTCTAGAGCAAACCGTTTGTGATCTTAAAGTAGGTTTGCGCAAGATCAACTGCTACACAGGTCATCGTCGATGGTTGGATATAAACCACCCATATCGACGTAATTGCAGCAAGTTCAATAGTAAATAAGAGCATAAGCATGCCCTTCTGAGTCGACGGGTTTGAAGTTGTGGGAGGCCACACAATGTTTCAATAATGTTGTTTTTGGGAGAACGGCAGAATATACAATTCCACGGGCTGATGGTAGTCACTAGAGGAAGAATCCCATTTTCAACGAGCTAGTATATTGACGCGATTTCAATCTACGTCATAACTTAGACTTTATACACATCGAGAAGAACATATGCAAGCTACTCCTTAACACCTTATTGAATGCGAAATCCAAATCTAAGGATACACTTGCGGTTCGATAATGGTACCTACAGGAAAGGTTGCGTCCTGAATTGCACTTTCGAGAAATGGGGAATGGCAGATGGTCAATTGCTGCAGCAACGAAGTACATGATGTCCATGTAAGTCGATGTCACACACTCCACATGGTTTGTGGAGAGGCGAAATTTACATAAAACAATTTTAATACAAGTAATATCGACCAAACTTCCAAGATCATTCAGAAACCTTAACTAACTAAAATCATAAAGGTTCTAAACTACTATGATAGTGGTTTATACCTCTAAGATACAAGTCTTTCGGGTCTTCTTTCCCTCTTCCTTAGTGTTAGTGTATATGCCCTAGAGGTCATTACTGTATCATACTAGTTTGTATATTACTTGATGGAAGCTTGGGATATTCACAGTTGTATATACAATCTTGCTCGAAATGGTAGTATGCTACTTGGTTTGTCTCTGCTTTAATATGTGCATGTGTTTCTTTTAGCATATCGCTGATATACATATTAGTAGAGCCCTTAGGATCTTTGCTTGATTACCAGCGTTGTGATGGCGCTCACACTCGTGGGGGCTGGGTAATCCATAAGCACATCCTTATACTGGTCCCTAGTCGTTGGACTATCGAGACAGGGCATCGATACTCCGGAGTAGACTAGCGTATGCGCTTCTCATCCCAGTGTGGGAGACGGTCTGTCCCACAGCCGTCAGTACGTCGTACTTGAGATAATATGCGGGTGCTCGTTAGGTTACGAGTACACTGGACAGGACTCGTCGGGAACTGTTGGTTGGTATTATACCTATCGTCAGTTATCAGTTCCCAGGTGACATGAGTACAGCTTAGTCCGCTGACTTGACACTGTCACTTCGCCTCGAGTGTGTTCCCACTGCACTTTGATTACTACCCTACCACGGCTCAAAGGAGTCGTGCAAACAGGTAGTTTTTGGGTGCAATCCCGAAGCACTTGGAGGCAGTGACGGTTAGACAGGATTCGTCTTTCCCGGTATTGGGGGTTGACATCGCGCTGTGTCCAGGAGAGCCATTACACAAGTAGTCCCTGACCAGGGCAAGCGAGATATACTGATAGGTTTCCAGTGTTATCTCAGGGTGTTCTGGGCTATACTCCGACACAATTTGTACCGCTATTAGGGGACTGACGTTCACCGCTCCCCTAGGCCCGCCATGCGATGTATCAGACGAACAGACCGGACTGTACGGAGACTGTCACATACAGGCTTAGTAGGAGTTCAGATGGGGTCACCTCGTCAGTCTTCTTATCGGCATCTACCTGGGGACCGTTACGTACAGCTAGTGCCGCTTGCGGTCTGTGGTTAAACCCACTGCCAGCGTAGTGTCGAGTCTTTAGAGTCCCACACAGAGAGCTATTCGCCTTTAGGCAAAATGAGTAGAGGTCGCATGGTTTTGCGACAGGGTTCGTTCACATCCGCGCACTTGTGCACGTTTGTTGTCCGGACAGCTTATACTAGCGGGCTTTGGTTTAAGCCAGATCCTAGTATATGATTTGGGATTGGTTTTATCTCTTTGTATTCGTGTTCCTCGGATCACGAATACGGGTGCGTATGCACAGTTGCTTGAGACAGAGGGAGAGGACTTTGATTAGGGTTAATGACCATAGTCATTTTATTAACCCTAATGCTTATGTGTGTATTATGGTTAATTGATATTAGTTTAATATAATTGTGCATGGTTATGGTTGTTGACCATTTGACATTCTTGACTTATTGACCTAGGTTGACACTTTGACCATCATCATTTCCTTTGGAAGATGCTCTTTAATCCTTGCAATTTGCATTAAAAATGAAATGATAATGGTCTTGATTAAGCCATGACAATTATCTCACTAATTATCTATTTACAATAATTCACACATATATGTGAGAATGCTTCATAATTCTCTCATTCTATCATATACTTTCTCTCTCTTGCTCTTCCTCAAGCTCTCCCCTCTCATGTGTTGAGAAACACTTGAGCTTGAGAAAAACCTCTTCTTGATAATCTTTACTCTCATCTAGGGTTCCAGGATTAGCACTTCTAGCACCCTAGTTACTTCTAGCTTGAAGTTGAAGCCAAAGGTTGAGGCTTTCGGGTGGATCCTTCTTCGACGTGAGAAGACGACAAAGGTGATCCCTTTCTACTACTCCAAGGAGCAAGGAGAGAAGGACATAAAGCCCTAGGTATAACCATTCTACCCTTTAGCTAGTTTCTAGTTAGTTTTAGCTTGTTTTTGTTTAGCAATCCTTTGTCTAGTCTATATTGCCTAGCATGATAAAAATCCGATTTTTATTCCGTTTTCTGCCTCCCCGTAAGCACCGGGGTGGGCAACGTGGACTTACAGTGGTATCAGAGACTAACTAAATATAAACTAGCTAGGTAGTGAAGTGTATAGAAGTTCGATCGGAAAAATCGCAAAACTACGAAAACGCAAAACCCTAAGTTTCTGTTGATTTTTTTTCTGTTCAAAATAAAATAAATCTTACGTCAAAAATCATCTCAGGGTTTTGTGAAGAAAGCCACCAAAAACGATCCAGTGAATCGCTCAAAGCGCGGCGGTTCCGCGGCAAAAGCATGCCTATTGCCGTGGAACCGCGGCCGTTTTGACTCGGTTCTGGGTCGTGTTTGGTGCAGTGTTCCTCTGGCTTGGTTTTTGGATTTTTAAGATGGTTTATTTGTGCCCAGGTTTTCCAGAAAAGAAATTTGTATTTGGGGGCCTATAAATCCGTATTTTTTTTCGAACTTCACTATACTTTGACTAATCGGTTATATCTGTGATGTTTATATGTATTGAACGTCGGCTAATCGCTATATGTCGATTAGTGGGGGTTGTACATATCTGTAATCTGTGTTTGATGATGGTATGTTTATATGAATGCGTTGGATTGTCGCGGGTGAATAGCCGGGGTGGATGTGAGATGCGTGTTTCTTTTTCTTTCATTCATTGTAATATGTAAATTGATGTAATATTATTTATTTGGCCGCACAACCGGGTCGGGGTTGTAGCCGTCATTGTATAATTCTTTTTACTGTTTTTGCTTCTAGGATAGACCCATGGAGGGGGTGCACAAACTACCGGGTATCTCGAAGTGCCGAGTGGCATACTCACGGTGTTGAGGGAGGTTGCTTCGCTTCGGGTACTTGGCGAGTAGTTTGCCGCACCCGTAGGGGTCTTGGGTGGGGTATTGGCTATTCACCGCGACCGTGTAATCCGCTTTTCGTTGCAGGCTTGCGGATTCCTAGTATATCCAATGTATTCATCTGTGATCTGTAATGACTATCATTGCTATATATTTATATATGATAACTATTTAGGCGTTGCTTATGTTTTACAGCCGCGCTAGCCCAGCCCCCGCTCTGTCGTTACTGAAGTAACCTAACGGGTGATGACGGGGCCCCGTGGCGAATGCGAATGGCATAAGCGTACGTCATATTTTGGTTGTTTTCTGCAATGGTAGGATTAAATGATGGGACGCATTAAAAGAACTAATGCAAGAAAATAAACCAAGTAAAAGTCGATTGGAACACTTTGAAAACCACTCGGTTCTTTTCAAAACTAAACTTTTAAACGCGGAGCTTGAACCACTCCTTTTAAAAGCTATCTCGTTCCATCGATTATATCAAGTTCACTACGTTCACGGTTTCGCCAAAACCATTCGTAGCCCTCCGTCATTCCACATGAATGGTCAAAAAGTATTCAAGCTATGTATTTTGGCCAAAGTCAAGGCATAATGATTGGTAGCTATTGGGTATTCATGTGCAGCATAGATAGATGCGTTGGTTTGGGACAGTCGTGCTGCCATTTTGGCCAAAGTCAAGGGTAGGTACGGGTGGGTCCAAATTAACCAGGAGAATGACGGGTAGAACTTGACATGTGACTTATGATATTTTGGCCAAAGTCAAGGTCATAAGAGCATGAGGCAAAAATCCACATCGGGAGTTTCATAAGTACTGAAACTTGCTAGCACTGCATACCATTTGGAGTGTGATGATTCTGGTAGGATTCCTTCGGTTTTATCACGCGATGATATTTGGATCCCGATCCTACTGTGAGTATATGCTACTCCTCGGGAAAACTCTCACTTAACGATCAATGCTATAAACCTAGTAGGTGTCTAGAAAGGTGTTAGCGGGGCTACGCCCCCAGGGAAAAGAGGTTCTTTAATTAAGGAACTTCGCGAAAGCGTTGGAAAACCTCCCTCGAAGTACCGATACTGGCCTGGCTGAACGGTTAAGCAAGTATTGTACGGTGAGATTGATCTCGACTAATCCTTTCTTTACGGTTTGAGAAGGGATTCGAGAGACAGTGGGAGCCATCCAGTTTAGACAAACTAAAAACCACTCTAAACTTGCAAGAGCATCATGCTAAAGTGTTTCTTTTCTCTCTCCTAATTGCAGCGACCATTCAACATGACCAGACTTAAGTTATTACTAGATAAAAATATACTGACAGGGCCAAACTACAAAGATTGGCTCAGGAATGTCAAGATGGCAATCACTTACGACAAGTTGGGGTATGTCCTTACCACCAAAGCTCCCCCTGTCCCAGGTCCCACCTCCAGCGTCGCGGATAAAGAAATCCGTAAGACATGGGAGATCGATTGCGCGAAGGCCAAATGCCGTGTGCTTGCCTCGATGGACAACGAACATCAGAAGAGGCATGAGAATATGGACCTAGAGTCCATATTTCTCCATACAAAAGACTGTATGGAGAGCAGTCTCGTATCGCAAGATACGAAGTGTCGAAGAAGCTATTTTCGGCAAGATTGGCCGTCGGATCATCGGTAGCGGAACACGTGCTTAAGATGATTGGCTACATAGAGGAGCTCGCGGACCTTGGGACCACGTTGGAGAATGAACTCTACACTGATTTGATTCTCCAGTCCCTTCCTTCCACTTACGCCCAGTTTGTTCTAAACTTCAACATGCAAGGAAAAGAGATTGAACTTTCCGAACTTCTGAACATGTTGAGGAGTGCTGAGGGCACCCTACAGAAGGGTAGGGAGACATCCACTTTGTTTGTAGGAGGATCTTCCTCTTCTAGATCCAGGACGAAAGCCAAGGGTAAGAAGAAGAAAGCCCCCGCCAAACCAAGAGGCGGTGTCAGTAAAGTGGATACGAAGGGAAAGGGAAAGGCAACAAAGATAGCGGGAAAGCTGGTGGGGAAGGAAGAATCCTTCTACTGTCATAAAAGTGGTCACTGGAAACAAGATTGCAAGGCTTGGAAGGCCAGAACACAGGATTTGAAGCGAGTTGCGGCTTCAGCTTCAGGTGTGTATGTTATTGAAAACTGTCTATCAATAAACTCTACATCCTGGGTATTGGATACCGGATCAGGATCTCATATCTGTAATTCTTTGCAGGCGTTGAGAAAGCGTAGAGTTTTGAAGGCAGGTGACATGACCCTCAGAGTTGCAAACGGTGCTAGCATGGATGCTGAGGCCGTGGGGGACTATCACCTGGGATTATCGGATGGACACTTTTTGGTTTTGCGTAGTTGTTATTATGTACCAAATGCAACCTGTAATATCATTTCTGTATCTTTATTATCTAAAGAAGGTTGTGAATTTGCATTTGTAAGTAATGTAGTGAACATTCACCTTAATCAAGTTTTGATTGGGTCAGGTACATTGAACAACGGTATATACATTTTAAACCAACCACAGATTTTCAATGTCCAGAATACACACAAAAGAAAGTCTCCAGAAATCAATAAAACTTTCTTATGGCATTGTAGACTGGGTCACATCAATGAGAGAAGGTTGACTAAGTTACATACAGAAGGATATTTGGATCCGTTCGAATATCAATCGTATGCAACTTGTCAATCCTGTCTCAAAGGAAAGATGACAAAGACTCCGTTCACTGGACACGGAGTAAGAGCGAGCGAGCTCTTGGGACTCGTACACAGCGATGTGTGCTGTCCAATGTCTACACATGTGCGAAGCGGTTATTCTTACTTCATTACTTTTACGGATGACTTTTCAAGGTACGGTTATGTCTTCTTAATGAAACATAAATCCGAGGCTTTTGAAAAATTCGAGAAATATAAGAATGAAGTAGAAAAACAAACAGGCAAAAGTATCAAGGCACTGAGATCTGATCGAGGTGGTGAATACTTGAGTGCCGAGTTCCTGGGTTACTTAAAAGAGAATGGAATTCTCTCTCAGCTTACTCCTCCATACGCTCCGCAACATAACGGTGTATCGGAGAGACGGAACCGAACCCTATTGGATATGGTACGGTCCATGATTAGTAACGCTGAGTTGCCGCGATCGTTCTGGGGATATGCGCTAGAATCAGCTGCATACCTTTTGAACCGAGTTCCAACTAAGACTGTGTCTATACACCATATCAGATGTGGTGTGGGAAGAGACCCTATCTTAATCATATTAAGACATGGGGATGTCCAGCTTTTGTAAAAAAGCAGCATGCGGACAAGCTCGAGGCACGCTCAGTACAGTGCAAGTTTGTGGGATATCCAAAGAACTCCAAGGGATATTTCTTCTGTTGCGAAGAGGAACAAAAGGTTTTTGTTTCTCGCCATGCCCACTTTTTAGAACACCAGTTCATAGAAAAAGAACTAAGTGGGAGCGCAATAGAACTGGAAGAAATTCCAGAACCACGAGCTATCACTGAAAGCTTAGTAGAACCAGAGGGTTCGAAAGATCAGGACATTCCCACGCCACTCCGCAGGAGTAGTAGGCAGTCTCATCCGCCCGAGAGATACTACGGTTTTCTCATAGACGGGGATAGAGAGGATTGCATCATAGATTGTGATGAGCCTACTAGCTTCCAGCAAGCCGTTCAGAGCGTCGACTCGGTAAAATGGCTGGATGCAATGCGGACCGAAATGGAGTCCATGTACACCAACAAAGTATGGACGTTGGACATTGCTCCAGATGGGGTAAAACCCGTAGGATGCAAGTGGATCTTCAAAAGGAAGATTGGTGTAGATGGACAGGTTGAGACCTATAAAGCTAGACTGGTTGCAAAGGGTTTTCGCCAGCGACCTGGTTTGGACTATGACGAAACTTTTTCTCCAGTAGCCATGCTGAAATCTATTCGGATCCTTCTTGCCATTGCTGCCTTCCACGATTATGAGATTTGGCAGATGGACGTAAAGACCGCTTTTCTAAGTGGACATTTAGAGGAGTGTGTCTATATGGACCAGCCAGAGGGTTTCATTCAGAGTGGGAGCAGCGGAAAGGTGTGCAAGTTGCTTAAGTCCATTTATGGACTAAAACAGGCATCGCGGAGTTGGAACATCTGTTTTGATGAGACGGTCAAGGAATTTGGCTTTATCAAAAATCCAGATGAACCATGTATCTATTGTAGATTTGTAGCGAGAACTGTAGTATTCCTCGTTTTATACGTGGATGGCATTCTCTTAATAGGAAATGACATTCCTATGCTACAATCTGTCAAGGGGTTCTTGTCACACAGGTTCTCCATGAAAGACCTGGGTGATGCCTCATACATTCTGGGTATCCGGATCTACCGTGACAGATCCAAGAGGATATTAGGACTTTCATAGTCCAGGTACATCGACACCATACTGAAGAGATTCAGTATAGAAGATTCTAAGCGCGGTAATCTACCGGCTTGTCACGGGATCACCCTCTCCAAAGAGATGTCTTCCAAGACTGATTTGGAGAGGGATCACATGTCTATTATACCCTACGCTTCTGCGGTAGGCTCTATAATGTATCCGATGTTGTGTACCAGACCGGATGTGGCTTATGCACTGAGTGTGGTAAGCAGGTATCAGTCAAACCCTGGGGAGAAACATTGGATAGCAGTAAAGAACATTCTCAAGTACATGAGAAGGACTAAGGAGATGTTCTTGGTGTATGGCGGAAAAGACCTCCAGATTGAGGCCTTTGCTGACCCCAGCTTCCAGAGTGACAAGGATGATTCCAAGTCCATGTCGGGTTTTGTCTTCACCCTCAATGGAGGGGCGGTGTGTTGGAAGAGCTCCAAACAGGAAACCGTTGCTGACTCGACTATGGAAGCGGAATACATCGCTGCATCTGATGCCGCAAAAGAAGCTGTCTGGATGAGGAAGTTCTTGAAAGAACTTCAGGTGGTTCCGTCCATTGTTGACCCAATACCTCTGTATTGCGACAACAACGGGGTTATAGCTTTAGCGAAGGAACCCAGGTCCCATCAGAAATCCAGACACATCTTAAGGCGGTATCACCTGATCAGGGAGATCGTGGATCGCCAGGAGATCGAGGTTCGGAGGGTTGCTTCAGAAGATAACACCGCAGATCCATTTACCAAGGCCTTGCCCCAGACTCAGTTCGAGCGGCTGATCGAGATGATAGGTCTTCGATACGCCAGTACATAGCCTTAGTGCAAGTGGGAGATTGTTAGTGTATATGCCCTAGAGGCCATTACTGTATCATACTAGTTTGTATATTACTTGATGGAAGCTTGGGATATTCACAGTTGTATATACAATCTTACTCGAAATGGTAGTATGCTACTTGGTTTGTCTCTGCTTTAATATGTGTATGTGTTTCTTTTAGCATATCGCTGATATACATACTAGTAGAGCCCTTAGGATCTTTGCTTGATTACCAGCGTTGTGATGGCGTTCACACTCGTGGAGGCTGGGTAATCCATAAGCACATCCTTATACTGGTCCCTAGTCGTTGGACTATCGAGACAGGGCATCGATACTCCGGAGTAGACTAGCGTATGCGCTTCTCATCCCAGTGTGGGAGACGGTCTGTCCCACAGCCGTCAGTACGTCGTACTTGAGATAGTATGCGGGTGCTCGTTAGGTTACGAGTACACTGGACAGGACTCGTCGGGAACTGTTGGTTGGTATTATACCTATCGTCAGTTATCAGTTCCCAGGTGACATGAGTACAGCTTAGTCCGCTGACTTGACACTGCCACTTCGCCTCGAGTGTGTTCCCACTGCACTTTGATTACTACCTTACCACGGCTCAAAGGAGTCGTGCAAACAGGTAGTTTTTGGGTGCAGTCCCGAAGCACTTGGAGGCAGTGACGGTTAGACAGGATTCGTCTCTCCCGGTATTGGGGGTTGACATCGCGCTGTGTCCAGGAGAGCCATTACACAAGTAGTCCCTGGCCAGGGCAAGCGAGATATACTGGTAGGTTTTCAGTATTATCTCAGGGTGTTCTGGGCTACACTCTGACACGACTTGTACCGCTATTAGGGGACTGACGTTCACCGCCCCCCTAGGCCCGCCATGCGATGTATCAGACGAACAGACCGGACTGTACGGAGACTGTCACATACAGGCTCAGTAGGAGTTCAGATGGGGTCACCTCGTCAGTCTTCTTATCGGCATCTACCTGGGGACCGTTACGTACAGCTAGTGCCGCTTGCGGTCTGTGGTTAAACCCACTGCCAGCGTAGTGTCGAGTCTTTAGAGTCCCACACAGAGAGCTATTCGCCTTTAGGCAAAATGAGTAGAGGTCGCATGGTTTTGCGACAGGGTTCGTTCACATCCGCGCACTTGTGCACATTTGTTGTCCGGACAGCTTATACTAGCGGGCTTTGGTTTAAGCCAGATCCTAGTATATGATTTGGGATTGGTTTTATCTCTTTGTATTCGTGTTCCTCGGATCACGAATACGGGTGCGTATGCACAGTTGCTTGAGACAGAGGGAGAGAACTTTGATTAGGGTTAATGACCATTGTCATTTTATTAACCCTAATGCTTATGTGTGTATTATGGTTAATTGATATTAGTTTAATATAATTGTGCATGGTTATGGTTGTTGACCATTTGACATTCTTGACTTGTTGACCTAGGTTGACACTTTGACCATCATCATTTTATTTGGAAGATGCTCTTTGATCCTTGCAATTTGCATTAAAAATGAAATGATAATGGTCATGTCTTGATTAAGCCATGACAATTATCTCACTAATTATCTATTTACAATAATTCACACATATATGTGAGAATGCTTCATAATTCTCTCATTCTATCATATACTTTCTCTCTCTTGCTCTTCCTCTTCCTCAAGCTCTCCCCTCTCATGTGTTGAGAAACACTTGGGCTTGAGAAAAACCTCTTCTTGATAATCTTTACTCTCATCTAGGATTCTAGGATTAGCACTTCTAGCACCCTAGTTACTTCTAGCTTGAAGTTGAAGCCAAAGGTTGAGGCTTTCGGGTGGATCCTTCTTCGACGTGAGAAGACGACAAAGGTGATCCCTTTCTACTACTCCAAGGAGTAAGGAGAGAAGGACATAAAGCCCTAGGTATAACCATTCTACCCTTTAGCTAGTTTCTAGTTAGCTTTAGCTTGTTTTTGTTTAGCAAAGATCCTCCTTTGTCTAGTCCATGTTGCCTAGCATGATAAAAATCCGATTTTTATTCCGTTTTCCGCCTCCCCGTAAGCACCGGGATGGGCAACGTGGACTTACACTTAGCTCCTAGATGGTACGGATCACGCTTGATCGTCGACCTTCTCGTGTCGAAGACGATCCACCCGAGAGTCTATGGTTCAAGCTCTAACCTCAAGAATAAGGTAACTAAAATACCTGGTTTGCTAATCTAGGGGGCTAAGGAGATGTAGAAAGTTAATTGGACAAGTTTATCTCAAAGAACCCTAGGATTCACAACATATGTGAGGGTTAGGGTTTGAGGAAGAAGGAGAGCAATGGAGAGAGAGTGCAAAGTGTAGAATGAAGTCTAGCATGAGCAAGTGAAGAATGGCTAAGTCTTTTGCCAAAAATCAAGCATGTATTATTTTTCCATAGAAAAATGTAACCATGCTTGAATAGTAAGGGCAAAGGAATAAACAAAAGAATTAGTCATGTTTCAAACCATACCACAAATATCTCCATTCCTCCACCTCATTATCTATTATCCAAAAATAGATATATCCAAAATGAGGTGTCCTCTTCTAGAAGCATATCTTGTAAAATTATAAGAATGTCCTCACCGTATATACATACTCGTATTCGTACTGCAACAAATACGAATATCAAGAGATAAAGATAATCCAATAATATAATACTAGAATACGGCTTGATCCTAAACCCACTAGTATTATCCGTCCGAACAACATCCGTGTAGCTAGTACACGTATATGATTGGAACCCTGCACGTAAAACCATACGGCCTTTACATTGTTTCGCCTGAACCAGAAAAACCCTCTGTGCAGGACTCTAAAGACTCGACAGTACGCTGGCAGTAGGTTTAACCATAAGTCCGTCAGTGGCACTAGCTGTACGTAACGGCTACTCAGGTACCTGTCGAAAAGAAGGCCGACGAGCAAACTCATCCGAACCCCTGCCGAGCCTATTCGTGACAATCTCTGTATAGTCTGGTCTATTCGTCTAAGAGTATCGCATGTCGGGTCTACAGGGTGGATCACATCAGACCCCTAATAACCTGACAAGTTGTGCCGATGTGGCTCAAGACCATCCGAGAATCTACTGGTCTAACTACCAGTAATTCTCAATCCGCCCTGGCCAAGGACTTATGGTGTTGGTCAACCGAACACAGCGTGACATCGACTCCCTATATCGGGAAAGACGAATCCCCAACAACCGCTCACTGCCTCCATGTGGCTCGGGACTGTACCCAACTAAAACCTGTTTGCACTACTCAGTAAAGCCGTGGTAGGGTGGTAATTAAAGCACAATGGGAATTCACACGAGATAAATGACGACCTCAGGTCGACAGACTATTTGCACTCATGTCACCAGAGAACTGCTATCTGACGTTAGGTATAATACCATCTAGCCAGTTCTCTGCGAGTCCGTCCAGTGTACTCATCCCAGTGAACACCTGTATACAATCTTAGATGCACCACACCAATGGCTGCGGGACCAACCATCGCCCTTTGTCAGGGTCTAGATATGTATACACTAGTTTACTCTGGAGTATCGATACCCAGTCTCGATACTCCCACAACTAGGTGTAGTGATATATGCCCTAGAGGCCATTATTGTATAGTACTGGTTTGTATATTACATTTTGGAAGCTTGGGATATACACGGATATAATAACAATCTTGCTCAAAATGGTAGTATGCTACTTGGTTTGTTTCTACCTCAATATGTGCATGTGTTTCTTTTAGCATATCGCTTATACATATTGGTAGAGTTCTTAGGATCTTTGCTTGACTACCAGCATTGTGATGGCAGTCATACTAGTGGAGAGCTGGATAGTCTATAAACACATCCTTATACATGTCCCTAGTCGTAGGATTATTGAGACAGGGCATCGATACTCCAGAGTAGACTAGTGTATACGCTTCTTATCCCAGTAGGGTAGATGGTCTGTCCTACAGCCATTGGTACGTCGTGCTGGAGATAGTATACAGGTGCTCATTGGGTTATGAGTTACACTAGACAGGACTCGTGGGGAACTGCTAGTTGGTATTATACCTATCGTCAGGTAGCAGTTCTCAGGTGACATGAGTACAGCTTAGTCCGTTAACTTGACATCCCCACTTCGTCTCAAGTGTGTTCCCATCGTTCTTAGATTACTACCCTACCATGGCTCAAAGGAGTCATGCAAACAGGTAGTAGCTGGGTGCAGTTCCGAAGCACTTGAATGCAGTAGCGGTTAGATAGGATTCGTCTCTCCCGATATTGTGGGTTGATATTGCACTGTGTTCGGAAAGCCATTACACAAAGTCCCTGGCTAGGGCAAGCGAGATTTACTGGTAGGTACTCCAGTAGTTTCTTAGGGTGTTTTGGGCTCTACTCTGGCACGACTTATTGCACTATTAGGATTCTGACGTTTACCATCCCCCTAGACCCAATATGCGAGTATCTCAGACGAACAGACCGGATTGTACGAAGATTGTCATAGATAGGCTCAGTAGGAGTTCAGATGAGTTTGCTCAAACGGCCTTCTTATCGACAGATACCTGGGTAGCCGTTACATGCAACTAGTACCGCTGACGTGCTTGTGGTTAAACCTACTGCCAGTGTACTGTCGAGTCTTTAGAGTCCCACACAGAGGGTTTCCCTACTTCGGGCGAAACGATGTAGAGGCTATATGGTTTTACGGTAGGGTTCCGATCACATACATGTACTGGCTACACGGATGCTGTTAGAACGGATGATACCAGTGGGCTTTGGTTTAAGTCGGATCCTAATATTGTATTATTGGATTGTTATCATCTCATTGTATTCGTATTTTTTGGAATACGAATACGAGTATGTATATACGGTGAGGGTATTCTTATAATTCTACAAGAGATGCTTCTAGAAGGGGACACCTCATTATTGCTTTATCTATTTTCATAAATAGATTAGTGAGATGTAAAATGAGAGATATTTGTGGCAAGGTGTGAGCTATGGCTTATGTATTATTTTATTGGTTTGGCATTACTATTGAAGCATGGTGGGGATTTTATATTGTGAAAAATTCCATGCTTCAACGAGTGAAAGACTTGACCCATTCATCACACTTTGAAACACTAGCTCATTTGCAACATTTCATTCTCTCTCTTCATTTTCTCTCCTTCTTCCTCCAAGATCCTAACCCTCACATGTGTTGTGAACCCTAGGACCTAATGAGATAAAACACTCCTTTAGCTACTCTACATCACCTAGGCTATTTAGCTTAGCGATCTAAGTACCCTAGTTACCTCGGTTTAGAGGTTGAAGCTTGAAGCACATACTCTCGGGTGGATCATATTTGACGCGAGGAGGCCGACGTCGCAAGCTCGATCTATTCTTCTAGGAGCCAAGAAGAGAAGGAAAAGAAGACCCGAAGGACTAGTTCACGGAGGTATAATCATCTATCATATTAGTTAAACCTCCTAGTTAGTTTAGCTAGTTAAGGTTCCGTAAAGAGCCTGGAGTTTAGTCGGTGTTGCGAAACTCATAAAAATCGTTTTTGAAAATTCCGCCTCCCCGTGAACTCGCGGGGTGCGCGATATCGACTTACAGTGGTATCATAGCCTACTAAATCTAAACTAGCTAGTTAGCAAGTAGTTAGAAATTCGATCGACGAAAAATCCCGAAATCACGATTCAAAAACCGAGCTTTCTGTCGATTTTCAAAACTGGTATAAAAATCATTTCAGAGGCCTTAAAAATACAAACAGGGTTTTTAGTGAACACAGGAGAAAATTGGGTTCGTGAATCGCCAAGACCGCCGCGGAACCGTGGCAACACAGTGTGTTTTGCCGCCGTTCCGCGGCCGAGTCAAGGCTGACTCGGTCTAATTTTCTTCTGTGGGTCTATGATTTAGAATTGTGATTTTGGGAATATTTGGTTTTTACCCAGATTTGTTTGTGTACTGGATTGTGCATGGGGTAGACACGGTTTTAGTTTATCGATCGAAATTCTAAGATTACTTGGCTAATCGGGTTTTCTGTATTTGGATATATGATGTTAAACGTCTGCTAATCGCTATACGTCGATTAGTGGGGGGTTGCACATATCTGTGATCAGTGATTGTGGTTTGTGTATATGGAGTATTGGATTGTCATGGATGAATACCCGGGGGATGTGAGAAGAGTGTTTTCTTTTCTTTTATTCATGTAATTTGTAAATGTGATGTAATATTATTTTGCGGGACACATCCGAATTGAGCTTATAACTACCGTTGTATTTTTTCATTTACTGTTTCTTCCTCCTAGGATAGACCCAAGGTGGGTGCACAAACTACCGGGTTTTTGAAGTGCCGTGTGGCCTACTCATTTTACTGAGGGAGGTTACTTCACTTCGGGAATTTGGCGGGTAGTTTGCCGCATCCGTAGGGGTCTAAGGTGAGGTTTGGCTACTCATTACGACCGTGGAATCCGTCTTTCGTTATAAGCTTAAACGAAATGCGGAATTCCTAATATATCCAATATATTTATCTGTGATCTGGAATGCCTATTATTGCGTGAGACGAATGTATATATATATAGTAGGTATTGCTTATGTTTTGCACCCCCGCTAGTCCTGCCCCCGCTCTGCCGTTAGTTAAGTAACCTAACGGCATGACGAGGCCCCGTGGCGAATGCGGATGATATAAGCGTATGTTATATTTTCATTTCTTTTCTACAATGATAAGATTAAATGATGGGACCGTATTAACATCGATTAATGCAAGCAAAACAAACCAAAGTTTAATCGTTGGAACAGTTTCAAAACCACTTGGTTTTCTTCAAAAAGCAACTTTTAAATGCGGAGCCTAAACCACTCCTTTTAAAAGCTATCATGGTTCCTTCGACTATATCAAGTTCATTACGTTCATGGTTTCGCCAAAACCATTTGTAACCCTCCGTCATTTCAGATGGGTATTCAGTAGTATTCAAGCTATGTATTTTGACATTCGCCAAGGCATAGTGATTGGTAGCTGCTGGGTATTCATCTGTAGCATAGATAAATGCATTGGTTTGGGACAGTTGTACTACTATTTTGGCCTTCGTCAAGGGTATGTACGGGTGGGTTCAAATTAACCTGGACAATGTGTAAGTCTATGTCGCACACCCCGCGAGTTCGCGGGGAGGCGGAATACATCAAAAACAATTTTTTCTTTGTCAAAAGATCAAGTTTGCTTTGCAACATAAACTTTATCAATTTAGGATCTTGATTAAATCTTAACTAGCTAAGATATACTACAAGAAAGTTCTAACTACTCGGTTAGAGCGTTGTACCTTCGTGTCAAGTCCTTCGGGTCTTCTCTTGGTTCTTGGCTCCTTGGATCAAGTTCAACATTCTTCTCCTTTCTTTGGCTCCTAGGTAGCTAGAATCGAACTCGGTTGCCGGTCTCCTTTATGTCGAAGAAGATCCACCCGAGGGCTTATGGTCAAGCTTCAACCTCAAGTGAGGTAACTTAGTGGCCTAATTTGCTAAAAAAGACTACTAAGTGGATATAGAGAATGATCAATGGACTAATATGTCTCAAGAGATCTATGAATCACAACACATGTGAAGGGTTGGAGCTTGAGGGAGGAGGAGAGGAAATTAGGAGAGAGAGTGGGGAAGTGAAAATGAACTAGAGATAATAGATAATAATTGAGAGAATGGTTAAGTCTCTACACAATAATTCAAGCATGGATTATTTAACTCACAAAATAATCACCCATACTTGAATAGTAACCACAAATGAATAAACAAATACCAAGCCATGCTTTCAACCATTCCTCAAGTGTCTCCCCAAATTCCACCTCAATAATCCTTTTCCAAAAAAGGATAAATCAAGTAATGAGGCGTCTCCTTCTAGAAGCTCATTCTTGTGAAATTACAAGAATGCCCTCATCGTATATACATACCTGTATTCGTATTTCGAAAAATACGAATACAATGAGACATGATTAATCCAATAATATAATACTAGGATCCGGCTTAAACCAAAGTCCACTAGCATTATCCTTCCGAACATCATCCGTGTAGCCAGTACATGTATGTGATCGAAACCCTGCCGTAAGACCATACGGTCTCTACATCGTCTCACCTGAACCAGGAAAACCCTCTGTGGGGGACTCTAAAGACTCGACAGTACGCTGATAGTGGGTTTAACCATAAGTTTGTCAGCGACACTAGCTGTACGTAACGGCAACCCAGGTACATGTCGAAAATAAGGCTGACGAGTGAACTCATCCGAACCCCTACTGAGCTTGTTCGTGACAATCTCCGTGCAGTCCGTTCTGTTCGTCTGAGAGTATCGCATGTAAGGTCTAGCGGGGTGGAAAACTTCAGACCCCTAATAACCAGACAAGTCGTGTCGGTGTGACTCAAGACCATTCGAGAATCTACTGGTCCAACCACCAGTAATTCTCAATCCGCCATGGCCAGGGACTTATGGTGTTGACCAACCGATCACTGCGCGACATCGACTCCCTATACCGGGAGAGACGAATCCCCAACAGTCGCTCATTGCCTCCATATGGCTCGGAACTGTACCCAACTAAAACCTGTTTGTACGACTCCTTTGAGCCGTACTAGGATAGTAATCAAAGCACAGTGGGAACTCACACGAGACAAATGACGACCTCAGGTCGACAGACTATCTACACTCATGTCACCAAAGAACTGTTATCTGACGCTAGGTATAATACCATCTAGTCAGTTCTCGGCGAGTCATGTCTAGTGTACTCACACCCAGTGAGCACCTGTATACAATCTTAGGTACACCTCACCAATAGTTTCGGGACCAATCCATCGCCCTTTATCAGGGTCTAGATATGTATACACTAGTTTACTTTGGAGTATAGATGCCCAGTCTCGATACTCCTATGACTAGGGACACTTTTAAGGATGTGCTTATCGACTACCCAGCTCCCACAAATATGATCGCCATCACAACGCTGGTAGTCAAGCAAAGATCCTACGAGCTTTATCAACATGTATACAAGATATGAAATACAAGGTAAAACACATCACATGTTAAGATAAAGACAAACCAAATGTGGCACGTTACCGACACTTAAATCACATGACATCTAAAGACGCCGACGCGGTTCAAGTAAGCCGAAGCCCGGAATCTAAACCCTTTTCTTTTTGAAAACATTGGAGGAGAAGTTTAAATAATCATCAGAAGGAATCAATTTAAAATAACCACTTGATTTTCACTAAGTATGTTTAAAGAGCATCTATGTCATTTTGAAATTCGATAGCATCTGCTTCGTAAATTTCGCATAACAACCCAATACAACATAATAATAAGATAGCATCCCAACGAAAGCTAGCTTCCACGCCCAAACGGCGGAGCAACCAAGCAAACTATATAAAAAGTCGACTCCAATGAGTACGACACCACAACACACAAATTTCTAAGTCTCGCTTCTAAGTCCACAATATATACTTTCTATGTCGATGGAGTTTTTGCTAGATACAAGAATATATGAATAAGCAAGAGTGAGTACGATACGATAGTAGCTCACCTACCCAAGCAATCACCAAAAGGAATGTGTGCCCAAGTCGCTGATAATCCAAGCGGTAAAATCTGCAAGAAACTGTGGCACAATGGGGATGAGTTGCCAACTCAGTGAATAAAAGTACATCACAAGGTAGAAATCGAAATGCACGACGATACCTAGGTCATAAGTATAGTACTATCATAATCTGTATTAATATAATATATAATATACATATGTATCATAATGCAACACTATCTGTCATGAAATCCCGAGTAGAACACATCAAATGCAAATGACCTGTATTTAGGTATAAGCCCAAGTATCCGAAAATATATGTATATAAACCTCTTCTTTAAAATAGCCGCGAAATAGATATGTCACGGCATACAAGCAGACGTGATGGTATGAAATATAATAGGTATCTTATTTTAGATATATGTTCTACTGTTTTAATAAAGAAGGTTTAGAGGTTTATAATTTAAAGATTTCAGTGTCATATCAGACATGTCAAAATATGGAGGCTATAGCTCGCTTTTGAATTCCTTTTTATATGCAAATGCCTAAAAAATGATATGCAGGTACTATCCCCCGGATCAGTCCTGGACGGCTACAATAACTGTAATCTAACTATGTACCTCATGATATCAACATATCAATATATATATATATATATATATATATATATATATATATATATATATATATATATATGGGGATGTCCAGTATCGACACCCGAAATCAAAATCTCTCGTGTCCATCATCGACACGTAAATCCTCAAATCTCTTATGTCCATCATCGACACGCAAATGCAGATATCGTCGACACCATCTCAATAGATGATCGCCACCCGATATCCCTGGCCCCGGTCGGTATCCTCTGGATATCCGCCGTGCCCAATCGAACCCCTGTCAGTATCCCCTGGATATCTATCGTGCTCGTCTCTATCTCCGCTATCGAGTATCCTCACTAGGCTCCCCGTCTCAACTGCGGATATCCTGCCCCTCGGTCTCGACCCGGGTCCACCATGTATCCGACTGTTTAGCTACCCCGCTCAGACCGGATAAGTAACAATTCCGAAACCGTATAGCTATCCCACTCGGTTCGGAATATACTAATTAGAAAATATCAAGCTCATGGTGGACGCCAACTCATCATATCCAAAAATATCAAGTAAAGAATGAGAATAATTGCATAGATCATTCTAATGATATATTATATATATACATATATAACAGTGTCCCATACCACTGATATATATCATCAGGAGTAAAACATCCAGAAAATCCATAAGAATCAAATATTAACATCTATAGTACTGGTATTCGCAATGTGCAACAGGAAATAAAGTAAGACTGCGTAAATAAATCATACAGGCACAAAGATATCAATGCTACTGTGGCACGACACTACTAATGATGTGTAGTGTAATCTACGCGTCTGTGCTCGTGCAGCATGCCAATCATTAGTATTTGTGTAAGTGTTCTAAAAGTGTAAAAGTCTACTCATATCGACATCTACATTAGCATTATATATCATAACGGTTCTATAGTGATATGGCAGTACCAATGAGGTGTAGTGTAACATATGTATATGTGCTTATGCGGCATAGTACTCATTGGTAATTGTGCAGTGTTCTATCAGAGTGTTCGTACTACGGAAACGTATAATATTACTACTATCACGCGAACTAGTAAGTAGTTCTAAGCATAACTAATAAATGTAAATACTTACTATGAGCTATACCATTATCTTTGAAAACGAATGAAACATTGGTTTTAAAATGAGTATAGCTCACTCAAGTATTATATTCTAAAACGGAATAAAACATTTATTTACGAGTTTAAGGGTAACTTGGCCGTTATTCGGCATACAAATCTCATTATCATCAATACAGTATAATATCTAATACAATACCTCATATTATTATCATATCAAATTCACCTATAGTACGGCATACTCTTTCGTATCAATTTACCCAAACCATACGTAAACTATATGCAAATGAGTATCATGCTATATGCAAATTAATTTCAATATCCATACTCTAAGTAATTACTAAAACTACTATGTACCATACTACTATTTATAAGGTTGCGGGGGTGCTATACGCCATCTACCCAACTTCCCCCGTAGATGCAAATTTACTCACCAACTTGATGAGCTTGCTAAAATCCACGTTGCCATGTCCGCAAATTCCGTCTCGGAAATCTTCGCAATCGTATCTATAATCGTCGTTATATCATATCGACGTAAATATCATATCAAAACTCAAAACAACGAGATAGACACCCACAGGTTAGAACTTATAGTATACTTAACCCAAAAACGACAATATATTTCGGTTGTTAACGTATAAACGTTAACGATTCAGCTGCAGTTCAAAATACGAAAACCCATATCGTAATATCTGAAATTTGGTAAAACCACTACTAATCATTCCCAGATTTTACTGTGTAATTATTGAGACAAAACAAACAATACAGAAACTTATAAAATACCAAACCTAAGCTATAGAGAAAATTCAACATCAAAACCCACCAAAAGTCCGGCGAGCTCGGTATTTAGGGTATTTTCGCAGGCCAAAATATGGAGTTGGGGTCTTGGGCTTTGAGTAAAGTTATCTAGTGGTCTCATTATAGTTTTGGTTTTGCTAGTTTTTCTAGTAGTTTTACCTAATGATTCCAGATTCAATTTCAGTGAGCTAGATATCACAAAATACACTGTTTTCTGTACTGCATACTAAAAACAGATATGAACTTATACAGAACTTGCAAGGAGGAAAGGAATTATACGTATGAAGATTGTGTACAAGAAGATCTTGCTCAAGAAGTGTTTGTGGAAGCACCTATGGTTGTGGTGGCTTCTAGGATGAGAGTGTGCACCATTTGATGAAGGATTAATGTTTCCTTCATTAGGATTGAGGAACACTTGTGAAAATTAGTTTGGAACTTAAAGAATTAACTCTTTGTTCAGTTGAGTAGCTAAGGAGTTCCCATGTGTGTGTGTGTGTAGAGAAAGCATGAGGTGGAGGTCGAGAGGTGGAGGTGGCATGAGAGGAGTAAGATGTGTCACCATGAAGTGAAGTGGTGTGTTCATGTAAGGAGGATGTGTAAAGTAATAAAGAAGGAGGTGGAGAGTGTTGAGCATGGTGAGGATATGTTGTATGTGAGGGTTTAGATTTAGGTTATAATATAACAACCATTAAAAGAATTTTCAAATTTCAAAACCTTTAATGTCACAACTAAATCCATTTAACAATTTAAAAAAATATGAAATAATAAATATATCACTTAAATGTCATTAGCTAAATGAAAAATACAATGTCATGTTAAAATAATTAAATAACATTTTTATGACATCACACACTTTTATTCACATTTACCGAAATAACTACATTTTTACGGATAAAATTCCGATACCAAAAGTTGTATGTGATATTATTTTTATAAACTCATTATTTTTATATTTAAAATTATAAATTAATATTTATAATTTTCCAAAATTTTACAATACACTAGTCTACTTTGGAGTATCGATGCCCAGTCTCGATACTCCTACGACTAGGGACACTTTTAAGGATGTGCCATTCGACTACCCAGCTCCCACAAGTATGATCGCCATCACAATGCTGGTAGTCAGGCAAAAATCCTACGGGCTTTATCAACATGTATACAATATATGAAATACAAGGTAAAACACATCACATGTTAAGATAAAGACAAACCAAATAGTATACTATCATATCGAGCAAGATTGTCCTGTACATATATATCCCTAGCATCCTATATAATGAAGGCCTCTAGGGCATACATATCCAACAGTCTCCCACTTGCACTAAGGCCTATAATTGGCGCAATAAGTACCCACTGTCTGTACTAGACCCAGTTGCTGGCGTACCGCATGTCCAACATCTCGAACAGTCTCTCGAACTAGACTTGAGGGATGGCCTTGGTGAATGGATCTGCCGTGTTTTTTTTTGTGTCCACTCTCCGCATCTCGATCTCCTGGCGATCCACGATCTCCCTGATCAGGTGATACCGCCTTATGATATGTCTGGATTTTTGATGGGACCGTGGTTCCTTTGCCAAAGCCATGGCACCGTTGTTATCGCAATACAATGGTATTGGATTAGCAATGGATGGAACCACCTGAAGTTCAGAAACGAACTTCCTAATCCAGACCGTCTCTTTTGCGGTATCGCTCACCGCGATATACTCAGCCTCCATCATCGAGTCTGCTACAGTATCCTGTTTGGAACTCTTCCAACAGATTGCCACTCCGTTGAGGGTAAACACATAATCCGAGACAGATTTAGAGTCATCCATGTCACTTTGGATGCCAGAGTCGGTAAAAGCCTCGATCTGGAGGTTCCATTACCGTACACCAGGAACATCTCTTTAGTCCTTCTGAGGTACTTAAGAATGTTCTTTACTGCTATCCAATGTTTCTCATCTGGGTTAGACTGATACCTGCTTACCACGCTAAGTGCGTAAGCTACATCTGGTCTCGTACATAATATCGCATACATTATCGACCCTACCGCCGAAATGTAGGGTACTATGCTCATGCGGGCTCTCTCCTCATCAATCTTAAGAGACATGTCTTTGGAGAGGGTGATTCCGTGACAAGCGGGCAAATTGCCGCGCTTAGAATCTTCCATACTAAATTACGGTGTCAATGTACTTCGACTGTGAAAGTCCCAACATTCTTTTAGATCTGTCACGATAGATCTTAATCCCCAGAATGTATGAGGCATCACCCAGGTCTTTCATAGAGAACTTCTGTGATAAGAACAACTTGGCCGGTTGTAGCATAGGAATGCCATTTCTTATTAGGAGAATGTCATCAACGTATAAAACGAGAAATACCACAGTTCTCCCTACAATTTTCTTATAAATACAAGGTTCGTCCACATTTTTGATAAAGTCAAATTCTCTGACCGTCTCATCAAAGCAGATGTTCCAACTCCGCGATGCCTGCTTTAATCCATAAATGGATTTGAGCAATTTGCACACCTTTCCGCTGCTCCCACTGTCTATGAAACCCTTTGGTTGATCCATGAAAACACACTCTTCTAAATTTCCATTTAGAAAGGCGGTTTTAACATCCATCTGCCAGATCTTATAGTCATGGAAAGCAGCAATGGCAAGTAGGATCCGAATGGATTTAAGCATAGCCACTCGTGAAAAAGTTTCGTCATAGTCCAATCCTGGTCTTTGACGAAAACCTTTAGCAACAAGTCTAGTTTTGTAGGTTTCTACCTGACCATCTACACCAATCTTCTTTTTGAAGATCCATTTGCATCCTACGGGTTTTACCCCAGTAGGAGCAAAATCCAAAGTCCAAACTTTGTTTTTGTACATGGATTCCATCTCGGATCGCATAGCATCCGCCACTTCACCGAGTCTTTACATGTGATGGCTTGCTGAAAACTAGTCGGCTCATCATCGTCGATGATGCAATCCTCTCGATCTCCGTCTACGAGAAAACCGTAGTATCTCTCGGGCAGATGAAACTGCCTACTAGATCTGCGGAGTGGCGTGGGTACGTCCTGTTCCATTGAAATCTCAAGTTCTACTAAGTTTTCAGTAATAGTTTGTAGTTCTGGAATTTCTTCCAACTTTATCGCGCTCCCACTTATCTCTCTTTTCAAGAAATTGAGTTTCGGTGAAGCGGGCATGATAAGAAACAAAGATCTTTTGTTCCTCAGCGTGATAGAAATAATACCCTCTAGAATTTTTGGGGTATCCCACAAACTTACACAGTACTGAACGTGCCTCGAGTTTGTCCAGATGAACCTTTTTGACAAAGGCAGGGCAGCCCTATATCTTCAAATACTTAAGACATGGTTTCTTCCCACTCCACATTTCATATGGAGTGGTAGGCACAGACTTAGTTGGAACCTTGTTCAATAGGTATGCAGCAGATTCCAGTGCATAACCCTAGAAGGAGGGCGGCAACTCAGCATTACTCATCATGGAACGCATCATATCAAGTAAGGTGCGATTTCATATTTCTGATACACCGTTGTGTTGTGGTGTGTATGGAGGAGTAAGCTGAGAGAGAATTCCATTCTCTTTTAGGTATTCCAGAAACTCGGCACTTAAGTATTCTCCGCCCCTATCGGAATGGAGCATCTTGATACTTTTGCCGGTTTGCTTTTCTGCTTCATTCTTATACTCTTAGAATTTCTCAAAGGTCTCGGATTTATGGTTCATTAAGAATACATGTCCATACCTAGAGAAATCATCTATGAAAGTAATGAAGTAGGAATAGCCACTTCGTGCATGTGTAGACATTGACCCACACACGTCGCTGTGTATGAGTCCCAGGAGCTCAGTGGCTCTTTCTTCGTGTCCAGTGAACGGAGTTTTTGTCATCTTTCCTATGATACATGATTAACAAGTTGCATATGATTGATACTCAAACGGATCTAAGTATCCTTCTTTATCTAAATTAGTCAGTCGTGTTTCATTGATATGACCGAGTCTACAATGCCACAGAAAAACTTGGTTTGATTCTGGAGCTTTTCTTTTTAGTGTGTTTTGGACGTTGAAAACTTGATGTTGATTGAGAATGTATATTCCGTTACTAAGTGTACCCGACCCAACCATTTCATGATTTAGGTGAATGTTGATAACATTGCTTACAAGTGCAAAATTATATCCTTCATTTGACAATAAAGCTATTGATATAATATTACACACCATACTGGGTACACAAAATCAGTTATGCAATAACAAAATATGTCCAATTGCCAATCCAAGGTGATATTCTTCTACTGCAACAGCGTCCACACTGGCTCCATTGCCAACCCTGAGGGTCATATCACCTTTCCTCAAAACTCCACGGCTTCTCAACGCCCGCAAAGAATTACAGATGTGAGATCCTGATCCGGTATCCAATACCTAGGAAGTATAGTATATAGAAAAGCAGTTTTCAATCACGAACACACCTGAAGCCGAAGCCACAACTTGCTTCGTGTCCTGATTCATGGCCTTTAGGGCCCTGCAATCCTTCTTCCAATGACCCTTCTTCCCACAATAGAAGCACTCTTCCTTTGTGGCTGCCCCTCCCATCTTTTCCTTTCCCTTTCCCTGCACCTTCTACACACCTCTCCTCGGTTTGGTAGGGGCCTTCTTCTTCTTCCCCTTAACCTTAGCCTTGGATCTAAAAGAAAAAGATCCTCCAACAAAAAAAGAGAGTGTTTCCTTGCTTTTGTTCAAGGCGCCCTCTGTAAGTGCACGGCGGCGCCCCGGCCTCCATCCCGAGGCCAAATGCGGAAGCGATGGTTAACTTTAATTTTCTTGAACCGGCACCACCGCGCACTAAAACCCGGATCGGGCCATTAAACTAGTTCTAGCTAACTACAAGATGGGAAGAGAGATATACCGAGTGATCTGTGTCCTCCGGTCTTCTCGTTGTCGTTCCGATCTCCCGCGGAAGCTCCGGTCTCCACCTCGTCGCCGGAAGGGCACCACGTCGCCTGCTTCTTTTACGGGCTCCCGCCTCTATACCGAGGCAACTCGGGCACGAAGTTGGCGAGCCGACGTGCCCAAGGTTTGCTGTAGAGTGTGTGTGGAACCATGTCTCATTTTGGGGTTCTTGGAGGTTGCCTTTTTGGTGGAGGGATGATACATGAACTATGTAGAGGAACTTGGGGATTTTTGGAGCATCAAATAAACAAAAAAAAACCCACACCAATAAAAATGGGTAGCCCCAAGAGGGAGTGGCCGGCCGTGGCCGGCCATGGCTCTTGGTGAGGTAAGAGTGAGAGTGAGTAAGTGAAAATGATAGCCACAAGAATAATGCAAGTGAGAGGAAAAGTTATCATATCAAGAAATGATCACAAAGAAACTCCAACACTCATAGAACCATCATAATCAATCATCATCACCAAAAAGTCATGACATCATGACACTAGAAGACTAGCCATGATGACTAAAGAAAGTCAAGTGATCATGACACAACAATATGCAAAGACCCCCTTCCAAATTGCTTATTTGCACAAATGCAAATAAGCCCTCCTCCACCAATCTTCGGCCATTGAAAGATACAAATGAAAATGGCCGAAACGGAAAGCAAACTGGCAACTCCAGAAAACTGGTCCCGTAATAAATTACAGGAAAACCCCGATACTGTGTATACACACCCGCATCTGTATTCCGACCGAATACAAATGCAATGAGACAAAATCTACACTGTACTATACTAGGATCCGGCTTAAACCAAAGCCGGCCAGTAATATCCGTTCGATCCTGATCCGTGCAATACTGCACGTATCTGATCGAACCCTGCCATATATCCATACGGCCTCTAGTACTAACTGTCCGATCCTGATCCGTGCAATACCGCACGTATCTGATCGGACCTTGCCATATCTCCATATGGCCTCTACAGCGTTTCGCCCGAAAACTTGAGAAACTGAATGTGGGGGACTCTAAAGACTCGTCAATACTATGGCTGTGGATTTAACCACTAGCACGTCAGAGGTAGTAACCATACGTGACGGGCCACCAGCTATTGACCGAAAGGGACGTCGATGAGCGAACTCATCCTGACACCCTACTGAGCCTGTCAGTGACAATATCCGTACAGTCCGGTCCGTTCGTCTATGAGCATCGCATGGCGGGCCTAGGGGGTTGGTAAAAGTCAGACCCCCAAAAGCGGTACAAGTCGTGTCAGAGATCAGCCCAGAACACCCTGAGATACTACTGGAATACCTACCAGTAAATCTCCTGCCTTGGCCAAGGACTTTTCATGTTCTGGCTCTCCTAGACACAGCGTGACCTCACCCCCAATACCGGGAGAGACGAACCCCCGAAGATCCGCTCACTGCCTCCATGTGGCTCGGGACTGTACCCAACTAAAACCTGTTTGCACATCTCCTTTGAGCGTGGTAGGGTAGTAATCAAAGTACAGTGGGAACTCACACGAGACAAATGACGATCCCCAGGTCGATGAACTAACCTGTACACATGTCACCAGGGAACTGCTATCTGACGTCAGGTATAAGACCAACTAGCATGTTCTCGGCGAGTCCTGTCCGGTGTACTCATAACCCAATGAGCACCTGTATACATCTTAGGTGATCCAACTGATATCAGTGGCTTGTGAGACCGGCCACCGCCCCTCGTCGGGGTCTCGACTGTATACACTAGTCTACTCTGGAGAATCGATGTCCTGTCTCGAAACTCCCACGACTAGGGACCTTTTAAGGATGTGCTTATAGACTACCAGCTCTCACGTTTATGATCGCCCTCATACTACTGGGAGTCAAGCAAGAATCCTAGGGGCTCTACCAACGTGTAATAGCGACCTGTCAGGTCACCTAAAGCAGTACACGATGATAAAGATAAACCAGATAGCATACTATCATCTTGAGTAAGACTGTCCTCCTGGGATAGGTCCTCCCTCAATCATTGCAATCACGTGCCTGTGATCCAATAATTGACTCTGAGGGCACTATCTCCAACAATCTCCCACTTGCACTCAAGGCTAATTATTGTGATGTCGCATACTCACAGCCTGTGTGATACCGAACACCCAACTCCTATACTAGTCAGTCTCACAAAGCTCGTTTGCAAAACTATTGCGTTCGAGGAATAGTCTCAGTGAGTGGATCCGCTGTGATGTTTCTTTCTATGTCTCTCTATATCTCAAGTTCGCGGAGAAAGCCATCTCCCGAAATGAGCAATACCTGTCTTAGAATGTGTCTGGATGTCTGATGGGACCTAGCTCATAAATGAACTCCAAATCCAAACTTCTTAGACTGTATCGTCAACTGAACTCAATCAGTATCCTGCGCCATGCCTCCCTCTGTATTTCCTTGGACCACCTGTCCAAAATACTGCCCCTCGTCAGAAGGAAAAACTATAACTCTGACAACCTCCTTGTCGTCCAGGTCACCTTGGAAGCCTGGAATGATAACTGTCTCCAAAAAGAGGCTGTTGTTATCATATCCCTAGAACATCCACTTATGTTCTAAAACTTCTTCCGACTGTTTCTCCAGGATTGGATCAATGTCAACTTATTGCACCTACCGCAAGAACAACATCTGGTGTGGTACTTGACATCTCATGATTGACTCAATTGCCTAAGCAAGTGATCTGCCAATCATGCACATCCCTCTCCCCTTTAGTCTGTAAGACACCTTTAGAGAGGGAGACTCCATTATCTGCAGGTACACTACCGTGCCAGGAGTCGTCCATTCTAAATACTCTTAGAATGCTGTCTAAGTACCCTGATTGGAAAACCACCCAAATCTAGATCTAAAACCATAGATCTAGTAACCAGTATGTCTGATATAATGTCCAAGTCCCATGTGGAGAAACCACTGTGTGATGACCAAAGTATAACCGATCGTAGTATAGGAATATCACTTCCTACTCTGTGTATGTCATCCAAATACCATGACATCACACCCTACTACCTTCTCAACAGATCCATCCCCTATTCTGATGAAGTCAAACCTATGACTGTCACGTTAGAAATAGATGATCTATCTCCGCTACATCTGCTTTAGTCTATAAATAGACATAAGCTACCTGTCCACCAATGCTTCCGCTGCTCCCACTGACTACGACAACCCTCTGGCAGAGTCATATACACGTACACTTCTGAAGCCAGTTCAGAACGACGCTATACTCATCCTCCTGCCGGGTCTCGTAGCCTGGAACAACAGCAATGGCAAGTGTGGGTAAACAAGAACTTCCCTGTCACCATCCTTGAGGCTACCGGAGTACCTCTCGGGTGCCTGAAGTTACCCACCTCATCTGCAGAGTGGCCAATGGAATGTCAATCCAGATTGAATCTTTAGTTTCCTATCAAATCTTCAGTAATCGTTTGTGGTTCTGGAATCACTTCCAGTTCTACCATACTCCCACTACTGTTTTCTGAAAAAATCCATTTTTATTAAAACTGTGGCGAGTCTAGAACAATATTTCCATTGATCTGCCAGATGGTAGAAAGTCAACCCTCGTCATAGCCTGGGTCAACCCACAAACAGCCATTACAGAAACGTGCCTTGAGTTATCCAGAGTCTGGTTTTAATCATAAGCCAGACAACTCCCCGTATCTTAACATTGTTAAGATATGAACTGTTCTATATCCAATATAGAACCAGAGGCACTGATTTAATTGAACCAAATTCAAATCATGCAGCTGTCTCCAGCGTATGTCAACTAAATGGAAGGAGGCCTATCAGCGTTACTCAACTTAGGAATGCTTCCAATTATAAGTAACCCGAAAGAGAAGCAAGTTCTCTTAATCATTACTATCAACTGAATACCATACACAAGTATCTACATCTTCGATCACTTTGAAGAATCCCGATACTTGCAATACCTGGTTCACTACTTTATTCATATACCTATAACTTCTCAAAATTCGGACCCCGTGTTTCCACAAAACACCTGTCTAAAAACTAGAGAAGTCATAAATAAACCGAATATAGTACGAGGACCAACCCTTCTGTCCTGATGGACCCTGGACAACATACAATACTCTGTATAAGTCCCTTGAGTCTGATAACTCATTCACTGTGTGTCGTAGGTTGAAAACTGTACTTATGGTTAAGAAGAATTATACCGCTGTTTAATGCTCCTTACCTAACCATCCACTGATATAGGTAAATGTCACAGACATAATTTCAGAAAGGTATATCTCACTCTATGAAAATAGACGTACAGATATATCAATTTGAAATTGGTGCATAACAGCGGATATTTAAAACCAAAAATTTGCCGACCGGCAAACAGCCCAGGTGATTTCCTCAAATATCACCGATTACAACGAATCCCGATATAATGAGGATGATCACCTAATTCCCAATAACTTACTCCCACTCATCATCTGTAAAACCATACAGATGTGAGAATCATACCTGGTAAATACATACCCTGGAGCAAGTGTCTAATTGGGAAATCAGTTTTCCTTTAACAGTACATAGTGAAACTGAAACATTGAAATGTTTCGTAGGGGTATCCTGGTATTCCTAGTAATGCCTCTTCCATTATCCAGATTCGCAACTGTAACCGTGTAATTCTTTGCCACCTCTCCAAATCTCTTTATATGTCTTTAGTCATTACCTTCTGTACATCCCTTTAGGCCAAATGGTTTTCTTCCTTCCCTACCGTTCGGCACCAGCCTATGGTTTGGAAGAAGACTATCCAATAAGCATAATGGGTGTACTGTCCTAATCCTAGGAACACTCGCAATGTGAGAGAATGTGAAGATAAAAGACAACCGAATAAACCTTATTCCTATGTCTCCTGAACCAGAATCCATCCCCGAACTGGAACAAGTTCCTTTCGAGTTCGTATATAACCATACGATGGAGTATCCAATAAACTGTAGATCTTCGTAGTGATACGGAGTGTCCTAGAGAAATACAAAGGTGATTTAGGATTGGCGAAGAAATACTTGGTTTGGTCGTGAATAGCAGTCGCAATTTACTTTGCCCTCTTACTAATCCCTTTCTTTGTCTTTACATAATACCTTCTGTACACCATCGTTAGGCTAATTGGTTTTCTTCATTCCCTACCGGTCGGCACCTGCCTATGGTTTGGAAGAAGACTATCCAATTTGCGTAATAGGTGTACTATCTCCTAAGCCAAGGAGTACTCGCAATCTGAGAGAGAAGGTAAAAGGAAAAGACAACTGAATAATCCTATCCGTTTTCTCCAGAACCGGAAACCATCCTCGAATTCCTTCGAGTTCGTATATAACCATACGATGGTTTTGTCCAATAGAAGTGGACGTTCGTAGTAATACGGGGTGTCCTGGAGAAAAGGGTAAAAGTAGCAGTGGCAATGAGGTTAGCAACTCTGACAATCCAAAAGCCAGTGTTAAGAAGGTTCGGTCAACTTGGTCACTGAGTCATAGTCTTAGGGTCGGGTCGATGGTCGCTGCCAAAGAGAGAGAGAGAAAAGAAACACTCAGCGTGCACTTTATCCTAGATCAGAATGGTTACCAATTTATCTAATCTGGAAACCTCCCACTGTACCGTCAAATTCTCCTCCAAACCTGAAAGAAAAATTAGTCGGGATCACTCGAGGAGTAAACCAACTCATCAGTGGGAATCGGGATCCAACTATCATCGCATGATAACGTGACGGAATCCGCTCACGGTGTCACACTCCAGAAGGTATGCGCATATCTGGCAAGTTTCAGTTCTTTTGAAACTCCCGATGTGATTTTTGCCCCATGCTCTTATGACCTTGACTTTGGCCAACAAATCATAAGTCACATGTCAAGTTCTACCCGTCATTCTCCAGGTTAATTTGAGCCCACCCGTACAAGCCCTTGACTTTGGCCAACAAGGCTATACGACTGCCCCAAACCAACGCATCTATCTATGCTGCATATGAATACCCAACAGCTACCAAACATTGTGCCTTGACTTTGGCCAACAAACACAGCTTGAATACTATTGACCACCCATATGAAACGACGGAGGGCTACGAATGGTTTCTGGCGAAAACTTTTAACGTAAAGAACTTGATATCGTTGAAGGAACTGGATAGCTTTTATGAAAATATAGTGACGAAAACCTTTGCTAAAGAGGTCACTCCCGGTGAAGGGATCTCGGCTCTTTCCCCGTAGAATGAGGTGCAGGATATTCCAACTGAATACCACGATGCAAAGCAAAAGTAATCGGCTATAGTGAAGTTATTGCCCTGGCGCAAACTTTTTGTCCAAGGGGTCACTCCCGGTGAAGGGATCTCGGCCCTTGCCTCGTCGACTGAGGAGCAGGATATTCTAACTGAATACCACGATGCAAAACAAAATTGAACGTCCTTGCAATAACAGCTTTTTGAAAAGTGTTCCAACAACATCAGATTAGCTTTGTTTTTAACTTGCATTGATCCGAATCAACGCAGTCCCATCAATAGATCACACCACAAAGAACGAAAATATACTGATGTACGTATATGCCATCCGCATTCGCCACTGGGTCCCGTCATTACCCGTTAGGTTAGATAACTAACGACAGAGCGGGGACTGGACTAGCGCGGATGCAAAACATATACAACATCTACTAATATATATATACCAATATATAATATTTCGCTTAAGGCGTGATAAAATGCAACATCACATAAATGTACAGCATCACAGAACAATACAGATATCTGGGATCCCCGGGTTTCACAGAGCCACTACTGAAAACCCGACGTTCCCCTGGTCGTGTGGATAGCCTGTGCAATGAAATCCTAGACCCCTACGGGCGCGGCAAGTTACCTGCCAAAACCTGAAGCGGGGCAGCCCCCTTCAGCAACGTAAATGGACCACCCAGCACTTCACGGAATCCGGTAACTTGGGCACCCCTCCTGGGTCAACCTGTACCCCCTACGAGTGCGGCAAATAGCCCGCCAATTCTAGAGTGAAGCCCCCTCCGTCCCAATGCCATGAGATGCGGGCTTGTTGCCTTCTAGAATCCGGCTATCCGTGCACCCCACCTTGGGGTAATCCTAGTACAGAAAGTAAAATATACATACAACGGGTACATCGACCGCAACCTGGTCGTGCCCCAAAATAATAATACAAACAGGCAGTGACGACAGTCCACATGTCGGACGCTCGCCCCGCAATATCAAATGTACATAATACAACAAAACTGTACTACCACTGCAACCAGGCTATCCCCCACGACCAATCCGCAATATCACAGCATAACATAGAACATCAACGTGAAAGTCACGTTCGTAAATCCGTCTAACCGGGCTATAGCAGTTAGACTGGATTTACCGATCAAGTGACATTCACGGTCGCAGATATAATGTAAATACTGTGAACTAATGTGTTTAAAATATCCGATCGATCAAATTTTACCAAGTGGGCCCCCAAGTACTACTGTAGCACATGAAGAAATCTGGGCCCAAAAAATAACATTCCAGAAATCCTATTTTCCACTCAGGAGCATTCTATAAAATTTTGGGGGACTGAACAGTTCAAGTCGCGGCGGAACCGCGGCCCAAGCATGGGTTTGGCCGCGATTCCGCGGTGGTTTGGACTGTTCACGAGCCCAAATTTTCACAGATCTCTTAAAATTCCCTGCACATCATTCTGAGACAACCTGAAAAATTTTTGGACTCCAAAAAATTTCGACAGAAACTGATGTGAAGAAAAATACGGTTTTTGGAAAATTGTTCGATCGGAAATGTAAAACACATTAGACAAAGCTAGACTATGTTAATGGCGAGGCTCTGATACCACTGTAAGTGCACGGCGGCGTCCCGGCCTCCATCCCGAGGCCAAATGCGGAAGCGATGGTTAACTTTAATTTTCTTGAACCGGCACCACCGCGCACTAAAACCCGGATCGGGCCATTAAACTAGTCCTAGCTAACTACAAGATGGGAAGAGAGATATACCGAGTGATCCGTGTCCTCCGGTCTTCTCGTCGTCGTCCCGATCTCCCGCGGAAGCTCCGGTCTCCACCTCGTCGCCGGAAGGGCACCACGTCGCCTGCTTCTTTTACGGGCTCCCGCCTCTATACCGAGGCAATTCGGGCACGAAGTTGGCGAGCCGACATGCCCAAGGTTTGCTGTAGAATGTGTGTGGAACCATGTCTCATTTTGGGGTTCTTGGAGGTTGCCTTTTTGGTGGAGGGATGATACATGAACTATGTAGAGGAACTTAGGGATTTTTGGAGCATCAAATGAACAAAAAAAACCCCACACCAATAAAAATGGGCAGCCCCAAGAGGGAGTGGCCGGCCATGGCTCTTGGTGAGGTGAGAGTGAGAGTAAGTGAGTGAAAATGATAGCCACAAGAATAATGCAAGTGAGAGAAAAAGTTATCATATCAAGAAATGATCACAAAGAAACTCCAACACTTATACAACCATCATAATCCATCATCATCACCAAAAAGTCATGCCATCATGACACTAGAAGACTAGCCATGATGACTAAAGAAAGTCAAGTGATCATGACACAACAATATGCAAAGACCCCCTTCCAAATTGCTTATTTGCACAAATGCAAATAAGCCCTCCTCCACCAATCTTCGGCCATTGAAAGATACAAATGAAAATGGCCGAAACGGAAAGCAAACTGGCAACTCCAGAAAACTGGTCCCGTAATAAATTACAGGAAAACCCCGATACTGTGTATACACACCCGCATCTGTATTCCGACCTAATACAAATGCAATGAGACAAAATCTACACTGTACTATACTAGGATCCGGCTTAAACCAAAGCCGGCCAGTAATATCCGTTCGATCCTGATCCGTGCAATACCGCACGTATCTGATCGAACCCTGCCATATATCCATACGGCCTCTAGTACTAACTGTCCGATCCTGATCCGTGCAATACCGCACGTATCTGATCGGACCTTGCCATATCTCCATACGGCCTCTACAGCGTTTCGTCCGAAAACTTGAGCAACTGAATGTGGGGGACTCTAAAGACTCGTCAATACTATGGCTGTGGATTTAACCACTAGCACGTCAGAGGTATTAGCCATACGTGACGGGCCACCAGCTATTGACCGAAAGGGACGTCGATGAGCGAACTCATCCTGACACCCTACTGAGCCTGTCAGTGACAATATCCGTACAGTCCGGTCCATTCGTCTATGAGCATCGCATGGCGGGCCTAGGGGGTTGGTAAAAGTCAGACCCCCAAAAGCGGTACAAGTCGTGTCAGAGATCAGCCCAGAACACCCTGAGATACTACTGGAATACCTACCAGTAAATCTCCTGTCTTGGCCAAGGACTTTTCATGTTCTGGCTCTCCTAGACACAGCGCGACCTCACCCCGAATACCGGGAGAGACAAACCCCCGAAGATCCGCTCACTGCCTCCATGTGGCTCGGGACCGTACCCAACTAAAACATGTTTGCACGTTTCCTTTGAGCGTGGTAGGGTAGTAATCAAAGTACAGTGGGAACTCACACGAGACAAATGACGATCCCCAGGTCGATGAACTAACCTGTACACATGTCACCAGGGAACTGCTATCTGACGTTAGGTATAAGACCAACTAGCATGTTCCCGGCGAGTCCTGTCCGGTGTACTCATAACCCAATGAGCACCTGTATACATCTTAGGTGATCCAACTGACACCAGTGGCTTGTGAGACCGGCCACCGCCCCTCGTCGGGGTCTCAACTGTATACACTAGTCTACTCTGGAGGATCGATGCCCTGTCTCGAAACTCCCACGACTAGGGACCTTTTAAGGATGTGCTTATAGACTACCAGCTCTCACGTATATGATCGCCCTCATACTACTGGGAGTCAAGCAAGAATCCTAGGGGCTCTACCAACGTGTAATAGCGACCTGTCAGGTCACCTAAAGCAGTACACGATGATAAAGATAAACCAGATAGCATACTATCATCTTGAGTAAGACTGTCCTCCTGGGATAGGTCCTCCCTCAATCATTGCAATCACGTGCATGTGATCCAATAATTGACTCTGAGGGCACTATCTCTGCCATCCTCAACATGTTGAAGAGCTAAGGAAGTGTAACTTCCATACTGTTCATGTAACAACTCCGTTTCAGTGTACAGAAAATTGTTTAAAAATTTATGTAAAAATGGAGTATTTGCAATCCTGTGTATGCTATAAGTATTTAAATTGCTTTTGAATAGTAAGAAAGCACCTGCAGCTCATTGGTAAAACCTTGCACTGCTGTAACGTAGCTCCTGTGTTCGAATCCCCCCAGCCACATATATTTTTTGTAGATTTTCTTTTAAACTTTTAGAAGCTCAAAAGTTTACAGGTGCAAAACACGTAAAATGAAAAGTCACAACAAAATCAAACACGTGCATTGAGCTATATGAGACGACACCAACATATGGCAAGAATCTAAGCTCCCCACCCTCGGATTTGGCCGGCGAGATGTATAGAAGGGACCGGCACCTCCGGTTTTCTCCGTAGGGAATGCTACAAAATTTTAACCTTAGCACCCCTTGGCCTACCCCACTACCCCCATGTTGTTTGAATTCTCTGTAATATCCAGAGAGTGATTATACCTCTCTTAAATCCATTTTAATGCACATTTTTAATTCTCAATTCATTACCCTAAACCCTAATTTTCCTTATAAATACAACCCTACATTTTTTTCCTCCTCATTCAGAAATTCCTTGTCAAAACTCTCTAAAAATTCTAAGTTCAAAAGTTGTACAAGTGGAGTTAGCAAAGGTCAAAATTCCGGCGATATTTCGGGAAGAATCCGGCAACGAAACGACTCCTCGACGATCCCAAAATCTCCTCCTGACTCTTCTCTCTAATTCCAACCTGTAAGTCCCCTCTCCCCTTCTCTCTGATTCCAACCTGTAAATCCCATCTCCCCTTCTCAATATCTAGTCTAAAACTTCCACTTTTCAAAACTCGTTGGAAGCGGAGTTATTTCGACATCCGATTCTCTTTTCTTTAAAATCTCAAATTTTTCTTAAACAACAAATTACCATATCTTCTTATATTGTTTAACAAACATAAAAAAAAACAATCACAACAAGTTTCAATTCAAAATAATATGTATTGCAACTTCTATTTCATTTTTACGGTAAAATACCATCATATTTACATACGACATTGCTTATTCATTTTACCCATATTACCTTTAGAAAACTCACGAGGTAATGACCTAGGTCATCACAACACACATTTTTGACATAGCACGATGAGTTTTGGAACATTAGTTTGTGGGAAAAAATACGAGTTTACAGTTAAATACCATAAAGATTCAAAAACCGTTTTCTTTAAAAGTGTATTATTTAATTCCTTGCAAATGCGCCTCTACAAGCCATTTTGGGGAACCCCAATCGGGATGGTGCGGGTTATCGCACATCCTCGGGCCTAGTAGAGCGAGATGCAGACTTCCTCACCGAGCATCCGATCTCGATGGGATTTTTAATACAATTTATAAGAAAAATGTGATTTCTATTTAATAAATAAGTTCTATTTTTTATAAATATAAATATATATAAATATTATCAAAATATATACTTTAAGTATAAAATATATATATTCCATATTTTCTAAATCAAACTAATCACAAATTTCATGAAACTACCATTATAAATCAATACAATTTCAATATTACACTAAAATACCAAATACAATGAAATCTAAGTTATATCCACTAGAATATTTCACTTTATAAAAAAATTACAATTATGAAAACCCTAAAGACGATACTTAAATACTTGAGGTGTATTTTGAAAATATATCAAAACTATTTTTCATAAAACCCTCTCAAGTTATATTAATTTACAATAAGGACCCTAGTAAACATAGGTTTAAGCGGGACCAGTTCTCTTGAGCCTCAGGGAACCGGAGAATATGGGTGCTTGCCTGTTTAAGGTAGACAATCTAAAAACGGTGTTATCAATATGGTAATTGTCATGGAAAAAGACACAAATCCTCCCGTCCATGTGCAGCAGTTACCGATAATATCAAAACTAATTCAGGACTTCAATTTGTTTTAAAGTGTCTGACCGAGACAGAGTCTCAATCTACTATGAAATCAATCTGACTTGAATTCAATTCAAGTATAACTACAATACAATATGAATCCATTTATACCAGAATTCAATCTATATCAACATGACTTGACCAAACCGAACCATGGATATATTCTGATTACATGACTATCCATTTATATCCATTCCGTTTACATGATATCATGGTTTCGCCAAGTCTTCCATTTATAAAACAAAACAATACAAGTAATACAAAATACATAACGGGGTTTTAAAGAGGTAGACTGGTACGGAATGTGTTAGAAGTGGCACGAGACGGTCATTTTAATACACCTAACCTGAATATCCATTGCTGTTGTACCGTGGCTTAACGGTTCTTTATGCTCCGTATACCTTAGTCTCCGGAATAGTGGGACTCCTCTCGTATACACTGGCATATTCTGTACCAAGCTACAAACAACCGCGTTAATAGAACAAAAAGATTACAGTATACCAGTTATATTCTCATCTGTCTATTCTTACTTATCTTTGGGACTTACCGAGCGATTGCTCGCTGACAACGAAGATAGAGAACTCCTTGGTCCTTGGATGATAATAACAACAGTGGATGTTGTTCGCACTATCATAGAAAGAATGCGCATAGCCCAAGACCGACAGAAGCACCAGGCTGATGCAAAGCACCGTCACTTGGAGTTCCAACCGGGAGATCATGTCTTTTTGAAGATTTCTCCAAACCGTGGAGTGATTCGCTTTGGAAGACGGGGTAAGCTCAGTCCGAGATATATTGGACCGTTCGACATACTCGAACGAGTCGAAGAAATGGCTTATCGCTTGGCACTTCCACCCACATTGGAAGGAGTGCACAATGTGTTCCATATATCCTAACTCAGAAGGTATGTGAGTGACCCCAGTCATATTCTTGATCACTCCGAGCTCACTGTACAACCAGACTTATCCTGTGAGCAACAACCTGTTGAAATCCTGGACAGAAAGGTGATGTCACTTCGGAAAAAGGAAGTAAACTTGGTTCGAGTGATTTGGAGAAAAGACTCACCAGGAGAATCAACATGGGAACGTGAGGAAGACATGCGTGCAAGATACCCTCACTTGTTTGTAAATTAGTCTTTAAAATAAATGTAAATTTCGAGAACGAAATTTTTGTAAGGAGGGTAGAATGTAACAACTCTGTTTCAGTGTACAGAAAATTATTTAAAAATTTATGTACAAATGGAGTATTTGCAATCCTGTGTATGCTATAAGTATTTAAATTGCTTTTGAACTGCAAGAAAGCACTTGTAGCTCATTGGTAAAGTCTTGCACTGCTGTGACGTAACCCCTGCGTTCGAATCCTCCCAGCCACATATTTTTTGTTGATTTTCTTTTAAACATTTAGAAACTCAAAAGTTTACACGTGCAAAACACATAAAATGAAAAGTCACAACAAAATCAAATATGTGCACTGAGCTATATGAGACGACACCAACACGTGGCAAGAATCCAAGCTCCCCACCCTCGGATTTGGCCGGCGAGATGTATAGAAGGGACCGGCTCCGCCGGTTTTCTCCGTAGGGAATGCTACAAAATTTTAACCCTAGCATCCCTTGGCCTACCCCACTACCCCCATGTTGTTGAATTCTCTGCAATTAACCAGAGAGTGATAATTCCTCTCTTAAATTCATTTTAATGCACATTTTTAATTCTCAATTCATTACCCTAAATCCTAATTTTTCCTATAAATATAACCCTACATTTTTGGCCCTTCTCATTCAGAATTTCCATACCAAAAGTCTTTAAAAAATTCTAAGTTCAAAAGTTGTACAAGTGGAGTTAGCAAAGGTCGAAATTCCAGCAACGTTTCGGGAAGAATCCGGCGACGAAACGACTTCCCGACGATCCCAAAATCTCCCCCTACCTCTTCTCTCTAATTCCAACCTGTAAGTTCCATCTTCCCTTCTCAGTCTCTAGTCTAAAACTTCCACTTTTCAAAACTCGTCGGAAGCGGGGTTATTCTGACTTCCGATTCTCTTTTCTTTAAAAACTCAAAAAAATTTAAACAAAAAATTACCATCTCTTCTTATATTGTTTAACAAACATAAAACAATATTCAAAACAAGTTTCAATTCAAAATAATATGTATTGCAACTTCTATTTCATTTTTACGGTAAAATACCATCATGTTTACATACGACATTGCTTATTCATTTTACCCATATTACCTTTAGAAAACTCATGAGGTAACGACCTACTTCACCACAATACACATTTTTGACATAGCACGATGACTTTTGGAACATTAGTTTGTGGGAAAATACGAGTTTACGGTTAAATACCATAAACATTTAAAAACCGTTTTCTTTAAAAGTGAATTATTTAATTCCTTACAAATGCGCCTCTACAACCCATTTTGGGGAACCCCGATCGAGATGGTACGGATTATCGCACATTCTCGGGCCTAGTAGAGCGAGATGCAGACCTCCTCACGGAGCATCCGATCTCGATGGAATTTTTAATGCAATTTTTAAGAAAAATGTGATTTCTATTTAATAAATAAGTTCTATTTTTTATAAATATAAATATATATAAATATTATCAAAATATCTATTTTAAGTATACAATATATATATTCCATGTTTTCTAAATCAAAGGAATCACAAATTTCATGAAACTACCATTACAAATCAATACAATTCCAATATTACACTAAAATATCATATACAATGAAATTTAAATTATATCCACTAGAATATTTCACTTTATAAAGAAATTATAATTATGAAAACCCTAAAGACGATAATTAAATATTTGAGGTGTATTTTGAAAATATATCAAAACTATTTTTCATAAAGACCTTTCAAGTTATATTAATTTACAATAAGGACCCTAGCAAACATAGGTTTAAGCGGGACCAGTTCTTTTGAACCTTAGGGAGCCGGAGAATATGTGTGCTTACCTATCTAAGGTAGACAACCTAAAAACGGTGTTATCAATACGGTAATTGTCTTGGAAAAAGACACAAATCCTGTCGTTCATATGCAGCAGTTACCGATAATATCAAAACTAATTCAGGACTTCAATTTGTTTTAAAGTGTCTGACTCAAACACAGTCTCAATCTAATTTGAAATCAATCTGACTTGAATTTAATTCAAGTATAACTACAATACAATATGAATCCATTTATACCAGAATTCAATCTATATCAACATGACTCGACCAAACCGAACCATAGATATATTCTGATTACATGACTATCCATTTATATCCATTCCGTTTACATGATATCATGGTTTCGGCAATTCTTCCATTTATAAAATAAAACAATACATGCAATACAAAATACATTACGGGGTTTTAAAAGGGTAGACTGGTACGGAATGTGTTTGAAGTGGCACGAGACGGTCATTTTAATACACCTAACCTGAATATCCATTGCTGTTGTACCGTGGCTTAACGGTTCCTTGTGCTCCATATACCTTAGTCTCCGGAATAGTGGGACTCCTTTCGTATACAATGGCATATTCTGTACCAAGCTACAAACAACTGCGTTAACAGAAAAAAAAGATTACAATATATCAGTTATATTCTCATCTGTCTATTCTTACCTATCTTTGGGACTTACCGAGCGATTGTTCGCTGACGACATTCCTTCTCTTTTTCTTTGGAATGTTGTCAGGTGGATCGGACTCTCTGGAGGTTGAGCCCAGTACTGAAGACTTGGAGCAGTTCGCCATTAACCCAGAGCTCTAGATACTTGAATATATTTTCTTTTCAGTTCATGCCATTGTTTAGGCATTACTTTCCGTTCCTGTATTTACATTTTCAGTTGCACTTGTAAAGAAATGTTTAATAAATAAAAGTTGTTGTTCAGTTACATTTATTGTCATTTTTTTCTTGTGTACATTCATTATATTGCTTAGATACGTTTAGCGTGTTTACTTCTGAGTAAATACGTAGCGGGCCTCGTCGCGTCTTCTTACCCGTACACTGGAAAGTGGGGCATGACAGGTTTTGTTGGTGGGCCATGCAGGTCAATTCTGCATGAAGTCCTAAACAATATAACACAAGAATCAGCAACTAAAAATATTCTTTACATTTTATATTGCTTGAATCTTACAATTTCATATAGTTTGAATCTATCATAACCCTATTTTTTTCTTTCAAGGTTATGGATTCTCCAAACAATACCAGCACCAACTTCAACAACACACTACCACCTCTTCCGCTTACACCTACCGTTGCTGCTCCGATCAATGAGCAGACGGTAATGCTTTAGGCAATCCGAAGCCACGTGGAAGGACAGCGGCAGCAGATTCTATATTACTGAACTATCCAGAAGCGGAAGCGCCCGGAGTAAAGCAATTCCGGGCATTGCATCCAAAGCAATTTTCAGGAAAAGAGAGCCCCCTGGAAGCTGAAGAATGGGTTCAGAGTGTAACAACCCTAAACTTTCTATATATAATTTTTTCACAAATACAAAAAGGAACACCTGAGCCCGAGTACAAGTTATAAATTTAATTTGCTTTTGAACAACAAGAAATAACTTATAGCTCATTGGTAAAGCCATGCACTGCTGTGACGTAGCCCCTGTGTTCAAATCCCCCCAGCCACATATATTTTTAATTAATTTTTCTTTTAATATTTTAGAAACCCAAAGGTTTACACGTGCACTACACGTAAAATGAAAAGTCACAGCTAAAGCAAACACGTGCACTGGGTTATACCAAACGACACCAACACGTAGCCAAAATCCCATCATCCCTCGCCGGATCTCGACTGGCGAGATGAGCTTTGAGACCGGCACCGCTGGGCCCCTCCGTAGGGAATAGCCCCTTGTTCTGCATACTTGACCCTTGGCCTCCCTCCACTACCCTAGATCAGTTTGTTTTTTCTGCACATTAACAAAGAATTAAAAATGAGCATTAATCCAAAATTTTAATGCATTTTCAATTCATTTCTTCATTACCCTAAGCCCTAATTTTCCCTATAAATACCACACCACATTTTACCCCTACTCACTCAGAATTTCATTACAAAAACTCTCTAAATTTTCCAAGTCCTAAGTTGTGCAAATAGAGTTAGCAAAAGTCGAAATTCCGGCGAAGTTCCGAGGACAATTCGGCGACGAAACGACGTCCAGACGGTTCCAATAGCTTCCACTCTCTCTCTCCTCTTATTTTCTAACCTGTAAATCCCTACTCCCCTCCTCCATCTCTATTCTAAAACTGCTCTTTTTCAAAACTCGTCGGAAGCGGAGTTATTCCGACTTCCGATTCGTTTTTCTTTAAAAACTCCATTTTTCTTAAATAATAAAATACCATATTCTCTCATAATGTTTAACAAATATAAATAAACACATTAGAACAAGTTTCATCTCAAAATAATTCATGTTGCAATTTTTATTTCACTTTTACAGTAAAATACTATCATATTACATACAACTTATAATTGTTCAATTTAATCGTATTATCTTTAAATAATTCACGAGATAATGACCTACTTCATCACAACACACATTCTTGACATAGCACGATAAATTTTGGGACTCTAGTTTACGGGAAAATACGAGATTACGAATAAATACTTTGAACATTCAAAACCGTTTTCTTTAAAAAGTGTTTTTTTTTAATTTCTTGCAAATACGCATCTACAACCCATTTTGGGAAACCCCGATCGGGATGGTGCGGGTTATCGCACATCCTTGGGCCTAGTAGAGCGAGATGCAGACCTCCGCAAGGAGCATTCGACCTCGATGGAATTTTGATGCAATTTTTAAGAAAATGACATTTCTCCAAAATAAATAAACTTTATTTTTATTATATATATATATATATATATATATATTACTATTATCAAAATATCTATTTTAAATATAATATATGAATATTCCATGCTTTCTAAAGCAAAAGAATCACAAATGTCATGAAACTACCTTTACAATTCAATACCATTCCAAAATTACACTAAAATACCATATACAATGAAAACTAGGCTATATCCACTAGAATATTTTACTTTATAAAAATTACAATCATGAAAACTCTAAAGACGATAATTAAATATTTGAGGTGTAATTTGAAAATATATCAAAAACTATTTTTCATAAAACCCCCTCAAGTTATATTAATTTACAAAAAGGACCCTAGTAAATATAGGTTTAAGCGGGACCGGTTCTCTTGAGCCTCGGGGAGCCGAAGAATATGGGCGCTTGCTTATCTAAGGTAGACAATCTGTCACGCCCCGCTTCCTAAAAGAAGGAGAAGGATGACGTGGTAAGGTCCGCAACCTAACTGTATTGAAGATGGTCTATTCAATACAGTTACGTTAAGCGTATGAATATTTAATATGCAGGATGTGTACCAAAACAAAAATAATAAAAGCGAAAGGCATTTTATTTCCATTAACCAAACTTTATTATATCCCAAAAGAAAGAGTAAAATAAACTAAGTAGTTTAATTACATCGAGGAGAAACAAAAGCCCTAAACATGTGGGCAACAATAAAAAATTAAATCTAGCTAATCTTCCATCGTCCAGTCTGCATAATCTTCATAAGCTGGCTTCACACCTTGATCTTTGCTATAATACTCATTCTTATCTAACGGACATTCCAAAGATAGAGGAAGAAAAGGAAGGTCCGTCAGCGAGTTATACTCGGGTAGGATTGCCTCATAAGAAAGAAAAGTTATAGAAACGAACATGTGTATATGTACATGTGTATAAAGGTATGAGGTTATATACCAGTTAGATATGTGAAAATGAGTACGTTGTATATGTTTGGTAAAGGTTCAAGTCAAGTCAAACGGATGTTCAGTCTAAGAGTTGGATCAGGTTAAACAAGGTGTGTATGGATAGAATTGACGGGTGAACATACTCGTATCCTTGAGGTATCCCATGACTAGCTAGAAGCAGTATGAGATGGTGCTTGTGCCTGAAATGGCAATCAATGTGGTAGCGTGAATATCCCCGCAAGGTGTCCCATGACTACGATGGAGCTTTACCTAGCGTGAATATCACTCAAGTGCACAGGTATTACCTCCTTTCAGTTCCATAATAAACAACAAGTCTAAACTGGTAAAATATCCACATCCAAGATACTGAATAACTCGTGTCTCATGAAGAAAGGTAGATAAGGTAACAGGTAGGTATATCACATGATGTGGGTTTGGTGTTGAGTATCAATAGGTATTGTAAACATTTTAGTTTGTTAAACAAGGGTCCGGATACTTGCGATTATTCCGTTGTGGCCACGGAACAACAACTGGGGAAGTGAAATGTACCGTTTCACTTCCCGGGATCATGATCGAGTAGTAGGGGAATCCGAGTTCCGAATTATCCTTGCCTAATCAAACTACCCATCCCCGTGGTTCAGTATAAAGGTTTTGAAGAATTAGAGTTAGTGCGTATACTTCTAGGCATGGAATTTCCACATTGTATAGTCATCCATATATCGGACTGTTCATCCGGAATATCGGGATCTTCATATTTGTATAGTCATCCACACTTTGGACTGTTCACCCGGAATATCGGGATCTTCATATTTGTATAGTCGTCCACACTTTGGACTGTTCACCCGGAATATCAGGATCTTCATATTTGTATAGTCGTCCACACTTTGGACTGTTCACCCTGCCTGCAGGGATCTTCATAAAGTATTCCATACCTAGGTCCGCGCATTCTAACCCTATCCGTATCATGTTTTGTATATGTCATGTTGTCATAAACTGGGAAATTAAAAAGTATTGATCTCGTTTAATATGGCCTTCCACAACCACTCGTTTTATTTTCTAGAGTTTGTAAAGTACTTCGCGTTATCTTAGAGAAAGCTTAGTAAAAAGGAAATAATAGTGTTTAAATATCTTTTATTACTTCTAAGAAAAATCATGATATTTGGGATATTTATTATTTTGGAAAAACATAATATTTTACGGAAAATATCCTTTCGATAAAAGGTTGTGGTGTTTATTTGAAAATCTTTTGCAAGAGCTTTTTATTTGAAAATCTAGACTGCTCCTAATATTCCAAAAGGACAAGTTATGAGGTCTTCAAATCGCCTCTTCACCGCCAATTATGGCCAGGTAAGCACAAGTAAGGAAAGGAGGGATCCACTCACGAATCACTGTGAGACGGGCCTTTTAAAGTTACATTTCTCACTTGTCTAGCCTAGACACCACAAAGTCTGGTTTAGATAAACGATCGATGCCTACAACCTTTCCTTTATTCTAGATTGGTGTTATTTTAAAATTACCTTTTAAAAGATACTAAATATTCCCTTTTTAAAAAGATATCGTTATTTAAATTTAATATTTTTTCCTTAAAAAGTTGAGGGGGTTTTAAAAATATTTGTAAGTAAAATATATGTATACTGTATCTAAAATATTTATTTCACATATCTTTATTTCTTATAGTTATTTAAACAAATATAATATTTTAATTAAACGAGGGTATCTTGTGGAAGTAACCTATTTCGAGATCATTTTTATAGTATGGGTATGTCAGAGATGAAATGACAATTCATGGATTACATCAGATTCCAGGTATTATGGGTGCGCAATATAATTTTGTGTACAGAGGAAATTTAAATACCGTTTTAAAATATGGATTAACATTATCATGATTAAGGGTACAAAGAAAAAAGGTATGCACAAATATTATAACACCATTTTAAATAGGGTTGATGATTAGAAGTTGGAACTAGGTTATTGAGATAGAAGAAGGTGACAGGAAAAGGGGAGAGAGGCGGATCCTACCTTTTGTTTGAGTCGGATGCCGAAGAGTTGAAAACGTAGTCTCGTACTAAATCCTCAATAGCTCCGCGTCCCGATTTTTTCTCTGCGATTGAATGGAGCCGTAACGTCGGCGTCGTTGATACGAAGGCACCGGTATTTTTTTTCCAGAATTTTTGGAGTTCGGTGGTATGAGAAATTTAGGTTTGAAAGTGTCTATTTATAGCGTTCAAAAAGTAACAAGAAAATCCAAAAATCTGTTAAATCGCACGGAAAATCACGCCGGCCATAATTGCAAATCATTCAGCCAATGATTGCGTCCGCCGCCTCTTTACCTCAGCCGTTGGATCAAGATCCAACGGCTGAGATCAAGCCTCCAACAGTCCCGCCGCCTCCACGTGTCGCCCTTCGATACGCCCGCAGCTGTGTGTGGGGATCACGCGCTTTCGCGTGGTCCCCACCACGTGGACGCCGACAGCGGGCTCTAGGCCGTTGGATCTTGTGATCCAACGGTCCAGGTTAAAAGGGACTTATAATTATTTTTTTTTATTTTATAAAAATAACATTTCTGTTTATTATTTTAAAATTTGGATTTGGCTTTAAAAAAAATTTTAAAAATAGTTAAAAACATAGGAAAATTATGGAAAAATTTCAGAAAATATATTTTATTATTATTATTAGTATAAAAATAGTTTTGGGCTAAAACTAAGTAATATAACCGTTCCCACGGTTTTAACTAGTTACTAAAATTATAGAATATTTAGTTTATCCTTTAAAATATTTTTAATTGATGATAGAAATATGTAGATTATTTTAAGGCGTTATAAAATTTTATTAAAATATTTTAAGCCTATAAAACAATAAATAGATTTTAGAAATTTCCTTTAATCATATTTAATGCTTTGAAAATTATTAACATTTCTTTAAAAATTATTCTTCTATAAAAGAAACACGTAAATAATTATTTGATAGTAGAAATATAAATAAAATATATTTTATTAGGTATTAGAAAATATGGTCGTTACACAACCTAACAACGGTATTATCAACACGGTAATTGTCTTGGAAAAAGACACAAATCCTGTCGTCCATGTGCAGCAGTTACCGATAACTCCAAAACAATCAGGACTTCAATTTCTTTTTAAAGTGTCTGACTCAGTTCGAGTCATGGTCAAATCTGAAATCAATCTGACTTGAATCCAATTCAAGTATAACTACAATACAATATGAATCCATGAATACCATAATACAATCTATATCAACATGAATATGACCGAACCGAACCATGGATATACTCTGATTACATGACTATCCATTTATATCCATTCCGTTTACTGATATTATGGTTTCGGCAAGTCTTTCATTTACTACAAGACAATACAATACAATCAGTTCAATCAGTACAATAAATATTACGGGGTTTATAAAGGGGTAGACTGGTATAGAACATGTTAAAGGTGGCACGAGGTGGTCACTAAAAGACGTTATTACATTCATACCGTTGTTCTGTGGTATTTTCGACGGAGCCTTGTCCTACGGGTTACCAAAGTTCACGGTGTAAGTTGAACTCCTCTCGTATACACTGGTATATTCTGTACCAAGCTACAACAACTACGTTAGTATAACAAATATAACATATCTACTTCACCTGTTCTATTATCTGTTTATTCTTCTCCTTCTTTCTTTGGGACTTACCGAGCGATTGTTCGCTGACGACATTCCTATTTCTCTTCTTCTTTGGAATGTTGTCAGGAGAACCCGACTCTGAGGAGTTCGAGACCAGCCAGGAGCACTTGGAGCAGTTCATAGAAGACCCTGAGCATTAACCTTACTTGTACATTTGATTTCAGTTCATGCTATTGTTTATGCATTACTTTCCATCCTTGTATTTAGATTTCCAGTTGTACATGTAAAAGAATGTTTAATAAATAAAAATTGCAGTTCATTCATATTCATGTCTCTTATGTACATTTTACTTATATTGCTTAGATACGCTTAGCGTGTTTACTTCTGAGTAAATGCGTAGCGGGCCAGTCGTGTCCCTTTGCCCGTACACCAGGAAGCGGGGCGTGACAGGTTTTGTTGGCGGCCTATCGGGTCAGTTCTGCATGGACATGCGGGTCAATTCTGCATGAAGTCCTAAGCAATATAACACAGGAACCAGCAACTAAAAACTTTCTTTACATTTCACATTACTTGAATTTTACAATTTTACATACTTTGAATCTATCCTAACTCTATTTTTCTTTCAAGGTTATGGATTCTCCAAACAACACCAGTACCAATTTCAACAACATACCACCACCTCTACTGCTTACGCTTACCGTTGCTGCTCCGATCAATGAGCAGACGGTACTACTTGAGGCAATCCGAAGCCTCCTGGAAGGACAGCAGCAGCAGACTTCTATTCTGATGAACCGTCCAGAAGCGGAAGCACCCGGAGTGCAGCAATTACGGGCTTTGCACCCAAAACAATTTTCAGGAAAAGAGAGCCCCCTGGAAGCTGAAGAATAGGCTCAAAGTATTGAGAATGACCTGGCAGCGGCACAAGTGCCAGAGATCGCTTGGGTTCGAGTTGCGAAGATGCTACTCACCGACAACGCCCGAGTATGGTGGAAGGCGGAAGAAAGCCGTCTTGCCCAACCTATCGAATGAGGGACTTTTCGTGACATGTTCGACGCAAAGTACTTCCCAGAGACTGCCCGATTTGACATGGAGCAGCAATTTATCCACCTACAATAGGGTTCGATGTTGACCAAATCTGTGGATGAGTATGATGCTGAGTTTACCATGCTCAGTAAGTAAGATATGTTTCAATATTCGATTTTCTAATATCGCATACTACACAGCTAACACAAGACCACAACAGATTCGCGGCACACTTGATACCGACTGCTGAGATCAGGTCCAGATGATTTCAGCAAGGGTTAGATCCGGAAATCCAAGCTGCCTTAGCTACATGGGATTTCCTAACTCACGACTTGGCTTTGGAAGCTGCCCGTCGATATGAGGCAGTGGTGAAGATGAAGGGCAGATCTCAATCTGCCGGAGTGAAGCGCCCTGCCACTCAGATGGTAGGATGAGCCTCTTCAAGGCCAACTTTTGAACCCGGGAGATCGGAAGAAACAGATAACCGGTCAAGTCCAGATTTTCTCTTCTACTACAAGAGGGATGGACACCTGTGGAAGGACTGTAGGCGCTCAAAAGGCCTGTGCTTAGTTTGTGGCGCATCCAATCATAGAATTGGAACATGTCCTTATAGGCGCAACATAATTCCAACTCACAACACTTATCCGCAGCGGCCAGCTATCCAGGCTCCTGCATCTCGTCTTGCTCTTCCAGCTCCACCTCCACGTGGACCTCTTGCACAGCCTCCTCGCCAATTTCATCAAGCACTGAGGAACATGTCTCGAAGGCAGAGGAACATACTTCAAGGACAGAGGAATGTGCCTCTAGCTAGGAGGAATGCACCCCGGCGACAGGCTTTCACTTTAGCTACCGTAGAAGTCGAGGCTGTAGACCAAGATAACCGTGGTAATTCCCTCACATCTTTTTCAATCTTACCAAAACTTTTGCATTCTTTCGTTCTTCCACATATTTTTCATGCACTATCAATAGTTCTATCACCAAACTCTCTTTGAATCTGTTACACTTTCCTTTTATAAATTTCGAAGACGAAATTTTTATAAGGAGGGTAGAATGTAACAACCCTAAAATTTCTGTACAGAATTTTTTCAAAAATACAAAAAGGAACATCTGAGTCTGAGCACAAGTTATAAATTTAATTTGCTTTTGAACAGCAAGAAATAACTTGTAGCTCATTGGTAAAGCCATGCATTGCTGTGACATAGCTTTTGTGTTCAAATCCCCCCAGCTACATATATTTTTAATTGATTTTTCTTTTAATCTTTTAGAAGCCCAAAGGTTTACACGTGCACTACACGTAAAATGAAAAGTCACAGATAAAATAAACACGTGCACTGAGTTATACCAAACGACACCAACATATGGCCAAAATCCCACCATCCCTCACCGGATCTCGACCGGCGAGATGAGCTTTGAGATCGGCACTGCCGGGCTCCTCCGTAGGGAATAGCCCCCTTATTCTGCACACTTGACCTTTGGCCTCCCTCCACTACCCTAGTTTTGTTTGTTTTTCCTGCACATTAACAGAGAATTAAAAATGAGCATTAATCCAAAATTTTAATGCATTTTTAATTCATTTCTTCATTACCCTAAACCCTAATTTTCCCTATAAATACCACACCACAATTCACCCCTCTTCACTCAGAATTTCATTACAAAAACTCTTAAAAATTTCCAAGTCCTAAGTTGTGCAAGTGGAGTTAGCAAAGGTCGAAGTTCCGGCGAAGTTCCGAGGAGAATCCGGCGACGAAACGACGTCCCGACGGTTCCAATAGCTTCCTCTCTCTCTCTCCCCTCTTGTTTCTAACCTGAAAGTCCCCACTCCTCTCCTCCATCTGTATTCTAAAACTTCTCTTTTTCAAAACTCGTCGGAAGCGGAGTTATTCCGACTTCCGATTCGTTTTTCTTTAAAAACTTCATTGTTCTTAAAAAATAAAATACCATATTCTCTCATAATATTTAAAAAAACATAAATAAACACATTAGAACAAGTTTCATCTCAAAATAATTCATGTTGCAATATTTATTTCACTTTTACAGTAAAGTACCATCATATTACATACAACTTATAATTGTTCAATTTAACCGTATTACCTTTAGATAATTCATGAGGTAATGACCAACCTCATCACAACACACATTCTTGATATAGCACGATGAATTTTAGGACTCTAATTTATGGGAAAATACGAGATTACGAATAAATAACTTGAACATTCAAAACCGTTTTCTTTAAAATGTGTGTTATTTAATTTCTTGCAAATACGCCTCTACAACCCAGTTTGGGGAACCCCGATCGGGATGGTGAGGGTTATCACACATCCTCGGACCTAGTAGAGCGAGATGCAGACCTCCGCAAGGAGCATTCGATCTCGATGGAATTTTGATGCAATTTTTAAGAAAATGAGATTTCTACAAAATAAATAAACTTTATTTTTATTAAATATATATATATATATATATATATATATAACTATTATCAAAATATCTATTTTAAATATAATATAATAATATTTCATGTTTTCTAAAGCAAAAGAATCACAAATGTCATAAAACTATCTTTACAATTCAATACCATTCCACGATTACACTAAAATACCATATAGAATGAAAACTAGGTTATATCCACTAGAATATTTCACTTTATAAAAATTAAAATCATGAAAACCCTAAAGACGATAATTAAATACTTGAGATGTAATTTGAAAATATATCAAAAGCTATTTTTCCTAAAACCCTCTCAAGTTATATTAATTTACAAAAAGGACCCTAGTAAATATAGGTTTAAGCGGGACCGGTTCTCTTGAGCCTCAGGGAGCCGGAGAATATGGGTGCTTGCTTATCTAAGATAGAAAACTTAACAACGGTGTTATCAACACGGTAATTGTCTTGGAAAAAGATACAAATCCTGCCGTCCATGTGCGGCAGTTACCGATAACTCCAAAACAATCAGGACTTTAATTTCTTTTTTAAGTGTCTGACTCGGTTTGAGTAATGGTCAAATCTGAAATCAATCTGACTTGAATCCAATTCAAGTATAACTACAATATAACATGAATCCATGAATACCAGAATACAATCCATATCAACATGAACATGACCGAACCGAACCATGGATATACTCTGATTACATAACTATCCATTTATATCCATTCCGTTTACTGATATCATGGTTTCAGCAAGTCTTCCATTTACTACAAGCCAATACAATACTATCGGTTCAATCAATACAATAAATATTACGGGATTTATAAAGGGATAGACTGGTACAGAACATGTTAAAGGTGGCATGTGGTGGTCACTAAAAGACGTTATTACATCCATGTCGTTGTTCCGTGGTATTTTCAACGGAGCCTTGTACTACGGGTTACTAAACTCCACGGTGTAAGTTGGATTCCTCTCGTATACACTGGCATATTCTGTACCAAGCTACAGCAACTACCTTAGTATAACAATATAACATATCTACTTCACATGTTCTATTCTCTGTTTATTCTTCTCCTTCTTTCTTTGTGACTTACCGAGCGATTGTTCGCTGACGACATTCATATTTCTCTTCTTCTTTGGAATGTTGTCAGGAGGATTCGACTCTGAGGAGTTCGAGACCAGCCAGAAGCACTTGGAGCAGTTCACAGAAGACCCTGAGTATTGACCTTGTACATTTCATTTCAGTTCATGCCATTGTTTATGCATTGCTTTCCATCCTTATATTTACATTTCCAGTTGTACCTGTAAAAAAATGTTTAATAAATAAAAGTTGTTGTTCATTCATATTCATGTCTCCTGTGTACATTTTACTTATATTGCTTAGATACGCTTAGCGTGTTTATTTCTGAGTATATACGTAGCGGGCCAGTTGCGTCCCTTTGCCCGTACACCAGGAAGCGGGGCGTGATAGAGTATTTAGGATGATCTGGCAGCAGCACAAGTGGCAGAGATCGCTTGGGTACGAGTTGCGAAGCTGCAACTCACCGACAACGCCCGAGTTTGGTGGAAGGCAGAAGAAAGCCGTCTTGACCAGCCGATCGAATCGAAAACTTTTCACGACATGTTCGACGCAAAGTATTTCCCCGAGACTGCCCGATTTGACATGGTGCAGCAATTCATCCACCTGCAACAGGATTCGATGTGGACCAAATCTATGGATGAGTATGATGTTGAGTTTACCATACTCAGTAGGTAAGATATGTCTTAATATTTGATATTCTTATATCACATACTACATAGCTAACACAAGACCTTAACAGGTTCGCGGCACACTTGATACCGACTGTTGAGATCAGGTCCGGACGATTTCAGCAAGGGTTAGATCCGGAGATCCAAGCTGCCTTAGCTACAGGGGGTTTCCCAACCCATGAACTGGCCATGAAAGCTGCCCGTTGATATGAGACAGTAGTGAAGATGAAGGGTAGACCCCAATCTGCCGGGGTGAAGCGCCTTGCCACCCAGATGGCAGGAGGAGCCTCTTCAAGGCCACCTTTTGTGCCTAGGAGACCGGGAGTACTAATCAATCGGTCCAGCCCAGCCATTTGCACCTACTGCAGGAGGGATGGACACCCGGTGAAGGACGGCCGGCGTGCTAATCACCTTTGCTTAGTCTGCGGCTTAGCCACGCATGATATTGGGTCTTTTCCTCGTAGACTCAATCCAAATGCTGCACCCATACCAGCGATTACCTATCCGCAGCGGCCAGCTATCCAGGCACCTGCTCCATGACTTTCTCTCCCAGCTCCGCCTCCTTGTGGACCCACTGCACCTCTTCCTCGTCGGTTCCACCAAACTCAAAGGAACTTACCTTAAGGACAACGGAACGGACAGAGGAATGCTCCTCCAGCAAGGAGAAATGTACCGAGGCGACAGTCTTTCACAATGACTGTGGAAGAAGCTGAAACCACTGGCCAAGTCATCACTGGCAACTCTTTCCTTTCAAACTTTCTTTCAGTCTTTATATATACCCATATATCTTTTCTTATACCTAAAACCGATCCCACATAACTTAGGCACGATCTTAGTAGCCTCACTTCCTGCACCAGCACTCTTCGATACTGGAGCATCTCATTGCTTTATGTCGCAACGGTTCGTCCGAACTCATGCGATTCCAGTCAAACCACTTGTATCCAGCTAGAATGTCAGTTCAGAGAACGGCGTTCTAAAGGCAATAATATGATACGACATGTGTCCAGTGGTCGTCTGCAGCAAAGAATTCTATGCTGACTTCAAGGTGCTGGACATACCGAATTTCGATATCGTTTTGGGTATGGATTGGCTCGGAACTTTTTACACTACCATCGACTGTCTTCAAAGGAGAGTATTGTTCGAGATTCCAGACCATCCGGTCTTTTATTTCAAAAGTGGAGACCGTACCCTAGAGCCAAGCACATACAAAGCAAAACCGAAGAAGGCAGTGATTGCAACACTTCAAGCAGAGGAAGGATCGAAACCAGAGCTAGTTCGAGAGTTCGACGATATATTTCTTGAAGACATATCAGGTTTGCCTCCTGATCGAGCTCTTGAATTCAGCATTGATTTAGTACCTGGAGCACAACCGGTGATCAAAGTACCATATTGCCTAAGTCCCGAAGGTTTGAAAGAGATCCGTACTCAGTTGGACGAATTATTGAAGAAAGGATGGATTCGTCCCAGTACTTCAGGTTGGGGATCGCCAGTTCTACTTGTGAAGAAGAAGGAAGGTTCATATAGAATGTGCATTGATTATAGAGCTCTGAACGAAATAACTATAAAAAACAAGTATTCACTTCCGCGCATCGACGACCTATTCGATCAGCTAAGTGGATCTTGCGTTTTCTCCAAGTTAGATCTTCGTTCGGGTTATCATCAGGTGAAGGTCAAAGAGTCTGATATTCCGAAGACGACATTCAGGACTCGCTATGGTCATTATGAATTTCTTGTGATGCTATTTAGAGTGGCCAACGCACCAGCTATATTCATGAACCTAATGAATCAAGTTTTCCGAGAGTACCTAGACATGTTTGTTGTCATCTTTATCGATGACATCCTGGTGTATTCTAAGAGTCGGAAAGAACATGCTGAGCACCTACGAATTGTCCTGGAGACTTTGCGACAGCTTCAACTCTATGCCAAGTACAGCAAGTGCGAGTTTTGGCTAGATCAAGTCGGTTTTCTTAGACAAATTGTATCGGGCGATGGAATCTCTGTAGATCCAGCTAAGGTATCAGCAGTAAGCGAATGGCCGACACCGAAGTCAGTAAAGGACATTCGAAGTTTCTTGGGTTTAGCAGGATATTACAGAAGGTTTATTGAAGGATTCTCTAAGATTGCAACACCCCTGACCAAGCTCACGCGTAAAGATGAAGAATTCGTGTGGTCAGAAGCATGCGAACGAGCTTTCGTAGAACTCAAGTCAAAATTGACATCAACACCTATCCTTGTCATACCGGACCAATCTGGAGGTTTTGAAGTGCATTGCGATGCATCCGGTAAGGGATTAGGATGTGTTCTACATCAGCACGGTAAAATTGTAGCTTATGCATCAAGACAGCTGAAGATTCATGAGCGCAACTATCCGACGCATGATTTGGAGTTGGTAGCCGTAATCTTTGCACTCAAGATTTGGCGCCATTATCTTCTTGGTGAACGAGTGGACATATACACAGACCACAAAAGTCTGAAATATGTGTTTACTCAAAAAGAGTTGAATATGCGGCAGAGAAGATAGTTAGAACTCATAGCGAACTTCGACATCAACCTATAATATCATACAGGAAAGGTGAATGTAGTACCTGATGCACTTAGTCGCCAACCTCTATCAATGAATCTCACCGCACAGTGGAAGCTTCAACAAGATTTGCATTAGATGGAGATAGAAGTGGTCATGCCAGGTAACGCTTCAAGTTTGATGAACTTAAAAGTTCAATCTACTATTGTCAATCAGATCAAAGCAGCTCAAGTAAGTGATGCCAAGTTGCAAAAGATCAGAGAACAAGTAGAAAGTGGAATTCGAACAGACTCCATCATCCATGAAGACAGATTTTTGAGATACGGCAGTAGGTTGTGTGTACCAAAAGGTTCTATACGGGAAGAGTTGATGAAAGAAGCTCACAGCTCTCCTTATTCAATATATCCTGGAGGCACAAAGATATACAAAAATCTGCGTCAAAATTACTGGTGGCATGGAATTAAGTGTGAAGTAGCCAGAAGCGTCGCTAAATGCTTGTTGTGTCAGCAAGTAAAGACTGAACATCACAGGACAGCTGGTTTACTTCAACCGTTACCTATCCCAGAATGGAAGTGGCAACACATCACTATGGATTTTGTGACTACACTTCCTCGCAGTACGAAAGGTAACGATGCGGTAAGGGTTATTGTGGATCGACTCACAAAGTCGACTCACTTCATCCCATTTCGAGTTGGCCAATCGACTGAGACACTAGCAAAAAAGTACATGGAAGTAAATATGAATCTAAGCAAGATTTAACTCTTCATAGTGTACTAGTTCTGATACCCATGAACTCATGCAGGAGATCGTGAGATTACATAGAGTACCGGTTTGCATTGTCTCCGATCGTGACACCAGATTTCGATCGCAATTTTGGCAGAGTCTACATGCTAGCTTGGGAACAACTCTAAATTTTAGCATAACTTACCATCCACAAATAGATGGACAGTCTGAGTGAACTATTCAGATACTTGAAAATATGCTAAGAGCGTGTATGCTAGATTTCGGAGGATCGTGGGAAGATCGCCTACATCTTGTGGAGTTTTCATACAACAACAGCTACCAAGTAAGTATAGAAATGTCACTCTTCGCAACTCTTTATGGAAGGAAGTGTTGATCACCATTAAGTTGGGACGACATCGGAGATAGAGAACTCCTTGGTCCTGAGATGATAATAGCAACAGTGGATGTTGTTCACACTATCAGGGAAAGAATACGCATAGCCCAAGATCGGCAGAAGTACTGGGCTGATGCAAAACACCGTCACTTGGAGTTTCAACCGGGAGATCATGTCTTTTTGAAGATTTCTCTAAACCGTGGAGTGATTCGCTTTGGAAGATGGGGTAAGCTCAGTCCGAGGTATATTGGACCGTTCGACATACTCGAACGAGTCGAAGAAGTGGCTTATCGCTTGGCACTTCCACCCACATTGGAAGGAGTGCACAATATGTTCCACATATCCCAACTCAGAAGGTATGTGAGTGACCCCAGTCATATTCTTGATCACTCCGAGCTCACTGTACAGCCAGACTTATCCTGTGAGCAACAACCTGTTGAAATCCAGTACAGAAAGGTGAAATCACTTCGGAATAAGGAAGTAAACTTGGTTCGAGTGATTTGGAGAAAAGACTCACCGGGAGAATCAACATGGGAACGTGAGGAAGACATGCATGCAAAATACCCTCACTTGTTTGTAAATTAGTCCTTAAAATAAATGTAAATTTCGAGGATAAAATTTTTGTAAGGAGGGTAGAATGTAACAACTCTGTTTCAGTGTACAGAAAATTATTTAAAAATTTATGTACAAATGGAGTATTTGCAATCCTGTGTATGCTATAAGTATTTAAATTGCTTTTGAACAGCAAGAAAGCACTTGTAGCTCATTGGTAAAGCCTTGCACTGCTGTGACGTAACCCCTGCGTTCGAATCCTCCCAGCCACATATATTTTTTGTTGATTTTCTTTTAAACTTTTAGAAACTCAAAAGTTTACACGTGCAAAACACGTAAAATGAAAAGTCACAACAAAATCAAATATGTGCACTGAGCCATATGAGACGACACCAACACGTGGCAAGAATCCAAGCTCCCTACCCTCGGATTTGGCCGGCGAGATGTATAGAAGGGACCGGCACCACCGGTTTTCTCTTTAGGGAATGTTACAAAATTTTAACCCTAGCATCTCTTGGCCTACCCCACTATCCCTATGTTGTTTGAATTCTCTGCAATTATCCAGAGAGTGATAATTCCTCTTTTAAATCCATTTTAATTCACATTTTTAATTCTCAATTCATTACCCTAAATCTTAATTTTCCCTATAAATACAACCCTATATTTTTGGCCCTTCTCATTCAGAAATTCCATGCCAAAGCTCTTTAAAAAATTCTATGTTCAAAAGTTGTATAAGTGGAGTTAGCAAAGGTCAAAATTCCAGCAACATTTCGGGAAGAATCCGGCGACGAAACGACTTCCCGACGATCCCAAAATCTCCCCCTACCTCTTCTCTCTAATTCCAACCTGTAAGTCTCATCTCCCCTTCTCAGTCTCTAGTCTAAAACTTCCACTTTTCAAAACTCGTCGGAAGTGGGTTATTCCGACTTCTAATTCTCTTTTCTTTAAAAACTCAAAAAAAATTTAAACAACAAATTACTATCTCTTCTTATATTGTTTAACAAACATAAAACAATATTCAAAACAAGTTTCAATTCAAAATAATATGTATTGCAACTTCTATTTTATTTTTACGGTAAAATACCATCATGTTTACATACGACATTGCTTATTCATTTTACCCATATTACCTTTAGAAAACTCATGAGGTAACGACCTACCTCATCACAACACACATTTTTGACATAGCACGATGACTTTTGGAACATTAGTTTGTGGGAAAATACAAGTTTACAGTTAAATACCATAAACATTCAAAAATCGTTTTCTTTAAAAGTGAATTATTTAATTCCTTACAAATGCGCCTCTACAACCCATTTTGGGGAACCTCGATCGAGATGGTACGGATTATCGTACATTCTTGGGCCTAGTAGAGTGAGATGCAGACCTCCTTACGGACCATCCGATCTCGATGGAATTTTTAATGCAATTTTTAAGAAAAATGTGATTTCTATTTAATAAATAAGTTCTATTTTTTATAAATATAAATATATATAAATATTATCAAAATATCTATTTTAAGTATAAAATATATATTACATGTTTTCTAAATCAAAGGAATCACAAATTTCATGAAACTACCATTACAAATCAATACAATTCTAATGTTACACTAAAATACCATATACAAGAAAATTTAGGTTATATCCACTAGAATATTTCACTTTATAAAAAATTTATAATTATGAAAACCCTAAAGTCGATAATTAAATACTTGATGTATTTTGAAAATATATCAAAACTCTTTTTCATAAAACCCTATCAAGTTATATTAATTTACAATAAGGACCCTAGTAAACATAGGTTTAAGCGGGATTAGTTCTCTTGAGCCTCAGGGAGCCGGAGAATATGTGTGCTTACTTATCTAAGGTAGACAACCTAAAAACGGTGTTATCAATACGGTAATTGTCTTGGAAAAAGACACAAATCCTGTCGTTCATGTGCAGCAGTTACCGATAATATCAAAACTAATTCAGAACTTCAATTTGTTTTAAAGTGTCTGACTCAGACAAAGTCTCAATCTAATATGAAATCAATCTGACTTGAATTTATTTCAAGTATAACTACAATACAATATGAATCCATTTATACCAGAATTCAATCTATATCAACATGACTCGACCAAACCGAACCATGGATATATTCTGATTACATGACTATCCATTTATATCCATTCCGTTTACATGATATCATGGTTTCGGCAATTCTTCCATTTATAAAATAAAACAATATATGCAATACAAAATACATTACGGGGTTTTAAAAGGGTAGACTGGTACGGAATGTGTTTGAAGTGGCACGAGACGGTCATTTTAATACACCTAACCTGAATATCTATTGCTGTTGTACCGTGGCTTAACGATTCCTTGTGCTCCATATATCTTAGTCTCCGGAATAGTGGGACTCCTTTCGTATACAATGGCATATTCTGTACCAAGCTACAAACAACCGCGTTAACAGAAAAAAAAAAAGATTACAATATATCAGTTATATTCTCATCTGTCTATTCTTACCTATCTTTGGGACTTACCGAGCGATTGTTCGCTGACGACATTCCTTCTCTTTTTCTTTGGAATGTTGTCAGGTAGATCGGACTCTCTAGAGGTCGAGCCCAGTACTAAAGACTTGGAGCAGTTCGCCATTTACCTAGAGCTCTAAATACTTGTTTATATTTTCTTTTCAGTTCATGCCATTGTTTAGGCATTACTTTCCATTTCTGTATTTACATTTTTAGTTGTACTTGTAAAGAAATGTTCAATAAATAAAAGTTGCTGTTCAGTTACATTTATTGTCATTTTTTTTCTTGTGTACATTCATTATATTGCTTAGATACGCTTAGCGTGTTTACTTCTGAGTAAATACGTAGCGGGCCTCGTCGCGTCTTCTTACCCGTACACTCGGAAGCGGGGCGTGACAGTTCATATTGAAATTCAATATGAACTGGGCATGGGTGAAGGGAAGGGACTGGAGGATCAAGTTGATGTACAACTCATTTTCCAACGTAGTTCTCAGGTCCGCGAGTTCTTCAATGAAATCATCTTCAGGGCATGGTCCCCGACAGACGATCCGATAGCCAAGCTCGCTTGAAAAAGTTTCTTCGAGGTCTCGTATCTTGCGATACGAGATTGCTCTCCGTATAATTCTTTGGTATGTTGGAAGATGGAAGCAAGGTCCATCTTCTCGTACCGCCTCTGATATTCATTGTCCATGGAGGCTAGCACGAGACACTTGGCTTTCACGCAATCAAGATCCCAGGTCTTACGAACCTCAATGTCCTCGACCAAGGATGCTGGACCGGGAATAGGGGGAGCTTTCGCCATGAGCACGTATGCGATCTTATCATATGTAAGGGCCATTTGGACATTCCTCAGCCAGTCTTTCTAGTTTGGCCCAGCGAGTTTATTTTTATCTAATATATGCTTAAGTCCCGTCATGGTCGCTGCAATTAGGAGAAAGAGAAAAGAAACACTCAATATATACTCTTGCAAGTTTAGATTGGTTTTTAGTTTATCTAAACAGAATGGCTTTCACTGTTTCCTCGAATTCTTCTTCAAACCCTAAAAGAAGAATTAGTCAGGACTAATCGCACGTCATAATACTTGCTTAACCTTTTGGCCAGGCTAGTGTCGGTACTTCGAGGGAGGTTTTCCAACGCTTTCGTGAAGTTCCTTAATTATATAACCTCTTTTCTCTGGAGTCGTAGCCCCGCTAACATCGTTCTAGACACCTACTTGGTTTTTAGCATTAATTGTTAAGTGAAATTGTTTCCCGAAGAGTAGTAGATACTCACGGTAGGATCAGGACCCAACTATCATGGTGTGATGAATTTGAAGGAAGCCTACCAAAAACAACACACTCAAGAAGGTATGCAGTGCTAGCAAGTTTCCTTTATGTTTGAAACTCCCGATGTGATTTTTGCCCCGTGCGCTTATAACCTTGACGAAGGTCAAAACATCATCAGTCGCAAGTCAAGTTCAACCCGTCTTTATCCAGATTAATCTAAACCCATTCGTACAAGCCCTTGACGAAGGCCAAAACAGCTGTACGTCTGTCCTAGATTAATGCATCTATTTATGCCATAGATAAGCACCCACTAGCTACCAAACACTATGCTTTGGCGAAGGTCAAAACATATAGCATGAATACTAGTAGATATCTATCTGAAATGACGGAGGGCTACGGCTGGTTTTTGGCGAAAAAACCGTTAACGTAATGAACTTGATATAGTTGAAGGAACCCGATAGCTTTTGAAAATGGGTGGTTTAAGCTCCGCTTTTAAAAATGCTTTTTGAAGAAAACCGAGTGGTTTTGTAATTGTTCCAACGATATCAGATTTTAGGTTTATTTTCTTGCATTAATTAGAATTAACGCGATCCCATCAATTAACTTTATCATTGCAGCAAAAGAAACTAAAATAGAATGTACGCTTATACCATCCGTATTTGCCACGGGGCCCCGTCATACACCGTTAGGTTACTTAACTACCGGCAGAGCGGGGGCTGGATTAGCGCGGGTGCAAAACATAAGCAACATTTATTATATATAATTTATATATATAGACATTCGTCTCACGCAATAATAAGCATTCCAGATCATAGAATCACAGATGAATATATTGGATATACTGGGATTTTCGTATTTCATTTAAGCCTGTAACGAAACACGGATTCCACGGTCGTGATGAATAGCCAAAACCCCACCCTAGACCCTTATGGGTGCGGAAAACTACCCGCCAAATTCCCGAAGTGAAGCAACCTCCCTCGATAAAATGAGTAGGCCACTCGGCACTTCAAGAACCCGGTAGTTTGTCCACCCCACCTTGGGTCTATCATAGGAGCAAAAACAGTAAAAAAAATAATACAACGGCGGCTACAATCTCAACCCGGATGTGCTCCGCAAAATAATATTACTTCAATTTACAAATTTTACATGAATGAAAGAAAAGAAAAACACTCTTCTCGCATCCACCTGACTATTCATTCACGACGAATACTCTTGAGATTGGTTGACATTCACCATTGAACTTACGTTAGATTAGTTTACCCTTATAGAGACTTTTTATGACACTTACATGCACTTCATGTTCACTATATCTACACTACACGGCTATATTATACTATACTCATGTTACTTTGTCGTGATATATAGAACTGCATATTACATAGAATTGCTATGTTTATATTAAATGACATGTTTAATCATCATATCCCCTAATCCATTGCTTTATGATATCCATTTCCAACTTATTATTATACTTTTATACGTCACATTTTTTCTTGGGGACTTACCGAGCGAAAGTTTGCTGACGGGCATCCACCTATTTCTTTCTTCTTTTAGATGTTCGTCAGATGGTCTAAAGACCGAGGAGATAGAAGTGACTATATGGGATTACGACCAGACCACTACTCAAGCTTAACTTAACTCATCTTTTCTTTCAGTTTATCTATGCCACCTGTTTAGGCATTTCTGTTCTTATATTTCCTTTTCAGTTGAACTCATGTATTGTAAATGTATCAAGTTTGAATGTAAATAAAGTTGTTGAAATTTAAATCTCATGTTAATTTCTTGTCATTTTATATTGCTTATTTTACGCTTAGCGTATTTACTTCGGGAAATGACCTTCTCGGAACAAATACATCGCGGGTTTGTCACGTGCCTATTTCTATTTTCTGGGAAGCGGGGCGCGACAGTTAAACTAAATACGATTTTTTCTAATACTTATTGTGCCTTATTAGGTTCATACAGCCGTAGATACCGACATAACAGAAGATTTAAAAATACTTGCATCTGAACCAGCTCCATTAGTTAAGCGTCTTACTGGTTATGTCATTAATGGATATAGATTTCATACACAAGATAAAGATGCACGTAAAAAGTTCCAAAACTGCGGTGGTTTTTTTTACATTAACCACAAGAGGTTACACATCATCTAGAAATATCAATCCAATCACGGGACAACTTAACTACTACGGTGTGTTGCAAAATATAGTGCAGGTATATTATCGTGTACACAGAGTTGTCATATTCAAGTGTCTCTGGTATGATACCAAGACATATGGATGAGAATACAAGGTAGAAAATGAGCTACTACTAAATTCTTCAAGACTTGCGTTCACGAATGAGCCTTACATATTATCGAGTCAAGCATGTCAGTGTTTTTATGCGGAGGACCCTAGGGATGCTGTCTGGCATATCGCTATCAGAACAAATCCGCGAGACTATTTTAATATTGGAAATCCTGATGATGAAAATCTTGAAATTAGCTTCCCAAGCACGCTAGTCACACCATTATAAGACCTGGACCTGGATATCGACGACGTTAGCCTTTCAAGGGCTGATATCGATCTGGAAATTGTTGTAGAAGATGGATTATCAAGATCAACTGCCCGTCGACGAAAACGAACAACACGTGTAGCATACCAATTTATCGATGACTCCGAGCAAAATTAAGCGAGTGAGAGCATCGCTACCGAAGATAATGATTAACTTTCCATTTTAATTAACTTTTTGTAATATTCATAATCATGTATATAATTTAAAAGTTTAGTTTATTGCATTTTTTTCATCTACAGCTATGTAATTTACTTAACTGTTTAATTTGCTTAACTGTTCATTTCATTTACAACTATATAATTTTGTTTACATGTTTCTTGAAATTGTTACTGTATTTTTCTGTTGCATTAGTTCATTTCTCAGGATATGGCCTCCAGTTCTCATGGGGCTCGTGGTCGGACTGAGGGGGACCCGGGAGCCAGTTCCTCCAGATTTACGGGCCATGGCTGAGGACATACTGAGGGGGACCCGGGAGCCAGTTCCTTCGATTCCGCGGGCCAAGGCCGTGGTGAGAGGGCTCCCATACAGGCGCAGGATGTATGGACTCATCCTCGAGATGGCCCGAAACTCGATGTGCACTTTTCAGCGAACAGAAATTTCATTGAACCCAGGGTGAAAGATCTAAAGAAATTTTGTGTCTCAATCTGCAATAATGAGAAGCGCATGTCGCATTTGGTAAAAGATGGAGCCAATTAGATTGCAGTGGACTGGACGTCGAGGGATTTAGAGGGCAAGAAGCAAGTGGCTTTAGATGAGATATTGGTAAGCTTATATAATTAAGCATTCATACTTTTATTACTTACACATATATATGTTTGACCCCAATTCTTTGTATGCGCGCTTCTCTCTAGTATTGTGGATAGACAGCTTCCCCGTCCCTCTACACGTGGTCCGAGACCGATTATTCATATACTTATCGGGGAGTTGACGTGATCAGAAACACTCCGTATGCAAAAAATAGAGGAATGATGCCACCGATGAGGAGAAATGGGCGATGAAGCCCCCGTATTGGACTGACGAGTATTAGGCCGCTATGATCGATCACTTCGCCCGAGTTTTAGGTTCGCATATTGCCAAAAACTTTAATAGCGTTAGATATTAATTCAATATTAGTATGACACCGGACAACATATGTAAAAGACAGGCGAGGAGCGAGTGGGGAGCAACGGCACAGAGGCATAACCGTGATCGATGGTTGGGCGGAGGGATGAACTCCTCCCAGTATTTAGTTACTCGTGTAAGAACACTATATTTTCTTAATTTGTCGGTTTTAATTTCTAAACTTGATATAAATTAAATTCATTGATCTAAATAGCAGGCGGGGCAGATGGGAGAAATGCCCAGTCGCGTTGAGCTTTTTCATACGGGGTTTGCGCATGACTCTAACTGCCCCAGCTCACAAGAGGCGACTAAGCGTTATGTAGGTATGCTCCTACACGATTTTGTTATACAATTTTAACTATAATTGTATTCAATTTAACCTTTTATTGTTAGAAAACCACAAATCTAAAAGACCGAAACCGAAACGAATATAGAACCATAAATTTAATTCATTGATATATAAGAAACCGAAACCGAAACAATTTTTGAACCTTGGTTCATATTGTAATTTCCCACGGCAACGGATGAGTGGCGAGATTGAGCAGCGGAGAGTTACATTTGTTGCGGCGCACCATCGACAACCTACAGACGTGGAGCTTCATATGGTCAATGAGGAGGTCTTCAGCTGCACAACCAGGACCGACACGGGAGAGTTCATATGGACGGCCAAAGCATCACGCCTACGATATATCACACCCATCCTGGTCCAAGTTTGCATCCTCTTCGTGCGTGTCCGGGGGTATTCATTCAAGAGCCCGCGACATCCGAGCCCGCGGCAGCCCCATCCCCTTCTCCGTCTATCCCATATATCACTCGAACGGCTCTCCACATACTCCCGCTGGTGATTGAGCACCCATCTTCTCGACTCCTGCATCTAGATCTGCGTCGGCTTCAGGTTCATCCAGGCGTATGAGCCGAGGAGAAGCCCTAGCCAATATGCATGCGAGAAGAATGAGGCTAGTACAATTAGACAAGGAGATACCAGATGTAAGTTTAAATGATAATCTTTATTTTCAATGCAACTTTCATATAGTTATCGTGTATATCCGTTTCTAATACTTGTATATTTATAACACTGTAGGAGTTGCTCGATTTCAGCGACTATCCTGATGCCCTCGCCCTCCCGACAGCGGCAGTGCCTCACCGTGAGCTCATGAAGATACGGGATCGAGGAAAGTATGAGTCTTGTCGAGAGAACGAAAACGATAAATACATTTTTTGAAGATAGAGATGTTTCTAATCTCCATATTCAGTAAACATATTTATTACTTTCTTTCCCCCCCCCCCCCCCCTCTCTCTCAGTAAGACTCATGCTTTCTCGATCCTGTGTCTTCTCGTTATTTTTTGTAGCCTCAGAATTGGTTTTCTGTTGTTTGGTAGTTGTAATTGAACTAACGGTTTGTATAAATTTGAATTATAACTGAATGAATTTTAGTGTTTCGTATATTTCATTCTATATTTTGTTGTGGATTGAAATGGATTTGAAATTTGAATTGGATTTGGAACTGCTTTGTATAGTATATATAGAATATATTTTTTGTATCGAATGTTTTCGACGAAGCAATTGCAGGCCGGACAATTTTTTCTCTGTTGCCATTTTATTCCATCGGGCCATACCCGATGGAATAAATAATGAGCCGACGGAATAAGGCGTCGAACCTGGGGAAAAAATGAGTTAACTTCCCAAGTTTTTTTAACTTGTTCCGTCGGCATCGAGCCGACGAAAAAAACACTGCCGACGAAATAAGTAAAAGACCCAACGTAATAAGCCTTATTACGTCATAATTTTATACGTCGGGTATTGTCCGACGGAATAAAGTTATTCCGTCGGATACCTATTTAATCCGTCGGGCTTATATCGACGGAATAGATGCAATTTTCTTGTAGTGTGTTTTTAACACTGAAAAAATAGTCTTATCGTGGAATTATCAACAATTAGTTTTTTGGTAAAATTAATTCTCTTACTTTTTATGGTTTTCTTGTGCATCGATAAAAAAAAAACTCGGGGAGGCTTCATGATTAATTTTGTTAAAAAAAAAAAATTGATTGCTCTGCAATCAATTATCATATAGCTACCAATCAAAGACCCTTTCGTGACAAATTGAAGAGCCTTTCAATTATTGATATATTGATTATGCCGTGATTCACAATCTCTTCCATATGGCGGGGCACGCTTCCAAGCTTGGCTCTCTTCGAAAAAAACATTTTGTAGCGTGTAGCACGTGTTGGAATTCTAGGTATTATACTATTTATAGCTACTATAAGCTTGATATATTTCTTGTTGATTTCGTTTTCTAAATATTTGGTTAAGAGACAATCTTAATAATTGGTTAAAATTGGACTATAAATAGTAGTTGAGGTCATAGAATTCCTTGTTCTATTTGGTAACAAAAGTCTTAAAAAGTCAGATGAATTGATATCCACAACGACTAACCAATTTGAAGTGATGAAAGAGTCTTTGAATTGATGTAAACAACTACTACCTCTCATTAATTTCAAAACAAAATCTAGTAAAGATTTACTTGTTTAGGGTTAGGGTTTCCATCAAGGGACCCATATATAATCCCTAAAGGCATCTCTTTCACAAACCACAAAAACTGAAACCTTATCTTGTCTCCCTCCTTTTTTCTTTCCATGGCCACTGCATTGGATTCTCTTTCTTCCCCGATATGTCTAAATATTATATGTATAAATCAAGGAAAAAACGGATGGGTCTTAGACGACTTTGATATTTGTGTCGTATAGAGCTGATGTGGTTATCTCCTGTGGTGATTAATTAAAGAGATCCCTAAAGGAAAACAATTTTCTGATTTCTTATGCTTTATGGTATATATGCTCTCAAATACACAAGCAGAGAAAAAAAGGTTGCAATAAGAGATTTGGGCAACATCAACTTGCTTTCATGATTCTAACTTTAAAGAAATAAAGAACAAATTACATATCAAAATTATTCGAATTCGGGTTCCCCGAAGCTAGGACTTAAACAAAAGGAAGATGATAAGCAAATTAAGGTGAAGAACAATGGAGACTAATCAAGTAATCGATTTGCTGCTTGTTTCCTCTCCAATGCTACATTCTTCATCGGACACATCGGTGACACAACTCGAAGAAGACGAAGGAGAATGCGCCTGAAAATCGCGGTCATCATTCGTTGTATCTATGAATCGGATACTATTATTTCGAACTCTTAAGTTGGCCTCTTCATTCTTGGGACTGCTTTTCTTCATAAAAATGCGGCATGCCACCCAATCTTTGCCTTGGACCAAGGAGATCTACACAATTCAAGTAAAAGAAAAAAATTTGAGCAAAATTGAGATTCATCCTCTCCGAAAAAGCTTCAATAATGATATGTGTGTGCGCTTGCACACATGCATTAGTTAACCGAATTAAGGTGTGAAAAGCTCACTTGGGTTGAGTTTTTTCTATGGAGAAATGCGGAAGCTAGGGTTTGATGATTGACGAGGCGGTACTCATGCATGATCCACTGAGTTCTAACTCCATGGTGGAGCTTCCCTTGATAGAAGACTAAGGTCTTCTTCATCCCCACTATCTCATTGTGTTTGGTACCTATAACAGGTCTATCTTTTCCCGTAGCCTTCCAGTATCCTGACATCGTCGCTCGACTGAACGAACACTTCCCGCTTCGATATTTCGTCTCTTGAAGGTCGAAGAAGTATCTTTCTCCTTCATAGCAACCTAAGTTTCAAAAGAAAAACTTATAGGATTCGTCTGAACTTATTATATATAACGGACATAGAATTTAGTACACTTAATTACCGGGCAAGTCCCAAGGGTCGTATTTCCGGAGATCAATTTCTTGGATGATGGCGGCGGGTAACGGGCAAGAGAAGGCTTTCCTCTTGAGGTATTGAACCACGAGCTCTTCGTCGGTCGGATGAAACCTAAACCCTGGGGGCAATCTCATGAGCTTCTCCATTAATCGAGTTGCCTATGATGAGATTGCAACACCCTTTAGGCTCCAAATTTATTTATTGATTTTTTGGCTAAGTAAGAAAGAATGGTTTGAGTGCCATTGGCCTTTTTATAAGCTGTTGCAAATTCAAAGGGAGAGAAAAGCAACGGTTCTTTTATAGCAAAAGGTTGTGGGCAGAAGGAGAAGGCTTAATTTCGTGTGGCGTGAACTAGACTCAAGAACCTTTTATTTTCACAAAAATGTGTGTGGAGTGTGGGAGAATATCAAAAAGGAGAAAATTGGGTTTTTTTTAAAGGTTTTTTTGGGTTAATTAACGTGAGTAAGATCTCATGTTAAATCTTCCTATGTTTAGATAATTATGTTGTTTTTCTACAGATGATCGGATGGGAAACATGTGTATATTCGTTTTTATCTAAACAAATATAAAAGATATTGCGATCATACATGAGTTTCGAGCTTTTTCTGCTTTCTTTAACAGCTAAGAAATGTAAGGAAATGTCATCACTTAGGATTTGATGAATCCGTCATTTTGTATTCTGGATTGGATTACGTTGCTACCATCACCTGAATGTAGGATTGTTATGAATGAGCCGGTGATTTGACCAGGTCTTGAACCGAATGGAAGGCTCATAGACATCGGAGATTGTTATGAATGAGCCGGTGTTTTGACTTCACATGTGACCAAATGGGTGGGTTTATAGACATCGAGGATTGTTATGAATGCGCTGGTGTTTTGACATAATACGTGACAAAATGATTGGTTTATAGACATCAATGATTGTTATGAATGGGCCGGTGTTTTTTTTGGGTTATATAATCATGAATGGCAATATAATTGTCACAACGTAGTCAAAAGAATGAGCCGGTGTTTTTTCTAATATATGTTTTGTTTAAAATTTTATAAGCTGTGGTAATATATGTCAATATATAATGTAGCTCGTCAAATGTATGCGAAAATTAAGTACCACAAGTTACCCAATTAGGTACATAAGTCACTTTCTTACAGCTAAGGGCTAATGGGAGTTCATATCATTTATGGCCGTTGGATGATGACGGCATGCTTACCAAAGTGAAACTCCCTAGAACAACAATGACGAAAGTGTCCTTTATTTCAACCGTTTATTACCAGGTGAACCCTAAGGACGAGGAATACGTACATATATGTTGAAATGATTGGAGTATCTTTGAGACCAGAGAGAAAGAAAGTTATCATTGCCAGCTACTTATCTCCTTCCCAAATGGCAGAACCGGCTTGTCTCTCGTTGGATATAGGATGGGAAAAACGTGCTATTATCTGGACGGCAGTGGATATCATGTTCCACTATCTATACAATAAGAAACCTGGTAACCTACACGAATATTACCTGATGGGAAGAAAAAGGTCAAAATGTGCTTGGTAGACAGAGCAAGTGGTTCTAAGTAATCCTCATATTTTTAGAAACGTGAATATCGTACCCGATCATTTTTAGCAGTATAATATAGTATCTGACAGTGATCAGAAGAAAATTGGCAGCTACTAAGTCGGTGGATGTGGTTGCAATAATGGGGATGGAAACAACGATGGTGGAAACGGTGGAGACAACGGCAAGGCAATAACAGGGGCGATGAGAGGGGTGAAGGCAAGAGAGACTGCGATTGTGGAGGCAAAGAGGATAACAGTGGTGGCCAGTGCCGATGAAATGGCGGCATCAATGATAGCGGTGGAGGTGATACAACGGCTCCAATAATGACGACGGAGGTGTCGGTAAAGACGGTAGTAATGATGGAGACAATAACGACAGGGGCAATGGAGAGAATGATACCCGCGTAATAATGGCTTGAAATGCAACAATTTTTATTGCATCAAAATTTTGAAGTTACGACGAGAGCTAGGGAATATATTTTATATACTGTTTGTTACCGGTAAAAAGAATTGCAAGTTAAACCAAAGCAAAACTCCTCAAATGGCAAATTAACACCAACCAACTACACAAGAAATTAAAGCTTCAATCATCATAGCCAAGGTTGACAAAGAAGATATCCTAGGTGCTCCCCCACAAAGGGATAAAGTTTCAAGGTCTCAAGAAAAAAATATATAGCTATGATTGACAAAAAGGGCATCCCTTGAAGTTGGAAACAACTTGTGAGGACTTGATCCTCTCCAGAGGAGGAAGAAGAAGAAGAAAAATGTAATTAAATAAAATACAGGGGCTATGTTTTCTTGATTCCTAAGGAAGTTATGTCAATTGTCATGCTTCAACATGAAGCAAGACATGAGATTCGTTGTATGGTTGGGGATGTAGCTATCAATTAATTGGTAGCACAAGTGGAGAATAGTTTGTGCCCTTGCCTCCAAGGTGAGGCTATAATTGAGTGGTCAATGACCTAATGCTCTTGGCTTTTTTCCCATTATTATTCATTTAACTAAAGTTTGATTGGATTGCTTGGGATCCATTCTTGACCAAGCTTCCTACTATTTTATCCACCACTTTGGTTGTTAATAATTAAGGTTGTTGGATCAAGCTAAATGAGGGTTAGCCAATTTGGATCAATTGACGATGATTTCTTTTACTATACTAGAAAAGGTATTTAGATGTATTGAAGGAGAACGTCAATTCGTTAGGTATATTTTAAAAATACGTACATTCATTTTGAAGAAATTTTTTGAATACAAATTACAGCTACGCTGTCGATATGGCTTTGCATACAAAATCTGTTATCTTCCAAAGATACACAAAATAATCGGCTCTCGAAACTTAAAAAATATATAGAAATTAATATTTCGAGGGATGGTCTTAGGAATAATGTATGGTTCTTTCAAAAGAAAGAGAGGCAATTTAATTGGTTTAAATATAAATTTAATTACGCTAAAATACCCTCAGCAATCGTGGAATATCATGAAGTTTCTTTATTACGGTAAAATACCATGATCTATGGTTTTGAAGGGACCATTCACCAAAATACCCTCAAAATCATGTGGCCCATTCTTTTAATGTAATCTACCCATATATATTTTCTTTGTAGGAGAAGAGTGTGAATTGTACCAATATGTCCTTATATTTATAAGCTTTGATTTACAAACTAATAGTACTCCATCTTATTTTATGCATATACTATACATTCCGTGTATTAAAAAAATTTCGTCAACTAAAACACAAGGTATTTGACAAATTCTTTTCTAGAAGGAATTCTTATTCCCTGTACATTGGAGGATGAGTGTATAAAGGAATGATGTCCTTTTCCCTTTAAGGCTTGCAAGGGGACTATTGAGGCATAATATTCTCTTTCATATTTTTACACAAAGTATGGTTTCTTTTCTCAAATTGATTGTAGCTTTGAAGCCACTTATTATTCTCATGTTTATTCTATTATTGGAATATCATGATATGTTTTTCCCCCAGTGGAACCCTATAATAAAGCAAATGCATCTCATATTTAAAATTAGGAATTAATTCTATTGATTTATAATCTATCACTATAGATAATTCTTGTTACAAAATTCTATTTTCCAAAAATAAAAGGGTAAATTGTTGAAAAACCCTGGCCCAAGAAAAACGGGTACATCTTGAAAACCCTTTGGCCATCACTTTTTCGCTCACATATTCACAGCAGTCGGTATTTTAGTATATCCTAAAAATGCCCTTCTCCTCCTTCTCTCGCCACTCTCTAAAAACTCCCCATTCTCTTTCTTTTCTCTTTCTGTCTCTTTCTCTTTCAGCTTCTCTGTTCCCTCCCTCGTCACCGCCATTACCAAGGATGATTCTCGTTGCCTTCTCATCGCCGCCTTCTCCTCTCCCGTCTCGATCGCCTTCTGCGCCCTCGATCCATCGTCATCTTCTTCTCTCACCTCTTCGATCCCCTCTGTAATACCTAGTTCCTTTTAAATAATTTCCGTATATTTTTTTACAAAGATCACAAAAATTTTATAAACTCAAATATTTCTAAATTACAAATACTAACCCATTTATTTTTTTCTAAATTTTTCGGTATTTTCCCGGAATTTTTTCCAAATTTTTTCCAATTTTTTTTTATATTTTAATTATATTTAAATATAAAATCCTAACCTAAACTCTAAAGCCCAAACCCACGCTCACCATACCAGACCCGACCCGCGCTCACCAAACCCGACCCGAACCCCTTACCCACTTCTCTTCTTCTCCCTCGTTCTCATTTTCCCGCCCTTTTTCCCTCAACGGCTCCCTCGTGCTCGCTCGCGAGACTCGCGCTCGCCAACACCCCGCGCCCCGCTCGTTTCCCCAGTGGCCTTACCCCCAACGACTCTTCGCTTCTCGCGCCATCGTCGCGAGACCCGCTCCCCCAATGTCGCCATTTCCCCCACGACGACCGAGCTTTCCCCTTTCTTTTACCCCTCGCTCTTCTTCTTCCTCGTTCTCATTTTCTTGCCTCCTCCAAGCTCTCTCCTCCAAGCACCCGCCTACTTACCCATCGACGACGAGCCCGATCTCCTCATCGTCGACGGCCACCAGGAACCCATCTCCAGCCTCGTTTTCTGAATCCCTTCTTCACCTTCGACCGCCTCAGCCCATCTCCTCCTCTCCTCCACCGTCGACTCCCTACCGAGCGCGACCCCCGTCGACCGACACTCGCAAGACCCAACTCGGGGACCCGCTCTGCGTGCCGAGCAACCCTGCGACCCATCATCCGAGCTTCCCCTGCACACCATAACCCACTGCCTCACCCGTTCTCGTTACCGTCCCTGTCTCCCCACCTCGCCTGCACGCCCTCGTCACGGCGGCCGGCCATTGAGCCACCAACATTGAGCCCGTCGCCACCTCCATCTCCGAGCCCGAGCACCAACCTACACCCGAGCGACCCATCATCGACCTCCTCGATACCCACGGCCGCTGCCCCCATCGTTTGAACGTCGCCGTTGAGGCCATCATCGCCGCCGCCACCTCTCCATCAGCCTCTACCCTCATCGAAGACTTCGAACCCATCAACGGAGCTCCCTGCAACTCGCCACCACGAGCACCAACAACCTCCTCTGCAACCTCTTCGCCCCGCACCCACTCCTTTCCCGAGCACCTCCTCCTTCTTCCTGCAGCCAAGCCGAGCTCCCAACTCCAGCCCAAGCCACGCTAGCACCTACAGCGCTTCGTCCCTGCATTATCAGCCACCGTCTAACTCCGGGTCGTCAAGCCTCGTCTCCATCGTCGGGGCCAAGCTCACGCTACGCTGAAGCCGCACAACAAGCCCGGGCCAGAGCCAAGACGAGGCTCGTTGCTGTTGCTGCCGCTGCTGCTTGCGTTGCATCCATTGCTGTCGGCGTCATCATCACGGTCGTGTCTCCGATCATCTTCAGGCAAGTTAAATACTTGCTACATGCTATCGTATATTCTTTTCGGTTGCGAATCAAATGTTAATATAAGTGCTCGATGCTAACCATAATCTAAAAACCCTCCTAAAATGACGAAACTTAAGCATAACGGTTTACCCTAGCGATAACGAATACTGTGTTAAGAGTTGGCTCGAAAATATGGACACTAACGTCGTGAAATGTCATCCCCATTTAGATCCGTCGAATCTGAAACCTTCTGTACCTGAAATTTTTGAAAATCATAGTAAATTAATTACATACCTGAATGTTGTGTTCGAGGGATCATATCGAAGACGACTCGACAACCTAGAACTCCATATAATTTATTATCTGTTTCTATTTTAAAAAGGTGACGAAAACTGGTCGGGAGTGCGGCTCTGGACTGCAGTCCAGAGCAGCACTGCTTGCTAACACTTAATAGGAAATGCTTTTACACCTCTGTGTGAAAATGGTATTATGCGGAACCCTATACTGTAATGAAGATAAATCTGTTAGCTAACTACTAGAAGCCGTTTCATTCGTTTTTACCATCGTTTTCTATTTTAATCACATTTTAAACATCAGTACATACTGCTGTCCCCAGCAGGGACAAAATGCAAAACCCGATCTTAGATAATGCATAACTCCCAGCACACAGCGGATATTATCGATCCGTTTGGTGCATTGGAAACCTGACTGATAAATCTAAATATTATCTAACTGTTGCGTCGCTTAATTATGTAAGGTTATGCCAGCGCCCCGGCCATCAATCTGTGGCCAAATGCGAAACAAAAATTTTTAAAACTTGGCGCTAACGGAACCCTAAACTACGGATCGTACCATTAACCCTATACTAGTCCTACAAAAGGAGTTTAGAGAGGTTATACCGATCGATCCATGTCCTTCGGTCTTCAACCTCTGTTCCAAGCTCCTCGCGGCTTCCCCGATCAAGTTCGATCTCCGGTCTCCCTTCGTCAAAGAAGATACACGTTGAGGGTTTTTTTATACGGGCTCCTGCCTCTAAACCAAAGCAACTCGGACATCAAGTTTACTAGCCTAGATGTCCAAGATGAGGTAGAGATGGTGTGTGAATACTTTGTCTCAAAACACCCATAGATTCTCAACTTACGAGAAGGATGGGTGGAGGTGAAGAAGTTGCCATTGGAGAAGGAATGTGTGAGCTCAAGTTTTGCTAAAGAAAAACCAGTGAAGAAATTGTCTCTGTTCTTTTCTTTGAGTGAGTTGTGAGTGTTGTTATTGTGATTGTTGTTAGCAAGTGAAGAAAACCTACAGCACAAAATATCTTCCACCATCACAAGAACCATCAATGCACACAAGACCCCATACCATGAGTCACAAGTGAGCACATGCACCATCAATGCACAAAACCAAAACTCACATACCAAAACTTAACTTCACACATTTAACACATAATAAATATTAACTAAAATGTTTAATGAAAAAGAAAATGGCAACACTAAAGTAAACATGTAACGGATTACAAGAATACTCCCCATCTGTACATACATACTCGCATCCGTATTCCAACTGAATACGAATACAACGAGACGAAAATAATCCAACAATATAATACTAGGATCCGGCTTAAACCAAAGCCCATCGGTATTATCCGTCCGATCATTATCCATGCACAAGTGCACGTATATGATCGAACCCTGCCATAAAACCATACGGCCTCTACAACGTTTCGCCCGAACCAGGGAAACCCTCTGTGTGGGACTCTAAAGACTCGTCAATACGCTGGCAGTGGGTTTAACTACAAGCACGTCAGTGGCACTAGCTGTATGTAACGGCTGCCCAGGTATTGAGCGAAAGGAAGGCCGACGAGCGAACCTATCCTGAAACCATACTAAGTCTGACAGTGACAATCCGTACAGTCCGATCCGTTTGTCTATGAGTATTGCATATCGGATCTAGGGGTGGATAAAGTCAGACCCCTAATAACGCGATATTTAGTGTCGGTATGAAGCTCATCAGCACCTGAGAAACTACTGATCCGAATCAGTAATTCTCGAATACCTTGGCCAAGAATTTCTGGTGATGGCCACCCATGCACACCATGACCTCTACCCCCAATACCGTGAGTGACGAATCCCCTGACGATTGTTTCCCCCAATCAGAGAAAAGCTCTGTTGAAATTCAAAATTCAAATTTTGAAGCAACGCTTCAAATCCCGGGCGCAACGCGCCACGTGTCAGGCGCTGATATGTCAGCGCAGCGCCCAAGGTAGCGCGTCCAATCAGAGCAAAGCTCTATTAAAAAACAAATAAAAGCAAAGCTTCAGTTGCGCAAGCGCTGCGCGACACGTGTCAGCGCAGTCGCTTTTGCGCAAGCGCTGCGCTGCGCGACACGTGTCAGAGCAGTTGCGCTGCGCGACACGTGTCAGCGCAGTTGCGCTGCGCGACACGTGTCAGCGCAGTCGCTTTTGCGCAAGCGCTGCGCTGCGCGACACGTGTCAGCGCAGTTGCGCTGCGCGACACGTGTCGGCGCAGTTGTGCAAGCGCAGCGGCGCTGCGCTGTGCACTGCGCGACACGTGTCAGCGCAGATGCGCTAGCGCAATCGCTCTGCGCTGTGCGCTGCGTGACACGTGTCACGCACTGGGGCATTTGCGCCAAACAGAATTAAAATTTTAAAGAAATCTTTCTGTTCTGGTTAAAACAAGAAGATTTTCTTCTGTAAAACAGAAGCTCTTGGATCAAAGATCCAACGGTGGGGAAAATTTCCCAAATCACTCAGAGAAAGATCTCTTTAACAAATTTAACTAATTTATGAGCACTATAAAAAGGACCCTAGACCTCAATTCAAAGGCATCAACATTTGTGAGAAATCAAGAACTTCAAACAGAGAGAACTCTGAAGAAATTTCAAAAGAAGAAAAGGTAAAAACTTTTTAGATAGAAGAATTTCTTCTAATAGATCATTGATCTAAGAACAAGATCAATGATCTCCAATAAAAAAACAAATAATAATAGTGCTTTGCACTTATGAACCATTGGTTCTCTGAGATCAAGAAAAAAACAAGAAATATTTGTTTTCTTTGATTCTAATTAGATCAAAGAAAACAAACAGTGCTTTACACTTTTTCATAAACTATTGGTTCTGGAATCTAAAAGATTCCCAAGTTAATAGTGCCTTGCACTTGCAAAACTGCACTGTTGCGCTCTTAGGTTGGCGCAGGCCACCAGAGAGCGCCATGTGTCAGTATCAGAACCACTTGCGCTCTGCGCTTTTAAGATAGAGCATTGCTCTCTGAGATTGGCGCAACTCACCAGAGCGCGCCACGTGTCAGCACCGCAACAGCGCAGCGCACTGCGCTGTTGCGCTTGCGCTCACCAGAGCATGACACGTATCCTCACCACAAGCGCTTGCGCTCAGTGATTGGCGCAAAGCGCCTGACAAATGCAATGCATTTCTTTTACTGAAGGGCCAGGCCCAAATCAGAGGGGCCTAGTAGGCCAAATTAAATTGCAATGCAATGAAAAGGGGCAGAGCCCAAACAATATTGATGCTCTGCATCATTTATAAAAGGGCAGAGCCCAAACAAAATTGAAAATGCAATAAACAGGGCAGAGCCCAAACAAGACTGATGCTCTGCATCATTTATAATGGGCACAGCCTTGACAAAATAAATAATGCTATGCATTATTAAAAAGAGGCCAAGCCCTAGCACAAGCCTATTAGACCAAAAACAAATATAAATGTTGAACATTTTTCAACTGGACTTAGCCCAATCATGGCCGTAAGTCCTCAAATTAAATTGACTGAGCAAGACTGCTCTCCTAAATCAATTTACAACCGGTTCGAGGGTACATCTCCGAACTCCTCTGACACTTATCGTTGTAATCCCTCAACAACGTCAGAGAGGTGACGGGTCTCGATGACCACACATCAATACGGACTGCGGGGTCCTTAAACTCGTGGATCGAAACGTCCTTAAACTAATATTGGACCGAAACTTCCTCAAACTAATGGTGGACCACCACGTCCTTAAACTGGCGATGGACCACCACGTCCCTAAACTGGAACATGGACCACCACGTCCCTAAACTGGAACAATAGAGCCCAAATGCTCTTTTGCCGGATCTAAACAGTCCCGTTTAAATTGATCTTAGCCCCAAACACGGCTAATGTATCCTTAAACATTCAAATGGACTATAAAACTCCAAATCAATAAGGGTACATCTCTGAACTCCTCTGACACCTATCGTTGTAATCCTTCAACGACGTCAGAGAGGTGATGAGTCCCGACGGCCATATATTAAATGAATCACCACGTTAAGTTGATCTTAGCCTCAAACAGGACTAACGTATCTTTAATGAACGTTTAAGTTGATCTTAGCCTTAACACGGCTAACGTATCCTTAAAACTAAAACACCAAACCCAAATCTAAGTAAATACGGATTTGGACTAATCCACGTCCTACGGGCGACGGCATTACTCAGTCTCCGTATACAATCCACGGGCAACCACAAACAAAACAAACACACACGACACGAAGTGAAATTCTGGAGAAGGAGAAAGTGGCTACCGCGATGCGGTAGCGTAATTAACTGCAGGGGCTTGCGCCTGCAGGGAAGAGCGTCCCCACAATCAAAAACCTCTCTAGCGAGGGGGAATCTGACGAAGTCTGCTACATCGGCCGCATTCGTCTAAATATCCGATACACGGTGCCATAAATCAACTTGGTATCTTCGGAGAGGTGGACGGATAAAACCATATAGCATCTGCCCCGAATCTCAGGCAAGACGTCTTTACGTCGCCGCCTTCTTTCGGAGGGGAACAGATTCTGGCACGTCCAGTGGGACCTTTTCCTCTTTCCACTCCACACTTCGTGTGTCGTCTTCGCGAACCAATCGCGGTTTGTTAACGGTTGCCTTTGGATTTCAAGTTACTAAGATTTGGTCTTTTGCCTAGCGCAGAACTCAAGCATCAATGGCCTCTAACTGCACCAACTGCTCGAAGTGCCACTGCAACGGACGCTCCACCTCACCTGGAGGTGTAGCATATGGGCCCCAAGCGGCCTCCTTCCTCGCTCTGCCTGTAGAACAGGTGACCCAGGCCACCACCGGCCTGTTTTTTGGGACCATGATCCCACCCACAAGCTTCTCTATGCCAATACCTGCACCAGAAAGGAACAAGAAGTCGGTCTTCGACCGGCTCACTGCTACGACGGCCCCCGTCAACGGGTCGTCCATTACCAAGCCAACAGCCTCTGTCTTTGCGAGGCTGGATCAAAACTCTGAGGGGCCCGCCAAGAAGCCTGTGAATCCCAAGGTGGCTGTCCCAAGGAAGGCAATAGCCGCTGCTCCAGAAGTCGTCAAGGCGGCTTCCCCTGTGAAAGAGTCAGTCTTTTCAAGACTGACTATTCCCGCTCCTGCCCCTGCTCGAGGATCTGTCTTCGATAGGTTGAATATCACCCCTCAAAGGACAATCTCAGTTTTTAAGAGGTTAACACCAGCGGTGCCTCATTCAGACAGGGGGCAAAAAGAAGCTGTCTCTATCTCCGAGCCAGTCCCAATGGCTCGTCATGCTCGACGTCGCCATTGGCGACGAGTAAGGAAGGCAGGGGGCAACTCCCCCTCAGGGCTAACTCCACCTGCTCCAGTGGTGGAGGTCAACGCTGCTGTTCCAAATGGGAACAGCTTTGAACTGTTGAGGAGGGTACGTAAGAACTCTCCAACCGCTATATTGAAAAGATCTCCTCCGCCCGCGGAGAGAGTTCCGGAAACGAAGCAAGAACAGCCCCCTCAACGGCTGTCCTAAAAAATATACAAGGTTTGGCGGAGGGTTCAAGACTCCGTGATTGACCCAGGTCACTCTCGTCAACAGAAAAAGGCGAAAGTGCAAGAAGAAAAGGATCGTCCTCTTAAACAGCAAAGGACAACAATCACCAGGGTGCTCACTGCAACGACCCCTCCACTTCAACGGCCCACAAAAGAAGAAGGCCGGAGAAAACCCCCGCGCCCGCGGCAAATGCCAAAGGTGGTGAACCTGAACGCCCTAAGTCCGGGGGCATAACAGTTCATACAGTATACATGGCGTCGGGAAAGGAGGACAGCCGTGCATCCACAGGTCATAGACCACTTACACGGTCAGTGACCAAGGCTCAGGAGCAACAGCAAAAGCTCCAGGAGATGATGACCATGATGGCCGCACTCACTGGGCCAAAAGAAACCCCTGAAACGTCCTCGGATGAACGTCAGGAACAAGAAACTGACGCCGAATTCCTTCATCGCATACTGGAGAAGAAGGATAAAGAAGCTGCGGAACAGGCAGCCAGCATAAAGAAAATGGCCTTCTTGTTCCAAGACATGGTGGGCATGATGATTCAACAGGATCCACCTGCTGAAGATCCCCCGATCATCCTTGAAGACGATAGGGGAGAAACGTCGAATCCTCCACTGGCTCTGTCAACAGCCAAGGAGGAGGCGATCTCCAAAGCCGACCTGGACGAATATATAGCTCAGCAGATCCGGGTTCATCAAGCTACTGAAGCAGCAGGTCAGGTCGTAAAAACGGGACGACCGTATCCGGGCTGGTACGACCAGATCAAGTACCCGCCAGGTTATACGATACCAAAATTCCATGTGTATAAGGGGACTGGCAATCCCCACCAGCATGTCGCCCAGTTCAGGGCGCTTTGCGGCAACACTGGCGGTGATGATAAATTGTTACTTCGCCAGTTCGTTGGTAGCTTATCGAATATAGCGTTCGAGTGGTATTCCGAGCTCCCGAATGACTCTATCAAGACCTTTGCAGAGATGGAGTTGCTGTTTACCCAACGTTTCGCGAGTGCCAGCGAGCGTACCCCGATAACGGCATTGATTAATGCCAGGATGAAGCCGGGCGAGACATGGGTCCAATATGCTATACGGTGGCGTAATTTATGGTCAAAATGCGAGCAGCACATAGAAGAAGCTCCTGCAGTGGGAATGTTTGTGGGAACCCTCGATCCGCAAGCAACCATCTCGCAATTTATGATGTTCTTCAAGCCGACCACCTTCCAGGCACTAATCGACAAGCTGGATCAAATGGATCAGATGGGCCATAAATCTCCTCTTCCAAAGCCGGACTCCCGAAATGAGAAGGGGAAGGGGAAAGCGATCGTTGTCGCTAATGCTCAACAACAGCCGAACAACTCGAAGCCGGTCGTTCGTCAAAATAATATGCGCCCGTACGTAGCCCTTGAGGAGAGGATGGGACGTCCTTACTCGTTTCCCCGAGATAAAACGAGAAGGTTATTCGAGCTGGCGTTGCGCAACCGACTCATAAATCTGCCGGATCCAAAACGTCTGTCGCAACCAAGTGATGTCAATGAGCCCAACTACTGTCCTTATCATCGAGTACTGGGTCATCCGATCGAGGATTGCTACGTCTTCAAAAATTGGCTTGAAGATCAGTACCGACAGGGCAAGTTCACATCGTCTGACAAATGGAAGGTGAATCCACCGCAGCCCCACACCTCTCAGGGAATGAATACGCCGGGGACAACATGCTCTGTCGTTGAAGAAGCTCCTTGGGAGGTTGTATTATCAGCCAAAACAAAGAGGATGCTGAATGATCTTCAAGCATGCTCAGCGATTAAGTGGGAGAACCCGGTGGAGCCGCAGATCATTGAAGGGATGTTGAAACCTCGTCCAACTCAAAAGATCGATGGAGGTGGCCCAAGCATTCACAACCAGCCGTCGAAATCTTCAAAGAAGAAGAAAAAGAAGTCAAAGAAGCCCGTGAAGCCTGGCGAAAAGCGCACGGACTTGCAAAAACAAATTGACCCGCTGGAGGAATACAACCAGAAGGCACGGACTCCCATTACATTCCAAGAATTCCTCAGTCACGTCTTTCAAGAGGAAGATGAGGGAGAAAGTTCATCTGACGAATCTGAAGAATACGTGGCGAGCTGTCATGTGATTTCCCATTCGTTCATGGGCGATGAGGAGACTCCTTGTACTGAAACGCTGGGGGCAGATCCCGAACCAAAAATTCTAGGGCCATCGAATGAAGTAATCGGCGTGTTCCTCAATGTAGCCCTCTTAAAAAGTAAAGCTGATCGGGAGCGCGAGACAATCATATTTGAAAGGGCCAAGCGCCAACGCCTTGACGAAAGAGCTGAGATACTCCCACTGGAGCAAAGTACGCCCACTGCGGATAAAATCAAATTTAAAATTAGGAAAAGGTTTGCTAAAGTCGTGTCAATGGGAATGAAGCTACCATCCTCTGAGGGAAGTGTTACTGGTGAAGCGGAAATGCACCCCTCCTATTGCTTATATCATCGGAAGATTTCGTACCCCACTGAAGAGTGCAAAGCTTTCGATAGATGGTGGCAAGGATATGTTGCTCACCGACAACAGGTTAAGCGGGAGAAGCGCAAGACTCGCCGGGAACAAAATAGTGCGACCGAAGGGCTTAACAGAACTACCGGCAATTGTCGCATGGTCAATGCCGGAGGATCACAAGTGCTCACATTCAGGAGCGATTCCGACGAGGAGCTGGCTCTTAGCCCCCTCTTTAAAGAGTCCACTGCGGGAAAAGAAGAAGAGCCGAATATTTGTGAAAATATCTGGCTGCGTAATCGCACGTTGCCCGAAAAGAATCTCGGACCCTCAAACAAAAAAGATAAAGGGAAAGAAAAGGTTTCTGAGGACATTACCCTAGATGACCAAGTCATGGAAGAGCTAACTGCCAAAAACCCGCCGAAGAAAAATAAGGTGGATTACAACGTCTTAGCGCATCTGAGAAAGCTACCCTCGCAGCTCAGCATTCTTGACGCCCTTTTACTATCAAAGGAGGCGAGAGATTCGTTAATTAAGGCACTACAAGACCCGGAGCAGTTCCAAACTTTCCTGGCTGAAGAAAAGATGAAGGATGAATTGGAGGAAGTGCGCACGGCCGATATCACTTTTGGTGATGAAGACCTTCTCCTTGGGACGTGCGAACATAATCGCCCCCTCTATGTCTCAGGATACTGCCATGATAGAAAGATCGGCAAAATCCTGGTCGATAACGGATCATCTGTTAATCTACTTAACGTGCGAGTGTTGAAGGGAATCTGCATGAGCGTCCAACACATCGCTCGAGACAAGATCACCATCTCCGGATTCGACTCCCAATCATCAAAGACTCTTGGATCTGTGATACTGACGCTACGCTTTGGGCTGCTCGTCACGGACATTAAATTCCTCGTCATAGATGCCAAGACATGCTACAACGCTCTGCTCGGCCGACCATGGTTACACAAGTACAATATCATCTCTTCTACACAATATCAGTATATGAAGTATTTTAAGGATGGTTTCGAGTATACCGTGACGGGAGAACTAAACCCGTTCTCTGTGAACGAGGACCGCAAATATGAAGATGCCAAATACTTCTTACCGAGTTTCGAAGACACGGAAAGGTGTCACAAGCCGGAGAATAAAACTAACGCTACCATCCCTGTCTTCGGCAGTGATACCGAGGAGGAAGAGGAGATAGTTTATTCGGGTCCGTTCCAATACACCAAGCCGGGACCATCCGCTCCTACGTTGATCTTTGGTAGTGATTCGAAGGATGAGGTCCATGCTGTATTCTCTGCTCGACCTTCAATACGAGTTTCCGCTGACGAAGAGCAAAGTCTGCAAGTCGCCATGGTGCCGCTTAAACATTATAAGGAACTGGATGCGCTCGATACCGACGGTGTAGAGGATCTGCAGACGTTCTATATCCCTCCCAGGAGAGAAGGCGAGAAGGCAATTCTATTCTACCGCTCTGAAGAAAACAAAGTGGAGAAAGAAATCTGGCACGGGGCAGATCCTACGCTGGACAGGCTTCAACCCATCCGTCTGCCCAGATATTATACAGAAGGCTTGAAGAGGCTGTTGAAACGCCAAGGGATACCTTTCAAACAGACCGTTAGAAAGGCCAAATTCTATGACAGGGTCTGGAACGTCCCCGGAACTCAGCACAAGCTGCCTAATGGGAGAATGGAGACAATCGAGCTCGGATACAATCGCTCTAAGAAACGAGAGCTGCTCCGCGACTGTTACGTCGTGCATGACTTCAATGAAGAAGCAGATGCTCAACGGGAGGACACTAATCCTGAACCAGTAAAAGTTCCTGATGAAAAAGTGCCCAGTTCGTCGTTTGAAGAACAAATGGACAGGCTTATAAGGGAAGCTGGTCAAAAAGTCTGCGACGATCACAACCGCGAAATGGCCATCTACGAGAAAGCCAAAACGCAACGCCTCCTTCAACAGGCCGTCAAAGATGAGAGTGCTGCCCCCTGTCAACCTGTTATAAAAAAGGCTCGATGCAGAGGCAGAAACAAGTCGAAAGGCCGAAAAAACACTCAACAGCAACAAAGTGGGGCTAAGAAGCCACGCAAACGGGAGTCGAGCGTTATTAATCTATCCCTCATAAAGAAAATGGGTCGAGCGTACTCGTTTCCTTGGGACAAGACGAAGAAGATACTTGATCTTGCTCTAAAACATCAAATGCTTACACTGCCGGAGTCCAAAAACCCCGAACAAGCAGGCGAGGTCTCTGACCCAAATTATTGCTCTTACCATCGAGTAATAGGGCACCCGCTCGAAGACTGCTTCACCTTTAAGAATTGGGTCGAAGATCAGTACCAGCTCGGCAAGTTCGCTCTGTCTGACAACTGGAGGGTAACGCCGCCACAGAAGCACGAACCCAAAGCCATGGGAACAGAACCAACTCCACATTGGGATTGGAAGCGGATTCGCACTTGTCACATGATAACAATATTAAAAGAAGAGCCCGAGAACATGGACAACCTTCCCTGGTGCTTCGAAAACAGCAATGATGAGGTGATCTCAGAATTTCCACCAGCTCCGAAAGAGCTGGAGGACGGAATACACACCACTGCAGATAACCTCAAGAAAATTGAGTTGGGGATGGTAAGTGACCCACGGCCGACGTTCATCAGTGAGCTGCTGTCTGAAGAAAGGGTGGCTGCGTTAAAAGACGTCCTTGTACAGCACAAAGATTGCTTCGCATGGAACTATTCCGAGATGCCAGGACTAGATCCAGAAATTGCTGTGCACAAATTGGCGATATCCCCGGACGTCAAGCCAGTCAAACAGGCGCCGAGGAGAATGCGGTTCGAGCTTGAGATGAGCATCAACGCCGAGGTCAAGAAGTTAATCGACTCTGGCTTTATCCAGGAGGTTCAATATCCTGAATGGATCGCTAACATCGTCCCGGTGATGAAGAAAAATGGGACGGTGCGCATATGCGTGGACTTTCGGGATCTCAATAAAGCCTGCCCGAAGGATAATTTCCCGGTACCAGTCACCGAACTAATGATAGACAATACGTCCACTCATGAGGTTTTCTCTTTCATGGATGGCTCATCAGGGTATAATCAGATAAAGATGCATCCCGAAGACCAGAAGCACACCGCCTTCAGGACCCCTTTGGGAATATTCTGTTATAAAGTGATGCCCTTCGGTTTAGAAAACGCCGGTGCCACCTATCAGAGGGCCATGACGAAGATCTTCGATGACCTTATACATGAAATCGTCGAGTACTATATCGACGACCTTGTGGTCAAGAGCAAATCATATGAGGAGCATCTCGAGCATCTAAAGACTGTATTTCGACGTCTTCGACAATACAACTTGAAGATGAACCCTCTCAAGTGTGCATTCGGAGTTTCTTCAGGCAAATTCCTGGGATTCATCGTCCGACACCAAGGCATCGAGATAGATCCGTCAAAGATCAAGGCGATCATGGAAATGCCTCCGCCGAGAACTCTCAAACAGTTGCGGTCTCTCCAAGGAAAGCTCGCATATATTCGGCGATTTATAGCCAACCTCTCTGGCAAGTGCCGCCCTTACAGTCACCTGATGAAGAAGGGGACTCCATTCGTCTAGGATCAAAAATGCCAGGGCGCGCTGGACGAGATTAAACAGTACCTGCAGATCTCCGCCAGTGTTGGCTGCTCCGGTTAAGGGAAAGCCTCTCATTCTTTACACGACCGCCCTCGAAGGTTCTTTAGGCGCATTGTGGGCGCAAGAGAATGACCAGGGGAAAGAAAGAGCACTCTACTACTTAAGTCGAGTTCTACTGGGGGCAGAAAGCAACTATTCATCTATTGAAAAACACTGCCTGGCGTGGATCTTCACGATAACAAAGCTCAGGCACTATGCGTTGGCGCATGAGGTCAATCTCATTTCGAAGGTGGACCCTCTTAAATACTTAATGTCAAAAGCCATATTGACGGGACGACTCGCTAAATGGGCTCTGCTCTTGATGGAGTTCTCGATAACCTATCAACCTCTCAAGGCAGTGAAAGGCCAGGCCATCGCCGACTTCCTCGCTGAGCATTCGATACCTGCCGATTCTCCTTTGAATTGCGATCTTCCAGACGAACATGCATTTGATGCGATCGACGGTGGTGATACCCGATGGGAGCTTTATTTCGACGGAGCATCCTCCATGAAGAAGCGCAAACAAAATACCCCTGTAATCAAATCAGGGATAGGACTCATCTTTGTAACTCCACAAAGAGGGATAATGCGCTTTGCTTTCTCCCTAACAGAGCCGAGGACGAATAACGAAGCCGAATATGAAGCTTTGATAGTAGGCCTCAAGATCGCCATTGACATGGGAATTGAAAACCTCCTTATATACGGAGATTCTCAACTGGTCGTTAGTCAAGTAAACGGCGACTACCAAACGCGCAAACCGGAGTGGGTGAAGTACGGTGAAAAGGTGCAACAACTGTTGACCCAAATTCCCTCCTATACTTTGGAAAGCATACCACGCGCGGAAAATAGAAAAGCGGACGCGTTAGCTAAGCTCGCTAAGGAACTGGCTGACGAGAACCTCGATGACGTCAGAATCGTGGTACAAAGCCGTCGAGTGCTCGCCCTAGCAGAAATATCTCCGGAATCATCCGAAGAAAAGGGAGCGACTGAGCAGACAACCTTACAAATAAAAGAACGAGAAAAGGCTGAGGACTGGAGGGAAGTCTTCATAGACTACTTTAAGGCCCGTCGAATGCCCAAAGATGCGTCCACAAGACATCAGCTCATGAAACGAGCTCTGTCTTTTACCTTCGTCAATGATACTTTGTACAAGAGGTCGTTTGATTCTCTGTGGCTGAGATGCTTAGGACCAGATGAAGCAGAAAGAGTCGTTCAGGAAGTCCATGACGGAATCTGTGGTTCTCACCAAGCGGGCCCGAAGATGAAGTTGAAGATCAAACGGATGGGCTACTACTGGCCCACGATGATTCAGGATTGCCTCGAATATGTGAAGCAATGCCACTCATGCCAAATCCATGGGGACTTTATCCACCAACATCCAAATCCATTACATCCAACAGTGGCTAGCTGGCCATTCGAAATGTGGGGGACTGACATAGTCGGCCCCATCGAACTAGCATCGTCCAGAGGATATCGTTTCATCCTGGCGACGACCGATTACTTCTCCAAATGGGCAGAGGCAGTACCGCTGAGGGAAGTGAAGACGGAGAATATCCTCCATTTCTTCAAGACGCACGTCATATATCGGTTTGGAACCCCGCGACGGATCATCTCCGATAACGGGCCAGCCTACAGGAGCCACAAGATCAGTCGCTTCGCGCAACAGCAAAATATAGACTGGAGGTATTCTTCGATTTATAATCCGCGAGCTAATGGTTTAGCCGAGGCCTTCAACAAGACCCTGACTAAGATCATGAAAAAGACGGTGTCCCGAAATAAGAAAGACTGGCACGAGAGACTGCAAGAGGCTCTTTGGGCGTATCGAACTACGTTCAAGACGGCCACGAACACAACGTCATACGCGTTGGTATTCGGTACGGAAGCGGTACTCCTCCTCGAGATAGAGCTACCCTCTCTACGGGTGGCAGTCCACTATGAGTTGACAAACGAAGAGAATGCTCACCTTCGCCTTGAGGAGCTTGATGCCCTTGATGAAACACGACTCATAGCGCAATAAAATCTGGAAGCTTATAAAGCAAAGATGAAGCGCTCATATGAAAGATTGACCCGACCGAGGACATTCCGCCAAGGCGAACTTGTGCTAGTAGTCAAAAGGCCTATGATCCCCAATCGCGCCAAGCGGGGAAAATTCGAGCCAAACTATGAAGGCCCGTACATCATAGATAAGGTCTACCAGGGTGGGGCCTATCTACTCATGGACATGCACGGTGAAAGACCTTTCAGGCCAATAAACGGTCGCTTCCTAAAGAAATACTACGCTTAATAAGCCACATCTTAGGTCAATGATAGATGACGACTATGTCCGCTCGCTATCTTCCTAAGCTCAAGCTTTATAAACAGTATCCAGCCTTCTCAATGACGGACCGAAACGTTCTTAAACTAATAGCGGACCGAAACGTCCTTAAACTAATACCGCAGCATCCGTAGGCTGACGAGATAAAAAAAAAATAAAAAAAAATAATAATAAATAAAAAACGGTATGTCCATAAGCAAAAAAGGGCACGGATGAAAACCCGAAAGGGCTCTGTGAGTAAAAACAGCAGGGCTACCGGCGAGTGTTCGTGAAAACCCGAAAGGGCACGACCTCGTAATAAAAAAAGGAAAAAGAAGAAGAAAATAAAAAAGAATATAAAAAAACGGTATGTCCATAAGCAAAAAGGGCACGGATGAAAACCCGAAAGGACTCCGTGAGTAAAAACAGCAGGGCTACCGGCGAGTGTTTGTGAAAAGCCGAAAGGGCGCAACCTCGTTAAAAGACACTTATAGGGTCCTCTTGACCTTATAAGGAGAAACCACCTACGTGAGATCCTTACGACTCACAAGGGAGCAACACACTTAGGGATCCCCACGATTCCTAAGGAGAAAATACACTTGCGAGATCCTCACGACTCGTAAGGAAAGCTCTCTTATGAGACCCTCACGGCTCATAAGATTTGAAAGTCTTAAGTTACAAAGACCTAAACATGTGCTTAAGCAACCCCCACAACTTTCGATATTGCCCTACAAGTGGTCCAATACTGGCTCTTGTATACAATCCAAGGGCGTGAATAAACATTTCCCTAACTAAGTCCCATCAGAGACTGGGGGATATGTTCGCATGGTGAACAACCCTTGTAAATCCTCTCGATTTACAAGGAGAAAATCCTCCTGTAGGATCCTTACGACTTGCAGAGGAACAAACACTTAGGAATCCTCACGATTCCTAAGGAGAAAATACACCTACAAGATCCTCACGACTTGTAGGGAGAAATACCTTTGTGCGACCCTTACGGCTCATGAAGTCAAAAACCTTAGTCGACAGAACCTTAATCATGTTCGCTAAGCCACTCTTGTTCGACGTCGACAGAGGCAGATGATGATTCGCTCCTGGCAATATCCCAGTTGTAGCGGTGCTGATGCCGAAATCGGTGTCTAATTTCAGGTATACGGTGAAAAGTCAGTAGGCCGCACATGCATAATAAATAGCCAAAATGATTGGGCAACTCGCAATAAAAAGCAGCGAGTAAAAATAAAATAAATAGCTGAAATGATTGGGCAACTCGCAATAAAAAGCAGCGAGTAAAAATAAAATAAACAGCCGAAATGATTGGGCACCGCGAAAAATAGCCGAAATGATTGGGCAATTGCGACCTTCGCGATATAAAAGCTGAAATGATAGAGCATCGCGGAAATAAAAAAAATGCTAATAAAACTTTTGCCCTATAATTAAGATCACATCGATCCCTGTATACAATCTAAGAGCGCAAACAAAGAAGGAACCTTACTTTCCCAACAGGCTCCGCCAGAAAACGAAGCCAAATCTCGACGGATCATCCCGACCCCGAAGGAGCCAGTGTCTTCGGCAAAATACTTCGACTCGAGGAAACAAGTGTCCTTGACGAAGAAAATCCTGATTCGTGTCGACTCGCAGAGCAACCAGTGTCTCCGTGGGAAATTCTCGATTCGTTTCAACACCAGAGAAACAAATAATCCTTGGCAAATACCTCAACTCAGGGAAACTAGCGTCCTTGATGAGAGCCTCCTGATTCGCGTCGACTCGCAGAGCAACCAATGTCTCCGTAGAAAATTCTCGATTCGTTTCAACACCAGGGAAACAAATAATCCTTGGCAAATACCTCGAATCAGGGAAACTAGCGTCCTTGATGAGAGCCTCCTGATTCGCGTCGACTCGCAGAGCAACCAGTGTCTCCGTGGGAAATTCTCGATTCGTTTCAACACCAGGGAAACAAATAATCCTTGGCAAATACCTCAACTCAGGGAAACTAGCGTCCTTGATGAGAGCTTCCTGATTCGCGTCGACTCGCAGAGCAACCAGTGTCTCCGTGGGAAATTCTCGATTCGTTTCAACACCAGGGAAACAAATAATCCTTGGCAAATACCTCAACTCAGGGAAACCAGCGTCCTTGATGAGAGCCTCCTGATTCGCGACGACTCGCAGAGCAACCAGTGTCTCCGTGGGAAATTCTCGATTCGTTTCAACACCAGGGAAACAAATAATCCTTGGCAAATACCTCGAATCAGGGAAACTAGCGTCTTTGATGAGAGCCTCCTGATTCGCGTCGACTCGCAGAGCAACCAGTGTCTCCGTGGGAAATTCTCGATTCGTTTCAACACCAGGGAAACAAATAATCCTTGGCAAATACCTCAACTCAGGGAAACTAGCGTCCTTGATGAGAGCTTCCTGATTCGCGTCGACTCGCAGAGCAACCAGTGTCTCCGTGGGAAATTCTCGATTCGTTTCAACACCAGGGAAACAAATAATCCTTGGCAAATACCTCAACTCAGGGAAACCAGCGTCCTTGATGAGAGCCTCCTGATTCGCGACGACTCGCAGAGCAACCAGTGTCTCCGTGGGAAATTCTCGATTCGTTTCAACACCAGGGAAACAAATAATCCTTGGCAAATACCTCAATTTAGGGAAACCAGTGCCCTTGATGAGAGCCTCCTGATTCGCGTCGACTCGCAGAGAAACCAGTGTCTCCGTGGGAAATTCTCGATTCGTTTCAACACCAGGGAAACAAATAATCCTTGGCAAATACCTCAACTCAGGGAAACTAGCATCCTTGATGAGAGCCTCCTGATTCGCGTCGACTCGCAGAGCAACCAGTGTCTCCGTGGGAAATTCTCGATTCGTTTCAACACCATGGAAACGAGTGTCCTTGGAAAACTCCTTCAACTCAGGGAAACTAGCGTCTTTGACGAGAGCCTCCTGATTCGCATCGGCTCGCAGAGAAACCAGTGTCTCCGCGGGAAATTCCCGGTTCGTCTCAACTTACAAGATGAAGCCTCAGGCAACAGGGATTAAAAACTTATTTCCTGAGCAATGGGACCCTGCAAGTCGGTCTAAAACGGTCTCTTGTATACAATTCACGGGTCTCACTCTCCAAACTCGAATTTCAACAAGGAAGGAAACAACCGCTGACGGGTCCTCTCGACTCGTAAGAGGGAAAATTCTCTTATAGGATCCTTACGACTTATAAGAGAAGATGCACTTAGGAATCCTCACGATTCCTAAGGAGAAAATACACCTGTGAGATCCTCTCGATCCGTAGGGAGAAAAGTCTCTATGGGACCCTCACGGCTCATAGAGTTGAAAAGTCTTAGGCTGCAGATCTGAACCTGCGACCCAAGCCATCACTATCTCTTAAAAAAAATTAAGTTATCTGCCAATTACGTTTATCAAGTCAACATGCTGATAATAAGAGAAAGGAAGAAAGCGAAAGAGCATACAAGACATTGCAGAGGAAAAAAATGTGTATCTTTATTCATTAACTCAAAGAAGTACAAGCGGAATAGTATAAAAGAATAAATAATGGATACATGTTATTCGAAGAAGGAAAAGAAAATTTTTACAAGTTTATTGGTACAAAGGCAGCTATTGGGAAGGAAGCGTCTTGCATAGCCCTATTAATTGGTCATGCACTTCCTTCCACGCTAATTCCTGATCGGCCACCACCGCCATCTCTGCTTCCACCTGAGCCCTTTGCTGTAAGAGAGATGCGAGCTGCTCCCTGACGGCCTGCTCAGTGGCTTCGCGGCCTTGGGCATTACGCTCGGCAGCGTCAAGCCTCTGCTTCAGATTCAGCCTATGTGAGATACGCTCCAGAAGACCTTCAAAGACAGCCTTCACCTCGGCAGCGTTCGCCTCAACTTCGGCACGTAGGCGAGCAGTTTCGCTTGAAGACTCCTGGCACTCCTTCAGCCTCAAAGCTGCTTCTTGTTCCAAATGGTGGAAATGAGAAGTGCTTTGCTCGAGCCACGCTGCCCGTTGAGCACTCACGGCCAAAACCTCGGGGGCAAGACGCATCGACTCCAGCTGATGAAGGCGAGCCTCAATCTCCCTGCAGTGATTAACCCAAGATGCGACGATGCCTTCGTCATGGAAATTAGTAAATATCACCAGTATCGGGTTAACCGTCGTAGCGAAATCTGCAGCAGACGTAGGAGTCTCGACGTCGAGTTCCTCGATATAGTCGCTCAGCATGTGCAGACTATTCGCAGCACCTTTCGAGGACGGACGTCTCTGGGAAGGGCCGGCTGGCATTGTAATATGAGACTCAAAAGGCGCCAAGACCGGAACGACAGCTGAAGAGACAAAATGCGATTAGATGACGATTCAATAGATATGGAAAAAGTCATTGATAAGATAGTCTACTATACCAGTTGAAGCAGGTGGCAAGGCCGGAAGGGCCGGTGGTGCGACCGATCTTTCTTCTCCCCCTTCGATTTGTAACACTGCAGTCAGGACGAGAAAAAAAATTAGAAATAATTCTATCACCGAGAAAGAAAGATATCGGTCGGGAACTATACTCACCAGCACCACCAGAGGGAGAAGCGAGTTCAGATGGGAAGGAGAAGTGTGGGAGCAACACTTGATATAGATAATCAAAGAGCACTCCTGAAAAGACACAACGGTACGACTTTAGTGCACAAATTACACGTCTGAAAGATAAGATTAATAAATTGCAAACCCATACCTTCCAACATCTTCGATGGTATGAGAGAGGGTTGAGAAGTAACCACCGCCAAGGCAGTCGTTGAAGGCGCTCCCTCGAGCAGCGGGGCTTCGGCGCTGGCTGCACCTGCGTTACGAACAAAGGTGAACTTGTCAGAAAGGATTGTAAGATAAAGAAAGACAGCAACTTGGGATTTACCTGATGAGCTGCCGGCTGAAACGGAGGCGACTACCTCCTCCATCGACATGAGGCCACCGCCCGTGGCCTCATCACCCGACTCAATGGGAGCCGTCATCGTGCTCGCGTGGCCAGGAGACGGCGGAAGATCGTAGACGGGGAGGGCAATGATCGGAGCATTGCCGGACTCTTGGAAAGAGCAGCTGACTCTTCCCCAAGAGTCGTGCCCATCTCACCCGCTACTTCTTCGGGCTCAGCGGTCTCCATCGGTTCATCCGCCGTCACCATGAGGTCGCCGGTCTCAAGCGCCTCATCCGCCGCTGCCTCGGGCTCATTTATAGCGGTCGTCTCATTCGCCGCCACCTCAGGCTCGGCATCAATGACTTTCTCAAGTGCAACTCCCTCGGCCCCCAACTCAGGCTCCGCAGCCCCAGCGACGTTGCCCACCGTCGGCTCAGGTTCGGCCAGTGCCTCCTCCTCTGTTTCCTTGGGTTCGACGGTCTCCGCCTCCCCCTCGGTCGGACTTGGCCTTGCAGGATAGAATATATAAGAACCAGCAGCTTTATAATTCTTACAACAAAATTCTGAAAGAAATATTATTTGAGGTAGACTTGTCGTTATCCTCCCTACTAGCGCGCACCGCCTGTCTATGAGCCGTAGACAAGGCGACCGGGGGCTCTTCTGATGGAGTATCGGCACGAGGCACGGTGCTTGGGCCCGCTCCAATGGCCAAGGCAGCCCTGTGTGCCTTTGCTTCGCGCCTCGACCGCTTCCTTTCCTCCCGGGCTGTCGCAATGGACCTCTTCGACGCTTCTTTCATTAAGGCATCGTCGTCCTCATTCAGAGATGCCTCCAGAGCCTTTAAGGCATCTCTCATCGGCTCTTCAAGACGGACCTCCCGCGGTAGCCCTGAAGAAGCAAGAACATCGGCAGCCGGCAGAACATCTGCGTCACTTGGCGGGAATGGCATTGAGGTTCCTGCGATAAAAAGAGGAGAGGTTAGATCGACCATAACACAAGGAAAATGAAAACTTGATGAATTTAAACTTACTAAGGCCTAAAGATGCTCTAAGGCGTTCCTCCTCTTGGAAAGTCTTGAGGGAAGCGGCAATGGCTTCTTCAGTGGTAATGACTGTTGGAAGAAAAGAAGGGAAAATGTTAGTCAAAAGCAATAATATAGATATGATGCAATAAAAAATGCGACTAGTGATTACATGATGCCGCAAGCTTAGCCAGCCATGCGTCACGCCTCGCCAACCGCTCCGAAGCTTCGAAGGCGGCCTCTAAATCCGTGTCATCCGACATGACTAATCCCTCGTTAGTCCCGTATTCACTCAGGCCCTCAGCATAGGGAGCGTGGGGTTCCTGACCGAACGTGACGTCAGCGGCAAAGAGCGACTTCTTTTTCTTCTTCTGCCCACCAACCCTGGGTGCACCCGGGATCGACTTACGCTAGGCAGCCACTTTGGGGCGGCGGGTCCCAATGTCCGCACCCACGCCAGACTCCGGCGAGGCTACAACCACTGTCTCCACTGGAGCATAAGGTGTTGGTGGTGCATCCGCAATATCAGGGAGCGGCAATCCGGGTGGGGGACTCTGCGCACGCGGTGGCCCGGCTCTAGCATCTTTCAAAGGGGGAACTACCGGGGTCCTTGGCACCAAAGGAGCGTTGCGATCTCTACCTGGAGGCGTACCCTTACGGTCGACCAATAATTGCCTTTCCTACTTTATGACGGCTCCCGTCGAATGACTGTACCATTCTTTATATACATTGAGGAGTCCTGGAGCGTAAGCCGGCGCACTGACAAAAAAAGTGAGAACCCGTATTCAGGCGCATGAAATGATGCAACGCGTTCTCCATCCCTTCTTCAGTGGCAGCAGGTTCCAGTAGGAAAGCTTCCAAGGGTATCCCTTGATCGTAGCCCAGTTGTTGGGCGAAACGATGCGGGTTATATCTCATGAAAATCGCCGCACCGTTCTGCCTGAAGACTAGGAAGCCCGGTCTAATAGAATATAAGTGGAGGGTCTCTCGGGCCATCAAAACTGAGGCTCCATCCTTAAAGGAGTCTTGTAATGGTCGCACTGCAATGGTGGACGCCTTTCCAATAGTCAATACCTTGTCAATGAAGGACATCCCGGCTCCAACGGTGTGAGGGCGAAGGAGTAAACCCCTGGCGTTTCGTGGTGATGGGGTCACAATTGATGCACCGATCAGCTGTATAATGTGAGGGAAACCGCACTTGTCGAAGAACGAGGGCCTTTTGTGCATGCCGAAGACACCCGCCGTGTGTAGCTCGAGCCATGATACGAAGTAGTGCATCAGAAAGACCACGTGCAATACCCCAGGCTCATTAGCATCCGCTGCTCGACTGAGGCCATGATATAAGTGTGCCAAGCCGGCGATCCCAACGGCCACTTTTACCCCGATGGTCATCCGTTGGGCTGGGTAAAAGACAGAAGGCCGCATATGGCGAGAGTTCATTGGAATCGCAAACCAACTCAGCCACAACCCAAGAAATCCTACGAAAAAGGCCTCCTCGTCCATCCCAGGGGCTGCAATTTCTGCAAAGACATGGTCGGGAAGTCCGGAAGGGAAAAAAACCCTTTTGGTCTATTTCCTTCGCCGGCAGGTTATCCAAACCTAGACCGAAAGGGTCATCCAGGGTAGCAAACTTGGCAGCTTCTGATTAGAGGACGCTTGGGCGAAGGAACCGAGCGATGAAATCCTCAAAGCTAACTTCGCGACTCCCATGTTCGATGAAAAGGGCCTCATAGATGTTCAACACTTTAATCAAGTTTGGGAATTGGTGTTGAACAGCATTCTCCAGCGTTAGCCTCCTTACCACCGGCTTAGCACCGAAGACATACTCGTCTGTCGGGAGCAACTCCTCATAGTGTTCCCCTATAACCGGTAAACCGGATACCTCCGTGAACTCCTCCAGAGAAATTGACACTTCCCGATCCATGGCGAGGAAAGTGTGGGTAGGAATATTCCACTGCTCCAAGAAAGCCTTGAACCACCAGGTGGGGAGCGTGGGATACTGGAAGAGAGAGACGTAAACCGCAGTGTACAATCCTAACCTTATCAACTGCGACTTCTTCGTCGACAGGATATACCGGGCCCACGGCAGATAGCCGATCGGGTGGCGGGGGATCAGACCGATGTTATATGATTGCCCCCAAGGTCGTGCCTCGCCTTAACAGATGCGGCGTTCTAGGATATCCAAAACCATAGGACGCTAGACCGGAATCGCATCTATGGCGGGATGAAGAAAGCCCTTCGAGGTCCAATCAACCATCTCCACGGCATACTGCATCGAGGGTGGGGTGGCATAATGAATCGCCGTAATCGGTTCTGACGGTACGGCGCACGTGAAGCTCCGTCGACCCACGATAATATGATTATACCACGACCCCCAAAGGTGGAGACTCTTATATTCCGGGTCATGGTCCTTAAGCATGGCTAGAACTTCGCAGTCCAAGGGCACTTCAGGAAACCCTTCCTCCGAGCGGGCGAACGGGAATGAGGTATCGAGAGACATGGTCACTGCAAGGGAACAAAAAATAGCCGTTAGTGCTGCAATTCCAACGCATGGCGTTTAAAAAACTTTTAATTAACTGAATTTAAAAATTAATTAAATTAAAATTAATCACACCACAATGCAGTGCAATGGGTAGGGGACCAAATGGGGACCCACAAAATCTGGATGAAAGTGCCTCATTTAATAAGACAGCCCCATCAATGGGTAAGGCTGTCAATTAATGAAAAGATCCCCAAGAGAATATTCTCATCAATGGGAAATCCCTAGAAACAAGGAGAAAATCTTCTCTTTCAGAGCAAAGCTCTGTCACAGAGTGACACTTGTCAAACTTTGGTCTCAGGGGAATAGGATTCCTTAAAAGAGCATAGCTCTGTGGTAATAATGGAAAGATCCATAAAAAAAAATTTAACACTTAAAAGAATTAAAAAATTTTGAATCTTGAAAAATCCAAGAAAACTTATAATAAGTTCTTCATTTTTCAGATCTAAAATATCTACATTTGATCCAAGAGCAAAGCTCTGGTCATGGGTTAGAACCCATGAACAAGATCTCTGTAGATCTATAAGTTTTTGAAAGCAAAGCTCTGTTTATGAAACCCCAAGGGGATTTCTTTAGATCAAAAGATCTTTGAGAGCAAAACTCTGTTTATGAAACCCCAAAGGGATTTCTTTAGATCAAAAGATCTATGAGAGCAAAGCTCTTTTGGTTAAGATTGATTTAAGTTAATTTGATTTAAATTAATTTTACCTAAAAGTTTTCTAACTTTAAAAACGAGCAAAGCTCTGAAGTTCTTAAGCAAGAGCAAAGCTCTGGAAAATCAAAATCTTGAAAAAATGGTGAAGATTTTCTAAGAGCCAGAGGTCCTATTTATAAGGCGCTTGCGCCCCTTCAGTTCACCCGTTGATCCAACGGTCAGGAGCTTGCCACCGCTGCACTCACGTCGGCGCCACGTGAGCGCAACGGTGGGGGGGGCATTTGTTTCCCCCAATCAGAGCAAAGCTCTGTTGAAATTCAAAATTCAAATTTTGAAGCAACGCTTCAAATCCCGGGCGCAACGCGCCACGTGTCAGGCGCTGATACGTCAGTGCAGCGCCCAAGGCAACGCGCCCAATCAGAGCAAAGCTCTATTAAAAAACAAATAAAAGCAAAGCTTCAGTTGCGCAAGCGCTGCGCTGCGCGACATATGTCAGCGCAGTTGCGCTGCGCGACACGTGTCAGCGCAGTCGCTTTTGCGCAAGCGCTGCGCTGCGCGACACGTGTCAGCGCAGTTGTGCAAGCGCACCTGCGCTGCGCTGTGCGCTGCGCGACACGTGTCAGCGCAGATGCGCTAGCGCAATCGCTCTGCGCTGTGCGCTGCGTGACACGTGTCACGCACTGGGGCATTTGCGCCAAACAGAATTAAAATTTTAGAGAAATCTTTCTGTTCTGGTTAAAATAAGAAGATTTTCTTCTGTAAAACAGAAGCCCTTGGATCAAAGATCCAACGGTGGGGAAAATTCCCCAAATCACTCAGAGAAAGATCTCTTTAACAAATTTAACTAATTTATGGGCACTATAAAAAGGACCCTAGACATCAATTCAAAGGCATCAACATTTGTGAGAAATCAAGAACTTCAAACAGAGAGAACTCTGAAGAAATTTCAAAAGAAGAAAAGGTAAAAACCTTTAAGATAGAAGAATTTCTTCTAATAGATCATTGATCTAAGAACAAGATCAATGATCTCCAATAAAAAAACAAATAATAATAGTGCTTTGCACTTATGAACCATTGGTTCTCTGAGATCAAGAAAAAAACAAGAAATATTTATTTTCTTTGATTCTAATTAGATCAAAGAAAACAAACAGTGCTTTGCACTTTTTCATGAACTATTGGTTCTGGAATCTAAAAGATTCCCAAGTTAATAGTGCCTTGCACTTGCAAAACTGCACTGTTGCACTATTAGGTTGGCGCAGGCCACCAGAGAGCGCCACGTGTCAGCATCAGAACCACTTGCGCTCTGCGCTTTTAAGATAGAGTATTGCTCTCTGAGATTGGCGCAACTCACCAGAGCGTGCCACGTGTCAGCAGCGCAACAGCGCAGCGCACTGCGCTGTTGCGCTTGCGCTCACCAGAGCATGACACGTGTCCTCACCACAAGCGCTTGCGCTCAGTGATTGGCGCAAAGCGCCTGACAAATGCAATGCATTTCTTTTACTGAAGGGCCATGCCCAAATCAGAGGGGCCTAGTAGGCCAAATTAAATTGCAATGCAATGAAAAGGGGTAGAGCCCAAACAATATTGATGCTCTGCATCATTTATAAAAGGGCAGAGCCCAAACAAAATTGAAAATGCAATAAACAGGGCAGAGCCCAAACAAGACTGATGCTCTGCATCATTTATAAATGGGCACAGCCCTGACAAAATAAATAATGCTATGCATTATTAAAAAGAGGCCAAGCCCTAGCACAAGCCTATTAGGCCAAAAACAAATAAAAATGTTGAACATTTTTCAACTGGACTTAGCCCAATCATGGCCGTAAGTCCTCAAATTAAATTGATTGAGCAAGACTGCTCTCCTAAATCAATTTACAACCGGTTCGAGGGTACGTCTCCGAACTCCTCTGACACTTATCGTTGTAATCCCTCAACAACGTCAGAGAGGTGACGGGTCCCGACGACCACACATCAATACGGACTGCGGGGTCCTTAAACTCGTGGACCGAAACGTCCTTAAACTAATATTGGACCGAAACGTCCTTAAACTAATATTGGACCGAAACGTCCTCAAACTAATGGTGGACCACCACGTCCTTAAACTGGCGATGGACCACCACGTCCCTAAACTGGAACAATAGAGCCCAAATGCTCTTTTGCCGGATCTAAACGGTCCCGTTTAAGTTGATCTTAGCCCCAAACACGGCTAATGTATCCTTAAACATTCAAATGGACTATAAAACTCCAAATCAACTTTGGTTCAAGGGTATATCTCTGAACTCCTCTGACACCTATCGTTGTAATCCTTCAACGACGTCAGAGAGGTGATGAGTCCCGACGGTCATATATTAAACGAATCACCACGTTAAGTTGATCTTAGTCTCAAACAGGACTAACGTATCCTTAATGAATGTTTAAGTTGATCTTAGCCTCAACACGGCTAACGTATCCTTAAAACTAAAACACCAAACCCAAATCTAAGTAAATACGGATTTGGACTAATCCACGTCCTACGGGCGACGGCATTACTCAGTCTCCGTATACAATCCACGGGCAACCACAAACAAAACAAACACACACGACACGAAGTGAAATTCTGGAGAAGGAGAAAGTGGCTACCGCGATGCGGTAGCGTAATTAACTGCAGGGGCTTGCGCCTGCAGGGAAGAGCGTCCCCACAATCAAAAACCTCTCTAGCGAAGGGGAATCTGACGAAATCTGCTACATCGGCTGCATTCGTCTAAACCTCCGATACACGGTGCCATAAATCAACTTGGCATCTTCGGAGAGGTGGACGGATAAAACCATATAGCATCTGTCCCGAATCTCAGGCAAGACGTCTTCACGTCGCCGCCGTCTTTCGGAGGGGAACAACGATCCGCTCACTGCCTCCTTATAGCTCGGGATTGTACCCAACTAAAATCTGTTTGTATGACTCCTTTGAACCGTGGTAGGGTAGTAATTAAAGAACAGTGGGAACTCACACGAGACAAATGATGATCTCAGGTCGATAGACTAACCTGTACACATGTCACCAGGGAATTGCTATCTGACAATAGGTATAATACCAACTAGTATATTCCCGGCGAGTCCATCCGGTGTACTCATAACCCAATGAGCACCTGTATACTTCTTAGGTGAACTAACCGACACCAATGGCTTGTGAGACCGGCCACCGCCCCTCGTCGGGGTCTCGATCCGTATACACTAGTCTACTCATGGAGTATCGATGCCCAGTCTCGAAACTCTCACGACTAGGGACACTTTAAGGATGTGCTTATAGACCACCCAACTCTCACGTATATGACCCCCATCATACTGCTGGTAGTCAAGCAAGAATCCTATGGGCTCTATCAACATGTAATAGTGATCTGTAATGTCACCTGAAGTATGTACACGATAATAAAGACAAACCAGATAGCATACTATCATCTCAAGTAAGACTGTTCTACCGGTATAGGTCGTCCTTCAATCATTGCAATCACGTGCCTGTGATCCAATAATTGACTTGAGGGCACATAGCCAACAATCTCCCACTCACACTTAAGGCTAATTATTGCGGTGTCGCATACTCACAGCTCGTGTGATACCGAACACCCAACTTCTCTACTAATCAGTTTCACAAAGCTCGTTTGTAAAACTATTGCGTTCGAGAAATAGCCTCAGTGAGTGGATCCGCTCTGATGTTTCTTTCTATGTCTCTCTTTATCTCAAGTTCGCGGAGAAAACCATCTCCCGAAATGAGCAATACCTGTCTTAGAATATGTCTGGATATCTGATGGGACCCAGTTCACAAATGAACTCCAAATCCAGCAAACTTCTTAGACTGTATCGTCAACTGAATTTAATCAGTATCCTGTGCCATGCCTATCTCAGTATCCGCTTGGACCACCTGTCCAAACTACTGCCCCTCATCGAGAGGGAAAACTATAACTCTGACAGTCACCATGTCATCTAAGTCACCTTAGAAGTCTGGAATGATAACCGTCTCCCGAAGGAGGCTGCCGTTACCAAATCCTTAGAACATCCACTTATGTTCATAAACTGCTTCCGAACGTTTCTCCAGGATTGGATTAATATATCAATTTATTGCATCTAGTGCAAAAACAACATCTGGTGTGGTACTTGACATTTCATGATTGACTCAATTGCCTAAGCAAGTGATATGCCAATCATGCACATCTCTCTCCCCTTTAGTCTGTAAGACACTTTTAGAGAGGGTGACTCCATCACCTGCAGGTACACCACCATACCAGGATTCGTTCATTCTAAAACACCTTTAGAATACTGTCTAGGTACCCGAATTGGGAAACTACCCAAATCTAGATCTAAAACCATAAATCTAGTAACCAAAATGCCAGATATAATATTCATATCCTTTGTGGAGAAACCACTGTGTGACAACCACAGTATAACCGATTGTAATATAGGAATTTCACTTCCTACAGAGTGCATGTGATCCAAATACCAGGACATCACACCCTACTACCTCTTAACAGATCCATCTCCTATTCTGATGAAGTCAAATCCCATGACTCTCACATCAAAAACAGATGATCTATCTCCGCTATACCTGCTTTAGTCTATAAATAGACACAAGCTACTTGTCCACTATACTTCCGCTGCTCCCACTGACTACAACAACCCTCTGGCAGAGTCATATATACGTGAAATTCTAAAACTAGTTTAGAACGACGATATACTCATTCTCATACCGGGTCTCATAGTCTAGAACAACAATAATGGCAAGTCTGGGTAAACAAGAACCTCCCTGTCACTGTCTTTGAGGATACCGAAGTACCCCTCGGGTGCCTGAGATTACCCACCATATCTATGGAGTGGTTAATGGAATGTCAATCCCGATTGAATCTTTAGATTCTATTAAATTTTCAGAAATCGTTTGTGGTTCTAGAATCACTTCCAGTTCTACCATACTCCCACTACTATTTTCTGAAAAAGTTCATTTTACTAAAACTGTGGCGAGTCAAGAACAATGTTACTATTGATCTTCCAGATGATAGAAAGTTAACCCTCCTCATAGCCCGGGATAACCCACAAACTGCCATTACAGAAACGTGTCTTGAGTTATCCAGACTCTGGTTTTAAGCATAAGCCGGACAACTTCATATAGCTTAACATCGTTATGATATGAATCATTCTATATACAATATAGAAACAGATGCACTGATTTAATTAGAACCAGATTCAAATCATGCAGCTGTCTCCAGCGCATGTCAACTAAATGGTGCATCCAGATATTAGTAACCTGAAAGAGAAGCAAGTTCTCAAACCCATTACTATCAACTGAATACCAAACACAAGTATTTACATCTTCGATCACCTTGAAGAATACTGATACTTGCAACACATGGTTCTCTACTTTATTTCCGTACCTATAACTTCTCAAAACTTGGACCTTGTATTTTTACGAAACACTTGTCTAAAACTGGAGAAGTCACAAGTAAACAGAATATAGTACGAGTACCATCCCCTCTGTCCTAATAGATACTGGACAACATACAATTCTTTGTATAAGTCCCCTGAGTTTAATAACTCAAAATCTGTGCCTCGTAGGTTGAAAACTGTACTATGGTTAAGAAGAATTACACCGCTGTTTAATACTCCTTACCCAATCATCAACTGATATAAGTAAATGTTATGGACATAATTTCAAAAAGTCATATCTCACTTTATAAAATAAACGTACAGATATATCAGTTTGAAATTGGTGCATAACAATGGATATTCAAAACCAAGTATTTGCCATCAGGCAAAAACCCCAGGCGATTTTCTCAAATATCACCAATTACAACGAATTCCGATATAATGAGGATGATCACCTAATTCCCAATAACTTACTCCCACTCATCATCTATAAACCCATACAGATGTGAGAAACAAATCTGGTAAATACATACCCTGGAGTAAGAATCTAATTGGAAAATCAGTTTTCAATTGACAACGGACAGTGAAACTAAAACATGAAAATGTTTCGAAGGGGTATCCGGGTATTCCTAGTAATGCCTCTTCCATTATCCGATTCACGATTGTGACCGTATATTTCCTTGTCATCTCTCCAAATCTTTTTATTTGTCTTTACTCATTATCTTCTATACACCATCCTTAGGCTAAATGGTTTTCTTCAATTCCTACCGTTCGACACCAGCCTATGGTTTAGAAGAAGACTATCCAATAAGCGTAATAGGTGCACTCTCCTAATCCTAAGAGTACTCGCAACGTGAGAGAAGGTAAAGATAAAAGATAACCGAATAATCCTTATTCTATTTCTCCTGAACCAGAATCCATCCTCGAACTGGAATAAGTTCCTTCGAGTACGATGGATTATCCAATAACTGTGGATCTTCATAGTGATACGGGGTATTCTGGAGAAATTCAAAGGTGAAGTAGGAGTGGCGATGAAATACGTGGTTTGGTCGTGAATGATAGTAGTCGCAATTTACTTTGGCCTCTTTCTAATCCATTTATTTTGTCTTTACTTGTTACTTTCTGTACACCACACTTAGGCTAATCGGTTTTCTTCCTTCCCCACCTTTCGGCACCTGCCTATGGTTTGGAAGAAGACTATCCAATAAACGCAATAGATGTACCCACTCCTAATCCTAGGAGCCCTCATATCCTGAAAGAAGGTAAAAGGAAAAGACAACTGAATAGTTCTATTCAATTTCTCCAGAACCGAAAACCATCCTCGAATCTGAAACAACTTTCTTCGAGTTCGTATGTAACTATACGATGCTCATATCCAATAACTGTGGAGATACGGAATGTTCCGGAGAAAAGCAAAGAGTAAAAGTAGGAGTGGCAATGAAGTATGCAACTCTAACAATCCAAAAGTCAGTGCTTTAAGAAAGTTCAGTTAACTTGGTTACTGAGTTATAGTCTTGGGTTGGGACATGGTCGCTGCCAAAGAGAGAGAGAGAAAAGAAACACTCTGTGTGTAGTCTAACCTAGATCAGAATGGTCAATAACTTTATCGAATTAGGATGTCTCCCACTGTATCCTCAAATTCTCCTCTAAACCTGAAAGAAGAATTAGTCGGGATCATCTAAAATCACCCGAGGAGTAAACCAACTCATCAGTGGGTATCGAGATCCAACTATCATCGCATGATAACCTGATGGAATCCACTCATGTTATCACACTCCAGAAGGTATGCGCATGCCTGGCAAGTTTCCTGTATGTTTGAAACTCCCGATGTGATTTCTCCCCCATGCTCTTATGACCTTGACGAAGGCCAACATATCATAAGTCACATGTCAAGTTCTGCCCGTCATTGTCCAGGTTAATTTGAACCCACCCGTACATACCCTTAGCGAAGGCCAAAATAGTAGTACAACTGTCCCAAACCAACGCATCTATCTATGCAACAGAAAAGTAACAAGCAGCTACCATACACTATGCCATGACGAAGGCCAACAATCATAGCATGAATACTAAGTGCTACCCTTCTGAAATGACGGAGGGCTACGGATGGTTTTTGGAGAAAAACCTTTGACGTAATGAACTTGATACCATTGAAAGAACCGGATAGCTTTTTACAAATATATAGTGGCGAAAACCTTTGCTAAAGAGTTCACTCCCGGTGAAGGGATCTCGGATCTTTCCTCGTGGAATATGGTGCAGGATATTCCCACTGAATACCGCGATGCAAAGTAAAAAGTAATTGACTATAGTGAAGTTATTACCCTGACGAAAACTTCTGCCCAAGGGGTTACTCCCGATGAAGGGATCTTGGCCCTTGCCTCGTCGAATGAGGTGCTGGATATTTATAACCGAATACCGCTGTGCAAAACAAAAGAAATGTCCTTGTAATAACAGCTTTTGAAAATTTGTTCCAACAATATCGAATAGGTCTGTTTTTCTTGCATTGATCTGAATCAATGCAGTCCCATCAATTAATCACACCACAAAAGAACGAAAATATGATGTACGTATATGCCATCCGCATTCGCCACTGGGTCCCGTCATCACCCGTTAGGTTACTTAACTAACGACAAAGCGGGGACTGGACTAGCACGGGTGTAAAACATATACAACATCTACTAGTATATATATAACAATATATAATAATCGCTCTATGCATGATAAATACAACATCACAAATAAGCAATAAGCATCACAAAACAATACAGATAATCTGGGAGCCCCGGGTTTTCTTTGAGCCGCAACTGAAACCCGACGTTCCCCGAGTCGTGTGGATAGCCTGTGCAATGAAAACCTAGACCCCTACGAGTGCGGTAAGTTACCCGCCAAAACCAGAAGTAAGGTAGCCCCATTCATCAAAGTGAATGGGCCACCCGACACTTCACGGAATCCGGTAACTTGAGCACCCCTCCTTAGGTCAACCTGTACCCCCTACGAGTGCGGCAAATAGCCTGCCAATTCTAGAGTGAGGCCCCTCTGTCTCAACGCCATGAGATGCGGACCCGTTGCCCTCCAGAACCCAGCTATCCATGCACTCTATCGCGGGGTAATCCTAGTACAAAAAAGAAAATATGTACAACGGTGACATCGACGGTAACAACTCCAATTTTAGTGTACATAAAATTCATTTAAAATTAATGTATACTTGGGGTATTTACATTTCCTGTGAGTACTATAAGTATTTGTTTTGCTTTTTAATAGTAAGAAGGAGCTTGTAGCTCATTGGTAAGACATTGCACTGCTGAACCAAAACACCAGAGTTCAAATCCCATTAGCCACATTATTTTTTATTTAATTTTCTTTTAAATTTTTAGAAGCCCAAGAGTCTACATGTGCATAACTCGTAAAAACCAAAAGTCACATATAAAACAAACTGGCCCAGGAGATAAACCAAGAAGCAAGGGACACGTGGCATGAGAACTCGGCCCGACTCGTCTGAATCGGCCGGCGACTTGGCCGATTCACCTCAAAATCCGAGTTGGCCTTCTGAACTCCTGTGTCTTTTGGTCTACTTATAACCCCTGTCATGTTTAATTTCCCTACATTATTCCAGAGAGCATAAAATCCCTTTAATCTCCATTTTAATGCAATTTAAATGCAAATTTTTTAACAAACCCTAACCCTAATCTTTTCCTATAAATACCACTCCAAATTAAAATACCCCTCACTCACAAACTCTGTCCAAACTCTCAAAAAAATTCTTTAAAACTTTTGTGTACAAATGGAGTGAGCGAAGGGCGAAACTCCGGCGAACTTCCGACGACGACTTTAGGAGCTCCCGGCGATGAAACGACGCACCGGCACCTCCTAAATCTCCCTCTCCCTCTTCTCTAATCTACAATCCAGTAAGTCCCTCCTTTCTTTTCTCTTTTCTCTTCTGAAAACTTATATTTCTAAAACCCGACGGAAGCGGAGTTAATCCGACTTCCGATTCGGTTTTTTTTAAAAAGTTCCAATTTTCTTAAATATAACAATACCAAACTTTCACATCATGACCATTAAATATTAACAAAACATATTGAATAAGTTTTATAGCAACAGAATTCATATTGTAATTTTTATCGCACTTTTTCAGAAAAATACCATATGGTTTAGTTTCGACTTAAAACATCATTACCCCTTGCTATATCTTTAGATAGTTCACGAGATAATGACCTATCTCCCCACAACACTCATATGCAATATAGCACGATATCTCTTGGGAAACTAGAATACGGGAATACATTCTTACAAATAAATACCATAAACTACAAAACCTTTTTCTACAAGATTATGTATTTTTAAACAAATCTTTGTAAAGTGCCGCTACAACCCATTTGGGGAACCCGTTCGGGATTGTGCGGATTATCGCACATTCTCGGGCTTAGTAGTGCGAGATGCAGACCTCCGCAAGGAGCATACGGTCTCAAAACATTTAAAAATACAAATATCTTAAGAAAATGAGATTTCTAGAAAAAAATAATAAATTTAATTATTTTATAAATATATATATGTATTATCAAAATATCTATTTTTGATATAGTATAAATATTCTAACATTTCTAAATCAACAAGAATCACTTTACATGAAAATACCATGCAATTCCATGCAAGTTCTATACTTTACAATTAAAAACCATATAGTATGAAATTAGGTTTTATTCACTAGAAATGTCACATATATAAAATCTATATGTATGAAAACTCTAAAGACGATAATTAAATACTTGAGGTGTATTTTGAAAACTATACAAAATTATTTTTACATAAAACACTCTCAAGTTATACTAAATTACAATAAGGACCCTAGTAAATATAGATTTAAGCGGGACCAGTCACTTGAGCCGCAGGGAGCTGGAGATATGGGTGCTTGCCTATTTAAGGTAGACAACTTAACAAACGGTGTTATCAATACGGTAATCGTCTTTGAAACAGAAACAAATCCTGCCGTCCATGTGCAGCGGTTACCGATAACATCAAAACCTAATTCAGGAGTTCAATATCTTTTCTAATTGTCTGACTCAGACCGAGTCTCATTATAAATAATCTGACTTGAATATAATTCAAGTACAAACTACAATTCAATATGAATCCATGAATCCATATATTCAATCTATTCAATCTGTATTGACTGAACCGAACCATGGATATATATCCATCTACATGATTCTCCAGTTACATCCATTTACTGATATCATGGTTTCGGCAAGTCATCCATTTATACAATCTATATTAGAAGACAATACAATACAAAAAATACAATTAAGATATCGCGGGGTTTATAAGAGGTAGATTGGTACAGAAAGTGTTAGAAGTGGCACGAGACAACAACATTTAAGACACCTAATCTGTATTCCATTGCTGTTGTACCATGGCATAAATGGTTCCTTGTACATTCTGTTCACCTTAGTCTCTGGTCTACTGTGACTCCTCTCGTATACACTGGCCTCTTCTGTACCAAGCTACAAACAACAACGTTAACAATATGATACAAATTTAAAAGCTACATTCTCTCTCTGTCTATTCTACTTCTCCCTTATTTTTGGGACTTACCGAGCGATTGTTCACTGACGACATTCCTTCTCTTTTTCTTTGGAATGTTGTCAGGTGATCTGGACCTTCAGGAGATCGAGCCTACCAGCGAAGACTTGGATCAGCTAGCTTACGACCCCGAGCTTTAGATTCCTTGTACACATTTACTTTCAGTTTTCATTTCTGTCATGCCACTGTCGTTGCGAACACTTTCATTTATTTTTAGCATCTCATCTTCTCTGGAGAAGCTAAAATCGAACTAGGCATCGCTTTATCCCATGTATTTACTTTTCCATGTATTGTAAAAAGAATGTGAATAAATAAAGTTGCTGTTCAATTATATCTTTTGTCTCTTATGCATTTTATTCATATTGCTTAGATACGCTTAGCGTATTTGCTTCAGAGTAAATTGTAGCGACCAGTCGCGTCCTATGCCCGTACACTGGGAAGCGGGGCGTGACAGATTTTGTTGGTGGCCCATACAAGTCAGACCTGTATGGAACCCTACCATGCAGTTCGGCTCTGCGTGGACAACCTAAGCAATATAATACAAGAACCGGTAACTGAAAATATTCTTTACAATTCATACTTCTTGAATCTTATCATTTCATATACTTTGAATCTGTCCTAACCCAAATTTTTTCATTCAAGGTTATGAATTTCCCGAACAACACCAGCACCAATGTCAACAACACATCTCCACCACTACCACTTACACCTGTCGTCCTTGCTCCGATCAACGAGCGGACGGTTCTGCTTGAGGCGATCCGCAACCTCCTAGAAGGACAGCAGCAACAGACTGCTCTTTTAATGAACCGTCCCGCAGCAGAAGCACCTGGGGTGAAGCAATTTAGGGCTTTGCACCCCAAACAGTTCTCAGGAAAATAGAGCCCTCTAGAAGCTGAGGAATGAGCTCAGAGCATTGAAGACGATCTGGCAGCAGCACAAGTGCCAGAGATAGCTTGGGTCCGTGTTGCAAAACTACAGCTCACGGACAATGCACGGGTTTGGTGGAAGGAGGAAGAAAGACATCTTGATCAACCCATCGAATGGAGGACTTTCCGCGACATGTTCGACGCAAAGTACTTCCCAGAGACTGCCAGGTTCGACATGGAACAGCAGTTCATCAATCTGCAATAAGGTTCAATGTGGACCAAGTCAGTAGATGAATATGACGCTGAATTCACCATACTTAGTCGGTAAGATATGTCTCAATAATTCGATTTTTTTTCAATAAATCAAATACTACACAGCTAACACATTACTTTAATAGATTTACGGCACACCTGATACCAACGGATGATATCAGAGCCTGTCGATTTCAACAAGGTTTGGATTCGGAAATCCAGGCTGCACTGGTCACAGGAGATTTTCCGACTCATGAATCGGCTCTGAAACCTGCCCGCCATTATGAGGCAGTGGTAAAGATAAGAGGCAGATCTCAATCTGTTGGAGTTAAGCGCCCTGCCAACCAGATGGCAGGAGGAGCCTCATCAAGGCCATGTTTTGTGCCAAGGAGACCAGGAGTACCGAACAACAGGCCCAGCCCAGCCTTTTGTAACTACTGCAAGAGAGATGGGCATCTGATGAAAGACTGCCGACGTGCAAACCACCTTTGCTTAGTCTACGGCTCAGCTACTCACGATATTGTGTCTTATCCTCATAGACAAAACTCATATGCTGCACCCAGGCCAGCAATCACTTACCCGCAACGCCCATCCATCCAAGCACCTGCTCCGAGACTTGCACTACCTGCTCCACCATCTAGAGGACCAGCGACTGCACCTCCTCCTCGTCAGTTCCATCAAGCTCAACGGAACGTTCCGAGGAATGCTCCTCCAGCCAGAAGGAATGTACCACAGCGACAGGCTTTTACGATGACCATGGAAGAAGCTGAGGCCACTGGCCAAGTCATCACTGGTAACCCTTTCTTCTCAAGCTTTTCCTTTCGGTCTTAATACCTACCCACATATTTTTCTCTATACCTAAAACATATCCCACATACCTTAGGCACAATCTTAGTAGCCTCACTTCCTGCACTAGCATTCTTCGATACTGGAGCATCTCATTGCTTTATGTCTCAACGGTTCGTCCGAACTCATGCGATTCCAGTCACACCGCTTGTATCCAGCTGGAATGTCAGTTCAGGAAATGACGTTCTAAAGGCAACAATGGGATACAACTTGTGTCCAGTAGTCGTCTGCAGTAGAGAATTCTATGCTGATTTCAAGGTGCTGGACATACCGAACTTCGATGTGGTTCTAAGTATGGATTGGCTCAGAACATTTTATGCTACCATTGACCGTCGTCAAAGGAGGGTAGTATTCGAGATTCCAGACCATCCGGTCTTCTATTTCAAAAGTGGAGACCGTACCCTGGAGCCAAGTACCTACAAGGCGAAACCAAAGAAGGCAGTAATTGCAGCAATTCAAGCAGAGGAAGGATCAAAACTAGAAGTGGCTCAAGATTTTGACGATGTGTTTCCTGACGATATATCAGATTTGCCTCCCGATCGAGCTCTTGAATTCAGCATTGATTTAGTACCAGGAGCACAACCAGTGATCAAAGCACCTTATCGTTTAAGTCCGGAAGGTTTGAAGGAAGTCCGAACACAGTTGGACGAATTATTGGCGAAAGGATGAATTCGTCCCAGCACTTCAAGTTGGAAATCACCAGTATTACTTGTGAAGAAGACCGAAGGTTCATACAAAATGTGCATCGATTATAGAGCCTTGAACGAAGTAATGATAAAGAACAAGTATCCACTCCTGCGCATCGACGATTTATTTGATCAGCTAAGTGGATCTTGTGTTTTCTCTAAATTAGATCTTCGTTCAGGTTATCATCAAGTGAAGGTTAAGGAAGCTGATATTCATAAAACGGCATTCAGAACTCGTTATGGACATTACGAATTTTTTATAATGTCATTTGGAGTGACCAACGCACCAGCAATATTCATGAACCTAATGAATCAAGTTTTCCGGGAGTATTTAGACAGATTCATTATCATCTTTATCGACGACATCCTGATGTATTCTAAGAATCGGAAAGAACATGCCGAGCACCTATGAATTGTCTTGGAAACTCTACGACAACATCAACTCTATGCCAAGTACAATAAGTGTGAGTTTTGGCTAGATCAAGTTGGTTTTCTTGGACATATCGTATCAGACGAAAGAATCCCTGTGGATCCAGCGAAAGTTTCAACAGTAAGCGAATGGCCGACACCAAACTCAGTGAAGGACATTCGAAATTTCTTGGGTCTAGTTGGATATTACCGAAGGTTCATTGAAGGCTTTTCGAAGATAGTAACACCCCTGACCAAGCTCACACGTAATGATGAAGATTTTGTGTGGTCAGAAGCATGCGAACAAGCTTTCGTAGAACTCAAGTCAAGGTTGACATCAGCGCCTATTCTCGTTATACCGGACCAATCTGGAGGTTTCGAAGTGCATTGCGATGCATTCGGTAAGGTATTAGGATGTGTTCTACATCAGCACGGTAAGGTTGTGGCTTATACTTCAAGACAGCTGAAGACTCATGAGCGCAATTATCTGACGCATGATTTGGAATTGGCAGCCGTTATTTTTGCTTTCAAGATTTGGCGCCATTATCTTCTTGGTAAACGAGTGAACATATACACAAATCACAAGAGTCTGAAATATGTGTTTACTCAGAAAGAGCTTAATATGCGGCAGAGACGATGGTTAGTGTTCCCCTCCGAAAGACGGCGCACAAGACTGCGGTGTCTTGGCACTGAGATTCGGGGCAGATGCTAATTGGTGCTATCCGTTCACCTCTCCGAAGATGCCAAGTTGATTTATGGCACCATGTATCGAAGGTTTAAACGGATGCGTCCGATGTAGCAGACTTCGTCAGATTCCCCCTCGCTTGAGGGGTTTTTTGATTGTGGGGACGCTCTTCCCTGCAGGCGCAAGCCCCTGCAGTTAATTACGCTACCGCATTGCGGTAACAACTTTCTCCTTCTCCAGCTGGTCACTTCGTGTCGTGGGTGTTTGTTTTGTGTTTTGTTGCCCGTGGATTGTTTACGGAGACTGAGTTATGTCGTCGCCCATAGGGCGTGGACTAGTCCAAATCCGTATTATCTTAGATTTGGGTTTGGGGGTTTGGTTTGAGGATACGTCAGCCATACTTGAGGCTAAGATCAACTCAAACGTTTGTTAAGGATACGTTAGTCTAACTTTGTGACTAAGATCAACTTAACGGGATCGCTTAGATCCGATAAAGGAGTGTTTGGACTCCATTGTTCCAGTTTAGGGACCTAGAGGTCCAACGTATGTATGGCCGTCAGGACCCGTCACCTCTCTGACGACGTTGAAGGATTACAACGACGGATGTCAGAGGAGTTCAGAGATGTACCCTTGAGCCAGAGTTAATTGGGGGGATTTATAGTCCACTCTGTTTGAAGGCTTAAGGATACGTTTGCCATCTTTGAGGCTAAGATCAACTTAAACGGGACCGTTTAGATCCGACAAAAGAGCATGCGGGGCTCTATTGTTCTAGTTTAAGGACATTGCGGTCCATGGGTAGTTTAAGGACATTGCGGTCCACTGTTAGTTTTAAGACATCTCGGTCAAGGTTAAGGACGTCGTAGTCCATGGGTTTAAGGACCACACAGTCCGTTGTTAGTTTTAAGACATCTCGGTCAAGGTTAAGGACGTCGTAGTCCATGGGTTTAAGGACCCCACAGTCCATTATGTGCTCTGGATGCTTCACACGGGTTCGCTGCCGTGCTCTGCGAGGACCAGGCTCCGCTCTGGACGTTTCCCACGGGGTCAAAGAGTGACATTATCCGCGTTCCACGTAACCAGGAATTTTGCATTAAACACGGGTTTAAGGACCCCGCAGTCCGTATCAATGTGTGGTCGTCGGGACCCGTCACCTCTTTGAAGACATTGAGGGATTACAATGCCAAGTATCAAAGGAGTGAAGAGATGTACCCTAGAACCGGAGTGGATTAAATAGTCCTTGGCCCAATTTGGGATCAAGACGAATTAATTATGTTATGAGTCCATTGGCCCAGTTAATCACAAATTGAGGACTTATGGCCATCTTGGGCTAAGTCCAATCAGGAGAGGCTTTGCCTCCATCCATTTAGTCAATTGGGCCAAAGCCTAGTGTTAAACACTACAGAGCAATCAGTGTTGAACACTGGGAATGAGGTTGACAAGTTAGTGTTTAACACTAAGAGATAATTGGTGTTAAACACCAGCAACAAGGCTTTTCAAATTAGTGTTAAACACTAAAACAGATCAGTGTTGAACACTGCAGATAAAGCTTTTTAATTAGTGTTGAACACTAAGGCCCAACAGTGTTTTAACACTGGGTTCGAGAGTTTTAATTTAGTGTTAAACACTAAGGCAAGAGGGGTCACGTGGCAGCACGTGAGAGCGCCCTCCCTTCATTTATTCTGCTGAGATTATCGCGTCTTTCAGAGCATCACGTGCCATCACGTGATGGGCATTCAAATGCCTATGTATTAGAGCTTCTGCCAAGGGTCACGTGGATCACGTGGGGTGCTGCCTCAAAGGGACTTTCTGTAGATCTCTTGGGGGGTCACGTGATGACATGTGACCCTGCCTCTATGTATTTTGTTTAGAGGCCTTGTTAATCTTTTTTCAGGAATTAAATTCCTCGAGCTGTAAATTTCAGAGGAATTAAATTCCTACTTCCTTTTGAAGGTTTATATTCTGAATAGAGTTGAACTCTAAATCTTCCGTAGGAATTAAATTCCTCGTATATGTGAAGAACTGAATAGGGTTAAACCCTAATAAAAGCTTTTAAGGAATTGAATTCCCATTCCCTGTTAAATGATGATTAAGGGAATTAAATTCCCGTTGTTTCGACAGAACTAAGTTCTTAATTAGGGTTAAACCCTGTTTCTTTTGTTCTGAAGGAATTAAATTCCCATGATACAGGGGCAAGCCCTAATTTTATTTTAAAGGAATTAAATTCCTATAGTTCTGTGAGAATTAAATTCTCGTGCTTGCATTCCTTCTCTATGTTTTGGATCTGCATGGCAGGATCTCGACCCATTGAGAATTAAATTCTCAACCTTAAGGGGAGATGTGCACTTTGCAGATCCTCTATCAAAGAGAGAAGAAATATATTCTTCTGTTTTTATGTATCAGAGTTAAACTCTGTTGAGAATTAAATTCTCTTCTTCTTTCAAGGAGCTTTTCCCTTTCTTACCTAGGGTTTTTGCAGAAGATCCAAGTTTCTCCAAGTATCGAAGCTCTCTTCTTTTTCTTTTTCTCTCCCTGCGTCTGTGTATATATCTCTCTGTGTCTCTTGGCTCCTATTTATAGAAGAAGCAGCCGAATCAATCAGTTTTTGACGAATCTTCGTGAAAGATTTGATTTGCATCCATCATTCATTTTGGACCTTTAGATTGTTGGGTGAATTTTATTCACCATTGGATTTCAAATCCAGGGGTTTTTCCTTTGTTGTTTCGGTTAGATTTAAAGGGGAAATCTTTCCAAACCCGAGATTTTCCCATAGACAGATCACCTCTGAATCTTTAATTCGATTGGTTCCAGATAGTTGCTTTCCTTTGGAAAGATTTGAATTTCTCTCAGAATTTAATTCTGTTGACAAAATGGGCTTTGAAAGCCGGTCACGTGTGACCACGTGACCCATGGTCACGTGTGAGCACGTGACCCCCTTTGGAATGAGCCTTTTCCTCTCTTTTGCGCTCTGTCTTCTGATCGTTGCTTAAACGTCACGTGCCACCACGTGACTCCTGGTCACGTGTGAGCACGTGACCCTTTTTTGAACTCTCTCTTTCCTTGGTTTAACTGGAGAACGAGTCTGCTGTCTTGAACGTCACGTGGCAACACGTGACCCTGGTCACGTGAAAGCACGTGACCTCTTCTGAACCCTTTTCCTTGACTTGATCAGGGAACCGGTTTGCCTTTTGACGCTTGCATTTAAATGTCACGTGTCGCCACGTGACCCGGGTCACGTGGGAGCACGTGACTCTTTCTGAAGCCCCCTTTTCTTCAACGTAGTCAGGAAACTGAACTTGCCTTGATGATGTTTTTAGGTGTCACGTGCCAACACGTGACCGCTGGTCACGTGTAAGCACGTGACCCTCTTCTGAAGCTTTTCCCAGAAGCTTTCCTGATTTTAAATCAGGAAACAAATGCCCCCACAGCGTTGTTCTCACGTGTCTGCACGTGAGTGCAACGCTGTCACCTCTTGTGACCGTTGGATTCCTCTAGGGATCTGGGGAGGCGAAACGTTTTCATTGTCTTCTATAAATACCTCTGTCTCTTCATAGGAGCCTTCACTTTGTTCATCTTCTTCTTCTGAGAACTTCTTCTTTGAGAATTTAATTCTCGCTTTCAGAGCTTAGTTCTCTGTCTTGAAACAATCTTCAGAGTTTAACTCTGTTCGAAAGGAATCCTTTTTCCTCAGGTAATGTTCTTGGACAACGATGGACCTTCACATTTCTCTGGATTTTAAATCCAAAACAAGGGTTCTTTACCCTTTTCTCTTCATATTTTTCCATAAGAACATGAAACTGCTTAATCTTCAAACTGTAGATCTTTTAGGGTTTAGATGATCCTTGGGGAGATGATGATGGCGTCTCAACTCCATGGAATTTAATTCCATCAAAAACATGTTTCTGGGAATTTAATTCCCTTTTCTCAATAAGGCATTTAATTCCAACGAAGAACTCGATTTCTTCACACAGAGGCTTCCTGGGGTCTCTTGGCCCGAGGTTGTTCTTCTGCAATTAATGCGATGGGGGTTTTGTAATGAATCTCACGATCTTTATTTCAGGTATCATGGATGCCCATCTGTATGGTCTTGACGAGATCATTTCCTATGGGAATATTCGTGCACTGGGCCGCAGTCAGAACCAGGAGTTCACCGATGCTCAATGTGCCGAGATCATGAGCCGCTTTGATGAGTACGACCATCGGCTACTCCCCCGTCGCTCTTCTCTTCTGAGGCTGATCGTGCTGGCGATCAGGGAGGCTCTCCCTCTATTCTGTGCTGGTGCGCCGCTTGGGGCATTGGACGCCGCCGAGGATAAAGTACACTCGGTGTATCTGATGCACTTGATCTCAAAGAGAAGGCGGGATAATCTCATTGATCTCCTGCATCAGATGTTCCAGCAGTCGGCCATACTTGCCGCCTATCGGAGGGTGGAGGACATTCGTGAGGACCCCGATGCTTGTGATCGTGAGAGGAAGCATACTCGGGAGGTTCGAAATGCTTGGAAGATTTTGAATAAAGTTAATTTTGAGTTTCTCAACCCATGCCCCGCATCTGAGGTTTTACCATTGTAAATGTGTCCTGTGTGTTTTGTATGAACCTCTTAAAGTATGAGTGACAATTGTTATTATGTCTTTCTATGTTTGCATGCCTTTTCTCTGGGATTTTATCATTTTGCTACTGTTGTTGTTGGTGCTTTCAATATGCAGGGTGCTACTCCATTTTTTTAGTGTACATCAGATTTAGTCCTCACGTAGTCTGCACGTGGGGTCCCTTGATGTGGCTGTTCACAAAATCTTCTCATGCCCTATTTTCAGCGCACAATATTGGACGCAGAAAAAAGGGCCTTGGAAATAGTTCCATCTCCTTGATTTTCGATGCCTTTCCTTTTTTGGGCCTTGAAAATAGTTTCACCATGCAAGATTTTTCGCGCACAGCACTTAATGCACTTCTTTATATATGAGGCTTTAGCTTTCTTTTCCTTTCACAAAGAGATTTATATTATTATTTCTTTTATCTTGGAGTAACTTGTCTTGAGAAACAAACGAGAGCCATGGCCTGCAATCGTCCTCATGCTCGTCGACAGCCATGGGAAGTTCCTATTGAGGAGATGGTCCCCCGCTTTGCTGCTCGGTTGGTGGATCCCCTCTTTACCGACAACGAATGCGACTCAGCCATGCATGAACTCTCGATCCGTAGGGGGTCTCCCCTCCCGATGGGTTCTCTCTGGCTCCGGATGATCCTCATGGCCGTGCTTGCCGACATTCCTCCTCATCCGGCAGAGATGACCTTGGCGATGCTTGATGCGGCGGAAGAAAAGCTCGAGGGCTTTCATGAAGCGTGCCTGATTACTCAGGCTTTGAAGGACTGCTCAATTCATCTGCTGAGCGAGATAAAGGCCCGGCGAGCTATTATGTTTGCATTCGCGGACGAACATGGCACCAACCGATGGGGAGCGACTTCTCGTGAGAATCGTCGCTTCGATGTGCTGGAGAAAGCAGAGAGAGAGATGGAGAATTTTGTCCTTTGCTTCATTAACCCCTGTGCCGTTGATCCTGTGTTTGGTGACCTTTTCCGTTAGTGTAGAACCTTTTTTAAATTAGTCCCTCCTTTTTTTACGCTTTATGCCGAGATTCCATGTAGGCTTGGTGCTAGTATGTATGTTTCCGCTTGCATAAATAAACTTTGTATTCTTTTCATGAGAACTTTCTTTAACTGCAAATGCTACCATCACTTTCCTGCGCATCAGACCCTTTCGGGTATTATGAACGTTCATGCGATTGCAAATGCTATTATTATTATTATTCCCTTTTTGAATACTCATATGATTGCGGACGCATTCTTGAAATATGTCGGAAACTTTTCTTGTTGCCTTTCACATCAGGCGATGTGAGCGCGTCTTAGATCGATTGTTCCCGTCAACTGGAAGCCCATTTATATGGTCTTGTCAATGTCTTGTTTCCAAGGCTGTGGTTACGAAAGCGAGCTTACGTGGCCTGATAGAGCGATACGTAACGAACATAGGGTTGTGGCTCTCGATAAAGCTGCCACGTTCACTCGTGAGAGGGTCGAGGCTCATAAGGCCATTGAGAAAGAGCTTGAAGCCCGGCTTGCTTCATATCAGGCCCAACAAGCTCAGGCGGAGGCTCGTCTTTTGGAGATCTTGCGTCATGAAGCCGTGGCTCAGCAAAAGCAGGATGAGCTGACCAAGCTGCTGAATCGCCTGCCGGCTTGAAACATTTGTATCTTTTCCTTCCTTTTTATACATACTCATGGATGAGAGTATTTTCTTTTTGTTTCTTTCATGAATTGTACTTTGCACCCATTTTGGTTTATGAATAAAAGATACATTTTTCTTCTCAATGATGTGTCTCCTTTTCATTGAATGTATTCTGCGGATATTCTATCCTGATTTCCTTGCAGGACAGCAATGGCTCAGGACTCAGGGTTAAGATCTGCTTCCTAAGACTTTTGCATTTCACGAGCCACGAGGGTCTTATAAAGAGTTTTTCTCCCTACAGGTCGAGAGGATCCCATAGGTGTAAGTTCTTCTTAGAGATCGTGAGGATCCTTAAGCGGGTCTTCCCTTGAGAGTCGTAAGGATCTCGCAAGAGAGTTTTTCTTCCTTACAGGTCGTGAAGGCCTGCGAGTGTCGGATGTGATCACCCTTGTCCGTGTTTTACGGAGTCAGGGGTTTCTCAAGGTATCGTAGTTTAAAGACGTCACGGTCAAGGTTAAGGACCTCATAGTCCGTGGATTTAAGGACTCCACAGTCCGCTGTTAGTTTTAAGACATCACGGTCAAGGTTAAGGACCTCATAGTCCGTGGATTTAGGGACTCCACAGTCCGGTGTTTGGTTGCAGGGACCCGTCACCTCTTTGAAGACGTTGAGGAATTACAACGCCGGGCATCAAAGGAGTGAAGAGATGTACCCTTAGACCAAGGCAGAATCCGTAGGGAATCGGGATGGTTGATCGTTAGTTTTAAGACATCACGGTCGAGGTTAAGGACGTCATAGTCCGTGGATTTTAAGGACTCCACAGTCCGGTATTTGCTCTGGATGCTTCACACGGGTTCACTGCCGTGCTTGGCGAGGACCAGGCTCCGCTCTGGACGTTTTCCACGGGGTCAAAGAGTGACATTATCCGCGTTCCACGTAACCAGGAATTATGCACTAGATGCTTCACACGGGTTCACTGCCGCATTAGGCGAGGACTAGGCTCCGCTCTGGATGCTTTGCACGGGTTCACTGCCATGCTCTGCAAGGACCAGGATCCGCTCTGGACGTTTTCCACGGGGTCAAAGAGTGACATTATCCGCGTTCCACGTGACCAGGAATTTTGCACTAGATGCTTCACACGGGTTCACTGCCGCGTTAGGCGAGGACTAGGCTCCACTCTGGATGCTTTGCATGGGTTCACTGCCATGCTCTGCGAGGACCAGGATCCGCTCTGGACGTTTTCCACGGGGTCGAAGAGTGACATTATCCGCGTTCCACGTGACCAGGAATTTTGCACTAGATGCTTCACACGGGTTCACTGCCGCGTTAGGCGAGGACTAGGCTCCGCTCTGGATGCTTCGCATGGGTTCACTGCCATGCTCTGCGAGGACCAGGATCCGCTCTGGACGTTTTCCACGGGGTCAAAGAGTGACATTATCCGCGTTCCACGTGATCAGGAATTTTGCACTAGATGCTTCACACGGGTTCACTGCCGCGTTAGGCGAGGACTAGGCTCCGCTCTGGATGCTTTACACGGGTTCACTGCCATGCTCTGCGAGGACCAGGATCCGCTCTGGACGTTTTCCACGGGGTCAAAGAGTGACATTATCCGCGTTCCACATGACCAGGAATTTTGCACTAGATGCTTCACACGGGTTCATTGCCGCGTTAGGCGAGGACTAGGCTCCGCTCTGGATGCTTCGCACGGGTTCACTGCCATGCTCTGTGAGGACCAGGATCCGCTCTGGACGTTTTCCATGGGGTCATTATCCGCGTTCCACGTAACCAGGAATTTTATCGATTGTATCCGCATTTCACGGAATGGAGGTTTGACTCTTGGTGATACGTATATCACCGAGCCATGGAACTGGGGGTTGCCGCTGTTCCATTTCGCTTGATGTTGTGTCTGCTGCGTCGAGATGATCTCCAGGTTATTTGTGAACCATCGAGATTTGGCTTCCTCTCATGATGAAACCTGGGGGAGGAGTACGACTCCTTCTTTGTTTGCGCCCCTGGATTGTATACAGGGATTGATGTAGCATCACCTGTAGGGCAAAAAGGTTTCATTTTTCCATCATTTCTTTTATTCTTTCCGCGATGCTCTATCATTTCAGCTTTTTATATCGCGAAGGTCGCGATTGCCCAATCATTTCGGCTATTTTTCGCGGTGCCCAATCATTTCGGCTATTTGTTTTATTTTTACTCGCTGCTTTTTATTGCGAGTTGCCCCATCATTTCGGCTATTTTTCATGCATACATTTTTACTTGCTGCTTTTTATTGCAAGTTGCCCCATCATTTCGGCTATTTCGTAGGCATGTGTGGCCTGCTAGCTTTTTCGCCGCAAGCTCGGATTTTGGATACCGATTTCGGCGTCAGCACCGCTGCAACTGGTATGTTGCCAGGAGCGAATCATCATTTGCCTCTGTCGATGTTGAACAAAGGTGGCTTAGCGAACAGGGTTAGGATCCTGTCGGCTAAGGCTTTTGACTTCATGAGCCGTAAGGGTCTCACAAAGGTATTTCTCCCTACAAGTCGTGAGGATCTTGCAGGTGTATTTTCTCCTTAGGGATCGTGAGGATTCCTAAGTGTATGTCCCTCTGTAAGTCGTAAGGATCCTACAAGAGGGTTTTCTCCTTATGGGTCGAGAGGACCTACAAGGGTTGGACTTTGCTGGGGAAATGTTTATTCGCGCCCGTGGATTGTATACAAGGGTCAGTATTGAGCTTCTTGTAGGGCAACATCGGAGGTTGTGGAGGATTTGCTTAAGAACAGGTTTGGGTTTCTGTAACTTAAGACTTTCAAATCTCATGGGCCGTGAGGGTCCCATAAGAGAATTCTCCTTACGAGTCGTGAGGATCTCGTAAGTGTATTTTCTCCTTAGGAATCGTGAGGATCCCTAAGTGCGTTGCTCCTTTGTGAGTCGTAAGGATCTCACGCAGGTGGTTTCTCCTTACAAGGTCGAGAGGACCCTACAAGTGTCTTTTAACGAGGTTGCGCCCTTTCGGGTTTTCACAAACACTCGCCGGTAGTCCTGCTGTTTTTACTCACGGAGCCCTTTCGGGTTTTCATCCGTGCCCATTTTGCTTATAGACATACCGTTTTTTTTATATTCTTTTTCACTTTTTTTTTTTCTCTCCTCTTTTTTTTATCTCGTCAGCCTAAAGATGCTGTGGTAGTAGTTTTAGGGACGTTTCGGTCCGTTGTTAGTTTAAGGACGTTTCGGTCCGTCGTTAGTTTAAGGACGTTTCGGTCCGTCGTTAGTTTAAGGACGTTTCGGTCCGTCGCTATGGGAAGGCCGGCTGCTGCTTGTAAAGTCTGAGCCTAGGAAGATAGCGAGCGGACATAGTCGTCGTCATCTATCATTGACCCAGGCTGTGGCTTATCAAGCGTAGTATTTCTTTAAGAAGCGGCCGTTTATTGGCCTGAAAGGCCTTTCACCGTGCATGTCCATGAGTAGGTAGGCTCCACCCTGGTAGACCTTGTCTATGACGTACGGGCCTTCGTAGTTTGGCTCAAATTTTCCTCGCTTGGCACGATTGGGGATCATAGGTGAAGCAGATCTTGAAGGTGAAGCAGTCTTCGGTAGGATGTCCTATGGCTCGGTGATAAGAGCAATAACTCGGATGAGAAGCCTTGCTAGCTTGCTCATGATGTCTAGACTCTGGAAGCGTGATCATTTGATGTTTTATGGCGAGGTTAAGTAACCTCCCCGTTTTGTCTCGGGGGAAGGAGTACGCTCGACTCATCTTCTTCATGAGGGACAAACCCGAGCCGCTTCTTGATTTATTTCCGTCTCTGCGTCGGGCCTTTCGTACAACGGATTGACGAGGATAAGCGTCTTTGTCTTTTGCAGCACGTTGAGATAGACGTTGCGTCCTGGCCTTCTCGTAGATGGCCATTTCGCGGTTGTGGTCTTCCAGAGCTTCCTAACCCATTTTCCTGATAGGCTTGCCCACTCGCTCTTCAAACGACGGACTCGGCGCTTTAATTGCGGGGTCTAGTTTTGATGGGTGGTTGGCATCTCCTGACAGGGCGTCCTCCTCTTCATCAAAGGTATATATAGCGTAGCTATTGTGAGCCCGTTTCCGTTTTCCGGCTCTTGCGTATCCAAGCCCGAGTGTTTCCATCTTCCCGTTGGGCAATTTGCGTTGAGTCCCGGGGACATCCCAAATCCTGTTGTAGAACCGCGCCTGCCGAACGGTCTGTTCTAAGGGTACTCCTTGGCACTTCAATAGCTTCTTTAATCCATTTGTATAGTATCTGGGCAGACGGATGGGTTGGAGCCTGTCAAGTGTAGCATCCGCGCCATGCCAGATCTCTTTCTCTATTTTCTACTCTGAGGATCGGTAGAATAGGATCACCTTCTCACCCCTTCGCCTGGGAGGGACGTAGAATGTTTGCAGGTCCTGCACATTGTGAGCCTGAAGCGTGTCGAGATCCTTGTAGTGTTCTCGCGGTACCATGGTGATTTGCAAACTATGGTCATCGCCAGGGGGTGCTTGTATTGACAGCCGATTGGAGAACACAGCATTAACTTCATCTTCTGAATCACTTCCGAAGACCAACACGGGGGCGGGCGTCCCCAGGTTGTTGCGTTGAGATGGCCCTGCATAAACTATCTCTTCCTCTTCTTCGGTGTCGCTTCCGAAAACGGGGATGGTGGCGGCGGCTTTGTTCTCCGGATTGCGACACCTTTCTGTATCCTCGAAATCTGGCAAAAAGTACTTCGCATCTTCGTATTTGCGGACTTCGTTCACGGAAAATGGGTTTAACTCACCTGTTACGGTATACTCGAAACCATCCTTAAAGTACTTCATACACTGATGTTGTGTAGAAGGGATGATATTGTACTCGTGTAGCCAAGGACGGCCGAGTAAGGCGTTGTAGCAGGTCTTGGCGTCAATGACATGGAATTTGATGTCTGTGACAAGAAGTCCAAAGCGTAATGTTAATATCACAGATCCGAGAGTCCGTGACGATTGTGAATCGAAACCGGAGATAGTGATTTTGTCACGAGCGAGGTGTTGCACGCTCATGCAGATTTCCTTCAACACCCGAACATTAAGGAGGTTGACGGAGGATCCATTATCCACCAGGATCTTGCCTATCTTGATATCATGGCAGTATCCGGAGACATATAGAGGACGGTTATGGTCGCATGTCCCGAGAAGGAGGTCTTCATCACCGAAAGTGATGTCGGCTGTATGCACTTCCTCCAGTTCATCCTTCATCTTTTCAGTGGCGAGGAAGGCTTGGAATTGCTCAGGTTCTTGTAACGCCTTAATCAGTGAGTCTCGCGCTTCTTTTGATAATAGGGGTCGTAAGCTAGCTGGTCCAAGTCTCGCGCTCCCGGCGACGAAACGACGCACCGGCACCTCCTAACACTCCTTTTTCCTCTTCTCTAATCTACAATATAGTAAGTCCCTCCTCCCTCTCCTCTTTTCTATTCTGAAAACATGTATTTCTAAAACCCGACGGAAGCGGAGTTAATCCGACTTCCGATTCTGTTTTCTTTACAAAGTTCCAATTTTCTTAAATACAATAATACTAAACTTGCACATCATGACCATTAAATATTAACAAAACATATTGAACAAGTTTCATAGCAACAGAATTTATATTATAATTTTTATCGCACTTTTTCAGAAAAATACCATATAGTTTAGTTTCGACATAAAACATCATTACCCCTTACTATACCTTTAGATAGTTCACGAAGTAATGACCTACCTCCTCACAACACTCATATGCAGTACAGCACGATATCTCTTGGGAAACTATAACACTGGAATACGATTCTTACAAATAAATACCATAAACTACAAAACCTTTTTCTACAAGATTATGTATTTTTAAACAAATCTTTGCAAAGCGCCGCTACAACCCATTTGGAGAACCCGTTCGGGATGGTGCGGATTATCGCACATTCTTGGGCTTAGTAGTGCGAGATGCAAACCTCCGCAAGGAGCATACGGTCTCGAAAGATTTAAAAATACAAATATCTTAAGAAAATGAGATTGCTAGAAAAAAATAATAAATTTAATTATTTTATAAATATATATATGTATTATCAAAATTTCTATTTTTGATATAATATAAATATTCCAACTTTTGTAAATCAATAAGAATCACTTTACATGAAAATACCATGCAATTCTATACAAGTTCTATATTTTACAATTAAATACCATATAGTATGAAATTAGGTTTTATTCACTAGAAATGTCACATATATAAAATCTACATCTATAAAAACTCTAAAGACGATAATTAAATAATTGAGGTGTATTTTGAAAACTATACAAAATTATTTTTACAAAAAACACCCTCAAGTTATACTAAATTACAATAAGGACCCTAGTAAATATAGGTTTAAGCGGGATCGGTCTCTTGAGCCTCAGGAAGATGAAGATATGGGTGATTACCTATTTAAGCTAGACAACTTACAAGCGTGTTATCAACACGGTAATCGTCTTTGAAAAAGACACAAATCCTGCCGCCCATGTGCAGCGGTTACCAATAACATCAAAACCTAAATCAGGATTTCAATTTCTTTTCTAATTGTCTGACTCAGACCGAGTCTCATTATAAGTAATCTGACTTGAATATGATTCAAGTACAAACTACAATTCAATATGAATCCATATATTCAATCTATTCAATCTGTATTGACCGAACCGGACCATGGATATACATCCATCTACATGATTCTCCAGTTACATCCATTTACTGATATCATGGTTTCGGCAAGTCATCCATTTATACAATCTATATTACAAGACAATACAATACAAACAATACAATTAAGATATCGTGGGGTTTTTAAGGGGTAGATTGGTACGGAAGGTGTTACAAATGGCACGAGACAGCAACATTTAAGACACCTAACCTGTATTCAATTGTTGTTGTACCGTGGCATAAATGGTTTCTTGTACATTCCGTTCACCTTAGTCTCTGGTCTACTGAGACTCCTCTCGTATATACTGGCCTCTTCTGTACCAAGCTGCAAACAACAACGTTAACAATATAATACAACTTTAAAAGCTACATTCTCTCTCTGTCTATTCTATTTCTCCCTTATCTTTTGGACTTACCGAGCGATTGTTCGCTGACGACATTCCTTCTCTTTTTCTTTGGAATGTTGTCAGGTGATCTGGACCTTCAGGAGATCGAACCTACCAGCGAAGACTTGGACCAGCTAGCTTACGACCCCGAGCTTTAGATTCCTTATACACATTTACTTTCAGTACTTTTCATTTCTATTATACCACTGTTTAGGCATCGCTTTATCTTATGTATTTACTTTTCCATGTAATGTAAAAAGAATGTGAATAAATAAAATTGTTGTTCAATTATATCTTTTGTCTCTTGTGCATTTTATTTATATTGCTTAGATACGCTTAGCGTATTTGCTTCAGAGTAAATACGTAGCGGCCAGTAGCGTCCTCTTCCCGTATACTGGGAAGCAGGACGTGACATCGACCTCAACCCGGTTGTGCCCCAAACAAATAATATACAAATAGGCAGTGACGGCAGTCCACATGTCGGACGCTCGCCCCGCGATATCAAATGTATAAATAAAACTAAACTGTACTAAAATTACAGCCAAGCTATCCACCACGATGAATCCGCAACAAACACAGCACAACACAGAATATCAACGTGAATGTCACGTTCGCAAACCCGTCTAAAAGAACTATAGCAATTAGACAAGTTGTACCGCTCTAATGACATTCACGGTCGCAGATGGTAATGTAAGTACTGTAAAACTTTAAACAATGTTAGAAATATCGACTTCGAAATAACCCCGAATAACCCCCAAATAAGTAGATAAAACCATATCAAAACTGGGCTAAACTAGCAATACCACTGAACCAACATTCCAGAGACCAGACCAGACCCAAAATACGAAACCCAAACTCCAAGACAGGGCCGTCCAGCTCGGTTTTTTCCTCAATGTGCTCGGCCAAAAACAGGTGGAAGTGGTTCGTATTTAGAGTGCAGTCTAGTGGTCACCTAAGTAGTCTTCTGCAGTTGCTAAAAAATTTTTAGAAGACATAGAAAAAATTGACAGAAACTAGAATATCGTTGGAATTGATTTGGAGTTGTTTCGGTTTCAATAGTTTAACATTGTCTAAACCATCTAGTATGCTGTTAATGGGTTGGCTCTGATACCATGTAAGGCTATGCCAGTGCCCCGGCTGTCAATCCGTGTCCAAATGCGGAACAAAAACTTTTAAAACTTGGCGCTAACGGAACCCTAAACTACGTATCGTACCATTAACCCTATACTAGTCCTACAAAAGGAGTTTATAGAGGTTATACTGATCGATCCGTGTGCTTCGGTCTTCAACCTCTATCCCAAACTCCTCGCGGCTTCCCCGATCAAGTTCGATCTCCGGTCTCCCTTCGTCGAAGAAGATCCACGTCGAGGGTTCTTTATACGGGCTCCCGCCTCTAAACCGAAACAACTCGGACATCAAGTTTGATAGTCTAGATGCCCAAGATGAAGTAGAGATAGTGTGTGAATATTTTGTCTCAAAACACCCATGAATTCTCAACTCATGAGAGGGATGGGTGGAGGTGAAGAAGTTGCCATTGGAGAAGGAATGTGTGAGCTCAAGTTTTTCTAAATAAAAACCAGTGAAGAAATTGTATCTGTTCTTTTCTTTGACTGAGTTGTGAGTGTTGTTGTTGTGATTGTTGTTAGCAAGTGAAGAAAACCTACAGCACAAAATATCTGCCACCATCACAAGAACCATCAATGCACACAAGACCCCGTACCATGAGTCACAAGTGAGCACATGCACCATCAATGCACAAAACCAAAACTCACATACCAAAACTTAACTTCACACATTTAACACATAATAAACATTAACTAAAATGTTTAATGAAAAAGAAAATGGCAACACTAAAGTAAACATGTAACATATTACAAGAATACCCCTCATCTGTACATACATACACGCATCCGTATTCCGAATGAATACGAATACAACGAGACGAAAATAATCCAACAATATAATACTAAGATCCGGCTTAAACTAAAGCCCACTAGTATTATCCGTCCGATCATTATCCTTACACAAGTGCACGTATATGATCGAACCCTGCCATAAAACCATACGGCCTCTACAACGTTTCGCCCGAACCAGCGAAACCCTCTGTGTGTGACTCTAAAGACTTGTCAATACGCTGGCAGTGGGTTTAACCGCAAGCACGACAGTGGCACTAGCTGTACATAACGGCTGCCTAGGTATTGAGCGAAAGGGAGGCCGACGAGCAAACTCATCCTGAAACCCTACTGAGCCTGACAGTGACAATATCTATATAGTCCGGTCCGTTCGTCTATGAGTATCGCATATCGGGTTTAGGGCGGTGGATAAAGTCAGACCCCCTAATAACGCGATATTTAGTGTCGGTATGAAACTCATCACCACCTGAGAAACTACTGATCCGAATCAGTAATTATCGACTACCTTGGCCAAAGATTTCTGGTGATGGCCACCCGTGCACACCGCGACCTCTACCCCTAATACCGGGAGAGACGAATCCCCTGACGATCCGCTTACTGCCTCCATGTGGCTCGGGACTGTACCCAACTAAAACCTATTTGCACGACTCCTTTGAGCCGTGGTAGGGTAATAATCAAAGCACAGTGGGAACTCACACGAGACAAATGACGATCTCAGGTCGATAGACTAATCTGTACACATGTCACCAGGGAACTGCTATCTGACAATAGGTATAATACCAACTAGTATTTTCCCGGCGAGTCCGTCCGGTGTACTTATAACCCAATGAGCACCTGTATATATCTTAGGTGAACCAACTGACATCAATGGCTTGTGAGATCGGCCATCTCCTCTCGTCGGGGTCTCGATCCGTATACACTAGTCTACTCATGGAGTATCGATGCCCATTCTCGAAACTCCCACGACTAGGGACACTTTAAAGATGTGCTTATAGACCATCCAACTCTCACATATATGATTGCCATCATACTGCTGGTAGTCAAGCAACAATCCTATGGGCTCTATCATCATATAATAGTGATCTGTAATGTCACCTGAAACATATACACGATGATAAAGACAAACCAGATAGCATACTATCATCTCGAGTAGGACTGTTCTACCGGTATAGGTCCTCCTTCAATCATTGCAATCACGTGCCTGTGATCCAATAATTGATTTGAGGGCACTATAGCCAACAAATTATGCTCCCAACTGAAAGTAAAACGTGTTACGAAACGGACTTCCAGTTCAGAAATTGGATTTCCAGCAGTAAACACTTAAAATGAAATGACTGTAACTAGCAAAGCTGAATCCCGAGTGACGCAAAACTAATTTTGATGGACATACAATTAAACATACTGCTTACCCCTTTTTATATTGTTTTGCTTAATTCTGCACGTGTGATTTATAGTAAATTTTTCAAGTGGTATGACACTGGCTGCCATATACTATTCGTATTATAATTAATTGCATTCTCATCATATCATGTAGCGGTTATATCCTCATTTGAATAGTGGTCATAAACATTGATAACCTAGTGACCGTGTTATATTACCAAGTGATAAATGTTAGTGATTGGATTGTGACAAGTACGTTAGTGTAAAAGCGTGGATGAATAAGTGAAGTGACACGTACTTGTACACAATCAGCGGAACTAATTAAATTATTGCATTGTCGACGCCTATGGGACATATATAGGTGTAACTATAACTGGAATGAGACGGTTATGGATGCACGTTGTTGGGGTCAAAATTTGCACCCCAGTTGACCGGGTCAAAGTCAAAGTCAAAGTCAACCCCAAGCCAGGTGGGCCCTAGCCCAGGCCAAGTAGGCCCATGCCCAAGTCAAGCCCTGTGGCCAGCCACCCCATGCCAAAATGTAATCATGTAATAAATTATTTTGATGTATTTTTTTATACATGAATGTAAGGAAAATAGGCATAAAACCTATTTTTTTTTAAAGCCCATAGCTTATGTGCAAAAGAAATGAGCACATGAGGCATGGGATGGGCAAAATGTCATTTTGTAAAGCCCGAGGGGCTATATGTAAATGTGTAAGCCTATATAAGGCAACATGATGATGGAATAAAAGAGGAATTTTCATTCTCTCAAACTCTAGGGTTTTTTGTGCCTCCTTCTCCGTTCTCAAGGTTCTAAACCTTCTTCCCCTTTTCAATTATATCAAGAGTTTTACTCTTCCTTTTTCAAAACTAAATAGTTTTTCACCACAAAACCCACAAAAGGGAACTCAAATCTCCCATCAGATCTCAAAAATAAGAGATTTTTTTAAAATCTCATACTTCTTGTTCTTCAAGATCCGGCCAACAGAGGAGGAAGAATGAGACCATCTCCGAAAATACAACTTTGGAGAAGATCCAAGGCTTAAGAGAGAAGAAGCTCTGAAGATCTTTGGGGGAGTTCAACTCCAAGACCCAAATCCTCAAAGGAGTTTAACTCCTAACCCAGATCCTTCAGGAGTTTAACTCCAAATCTAATTTTTTTGGAGTTTAACTCCACTCAAAATCCTCTTTCGGAGTTGATCTCCTATTTCCGGGGGTAAAAACCCCTTCTTTTTCCCGGCGCCCAAGCGCCCACGTGCCGGACATGTGAGGCGCCAGCGTCAGCGCCCAAAGCGCCGGACACGTGAGGCGCTAGGATCAGCGCCCAAGCACCCAAGGCCCAAGCGCCCACGTGCCGGACACGTGAGGCACTAGCGTCCAAAGCGCTCGCGCTAGCGCCAGCGCCCAAAGCGCCCAGCGTCCAAGAGCCCACATGCCAGACACGTGAGGCGCCAGCGTCCAAAGCGCTAGCGCCCAAGCACCCACATGCCGGACACGTGAGGCGCTAGCGCCCACGTGCCGGACACGTGAGGCGCTCGTGCCCAAAGCGCCAGCGCCAGCGCCCAAAGCGCCAGCGTGCCGGGCACGTGAGGTGCCAGCGCCCAGTGCCAGCGTGCTAGGCACGTGAGGCGCTGGCGCCCACGCGTCCTTTGGACGCCATTTTCCCCTCATTTTATATGTACTCCACACTAAAAACATCTCCCCCGTTAGAAAAATTTTCTAACGGGGCGCTGCTCCGCATCCCGCAAGGGGGCTGCTAGCCCCCTTGACCCCCAGCCCGCTATCCGGGTAGCGGGACCCCCGTAAAAACTCTGCGAGGCCCCCGATATATCCAAAACCCCTTCAAAGCACAACACTGCACATTGAGTTCGCATGACCTGTTTGACCCGAAATTATGAGGTTCTCTCGCTCCGAAAGCGAGGGGTAATTAACGACAGCTTAGTTCGCGGCTTCCGGAGATTCGGATCCTCATAATCAATAAACCCCAGCCTACCCTAGGCAGGTGGAATCTGTAATGCGCCTGACAAGTGCGCGCTTATTACCATCTCAATGGGGTGACGAAAACACCCTACACACGTATATTAGTGTCATAGGTAAGATATCGAGTACTGCCCATTTATCTTGGATACCAGTCGAGCCATGCATGATGGAGATCCTGTCTCCAGTTCTCGCGTAGACTTGTCATAGAGCGACTAGTATTTGGATTCATGGTTGGTGTTTGATATAGATCGCGGGTGTGGGGTAGTTCGAGTGTGAGTTCGATCAACGGAATCTCGCGAGTCGCACTGCCGCCATATACAGCGATTTCGGGAGTTGTATGGATGGTGTTACTGATTATTAGCGAGCGTGATTCGGGCCCATGTTCCTTTACCCCTGGGGCCTACCTTGGGTTGGAGATACTCCTGCGGTGGTTGATTCTCATACTTGGACCGACTATAGGTTTAGCGACCTGGACAGCGAGACTTAGAGACTGGTAGGTTTAGTGACATGGACATTGCATTGATCCCTGATTCGATATACCTACTTTATTGTTTACATGTACCGATTACTTTATGCTCATGTCATCACTCCATGTTTACTGTTTCATGTTCATCATTATTCCACGTGTTTACATATGTATTTATATATATTGCTATTGTGTCGCTCTGACGACCTGAGTATGCATGCTCAGAGTGAGAAGTTGACTTAGCTCGAATCAGGATCTGTCGTACCTCGAGAATATTGTGGACATTTAGATCAGCGACGGCAGCGCTATCTTTCCCTTGATCTCTATCTGGTATATTTTATATCTGTTTGATAGAAGTAGTGACCGCATTTCTCTTTACCTGTGCATTGATTTGATTACCACGTAATGCTAGAAGCCGAAGTCTGACTACGAAAGGATATTTCCTTGACCGTAGGAGCATGGCTGGCCATGTCATCCCTCGTATTCCGTATTTTGGGAAGCGGGGCGTGACATCCTCCGTCCTCATGACCAACGCAGCCGAAATCACAAGCGAAATATTCCCACTCTTGTCGGTTGCTCTCTATCTTCGTAGCCACTTCATTTAAATACCCTAATCACACCTCGACACAACAAGACCCAAAAAAACAAAAAACAAAAATGGAGATGGGTTCTTGCAATTGGTTGTTTTATGCTATTTCCCTTATTAAAAATTTGTTTTTTCTTTTATTCTCTGTAATGGGTAGCTTGGTTGTTTGCTGTTTTTTTATTTTTTACAATGTGGGTTTAGATTTGGATGTGAGGTTTTGGGTTCTTGTAATTAGAGTTGCAGGGCTCAAAATTACTTAATTTACTCTTTAACTTTTAACCATTTGCTTGTAATTTCTAAAAAATTGCATGTAACTTGTAAGCACTTGCGTGTAACATCTAACAACTTACCTGTAAGTTCTAATAAGTTGCATATAATATCTAGGCACTTGCATGTAATTTCCGATAAATTGCATGTAACTTCAAGACAGCCTGTAACTTATAAGCAGTTGCCTATAAGTTCTAATTAGTTGCCAGACGTTTGCAGTTCAAAAAATTCCTAGAGACGTCTGCCCCATACGTCTTCTTTTAAAAACAAAAACCGCCATGTGACATCTTGGCACTTGCCTGTAACTTCTGATAAATTGCATATAATTTCTAGGCAGTTGCCCGTAACTTGTAAGTAGTTGCTTATAACTTCTAATTAGTTGTCACGCCCCGCTTCCCAGTGTACGGCGAAGAGGACGCGACGAGGTCCGCTACGTATATACTTAGAAGTACATATGCTAAGCGTATCTAAGCAATATAAAGTAAATCACAAGAGACAAGAGATATAAAAATAACAGCAACTTTATTAATAACATTCTTTTGTACAATACATGAAAAGTAAATACAACTGAAATGAAAAGCGATGCCTAAACAATGGCATAACAGGAAATGAAAATACTGAATAGAACAAGGTACAATGTCTAGAGCTCAGGGTCTTCGTGAAACTGCTCCAAGTCTTCACCGGTGGGCTCGATCTCTGCTGGGTCCAAAGTACCTGACGACATTCAAAGAAGAAAGAAATAGAATGTCGTCAGCGAACAGGTCGCTCGGTAAGTCCCAAGGATAAAGAAGAATTAGAAAAGACAGAATAAGAGGTATTTTCTAAAGAGATTGTAAAATATTGTAGAATATTGTGTTAACGCTGTTATTTGTAGCTTGGTACAGAAGGATGCCAGTGTATACGAGAGGGGTCTCTATATTGTGTTAACGTTGTTGTTTGTAGCTTGGTACAGAAGGATACCAGTGTATACGAGAGGGGTCTCTATATGCTAAAGACCAGGGCAAACGGAATGTACAAGGAACCGTTAAGCCACGGTACAACAGCAACGGAATATAAGTTAGGTGTCTTAATCTGACCACCTCGTGCCACCTTTAACACCTTCCGTACCAATCTACCCCTTAAACGCCGTAATGTTTTGATTGTATTGTTGTTTTGTATTGTATAAGTTGGATAACTGACCAAAACCATGATATCAGTAAACAGATTGTAACTGCATTATCAGGTAAATGGAATAACGGAATAATGGATGTATATCCATGGTTTGATTCAGTCAAGTTGTATAGATTGTTAACTGGATTCTGGGATTCATATATTCATATTGAGTTGGAATATTAAAGAATATAGATTGACTTGAATCATATTCAAGTCAGAAATAATCAGACTCAAACCCGAGTCAGACTAAAAAAAATGTAAGTCGAAGTTCTATAATTGTTAGGGTCCTTATTGTAATTTATAAAACTTGAGGGGGTTTTATGTAAAAATACTTTTGTATAGTTTTCAAGATACACCTCAAGTATTTATTATTCGTCTTTATTGTTATAATGAGTGTGATTTTATTTTGTGATATTTCTAGTGAAAATATCCTAATTACATAAATAAAGGTATTAATTTGTAATATTAATTTAATTGAAATTCATGATATTTTAATGTAACTTTTAATCTTGTAATTTTTAGGAAAATGTGAAAACTTTAACTTATAATAAAATAGGTGTTCAAATGATAAATATACATATGTTTATACAAGAATAATTTTTAATAAATATTTTATTTTTCAAAAATCTCATTTTTCTTAAATGTCGTATTTTAAACCTTTCGAGACCGAATGCTCCTTGCGGAGGTCTGAATCTCGCACTACTAAGCCCAAGGGTGCAAGATAAATCATACTATCCCTAACGAGTTCCCCAAAGGTGGGTTGTAGTGGCGCTTTGCAAAGATTTAATAAATACTAATCATTTAGAAAACGGTTTTATAAAGATAAGGTATTTATTTGTAAAAGGGTGTAAATTTCCGTATTTTAGATTCTAGGGTTTTCTAAGCCAACTAGTCTATTTCTAAATGGTCTAAACGATAAGTCATTAGAAGCCTCAAATCTCCTCTTCACCGCCAATTGCGTCCAGATAAGTGCCAGGTGAGTGAGAGGCTCTCCACTACAAGTAGTGGCCCTAATTAAGTAACCACTCGCCTTAGACACATTTGCCTAGACACCACAAATTCAGGTTTAGATAAACGATTGATGTCCACGACATGTCGTATTTTCCTATTAAAAGATATTGTTTTAAAATTGTTTAAAACTTAGAACTTTTAGAAAAGGTTTTATTAAGAAAAGGGTATTTAAATGTAAAGTCTTGTATTATCGTATTCTAAGTTTTGATGATATCAATTAGGGTTGTATTTGCGTGTGTGTGGAGGTAGGTCATTACCTCGTGATCTATTTTAAGGTATAGCAATGTTAAAGGGTTAAATGTGATAAACTAAACATGGTGGTATTTAAGTGCAAAAATACAGTATATTGCAAAAGCTATCATTTCATGTGTGAAAACTTGTTCAAATTAATTTTTAAGTGATTAGTAGTCAACATGAAGATATTTAAGCATTATGGAATTGGTGATAAGTGAGATTTGATAGAAAACCGAATCGGAAATCGGGTTGTTCCGATTTCCGTCGGGTTTATAAAGTTGTATTATTATGAAGGAAAAGAAAGGTAGAAAAGGGGACTTACGGGTTTGGACAACGCTAGAGAGTGAGAGGGATATATTGGTTTTCCGGTGCGTCGAAACGTCGTGAAAAGGTCCTAGTACAATTGCCGGGATTTCGCCGTCGATTTCGTCAGCGCTTCGCCTTTCGCTCGTTTTCTCACGTACCAAGTTCTCTTGGAATTTTGGGAGAGTGGACTTAGGAAAAGTGATGAGAGGGTAGAGGGTATGGGGGGTTTATATAGGGTTAGGCTAGGATTAGGGTTTTTAATAAAAAAATATATAAAAATATATAAAAATTCATTAAAACTCATTAAACCTAGGATTAAAAGGGATTTATTGGGCAATTGGTAACCGATCCAAGCATTTAGAGTATGCAGGAGGGTGGACTAGGTCAAGAGCCAACTTTTCTCTATTGGCGACTCGGCCGTCCGGCCAAGTGCGGCCGACGGTGCCGGACCGAGTCGGCCGGATCGCCGGCCGGCGGCGCCGAGTCGGGCCGAGTCAAGGTGTCAGGGGTCGGGGGTTCTTCTGGGGAAGATTTTGGTATATTCACTTTTTGTTGTCCAGTATATATTTTAGGAGTTATGGCCTTTTGACTGTTGACTTCCAAAAGAAATTAAGACAAAATAAATACAAAAATAATGTGGGGCATGGGATTTGAACTCCGGTGGCTCAGCAGTTCAAGGTATTACCAATGAGCTACAAACCCCTTCTTGTAATTATGGAGTGAAATAAATACTTAAAGAGATATCAGTCGCAATAAATACTCCAAGTATACATTGAATTTAAATCAATTCTTTGTACATTAAAAATGGAGTTGTTACAGTCTACCCTCCTTACAAAAATTTCGTCCTCGAAATTTACAACTTTCATTTGAGAACTAGTTTACTAAGAGGTGTGGATATCTAGTACGCATTTCATCCTCCCTTTCCTAAGTGGACTTTCCTGGAGTGTCTTTCCTCCACATCACTCGAACCAAGTTAACTTCCTTGTTCCGAAGTGTCTTCACTTTCCTGTCCAGGCACTACTACAAATAAGGGTTGCCCCTACGGATTTATCGGTAGGGGCAATCCACTGCCCCTACGGATATATACGTAGGGGCGAAAAAAGACCCCGTAGGTGCAAAGGCCGCAGGTGCAAGTTGAGGCCCTGAACGTGCCCCTACGGACAAATTTAAGCCCCTACGGATATATCAGTAGGTGTTATAGCCCCTACGGAGTACCCCGTAGGGGTAATAAAATCATATATGTAATTTTTTTTTTTGAATATATTGTATATACCTACGGATATACCCGTAGGTCCCTTTTAGATCCCTACGGATATATCCGTAGGGGATATAAAGTAGTTCCTACGGTTAAGTCCGTAGGGGCTTATCCCAACACCCTGGACTGATATCAGGTGGGAAAATATCAGGAAACCTGATATTTTCCCCTACGGATAAATTCGTAGGGGATAAACACTGGCCCCTACGGACATATCCGTAGGGACAACCCCAACACCCTGCACTGATATCAGGTGGGAAAATATCAGGTTTCCTGATAGTTTGCCCCTACGGATATACCCGTAGGGTTAGGGTATGTACCTGCGGTTTAATCCGTAGGTACATATTGTCTGTATTTTTTTTTTAAAAATGGGCTGCCAGATTTTTTGCCGCCCTGTGCACAATACTATATACATCAATCAAATCATATATTGCAGTATTCATAATCACATCTCACGCATATATATAATATACAAAAGAAACCCAAAAACTGAATATGATATAAATACAAACCAATATCAATATCGTTTCAAAATGTAGTACAATGTGATATAAATAAATACATGTTTCAAAAAATAAGAACCAAAAAGCTACCCTAGTTCGGTCCAGCTCCACCTCCGAATAACGTTCGAATAACGCGCGCCTGCTCCTCGGTAAATACACTCTCCAATGCTACATATAAGGGAGTCTGAGCGGCATGTGGAGCTGGCGATGTGGTCTGCGCAGCCGCCGTCGAGGTAGTCGCTTGCGGAGCCGCGGCTGCGGGAGTCTGAGTGGGCGGTGGAGCTACAGGAGCTGTCTGCGGAACCGCAGCCGATGTAGTGGCTTGCGGAGCCGCAGCCGAAGGAGATGCATGTGGAGGCTCGGCCGATCTACCCTGTCGCGTCTGGACATAACGTGTGTAAGAAGCGTGTAAGAACTGTGTATTATTCGAATTCGTTTCATTATTAAGTTATTTCGAAACCCTGTTTGGATATCTAGTTTGGAAAAGCGTTGTTTATTTTAATTACATATGTATGTATGATTAATCAGACTTAAGTCTAAAACCAAATAAGCTCAACCTACGTACTAATTATGGATATGTTGATATGTATATAATATGAAATGATATTTTACTATAAAGTAGTATACATACCAGCATCTCCTTCAACTCCTGAACGGTGGCCCTCAAGCTATCCAGTTCCTGATGGACATGCCGGCCACTGGAGACGGAGGAAGTAACCGCCGGGGTGGAGTCCAACCTCATATGGGCCCTGCTAGGGCCCAATCCCCGGCCTCTCTCCCAACCTCCGTGGTGCCCTCCGTGTGCGGCGTCCAGAACTGGGGTCAGCAGCCTCGGATCGTTCTGTCCGGTAAAATCGATCCCCGAGGCCTGGGCCTGCTCAACCACCCGCTCCTACACCCACATTAAGCAGTAAAGTATAAGTATAAAATTTAAACTTGAACCTTCCAAAACTAAAATTTCAAATTTGGGTAGAAAAAATATTAACACTTACGCAGTACTCCTGGGTAGCGACGTTGGGACATCGAAGCTCGCCCGTGGCGGGATCTGTCGAGGTGCCGTGGACGGCAAGATATGCGGACAGCACGCTCGGTGTACCACCTGACGCCACGGTCCGAGATGTCTGCAATATTAGAAAGTAACTCTTAATATTAGAAATATTAGAGAATAACTCTTAATATTGCAGAATATTAGAGAATAACTCTTAATTTACCGATAACTCCATGGCTCGAGTAATGTTCCTCGAGCCACCTGTGTAAGTGGGGCGACCCCTCTTCGCCGACTTCCTGTTCTCCGTATTCTGAGCGGCCTGTTTCTGCACAACGCATTAACATTTAGTTTTCTAATTAAGAAACACAAAGAAATAAATTATATCATAAATAATGAATTAAATTTAAAATACATACTTGTTTGCGTTCGGAGTCGAAATAAGCGCACAATAGAGGCCATGTCTCTACGTCGACTCTCGCAAACGCCGGAGTAGATAGGAGGGCCGCTCTCTCTGCCTCGGGGGTCGCTATCCACAGGGAGTAGCAGTCGGCCTTCAGCTCATTCCTGTTGTATCGGACCTTGGCCTGCATGTTCTTCATCAGGCCATTGTACAGAGCATGAAGGTCGAGCACCCTCCCCGAGTGATCAGGGTCGGCTACAGGCTAAAAATCGTAATCCAACTGAAAATACAAAAAAAACATTGTTATTAGATTGCAAGTGTTAATAATAAATATATTGGATAGATCAAATGAAAATATATATTAATACATACCCGAGCCTGTTCAAAGAAGAGGGCGAATGAGCGCTGGTGCTGCTCGCCCCACTCAACGTGAAGTGGATAGTTCTTCACGATCCGGCTCTCGTCCCCCAAATACCGGCCGAACCTCTCGGCATGAGGACCGGTATAGCGATAGTCAAGGGTAAAAAATAGGGGGAATGCTGCCTCCCCCCTAGCTCTATTAGGCCTCAGCCTATGGGACTGATTCGGGCCTCGAGTCCCCCTCTGGGGATGGAGAGGCCCTGCGTCTGCACGAAATATCAAGACAATCAATAATAAGACAAAGTTGTATTAAGAAATCAAGGTTAAACAAAAATTCAAGTGTGATATATACCTCCGGTGAATAACGCACGAGCCTGGGCCCGAGCAGCAGCACGAGCGGGACGATAGTTCCTCCGGTGAGGAACAACCGGGGTCCCGGACCCGGACGCATCCCCTCCAACTATAAAATAAACATCGACGCTAAATCTCCATGAAGTTCATATTTATTCTATAGAGCATATGTAAAATAAATAAATATTTTAAATTTATTCATACTAACCTGCAGACGATGCGGAGGGTACGGAAGCGGCAGGAGTGGCTCCTGTGGAAGGTGTGGACGCACCACCTATAATTAGACAATTAAAAATAGATTTTATAAGTAATTGCAAAAAGAATGTGTAGATCAATAATATAACGTTCTAAATCAATATGCATGAACTATAGGACATATAAACATACCCGCAGGTGCGGTGGTGTCACCACCTACAGCTAGACAATAATAAAAATTGCTAAGTAAGAGCAAAAGGAATGTGTATATTTATGATATAGCATTCTAAATCAATATACATACACTATATGATATATAAACATACCTGGAGGAGCGGGGGTGGCCTCTGTCCCAGATGTGGACGCAGGACCAACAACTAGACAATTAAAAATAGATTTGATAAGTAATTGCAAAAAGAATGTGTAGATCAATAATATAACGTTCTAAATCAATATGCATGCACTATAGGACATATAAACATACCCGCAGGTGCGGTGGTGTCACCACCTACAGCTAGACAATAATAAAAATTGCTAAGTAAGAGCAAAAGGAATGTGTATATTTATGATATAGCATTCTAAATCAATATACATACACTATATGATATATAAACATACCTGGAGGAGCGGGGGTGGCCTCTGTCCCAGATGTGGACGCAGGACCAACAACTAGACAATCAAACATTGACAATATAAGTAATTTTGACATAAACAGGCATGAATATCTGTAATATTAAATTGAAAATGGATATGCGTGCAGTATACCTGGAGGTGTGGCAAAATCCACACGGAAGGAGGCATCCGAAGGGGTCTCCGATCTGGGTGCAAGACCGGCCCTCTGAAGCTCCCTACGGAGCTCTCCGGGCGGCAGAACCGCTCTGCCTCTGCCTCTGCCTCTGCCGCGGCTGGAGCTCCTGCCGCCCCTCGCTGCTCCCGACATCGTCATCCAATCTAGATAAACGGTTCGCGGACGCATTAGACAATCATTAAAAGTATTGACTATATATGATCTAGAGCGTAAAATGTGAAGTAATAATATAACATTACTGATAACCTTTTTCGTTTCGTGGGCGCATCATACATATCTACTTGGATTTCATCGTCGATGTCATTTCTAACCCACGTAACTTCATGATCGGTATAAGACAACCCGTCCTTCGAAACAGACGGTCGGAGCACTTTAAGCCTTCTCTCTTCTTCGTCCTCATCGCTGTCCTCGTATTCTGGGACATCGTAGACATCTCTAGGTTTCCATCGGCATACAACACTCCACCCCGGATGCTTCAAACACTGTGAGTAGTATACTTGGAACGCTTGGTTCGGAAAGATAAACGGATCGTCTTGACCGTAAAATCGAAGTGTGTTCACACTGGTCAATCCATATTCATCTTTCCAAGTCCCAAGACTGCTTCTCCACCTGTCTGTATCGGTTCGCGGATCGTACCAAGTACAGTGGAATATATAAAAGGGTTCTGATCGTCCGGGATAGTGGATGCCGAGTATACAATTTAAGTACCCATAGTAAATCACACCGTCCGATCCTACCGTCGCAATACCACTATTCTGAGTGATTCTAGATGTTTCTATGTCCTTAACTTCGAATTTGTATCCAAGGACACCAAATCCTTTGTAATGTGCAACCTCCATACTAGGAAATTGAGCTAAACATCTTGAATCACTCTCAAATGATGCAGACAAGTTCGGATCGTGGATCTAACAAAACAAATTTTACGATAAATACATAACGATACAAGTTTAGATTAAAACTGATAGCAATAAAATGTAATTCGAATAACTTACATGCTCTGTGACCCAATCACAAAAATTATCCTGATGGTATTTTTCCAAACGCTCTTCATTCCAATCAGGATGCCCCTCACGTACCTCGTTAAAATGAGTTCTGTTTTCGACAAATAATTGTGACATTAATATTATGTCATTTCATATACACACAAACACAGATATAACAATTAATCCAAAAGAACTTACTCTCTAATTTGTTCAAGACATTCGCAATTAAGCAAGATAAACCGGTATATCTTGTTGATAAACATAGTGTCTACCCTCTTATACTCGGCTTTACCATATGGCCCGTCTTGAATTCTTCGTGGTCGGTTAAGCCTTGTCTCAATGTTCTCGTCCAGATAGCGGGAACAAAATGTGGTTGCTTCATCAAGAAGATAACCTTGCATGATAGAACCCTCTGGTCGATTTTTATTGCGTATATACTTCTTAAGAGTGTAAAGGTACCTAATGAGAATATGTTGAATAAATAAACACGGGCATATATGACAAAAATAAATTTATAAATTGCGCGAAACGAAAAATTACACGTATCTCTCGACGGGATACATCCATCGATATTGTACCGGTCCGGCTAACTTCGCCTCAGTTGCAAGATGAACCGTCAAGTGTATTATGATATCGAAGAATGACGGTGGGAAAATACGCTCAAACTTGCAAAGTATCAACGCAATAGAATTTTCTAGTTTATCCAGCGTCGCAACCTCCAGCGTTTTAGCACACAACTCCCTGAAAAAACAACATAGGTCGTTGATTACTAGACCAACCGAGTCGGGGAGAGAAGTCCTGAGGGCTAATGGAAGAAGGTGCTCCACGATAACATGGTGGTCATGACTTTTCAGCCCATCGATCTTGCCCTTCACAATTTTTATTTTCTTGCTGAATGATCCTGAGAAACCTGTGGGGACTTTCAAATCATGCAACACCTGCAGGAATCTTTTCTTCTCCGGTTGTGACATATGATAAGCGGCATTGGGAAGTACAAACTTGCCCGGTTTACCCGCTACCTGTTTAGGGTGCAGTTCACTTCTTATTCCCCACTCTTGTAGATCCATCCGGGCATTCAAGTTGTCTTTCGATTTCCCGTCTTTACACAGAAGCAAGTTAAGTATGTGCTCTGATACTCCCTTCTCTATATGCATGACGTCCAGACAATGACGCACTGAATTTGTAGACCAGTACGGAAGCTCGAAGAAAATGCTTAACTTGTTCCAATATTGTGGTTTGACCTGTCTCGTCGGATCCATCCCGAAGGTCACGTTATTGTAACCATCCCATTTAGCAGTCACGTCCTCTCCGGACAATGGGGATGGAGGCCCAAGTAGCTCCTGATGACCATCAAAGTGAACTGTGTCTAACCTGTAGGGGTGGTCTGGAGGCAGAAAACGTCGATGGCCGCAATAACAAACCTTCCTGCTAAAATTCAAAAATTTTGATGTTGTGTGTTCATGGCAATGAGGACATGCTTTGTGACCATGTACGGACCAACCTGAAAGCATTCCATATGCAGGAAAGTCATTAATTGTCCACATTAAAGCCGCATGCAGTATGAAGGTTGTATTTGTGTTTGAATCATATGTCTCTACACCATCAATAAACAAAGTTTTCAGCTCCTCAATCAGAGGTCGGAGATAGACGTCGATATTGTTCCCCGGTGAGTTTGGTCCGTCGATAAGAAGAGGCATCATAAAGTATGATTGGTCCATAGCCAACCAAGGCGACAGATTATAAATTATCATTACAACGGGCCATGTACTGTGACTTCCAGCCATATAGTTGAATGGGCAGAAGCCATCGGCAGCCAGTCCGAGCCGGACATTGCGGGGATCGCTACTGAATATTGTGTGCCTCCTATCGAAATCCTTCCATGCCGGTGAATCTCTTGGATGGCTCATTTTTCCATTTTCGCTTGGAGGAGCACGATGATGCCAAATCATTGCCTCGGCTGTTTTCTTGCACCTGAATAGCCTCTGTAGCCTCTGTGTTATGGGAAAATATCGTGCTATCTTCACAGGTATATCAGGCTTCTTATCAGAATCTTTCGGCTTATACCTGGCCTCTCCGCATGTTGGACACTCTTTCAAATCTGAATTCTCTTTCCGGTACAACACGCAATTTTTAGGACATGCTTGAATCTTCTCGCACTTTAGACCCAAATCAGACATCATTTTCTGGGCTTCGTACCAGCTTTCGGGCACATTATTTCCCGGAGGCATAGAATCTTTCAAGAACGAAAGAAGCATTGTGAATGACTTGTTGCTCCATCCATTTAGGCACTTAATTTGGAAAAGTTGGACGAACCATGAGAGGGTGGAATACTTCGCATTCTCATAAATTGGTTTCCTAGCATCATTCATGAAATTTTCATATTTATCCGCACGCGGTCCTTGACCGGAAGGAATGTCATCTTCGGTACGAATAGATTCACCTAGGGCAGCCTCTACCATATCCTCCATTTCTTCTGATGGAAATAAATTTCCGTATCCTGCCGTATTACCGAATTCTTCTTCTTCTCCTGCCGCATTATCGTGTTCTCCTTCTTCTACCGCAGTACTGCATTCTTCTCCTTCCCCGTGATATTTCCAAATTGAATAAAGTCTAGTAAACCCATGTTTTACAATATGAAGCTCTGCCAATTCTACCTTCTGCCAGTACTTATTGCCACATCTATCGCACGGACAGAGAATCTTCTCTATTATGATCTTATTATGTGCTCGTGCAAATTCAAGGAAAGCAGCAACCCCTGCGACAAACTTAGGTTGCATACGTTGTTTCCAATCCACATACATCCAGTCCTTAACTCTGACGTACTCATGGGCCATGTTAGACTGAATAACATATAAATTGTAGGTTATGCTGACTATATTGAGAAATATAAGAACGGGATAGTTACTGACAAAGGAGAAAATCCATGTATATGCTTTGTGTGTGCGTTTGTCGTTGAAAAGAATAAATTATCGCACGTTATGTTGACCGATAGACGGGGACTAAGTGGCGCTTTTAATTAGTTTCATATATGGGTATCGATGGGAATATGAAGGTTTCATATTATCATATATTGGTTTTAACCCGAACATCTCGAGTCGCTCTCTGATTATGCGTTTGTATGTATGTGTTCCGGCTGTCGGGGGTAGGCTTCTATCCCATTAAGAATGTATAGAGCGAACGCCCATCACTTGTGCTTTCAACCGTTTCGAGTAAATTTCGGCAGCACCTTCCCGCTGTTCTCCGAGTACACTGTAATAGAATAGATAATCATTTCAAAGCTGTGAAACAACGTTGAAATGAACATCTAATCTATCTTTGTACACGGAGAACTAGCGGAAAGGTACCGACGAAATATCTCGAAACGGATGAAAACACAAGTGAATGAAGGCGTTTGCTTTATACATTCTTAACTTGTCCACACGGGACAAATCTATGGGTTACCATACGATTGAATTTTCTCGTCGCGCAGACTATACGACGGTTGTTAGTATCGAGCTATACTGTCCGATATTTAACAACCTTCGTATAGTTCTAGGTCACGACGAGCATCGCACGTATGTTAACCGATAGACGGGGACTAAGTGGCGCTTAGTTTCATATACGGGTATCGATGGGAATATGAAGGTTTCATATCATCATCGAGTATCATATATTGGTTTTAACCCGAACATCTCGAGTCGCTCTCTAATTATGCGTTTGTATGTATGTGTTCCGGCTATCAGGGGTAGGATTCTATCCCATTAAGAAAAAATGGAGTGTATTTCGCTGTGAGAGACTCTTCAAAGAAATGGAGGAAGAAGCACTAAAGAAAAAAGAGAGAAAAATAAGAATATAAAGTTGAAACTAAACTTGAGCTATCCGCTGAAATCATAAAGCATAGGAAAGTTGATTGAGTCTTGATCTATTGCTCTTTCTTTGCATTATCTCGTATGTCCATTTATAGATTTTAATGCCACATGAGATGTAATCAGTCAACTCCCTATGGTTGTATTAATGTCAGCTCTTACACAATATGGGTATCTGCCTTACGATTAAGACAACTATGGAATATGTTAATTTAAAATGTAAGGCTAGCTTTCTATGTATTCTGAGGGACTGCTTGCATAGAACTTAGCTTGATCCTCTCAATTATTACACATAAATATGCTGACATGCCTCTCATAACCCTAACCCCAGCCCCACAGTAACCCTAACCCTAGCCCCAACCCTAACCCCAGCCCACCGTAACCCTACCCCAGCCCCACAGTAACCCTAACCCTAGCCCCAACCCTAACCCCAGCCCACCGAACCCTACCCCAGCCCCACAGTAACCCTAACCCTAGCCCCAACCCTAACCCCAGCCCACCGTAACCCTACCCCAGCCCCACAGTAACCCTAACCCCAGCCCCACCGTAACCCTAACCCCAGCCCCACCACAGCAGCAGCCGAACCCCAACCCTAACCCTACCCCGACCCCGACCCCGACCCCGACCGCCACCGCGCCCCTGCCCAAACCCAACTCTCGCGCGCGCAACCCAGACCCAGCCATGAATAATCCAAAAATGCTTTAATTTACCTCGAGATTTATACCTGAACGGGTGCGCTGGTTACTTGGAGCAACGACGGCGTCGAATTGGCGAAGAAACCGGCGGTGGCGACGACGGTGGCGACGAAACCGGCGGTGGCGACGAGGATGGCGACGAAATCGGCTGTGGCGACGACGGTGGCGACTCTGCCCAACGACGGTGGCGACGCGACGGTGGCGATTTAGGGTTTTTCGCGCGCGTTTGAGGGAGAGAGAGAAAATGAGCGTAGGCTTTTCGATCTGGCTTTGTTTTAAATCGATATTTACTTGCCCCTACGGATATATCCGTAGGTCCTTTGTTTGCGCCACCGTAGGGGCAAACACCAAATTAAGAATTAAATTTTTTATTCTTGAACGTCAGTGCCCGTAGGGGCAACCCTTTAGCCCTACGGACTAATCCGTAGGGCCAAGTAAAATCTGCCCCAACGGATAATTCCATCCGTAGGGGCAACCCCCTATTTTACTAGTGAGGATTTCCACAGGCTGTTGCTCACAAGACAAGTCGGGCTGTATAGTGAGCTCGGAATGATCGAGAACATGGCTGGGGTCACTTACATACTTTCTGAGTTGGGATATATGGAACACATTATGCCCTCCTTCCAATGAAGGTGGAAGCGCTAAGCGGTATGCCACTTCACCGACTCGTTCGAGTATGTCGAACGGTCCAATGTATCTCGGACTCAACTTACCCCGTCTTCCAAAACGGACCACTCCGCGGTTCGGAGATATTTTCAGGAATACATGATCTCCTGGCTGGAACTCCAAGTGTCGTCTCTTTGCATCAGCCCAGTGCTTCTGTCGATCTTGGGCTATGCGCATCCTTTCCCTGATAGTACGGACTAAATCAACAGTCTCTACTATCATCTCCGGTCCAAGAAGTTCCCTATCTCCGACGTCGTCCCAACTTAATGGCGATCGACACTTCCTTCCATACAATACTGCAAAAGGTGCCATTCCTATACTTGCTTGGTAGCTGTTGTTGTACGAAAACTCCACAAGATGTAGGTGATCTTCCCACGATCCTTTGAAGTCTAACATACATGCTCTGAGCATATCCTCCAAGATCTGAATAGTTCGTTCCGACTGACCATCTGTTTGTGGATGATAAGCCGTGCTGAAGTTCAGACTTGTTCCCAAGCTTGCTTGCAGACTCTGCCAAAATTGCGATCGGAACCTGGTGTCACGATCGGAGACAATGCAGACCGGTACTCCATGGAGTCTCACAATTTCCTGAATGAGTTCATGGGTATCAGAGATAGTACATTATGAAGAGTTTTAAATCTAAATTAGATTATTACATCCATGTACTTCTTTGCTAGAGTCTCAGTTGATTGGCCAACGCAGAATGGGATGAAGTGAGCCGACTTTGTGAGTCGATCCACAATAACCCATATGGCATCGTTACCCTTTGTGCTGCGAGGAAGAGCAGTCACAAAGTCCATCGTGATATGTTGCCACTTCCATTCTGGGATTGGTAACGGTTGAAGTAATCCAGCAGTTCTGTGATATTCAGCCTTTACTTGCTGACACACCAAGCACTTTGCGACGCTTCTGGCTACTTCACGCTTCATTCCATACCACCAATAATTCTGACGTAGACCTTTGTACATTTTGGTACCTCCGGGATGTACTGAATAGGGAGAGTGTGAGCTTCTTTCATTAACTCTTCCCGAACAGGACCTTTTGGTACACACAATCTGCTGCCGTATCTCAAAGATCCGTCTTCATGGATGATGAAGTCTGTTCTGAGTCCCTTCTCCATTTGTTCTCTAATCTTTTGCAACTTAGCATCACTTGCTTGAGCTGCTTTGATCTGATTGACAATGGTTGATTGAACTTGTAAATTCATCAAACTTGAAGCATTACCTGGCATGACTACTTCAATCTCCATCTGATGCAAATCTTCTTGAAGCTTCCACTGAGCGGTGAGATTCATTGCTAATGGTTGGCGACTAAGAGCATCAGGTACTACATTCACCTTCTCTGGGTGATATTGCAAGTTGATGTCAAAGTCCGCCATGAGTTCTAACCATCTTCTCTGCCGCATATTCAACTCCTTCTGAGTAAACACGTACTTCAGGCTCTTATGATCTGTGTAGATGTTCACTCGTTCACCAAGTAAGTAATGACGCCAAATCTTGAGAGCAAAGATGACGGCTGCCAACTCCAAATCATGCGTCGGATAATTGTGCTCATGGATCTTCAGCTGTCTTGAAGCATAAGCCACAACCTTACCGTGCTGATGTAGAACACATCCTAATCCCTTACCGGATGCATCGCAATGCACTTCGAATCCTCCAGATTGATCCGGTATGACGAGAATAGGTGCTGATGTCAACCTTGACTTGAGTTCTACGAAAGCTTGTTCGCATGCTTCTGACCACACAAATTCTTCATCTTTACGTGTGAGCTTGGTCAGGGACGTTGCTATCTTCGAAAAGCCTTCAATAAACCTTCTGTAATATCCAGCTAAACCCAAGAAACTTCGAATATCCTTCACTGACTTTGGTGTAGGCCATTCGCTAACTGCCGAAACTTTCACTGGATCTACAGAGATTCCTTCTCCTGATACGATATGTCCAAGAAAACCAACTTGATTTAGCCAAAACTCGCACTTGCTGTACTTGGCATAAAGCTGATGTTGTCGAAGAGTTTCTAGGACAATTCGTAGGTGTTCTGCATGCTCTTTCCGACTCTTAGAATACACCAGTATGTCATCGATGAAGATGACAACAAACCTGTCTAAGTACTCCCGGAAAACTTGATTCATAAGGTTCATGAATATTGCGGGTGCGTTGGTCACTCCGAATGGCATCACCAGAAATTCGTAATGTCCATAGCGAGTTCTGAAAGCTGTTTTGTGAATATCAGCTTCCTTGACCTTTACTTGATGATAACCTGAACGAAAATCTAATTTAGAGAAAACACAAGATCCACTTAGCTGATCGAATAAATCATCGATGCGCGGGAGTGGATACTTGTTCTTTATAGTGACTCCATTCAAGGCTCTGTAATCGATGCACATTCTGTATGAACCTTCCTTCTTCTTCACAAGTAGTACAGGTGATCCCCAACTTGAAGTGCTGGAACGAATCCATCCTTTCGCCAGTAATTCGTCCAACTGTGTTCGGACTTCCTTCAAACCTTCCGGACTTAAACGATAGGGTGCTTTGATCACCGGTTGTGCTCCTGGTACTAAATCAATACTGAATTCGAGAGCTCGATCGGGAGGCAAACCTGATATATCGTCAGGAAATACATCGTCGAACTCTCGAACTACATCTGGTCTTGATTCTTCCTCCGCTTGAGTTGCTGCAACTACTGCTTCTCTTGGCTTCACTTTTTAGATACTTGGCTCCAGTGTACGGTCTCCGCTTTTGAAATAGAAGACCGGATGGTCTGTAATCTCGAATACTACCCTCCTTTGACGACAGTCGATGGTAGCATAAAAAGTTCCAAGCCAATCCATTCCTAGAACCACATCGAAGTTCGGTATGTCCAGTACTTTGAAGTCAGCATAAAACTCTCGACTGCAGACGATGACTGAACACAAGCTGTATCCCATAGTTGCCTTTAGAACGCTATTTCCTGAACTGACATTCCAGCTGGATACAAGCGGTGAGACTGGAATCGCATGGGTTCGGACAAACCGTTGCGACATAAAGCAGTGTGATGCTCCAGTATCAAACAGTGCAAGTGCAGGGATTGAGGATACTAAGATTGTACCTAAGGTATGTGGGATTTGTTTTAGGTATAGGAAATATGTGACTAAGTAGTAGAATAGAAAAGCAAAGTTTGAAAAGGAAAGTTTACCAGTGATGACTTGGCCAGTGGCTTCAGCTTCTTCCACGGACATCGTGAAAGCCTGGCGCCTTGGTACATTCCTCCTGGCCTGAGGAGCATTCCTCGGAATGTTCCTTTGAGCTTGATGGAACTGACGAGGAGGTGGTGCAGCTTGTGGTCCTCTGGGTGGTGCAGGTGGTGCAGGTCTGGGAGCAGGGGCCTGAAGAGCTGGCCGCTGCGGATAAGTAATTGCTGGCCTGGGTGCAGTAACTGGGTTCTGTCTTTGGGGACAAGACCTAATATCATGAGTAGCTGAGCCGCAGACTAAGCAAAGGCGGTTGGCTCGACGGCAGTCTTTCATCATATGCCCAGTTCTCTTACAGTAGGTGCAAAAGGCTGGGCTAGGACGATAGGTTGGTACTCCGGGTCGCCTTGGCACGAAAGGTGTCCTGGACGAGGCTCCACCTGCCATCTGGTTGGCAGGGCGTTTGACTCCTGCAGACTGAGGTCTGCCCCTTGCTTTTATCACTGCCTCATAACTGCGGGCAGCTTCCAGAGCATCCTCATGAGTCAAAAATTTTCCTATGGCTAGAGCAGCCTGAATCTCCATGTCCAGTCCTTATTGAAAGCGACGGGCTCTGATCTCGTCCGTCGGTATCAAGTGTGCCGCGAATCTGTTTAAGAATTGTGTTAGCTGTGTAGTATGTGATATTTAAAAATTGAACTATTGTGACATATCTTACCGGCTTAACATGGTGAATTCAGCGTCGTATTCATCTACTGATTTGTCCCATATTGAACCCTGTTGTAGATGAATGAACTGCTGCTCCATTGCAAACCTGGCAGTCACAGGGAAGTATTTCGCGTCGAACTTCTCACGAAAAGTCTTCTATTCAATCGGCTGTACCAGACGGCTTTCTTCCGCCTTCCACCAGTTGCGAGCATTATCCGTGAGTTGTAGTTTCGCCACACGGACCCAAGCGATGTCTGGCACTTGAGCTGCTGCCAGATCGTCTTCGATACTTTGTACCCATTCTTCAGCTTCAAGAGGGCTTCCTTTACCAGAGAACTGCTTGGGGTGCAAAGCCCTGAATTGCTTTACCCCTGGTGCGTCGGTCTCAGGACGGTTCAGGAGTTGTTGTTGTCACTCGAGAAGGCTGCGGATTGCTTCAAGTAGCACTGTTTGCTCGGTGGGTGGTGCAGGAACAGCTGGTGCAAGAGGTAGTGCTGGAGGTGTGTTGTTGATGTTGGTGCTGGTGTTGTTCGGGGAATCCATAATCTTGAAGAAAAATTTGGGTTAGGATAGATTCAAATACATGAAATGATAAGATTCAAGAAATAGAAATTTGTAAGATTCAAGAAACATGAATTGTAAAGAATGTTTTAGTTGCTGGTTCTTGTGTTATATTGCTTAGGTTGTTCATGCAGACCAGAATTGTATGATAGAGATTCATACAGCTCGGACCTGCATTGGCCACCAACAAAACCTGTCACGCCCCGCTTCCTAGTGTACGGCGAAGAGGACGCGACGAGATCCGCTACGTATATACTTAGAACTACATACGCTAAGCGTATCTAAGCAATATAAAGTAAATCACAAGAGACAAGAGATATAGAAATAACAGCAACTTTATTAATAACATTCTTTTGTACAATACATGAAAAGTAAATACAACTGAAATGAAAAGCGATGCCTAAACAATGGTATAACAGGAAATGAAAATACTGAATAGAACAAGGTACAATGTCTAGAGTTCAGGGTCTTCGTGAAACTGCTCCAAGTCTTCACCGGTGGGCTCGATCTCTGCTGGATCCAAAGTACCTGACGACATTCAAAGAAGAAAGAAATAGAATGTCGTCAGCGAACAGGTCGCTCGGTAAGTCCCAAGGATAAAGAAGAATTAGAAAAGACAGAATAAGAGATATTTTCTAAAGAGATTGTAAAATATTGTAGAATATTGTGTTAACGTTGTTGTTTGTAGCTTGGTACAGAAGGATACCAGTGTATACGAGAGGGGTCTCTATATGCTAAAGACCAGGGCAAACGGAATGTACAAGGAACCGTTAAGCCACGGTACAACAGCAACGGAATATAAGTTAGGTGTCTTAATCTGACCACCTCGTGCCACCTTTAACACCTTCCGTACCAATCTACCCCTTAAACGCCGTAATGTTTTGATTGTATTGTTGTTTTGTATTGTATAAGTTGGATAACTGACCAAAACCATGATATCAGTAAACAGATTGTAACTGCATTATCAGGTAAATGGAATAACGGAATAATGGATGTATATCCATGGTTTGATTCAGTCAAGTTGTATAGATTGTTAACTGGATTCTGGGATTCATATATTCATATTGAGTTGGAATATTAAAGAATATAGATTGACTTGAATCATATTCAAGTCAGAAATAATCAGACTCAAACCCGAGTCAGACTAAAAAAAATGTAAGTCGAAGTTCTATAATTGTTAGGGTCCTTATTGTAATTTATAAAACTTGAGGGGGTTTTATGTAAAAATACTTTTGTATAGTTTTCAAGATACACCTCATGTATTTATTATTCGTCTTTATTGTTATAATGAGTGTGATTTTATTTTGTGATATTTCTAGTGAAAATATCCTAATTACATAAATAAAGGTATTAATTTGTAATATTAATTTAATTGAAATTCATTGTATTTTAATGTAATTTTTAATCTTGTAATTTTTAGGAAAAGGTGAAAACTTTATCTTATAATAAAATAGGTGTTCAAATGATAAATATACATATGTTTATACAAGAATAATTTTTAATAAATATTTTATTTTCCAAAAATCTCATTTTTCTTAAATGTCGTATTTTAAACCTTTCGAGGCCGAATGCTCCTTGCGAAGGTCTGAATTTCGCACTACTAAGTCCGAGGGTGTACGATAAACCGTACTATCCCTAACGAGTTCCCCAAAGGTGGGTTGTAGTGGCGCTTTGCAAAGATTTAATAAATACTAATCATTTAGAAAACGGTTTTATAAAGATAAGGTATTTATTTGTAAAAGGGTGTAAATTTCCGTATTTTAGATTCTAGGGTTTCCTAAGCCAACTAGCCTATTTCTAAATGGTCTAAACGACAAGTCATTAGAAGCATCAAATCGCCTCTTCACCGCCAATTGCGGCCAGGTAAGTGCCAGGTGAGTGGGAGGCTCTCCACTACAAGTAGTGGCCCTAATTAAGTAACCACTCGCCTTAGACACACTTGCCTATACACCACAAAGTCAGGTTTAGATAAACGCTCGATGTCCACGACATGTCGTATTTTCCTATTAAAAGATATTGTTTTAAAATTGTTTAAAACTTAGAACTTTTAGAAAAGGTTTTATTAAGAAAAGGGTATTTAAATGTAAAGTCTTGTATTATCGTATTCTAAGTTTTGATGATATCAATTAGGGTTGTATTTGCGTGTGTGTGGAGGTAGGTCATTACCTCGTGATCTACTTTAAGGTATAGCAATGTTAAAGGATTAAATGTGATAAACTAAACATGGTGGTATTTAAGTGCAAAAATACGGTATATTGCAAAAGCTATCATTTCATGTGTGAAAACTTGTTCAAATTAATTTTTAAGTGATTAGTAGTCAACATGAAGATGTTTAAGTATTATGGAATTGATGATAAATGATATTTGATAGAAAACCGAATCGGAAATCGGGTTGTTCCGATTTCCGTCGGGTTTATAAAGTCGTATTATTATGAAGGAAAAGAAAGGTAGAAAAGGGGGACTTACGGGTTTGGACAACGCTAGAGAGTGAGAGGGAGATAGTGGGTTTGCCGGTGCGTCGAAACGTCGTGAAGAGGTCCTAGTACGATCGCCGGGATTTCGCCGTCGATTCCGTCAGCGTTTCGCCTTTCGCTCGTTTTCTCACGTACCAAGTTCTCTTGGAATTTTGGGAGAATGGACTTAGGAAAAGTGATGAAAGGGTAGAGGGTATGGGGGGTTAGGCTAGGGTTAGGGTTTTTAATAAAAAAATATATAAAAATATATAAAAATTCATTAAAACTCATTAAATCTAGGATTAAAAGGGATTTATTGGGCAATTGGTAACCGATCCAAGCATTTAGAGTATGCAGGAGGGTGGACCAGGTCAAGAGCCAACTTTTCTCTGTTGGCAACTCGGCCGTCCCGCCAAGTGCGGCCGGCGGCGCCGGACCGAGTCGGCCGGATCGCCGGCCGGTGGCGCCGAGTCGGGCCGAGTCAAGGGGTCAGGGGTCGGGGGTTCTTCTGGGGAAGATTTTGGTATATTCACTTTTTGTTGTCCAATATATATTTTGGGAGTTATGGCCTTTTGACTGTTGACTTCCAAAAGAAATTAAGACAAAATAAATACAAAAATAATGTGGGGCATGGGATTTGAACTCCGGTGGCTTAGTTCAGCAGTGCAAGGTATTTCCAATGAGCTACAAGCTCTTTCTTGTAATTATGGAGTGAAATAAATACTTAAAGAGATATCAGTCGCAATAAACACTCCAAGTATACATTGAATTTAAATCAATTCTTTGTACATTAAAAACGAAGTTGTTACATTAGTTGCCAGACGTTAGCAGTTCAAAAATTTTCTAAATACGTCTGCCCCAGACGTATTCTTTTAAAAACAGAAACCGACGTGTAACATCTAGGTGCTTTCCTGTAACTTCTGATAAGTTGCATATAATTTCTATGTAATTTCTATTTACATGCCTTTAATTCTTAACCACTTGCATGTTCCAGACGTCTGCAGTTCAAAAATTTCTTAAGGAGACGTTTGCTTAGTCGTCTCAGAAATAGAAACAGATATTCAGAAATGGAAATTTCCTTCACCAGACATCTGGTACACGTCTGATTTTCAAAAATTTCTTAAGCAGACGTCTGTTAGAAGTTACAGACAAGTGCTTACAAATTACAAGCCACTAATTAGAAGTTACAGGTAAACGGTTAGAAATTACAGACAAGTGCTTATAAATTACAAACAACTTATTAGAAGTTGTGTCACGCCCCGCTTCCCAAAATACGGAATACAAGGGTGACAAGGCCAGCCATGCTCCTACGATCAAGGAAAGCTCATGTCGTAGTCATATTTCGGCTTCTAGTATTATATGGTAATCTGTAAAATGCTATACGGGTAAAGAGAATGCAGTCACTAAAACTATCGGGTATAAAGGAAGCTGAGCTCAATGGAAGTTAGCAAAAAAGCAACTAACCAGGAATATCAATGTAGAAATGTAACCGGTTCACTAGTCTGGATCTTCACGGTCTTCTTGAGGTCAGGCGAATCCACCTCTATCACTGAGCATGCATACTCAGGTCGTCAGAGCGACATAATAGCAATATTATAATAATAACAAGAAACCAGAAAATGAAAGTAATAAAAGTGGAGATAAAATGCAGATAATCACTATGTCACTAAATGATACAAAGTATGATCCGTGTCCCTATCAGTCTCTAAGTCATGTTTGAAATCGAGTTGTGGAAAGGAGGATCATATTTAACGGGAGTCTCGTACATACCCGAGACAACGGCCCACACGCCCGGGATATAACCCTGTCAGCCGGATCGCTAGATCCTACCTAATATATATAAGAGTCGTTGTTCGAATGATCATCCTCTAAATCACGGTCCTCGCTAATTACGATACTCTATCCACTTCGATTTCCCCTTTTTCCCCAGGTTTACACTATTGACGATTATGATTTAGTCGTGTACAAGTATACACCAATAACACGGTTTTGTCACTGTTCACTGTATTAATCACTGTCACGAATTATTCACTTTTCCATTGGCGTACTTGACACTCCTAAACCAATATCATTCACGCACGATAATGCAATGTCTACTGAATAATAACGCGCACTATCACTATGTATATGGAAATCGGGTAATATATATGCGTTTATGCAGTTAACAAGTCATGTGTAATATGAACTATTATGCACTTCATGAGCTTACAAAAATTGCAGTAAATCATATGTTCAGAATTCAATGAAACGATGCAAAGACGGTAACGAGTATACTCTGTCGGCAGTTCAGAAAAATTTGTTTCAGTGCAATCGGATTTCTGATTTGCATGTTACAGTCGTTTCATTTTAAGTGTTCGCTGCAGGAAATTCAGTTTCTGAACTGAACGTCCATTTTACGACACAATTTTCACCCAGTTGGGATCATAATTTAGCAACTATACAGTTGAATGAAATTTAGGGTTGTCAATAAGGTTTCCAACGCACCAGACAGATTCTCAATCACATCTCTACATCAAAAGTTATGCACCGTTCAACACTAAGGTATCAGTTCCGTTTCTGTTTGGGACTGCTATACGTCATGTTCTTTTAAATTCAGTTTAAATAGTAAACGACGATAAAAAGGGGTGAAATCATGTGCGTTATTTAGCTGACAGTTTCATATTCAATAAAGTGTAGGGTTCCGCAACATACAAGTTCAGGCAGCAAAGTAGTAAGCATTACGAGATAGAAATCAACAGCCAGAACTGCTCTAGACTGCAGTCCAGAGCCGCTCTCCGAATCAGTTCTCGTCATATTTTCAGTATAGAAACAATTAAAAAATTTTATAGGGTTCCAGGTCGTCAAGTCGGCTTCGATTTGAGCTCTCGAACGCATCATTTCAATGTGTACACAATTAATTATGATTTTAACAAGTTTCAGACGCGGGAGATATTCAGTTTTAATGGGTGTAGTTGGGGGTGATCATTCAAGCTAGTAACGATCATAATTTTCAGTCAAATTTTAACATGATGTTCGTCACCACACGGGCCAGCATATATGATCAAGTTCCGTCAGTTTAGTGGAAGGTTTTCATTCAGATTCTATGTCGAACACATACACTATTTTAAGTCGCACTAAGTGTTTATGTGGAATTTAACGGTATTTCAAGTTTTAGCAAAACAAATAGTATGAAGCAAGTAGGTAACTTGCCTGGAGACGCTTTGGCGACGCACGGCAGCGGCAACGGCACGAACGCGCGACGAACGGTACGGTTTGGATTCACGGCCTCGGCTCGCGTTTCGGGTTCGTCGTCGGAGTTGCCCGGGGATGGCTTGCGATCACTGGAAGCGGAGTGGGGGTTCTGTGGATCTCCTGGGGTGTGCTGGGGTCGACGATGGTCGGCGGTGGTCGCTCCGGCGATGGGCACAGCGGGGGTAGGGATGATGGCAGTGGGTTTGGAGAGAGGGAGTGAGGTAATGGGGGCTCGGGTTTGGTGATAATGGTGATGCAGAGGATGTAGAGAAGTTGACGACGTGGTTCAGGTGCAGTGGGGAGCTCGGCGGCTTTGAGGTGCCGGGGAGACTCGAGCTCGCGTGAGGGGGTGTGCTTGGTTGAGGGGGTGAGACAGTGTAGGGTTCGGAGTAGTGGGTGAAGAGGGGAGAGATGTGAGGGAGGAAGGATGAGGTGACTGTCGTGGTCGTCGTCGTCGTCGGGTGAGGGCTCGAAGCTTGGAGTTTGGGGAACGATGGAGTGAGGAAAACGAGAGAACAAGAGTGATGAGGGAGGGAGTTAGAGGCAAGGAGGGTGAGCTTGAGGAGCTCGCACGGTCGTGGTTGAGTTGAGGGGGAACGTGGGTCGGCGACGCGGGCTTGGACGACGTGGGCATGCGCGACGTGGGAAGCTCGGGGGGAGAAAACGAGCGGGAAAAGAACGTGGGGAAGAAGAGGAGTGGAGCGGATCGGGTCGGGTTCCCTAGGCGCAGGTAAGAGTGTTGGGTTAGGGATTGGGCCGGGGATTTGTTATTTGGTTTTTAATTATTTTCTTGGGCTGGGCTGAGGAATTATTTATTTAATACAAAATTTTGTTTGGGCTGGGTTTTATTGTTTTGGGAAAAATATATGTATAGTTTTGTTTTAAAGGTTTAGAAAGATTTAAATACGACAAATCTAGCAACCAATTTCCTACAAAAATTACGAGGAACAGAAAAAGGAAAATATTTGGGGAATTAGGGAAATAGAGAAAGATTTTCATTGATGGAAACGGGGATTTACAAGTTGTATGCAACTATTTAGAAGTTATAGACAAGTGGTTAGAAATTAAAGACAACTAATTAGAAATTACCGGCAGCTATACCTAGAAATTACAGGTAAGTTATCAGAAGTTACATGCAAGTGCCTAGATGTTACATGTTCAATTTTGCTTCTTTAATGGTTGTGGCCAACAACTCCCTACTTATTTAATCTTGCTTGTAACAAAAAATAGAGATAAGAGAGAGAAGATAAAGTATATCAATTTTTAGTTTAATTTTTTTTCTTCATCTTCTTTAATGGTTGTGACCATAGTTTCTTAATTATTGAGTTGTTGATGTTGAAAAGATATGTGTGTGTTTGTGTGTGAGAGACCGAGACAGAGAATGAATGTGTGGAAAAAGGATGCAGAGATGAGAGATGAAATTAAGCAGAGAAGAAGAAGAGCATGAGCTCTACAAAAGACATTGGGATGTCGACTTGGGGAGGCCCAACGAGGTCGACGACGACGAAGAGAGGCGTAGTGAACGGCGAATTGGGTCTGCTTAACACAATCTTGCCGAAGGATCGGCGAAGAGATAGAAAGCTTGGGGATTTGAGGAAATGGAAGCGAGAGAAAAATTTTGAGTGGTTGTGAATGAATGAGAGTATTTTCGTCCATCCACCAAAATATAATATCTAGGTCTTGGGTCAGGAGTATTTAGACCAAGTTTTTGAACGGTAGACCCTTTCTCCTTATTTCGAAAATAACGGAGGCTTTTTGATCTTTTTCTTGGGGGTGGGGCTTTCCAACAATTTACCCAAAATAAAAACATGGCTTTTTGGCAATTCACCCTATTTGTTATTCCTTTTTATTGTAACATTTAGCTAGTTTATGCAACATGTATCTCATTAAACCCAGCCAGCAAAGCCCTTGTATGACAATCTAAGAAGAGCCCAGCCCACTCAAGAGACAAGTATTCAACATAAAGGACTAGAAACAATTCACTGAACATATATTCCTAAAAACTGCATACATTTAGCATTCTTTGTATAACATCAAAACAAAATTACAAATTAACTAGTGTTCAACCAAATTAGGTATAAGCTTGAGCAAAAAGGAAAGCTCCCCTTCTGAGAATCTGGGACTTGTAGACTCCACAATCATTTCCTCCTCTTTCTTTTGCACCATCGAGTTTGTGCCCGATCTCCGTTCACTCAACGGGATAATGAAATCCGAAACCGCCACGGTTATCTCCTCCACTAAATCCACGATCACGCCGTTGATCCCCATCAGATGCTGCATGTACACAGCTTCAGGCACATTACTGCAATTTGCATCAAGGATAGTATCTCCATAATTAGCATATGGAATTAATCAAAACCAAGACAATATGAAGCAATGTAGGTAATTTACTTCAACTAGCCATAGGTTAAAAGAGCAAGATTGGACTGTTTGATTCTTGGCACCGCCGAGGGGTTCTTGAAAACGCCCTTCACTTCCAATACGATCCCTTGCAGGCCGTCCGCTAAGCAGAGCTTGACGGCCTCGTCCAAAGAGTTCCTTCTGACGTCGGTTCCTCCGTCTGGAAGGAAAAACACCTGATATTTAAATATTTAAGCGCGGTTGATTGCCATATTTATGCTTGATGAATTAGAATAATTAGATGTTGATTAAAGAAATCTTACAGGGTAAATGCTTTGCATTTTCCTCATTAGTTGTGCTGCATCTGGTTGAAAACTTGAGAATATGATAGGTCTCTCTTTGGCATGATCAAAGACCACCTGTAGATTAACTTTTATATTTGTAATCAAAATTTTTATTATCATTCACAATAAAGTCATGAAATAGCTGACTTAATGATGGAAAATTCAATCAGAATAACGCTATAAAATCCATCGATAAGAACTATCTGCAACCCAAACCAAACATATGACATCACACTATTCATTAATCTCTATAGTATTTAGAACATTAGATAGAGTTTGTGCTCCAGTGCTAATTATCTAGGTGCATTACATATGTTATTGTAATAAGCTAAATGCTGATCAGCGGGGCACGTGATCTGCACGTGAAAACTTTTCCCACATTGTAAAGAATAGTGAAAAATACATGTAAAATGGCATGCAGAGCTCGAGAAATCTCTTCTTCTTGATACACGATATAGTCGTCGAATTTGAGCTCGATGTTAAATCCTAAGTGAGAGTCAACCCTTTGGAATGCTTCTTGGAGAGTGCAGAGCGAGTCGTCAACTTCTACCATCCAATTCAACACCCTTCCGTCCTTTGCCTTCCGAAGCAACGATTTCCCCACCTAAAATACATCAAAAATATTAAATAAATACTATTATGGATATGTTTGTTTATAATAATTAAAAAGATTTTAAAAAATTACTTTTCCGGTTTCTCTTTGAGGACCATAAGAGAGAAATTCTTCCAAGAAAAGATCTGTAACTTGCTTCTCAGATATATTTCCCTATATATCAAAGGCAATAATATTAAATTTAGTTAAATTGAATTACTTGTCTATTTTTCATCTGGAATAATAATAATAATAAATCATGATTGAAAAACTTACAGCTTCTTCGGTGAGAATGTGATCGTCGTGGAAGATGATAGGGATGTCGTCTTTCGGCACCTACAAAATCACGTTCATGTTTCTTTTCTAAGGTTCCTTCATTCACCATTTTTTCTCTTTTATCTTTTTTCAAAAAAAAAGGGAAAAAGATTAAGATATCAGTGCTTTATCATGAAAATCTCTGAAATGATATGGAAAGTTGTACATGAGCCAGGCTCAACCAATTGCTCTAATAAATTAGAGTCAGATTTAGCTCAACATTGCCCTTTTAATTATTTGAAAAAATAAACTAGCCCGAAAAAGTATAATCTCACGATTTTCAACCGATGTATATTACACACGCAACAGAGCTTATTCAATCCGAACATTGACAACATGGCTCATTCTCAGCTCGAGTGCAGCTCGTTTATATATAGCCGACCATTATTAGTTATCTGATAAAATGTGCATCAAAGAGGATCACAAGGTCAAACAACTAGCATGAAACAACTCAAGCAAAGTTGCATCCCCAATTGAATTAGTTTAACAAATTATGAGCGGAAATGAGATCAAGTTGTATTATTAACCAAAATAAGAAATAAAGTCAAAATTGTGCCGGTTTTTTTTGGAAATAGGACGTTTTAAATTTTAAATTATTAAAATAGGATGGTTAGAATTAAAATTGTAGAAATATGACGGTTTGCGCCCCCACCCCCTCACCCCAGAACCCGCCCCCTATATAATAATAGAATTTTAAATTAAAATTATTTTAAATTGTAGAAATAGGACGGTTTGCGCCCCCACCCCCTCACCCCACCCCCCACTCCAGAACCCGCCCCCTATATAATAATAGAATTTTAAATTAAAATTTTTTTAAAATTTTTTTAAAATAAATAAACGGAAAAAAAATTTGAATAAAATAATAAAATTTTATTATATCAATGTAGTGTACAAAATGAATCCGTCAAATTTACAATACAAAAAAATTCTATCCGATTTCTATCTCGACGGTCAAATTTATAATATCAAAATGAATCCGTCAAATTTACAATATAAAAAAATCCTATCTGTTTGTAAAATGTAAATTCTATCTCGACGGTCAAATTTATAATAACAAAATGAATCCGTCAAATTTATAATACAAAAAAATCTTCCGATGCACTTGTCACGATCTCGAAGGTCCCGCCCCTGATGACTGTCCTGAACATCTGGTCTTATAATGGTCTGGTTGTTTGCATAGGCTATATCTGGTGTGCCTTTGCTGAGGATCAGCATCCATAGTCATTCGATCTCGAAGCACCTTAGGTCTTCCGGGCCTTATATTTTTTTCCAGCGGTAATACAGTCGGTGTTTGTCTGTTCCCAGTATAATAGTGCCAATAGCGACTGTCCGGTATAGGATGAAATTTTGGATCGTATGCGCTTTAGTAATTGGAAACTGTATAGTAATGTGAAGCAAAATTGTAATGTGAGTTATGCATACTACTCGCAACAGCAATTGCGTGGGCACAAGGTAAATGTTGTTGCTGGAAAACACCGCATGTACACGAAGAGAGCCCTTCATCTCTAAAGTTCACGGTATATTGATTCCCATTACTCCCCGTTACTTGAAACTCCGCCGTGTCAAACCTTTCGGATTTGTAGTATTGTGTTATGCGCTCTCTTTTCCTGAATATATCTTCGTAATACGCGGTGAGCGGAGTCTCCATCGCCAAGGACTTTTCTCTTCTTTGCACAAAGTAAGTATTCATCCGGAAAAAAGTTCGAACAATCAACCCCTGAATCGGTAAGCCTCTAACACTTTTAAGGATCCCGTTGAAACTTTCAGACATATTAGTGGTCATTAGTAGATATCTGCACCCATTATCATGTACTTATGACCACATGCGTACCGGATACTCATCTAACCACGCTTTCGCGGCTTGACTCATCTTCCCAATTTTAGTCATGTACATGTCATGAACATTAGGGTCAGACGTTTCACCGGCTTTGTACATAAGCTTATGTAGATCCGAATTTTTAAATTTTCTATCAAAATTTTGCCTGAAGTGCCGTAGGCAAAACCTATGTGGGGTCGTCGGAAATATAGATCTCATTGCAGCTAGTATTTCTAGATGTCAGATATGATGCATAAATCTGTTTTATCAATAACAGATGGGATATTTTTGAGTTGACGGAAAAACCATGACCAGGATGATGTATTTTCACCCTCGACAATAAAAAATCCCAACGGAAATATACCGTTATTAGCATCAACACCTGTAGCAATTAACATGCAGCCTCTGTACTTACCGTATAGATACGTCCCATCAACGCACAATACCGGCCGACAGTGTGTGAAACCAGCCGCATATGGACCAAATCACCAGAAAATTCTTTGAAACCTGACAGAGCCATCAACATCTATTTCTGTGGTTTTTAACCGGTATACGGTTCCCGAATTTGATGCTTTCATGGCTTCCATAAAAGGGACTAGTGAGTTGTACGAGCTTTCCCAGTCCCCAAATATCTTGCATAAAGCCTTTCTACGAGTATCCCATGCCTTCACATACGAAATCTGAATTTTGTGCTCTCCGCTAACGTAGAGCCGTATCTCTCGGGGAGTCATCGCCACATCTGTACGGATTAGTGGCATGATTAGTGAGCAAGTGTAAGATGAAGTGCAATTCCGATGATCTTGTAACATAATAGAATTGATGCAAGTATGTTCTTGGTTGTATTTCGTGACCTTCCAAGTTTTGGCTCTTTTGGAACAACATGCATGCAATCTCCACTTACATTCAGAAGCTTTCATACATACAACGGTATAGTACGTCTTATTTGACTCTTCGGTTTTAAATGTAACGTTTTGTTGAATAGCCCATGACTTCAGCTTACAAATAAGATCTCCTTTTTCCTGAAACAAATCCCCGACACTGACGCAATCTTCGCTTGCTGCCGTCGCTTTCAAATAGGGTGCCGTATTTACTTCAGCCATGGCTAAGTCTACCCAACTATTATCTTTCAGCGGATCGAGACCGGGATCTTCTAGTTTGACAAAATCATTATTCGCAACCATACCATCAAACAATGCTATCTCATTTAATCTAGCGGCATATTCCACGCTATCCTCCCCTTGATGACCTTCACCGATTTCATCATCACTACTGCCACACATATCAATGTCACCCGTAGCAATATAAGGCTCGGGTGCAATATATGATGGTTGTGGTCGGTGTAATGTGGATAGTTCCGGGATGAGAAAACTGGAAAGATGTGGACGGACATGCTTAAAATATGCTACTTGGATCGTGTTGGAATGATGCGGAGGTATGGGAAAATTTGCGTTTAGTATATAAATTGTTATTATACTTGTCACGCCCCGCTTCCCAAAATACGGAATACGAGGGGTAGACAAGGCCAGCCATGCTCCTACGGTCAAGGAAATGTCCTGCCGTAGTCACACTTCGGCTTCTAGTTTTTCATGGTAAACAGTAAATGATGCTCAGGTAATGAGAAATGCAGTAACTGAAAGGAACAATGTAAAGACTGACCTGAAGCGGAACAAACGAATGTAACTCGGAATGGCAAGTCAAGAAGTCTGTGATGCACTGGTCCAGGCTAAATCTTCTCCTCACACTGAGCATGCATACTCAGGTCGTCAGAGCGACACAATAGCAATATAATATATATAAAATCAAGTGACAGTTCTAACAGTGGTAATCGATATGAATAACAGTAAATCAATGACAGCATGAATATGAATGTGCAGTAATCGATGCAGCGGAGCAGTAAAGTAGTAGAACGATATGTCACGAATGTCAACACAGTATATAAGGTATATAAATGCCAGTAACCCTATCAGTCTCTAAGTCTCATTGTACAGGTCACTAAGCCTATCGTCAGTCCAAGTGTGAGAGTCAACCACTCGCGAGTGTCCTCCACCCAAGGGTAGAACCCAAGGGCAAGGGACCACGGGCCCAGCATGTAACATGTATATCACGGTGTATATCACATACCCTGTAAATCTCCATATATCTCCCTAAATATATAAGCCGGCATGGGACTCCCGAGATTCTGTTGAACTCACACTTAAACTACCCCACACCTCGTGGTCTATATCAAACGCTAACCATAGCCCTAAATACTAATCGATCCGTGACAAGTCTGCGCGAGAACTGGAGGCAGGACCTCCATCAAGCACGTCCCGACTAATACCTAAGATAAATGGCAGTGTCGGATGCCTTATCTGTGACACCCGTGCAAGCGCTTCCATAAGTGTCCCATACCACTTATAGTCACACGTACACGCATCCCACAGACGTCGACAATGCAATAGAATAATAGGGTCACTGATTGTGTACAAGTACGAATCACTCACACTTAATCACGAATACACGAACACTGACGTACTTGCCACAATCATCGCTAGAATTTAACACTGGGTAAATGCACGATATCACTATGTTATCAATGCAATGATATGGGTACAATATGATGCGTAAACAGCATATGAAGCATGATTAAAGTGTCATAAAAATGGTGTTCTATCACTTGCACGATTTATCATGAAACGTACGTATATAGTTTAGCGAAACGATAAACAGGTAATGATTAGTATGATCAGTTATCTATCCATCAAATTTAGTTTCAAGCCAATCGGGTTCCAGAATCATTAATTATAGCCATTTCATTTTAAGCACTCGCGGCTGGAAATCCGGTTTCAGAATCAGAAATCCATTTCGCAATGCATTTTAATCCCAGTTGGGATCAGATTTTAGCGACGCTACAGTTAGATGAAATATAGGGTTTTCAGTAAGGTTTTCAACGCAACAGACGGATCTTCAATCGCGTCTGTACGTCAGGAGATATACTCTATTTAACTCTAATATGTCAGTTCTGAATCTGTTGGGACTGTTATGCGTCCCGATCTTTTAAATTGCAGATCAAATAACAAATGATAACGAGACAGAATGAAACCACTTATGTTGTCTAGCTAACAGGTTCACCTACAATAAAAAGCGGAGTTCCGCAACCTACGAGTTAAGGAAATCCTGTGGTACCCAATACGGAACAGCAAGCAACAACTGGAGTCGCTCTGGACTGCAGTCCAGAGTCGCACTCCGATCCAATTATCATCACGGTTTAAGTACAGGAATGTCTGGGAACTAGTATAGGGTTAAAGTTCATCGAGTTGTCTTCGATTTGAGCCCTCGAAGGCACCATTATAGTGTGTATATGATTTATGGTGAATTTAACGATTTTCAGGTACAATAAAATTCTAGTTTTACGGTTAAACTTGGGGGTAGTTGTTTTAGTCGTTAACGGTCATATTTTCCAACGAAACTTGCAAAAGGTACTCAGCACAGCAAGGGCCAATGAGAGCACTCCAGATCCGTCAATTTAGACAAGTAATTTCATTGGGATCATATATCAAACGGTTGCATAGTGTAATATATCGAGGATGTTTAGTATAAAATTTATAAGATTATAGTTCGTAACAAATACTAATTAGCATGTAGAAAATATAAAACTTGCCTGGTGATGCACGGCAGCGAAATACAGCACGGTCGCGCGACGAACTGGCACGACGACAGCAGCAGCTCCGGGTGAGCACGGGTTTCCGGAGGGTTCTTGCTCGGGAATGATAAAGAGACGAGCTCTGGCGAGGGTATGAGCAGGCGATTAGTTCAGCGGCGATGGGGTTGGAGTTCAGGTGAGGTGCAGGGACGAAGGGTTGGGTCTGGGTGTTGTGGCTGCTCGGCTGAAGATCAAAGATGCCGGTGCTTGAAGTGGCCGGAGCTCGGGGGTCTGGTGGTGCTGGGTCGCAAGGCTCGATGCAGCGATGGGGGAGCTGTACGGTGGTCGTGGTGGTGTGAGGTCGCCGCTCGTCGGAGGAGGGTTCATCGGCGGATTGGTAGTTGGGGTCGATGGGTTCCAATGCTTGGGTGCTCAGGCGATGGTGTCGGAGGGTGTTAAGGGGGAGAACGAGAGAGAGAAGTTGAGGGAGTCGACTGGGGTGATGTTGCTGACGATGAGGGGGAGGTCGAAGGTGCGGGGTGCAGGGAGATCGGCCGGGGTCAGCTCGAGGTGCGTGCAGGGGTCTCGTGGAGGATGAAGGAGGGAGTGGGGAGCTCGGGTTTAATGGTGGTCGACGGTGGAGGTGAGGGAGAGAGGAAGAGTGATGAGAGTTGGAGAGATGGGGAGGTGATGGGAGGAGATGACGGTGGAGGTCGGAGCTCCGGTGAAGGGAGCGGAGTGCCAGGGGCGGTTAGTGGGTTCGAGAGAGGGAGGAAGAAGGAGGACGAGGGAGAGAGAAAACGAGATGAGGAGAAGGGTGCGTGGGTGTGTACGAGAGAAGAGATGTGGAGACGGGATCGCGCGTCGTGGGTGTAACGGGCGCGAGCGCGGGCGTTGGTGGAGGCGAGGAACGCGGGCGTGAGCGGAGGAGGCGGGAAAGAGAGCCGTTGTGGGGAAGAAAGGAGAAGGCGGGTCGGGTCGGGGGTGAAGCGGGTGGGCTTGGAGGGCACTGGGCCGGGCCGAGGAAAAATGGTGCTGGGCTCGTTGAATTTATTAGGAAAAGAATTTGGGAAAATAGAATGGAGTGGGCTGGTTTTAAAATAAAGAGAGTTTCTTTTACAAATTGAGGGGATGGGCTCGGGGATGTGTTTTGGGTTTTTAAAAAATAATTTAAGTTATAAAAGAATGGTTTGGGGATTTGGCTTTACATTTAACATTTTGTTTTAAACTTGGCTAAGTAAAATACTTAAAATGAAATGGAGTTCTAGGCCGAGATCGAGGTTTATATAAATAGGAAATGAAAATAAGGGATTGGAATTAGGGTTTGAGAAAATAGCGGGGTAAAAATGATTGGGAGTTTAGGGTCTAATGGAGTTTCCAAAATAAATAAACTAATAATTAATTATAAATAAAATGAAATCTCATAAGTTAACGAGAAACTCAAATATTGGTATAAAGAGGGCCGGGTGTTACATCATACCACCCTTATAAAAAATTCGTCCTCGAAATTTAAAGTAAACGATAAATTATACAAATATAGGCGAAAGCTATTATATTGCAAACTAACACGTAACCATCTAATAGGTATAAGTGAACGAAGAAATTTGAAGTTATAAATATGTAATAACATCATTCAAAAAATATAGGTCTAAATAGGGATAAGGCCGGAATAACTATAGGGGCAACTACATGTATACCAGAATAGCAATAACAACAATAACGAACAATAATAATCAAGGCGTGTTCGATAGAATCAAACCCAAATGTGTGCACATATAAGTATATTGAAAGTAGCACAACAAAAAATAATAAGTATAACGTCCAACCACTTATAATAGTAACTATATGCACAACGCCCGAAAATAAAGTAACGATAATAACGTAGCGAAAGATTTGTCGGTAGGTTAAAACATTTTAGGATAATGTATCGTTCAAATAACGTAGAAAACTCATATAGTGAAAATAAGAAACATGGAGCGAAAATATGCGCGATGTAAGGTTGCGCTATCAAAAAATATAATGGGAAAACTAGTGGTGAAGTACTTGAAATGCGTGAAACGGGAATAGTCCATAAAACACACTACTCGATAATTACAAGATAATGAAAACAAAATTTTGAATAATAATGTCTCTAAATATATTTGGGGTAATAGAGAAATCACCAATATGAATAGGGCTAGCTAGGGTAGTGATTACAAGAAGGTGTGGCTCAATCAGAAGGTCGGAGTGTGGCGGCTTTAGGCTGAAAGTTAAGGAGATTGGGATAGGGTCAACACAGAAAGTAATGGTGAGCAATGAAAGGACTACGAGGTAAATCCTATGAATCAAGAATTTGAAAAGCTAATGAACTCGATAATTCATAAGGAAGGTCCTCCTCCCAGAAGGACCTCAAACAGGGTACAGACGAAGGATGAATGGTGGCTCATTCCAAGGATCAGGGTGCGGTACTTTCTAGTCGAATCGAGGGTGAAAACTATACAATGAGTAGGGGTGGACAGTCAGGAATCTCCGCAGAAAATAAATGGATATGGGCAATAAACAAGTATCGAGCGAACCAATAATCAAAAGATTTACGAATTCAGAAGATTTATTTCATTCAAGAAAATTTGAAACAAGGCATTCTCAAAGACGAAAAGTGGCCCTAAACTATACACATTTTATTTGGCCAGAAAGACAACATCAAAAGAAATTCCGTCAGTCGCGGTTCAGTAGGTTGCGGTAGGCTCGCGCACTCAGGTAGGGGCGTCCATTGCCATATCGTCTTGCAGGCATTGCCACTGGAAGTTCTTCCACAGCAGGGTCTTGATTTTCTGGTCCTTCTTCCTCGGATGGAGCTTCTTCATCGAGGTCCGATTCCATGTGATTCTCTTCTTCTGGATTTTCTTCCACGGGATTTTCCTCAACTGGATTTTCTTCTATCGGGTCTTCATCGGGATCTTCCTCTATAGGGTTCTCTTCAGGATCTCCTTCTTCTTCGTCGGAATCAGCTAACACGTTAAACTCTGGAGCGGCTACTTCTTCGTCCTCTGAATCGTTGTTTCCGAAGTTGACCTGGGGACCATTGACCTCATCATCAGAACTCGTCAGTGTGTGATCTAAGGAAACCCATGACTGTGTATCCTCATCTAGATGCGGCGCTGCTCCAGGGTGGGCCATGGTCTGAAAGAAAAAAGAGTCATGATTAGACAATGGAATGAATAAGGAAAATGGCCAAGTGTACGAAGTATGGAAAGATATGCGGTGGCAGGAATTATAAAATCAAGATTAAAATGTTATGCTACTGAATAGTATGAACAAGGGAAATGGCAAGAGAATGATACATTTATTACGATTCAAATTTTATTGCATTCAACTAAAAGTTCAGCGGATACAAGGTTTCAAACGGAAAGAAACATTCATAAAAATGACAATATTATCACTGAAAGTAGATAACATGAAAAATCATTCTTCGACTGTTATAACGTTGCATTTTCGTCGCGTGAGTTCAATCCTGCATTAGATCCGCCTTATCGTCGAAGTTCGAACTACGCGATAATCCTCATGTGGCAGGAGTGGGGAGTGTGGACGAGTTTCCTCCTTGTAGTTCTTTCCTTTCTGGGCAACTGTTGATGAGATGTTTGTTGGACCCGCATATCAGACATTTTCCCTGGGCGCGGCGACAATCCCTCTGAAAATGTCCTGGCCTCCTGCAGTACCCACAACATTGGGTCTTCTTCTGCTTCTGTCTCGGGGAACAAATGGGCGCTTCATCTTCTTCTCTTTTCCTCGTCTAACAGGGATCCCTTTACGACTGGAGACTCCCACTAGTGCCTGATTCACCTTCCTTCTCAGTCCTTCCGCTAATAAGTCGTTCGTTCGCTCCTGGGCTCCCTTCAGACCTTGCAGTACCCTCAGAATTTCAACGGTCTAATTCTGGGGAGTGGAGATATAGAAAGAGTCGTTGGACGACATGATCTTGAAACAATAATTTTGAGGACGATATAAGGCACAAGCTATAAGAATCAAAATAGAATACGGATTGGGCAAGGATTCAAGAATATCAAATGTGATGAGATTCATTACAAGTGGAAATCAACTGTAGGGCTCTAAGTCACTTAAACCGGGTACAGTATTGTAACTATGAAGTAGTTCACAATTACAACCTCGTCACCCTGCCAAGTCGCCCGAAACCCTAACGGATGGATAACAGGATACACAATGTGAATAAGGATCAAGGATATCAAGTTTACAATCTAGACTGAGGGATGTCATAGATTGTCAAGCTCTACACGGAAAACTGCAATCCCAATCGAAGCAAAACCTGGGCTCTGATACCAACTAAACCATGTCACGCCCCGCTTCCCAAAATACGGAATACGAGGGGTAGACAAGGCCAGCCATGCTCTTACGGTCAAGGAAATGTCCTGCCGTAGTCACACTTCAGCTTCTAGTTTTTCATGGTAAACAGTAAATGATGCGCAGGTAATGAGAAATGCAGTAACTGAAAGGAACAATGTAAAGACTGACCTGAAGCGGAACAAACGAATGTAACTCGGAATGGCAAGTCAAGAAGTCTGTGATGCACTGGTCCAGGCTAAATCTTCTCCTCACACTGAGCATGCATACTCAGGTCGTCAGAGCGACACAATAGCAATATAATATATATAAAATCAAGTGACAGTTCTAACAGTGGTAATCGATATGAATAACAGTAAATCAATGACAGCATGAATATGAATGTGCAGTAATCGATGCAGTGGAGCAGTAAAGTAGTAGAACGATATGTCACGAATGTCAACACAGTATATAAGGTATATAAATGCCAGTAACCCTATCAGTCTCTAAGTCTCACTGTACAGGTCACTAAGCCTATCGTCAGTCCAAGTGTGAGAGTCAACCACTCGCGAGTGTCCTCCACCCAAGGGCAAGGGACCACGGGCCCAGCATGTAACATGTATATCACGGTGTATATCACATATCCTGTAAATCTCCATATATCTCCCTAAATATATAAGCCGGCATGGGACTCCCGAGATTCTGTTGAACTCACACTTAAACTACCCCACACCTCGTGGTCTACATCAAACGCTAACCATAGCCCTAAATACTAATCGATCCGTGACAAGTCTGCGCGAGAACTGGAGGCAGGACCTCCATCAAACACGTCCCGACTAATACCTAAGATAAATGGCAGTGTCGGATGCCTTATCTGTGACACCCGTGCAAGCGCTTCCATAAGTGTCCCATACCACTTATAGTCACACGTACACGCATCCCACAGACGTCGACAATGCAATAGAATAATAGGGTCATTGATTGTGTACAAGTACGAATCACTCACACTTAATCACGAATACACGAACACTGACGTACTTGCCACAATCATCGCTAGAATTTAACACTGGGTAAATGCACGATATCACTATGTTATCAATTCAATGATATGGGTATGATATGATGCGTAAACAGCATATGAAGCATGATTAAAGTGTCATAAAAATGGTGTTCTATCACTTGCACGATTTATCATGAAACGTACGTATATAGTTTAGCGAAACGATAAACAGGTAATGATTAGTATGATCAGTTATCTATCCATCAAATTTAGTTTCAAGCCAATCGGGTTCCAGAATCATTAATTATAGCCATTTCATTTTAAGCACTCGCGGCTGGAAATCCGGTTTCAGAATCAGAAATCCATTTCGTAACGCATTTTAATCCCAGTTGGGATCAGATTTTAGCGATGCTACAGTTAGATGAAATATAGGGTTTTCAGTAAGGTTTTCAACGCAACAGACGGATCTTCAATCGCGTCTGTACGTCAGGAGATATACTCTATTTAACTCTAATATGTCAGTTCTGAATCTGTTGGGACTGTTATGCGTCCCGATCTTTTAAATTGCAGATCAAATAACAAATGATAACGAGACAGAATGAAACCACTTGTGTTGTCTAGATAACAGGTTCACCTACAATAAAAAGCGTAGTTCCGCAACCTACGAGTTAAGGAAATCCTGTGGTACCCAATACGGAACAGCAAGCAACAACTGGAGTCGCTCTGGACTGCAGTCCAGAGTCGCACTCCGATCCAATTATCATCACGGTTTAAGTACAGGAATGTCTGGGAACTAGTATAGGGTTAAATTTCGTCGAGTTGGCTTCGATTTGAGCCCTCGAACGCACCATTCTAGTGTGTATATGATTTATGGTGAATTTAACGATTTTCAGGTACAATAAAATTCCAGTTTTACGGTTAAACTTGGGGGTAGTTGTTTTAGTCGTTAACGGTCATATTTTCCAACGAAACTTGCACAAGGTACTCAGCACAGCAAGGGCCAATGAGAGCACTCTAGCTCCGTCAATTTAGACAAGTAATTTCATTGGGATCATATATCAAACGGTTGCATAGTGTAATATATCGAGGATGTTTAGTATAAAATTTATAAGATTATAGTTCGTAACAAATACTAATTAGCATGTAGCAAGTATAAAACTTGCCTGGTGACGCACGGCAGCGAAATACAGCACGGTCGCATGACGAACTGGCACGACGACAGCAGCAGCTCCGGGTGAGCACGGGTTTCCGGAGGGTTCTTGCTCGGGAATGATAAAGAGACGAGCTCTGGCGAGGGTATGAGCAGGCGATGAGTTCAGCGGCGACGGGGTTGGAGTTCAGGTGAGGTGCAGGGATGAAGGGTTGGGTCCGGGTGTTGTGGCTGCTTGGCTGAAGATCAAAGATGCCGGTGCTCGAAGTGGCCGGAGCTCGGGGGTCTGGTGGTGCTGGGTCGCAAGGCTCGATGCAGCGATGAGGGAGCTGTTCGGTGGTCGTGGTGGTGTGAGGTCGCCGCTCGTCGGAGGAGGGTTCGTCGGCGGATTGGTAGTTGGGGTCGATGGGTTCCAATGCTTGGGTGCTCAGGCGATGGTGTCGGAGGGTGTTAAGGGGGAGAACGAGAGAGAGAAGTTGAGGGAGTCGACTGGGGTGATGTTGCTGACGACGAGGGGGAGGTCGAAGGTGCGGGGTGCAGGGAGATCGGCCGGGGTCAGCTCGAGGTGCGTGCAGGGGTCTCGTGGAGGATGAAGGAGGGAGTGGGGAGCTCGGGTTTAATGGTGGTCGACGGTGGAGGTGAGGGAGAGAGGAAGAGTGATGAGAGTTGGAGAGATGGGGAGGTGATGGGAGGAGATGACGGTGGAGGTCGGAGCTCCGGTGAGGGGAGCAGAGTGCCAGGGGCGGTTAGTGGGTTCGAGAGAGGGAGGAAGAAGGAGGACGAGGGAGAGAGAAAACGAGATGAGGAGAAGGGTGCGTGGGTGTGTACGAGAGAAGAGATGTGGAGACGGGATCGCGCGTCGTGGGTGTAACGGGCGCGAGCGCGGGCGTTGGTGGAGGCGAGGAACGCGGGCGTGAGCGGAGGAGGCGGGAAAGAGAGCCGTTGTGGGGAAGAAAGGAGAAGGCGGGTCGGGTCGGGGGTGAAGCGGGTGGGCTTGGAGGGCACTGGGCCGGGCCGAGGAAAAATGGTGCTGGGCTCGTTGAATTTATTAGGAAAAGAGTTTGGGAAAATAGAATGGAGTGGGCTGGTTTTAAAATAAAGAGAGTTTCTTTTACAAATTGAGGGGATGGGCTCGGGGATGTGTTTTGGGTTTTTAAAAAATAATTTAAGTTATAAAAGAATGGTTTGGGGATTTGGCTTTACATTTAACATTTTGTTTTAAACTTGGCTAAGTAAAATACTTAAAATGAAATGGAGTTCTAGGCCGAGATCGAGATTTATATAAATAGGAAAGGAAAATAAGGGATTGGAATTAGGGTTTGAGAAAATAGCGGGGTAAAAATGATTGGGAGTTTAGGGTCTAATGGAGTTTCCAAAATAAATAAACTAATAATTAATTATAAATAAAATGAAATCTCATAAGTTAAGGAGAAACTCAAATATTGGTATAAAGAGGGCCGGGTGTTACAATACTATTATTCCTTAATATTTTCGTAAATAAATCACCACTTGTTTCAGATTTATTTATCTTTGGAAGGTTGTGTATGGTAATCCTTGTTGTTCTTCTGGGGTGTATGTAACTGCAGCAGTCGACTGGGAGAACCTGTATTCAATATATAAAACATATTAGTATCTTGGTATTACTAAAATGTTTGAATATGGATTTATAAAATGTTTACCCATGAGTTTGAAGGTTTGAATAATGTTGTGTATAGTCATATCCACCGAGACTGACGGTATCATCGTTAACCATGTGACTGTACCCCCAGGAACTACCTCCAGCATTACCATCAAAATTACCCGTTGGAGGGACATCTGATATTTCCAATTGTTCCTTCTGAACCAAAAGTTCAAAAGAATGCTGGGCGTTTGACAGACCGAAGTCTATCATCGAAGATATTGATACATCGTTTATAATTTCAACCAATGCATTTCCACTAAACATAGGCCATATACAACTTAACTTAAGCCTAATTTCACGGGGATCGTATTTCATGATTTTGAACACTTTATTCTCGAGTTCATTATAAGTCGTTGATGGTTCTAATTGCATGATTCTTGCGGACCCGCCCATATACTCGGGACCTTGTGCACTTGTGATAATCCGGCCATCGTATTTACATACAACAAATAAACTTGAACTTGCCATAATCTGCATCAAACAATATCAAGCCAACAATAAAAAAAGCGTTAACAACTTCATACAATCACAGTCAAAAGATGCACAATCATACCTAGAGCTATGGTCTTTAAAGTCCACTAGACTGCTCCTAACTGTTCCAAAGTGACAAGTTGTGAGATAACCCTCAAATCGCCTCTTCGCTACCAATTATGGTCAGGTAAGCACAAATGAGGAAATGAGGGATCCGCTCACGAATCACCGTGAGACGGGCCTTTTAAAGTTACCTTTCTCACTTGTCTAGCCTAGGCACCACAAAGTCAAGTTTAGATAAACGATCGAATGCCCACAACCTTTCTCTGTCCTATTGAGCACGACAGTTCTTAGTTGGCTGAGTCTAAATATTTTTTAATTAAACTCGAGAGTAATGCGTATGCTTTTAGTGATTTTTGGGATCTTAGGAAGGGTGATGAAATCCCCATCCAATCTAAATTGGTGTTATAGCCCCTTAAAGTCCGTATTATTTATGCAAAACAGTAACAAACATAAATCGAAAACACTTGCAAACAACTTATTTGGCGGCGGCGCAAAGAATCCTGCACAAAAACAGTTTTATTGGAGAGAGGAAGAGAGTTTGTGCAAAGAAGAAACTTGCAATAAGCTTGCATTGATTTATATATATTCAGTTTTACGAACTATATTTTTTATGTTGTGTTGAAACAACCATTTTATAATACAAAATAATAAATATCAAATTGAACAAGATATTAGTACATATAGAAAATATAATTTATAAGACTAACAACCTTGCGTCCTGTTAAATGTAATTGGAGTCCATTATAGAGAACAAAAATTGTTCAGGTAAAATTTTGTTATTGTAAATCATATATATGAGAAGAAGAATCATTTCGAGGCAAAAATTGATATTTCAAGTCTATATATGCTTTTAATATCAATTTAATACTTGCTAAAAATATAATTACATTTAAGTTACTTACTAAAAAATTTTGTTATTGTAAATCATATATACATGTTTCCAAATTGTAATTATAAAGTGAAAGAATAATGAATAATAATTAAATGTTAACTGAAATTAAAATAATAATAATATTTAGAAAATAAATTTAAAAAATGAACCTTCAAATTTCTTCTCTGTGCTTGTTTTGGTCTCTTCTTCCTGTTTAAAACCGCTGAACCTTGGTTTGGTCACTGAATTTGCTCCAGAAATTTACAGCAAGCCGTGATTCCGTCTTAATCCTATCCAGCAGCTCCTCGCGACTATGGTACTGAACTTGACCTTCTTCTTGAACTCCACACTTGCACAAAATAAGGGTAAATGGATAGTTGTGTATAGCAGAGAGCGTAAATGGATAGTTGCTGTATAGCAGAGAGCTATTTATAGGAACACGATTAATAATATGAGGGCGGGTTCCTGGAACACGTATTGAAGAGGGCGGGTTCTGATAACCCGTCCTCTTCGTTCTGCAAACACACGACAAACACAAAAAATAATGTGACAACACAATATTAAAAAAAACTGATGTGACAACACAATATATGATGTGACACCACAAACAAACGGAATATATGAGGACGGGTTCCTGGAACACGCTCTCATATAATTATTGAAGAGAGCGGGTTCTAATAACCCGCCCTCTTCGTTCTGCAATTGACAACACAATATAACAAAAAAAACTGATGTGACACCACAAATATAATTATTGAAGAGTGCGGGTTCTAATAACCCGCCCTCTTCGTTCTGCAATTGACAACACAATATAACAAAAAAAACTAATGTGACACCACAAACAAACGGGACACCACAAACAAACGGAATATATGATGGCCTCATGTAATTATTGAAGAGGGCGGGTTCTAATAACCCGCCCTCTTCCTTCTGCAATTGACAACACAATATAACAAAAAAAACCGATGTGACACCACAAATTATTGAAGAGGGGGGGTTCTAATACCCCGCCCTCTTCCTTCTGCAATTGACAACACAATATAACAAAAAAAACTGATGTGACACCACAAACAAAAAAAACTGATGTGGCACCACAAACAAATGGAATATATGATGGCCTCATATAATTATTGAAGAGGGCGGGTTCTAATAACCTGCTCTCTTCTTTCTGCAAACACACGACAAACACAAAAAATGATGTGATAACATAATATAAAAAAAACTGATGTGACAACACATGTGACACCACACTAATCGTTGAGGAGGGCGGGTTCTTGGAACCCGCCCTCCTTTCCCTATAAAACCCACCCTCCAGTGCCTCCAGTATGCCTTTCATCAAAGTAACTCTTTCGTCAAATTAACTCTGTCCCTTCTCATATCTAAAATCGTCTCAATGGAGAATCAACCATTCGACAAATCTCTGCTCTTTGATCAAAACGAACACAGATCTTTTAATATATTACACGGAGAGGAAATATTCTAAACTTATTAATTTTTTTTAATTACCCATTTATTTTAATTCTAATAGTTGAAAATAACATTATTTAATTTTGCAGGATGGAAATAATCTCACCACCGTCACCCATAGTTCTGACAAGTGGATAGTTACCGACCAGCGAATAACCGAGCGGATTCGAAGGGCCGGATTTTATGAAGCTTCATTGTTTCGTCATATCCAAATCGACCACGCCCTCGTTACCTCTCTAGTTGAGCGGTGGAGAAAAGAGACCCACACTTTTCATCTAAGATGGGGTGATGCCACTATCACACTCCAGAATATTGGCCTCTTACTCGGTTTACGAGTCAATGGATTTGGATTGGTCGGAGGAAAAATTGTTGGTCCAGATACCGACCATCCATACTGGGATACATTTGCCGAGTCTGCTCTCGGACAGATAAAAATATTCATTTTGTTTCTCCTCTATAGTGCACCTATTGCATGTTGTACATTATTTCTAGCTTTAATATTTCACAAAAAATGCTAATATCAGGCACCAGGAGGCTACAGTAAGGGGTATAAGATCAGTTTAAACTGGTTAAAAGATACATTTACTAATATCCCTGATGAAACCACCGATGAAGTCTTGGATAGACATGCACGTGCCTACATTCTGTACATGATCGGTTCTTGGTTGATACCGGACCAATCGGCAACGCATGTCCACCCGTTATACCTTGGCTTCCTTATGGAGTTTGATGTGTGTGGCCAATATACTTGAAGAGCAGGGGTCCTGGCATTTCTTTACAAGGAACTCGATAAGGCATGTGCTCCAACGAAGAATAAAATTTGTGGCTGCATTACATTACTTCAGGTAAATTTCTTGTTTTTCACAGCTAGAAATTTGCAAAATTGTAATATTGGTTCTCTCTCTTATCATCTGACACTTTATTTATAGATTTGGTCATGGGAGCGTATATGTAGGGGAAGACCGGATCGAGTTAAAATAACTGTCTTGGATACCCCTGGAAAGCCGTTCGGCAGTTGGTGGAATGGCAAGAAAGCGTATAAGCCTCCTCGTCGAGTACTTAGGTACTATAGAGATGAGTTGGATCGCATGGAGGCGACTCAGGTAACCATAACTTAGGTAATTAAGTTTGTTTCAAAATTTTGAAATACCTTCATCACAATTTTTGTACTATATTATTTGCGCAGTTCACGTGGATGCCTTATACAACAGATCGTCTGCAAAGATTACCCGGCATCTGTATCGAAGGAGAGCCGGTTTGGCGGGCTCGATGCCCACTCCTCTGCATTAATGTCGTTGTCATGCACCTCCCGGACCGGGTGTTGCGACAGTTTAATAGATCGCAACATATTCCTGTCCCGCCGCCTTCGCCTATGACAATAGAGCGAGACATGCGAGGAGAAAAGGCGGAGCATGATTGGAGGGAGCATCATCATCAATATTTGCTGAGATGGGAGGATAGGCAGCGTAATATTGCCTTACAGCAAATAGGTGACCAAACAGCCACCGACGCCACCGAAGTATATTTACAGTGGTATAAGCGTGTCACCATAAGATATCTTTCTGCTCCCCCTAACAACTTCCCAAACATCGCGCGGTACGAGCCTAGAGGCCACGTGGAACGAGATTTGGTAAGTTGAATTCTTTATATTATATTACTTTTTAACATCCGGCGGTATGAGTCAATACTTAATTCTTATTTCTAATGTAACGACAGGCTCGTGGGTTGCATCTTATACAAACAATGGTGCAGGATCCATACCCGACTGATGCTGGTCCGGAAACTCAGGCTATATTTTCAAGTGCAGACCAATTAATTGGTGGTGTATTCAGTTCATATAACATTCTTCCACATTTATCGCCGGCACCAGAGCAGCAGTATGAGCCGACACCGGAGCCGCAGTATGAGCCGACACCGGAGCCGCAGCATGAACCGGCACCAGAGCCGCAGCATCACGGAGATCCAGCGCAGCAGGATCAGTGGTTTGGATCACCATACCGTCAGCAGCAACCCTGGCATACCGGATAAGCGCAACAACACTAGTCTTGGGGGTCAGGTTTTGCAGAACAGCCGTCTTGGGTGTCAGGTTTTGCGCAACAGCAGCAACCTTGGGGGTCAGGATTTGCGCAACAGCAGCAACCTTGGGGGTCAGGATTTGCGCAGCCATGGGGCCCAGGTTTTGTGCAACAGCAGCCGCATGAAACCGGAACAGGTTCTTCGCTACAACTGCCTAGTTGGGATACGGATTTATCGTCCTACGTACAGTTGTTGGGAGGCAGCACATATCCGACACCTGTCCCACATTCAGGATTTTCGGAACAACAGCCTGTCCAAGACGCTGCTGAAGACGAAACTGAAGTTGAAGCCGAAGCAGAAGAGCAGACGCCGCCGCCGCCGCCATCTACCCAAGAAACGGGTGGGTTCTCCAGTCATCCCAGGAGGCATAGGCTTATGTCAAGCCTCCTCGGATTTTATAAGGGAAAGGGAAAAGGAAAACGATAGTTATTTACATTTTACAATCATATAGGATTTTTTGGTATTATAAATTTGACGGATTCATTTTGTTATTATAAATTTGACCGTCGAGATAGAATTTACATTTTACAAACAGATAGGATTTTTTGTATTGTAAATTTGACGGATTTATTTTGTACACTACATTGATATAATAAAATTTTATTATTTTATTCAAAAAAAATTCCCTTTATTTATTTTTAAAAATTTTTTAATTTAAAATTCTATTATTATATAGGGGGCGGGTTCTAGGAACCCGCCCCTATACTGGGGTGGGGGTGGGGGTGGGGTGGGGATGGGGGCGCAAACCGTCCTATTTCTACAATTTTAATTCCAACCATCCTATTTTAATAATTTAAAATTTAAAACGTACTATTTCGAAAAAAAACCCAAATTGGGCCTGATCCAGCCTGTCAAAATAAGAAAAACAAAATAATGGGCCCACCTAATCCATCAAGGATCAAATATCACGTGAGCTGAGTCAACCCTGCCCTATGTGATATTGCATATCAGCCCTTCTAAATTTTCTTATTGCGTTATTCTCTCTTAACTTAGCATATATGGCAATGCACCATTGCCAATTGGTCTTTCCAAAATTTTGGGAGCTAGTCTTTTTTTGTTATATATTTTTAATCTAACATCTGCTTGGGATCAAACTTGCGACATCTCACATTAAGAAGGAAATTAATACCAATAGAGCTAAGCGCAATCAGTGATTTTGGGAGCAAACTAAAACGTGGCTAAAAACTAAAATATTTGTAAGGATGTGCAAATTTCTGCTTTATTTTAACTTATACAAAACTTTATCAATGAGTTAAAAAACTTTGTCAATCCTATGTTTATGCTCCGTTGCTCATCATAATTTAATGGGTAAATGCATCGCTGATACTAGGAATCGATGATATTGATGACTCTATGGTTTGTAAGAAACTTCCGTACATTTAGAAAAACTGCGTAGGGGAGGGTTATATGCAGTTCTAAAATTTTTAAAGGGCTCATAGGCAAAATAACGCTCTTAAAATATAAAAAGAGAACAATAAGGCAAGATAACGACTTGATAGTACCTGAACATCAAACTCTATGAAATCAATTGGAAACCGACCGGCCTGATTAAACGACAACACCGAGTTCTCCTCGATGGCCGTCAGCCTCCGATCCGACGATGTTAAAGCGTTCATCCCCTTCCCTCTATGGCCCACCACCATGAACCCGCTCGCAGCCTTCAACATCGACGTTCCTGCTATTCTCACCCATATTAATCACCTCCTTTCTCACGCAACAACAACAAATAACATAAACAAAAACTAGACAACAGAAAATTCTTCTACGTTTTAAAAGACCTGCACATTAATCCCCCCCCCCCCTCCCGATCCTAACGGTGTTATGTTCTTTATTCCATTACCGAGAGATATTTTGGAAATAAAAAATCATCAGAAACGGAAAAAGATAATTGCGGTTAAAGCAGGACAGCAAAGTGCAGGTTTTTCAAACTGGCGATAGTTTCTATAAAACATACCTTTCAAATGCGATGGGCAAGGATGGGCCTCTCTGATTTGGCCGAGGGAAGGGACCTCGGCGACGTTGACGGCCGTTAGAGCCATTGCCGTTAAGGTTGTGGGATTTAATTTGAATTGAGGGAGTGCTTGGGTTTGGGCTCTTTGGGGTTTATATAGGAGTTGAAGGTGAGGGAATATTCCGTTAAATGAACGTATATTTAATCCAATCCTATTCGATGCCACGTTTGATTATATTTTTTAAATGATCGGGCGTTGTTAACGTTGTTTAGAGTGAATTTAAAGCAATATACATTGGATGTGATGAGGCAATTACTAACATGAGGTGGAGAAGAAAGTGCCAAAAATAAGAAATATTATTCGTTTTTATGAGATGGTCTACTGGGTCGATTACCAGGTGAAAGCCGGATAGAAACAGTTTCTGCAATGTTTATGCAATCGTCATTTTCTTACCAATCATTAGCGCGATAGCACAACCTATCCAGTTTACATGGAGAAATATTACTCAAACGAAATGTAGTTAGTATGATTGAGAAAGGGACGCAGATCATATATTGGTTAAGAAGTTCGTTTTGGGTAAAGTTGTGCGCGTCAAAAAACAAGTCAACACCATAAACTTTTGACAGTGTTCACATTAGTCTGGCTTTTCTTTCAGGTAGATTTGGCAAGAGTTCGTCCCATTAACTAAATTGGAAGTCAACCTTTCGTTCACAATTATTTATATCCATATTTGTTTATCATCTAGCTTACGCTAGTGGCATAATTTCCTAGAGCTTCGTCAGGTTTTTTACCGGCCTCTACTTAACTCATATTTCAAATCATCTTTTTTGCCGTATTATCCTATATTGGGCTTCGTATGAATTAGATTCATGTCTCATATTTTCTTATATTTTAAGCTGTCAAAATGATTGATCCTAAGTACAAAACTTGATCCTAGTGTTCTCTTCTTTTGTGTATATTTAATGTTCTGTCATCGATCCTTTCTCGCCTTCGGAGTTTGAATCTTTTAAAGATAAAATAACCACTACTATTATAACGCCAACTCTTTTATAGCTCATCCATGTGTTATCTTTTTTTTTAAAACACAAGGAAAAAGTAGAGAGAAAATTGGCATTTATAATGAATTAGAGAATACTATGTCATCAATAATAAGACAAATCAGCAATAATAACAACCTCCCTCCAAGCTCATGGACTTTTCAAATTTAAACCAATTCGGCTTATAGCTTAGTTGTTACCAATTTTTTCTACGGTACGATTGGTAAGTTCGATTCGTGAAAGGGGGTTGATTTTAAAAAAAATTCAAATTTAAATTCAAACAAATGGAGCCCAAAGTTTATACTATAGAGCTTTTTATAACACCGATAAAAACATTTATCAAGCTAATATTTGATTTTTAAAAAAAGATACGGTGTTCAACAAAAATAGTTATGAGAATGGAAAAGAGAAAAAAAATACGGATAAAAATGAAAATAAACATAGCAGATGCAAATTACTAGTATCAATAACAAGCAAGGCATAGATGTTGTAACATGACCCTTAAGATCACATTTATCCTATCATCCTCATATAAATGAATAGAATAGTCAGAAAAGATGTAATTTTGTTCGGAATATAAACATAGTCACCCGGTTATTATCACAACTTATAAGTTTTGATGATATGACTTCAATTATTACCGGACATATACTAAATACAGATTGCTTAACAACCTAGCTTTCGATCTGGTGATACGTGTTAAGATATATACTATATTCGTTTAAATCTCATTATAACTTTGAGAGTTTAGCGGAGTAAAAATTGAGCAAAGCAAGGGAAAAAAAAAACTAGAATTATGGCAATTGGCACATGCTCATGGGCTGTGATTAAAAGAATCAATGTGTTAATGCAAACATGTAAAACCCTAATAAGTTGATTTCAAATTGATAAACGGTTGGATCTTATCCTTGGTGGGCCTCTCTCATATGCCCAAATCCGTTAAGGGCATGTTTGGTTGCAGGATCATGAAGAATTGGACCGTGGAATCCAAAGATTTGAGAGTATTTCATAATTTTGTGTTTGATTGTGGGATTTGGATTTGTAGGGTTCCTTTGTTTTTATGTGGGGCCCACCACAAAACAAGAATCCTTGAATCCTAAATTTTTTTGAGAATTTGTAAGGATTTGGCATTATTCATTGTACTCTTAGATTGGACTCGGATACTTTATTTATTTAATAATTCTCTTTTTGTCTGTCTCTCTAAAATTCTAAAATCCAAATCGTACCTTTTCGCATCAACCAAACAACGATTACAAGGATGTACAAATCTAATATTAGAAAGAGATTAATGGAGGAAAGAGGCCATAGGAGGGGATTTCCTTCTATGGCGTGGAAAAAATATAACCTCCGTCATTTTTTCCGACGATCGGCACCCATCATCATCATCGTTATCATCTAAGATATGCGTACACCAAATTTCACGTGATTCCACAACATTTTCACCGTTGATTTAGTGGGTTCAAAATTAACGGTTTACCGACAATAGAACTTTTTACATTGCTAAATCAACGGTGAAAAAGTTGTGGAATCACATGAAATTTTGGTGTACGCACATCTTAGATGATAACGATGAAGATGATGGAGGCCGATCGTCGGAAAAAATGGCGGAGGTTGTATTTTTTCCATGCCATAGGAGGAAATCCCCTCCTATGGCCTCTTTTCTCCATTATTCTCTATTAGAAATCCAATACCAACCAAACAACAAATTACCAATTTTTCAAACTTACAATTTTGGAATCCAAATTTCATAACCTTCCAACCGAAAAACCCCGAAGTTGCAAAGATAAATTCTTCTTGGCTCCTCTCACAAATCTAGGGTTTTAGGATTTTTGCTCGAAGCTCGTCATCAATTTGCTAGGGTTTTAGAGCAGCAGCCTCAAATGGAGAATTCAGCGGAGCTACAGCGATTCGTCGAGGTGAAAACCCTAATTCTCTTCCTCAATCTTTGCTTTGTTTCTCAATCTAATTAAACATTGCCTGCTCTTCAAGTTTTCATCAAAAGTGCGATTTTTTGGTAGAGAATAAAGGGGGTTCTTTTGATTAGAAAGAAGTTGAGTTTGGTGCCTTGGTTACTTTGTGGAAAAGTGATTGGTTTGGATGAAGGAAAGTTCATGGGTGTTTTGTGATTGATGATAGAGCATTGCAGAGATGTCGATGTTTTATTATAGTTAGTCACTCACACTGCAGGTTTTATATGCGAATTATTTTCGCCGAGAGTAGTTTCGGAGAGTTAGAGGTCAGTTTTGATTTTTAGGTGGACGTGATCTTAAATTAGTATCTAGGTGAAGAATTTGGTTCTCAGGGGGGGTGGGGGGGGATAAACATCTTTCTTAAATATTCCCGGCATCTGGTTCCATTTGTCAACAGATGGAGAGGGCGGAATTGTCTGTACTTTGTAAAATGGAAGCTAATAATTTGTAATTGTTATATTGCTTAGATTGGAATACTTGAAGAACCATCTAAAATATAGGAGGTTATAGATTAGATTTGTTGGAATAATGCTTTAGAAAGCAACTCTAATAAGAATTTATGTATGTCAGAGATCACATCCTAATGTTATGAAGTCTTCACATTTACCATGAACTAACAATGTGCTTAAACTTACAAATGAGATGGCTTAGAGGAGCAACATGGATTATTGTCTATCACACCGCATACAGTCAACCTTTTGGTTTATATTAGATTAATATTTGTTGCTTTCTAAATAGAGTTTATAACCTTGAGAATTGTGATTGTAAGTGCTAACATGAGCATTTCGTCGACTTAAAAGCATTAGTGCAGCAAATGGGCTTTCTGATGCCTTAAGGATAGATCATCATATTTACATTCATGAGGTTGTAGGTTATGCTTTCTGATGAGGCCCTTTTGTTTCTTTTAGCTAGAAAATTTTGCTTGCCACATCCAAAATCTTGGAGCTCTATGTTCAAATGGGCTCTGTGAAACCTGATGAAGCCATCTTTGTGTTTCAAATTTTCTTGCGCGTTTAACTTGGATGAGAGTATCCGATCAAGCTTCTGATGTGACTTGGATAAGTTATAAATCTTTGTTTATATGAACTGGGGTTTTTCCACAGTTAGGACGCTAAACCTTAGGCTAAAATCTTTCGCTCTCTCGCGATCAGGTAAAGTCTTTATGAATTGCTTCAAATAATTTATTTAGAAAATTTCTTCATAATAACTTGTTTGTAAAAGGGTAATAACCCATCATCAGTAAAATCATATATCTTAGTATATGGGCTTTTAACATAGGTTTACCACTTCTAGATTAACAAAGCAGCGAGCATTCCAGTAAAATGTCCTTTTTGGGATATATCCAACCAAACACCAAAATCTACAAAGCTCAACTATGATATCATGAGATATAATGGTGTCATCTTGGATTTAAATTACACAGTCACACCCTCAGCTCGATAACTGATGATACAAAATCAGCCAATTCTTCGACAGTTATTTTCGCAACTTTGTCATGGGCCATGGTCAATCATTTTATGGGAAATGACGGGGATAATCCTTGATGAAGATGATACATATGACGGTAATGATATCTAAGGTCTTAGCCAAGTTTGTGTTGTCAAAATATTTATCCAAGGATATGGCAACTGTATCAGAAGAATATTTATGGGGGATTTATGATTCCAGTAATTTTTGATGACGATGATAAAGATGACACATCCGTATCGGAGTCATATATACATCGGATTCTTTTGGATTTGTCGTGACTACTCGTGGAACTGTTTTTCGGCACATCCTATAACTTATATTATGTTTTAGATGTATAATACATGTATGCATGACTAAATCATCAACTGTCAATGCATCAATACCAACAATTTATTTGAATATTTAGTTTAATTTTGCTAATATAATAATTTTGTGTTATTATGTATATACATATTTATATGACGAAAACTTTGTGTATCCTAATGAATTGTATCCTTAAAAAAAAATTTGCAAATCCGTGGATCTGAATCGTATCGTATCCGGTATCCATATTATAATCCAAGCTCTACTTAGGTAAGCACCATTCTGTTATATGTTGTCACTCGAAATTGGTTTGCACCTGTGGCACTGGCAGCCTCCTATTGCTGGGCCTGATTTAACTGGTCCCTCATAATAAGCCTACTACCTGCCATTAAAAAATTGAATCTTAAGTGTTACCATTGAGAATTACTGTACTTAAACTTTAGTTTTTCCTTGATAAATAGAATCTGACTCTATTTTATGTACTATGTATGATGTTTAATGAAGCAAGAGAATCAGAAAGCCATGGTGAACCAGATGGTGGGGAAGCTGACGAGTCTGTGCTGGGACAGATGCATCACTAGCACTCAGCTCCAGCGAGACGAGCTGTCTCACCAACTGCGCGCCGCGTTGCGTTGACATGAGCATCATCATGATGAAGCGTTTCCAATCCATGCGCTAGTATGGTAGCTGTGCTAATTTTTTTGCCTGCCGTGAATTTTGGTGGTAACATCATTTACTATCAGAAATTTTGATTTATGCTCAATTGTTCTTATGTTCTGTTTTTGCTCTTGAGTGTACTTCATGTACAATGAAATTGATATATTGGTGATTTGATACGGTTGTTTATGTATTATGTACATTTTTTTTCCTTGGATGTTTGCTATTAGATTAGTATTTTATTGAGTGCCATATGGAAGAGTCTTAATCAAAATGCTATAATTGCTATTTTAACTTTTGAATTAGTTTGGTTCACATGTGTCAAAGGGATTGTGATATGTTCCTTTGATTTTTCAGTTGGCATGATGCATGGTTAGGTCCAAAATGATTTAATGATAAGATTGTAGGCTTCATTTTGCAACAAATATAGCAGTCACCTCAGCGTACATGTTTACAGATGCAAAATCATATCAGCAAAAAATCGAAGCATATGTTGTTGTACACAGTGGATGATCAATACGCGTGAATCAGAACTAATAAAAAAGATCAAACTTGTACAGATGCAAAATCATATCAGTAAAAAAATGAAGCATATATTGTTGTACACAGCGGATGATCAATAAGCGTGAATCGGAACTAATAAAAAAGATCAAACTTGTACAGAAGCAAAATCATATTAGCAAAAAATTGAAGCATATGTTGTTGTACGCAGCGGATGATCAATAAGCGTGAATCGGAACTAATGAAAAAGATCAAACGCAACAACTACGCAAAAGGAACAAGTAATAAAATAAAGACACAAGATATTATCTAAGATCGGTGTGTACTTACATCTAATCCTGCAAACTGACAACGGATTTTTGTCCTTTCGATCTCAGCCAAATACAAAATTCTCCCTATAAAAATCTCTCTCGGATTTAATTAGCCGCAGCCTTTTTTAAATTGCCGCTGCAGACTTCCAAAAATTCAAGGCTCTTGTGGATTAATGTGGATTGATTGCCGCATACTTCTCCAATGAGGGCTTTGGATTAATTCCACACCTTGGGCTTTGTAATTAAATTATACTAGAATTTATGCACGGGCGATAGTTTAAAAAATTTAAGAAAAGAAAAGAGAGAGATATTTTATTTATTTTTTAAAAAAAATGGGAGAGATGATAAGGTTATAGATAAACAATTAATTGTTTTTTTGGAGAGAGTATATATATATATATATATATATATATATATATATATATATATATATATATATATATATTGGGAGGGATGATATGGAAGGTTCTAGATAAACAATTAATTGTTTTTTAGGATTTAAGAGATAGAGATGATGATGTGGAGCGCTTAAGAGGTGGGATAAATGATGTGGAGGACTTGAGAGGTGAGAATTTTTCTCCTTTTTTCTTTTTTTCCAGAAAAAAGGAGTAGGGTGTGATGATGCTCCATATTGACGACCCATCAAGATCAAAGCACGTGGCAGACGACGTATCCCAGAACCTAGAAAAAAGGGCCGACCAGGCCATCCGGGTACCCGACCCGCAAGCTCTAGCTGGCTCTCCTCATAGCCCCCTTGATACTGGCCTCCTCGGCCTCTCAACTCGCCCCGAGCTGCCACCAGACCAAGACTCCTCGGCCCTCTTGTTCGTCTCCGAGCTCCCCAGCTGAGGCTATCTTCCTCGGTCCCCCCGACTGACCAACTCCACCACTCAGGCGTAATCGCCGCTCCGCAAACCTCGCCATGCGCAGATTCTCCGCCAGCAACATGTCACGTTCCACGCCATCACGATCCCCATTTATGGGCGATCCGCTCCTTACGCGGGCGTGACGTCGGGAGCGTAACTGCCGGCGAGATCCTCGTGCCTGCTGCTGCGTGCTGCCGCCGCTATAAAAACCCCTATTACAGAGGGGTCAAGTAAGCCATTTTTTTATACTTTTATGCCATTACACTGCTCGGATCTCATCACTAACTTGAGCGTCGGAGGGTCCTTGGTGGCACCAAACCACCCCGGGACTTCTTTGCAAGTACCCGGCGCCGAACTCCTCAAATCACCAATCTCCTCAAACCCATTGAGACCCACACGCAACAGGAGATCACCTTCAAAATCCATCGGGAGATCGACGGAAGACAACATCTGACGGAGACCTGAAAAGGACCTCCATCAGTTGGCGCCGTCTATGGGAATCGAAACTCCACAAAAAAAATAAAGTTGGCCTTCCGATCTCCATTCACATGGCAAGCGATCACCCTGAAAATCCAGATACCAGCCGCCGCCTCCCCCTCACCGGAGGCGTGGATGAACCTCCTCCGGCGACCGTCATCAACGCCCTTGCCGGCCGAATAGACCGGCTACATGGCCCCAGATCGCCGCTCCTCCACCTCCAGGAGACTCTGCCCTCGTTGGCACGGCTGACCGCCGGCAGGCTACGTCCCATGGCCACAGGTCTCACGGGCCGATACTCTCTGAGGCCCGCTGGGCGCCCCACGACTCCGCACCAAGACCCGCGGTAACAAGAACGCCGTGCCGTCCCCGGACAATCCACCACAAGGAATTACCATCGCCAAGCCGTACAGAGCGAATCAAGCAGCCCACTCTCGGCCTGACCCACAAAATAAATCGGAACGAGAATGGGGGGCTAAGGCAACTGCGCAGCTTCACTGCCCGGTTATCTTTAGCAGGCCTCCTACGGCCCCTCCAACGCTAAGGATCAAAGTCCTCCTTAAAGGCGGCCGAGCGGCTTCCCTGCTCGGCTATCCCTGACCGGTGGCTTCCCTACTCGCAACGCCAGGGATCAAAGCCCTCTCCAAGAGGCAACCGCGCAGCTTCATTGCCCGGTTATCCTTAGCATGCCTCCTATGGCTCCTCCAACGCTAAGGATCAAAGTCCTCCTTAGAGGCGGACGAGCGGCTTCCCTGCTCGGCTATCCCTGGCCGGTAGCTTCCCTACTCCCAACGCCAGGGATCAAAGCCCTCGCCAAGAGGCAACCGCGCAGCTTCACTGTCCGGTTATCCCTAGCAGGCCTCCTACGGCCCCTCCACCGCTAAAGATCTAAGCCCTCACTAAGAGGCAGCCCAGAAGCTACCCTACTCGGGTATCCCTGGCGGGTAGCTTCCCTACCGCAACGCCAGGGATCAGAAGTCCTCCCAGAGGCAGTCGAGCCCGAGGATCCCTCGCTCGGCTATCCCTGGCGGGTAGCTTCCCTACCGCAACGCAAGAGATCAGAAAGTCCTCCCAGAGGCAGTCGAGCCCGAGGATCCCTCGCTCGGCTATCCCTGACGGGTAGCTTCCCTACCGCAACGTCAGGGATCAGAAAGTCCTCCCAGAGGCAGTCGGGCCTGAGGATCCCTCGCTCGGCTATCCCTGGCGGGTAGCATCCCTACCGCAATGCCAGGGATCAGAAAGTCCTCTCAGAGGCAGTCGAGCCCGAGGATCCCTCGCTCGGCTATCCCTGGCGGGTAGCTTCCCTACCGCAACGCCACGGATCAGAAAGCCCTCCCAGAGGCAGTCGAACCCGAGGATCCCTCGCTCGGCTATCCTTCAGGACAAAAGCCCTCGCCAAAAGGCACCGGGCAGTAACCCTGTCCGGCCAAGGGTCCTTGGTAGGCTTCTTACAGCCCCTCCCGCGCTAAGGACCAAAGTCCTCCCAGAGGCAGTCGAGTCCTTGCTCTGCTATCCCTGGCTGGTAGCTTCCTACCACAACCGACAGGGAGCAAAGTCTTCGCCAAGAGGCACTGGGCAGTAACCCTGCTTGGTCCCCGTCCTGAAGGATCAAAAGCCATCGCAAGAGGAAACCGAGCCCGACCTTCGCTCGGTCATCTCCGGCTGGTAGCTGCCTACCCACGACGCCAGGGATCAAAGCCCTCACAAGAGGCATCCGAGCGGCTACCCCGCTCGGTCATCCAAGGCTGGTAGTTGCCTACCCACGACGCCAGAGATCAAAGCCCTTGCCAAGAGGCAACCGCGCAGCTTCACTGCCCGGTCATCCTTCGCAGGCCTCTCACGGCCCCTCCAACGTCAAGGATCAAGGCCCTCGCCAAGAGGTACCGAGCAGCTACCCTGCTCGGCCATCCTTCGCAGGCCTCTCACGGCCCCTCCAGCGTCAAGGATCAAAGCCCTCGCCCAGAGGCACCGAGCAGCTAACCTGCTCGGCCATCCTTCGCAGGCCTCAAACGGCCCCTCCAGTGCCAAGGATCAAAGCCCTCACCAAGGGGCAGCCCTACAGCTCCCCTGCTCGACTATCCCTGGCTGGTGTTCCCCTCCGGATCACGCGGCGGAGACGCGATGGGCGTCTTGCCTGAAGTTCGGGGCAGATGCTAATTGGAGCTATCCGTCCACCTCTCCGAAGATACCAAGTTAATTTATGGTACCATGTATCGAAGGTTTAAACGGATGCGGCCGATGTAGCGGACTTCGTCAGATTCCCCCTCGTTCGAGGGTTTTGATTGTGGGGACGCTCTTCCCTGCAGACGCAAGCCCCTGCAGTTAATTACGCTACCGCATCGCGGTAACAACTTTCTCCTTCTCCAGATGGTCACTTCGTGTCGTGGGTGTTTGTTTTGTTTGTGGTTGCCCGTGGATTGTATACGGAGACTAATTTATGTTGTCGCACGTAGAACGTGGATTAGTCCAAATCCGTATTTTCTTAGATTTGGGTTTTGGGGTTTTTGGTTTAAGGATACGTTAGCCTTATTTGAGACTAAGATAAACTTAAACATTTGTTAAGTACACGTTAGTCTAATTTGAGACTAAGATCGACTTAACGGGATCGTTTAGATCCAACAAGAGAGCATTTGGACTCTATTGTTTAGTTTAGAGACATTGCGGTCGATTACCAGTTTAAGGACATGGTGGTCCAACATTCCCATTTTGAGGACGAATATTAGTTTAAGGACATTTCAGTCCAACGTTCCCATTTTGGGGACGAATATTAGTTTAAGAACATTTCGGTCCATGAGTTTAAGGATCCTACAGTCCGTAGCAATATATGGTTGTCGGGACCCGTCACCTCTCTGACGACGTTGAAGGATTACAACGACAAATATCAGAGGAGTTCAGAGATATACCCTTGAACCGGGTGTAAATTGATTTGGGAGAGCAGTTGTGCTCAGTTCAATTTAAATTGAGGACTTATGGCCAGAATTGGGCTAAGTCCATTTGAAAATGTTCAACATTTTATTTATATTTGGCATGTTAGGCCTTTGTTTTGGGCTCTGCCCTTTTTAAACAATGCACAGCATTGGGCTTTTTAATTAAATGCACAACATTTATATTTGGCCTGTTAGGCCTTTTAATTGGGCTCTGCCCTTTCTTAATAATGCACAACATTTATTTTTCTAACAGTACGCCACGTGGCCTGTCAGGCGCTTTGCGCCAATTAAAGAGCGCAAGGCGCCAGCGCATGTGGAGGTGACACGTGTCACACTCTGCTCAGCGCAAGTTTGTTAGCCCAATGCACCGCGCCAGTGCGCTGCGCTAGTGCGCTGCTGACACGTGGCGCGCTCTGGTGAGTTGCGCCAGTCTAAGAGCGCAACGCTCTGTTTTTAGGAGCGCAAGGCGCAGATTGATACGTGGCGCTCTCTGGTGACTTGCGCCAGTCCAAGGAGCGCAACAACGCAAAGTAAGAGTGCAGGGCACTGTTCAGATCAGAGAATAAGTTCTTCTTGTTCCAAAGAGGTTCTACCTCAAGATTCAAGAACCAATGGTTCTTCAAAAGGCTGTGCCTTTATATAGATCAAAAGATCTAGGGGTGAAGTAAATTACTTCTTTTATCTTTTATGATTGGATCTTTTTCTTTTTTTTTGGTGCTGAAGATCTTGATCTTGTTCTTAGATCATTGATCATTTTAGAAAAAATTCTTCCTTTTTTAAAAGGTTTACCTTTTTTTCTCTTTGAGTTTTTTTCTCAAACTTTTTAGAGAAGCTCTGTATATCTGATACTTGGAGTCTAGGGGCCTTTATATAGGGCCAATTAGTTTGTTAGGTTAGTTACGGAGATCTTTCTCTGACTGATCTGGGGATATTTCCCCACCGTTGGATCTTTGATCCGAAGGCTTCTGTTTTACAGAAGACAATCTTCTTATTTTAATAAGATTGGAAAAATCTTTCTAGAATTTTAATTCTGATTAATTAAATAATTTATTATTTAAATTTTAGTACTGGCGCAGTTGGCGCAAGCGCACCTGCGCTGACACGTGTCGCGCAGCGCAACTGCGCTGACACGTGTCGCGCAGCGCAGAGCGCAAGTTATCTGAAGCGTTGCTTCCTTCATTTTATTTTTTAAAATTTAAATTTTAAAACAGAGCCTTGCTCTGATTGGGGTGCACTGCTTTGGGCGCAGCGCCCCTTACGCTGGCGTGTCTGCTTTTGACACGTGGCGCTCTGCGCGCAGCGCAAGAGATCTGAAGCGTTGCTTCACCTTTTGAATTTTGAAATTCAAATAGAGTTTTGCTCTGAAAGAGAGATTTTCTCCTTTATTATTATTATTATTTATTTATTTATTTTTTTTCATTTTATTATTATTATTTTATACGGAAGCGGGTTTTGAGCCAAAATTTTGGCGGGAACAAAATGCCCCCCACTACTTTGCCCACATAAGTATGTACGTGGGTGAAGTAGTGCAAAGTTATGCATGGTCACAGAATTGAGGGCTTAGGAGACAAGTTTAGGGTCCTTGTAGCCTAAGACTTTCCAACTTTATGAGCCGTGAGGGTCTCATAAAGACTTTTCTCCCTACGAGTCGAGAAGATCCCGCAGGAGTATTTTCTCCTTAGGGGTTGTGAGGACTCCTAAGTGTGTTTTCTCTTGAAAGTCGTAAGGATCTCACAAGAGAATTTTTCCCGCTTACAAGTTAGGAGGACTTGTAAGTGGTTGTTTCCCTCTTTGTCGATATTCGACTTCGGAGAGTGTGACCCGTGAATAGTATGCAAGAGTCCATTTTGGACTGACTTGCAGAGCCCCAGTGCTTAGGAAATAGGTTTTTTAATCCCCATTGCCTAAGGTTTTGCCTTACGAATCGAGACGAATCGAGAAGTTCTCGTAAGGATGTCCTAACGTCGCAGTTAACCTCTGCTCTTTATGACAAAGGTCCGTTAGGGTCTGTGGTACTAGGATTTTGTCCGTCGTACCGTTGCGTTGGCTGATATATTCCTCGATAGGTAACCTTGCTGTTCGAGTAGCCTTACGACTGTCATGTCTCTGATCCCTTCGGGGGCTGGACAAGACGTCTTCAAGCAATCCTCCTAGGCAGTTTGACCGTCGGAAGAGCAAGCGTTAGGAATTTTGCCATGCCGCTTTTTACTTGAGGTTAGGCTCATTTTGGAGAGCCCCGATGAGTCATAACCACTCCGCGCTGGTGTGGGATGATCTCCGATAGTCTTTCAGGTTTTATATGAGTTGCCATCAAGACCCTGAAGCTAGGAATTTGGCCTTCGCTTCGTTTGCTGGCACTGCGTCTGCTGTATCGAGACGAATGTCGCGGTTGTCTCTAGGTTGCATGTGAACTGTCGAGGTTTGGAACTAGGGATTTTGCCGTGGCTCCGTTGTTTGATTGTCGCGTCTGAGTCCTGTTGGAGGAAGGGCGCTGTAGTGACGTCTCGTCTGCTGTATCGAGATGAACGTCGAGGTGGTGACCACTCCGCGCTGATGTGGGATGATCTCCGATAGTCTTTCAGCTTTTATATGAGTTACTGTCAAGACCCTGAATCTAGGAATATTGCCTTTGCTTCGTTTTCTTTGGCATGTCCGAATCCTGTTGTAGGAAGGACGCTGTAGTGACGTCTCGTCTGCTGTATCGAGACGAACGTCGAGGTGGTGACCACTCCGCGCTGATGTGGGATGATCTCTGATTGTCTTTCAGGCTTTATATGAGTTGCCGTCAAGACCCTGAAGCTAGGAATTTGGCCTTCGCTTCGTTTGTTTTATCGTGTCCGAATCCTGTTGGAGGAAGGACGCTGTAGTGACATCTCGTCTGCTGTATCGAGACGTATGTCGAGGTGGTCTCTAGGTTGTCTGGGAACCATCGAGAGTTGGAACTAGCGATTTTGCCGTGGCTCCGTTTGTTTTGACCGTGAGGTCTTTTGTTGACGTTGTACCTGCATCATGCTGGACTGCGAAGGAACGCCGTTGTTGACATTGTGTCTGCTGTAGCGAGACGAATGCTGAGATGGAGTTGAGATTTTGCCGTCACTCTGCTTTGTTTTGACCGTGAGGTCTTTCGTTGACGTTGCATCTGCATCCTGCCGGACTGCAAAGGAACGCCGTTGTTGACATTGCGTCTGCTGTAACGAGACGAATGCTGAGGTGGAGTTGGGATTTTTCCGTCACTTCGCTTTGCTGACCATGGGGTCTTTTGTTGACGTTGCATCTGCATCCTGCTGGATTGCAAAGAAACGCCGTTGTTGACATTGCGTCTGCTGTAACGAGACGAATGCTGAGGTGGAGCTGGGATTTTGCCGTCATTCCGCTTTGTTTCGACCATGGGGTCTTTTGTTGACGTTGGATCTGCATCTTGTTGGAGTGAGGAGAAATGTCGTTGGTGATCTCTAAGTTGTCGATGTTGATGTCGAGACCCTGAAGCTAAGGATCTTCATTTGCTTCGTTTGTTGACATTGTGTCTGCAATATTGCGACAAATGTCGAGGTTGTCTCTAGATTGTCTATGAATCGTCAAGATTTGGCTTCGCTTTCTGGTGGAGCCTGTTGGGAAGGTATGGTTCCCTCTTTGTTTGTGCCCCTGGATTGTATACAGGGATCGATGTGATCTCATCTTTAGGGCATAAATTTCATTTTTTTTTATTTCTTTCCGCGATGCTTTATCATTTCAGCTTTAATATCGCGAAGGTCGCGATTGCCCAATCATTTCGGCTATCTTTCGCGGTGCCCAATCATTTCGGCTATTTATTTCATTTTTACTCGCTGCTTTTTATTGCGAATTGCCCAATCATTTCAGCTATTTCGCATGCATACATTTATACTTGCTGATTTTGTCGCAAGTTGCCCCATCATTTCGGCTATTTCATATGCATGTGTGACTTGCTGGCTTTTCGCTGCAAGCTTGGGATTAGACACCGATTTCAGCATCAGCACCGCTACAACTGGAATATTGTCAGGAGTGAATCATCATTTGCCTCTGTCGATATCGAACAAAGGTGGCTTAGCGAACATGGTTAGGATCCTGTCGACTAAGGCTTTTGACCTCATGAGCCGTAAGGGTCTCACAAACGTATTTCTCCCTACAAGTCGTGAGGATCTCGTAGGTGTATTTTCTCCTTAGGAATCGTGAGGATTCCTAAGTGCATGGCTTCTTGTAAGTCGTAAGGATCTTACAAGAGAGTTTTCTCCTTATAAGTCGAGAGGACTTACAAGGGTTGTTCACCATATGGACATATCCCTAGTCACGGATGGGACTGGGTTAGGGAAATATTTATTCGCGCCAGTGGATTGTATATAAGGGTCAGCACTGAGCCGCTTGTAGGGCAATATCGGAGGTTGTGGGGGTTGCTTAAGAACATGTTCAGCTCTCTGTAACTTAATACTTTCAAATCTTACGAGCCGTGAGGGTCCCATAAGAGAGTTCTCCTTACGAGTCGTGAGGACCCCGCAAGTGTAATTTCTTCTTAGGAATCGTGAGGATCCCTAAGTGTATTGTTCCCTTGTGAGTCGTAAGGATCTCACGCGGGTGGTTTCTCCTCACAAGGTCGAGAGGACCCTGCAAGTGTCTTTTAACGAGGTTGCGCCCTTTCGGGTTTTCACGAACACTCGCCGGTAGCCTTGCTGTTTTTACTCACGGAGCCCTTTCGGGTTTTCATCTGTGCCCATTTTGCTTATGGACATACCGTTTTTATTATTTTTTTATTCTTCTTTTTTTATATATCGGCTTTGGGATGTTGCAATCCACCGTAGTTTATCGACATCTCGGTCAACAGCTAGTTTTAGGATGTAGTGGTCTGTTATTAGTAAGGACGTTTCGGTCCGTTGTTGAAGAAGGCCGGCTACTATTTATAGAGTTTGGGCTTAGGAAGATAGCGAGCAGACATAGTCATCGTCATCTATCATTGACCTAGGCTGTGACTCATTAAGCATAGTATTTCTTTAGGAAGCGACCGTTTATTGGCTTGAAAGGCCTTTCACCGTGCATATCCATGAGTAGATAGGCTCCACCCTGGTAGACCTTGTCTATGATGTACGGGCCTTCATAGTTCGGCTCGAATTTTCCCCGCTTGACGCGATTGGGGATCATAGGTCTTTTGACCACTCGCACGAGTTCGCCTTGGCGGAATGTCCTCGGCCTGGTCAATATTTCATATGAGCGCGTCATCTTTGCTTTATAAGCCTCCAGATTTTTTTGCGCTATGAGGCGGGTTTCATTAAGGGCATCAAGCTCCTCAAGCCGAAGGTAAGCATTTTCTTCGTCCGTCAGCTCGTAGTGGACTGCTACTCGTAGAGAGGGTAATTCTATTTCGAGGGGGAGTACTGCTTCTGTACCGAATACCAACGCGTACGACGTTGTGTTCGTGGCTGTCTTGAAAGTAGTTTGATACGCCCAGAGAGCTTCTTGCAGTCTTTCGTGCCAGTCCTTCTTATTTCGGGACACCGTCTTCTTCACGATCTTCGTCAAGGTCTTGTTGAAAGCCTCAGCTAGACCGTTAGCTCGGGGATTATAAATTGAGGAATATCTCCAGTCTATGTTGTGTTGTTGCGCGAAGCGGCTGATCTTGTGGCTTCTGTAGGCTGGTCCGTTATCGGAGATGATCTGTCGCGGAGTTCCAAACCGATAAATGACGTGCGTTTTAAAGAAATGGAGGATATTCTCCGTCTTCACTTCCCTCAGCGGTACTGCTTCTTCCCATTTGGAGAAGTAGTCAGTCGTCGCCAAAATGAATCGATGTCCCCTGGACGATGTTGGTTCGATGGGGCCGATTACATCAGTCCCCCACATTTCGAACGGCTTGCTAGCTACTGTTGGATGTAGAGGATTTGGGTGCTGATGGATAAAGTCCCCATGAATCTGGCATCAGTGGCATTGCTTCGCATATTCGAGGCAGTCCTGAATCATCGTGGGCTAATAGTAGCCCATCCGTTTAATCTTCAACTTCATCTTCGGTCCGGCTTGGTGAGAACCGCAGAGTCCTTCGTGAACTTCCTGAACGACTCTTTTTGCCTCTTCAGGTCCCAGACATCTCAACCACAGAGAATCAAACGACCTCTTGTACAGAGTATCATTGACGAAGGCGAAAGACAGAGCTCGTTTCATAAGCTGATGTCTTGAGGACGCATCTTCAGGTGTTTGACTGGATTTGAAGTAGTCTATAAAGGTTTCTCTCCAATCCTCAGCCTTTTCCTGGTCTTTTATTTCCATAACCATTTGCATAGTCGCTCCCTTTTCTTCGGATGATTCCGGAGATATTTCTGCTGGGGCAGGCACCCGACGGCTTTGTACCATGATTCTTACGTCATCGAGGTTCTCGTCGGCCAGTTCTTTAGCGAGCTTAGCTAGTGCATCTGCTTTGCTATTTTCCGCGCGCAGTATGCTTTCCAGCATATAAGAGGGGATTTGAGTCAGCAATTGCTGTACTCTCTCACCATACTTTACCAGTTCGGGTTTGCACGTTTGGTAATCGCCATTTACTTGACTGACGACCAGTTGAGAATCTCCATATATGAGGAGGTTTTCAATTCCCATGTCGATGTCGATCTCGAGGCCTGCTATCAAAGCTTCGTATTCGGCTTCATTGTTCGTCCTCGGCTCTGTTAAGGAGAAAGCAAAGCGCATTATACCTCCTCGTGGAGTTACGAAGATGAGGCCTACCCCCGATTTGATTATAGGGGTGCTTTGTTTGCGCTTCTTCATGGAAGATGCTCCATCAAAATAGAGTTCCCATCGGGTATTACTACCGTCGACCGCATCAAACGCATGTTCGTCTGGCAGCTCGCAATTCAGAGGAGAATCGGCAGGTATCAGATGCTCAGCGAGGAAGTCGGCGATGGCCTGGCCTTTCACTGCCTTAAGAGGCTGATAGGTTATCGAAAACTCCATTAAGAGCAAGGCCCATTTAGCGAGCCGACCTGTCAGTATAGCCTTTGACATCAAATATTTGAGAGGGTCTACCTTCGATATGAGACGGACTTCATGTGCCAATGCATAGTGCCTGAGTTTTGTTATCGCGAAGATCAACGCCAGACAGTGTTTTTCGATGGGGGAGTAGTTGCTTTCTGCCCCCAGGAGAACTCGACTTAAGTAATAAAGAGCTCTTTCTTTCCCTTGGCCGTTCTCTTGTGCCCATAATGCGCCTAAGAAACCTTCGAGGGCTGTTGTATAAAGAATGAGAGGCTTTCCCTTGACCGGAGCAGCCAACACTGGCGGATTCTGCAGGTATTGCTTGACTTCGTCTAGCGTGCTCTGGCATTTGTGATCCCAGACGAAAGGGGTTCCCTTCTTCATCAGGTGACTGTAAGGGCGGCACTTGCCTAAAAGGTTGGCTATAAATCGCCGGATGTACGCGAGCTTCCCTTGGAGAGACCGCAATCGCTTGAGAGTCCTTGGCGGAGGCATTTCCATGATCGCCTTGATCTTTGACGGATCTATCTCGATACTTCGGTGTTGGATGATGAATCCTAGGAATTTGCCCGAGGAAACTTCGAATGCGCACTTGAGAGGGTTCATCTTCAATTTGTATTGTCGAAGGCGTTGAAATACGGTCTTCAGATGCTCTAAATGCTTCTCGTATGATTTGCTCTTAACCACAAGGTCGTCGATATAGCATTCGACGATTTCATGTATAAGGTCATCGAAGATCTTTGTCATGGCCCTTTGATAGGTGGCACCGGCGTTCTTTAGACCGAAGGGCATCACCTTATAGCAGAATATACCCAAAGGGGTCCGAAAAGCGGTGTGCTTCTGGTCTTCGGGATGCATTTTTATCTGATTATATCCTGATGAGCCGTCCATGAAGGAGAAAACCTCATGAGTGGACGTATTGTCTATCATCAGTTTAGTGACCGGTACTTGGAAATCGTCCTTCGGGCAGGCTTTATTGAGGTCTCGAAAGTCGACGCATATGCACACCGTCCCATTTTTCTTCATCACCGGGACGATGTTGGCGATCCAATCGGGATACTGAACTTCCTGGATAAACCCAGAGTCGATCAGCGTCTTGACTTCGGCGTTAATGCTCATCTCAAGCTCGAGCCGCATTTTTCTCGGTGCTTGTTTGATTGGCTTAACGTCCGGGGATATCGCTAATTTATGCACAGAAATTTCTGGATCTAGTCCTGGCGTCTCGGAATAGTTCCATGCGAAGCAATCTTTATGCTGCATAAGCACGTCTTTTAATGAAGCCACCCTTCCTTCAGACAACAGCTCGCTAACGAATGTCGGTCGCGGGTCGTTAGCCGTCCCCAACTCAATTTTCTTGAGGTTATCTGCAGTGGTATGTATTCCATCTTCCAGGTCTTTCGGCGCTGGTGGAAATTCTGAGATCACCTCGTCATCGCTGTTTTCGAAGCACCAGGGAAGGTCATCCATACCCTCAGGATCTTCTTTTGATATTTTTATCATATGACAAGTATGAGCCCGCTTCCAAGACCGATGTGGATCTGGTTCTGCTCTCGTGGCTTTGGGTTCATGCTTCTGCGGCGGAGTTATCCTCCAACTGTCAGATAGAGCGAACTTGCCGAGCTGATACTGATCTTCGACCCAGTTCTTGAAGGTGAAGCAATCTTCGAGAGGATGTCCTATTGCTCGGTGATAAGAGCAATAATCTGGGCGAGAGACCTCGCCTGCTTGCTCGGGGTGTTTAGACTCCGGCAGTGTAATCATTTGATGCCTTATGGCGAGATCAGGTATCTTCTTTGTCTTATCTTGAGGAAAAGAGTACGCTCGACTCATCTTTTTCATAAGAGACAAATCTGGACCGCTCGATTCCCGCTCGTGTGACTTATTGGTCCCGCTTTGTCGTTGCTGAATGCCTTTTCCTCTTTTTGACTTGTTTCTGCCTCTGCGTCGGGCCTTTTTTACAACAGGTTGACAGGGAGGGGCATTTTCATTTTTCGCTGCCTGCTGGAGAAGGCGTTGCGTCCTGTCTTTCTCGTAGATGGCCATTTCGCGGTTATGGTCGTCTCAAACTTTTTGACCAGCTTCCCTTATAAGCTTGTCCATTTGTTCTTCGAACGACGGACTGGGCATTTTTACGTCGGGGACTTTTTCTGGCTCAGGGTTAGCGTCTTCCCATTGAGCATCCCCTTCTTCATTAAAGTCATGTACGACATAGCAGTCGCGGAGTAGCTCCCGTCTCTTGGATCGAATGTATCCAAGTCCGATCGCTTCCATTCTCCCGTTGGGCAACTTGCGTTGAGTTCCGGGAACGTTCCAGACCCTGTCATAGAATTTAGCTTTTCGAGCAGTCTGTTTGAAGAGTAGCCCTTGGCGCTTCAACATCCTTTTCAAGCCTTCTGTATAATATCTAGGCAGACGGATGGGCTGAAGCCTGTCAAGCGTAGGATCCGCACCGTGCCAGATTTCTTTCTCCACTTTAGTTTCCTCGGAGCGGTAGAATAGGATCACCTTTTCGCCTTCTCTTCTGGGAGGGACATAGAACGTCTGCAGTTCTTCCACACTGTAGGTATCAAGCGCGTCCAGTTCTTTATGATGTTTGGGTGGAACCCAGGCAACTTGCAAACTTTGCTCTTCATCAGCGATTGTTCGTATTGGAAGCCGAGCAGAGAATATAGCATGGACCTCATCTTCTGAGTCGCTGCCAAAGATTAACATAGGAGCGGACGGTCCTAGCTTGTTGTACTGGGGTGGGCCTGAATAAATCATCTCTTCCTGTTCCTCAGTATCATTCCCGAAGACAGGGACGGTGGTGATAGCTTTGTTCTCCGGTTTATGACATCTCTCCGTGTCTTCGAAATCTGGCAAGAAATATTTTGCATCTTCGTACTTCCGGACTTCGTTTACGGAGAATGGATTCAGCTCTCCCATCACGGTTCAAGGCCGTCTTTAAAGTATTTCATACACTGATGTTGTGTAGAAGGGATGATGTTGTACTCGTGTAACCAAGGCCGGCCGAGCAAAGCGTTATAGCATGTCTTGGCTTCAATGACATGAAATTTAACGTCTGTGACAAGCAGCCCGAAGCGTAATGTCAATATCACAGATCCGAGACTCCGCGATGATTGGGAGTCAAAACCAGAGATGGTGATTTTATCACGAGCGAGATGCTGGACGCTCATGCAGATTTCCTTCAACACTCGCACGTTGAGAAGATTAACGGAAGACCCATTGTCGACCAGGATTTTGCCTATCTTTATATCGTGGCAGTACCCTGAGACATAGAGGGGACGGTTGTGTTCGCACGTCCCAAGGAGGAGGTCTTCGTCGCCGAAGGTGATATCGGCTGTGTATACTTCCTCCAGCTTGTCCTTCATCTTTTCTTCGGCGAGAAAAGCTTGGAATTGCTCTGGCTCCTGTAGCGCTTTGATCAATGAATCTCTTACTTCTTTTGATAGTAAGAGGGCATCGAGAATACTGAGTTGCGAGGGTAACTTCCTCAAGTGTGCCAGAACGTTGTAGTCCACCTTATTTTTCTTTGGCGGGTCCTTGGCGGTTAGCTCTTCCATGACTTGGTCATCTAGAGCGATATCCTCAGAGACCTTTTCTTTTCCCTTATCTTTTTTACTTGAGGGTCCGAGATTCTTTTCGGGTAGCGTACGATTACGCAGCCGGATGTTTTCGCAGGCCTTCGGCTCTTCCTCTTTTCCCGAGGTGGACTCTTTAAAGAGAGGGCTAAGAGCCATTTCCTCGTCAGAGTCGCTCCCGAATGTGAGAATTTGCGCTTCCCCGGCGTTAACCATGCGACAATCACCGGTAGTTCTTCTAAGCTCCCCGGTCGTACTTTTCCTCTCCCGACGAGTTTTGCGCTTCTCCCGCTTAAAATGTTGCTGGTGAACAACATACCCCTGCCACCATCTATTGAAAGCTTTGCACTCTTCGGTGGGGTGCGAAATCTTTCGATGATATAAGCAGTAGGAAGGGTGCATTTCTGCTTTGCCGGCAATGTTTCCTTCAGAGGGTGGTAGCTTCATCCCCATTGATATGGCTTTAGCAATCCTTTTCCTCGTCTTGAACTTGCTTTTATTTGCGGTGGATGTACTTTGATCCGGCGGGAGTGTCTCAACTCTTTTGTCTAGTCACTGACGTTCAGATTTTTCAAATATGGCCATCTCACGCTCCCGATTGGCTTTACTTTCCAGACGAATCTCATTCAGGAAGGCGTCGATCATTTCATCTGACGGCCATAGCAGTTCCGGTTTGGGACCTGCCCCCGGTCTCTCTGTGCAAGGAGCTTCTTCATTGTCTAGCGATGAATGAAAGATCACATGGAAGCTTGCTACGTAATCCTCAGATCCATCTGACTAGCTCTCTTCATCATCTTCATCCTCAAGGACGTGGCTGAGAAACTCTTGGAGCGTGATTGGGGTTCGCGCTTTCTGGTTGTACTCTTCCAGCGCGTCAATCTGTTTCTGTAGGTCCGTGCGTTTGTCGCCAGGCTTCACGGGCTTTTTGGATTTCTTCTTCTTTTTCGAAGATCTTGACGGCTGGATGTGAACACTTTGGCTATCCCCACCAATCTTTGGAGTTGGGCGCGGTTTCAGCATCCCTTCGATGATCTGGGGTTCCAGTGGGTTTTTCCACCTGATCGCCGGACATGTTTGGAGATCATTCAACATCCTTTAGGTTTGGCTGAAAGAACGACCTCCCATGAGGCTTCTTTAACAAGGGAGCACGTTACCCCCGGCATATTCACCTTTTTAGGGGTATGAGATTGCGGCGGGTTCACCTTCCATTTTTCGGATAACGCGAACTTGCCTTGTTGGTATTGGTCTTCAATCCAGTTTTTGAAGACGTAGCAATCTTCGATCGGATGACTCAATACTCGGTGGTAGGGGCAATAATTGGGATCATTGAGGTCGTTTGGCTGCAACGGATGTTTTGAATCTGGCAGATTGATGAGTCTGTTGCGCACTGCCAGCTCGAACAATCTTCTTGTTTTATCTTGAGGAAACGAGTAAGGACGTCCTAGCCTCTCCTCGAGGGATAGGCGTTGACGCATATTGTTTTGACGGACAACCGGCTTCAAGTTGCTCGGCTATTGTTGAGCATTGGCGACGACGATCGCTTTTCCTTTCCCCTTCTCATTTCGAGAGTCCGGCTTTGGAGGAGACGGTCTATGGCCCATCTGGTCCATTTGGGCTAATTTGTCAATCAAGGCCTGGAATGTGGTTGGTTTAAAAAACATCATGAACTGTGAAATAGTTGCATGAGGATCTAGGGTGCCCACGAACATGCCCACCGCTGGCGCTTCTTCAATGCGTTGTTCGCATTTTGACCACAAGTTCCGCCATCGGATTGCATATTGAACCCAAGTTTCTCCCGGCTTTACTCTTGCATTGATCAAAGCTGTTATTGGAGTACGCTCGCTGGCGGTTGCGAAACGCTGAGTGAATAGCAACTCCATCTCTGCGAAAGCTTTGACGGAGTCGTTTGGAAGCTCGGAGCACCACTCAAACGCCATCTCCAATAAGCTGCCGACGAACTGGCGAAGCAGGAGCTTATCATCGCTGCCGGTGTTGCCACAAAGAGCCCTGAACTGGGCGACATGTTGATGGGGATTGCCTGTCCCCTTGTAGACATGGAATTTCGGGATCGTGTAGCCCGGCGGGTATTTTATCTGATCATGCCAGCTCGGATATGGTCGCCCTATTTTGACAACTTGACCGGCTGCCTCAGTTGCCTGGTAAACTCGTATTTGTTGAGCAATATAGTCATCCAGGGCAGCTTTGGAAATCGTCTCCTCCTTGGCTGTTGAAAGGGCCGGCGGTGGATTTGACGTTTCTCCTCTGTCATCTTCAAGGATAATCGAAGGATCTTCGGCTGGGGGATCTGGCTGGATCATCATCCCGACCATGTCTTGAAATAGGAGAGCCATCTGCTTTATATTGGCCGCTTGCTCTGCAGTCTCCTTGTTCTTCTTTTCAAGCATTCTACGAAGGAATTCAGTATCGGTTTCGTGTTCGCGACGCTTCTCCGATGACGCCTCCGGGCTTTCTTTTGGTCCGGTGAGCGCGGCCATTGCAGTCAGCATCTCCTGGAGCTTCTGCTGCTGCTCCTGGGCTCTTGTGATGGATCGGGTGAGTGGTCGGTGGCCCGTTGAAGCGTGGCTATCCTCCTTCCCAGACGCCATGTAAACGGTATGGACAACCATGCCCCCAGACTTAGGGCGTTTGGGTTCAGTGTTTTTGGCTTTTGTCGTCGGCACAGGGATCTTCTCCGGCATTCTTTTCTCAGGAGCGGTTGAAGTTGAGGGAGCCGTTGAGGTGGGCATCTAGACAACTTTTCGTGGCTTAGCAGGATGACTGACTTCCTGTTGGACCTTTAGCTTCTTGTGCTGGCGGGAGAAATTTGGATCGATCACCGAGTCTCGGGCCTGCCGCCAGACTTTATAGATTTTGGAGGACAGCCGTTGAGGGGATTGGGGCTGTTCTGGCTTTGCTTCTACAACCTTTTCCAGCGGAGGGGGAGACCTCTTCAGTACAGCGGTAGGAGAATTCCTACGTACTTTATTTAGTAGTTCAAAGCTGTTCCCAGTCGGAACAGCAGCATTAACTTCCGTCGTCAGGGCTGATGGAGTTAACCCAGAAGGGGAACTACCTCCGGACTTCCTTACTCGGCGCTAGTGGCGACGTCGAACATGTCGAGTTGTGGGAATTGGCTCGGTGACGGGGACGGCCTTGTCTTGCCCCCTGTTCAGGTGAGGGGTTGTAGCCGGTGTCAGCCTATTAAAGACTGATGTCTTTTGAGCAGCAGGAGCGGGAGTAGGAGTTGGGACGGTCAGTCTTGCGAAGACCGACCTCTTAGTAGGAGAAGCCGCCTTGACGACTTCAGGAGCAGGTTTGGCTACTCTCTTTTGAATAACCTTCTTTGGGACCACAAGCTTCATCGTGGGCCCGCAGGAGTTTTAGCCTAGTCTGGAGAAGACCGAGGCATTGGTGTTGGGCGACCCGTTGAGAGGGGCCGCAGCAGCTGTAAGTCGATCGAAGACCGACTTCCTAGGACCTTCCGGTACGGACACTGGGGCCGTGAAGCTCATTGGTGGTAGCATGGTCCCGAAAAATAGTCCAGTAGTAGTCTGGGTGATTTGTTCCACCGGCATCGTGAATAGTAATGCCGCCTGAGGTCCATAGGCTACACCTCCAAGTGAGGCGGAGCGTCGGTTGCAGTTGCAGTTGGAGCAGTTCGAGCAGTTGAACGCCATTGCTATTTGCTTTCTACGCCAAGCAAGAGACCAAATCTTAGTGATTTGAAACCCGAGGGCAACCATTAACAAACCGCGATTCGTTCGCGAATACGACACACGAAGTGTGGAGTGGAAAGAGGAAAAGGTCCCATCGGGCGTGCCAGAATCTGTTCCCCTCCGGATCACGCGGCGGAGACACGATGGGCGTCTTTCCTGAAATTCGGGGCAGATGCTAATTGGAGTTATCCCTCCACCTCTCCGAAGATGCCAAGTTGATTTATGACACCATGTATCGAAGGTTTAAACGGATGCGGCCGATGTAGCGGACTTCGTCAGATTCCCCCTCGTTCGAAGGGTTTTTGATTGTGGGGATGCTCTTCCCTGCAGGCGTAAGCCCCTGCAGTTAATTACGCTACCGCATCGCGGTAACAACTTTCTCCTTCTCCAGATGGTCACTTCGTGTCGTGAGTGTTTGTTTTGTTTGTGGTTGCCCGTGGATTGTATACGGAGACTAATTTATGTTGTCGCACGTAGGACGTGGATTAGTCCAAATCCGTATTTTCTTAGATTTGGGTTTTGGGGTTTTTGGTTTAAGGATACGTTAGCCTTATTTGAGACTAAGATCAACTTAAACGTTTGTTAAGGACACGTTAGTCTAATTTGAGACTAAGATCGACTTAACGGGATCGTTTAGATCCAACAAGAGAGCATTTGGACTCTATTGTTTAGTTTAGAGACATTGCGGTCGATTACCAGTTTAAAGACATGGTGGTCCAACATTCCCATTTTGAGGACGAATATTAGTTTAAGGACATTTCGGTCCAACGTTCCCATTTTGGGGACGAATATTAGTTTAAGGACATTTCGGTCCATGAGTTTAAGGACTCCACAGTACGTAGCAATATATGGTTGTCGGGACCCGTCACCTCTCTGATGACGTTGAAGGATTACAACGACAAATATCAGAGGAGTTCAGAGATGTACCCTTGAACCGGGTGTAAATTGATTTGGGAGAGTAGTTGTGCTCAGTTCAATTTAAATTGAGGACTTATGGCCAGAATTGGGCTAAGTCCATTTGAAAATGTTCAACATTTTATTTATATTTGGCCTGTTAGGCCATTGTTTTGGGCTCAGCCCTTTTTAAACAATGCACAACATTGGGCTTTTTAATTAAATGCACAACATTTATATTTGGCATGTTAGGCCTTTTAATTGAGCTCTGCCCTTTCTTAATAATGCACAGCATTTGTTTTTCTGACAGTATGCCACGTGGCCTGTCAGGCGCTTTGCGCCAATTAAAGAGCGCAAGGCGCTAGCGCATGTGGAGGTGACACGTGTCACGTTCTGCTGAGCGCAAGTCTGTTAGCGCAATGCACTGCGCCAGTGCGCTGCTGACACGTGGCGCGCTCTGGTGAGTTGCGCCAGTGCAAGAGCGCAGCGCTTTGTTTTTAGGAGCGCAAGGCGCAGATTGACACGTGGCGCTCTCTGGTGACTTGCGCCAGTCCAAGGAGCGCAACAGCGCAAATTAAGAGTGCAGGGCACTGTTCAGATCAGAGAACAAGTTCTTCTTGTTCCAAAGAGGTTCTACCTCAAGATTCAAGAACCAATGGTTCATCAAAAGGCTGTGCCTTTATATAGATCAAAAGATCTAGGGGTGAAGTAAATTACTTCTTTTATCTTTTATGATTGGATCTTTTTTAATCTTTTTCTTTTTTTTGGTGCTGAAGTTCTTGATCTTGTTCTTAGATCATTGATCTTTTTAGAAGAAATTCTTTTTTTTTTTTTAAAGGTTTACCTTTTTTTCTCTTTGAGTTTTTTTCTCAAACTTTTTAGAGGAGCTCTGTATATCTGAGACTTGGAGTCTATAGGCTTTTATATAGGGCCAATTAGTTTATTAGGTTAGTTACAGAGATCTTTCTTTGACTGATCTAGGGATATTTCCCCACCGTTGGATCTTTGATCCTAAGGCCTCTGTTTTACAGAAGACAATCTTCTTATTTTAATAAGATTGGAAAGATATTTCTAAAATTTTAATTATGATTAATTAAATAATTTATTATTTAAATTTTTGTGCTGGCGCAGTTAGCGCAAGCGCACCTGCGCTTGACACGTGTCGCGCAGCGCAACTGCGCTAGCGCACCTGCGCTGACACGTGTCGCGCAGCGCAGTGCGCAAGTTATCTGAAGCGTTGCTTTCTTCATTTTATTTTTTAAAATTTAAATTTTAAAACAGAGCCTTGCTCTGATTGGGGTGCGCTGCCTTGGGCACAGCGCCCCTTGCGCTGGCGTGTCTGCTTTTGACATGTGGCGTTCTGCGCTGCGCAAGAGATCTGAAGCGTTGCTTCACCTTTTGAATTTTGAAATTCAAACAGAGCTTTGCTCTGAAAGGGAGATTTTCTCCTTTATTATTATTTATTTATTTATTATTTATTTATTTTATTGTTATTATTTTATACGGAAGCGGATTTTGAGCCAAAATTTTGGCGGGAATAGCTGGTAGCTTCCCTACCCCACAACGCCAGGGATCAAGCCCTCATCATGAGGCTGCCGAGTTCCTCCCTGCTCGGCGCATCCTCAGCGGTCATCCTCCTGCCCATTAGATGCTGAGGATCTCAAGCCCTCATCGTGAGGCCGCCGAGTTCCTTCCTGCTCGATGCATCCCCAGCGGGCATCCTCCTGCCCATCAGACGCTGATGGTCTGAAGCCCTCATCACGAGGCCGTCGAGTTCCTTCATGCTTGGTGCATCCCTAGCGGGCATCCTCCTGCCTATCAGACACTGATGGTCTGAAGCCCTCATCGCGAGGCCACCGAGTTCCTTCCTGCTCGGCGCATCCCCAGCGGGCATCCTCCTGTCCATCAGATGCTGAGGATCTCAAGCCTTCATCGTGAGGCCGCTGAGTTCCTTTCTGCTCGGCGCATCCCCAGCGGGCATCCTCTTGCTCATCAGATGCTGATGGTCTGAAGCCCTCATCGCGAGGCCGCCGAGTTCCTTCCTGCTCGGAGCATCCCCAGCGGGCATCCTCTTGCCCATCAGACGCTGATGGTCTGAAGCCCTCATCGCGAGGACGCCGAGTTCCTTCCTGCTCGGCGCATTCCCAGCGGGCATCCTTCTGCCCATCAGATGTTGAGGATCTCAAGCCCTCATCGTGAGGCTGCCGAGTTCCTTCCTGCTCGGCGCATCCCCAGCGGGCATCCTATTGCCCATCAGACGCTGATGGTCTGAAGCCCTCATCGCGAGGCCGCCGAGTTTCTTCCTGCTCGGCGCATCCCCAGTAGGCGTCCTCCTGCCCATCAGACACTGAGGATCTGAAGCCCTCTTCGCGAGGCCGTCGAGCCCCTTCCTACTCGGCGCATCCCGGCGGGTAGCTTCCTACCCAGCAAAGACAAGGATCAAAGTCTCCCTTAGAGGCAGCCGAGCGGCTTCCCTGCTCGGCTATCCCTGGCCGGTAGCTTCCCTACCCACGACGCCAGGGATCAAAGCTCTCGCAAGAGGCATCTGAGCGGCTACCCCGCTCGGTCATCCCAGGCTGGCGGTTGCCTACCCACGACGCCAGAGATAAAAACCCTCGCCAGGGGGCAACCGTGCAGCTTCACTGCCCGGTTATCCTTAGCAGGCCTCCTACGGCCCCTCCAACGCTAAGGATCAAAGTCCTCCTTAAAGGCAGCCGAGCGGTTTTTCTGCTCGGCTATCCCCGGCCGGTAGCTTCCCTACCGCAACTCCAGGGATCAGAAAGCCCTCCCAGACTCGGCCATCCCTGGCCGGTAGCTTCCCTACTCGCAACGCCAGGGATCAAGGCCCTCGCCAAGATCAACCGAGCAGCTTCCCTGCTCGGTCATCCCCAACAGGCATCCTTCTGCTCAACAGACGCTGCGGGTTTGTAGCCCTCGTAACGAGGCCACTGAGCCCGTCACATGCACCGGATCTGAAGCCCCGACAAGAGACATCAGGTCTATCCAAGTCTGAGTGACCCCCCCTCGACTTTAGGGCCACGGAGATGCCTCCTTCTCAGAAAAGGCTTGACAGCCTGGGGACGCGTCGCGACGAAATCTTAGGAGGGAGCTCACCCCGGGCGGCCCGGTAGTCCACTCTTGACCCGACCCGCTAGCTGGTCAAGAAAAGAGTGGGGGGCTAATGATGATGCTCCATATTGACGACCCATCAAGATCAAGGCACGTGGCAGATGACGTATCCCAGAACCCAGAAGAAAGGGCCCACAGGGGCCGACCAGGCCATCCGGGTATCCGACCCGCAAGCTCTAGCTGGCTCTCCTCATAGCCCCTTTGATACTGGCCTCCTCGGCCTCTCAGCTCACCCCGAGATGCCACCGGACCAAGACTCCTCGGCCCTCTTGCTCGTCTACGAGCTCCCCAGCTGAGGCTATCTTCCTCAGTCCCTCCAACCGACCAACTCCACCCCTCAGGCGTAACCGCCGCTCCGCAAAGCTCGCCATGCGCAGATTCTCCGCCAGCAACATCCCACGTTCCACGCCATCACGATTCCCATTTATGGGAGATCCGCTCTTTACGCGGGCGTGACGTCGGGAGCGTAGCTGCCGGCGAGATCCTTGCGCCTGCTGCTGAGTGCTGCTGCCGCTATAAAAACCCCCATCACAGAGGGGTCAAGTAAGCCATTTTTTACACTTTTATGCCGTTACTCTGCTCGGATCTCATCACTAACTTGAGCGTCGGAGGGTCCTTGGTGGTACCAAACCACCCCGGGTCTTCTTTGCAGGTACTCGGTGCCGAACTCCTCAAATCACCAATCTCCTCAAACCCATTGAGACCCACACGCAACAGGAGATCACTTTTAAAATCCACCGGGAGATCGACGGAAGACAACATCTGACGGAGACCCGAAAAGGACCTCCATCAGGGTGTGTTGGAGATTTTGACAGAGCAAGAATGAAAAATTGGAAGCAAAAGTGATTCTGCGGATAATTTTTATTAGAGTAAAAAACAAAGCCTTTAAATAGGCATTACAAGCTAAACGTGACTTGAAAGCAGAGCAAATTCTTAGCCTAGAAAATCTCAACTGTTTAACTACTTCCATCGGCACATAATCTGCCTAGGAGATTTATTCAACTTGACTACTAACAGAATACTAACAGAAACATTCGAATTACTCTAACTTCAACACTCCCCCTTTATTCGAAAGTTGAAACTCCCAATTGTGTACTGAACTCTTCATGTTTAGCTTGTGGCAAACTCTTGGTTAATAAGTTTGCAATCTGTTCATTGGTTCCACTGTTATCCAACTGAATTTCTTCTTTAGCAATCAGCTCCCTTATAAAATGATGCTTGATTTCGATGTGTTTCGTCCTGCTGTGGTGCACCGGATTCTTTGCTAATATCACTGCTGACTTGTTATCACATTTCATACTAGTAGCTTTGATCTGTTCTTGCCCCAAGTCGCTTAGAATCCTCTTTAACCAAACTGCCTGACAACTTGCTGCAGCAGCTGCCACATACTCGGCCTCTGTCGAAGATAAAGCCACTGAGGCCTGTTTCTTCGAACTCCAGGATATGGCTGCAGTACCTAGGACGAAACAATTGCCGGATGTGCTTCTCCTATCTTCCACAGAACCGGCCTAGTCGCTGTCGGTGAAACCTTTTAGGCTGAAGTCATCAGTCTTGCAAAACCAAATACCATAACCTTTAGTTCCTGCCAAGTAGCGGAGAACTCTCTTGGCTGCTCCAAAATGATGGCTTGTTGGACTATGCATAAAACGAGATAAGACACCAACAAAATAAGCTACATTAGGTCGAGAATGAGTAAGATAAATTAGTCTTCCAACCAAACTTCTGTAGAGTCTTGCATCTGTCAATCTCGTACTGTCATCCGAACTCAATTTCTCATTTATATTCATTGGTGTCGCAACAGTCTTGCATCCTTGCATATTAAATTTCTGCAATGTGTCATCCACATATTTCCTCTGTGACATGAATATCCCTTTCTGAGTTTGAACGATCTCTAGCCCCAAAAAATATTATAACTCTCCTAAATCAGTCATCTCAAACATCTTTTTCATTGATGCTTGAAATTCATGTATAAGCTGCAAGGACGAGCTAGTATAGATCATATCATCTACGTAAAGACTTACTATGAGTAAGTCATTCGTACCTTGATTCTTTACATAGAGAGTTTGTTCGTGAAGGCTCCTTTCAAACCCATTCTTGAGGAAGAAATTGCCAATCTTACTGTACCAGGCATGTGGTGCTTGCTTGAGCCCGTAGAGAGCTTTCCGCAACCGAAGTACACTGTCTTCCTCTGTCTTGCTTTCGAAACCTGGTGGCTGACTTACATAGACCTCCTCCTTTAAATCGCCATTTAGAAATATGGATTTAACATCGAACTGAAAAATTTTCCATTGCTTTTGGGCTGCTACCGCCAAGATTATCCGCACGGTTTCAAAACGAGCCACCGGAGAGAATGTTTCTTCGTAGTCGATTCCTTGTTGCTGCGTGAAACCTATAACCACCAGCCTAGCTTTGTGTTTCTGAACACTTCCATCTGCCAAATACTTTGTCTTGAAGATCTATTTTAAACTTATAACATTTTTACCTTCTGGAAGATCGACCAACTCCCACGTTTGATTTCTTTGGATTGCTGACAGTTCTTCTCTCATTGTAAGTCTCCATTCTTTTCTTTCCATGGCTTCTTCCATAGTGATTGGGTCCCCAGCAAATAGAACCAGTGCTGAAGTTGCCTTCCCCTCAATCTCAAACCGAAGTCGAGGAACTCTCCCCCGCTCACTTCTACGTAGCTGAGCTGACTCTTTCGAAGAAGATTCTTTAGATGTTGAGACTGAGCTTGATTTATCCGGAGTTGAAGACTGTGAACCTTTCGAATCATCATTTTCGGGCTCGACTTGTTCAAGGGTACTTTGTTCTTCTTCAGTTTGAACATGAGGGATTTGGCTGTTGTCTTTGGCTTTCCAATCACAACTGGCCTGTTCGTCAAATACAACATTGCGACTAACAGTAATCTTTTTACTCAAGGGATCATATACTCGGTAAGCCTTTGATTTAGTGCAATAACCAATAAACACATGCTTTTATGATTTCCCATCTAGTTTATGTCGTCTTGTTGTAAGCAAGACATAACATATGCACCCGAACACTCGAAGATGACTTACGGAGGGTTTACTTCTGCTTCATGCTTCATACGGAGTTTGATTCCATACTGCTTTGGTCGGTGAGATGTTGAGAATATGAACAGCTGCTGCAACTCCTTCAGCCTAAAAAGAATCTGGTATTCCATTCTGTTTCAACATCGATCGAACCATTTCCACAACCGTCGATTCTTGCGTTCAGCCACACCGTTCTGTTCGGGAGTATACGGTGCTGTGAGCTGCCTTCTTATTCCTTGTTCATCACAGAAGGCATCGAAATCTTTTGAGGTAAACTCACCTCCACGATCAGTACGGAGCATTTTTACAACTTTCCCACTTTGTTTTTCCATAAGTGCCTTGAACTTCTTGAAGCACTTGAAGCTTTCTGATTTGTGCTTCAAGAAATATACCCAGCTCATCCTACTAAAATCATCAATAAATAGGAGAAAGTACTTACTGCCAGCTAATGATTCTGTTCTCATGGGACCACACAGATCGGCATGGATGAGCTCGAGAATATCTTCAGGTCTCTTTGGTTTTCCTATCAGAAATGATTGTTTTGCTTGCTTTCCAATCATGCACCCTTCGCAGACTTTCTCTAATGACTCGATGACAGAAAGATCATTCACCATTTGCTTGTTCTTTAGCAGCTGCAGTCCTTTAATGCTTAGATGGCCATATCGTTGATGCCATAGCTCGCTTTCCGCAAGAGTCTTGCTCACCATGGCTCTTTCTGTTCTTTCAGCAAAATCAAGAGCATACATACGATTTGATGACATACGAGCACAAGCAAGAATTTTACCAGTGATTTTGTGTTTCACCGTGCATTTAAAATCATCAAATGCCACTATGTAACCAGATTCATTCAATTGTCCAATGCTCAGCAAGTTGTGTGCTAAAAATGGAGCAAAATGAACATCCTTAATAAATTTTTTCTGGTTACATACTGAGATCTCAGCTATGCCCTTGCCTTTAATCTGTAGTTATTTATCATCTCCAAGCCGTACTTGTGATTTGACAGTCTCATCGAGCTCTTTGAATTTGGAGCGATCTTCGGTCATATGATTAGAGCAGCCGCTATCAATGTACCGGATATCATTCTTCTTCTTCTTTGTTGTTGCTACTGTCATAAATAGGAAGTTATCTTCCTTTTCTTCAGCATAATTTGCCTCTTCTGGTTTGGACCAACAATACCTATCAGAGTGCCCAAATTTATTACAGTATGAGCACTTGACAGTATTGTTTCTGCCTCGGCCCCTGCCTCTATGGCCTCCTCGACCTCTTCCTCTTCCATATTGATTTGAGGATTCAGACTCCCCCTTGGTCTGAAAGGCTATTTCTTTTTCTTTCCCATTAGATCGGTTGATTTGTGCCTCATGAGCTTGAAGTGATCCCATCAGTTCATCAAACGAGAAGGTGGACAGGTCCTTAGATTCTTCGATTGTAGTCACCACATGATCGAACTTGGATGGAAGACTCCTTAGAACCTTGGCAATGACTGTTTTGTCTGATATCTGATCTCCGTAGGATCTCATTTGCCCTACAACTGATGAAACTCTTGCCAGAAAATCTTGCACAAACTCGTTATTTTTCATGGAAGAAGTTTCAAAATCACGCCTTAGGGATTGCAACTTTACTGTTATTACCTTGGAGGAACCCTGATATTCAGTCTTGAGCGTGGTCCACGCTTGCTTGGCCGTGGTAGCTGCGGCTATCCTGGAAAAGATCGACTCATCCACTGCCTGCTGGATGAAGAAGAGAGCTTTGGCATCCCGTTTTAGATGCTCTTTGTTGCGAGTCTCGTCTTCTTTATTTTCTTCATATCCTGTTTCGACATAATCCCATAGATCTTGAGATCGAAACAGTGTCTTCATTTTGATGCTCCAAAATTCATATGAATCTCCTTTGAACAGCGGAATTTGTGGCTGTGAAGTACTGACACCGGTGTTGGCAGCCATGTTTGCGAGTGAAGCAGTCAAAGAAAATTCCCAGTTCTGAAAGAACCTGGCTCCGATACCACACTTGTTGGAGATTTTGACAGAGCAAGAATGAAAAATTGGAAGCAAAAGTGATTCTGCGGATAATTTTTATTAGAGTAAAAAACAAAGCCTTTAAATAGGCATTACAAGCTAAACGTGACTTGAAAGCAGAGCAAATTCTTAGCCTAGAAAATCTCAACTGTTTAACTACTTCCATCGGCACATAATCTGTCTAGGAGATTTATTCAACTTGACTACTAACGGAATACTAACAGAAACATTCGAATTACTCTAACTTCAACAGGGTGGACCTCTAACCAAGAGTATTTGCATTATATATAGAGATTTATGCATGTGCGTTGCATGCGTTTTAAAAAATTTGAGAAGGGAAGAAAGAAATGTGGAGGGTTCTAAAGTCTTATTTATTTATTTATTTTAAAAAAAGAGGAGAGATGGGGTGGAGGACTTGAGAGGTGAGAGAGATAATGTGGAGAGCTTGAGAGATGAGCATTTTTCCCATTTTTCTAGAAAAAAGGAGAAGGGTGGAACTCTAACCAAGGGGGTATATATATATATATATATATATATATATATATATATATATATCGGGATCCATCATCATCATCGTTATCATCTAAGATGTGTATACACCAAATTTCATGTGATTCCACTACCCTTTCACCGTTGAATTAGCAATGTAAAAAGTTCTATTGTCGGTAAACCATTAATTTTGCACCAACTAAATCAACGGTGAAAAATGGTATAATCACATGAAATTTGGTGTATCCATATCTTAGATGATAAAGATGGAGGTGATGTATACCAATCGTCGAAAAAAGTCATGGAGAGTGCATTTTTCCGACGCCATAGGAGGAAATCCCCTCCTATGGCACCTTTCCTCCATTAACCTTATATATATGAGAATAATGGAGGAAAGAGGCAGGGGATTTCCTCCTATGGCGATGAAAAAATACAACCTCCACTATTTTTTCCGACGATCGGCATCCATCATCATCATCGTTATTATCTAAGATATGCATTCACCAAATTTCATGTGATTCCACCATTTTTCACCGTTGAATTAGCAATGTAAAAACTTCTATTGTAAGTAAACCATTAATTTTGCATTAACTAAATCAGCGGTGAAAAAATGGTATAATCACATTAAATTTGGTGTATCCACATCTTAGATGATAAAGATGGAGGTGATGTATGTCGATCGTTGAAAAAAATCATGGAGGGTGCATTTTTTCGACGCCATAGGAGGAAATTCCCTCCTATGGCACTTTCCCCCCATTAATCTCTCTCTCTATATATATATATTGGGAGAGATGATATGGAAAGTTCTATATAAATAATTAATTGTTTTTTAGAAGAGAGATGACGTGGAGAGCTTGAGAGATGAGAGAGATGATGTGGAGGGCTTGAGATGAGGATTTTTCTCATTTTTTCTATTTTTGTAGAAAAAAGAAGAAGGGTGGACCTCTAACTAAGGATGTGTGTGTGTGTGTGTATTGAGAGAGATGATATGCAAGGTCTTAGATAAACAATTAATTGTTTTCTAGGAGAGAGAGATGACATGGAGGGTTTGAGAAGTGAGAAAGATGATGTTGAGGGCTTGAGAGGTAAGGATTTTTCTCATTTTTTCTATTTTTCTAGAAAAAATGAGAAGGGCGGATCTCTAACCAAGTATATATATATATAGAATTTATGCACGTGTTTAAAAAAATTTGAGAAGGAAAGAGAGAAATGTGGAGGGTTTTAGAGTATTATTTATTTATTTATTTTCAAAAAAAGGGAGGGATGAGGTGTAAAAGAATTTGAGAAGGGAAGAGAGAGAAATGTGGAGGGTTCTAGCGTTTTATTTATTTATTTATTTTTAAAAAAGAGGAGGGATGAGGTGGAGGACTTGAAAGGTGAGAGATATGATGTGGAGTGCTTGGAAGGTGAGGATTTTTCTTATTTTTTCTATTTTTCTAGGAAAAAGGAGAGGGTGGACCTCTAACCAATGGTATTTGCATAATATATAAAGAACACACACACACACACACTCTATTTCCTAAAAAAATAACTAATTGTTTATCTAGAACCTCCCATATCATCTCTTCTATATATATATATATATATATATATATATATATATATATATATATATATATAAGATAAACAATTAATTGTTTTTTAGGAGATAGAGAGAGAGTGTGTGTGTGATGATATGGGAGGTTCTAGATAAACAATTAATTGTTTTTAGGATATATATATATATATATATATATATATATATATATATATAGAGAGAGAGAGAGAGAGAGAGAGAGAGAGAGAGTGTGTGTGTGTGTCTCTCTCTCTATATATATATATATTGAGAGATGATATGGAAGGTTCAAGATAAACAATTAATTGTTATTTAGAAGAGAGGGATGACGCGGAGGGCTTGAGAGATGAGAGAGATGATGTAGAGCGCTTGAGAGGTGAAGATTTTTCTCATTTTTTTTATTTTTCTAGAAAGAAGAAGAAGGGTGGATATCTAACTAAAGGTATTTTCATTATATATAGAGACTAGAATTTGTGCACGTGTGTTGCACGTGTTAATTAAATAATTAATTATTTTTTGGAAGAAGGGAGAGAGAGATGATGTGAAGGGTTATATATATATATATATATGGGAGAGATGATATGGAGGGTTCTAGATAAATAATTAATTATTTTTTGGGAGGAGAGAGAGAGAGATGATGTGGAGGGCTTAAGAGATGAGAGAGATGATGTGGAGGTTAATTAAACAATTAATTATTTTTTGGAAGAAGGGAGAGAGAGATGATGTGACACTATTACAATAAGGGGTTGCCTCTACGGACCGTAGGGACATAAAATTCTCCCGTAAGTGCAAAGACCGCAGGTGCAAGTCTTCGTCCTGAACATGTCCCTACGGAGTATAATTGCCCCTACGTCTTAATCCGTAGGGACATTTATCCCTACGAATTAATCCGTAGGGCTTGATAAATATTTTAATTTATTGGTTTATAAAATAAAATACTTGACCTTACGGATTTATTCGTAGGGCTTGATTTGTGCCCCTACGGATAAATCCGTAGGTCCAGATAAATACCCCTACGGTTAAATTCGTAGGGGCAAGTTTTACCCCTATTACTGAGTCCATAGGGACAAAATATCAGGTATCCTGATATTTTATCTCTACGGCTAACTGTGTAGGGGCAAACATTGAACTTACGGATTAATCCGTAGGTGCAAAAGATGGCCCTACGGATTAATCCGTAGGGACAAAATATCAGTTTTTAAAAAAAAAAATGGTTTCCTGTTTTTTCCCCGCCCTGTGCATAATAATATATACATCATATAACCAATTACAGAAATATTCATAATCAATATCTCACGCATAATAGATAAAAGAAATAAACAAACAGAATATGGTATCAATCTAAATCATCATGAACAAGCAAACAACCACCAATATCGTCCAAAAAATATACAATATGTATCAGAGAAGTACATACATCCTCAAAAATATAAAAAATCTACCCTAGCTCGGTCCAGCTCCTCCACCTCTTATAAACGCCGTAAGCTGGCGCATCTGCTCCTCGGTGCAGTCTTGAATCGTCAAAAACTTGACTAATGAAGGAGCAGACTGTGCGGGTGTCTGAGCGGGCTGTGGAGCTGCAGGAGTGGTCTGCGCAACCGCAGCCGAAATAACTTGTCGCATCTGTTAAATTTTGTGTGTAATAAACGAGTGAGAACAGTGTATTAGATTTTAGTCGAGTTCGTATCATTATCAGGTTATTGTGAAACCCCAATCTAAGAAAACTTATGGACTTAGGCCTCGTTTGGGTATCTAGTTTGGAAAACCGTAGTTTATTTTAATTATATAGTTTTATGTAACTATGATTAATCAAAGCTAAGTCTACAACCAAATAAGCTCAGGCTACTAATATTGCATATGTTACCATCTATAATGTGATATAATATTTTGCTATTAAGTAGTATACGTACTATCTCCTTCAACTCCTCGACGGCGGTCTTCAAGGTGGCAACATCATGCCCCAGACGTCGCTCATGGGGTGTAGGGGAAGTAACCATCGGAGTGGAGTCCAATCTCATATGGGCCCTGCTAGGACTGTAATATTTCAGAAAATAAAATATTATTTTTGGGAATTTAAATAATTAAATAATAAATATTATGGATATTTTAAAAAGTATAGAGATTGGTTGTAAATGAAAGGGCGTGATTATATACCGATAAATTTGAAAATATTTGGAAAATTAATTTGAATTATTGATTTTGAAAGAAATTATGTGAATTGAGCATTTATAGATTTTTAAATAATTATTTGTTCTATGTTAATGCTAAACTTGATTAATATCTACTAATTATGTATTAATCTAGCTTATGTGCATGACATGTAACAAATCATGTTGCAAACTACTTGTTACATTTTTATTTTGAACCATGGCTTTGAAATATCCTTAAGTGCTTCGCTTCGCTTCGGTTTTAAAAGATAAAGGAAAAAGAAGAAAAGAAAAGAATTCATAAGTGAGGTGGGGACAAGTGAGCATGGCTAGTAAGAGTGAGAGAGGGGGGGGGGGGGGAGGAGGGAGCTTCTACACAAACCATGGCTCATCATATCTCTTCCTTCATCTCCTTCTTCATTCTTCTTCATCTCATTTTCCACCACCCTCCACCTTCTCTAGCACTTACAAACACTCTAAAAACTCAATTAAAACTTCATACTCCTTTCACAAAAATCACTCTAAACCCCATGGTGGAATCAAGATTGGACTTTGAGCACTTGGGATCATCTAGGATTTTTCCTTAATTGCTCCATGAAGTATATTCCACACTTCTAACTAGGTTATTAGTTTTCCTAACACCTTATGGTAATTTAGAGTTAATCTAGTGTAGAATTGTGGTGTTGGATATTTCAAGAAGAGGGTTAGGGAATATTTTGAATTGTGGAAGTGTATTGAGGTTTAGTAGAGGCCACCAACCCCTGTAGTACTAGATTTATGGACTAAACTTGAGACCTAAACCATAAAACTTGAACTTGGAGATCCTCGATATCGGAATTTGTGGGAATTGTGTATGACTTTTAGAGATCTGCTATGACCCGGAGACTTAGAAATTTTTTTAGCGATTACTGAGAGATGTGCAGGTGACTAGAAAGCTACCCCAAAAATCAGAGACCCCATTCCTTTCTTTAGCTGCCAAAATGCCTTTTCTGGATACAATTTGTGGCTTGGGTGTGAGGAAATTTCTTCGTGCTTGGTGAGCGACTCCTATATATGATAATTAGACCTCCTCTATATGCAAAATTGGCTAATTCAATCTAGAGTAAAATCTGGAGGTGTTTTCTTATGTTGCTGTCTCGTTTTGCGACTTCGTTTTAACTTTGGTTTTGGTATTTAGGTTTTAACCCGGTGGTTTGACGTTTGTGCATCAACATCGAGAATTTGTTTGACTATTCTTGCATGCGTAGTCCGTAGGTTCTAACCTATGTACACTTCGTATGCCGTATCGGATTTCTCGTATTTGATTCTCGTTTACGATACGATATTCGTTGAAATGTAGGTACCTTCGCGTGGACTTCGAACAACAAGGAAGAGTATGGCGTCATCGACTTTGACGAGCGAGGATCAAGATGAGTAGATGTATATCTACGGGGAAAGTCGGGTGGATGACGTATAGCAACCCCGCAACCGTAGTTTAGGATTATTCTATATACTGATAATTTTAGGCCGATGTGAGATTTAGATACGTAGCAAATAAGGTTTAGGATACTATAGATTGGATTAAGTGAAATTCTAGGAAGATATACCCTTAGTCATCTTTTCCCTTTAGTCTTGAACGTTAGGATATGTGTAGTAACACACACGCGCGCGCACGCACACACACACTTGTTAGATGCGTGTATATGTATGTGTATATATATATATAAATGTGTGTGTGTATGTGTGTGTGTGTTTGATTATACACACACACACATACACGTGAGATGAGGATAGTATATTTTATGGATATGAGTCGATATGATCGGGCATGATGCCGTGAGGCTTGATATGTGATTGAGTCGAGACACCGTATATGATATGATATATAAAGGATCGTTGGGCGATATATATGCAAGCATGTGATAACATGTGTTTTGATGATATAATAGATTGTACAAAATCTTAGATCCGTACCACCGATTTATGATATTGATATAGTACGAAGATTGATACTGTGCAAATGATGATTTATAATGATATTTGACCCGTACCCTCGATTTTGGGGATGCCGTACGATGGATATTACGTTACGAGATGTATATGATAATTGATCTGCACTCTTGACTCGAAGATGTTGTACGATGTATTATTACCGTACGTGATGATATGAGGCTGGATCACCGACTATTAGATATATCGGCTTGGGATATTATAGGTTTTCTTATCACCTTCGACTAGGTTCTTAGTTTAGTCTTTAGTTGCGTAGATATAGGCTAACTTAGGCTCGAGTCATACCTATTTTCAAAACCGACGAATCGTAGGCTTTTTCAAAGTATCAATGAGGGATGCTACGAATTTTCAAAAGACATCTATTTTCTCAAAACACCGTAGCCCCTACTTTTCTAAAAACAACGATTCTTGCTATTTAAACATGATAAACGATATGGCTCGTATGTAGTTGATATACCTCATTGTTGCTTTTGCTGTTTACTTTCTGTTATGATCTCGTCTGCTAGGACACATGCACCATTACCGATGATGCGTATGTTGCACGTACACTTACTGGCCGGCTCACACACATCATCATCGGTAATTCCTATATCACGTACACATTAGAAAACGTTACTTCACTGGTATAACCTGGTAGCCGGTAGTTTATTCATGTTGTTAGTATTCTTGCTCTCATATGTTAGTTTAGATATTGCATTTCTTATTTAGATGTCGCATACATTCATGTATTCATTTTGTTATGCACTGTTGAAGGGCTTATGGCCGATATTCATTGTTTTCTCATTGATTCATGATTATGAAAATTTCGGTATTTAATGAGATTTCTGGATTTGGAGAAACCGTAAGAATTTTATAAACCTATTATTATTTTAAAATGCAAAAATTGCGGTTTTCTCATGATATGATGTGTGTGGCGTCCACCATGAGTTTCCTCGGTTCTTGAGCCACGTGTGTACACATACCCGATTCGAGGAGTGAGAGAAACCGTCTGCGGGTACATGGTGGACCCGGTGAGGTACCCCTAGACAAGAAGGCCATATAGAGAGATGTTGAGCCCGGCAGGAGAGCACTACCTACCGGTGATTATTGACCCGGCGGTTATCCGAAGTATATCGACCGGAGTCGTGTGATTTGACAGAATTGAGGGCCGATCTGAGAGATGACTACCGAGATGTTGATGTATATATTGTGTCGATATTTGACACAGATTTATGTCGATTTCATTGATGATACTCCTGTTTTAGAATTCTAAAATTTTTACGAAGAAAAGAACAGGAGTTTTCTCATACAGATATATCATGATTTCATGTTGATTATTCATTCATGATGCATTCATACATCATATATATGACATGTTGCTACTTGTGACACTGACACGAGTACTTGGTATTACACTTATGCACATGCTTATAATGTTACCATTGTTATTACTCGATGTCTATTTATATTTAGCGTATTGTATGACTTAGGAGATCGTCATACATGCAATTTCTACTCGGTGATATTTTTTACTCACGAGTTGGCAACTCACCCCCGTTGTGCCACGGTTTCTTGCAGGTTTGGCCGTACAGGTTCCGTAGCGGCTTGCTGGCATACTGCCTTCCTTCTGGGTGATTGCTTTGACAGGTGGGACACATTGCCTCATGACCACCATTTTTACTTGTATATTTTATTCCAGTTGTATCTAGTTAAAAGCTCCATCAGCCAGACTATGTTTATTTAGTAGACTTAGATACACCGTTATTTATTCTTTCGGCCTTAGAATCGCACTTATGTATTTATTGTTTTCTGGTTTTCTTGATGATATTTAGTTTTCTTTTGGTGTTTTGATCCTCGCCCTTCGGCGTTGTATATTTATTATCTGGTTATTTCTGCCTTTTGGCAAAGAGCTAGCTCCCGCTTGGGGATGTCTTTATTATATTACTTGTACCTTTTTCGGGTTAAAATTTACAAAGGAGGTGCTGCCGAATTTTTCAATGACGAAACACGTTTTTAAGATAGCTACAAACGTTGTGTTTTCGTATACTATTATCTATGTTTTAAAGAAGAGCTTGATTTCAGTAAAACCATATTTCAAAACCGCACCTCCACTATTTTCCCTAAAAGATTTAGACTTCTGGGCTTTTGGCTTACTTGAATTAGGTGGGGTCCTATAGACTTCACATGATTCAAGTGCCAGTCACGTGCTTTTTTCGGGTCGTGACAAGGACCCAGTCCCCGACCTCTCTCCCAACCTCCGTGGTGCCCTCCATGTGCGGCGTCTAGGACTGGGGTCAGCAGCATCGGATCGGTCTGTCCAGTAAAATCGATCCCCGATGCCTCCGTGTAACGTTTTGAAAATCGTTTAGGTGAAATTTCGGATAATCGGTAAAATACTGGTGTTTTCCGTAAAAACCAAGATTTAATTATTTTTCAACATAAAAATAAATATATCTATTCTAGCTATGTAATTGCTAGTATTTGGTATTTAATGGGTCACTTATAAAATTTCCGGGTTACAAATTTTTTTCCGAAATTAATTATTTTAAAAATTATTTTTAAGCCTTCACTAATACATTTAATTAGTGAAAATTACAAATTAGAATGGGTTAATACAAGATAAGAGCATCATGACACATTAAACCAAAGTGTAACATGTGGTTTTTGAAATGAAAAGAAGTTGTTAAGATGGTTTTAGAAAATGTAAAAGAAAAATGCTTAAGTTGTGAAATTTAATTAATTAGAAATTGAGGTATGGTGTTATTTTTGTTTGTGTGTTCACTCCCTCACTCACACTCACACACACACCTCCCCACCCTTGAGCTGGCCGAGTCCATTATGGGAAGCCCCAATCCCCCAAAAGCTTTCCCCATTTCATGTTAAAAGGGAAAAGAAATGGAAATTGAAAACAATAAATAATGAGGTATGGGTAATTGTTGACTTGGACATTTTCATTTGCACCCACACATCCCCCCTCTCTCCCCCCTCTCCAAATCAGCCGAGCTCTCCCCCAATATATTGCAGCAGCCCCCTTCCCTTGTTTCTCTCCTCTTTCACGACACCAAAATCTACAAAAATTGCATCAAAAATCAAGGAAAACCCCCCAAACACCTAATTAAATCTTACCCATTATTCTTTATCCGAACAAGCATGGATCTTGGAGCATGGAAGCAAGTTTGGGAGGCTAAGTTGCAAGCTAGATCCCTTGAATTGTGAGGTACAATCTTTCTCAAATTGTTACCTTATTAATATTTGTTGTAATCAAACTTAATTAGGTATCTAAATGGGTTTAAATTTTAAGTTGGAACTTGTAAGGATTAGGGTTTGGAATTTCAAGAATTGGGTTTGGATCAAGATAAGAGTTTTGATCATTTGATTTTGGTTGTGAGATATAGTTTAACACATCAAAGCATTTAAAATCTAATCTAGTTGCTAGTTTGCAAATTGTTAATTTGAATTTATACTAATTAAGCTATTTTGCAAACTAGGTTTTAGAATTAAATCAAATATGTAAGATTAAAATATGGTTAGGATATTCATCACATCATTAACATTATAATGTGTAGTTTAACACTTTAGGCCATGCAAAACCTAGTCTAGCTGTTGATTTGTGTATTGTTGCTTTAAAATTGTTAAAATTGGATAATTTTGCAAACTAGAATTTTGGGTTAATGGAAATTAGTGAGATTAAAATATGATTATGGTTTGTATGACTTGGTTAAGATATTTAGTGAATATTGTGGCCACTAGTTTTTTTTTAAAACATCATGTTTTGACGTAAAACGGTAAATGAATGCATTCTAGGTTTTCGGGAATAAATCGATGTGATTTATTTTGAGGTTTTGATGAGTTATGACTTATTTCATATAATAATTAGTGAGTTAGGAAACCACGATTGGTACATTTGGGGTTTATCTCGATCAATCGGTGTTTGTACGCCGATATCGAGGGTTTTTTTTGGTTCTTTTGCATGAGCGGGTCATAGGTTTTAACCTATGCGCGTTTCGTGTGCCGTTTTGGTTTTGTCCACGATTTTGGTTTAAGATATTATATATGATTGCGTATAGGTACCTCTCACGTGGACTTCGGACGATGAAGAAGAGGATGGCGACATCGACTTCGGCAGACAAGGACCAGATGAGTAGATATATATCTACGGGGAAAGTCAGTTGGATGGCGTATTGCACCCCCGCAGTTTTGTAGTATAGAACGCGAACGCGTTATTATATATATATATATACTTATGTGTTTATGAGATGTGTACTTAGAAAGAGATGATTACGTGACTATGGGTTAGTTTAGCGTAGTTGTAGGAAAACGCTTACAGTGTAGTTTCTTAGTCGCGAAACCGAAGAGTTAAGATTTGCATACACGCATATACACACACTTGCATACATTTTATTAGTTGTGCGTATATGGGGATATACACACACACACACATAGGTATGGGACTATACACACACACACACACACATAGGTATGGGACTATACATACACACACACACACACGCATACATATACATGGATGATGCGGATAGTATACGATATTTGGAGATAAGTCGATGAGATTAGGCATGATGCCACGAGATCGGTGATGTGATATGGTTCGTATTATGATATACGACATGAGATTATAGCGGGTCTTTAGGCGATGCGTTTTCATACACACTCACTTATATATATGTAGATGGTATCAGTATGTACTAGACTTAGATCAGTACCCGTAGTTCATGATATATGATGATAAAGATACCAGATGAATAGTAAGATAAATGTGATATTCGACCCGTACCCAGATTTGGGATGCCGTACGATAGATTTACCGTACGTGAGATAATTATGATGATTGATCGGCACTCTTGACTCGAGGATATCATATTATATATAGTGTATCGTATGGGATACTATTGAGGCGGGATCACCGACTATTATATGTTATATATATCGACTCAGATTTAGGTGGTTTCTTTACCTTTCGGCTAGTCTGTTAGTTTAGCCCAGTAGTTACTTGTAGATGTTAGACTAGACTCGAGTCATACCTATTTCAAAACTAACGAATCGTGAGTATTTTAAAGACAGACCAAGGGATTCTATGGATATTTCAAAGGACGTACCTTTTCTTAAAAAACACCGTAGCCCTATTTTCTAAACACCACGATTCGTGTTATTTCAAATGTCAAAACGGTATGAATCATATATATATAAATGTATATTCGTACAGGTTGTGTTATTATTCATGTTCTGCATATTCTTGTTGTTCGCATCGCATTGCATGCTTATATTGTGTTTTCATCAGTTATTATCAGTTATTATTAAAGCGCATGCTGTCAGGACACCAGGACCATTACCGATGATGCGTATGCTCCACGCACACCTGCTTGCCGACCCACACACGTCATCATCGGTAATTGCCATGTCACGTACACTTTAGAGAAAATTGCTCTATTGATGTCGTTTGCTAGCTGATAGTTCTAATATGTTATTGTTTCATATGCTAGTTCATTATTGCATTCATTGCTTGATATTTCATGCATATTTATATATTCATTTGTCATGCATATGCCGGAGCCCAGTATTCATTATTATTAACTCTTCATTTTGGATTTCGGATTTTCCATGAGATTTCTGGATTTGGAGAAACCGCAAGATTTTATAAACTCTTTATCATTTTTAAAAGATAAAAGTGCGGTTTTCTCATATTATGATTTGAGATATGTCCACCATGAGTTTTCTCGATTCATGAGCGATATCATACACCCGATTTGAGGAGGAGGAACCGTCTGTGGGTGCATGGTGGACCCGGTACGGTACCCCGGGGTGAGACGGCTGCAGATGATGGCATTGCGCCTGAGACAGGGGAGCACTACTGATCGGTGATTTTATTGTGACGCGCCGGATATCCGGAGGATACCGACGTGGTCTTGAGATTTGAGTTTTGGGCCAGTCCGGATAGCCGGAGCCCAGGAGCAAGTCCGGATAGCCGGAGCCCGAGATATTGAGACTTTGAGGTATTAAGATGATATGATATGGGCCAGTCCGGATAGCCGGAGCCTGAGATATTGGATATTTGGATACATGTTTTGTGTCGATGCTTGACACGGATTTTATGCCGATTTCATTGATGATACCTCGATTTAAATATACAGAAATTTCACTAATTTATGAAAACAGTTTTCTCATGTAGATGTATTCTGTTTTCATTATATTGCATTCATATATCATATTTATGATATGTTGCTACCTAAGGCACTGACACGAGCACTTGGTACTACACTTTGTATAGATGTTTACCTAGCCATTTTATCATGCTTCAGGCCATATTATTTGAGGATATTACTGATTGTATTGACCAAAAATTGAGTCATACATACGATTTCTACTCGGTGATGTTTTCAACTCATGAGTTGGCAACTCACCCCCGTTGTGCCACAGCTCTTACAGGTTTTGCCGTATAGGTTTCATTGCGGCTTTCTAGCACACTATTTCTATTCCGGGTGATTGCTTTGGTAGGTGGGTTCACTTGCACCGTGACCACCATTGTACTTTTATTTATATTCAGTTGTATCTAGTAAACTTCATCAACCAGATTTGTATATTATTTCAGACTTAGAAAACCAGTTGTTATTCTTTCGACTTTAGAGTCGCGCGTTGTATTATTATGGTTTTTTTTGATGATTTTGAGTTTCCTTTTGAGTTTTGATCCCCGCACTTCGGCGTCGTATGTTATATTGCTTGCGTGGTTGTGACCGTCAATTGACGAAGAGCTAGCTCCCGCTTGGGGATGCCTTTATATATATTATGCATGTTGTACCTTTTTGGGGCCAGTATTTACAAAGGAAACTCTGCCGAAATTTTTAGAAAAGACCTGAGATTTTAAAACGCAATACTTCGGCTTATGTTATTAAAACCACTTGCTTTAAAGATAAGTTTTCTTCACTTTTTCTTTATAATGGTTTAGATTTCTGGGATTTTTTGCTTACTTGAATTAGATGGGGTCTTATAGACCTCATATGATTCAAGTGCTAGTCATGTGCTATTTCAGGTCGTGACAAAGTTGGTATCAAAGTGCTAGGTTAACATTGGTTCGAGTCTATGTTTGAATATGCAAAGTCTAGGGCGTTTATGCATTCGAAACCTAGGCTTGACCTTACGGAACATAGACTTAGTCGAGGGGGTATTAGACCCGAACTTTCGTAGCGTAGGTTGATCTTGGTTGATGGAGTAGGCGACTTAAGAAGAGTGACGTACCGTGTGTATGTTCCGCGGCATACTTACGATACGCTACTCCGCTTAAGAAGCCTTAGGATGTATATTTTCTTGCACAGCATTATATTCATTCCTATGATCTATCCTCATCGATATTGGTTTATGGTTTTTGCTGCCACGATTACACGGGCAGAGAGAGAGCTATGGCTAGATTTGCGTCAGCATGAGTTCGTCCTGGACGAGGACTGACCAGGGCGGAATTCCGGTGACACACGATTGCGTAGATGTATCGTTTTACTGTTGTTTTTCACGCCATGAGCGTTTGATGGATTGTTTTTACTAAGATTTCTTGAACGCGCAGATCGGCACTAGAGGATTGGGCCACCGATAGAGGCCGGCTAGAATGTGATGACCGTTGATGTATCGCCTATTCTTGAGGGTTGAGGCATTGTTTAATGTGCAGACGAATGAGCCAGTTGTTGCTGTGAATGACGAGATATCGCCCCAGATGTTGGAGCTATTGCAGCATGGGTTTATACTCAGAGATATGATAGAAGATCGCTAGTCACCCGAGAATGAATGACCAGGACATGTGTTCGTTCACTTACCCCGATGCGAGGTCATCAGATTGATTGATTCCAGCTAGAGACGACTTCACGCAGGTACGTTGAGAGTTGATAGAGACGATCGAATGTCAAAAACCTATTTTTCCAAGTTTAAAGTATTCGGAAAAACATGCAAGTAATTCCGTGGACCCTTTAGAAGAATGAAACCCTAACTCGATATAATGACCATGAGAACGCTTTGAAATCTTAGGGTTTGCAGCAGTTCAGCGGTGCCATTAATGAGGCTTGGGTTTGCCCTTCTACGGCTGGTCCGTAGGTACCGTGGCATGTACTGGAATACTGATAAACCGTACTCAAGATGTTGAGCTCTTGGGGGATTATAGAACCTTGACAAATCGATCGAAAGGTTCGACGTCATTCGGATATCATGTGATGGGATACATTGCTTGGGAGACTCTAGATATGAGTATAGCCGTTGGAGCGCAGTCCATGCAGCCACGAAGAGACAAGTCCGAATCAGTCGACATTAGAGAAAAGTGGAATAAGAGCTTCTTACGAGATCTTGATGAGATGACGTTCCACTCCGCCGACATCAAAGATGTGATACGCATGCAGAGGCATTGTATATGGATATATCTTCCAGAAGAAGTCGTGATGAGTATGCAGCCGCTCCAGAACAAGAAATATATTTAGTAAAAGGTGATAACTTCCGGGCAGTTCGGCAGAATTGAGATTTGGGGGAGACTTCGACCGAACCTTTCTGGAATACTACGAGAGACTAGGACTCAGGAGCGGTCATATTGTGCACACCTAGCAGGCCAGAGTTCGGCATCGTCGACGAGACATGTTACGAGTGACCATGACAGTTGGCCAGAGATTTTAGCGGATGTGCCAGAGCGGGACTATTTCCGCCACCATTGATTTCGGTATTTTGGGCGATTAATTTGCATGGTTGAGATTTTGTGCACCACAGTTGCACTTGACTTCGATTTGATGTCATTCGAGATGTTGATTTTGATTTCATGCCTATGGTATGCATGTGATTTGACTTGTGCTTTTGGCATAGTTTTCATGCACTTTTAGTATTTTGATTCGAGTTTGTGCACGCTGATACACATGGTTGTGAGATTATATACCACAGTATAACTGATTTGGATTGAGATATGTTGTATACCGTCGATTTCGATTGTGATACTCAATGTTGCTTTTCATGCACCTTGTGCACTTGAGTTGGATTTTGCGCAGACTTGGGCGCTTGATGCTATTTTGGTGCACGCCAGATGCACTAAATCGAGATTCTTCGTGCATATCAAATGCACCTGATATTGTTGTCAGGCACACACCGTTGCCTTTGACAGGTGTTTCGTGCACACCCGTTGCACTTGGATATTTGTTTCTGTGCACATGTATAGCACATTTATGGATTTCGATTTCCGTGCGCACCAGACGCACGTGGCATTCTTATGCACATTTTGGGATTGATTTCCTTGAGCAGTATGTTTTATGATATTTACTATTTAGTATAGTAGCTGAGCAGGACTAGTCCGAGGACAGTACCTGAATGTTTTTTTGCATGCATCCATAGTTACTGAAGAGATTTCCAAAATGAGCTATAGTCTCAATATTTTCTTATGTGTCTGAGATGACACGAAATATTTAACAAAGGAAACCCTTCTAATTTTTTTTCAAAACGGCGGGACGTGTATGATAAACAAAGGGTATATATATATAGTTATTTTTCTACAATAGACGTCCGTCACTGTGCAGTGATACGCGCATCGCACAACAACACGAAAGGTTTAACATGCATTCCTTTTCAGATGTTTTGACAAGTTACAACGATGTGTACTATGTACATATTTTAGTCTTGGGTATACTATGTTGGTTTTCGTATTGGATTTTGACATTGGTGTCTTCACCATAACTCCGATGATTGTGGGATGCTTGACGGAGTTTTGATTTTGGTTTATATACTCATTTTTCATGCGCATGCATTGCGCTACGATGTGTTTTATGTATTTATGATTTCGGAGCCCCGACGACTTGATCGTTTTACTGAAATGTTTTAGTATTTGGGAGAGTTTTAATTTAAATTCGGGGACCAAATTTGTTTAAGGGGAGAAGATTGTAACGTTTTGAAAATCGTTTAGGTGAAATTTCGGATAATCGGTAAAATACTGGTGTTTTCCGTAAAAACCAAGATTTAATTATTTTTCAACATAAAATTAAATATACCTATTCTACCTATGTAATTGCTAGTATTTTGTATTTAATGGGTCACTTATAAAATTTCTGGGTTACAAATTTTTTTCCGTAATTAATTATTTTAAATATTATTTTTAAGTCTTCACTAATACATTTAATTAGTGAAAATTACAAATTGGAATGGGTTAATACAAGATAAGTGCATCATGACACATTAAACCAAAGTGTAATATGTGGTTTTTGAAATGAAAAGAAGTTGTTAAGATGGTTTTAGATAATGTAAAAGAAAAATGCTTAAGTTGTGAAATTTAATTAATTAGAAATTGAGGTATGGTGTTATTTTTGTTTGTGTGTTCACTCCCTCACTCACACGCACACACACACCTCCCTACCCTTGAGCTGGCCGAGCCCATTATGGGCAGCCCCAATCCCCCAAAAGCTTTCCCCATTTCAAGTTAAAAAGGAAAAGAAATGGAAATTGAAAACAATAAATAATGAGGTATGGGTAATTGTTGACTTGGACATTTTCATTTGCACCCACACATCCTCTCTCTCTCCCCTCTCTAAATCAGCCGAGCCCTCCCCTAATCTGCTGCAGCAGCCCCCTTCCCTTGTTTCTCCCCTCTTTCACCACACCAAAATCTATAAAAATTGCATCAAAAATCAAGGAACCCCCCAAACCCCTAATTAAACCTTACCCATTATTCTTTATCCGAACAAGCATGGATCTTGGAGCATGGAAGCAAGTTTGGGAGGCTAAGTTGCAAGATATATCCTTTGAATTGTGAGGAATAATCTTGCTCAAATTGTTACCTTGTTAATATTTGTTGTAATCAAACTTAATTAGGTATCTAAATGGGTTTAAATTTCAAGTTGGAAATTGTAAGGATTAGGGTTTGGAATTTCAAGAATTGGGTTTGGATCAAGATAAGGGTTTTGATCATTTGGTTGTGGTTGTGAGGTGTAGTTTAACACATCAAAGCATGTAAAACCTAATCTAGTTGCTAGTTTGCAAATTGTTAATTTAAATTTATACTAATTAAGGTATTTTGCAAACTAGGTTTTAGAATTAAATCAAATATGTAAGATTAAAATATGATTAGGGTTTTCTTCACATCATTAACATTATAATGTGCACTTTAACACTTTAGGTCATGCAAAACCTAATCTAGTTGTTGATTTGTCTATCGTTTCTTTAAAATTGTTAAAATTGGATAATTTTGCAAACTAGAATTTTGGGTTAATGGAAATTAGTGAGATTAAAATATGGTTATGGTTTGTATGACTTGATTAAGATATTTAGTGAATATTGTGGCCACTAGTTTTGTTAAAATATCAAGTTTTGAAGTAAAACGGTAAATGAATGCTTTCTAGGTTTTCGGGAATAAATTGATTTGATTTATTTTGAGATTTTGATGGGTTACGACCTATTTCATATAATAATTAGTGAGTTGGGAAACCAAGATTGGTAGGTTTGGGGTTTATCTCAATCAATCGGTGTTTGTACGCCGATATCGAGGGTTTTTTTTGGTTCTTTTGCATGATCGGGTCATAGGTTTTAACCTATGCGCGTTTCGTGTGCCGTTTTGGTTTTGTCCGCGATTTCGGTTTACGATATTATATATGATTGCGTATAGGTATCTCTCACGTGGTCTTCAGACGACGAAGAAGAGGATGGCGGTATCGACTTCGGCAGACAAGGACCGGGTGAGTAGATATATATCTACGGAGGAAACCGGGTGGATGGCGTATTGCACCCCCGCAGTTTTATAGTATAGAACGCGAATGCGTTATTATATATATATATATATATATATATATTCTTATGTGTTTATGAGATGTGTACTTAGCAAGAGATGAGTACATGACTTTAGGTTAGTTTAGCGTAGTTGTAGGAAAACGCTTACAGTGTAGTTTATTAGTCGCGAAACCCTAGAGTTAAGATTTGCATACACGCACATACACACACTTGCATACATTTTATTAATTGTGCGTATATGGAGATATGTATATATATATACACACATAGATATGGGACTATGTATATACACACACACGCATACATATACATGGATGATGAGGATAATATACGATATTTGGAGATGAGTCGATGAGATTAGGCATGATGCCACGAGATCGGTGATGTGATATGGTTCGTATTATGATATACGGCATGAGATTATAGCAGGTCGTTAGGCGATGTGTTTTCATACACACGCACTTATATATATGTAGATGGTATCAGTATGTACTAGACTTAGATCAGTACCCCCAGTTCATGATATATGATGATAATGATACCAGATGAATAGTAAGATAAATGTGATATTCGACCCGTACCCAGATTTGGGATGCCGTACGATGGATATACCGTATGTGAGATAATTATGATGATTGATCCGCACTCTTGACTCGAGAATATCATATTATATATAGTGTATCGTATGGGATACTATTGAGGCGGGATCACCGACTATTATATGTTATATATATCTACTCAGATTTAGGTGGTTTGTTTACCTTTCGGCTAGTCTGTTAGTTTAGCCCAGTAGTTACTTGTAGATGTTAGACTAGACTCGAGTCATACCTATTTCAAAACTAACGAATCGTGAATATTTTAAAGACAGACCAAGGGATTCTACGGATATTTCAAAGGACGTACCTTTTCTTAAAAAACGCCATAGCCCTATTTTCTAAACACCACGATTCGTGTTATTTCAAATGTCAAAACGGTATGAATCATATATATATATATAAATGTATATTCGTACAGATTGTGTTATTATTCATGTTCTGCATATTCTTGTTGTTCGCATCGCATTGCTTGTTTATATTGTGTTTTCATCAGTTATTATTAAAGCGCATGCTGTCAGGACATCGGCACCATTACCGATGATGTGTATGCTCCACGCACACCTGCTTGCCGGCTCACACACATCATCGGTAATTGCCATGTCACGTACAGTTTAGAGAATATTGCTCTATTGATATCGTTTGCTAGCTGATAGTTCCAATTTATTATTGTTTCATATGCTAGTTCATTATTGCATTCATTGCTTGATATTTCATGCATATTTATATATTCATTTGTCATGCAATATTATAAGGGCCAGTCCGGATTGCCGGAGCGCAGTATTCATTATTATTGACTCTTCATTTTGGATTTCGGATTTTCCATGAGATTTCTGGATTTGGAGAAACCGTAAGATTTTATAAACTCATTATCATTTTTAAAAGATAAAAGTGCGGTTTTCTCATATTATGATTTGAGATATGTCCACCGTGAGTTTTCTCTGCTCTTGAGCGATATCATACACCCGATTCGAGGAGGAGGAGGAACCGTCTGTGGGTGCATGGTGGACCCGGTGCGGTACCCCGGGGTGAGAATGCCGCAGATGATGGCGTTGAGCCTGAGATAGGAGAGCACTGCTGACCGGTGATTTTATTGTGACGCGCCGGATATCCGGAGGATACCGACGTGGTCTTGAGATTTGAGTTTTGGGCCAGTCCGGATAGCCGGAGCCCAGGGACAAGTCCGGATAGCCGGAGCCCAAGATATTGAGACTTTGAGGTATTGAGATTATATGATATGTGCCAGTCCGGATAGCCGGAGCCTGAGATATTGGATATTTGGATACATGTTTTGTGTCGATACTTGACACATATTTTATGCTGATTTCATTGATGATACCTCGATTTAAATATACAGAAATCTTACTAATTTATGAAAACAGTTTTCTCATGTAGATGTATTCTGTTTTCATTATATTGCATTCATATCTCATATTTATGATATGTTGCTACCCGAGGCATTGACACGAGCACTTGGTACTACACTTTATATAGATGTTTACCTAGCCATTTTATCATTCTTCAGGCCATATTATTTGAGGATATTACTAATCGTATTGACCTAGAATTGAGTCATACATACCTTTTCTGCTCGGTGATGTTTTCTACTCATGAATTGGCAACTCACGCCCGTTGTGCCACAGCTCTTACAGGTTTTGCCGTACAGGTTTCATTGTGGCTTTCTGGCACACTACTTCCATTCCAGGTGATTGCTTTAGTAGGTGGGTTCACTTGCACCATGACCACCATTGTACTTTTATTTATATTTAGTTGTATCTAGTAAACTCCATCAACCAGACTTGTATATTATTTCAAACTTAGAAAACCAGTTGTTATTCTTTCGACTTTAGAGTCGCGCGTTGTATTATTATGGTTTTCTTAATGATTTTGAGTTTCCTTTTGAGTTTTGATCCTCGCCCTTCGGCGTTATATATTATATTGCTTGCGTGGTTGTGACCGTCAATTGACGAAGAGCTAGCTCCCGCTTGGGGATGCCTTTATATATATTATGCATGTTGTACCCTTTTGGGGCCAGTATTTACAAAGGAAACTCTGCCAAAATTTTCAGAAAAGACTTGAGATTTTAAAACGCAATACTTCAGCTTATGTTATTAAAACCAGTTGCTTTAAAGATAAGTTTTCTTCACCTTTTCTTTATAATGGTTTAGATTTCTGGGATTTTTTTGCTTACTTGAATTAGATGGGGTCCTATAGACCTCATATGATTCAAGTGCCAGTCATGTGCTATTTCAGGTCGTGACAAAGTTGGTATCAAAGCGCTAGGTTAACATTGGTTCGAGTCTATGTTTGAATATGCATAGTCTAGGGCATTTATGTATTCAAAACCTAGGCTTGACCTTACGGAACATAGACTTAGTCGAGGGGGTATTAGACCCGAACTTTCGTAGCGTAGGTTGATCTTGGTTGATGGAGTAGGTGACTTAAGGAGAGTGACGTACCGTGTGTATGTTCCGCGGCATACTTACGATACGCTACTCCGTTTAAGAAGCCTTAGGTTGTACATTTCCTTGCACAGCATTATATTCATTCCTATGATCTATCCTCATCGATATTGGTTTATGGTTTTTGCTGCCACGATTACACGGGCAGAGAGAGCTACGGCTAGAGTTGCGTCAGCATGAGCTCGTCCTGGACGAGGACTGACCAGGGCGGAATTCCGGTGACACACGATTGCATAGATGTGTCGTTTTACTGTTGTTTTTCACGCCATGAGCATTTGATGGATTGTTTTTACTAAGATTTCTCAAACGTGCAGATCGGCACCAGAGGATTGGGCCACTGTTAGAGGCCGGCTAGAATGTGATGACCGTTGATGTATAGCCTATTCTTGAGGATTGAGGTATTGTTTAGCTTGCGGACGAATGAGCCAGTTGCTGCTGCGAATGACGAGATATCGCTCTATATGTTAGAGCTATTGCAGCATGAGTTTATACTCTGAGATATGATAGAAGATTGCTAGTCACCCGATGATGAATGACTAGGACATGTGTTCGTTCGCTTACCCCGATGCGAGGTCATCAGATTGATTGATTCCAGCTAGAGATGACTTCACGCAGGTACGTTGAGAGTCGATAGAGACGATCGAATGTCAAAAAACTATTTTTCCAAGATTAAAGTACTCGAAAAAACATGCAAGTAATTCCATGGACCCTCTAGAAGAATGAAACCCTAACTCGATATAATGACCATGAGAACGCTTTGAAACCTTAGGGTTTGCAGCAGTTCAGCGGTGCCATTAATGAGGCTTGGGTTTGCCCTTCTACGGCTGGTCCATAGGTACTGTGGCATGTACTGGAATACTATTAAACCGTACTCAAGATGTTGAGCTCTTGGGGATTATGGAACCTTGACAAATCGATCGAAAGGGTCGATGTCATTCGGATATCGTGTGATGGGATACATAGCTTGGGAGACTCCAGAGACAAGTATAGCCGTTGGAGCGCAGTCCATGCAGCCATGAAGAGACGAGTCCAAATCAGTCGACATTAGAGAAAAGTGGAGTAAGAGATTCGTATGAGATCTTGATGAGACGACGTTCTACTCCGCCGACATCAGAGATGTGATACGCATGCAGAGGCCTTGTATATGGATATATCTTCCAGAAGAAGTCATGACGAGTATGCAGCCATTCCAGAACAAGAAATAGATTTAGTAAAAGGTGATAACTTCCATGCAGTTCGGAAGAAACGAGATTTGGGGGAGACTTCGACCGAACCTTTCTGGAATACTACGAGAAGACTAGGACTCAGGAGCGGTCATATTGTGCACACCCAGCAGGGCAGAGTTCGGCATCGTCGATGAGACATGTTACGAGTGACCATAACAGTTGGCCAGAGATTTTAGAGGATGTGCTAGAGCGGAACTATTTCCGCCACCATTGATTTCGGTATTTTGGGCGATTTATTTGCATGGTTGAGATTTTGTGCACCACAGTTGCACTTGACTTCGATTTGATGTCATTCGAGATGTTGATTTTGATTTCATGCCTATGGTATGCATGTGATTTGACTTGTGCTTTCGGCATAGTTTTCATGCACTTTTAGTATTTTGATTCGAGTTTGTGCACGCTGATGCACATGGTTGCGAGATTATATACTACGGTATAACTGATTTGGATTGAGATATGTTGTATACCGTCGATTTCGATTGTGATACTCGATGTTGGTTTTCGTGCACCATGTGCACTTGAGTTGGATTTTGCGCAGACTTGGGCACTTGATGCTATTTTGGTGCACGCCAGATGCACTAAATCGAGATTCTTCGTGCATATCAGATGCACCTGATATTGTTGTCAGGCACACACCGTTGCCTTTGACAGGTGTTTCGTGCACACCCGTTGCACTTGGATATTTGTTTCTGTGCACATGTATAGCATATTCATGGATTTCGATTTCCGTGCACACCAAACGCACGTGGCATTCTTATGCATATTTTAGGATTGATTTCCTTGAGCAGTATGTTTTATGATATTTACTATTTAGTATAGTAGCTGAGCAGGACTAGTCCGAGGAAAGTACCTGAATATTTTTTTGCATGCATCCATAGTTACCGAAGGGATTTCCAAAATAAGCTATAGTCTCAATATTTTCTTATGTGTCTGAGATGACACGAAACATTTAACAAAGGAAACCCTTCTAATTTTTTTCTCAAAACGGCCGGATGTGTATAATAAAAAAAGGGTATATATATAGTTATTTTTTCTACAATAGACGTCCGTCACTGTGCAGTGATACGCACATCGCACAACAACATGAAAGGTTTAGCATGCATTCCTTTTCAGATGTTTTGACAAGTTACAACGATGCGTACTATGTACATATTTTAGTCTTGGGTATACTATATTGGTTTTCGTATTGGATTTTGACATTGGTGTTTTCAACATAACTCCAATGATTGCGAGATGCTTGACAGAGTTTTGATTTTGGTTTATATACTCGTTTTTCATGCGCATGCATTGCGCTACGATGTGTTTTATGTATTTATGATTTCGGAGCTCCGACGACTTGATCATATTACTGAAATGTTTTAGTATTTGGGAGAGTTTTAATTTAAATTCGGGGACCGAATTTCTTTAAGGGGGGAAGATTGTAACGTTTTGAAAATCGTTTAGGTGAAATTTTGGATAATCGGTACAATACTGGTGTTTTCCGTAAAAACCAAGATTTAATTATTTTTCAACATAAAATTAAATATACCTATTCTAGCTATGTAATTGCTAGTATTTGGTATTAGTGGGTCACTTATAAAATTTCTGGGTTACAAATTTTTTTCCGTAATTAATTATTTTAAATATTATTTTAAGCCTTCACTGATACATTTAATTAGTGAAAATTACAAATTGGAATGGGTTAACACAAGATAAGTGCATCATGACACATTAAACCAAAGTGTAACATGTGGTTTTTGAAATGAAAAGAAGTTGTTAAGATGGTTTTAGAAAATGTAAAAGAAAAATGCTTAAGTTGTGAAATTTAATTAATTAGAAATTGAGGTATGGTGTTATTTTGTTTGTGTGTTCACTCCCTCACTCACACTCACACACACACCTTCCCACCCTTGAGCTGGTCGAGCCCATTATGGGCAGCCCCAATCCCCCAAAAACTTTCCCCATTTCAAGTTTAAAAGGAAAAGAAATGGAAATTGAAAACAATAAATAATGAGGTATGGGTAATTGTTGACTTGGACATTTTAATTTGCACCCACACATCCCCTCTCTCTCTCCCCTCTCCAAATTAGCTGAGCCCTCCCCCAATATACTGCAGCAACCCCCTTCCCTTGTTTCTCCCCTCTTTCACCACACCAAAATCTACAAAAATTGCATCAAAAATCAAGGAAAACCCCCCAAACTCCTAATTAAACTTTACCCATTATTTTTTATCCAAATAAGAATGGATCTTGGAGCATGGAAGCAAGTTTGGGAGGTTAAGTTGCAAGCTAGATCCCTTGAATTGTGAGGTATAATCTTGCTCAAATTGTTACCTTATTAATATTTGTTGTAATCAAACTTAATTAGGTATCTAAATGGGTTTAAATTTCAAGTTGGAAATTGTAAGGATTAGGGTTTGGAATTTCAAGAATAGGGTTTGGATCAAGATAAGGGTTTTGATCATTTGATTGTGGTTGTGAGATGTATTTTAGCACATCAAAGTATGTAAAACCTAATCTAGTTGCTAGTTTGCAAATTGTTAATTTAAATTTATACTAATTAAGCTATTTTGCAAAGTAGGTTTTATAATTAAATCAAATATGTAAGATTAAAATATGGTTAGGGTATTCATCACATCATTAACATTATAATTTGGAGTTTAGCACTTTAGGTCATGCAAAACCTACTCTAGTTGTTGATTTGTGTATTGTTTCTTTAAAATTGTTAAAATTGGATAATTTTGCAAACTAGAATTTTGGGTTAATGGAAATTAGTGAGATTAAAATATGGTTATGGTTTGTATGACTTTGTTAAGATATTTAGTGAATATTGTTGTCACTAGTTTTGTTAAAATATCAAGTTTTGAAGTAAAACGGTAAATGAATGTTTTCTAGGTTTTCGAGAATAAATCGATTTGATTTATTTTGAGGTTTTGATGAGTTACGACTTATTTCATATAATAATTAATGAGTTGGAAAACCATGATTGGTACGTTTGGGATTTATCTCGATCAATCGGCGTTTGTACGCCGACGTCGAGGTTTTTTTTGGTTCTTTTGCATGAGCGGGTCATAGGTTTTAACCTATGCGCGTTTTATGTACCGTTTTGGTTTTGTCCGCGATTTTGGTTTACGATATTATATATGTTTGCGTATAGGTACCTCTCACGTGGACTTTGGATGATGAAGAAGAGGATGGCGGTATCGACTTCGGCAGATAAGGACCAAGTGAGTAGATATATATCTACGGAGGAAGTCGGGTGGATGGCGTATAGCACCCCCGCAGTTTCGTAGTATAGAACGCGAATGCGTTATTATATATATATATATATATATATACTTATGTGTTTATGAGATGTGTACTTAGCAAGATATGATTACGTGACTTTGGGTTAGTTTAGCGTAGTTGTAGGAAAACGCTTACAGTGTAGTTTCTTAGTCGCGAAACCCTAGAGTTAAGATTTGCATACACGCACATACACACACTTGCATACATTTTATTACTTGTGCTTATATGGGGATACACACACACACACACACACACACATAGGTATGAGACTATGTATATATATACGCATACATATACATGGATGATGAGGATAGTATACGATATTTGGAGATGAGTCGATGAGATTAGGCATGATGCCACGAGATCGGTGATGTGATATGGTTCGTATTATGAGATACGACATGAGATTATAGCGGGTCTTTAGGTGATGTGTTTTCATACACACACACTTATATATAAGTAGATGGTATCAGTATGTACTAGACTTAGATCAGTACCCCCAGTTCATGATATATGATGATAAAGATACCAGATGAATAGTAAGATAAATGTGATATTCGACCCGTACTCAGATTTGGGATGCCGTACGATAGATTTACCGTACGTGTGATAATTATGATGATTGATCCGCACTCTGGACTTGAGGATGTCATATTATATATAGTGTATCGTATGGGATACTATTGAGGCGGGATCACCGACTATTATATGTTATATATATCGACTCAGATTTAGGTGGTTTCCTTACCTTTCGGCTAGTCTGTTAGTTTAGCCCAGTAGTTACTTGTAGATGTTAGACTAGACTCGAGTCATACCTATTTCAAAACCAACGAATCGTGAGTATTTTAAAGACAGACCAAGGGATTCTACGGATATTTCAAAGGACGTACCTTTTCTTAAAAAAACACCGTAGCCCTATTTTCTAAACACCACGATTCGTGTTATTTCAAATGTCAAAACGGTATGAATCATATATATATATAAATGTATATTCGTACAGGTTGTGTTATTATTCATGTTCTGCATATTCTTGCTGTTCGCATCGCGTTGCATGCTTTTATTGTGTTTTCATCGATTATTATTAAAGCGCATGCTTCCAGGACACCAGCACCATTACCGATGATGCGTATGCTCTACGCACACCTGCTTGCCGGCTTACACACAGCATCATCGGTAATTGCCATGTCACGTACACTTTAGAGAGTATTGCTCTATTGATATCGTTTGCTAGCTGATAGTTCTAATATGTTATTGTTTCATATGCTAGTTCATTATTGCATTCATTGCTTGATATTTCATGCATATTTATATATTCATTTGTCATGCAATATTATAAGGGCCAGTCCGGATTGCCGGATTCCGGTATTCATTATTATTGACTCTTCATTTTGGATTTCGGATTTTCCATGAGATTTCTGGATTTGGAGAAACCACAAGATTTTATAAACTCATTATCATTTTTAAAAGATAAAAATGCGGTTTTCTCATATTATGATTTGAGATATATCTACCATGAGTTTTCTCGGCTCTTGAGCGATATTATACACCCGATTCGAGGAGGGGGAGGAATCGTCTGTGGGTGCATGGTGGACCCGGTGCGGTACCCCAGGGCGAGAAGGTCGCAGATGATGGCGTTGAGCCTGAGACAGGGGAGCACTACTGACCGGTGATTTTATTATGACGTGCCGGATATCCGGAGGATACCGACGTGGTCATGGGATTTGCGTTTTGGGCCAATCCGGATAGCCGGAGCCCAGGGGCCAGTCCGGATAGCCGGAGCCCGAGATATTGAGATTTTGAGGTATTGAGATGATATGATACGGGCCAGCCCGGATAGCCGAAGCCTGAGATATTGGATATTTGGATACATGTTTTGTGTCGATGCTTGACACGGATTTTTATGCTGATTTCATTGATGATACCTCGATTTAAATATACAGAAATCTCACTAATTTATGAAAATAGTTTTCTCATGTAGATGTATTCTGTTTTCATTATATTGCATTCATATCTCATATTTATGATATGTTGCTATCTGAGGCATTGGCACGAGCACTTGGTACTACACTTTGTATAGATGTTTACCTAGCCATTTTATCATACTTCAAGCCGTATTATTTGAGGATATTACTGATCGTATTGACTTAGGATTGAGTCATACATATGATTTCTGCTCGGTGATGTTTTCTACTTACGAGTTGGCAATTCACCCCCGTTGTGCCACAGTTCTTGCAGGTTTTGCCGGACATGTTTCATTGCGGTTTTCTGGCACACTACTTCCATTCCGGATGATTGCTTTGATAGGTGGGTTCACTTGCACCGTGACCACCATTGTACTTTTATTTATATTCAGTTGTATCTAGTAAACTCCATCAACCAGACTTGTATATTATTTTAGACTTAGAAAACCAGCTGTTATTCTTTCGATTTTAGAGTCGCGCGTTGTATTATTATGGTTTTCTTGATGATTTTGAGTTTTCTTTTGAGTTTTGATCCTCGCACTTCGGCGTTATATATTATATTGCTTGCGTAGTTGTGACCGTCAATTGACGAAGAGCTAGCTCCCGCTTGGGGACGCCTTTATATATATTATGCATGTTGTATCCCTTTGGGGCCAGTATTTACAACGGAAACTCTGCCGAAATTTTCAGAAAAGACTTGAGATTTTAAAACGTAATACTTCGGCTTATGTTATTAAAACCACTTGCTTTAAAGATGAGTTTTCTTCACTTCTTCTTTAAAATGATTTAGATTTCTGGGATTTTTGGCTTACTTGAATTAGATGGGGTCCTATAGACTTCATATGATTCAAGTGCCAGTCATGTACTATTTCGGGTCGTGACACTCCGCCTGCTCCACCACCCGCTCCTACACCCACATTAACCATTAAAATATAAGTATATCATTTAAATTTGAACTTTTCAAAACAAAAACTTCAAACCTGTTAGAATAAATATTAACACTTACGTAGTACTCCTGGGTAGCGGTGTCGGGGAATCGAAGCTTGTCCGTAGCGGGATCTGTCGAGTTGCCATCGACGACAAGATACGCGGTCAGCACGCTCGGTGTACCACCCTACGCTAGGGTCCGAGCTCTCTGCAATTCGCAAAAAATTTACATATATTATAAAATAAATCTTAATATTACATTATATCAAAATAAATCTATTGTAATTTACCGATGCCTCCATGGCACGAGTAATGTTTCTCGAGCCTCCTGTATAAGTGGGGCGACCCCTCTTCGCTGACTTTCTATTCTCTTTGTTTTGATCGGCCTGTTTCTGCACAACACATTCATATTTAGTTTTCTAATTAAGTAACACAAAAAAATAAATTATATACTAAATAATGAATTAAATTTAAATTAGAAACCTGTTTGCGCTGAGAGTCAAAATATTGGCACAAGAGAGGCCATGTATCTACATCGACTCTCGCAAAGGCCGGAGTATGTAGGAGAGCCGCTCTCTCTGCCTCGGGGGTCTCCATCCACAGGGAACAACAGTCGATATTCATCTTGTTCCTATTGTATCAGACCTTTGATTGCATGTTCTTTATCAGGCCCTGGTACAGAGCGTGAAGATCGAGCACTCTCTCAGGGTGATCAGGGTCGGGTATAAGCTGAAAGTCGTAATCCAACTACAAATACAAAAAAACAATGTATTTAAATTGCAAGTGTTAAATAATAATAAATATATTGGATAAGTCAAATGAAAATATATATTAATACCCGAGCCTGATCCCAGAAGAGAGCAAATAAGGGCCGGTGCTGATCGCCCCACTCAACGTGAAGTGGATACTTCTTGACGATGCGACTCTCATCCCCCATATACCGGCCTAACCACTCGGCAGAATCGCCGGTATAGCGAAAATCGGAGGTAGAGAAGAGGGGGAATGCTGCCTCCCCCCTAGATCTGTCGGGCCTCAGCCTGTGGAACTAATTCGGCCCTCGAGTCCCCCTCTCGGGACGGGGTTGCACTGCATCTACAAGAAATATCAAGACAAGCAATATTAAGACAAAGTGATATTAAGAAATCTAGATTTAACGAAAATTGAAGTGCGATATATACCTCCGGCGACAGCAGCACGAGCCTGGGCCCAGACAGCAGCACGAGCGGGACGATAGTTCCTCCGGTGAGGAACAGCCGGCGACCCGGATGTGAACGCATCCCCTCCAACTAGAAAATAAACATTGACGATAAAATTACATGAAGTTCATTGTTATTCTTAGAGGATATGTAAATTTAATAAATATTTTATATTTAAATATACTAACCTGCAGACTGAGCGGAGAGTACGGAAGTGACGGGAGTAGCCCCTGCATCAGATGTGGACGCACCACCTATAATTAGACAGGTAAAAATAGATTATATAAGTAATTCTAAAACGAATGTGTATATTAATAATATAACATTCTAAATCAATATACATGCAATATAGGATATATAAACATACCCGCAGGTGCGGTGGTGGCTTCTGCTCGAGATGTGGAGGCACCACCTACTGCTAGACAATAAAAAAAATAATTATCTAAGTAAGAGTAAAAAGTATATGTGTATATTTATGATATAACATTCTAAATCAATATGCATGCACTATAAGATATATAAATATAACTGCAGGTATGGTAGTGGCATCTGCCTCTGATGTGGACGTACCACCAACTACTAGACAATTAAACATTTGCTATATAAGTAATTTTGAAATAAATATGCGTGTATATCTATAATATTACATTCAAAATGAATATGCGTGCAATATACCTGGAGGTGTGGCAAAGTCCACACGGAAGGAGTCATCCATATGGGTCTCCGAACGGGGTGCAAGACCGGCCCTATGAAGCTCCCTACGCAGCTTTCTGGACGGCAGAACCGCTCTGCCTCTGCCCCTACCGCTGCCGCGGCTGGTGCTCCTGCCGCCCCTCGCTGCTCCGGCCGTCTTCATCAAACCTAGATAAGAGTACAATCATTACATATGCATGCATTATATGTATAGATCGTAGAAATGTGAAATAATAATATAACATTACTGATAACCTTTTTCGTTTCGTGGACGCATTAGACATATCTACTTGGATTTCATCATCGATATCATTTCTAGCCCACGTAACTTCACGATCAGCTGAAGACAACCCATCTTTTGAAACAGACGGTCAGAGCACTCTAAGTCTTCTCTCTTCTTCATCCTCATCGCTGTCCTACATAGGATCGTCGAATTCTGGGACATCGTAAACATCCCTGAGTTTCCAACGGTATACGACACTCCATCCCGGATGCTTCAAGCACTGTGAGTAGTATACTTGGAACTCTTGGTTCAGAAAGATAAATGGATCGTCCTGACCATAAAATCGAAGTGTGTTCACACTAGTCAATCCATATTCATCTTTCCAAGCCCCGAGATTGTTTCTCCACTTATCCGTATCGGTTCGTGTATCGTACCAAGTACATTGAAATATATAAAACGCTTTTGATTGTCCGGGATATTGGATGCCAAGTATGCAATTTAAGTATCCATAATAAATCACACCATCCGATCCTACCGTCGCAATCCTACTATTCTAAGTGGTTCGAGATGTTTCTATGTCCTTAACTTCAAATTTGTATCCAAGGACACGTAATCCTTTATAATATGCAACCTCCATACTAGAAAACTGAGCTAAACATCTTGAATCTATCTCTAATGATGCAAACAAGTTCGGATCGTGGATCTGACAAAACAAATTTTATGACAAATACATAACGATATAAGTTTAGATTAAGACCGGTAGCAATAATATGTTATTCGAACAACTTATATGATCTGCAACCCAATCGCAAAAATTATCCTGATGATATTTTTTCAATCGTTCATCATTCCAATCAGGATGCCCCTCACGTACCTTATTAAAATGATTTCTGTTCTCAACAATAAATTATGACATTAATATTATATTATTTCATACACACACAAACACAAATATAACAATTAATCCGAAAAAACTTACTCTCTAATTTATTCAAGACATACGCTATTGAGGAGGATAAACCGATATATCTTATTGATAAACATAGTGTCTACTCTCTTATAATCAGTTTTACCATATGGCCCATCCCGAATTCTCCGAGGTCGGTTAAGTTTCGTCTCAATGTTCTCATCCAGATAGCGAGAACAAAATATGGTTACTTCATCTAGAAGATAACCTTGTATGATAGAACCCTCTGATCGATTTCTATTGCGTATATACTTTTCTAGAGTGTAGAGCTACCTAAAGAAAAATATGTTAAATAAATAAATACGGGCATATAAAACAACAATAATTTTACAAATTGCGTGAAACGAAAAATTCCACGTACCTTTCGATGGGATACATCTATCGATATTGTACCGGTCCGGCTAACTTAGCATCGGTTGCAAGATGAACCGTCAGGTATATTATGATATCGAAGAATGACGGTGGGAAAATACGCTCAATCTTGCAAAGTATCAATAAAATAGAATTTTCTAGATTCTCCAGCGTCACAACATTCAGGGTTTTAGCGCACAATTATCTAAAAAAGCAACAAAGGTCATTGATTACTAGATCAACCGATTTGGGAAGGGAAGTCTTGAGGGATAATGGGAGAAGGTGCTCTATAATAACATGGTGATCATGACTTTTCAGCCCATCGATCTTGCCTTTCACAATTTTTATCTTCTTACTAAATGATCCTGAGAAACCCGTAGGAACTTTCAAATCATGCAACACCTGCATGAACCTTTTCATCTCCGGTTGTGATATATGATACACGGCATTGGGAAGTACAAACTTTCTTGGTTTACCCGCTATCGGTTTTGGATGAAATTCACTTCTAATTTCCCAGTCCTGAAGATCCATCTGAGCACAGAGATTGTCTTTCGATTTTCCGTCTTTACAAATAAGTAAGTTGAGTACGTGCTCGGATACTCTCTTCTCTATGTGCATGACATCCAGACAATGACATACTAAATTTGTTGACCAGTATAGAAGCTCGTAGAAAATGCTTAACTTGTTCCAGTAGGGTGGTTTGACCTGTTTTGCCGGATCTATTCCGAAGGTCACATTATTATAACTATCCCACTGAGCAGTCACGTCCTCTCCGGACAATGAGGCCGGAGGCCCAAGAAGCTCCTGATGACCATCAAAGTGAGCAGTGTCTAAGCTGTAGGGATGGTCTAGTGGCAGGAAACGCCGATGACCGCAATAACAAACCTTCATGCTAAAATTAAGAATTTCGATGTTGTATATTGATGGCAATAAGGGCATGCTTTGTGACCATGTACGGACCAACCTGATAGCATTCCGTACGCAGGAAAGTCATTAATTGTCCACATTAAAGCCCCACATAGTGTGAAGGTTGTATCTGTATTTGCATCGTAAGTTCTACACCATCAATGAATAAAGATTTTAACTCATCGATCAGAGGTCGGAGATAGACATCGATATTGTTTTCCGGTGAGTTTGGTCCATCAATAAGAAGAGGCATCATAAAATAGGATTGATCCATAACCAACCAATGTGACAGATTATAAACTATCATTATAACGGGCCATGTGCTATGGTTTCCAGCCATATAGTTGAATGGGAAGAAGCCATCACTAGAGAGTCCGAGCCTGACATCGCGAGGATCACTACTGAATATTTCGTGCCTCCTATCGAAATCCTTCCATGCCGGTGAATCTCTTGGATGACTCATTTTTCCATCTTCTCTTGGAGGAGCACGGTGATACCAAATCATTGCCCCCGCTGTTTTCTTGCACCTGAATAGCCTCTGCAGCCTCTGTGTTATGGAAAAGTATCGTGCTATCTTAACAGGTATATCGGGCTTCTTATCAGATTCTTTCGGCTTATACCTTGTCTCTCCGCATGTTGGACACTCATTCAAATATGAATTCTCTTTTCGGTACAACACGCAATTTTTGGGACATGCTTGAATCTTCTCACACTTTAGACCCAAATCAGACATCATCTTCTGGGCTCCGTACCAGCTGTCGGGTACGCTATTTCCCGGGGGTATAGAATCTTTCAAGAACTTCAGAAGCATCATGAATGACTTGTTGCTCCATCCATTTAGGTACTTAATCTGGAAAAGTTGGACGAACCATAATAGGGTGGAATACTTTGCATTCTCATAAATTGGTCTTCTAGCATCATTCATGAACTTTTCATACTTATCCGCATGTGGTCCTTGACCGGAAGGAATATCATCTTCGGTAGGAATACTATCACCTAGGACAGGCTCTACCATATCCTCCATTTCTTCTCCTGGAAAGAAGTTACCGTCTTCTTCTTCTATCGCATTACCGTCTTCTCTTTCTTCTTCTGCCACATTACTGTTCTTCTCCTGAAAAGAAGTTACCGTCTTCTTCTACTACCGCATTACCGTTTTCTCCTTCTCCTTCTCCGTGATATAGCCAAGTTGTATAAAGTCTAGTAAAACCATGTTTAACGATATGAAGCTCTACGAGTTCTATCTTCTGCCAGTACTTATTCTCACATCTATCGCACGGGCAGAGAATATTCTCTAACACGATCTTATTATATGCGCGTGCAAATTCAAAGAAAGAAGCAACTCCTGCGACAAACTTAGGTTGCATACGTTGTTGCCAATCCACGTATATCCAGTCCTTAACTCTGATATACTCATGGGCCATGTTAGACTGTATAACATATAAATTGTAGGTTATGATCACTATATTGAGAAATCTAAGAACGGGATGGTTACTGACAAAGAAGAAAATCCGTAGATGTAAGTTTGTCGTTGAAAAGAATAAATTATTGATAAACAAAATTAGATTTGAAGATACCCAAGTATGAGTTGTATTCTGTGTATGTGTGTTTCAATTTATGATTTTGCTTAAGTATAGGGTTGTTAGTGTGTATGTGCTGTTCCCCTCCGAACACAGAGATGCGACCGCGTAGGTTCGTCTTTTCTGAGATTCAGGGCAGATGCTATTTGGTTTTATCCGTCTACCTCTCCGAAGATGCCAAGTTGATTTATGGCACCGTATATCGGAAGTTTAGACGGATGCGGCCGATGTAGTAGACTTCGTCAGATTCCCCCTCACTGGAGGGGTTTTTGATTGTGGGGACGCTCTTCCCTGCAGGCGCAAGCCCCTGTAGTTAATTACGCTACCGCACCGCGGTTGCAACTTTCTCTTTCTCCAGAATTTCATTTCGTGTCGTGGGTGTTTGTTTTGTTTGTGGTTGCCCGTGGATTGTATATGGAGACTAATTTATGTCGTTGCCCGTAGGACGTGGATTAGTCCAAATCCGTATTTTCTTAGATTTGGGTTTGGGGTTTTGGTTTAAGGATACGTTAGCCATATTTAAGGCTAAGATCAACTTAAACTTTTGTTAAGGATACGTTAGCCTAATCTCCAGACTAAGATCAACTTAACGGGATCGTTTGGATCCGACAAGAGAGCAATTGGCTCTATTGTTTATTTTAATGACATTGCGGTCGATTTCCATGGTGGTCCATCATTCCCATTTGGGGACGAACATTAGTTTAAGGACATTTCGGTCCAACGTTCCCATTTTGGGACGAATATTAGTTTAAGGACGTTTCGGTCCACGAGTTTAAGGACTCTGCAGTCCGTATCGATGTGTGGTTGTCGGGACCCATCACCTCTCTGAAGACGTCGAAGGATTACAATGACAAATATCAGAGGAGTTCGGAGATGTACCCTTGAACCGGGTGTCAATTGGTTTAAGAGAGCAGTTGTGCTCAGCTCAATTTAATTTGAGGACTTACGGCCAGTATTGGGCTAAGTCCAGTTGAGAATATTCAACAATTTTTTATTTGTCTGGCCTGTTAGGCCTTTGATTGGGCTCTGCCCTTATTTAATAATGCATGGCATTTTGTTTGGTCTATTAGACCTTTATTTGGGCTCTGCCCTTTTTTAAATGATGCACAGCATTTGTTTTGGTCTGACAGACCTTTGTTTGGGCTCTGCATTGCATTTTATTCTGGCCTGTTAGGCCTTTTAAATTAGGCTCTGTTCCCTTTTTTTTATAATGCAGAGCATTTGTTTTGGTCCATTGGGCCTCTTAATTGGGCCCTGCCCTTTAATAATGCGCTGCATTAATTAGTCTGACAGAGCGCCACGTGGCTTGTCAGGCGCTTTGCGCCAATTGAGGAGCGCAAGGCGCAAGTCCATATGGAGGTGACACGTGTCACGCTCTGGTGAACGCAAGTGCGCTAGCACAGTGCGCTGCGCTGTTGCGCTGCTGACACGTGGCGCGCTCTGGTGACTTGCGCCAATTTAAGAGAGTAGTGCTATGTTTTAGAAGCGCATAGCGCAGTCTGTTCTAGGGCTGACACGTGGCGTTCTCTGGTAGCTTGCGCCAACCCGAGAGCGCAACAGTGCAATTTTTTCAAGTGCAGGGCACTGTTCAATATCTTGATCCGATTTTGGATCAAATAAGAGAATCTTCTAAGATTCCAGAACCAATGGTTCATCAAAAGGCAATGCCTTTATTTAGATCAGAAAGATCTAAAGAAGAAGTAAATTACTTCTTTTTATTAATATTATCATTTTTTATTGAAGATCTTTGATCTTGTTCTTTTCAGAAGAAAATTCTTCTTTCTCTAAAGGTTTTACCTTTTTCTTTCTTTCTTTCTTTCTTTCTTCTCAAAGTTCTTAGAAGAGCTCTGTGAATTCTCTGTGTGTTAATGTCTTTTAGACTTGGAGTCTAGGGGGCATTTTATAGTGCCATTTGATTTGTTAAATCAGTTAAAGAGATCTTTCTCTGAGTGATTTAGGGATTTTTCCCCACCGTTGGATTTTTGATCCAAGGGCTTCTGTTTCACAGAAGATAATCTTCTTAATTTAACAAGATCAGAAAGATCTTTCTAGAATTTTAATTCTGTTTTAGTGCTGGCACAGTTGGTGCAAGCGCACCTGCGCTTGACACGTGTCGCGCAGCGTAGAGCGCAGCACGACTGCGCTGCCACGTGTCGCGCAGCGCAGAGCGCAGCTCAGCTGAAGCGTTGCTTCCTTTATTTTCATTTTAAATAGAGCCTTGCTCTGATTGGGTGCGCTTCTTTGGGCGCTGCGCTGGCGTGTCATCTTTTGACACGTGGCGCGTTGCGCGTAGCGCAAGGAATCTGAAGCATTTCTTCAATTTTTGAATTTTTGAAATTCAAATAGAGTTTTGCTCTGATTGGGAAAACAAATGCCCCCCAACCGTTGCGCTCATGTGGCGCACACGTGAGTGCAGCGGTGGCAAGATCCTGACCGTTGGATCAACTAAGGAGTTGAAGGGGCGCAAGCGCCTATAAATAGGACCCTTGGCCCTTCACAGATGATCATCATCTTCAAGAATCTTTTTCTCAGAACTTCAGAGCCTTGCTCTTGCTTTCAAGAACTCCAAGAGTTAAACTCTTAAAACTTTTTAGGTAAATTTTTTAATTAAATTAAATTAAATTAAAATTAATTTTAATGGACAGAGCCTTGCTCTCATAGATCTTTGATCTAAAGAAAACCCCCTTGGGGCTTCACCAACAGAGCCTTGCTCTCATGAATCTGTTTCAGGGTTTCTTAACCCATGAACAGAGCATTGCTCTTTGGCAAAACACATATTTTTTGATCTAAAAATGAAGAACTCTTAAGAGTTTTCATAGATCTTTAAGATCCCAAAATTTTTAATTTTTTAAGAATTAATTTTCCTTTTGATGGATATTTCCATCATTATCACCGAGCTAGGCTCTCTAAGGAATTTTATTCCCTTGAGACCAGAGTTTGACAAGTGTCACTCTGTGACAGAGCTTTGCTCTGAAAGAGGAGATTTTCTCCTTGTCTCTAGGAATTTCTCATTTAATGAGAGTATTCTTTTGAGGATTTATTCATTAATTGACGGTCCCATCCAATGATGGGGCTGTCTTATTAACTGATGAATTATCATCTAGATTTTGTGGGTCCCCCTTTGGTCCTTTATCTACTGCACTGCAGTATGGTATAAATTTTAAAATTCCAAGCGTTGGAATTACGACACTGACGGCTGATTTTTTGTCCCTCTGCAGGAAACATGTATGTTGATCTGTCATTCCTGTTTGTTCGCTCGGGGGAAGGATTTCCCCAGGCACCGGTAGACCGGGAGGTATTTACTCTGATTAAGGATTATGACCCCGAGCACAAGAACCTTCACCTGTGGGGTAGGTGGTATAACGACATCATCAAGGGTCGCCGAAGCTTCGGTTCCGCGACGCCGTCTGAGCCCATCTCGTCGATCCCCTATGCGGATGAACCCCCGGTGAAGTATGCCGTGGAGGTCAAGAACTGGAATTCGGAGGACCTTCTCCAGCCTTCGATCGCTGCCATTCCCGTGCAGCCGCCGCCGGCCGTGGACATCTTGGGATGGCGCATATGTCAGGGTGAAGCACGCCCTTGGGGACAGGCTTACAATATTGGATTGACCCCGTGACAACCGGCCGGATATCTGCAGTGGGCCAGATATATCCTATCAGCGAAGAGGATGCATCTAATGAAGATCGGTCTGTACTCCGCAATCTACGTCTCGTTGTTTGAGTACCCCGCTCCTCCAATCTGGTGGGTCAAGGCTTTCATCGAACAATGGAACATCCCCACCCACACCTTTCTTATGACGGACAGGGAAGTCTCCATCTCCTTTGAAGAGTTCGTCGAGATCTCGGGCTTGCCGGTGAGGGGGGAGCATTACGAGGAGCTGCTTCCTCCTGACGAGTATGTCTTCACCACCAAGCCGCTGGTATTTGATTTAACGCCGGAGAATTCTATTCAGCACCAGTTTCCGGGCTTGGTGAAGGTGCTGAACATATACGAAGGTCTCTATCTGGAATCAGGAGTCCGGGGAGTCAGTTTCGCAGATTTTATCGCCCGCTTCCTTCGACCGGAGATTCTATCGGAGCGGAGTGAAAAGTTCACCAAGCTCGATGACCCTTTCGGCTTCGGCTTAGATCGTCGACCAATATCGGAAGACAATCAAAAGGATTTCTATCTCCCCGACGCCGCCATCATGCCCTTATCAGAAATCGCCGTCCTGGGCATTGATAAGGAGACCTTCTTTTTAGGGTTCCTGGGATTGTGGCTGTGCAGCTTCGTGCTCCCCATGCACCCGCGCTACATGCGGCCGTCCGTTTTCTACCCAGCGCATCGGATGGTGGCTGGCCTGCAGTTGTCAATAGGAATCGCCGGGTTGGCTCACCTATATAATAGACTTAGCGTGGCGGCGGACGCTAATGAACCTGGGGTGCAGCCTGCTAATTTCCCGATGTACTACTTCACCTCGTGGATGGAAATGCATGTGCACGGGGTGTTCGGCATCCACAAGAGCCCTTCGTTTTTTGAGAGGTGCAGACTCCCAAGAGTCATGCGGCTGATCGGCGTCTCCATCGTGAATGCGCCTTCGCGGGAGGCTAGAGGGTTGCTCCTTCGTCCATACCTGGTCGGAGTGAGGATTTCTTTTATGGATAAAGTCATGACCATCGGCTCAGAAACCTCCAAGGCGGTGGTGGCGCTTCGTGACGGCTTCAAGGACGGGGCCTCCGTACTGAAAGCCCGGGAGATTCTTCACCTCTACTCTATCTGTCCGGGCTTCCTGATATTCAGGCAAAACGACATGGAGCTCTTCATAAGGTACAACCCCCATCGGTTCGCCCAACAATCAAGCTACAACCAGGGGATCCCGCTGGAGGCGTTTTTGGAAGAGCCCGCGGCCACCAAGGAGGGGATACGGAATGCGCCGCACCATTTTATGCAGCTGAATACGGGCTCCTACTTCTTCATCAGCGAGCCGAGCTGCGTCCCACGGGTACTTAACGTGTACGTAGCTTGGTATAGGCACGCCATGGGTGCAGTCATCCGTGAGGAGAAGCGCATTTTGGTCGACCGCAAGGGTGCTCCTCCCGGCAGCGACCGTAAGGCTCCCCTGAAGCCAAGGGCCCCGGTCATTCCTCCGTTGAAAGATGTTGGAGCTGGACCACCGCGCATGCTTAGCCCTCCGCGCGGATTGCTGCCTCGTGATATCGTGGACGCGCCCCCAGCGCCCCGTGCTCCAGTGAATGTAGTTTCACCTGAGTCTGGAGTGGGCTCGGACATTGGGACCCGCCACCCCAAGGTGCCCACAAAGCGTAAGATGATTTTGGCGGCGACCGGAGCCCGCGCGCAAAAGAGGAAGAAGAAGTCCGTTCTTTCTCTGGATGCCGTCCTCGGCTTAGAGCCTCAAGCCCTCTCACCGAAGGATTAATCGAATACGGGAGAAATGAGGGTTTCTTGGTAAAGCCGAAAGACACTGACTTGGCGGCCGCCATTGAGGCTTCTGAGCGATCAGCAAGGCTCGAAGCGTGGTTGGCTAAACTTGCTCAGTCAGGTAATCATTGGTTGCACTCTTCGTTATTTCATTGTACCTTTATTATTGTCTTTAACTAATGCTTTCCCCCCCTTTTTTAAACAGGCGTCACCACTGAAGAAGCTATCGCTGCTTCCCTCCAAACTTTCCAGGAGGAGGAAAGGAAGCGCGCTCTGTCGGGCGTTGGTATGTCTCGGCTCACTGAATTTTTTTATTCTCCTTTTTATGGCCAATCTAATCTTTTCTTTGTCTCTTTGCAGGGGCTGTGCATGCCGATACGGGGACTCTCCCTAGGCCAGCTACTGAAGTCCCGGCCTCTTCGGGGCTGCCGCGAGAGACCTGTTCATATCAGATTTTTGCATTTTCATACCGCCCAATTTTTATCACATTTGCATATCCGTAGATACTCTTGAGCCGTGTTTGCTAGTCAATTGCAGGATACAGGTTCTCGGTTCTAAAACGGTGAAATTCATGGAAAACACGAAAAAAGTCCGGGTTCCTGCCAACCACAGATAAAACACGGTCTCTGCTCTTCATCCGTATGTTGCCAGATATCAATAGGAAGACAAGAGGTCAAATCAATGTCATTCTCATGCACAAGGCTCAATGGTAGCACAAAATCCAAGAGATCTACGCGGAGCTCGAGGCAATCATGACAAAATCTTGACAAAAAGTCCACCTTTCCCTCAACAGAAATTCTGGAAAAATCGGGGAGCCAAATTGAGAAAATAAATATACCAGAATTAGGTACACTGAAGACCAGGGAACCACAAGAAATTGGGGGGCCCAATTCGACCAGAAGGCCGCGGATCCGCGGCCATATAGTGGCGGCAGCTGATAATTTTTGGGGGGTAGTTTGGTCATTCTGTTTGGGTTCTGGTGGTTGCCCTAGGGTTTCATTCTCTGGCCTATAAATAGCCCAGAAGTTTGTGAAGGAAAGGGTCCAATTCTTGTATTTCTTTTTGCTAGGTTTTAGTTACATGTTCTTCTTCCTCTTCTCACCTCTTCTCCATTAAACTTGTAAGTGAGCTTTTGAGTGAAGAGTGATGAATAAAGAAGACCATTTTATATCATGCTTGTCTCTTTCTTTTACTTGTTGTAATGTGTTGTAATTTCAATTGTTAAGTAATTGTTGTTATTTCCTTGTTATTTCTTTCTTCTCTTTTTTCTTTATCCTTACATACGACAATGATACTTACGCTTGATCCTCACCAAGGTGAGGTCGCAAACAGTTAGTCGTATTCTTCTAATCTCCTTCTTTCTATCTTCTTCTTTTGTGTTGTTTTATTTTTCCGTATTATGATGTGTGAGTAGTTCATTCTTGTTAGGGTAGGATAAGGGAAGTTTGAGAGAAGGAAATCTCTCTCACTCTTTCCTTGCCCAACATCTTAAATCGACTCCCGTTAATCGAACCACAATCCGCTCCTTACGGCACCCTATCCTACATGATAGCAGTGATTCCGTAGTGAGACCGGTTATGGTTGGATTAACCGGAGGTTATGGCTAAGAGCCAAGAACAGACGGACAAGCACCAAAAGGAAGACTTATGCGTTGGAAAGCCCAGCTTATACTCGCAAAGTCCTTCCTAGTCGTGCTAATCCCCGTTGTTGCCGATTACCGTAACATGATATTAAGAGGGGCAACGAAAGATGTGGAGACTCCTAACTCAAACTAACCTAATCCTAACCCTAACATGCTCTCTTTAAATATCAACTCAACACTTAGATAACTATAAACAAAATCTGAACAACCGGACTTAACTCGTCGAAAAACACATAGAAAAAGATTCCCATCTCCCTGTGGACGACCCGTACTCAACCGGCTAGCTACATGCGAAACCGTCTTGATTACGGTATTTAAACTTAAACTTGGACACGAACATATCCTAACAATCAAATGGCGCCGTTGCCGGGGAGACGGTAGTTTGTTTCTTTGTGAAATTTCGGGTTAATTTGTAAGTATAACTCTAACCGAAAAAAAAAAAAATATATACTTTGTAAAAAAATCATCTTGTTATTTTTGATTAGCTTTTGTGCAAGTGTGCAGGAAAATACAAGTTTCGAGTTCAGTGGCCAAGACGTTGAAAATACGGAGTTCAAGTACAGTGCCAAAGACGTGGGAAGATAGACCCACATTTCGCGGCTACACCGCGACGAAAAAAACGAAGCATACGGCCTACTGTCAAAATCTGGAGCAGATACAGTGAGTAAATTCAAATTCAGAACATCCAGAAAACAAGAGGACACCCAACAGAACCCACACAAGAAAAATTATGCATCCAATCCTCTTTACAGCCGCGGAACCGCGGCATTAGGGCTCTTTTGCCGCGGAACCGCGGCCACTTGGGGAGTTCTCTGTGCCAAATTTTCTGGGTAAGCTCCTCTTCTCCACTCCACTCCTCTGGACTCCAATAAATTGTGTTTTCTGCAGGCTTCTTTGCGCAAATTCTTCTCCCCCTTCCAATAAACTGTTCTTGTGCAGGATTCTTTGCGCCGCAAATAAAAATTGTTTGCAGTTGATTTGTTACTGTTTTGCATTCTTTAATACGGACTTAAGGGGCTTGAAACCAATCCAGATTGGGTGGGGATTTCATCACCCTTCCCAGGACCCCGGAAATCACTAAAGCATATGCATTGTCCATTGTAAATTAAAAAATACTAGACTTCAGCCCTAAGGACTTCGCGCTCATTAGGAGAAGATAAACCTTGTTTAGAACCTTGCTTAACCGTATATTGTTTACGGGGTGTCTAGGAAAGTGTTAAAGGCGCAACCGCCGAAAGAGAAAGGGTTATTTAATTAAGGAACTTCGCGAAAGCGTTGGACAACCTCCCCTTATCTCTGCACTTACCTGGCCTCGTGATCAGTGTATTTTTAAGCCTGTTTCTCGACACTGTTTAACTTCGACAATCAAGTTCAGGAGCAGGTCTAGTAGACCTAGGTTACCCTAGATCTAGGTGTGATTGTGCATATCTTGTTTGTGATTGCTTAAGCCGTATTTCCGTACATACTTCTGTAAATCTCTTTCTAAAAACAAAATAAAAAAGAAAAAATCAAAAACTTTTATAAAAACTTGCCCTTTTGTCGCCAAATCCATTTTCACCCACCACCCATCGCCTTTCTCCATTGACGTTTTCTTACCCTCACCTTCTCCGCTTTGACTGTACTAAACTCGTTTAGTGTATGTCCGCTTGGACTCGGGACACTAGCGCCCGTCTAGTCCGCGTTACGTTAGTCGCAACCGACTACGCGATCGACTCCGAAGTCGATACTCCGTCCACTCCTCTTTCTCCCCTTCCTTTGCCGGCCAACTCCGACGTTGACCGGAATTCTGTTCATACATCTTCACCTTCACCTTCACCTTCACCAACCTCTTCTTCCGCGATGTCGGGATTTAATCCGAACATCTCTTTAACCACCCCTGGATTGGCTCCACCTCCTACGGAGACCAATCTTCCACCACCTCCGCCTGTTGTAGCGCCGCAGCGAATTGCGCTCCAGGATCGTTTCTACCCTACCCGTTCTGCACTTCCCACCCGCCTTTCTCTTCCTCCGGCCAATGGGGACAACTTTGAAATTAAGCCCCATTTCATCAACATGCTTCCACGTTTTCATGGGCTTGAATCTGAAGATGCCTATATCTTCATAAACAAATTTCAAAATGTCTGTGCCATGATGAAAACCACCCAGCTGTCGGACGATGCTATACGTCTACGGGTCATTCCGTTCACTTTATGCGATCTCGCAGAAAAATGGCTGTATAGCACCGCTTCCCACTCAATCACCAGCTGGGACGAGTTTGTTAAAGCGTTTCTAAAAAAATTCTACCCAAATCATAAGACCGCAAGAATTCGAAATGAGATCAACCAATTCTCCCAGCTTCCTTCTGAACCCTTCTGGAAGTGCTTTGACCGATACAAAGACCTTCTTGTTCAGTGTCCTCACCACGGAATAGAGAAATGGCAGCTCTGCCAAACCTTATACGAGGGACTGAACCCAGCAACGAAGCAGTTGCTGGAAACCATCTGTCAGGGCCACTTCCTATCCAAATCTGACGAGGAAGCGTGGCAGTTCTTTGACGATCTTGCGGAGCAAACGCTACAGTGGGAGAGCACTAGACCGACTTCTTCTTCTACCTCCACTTCTACCGGTCAGTCTAGGGTAGGAATCCACCAACTCGATGTCTCTATTGCGATGAAAGCTGAAATGGCTGCAATAACACGAAAGCTTGAAGCGATAGAGAGCAAATTTTCTGCTCCTGTCCCCACACCTGTTCTCCCCCTTTGTACCATCTGCGCTTGTTGTTCCGATCCTTTCCACTTGACCGAAGAGTGTCCTTACAATCCACCCCCGCAAGGACAGGATCAGGTTAATGCTGCCTTCCAGCAAAGACCGAGGAATGATCCATACTCTTCCACCTATAATCCCGGTTGGAGGAACCACCCCAATTTCGCCTGGAATCAGAATCAGAATCAATTCCAGGGCAACAATTTCCAAAGGGCCCCTCCACCGCAACAACAAGCGCCATAACAAACTCAGCATCAGTATCAGCAGCCCTTCCAACCCCAACCTTACCAAAACCAGACGAACAACTTTGCACCCAACAACTCTTTTCCACCAAACAACAACTTTGTTCCGTCCAACAACGATAAGGTTTCCTCGCTCGAGCGAAGTCTGGAGGCGTTCGTTAAACAGTCGACCCAATCCACCGCCAACATCCAGTCTTCGATTCAATCTTTAGTGCAACACACTGCCGCACACGGGCAAAGCATCAAGACCATCGAGGCCCAGATTGCACAACTGAATGCGGCCTTGTGCGAGCGAGAGAAGGGGAAGCTCCCGTCCCAGCCACTTCCAAATCCCGGCCACCCACATAATGCACATGTTGCTCTTGAACAACAAAACCATAATGTGAGTGCCGTGACCACACTGAGATCAGGGAGGGTGCTGCAAAACAACATTGGCAAACGGATCAACGATGATGCCCCGGCCGCTGCTTCTTCTTCTTCTTCTTCGTCTTCTGAGCCTATTCTCCATTCTTTAACAGGCTCTCCTTCCTCTTCGTCTGCTCTGAACGGACCCACTTCTCACTCCATGAAAACACCTATTCTGGGATCCGTTCCAACTCCAAAATCTCCTCCTCCAGCATTAGACTCAACCAATTTTCAAAATGTTCCATTTCCAAACCGGTTGAGGTCTAACAAACAAAATCCACAGATGGAGAAGATTTTGGAGTTATTCAAGCAAGTTAACATTAACATTCCTCTTTTAGATGCTGTCCAACAAGTCCCATCTTACGCGAAAATCTTAAAGGACTTGTGCACGAAAAAGAGGAAGTCTCAGGTACCCAAGAAAGTTTTCTTGGCTAGTGCTGTGAGTGATGCCCTTACCCAATCTTTACCACAAAAACGGAAGGACCCTGGCTGTCCTACGATTTCAATTACTATTGGGGATAAGAACATCAACAGCGCACTATTAGATCTTGGTGCCAGTGTTAACTTGCTTCCGTATTCAGTATACGAGCAATTAGGCGTCGGAGAGCTGAAACCCACCCACTGCACTCTCCAGATGGCCGACCGATCGATCACCCATCCTAGGGGTGAGCTAGAGGATGTGTTAATAAAAGTCGGGGACTTCATATTCCCCGTCGACTTCATTGTCTTAGATACACAGCCTGTAGCTAACCCCCGGAATCAAATTCCGGTGATACTCGGTCGCCCATTTCTCGCAACCTCAAATGCTGTGATCAATTGTCGCAATGGTTCGATGAACCTCTCTTTTGGAAATATGACAATTGAACTCAACATTTTTAGGTTGGGGAATCAGCCCGCCGAACCTAATGCTCATATACTGGATGTTTGCTCGATCCAGGAGATCACACCAGAAGAGTGTGAATTCGAGGAGTTTCTGTTTGAACACGATAATCTTGACGCCACTAGTGCGTTTCTCTTCGAACCTGTTGCTGCTTCTGCGCCCGACAACGAATACGAGTGTTTCACGTTCTTGAATGATCTTAGCCGCGCACAACCCGAGTTTGAATCTTTCGACTTTCCGGATGAGTTACCTGAACCATCCAACTCGGTTGCCTACACTCGCTTTGAACCTTTGCTGGAGTCCTTTGAGTTCGAGACCTTTGCACCGGTCTTGCCTTCCATCATTTCACCTCCAACGCTCGAACTCAAGCCGTTGCCGTCTCACCTTAAGTATGCTTACTTAGGTGAGAACGAGACCCTCCCTGTCATCATTTCGGCTTCTCTAGCTCCAGAGCAAGAGAAAGCCCTTCTCGCGGTCTTGCACAACAACAGGCAAGCTTTTGGCTGGTCCATGGCGGACATCAAGAGGATTAGTCCCCTGATCGTTGAGCATCACATTCATCTGATGGATGATGCCAAGCCAGCCCGGGATCCACAAAGACGTCTTAATCCAGTCATGAAGGAGGCTGTGAAGAAGGAGATCGTCAAATGTCTAGATAGTGGTATCATTTACCCTATCTCTGATAGCCAGTGGGTTAGCCCCATTCATGTTGTCCCCAAGAAGTCGGGCATCACGGTCATAACCAACGAGGCGAATGAGTTAATCCCTACTCGCACCCAAACCGAGTGGCGAGTTTGCATTGATTACAGAAAACTCAACGCTGCAACGCGGAAAGACCACTTTCCGCTACCTTTTATTGACCAGATGCTCGAACGATTGGCCGGACATGAGTACTATTGCTTTCTTGATGGCTACTCTGGCTATAATCAAATTCCCATCGCCGAAAAAGACCAGGACAAGACCACTTTCACTTGTCCTTTCGGCACGTTTGCATATCGACGCATGCCCTTTGGGTTATGCAATGCGCCCGCTACTTTCCAGCGGTGTATGATGGGGATTTTCTCAGACATGGTGGAGAAATTTCTGGAGATTTTCATGGATGACTTCTCCATTTTCGGCGACTCCTTTGACGAGTGTTTGCTGCATCTTGACGCTGTCCTTACCCGATGTAAGGACAAGAATCTCACTTTAAACTGGGAGAAATGCCACTTCATGGTGCGCGAAGGTATTGTCTTAGGACATATCATCTCGCAAAATGGCATAGAGGTTGACAAAGCAAAGATTGAGGTCATTTCCAATCTTCCTCCTCCCCGTTGTGTCAGAGATATCCGAGCCTTCCTTGGCCATGCCGGTTTCTATAGACGGTTTATCAAGGACTTTAGCAAGATTGCTAGGCCCTTGACTCTTTTGCTGGCCAAGGATACACCATTCGACTTCAACTCGAGCTGTGTGACTGCATTCGAGTCACTGAAACGCTCACTCACTTCTGCTCCCGTTCTCTCCTCACCTGACTGGACGCACCCATTCGAGATTATGTGCGATGCATCCGACTTTGCCATCGGTGCTGTCCTTGGACAGCACATCAACAAGATGCCGCATGTAATCTATTACGCGAGCCGAACCCTGAACGACGCCCAACTCAATTATACAACGACTGAGAAGGAATTCTTAGCTGTTGTATTTGCTCTAGAAAAGTTCAGGCCCTACCTCATCGGCTCTCCAGTCATTGTCTACACGGACCATTCAGCTTTGCGCCATCTTTTTGCGAAGAAAGATGCAAAATCTCGGTTAATCCGTTGGATCCTCTTGCTTCAAGAGTTTGACCTTGTCATTAAGGACAAACGAGGATGTGAAAACGTGGTTGCCGACCATCTCTCACGACTTCCTTCTTCGCCTTCGCTTCCAATTCCGATCAATGACGTTTTCCCGGATGAACAGCTCTTGACAGTATCGTGCGAACCCTGGTTCGCAGATATTGTGAACTATTTGGCCACGGGATTACTACCGACTGAATGGTCGAGTCAGGACAGACTTCGCTTCTTATCCCAAGTAAAACACTTTTACTGGGACGAACCTTATCTGTTCAAGTACTGTCCCGACCAGATTATTCGTCGGTGTGTCCCGGATGAGGAATTCAAGAGTGTGCTGTCCTTTTGCCACGATCAAGCGTGTGGCGGGCATTTTGGGCCTAGAAAGACAGCTGAGAAGATCTTGCAATGTGGTTTCTACTGGCCACAACTTTTCAAAGACGCTCACGATTATTGCAAGACTTGCTCCCGGTGCCAACACATGGGCCGGATATCCCGGAGGAACGAGATGCCGCTCCAACCGATCTTGGTTGTGGATGTAAGTCTACGTTAGCGCCCCGGCAGTCTACAGACGCCAAATGCGGAATAAAACTTTTAAACTTGGCGCTATCGTATACTTTAACCCGGATCTGCCATTATTGCTAAACTAACAAACTGTAAAGAGTGTAGAAAGGTTATACCGAACGATCCGAGTCCTTCGTTCTTCAACCATCATCCCACGCTCCGTTGCGGCTGCTCCGATCTCGTCGATCTCCGAGTCCATCGTCGAAGTGGCACCACATGATCGGTTCTTTAAACGGGCTCCCGCCTCTGACTCGAGGCAACTCGGTCGTCAAGTTTGCTAAAAGAGACGACCAAGAATGATGTAGAGATTGAGTAAATGACTTTGTCTCGTCCCGTCCAAAGCTATGGACGGACGGTTAATGAAGTTGCCGTGGAAATTGGGTGATGGAATGAAATGATCTGTGAATTCCATACACCCCAAATATCTATCATAATCTTTTCTCTCTTGAATCAAGTGTGTGAATGAGAAAGAGAGAGGAGGCTATATATATCAAAGGAGGAAGGTGAGTGTAGGAGCAAAGGGTGAGTATAAGAAAGCTTCTCACTCAAAAGATCAAGAAGAAATATCCTTAGCTAAACAAAACTCATTAATGAAAACCATGAGTCACTTAAACACCTCATCATGCCTTTAATGAAACCATTAATGCACAAATGAGTCATATGCCTTATCATCACTTCTAGAAGCTTCTAGAATGATGACTCACTCATAACAGAAGAAAAGATAAATCTGTCTTTAACAGAATGTTAAAAGACGGCTGATAGAAAACTGGAATCTGGCAACTTCCAAAAGTGATCCTGAAACAACTTTCAGGAAAACCCCGAAACTGTATAAATATACCCGCATTTGTATTACGACCGAATACAAATGCAACTGAGACAAAGATATTATACCTACTCAATATAATACTCGGATCCGGCTTAAACCAAAGCCGACCAGTATTATCTGCCCGAAAAATAACACGTGCGTAAACGCACGTGCATTTTCCGAACCCTGCCATAAAACCATACGGCCTCTACAACGTTTTGCCCGAACTTGGGAAACTGCCTGTGGGGGACTCTAATGACTCGTCAGCACCCTGGCAGTGGGTTTAACCACAAACCGTCAGCAGCACTAGCAATGCGTAACGTCTGCCCACGGACTGACCTCAAGGGTGGCCGAGGAGCGAACTCAAGGGAGACCGATGAGCGAACTCCTCCGAAAACCCTACTGAGCCTAACAGTGACAATGTATATACAGTCCGGTCCGTTCGTCAATGAGTATCGCATATCCGCCTAGGGGGCTAGTAACGTCAGACCCCCAGAAGCAGTATAAGTCGTGTCGGAGTGAAGCCCAATAACACCCTGAGATACTACTGGAGTACCTACCAGTAAATCTCCTGCCATGGCCATGGACTTTGTGTAATGGCTCTCCTAGACACAGCACGACCTCGCCCCCAATACCGGGAGAGACGAATCCCCTGCCGATCCGCTCACGTGCCTCCATATGGCTCGGGACTGTACCCAAAAGCTACCTGTTTGCACGACTCCTTTGAGCCGTGGTAGGGTAGAAATCAAAGCACAGTGGGAACTCACACGAGACAAATGACGACCTCAGGTCGATGAACTAACCTGTACACATGTCACCAGGGAACTGCTATCTGACGGTAGATATAATACTAACTAGCAGATTCCCGGCGAGTCCTGTCCGGTGTACTCATAACCCAATGAGCACCTGTATACATCTTAGGTGATCCAACTGTCACCAGTGGCTTGTGAGACCGGCCACCGCCCCTTGTCGGGGTCTCGACTGTACACACTAGTCTACTCCGGAGTATCGATGCCCTGTCTCGAAACTCCCACGACTAGGGACCACAATTAAGGATATGCATATAAACTACCCAACTCTCACGTATATGATCGCCCTCATACAGTTGGTAGTAAAGCAAGATCCTAAGGGCTCTATCAAAGTGTAACATGCAATCAGTCACCTGAACATGAACACGACTGATAAAGGCAAACCAGATAGCATACTATCATTTCGAGTAAGACTGTCCTACCGGGATAGGTCCTCCGCAATCATTGCAATCACGTACCTGCGATCCAATAATTGACTATGAGGGCACTATCTCCAACAATCTCCCACTTGCACTCAAGGCTAATATTGCGATGTCGACTACTCACAGCCCGTGTGAAACCGAACATCCAACTCCTCTACTAATCAGTTTCACAAAGCCCGTTTGTAAAACTATTGTGTTCGAGAAAATAGCCTCAGTGAGTGGATCCGCCTAGAAGTTTCTTTCTGTATCTCTCATAATCTCAAGTTCGCGGAGAAAACCATCTCCCGAATTGAGTAGTACCTGTCTTAGAATATGTCTGGATATCTGATGGGACCTTAGTTCATAAATGAACTCCATATCCAAACTTCTTAGACTGTATGGATCACTGAACCTAATCAGTATCCGGCACCATGCCACCCACAGTATCCCTGGAACCACCTGTCCATAATACTGTCTCTCGTCAGAGGGAAAACTAAAACTCTGACAATCACTCTGTCATCCATGTCACCTTTGAAGCATGGAATGATAACCGTCTCCCGAAAGAGGCTGCCGTTATCAAATCCGTAGAACATGTACTAGTGTTCTAAAACTGCTTCCTTATGTTTCTCCAGGATTGGATTAATACAAACTTATTGCATCTAGTGCAAAAACAACATTTGGTGCGGTACTTGACATCTCATGATTGACTCAATTGCCTAAGCAAGTGATCTGCCAATCATGCACATCCCTCTCCCCTTTAGTCTATACGACACCTTTAGAGAGGGTGACTCCATCACCTGCAGGTACTCTACCATGCTAGGAGTCAACTATTCTAAAAACCATTAGAATATCTGTCAAAGTACCCATATTGGGAAACCACCCAAATCTAGATCTAAAACCATAGATCCAGAAACCAGAATGTCTAATATTATATCCATGTCTTGTCTGGAGAAACAACTGTGTGACGACCACAGTACAACCGATTGTAGTATAGGAATTTTGCTTCCCACTCTGTGTATGTCATCCTGATACCATGACATCACACCCTACTGCCTTCTTAACAGATCCATCCCCTATCCTGATTGAAGTCAAACCCATGACTGTCACATCAAAATTAGATGATCTATCTCCGCTATAACTGCTCAAGTCTATAAATAGATATAAGCATCTTGCCCACTATGCTTCCGCTGCTCCCACTGACTACGACAACCCTCTGGCAGAATAATATACACGTACACTTCTAAAGCCAGTTTAGAACGACGCTATATTTATCCTCCTGCCTGGTCTCATAGTCTGGAACAACAGTAGTGTCAAGTCTGGGTAGATAAGAACCTCCCTGTCACCGTCCTTGAGGCTACCGAAGTACCTCTCGGGTGTCTGAGGTTACCTACCAAATCTGCGGAGTGGCTTATTGGAATGTCAAATCTGATTGAATATATAGGTCCTACTAAATTTTCTGTAATCGTTCGCGGTTCTGGAATCACTTCCAGTTCTACCATACTCCCACTACTGTTTTCTGAAAAAGATCCATTTTACTAAAACTGTGGCGAGTCAAGAACAATGTCACTATTGATCTTCCAAATGGTAGAATATCAACCCTCGTCATAGCCAGGGTCAACCCACAAACAGCCATTACAGAAACGTGCCCTGAGTTATCCAGAGTCTGGTTTTAAGCATAAGCTGGACAACTCCCCGTACCTTAATTTCTTTTAAGGTACGATCCATTCTATATCCAATACAGAAACTTTGGCACTTATTTAATTGGAACCATATTCAAACCATGCAGCTGTCTCCAGTGCATATTAACTTAATGGAAAGAGGCTAATCAGCATTACTCAACTTAGGAATCCATCCAATTATGAGTAACCTGAAAAAGAAACACGTTTCTCAAAACCATCACTATCTTCTGAATACCAATCACAAGAATCTACATCTTCGATCTCTTTGAAGAATCCCGATACTTGTGATACCTGGTTCTCTACTTTATTCTTATACCCACAACTTCTCAAAACTTAGACCTTGTATTTCTACGAAACACTTGTCTAAAAACTAGAGAAGTTATAAGTAAACAGAACAAAGTACGAGGACCTACCCCTTTATCCTGAAGGACACTTGGACAACATACATTACTCTGTATAAGTCCGCTGAGTTGAACAACTCATAACCTGTGCGTTGTAGGTGGAAAACTGTACCCTGGCGATTTCCTCAAATATCACCAATTACAACGAATTCCGATATAATGAGGATAATCACCTAATTCCCAATATCTTACTCCCACTCATCATCTGTAAAACCATACAGATATGAGAATGAAACCTGGTAAATACATACCCTTGGAGTAAGTGTCTAATCGGGAAAACAGTTTTTCTTTAACAATGCACTGAAACATGGAAATGTTTCGTAGGGGTATCCTGGTATTCATAGCAATGCCTCTTCCATAATCTAATTCATGACTTTAACCGTATATTTTATTGCCGTCTCTCCAAATCCCCTTTATTTGTCTTTAGTCGTTACCTTCTGTACACCATCGTTAGGCTAACTGGTTTTCTTCCTTCCCTACCGTTCGGCACCAGCCTATGGTTTGGAAGAAGACTATCCAGTAAGCATAATAGGTGTACCCTCCTAAACCAAGGAGTACTCGCAACTGAGAGAAGGTGATGATAAAAGACAACTGAATAATACTTTATTCTTTTAAAGGTGAAATAGGAGTGGCGATGAAGTACGCGGTTTTGGTCGTGAATGATATCAGTCGCAATTTACTTTGCCCTCTTTCTAATCCCTTTATTTTGTCTTTACATATTACCTTCTGCACACCCTACTTAGGCTAATTGGTTTTCTTCATTCCCTACCTTTCGGCACCAGCCTATGGTTTGGAATAAGACTATCCAATAAGCGTAATAGGTGTACTCTCCTAAACCAAGGAGCTCTCGCAACCTGAGAGAAGGTGATAATAAAAGACAACTGAATAAACCAATTCTATTTCTCCTGAACCTGGATCCATCCCCGAAGAAGTCCCTTCGAGTTCGTATATAACCATACGATGGATCTATCCAATGGAAGTGGATATCCGTAGTAATACGGGTGTTCTGAGAAATTCAAAGGGTAAAATAAGGAGTGGCAATGACTTATGCAACTCAGACAATCCAAAAGCCAGTATTTTAAGAAGGTTCGGTCAACCTGGTCTCTGAGTCATAGTCTAGGGTCGGTCAAAGGTCGCTGCCAAAGAGAGAGAGAGAAAAGAAACACTCTGCGTGCACTCTAACCTAGATCAGAATGGTCATCACTTTATCTAATCCGGAAACCTCCCACTGTCCTGTCAAATTCTCCTCCAAACCTAAAGAAGAATCAATCGGGATCATCCGAAGAGTAAACCAACTCATCAGTGGGAATCGGGATCCAACTCTCATCGCATGTTAACGTGATGGAATGCATCCACGTTATTCATACTCCAGAAGGTATGCGCATACTTGGCAAGTTTCAGTTTCTTTAGAAACTCCCGATATCTTTTTCTTGCCCCATGCTCTTATGACCTTGGCGTTAGGTCAAAATGTCATAAGTCACATGCCAAGTTCTACCCGTCACTATCTTGTCAATTTGAACCCACCCGCACATGCCCTTGGCGTTAGGTCAAAATGGCAGAACGGCTGTCCCAAACCAACTCATCTATCTATGCAACAATTGAATACCCAGCAGCTACCAAACACTATGCCTTGGCGTTAGGTCAAAATACATAGCTTGAATACTACTGAATACCCAAAAGAAGTGACGGAGGGCTACGGCTGGTTTTTTGGCGAAAAACCTTTAACGTAGTGAACTTGATATCGCTGAAGGAACCTGATAGCTTTTTAAAATATAATGGCGAAAACCTTTTGCTAAAGAGGTCACTCCCGGTAAAGGGATCTCGGCTCTTTCCTCGTGGAATGAGGTGCAGGATATTCCACTGAATACCGCTATGCAAAGCAACTTGTAATCGACTATAGTAAAGTTATTACCCTGACGCAAACTTCTGTCCAAGGGGTCTTTCCCGGTGAAAGGATATCAGCCCTTGCCTCGTCGAATGAGGTGCTGGATATTCACACCGAATACCGCTATGCATAACAAAAGGAAACGTCTTTGCAATAACACTTTTTAAATTGTTCCAACAACTCAACAGGTTTGTTTTACTTTGCATTGATCAGAATCAATGCAGTCCCATCAATCAATCACACCAGAAAAGAACGAAAATAAAATGTACGTATATGCCATCCGCATTCATCACTGGGTCCCGTCATCACCCGTTAGGTTACTTAACTAACGACAGAGCGGGGACTGGACTAGCGCGGGTGTAAAACATATACAACATCTAATAGTATATAAACCAATATACATAATCGCTCCAGGCGTGATAATATGCAACATTACAGAAAAGTAATAAGCATCACAAAACAATACAGATATCTGGGATTCCCGAGTTTCACAGAGCCGCTGCTGAAACTCGACGTTCCCCTGTCGTGTGGATAGCCTGTGCAATGAAACCTAGACCCCTACGGGTGCGGCAAGTTACCCGCCAAAACTTGAAGCGAGGCAGTCCCCACAGCATAGTGAATGGAACACCCGGCACTTCACAGAATCCGGTAATCTTGGGCACCCCTTCTTGGGTCAACCTGTACCCCCTACGAGTGCGGCGAATAGTCTGCCAATTCTGAAGTGGGGCCCCTCTGCCTCTCAAAGCCATGAGATGCGGACCCGTTGCTTTCCCGAACCCGGCTATCCGTGCACTCCGTCGCGGGGTAAAACCTAGTACAGAAATGAAAAATAGTACAATAGGTACATCGACCGCAACCTGGTCGTGCCCCAAAAGAATATTATACAACAGGCAGTAACGGCTATCCACATGTTGGACGCTCGCCCCGCAATATCAAATGTACAAATAAACTCAAACTGTACTACCATTGCACACTGCTATCCACCACGACAAATCCGCAACAATACAGCACAACACAGAACATCAATGCGAATGTCACGTTCGCAAACCCGTCTAAAAGAACTATAGCAATTAAACGCGGTTTACCGATCAAATGACATTCCCGGTCGGAGATATAATGTAAGCACTGTAAACTAACGTGTTTAAATTTCGATCGACCAAAAACCAAAAATCAAAAAGTGGGCCCCACTGCTTACTGGTGAACAGTAACAAAACCTGGGCCAAAACTGTATTAACCAGAAACCCCAAAATCCAAAGAAGAACCCACAGAAAAAAATTGGGAGCACGTGCTCCTCACATGGCCGCGGAAGGGCGGCCAAACCATGGGTTTGGCCGCGCTTCCGCGGCAACTTGGAGGAGTTACGACCCCAAATTTTGTCGTGGGTCTTAAAAAACTCTGCACGGATTTTTAAGATCTACAGAAATCAATTTTGACACCGTTTAAAATCAACAGAAACTGTCAAGTAAGGAAAATGCGATTTTGGCAGTTTTCGATTTTCGGTCGGATCGATGTTTTAAACGCGTTAGCACAAGTTAGTATAGCAAAATGGTGAGGCTTTGATACCAATGTAAGTCTACGTTAGCGCCCCGGCAGTCTACAGACGCCAAATGCGGAATAAAACTTTTAAACTTGGCGCTATCGTATACTTTAACCCGGATCTGCCATTATTGCTAAACTAACAAACTGTAAAGAGTGTAGAAAGGTTATACCGAACGATCCGAGTCCTTCGTTCTTCAACCATCATCCCACGCTCCGTTGCGGCTGCTCCGATCTCGTCGATCTCCGAGTCCATCGTCGAAGTGGCACCACATGATCGGTTCTTTAAACGGGCTCCCGCCTCTGACTCGAGGCAACTCGGTCGTCAAGTTTGCTAAAAGAGACGACCAAGAATGATGTAGAGATTGAGTAAATGACTTTGTCTCGTCCCGTCCAAAGCTATGGACGGACGGTTAATGAAGTTGCCGTGGAAATTGGGTGATGGAATGAAATGATCTGTGAATTCCATACACCCCAAATATCTATCATAATCTTTTCTCTCTTGAATCAAGTGTGTGAATGAGAAAGAGAGAGGAGGCTATATATATCAAAGGAGGAAGGTGAGTGTAGGAGCAAAGGGTGAGTATAAGAAAGCTTCTCACTCAAAAGATCAAGAAGAAATATCCTTAGCTAAACAAAACTCATTAATGAAAACCATGAGTCACTTAAACACCTCATCATGCCTTTAATGAAACCATTAATGCACAAATGAGTCATATGCCTTATCATCACTTCTAGAAGCTTCTAGAATGATGACTCACTCATAACAGAAGAAAAGATAAATCTGTCTTTAACAGAATGTTAAAAGACGGCTGATAGAAAACTGGAATCTGGCAACTTCCAAAAGTGATCCTGAAACAACTTTCAGGAAAACCCCGAAACTGTATAAATATACCCGCATTTGTATTACGACCGAATACAAATGCAACTGAGACAAAGATATTATACCTACTCAATATAATACTCGGATCCGGCTTAAACCAAAGCCGACCAGTATTATCTGCCCGAAAAATAACACGTGCGTAAACGCACGTGCATTTTCCGAACCCTGCCATAAAACCATACGGCCTCTACAACGTTTTGCCCGAACTTGGGAAACTGCCTGTGGGGGACTCTAATGACTCGTCAGCACCCTGGCAGTGGGTTTAACCACAAACCGTCAGCGGCACTAGCAATGCGTAACGTCTGCCCACGGACTGACCTCAAGGGTGGCCGAGGAGCGAACTCAAGGGAGACCGATGAGCGAACTCCTCCGAAAACCCTACTGAGCCTAACAGTGACAATGTATATACAGTCCGGTCCGTTCGTCAATGAGTATCGCATATCCGCCTAGGGGGCTAGTAACGTCAGACCCCCAGAAGCAGTATAAGTCGTGTCGGAGTGAAGCCCAATAACACCCTGAGATACTACTGGAGTACCTACCAGTAAATCTCCTGCCATGGCCATGGACTTTGTGTAATGGCTCTCCTAGACACAGCACGACCTCGCCCCCAATACCGGGAGAGACGAATCCCCTGCCGATCCGCTCACGTGCCTCCATATGGCTCGGGACTGTACCCAAAAGCTACCTGTTTGCACGACTCCTTTGAGCCGTGGTAGGGTAGAAATCAAAGCACAGTGGGAACTCACACGAGACAAATGACGACCTCAGGTCGATGAACTAACCTGTACACATGTCACCAGGGAACTGCTATCTGACGGTAGATATAATACTAACTAGCAGATTCCCGGCGAGTCCTGTCCGGTGTACTCATAACCCAATGAGCACCTGTATACATCTTAGGTGATCCAACTGTCACCAGTGGCTTGTGAGACCGGCCACCGCCCCTTGTCGGGGTCTCGACTGTACACACTAGTCTACTCCGGAGTATCGATGCCCTGTCTCGAAACTCCCACGACTAGGGACCACAATTAAGGATATGCATATAAACTACCCAACTCTCACGTATATGATCGCCCTCATACAGTTGGTAGTAAAGCAAGATCCTAAGGGCTCTATCAAAGTGTAACATGCAATCAGTCACCTGAACATGAACACGACTGATAAAGGCAAACCAGATAGCATACTATCATTTCGAGTAAGACTGTCCTACCGGGATAGGTCCTCCGCAATCATTGCAATCACGTACCTGCGATCCAATAATTGACTATGAGGGCACTATCTCCAACAGTGGAGATTTTCGATGTTTGGGGGATAGACTTCATGGGGCCGTTTCCCAGCTCTTTTAGGAACTTGTACATCCTTCTAGCTGTTGATTACGTCTCTAAATGGGTCGAGGCTGTGCCCAGCCGGACTAACGACAACAAGGTTGTCGTTAGGTTCCTTAAAGAAAACATTTTCTCCCGGTTTGGGCACCCCCGAGCGATCATTAGCGACAATGGAAGTCATTTCTGTAATAGGACTTTCGAGGCCTTGATGCGGAAATACTCCATTAATCATAAGCTCTCTACGCCCTACCACCCCCAAACCTGCGGGCAGGCCGAAGTTTCAAATCGGCAAATCAAGCAGATATTGGAGAAGACGGTTTCCAAGAACCGTAAGGATTGGTCTCTGAAACTCACTGATGCCCTTTGGGCATTTAGAACCGCTTATAAGACCGACCTTGGTATGTCTCCCTATCGGCTTGTGTACGGAAAAGCCTGCCACCTTCCTGTCGAAATCGAGCATCGCGCATTTTGGGCGATAAAGGAGCTGAATCTGTCTCTTGAGGACGCGGGCAGCCATCGGAAGCTGCAGTTGAACGAACTGAGCGAGCTTAGGGATGAGGCTTACGACAACGCGGTTGTCGTTAAGAATCGAACGAAGGTGTTTCATGATAAACACCTTGTGCGCAAAACCTTCGTACCTGGTCAGCAGGTACTTCTTTACGACACCCGACTTCACTTCCATCCTGGAAAGCTCAGATCTCGCTGGAAAGGGCCGTATTTCGTGAGGACTGTGTATCCGCAGGGCGCTGTGGATTTGGAAAATCCAAAGGACGGTTCACTCTTCAAAGTGAACGGACACCGATGCAAACCGTACCTTAGCGCCGAACCAACAGAGGAGCTCCTGTTCTTACAGGAGCCGGTTTACCTTGCATGATCTTCCTCTGCCTACCTCCAAACTTCGGTTATCCAGCCAAGCACAGTGGACACTGTTCCAAATAAGTTTGGGGGTATGTACAAACCATTTTGTATATATTTGTGTATATTCTTTTTTTTTCTTTAAAAACAAAAACAAATAAAAATTTGTGTATCACTAACCGACAATTTTGAACCTTCAAACTGATCTCTTCATGCAACGACAGTGAGGACACTGTCCAGTTTAAGTTTGGGGGTACGCTCGGTACGCATTTCTTACCTTCGCATTCATATGTATATTTTGCATCTGCATATTAAATCCATAAAATCCATAAAAATTTGAAAATTTTCTAAAAATATAAAAACTTTTTTGTCAAGTTAGCTTATGAAAGAACTCTGATTCAACATTCGACGGTTTTTGTTTGAAAAAATAGGAATAACTAGATCTTCTGTTTGGATTTTGAAAACCTGAAAGATAACTCTCCTTTGAAGTTAACTAAAGCTGATATACGTCTTTACATCACACTACACGTGTCGTAAGATTTTGGGAATTAGATGACAAGTCTTTCATGTTTGAACTTTTAAACAGATAAATGATTTTCTGAGGATCAAATAGGTTTGTTCTGAAATAAGTAATGTCAAGAATAGTTTATGAAGTAAAGCGAATATGAAGGAATGTTATTGATGCCGTAATTGGAGCTAAGTCTGAAAAATAACCCATCGGAAACTTGATTGGAATGATTACACACCAAACCCACTAAACACGTCTTTTATCCAAAAAAATAATTGAACTGCCGGTTATATCTCCGTTCGTATTAAATCATCTGATTTTCATGCCAAACTGTCTTTTGTTTTTGGACCTAGGTAACTTGAGTAATTAAGTCCGCTGGGGTGTTTCTACACCTAATGCCCTAAAACCAACTGGTTTGGGTGCATTGGCCCAAAGTTCGCTAAGAAGCCTAGAAAGTCCAGTTTAAAACAAAGTCAAGCAAGTGTTCTCTCCGAGTTAAAATTCCTAACGGTTCTTTGTGTGAGAATAATCTTGATAAAAGACAGACTTTTATAAAAAAATTTCAACGGAGATATGAAGATTTTACTCTTTGATAAAGACTTTGCACGTTCACAGAGGTGTGTATGAAATAAAAACAAGAAAAAGGTGGAGTGAAAAATACGACTTAGTTTCCTGTTAAGGAAGATAGAAATTCTGAAGTTGAAACCTTACTGGAAAACGAAACTTGAAAAATGCTTAACTCGTTATAAAACTTATGTGATCCTTTTAAAATTGTTATCTGGGCTTTATTGTGCGACATGATGACTTTAATCGATCCTTCTGGAACTTAACGACACTATTTGCACTGCACGTAAAGACATATAAAACCTGTAGTTAAATAAGAAGCGAGGTGTGAAAAATAAAGGTTCGATAGTCTAGACTTAGGATTATAGAATTGTTATTTTCTAAAACAAAACTTTAGGGTTTGAAACTTAGTCATTTTTACAAACCAACTTGACTGGATTTTGTGGGTACTATCCGCTGAAAACCCTCAGGAGACAACACTCCTCCTACTAGGGACACCTAGAGGTTTAACGGCTTGTTGCACATGCTCAGTGCAATCGCGTTCCCTGCGAAAGTGAGGTTAGGAAATTTTTTGTGAATAAATGGACTTTGCTCGGGACGAGCAAATGATAAGTTTGGGGGTATTTGTTCATATCAGATTTTTGCATTTTCATACCGCCCAATTTTTATCACATTTGCATATCCGTAGATACTCTTGAGCCGTGTTTGCTAGTCAATTGCAGGATACAGGTTCTCGGTTCTAAAACGGTGAAATTCATGGAAAACACGAAAAAAGTCCGGGTTCCTGCCAACCACAGATAAAACACGGTCTCTGCTCTTCATCCGTATGTTGCCAGATATCAATAGGAAGACAAAAGGTCAAATCAATGTCATTCTCATGCACAAGGCTCAATGGTAGCACAAAATCCAAGAGATCTACGCGGAGCTCGAGGCAATCATGACAAAATCTTGACAAAAAGTCCACCTTTCCCTCAACAGAAATTCTGGAAAAATCGGGGAGCCAAATTGAGAAAATAAATATACCAGAATTAGGTACACTGAAGACCAGGGAACCACAAGAAATTGGGGGGCCCAATTCGACCAGAAGGCCGCGGATCCGCGGCCATATAGTGGCGGCAGCTGATAATTTTTGGGGGGTAGTTTGGTCATTCTGTTTGGGTTCTGGTGGTTGCCCTAGGGTTTCATTCTCTGGCCTATAAATAGCCCAGAAGTTTGTGAAGGAAAGGGTCCAATTCTTGTATTTCTTTTTGCTAGGTTTTAGTTACATGTTCTTCTTCCTCTTCTCACCTCTTCTCCATTAAACTTGTAAGTGAGCTTTTGAGTGAAGAGTGATGAATAAAGAAGACCATTTTATATCATGCTTGTCTCTTTCTTTTACTTGTTGTAATGTGTTGTAATTTCAATTGTTAAGTAATTGTTGTTATTTCCTTGTTATTTCTTTCTTCTCTTTTTTCTTTATCCTTACATACGACAATGATACTTACGCTTGATCCTCACCAAGGTGAGGTCGCAAACAGTTAGTCGTATTCTTCTAATCTCCTTCTTTCTATCTTCCTCTTTTGTGTTGTTTTATTTTTCCGTATTATGATGTGTGAGTAGTTCATTCTTGTTAGGGTAGGATAAGGGAAGTTTGAGAGAAGGAAATCTCTCTCACTCTTTTCTTGCCCAACATCTTAAATCGACTCCCGTTAATCGAACCACAATCCGCTCCTTACGGCACCCTATCCTACATGATAGCAGTGATTCCGTAGTGAGACCGGTTGTGGTTGGATTAACCGGAGGTTATGGCTAAGAGCCAAGAACGGACGGACAAGCACCAAAAGGAAGACTTATGCGTTGGAAAGCCTAGCTTATACTCGCAAAGTCCTTCCTAGTCGTGCTAATCCCCGTTGTTGCCGATTACCGTAACACGATATTAAGAGGGGCAACGAAAGATGTGGAGACTCCTAACTCAAACTAACCTAATCCTAACCCTAACATGCTCTCTTTAAATATCAACTCAACACTTAGATAACTATAAACAAAATCTGAACAACCGGACTTAACTCGTCGAAAAACACATAGAAAAAGATTCCCATCTCCCTGCGGACGACCCGTACTCAACCGGCTAGCTACATGCGAAACCGTCTTGATTGCGGTATTTAAACTTAAACTTGGACACGAACATATCCTAACAATCAAATGGCGCCGTTGCCGGGGAGACGGTAGTTTGTTTCTTTGTGAAATTTCGGGTTAATTTGTAAGTATAACTCTAACCGAAAAACAAAAAAAAAATATATACTTTGTAAAAAAATCATCTTGTTATTTTTGATTAGCTTTTGTGCAAGTGTGCAGGAAAATACAAGTTTCGAGTTCAGTGGCTAAGACGTTGAAAATACGGAGTTCAAGTACAGTGCCAAAGACGTGGGAAGATAGACCCACATTTCGCGGCTACACCGCGACGAAAAAAACGAAGCATACGGCCTACTGTCAAAATCTGGAGCAGATACAGTGAGTAAATTCAAATTCAGAACATCCAGAAAACAAGAGGACACCCAACAGAACCCACACAAGAAAAATTATGCATCCAATCCTCTTTACAGCCGCGGAACCGCGGCATTAGGGCTCTTTTGCCGCGGAACCGCGGCCACTTGGGGAGTTCTCTGTGCCAAATTTTCTGGGTAAGCTCCTCTTCTCCACTCCACTCCTCTGGACTCCAATAAATTGTGTTTTCTGCAGGCTTCTTTGCGCAAATTCTTCTCCCCCTTCCAATAAACTGTTCTTGTGCAGGATTCTTTGTGCCGCAAATAAAAATTGTTTGCAGTTGATTTGTTACTGTTTTGCATTCTTTAATACGGACTTAAGGGGCTTGAAACCAATCCAGATTGGGTGGGGATTTCATCACCCTTCCCAGGACCCCGGAAATCACTAAAGCATATGGATTGTCCATTGTAAATTAAAAAATACTAGACTTCAGCCCTAAGGACTTCGCGCTCATTAGGAGAAGATAAACCTTGTTTAGAACCTTGCTTAACCGTATATTGTTTACGGGGTGTCTAGGAAAGTGTTAAAGGCGCAACCGCCGAAAGAGAAAGGGTTATTTAATTAAGGAACTTCGCGAAAGCGTTGGACAACCTCCCCTTATCTCTGCACTTACCTGGCCTCGTGATCAGTGTATTTTTAAGCCTGTTTCTCGACACTGTTTAACTTCGACAATCAAGTTCAGGAGCAGGTCTAGTAGACCTAGGTTACCCTAGATCTAGGTGTGATTGTGCATATCTTGTTTGTGATTGCTTAAGCCGTATTTCCGTACATACTTCTGTAAATCTCTTTCTAAAAACAAAATAAAAAAGAAAAAATCAAAAACTTTTATAAAAACTTGCCCTTTTGTCGCCAAATCCATTTTCACCCACCACCCATCGCCTTTCTCCATTGACGTTTTCTTACCCTCACCTTCTCCGCTTTGACTATACTAAACTCGTTTAGTGTATGTCCGCTTGGACTCGGGACACTAGCGCCCGTCTAGTCCGCGTTACGTTAGTCGCAACCGACTACGCGATCGACTCCGAAGTCGATACTCCGTCCACTCCTCTTTCTCCCCTTCCTTTGCCGGCCAACTCCGACGTTGACCGGAATTCTGTTCATACATCTTCACCTTCACCTTCACCTTCACCAACCTCTTCTTCCGCGATGTCGGGATTTAATCCGAACATCTCTTTAACCACCCCTGGATTGGCTCCACCTCCTACGGAGACCAATCTTCCACCACCTCCGCCTGTTGTAGCGCCGCAGCGAATTGCGCTCCAGGATCGTTTCTACCCTACCCGTTCTGCACTTCCCACCTGCCTTTCTCTTCCTCCGGCCAATGGGGACAACTTTGAAATTAAGCCCCATTTCATCAACATGCTTCCATGTTTTCATGGGCTTGAATCTGAAGATGCCTATATCTTCATAAAAAAATTTCAAAATGTCTGTGCCATGATGAAAACCACCCAGCTGTCGGACGATGCTATACGTCTACGGGTCATTCCGTTCACTTTATGCGATCTCGCAGAAAAATGGCTGTATAGCACCGCTTCCCACTCAATCACCAGCTGGGACGAGTTTGTTAAAGCGTTTCTAAAAAAATTCTACCCAAATCATAAGACCGCAAGAATTCGAAATGAGATCAACCAATTCTCCCAGCTTCCTTCTGAACCCTTCTGGAAGTGCTTTGACCGATACAAAGACCTTCTTGTTCAGTGTCCTCACCACGGAATAGAGAAATGGCAGCTCTGCCAAACCTTATACGAGGGACTGAACCCAGCAACGAAGCAGTTGCTGGAAACCATCTGTCAGGGCCACTTCCTATCCAAATCTGACGAGGAAGCGTGGCAGTTCTTTGACGATCTTGCGGAGCAAACGCTACAGTGGGAGAGCACTAGACCGACTTCTTCTTCTACCTCCACTTCTACCGGTCAGTCTAGGGTAGGAATCCACCAACTCGATGTCTCTATTGCGATGAAAGCTGAAATGGCTGCAATAACACGAAAGCTTGAAGCGATAGAGAGCAAATTTTCCGCTCCTGCCCCCACACCTGTTCTCCCCCTTCGTACCATCTGCGCTTGTTGTTCCGATCCTTCCCACTTGACCGAAGAGTGTCCTTACAATCCACCCCCGCAAGGACAGGATCAGGTTAATGCTGCCTTCCAGCAAAGACCGAGGAATGATCCATACTCTTCCACCTATAATCCCGGTTGGAGGAACCACCCCAATTTCGCCTGGAATCAGAATCAGAATCAATTCCAGGGCAACAATTTCCAAAGGGCCCCTCCACCGCAACAACAAGCGCCACAACAAACTCAGCATCAGTATCAGCAGCCCTTCCAACCCCAACCTTACCAAAACCAGACGAACAACTTTGCACCCAACAACTCTTTTCCACCAAACAACAACTTTGTTCCGTCCAACAACGATAAGGTTTCCTCGCTCGAGCGAAGTCTGGAGGCGTTCGTTAAACAGTCGACCCAATCCACCGCCAACATCCAGTCTTCGATTCAATCTTTAGTGCAACACACTGCCGCACACGGGCAAAGCATCAAGACCATCGAGGCCCAGATTGCACAACTGAATGCGGCCTTGTGCGAGCGAGAGAAGGGGAAGCTCCCGTCCCAGCCACTTCCAAATCCCGGCCACCCACATAATGCACATGTTGCTCTTGAACAACAAAACCATAATGTGAGTGCCGTGACCACACTGAGATCAGGGAGGGTGCTGCAAAACAACATTGGCAAACGGATCAACGATGATGCCCCGGCCGCTGCTTCTTCTTCTTCTTCTTCGTCTTCTGAGCCTATTCTCCATTCTTTAACAGGCTCTCCTTCCACTTCGTCTGCTCTGAACGGACCCACTTCTCACTCCACGAAAACACCTATTCTGGGATCCGTTCCAACTCCAAAATCTCCTCCTCCAGCATTAGACTCAACCAATTTTCAAAATGTTCCATTTCCAAACCGGTTGAGGTCTAACAAACAAAATCCACAGATGGAGAAGATTTTGGAGTTATTCAAGCAAGTTAACATTAACATTCCTCTTTTAGATGCTGTCCAACAAGTCCCATCTTACGCGAAAATCTTAAAGGACTTGTGCACGAAAAAGAGGAAGTCTCAGGTACCCAAGAAAGTTTTCTTGGCTAGTGCTGTGAGTGATGCCCTTACCCAATCTTTACCACAAAAACGGAAGGACCCTGGCTGTCCTACGATTTCAATTACTATTGGGGATAAGAACATCAACCGCGCACTATTAGATCTTGGTGCCAGTGTTAACTTGCTTCCGTATTCAGTATACGAGCAATTAGGCGTCGGAGAGCTAAAACCCACCCACTGCACTCTCCAGATGGCCGACCGATCGATCACCCATCCTAGGGGTGAGCTAGAGGATGTGTTAATAAAAGTCGGGGACTTCATATTCCCCGTCGACTTCATTGTCTTAGATACACAGCCTGTAGCTAACCCCCGGAATCAAATTCCGGTGATACTCGGTCGCCCATTTCTCGCAACCTCAAATGCTGTGATCAATTGTCGCAATGGTTCGATGAACCTCTCTTTTGGAAATATGACAATTGAACTCAACATTTTTAGGTTGGGGAATCAGCCTGCCGAACCTAATGCTCATATACTGGATGTTTGCTCGATCCAGGAGATCACACCAGAAGAGTGTGAATTCGAGGAGTTTCTGTTTGAACACGATAATCTTGACGCCACTAGTGCGTTTCTCTTCGAACCTGTTGCTGCTTCTGCGCCCGACAACGAATACGAGTGTTTCACGTTCTTGAATGATCTTAGCCGCGCACAACCCGAGTTTGAATCTTTCGACTTTCCAGATGAGTTACCTGAACCATCCAACTCGGTTGCCTACACTCGCTTTGAACCTTTGCTGGAGTCCTTTGAGTTCGAGACCTTTGCACCGGTCTTGCCTTCCATCATTTCACCTCCAACGCTCGAACTCAAGCCGTTGCCGTCTCACCTTAAGTATGCTTACTTAGGTGAGAACGAGACCCTCCCTGTCATCATTTCGGCTTCTCTAGCTCCAGAGCAAGAGAAAGCCCTTCTCGCGGTCTTGCACAACAACAGGCAAGCTTTTGGCTGGTCCATGGCGGACATCAAGGGGATTAGTCCCCTGATCGTTGAGCATCACATTCATCTGATGGATGATGCCAAGCCAGCCCGGGATCCACAAAGACGTCTTAATCCAGTCATGAAGGAGGCTGTGAAGAAGGAGATCGTCAAATGTCTAGATAGTGGTATCATTTACCCTATCTCTGATAGCCAGTGGGTTAGCCCCATTCATGTTGTCCCCAAGAAGTCGGGCATCACGGTCATAACCAACGAGGCGAATGAGTTAATCCCTACTCGCACCCAAACCGGGTGGCGAGTTTGCATTGATTACAGAAAACTCAACGCTGCAACGCGGAAAGACCACTTTCCGCTACCTTTTATTGACCAGATGCTCGAACGATTGGCCGGACATGAGTACTATTGCTTTCTTGATGGCTACTCTGGCTATAATCAAATTCCCATCGCCGAAAAAGACCAGGACAAGACCACTTTCACTTGTCCTTTCGGCACGTTTGCATATCGACGCATGCCCTTTGGGTTATGCAATGCGCCCGCTACCTTCCAGCGGTGTATGATGGGGATTTTCTCAGACATGGTGGAGAAATTTCTGGAGATTTTCATGGATGACTTCTCCATTTTCGGCGACTCCTTTGACGAGTGTTTGCTGCATCTTGACGCTGTCCTTACCCGATGTAAGGACAAGAATCTCACTTTAAACTGGGAGAAATGCCACTTCATGGTGCGCGAAGGTATTGTCTTAGGACATATCATCTCGCAAAATGGCATAGAGGTTGACAAAGCAAAGATTGAGGTCATTTCCAATCTTCCTCCTCCCCGTTGTGTCAGAGATATCCGAGCCTTCCTTGGCCATGCCGGTTTCTATAGACGGTTTATCAAGGACTTTAGCAAGATTGCTAGGCCCTTGACTCTTTTGCTGGCCAAGGATACACCATTCGACTTCAACTCGAGCTGTGTGACTGCATTCGAGTCACTGAAACGCTCACTCACTTCTGCTCCCGTTCTCTCCTCACCTGACTGGACGCACCCATTCGAGATTATGTGCGATGCATCCGACTTTGCCATCGGTGCTGTCCTTGGACATCACATCAACAAGATGCCGCATGTAATCTATTACGCGAGCCGAACCCTGAACGACGCCCAACTCAATTATACAACGACTGAGAAGGAATTCTTAGCTGTTGTATTTGCTCTAGAAAAGTTCAGGCCCTACCTCATCGGCTCTCCAGTCATTGTCTACACGGACCATTCAGCTTTGCGCCATCTTTTTGCGAAGAAAGATGCAAAATCTCGGTTAATCCGTTGGATCCTCTTGCTTCAAGAGTTTGACCTTGTCATTAAGGACAAACGAGGATGTGAAAACGTGGTTGCCGACCATCTCTCACGACTTCCTTCTTCGCCTTCGCTTCCAATTCCGATCAATGACGTTTTCCCGGATGAACAGCTCTTGACAGTATCGTGCGAACCCTGGTTCGCAGATATTGTGAACTATTTGGCCACGGGATTACTACCGACTGAATGGTCGAGTCAGGACAGACTTCGCTTCTTATCCCAAGTAAAACACTTTTACTGGGACGAACCTTATCTGTTCAAGTACTGTCCCGACCAGATTATTCGTCGGTGTGTCCCGGATGAGGAATTCAAGAGTGTGCTGTCCTTTTGCCACGATCAAGCGTGTGGCGGGCATTTTGGGCCCAGAAAGACAGCTGAGAAGATCTTGCAATGTGGTTTCTACTGGCCACAACTTTTCAAAGACGCTCACGATTATTGCAAGACTTGCTCCCGGTGCCAACACATGGGCCGGATATCCCGGAGGAACGAGATGCCGCTCCAACCGATCTTGGTTGTGGAGATTTTCGATGTTTGGGGGATAGACTTCATGGGGCCGTTTCCCAGCTCTTTTGGGAACTTGTACATCCTTCTAGCTGTTGATTACGTCTCTAAATGGGTCGAGGCTGTGCCCAGCCGGACTAACGACAACAAGGTTGTCGTTAGGTTCCTTAAAGAAAACATTTTCTCCCGGTTTGGGCACCCCCGAGCGATCATTAGCGACAATGGAAGTCATTTCTGTAATAGGACTTTCGAGGCCTTGATGCGGAAATACTCCATTAATCATAAGCTCTCTACGCCCTACCACCCCCAAACCTGCGGGCAGGCCGAAGTTTCAAATCGGCAAATCAAGCAGATATTGGAGAAGACGGTTTCCAAGAACCGTAAGGATTGGTCTCTGAAACTCACTGATGCCCTTTGGGCATTTAGAACCGCTTATAAGACCGACCTTGGTATGTCTCCCTATCGGCTTGTGTACGGAAAAGCCTGCCACCTTCCTGTCGAAATCGAGCATCGCGCATTTTGGGCGATAAAGGAGCTGAATCTGTCTCTTGAGGACGCGGGCAGCCATCGGAAGCTGCAGTTGAACGAACTGAGCGAGCTTAGGGATGAGGCTTACGACAACGCGGTTGTCGTTAAGAATCGAATGAAGGTGTTTCATGATAAACACCTTGTGCGCAAAACCTTCGTACCTGGTCAGCAGGTACTTCTTTACGACACCCGACTTCACTTCCATCCTGGAAAGCTCAGATCTCGCTGGAAAGGGCCGTATTTCGTGCGGACTGTGTATCCGCAGGCCGCTGTGGATTTGGAAAATCCAAAGGATGGTTCACTCTTCAAAGTGAACGGACACCGATGCAAACCGTACCTTAGCGCCGAACCAACAGAGGAGCTCCTGTTCTTACAGGAGCCGGTTTACCTTGCATGATCTTCCTCTGCCTACCTCCAAACTTCGGTTATCCAGCCAAGCACAGTGGACACTGTTCCAAATAAGTTTGGGGGTATGTACAAACCATTTTGTATATATTTGTGTATATTCTTTTTTTTTCTTTAAAAACAAAAACAAATAAAAATTTGTGTATCACTAACCGACAATTTTGAACTTTCAAACTGATCTCTTCATGCAACGACAGTGAGGACACTGTCCAGTTTAAGTTTGGGGGTACGCTCGGTACGCATTTCTTACCTTCGCATTCATATATATATTTTGCATCTGCATATTAAATCCATAAAATCCATAAAAATTTGAAAATTTTCTAAAAATATAAAAACTTTTTTGTCAAGTTAGCTTATGAAAGAACTCTGATTCAACATTCGACGGTTTTTGTTTGAAAAAATAGGAATAACTAGATCTTCTGTTTGGATTTTGAAAACCTGAAAGATAACTCTCCTTTGAAGTTAACTATAGCTGATATACGTCTTTACATCACACTACACGTGTCGTAAGATTTTGGGAATTAGATGACAAGTCTTTCATGTTTGAACTTTTAAACAGATAAATATTTTTTGAGGATCAAATAGGTTTGTTCTGAAATAAGTAATGTCAAGAATAGTTTATGAAGTAAAGAGAATATGAAGGAATGTTATTGATGCCGTAATTGGAGCTAAGTCTGAAAAATAACCCATCGGAAACTTGATTGGAATGATTACACACCAAACCCACTAAACACGTCTTTTATCCAAAAAAATAATTGAACTGCCGGTTATATCTCCGTTCGTATTAAATCATCTGATTTTCACGCCAAACTGTCTTTTGTTTTTGGACCTAGGTAACTTGAGTAATTAAGTCCGCTGGGGTGTTTCTACACCTAATGCCCTAAAACCAACTGGTTTGGGTGCATTGGCCCAAAGCTCGCTAAGAAGCCTAGAAAGTCCAGTTTAAAACAAAGTCAAGCAAGTGTTCTCTCCGAGTTAAAATTCCTAACGGTTCTTTGTGTGAGAATAATCTTGATAAAAGACAGACTTTTATAAAAAAATTTCAACGGAGATATGAAGATTTTACTCTTTGATAAAGACTTTGCACGTTCACAGAGGTGTGTATGAAATAAAAACAAGAAAAAGGTGGAGTGAAAAATACGACTTAGTTTCCTGTTAAGGAAGATAGAAATTCTGAAGTTGAAACCTTACTGGAAAACGAAACTTGAAAAATGCTTAACTCGTTATAAAACTTATGTGATCCTTTTAAAATTGTTATCTGGGCTTTATTGTGCGACATGATGACTTTAATCGATCCTTCTGGAACTTAACGACACTATTTGCACTGCACGTAAAGACATATAAAATCTGTAGTTAAATAAGAAGCGAGGTGTGAAAAATAAAGGTTCGATAGTCTAGACTTAGGATTATAGAATTGTTATTTTCTAAAACAAAACTTTAGGGTTTGAAACTTAGTCATTTTTACAAACCAACTTGACTGGATTTTGTGGGTACTATCCGCTGAAAACCCTCAGGAGACAACACTCCTCCTACTAGGGACACCTAGAGGTTTAACGGCTTGTTGCACATGCTCAGTGCAATCGCGTTCCCTGCGAAAGTGAGGTTAGGAAATTTTTTGTGAATAAATGGACTTTGCTCGGGACGAGCAAATGATAAGTTTGGGGGTATTTGTTCATATCAGATTTTTGCATTTTCATACCGCCCAATTTTTATCACATTTGCATATCCGTAGATACTCTTGAGCCGTGTTTGCTAGTCAATTGCAGGATACAGGTTCTCGGTTCTAAAACGGTGAAATTCATGGAAAACACGAAAAAAGTCTGGGTTCCTGCCAACCACAGATAAAACACGGTCTCTGCTCTTCATCCGTATGTTGCCAGATATCAATAGGAAGACAAAAGGTCAAATCAATGTCATTCTCATGCACAAGGCTCAATGGTAGCACAAAATCCAAGAGATCTACGCGGAGCTCGAGGCAATCATGACAAAATCTTGACAAAAAGTCCACCTTTCCCTCAACAGAAATTCTGGAAAAATCGGGGAGCCAAATTGAGAAAATAAATATACCAGAATTAGGTACACTGAAGACCAGGGAACCACAAGAAATTGGGGGGCCCAATTCGACCAGAAGGCCGCGGATCCGCGGCCATATAGTGGCGGCAGCTGATAATTTTTGGGGGGTAGTTTGGTCATTCTGTTTGGGTTCTGGTGGTTGCCCTAGGGTTTCATTCTCTGGCCTATAAATAGCCCAGAAGTTTGTGAAGGAAAGGGTCCAATTCTTGTATTTCTTTTTGCTAGGTTTTAGTTACATGTTCTTCTTCCTCTTCTCACCTCTTCTCCATTAAACTTGTAAGTGAGCTTTTGAGTGAAGAGTGATGAATAAAGAAGACCATTTTATATCATGCTTGTCTCTTTCTTTTACTTGTTGTAATGTGTTGTAATTTCAATTGTTAAGTAATTGTTGTTATTTCCTTGTTATTTCTTTCTTCTCTTTTTTCTTTATCCTTACATACGACAATGATACTTACGCTTGATCCTCACCAAGGTGAGGTCGCAAACAGTTAGTCGTATTCTTCTAATCTCCTTCTTTCTATCTTCCTCTTTTGTGTTGTTTTATTTTTCCGTATTATGATGTGTGAGTAGTTCATTCTTGTTAGGGTAGGATAAGGGAAGTTTGAGAGAAGGAAATCTCTCTCACTCTTTCCTTGCCCAACATCTTAAATCGACTCCCGTTAATCGAACCACAATCCGCTCCTTACGGCACCCTATCCTACATGATAGCAGTGATTCCGTAGTGAGACCGGTTGTGGTTGGATTAACCGGAGGTTATGGCTAAGAGCCAAGAACGGACGGACAAGCACCAAAAGGAAGACTTATGCGTTGGAAAGCCTAGCTTATACTCGCAAAGTCCTTCCTAGTCGTGCTAATCCCCGTTGTTGCCGATTACCGTAACACGATATTAAGAGGGGCAACGAAAGATGTGGAGACTCCTAACTCAAACTAACCTAATCCTAACCCTAACATGCTCTCTTTAAATATCAACTCAACACTTAGATAACTATAAACAAAATCTGAACAACCGGACTTAACTCGTCGAAAAACACATAGAAAAAGATTCCCATCTCCCTGCGGACGACCCGTACTCAACCGGCTAGCTACATGCGAAACCGTCTTGATTGCGGTATTTAAACTTAAACTTGGACACGAACATATCCTAACAATCAAGACCCGACACGAAAAGCCGATGAGGGATGCCTTGAAGGCTCTAGAGGCAACTCTGAACGCAGACGATGACGCCTCGATGAAGGAAGCTTTGAAGAGGTCCGTCATGACGGCCCGGGAAGAGAGGAAGCGCTTGAGGCGCGAGGCGAAGGAGCGCAAAGCTGCTTTGGCTGTAGGAGCGGGCCCAAGCACCATTATTCCCGCCGCTTCCCTTTCCAAGAAGCCCCCGGTCGCCTTTTCTACCACTCATAGACAGGCGGCGCGTGCAGTTCGGGATGCCAATGATCGATCCACTTCAGGTAATGTGTCTTTCAAGACTTTGTTGTAAGAATTGTATGACTATTGGTTCTCATGCATCTTTTCCTGCAGGGGCAAGTCCAACTGAAGGAGCGGCGGAAACCGTTGAGCTTAAGGGGACAGTGGAGGAGGTACTGGCTGAACCCGAGCCGACGGTGGGCGACGTCGCCGGGGTTGCTGGACCCGAGCTAGGGGCTGACGAAACGGTCATGCCTATTATGCCTGAGAAGGCCGCCGATGCCGAGCCCGAGGTAGCGGCAGATGAGACGGCTGCTGCGGCTGAGTCTGAGGTAGCAGCGGAGGGAGCGACTAAGACTGATGACCCTATGGCAACGGCGGACGAGACGGCTGCGACCGCCGAGCCTGAGGGGGTAGCGGGTGAGACGGGTATGATACCCGAGGAAGAGCCGGCCGCTCTTTCTCAAGAGTCTAGCAATGCTCCGATCATTGCTCTCCCCGTCTACGGTCCTCCGCCGTCTCCTGGCCTCGCGAGTACGACGACGGCTCCCGTAGAGTCTGGCGATGAGTCGTCGGGAGGTGGTCTCATGTCCATGGAGGGAAATGCCGCCTTTTCGGCCGGATCATCATCAGGTAAATTTCGGGTTACCGTCCTTCCTTTATTCTGCAACCTTTCCTGAAATTGCTTATCTTTTTTCTAACGCAGGCGCGGCCAGTGTTGATGCCCCGTTGCTCGAGGGAGCGCCGTCAGCTGCTGCCTTGACGGTGGCCACCTCTCTACCTTCTCTCGTACCATCGCAAATGCTGGAAGGTATGGATTCGTGACCCATCAGTTTCATCTTTCGGCTGCATAATTTGTGTACCAATGTCATACTATTGCGTCTTTCCAGGAGTGCTTTTTGACCACTTCTATCAGGTGTTGCGCCCACACTTCTCCTTCCCGTTGGAGCTCGCTTCCTCCAGTGGCGCTGGTGAGTATAATTTACAATTAATACTCTTTCTCTTTCCAACAATGGACTTGTTTCTGATTTTTCCTTGCCCTGATTGCAGTGCTACAAATCGAAGGAGGAGATGCAAGATCGGTCGCGCCACCGGCCCTCCCGGCTTTGCCGTCTGCTGCAGCTGGTATAGTAAATTCCCTCATTGATGACTTTCCTATATTTCTTGAACCGTCATCTGATTGCGTTTTGTCTTTTCAGCCGTCGTTCTGGTTCCAGCCCTCTTTGAGCCTCGCATCATGATGCCGGCAGGCCCTTTCTTGAGACGTCCATCTTCAAAGGGTGCCGCGATGAGCTTGGGCATGCTGAGCAGATACGTTGAAGAGCTTGACGGACACTCCCCCATCTGCCGCAGATTTCGCTGTGGAGGTTAACCCGATGTTGGCGGCGCTTGTAAATTTTCACAATGAAAGCGTCGTCGAGTTTTGGGTTAATCACTGCAGGGAAATCGAGGCCCGCCTGCATCAACTGGAGTTTATGCGTCCTGCCCCCGAGACCTTAGCCGCAAGCACTCAACGAGCGGCATGGATCGAGCAAAGCGCTTCTTATTTCCGCCATTTGGAACAAGAAGCGGCTTTAAGGCTGAGGGAATGTCAAGAGACCTCAAGCGAAACTGCTCGCCTGCGTGCTGAGGTTGAGGCGAACGCTGCCCAGGTGAAGGCTATCTTCGAGGGTCTTCTGCAAAGTATTTCTGACGGGCTAACACTGAAGCAGAAGCTCGATGCTGCCGAGAGTGATGCCCAAGGTCGCGAAGCAGCTCAGCAGGCAGTTGAGGAGCAGCTTTCAATCTTCCTACAGCAGCGGGCTCAAGTGGAAGCAGAACTGGCGGTGGCGGCCGATCAGGAAAAGGCATTAAAGGAAGTGCGCGAGCAACTGATGGGGCTATTTAAGATGCTTCCTTCTCCTTGAACATTTTGTACCATTTATACACTTGTAATTTTTGAATAGTATGTACACATTCTTTATTCTTTATACGATTCGCCTTGTACTTAATTGAATTCATGAATAAAGATACATACATTTCCTTTTGCAATGTCTTGTGTCATCTCTGCTCTTTCTTCCTTCTTTTATTATCAGTATGCTGTCTTAGTAAACATAGTTGACAGGTGATAGAGCGAACACCCTGTCTCGGTCTCTTCAAGAGGTAGCGATGGCTTAGGCCGCAGGTTCAGATCTGCTGCCTAAGACGTTTCAATTTTATGAGCCGTGAGGGTCTCACAAAGACTTTTCTCCCTATGGATCGAAAGGATCTCGTAGGTATATTTTCTCCTTAGGAATCGTGAGGATTCCTAAGTGTGTTTTCTCTTATAAGTCGTAAGGATCTTATAAGAGAATTTTCCCTCTTACGAGTCGAGAGGACTCGTAAGCGGTTGTTTCCTTCCTTGTCGAGATTCGACTTCAGAGAGTGAGACCCGTGGATAGTATGCAAGAGACCGTTTTAGACCGACTTGCAGGGTCCCAGTGCTTAGGAAACAAGTTTTTTAATCTCTGCTGCCTAAGGCTTTATCTTGCAAGTCGAGACGAATCGGGAAGTCCTCGTCAAGGACATTAATTTCCTCACGAGTCGAGACGAATCGAGCAGCTCTCGTCAAGGACACTAATTTCCCTGAGTCGGGGTATTTTGCCGAGGACACTGGTTTCCTCGAAGTTGAAACGAATCGAAGTATTCCTGCAAAGACACTGGTTTCTCTGCGGGTCGACGCGAATCAAAAACCTCTCATCAAGGACGCTAGTTTCCCTGAGTTGAAGTATTTGCCAAGGACACTGATTTCCCTGGGGGTTGAAACGAATCGAGGTGTTCCTGCAAAGACGCTAGTTTCTCTGTGGGCCGACGCGAATCAAGAAGCTCTCATCAAGGACGCTGATTTCCCTGAATCGAGGTATTTGCCAAGGACGCTGATTTCCCTGGGGTTGAAACGAGTCGAGGTATTCCTCCAAAGACACTGGTTTCTTTGCAGGTCGACGCGAATCAAGATGTTCTTGTCAAGGACACTGGTTTCCCCGAGTCGAAGTATTTTGCTGAGGACACTGGTTTCCTCGAGGTTGAAACGAATCGGAGTATTCCTGCAAAGACACTGGTTTCTCTGCAGGCCGACGCGAATCAAGAAGCTCTCATCAAGGACGCTGATTTTCCTGAGTTGAGGAGGTTGCCAAGGACACTGATTTCCCTGGAGTTGAAACGAATTGAAGTATTCCTGCAAAGACACCGATTTCTCTGCGAGTCGACGCGAATCAAGATGTTTACGTCAAGGATGCTGATTTCCCTGAATCAAGGTATTTGCCAAGGACACTGATTTCCTCGGAGTTGAAATGATCTCTGGTGGTCTTTCAGGTTTTATATGAGTTACCGTCAAGACCTTGAAGCTAGGAATTTGGCCTTCGCTTCGCTTCCTGTGGTGTGTCCGAATCCTGTTGGAGGAGGGACGCTGTAGTGACATTTCTTCTGTTGTGTAGAGACGAACGCCGAAGTGGTGATCACTCCACGCTGGGGTGAGATGATCTCCGATTGTCTTTCGGGCTTTATATGAGTTGCCGTCAAGACTTGGCTCCGTTTTTCGATGGAACACGGGGAGGGAAGATATGTTTCCTTCTTTGTTTCTGCCCCTGGATTGTATACAGGGATTGCTATGATATCGCCTGTAGGGCAAAAGTTTCATTCATTTTTTTTATATTATTATTATTTTATTTCCGCGATGCTCTATCATTTCAGCTTTTATATCGCGAAGGTCGCGATTGCCCAATCATTTCGGCTATTTTTCGCGGTGCCCAATCATTTCGGCTATTTCTTTTATTTTCACTCGCTGCTTTTTATTGCGAGTTGCCCAATCATTTCGGCTATTTCTTTTTTCTTCACTCGCTACTTTTTATTGCGAGCTGCCCAATCATTTTGGCTATTTCTTTCATTTTCACTCGCTGCTTTTTATTGCGAGTTGCCCAATCATTTCGGCTATTTCATATGCATTTTTAGCTCGCTGATTTTTATCGCGAGTGTAGAACTTGGAATCTGGTGCCAATCTCAGCATCAACATCGCTACAACCGGAATATTTCCAGGAGCGAATCATCATTTGCCATGAAAGGACTTGGAATTTGATACCGATTTAGGCATCAGCATCGCTACAACAGGGATATTGGCAGGAGAGAATCATCATTTGCCTCTGTCGATGTTGAACAAAGGTGGCTTAGTAAACAGGATTAGGATTCTGTCGACTAAGGCTTTTGACTTCATGAGCCGTAAGGGTCTCACAAAGGTATTTCTCCCTGCGAGTCGTGAGGATCTCGTAGGTGTGTTTTCTCCTTAGGAATCATGAGGATTCCTAAGTGTATATTCCCCTATAAGTCGTAAGGATCTTACTAAAGGGTGTTCTCCTTATAAGTCGAAAGGACTTACAAGGGTCGTTCACCACATGGACATATCCCTAGCCACGGGTGGGACTTGGTTAGGGAAATGTTTATTCTCACCCGTGGATCGTATACAAGGGTCAGTATTGAGCCGCTTGTAGGGCAATATCGAAGGTTGTGGGGGTTGCTTAAGAACAGGTTCAGGTCTCTGTAACTTAAGACTTTCAAATCTTATGAGCCGTGAGGGTCCCATAAGAGAGTTCTCCTTACGAGTCTTGAGAATCTCGCAAGTGTAATTTCTCCTTAGGAATCGTGAGGATCCCTAAGTGTGTTGCTCTCTTGTGAGTCTTAAGGATCTTACGTGGGTGGTTTCTCCTTACAAGGTCGAGAGGACCCTGTAAGTGTTTTTTAACGAGGTTGCGCCCTTTCAGGTTTTCACAAACACTCGCCGGTAGCCCTGCTGTTTTTACTCACGGAGCCCTTTCGGGTTTTCATCCGTGCCCATTTTGCTTATGGACATACCATTTTTTATTTTTTATTTTTTAATTATTTTTTATTATTTTTTATTTTTGTATTTTTTTATCTCGTCAGCCTGAGGATGCTGCGGTAGTAGTTTAAAGACGTTTCGGTCATCAGCTAGTTTTAGGACGTAGTGGTCCATTGTTAGTTTAAAGACGTTTCGGTCCGTTGCTGAAGAAGGCCGGTTACTACTTATAGAGTTTGGGCTTAGGAAGATAGCGAGCGGACATAGTCGTCGTCATCTATCATTGACCTAGGCTGTGACTCATTAAGCGTAGTATTTCTTTAGGAAGCGACCGTTTATTGGCCTGAAAGGCCTTTCACCATGTATATCCATGAGTAGATACGCTCCACCCTGGTAGACCATGTCTATGATGTACGGGCCTTCATAGTTCGGCTCGAATTTTCCCCGCTTGGCGCAATTGGGGATCATAGGTCTTTTGACCACTAGCACGAGTTCGCCTCGGCGGAATGTCCTCGGCCTGGTCAATCTTTCATATGAGCGCGTCATCTTTGCTTTATAAGCCTCCAGATTTTGTTGCGCTATGAGCCGGGTTTCATCAAGGGCATCAAACTCCTTAAGCCGAAGGTGAGCATTTTCTTCGTCTGTCAGCTCGTAGTGGACTGCCACTCGTAGAGAAGGTAATTCTATTTCGAGGGGGAGTACTGCTTTTGTACCGAAGACTTACGCGTACGGCGTTGTGTTTGTGGCCGTCTTGAACGTAGTTCGATACGCCCAGAGAGTTTCTTGCAGTCTCTCGTGTCAGTCCTTCTTATTTCGGGACACCGTCTTCTTTACGATCTTCGTCAAGGTCTTGTTGAAAGCCTCAGCAAGACCATTAGCTCGGGAATTATAAACCGAGGAATATCTCCAGTCTATGTTGTGTTGTTGCGCGAAGCGGCTAATCTTGTGTCTTCTGCAGGCTGGCCCGTTATCGGAGATGATCCGTCGCGGAGTTCCAAACCGATAAATGACGTGCGTCTTGAAGAAATGGAAGATATTCTCCGTCTTCACTTCCCTCAGCGGTACTGCTTCTGCCTATTTGGAGAAGTAGTCAGTCGTCGCCAAGATGAATTGATGTCCCCTGGACGATGCTGGTTCGATGGGGCCGATTACGTCAGTCCCCCACATTTCGAACGGCCAGCTAGCCACTGTTGGATGTAGAGGATTTGGGTGCTGATGGATGAAGTCCCCATGAATTTGGCATGAGTGGCATTGCTTCGCATACTCGAGGCAGTCCTGAATCATCGTTGGCCAATAATAGCCCATCCGTTTAATCTTCAACTTCATCTTCGGGCCTACTTGGTGAGAACCGCAGAGTCCGTCGTGAACTTCTTGAACGACTCTTTTCGCCTCCTCAGGTCCCAGACATCTCAACCACAGAGAATCAAACGACCTCTTGTACAGAGTATCATTGACAAAGGCGAAAGACAGAGCTCGTTTCATAAGCTGATGTCTTGAGGACGCATCTTCAGGCGTTCGACGGGATTTGAAGTAGTCTATAAATACTTCTCTCCAATCCTCAGCCTTTTCCTGGTCTTTTATTTGCATAGCCATTTTCTCAGTCACTCCCTTCTCTTCGGGTGATTCCGGAGATATTTCGGCTGGGGCGAGCACCCGACGGCTTTGTACCACGATTCTGACGTCATCGAGGTTCTCATCAGCCAGTTCCTTAGCGAGCTTGGCTAACGCGTCCGCCTTGCTATTCTCTGCACGTGGTATGTTTTCTAAAGTGTAGGAAGGAATTTGGGTCAACAGTTGTTGCACCTTTTCACCGTACTTCACCAGTTCTGGCTTGCACGTCTGGTAGTCGCCGTTTATTTGACTAACGACCAGTTGAGAATCTCCATATATGAGGAGGTTTTCAATTCCCATGTCGATGGCAATCTCGAGGCCTGCTATTAAAGCTTCGTATTCGGCTTCATTGTTTGTCCTCGGCTCTGTTAAGAAGAAAGTAAAGCGCATTATCCCTCCTTGTGGAGTTACGAAGATGATGCCCACCCCCGATTTGATTATAGGGATGCTTTGTTTGCGCTTCTTCATGGAAGATGCTCCGTCGAAATAGAGTTCCCATCGGGTATCACTACCGTCGATCGCATCAAACGCATGTTCGTCTGGAAGCTCGCAATTCAAAGGAGAATCGGCAGGTATCGGGTGCTCAGCGAGGAAGTCGGCGATGGTCTGGCCTTTCACTGCCTTGAGAGGCTGGTAGGTTATTGAAAACTCCATTAAGAGCAAGGCCCATTTAGCGAGTCTCCCTGTCAATATGGCCTCGACATTAAATATTTAAGGGGGTCCACCTTCGAAATGAGACGGACTTCATGCGCCAACGCGTAGTGCCTGAGCTTTGTTATCGCGAAGATCAACGCCGGGCAGTGTTTTTCGATGGGGGAGTAGTTTCTTTCTGCCCCCAGGAGAACTCGACTTAAGTAATAAAGAGCTCTTTCTTTCCCTTGGTCATTCTCTTGTGCCCATAATGCGTCTAAGGAACCTTCGAGGGCGGTTGTATATAGAATGAGAGGCTTTCCCTTGACCGAAGCAGCCAACACTGGCGGATTTTGCAGGTACTGCTTGATTTCGTCCAGCGCGCTCTGACATTTGTGATCCCAAACGAAAGGGGTTCCCTTCTTCATCAGGTGACTGTAAGGGCGACACTTGCCTGACAGGTTGGCTATAAATTGCCGGATGTACACGAGCTTCTCTTAGAGAGACCGCAATTGCTTAAGGGTCCTTGGCGGGGGTATTTCCATGATCGCCTTGATCTTGGACGGATCTATCTCAATGCCTCGGTGTCGGACGATGAATCCTAGGAATTTGCCTGAAGACACTCTGAATGCGCACTTGAGAGGGTTCATCTTCAGGTTGTATTGCCGCAGGCGTTGAAACACGGTCTTCAGATGCTCTAAATGCTCTTCGTATGATTTGCTCTTAACCACGAGGTCGTCGATATAGCATTCGACGATTTCATGTATAAGGTCATCGAAGATCTTTGTCATGGCCCTTTGATAGGTGGCACCAGCATTCTTTAGACCGAAGGGCATCACCTTGTAGCAGAATATACCCAAAGGGGTCCGGAAAGCGGTGTGCTTTTGGTCTCCGGGATGCATCTTTATCTGATTATATCCTGATGAGCCGTCTATGAAGGAGAAAATCTCGTGAGTGGACGTGTTATCTATCATCAGCTCGGTGACTGGCACTGAAAAATCGTCCTTCGGGCAGGCTTTATTGAGATCCCGAAAGTCTACGCAGATGCGCACTGTCCCATTTTTCTTCATCACCGGGACGATATTGGCAATCCAATCGGGATACTGAACTTCCTGGATAAACCCAGAGTCGATCAGCTTCTTGACTTCGGCGTTAATGCTCATCTCAAGCTCGAGCCGCATTCTTCTCGGTGCTTGTTTGATTGGTTTAACGTCCAGGGATATCGCCAATTTATGGACAGCCATTTCTGGATCTAGTCCTGGCATTTCGGAATAGTTCCATGCGAAGCAATCTTTATACTGCATAAGCACGTCTTTTAATGAAGCCACCCTTTTTTCAGATAGCAGCTCACTAACGAATGTCGGTCGCGGATCGTTCGTCGTCCCCAACTCAATTTTCTTGAGGTTATCTGCAGTGGTGTGTATTCCATCTTCCAGTTCTTTCGGCGCTGGTGGGAATTCTGAGATCACCCCGTCATCGCTGTTTTCGAAGCACCAGGGAAGGTCATCTATATTCTCGGGCCCTTCTTTTGATATTGTTATCATATGACAGGTACGCACTCGCTTCCAAGATCGATGTGGATCTGGTTCTGCTCTCGTGGCTTTGGGCTCATGTTTCTGTGGCGGTGTTACCCTCCAACTGTCAGATAGAGCGAACTTGCCGAGCTGATACTGATCTTCAACCCAATTCTTGAAGGTGAAGCAATCTTCTAGAGGGTGTCCTATTACCCTGTGATAAGAGCAATAGTTCGGGTGTAAGACATCGCCTGCTTGTTCGGGGTGCTTGGGCTCCGGAAGTGTAAGCATTTGGTGCTTTATAGCTAGGTCAAGTATCTTCTTTGTCTTGTCCTGAGGAAAAAAGTATACTCGACTCATCTTCTTCATAAGAGATAGATCCGGACCGTTTGATTCCTGCTCGCGTGACTTCTTGGTCCCGCTTTGTCGCTGTGGGATGCCTTTTCCGCTCTTCGACTTGTTTCTGCCTCTGCGTCGAGCCTTTTTTGCAACAGGTTGACAGGGATGGACATTTTCATCTTTCTTAGCCTGTTGAAGGAGGCGTTGCGTCCTGAGTTTCTCGTAGATGGCCATTTCGCGGTTGTGGTCATCTCGAACTTTTTGATCAGCTTCCCTTATAAGTTTGTTCATTTGTTCTTCGAACGAAGGACAGAGCATTTTTGCATCGGGGACTTTTTCTGGCTCAGGATTAGCATTCTCCCATCGACCACCCCCTTCTTCATTGAAGTCATGCACAATATAGCAATCGCGGAGTAGCTCCCTCTTTTTGGATCGAACATATCCGAGCCCGATTGCTTCCATTCTCCCGTTAGGCAACTTGTGCTGAATTCCGGGAACGTTCCAGGTCCTATCATAGAATTTAGCTTTTCGAGCAGTCTGTTTAAAGGGTATCCCTTGGCGCTTCAAGAGTCTCTTTAGTCCGTCCGTGTAGTATCTGTTGGAGATAGTGCCCTCAAAGTCAATTATTGGATCGCAGGTACATGATTGGAATGATTGAGGCAGGACCTATACCGATATGACAGTCTTGCTCGAGATGATAGTTTGCTATCTGGTTTGTCTTTATCATCGTATACATGCTTTAGTTCTCTATTGTATGTTGATAGAGCCCATAGAATTCTTGCTTGACTTCCAGCAGTATGATAGCGATCATATACGTGGGAGCTGGGGTCTGTAAGCACATCCTTAAAGTGTCCCTAGTCATGGGAGTTTCGAGACAGGGCATCAATACTCCAGAGTAGACTAGTGTATACAGTCGAGACCCCGACGAGGGGCGGTGGCCGGTCTCACAAGCTACTGGTGTCAGTTGGATCACTTAAGATGTATACAGGTGCTCATTGGGTTATGAGTATACCGGACATGACTCGCCGGGAACATGCTAGTTGGTATTATACATATCGTCAGATAGCAGTTCCCTGGTGACATGTGTACAGGTTAGTTCATCGACCTGAGGTCGTCATTTGTCTCATGTGAGTTCCCACTATGCTTGGATTTCTACCCTACCACGGCTCTAAGGAGTCGTGCAAACAGGTCTTTTTTGGATACATTCCCGAGCCACATGGAGGCAAGTGAGCGGATCAACATGGGATTCGTCTCTCCCGGTATTGGGGGTGAGATCGCGCTGTGTCTAGGAGAGCCATTACACAAAGCCCTCGGCCGAGGCAGGAGATTTACTGGTAGGTACTCCAGTAGTATCTCAGGGTGTTCTAGGCCACTCTCTGACACGACTTATACCGCTATTGGGGGTCTGACGTTACTAGCCCCCTAGTCAAATATGCGATACTCATAGACGAACGGACCGGAGTGTATATATATTGTCACTGTTAGGCCCAGTAGGGTTTATGGAAGAGTTCGCTCGTCAGCTTCCCTTCCAATCAATACATAGGCAACCGTTACGTACAGCTTGTACCTCTGACGTGCTAGAGGTTATCCAGTGCCAGTGTGTTGATGAGTCATTAGAGTCCCCCACAGACACTTTCCCAAGTTTGGGCAAAACATTGTAGAGGCCGTATGGTGTTATGGCAAGGTTCGGAAAATGCATGTGCGTTTTCGCACGTGTCATTTTTCGGGCAGATAATACTGGTCGGCTTTGGTTTAAGCCGGATCCGAGTATTATACTGTGTAGATATAATATCTTTGTCTCAATTGCATTTGTATTCGGTCGTAATACAAATGCGGGTATGTTTATACTGATACGGGGTTATCCTGAAATTCGTTTCAGGATCACTTTTGGAAGTTGCCAGTTTCCAGTTTTCTATCACCCGTCTTTTAACATTCTGTTAAAGACGGATTTATCTTTTCTTGAGATGAGTGTGGAAGCTTCTAGATGGTGACTAGGATGATGAGGTGGCATGTGACTCGTTTTTTCATTAATGGTGCATTAATTAGATGATGACTAAGGGTTATGAATCATCACTCTCATTAATGTGTTCATACTAGGTGTTTAGATGATTCATTCATATCTTTTAATGCTTGTGGTCACCTTACCCCTCCTACACTCACCTCCTCCTCTTCTTAAGTGGCCAACCACCCCTTGGTGGGAATTAAGGTTGTGATTGGAAAAAAGACATAAGTTTTGGTGCATAGAAATTAGATATGATTCATTTCTCATTTCCATTCGATCCAAAAGGCAACTTCATTAACCGTTCATCCATAGCCTTAGACGTAACGAGACAAAATGTTCTACTCATTCTCTACATCATCTTGGTAGTCTCTTTTAGCAAACTTGACGACCGAGTTGCCTCGGTTCAGAGGCGGGAGCCCGTTTAAAGATCCGTCGACGTGGTGCCACCTGGACGAGAAGACTGGAGATTCAGAAGATCGGAGCAGCCGCAACAAGCGTGGGATGATGGTTGAAGACCGAAGGACTCGGATCGTTCGGTATAACCTTTCTACCCATTTTGTAGTTTGTTAGTTTAGCTTTAATGGCAGATCCGGGTTATAGTACGCGATAGCGCCAGTTGTAAAAAGTTTTTATTCCGCATTTGGCGTCTGTTAGACGGTCGGGGCGCTACCGTGGACTTACAGTATCTAGGTAAACGGATAGGCTGGAGCTTGTCAAGTGCAGGATCTGCACCGTGCCAGATTTCTTTTTCCACTCTAGTTTCCCCGGAGCGGAAGAATAGAATCGCATTTTCACCTTCTCGCCTGCGAAGGACATAGAACGTCTGCAGCTCCTCTACACTGTAGGTATCGAGCGCATCCAGTTATTTATGATGTTTAAGTGGAACCATAGCGACTTGTAAACTTTGCTCCTTATTAGCGAAAGTTTGTATTGAAGGCCGAGCGGAGAATACAACATGGACTTCATCTTCCGAATCGCTGCCAAAGATCAACAGAGGAGAGGAAGGTCCCGGTTTGTTGTGTTGGGGTGGCTCGGAATAGACTATCTCTTCGTCCTCCTCGGTATCGCTCCCGAAGACCGGAATGGTGGCGTTAGCTTTGTTCTCCGGCTTGTGACACCTCTCCGTGTCTTCAAAATCCGGTGAGAAGTATTTTGCATCTTCATATTTGCGGACTTCGTTCACGGAGAATGGGTTCAGCTCTCCTGTTATGTTATACTCGAGTCCATCCTTAAAATATTTCATACACTGATGCTATGTAGAAGGGATGATGTTGTACTCGTGTAACCAGGGTCGGCCGAGCAAAGCATTATAGCTTGTCTTCGTGTCTATGACGTGGAATTTAATGTCCGTGATGAGCAGCCCAAAGCGCAACGTCAGTATCACAGACTCGAGAGTCCGTGATGATTGAGAGTCGAACCCGGAGATGGTGATCTTGTCCCGAGCGAGGTGCTGGACGCTCATACAGATTTCCTTCAATACCCGTACATTGAGGAGATTGACGGAAGACCCTTTGTCAACCAAGATTTTGCCTATTTTTATATCGTGGCAATATCCTGAGACATAGAGGGGGCGATTGTGTTCGCACGTCCCAAGGAGGAGGTCTTCATCACCGAAAGTGACATCAGCTGTGTGCACTTCTTCCAGCTCGTCCTTCATCTTTTCTTCGGCGAGAAAAGCTTGGAATTGCTCTGGGTCCTGTAGCGCTTTGATCAAAATCTCTTGCTTCTTTTGATAGTAGAAGGGCGTCAAGAATGCTGAGCTGCGAAGGTAGCTTCCTCAAGTGTGCCAGAACGTTGTAGTCCACCTTATTTCTCTTTGGCGGGTCCTTGGCGATTAGCTCTTCCACAACTTGGTCATCCAGGGCGATATCCTCAGAGACCTTCTCTTTTCCCTTATCTTTTTTATTTGAGGGTCCAAGATTCTTTTCGGGTAGCGTTCGATTACGCAGCCGGATATTTTCGCAGGCCTTCGGCTCTTCCTCTTTTCCCAAGGTGGACTCTTTAAAGAGAGGGCTAAGCTCCATTTCCTCATCAGAGTCGCTCCCGAATGTGAGAACTTGCGCTTCCCCGGCGTTAACCATGCGACAGTCACCGGTAGTTCTTCTAAGCTTTTCGGTCGTACTTTTCCGCTCCCGACGAGTTTTGTGCTTTTCCCGCTTAAAATGTTGCCGGTGAGCGACATATCCCTGCCACCATTTATTGAAAGCTTTACACTCTTCGGTGGGGTGCGAAACCTTCCGATGATATAAGCAATAGGAAGGGTGCATTTCCGCTTTGCCGGCAATGTTTCTTTCAGAGGGTGGCAGCTTCATCCCCATCGACATGGTTTTAGCAAACCTCTTCCTCGTCTTGAATTTGATTTTGTCCGCAATGGATGTACTTTGATTTGACGGGAGTGTCTCGATCTTTTCGTCTAATCGCCGGCGCTTGGCCTTTTCAAATAGGAGCGTCTCGCGTTCCCGATCAGCCTTACTTTTCAACAGAGCTTCATTGAGGAATGCATCAATGGTTTCATCTGATGGCCCCAGAAGTTTCGGTTCAGGATCTGCCCCCAGCTTCTCAGTGCAAGGAGTTCTCTCATCATCCGTAAATGAGTGAGAGATCACATGACAACTCGCCACGTATTCCTCGGATTCATCCGACGAGCTCTCTCCCTCATCTTCCTCTTGAAAGACGTGGTTGAGGAACTCCTGGAGTGTGACGGGAGTCCGTGCCTTTTGATTGTATTCCTCCAGCGCGTCAATTTATTTCTGTAAGTCCGTGCGCTTGTCACCAGGCTTCACGGGCTTTTTGGATCTCTTCTTCTTCTTCTTTGAAGATTTCGACGGCTGGGTATGAATGCTTGGGCCATCACCACCGGTCCTTGGAGTTGGGCGCGGCTTCAACATCCCTTCAATGATCTGGGGTTCTAGCGGGTTCTTCCACCTGACCGCCGGGCATGTCTTGAGATCATTCAACATCCTTTTGGTTTTGGCTGATAACACAACCTCCCATGGAGCTTCTTCAACAAGGGAGCACGTTGCCCCCGGCGTATTCACCTTTTTAGAAGTATGAGGTTGCGGTGGGTTCACCTTCTATCTTTCGGATAACGCGAACTTGCCTTGCTGATATTGATCTTCAATCCAGTTTTTGAAGACGTAGCAATCTTTAATCGGATGACCCAATACTCGGTGATAGGGACAGTAATTGGGATCATTGACGTCGTTTAGCTGCGACGGACGTCTTGACTCCGGTAGATTAATGAGTTTGTTACGCAATGATAGTTCAAACAGTCTTCTCATTTTATTCTGAGGAAACGAGTAAGGACGTCCCAGCCTCTCCTTGAGGGACAGGTGTGGACGCATATTGTTTTGACGAACAACCGGCTTCAAGTTGCTCGGCTGTTGTTGAGCATTGGCGATGACGATCGCTTTCCCTTTCCCCTTCTCATTTCGAGAGTCCGGCTTTGGAGGAGACGGTTTGTGACCCATCTAATCCATCTGGGCTAACTTGACGATCAAGGCTTAGAACGTGGTTGGTTTAAAGAACATCATGAACTGTGAGATAGTTGCATGAGGATCTAGGGTGTCCACGAACATGCCCACCGCCGGTGCTTCTTCAATGCGTTGTTCGCACTTTGACCACAAGTTCCGCCATCGGATTGCATATTGAACCCAAGTCTCGCCCGGCTTTACTCTCGCATTAATCAAAGCTGTTATTGGAGTACGCTCACTGGCACTTATGAAGCGCTGGGTAAACAACAACTCCATTTCAGCGAAGGTCTTGACGGAGTCATTTGGGAGTTTGGAGTACCACTCAAATACCGTCTCCGATAAGCTACTGACGAACTGGCGAAGCAACAATTTATCATCACCGCCGGTGTTACCGCAAAGAGCCCTGAACTGGGCAACATGTTGATGGGGATTGCTAGTCCCCTTATAGACATGGAATTTTGGTATTGTATAGCTCGGCGGGTACTTGATCTGATCATACCAGCTTGGATATGGTCGCCCCATTCTGACAACTTGACCGGCTACCTCCGTTGCCTGATGAACCCGTATCTGCTGAGCTATATATTCGTCCAGGTCAGCTTTGGAAATTATCTCCTCCTTGGCTGCTGATAGAGCCGGCGGTGGATTCGACGTTTCTCCTCTGTCATCTTCAAGGATGATCGGAGGATCTTCGGCTGGAGGATCTTGCTGGATCATCATACCCACCATGTCCTGGAACAGGAGGGCCATTTGTTTTATATTGGTTGTTTGTTCTGCAGCCTCTTTGTCCTTCTTTTCCAATATTCTCCGAAGGAACTCAGCGTCGGTTTCTTGCTCCTATCGCTGATCCGAGGACGCTTTGGGGCTTTCTTTTGGCCCAGTGAGTGGGGCCATCGCGGTCATCATTTCCTGGAGCTTCTGCTGCTGCACCTGAGCTTTAGTCACCGACCGCGTAAGCGTTCTATGACCTGTGGATGTACGGCTGTCCTCTTTCCCGGACGCCATGTAGACGGTGTGTACCATAATGCCCCCGGACTTAGGGCGTTTGGGTTCACTGCCTTCGACGTTCGCCGCAGGTGTGGGAACTTTCTCCGGTCTTCTTTTCTTTTGAGTTGTCGACGTGGAGGGGGCCATTGTAGTGGGTACCCGAGTGGTCGTCGTCCTTTGCGGTTTGACAGGACGGTTCCTTTTTTCTTGAACTTTCACCCTCTTCTGTCGATGAGAGGGATCTTGAATGACCACTGAGTCTTGAACCCGTCGCCAAACCTTGTAAATTTTGGAGGACAGCCGTTGAGGGGGCTGCTCTGGCTTTGTTTCTGTGACATTCTCTGTGGGTGGAGGAGATCTTTTCAGCGTGGCAGTCGGAGAGTTCTTGCGTACCCTCCTTAGTGGTTTAAAGCTGTTCCCAGTCGGAACAGCAGCATTGATTTCCACCGCTGGAGCCGGTGGAGTTAGCCCAGAGGGGGAGCTGCCCCCGGCCTTCCTTACTCGGCGCCAATGGCGACGTCGAGCGTGTCGAGCTGTTGGGGCTGGTTTGGCGATGGGGATGGTTTTATCTTGCCCCCTGTCCAGATGAGGCGCCGCTGGTGCTAGCCTCTTGAAGACTGATGTTTGTTGAGTAGCGGTATCCAATCTGTAAAAGACAGACCTTCGAGCAGGAACGGGAACTGGAATAGTCAGTCTTGCAAAGACCGACTCTTTAGTAGGAGAAGCCGTCTTGACAACTTCAGGAGCAGATATGGCTGTCTTTTTTGGGACGGCCACTTCACGAGTCATGGGCTTCTTGGCAGGCCCATCGGGGTTTAGGCTCAGTCTGGTGAAAACCGAGGCTGCCGGCTTGAGATTGGACGACCCGTGGTAGTAGTGATCCGATCGAAGACCGACTTCTTTTGCGCTTCCGGTACGGGCACTGGAATGGTGAAGCTTGCTGGTGGGAGCATGGTCCCGAAGAACAGGCCGGTGGTAGCCTGAGTCACTTTTTCTACCGGCATAGCAAGGATGGAGGCCGCTTGAGGCCCATAGGCTACGCCTCCAGGTGAGGCGGAGCATCGGTTGCAGTTGCATTTGGAGCAGTTTGAGCAGTTAGACGCCATTGCTGTTTGATTGCTGCGTCAAGCAAGAGACCAAATCTTAGTAACTTGAAACCCTAGGGATACCATTAACAAACCGTGATTCATTCGCGAAGACGACACACGAAGTGTGGAGTGGAAAGAGGAAAAAGTTCCACCGGGCGTGCCAGAATCTGTTTCCCTCCAAACACAGAGACACGACCGCATAGGTTCGTCTTGCCTGTGATTCGGGGCAGATACTATTTGGTTTTATCCGTCCACCTCTCCGAAGATGCCAAGTTGATTTATGGCACCGTATATCGGAAGTTTAGATGGATGCGGCCGATGTAGCAGACTTTGTCAGATTCCCCCTCGCTGGAGGGTTTTTTGATTATGGGGACGCTCTTCCCTGCAGGCGCAAGCCCCTGCAGTTAATTACGCTACCGCACCGCGGTAGCAACTTTCTCCTTCTCCAGAATTTCACTTCGTGTCATGGGTGTTAGTTTTGTTTGTGGTTTCCCGTGGATTCTATACGGAGACTAATTTATGTCGTCGCCCATAGGACGTGGATTAGATCAAATCCATATTTTCTTAGATTTGGGTTTGGGGTTTTGGTTTAAGGATACGTTAGCCCTATTTAAGGCTAAGATCAACTTAAACTTTTGTTAAGGATACGTTAGCCTAATCTCCAGACTAAGATCAACTTAACGGGATCGTTTGGATCCGACAAGAGAGCAATTGGCTCTATTGTTTAGTTTAATGACATTGCGGTCGATTTCCATGGTGGTCCATCATTCCCATTTGGGGACGAACATTAGTTTAAGGATATTTCGGTCCAACGTTCCCATTTTGGGACGAATATTAGTTTAAGGACATTTCGGTCTACGAGTTTAAGGACCCCGCAGTCCTTATCGATGTGTGGTTGTCGAGACCCGTCACCTCTCTGAAGACGTTGAAGGATTACAACGACAAATATCAGAGGAGTTCGGAGATGTAACCTTAAACCGGGTGTAAATTGGTTTAAGAGAGCAGTTGTGCTCAGCTCAATTTAATTTGAGGACTTACGACCAGTATTGGGCTAAGTCCAGTTGAGAATATTCAACAATTTTTTATTTGTCTGGCATGTTAGGCCTTTGATTGGGCTCTGCCCTTATTTAATAATGCATGGCATTTTGTTTGGTCTATTAGACCTTTATTTGGACTCTGCCCATTTTTAAATGGTGCACATCATCTGTTTTGGTCTGACTGACCTTTGTTTGGGCTCTACATTGCATTTTATTCTGGCCTGTTAGGCCTTTTAAATTGGGCTCTGTTCCCTTTTTTTTTATAATGCAGAGCATTTGTTTTGGTCCATTGGGCCTCTTAATTGGGCCCTGCCCTTTAATAATGCGCTGCATTAATTAGTCTGACAGAGCGCCACGTGGCTTGTCAGGCGTTTTGCGCCAATTGAGGAGCGCAAGGCGCAAGTCCATGTGGAGGTGACACGTGTCACGATCTGGTGAGCGCAAGTCTGCTAGCGCAGTGCGCTGCGCTGTTGCGCTGCTGACACGTGGCGCACTCTGGTGACTTGCGCCAATTTAAGAGAGTAGTGCTCTGTTTTAGAAGCGCATAGCGCAGTCTGTTCTGGGGCTGACACGTGGCGCTCTCTGGTGGCTTGCACCAACCCGAGAGCGCAACAGTGCAATTTTTTCAAGTGCAGGACACTGTTCAATATCTTGATCCGATTTTGCATCAAAGAAGAGAATCTTCTAAAATTCCAGAACCAATGGTTCATCAAAAGGCAATGCCTTTATTTAGATCAGAAAGATCTAAAGAAGAAGTAAATTACTTCTTTTTATTAATATTATCATTTTTTATTGAAGATCTTTGATCTTGTTCTTAGATCATTGATCTTTTTAGAAGAAAATTCTTCTTTTTCTAAAGGTTTTACTTTTTTCTTTCTTTCTTTCTGAATTCTTCTCAAAGTTCTTAGAAGAGCTCTGTGAATTCTCTGTGTGCTAATGTCTTTTAGACTTGGAGTCTAGGGGGCTTTTTATAGTGCCATTTGATTTGTTAAATCAGTTAAAGAGATCTTTCTCTGAGTGATTTAGGGATTTTTCCCTACCGTTGGATCTTTGATCCAAGGGCTTCTGTTTTACAGAAGATAATCTTCTTGTTTTAACAAGATCAGAAAGATCTTTCTAGAATTTTAATTCTGTTTTAGTGCTGGCGCAGTTGGCGCAAGTGCACCTGCGCTTGACACGTGTCGCGCAGCGCAGCGCAACTGCGCTGCCACGTGTCGTGCAGCGTAGAGCGCAGCGCCACTGCGCTGCCACGTGTCGCGCAGCGTAGAGCGCAACGCAACTGCGCTGTCACGTGTCGTGCAGCGCAGAGCGCAACTCAGCTGAAGCATTGCTTCCTTTATTTTCATTTTAAATAGAGTCTTGCTCTGATTGGGTGCGCTGCCTTGGACGCTGCGCTGGCGTGTCAGCTTTTGATACATGGCGCGTTGCGTGCAGCGCAAGGAATCTGAAGTGTTGCTTCAATTTTTGAATTTTTGAAATTCATACAGAGCTTTGCTCTGATTGGGAAAACATGTGCTTTATGTGTATGTTTGTTGTGTATTCGTGTTGTATGTGTGTGTTTCGGCTGTCGGGGGTAAGGTTTCTATCCCATTAAGAATATATAGAGCAGACGCCCATTCGCTTGTGCTTTCTTCCGTTTCGAGTAAATTTCGGCAGCACCTCCCCGCTGTTCTTCGAGTTCACTGTAATAGAATAGATAATCATTTCAATGCTGTGAAACAACGTTGAAATGAACATCTAATCTATCTTTGTACACGGAGAACCAGCGGAAAAGTACCGACGAAATTACTCGAAACGAATGAAAACACAAGTGAATGCAGGAGTTTGCTTTATACATTCCTAACTTGTCCACACTGGACAAATCTATCGGTTATCATACGATTAAATCTTCTCGTCACATAGACTACATGACAGTTGTTAGTACCGAACTATACCGTCCGATATTTAACAACCTTCGTATAGTTTTATTTCACGACGAACATCGAACGTATGTTAACCGATAGACGGGGACTAAGTCGCGCTTTGATTTTCACATATGAGTATCGATGAGAATATGGAAGTTTCATATTATCATCGAGTATCATATATTGGTTTTAACTTGAACATTTAATATGAATAGGTTTTACGTTTACGTTTCGTTATTAAGAGTTCAAAGTTTTTAGTTTAGGATAAATTTTTCTTGCGTTTACAGTAAAACTGTACGTTTACATTATCATCCATCGAGTATCCTACTAAAGGAACTAGTGTACCATAAACCCTAACCCTAATTAATCTAATTAACCCAAATTAACCCTAATCATCACCCTAACTCAAATTATCCCAAAATTAACCCAATTAACCCAAATTAAGCTAATTAACCAAAATTAACCCTAATCAACACTCTAACTCAAATTATCCCTAATTAACCCAAAATTAACCAAATTAACCCAAATTAATCCTAATCAACACCCTAACACAAATACACTCTATTTTACCTAATTAACCCAAATTAACGCTAGCCCAAACCCTAACCAAAATTAATCTAACCCTAATTATCACCCAAACCCCAACCTTAATTAATCTAATTAACCCTAACCCTAGCCCTAATCATCACCAATCTTATTTTACCTAATTAACCCAAATTAACCCTAACCCTAACCCTAACCCTACCTAATTAACCCTAACCCTAACCTTAAACCAAACCCTAACCCTACCTAATTAATCCTAACCCTAGCCTAAACCCTAGACCGAACCCTAACTTTAAGCCCTAGCAGTAACTCTAACCCTAACCCTAAAATCAACAATAACACAAATAAAAGCATAATTATAAGTTCAAAATTGAAATTAACCCACCTCAGTAGTTGTTTTGCCGGCGGATAAAATGTGTGGTGGTGAGGATTCTGCTGTCGACGACGAGCTCGCGCGGGTGTGGTGGCGAGGAAGGAGGTGCGCGGGTGTACCGACGATGAGGACGTTGACGATGGGAGTACCGGCGATGAGGAGGCACGCGGGTGTGGTGGCGAGGAGGCACGCGGGAGATCGATCGCGGGGGAGGAGGAAATTTTAGGAACGATGAGGAAATTTCTGGTTTTTATTTTTTTATAAATAACTCTTCGTTGCCCTACGGATTAATCCACATGTCTTTCTTTTGCGGCCCCGTAGGGGAAAATAAAAGATTACATTTTAATATTTTTTAATTAATCCGTAGGACCCTACGGATTAATCCGTAGGTGCAAGAAAAAGTTGCTCCTACGGATTCCTATAGCTGTAGGGGCAATCCCTTATTGTAGTAGTATGAAGGGGGTGTGTGTGTGTGTGTGTGTGTCTATATATATATATGGGAGAGATGATATGGAGGGTTTTAGATAAACAATTAATTGTTTTTTGGGAGGAGAGAGAGATGATGTGGAAGGCTTAAGAGGTGAGAGAGATGATGTAGAGGTTAATTAAACAATTAATTATTTTTTGGAAGTAAGGAGAGAGAGATGATGTGAAGGGTTATATATATATATATATTTGGGAGAGATGGTATAGAGAGTTTTAGATAAACAATTAATTATTTTTTAGGAGGAGAGAGAGATGATGTAGATGGCTTAAGAGGTGAGAGAGATGATGCGGAGGGCTTGAGAGGTGAGGATTTTTCTCCTTTTTTCTTTTTTTCTAGAAAAAAGAAAAATGGTGGAACTCTATCCAAGTCCATTTGCATTATATATAGAGATTTGAAAGAGATGATATGGAGGGTTCTAGATAAACAATTAATTGTTTTTTGGGAGGAGAGGGAGAGATGATGTGGAGGGCTTAAGAGGTGAGAGAGATGATGTGGAGGGTTTGAGAGGTGAGGTTTTTTCTTCTTTTTTCTTTTTTTCTAGAAAAAAGGAGAACGGCGGATCTCTAACCAAGTCCATTTGCATTATATATACTAGAATTTATGCACGTGCGTTCCACGTGTTTAAAAAAATTTGGGAAGGGAAGAAAGAGAAATGTGGAGGGTTCTAGATTCTTATTTATTTATTTATTTATTTCAAAAAAGTGGAGGGATGAGGTGGGGGGCTTGAGATGGTGAGAGAGATGATGTGGAGGGCTTGAGAGGTAAGGATTATTCTCATTTTTTCTATTTTTCTAGAAAAAAGGATAAGGGTAGAGCTCTAACCAAGGGTATTTGCATTATATATATATATATATATATATATATATATATTGATTGGGGCAGATAATATGGAAGGTTCTAGATAAACAATTAATTGTTTTTTAGGAGAGAGAGATGATGTGGAGGGTTTGAGAGGTGAGGATTTTTCTCATTTTTTCGATTTTTCTAGAAAAATGAGAAGGGTGGACCTCTAACCAAGGATATTTGCATTATATATATATATATATATATATATATATATATTTGGGATAGTTGATATAGATGGTTCTAGATAAATAATTAATTGTTTTTTGGGAGGAGAGAGAGATATGATGTGGTGGGCATAAGAGATGAGAGCGATGATGTGGAGGGCTTGAGAGGTGAGGATTTTTCTTCTTTTTTCTTTTTTCTAGAAAAAAGGAGAAGGGTGGAGCTCTAACCAAGTCCATTTGCATTATATATATATATATATATATATATATATATATATATATATATATGGGAGAGATGATATGGAGGGTTCTAGATAAACAATTGATTGTTTTTTAGGAGGAGAGAGAGAGATGATGTGGATGGCTTAAGAGGTGAGAGAGATGATGTCGAGGGCTTGAGAGGTGAGGATTTTTCTCCTTTTTTCACTATATATAATACAAATACCCTTCGTTAGAAGTCCGCCCTTCTCATTTTTCTACAAAAAAAGAAAAAAGGAGAAAAATCCTCACCTCTCAAGCCCTCCACATCATCACCCTTACCTCTTAAGCCCTCCACATCATATCTCTCTCTCCTTCGAAAAAACAATTAATTGTTTATCTAGAACCTTCCACATCATCAATTCCCTTTTTTTAAAAAAATAAATAAATAAAACTCTAGAACCCTCCGCATCTCTCCCCCCCTCTCCTCCCTTCTTAAAATTTTTTAAACTAACACGTGCAACACAAGTGCATAAATTCTAGTATCTCTATATATAATGCAAATACCTTTGGTTATATGTCCACCCTTTTTCTTTTTTCTAGAAAAATAGAAAAAACGAGAAAAATCCTTACATCTCAAGCCCTCCACATCATCTCTCTTACCTGTCAAGCCGTCCACATCATCTCTCTCTCTTCTAAAAGGCAATTAATTATTTATCTAGAGCCTTCCATATCATCTCTCCAAATATATATATTTATCTCTTCTATATACATCTAGAGCCTTCCATATCATCTCTACATATATATATATATATATGTATATATGTATGTATGTATATGTATGTATATATGTAATGCAAATACCCTTGGTTAGAGGTCCACCCTTCTTCTTTTTTCTAGAAAAATAGAAAAAAAAGAGAAAAATCCTTATCTTTCAGACCCTCCACATCATCTCTCTCACCTCTCAAACCCTCCATATCATTTCTCTCTTTCCTAAAAAACAATTAATTGTTTATCTAAAACCTTATATATATATATATATATATATATATATATATATATATATATATATATATATATATATATATATATTTATGCAAATACCCTTGGTCATAGATCCACCCCTCCTTTTTTCAAGAAAAATAGAAAAAATGAGAAAAAATCCCCACCTTCCAAGCACTCCACATCATCTCTCACCTCTCAAGTCCTCCACCTCATCCCTCTCCTTTTTTAAAAAATAAATAAATAAATAAGACTCTAAAACCCTCCACATTTCTCTCTTCCCTTCTCAAATTTTTTTACGCCTCATCCCTTCCTTTTATTTAAAATAAATAAATAAATAATACTCTAGAACCCTCCACATTTCTCTCTTCCCTTCTCAAATTTTTTTACGCCTCATCCCTCCCCTTTTTTAAAATAAATAAATAAATAATACTGTAGAACCCTCCACATTTCTCTCTTTCCGTCTCAAATTTTTTGAAACACGTTCAACGCACGTGCATAAATTCTAGTATATATAATGCAAATCTCTATATATAATGCAAATACCCTAAGCAAGGTTTACCTTTCTCCTTTTTTTAGGAAAAAAAAGAAATGAGAAAAATCCTTAACTCTCAAGCCCTCCACATCATTTTTCTCACCTCTCAAGCCCTCCATTTCATCCCTCCCTTTTTTTAAAAATAAATAAATAAATAGGACTCTAGAACCCTCCACATTTCTCTCTTCCCTTCTCAAATTTTTTAAACACGTGCAATGCGCACGTGCATAAATTTAAGTATATATAATGCAAATATCCTTTGGTTAGATATCCATCCCTCTCCTTTTTTCTAGAAAAAATAAAAAAAGAGATAAAAATCCTCACTCTTCAAGCCTCCACGTCAACGTCAAAGAAAAAGACAAAACAAAAAATTAAAAGTTCCTCTATCTCATTTTTTCAAAATTTAAAGGAAAAGGGGGGAAAAACTCACCTCCCAAGGCCTCTACCCCACCTAAGAAAAAGACAAAAATAATAATGCACTCAAATGAAAATTTACACGTACACCTTCATTATTTATAAATTTACACATACATCCTCTTTTAAATGAAAATTTTCACATAAACCCTCATTATTAATAAATTTTCATTCTTACTGACAAAATGTTAAATTCAAATGAAAAGAAAAAAAAGAAGAAAAGTTCTCAATTCTTAGGCCATCCACATCATCTCTCTCTCTCTTCTACCAAAAAAAATTTAATTATTTATATGTAGAACTCTCTCTCGGCCTCTTCCGTTCCAAAAAATATTAGAACCCTCCACATCTCTCTCTTCTTCAAAAAAAAAAAATTTAAAATTTTAATTATTAAAATCCTCCACATCTCTTTATCTCCTCTCTCCTAAACAAATATCCTTAGATTCCTGTACCATCTCAAATACCCATTGACGCGGTCCCTTACAAATTCTTATGATGAATTGAATCCCGTGTAGCGTACGTGCTTAACGCACGGGCTTCCTTTGTGCTCTTGTTGTCAGGCTCTGAATTTGCAATCAATTTCAACACATGTTTGGTTAGTTATGCCGGTTTCCCTTCAGAACGAGCAGTGCATAAAATTATTTGCATAGGTCCAAGTGGAAACGGTTTTTGTTTCTTGTTCTTTGTTTTGTTTTGTTGTTTTTAATGCCAACAAAATGCTTGGAAAAAATTATCATGTGTTTGCCATATGTCCCCTTTGTCATTGCAACTCCAATTAATGTTTCTGTTCAGAGAGGAACCGGGGTCGCTCCCAGACGCAGGTCACTCGCAGCGGAGGCCAGGGATCCTAAGGAGCCCATTCCTCGGGATACCACGGTCGGCTCGATGCCCTCGAGAAGAAAATTGAGGGCATGCGCCGGGAGGCTCACCTCTCGAGCGACGGGGCTAAGTACGCCTCCGATTTGCTCACGAAGCCGTTCACCGAGGAATTGCTCGCCGTCCACGTCTCCTCGCGCAACAAGCCCCCAAAGGTCTCTCTGTTCGACGGGAAAACCGACCCGATGGACCATTTGGATGTTTTCACCATGGGGATGAGCTTCCAGGACCACTGCGACGCTGCCCAGTGCAGGGCCTTCCCGGTAACCCTTATCCGCGCCGGTCGAGACTGGTTCCGCGGGCTCAGGCCCTGCTCGATCTCGACCTTCGACGAGCTGGCTACTCAGTTCCTCGGCCATTTCGTGGGGAACCGTCGACAGAAGCGCACGGTCGACTACCTCTTCACGGTTAAGAGTGGGGACAAGGAAACCTTCAAGGCCTACATTACCCGTGTCTACAACGCCCTCCTCGAGGTGCCCGAGCACCGGGATGAGACCGTCATCACGGCGCTTAGATTTGGTCTGAGGCATAAGGAGTGGTTACGCTCCTTCGCGTTGGCGCAACCTAAGACCATGGCCGAGGTTAAGGCGTGGACCGGACGCGAGGTTCAGCTAGAATTCGAGGCGAACGCCAACCTCCCCCGAGCAGAACGATCCGACCAGAAGAAGAGGGCTCGGGAGGAGAGGCTGGAGCGTCAGCAGCCCTACCACCCGAAGTTTCAGGAGTATATCCCCCTCAACGTCTCCCTCGCAGTGTTGCTGGAGGAGGCCCAGAACGAGGGGTTCTTCAAGTTCCCTCCGATCCTGCGTCAGGACGCAAAGCGAACCCGGGGCCCCTACTGCGCTTTCCACCGGGTACTGGGCCACGCCACGAAGAATTGCAAGCATCTCAGGGACTATATCAAAGAGCTCATCTGATCTGGGCACCTCGCCGCATACTTGAGGGATAAACGGTAGGCTGAACGCGAGCAAGAGCAGCATCACCTTCCCGCCGACCTGACCATCAGTCAGATCATGCTCGTTTCAGCAGACGGCCAGCCCGGAACTCAGGGAGCCCTGTACCCTGTGCCAAGCACGGGGGCCAACAGTCCTTCAAGGAGCTCGGGCCGAGCCAATAAAGTCATCTACTAGCCTGTACTTTTCTTTTAGAGTAATGTAAACTCTTCCTAGGATTTGTTGTTAATTTAATAAAGATTAATGAAACATTGCGAAAAAGAAAGAAAAACCTTGTTTATTCCAAAGGTATTATGGGCACCTCAGCCATACACACAAAAAGAAAAGGAAATTACAATAGTGGGGGAATGGGGTGCAGCGAGCACTGCTCGTGGTACTCAGTAAAGATCTCCGCCAGCCGGGGCCTCACGAGGTCCAACCTTTGTCCCCGGCTCCCCCCCGCACGTCGATCCCAAGTCTCAGCTTGTAGTATTCGCGGAAGAGCGCCTCTGAGCGGGCCAGCCGGTTCGCGGAGATCAGGCCGAAGTGCCTCAAAGACCTCAGCTTGCCCATGGCCTCGTCATAGAGCTGCTCGGACAGGGGGTTGTAAAGCCCCGGCGACGCCCTCCAGATGGAGTACATCAGCAGCTACAATAGGGAGGAGCGTCGGGGGAGCAGCCGGCCGAAGTGGTCCTCGATGCCTGTAAGTCTACGGTAGCGCCCCGGCCGTCTGTCCGAGGCCAAAATGCGGAAACGAAACTTTTTCTTAACTTGGAAACCGGCGCTACCGCGGGCTTAAAACCCGGATCGGACCATTAACCTACTACTAGCGAACTAGAGAAAGGGTAGAGAGCTATATCGAGAGATCCGTGTCCTTCGGTCTTCGACCGCCATCCCGATCTCCACACGGCATCTCCGGACTCGATCTCCTCGTCGGAAAGGGCACCACATCGAGAAATCTTTTTACGGGCTCCCGCTTCATCCGAAGCAACTCGGGAGCGAAGTGTGTTAGTCGATGCGTCCAAGATGTTGTAGAGAATGTTTATGATCACTTTGCCTCTTGCATCCATGGCATGGATGGAGGTTGAAGGTGTTGCCATTAATGGAAGAAAATGAACTAGAGGAAGAAGAAAAAGAGAAGGCTTTCTCTTTTTCTTTTCTTTTGTTGTGTTGGAATAATGAGAGTGAGAGAGTGAGATAAAAAATACAAGACTAATATTACAACCATGGCAACCCCCCTCTCTCTCTTCCTCTCATATCATCACAAATCTATCACATTATGTGACACATGCACAAGAAAAGAGACCATGAGTCACCACTTGTGCATGTGTCACAATAAATGCTCCAAATGATGAAATCTAGCTCACTAATTACATTATCCAAACATTAATCCAAATGTTTGGTCCAACAAAAAGATCCGGCAATATCTAAAGTAAACTCGTGACGGATCATAAGAATACCCCTCACCTGTATATACATACCTGCATCCGCATTCCGACTGAATGTGAATGCGATAAGACTAAAGTAATCCAACAAATCTAATACTAGGATCCGGCTTAAACCAAAGCCCTCTAGTATGATCCGTCCGATCATGATCCGTGCAATACCGCACGTATAAGATCGAACCTTACCATATATCATACGGCCTCTACAACGTTTCGCCCGAAACTTGAGAAACTATCTGTGGGGGACTCTAAAGACTCGTCAATACTTTGGCTATGGATTTAACCACTAGCACGTCAGAGGTACTAGCTATACGTAACGGGCTTCCAGGTATTGACCAAAAGGGAGGTCGATGAGAGAACTCATCCTGACACCCTACTGAGCCTGTCAGTGACAATATCCGTACAGTCCGGTCCGTTCGTCTATGAGCATCGCATGGCGGGCCTAGGGGATTGGTAAAAGTCAGGCCCCCAAAAGCGGTACAAGTCGTGTCGGAGTGTAGCCCAGAACACTCTGAGATACTACTGGAATACCTACCAGTAAATCTCCTGCCTTGGCCAAGGACTTAGTGTAATGGCTCTCCTAGACACAGCGCGACCTCACCCCCAATACCGGGAGAGACGAACCCCTGCAGATCCGCTCACTGCCTCCATTTGGCTCGGGACTGTACCCAACTAAAACCTGTTTGCACGAATCCTTTGAGCCGTGGTAGGGTAGTAATCAAAGCACAGTGGGAACTCACACGAGACAAATGACGATCTCAGGTCGATGAACTAACCTGTACACATGTCACCAGGGAACTGCTATCTGACGTCTGGTATAATCCCAACTAGCAGGTTCCCGGCGTGTCCTGTTCGGTGTACTCATAACCCAATGAGCACCTGTATACATCTTAGGTGAACCAACTGACACCAGTGGCTTGTGAGACCGGCCACCGCCTCTCGTCGGGGTCTCGACTGTATACACTAGTCTACTCCGGAGTATCGATGCCCTGTCTCAAATACTCCTACGACTAGGGACCTGTTTAAGTATGTGCTTATAGACCCCAGCTCCCACGTATATGATTGCCATCATACTGCTGGTAGTCAAGCAAGAATCCTAAGAGCTCTATCAACGTGTAATAGCGACCTGTAAGGTCACCTAAAGCAGTACACGATGATAAAGATAAACCAGATAGCATACTATCATCTTGAGTAAGACTGTCCTACCGGCATAGGTCCTCCCTCAATCATTACAATCACGTGCCTGTGATCCAATAATTGACTCTGAGGGCACTATATCCAACAATCTTCCACTTGCACTCATGGCTAATTATTGCGATGTCGCATACTCACAGCCCGTGTGATACCGAACACCCAACTCCTCTACTAATCAGTCTCACAAAAGCTCATTTGCGAAACTATTGCGTTCGAGGAATAGCCTCAGTGAGTGGATCCGCCCTGATGTTTCTTTCTATGTCTCTCTTAATCTTAAGTTCGCGGAGAAACCCATCTCCCGAAATGAGCAATACCTGTCTTAGAATATGTCTGGATATCTGATGGGACCTAGTTCATAAATGAACTTTAAATCCAAACTTCTTAGACTGTATTGTCAACTGAAACCAATCAGTAACCTGTGCCATGCTTCCCTCAGTATCCTCTTGGAGCATCTGTCCAAACTACTGCCCCTCGACAGAGGGAAAATTATAACTCTGACAGTCACTCTGTCATCCAGGTCACCTTGGAAGCCTGGAATGATAACTGTCTCCCAAAGGAGGTTTCCGTTATCATTTCCCTAGAACATCAACTTATGTTCTAAAACCGCTTCCGATCGTTTCTCCAGGATTGGATTAATATCAACTTACTGCATCTCGTGCAAAAACAACATCTGGTGTGGTACTTAACATCTCATGATTGACTCACTTGCCTAAGCAAGTGATCTGCCAATCATGCACATCCCTCTCACCTTTAGTCTGTAAGACACCTTTAGAGAGGGTGACTCCATCACCTGCAGGTATACTACCGTGCTAGGAGTCGTCCATCCTAAATAGCTTTTAGAATACTGTCTAAGTACCCAGATTTGGAAAATACCCAAATCTAGATCTAAAACCATAGATCTAGTAACCAGAATATCTGATATAATATCTAAGTCCTATGTGGAGAAACCACTGTGTGGCAACCAAAGTATAACCGATCGTAGTATAGGAATTTCACTTCCTACTTTGTGTGTGTTATCAAATACCAGGACATCACACCCTACTGCCTTCTTAACAGATCCATCCCCTATTCTGATGAAGTCAAACCTATAACTGTCACATCAGAAATAGATGATCTATCTCCGCTATATCTGCTTTAGTCCATAAATAGACATAAGCTACTTGACTGCTATGCTTCCGCTGCTCCCACTGACTACGACAACCCTCTGGCAGAATCATATACACGTGCACCTCTAAAGCTAGTTTAGAACGACGCTATGCTAATCCTCCTGCCGGGTCTCATAGCCTGGAACAACAGTAGTGTCAAATCTGGGTAAACAAGAACCTCCCTGTCACCGTCTTTGAGCATACCGAAGTACCTCTCGAGTGCCTGAGATTACCCACCATATCTGCGGAGTGGCCAATGGAATGTCAAACCAGATTGAATCTTTAGGTTCTTATCAAATTTTCAGTAATCGTTTGCGGTTATGGAATCACTTCTAGTTCTACCATACTCCTACTTCTGCTTTCTGAAAAATCCATTTTACTTAAAACTGTAGTGAGTCCAGAACAATATCACTATTGATCATCCAGATGGTAGAAAGTCAACCTTCGTCATAGCCAGGGTCAACCCATAAACAGCCATTACAGAAACGTGCCTTGAGTTATCCAGAGTCTGGTTTTAAGCATAGGCCGGACAACTCCCCGTACCTTAACATCGTTAAGATATGAACTGTTCTATATCCAATATAGAAACAGAAGCACTGATTTAATTGGAATCAGATTCAAATCATGCAGCTGTCTCCAGTGCATGTCAACTAATTGGAAGGAGGCCTATCAGCGTTACTCAACTTAGGAATCCTATCCAGATATGAGTAACCTGAAAGAGAAGCAAGTTCTCATAATCATTACTATCAATTGAATACCATACACAAGTATCTACATTTTCGATCACCTTGAAGGATCCTGATACTTGCAATACCTGGTTCTCTACTTTATTCATTTACCTATAACTTCTCAAAACTTGGACCTTGTGTTTCTACGAAACACTTGTCTAAAAACCAGAGAAGTCATAAGTAAACCGAATATAGTACGAGGACCAACCCCTCTGTCCTAATGGACACTGGACAATATACAATACTCTGTATAAGTCCCTTGAGTCTAATAACTCATTCCCTGTGTGTCGTAGGTTGAAAACTGTACTTATGGTTAAGAAGAATTACACCGCGGTTTAATACTCCTTACCTAACCATCCACTGATATAGGTAAATGTCATAGACATAATTTCAAAAAGGGTATATCTCACTCTATAAAAATAGACGTACAGATATATCAATTTTAAATTGGTGCATAACAACGGATATTCAAAACCAAATATTTGCCATCCGGCAAACAACCCAGGTGACTTCCTCAAATATCACCAATTACAACGAATCCCGATATAATGAGGATGATCACCTAATTCCCAATAACTTACTCCCACTCATCATCTGTAAAACTATACAGATGTGAGAATGAAACCTGGTAAATACATACCCTGGAGCAAGTGTCTAATTGGGAAATCAGTTTTCTTTTAACAGTACACAGTGAAACTGAAACATGTAAATGTTTCGAAGGGGTATCCTGGTATTCCTAGTAATGCCTCTTCCATTATCAGATTCACAACTGTAACCGTATATTTCTTTGCCATCTCTCTAAATCTCTTTATATTTCTTTAGTCATTACCTTCTGTACACCCCCTTAGGCTAAAAGGTTTTCTTCCTTCCCCACCTTTCGGCACCAGCCTATGGTTTGGAAGAAGACTATCCAATAAGCATAATGGGTGTACTCTCCTAATCCTAGGAGTACTCGTAATCTGAGAGAAGGTGAAGATAAAAGACAACTGAATAAACCTTATTCCTATTTCTCCTGAACCAGAATCCATCCCCAAACTGGAACAAGTTCCTTTTCGAGTTCGTATATAACCATACGATGGAGTATCCAAAAAACTGTGAATCTTCGTAGTAATACGGAGTGTTCTGGAGAAATACAAAGGTGAAGTAGGAGTGGCAATGAAATACTTGGTTTTGGTTGTGAGTGGCAGTCGCAGTTTACTTTGCCCTTTTACCAATCCCTTTATTTGTCTTTTCATAATACCTTCTGTACACCTTCTAGGCTAAATGGTTTTCTTCATTCCCTACCGTTCGACACCTGCCTATGGTATGGAAGAAGACTATCCAATTAGCATAATAGGTGTACCGTCCTAATTCAAGGAGCACTCGCAACTTGAGAGAAGGTAAAAGGAAAAGACAACTGAATAGTCCTATTTGTTTTCTCCAGAACCGGAAACCATCCTGGAATAAATTCCTTCGAGTTCGTATATAACCATACGATGGTTTTATCCAATGGAAGTGGACGTTCGTAGTAATACGGGGTGTCCTGGAGAAAAGGGTAAAAGAAGGAGTGGCAATGAGGTATGCAACTCTGACAATCAAAAGCTAGTGTTTTAAGAAGGTTCGGTCAACTTGGTCACTGAGTCATAGTCAAGGGTCGGGCCATGGTCGCTGCCAAAGAGAGAGAGAAAAGAAACACTCAGCGTGCACTCTAATCTAGATCAGAATGGTTATCACTTTATCTAATCAGGATACCTCCCACTGTAACGTCAAATTCTCCTCCAAACCTGAAAGGAGAATTAGTCGGGATCACCCGAGGAGTAAACCAACTCATCAGTGGGAATCGGGATCCAACTATCATTGCATGATAACGTGATGGAATCCACTCACGTTATCACACTCCAGAAGGCATGCGCATATCTGGCAAGTTTCAGTTTCTTTAGAAACTCCCAATGTGATTTTTACCCCATGCTCTTATGACCTTGACGAAGGACAATATATCATAAGTCACATGTCAAGTTCTACCCGTCATTGTGCAGGTTAATTTGAACCCACCCGTACATACCCTTGACGAAGGCCAAAATAGTAGTACTACTGTCCCAAACCAACGCATCTATCTATGTAGCAGAAAAGTAACAAATAGCTACCTGATTAGTTGTGTTGGTTTTACGATCACCAAAAATATTTTACCGTAATCAGAAACGGCGTCGCATGAAGCTAGCCGGTGAATACGGGTCGATCCACAGGGATGTGTAATTTTCTTACGTGTTCTTACGAGTTGATTCCAACGGTTGTTTGGTTTTGTTGATTGATTTTAAAAAACTAAGTTGTACGATGGTTAAGGAACTTGTTAGGGTTAGGTCTAAAGTAGGGTTGATAAGATTAATATTAACACCTCTTTCAATGCCCTCGATTAAAACTTTTTAGAAGTTATAACAATTATTAGTAAAGGGGATTATGATGATTGGGAAGAAACGAAATTTCTTCCTCTAGATCCTTGTCCGTCCTTTCCTACTAATTGCTATAACCTTCATAGACGTCATGCATGTCCGGTCCTTTATACTACGGTGTCACCGTTACCTCGTGGGTAAGGTGCCGTAGGGAGCGGATCATGCATGCGTGCATGAAGTTCTAATTATGAAAAATTATTGGCATTGAAAAAGATGAGAGATATTCATCTCTCAATCCCTCCCTTATTCCTATCCCTAACAAGCGAGGAAATTACTCGCTCATTAGGGGATCTTCTAAAAATAACATTTTGAAAACACTTACCGATTGCATTTAAAAGAACTACACTAGATTAAACTAGGGCGATGGGATTATTTATCTAAGGTAAGAATTAAACTAGAGAGCTAGGGTAATAAATTAATTTTAAACTACGGCAGAAAAATTAAAAGGAACTTACAATAAAATGATGCTCTTCAATCCTCAAAAGATCTGAATTTTTATTAATTGAAAAGAGGCATAGGGTTACAATATTTTGATTACACTTTTATAAGGAAACAGGGAAATTTAGGGTTACAGGATTCGCACATGTGAAATTACAGATATGCCCACGAAAAATCCCAACCTTCGCACCGACGCACCGACACCCAAAATTTGCACCGACACGGGCATTAAATGGCCGCGGAACCGCGGCATGGGTAGGCCTTGGGCCGTGGTTCCGCTGCCCTTTGGTGAGTTCAGCTCACCAAATTTCCTGGGCTGCATACTGGTTATTTGGGCTTCTTTATTCTTCAGTACTTTTCTCAATTGGGCTTCCGATTCTCTTCCAGATTTTCCAGTGAAACTTGTAGTGGTCTTTTGACATTTCGGACCATGCATTGCCTTGTGAATTGTTCTTCGTCTAGGCTTGAGTAGGACCCTTCTACTTGTTGGTCAAAAGTCACTCTTTTGTATCATCTTTTGTCTTTTTCACTGTATTTGCTCCAAGGACCTGTATCCTGTAATATGCAGCAGACATGCGTCAAAAGCATCTGTTTATTTATAAAATGAATAAGAATTGGGGAATATAAAATGCAATATTATGATGTGAACACTACCATACACTATGCCTTGATGAAGGCCAACATACATAGCGTGAATACTAAGTGCTACCTTTCTGAAATGACGGAGGGTTACGAATGGTTTTTGGCGAAAAACCTTTAACGTAATGAACTTGATATCGTTGAAGGAACCGGATAGCTTTTTATGAAAATATAGTGGCGAAAACCTTTCGCTAAAGAGGTCACTCCCGGTGAAGGGATCTCGGCTCTTTCCCCGTAGAATGCGGTGCAGGATATTCCAACTGAATACCACGATGCAAAGCAAAAGGCAATCGGCTATAGTGAAGTTATTACCCTGACGCAAACTTCTGTCCAAGGGGTCACTCCCGGTGAAGGGATCTCGGCCCTTGCCTCGTTGACTGAGGTGCTGGATATTCATAACCGAATGCCACTGTGCAAAACAAAAGAGAACGTCCTTTCAATAACAGCTTTTTGAAAAATTGTTCCAACAATATCAGAATAGGTTTGTTTAGCTTGAGTTGATCCGAATCAACGCAGTCCCATCAATTGATCACACCACAAAAGAACGAAAATACGATGTACGTATATGCCATTCGCATTCGCCACTGGGTCCCATCATCACCTGTTAGGTTACTTAACTAACGACAGAGTGGGGACTGGACTAGCGCGGGTGTAAAACATATACAACATCTACTAGTATATATATCAATATATAATATTCGCTCAAGGCGTGATAAAATTCAACATCACAGAAATGTAATAAGCATCACAGAACAATACAGATATCTGGGATCCCCGGGTTTCATAGAGCCGCTACTGAAACCCGACGTTCCCCTGGTCGTGTGGACAGCCTGTGCAACGAAATCCTAGACCCCTACGGGCGCGGCAAGTTACCCTCCAAAACCTGAAGCGAGGCAGCCCCTTTCAACAACGTGAATGGACCACCCAGCACTTCACGGAATCCGATAACTTGGCCACCCCTCCTTGGGTCAACCTATACCCCCTACGAGTACGGCGAATAGCCCGCCAATTCTAGAGTGAAGCCCCCTCCGTCTCAAAGCCATGAGATGCGGGCACGTTGCCCTCTAGAACCCGGCTACCCGTGCACCCCTCCGTGGGGTAATCCTAGTACAGAAAGTAAAATATACAACGGGTACATCGACCTTAGCCCGGTCGTGTCCCAAAAGAATATTGTACAAACAGGCAGTGACGGCAGTCCACATGTCGGACGCTCGCCCCGCAATATCAAATGTACATATACAACCAAACTGTACTAACATTGCATCCAGGCTATCTACCACGACAAATCCGCAACATCACAGCACAACACAGAATATCAACGTGAATGTCACGTTCGCAAATCCGTCTAAAAGGGCTATAACAGTTAGACAGGATTTACCGATCAAATGACATTCACGGTCGCAGATATAATGTATATACTGTGAACTAACATGTTTAAAATTTTCGATCGACAAAATTTCCCGAAATGGGCCCCCAAGTACAACTGCAGCACTCAAAAAAATCTGGGCCCAAAAAGAATATACCAAAACCCCCAATTCCAAGTCAGAAACCCACTGAAGAAATTTGGTGCACTGTGGCTACAGTACGGCCGCGGATCCACCGCGCTACAGTAAAATCAGCAGACCAAATTTTTTCAGTTTTCTTAGAAAAGCCTGCACGTATTTCTGCAATGTACCAAAAATTTTTTTGAGCACAAATGAAATTCGACAGAAAGTGCAACTTAGAAACGCGATTTTTGGAAAATCCGTTCGATCGAACTTGTAAACACGTTAGAGCAAGCTAGACTAGGTTAATGGCGTGGCTCTGATACCAATGTAAGTCTACGGTAGCGCTCCGGCCGTTTGTCCGAAGCCAAAATGCGGAAACGAAACTTTTTCTTAACTTGGAAACTGGCGCTACCGCGGGCTTAAAACCCGGATCGGACCATTAACCTACTACTAGCTAACTAAAGAAAGGGTAGAGATCTATACCGAGCGATCCATGTCCTTCGGTCTTCGGCCACCATCCCGATCTCCTCGCGGCATCTCTGGTCTCGATCTCTTCGTCGGAAAGGGCACCACATCGAGAGGTCTTTTTACGGGCTCCCGCTTCATCCGAAGCAACTCGGGCGCGAAGTGTGCCAGCTGACGCGTCCAAGGTGTTGTAGAGAATGTTTATGATCACTTTGCCTCTTGCATCCATGGCATGGATGGAGGTTGAAGGTGTTGCCATTAATGGAAGAAAATGAACTAGAAGAAGAAGAAGAAGAAGAAGAAGAAGAGAAGGCTTTCTCCTTTTCTTTTCTTTTGTTGTGTTGGAATAATGAGAGTGAGAGAGTGGGATCAAAAATACAAGACTAATATTACAACCATGGCAGCCCCTTTCTCTCTCTTCCTCTCATATCATCACAAATCTATCACATTATGTGACGCATGCACAAGAAAAGAGACCATGAGTCACCACTTGTGCATGTGTCACAATAAATGCTCCAAATGATGAAATCTAGCTCACTAATTCCATTATCCAAACATTAATCCAAATGTTTGGTCCAACAAAAAGATCCAGTAACATCTAAAGTAAACTCGTGACGGATCACAAGGATACCCCTCACCTGTATATACATACCTGCATCCGTATTCCGACTGAATGCGAATGCGATGAGACTAAAGTAATCCAACAAATCTAATACTAGGATCCGGCTTAAACCAAAGCCCTCTAGTATGATCCGTCCGATCATGATCCGTGCAATACCGCACGTATAAGATCGAACCCTACCATATATCATACGGCCTCTACAACGTTTAGCCCGAAACTTGAGAAACTGTCTGTGGGGGGCTCTAAAGACGCGTCAATACTTTGGCTGTGGATTTAACCACTAGCACGTCAGAAGTACTAGCTATACGTAACGGGCTACCAGGTATTGACCAAAAGGGAGGTCGATGAGCGAACTCATCCTGACACCCTACTGAGCCTGTCAGTGACAATATCCGTACAGTCCGGTCCGTTCGTCTATAAGCATCGCATGGCGGGCCTAGGGGGTTGGTAAAAGTCAGACCCCCAAAAGCGGTACAAGTCATGTCGGAGTGTAGCCCAGAACAACCTACGATACTACTGGAATACCTACCAGTAAATCTCCTGCCTTGGCCAAGGACTTCGTGTAATGGCTCTCCTAGACACAGCGCGACCTCACCCCCAATACCGGGAGAGACGAATCCCTGCAGATCCGCTCACTGCCTCCATGTGGCTCGGGACTGTACCCAACTAAAACCTGTTTGCATGACTCCTTTGAGCCGTGGTAGGGTAGTAATCAAAGCACAGTGGGAACTCACACGAGACAAATGACGATCTCAGGTCGATGAACTAAGCTGTACATATATCACCAGGGAACTGCTATCTGACGTCTGGTATAATCCCAACTAGCAGGTTCCCGGCGAGTCCTGTTCGGTGTACTCATAACCCAATGAGCACCTGTATACATCTTAGGTGAACCAACTGACACCAGTGGCTTGTGAGACCGGCCACCTCCCCTCGTCGGGGTCTCGACTGTATACACTAGTCTACTCCGGAGTATCGATGCCCTGTCTCAAATACTCCCACGACTAGGGACCACTTTAAGGATGTGCTTATAGACCCCAGCTCCCACGTATATGATCGCCATCATACTGCTGGTAGTCAAGCAAGAATCCTAAGGGCTTTATCAACGTGTAATAGCGACCTGTAAGGTCACCTAAAGCAGTACACGATGATAAAGATAAACCATATAGCATGCTATCATCTTGAGTAAGACTGTCCTACCGGCATAGGTCCCCCCTCAATCATTGCAATCACGTGCCTGTGATCCAATAATTGACTCTGAGGGCACTATATCCAACAATGCCCCCATAGTCTAGCTGCACCGTGTCCTCGGTGCAGTTCTGGTCGTAAAGATACACGTCTTCAAAGTAGATGATGTCAGGGATGGTAAACGGGAAGTCTTGCATTTTCAACGACCTGTTTATGAAGGATGGAAGAACCAATACCTCTTCAGCCTTATATAGCCCACTGCGCAGCTCAACAGTCGCCCGCTTTCACCCAAAAGGGCGCTGCCACCCGGCGGCCATCAAGCCTTCTCTGAGGGAATCGAAGTGACACGCCCTTAGCGCTTCGCCTCCCCCGGCATTCAATGCACATGCTACGCGCACTATTGCCTGGACCGTTCCTATTCCCCATGCTTACAGCTGGACGGTCGGGCTACCCCACACCAAGATTCAACTCGGCGGCTACCCTGCTCGGAAACCCCTGGCGGGTAGCTTCCCTACCGCAACGCCAGGGATCAGAAAGCCCTCCCAGAGACAGTCGATCCCGAGGACCCCTCGCTCAGCTATCCCCAGCAGGCAACTTCCCGGCCACAACGCTGGGGATTAAAAAGCCCTCCCAGAGGCAGTCGAGCCCGAGGATCCCTCGCTCGGCTATCCTTCAAGACAAAAGCCCTCGCCAAGAGGCACCGGGCAGTTACCCTGACCGGCCAAGGGTCCTTGGTAGGATTCTACAGCCCCTCCCGCGCCAAGGACCAAAGTCCTCCCAGAGGCAGTCGAGTCCTTGCTCGGCTATCCCCGGCTAGTATCTTCCTACCACAACCGACAGGGATCAAAGTCCTCGTCAAGAGGCACTGGGCAGTAACCCTGCTCGGTCCCTGTCCTGAAGGATTAAAGCCCTCGCAAGAGGAAATCGAGCAGCTACCATGCTCTGTCATCTCCGGCTGGTAGCTCCCTACCCATGACACCAGAGATCGAAGCCCTTGAGGCGTCCGAGCGGCTGCCTCGCTCGGTCATCCCAAGCTGGTTGTTGCCTACCCATGACGCCAGAGATCAAAGCCCTCTTCAAGAGGCAACCGCGCAGCTTCACTGCCCGGTCATCCTTAGTGGGCTTCCTACAGCCCCTCCAACACTAAGAAATCAAAGCCCTCGCCAAGAGGCAACCGCGCAGGCTTACTGTCCGGTCATCCTTAGTGGGCTTCTTACAGCCCCTCCAGCGCTAAAAACCGAAGCCCTCCCAGAGGCAGTCGAGTTCTTGCTCGGCTATCCCTAGTGGATAGCTTCCCTACCGCGACGCCAGGGATCAAAGAGCACTAGCAAGAGGCAACCGAGCAGCTACCCTGCTCGGTCATCCTTGGCCGGTGGTCGATGCTAGCGTCGACAGAGGTCAAAAGAGGCTCAAGTATGGTATACAGCACTCTGCCCGTCATCCGCAGAGGATCCAAGACCCCAGTGAGGGGCATCAGATCTATCCAGGTCTAAGCGATCCCCCCTCGACTTCGGGGCCCATAGGGATACCTCCTCGGCAGTGCTTGGCATGCTCGTCGGCAAGTGATCGAAATCAACCCGACGGGCGATTGCTAGACAAGTGGCAAACCTGACATGAAAACACAACGGTGCAAGTAGAGATATCTTACGAGCATTCTTCACAAACAGATGGTAGAGCGCAATTCGATGGAGCTAAAGAAAAATTTTATTACTACTAAAGACAAAAGATTTACAAAGGGTAATTTTTGGGGCTCCCCAGCCTTACAAAATTCAAAAAACAAAATAAAAGGAGGAAAACGAGGGCTTTACACCTCGGGGCCAGGTACGACCTCGAGATCCTCGACCTCCACCACGGGACGCGCGGGGTCCTCGGCGGTTTTCTCGCCAGGAACCTCTTCCCCCTGCTCATCGGCGTCCGCGAGGGGGAACTCGGCCCGGAGATCTCCGTCGGCAAACTCCGGCATCCGTGCCTTAACGGCATCGAGGGCGTCGTGCCAAATGCGAGTCGTAGCCACTGCCAAGTCGTCATAGAAGTCCTTCGACTTCTTATCGCCCTCCACCGCCCTCAGTTCAGCCGACTTGGCCGCCCCCCAGATCCTTTCGGAGGGTCCTCACAGTCATCTTCAGGTTGCCGGCGAGCACCTGGGCATCCTCGAGCTTGACCTCGGCAATCACGGCGGCCTCGCGGTGCCGGGCTACCTCCCGCTTCCCGGCTTCCACCTCGCCCTCCAAGGCGGCAACTCTAGCCATCGCCGCCTCCAGCTCCTGCCTGGAGCTTTCTTCCAGCGAGGTGAGTCGGCCCGCAGCCTCCAGCGCCGGGGCTACCACCTCAGCTTCCATACGCAGGGCTGTCACGCCCCGCTTCCCAAAATACGGAAAACGAGGGATGACTAGGCCAGCCATGCTCCTACGGTCAAGGAGTAATCCCGCCGTAGTCACACTTCGGCTTCTTGCATTATGTTTCCTGATTTAAAATCAGGAAAGCCTATGGAAGAGGCATCACGTGCTAACACGTGACCAGCAGTCACGTGTTGGCACGTGACATTTAAAAGCAGCTTCAAAGGCACATCAGTTCCCTGATCAAATCAAGGAAAAGGCTTCAGAAGAGGTCACGTGCTCACACGTGACCAGAGGTCACGTGTTGGCACGTGACATTTAAAAGCAGCTTCAAAGGCACATCCGTTCCCTGATCAAATCAAGGAAAAGGCTTCAGAAGAGGTCACGTGCTCACACGTGACCAGGGGTCATGTGTTGGCACGTGACATTTAAAAGCAGCGGACTCATTCTCTGATTAAATCAAGAAAAAAGGCTCCAGACGAGGGTCACGTGCTCACACGTGACCATGGGTCACGTGGTGGCACGTGACGGCTAAGTAGCGGCCAGAAGGCAGAGCACAAAAAGAAGAAGAAGGCTCGTTCCAAGGGGTCACGTGCCCACACGTGACCTGGGGTCACGTGCCCACACATGACCAGGGGTCACGTGGCCGCACGTGACCGACTTTCAAAGCCTAATTATTTAACAGAATCAAATTCTGAAGAGATCACTCAAATCTTTCCAAAGGAAAAAGAATTATTTGGAACCGTTGGATTAAAAATCCAAAGGTGATTAAATATCACCTATCTATGGAAAAATCTTGAACTTGGAAAGATTTCCCCTTAAAATCTAACCGAAATAACAAAGGAAAATCTCTGGATTTAAAATCCAATGGTGAATAAAATTCACCTAATAATCCAAAGGTCCAAATGAATGATGAATGAAAATCAAATCTCTAATGAATACAAATCAGATCCCTCAGTGAATGATTCGTCGAAACTAATTGATTCTGCTCCTTCTCCTATAAATAGGAGGCAAGGGAAACAGAGAAAAAGAGAGATCGATATAGAGGAGGATCGATAAAAAGAGAGAGAGAAAAATAGAGCCTTGATACTTTGGAGGAATTTGGATCTTCTGCAAAAGAAAATCCTAGGTAGGAAAGGGAAGGCCTTAAAAGAGAATTTAATTCTCAAAAGAGTTCAACTCTTAAAAAGAAGAACATAGTTCTCTCTTTAGTGGAGGATCTGTAAAGTGCACATCTCCCCTTGAATTGAGAATTTAATTCTCATTGGGTTGAGATCCTGCCATGCAGATCCAAAGCATAGAGAGGGAAGGGAAGTTTGAGAATTTAATTCTCACAAAACTATAGGAATTTAATTCCTTTAAAATAAAATTAGGGTTTAACCCTATGTTATGGGAATTTAATTCCTTCAGAATGAACAGAATCAGGGTTTAACCGTGGTTAAGAACTTAGTTCTGTTAAAATAACAGGAATTTAATTCCCTTAAGAAAGAAAAAATTAGGGTTTCACCCTATGACAGAATCTCATTCCTCAGAATAATTCTTTAAAAGAGAATGGGAACTTAATTCCTTAAAGCTGTTATTAGGGTTTAACCCTATGATAGAATGCAGTCCTTCACATATATGAGGAATTTAATTCCTACAGAAAATTCAGAGTTCAACTCTATCCCAGAATATAAATCTTCAGAAGGAAATAGGAATTTAGTTCCTCAAAAAATTATTGTTAGGGTTCAACCCTTCGAAGAATTTAGTTCTCAAAGGGATTAACAGATCTTCTAAAAAACATACAAAGAGGCAGGGTCACGTGCTACCACGTGACCCCCGAAAAGATCCACAGAAAAGGCCCTTTGAGGCAGTGCCTCACGTGACCCACGTGACCCTTGGCAGAAGCTTTAACATACAAGCATTTAAATGCCCATCACGTGATGGCACGTGATGCTCCAAAGTGTTCAATATCCTCAGCAGAACAAATAAAGGGGAGGGCGCCCTCACGTGCTACCACGTGACCCCTCTTGCCTTAGTGTTTAACACTAAATTGGAACCCCTGAATCCAGTGTTAAACACTGTTTTGCCTTAGTGTTCAACACTAATTAAAGAGCTTTCTTGCAGTGTTTAACACTGAATTTCTTAGTGTTTAACACTAAATTAAATCTCTGTTAACAGAGTTTAACATTAACTTTCGTGGTGTTCGACACCAAATTAAAATCTCCGTCACCAGTGTTTAACATTGATTATCTTAGTGTTTAACACTAATTTGAGATCTCTGTTGCTAGTGTCTAACACTGATTTGTTTTAGTGTTTAACACTGATTTGTTTTAGTGTTTGCTAGTGTTTAACACTAACTTCAGCCTAATTGGCTAAATATCCAGAGGCAAAGCCTCTCCTCTAATGGACCAACAGAGGGCCAATATCCTAAACATGATTGGACTTAGCCCAAGCTGGCCATAAGTCCTTAATTCAAATTCAACTGAGCCAATGGGCTCATAATATAATTAATTGATCTTGGTTCCAAATTGGGCCAAAGATTATTTAATCTACCTCGGTTTAAGGGTACATCTCTTCACTCCTTTGATACGTGGCGTTGTAATTCCTCAACGTCTTCAAAGAGGTGACGGGTCCCGATGACCACATATTGATACGGACTGTGGGGTCCTTAAACTCATGGACTATGAGGTCCTTAACCTTGACCGTGATGTCTTAAAACTAACATCGGACTGTGGAGTCCCTAAATCCACGGACTATGAGGTCCTTAACCTTGACCGGGATGTCTTAAAACTAACAACAGACTATGAGATCCTTAACCTTGACCGGGATGTCTTAAAACTAACAACGGACTGTGGAGTCCCTAAATCCACGGACTATGAGGTCCTTAACCTTGACCGCAACGTCTTAAAACTAACATTGGACCGCAATGTCCTTAAACTACCCATGGACCGCGATGTCCTTAAATTACCCATGGACCGCAATGTCCTTAAACTACCTATTGACCGCAATGTCACTAAACTAAACAACAGGGCTCCCTTAATTGCTCTCTTGTCGGATCTAAACGATCCCGTTAAGTTGATCTTAGTCTAAAAAAAAACTAGACTAACGTATCCTTAACATACGTTTAAGTATATCTTAGTCTCAAATGAGGCTAACGTATCCTTAAACACAACCCCCAAACCCAAATCTAAGATAATACGGATTTGGACTAGTCCACACCCTACGGGCGACGACATAACTCAGTCTCCGTATACAATCCACGGGCAACCAAACATAAAATAAACACACATGACACGAAGTGATCATCTGGAGAAGGAGAAAGTTGTTACCGCAATGCGGTAGCATAATTAACTGCAGGGGCTTGCGCCTGCAGGGAAGAGCGTCCCCACAATCAAAAAAACCCCTCAAGCGAGGGGGAATCTGATGAAATCTGCTACATCGGACGCATCCGTTTAAACCTTCGATACATGGTGCCATAAATCAACTTGGCATCTTCGGAGAGGTAGACGGATAGCACCAATTAGCATCTGCCCCGAATTTCAGGCAAGACGTCTGTCGCGCCGCCTATTCGGAGGGGAACAGATTTTGGCACGCCCGGTGGGACCTTTTCCTCTTTCCACTCCACACTTCGTGTGTCGTGATTCGTGAACTAATCGCAGTTCGCTAATAATTGCCCTTGGGTTTCAAGGTACTAAGACTTGGCGTCTTGCTTATTACAGAAAGCAAAGAATCAATGGCTTCCACTTATGCGAAATGCTCCAACTGCAACTGCAACCGGCGCTCTGCCTTGCCAGGAGGTATAGCCTATGGACCCCAAGCTGCTTCGCTATTCACCATACCCGTGGAACAGGTCACTCGAGCCACCACAGGGTTGTTTTTTGGGACCATGCTCCCACCAACGAGCTTCACCGCCCCTACGCTGACAACGGAAGCTCCCAAGAAGTCGGTCTTTGATCGGCTTACACCTACCACGGCCCCTCTCAATGGGTCGCCCAACACCAGTGCCTCGGTCTTCTCTAGATTGGGCCAGAACTCCTGTGGACCCGCAATGGGGCCTACAATCCCAGAGAAGGCTGCTCCTAAGAAAGTAACCAGTCCTGCTCCTAAAGTCGTCAAGGCGGCTTCCCCTGCCAAAAAGTCTGTCTTTACAAGATTGACGGCTCCAGCTTCCGCTCCTGCTACCCAAAGGACATCGGTCTTTGACAGGCTGACACCAGCAGCGACCCCCCACCTACACAGGGGGCAAGACGAGACTATCGCCCTCACCAAGCCGGTTCCATCAGCACGACGCGCTCGACGTCGTTACTGGCGCCGAATGAGGAAGGCCAGAGGCAACTCCCCTTCTGGGCTAACTCCTCCAGCCCCAATGGCAGAAGTTAATGTTGCTGTTCCAACTGGGAACAACTTTGAGATGCTAAATAAGGTGCGTAGGAATTCTCCTACCGCGGCGCTAAAAAAGTCTCCCCATCCGCCGAAAAGAGCTATAGAAGTAAAAACAGAACAGCCCCGATCTCCTCAACGGCTGTCCTCCCGAATCTATAAAGTCTGGCGGCAGGCCCGAGACTCGATGATCGATCCAAATTTCTCCCGCCAGCACAAGAACCTGAAAATCCAACAGGAAGCCAGTCACGAAGCTAAGCCACGAAAAGCTGTCTGGGTGCCCACCTCAACGGCCCCCTCAACTTCCACTTCTCATAAAAAGAGAAGGCCGGAGAAGATCCCCGGGCCTGTAACGAGAGCCAAAAGTGCCGAACCCAGAAGCCCTAAGGCTGGGGGCAGGATGGTCCACACTGTATACATGGCGTCGGGGAAGGAAGACAGCCGTGCGTTTACAGGTCATAGACCGCTTACACGGTCAGTAACCAAAGCTCAGGAGCAACAGTAAAAGCTCCAGGAAATGATGATCGCAATGGCCGCGCTTACTGGTCCGAAAGAAAGCCCCGAGGCATCCTCGGATCAGCAACAAGAACAGGAAACCGACGCTGAGTTCCTTCGGAGGATGTTGGAAAAGAAAGATAAAGAGGCTGCGGAACAAGCGGTCAATATAAAGCAGATAGCCCACTTATTCCAGGATATGGTGGGAATGATGATCCAACAAGACCCACCCGCTGAGGATCCCCCGATCGTCCTTAAAGACGACAAGGGAGAAACGTCAAATCTACCACCGGCTCTCTCAACGGCCAAGGAGGAGACAATCTCTAGGGCTGAATTGGACGACTATATAGCCCAGCAAATCCGGGTTCATCATGCGACTGAGGCAGCTGGTCAAGTCGTAAAAACGGGGCGGCCGTATCCAAGCTGGTACGACCAAATCAAATATCTGCCGGGTTATACAATACCAAAATTCCACGTGTATAAAGAGACCGGCAATCCCCACCAACATGTTGCCCAGTTCAGGGCCCTTTGCGGTAACACTGGTGGTGATGATAAACTGTTGCTTCGCCAGTTCGTGGGCAGCTTATCAGAAACAGCGTTCGAATGGTATTCGGAACTCCCGAACGATTCTATCAAGACGTTCGATGAAATGGAGTTGCTATTCACTCAGCGATTCGCAAGCGCCAGCGAACGCACTCCAATAATGGCATTAATTAATGCCAGGGTAAAACCAGGCGAAACGTGGGTCCAGTATGCTATACGCTGGCGAAATTTATGGTCGAAATGCAAGCAACGCATTGAGGAAGCGCCCGCGGTAGGCATGCTCGTGGGTACCCTAGACCCTCATGCCACTATCTCCCAGTTTATGATGTTCTTTAAGCCAACCACATTCCAGGCTCTAATCGACAAGTTGGCCCAGATGGACCAGATGGGTCACAGGCCGCCTCCCCCGAAGCCAGAACCTCGGAATGACAAGGGTAAAGGGAAGGCAACCTTCGTTGCGAACGCACAGCAATAACCCAGTGCCCCAAAGCTGGCAGATCAGCTGGAAGAAAGGCGGCGGTATTACAACGAGAAGATAAAGCGCCCCTACTCGTTCCCGCGGGATAAGACGAAACGGTTATTCGAGTTGGCAGTACGCAACAGAGTTATAAACCTGCCAAATCTAAGACGACCGCCACAACCCATTGAGATGAACAACCCCAACTATTGCCCCTACCATCAAACGGTAAGCCATCCGATTGAGGATTGCTTCGTTTTTAAAGGATGGATTGAAGATCAATACCTCCAGGGGAAGTTTGCACTATCCGAAAGGTGGAAGGTGAACCCGCCATAGCCGCATACTCATAAGAAAGCAGATACACCGGGGGCAACCTGTTCCTTTATTGAAGAAGCTCCATGGGAGGTCGTGCTGTCAACTAAAACCAAAAGAATGCTGAGGGACCTTCATGCGTGCCCGGCGGTCGAATGGAAGGACCCGCTTGAACCTCAAATCATCGAAGGGATGTTGAAGCCGCACCCAACTACGAAGACTCGTGGTGATGGCCCAAATACTCACACCCAACCGTCAAAATCTTCGAAGAAAAAGAAGAAGAAATCCAAAAATCCCGTGAAGCCTAGAGACGAGCGCACGGATTTATAGAAACAGATTGACGCGCTGGAAGAGTACAATCAAAAAGCGCGGACTCCCGTCACGCTGCAAGAGTTCCTCAACCACGTCTTTCAAGAGGAAGATGATGGAGAGAGCTCATCGGATGAATCCGAGGGATATGTGGCGAGTTTTCATGTGATTTCCCACTCGAAAGATGAGAAAACTCCTGGCACTGAGAAACTGGGGGCACGACCTGAGCCAGAACTTGTATGGCCAACAGATGAAATGATCGACGCCTTTCTAGACGAGATTCATTTGAAGTGTAATGCCGATCAGGAGCGTGAGATGGCTGCATCGGAAGGAGCCAAGCGCAGGCGACTAAACGAAAGAGTTGAAGTACTCCCGCCAGATCGAAAGGCATCCGACGCAGACAAAAAGATATTCAAGACGAGGAAACGGTTTGCCAAGGCCGTGTCAATGGGAATGAAACTACCACCCTCGGAGGAAAACACGCTCGATGGGGCGGAGATGTATCCTAATTACTGCTCATATCATCGGAAGATTTCACACCCCACAGAGGAGTGCGACGTTTTTAAGATGTGGTGGCAAGGATATGTTGCTCACCGGCAACACTTTAAGTGCATGAAACGTAAGACTCGTCGGGAACGAAGAAGTACAACCGACGGGCACAACAGAACTGCTGGCAACTGTTACATGGTCGACGCCGGAGGATCGCAAGTTCTAACCTTTGGAAGCGACTCTGATGAAGAAATGGCTTTGGGCCCTCTCTTTAAAGAATCCGTTTTAGGGAAACAAGAATCGGAAGCTTGCGAAAACATTCAGCTGCGCAATCGCACGCTCCCGGAAAAGAATCTCAGGCCCGCAAATAGAAAAGATAAGGGAAAGGAGAAGGTCACTGGGGATATCACCTTAGATGACCAAGTCATGAAAGAGCTGACTGCCAAGGACCCTCCCAGGAAGGGTAAGGTGGACTACAACATCCTAGCGCACCTAAGAAAGCTACCTTCTCGGCTCAGCATTCTCGACGCCCTCCTATTATCAAAAGAAGCATGAGATTCATTAATCAAGGCGTTACAAGAACCCGAGCAATTCCAAGCCTTTCTCGCCGAAGAAAGGATGAAGAATGAACTGGAAGAAGTGCATACGGCCGACATCACTTTCGGTGACGAAGACCTCCTTCTTGGGACATGCGACCACAACCGTCCCCTATATGTCTCTGAATACTGCCATGATATCAAGATAGGCAAGATCCTGGTGGATAATGGATCCTCAATCAACTCCTTAATGTTCGGGTGTTGAAGGAAATCTGCATGAGCGTACAGCACCTCGCTCGTGACAAAATTACCATCTCCGGTTTCGACTCCCAATCGTCACGGACTCTCGGATCCGTAATATTGACATTACGCTTCGGACTGCTCATCACGGACATTAAGTTTCACGTCATTGACGCCAAGACCTGCTACAACGCCTTGCTCGGTCGTCCTTGGTTACATGAGTACAACATCATCCCTTCTACACAGCATCAGTGTATGAAATACTTTAAGGATGGCTTCGAATATACTGTAACAGGTGAGCTGAACCCATTTTCCGTGAACGAAGTCCGCAAGTACGAAGATGCGAAGTACTTTTTGCCAGATTTCGAGGATACAGAAAGGTGTCGCAAGCCGGAGAACAAAGCCGCCGCCACCATCCCTGTTTTCGGGAGCGATACCGAAGAAGGAGAAGAGTAGTTTACACGGGTCCGTCCCGACGCAACAACCCGGGACCGTCCGCCCCCATGTTGGTCTTCGGAAGTGACTTGGAAGATGAAGTTAATGCCGTGTTCTCCAATCGGCCGTCAATACAAGCATCCCCCAGCGATGATCAGAGTTTTCAGGTTACCGTGGTGCCGCAAAAACACTACAAGGATCTCGATGCACTTCAAGCTCACAATGTGCAGGACCTGCAGACGTTTTACGTCTCTCCCAGGCGAAAGGGTGATCCTATTCTACCAATCCACAGAGACGAGAGTGGAGAAAGAGATATGGCATGGCGCGGATGCTACACTTGACAGACTCCAACCCATCCGTTTGCCCAGATATTACACAAATGGACTGAAGAGGCTAGTGAAGCGCCAAAGAGTATCCTTAAAACAGACTGTTCGACAAGCTCAGTTCTACAACAGGATTTGGAATGTCCCTGGGACTCAGCGCAAATTGCCCAACGGGAGAATGGAAACGCTTGGGCTTGGATATGTAAGATCCGGGAAACGGGAGCGAGTCCACGGCAGCTACGCCATATATAACTTCGATGGGGAGGAGGACACCTCGTCGGAGAATGCTAACCCCTCGTCAAAATTGGATCTCGCGAGTGAAGTGCCGAGTCCGTCATTTGAAGAACAAGTGGACAAGCTTATCAGGAATGCAGGTCAAAAGGCTCGGGAAGACCACAACCGTGAGATGGCCATCTACGAGAAGGCCAGGACGCAACATCTGTTTCAACAGGCTGCAAAAGACAAAGATGCTCCTCCCTGCCAACCCGTTGTGCAAAAGGCCTGACGCAGAGGCAGAAGTAAGTCAAGAAGCGAAAAAAGGAGTCGACAAAAACGACGCAGGATTAGAGAGTCGTGTGATCGGGCATTGCGCGGTCCGGATTTATCCCTCATGAAGAAGATGAGTCGAGCGTATTCCTTCCCCCGAGACAAGAGAAGAAGTTACTCGAGCTCGCTATAAAACATCAAATGATCGCACTTCCGGAGTCTAAGCACCTTGAGCAAGCTGACAAAGTTTCCCATCCGGGCTATTGCTCCTATCACCGAGCCATAGGACACCCTATCGAAGACTGATTCACCTTCAAGAACTGGGTCGAAGACCAGTACCAGCAAGGCAGATTTTCTTTATCCAGCAGCTGGAGGGTAACGCCGCCACAAAAGCACGAACCTAAAGCCGCAAGAGCAGAACCAGATCCACATCAATCTTGGAAACGGATTCGCACCTGTTACATGATTACAATATTAAAAGAAGAGCCCGAGAACATGGATGACCTTCCCTGGTGCTTTGAGAACAGCAATGATGAGGTGATCTCAGAATTTCCACCAGCTTCGAAAGAACTGGAAGATAGCATACATACGACTGCAGATAACCTCAAAAAGATTGAGTTGGGATCGGAAGACAATCCGCGACCGACATTCGTCAGCGAGCTGCTATCTGAAGAAAGGGTGGCTGCGTTAAAGGACGTGCTTCAACAACATAAAGATTGCTTCGCGTGGAACTATTCCAAGATGCCAGGATTAGATCCAGAGATTGCGGTACATAAATTAGCAATATCCCCGGATATCAAGCCAGTCAAGCAGGCGCCGAGAAGGATGCGGCTCGAGCTTGAGATGAGCATCAACGACGAAGTCAAGAAGCTGATCGATTCTGGATTTATCCAAGAAGTCCAATATCTTGACTGGATTGCCAACATCGCCCCGGTAATGAAAAAAATGGGACGGTGCGCATATGCGTGGATTTCAGGGATCTCAATAAAGCCTGCCCGAAGGACGATTTCCCAGTACCGGTAACCGAGCTAATGATAGATAACACGTCCACTGACGAGGTTTTCTCCTTTATGGACGGTTCATCAGGGTACAATCAGATAAAGATGCATCCCGAAGACCAGAAGCACACCGCCTTCAGGACCCCTTTGGGTATATTCTGCTACAAGGTGATGCCCTTCGGTTTAAAGAACACCGGTGCCACCTATCAAAGGGCCATGACAAAGATCTTCGATGATCTCATACATGAAATCGTCGAGTGCTATATCGATGACCTCGTAGTGAAAAGCATGTCATACGAAGAGCATTTAGAGCATCTGAAGACCGTATTTCAGCGTCTTCGGCAATATAATTTAAAGATGAATCCCCTCAAATGTGCGTTCGGAGTCTCCTCGGGTAAATTCCTGGGATTCATCATCCGACACCGAGGTATCGAAATAGATCCATCTAAGATTAAGGCGATCATGGAAATGCCACCTCCGAGGACGCTCAAACAGCTGCGGCCTCTCCAGGGGAAGCTCGCGTACATCCGGTGGTTTATCGCCAACCTGTCAGGAAAGTGCCGTCCTTACAGTCATCTGATGAAAAAGGGAATTCCATTCGTTTGGGATCATAAATGTCAAGGCGCACTGGACGAGATCAAGCAGTACCTGCTGAACCCCCCAGTGTTGGCTGCCCCGGTTAAGGGAAAGCCTCTCATTCTTTATACAACCGTCCTTGAAGGTTCTTTAGGCGCCTTATGGGTGCAAAAGAATGACCAGGGGAAAGAAAGAGCACTCTACTACTTAAGTCGAGTTTTTCTGGGGGCAGAAAGCAATTACTCCCCGATCGAAAAACATTGCCTGGCGTTAATCTTTGCGATAACAAAATTCCGGCACTATGCATTGGCACATGAAGTCCGTCTTATATCAAAGGCAGACCCCCTAAAATATTTAATGTCGAAGGCCATATTGACGGGGAGACTCGCTAAATGGGCCTTAGTCCTGATGGAGTTTTCAATGACCTATCATCCTCTTAAGGCAGTGAAAGGCCAAGCCATTGCCGACTTCCTGGCTGAGCATCCAGTACCTGCCAGCTCTCCTCTAAAGTCTTTTTAGTGCAAGATAGGCTGGACACGGGATTCTAGTGCCCTTAAGTCCGCGTCTCCCCCATCGACTCCAAAGTCGGTATTTCTACATTTACCTTTTCTTTACCCACCACCACACCCACATCGATGTATCCGTCTCCATCGAACTTCTTTACCACTACTCTGCTGCCGTCCGTTGGTGCGCAGAATCTAGCCCGCATCTCTCTCCAAGAGAGGTGCTATCCTACACAAGGTCCTCTTTCGACCTGTCTCTCCATTCCACCAGCCAACGGGGAAAATTTTGAAATAAAACCCCAATACATCAACCTTCTACCAAAATATCACGGTCTCGAGTCTGAAGACGCATATGCCTTTATCACCAAATTTGAAAATGTTTGCGCAATGATGGGTACTTCACAGCTTTCTGTGGATGCTATGCGTCTTCGTCTTCTCCCATTCACCTTGTGCGATATAGCCGAGAAGTGGCTGTATAACACTACCGCACATTCCATTTCAAATTGGGAAGAATTCTTCAAAGCATTCCTTAAGAAATTCTACCCACATCATAAAACAGCTCGAGTCCGTAGCGAAATAAATCAATTCACCCAGCTTCCAAATGAACCATTTTCAAAATGTCTTGAACGCTTCAAGGATCTGTTAGTCCAATGTCCACATCACGGAATTCCTAGATGGGATCTGTGCAGAATCATATATGAGGGCATTAATCCTAACACAAGACAGACCCTTGAATCCATGTGTCAAGGCAACTTCATGACCAAAGATGATGGGGAAGCCTGGAAATTTCTAGAAGATTTTGCTGAAAAATCTTTACAGTGGGAGGGTGTGAGTCAATCGTCTAGGGATGGCAATGATGTTTCCATAGGAGTTCGAGCTGAAATTTCAGCTTTACACAAGAAATTCGACGCTATGGAAAACAAATTTTTAGCTGCCGCCCTAAATCAAATGTCACTCTCCAAAACTGTATGTGGATGTTGTTCTGATTCTTCTCATTTGACGGAAGAATGTCTAATAAATTCTCCGTTTCACGGTCAAGAGCATACCAATGCCGCATTTCAAAGACCTAGAAACGATTCATTTTCTTCTACATATAATCAGGATTGGAGGAATCACCCTAACTTTTCTTGGAACCAATCACAAAATCAAAATACGGTTCCAAACCAACACAATTTCCAAATGGTCCCACCACCGCAACAGCAACCGCCACAATTGAGTCAGCACCCCTTCCAATTACAAAACTTCCAAAATCCGGTCAACACACCCACACCGTCTAGTTCTTTACAGTTGACCGGAACTGATGAATCCTCTTCATTTGCACAATACATGAATTTGGTCCTAACAAATATCATGCAAGTTTCGGCTGAGATGAAGTCTTCCGTCGATAAAATTGAGAAAAACTCTGTGTCCCAAAGCGAGACTATTAAATCGATGGAAGCACAAATTGCACAACTTAAAGCCGAAATGAGTGCAAGAGAGAAAGGGAAACTTCCAGCTCAACCTTTACCCAATCCTGGCTATTCACATCATGTGAATGCAATCACGTTGAGATCTGGAAGAGTGCTTGACAATCACGTTGGGGAAGGGATTGATGATATTGAAAGATCTATTAATGATACCCCGGCTGAGACCTTTCCTTCCACTTCTACTTCTAATTCTAACCCCAGTTCTTCTACCCCACCACCTTCTTGCGAGCCTATTCTTCGTTTCCCACAAGGCTCGCCACCTCAGCCCACCTCTTCTAGCCTACCACAGATGATCCCCACTCCTATTCTGGGATCACGTCTACACACACCACCTTCTCCTATGATGGACCCAGCGCTTATTGCCAAAGCACCTTATCCTAATCAGTTAAGGGCTAACAAATCGAGTCCACATATAGAGAAGATTATGGACATGTTTAACCAAGTTAATATCAACATCCCTCTCCTAGATGCCATCCAACAAGTTCCGTCTTATGCGAAAACTCTTAAGAACTTGTGCACTAGGAAGAGGAAGACTCAAGTGCCCAAGAAGATATTCATGGCAAAGACTGTAGACACGACTTTCCCCTAACAAGTACCGAGGAAACGTAAGGACCCTGGCTGTCCTACTATTTCCATTTCTATCGGGGAAAAACACATCAACCGTGTTCTACTAGACCTTGGCGCTAGTGTTAACTTTCTTCCATACTCGGTTTACGAGCAGCTAGGTATCGGAGTGTTAAAGCCCTCGAGCATAACTCTTCAGATGGCTGACCGATCAATCACCAAACCTAGGGGTGAACTGGAGGATGTGTTAATAAAAATCGGGTAATTTGTATTCCCTGTGGACTTTATTGTACTTGATACACAGCCTGTAGCGAACCCACGGAATCAAATTCCGGTGATTTTAGGTCGCCCCCTTTTGGCCACGTCCAATGCTATCATCAACTGTCGTAATGGTTCTATGACCCTATCTTTCGGGAATAGGTCAATAGAGCTGAACATTTACAGGTTGGGAAGTGTACCCTCCGAGCCTACTGCTCAGGTCTGTTCTGTCGACTTAATGGATGTCGACAGCAGCGAATTTGATGATCCTCATGATACCAATCTAGACTCTTTTCATATGTTGTTTGACCCAACTATGTATCATACACATACGGACTCTTCCACCGAGATGTCCAGGTCAATAACTACCACTGATTATGAACTGCTTTTAGAGTCTGAAGATCACCCCGCAATTTGTGATGACATTATTCATCGGGGTATTGATGGAACTTTTGAGGAAATCTTCGCTGATGAACTCGCATTTTTGAATGACACGGGTGTTGAGATGAATCATCTCCCAATCAATGAAATTGAACCTCCACCCCTTCTTCTGGATTGTAAAAAGGATGTGAGTAATCCATCATATTCACTGCATCGTCTCTCCAAAATGAGACGCACACACATTCTATTTCACCACTTACCTTTTCCCCACTTCTTCTTCCACCAACCAGAGCACTGCATTGATAAAATTTTCGAATGGTTGGTGTTAACTTTCGGTCTTTGCAAAGCTTGGCATCAACCAATGATTTTTGACCCCCTCATATGATTTTCAAAGATTAACATTGCTTAACTCAAGTTTGGGGGGGTATAATCGGGCTCTTGAAAAGAAAAGTTTTACAAAATTTTGAGCCAAAAATAAGTTTAGGGAAGGATCTTCACTTATATATTTTGTCCCCGTTAATAAATTTCCTCCCAAGCTTACAGGTTTTTCGAGATTTAGCGGATGGCAACAGTGAGGACACTGTTGAAAACAAGTTTGGGGAGGTTTGTGCTTATTTGCGCATCATTTGCATATCACTTTGCATAAGCACAAAATTTTGAAAACCTATAAAAAAATTTCAAAAAAAAAAATATAAATTTTTTTGTACATAAATAAGATAATAAAAGATTAGATAGTAAAAAATTACATCCATGAGATTAGAAAAATTTAAGAAAACCAAGAAAATTAGAAGTTTTCTTATACGAACTAGTAATAAGTAGTTATGAGCCGTTGTCCGAAGGGTTAGTAAGATGAAGGAAGTCACTAATCTAAGGATAAAAATAAGTCTGAAAAATATTTCTTATTCTGGAAGCCAAACATTTTGAACGTTGATACCCTTCTATTCGCACTTACACACGTCTTGAAACTCGGGATAGTAGAGGATACCTTGAAATGCTCTTGTCTAAAAGCCGATGTATGAAGGAAATAAAAAAAATGAATAAAATATAAAATGGTGAAAAAAATGGACACTGGTTTTGTTATCGCCAAGGGAGCAATAAAAAAATATAGCGAGGGTGCCTCTTCACTAGTGCCCTAAGGCCAACTGGTCTGGGAGTCACTGTTACGCCTTAGGTGGTGCAAGACGAGGAAAAACACCAAATAAGCAAGCACATGAGTAATCGGTCGGTTAGTACCTCAAGAAGTATTAATGGTCGCATGAAAGTGTGTGAGCAAACTCATCTAAATATTCATTAATTAAAAAGTACTGAGGTGGATGGACAAGAGTATGATAGCTTGAATTGAATTCTCCGGGTGTAGAGATGTTCTTTACACACACGTAGGGTTATATGATCGATGTTTGGAAGAAAGATAGGAATGAAGATAAAGGCGATGTTTTATTGAGGGATGATGTGATTTCTAACATCTTTTCATGACTATTAAGATAGGGCTCATGACAACCGAAAAGCTAGCTTAGTTGGAAACCCTAATTTTCAAAGCTTTTCTTTTACTATTCTTGTCTTTAAATGTAATATTCATGATCTTCCTTTTATTATTGGATTTTGTGGGTGGAATCCGCTGAAAACCCTCAGGAGACAACACTCCTCCTACTAGGGACACCTAGAGGTTTAAAGGCCTGTTGCACGTGCTCAGTGCAATCGTGTTGCCTACGAAAGTGTGCTAGTTAGTTTTTCTCTTTCTTTATTTTCTCCTTCTCTTTTTAATAAAACAGTTCGCTCGAGACGACCGAAAATAAGTTTGGGGGAATTTGATCAGTCGAAAATATTGCATTTTTGACACATCAATTTCCCTACCATTTGCACTCATCTAGAGGTGTTCGGTATTAATATAGCACATATTAGCAAATTGACTGTAAAATACCAAATAACTTGTGTTATATATTAAAACCGACATTTCTGAGGGAAATTGATTGTTTATCATGGCATCGCATCATCTTTGTATAGCGCAACACTTGTCTCGAGAATCTGTGCAGGAAATTCAGGAACAGAGCCAAAATTGTCAAAAGTGCTGAGAAAATACGCTAAGTCCAAGACTTGAGATCTGGCAGAAATCAGGAAAGCAAAATGAGATTCCACATATTAGAACAGTGCCACAAAGTCAGCCCAATTAAAACCCAGAAATTCCATGCAGAAAAGCCCTCTTTGGACCGCGGATCCGTGGCCAAAAGGCCATTCCCGTCGTGGATCCGCGGCATGATGATGTCATCAGCAAAGGAAATTTTCCCCATATGCTTATTTCTAACGGCAAAGCTTCCAGAACTCTCCAGAAACTCCACGTGGCTTCATCCAGAAGGCTCGGCCTAACAATCTTACCCAAGAATATTTCTCATTCTAGAATATTCCGTCCAACAAACTTCTTCTAGAGGCCTCCTTATAACAACCTTCTTCTAAAAGCCTCCTTGTAACAACCTCATTCTAGAATATTCCCTCCAACAAATTTCTTCTAGAAGATTCTTTCTAACAACCTCATTTTGGAGGGAAAATTCAAATGAGGTAGTTCATTTTGGAGGGAAAAAATTCAAATTCAAATGTGGTCAAATTCAAATGAGGTAGTTCATTTTGGAGGGAAAATTCAAATGAGATAGTTCATTTTGGAGGTAAAATTCAAATTCAAATGAGGTAGTTCATTTTGGAGGGAAAATTCAAATGAGGTAGTTCATTTTGGAGGGAAAAGTTGTTCATTTTGGAGGGAAAAGTTGTTCATTTTGGAGGGAAATTTGAAATTTGAATTCTAGATCTAGGATTTTGGATGGCTTATAAAAGTAAACCTAGATCTAAGTTCAAAGGGTCTTCTTATTCTATCTCCCCCATTTCTAACACAAGTTGAGTGATACGACTTGTGCCAAACCCTAATCCAAAGCCAAATTCAAGATCCCGAGTACCATTCAACCAAGAAGCCTTCAACCTTTTAGGAGCGGAGTCGATCTTCAATCGAGTAAGTGATCCAAGCCGATCCGCGACTCAAGGAGATGAGCGAAGCCAAACCGACGGTCGAGTTCATTCCTCTTGTAGTTCTTGAGCGATTTGTAACGGAATTGTTGATAAATAAAAGGTGAAATTCTTTAATCTTGCTTTCTTTAAATTCTTGCATCATGATTCGATCTCAATTTGTGATTGTGGTTCTTGTTGTGATTTTTGAGTAAAACTCCGCTCGTAAAGGAGTCGAGACGATCAATAGAATGATGATGTAACAAATCTTAAAACGATTTTTAAGTCCTACGAGTTTCGTAAACCCTAGCAAATTGAAAAATCGACGACCTAGTTTCGTTGCGATACTTTCTTGATTGTGATCGCTCGAAATTAGGGATCCACGATCGATTCTTGAATTTACTAGAGGCTAGAATGTGAATGATATCGACGAAGGAACAAGGGATAGATGATGAAACCCTAGTTTCACACGAAATCCCTAATTCTCGTTGATCATCATCGATCTAGTATCAATTCATCGATGGATAAGAATACATAATCGCTAGATTTCATCATATCTATAGATCCGATCGATTCCTACGAGCCTCACTTCGATTCTTGATATTTGGATTGGAAATCATCAATTGACACTTCTTGATTTTAAGGTTTTCTTGTTATTAGATCTAGATTTTTCTAATTCTTGAAATTCAATTTACAAATCATGAATTGTTTCTTTTCTTTTCTTTAAAGTTTCGACTCATCTAAATCGAAACACGAACGATTACACTTTCCCTGTGGACGATCCGCACTTACTAACGCGCTACATTCGACACCGTTATTGATTGCGATCAAAATATTTTTGGTTATGATTTTTATACAAATTTTCTACCGACACACCGAGAATCATTCAATCACCAAGGAACCCAGGTCCCATCAGCGATCCAGGCATATTCTGAGGCGGTATCACCTGATCCGAGAGATAGTTGATCACTGGGAGATCGAGGTCAGAAGAGTTGACACGAAGGACAACACGGAGGATCCACTCACCAAAGCCATTCCCCAGACACAATTTGAGAGACTCTTCGGGATGTTGGGTATGAGATACTACAACTACTGGCTTTAGTGCAAGTGGGAGATTGTTGGTTATATGTATGCCCCAGATGCCATTATTGTACATGCGATGTATATTATAATGGATGCTTGGATATATATAGAGAGGACTTTCTTGCTCGACATGATAGTATGCTATCTGGTTGCTCTTTATCTTAACATGTTGACTTGTATATGTGATGTTGTCTTGCTCTCACATGTTGATAGAGCCCTTAGGTTGTGTACTTGACTACCAGGACTATGATGGAGACCATACTAGTGGGAGCCAATGGTAGTCCACAAGTACACCCTAAAACTGTTCCTAGTCGAGGGTGTATCGAGATAGGGCATTGATATTCCGGAGTAGACTAGTATGTACGCATCTTGACCCATATGATGGGCGATGGATGATCCCACATCCATTGGTGTTTGACATCAAAGATGGTATACGGGTGCTCAGTGGGGACTGGGTATACTGAACGGACTCGCCGAGAACTCCTAGTTGGTATTATACCTATCGTCAGATAGCAGTTCTCTGGTGACACTGGTACAGGATAGTCTGTAGACCCGAGATTGTCATAGAGTCTTGTGTGATTCCCATTGTGCTTTGATTTCCACCTTACCACGTTCATAAGAACGTGCAAAACGGTGGCTTTTGGGTACAATCCCGAATCACATGGAGGCAATGAGTGATAGGAGGGGATTCGTCTCTCCCGGTATCAGGGTTGATGTTGCGCTGTGCTCGATTGGCCATAACAGGAAAGTCCCTAGCCAGGGCTGATACTGAGATTTACTGATAAGTGTTATCAGTAGTTTCTCAACCTGTTATGAGCCTCACATCGGCACGACTTATCGGTTATTGGGGTCTGACATTTACCACCCCTATACTGGATATGCGACATATCAGACGAAGAGACCGGACTGTATGGTAGTGTTACTGATAGGCTTTTGCAGGAGTTGGAGCGGGCTTGCTTGCTGATCTTCTGATCGTTCAATACCCGGGTAGCCGTTACGTCCAGCTAGTACTGCTGACGGCTTGTAGGTGCTTGATGTGATCATCACCTACTGCCGGCGTATTGACGAGTCTTTAGAATCCTACACAGAGCTTTCACTGGCTCAGGCAAAACGAAGTAGGAGCACATATGTGATATGTGCGGGACCGAGATTAATACGAGTATGTGATACCGTATTCTATTCTCGCGAAATAATGTATCGGTCGGTTATATGTGATATAGCCGGCTTATCGAATCAAATGTTGATTCGATAAGTTGATACAGTATCGGCCGGTTATATATGATATAGCCGGGTTATCGAATCAAGTGTTGATTCGATATAACGATACAAATAATATTATTCGATCATATGAGATATAACTAGATTATTAAATCAAGTGTTGATTTATTGATTTAATGTATAATTATATATTTGATATATTAATTTACATTAACTAATATTAGCTCACTTAAACATTTATTTTTCTCACATATGCACACTTAATATATATGTGATATATATTAATTGTGTTATTATTTTTGTGTCATGGTTGATGATATATGCAATATGGGTGTATGAGACTTACACCATGATAAAGATAATGTAGGGTTTATTTCTTTATTGTAATTCAATTATTAGGTGGAAATTTGTCACATGGCATGAAGCTTCATGATGCTTTGAGATCATTTGACTTAGTCCACTAGTTTTGTCTTACACTAGATATTTGTTAACCCAACCATTATCTTGACTCATGGTTAAGTCTCTATATGAGGGATATTAGATATTTTCTCACCCATGGTTTCTATTCTCTCTCACAACATTATCTCTCTTGATCTTCTTCCTCAAAGCTCAAGAGCTCTCTAGGTTTTGTAAAAGTGAGGAACTTTAGTGAGAAAAAGAAATCCAAAGTGAGCAAAAATCCTACTTCATCATCCTCTACTAGATTATCACTTTAGTATAGGGTGTTTGCTTCACTAATCCCACATTAGTGGAGAGGGTAGCTTGGGTTAGTGTCTTCTCGACGTAGATCATTTTCGGCCTCGAAGACTTCAGGCAAGTTCGTTGCTTTTTTCTCATGGGGCCATTCAAGAGTCCGCAAGATCATTTCATCACAGCGAAGGGACTACTATAAGGAGCTAATGAAGTGAAGGACCGATCTACAAAGGTTATATTCCTAGTTCACTTAGATGTAAAGTAGTTTACATAAAGTTTCGTATGATTCTCTAGTTAACGATTCTAGTTTAGGGTTCTTTAAAACGGCAAAATTTTAAAATTGGTATGGACGATGCCTCCCGGAACCTTGCTGTCGTTCATAGGAACCCTACACTAAGGGCTTTATCAACATGTATATGAGAGACGGTATAATAATACCAGTGAACATATTAAGATAAAGGAAACCAGATAGCATACTATCATGTCGAGCAAGAAAGTCCTCCATACATATGTCCATGCATCCACTATATCATATAATAATGGCCTCCACGGCATATATATCACTAACAATCTCCCACTTGCACTAAGGCCAGTTGTTGTAGTATCTCATACCCAACATCCCAGAAAGTCTCTCGATTAGCATCTGGGGAAGGGCCTCGGTGAGTGGATCCGCTGTGTCAACTCTCCTGACCTCGATCTCCCTGATCAGGTGATACCGCCTAAGAATATGTTTGGATCGCTGATGGGACCGGGGTTCCTAGGCCATAACCATAACTCCATTGTTATCTCAATACACAGGTATTGGATGCTCAATGGTACGAACCACACCAAGTTCAGCTATGAACTTGTTCATCCATACAGTCTCTTTGTCAGCATCGTTGGTAGAGATGTATTCAGCCTCCATCAATGAGTCTGCTACGGTATATAGCTTGGAACTCTTCCAACATATCGTCCCTCCACTGAGGGTGAAGACAAAACCCGAGACCGACTTACTGTCGTCCTTATCACTCTGGAAGTTCGAATCGGTAAAAGACTCCACCTGGAACTCACCATTACAAAACACCAAGAACATCTCTTTAGTCCTTCTCAAGTACTTTAAGAATGTTCTTCACGGCTGTCCAGTGTTTCTCCCCTGGATCTGATTGATACCCATTCACTACACCTAATGAGTAAGCTATATCTGGTCTGGTACATAACATCGCATACATGATTGATCCGACTGCCGAAGCATTGGGTATCCCTTGCATGCGAGCCTTCTCCAAATCAATCTTGGGAGTCATCTCTTTGGAAAGAGTGATTCTTGAAAAACGGGTACATTACTACGCTTAGAATCTTCAATACTAAACCTCTTTAGTATGGTGTCAATGTTTCTGGATTGGGACAATCCCAACATCCATCTAGATCTATCTCTATAGATCTATATCCTCAGGATGTAGGAGGCATCACTTGGATCTTTCATGGAGAACTTTTGTGATAAGAAGAGCTTGACCGAGTGTTGCATAGGAATATCGTTTCCTATCAAGAGTATGTCATCCACGTACAATACAAGAAAGACAACCTTACTCTCTACAACCTTCCTATATATACATGGTTCATCTACATTTTTTATGAAGTCAAACTCTTTGATAGCTTCACAAAAATAGATGTTCCATCTTCGCGATACCTGCTTTAATCCGTAAATTGATTTAAGCAGCTTGCACACGCTTCCGCTGCTCCTACTGTCTACGAAGCTCTCTGGCTGTGTCATGTATATGCTCTCTTCTAAATCACCATTTAGAAAAGCGGTCTTGATGTGCAACAGCCAGATTTCATAGTCATGGTATGCAGCAACGGTAAGTAGGATCCTGATGGACTTAAGCATAAGCACTGGAGAAAAGGTTTCATCATAGTCAACACCAGATCGTTGACGAAAACCTTTTGGTATAAGTCTAGTTTTGAAAGTCTCAACTTTTCTATCTACACCAAATATCTTCCCAAGATCCACTTGCTCCTGATGGGTTTTACCCCTTCAGAAGCAACTTTCAAAGTCCATACTTTGTTGGTGTATATGGATTCCATCTCAGATCGCATAGCATCCAGTCATTTCACATAGTCTCCACTTGTGATGGCCTGCTCAAAACTAGTTGGGTCATCATCTTCCATGATGCAATCTTCGCTCCCACGTTCTATGAGAAAATCGTAGTATCTCTCAGGTGGATGAGGAACCCTACTAGATCTGCGGAGTGGATAAGGTTCGTTGGGGACGATTGAATCCTCCGGTTCCACCAAATCGTCAGTAATAGTTTGTGTTGCTGGAACATCTTCTAGTTCTACCTCATTGCCACTAATTTCTTTCACAAGAAATTCCTTTTCTAAAAAAGTAGCATGTCGAGAAACAAACACCTTTTGTTCCTCGGTGTGGTAGAAGATATACCCTCGCGAATGTTTGGGATATCTTACAAACTTGCACAGAACTGGCCTTGTCTTGAGCTTGTCCGGATTTTGCTTTTTAACATAGGCCGGACAACCCCATATCTTAACACATTTAAGAGACGGTCTCTTCCCATTTCATATCTTATATGGAGTGTAGGCAACGAATTTGGTCGGAACTCTATTCAATAGGTATGTAGCTATCTCAAGTGCATAACCCCAAAAGGAAATAGGTAACTCAGCATTACTCATCATAGAGCGTACCATATCTAATAGGGTGCGATTCCTCCACTCCGAAACTCCATTTGTGCTATGGTGTATACGGAGGAGTAAGCTGAGAGATTATCCCATTCTCTTTTAAGCAGTCTCGATTTCCATGCTTAAGTATTCTCCTTCCCGATCATATCAAAGGATTTGAATACTTTTACCCGTCCGGTTCTCAACTTCGTACTTATATTCCTTGAATTTCTCAAAAGATTCAAATTTGTGTTTCAACATGAACACATGTTCGTATCTTGAGAGATCATCGGTGAATGTAATAAAGTACGAGGAATCATTCATTGCATGTGTAGACACAGGACCGCATACATCATTATGTATCTTTCCTAAGAGTTCAGTAGCTCTTTCTCCGTGTCCAGTAAATGGAGATTCGGTCATCTAGCCATTGAGACATGACTGGCAAGTTTCATAAGATATAAATTCGAACCGATTCAAATATGCATCATTATGCAACTTAGCCAGTTTTGTCGCATTGATATGACCTAGTCTACAATACCACAAGAAGTCTTCGCTCATTTCTGAACTGTTTCTCTTGTGTGTGTTCTGTATACTTAGAACCGTGTTGTGATTTAGAATGCATATACCGTTATACAACGTACTATACCCAATCAACACTTGATTTAGGAAAACATTCACAATATTTTTTTGGTACGAAATAACAGTCGCTCAGAATCATTGAGTTACCACTTGGTAATACAAGGTGATATTCACCTACTGATTTGGCTGCAACAATTGCACCATTCCCTACTACTAGAGACATATCACCTTTTCCCAGTTTTCTACCTATCTTTATCCCATGTAAAAAATTACATACGTGGTATCCTGATCCGGTATCCAATACCCATGACATAGAGCAAACTGAAAAATAGCTCTCGGTTATGAACACGCCTGAAGACGATGCATCAACATGCTTATTCTTCGTTTGGATGGTGTGGGAATTCGGATATTGCCCTATTCCTTGCACATAATTATGACAATCATAAGAAAAAATGGAACCTAGCCCTGTATAATAAGTGGGTTCGGTCAATACATCCATACTATTATCTTGATTAAGGCATGGCATAGATCTCTACCAGGAGAGAGAGAAGGATAATTACTTTGCGTGCCCTCTTTGCAAGATTAGATTGGTTATTATTTTATTTAATTAGGATGGCTCCCATTGTTTTTATCAAATCTTCCTTCGAACCCTAAAAGGTAAGATTAGCCGGGATTAATTACACCCTACAAGTTCGCCAATCGTTCAGCCAGGTAAGTATTGGTACTCCGAGAGAGTCTCCCCATGCTTTCGCATGGAACTAAAAATAACCTCGTTTCCGCAGGGGCATCACCCCGTTAACACCTTTCTTAGACACCTAATGGATCGTCTAATTGTAAAATGCAAAACTCTCCCAGGTGTAACTCTTACTCGCAGTGGGTATCGAGATCCAACTATCATATAGAAGGTATGCAATCTCATTTCAAATTTCAACACTTGAAATTCCCAATATTGTTTTTACCCCTAGCAACTTATGACCTTGGTTATGGTTAACAAATCATAAGCGCTAGCCAAGTTCAACCCGTCATTTCTTGATTGAATTAAACCCACCCGTACGAACCTTGGCTAAGGTCAACAAAGCCGTACGACTACCCTAATCCAATCGCATCACATGCTGCAGATAAGCACTAATCAGTTACCACACACTACGCCTTGGCTATGGTCAACAAACGTAGCATGAATTCTAAATAGTACTTATCTGAAATGACAGAAGGGTACGGCTGGTTTTTAAGAAAACCATTAACGTAATGAACTTGATATCGTTGTAGAATCTAGTGATTTTGAAAAGGAGTGGCTTAAGCTCCACCTTTAAAATCGAGTAGTTTTCAAAAACAAACTGAATAGCTTTTACTAGCTTTTGCTAAAGACGTCACTCCCGGTGAAGGGATCTCGGCACTGTCCTCATCGAATGAGGTGCTGGATATCCATCAAGGAATATCACTATTCAAAGCAAGAACTATAGAAGCTATGATGATAAACTGAGTGGGTTGTAGTATTTGCTAGTTTTGCTAAAGAGGTCACTCCCGGTGAAGGGATCTCGGCTCTTTCCTCATCGAATCAGGTGCTGGATATTCAACAAGGAATACCACTATGTAAAGAAAAAACTAGAGCTACCTTTTTAAAAAAAATTTATTCTATAACATTTTTAGGTTTCTTTTCTTTTCATTAATCTCATTAATGAAGTCCCATCATTTAATGTTTCCTAAACATCACAAAAAAATGAAACGAAAATAGAACGTACGCTTATGCCATTTGCATTCGCCACGAGGCCCTGTCTTCACCGTTAGGTTACTTAACTAATGACATTACGGGGGCTGGACTAGCGCGGGTGCAAAACATAAGCAACGTTTATTATATATCATATATATAATAAAGCATTCGTCTCATGAAGTTATAAGATCACATCATAGAACCAAGCAGCAGAAGTCAATATATGAAATATTGGATATACTAGGAGGTCCGTATTTTAAATTGAGCCAATAATGAAAAACACGGATTCTACGGTCATGATGAATAGCCAAACCAACATCCCTAGACCCCTACGAGAGCGGCAAGTAACCCTGCTAATTCTACAGTTTAGAGACCCGGTCTCTACTCCGCGAGATGGTCTCCCACTGGACTCCAGAACCCGGTTACTTGTGCTTCCCGCCTTGGGTCTATCCTAATGCGGAAAAGTAAATAATATACATCAGTGGTGACATCATCCTCAACCCGGAAGTGCCCCAATAAAAGAATATTACATACAGATTTTACATGAATGAAAATGAAAAACTCTCATCTCACATAAAACCCCCAGCTATTCAATCACGACGATCCAATAAAACATATCATAGCAACACATAATATCACATATCATCAACGTAAGTAAATATGCGTATCTCGAAAGTCGTTGACATATAGCAACGAGATCTGGATACCCCACATATTACACTTACGGTCGTAAAAAAGAAATGAAAAACTACAATAATTAGAATCCGTATATCCTTAGACATCATAAACCCGGAATATCTCATATTCCGGATTTCATGCCTAACTTATAAACCTTGCATTTTAGTCTCAAATTGAAAACACTTTTCAATAAATTGTCAGATAATTCAACAAGATTCCTGACTAAGTGATCGCGTACTATACGCAATTGCGATAGAGTTTTGATCCGAATCAAAACTCCATGGCAATCGATCAAACGAGACTAAACGGCTAGATTTACAATATACTAACTAGTTTTCATAAAACTAATTATTCCGGATTCTAACAATTGTATCACATATCATCAAGATCTAAACAATGTTAAACATTTCGATCGATTTATCGTTCCAGACACCTCAATAGCTTGAGTATCATTAAAACACCCAGAAAGTGCCATATTTAATCATGGAGCAGCACAAGAAACCAGAACTCAAAACAAGCCAAACATGCGGCGGAACCGCGGCCAAACTAAGATTTTGGCTGCGGTTCCGCGGCTCTTTGAGCGAGTTAGGGCTTCAAATTTCTTGGGGCTCCATAGAAAACCCTGCATTTTTTTTTTGCATATTTTTAATCACGAAAATTCCAACTATTGAAAAATCGACAGAAACATGCAAAATCCGGGTTTCAAAATTCGATCGAACACTTTAATATCGTAAAGACCTACCCAAATGTTCTAGCTTGGCTCTGATACCATGAAAGTGTATGCTAGCACCGCGACGGGGTTTAAACAGGCATCACACATGCAATTTTAGAAATTTCGGGTGCTAACGAACACTAACAAAGATCTTAACTAGAATAATTAGGGTTTCCTATGATGATATGACAAAACTAAAAGAAGGGAAGAATGTACAACCTTTGTAGACTGTGTTCTTCTCTTCTAATGCTCCGGGTTGTACTCCACGCGACTGTACTAGGCTCCACTTGAAAGTTGAACTAACCTCCTCCGATGTCCTTCGTGCCGACGATGATCCACCCGAAATTCGCCAATCCAAGTTACCTCTTCACTAAACCTTTTAGTGAAGGAAACACACCACATCAAAATGCTAATCTAATGTGGGATGGTGATGTAGGGGTGTTGTTTGCTCACTAGGGATCTCAAGCTCTGTGATTCACATCACATGTGAGGGTTTAGAGCTTAAAGTGTGAGGAAGAGGATGATGATGGGGAGAGCTAGAGAGAAGCTCATTACACGAGCTCTCAAAAATGGCTAAGGCATCAAAAATGAGCTAGGGAAAAAAAGACCAAGTCAAGAATGGCTCACATCTTGCCCTCACTTATTCAAGCATGGATAAATTGCAATATGAAATTGTAAACATGCTTGAACCGTAAGTCAAGACTAATAAACAAAAGAAAAATCCCATGCCTAACCATTCCACAAATATCCACCTCATTTTCTATTTTCACAAAATAGAAATTTCATGCCATGCTTCATATATATATATATCATATATATATATATATATATATATATATATATCATATATATATATATATCATGAAGAATAATTAGTGAGCTAATAATATTAGTTAACATATAATTATATCAAATATAAATATATATCAATTATTAAATCAACACTTGATTTAATAATCCGGTTATATCACATATAACCGACTAATATCATTTATCTGTATATCACATTATCAAATCAACACTTGATTCGATAATCCGGTTATATCACATATAAACAAACTGATAACAAATAACCGCCAGATTAGAATACGGTATTGCATACACGTATCTAATCATACCTCCGCACATATCAACATTTGTGCCCTACTTCGTTTCGCTTGAACCAGGAAATTTCTATGTGGAACTCTAAAGACTCGTCAATACGCCAGCAGTAGCTGATGATAATATTAATCACCCATAAGCCGTCAGCAGTACTAGCTGGACATAACGGCTATCCAGGTATTGAGCGATTAGAAGATCAATATGCAAGCTTGTCCAAACTCCCATGAAACCTATAAGTAACACTTACCGTACAGTCTGGTATCTTCGTCTGATATGTCGCATATCGAGTCTAGGGGTGGTATCGTCAGACTCCAATAACTTGATAAGTCATGCCGATGTAAGTCCTATAACGGTATGAGAAACTACTTATAACACTTACCAGTAAATTTCATCAACAGCCCTGACAGAAACTTACTGTTATAGCTAATCGAGCATAGCGCAATATCAACTCCCAATACCGGGAGAGACGAAACCCCTCCTATCGCTCATTGCCTCCATGTGACTCAGGACTGTACGTAAAATCCACCTGTTTGCACGACTCCTTTGAGCCGTGGTAGGGAGGAAATCAAAGCACAGTGGGAGCCACACAAGACACTATGATTATCTCGGTTCTACAGATTAAGCTGTACCAGTGTCAGAGAACTGCTATCTGACGATAGGTATAATACCAACTAGAAATTCTCGGTAAGTCCTGTTCAGTGTACCCATTCTCTAATGAGCACCTGTGTACAATCTTTGATGTTAAACACCAATGGATATGGGATCAACCATCGCCCCATGCAGGGTCAAGAAATGTACACACCAGTCTACTCTGGTGTATCAATGCTCTGTCTCGATATACCCTCGACTAGGAACAATTGAAGGATGTGCTTGTGGACTACCCAAGTCCCAGTAGTATGATCCGCATCATAGTCCTGGTAGTCAAACCAACATCCTAAGGGATTTATCAACATGTATATAAGAGACGATATAATAATATGAGTAAACATGTTAAGATAAAGGAAACTAGATAGCATACTATCATGTCGAGCAAGAAAGTCCTCCATATATATGTTCAAGCATCCACTATATCATACAATAATGGCCTCTAGGGCATACATATCACTAACAAACTCCTGCACGTATCCTTATATGCCATGACCCGGAAATGGCACATGATTGGCATTTGAATCACGTGAAGTCTATAGGACCCCACCGTAATCCAAGTAAGCCGAAAACCCAGAAATCTAAACCTTTTTAGGAAAATAATGGAGGTGAAGTTTTGAAATAAATGCATAATGAATTCAAATTCCTCTTTTAAAAGTATAAGTAATATTATATGAAAATACAAGTGGGTTGTATACCATTTTTGAAAACATTTTCGTCATTTGAAAATTGGGCAGCACCTCCTTTGTAAATTTAATCCAAAACCAATACATAACAACAATATAGGTATCCCCAAGCGGGAGCTAGCTCTTTGCCAATTGGAAGAATCACAACCACATAAATAAATATATACGACGTCATGAGGTGAAGATCAAACACAGAAAAGAAGAAAAAGAAAACCAAGTATCACTAAAATCCCATAAATAAAGAATAGATACATATTCGTAACTCTAAGTCCGAAGGAATATACAATCTGTGGTTCCTAAGTCTACCAATATACATAGTCTGGTTGATGGAGCTTTTAACTAGATATAACTGAATAAATATATACAAATGGTGGTCACGATCCAAAGTGTACCCGACCTACCAATGCAAATCATCCATAAGGAAGCTGTGTGCTAGCAAGCCGCTACTGAATCCGTGCGGTCAATCCTGTAAGAAAACTGTGGCACAACGGGGGTGAGTTGCCAACTCGTGAGTAGAAGATATCATCAGATAGAAATCGAATGTATAACGATCTCTTAGGTCATACAGTAATATAATAATCTAATAATATCGAGTGGTAATAGTATAAACATAGGTATAATAATACTAATATAATCATTCCTGTGTCATAATCCGGTACAATGTCATCTGTATCATATATGTGTGTACAGGTGTATCATTCAACGTGCGTCCATCAACGACACACCAAAACATTATAAAAACCTGAGTGTCCAGCATCGACACTCAAAAACATCATAAAACCCGTATCCAGCATCGACACATAAATCCTCATATCTCAAGCGCCGTCTCATCGGATCGGCCCTCATATCCATCTGATCATACGACTCCGGTTGGTATCCTCCGGATATCCGCCGAGCCAAAACTATCATCGGTCAGTAGTGCTCCCCTGCCGGGCTCAACGTCTATCTATACGATTTTCTTGTCCCGGAGTACCGTACTGGGTCCACCATATACCCGCAGATGGTACCTTCCCTCTCCTTGAATCGGGTAAACACATAACTCAGGACCGAGAAAACTCAAGGTGGACGCCACACATCATATCAAGAGAAACCACATTTTTAAAACAATCATACGTTTTCAAAATGTAACTGCGGATTCTCAAATCCAGAAATCTCATGAAAACCGAAATCTCATAAGTATGAACCAATAATGAAACAATGAGTACAAGAACAAAACAAATCTGTGATGCATAACCAGTTTGTTTATGTGAGTGTGGCATCTACTAGGTAAGAAAATGCGATAACTGAACTAGTAAGTATGGTATGGATACTAAACAATAACTAAAAAGCTACAGATTACTAGGTTATATGGTGAAGTAATGATTTCTAATGTGTGCGAGGCATGGCAATTAACGATAATGAATGTGTGAGCCGGCGAGTATGTGTACGTGCAACATGTGCATCATCGGTAATAGTTCGTGTGTCCTAGCAGGCGATGTTATCCAAGATAAGAGAAAGGACGTGGTATGTATACCGCAAAAGAGAATAATACGAGCATAGCAGAAAAAGAAAAAAATAAACGCAACAGTATAAAATACATAGCTACATATGAGCCATAAAGTTATAGTTTAAAATAATACGAATCGTTGTTTTTAGAAAAATAGGGGCTACGATGTTTTTGAGAAAAAGATAGCATTTGAAAATCCGCAGCGTCCCTTTGGGGTTGTCATTTAGAAATACATAACGATTCGTTAGTTTTGAAAATAGGTATGGGTTTAATCTATATCCTAATATCTACTTAAGTGAATATAAAACAATAATTTTCCAAGTCAATACATCCATAAGTCGGCGATCCAGCCTCATACTATTATGTACGGTATAATCTATCGTACGGTATCATCACGTCAAAAGTGCGGATCAATCATCATATATATCATATCACATACGGTATCCATCATACGGTATCATCACGTCAAGAGTGCGGATCAATCATCAAGTGTATCATAGCACGTACGGTATATTCCATTGTACGATATCAACAAATTAAGTGTGTGTGGTTCAATCATCATGTACATCATATTTTGTATGGTATAATCCGTCATACGATATCATCAATTCAAGAGTACGGATCTATGGTCACGTAAATCCTACCATCTCATCTAGCCACATATCGTCATATATTATATATATCGCTTAATGTTCATATAATATATCATATCATATTATGACATTTCATCTCATATCATATAGCATAGCCCCGTGACATCCTGTCTGATCATATCGAGTTATATCATTATAATTTGTCATATCCTCATCTCATGATGTTATATCGAAATTATCCTCAAACTTACATGTGTATACACACACACACACATCAGTGTGTGTACAATATATATACCAATGGCTCAAGGCTAAGAACATAAGAACTAAGGACATACCTCCCTATGAGTACGCGTAGTATCGTCTATAATCTCCTAGAACCCTATTAACTAAGTATACATATTTAATATATATATATATATAAGTACCCTAATACTACGGTTACGGGGGTGCTATTCGCCACCCATCCGATTTTCCCCGAAGATATACATCTACTCACCTACAACGCCTCGCTCTAGTCGATCCCGACGGATGCCTTGCCCTCCTTCGTCGTCCCAAAAATCCACGTATTTGTACCTACAAATCAAAGTATATCATTTCGCATCAAAATCGGATTCGAAAACCGACACGACACGCGAAGCGCACATAGGATAGAACTTATGGTTAACGAGGACTAAAATAACAAAATACCATCCGAAGTCGACATGCGAACGTCGAACGACCAAGTCACATCAAGAAATCCAAAAATCCAAGTTTCAAATATCGGAAAACATTGTCAAAACCAACTCAAAATGCTCTCAGATTTTGGCATAGGTAGTCTGGGACAAAACTAACAATATAGTGGCTAAGTTATAAATAGTGTGAGCTACAGGCCAAACCCCAACATCCAATTCCAAAATTTGGCCGCTAGAAAGTGTTACAACAACCGTCGGTGGCGGGTCAATTTTGGAATTTTAGTCTCGTTCTACTGTGGTGGTCTCCTTGTGATCTAACTGGGTCAATGTAGTTGTTGTTTTTCTTATAAATACACCAAATTGCTCCAGAATTCATTTGATCCTAAAAAACTCCACAAAACTGACATCAGAAAATTCTAAACTCAACTTATCCAAGGATTTCTCTACTAAAACACTCTCACTTATCACTAAAGAGCTTGTACACACTCACTAAACCTTTACTACATCACCACTACAAGTTTCACTCACTAAATCTTACTTTAGAAATTCTAGGTATAGAAAACATGCACATATTAACTTTAAAATACTTTATGAGGTTAAGAAACTTAATAACTTGATCAAAAATGGTTGTTTTACCTTATGAAGCAACTCAAGAAAATTCCTAGATGACCAAGGAAGCTCAAAACTCCAACTTGATCCCACCATGACGTGTAGGATGAGGTTGTGAACATTTTTTGTGAAGGGGTCATATGGTTTTGCGGTGGTTTAGGAGATGTTTGTGGAGGGGTAAAAGTGGTGGAGAAGGTAAAGGAGATGAAGAGGAAAGAGGTGAAGAAGAGAAGGATGAAGTGAAGGAGAAATGGTTAGAAACCATAGCCTTCTCTCTCTCTCTCACTCACCCATACCTCCTTGTCCCCCATTTTCCTTTTTTCCTTCCTTTTTTTTTATCTTTTCTCTATTCTTTTCTATTTAAAACCTAACAAATTTAAAAGCAAACTAAAATGGAACCATGGTAATAAATATGAACAAATTTTACAAAATGAAATGTAGCATGTCATGATACATAAATATGGTTTAATACATAATTAGTAAAATACTAATCAAGTTGCACAAACTTGTATGTAAATAATTGCGTAATAATTTATAAAAACTCAAATCCGATAAATGTTTTCATAAATAATAATTCATATTAGTATTCCAATTATTTTCCAAATTATATGTATATAATTATACCATCCTATTAAAACTAATTTCCATACTTTTATAATATTCATAAAATTTATTATTTTATTATTTAAATTCAAAAAATAATATTTTATATTTTCTGAAATGTTACAATTTTTCCCTCTTAAATAAATTCGGTACCTGAATTTAAATTTAAAGCTCCCAAATATCAAAACATTTCTGTAAATCCATCGAATCAACGGGGCTCAATGAGTGGACCCGACATAGCGCATCTCTCTGTTTCTCCCTGAATCTCAATTTCGCGGAGATCAAATATCTTCCGAACTGAGCGATACCTGCCTTAGGATTTGCCTGGACAAACGATGGGATCATTTCCATAAATGAACAATTTTATCCAGTGAATTCTCAGGCGGTATGCTTTTGCTCAGCATTCAGCGCCACGAGTACCTCGGTATCCTATTTGGAACTCTTTCCAATATACTGCTCCTCGAAAGTGGGTAAACCGTATAACTCACGACAGATGCTCTTTCTCCCATGTTACCTGGGAAGTAAGAATCGGTAACCACCGCTTTCAGGAGGCTGCCATTACCATGCACCAAGAACATCAAATGCTCTTCACTGCTACCCTATATTTCTCCAGGATTGGACTGGCATTTATATCCTGTATGTAGAAACACTTGTGACCACCATTATTTTACCGATTGCAGCATAAAAACATTACTTCCTATCATGAGTATGTCATCCACATACCATATGAGAAATCTGACAACACTCCTTACCGGCTTCTTTCAAATACCAGGTTCATTTCTCATTTTAATGAAGTCAAACGCTTTGACTGTGACATCAAAACAGATGATCCATTTCCGCTATGCCGCTTTAGTCTAAAGATAGACTTAAGCAACATGCACGCTTACCGCTGCTCCCACTAACTATGATAACCATTTGGTAGCGTCATATATATGTACACTTCTAAATCCAATTTAGAAAGACGTTATAGTTATCCAGATGCCAGATATCATAGTTGATCGCACGCTTTTGGCGTGTCGGATGTTCAAAGTTCTAAAGTTATAACCGCGATCAGAACGGTGTCGCTTCACAGCTAGCCGGTTGAGCACGGGTCGATCCGCAGGAAGATGGTTGTATGTCCGTTCGAGTTTTAGACGAGTCAATAAAGAATGTGTATATGTATGTTCAAGTCTATCCTAAGTGTTCGTATTTATGTTCAAGTAAGCTTGTTAAGGTTAAGGTCGGTTAGTAGAGTTAGGATTAGTCTTGTGCATGTCTTTTGCCATCCTGAAGATGATATTGGGATAATTGAAAGTAGCGGGGATTAGGAGGACATAGGAATGGGATTTGCGAGTTTAAGCAAGCTTTCCAACGCTAAATCCATTCCTAGTGCCCCTTGTCCGTCCGCTAAATAAGCTTATTTCCAACCCTCGGCCAAACACCCGCAACCATGTATCCAAATAAGTCACAACTACATGTCATGTTGTAGTGCGCTTAAAGGAATTCTCAACTTAGGTCGCGGCTACATGTCACGTATAGCGCGCCTAAGTGAGGGGGTTGCGTTTGTTTGGTTGGGGTTCGTTTCAAGATGTTTGGCGAAGAGAAGCACAAGCGATTTCTCCGTCCCTCATACCACCTTTCTTAGCCTTAACAAGAGGGAAATTATTCACACATCATAAAAGAAAAGAAAACAAAACAAGAAGGAAGAAAAAAGGAAAATACGGTTTTACAAGTGAAGCAAGCTAACTATTGGGTCCTCACCTTAGCAAGGAACTCCGTCAAGTATCATCGCTTGAAAATACGGATAAAAGAAGAAAAGAAAAGAGAACAACAAAAGAAATAACAACAACTAGTTAACAACAAATAATAAAATTACAATACAAGATAATAAAATTACAAGACAATAAATAAAAGAGACAAGATAAAAATAACCCTCGTCTTCATTGATCTTCCACTCAAAAAGCTCGCACTACAATTTTCATGGAGGAAAGAATGAAGAAGAAGAAGAAGCTAAACTAAATCCTACAAAAAGAGATGGGAGAAGAACACATGAAGAAGCCCTTTGGCTTGCACAAAACTGGGCTATTTATAGGTGCGTGTTGAAACCCTAGGGCAACATTCTGGCCCCAAATGAAATGACAAAGCTACCCCTAAAATTTGGTCAGATGATGACACAAAACCGCGGTGGATCCGCCGCGGAAACCCATATTTGGCGGCGGTTCCGCCGCGCTTTTATGGAATTTGGTCTCGAATTTTCTGGGTTTCCTTGTGTTGCCATCTTATGTTGTTCTACATGTACCAAATTGCAAATTTCTTTCACAATTGTTTCAGATCTGCAACGGTCCAAAATGGCATCAAAAATAATACTTTTGACCTTTTCTCTCTCGAGCTCCACGCACCCATTGATTCTTGTGATGCCCCCCTCGTGCTCTGTGCTTGTCCGAGACACGAATGATCACTGTCATATGTTTTGTCTCTGGAACTGGTACGCGGCACTGGACGGATACGGATGACCGGAACCCGGCTTTTATCTGCTGTCAACAGATGTTCTGTATTTTGGCGTAACAGTGGAGATTTTGTATCAATTGCGTTATTTTGGACCAGGAACCTGTAGTCTGTAAATATGTAGCAAACACGGATTAAAAGCACCTACCTATAAACAAACGAGCGTAAGAACAGGCGATATTAAATGCAATATTCTGGTATGAACAATAATCATGAAAGACAATATTGGCAAGTTTTATCCGTATGGACTTCAGCACAGACACTGAAGTAATAATTTCATCACAATCCATAAGGGGTATTTGATGAAAACTTTCACTACATGTCTAGCCTTATTAGGTTTGTACCTTTCCATTTGCACCGATCTTGCAAGATTTACTTACTCCTAATGGGTTTTTCCCCTCCGGGAGAACTCAACATAGTCCATACTTTGTTACAGTGCATGGAATCCAGCTAGGATAACTCGGCACCTAGCCATCAATTGGAAGTCACCACTTCGCAAGACCTTTTGATTACTCGTAGGGTCATCATCACATGATGCAAGACTTCTTGTCATCGTCAATGAGAAAACAGTAGTACCTCTCATGTGGCTGGGGTCACCTACTAAATTTGCGGAGTAGGCTAAGGTTTATCAGGGTCAATTGAATGTCTAGGTTCTACTAAATTTTCAGTAACCGTTTGTGGTTCTGGAATTACTTTCAGTTCTACCTTACTCCCATTAATTTCTTTTGCAAGAAATTCCTTTTCTAAAGACGTGGGGTGTCGAGAACAAAACAACTTTTGATCTCAAAAATGGTAGAAAGTTAAACTTTCGTCAATACCCGGGATAATCCACAAACTGCCATTACTGAAATGTGGCTTGAGTTTATCCCGATTCTGATTTTAAACATAAGTGCACAACTCAACATCTTAATAATTTTAAGATAATAACCCATTTGATATCACATATAGAATTTGAGGCACCGATTTAAGTGAAACCAGTATCAATTGATATGCATATATTTCTAGTGCACCCTGTTCCCGCCAAAATTTTCGGCCAAGAGCTACTTTTTTCCTTATAAAAAAGGGGAGAGAGTCATCAAAATTTGGACTCACGTGTAAAACACGTGAGCGCTCATATGCAAAGCGTATGAGCGCTGAATAAAACTTAAAGGGCCAAACATGCCTCACGTGTAAAACACTTAAGCGATCATATGCAAAGCATATAAGCGCTGAATATAAATCACCAATGGCCAAATAGGCCATACGTGTAAAACATGTGAGCGCTCATATGCAAAGCATATGGGCGCTGAATATAAACAGGCTAAAACCCATAGCAGGGCTCACGTGTTAAACACATGAGTTCTCTTGTCTCTCACATGCAAAACATGTGAGCTCCCCAATTTAAAATGCTCCTATCAAATTCTAGAATTAAATTCTATTATGGGAAATATTTTCCTGATCTTTCTCAAACTAAAAAGATTTTCTCTGTTAAACAGAGGACCTTTGGATCAAAAATCCAACGGTGATCATCTGGTAGAATAAAGTTCTATCATAGGAAAATATTTTCCTAATTTTATTAAATTAACAAGATATTCATATGATCAGAATTCTATGTTAGAATAAAATTCTAATCTTATTAAACTAACGAGATATCTATATGATAGAATTAAATTCTATATTAAGAAAATATATTTCTGATCTTGTTAAACTAAAAAGATATGATAGAATAAAATTCTAATCTTGTCAAAACTAACAAGATATTAATAATCTTGTTAAACTAACAAGAAATCTTCTCTGTTAAACAGAGGCCCTTTGGATTAAAAATCCAACGGTGAATAAAATTCACCGATTGATCTAAAAGATCATGAAATCAATCATGATCTCTCAATGAGGGATTCACTTAACAAATTGATTCTTTTTCTTCTCATATAAATAGGAGGAAGGGGAGGAGGAAAAAAGAGACAGAAAGAAAGGGAAAGAGAAATAGAGAGAGAATTTAATTCTCTAAAGAAGAGGAACCCCTCCCAAAAGCTCCCATAAAAAGTGAATTTAATTCTCAAATCAAGAGTTTAACTCTTCTCAAAGAACTTAGTTCTTCCTCTTCTTAAGATCTGCTGAAGCAGATCTCCCCACAAGTTGAGAATTTAATTCTCATCGGGAAGATTCTGTCATGCAGATTCAAAACCTAGGAGAAAGAACTGAATCCACAAGAGTTTAACTCTTACAAAATATATGGGAATTTAATTCCTCTGAAACTAGGGTTTAACCCTTTAAAAAGAATTTAATCGCTACAAAGAACAAAAGGAGAACTTGATTCCTCAGAACCATAGAAGAACAGCCTGGTGATTCATTAGCGTTCAACGCTACACAATAAAAGCTCACGTGTTCCCACATGATCACCTTTGAGGAACGAAAAAAGAAAGACTGAGATCTAGCCACGTGACCCCTGAGAAGTGCTCAGCACTTATAAAAGAGAAAAGGGAATGGACCCTATTTTTAGGGCACCTCACGTGCCCCCACATGACCCCTGAGAAGTGCTCAGCACTTATAAAAGTGAAAAGGAAATAAATCCTATTTTTAGGGCGCTTCACGTGATCCCACGCGACCCTCTAATAGTGCTCAACACTAGAATAAGAAAATAAAAGAGGCAGCGTCCAACTCTAAGCGTCTCACGTGCCATACGTCAGCGCCCCAACTTTCATTATTTAACACTGCTATGGCTCCTCACGTGCTACATATGAGCGCCCCAATTTTCAGGGTTTAACACTGCTATGGCGTCTCACATGCTACATGTGAGCCCCCTAACTTTCAGGGTTTAACACTGCTATGGCGCCTCACGTGCCACACGTGAGCATCTCAGAGCTCAGTGTTTAACACTACCTTAGAATATCACGTAGGAGCACGTGGGCACTGAGCATACACTAGTGTTTAACATTATAAGAGTCCAACTTCAACCCCAGATTGGCTAAGTATTTCATGAGATTAAATCTCTAAATAAACCGAGCCTCCATGCTCATGACTGATGTTTCCTCAATTTGGAGTTTGGTTCAACGGTACATCTCTCCACACCTTTGATACATATCGTTGTAATTATTCAACGTCTTCAGAGAGGTGGTGGGTCCCGACAACCAACAAGCTGGACCGTAATGTCCTTAAACTAACTATGGACCGTAATGTCCTTAAACTAAACCTTCACTTCAAAAATGGTGATCTGCGGACTGTAACGTCCCTAAAGTAAACTCTATAGACTATGATGTTTTTAAACTCTATGGACTATGATGTTCTTAGACTCCACGGACTATGATGTCCTTAAACCCAATGGACCGTAACGTCCCTAAACTAAACTCCACGGACTATGATGTCCTTAAACTCCACGGACTATGATGTCCTTAAACCCAATGGACCGTAACGTCCCTAAACTAAACTCTACGGACTATGATGTCCTTAAACTCCACGGAATATGATGTCCTTAAACCCAATGGACCGTAAGTCCCTAAACTAAACTCTACGGATTATGATGTCCTTAAACTCCACGGACTATGCTGTCCTTAAACCCAATGGACTGTAACGTCCCTAAACTAAACTCTACGGACTATGATGTACTTAAACTCCACGGACTATGATGTCCTTACACCCAATGGACCGCAACGTCCTTAAACTAAAACGATAGAGTTCAAATACTTTTTCGTTGGATCTAAATGATCCCAAAATCCTGTTGAGTAGATCTTAGTCTAAAATTAGACTAACGTGTCCTCAACAAACGTTTGAGTTGACCTTAGTCTAAAATAAGACTAACGGTCCTTAAACCAATCTAAATCCAAATCTAAGAAAATACGGATTTGGACTAATCCACGCCCTACGGGCGACAACATAAATTAATCTATGTATACAATTCACGGGCAACCAAAAATAAAACAAACACACACGACACAAAGTGACCATCTGGAGAAGAAGAAAGTGGTTACCGCTATGCGGTATCGTAATTAGCTACAGGGGCTTGTGTCTGCAGGGAAGAGCGTCTCCTTAATCAAAAACCCCTCGTACACGAGGAGGAATCTGACGATGTCTGCTACAACGGTCGCATCCGTCTAAACCTCCGATACACGGTGCCATAAATCAACATGGCATCTTCGGAGAGGTGGACGGATAAACCCAAATAGCATGTGCCCCCAAAATTCAGGCCAGACGTCCTAACGTCCCGGCCGCGTCTTTCGGTGGAGAACACACCCCTTAATTGAAAAAGGCAATTCTGCATTACTCATCATGGAGCGCATCCGCAAATGAGCAATTTGAGAGAAAATCAAATTCTCGATTATATTGTTGGGTTACGGCAGCGCCCCAGCCATCAATCCATGGCCAAATGCGGAACAAAAACTTTAAAAACCCGGCGCTAACGGAACCGATTCCCGAATCGTACTATTAACCCTACACTAGCTATATGAAAAGGAGTTTAGAGAGGTTATACCAAACGATCCGAGTCCTTCGGTCTTCAACCTCTGTCGCAATCTCCTCGCTGCTTTCTTGATCAAGTTTGATCTCCGGTATCCCCACATCGAAGAAGATCCACGTCGAGGGTTAGTAATTTGGGCTCCCGCCTCAAAACTGAACCAACTCGGGTATCTAGTTTGCTAGCCTAGATAGCCAAGATGAATTAGAGAGTATTTGCGATTACTTTGTCTCAAAACACCCAAAGATTCTCAACTCATGAGAGGGTTTGGGTGGAGGTAGAAGAAGATGCCATGGAGAGTGAAGAGTGTGAGCAAGTGCTTTGGCAACTAAAGAAAAAAAAATTGGCTGCTCATTTTCTTGTGTTGTGTGAGTTATCTTGTGTTGTGAGCAAAAAACAACTCAAGAAAAAAACAAACGAATCTTACTGCCTCACCTCCATAAAATCATAAAAAATATCTCACAATAAACAAAACCAAGCATGACTCATCACCTTGAGTCACCAAGTGCGTACACCAAATAAACAAACCCAAAACTCACACTCACACTTTCCACCTCATAAACATTTAAACTAAATGTTTATTACCAAAAGAAAATGGCATCTACTAAAGTAAACTTGTAACGAATTATATATACATACCCGCATCCGTATTCCGACTGAATACGAATACAACGAGATGAAAATAATCCAACAATATAATACTAGAATCCAGCTTAAACCAAAGCCTACTAGTATTATCCGTCCGAATCATGACACGTGCACAAGTGCACGTATATGTTCAAAGCCTGCCATAAAACCGTATATCCTCTACAACGTTTCGCCCGAACCAGGGAAACCCTCTATGTGGGACTCTAAAGAATCGTCAATTCGCTGGAAGTAGGTTTAATTACAAGCACGTCAGTGGCACTAATTGTATGTAACGGCTATCCAGGTATTGAGAGAAAGGGAGGCCGACGAGCAAACTCATCCTGAAACCCTACTGAGCTTGACAGTGACAATATCCATACAGTCCGGTCCGTTCATCTATGAGTATCGCATATCGGGTCTAGGGGGTGGATAAAGTCAGACCCCTAATAACGCGACATTTAGTGTCGGTATGAAGCCCATCACCACCTGAGAAACTACTGATCTGAATCAGTAATTATTGATTACCTTGTCCAAGGATTTCTGGTGATGGCCACCCGTGCACACCGCGACATCAACCCCCAATACCGGGAGAGACGAATCCCCTGACGATCCGCTCACTGCCTTTATATGGCTCGGGACTGTACCCAACTAAAACCTGTTTGCACGACTACTTTGAGCTGTGGTAGGGTAGTAATCAAAGCATAGTGGGAACTCACACGAGACAAATGACGATTTCAGGTTGATAGATTAACCTGTACACATGGCATCAGGGAACTGCTATCTGACAATAGGTATAATACCAACTAGCATGTTCCCGGCGAGTCCGTCCGGTATACTAATAACCCAATGAGCACCTGTATACATCTTAGGTGAACCAACTGACACAAATGGCTTGTGATACCGGCCACTGCCCATCGTCGGGATCTCGATCAGTATACACTAGTCTACTCTTGGAGTATCGATATCCAGTTTCGAAACTCCCACGACTAGGGACCTTTTAAGGATGTGCTTATAGACCACCCAACTTTCACGTATATGATTGCCATCATACTGCTGGTAGTCAAGCAAGAATCCTATGGGCTCTATCAACATTTAATAATGATCTGTAGTGTCACTTGAAGCATGTACACGATGATAAAGACAAACCAGATAGTATACTATCATCTTAAGTAAGACTGTCCTACCGGTATAGGTCCTCCCTCAATCATTGCAATCACGTGCCTGTGATCAAATAATTGACTTGAGGGAACTATAGCCAACAATCTCCCACTTGCACTTAAGGCTAATTATTGCGATGTCGCATACTCACAGCCCGTGTGATACCGAACACCCAACTCCTCTACTAATCAGTTTCACAAAGCTCATTTGTGAAACTATTGTGTTTGAGAAATAACCTCAGTGAGTGGATCTGCTCCAATGTTTCTTTCTATGTCTCTCTTTATCTCAAGTTCGCGGAGAAAGCCATCTCCCGAAATAAGCAATACCTATCTTAGAATATGTCTGGATATCTGATGGGACCCAGTTCACAAATGAACTCCAGATCAAGCAAACTTCTTAGACTGTATCGTCAACTGAATTTAATTAGTATCCCGCGCCATTCCTCCCTCGGTATCTGCTTGGACCACATGTCCAAACTATTGCCCCTCAAAAGAGGGAAAACTATAATTCTGACAGTCATTTTGTCATCCAGGTCACCTAGGAAGTCTGGAATGATAATTGTCTCCCGAAGGAGGCTATCATCACCAAGTCCCAAGAATATCCACTTATGTTCATAAACTGCTTCCGAACGTTTCTCCAGGATTGGATAAATATAAACTTATTGCAATTAGTGCAAAAACAATATCTGGTGTGATACTTGACATCTCATGATTGACTCAATTGCCTAAGCAAGTGATATGCCAATCATGCACATCCCTCTCCCATTTAGTCTATAAGACACCTTTAGAGAGGGTTACTCCATCACCTGCAGGTACACCGCCATGCCAGGAGTCGTCCATTCTAAAACATCTTTAGAATACCGTCTAAGTACCCAAATTGGGAAACTACCCAAATCTAGATCTAAAACCATAGAACTAGTAACCATAATGCCTGATATTATATCCATATCCTATATGGAGAAACCACTGTGTGAAAACCACAGTATAACCGATCGTAGTATAGGAATTTCACTTCCTATAAAGTGTATATGTCATCCAAATACCAGGACATTACACCCTACTACCTTCTTATCAGATCCATCCCCTATTCTGATGAAGTCAAAACCTATGACTGTCACATCAAAAATAGATGATCTATCTCCGCTATATCTGCTTTAGTCTATAAATAGATATAAGCTACTTGTCCACTATGCTTCCGCTGCTCCCACTGACCACAACAACCCTCTGACAGAGTCATATACACGTGCACTTCTAAAACTAGTTTAGAAAAACGCTATACGCATCTTCCTGCCGGGTCTCATAGTCTAGAACAGCAATAATGGCAAGTCTGGGTAAACAAGAACCCCCATGTCACTGTCTTTGAGGATACCGAAGTACCTCTCGGATGCCTGAGGTTACCCACCATATCTGCGGAATGGTTAATGGAATGTCAAACCTGATTGAATCTTTATGTTCTATTAAATTTTCAGTTATCGTTTGTGGTTCTGGAATCACTTCCAGTTCTACCATACTCTCACTTCTGTTTTCTGAAAAAAGTCCATTTTGCTAAAACTGTGGCGAGTCAAGAACAATATCGCTATTGATCTTCCAGATGGTAGAAAGTTAACCCTCGTCATAGCCCGGGATAACCCACAAACTGCCATTATAGAAACGTGCCTTGAGTATGTCCAGAGTCTGGTTTTAACCATAAGCCGGACAACTCCATATACCTTAACATCGTTAAGATATGAACCATTCTATATAAAATATAGAAACAGAGGCACTGATTTAATTGGAACCAGATTCAAATCATGCAGCTGCCATCAATGCATGTCAACTAAATGGAGAGAGGCCGATCAACATTACTCAACTTAGGAGTGCATCCAGATATGAGTAACCTAAAAGAGAAGCAAGTTCTCAAAACCATTACTATCAACTGAATACTAAACACAAGTATCTACATCTTCGATTACGTTGAAAAATCTTGATACTTGCAACACATGGTTCTCTACTTTATTCTTGTACCTATAACTTCTCAAAACTTGGACCTTGTATTTCTACGAAACACTTGTCTAAAACTGGAGAAGTCATAATTAACAGAATATAATACGAGGACCAACCCCTCTGTCCTAATAGACAATGGACAATATGCAATACTTTGTATAAGTCTCCTGAGTTGAATAACTCAAACCCTATGCATCGTAGGTTAAAAACTGTACTATGGTTAAGAAGAATTACACCGCTGTTTAATGCTCCTTACCCAATCATCAACTGATATAGGTAAATGTCATGGACATAATTTCAAAAAGTTATATCTCACTTTATAAAATAAACGTACAGATATATCAGTTTGAAATTGGTTCATAACAACGGATATTCAAAACCAAATATTTGCCGTCAGGCAAAAACCCAGGTGATTTCCTCAAATATCACCAATTACAACGAATTCCGATATAATGAGGATATAATCACCTAATTCCTAATAATTTACTCCCACTCATCATCTATAAAACCATACAGATGTGAGAATCAAACCTGATAAATACATACCCTGGAGTAAGGAACTAATTAGGAAATCAGTTTTCAATTAACAACGCATAGTGAAACTGAAACATGAAAATGTTTCGTAGGGGTATCCGGGTATTCCTAGTAATGCCTCTTCCATTATCCAGATTCATGACTATAACCGTATATTTCTTTTCCATCTCTCCAAATCCCTTTATTTGTCTTTGCTCATTACCTTCTTTACACTACCCTTAGGCTAGATGGTTTTCTTCCTTCCCTCTCATTCGGCACCAGCCTATGGTTTGGAAGAAGACTATCCAATAAGCGTAATAGGTGTACCCTTCTAATCCTAGGAGCCCACCCAACCTGAGAGAAGGTAAAGATAAAAGACAACAGAATAATGCTTATTCTATTTCTCCTGAACCAGAATCCATCCTCGAACTGGAACAAGTTCCTTCGAGTACCATGGATTATCCAATAACTGTGGATCTTTGTAGTGATACAAGGTGTTCTGGAGAAATTCAAAGGCGAAGTAGGAGTGGCTATGATATACGCGGTTTGGTCATGAATGATAGCAGTCGTAATTTAATTTGCCCTCTTTCTAATCCCTTTATTTGACTTTACTTATTACCTTCTGTACACCGTACTTAAGCTAATTGGTTTTCTTCATTCCCCTCCTTTCGCGCACCTGCCTATGGTTTGGAAGAAGACTATCCAATAAGCGCAATAGGTGTACCCTCTCCTAATTCTAGGAGCCCTCACAACCTGAGAGAAGGTAAAAGGAAAAGACAACTGAATAGTCATATTCATTTTCTCCAGAACCGGAAACCATCCTCGAATATAAAACAAGTTTCTTCGAGTTCGTATTTAACTATACGATGGTTATATCGAATGAAAGGGGATCTTCGTAGTAATACAGAATGTTCCGGAGAAATTCAAAGGATAAAAGTAGGAGTGGCAATGAAGTATGCAACTCTGACAATCCAAAAGTCAATATGTTTTAAGAAGGTTTGGTTAACTTGGTTCCTGAGTTGTAGAAAAGGGTCGGGCCATGGTCATTGCCAAAGAGAGAGAGAAAAGAAACACTCAGCGTGCACTCTAACCTAAATCAGAATGGTTAATTACTTTATCTAATCAGGATGTCTCCCACTGTATTCTCAAATTCTCATCCAAACCCAAAAGAAGAATTAGTCGGGATCATCTAAAATCACCCGAGGAGTAAACCAACTCATCAGTGGGAATCGGGATCCAACTATCATCGCATGATAACCTGATGGAATCCACTCAAGTTATCACACTCCAGAAGGTATGCACATTCCTGGCAAGTTTCAGTTTCTTTAGAAACTCCCGATGTGATTTTTATCACATGCTCTTATGACCTTGACGAAGGTCAACAAATCATAAGTCACATGTCAAGTTCTATTCGTCATTGTCCAGGTTAATTTGAACCCACCCGTACTCGTCCTTGACGAAGGTCAACAAGGCTGTACGACTGTCCCAAACCAATGCATCTATCTATGCAACAGAAAGGTAACAAATAGCTACCATACACTATGCCTTGACGAAGGTCAAAAAACATAGCATGAATACTAAGTGTTATCCGTCTGAAATGATGGAGGGCTATGAATGGTTTTTGGCGAAAAACCTTTAACTTAATGAACTTGATATTCTTGAAGGAACCAGATAGCTTTTTACAAATATATAGTGGCGAAAACCTTTGCTAAAGAGGCCACTCCCGGTGAAGGGATCTTTGCTCTTTCCTCGTAGAATGAGATGCAGGATATTCCCACTGAATACCACGATGCAAAGCAAATAAGTAATCAACTATAGTGAAGTTATTACCCTGACGCAAACTTCTGCCCAAGAGGTCACTCCCGGTGAAGGGATCTCGGCTCTTGCCTCGTCGAATGAGGTGCTGGATATTCATAACCGAATACTGCTATGCAAAACAAAAGAAAACGTCCTTGTAATAACAGCTTTTGAAAATTGTTCCAACAACATCATATAGGTCTGTTTTTCCTTGCATTAATCAGAATCAACGCAGTCCTATCAATTAATCACACCATAAAAGAATGAAAATATGATGTACGTATATGCCATCCGCATTCGCCACTGGGTCCCGTCATCACCAGTTAGGTTACTTAGCTAACGACGGAGCGGGGACTGGACTAGCGTGGGTGCAAAAGTTATACAACATCTACTAGTGTGTGTGTGTGTGTATAATAATCGCTCCAGGCATGATAAATGCAATATCACAGATAAGCGATAAGCATCACAGAACAATACTGATAATCTGGGAGCCCCGGGTTTCCTTTGAGCCGCAACTGAAACCCGACGTTCCCCGGATCGTGTGGATATCCTGTGCAATGAAAATTAGACCCCTACGAGTGCGGCAAGTTATCCGCCAAAACCAGAAGCAAGGCAGCCCCCTTCAATAAAGTGAATGGGCCACCCGACACTTCATGGAATCCGGTAACTTGAGCACTCCTCATTGGGTCAACCTGTACCCCCTACGAGTGCGGCGAATAGCCCGCCAATTCTAGAGTGAGGCCCCCTATCTCAACGCCATGAGATGTGGGCCCGTTGCTCTGTAGAACCCGGTTATCCGTGCACTCCACCGCGGGGTAATCCCAGTACAGAAAATAAAATAAGTACAACAGTGACATCGACTTCAAACCGGTCGTGCACCAAATAAATAATATGCAAACAGTCAGTGACAGCAATCCACAAATCGGATGCTCGCCCCGCGATATCAAATGTACAAATAAAACTAAATTGTACTAACATTGCACCCAGGCTATCCACCACGACGATCCAGCCAACACACAACACAACACAGAATATCAACGTGAATGTCACGTTCGCAAACCCGTCTAAATGAACTATAGCAATTAGACAAGTTGTACCGCTCTAATGACATTCACGGTCACAGATAGTAATGTATGTACTGTAAACTACGACATTAGAATTCAGCACGCAATTACCAAACCAAACAAATTTCCAAAACCATGGGGAAAAAACAGTGAGCTAAAGTTCCAAAAACCGACCGTTTAAAGCCAATTCGGAAGTCCGAATCAAAATGAAACGCGCCGGCATGCGCTCTAACCTAGATCAGAATGGTTAATCACTTTATCTAATCAAGATGTCTTCCACTGTATTCTCAAATTCTCCTCCAAACCCAAAAGAAGTTAATTTCGTGCTCTATTTGGGGCACGACCAGGTTGAGGTCGATGTCACTGTTGTACTTATAACCCAATGAGCACCTGTATATATATTAGGCGAACCAACTGACACCAATGGCTTATTAGACCAGCCACCGCCCCTCGTCGGGATCTCGATCAGTATACACTAGTCTACTCTTGGAGTATCAATACCCAGTCTCGAAACTCCCACAACTAGGGACCTTTTAAGGATGTGCTTATAGACCACCCAACTCTCACGTATATGATCGTCATCATACTAATGGTAGTCAAGCAAGAGCCTATGGGCTCTATCAACAAGTAATAGTGATCTAGTCACCTGAAGCATGTACACGATGATAAAGACAAACCAGATAGCATACTATCATCTTGAGTAAGGCCGTCCTACCGGTATAAGTCCTCCCTTAATCATTACAATCACGTACCTGCGATCCAATAATTGACTTAATGTCACGACCCGAAATTTTGTTCGTGACCGGCACTTAAATCACACAACATCTACAGGCGTAACGTAATTCAAGTAAGCCGAAGCCCAGAAATCTAAACCTTTTTAGTGAAAATAATAGAGGCGAAGTTTTGAAATAAAGGTGTAATGAAATCCATCTTTACATAAATGCATAGGTAATGAAACATGAAAATTCAAGTGGATTATACTAGTTGAAAAACATGTTTCGTCTTTTAAAAATTTGGGCAGCACCTCCCTTGTATATTTTGATCCAAAACCACATACACATGGTAATATAAAAGGCATCCCCAAGCGGGAGCTAGTTCTTCGCCAATCGGTGGAATCACAACCACGCAAGTCAAAATATATGTATACGACGCCCAACGGCGAAGATCAACACAAAGAATAATGAATAAAGCAAGACATCAACACACCAAGCGAACATATAACCCATCGCTCTAAGTCTCGCAACCACAAGTCTCTTCGAAGTCTTACTACTTATACAAATACTAGTTTCTGATTGATAGAGTTGACTAGATGCATCAGGAATAATAAATACAAGAGTGGCACGATCTAATATGTACCACCTACCAAAGCAAATTATCCGAATGCAAGCTGTGTGCCAGCGATGCCGCTACTGATCCATGCGGTCATCCTGCAAGAACTGTGGCACAATGGGGGCGAGTTGCCAACTCGCGAGCAGAAAACATCATCAGATAGAAATCGAATTAAACAACGATTCCTAGGTCAACTATATCATAAAGGTAATACTATGATATCTAGGATGGCCGTTTCTGCATATGTGCCAACATTATAATCAATGCCTGTAAGCATGTGGATAACATCTATGTGTCCATCGATGACACAACAACATCATGCATGTAAATATCATGAAAGCATATGCATGTAAATATGAGGATATCAATCAACGTGTGTCCATCAACGACACATCAAATCATGGAACCTGAGTGTCCAACATCAACACTCGAAATATCATGAAACCCGTGTTCAACATCGACATGTAAATCCTCATATCTCGGGCCTCGTCAGTCCGGATTGGCCCACGGGCTCCGTCAGTCCGGATCGGCCTACGGGCTCCGTCAGTCCGGATTGGCCTACGGGCTCGGTCAGTCCGGATCGGCCATATCATCTCACTACTCCGGTCGGTATCCTCCGGATAACCGCCGAGTCCAAATACTATCATCGGCAGGTAGTAGTCCCTCTGCCAGGCTCATCGTCTACTACACAACATACCTTTCTTTCCCTGGGGTACCATACCGGGTCCACCATGTACCCGCAAACGGCCTCATCCAGCTCCTCGAATCGGGTATCACATAACTCATAACCGGGAAAACACATGGTGGACGTCTTAAAATATCATATCAAGAGAAACCGGGTTTGTAAAACAATACATACATTCTTTTGAAATATAACCACGGTTCTCAATTCCAGAATTTCATGAAAACAGCATCTCAATTCATATCATCGTAAAGCATGATGTATGCAAACATATAACAGAAATGTGAGCATTTCCGTATATCATGCAACATGGAACAATGATGTGAGCATATCGGTATATCATGCGACATATCATAATGATGTAAGCATAGCAAGTATATCATGCAACATAGCATAATGATGTAGCAATTCTACTGTGTAAGTGACATAGAAATTATCGATGATGAAAGTGTGCCAGCCGGCAAATCTGTGTAAGTGTAACATACGCATCATCGATAATAGTGTAGGTGTACTAGCACATGTATATGTAATGAAATGAGAATGTCATGAACGTAACATAAAGTACATCGTACGCGAAATGCTATCAGGTATACGTATCTACAATATATCCGAGTCGGTGAATCTATCAATCGGCATTCAGCCTCACAACATTACGTACGGTATAATCCATCGTACGACATTCTCTAGTCAAGGGTATAGATCAATTATCAACTAAAACTCATCACGTACGTTGTTCATATCAGATTTTTGCATTTTCATACCGCTCAATTTTTATCACATTGCATATCGGTAGATACTCTTGAGCCGTGTTTGCTAGTCAATTGCAGGATACAGGTTCTCGGTTCTAAAATGGTGAAATTCATGGAAAACATGACAAAATCCGGGTTCCTGCCAACCACAGATAAAACACGGTCTCCGCTCTTCATCCGTATGTTGCCAGATACCAGTTTAGGAAGACAAAATGGCAAATCGATTGTCACTTTCATGCACAAGGCTCAAGGGCAGCACAAGATCCAAGAAATCTACGCGGAGCTCGAGGCAATCATGCCAAATCTTGACAAAAAGTCCACCTTTCCCTCAACAGAAATTCTGGAAAAATCGTGGAGCCAAATTGGGAAAATACATGTACCGGAATTATGTACACTGAAGACCAGGGAAGCACAAAAAGACAGAGCCCCCAACTCATCTATATGGCCGCGGAAACGCGGCCTAAGCATGCTTAGGCCGCGGATCCACGGCCGTATAGTGGCGGCAGGCAAAACTTTTCCAGGGGTATTTTGGTCTTTTCAGATGTGTTCTGGTGGTTGCCCTAGATTTCCATTCTCCAGCCTATAAATAGCCCAAAACTTTGAGAAGGAAAGGATCCATTCTTGTATTTTCATTTTGCTAGGTTTAGTTGTGTTTCTTCTTCCTCTTCTCACCTCTTCTCCATTGAAACTTGTAGTGAGCTTGTGAGGGAAGAGTGATGAATAAAGAAGAACCATTTATTATCATGCTTGTCTCTTTATCTTGTTAATTGTTGTAATTTTAATTCGTTAAGTAGTTGTTGTTATTTTCTTGTTGTTTCTTTCTTCTCTCTTTTTCTTTATCCTTAAATACGACAATGATGCTTACGCTCGATCCTCGCCAAGGTGAGGTCGCAAATAGCTAGTCGTATTCTTCTAATCTCTTTCTTTCTATCTTCCTCTTTTGTTTTGTTTTATTTTTCCGTATCATGATGTGTGAGTAGTTCATACTTGTTAGGGTGGGATAATGGAAGTTTGAGAGAAGGAAATCTCTCTCACTCTTTCCTTGCCCAACAGCTTAAATCGACTCCCGTTAATTGAACCACAATCCGCTCCTTACGGCACCCTATCCTACATGATAGCGGTGATTCCGTAGTGAGACCGGTTGTGGTTGAATTAACCGGAGGTTATGGCTAAGAGCCAAGAACGGACGGACAAGCACCAAAAGGAAGGACTTATGCGTTGGAAAGCCTAGCTTATACTCGCAAGTTCCTTCCTAGTCGTGCTAATCCCTGTTGTTGCCGATTACCGTAACACCGATATTAAGAGGGGCAACGAAAGATGTGGAGACTCCTAACTCAAACTAACCTAATCCTAACCCTAACAAGCTCTCTTTAAAACATCAACTTAACACTTAGATAATCACAAACAAATCTGAACTCTCAGACTTAACTCGTTAAAACACATAGAAAAAGACTCCCATCTCCCTGCGGACGACCCGTACTCAACCGGCTAGCTACAAGCGAAACCGTCTTGATTGCGGTATTAAACTAAAACTTGAACACGCAGAATTGCTATCAATCAAATGGCGCCGTTGCCGGGGAGACGGTAGTTTATTTCCTTGTGTAATTTCGGGTTAACTTGTAAATTTAACCGAAAAACAAAAAAAAAATATACTTTGTAAAAGAAACCATCTTGTTATTCTTAATTAGTTTTTGTGCAAGTGTGCAGGAAAATACAAAGTTCGAATTCAGTGGCCAAGACGTTGAAAATACGGAGTTCAAGTACAGTGCCAAAGACGTGGGAAGATAGACCCACATTTCGCGGCTACACCGCGACGGATCAAAACGGAACAAACGGTCTACTGTCAAGATCTGGAGCAGTTACAGTGAGCAAATAAATATTCAGTAAATCCAGACAAGTAGAGGACACCCAACAGAGGACACCCAAAAATTTCAGAGCCTCACTTCCCCAGAACCGCCGTGGAACCGCGGCATAAGGAGGCTTAGGCCGCGGATCCGCGGCCACTTGGTGGCCTCAGGCTTCCAAAATCTCTCTGTAAGTCTCTCTCTCCTTCTCCACTCCTCTGGACTCCAATAAATTGTGTTTTCTGCAGATTTCTTTGCGTAAATTCTTCTCCCCCTTCCAATAAACTGTTCTTGTGCAGGATTCTTTGCGCCGCAAATAAAAATTGTTTGCAGTTGATTTGTTACCGCTTTGCATTCTTTAATACGGACTTAAGGGGCTTGAAACCAATCCAGATTGGGTGGGGATTTCATCACCCTTCCCAGGACCCCAAAAATCACAAAAGCATATGCATTGTCCATTGTAAATTAAAAAATAGTAGACTTCAGCCCTAAGGACTTCACGCTCATTAGGAGAAGATAAACCGTGTTTAGAACCTCGCTTAACGGTATATTGTTTACGGGGTGTCTAGGAAAGTGTTAAAGGCGCAACCGCCGAAAGAGAAAGGGTTATTTAATTAAGGAACTTCGCGAAAGCGTTGGACAACCTCCCCTTATCTCTGCACGTACCTGGCCTCGTGATCAGTGTATTTTTAAGCCCGTTTCTCGGCACTGTTTAACTTCGACAATCAAGTTCAGGAGCAGGTCTAGTAGACCTAGGTTACCCTAGATCTAGGTGTGATTGTGCATATCTTGTTTGTGATTGCTTAAGCCGTATATCCGTACATATTTCTGTAAAAATATTTCTAAAAAAGAAAAAAAAAAAGAAAAGAAAAAAATCAAAAACTTTTATAAAAACTTGCCCTTTTGTCGCCAAATCCATTTTTCACCCACCACCCATCGCCTTTCTCAATTGACGTTTTCTTACCCTCACCTTCTCCGCTTTGACTATACTAAACTCGTTTAGTGTATGTCCGCTTGGACTCGGGACACTAGCGCCCGTCTAGTCCGCGTTACGTTAGTCGCTACCGACTACGCGATCGACTCCGAAGTCGATACTCCATCCACTCCTCTTTCACCCCTTCCTTTGCCGGCCAACTCCGACGTTGACCGGAATTCTGTTCATACATCTTCGCCTTCACCTTCACCAACCTCTTCTTCCGCGATGTCGGGATTTAATCCGAACATCTCTTTGACCATCCCTGGATTGGCTCCACCCCCTACGGAGACCAATATTCCACCACCACCGCCTGTTGTAGCGCCGCAGCGAATCGCACTCCAGGATCGTTTCTATCCCACCCGTTCTGCACTTCCCACCTGCCTTTCTCTTCCTCCGGCCAATGGGGACAACTTTGAAATTAAGCCCCACTTCATCAACATGCTTCCACATTTTCATGGGCTTGAATCTGAAGATGCCTATATCTTCATCAACAAATTTCAAAACGTCTGTGCCATGATAAAAACCACCCAGCTGTCGGACGATGCTATACGTCTACGGGTCATTCCGTTCACTTTATGCGATCTTGCTGAAAAATGGCTGTATAGCACCGCGTCCCATTCCATAACCAGCTGGGACGAGTTTGTTAAAGCGTTTCTGAAAAAATTCTATCCGAATCATAAAACCGCAAGGATTCGAAATGAAATCAACCAATTCTCCCAGCTTCCTTCTGAACCCTTCTGGAAGTGCTTTGACCGATACAAAGACCTTCTTGTTCAGTGTCCTCACCACGGTATAGAAAAATGGCAACTCTGCCAAACCTTATACGAGGGACTGAACCCAGCAACGAAGCAGTTGTTGGAAACCATCTGTCAGGGCCACTTCCTATCGAAATCTGACGAGGAAGCGTGGCAATTCTTTGACGACCTTGCGGAGCAAACGCTACAATAGGAGAGCACCAGACCGACGTCTTCTTCTTCTACCTCCACTTCTACCGGTCAGTCTAGGGTAGGAATCCACCAACTTGATGTCTCTATTGCGATGAAAGCTGAAATGGCTGCAATAACAAGAAAGCTTGAAGCGATAGAGAGCAAATTTTCTGCTCCTGCCCCCACCCCTGTTCTCCCCCTTCGTACCATCTGCGCTTGTTGTTCCGATCCTTCTTACTTGACCGAAGAGTGTCCTTACAATCCACCCTCGCAAGGACAGGATCAGGTTAATGCTGCATTCCAGCAAAGACCGAGGAATGATCCATACTCTTCCACCTACAATCCCGGTTGGAGGAACCACCCCAATTTCGCCTGGAATCAGAATCAGAATCAATTCCAGGGCAACAATTTCCAAAGGGCCCCTCCACCGCAACAACAAGCGCAACAGCAAACTCAACATTAATATCAGCAGCCTTTCCAACCCCAACCTTTTCAGAATCAGACGAACAACTTTGCACCCAACAATTCTTTTCCACCAAACAACTTTGTTCCGTCAAAAAACGATAAGGTTTCCTCGCTCGAGCGAAGTCTGGAGGCGTTTGTTAAACAATCGACTCAATCCACCGCCAACATCCAGTCTTCCATTCAATCTTTAGTGCAACACACTGCCGCACATGGGCAAAGCATCAAGACCATCGAGGCCCAGATTGCACAGCTGAACGCGGCCTTAAGCGAGCGAGAAAAGGGGAAGCTCCCGTCCCAGCCACTTCCAAATCCCGGTCACCCACATAATGCACATGTTGCTCTTGAACAACAAAACCATAATGTGAGTGCCGTGACCACACTGAGATCGGGGAGGATGCTGCAAAACAACATTGGCAAACGGATCAACGATGACACCCCGGCCGCTGCTTCTTCTTCTTCTTCTTCTTCTTCGTCTTCTGAGCCTATTCTCCGTTCTTCACAAGGCTCCCCTCCCTCTTCTTCTGCTCTGAACGGACCCACTTCTCACTCCACGAAGACACATATTCTGGGATCCGTTCCAACTCCACAATCTCCTCCTCCAGCATTAGACTCAACCAATTTTCAAAATGTTCCATTTCCAAACCGGTTGAGGTCTAATAAACAAAATCCTCAAATGGAGAAGATTCTGGAGTTATTTAAGCAGGTTAACATTAACATTCCTCTTTTAGATGTTGTCCAACAAGTCCCGTCCTACGCGAAAATCTTAAAGGACTTGTGCACGAAAAAGAGGAAGTCTCAGGTACCCAAGAAAGTTTTCTTGGCTAGTGCTGTGAGTGATGCCCTTACCCAATCTTTACCACAAAAACGGAAGGACCCTGGCTGTCCTACGATTTCAATTACTATTGGGGATAAGAACATCAACCGCGCACTATTAGATCTTGGTGCCAGTGTTAACCTGCTTCCGTATTCAGTATACGAGCAATTAGGCGTCGGAGAGCTGAAACCCACGCACTGCACTCTCCAAATGGCCGACCGATCGATCACCCATCCTAGGGGTGAGCTAGAGGATGTGTTAATAAAAGTCGGGGACTTCATATTCCCCGTTGACTTCATTGTATTAGATACACAGCCTGTAGCTAACCCCCGGAATCAAATTCCGGTGATACTCGGTCGCCCATTTCTCGCAACCTCAAATGCTTTGATCAATTGTCGCAATGGTTCGATGAACCTCTCTTTTGGAAATATGACAATTGAACTCAACATTTTTAGGTTGGGGAATCAGCCCGCCGAACCTAATGCTCATATACTGGATGTCTGCTCGATCCAGGAGATCACCCCAGAAGAGTGTGAATTCGAGGAGTTTCTGTTTGATCACGATAATCTTGACGCCACTAGTGCGTTTCTCTTCGAACCTGCTGCTGTTTCTGCGCCCGACAACGACTACGAGTGTTTCACATTCTCGAACGATCTTAGCCGCGCACAACCCGAGTTTGAATCCTTCGACTTTCCGGATGAGTTACCTGAACCATCCAACTCGGTTGCCTACACTCGTTTTGAACCTTTGCTGGAGTCCTTTGAGTTCGAGACCCTTGCACCAATCTTGCCTTCCATCGTTTCAGCTCCAACGCTCGAACTCAAGCCTTTGCCGTCTCACCTTAAGTACTCTTACTTAGGTGAGAACGAGACCCTCCCTGTCATCATCTCGGCTTCTCTAGCTCCCGAGCAAGAGAAAGCCCTTCTCGCGGTCTTGCACGGCAACAGGAAAGCTTTTGGCTGGTCCATAGCGGACATCAAGGGGATTAGTCCCCTAATTGTTGAGCATCACATTCATCTGATGGATGATGCCAAACCAGCCCGGGATCCACAAAGACGTCTCAATCCAGTCATGAAAGAGGCTGTGAAGAAGGAGATCGTAAAATGTCTAGATAGTGGTATCATTTACCCTATCTCTGATAGCTAGTGGGTTAGCCCCATTCATGTTGTCCCCAAGAAGTCGGGCATCACGGTCATAACCAACGAGGCGAACGAGTTAATCCCTACTCGCACCCAAACTGGGTGGAGAGTATGCATTGATTACAGAAAACTCAACGCCGCAACGCGGAAAGACCACTTTCCGCTACCTTTCATTGACCAGATGCTTGAACGATTGGCCGGACACGAGTACTACTGCTTTCTTGATGGCTACTCCGGTTATAATCAAATTCCCATCGCCGAAAAAGACCAGGACAAGACCACTTTCACTTGTCCTTTCGGCACGTTTGCATATCGACGCATGCCCTTTGGGTTATGCAATGCGCCCACTACCTTCCAGCGGTGTATGATGGGAATCTTCTCAGACATGGTGGAAAAATTTCTGGAGATTTTCATGGATGACTTCTCCATCTTCGGCGATTCCTTCAACGAGTGTTTGCTGCATCTTGACGCTGTCCTTACCCGATGTAAGGACAAGAATCTCACTTTGAACTGGGAGAAATGCCACTTCATGGTGCGCGAAGGTATTGTCTTAGGACATATCATCTCGCAAAATGGCATAGAGGTTGACAAAGCAAAGATTGAGGTCATTTCTAATCTGCCTCCTCCCCGATGCATCAGAGATATCCGAGCCTTCCTTGGCCATGCCGGTTTCTATAGACGGTTCATCAAGGACTTTAGCAAGATTGCTAGGCCCTTGACTCTTTTGCTGGCCAAGGACACACCATTCGACTTCAACTCGAGCTGTGTGACTGCCTTCGAGTCATTGAAAAGCTCACTCACTTCTGCTCCCGTTCTTTCTTCACCTGACTGGACGCACCCATTCGAGATTATGTGCGATGCATCCGACTTTGCCATTGGTGCTGTCCTTGGACAGCACATCAACAAGATGCCGCACGTAATCTATTATGCGAGCCGAACCCTGAACGACGCCCAACTCAATTATACAACAACTGAGAAGGAATTCTTAGCTGTTGTATTTGCTTTAGAAAAGTTCAGGCCCTACCTCATCGGCTCTCCAGTCATTGTCTACACGGACCACTCTGCTCTGCGCCATCTTTTTGCGAAGAAAGATGCAAAATCTCGGTTAATACGTTGGATCCTCTTGCTTCAAGAGTTTGACCTTGTCATTAAGGACAAACGAGGATGTGAAAACGTAGTTGCCGACCATCTCTTACGACTTCCTTCTTCGCCTTCGCTTCCAATTCCGATCAACGACGTTTTCCCAGATGAACAGCTCTTGACAGTATCGTGCGAACCCTGGTTCGCAGATATTGTGAACTATTTGGCCACGGGATTACTACCGACCGAATGGTCGAGTCAGGACAGACTTCGCTTCTTATCCCAAGTAAAACACTTTTACTGGGACGAACCCTACTTGTTCAAGTACTGTCCCGACCAGATTATTCGTCGGTGTGTCCCTGACGAGGAATTCAAGAGTGTGCTGTCATTTTGCCACGATCAAGCGTGTGGCGGGCATTTTGGGCCCAGAAAGACAGCTGAGAAGATCTTGCAATGTGGTTTCTACTGGCCACAACTCTTCAAAGACGCTCATGACTATTGCAAGACTTGCTCCCGGTGCCAACACATGGGCCGGATATCCTGGAGGAACGAGATGCCGCTCCAACCAATCTTGGTTGTGGAGATTTTCGATGTTTGGGGGATAGATTTCATGGGGCCGTTTCCCAGCTCTTTTGGGAACTTGTACATCCTTCTCGCTGTTGATTACGTCTCTAAATGGGTCGAGGCTGTGCCCAGCCAGACTAACGACAACAAGGTTGTCGTTAGGTTCCTTAAAGAAAACATTTTCTCCCGGTTTGGGCACCCCCGAGCGATCATTAGCGACAATGGAAGTCATTTCTGCAATAAAACTTTCGAAGCTTTGATGCGGAAATATTCCATTAATCATAAGCTTTCTACGCCCTACCACCCCCAAACCTGCGGGCAAGCCGAAGTTTCAAATCGGCAAATCAAGCAGATACTGGAGAAGACGGTTTCCAAGAACCGTAAGGATTGGTCGCTGAAACTCACTGATGCCCTTTGGGCATTTCGAACCGCTTATAAGACCGACCTAGGCATGTCTCCCTATTGGCTTGTGTACGGAAAAGCCAGCCACCTACCTGTCGAAATAGAGCATCGCGCATTTTGGGCGATAAAGGAGCTGAATTTGTCTCTTGAGGATGCGGGCAGCCATCGGAAGCTGCAGTTGAACGAACTAAGCGAGCTTAGGGATGAAGCTTACGATAACGCGGTTGTCGTTAAGAATCGAACGAAGGTGTTTCACGATAAACATCTTTTGCGCAAAACCTTCGTACCTGGTCAGCAGGTATTGCTTTACGACACCCGACTTCACTTCCATCCTGGAAAGCTCAGATCTCGCTGGAAAGGGCCGTATTTTGTGCGGAATGTGTATCCGCAGGGCGCTGTGGATTTGGAAAATCCAAAGGACGGGTCACTTTTCAAAGTAAATGGACCCCGATGCAAACCGTACCTTAGCGCCGAACCAACAGAGGAGCTCCTGTTCTTACAGGAGCCGGTTTACCCTGAATGATCTTCCTCTGCCTACCTCCAAACTTCGGTTATCCAGCCAAGAACAGTGGACACTGTTCCAAATAAGTTTGGGGGTATGTACAAACCATTTTGTATATATTTGTGTATATTCTTTTTCTTTTCTTTAAAAACAAAAAAAACACATAAAAATTTGTGTATCGCTAACCGACAATTTTGACCCTTCAAATGATCTCTTCATACATGACAGTGAAGACACTGTCCAGTTTAAGTTTGGGGGTACACTCGGTACGCATTTCTTACCTTCGCATTCATATGTATATTTTGCATCTGCATATTAAAATCCATAAAATCCATAAAAATCTGAAAATTTTCTAAAAAAATATAAAAACTTTTTTGTCAAGTTAGCTTGTGGAAGAACTCTGATTCAACATTTCGACGGTTTTTGTTTGAAAAAAATAGGAATAACTAAATCTTATGTTTAGATTTTGAAAACCTGAAAGATAACTCTCCTTTGAAGTTAACTATAGCTGATATACGTCTTTACATCACACTACACGTGTCGTGAGTTTTTGGGAATTAGATGACAAGTCTTTTATGTTGAAAAACTTTTAAACAGATAAATGATTTTCTGAGGATCAAATAGGTTTGTTCTGAAATAAGTAATGTCAAGAATAGTTTATGAAGTAAAGCGAATATGAAGGAATGTTATTGATGCCGTAATTGGAGCTAAGTCTGAAAAATAACCCATCTGAAACTTGATTGGAATGATTACACACCGAACCCACTAAACACGTCTTTTATCCAAAAAAAAAAAATTAATAATTGAACAGCCGATTACATCTCCGTTCGTATTAAATCATCTGATTTTCACGCCAAACTGTCTTTTGTTTTTGGACCTAGGTAACTTGAGTAATTAAGTCCGCTGGGGTGTTTCTACACCTAATGCCCTAAAACTAACTGGTTTGGGTGCATTGGCCCAAAGCTCGCTAAGAAGCCTAGAAAGTCCAGTTTTAAAACAAAGTCGAGCAAGTGTTCTCTCCGAGTTAAAATTCCTAACGGTTCTTTGTGTGAGAATAATCTTGATAAAAGACAGGCTTTTATAAAAAATTTAAGCGGAGATATGAAGGTTTTATTCTATGATAAAGACTATTGCACGTTCACAGAGGTGTGTATGAAATGAAAACAAGAAAAAGGTGGAGTGAAGAATACGACTTAGTTTCCTGTTAAGGAAGATAGAAATTCTGAAGTTGAAACCTTACTGGAAAACGAAACTTGAAAAATGCTTAACTCTTTATAAAACTTATGTGATCCTTTTAAAATTGTTATCTGGGCTTTATTGTGCGACATGATGACTTTATTCGATCTTTCGGGAACTTAACGACACTATTTGCACTGCACGTAAAGACATATAAAATCTGTAGTTAAATAGGAAGCGAGGTGTGAAAAATAAAGGTTCGATGGTCTAGACTTAGGATTATAGAATTGTTATTTTCTAAAACAAAACTGTAGGGTTTGAATCTTAGTTATTTTACAAAACCAACTTGACCGGATTTTGTGGGTAGTATCCGCTGAAAACCCTCAGGAGACAACACTCCTCCTACTAGGGACACCTAGAGGTTTAACGGCTTGTTGCACATGCTCAGTGCAATCGCGTTCCCTGCGAAAGTGAGGTTAGGAAATTTTTGTGAATAAATTGGCTTTGCTCGGGACGAGCAAATGATAAGTTTGGGGGTATTTGTTCATATCAGATTTTTGCATTTTCATACCGCCCAATTTTTATCACATTGCATATCGGTAGATACTCTTGAGCCGTGTTTGCTAGTCAATTGCAGGATACAGGTTCTCGGTTCTAAAACGGTGAAATTCATGGAAAACATGACAAAATCCGGGTTCCTGCCAACCACAGATAAAACACGGTCTCCGCTCTTCATCCGTATGTTGCCAGATACCAGTTTAGGAAGACAAAATGGCAAATCGATTGTCACTTTCATGCACAAGGCTCAAGGGCAGCACAAGATCCAAGAAATCTACGCGGAGCTCGAGGCAATCATGCCAAATCTTGACAAAAAGTCCACCTTTCCCTCAACAGAAATTCTGGAAAAATCGTGGAGCCAAATTGGGAAAATACATGTACCAGAATTATGTACACTGAAGACCAGGGAAGCACAAAAAGACAGAGCCCCCAACTCATCTATATGGCCGCGGAAACGCGGCCTAAGCATGCTTAGGCCGTGGATCCGCGGCCGTATAGTGGCGGCAGGCAAAACTTTTCCGGGGGTATTTTGGTCTTTTCAGATGTGTTCTGGTGGTTGCCCTAGATTTCCATTCTCCAGCCTATAAATAGCCCAGAACTTTGAGAAGGAAAGGGTCCATTCTTGTATTTTCATTTTGCTAGGTTTAGTTGTGTTTCTTCTTCCTCTTCTCACCTCTTCTCCATTGAAACTTGTAGTGAGCTTGTGAGGGAAGAGTGATGAATAAAGAAGAACCATTTATTATCATGCTTGTCTCTTTATCTTGTTAATTGTTGTAATTTTAATTCGTTAAGTAGTTGTTGTTATTTTCTTGTTGTTTCTTTCTTCTCTCTTTTTCTTTATCCTTAAATACGACAATGATGCTTACGCTCGATCCTCGCCAAGGTGAGGTCGCAAATAGCTAGTCGTATTCTTCTAATCTCTTTCTTTCTATCTTCCTCTTTTGTTTTGTTTTATTTTTCCGTATCATGATGTGTGAGTAGTTCATACTTGTTAGGGTGGGATAAGGGAAGTTTGAGAGAAGGAAATCTCTCTCACTCTTTCCTTGCCCAACAGCTTAAATCGACTCCCGTTAATTGAACCACAATCCGCTCCTTACGGCACCCTATCCTACATGATAGCGGTGATTCCGTAGTGAGACCGGTTGTGGTTGAATTAACCGGAGGTTATGGCTAAGAGCCAAGAACGGACGAACAAGCACCAAAAGGAAGGACTTACGCGTTGGAAAGCCTAGCTTATACTCGCAAGTTCCTTCCTAGTCGTGCTAATCCCCGTTGTTGCCGATTACCGTAACACCGATATTAAGAGGGGCAACAAAAGATGTGGAGACTCCTAACTCAAACTAACCTAATCCTAACCCTAACAAGCTCTCTTTAAAACATCAACTTAACACTTAGATAATCACAAACAAATCTGAACTCTCGGACTTAACTCGTTAAAACACATAGAAAAAGACTCCCATCTCCCTGCGGACGACCCGTACTCAACTGGCTAGCTACAAGCGAAACCGTCTTGATTGCGGTATTAAACTAAAACTTGAACACGCAGAATTGCTATCAATCATACGTATCCATCGTACGGCGGCATTAAACCATTAGGGATCCTATCAACCTATATGACAATGAGGGTACGGACCTAACATCTCATACGGCATATCACTCATGATTCACAACATTATATATATCTATATACCTATATCCCAGGTCACATCCATATTAATCTCATATCATGGGACCGACAAAGGTATCAATTATCTCATATCGACTGACATCCGTATAACGACATATCAAACCAAGTCATCATATATCATCATATACTCTTTTCATCACATCAAGTCATCTTCTTAATCTCATATCATATTTATCAACCTCATAACATGCCACTATAATCTCATACTGATTCTCTTTCACTACATATATATATATATATATATATATATATATATATATATATATATATATATATATATATCGTGATTCACACACGTTTCACATCCTTATATATCAATTCGAGATATCATTTCTATCATATCATGTCATACTAAACCATAAACTATAACCTTAAGTCATGGTATATCTTGTCTCCTTCTAATTCATTAACCATATCCACAAGTTTCTAACATGATTTACTTAACCATATTATATATATATATATCGGTTTCCATTCTAATTTGCGGGGGTGCTATACGCTATCCACCCGACTTTCCTCATAGATATAAATCTACTCACCTGCGAGACTCCTTGTTCAGCCGTAGTCGATGTGCTTCGTCGTCTCGGAATCCACGCGAAGCTACCTATAATCAATACACAATTGCAATGCTATCAAAATCAAGTCCGGAAAACCAATACAGCACACGGTGCGCTCATAGGTTAGAACCTACAGCCTACGCAAGCAAAAACAACCAAACAACCCTTGTTGTTGACGTACAAATGCCCAACAACCAAATACAAATCCAAATATCAAAACCAAGCATTCAAACCTCGGAAAACTTTGCCCAAAACACTCACAACAGCTCCCAGATTTTAGCTTAGGTTAATTGGTACAAAAATAGCAAGTATAGGGGATAGGTTATATGGGTTAGGAGCTATAGGAAAAAACTCAGCACCATTGCCCAACAAAAATCCGGCGACAATGCCCCATTTTCCGAGTTCGTCGGCCATATCAAGGTAAAACTGGCTCGAACTTGGGTGGTGGTCTTCTGGTCAATAATATAGGTCACTGGACTTGTTTGTTTAACTCAGAAACATCCCAGATTCCCTGTAGGCCAACAAAACTTCACAAAATCGACACGGGGAAGTTTCTAAGTTCGTATTTTGGGTTTCTATTCCGTGTTCTAGGCCATTAAATCAACACTAAGGTCTTGTAAACAGCCACTACTCATCACCGCAGCATAACTCAAACCTTAAACCTCATCTAGGAAATTTCTAAGATCACAATCCACACTTGTTTAACTCTAAACCACATCTAGGATATACTAAACATAATTACTTAATTAATGATAGGAAATATACCTCATTTGGTAACTCAAGAATTTTCTTGAGTTGCTCAAAGTCTTCAAAATCCAACTTTGAAAGGTCCAATGGGTGTAGGATGAGGCGGGGATCAACTTTAATGAAGGGAGTACAGGGTTTTGAAAAGGAAATTGAGATGTTGCTTGGAGATGGAGGTGGAGGGAATGAGTTGAAGAAGATGAAGGAAGAACAATGGGGGTGAGGAAATGGGCAGCCCTCTCTCTCTCCCTCTCTCTCTTATTCTCACCCTCACTCTCTCTCATGCCATGCCTCATGTCATCATTTGGTCCCCTCTCTCTCTTCCTTCAATAATACACACTCATATCTTTTTTTTTTGAAACCAAATATCAATAAAATACAATGAAACAACATGCAACAAAAATGCAACATGTCATGGTGCACTAACCATGGAAAAATGTAGAAACACGGATTTGGCTTAATCGTGATTAGTATTGCACTAATCAATTTTTATTTAAACTGTATATAATTAATTATAAAAATGCCAAATCCAATAAATATATTTTTAAATGAATAAATCATTTTAAATCTCCAATTATTTCACAATTATTGGTATATATTTATACCATTTTACGAAAATCCCAAATTCGCAAATTGGGTAGTTTTTGCGAAATATATTATTTTAATATTAAATTCCAAAAATAATATTTTATATTTTCTAAAATGTTACACTTGAGGGCACTATAGCCAACATATATAACTGCGGAATACCTAGCATAAGTTTGCAGATCTTCAAACACTTCGAAGAATCTTGATGTTCTAACGTTCGGTTCTCTACTTTATTCCTATATCTTATGGACTTCTCAAAATTTTTAGACTTTGCATTTCAGCAAGAATGCATGTCTAAAATTAGAGAACTCATAGAAAAATGGAACAAAATATGAGTACCAATCCCTCGTTCAGGTGGACACCAGACAACATACATCATTATATATAAGTTCTATGAGTTTATTAACTCATATTTCGTGTGTTATAATTTGAAAACTGTATTTTGGTTAAGAATGTATATCCTATTATTCAATGCACCTTACTCAATCATCAAATGATAAAGGTAAATGTTCACTACATAATTTTTGAAAATTTATATGCCACATTATCAAATAAAGAGACGGATATATCAGTTTTTAAAAGTTGGTGCATAATAACAGATATTCAAAACCAAAAGTTTGCCGAAAAGCAAAACCAGGTAATTTCCCCAATAGCAACAATTGCTCCGATATCCGATATTGAGGATCAAATCACCTTTCCAATAATCTAATCTTTCTTAGCATCTGTAACAACTTATAGATATGGGATGTTAATCCAGTATCTATATACCCAGGAATCAGAATTAATTGAAAAATAGTTTTCGATTACAATCATATAGAAAATATGAACCATCAAAATATTTCAAGAGGTGGCTGGGCCTTCCAAGTCATGCCTCTTTCACTGCCCAGGATCACAACAGTAGTTGTATTTTTCTTTCCACTCATTTCGACCCCTATTGTTGTCATTCTTTCTTATCTTATTTATACATGTAGGGTTACTAGGCACACTCAAGAGGTTCCACAAGGTATTTACCATGCCAAATTCAAAATTTTCCATGTGCCGAGAAACCCTATGCAAGATCGTTAACTAGAGTTTAGGTGAAAACAAATGCAAGTAAACTACTTTGCTACTAAGTGAACGGAAATTACAACCTTTGTAGATCCGGTCCTCCACTTCCAAAGCTCCGTGAAGATGTCCCTTCGCTGAGATCACCGGGATCCCGGACTCTAGCGATGGTTTCGTCGGAGAAAAGAGCGGGCTAGGTCGTTGACTTCGATGCCGAAGATGATCTACGTCGAGGCAACTCTAACTCAAGCTCCATCTTCACTTGGTCATGAAACTTGTGAAGATAACACACTCTACTACTTGGCAAGTGGTAGAGGATGAAGAAATAGGAAGTGGGTTCACTTTGGATTTGGATTTCTCACTTGATTTCATCACTTGAATTTTTTCAAGAAAAGTTTCTTCACATGAAGAAGATGAAGAAGAAGAAGGAAAAAAATGAATCCATTTTCAAAATAATAATTCAAGTGAATACTTATCATATGCAACCATGGGTAAGTAAACTCATGTAGAGATTAAACTAGGGTTTAGGTGTAATGGTTAGGTTAAAGAAAAAAACAAAATGGTAGACTTTTGCATGAAGCATCATGAAGCTTCTTGCATAAAATAAAGAAAGCCACTACCATTTTATTTTTGCCATAAATGAATAAAGAAAATAAATAAGTAAATCAAATCCTAACCATTAACCTAATCATAGTTTAAAGCATATACACACCCAAGTTTGCATGTATCATCAAACATGATACATACAAGTGCACAAAAATATATCATATATACAATGTGCACAATCTAGTGAGAAAATAATCTTAAGTGAACCAATACTAGTTAATGTAAAGTAATATATCAAATATATAATTATATATTAAATCATTAAATCAACACTTGATTTAATGATCCGGTCATACTGCATATAACCGACTAATATCAAGTGTATCAATGTATCGAATCAACACTTGATTCGGTAACCCGGCTATATCTCATATAACCGTCCAATGATACAAATCGCGAGAATAGAATACAGTATCATATACTGGTATTATTCTCGGTCTCGCACATATCTCATATGCGCTCCTATTTCGTTTCGCTTGAGCCAGGAAACCTCTGTGTAGGACTCTAAAGACTCGTCAATACGCCGGCAGTAGGTGATGATCATATCAAACACCCACAAGCCGCAAGCGGTCTGCTAAACGTAACGGCCACCCGGGTATTGAGCGATCAGAAGATCAACGAGTAAGCCCGCTCACACTCCTGCGAATCCAACCAGCAACACTTACCGTACAGTCCGGTCTGTTCGTCTGATATGTCGCATATCTCGCCTAGGGGTGGTAAACGTCAGACCCCAGTAGCTTGATAAGTCGTGTCGATATGAGGTCCATAACAGTTCGAGAAACTACTGGTAACACTTACAGTAAATCTCAGCAACCCTGGCCAGGTATTTCCGGTTATAGCCAATCGAACACAGCGCAACATCAACTCCCTATACCGGGAGAGACGAATCCCCTCCTATCGCTCATTGCCTCCATGTGATTCGGGACTGTACCCAAAAACCACCGTTTTGCACGCCCTCTTGGACGTGGTAAGGTGGAAATCAAAACACAGTGGGAATCACACAAGACTCTATGACGATCTCGGGTCTACAGACTAACCTGTACCAGTGTCACCAGAGAACTGCCATCTGACGTAAAATATAATACCATCTGGGAGTTCTCGGCGAGTCCGTCCAGTGTACCCAGTCTCCACTGAGCACCCGTATATCATCTCTGATGTCAAACACCAATGGATATGGGATCATCCATCGCCCATCTGTATGGGTCGAGAAGGTATACGCTAGTCTACTTTGGTATATCGATGCCCCGTCTCGATACACCCACGACTAGGGACCTTGAAGGATGTATGTCACGCCCCGGTTCTCAGTGTACGGCGAAGTGGACGTGACGAGGCCCGCTACGTATGTACTCAGAAGTACATACGCTAAGCGTAACTAAGCAATATAAAATAATCACAAGAGACAAATGATATTGAAATAACAGAAACTTTTATTAATATCATTCTTTGTACAATGCATGAAATGAAAATACAACTGGAATGGAAAAGCAATGCCTAAACAGTGGCATAATAATAAAAGGAAATACTGGAAAGAACAAAGTACAATTATCTAGAGCTATAAGGTTGTTCATGCATATATTTAATTAGAATTAAATATATGATGTTGCTTAAAAAGAAAATGGGCTTTTTAGATGGGCTGTAGAGAATAAGAATAATGGATTTGGGTTAAATATTTATGAAAGGAAAAATAAGAATGAGAAGTTAAAAACTTAAATATAAGAAAAAGAAATTGTACCTAGAAAAAAATACATAATAGATTGAGGAATAAAATAATAATAAATTTAATAGAAAAAGGAAAATACCAAGTACAAATAAATACGGTATATTATTGAAGAGGGATAATATAAATGTATAAAGATTTTGGGGTCATTACATTCTACCCTCCTTAAAATTAATTTCGTCCTCGAAATTACTCAAGAAGGATGATGTAACAGAGTAAGGAAACAGGATTAGGATGATGTCTTCTTCGAGCTCCGTCGATTGATACTCTAACCAATTGAGCTAATAAGTCTACAAGATACAAATAGAAAGGATGAATAAGAATTAAAGATTCAAAAGTCTTGAGATGGATTCAAAAGTCTTGAGATGGACTTCAAGGAAACCGAAGGTGGGGATCAAGATGGATTCAAGGAATATGTAATGTAAAGAATGTTTTAGTTGCTGGTTCTTGTGTTTTATATTGCTTAGGGTTCCATACAGCTCTGACCTGCATGGGCCACCAACAAAACCTGTCACGCCCCGCTTCCCAGTGTACGGCGAAGTGGACGTAACGAGGCCCGCTACGTATGTACTCAGAAGTACATACGCTAAGCGTAACTAAGCAATATAAAATAATCACAAGAGACAAATGATATTGAAATAACAGCAACTTTTATTAATATCATTCTTTGTACAATGCATGAAATGAAAATACAACTGGAATGGAAAAGCAATGCCTAAACAGTGGCATAATAATAAAAGGAAATACTGGAAAGAACAAAGTACAATTATCTAGAGCTATAAGGTTGTTCATGCATATATTTAATTAGAATTAAATATATGATGTTGCTTAAAAAGAAAATGGGCTTTTTAGATGGGACGTAGAGAATAAGAATAATGGATTTGGGTTAAATATTTATGAAAGGAAAAATAAGAATGAGAAGTTAAAAACTTAAATATAAGAAAAAGAAATTATACCTAGAAAAAAATACATAATAGATTGAAGAATAAAATAATAATAAATTTAATAGAAAAAGGAAAATACCAAGTACAAATAAATACGGTATATTATTGAAGAGGGATAATACAAATGTATAAAGATTTTGGGGTCATTACAATGTACTTATGGACTACCATGTCCCCACTAGTATGATCCGCATCATAGTCCAGGTAGTCAAGCACACATCCTAAGGGCTTTACCAACATGTAACAGAGAGACAATTATTGTACACGTTAAGATAAAGAGCAACCAGATAGCATACTATCATGTCGAGCAAGAAAGTCCTCCCTATATATGTCCCAGCATCCACTACAATATACATCCTATGTACAGTAATGGCCTCTAGGGCATACATATAACTAACAATCTCCCACTTGCACTAGGGCCATCTGTAGCAGTAGTTGCAGTATCTCATACTCAACCATCCCATAAAAGTCTCTCTCTGGGAAAAGGACTTTGTGAGTGGATCCGCCGTATTGTCCTCTGAGTCTTCTCTCCTAACCTCGATCCCCTGGAGATCAACCATCTCCATGATCAGATGATACTGCCTTAGAATATGTCTAGATCACTGACGGGACGGGCGTTCCTTGGCATAAGTCACAACTCCATTGTCACACAATGGGAGGAACGATGTTCATCTCATGAACTAATATAAACCCAGACTGCCTCTTTGGTAGCATCTTAAGTAGCGATGTATCCAGCCTTTATCGTCTAGTATGCTACGGTATCTAGCTTGGAACTCTTCCAACATACCGTCCCTTTACTGAGGGTAAAGACAATGCCTGTGACTGACATTCAGTCGTCCTTATCACCCTGGAACCTTTCCAGTGATTCTCCCCAGGATCGATTGATACCATCTCACTACAACTAGTGAGAATCCTAACATCCAATTACTTCTATCTCATAGATCAAAACTCAGGATTTAGGAGGTATCACTTTGATCCTATATGGAGAATCCTTGTGATAAGCGGAGATTGACCGAGTGTAGCATAGGAAACTCCTTCCCCATCAAGAGTATGTCATCCACGTACTCTATGAGGATCACCACCCTACTCTCTACTACCTTTTTGTATATACAAGATTTATCTACCATTTTGATGAAGTCTCTTTGACTACTACATCAAAACAGATGTTCCAACTCCGTGATGCCTGCTTTATCGCATGAAACATCTTGCTCACGTTTCCGCTGCTCCCACTGTCTACGAAGCCCTCTGGCTGTGTACTTATAGACGTTCTTTTCTAAAACATCATTTAGAAAAGCAGTCATGACACCCAACTGCCAGATATCGTAGTCATGGTATGTAGCTGTGGCAAGTAGGATCTGGACGGACTTAAGCTTAGCTACTTGAAAAGGTTTCATCATTTTCCACGCCTGGTCGATGACGAAAACCTTTAACAAGTCTAGTCTTTGAAAGTCTCAACTTTTCCATCTACACTATGTAATCTTCTCAAGATATACTTGCTCCTGATGGGGATTTAACCCTTCAGATAAAGCAACCAAAGTCCATACTTTGTTGGTGTATAAGGATTCCATCTCAGATCGCTAAGCATCCAGCCATTGTTATAGAGTCCCACTCCTGATAGCCAGCTCGAAACTAGTTGGGTCATCATCTCATGATGCAATCCTCACTCCCACTGTCATAGAGAAACAGAAGTATCTCTCAGGTGGGTGAGAAACCCTACTAGATTGGCGGAGAGGCTGAGGTTCGTTGGTAGCTATTGAATCCTTTGGTTCTTCCAAATCATCAACTGCAGTTTGTATAGCTGGAACATTTCCAGTTCTACATAACAGAACTTGCCTCGAGCTTGTCCGGATTTTGCTTTTAGACATAGGCCGGACAACCCCAAATCTTAACAAACTTAAGATATGGGCTCTTCCCTTTCCATATCTCATATGAAGTGGTAGGCAACTGATTTGATCGGAACCCTATTCAATAGGTATGCAACTTCATAAGTGCATAACTCCCAAAAGGAAATAGGTAACTCAGTAGTACCCATCATAGAGCACACCTTATCATATAAGGTGTGATTGCTCCGCCCCGATACACCGACGTACTGTGGTGTATACGGAGGAGTAATGCTGAGAGAGAATCTCATTCTCCTTTAGAAAAGTCCAAGAATTACGTGCTCAAGTATTCTCCTCCTTGATCACATCAAAGGACATAATACTTATACCCGTTTTGGTTCTCTACTTCTAACTTATATTCTGTGAATATCTCAAAAGGTTCGGACTTGTGTTTCAACAGGAATATATGTCTGAATCTTGAGAGATCATCAGAGAATGTAATGAAGTACAAAGAACCGGTGTTGGCATGTGTAGACAGGGGACCTTCATACATCACCATGTATCATCCCAAGAGTTCACTAACTCTTTCTCTGCTTCCAATAAATAGAGCTGTGGTCATCTTATCTCTGTGACATGACTGGCAAGTTTTACAAGATATAAATTCAAACTGATTTAAATATACATCTATGTGCAACTTAGCTGGTCGGGTCGCATTGATATGACCTAGTCTACAATACCTCAAGAAGGATTCGTTCATTTCTGAACTCTTCCTCTTGTGTGTGTTCTGTATACTAAGAACTGTAGTTTGATTTAGAACGTCAATGCTTTTAGATAACGTGCCTGAACCGATCAACTCTTGATTTAGGAAATGTTCAAAACATTATCCAACAATACAAAATTATATCCTTCTTTACTAATAAAGAGACTGATATGATTTCGTATATCAGGTTCGGTATCTAATGACATTTGTTCAGAATCAACGTATTCAGGTAATACAGGGTGACAGTGACCAACAGACCTGGCTGCAACACTTGCACCGTTTTCTGTCTTATGAAACTTATCACCCGTTCTCAGTTCTCTACCTTTCTATATCCCTATGTAACAGATTACATATCTGGGATCCTGATCCGGTATCAAATACCCAGGACGTAGAGGATATAGAGAAACAGTTCTTTGTAATGAACACACCCGAAGGAGATGCATCATATGCACTTTCTTCGTTTGGGCGGCATAGAAATTCTGGTATTCCCCTATTTCCTGCTCGGTCTTATAACAATTATAAGTTGGAGCGGGACCAACGTTCCCCAGCTCAGTAAAACAAGCGGGTTCGGTCAATGTATCCGTATTATTATCTTGATTAAGGCGTGACATGGTCGCTACCTGGAGAGAGAGAGAAGAAAACACTCAGCGTGTGCTCTTGCAAGATCAGATTGGTTATTATTTTATCTAATCAGGATGGCTCCCACTGTTTTTATCAAATCTTCCTTCAAACCCTAAAAGGAAAGACTAGCCGGGATTAATTACACGCTACAAGTTCGCCAATCTTTCAGCCAGGCCAGTGTCGGTACTTTGAGGGAGGTTCCCCGTGCTTTCGCACGGACCTAATTACAGTAAACCTCGTTTTCCCAGAGGCGTAACCCCGTTGACACCTTTCTAGACACCTACTAGATCAGCTAATTGTAATGTGTAAAACTCTCCCAGGAGTAACTCTTACTCGCAGTGGGTATCAGGATCCAACTATCTCATAGAAGGTATGCAATCTCATTGCAAATTTCAACACTTGAAATTCCCGATAATATTTTGCCCCTAGCGTCCTATGACCTTGACGGAGGTCAACAAACCATAGGCTACTAGTCAAGTTCAACCCATCATTTCTTGATTGAATCAAACCCACCCGCACGACCCTTGACGGAGGTCAACAAGGCCGTATGACTATCCTAACCCAATCTGCATCATATACATAAGCAGATAAATACTAGTTAGCTACCGCACACTACACCTTGACGGAGGTCAACAAACGTAGCACGAATACTAAGTAGGACTTATCTGAAATGACGGAGGGCTACGACAGGTTTTTCTGAAAACATATTGCGTAATAAACTTGATATCGTTGTAGAATCAAATGATTTTAAAATGGAGTGCTTTTGAGGCTTTTCTAGTTTTGCTAAAGGGGTCACTCCCGGTGAAGGGATCGTCGGCCCTTTCCTCATCGAATAAGGTGCAGGATATATCATATATACCGCTGTGCAAAGCAAAAACTATAGAAGCAATCAAAAGACAAACCGAGGGGTGTAGTATCTGCCAGTTATTGCTAAAGGGGTCACTCCCGTTGAAGGGATCTCGGGTCTTTCCTTATCGAATAAGGTGCAGGATGTTCTACAAGGAACACCGCGATGCAAAGCAAGAACTGTAGCTACCTGTTTTTCAAAATTCGATTCCACAACATCTTTTAGGTTTCTTTTCTTCATTAATCATATTAATGAAGTCTCATCATTTAAGTCACCTAAACATCACAGATAAATACGACGTACACTTATGCCATCCGCATTCGCCTCGATGTCCCGTCTGCACCGTTAGGTTAGGTAACTAACGGCAGAGCGAGGCAGGGCTAGCGCGGGTATAAAATATAAGCAACGTCTATATAATATATCATATATACTATATATAATATCTATCTGAACATATCACATGATCACATCACAGATAACGCAGCAGAAAATATCATATGAAATATTGGATATACTAGGACGTCCGTGTTTTCAATACGAGCCAGTATAAAACACGGATTCCACGGTCACGATGAATAGCCAAACCCACACCCCTAGACCCCTACGAGAGCGGCAAGCAACCCTACCAATTCTAGAGTTAGGAGACCCGGACTCGACTCCTCGAGTTGGTCTCCTACTGGACTCCACAACCCGGTTACTTGTGCCCTTCTCCTTGGGTCTATCCTAGTGCGGAAAAGTAAATAATATGCAATGGTGACATCTTCCGCAACCTGGAAGTGCCCCAATAAAAGAATATTACATACAAGTTTTTACATGAATGAAAATGAAAAGCACTCATCTCACATAAAAAAACCCCGGCTATTCAAACACGACGATCCAATATAACATATCCAGCAACACATAACATCACATGTCATCAACATAAGTAAACATGCGTATCCCAATTGTCGTTGACATATAGCAACGAAACCGGCGATATCACATATTACACTTACGGTCACAGAAAAGAAAGTGTAAAACTACAACAGTTGGAATCCGCAACCTCCTTAGACATCGCATGCCTAAACAAATGAATTCCTTAGACATCGCACGCCTAACGATTATAAACCCCGCATTTTAGTCTCTTTATCGAAAACTCTTTTCAATATATCAAGTCGGCAATTCAACAAGATTCCCGACATACTGATCGAATGCTCGTCGCAAACTTTAGTAGACGGCCGCACCCCCGGATGCCGTCGCGAAGTGCACTAAGGCGGAACACCGCTGCCGCGAGCACCCGAACGAATGCTTTCGGCGACGGGGTTCTCCTACAGTCACTTGGTCGGGGCTAAGGGGTGTAGCTGTCTATTAAGTTTATCCGTCGAGTATCCGCGTACGCTACGTGATTGCGACGGACTTTTGATCATATCAAAATTCCGCGGTAACCGATCAAGTGAGACTAAAGTGCTATGTCTATAACATTCAAATGTTGTTGATTCCAATTATTGTATCACATTCCAGATAAATAGAAAATGTTAAACTTTCCGATCGAACAATCAAACACCCAAGTTTTCCCGAAAAGCTCAACACATGAAATAAGTTTAAAAACATCCACTTCATGCCACAGTACCAACGGTCCAGCCGTAGAAGGGTCAAGCCAACGCCTCACATGTGGCACGCCGTACTGCCCCAAACCCTAAGGTTCAAAGGGCAGTTCAAGACGGTCACATAATCGAGTTAAGGTTTGTTGTCTTCTAGAGGGTCCATCGCGTTACTTGCACTACTTAGACGTTCTTAAACTAAGGGAAAAAATCCAACACATGGAAATTTTCCGGCAGGGGAAAAAATAGGTATTTATATCCGGTCGAACTTTTTAACAGTTTCTAAAATATCCGGAATAACATAAATTAAGTTAAATTATCCGATCAAATTAACGAGTCCCCAATAAAACCCTAAAAAACTCAACACTTGAGTGGAATTAAAATATTCCCAGAAAAAAATGACAATAAAGGACATAAGAATAAATAAGTGAAGTTTGAGGGACTAATTCATAATTTTGGCCGCGGAACCGCCGCCAAACCCTTGTTTTGGCCGCGGTTCCGCAGTCAAATTTTTGAGTTAGAGGTCCGTACTTCACAGTAATTCTTATATTTTCCTGCTTAATTTTCTAAGCATTTTTAATTCAAAAAAATCCATATTTTGAAAAAATGTACAGAGAAGGGTTTTGATCGGGGTTTCGGGGTTCGTTTGGATCTCTAACTTCGTCTACACTTCGCCTAAAGCTTTAGCTAGGCTCTGATACCACTGTAGGGTTACTAGGCACACTCAAGAGGTTCCACAAGGTATCTACCATGCCAAATTCAAAATTTTCCATGTGCCGAGAAACCCTATGCAAGATCGTTAACTAGAGTTTAGGCGAAAACAAATGCAAGCAAACTACTTTGCTACTAAGTGAACGGAAATTACAACCTTTGTAGATCCGGTCCTCCACATCCAAAGCTCCGTGACGATGTCCCTTCGCTGCGATCATGGGGATCCCGGACTCTAGCGATGGTTTCGTCGGAGAAAAGAGCGGGCTAGGTCGTTGACTTCGATGCCGAAGATGATCTACGTCGAGGCAACTCTAACTCAAGCTCCATCTTCATATGGTCATGAAACTTGTGAAGATAACACACTCTACTATTTGGCAAGTGGTAGAGGATGAAGAAATAGGAAGTGGGTTCACTTTGGATTTGGATTTCTCACTTGATTTCATCACTTGAATTTTTTCAAGAAAAGTTTCTTCACTTGAAGAAGATGAAAAAGAAGAAGGAAAAAAATGAATCCATTTTCAAAATAATAATTCAAGTGAATACTTATCATAATGCAACCATGGGTAAGTAAACTCACGTAGAGATTAAACTAGGGTTTAGGTGCAATGGTTAGGTTAAAGGAAAAAACAAAATGGTAGACTTTTGCATGAAGCATCATGAAGCTTCTTGCATAAAACAAAGAAAGCCACTACCATTTTATTTTTGCCATAAACGAATAAAGAAAATAAATAAGTAAATCAAACCCTAACCATTAACCTAATCATAGTTTAAAGCATATACACACCCAAGTTTGCATGTATCATCAAACATGATACATACAAGTGCACAAAAATATATCATATATACAATGTGCACAATCTAGTGAGAAAATAATCTTAAGTGAACCAATACTATTTAATGTAAAGTAATATATCAAATATATAATTATATATTAAATCATTAAATCAACACTTGATTTAATGATCTGGTCATACTGCATATAACCGACTAATATCAAGTGTATCAATGTATCGAATCAACACTTGATTCAGTAACCCGGCTATATCTCATATAACCGTCCAATGATACAAATCGCGAGAATAGAATACAGTATCACATACTGGTATTATTCTCGGTCCCGCACATATCTCATATGCGCTCCTATTTCGTTTCGCTTGAGCCAGGAAACCTCTGTGTAGGACTCTAAAGACTCGTCAATACGCCGGCAGTAGGTGATGATCATATCAAACACCCACAAGCCGCAAGCGGTCTGCTAAACGTAACGGCCACCCGGGTATTGAGCGATCAAAAGATCAACGAGCCAGCCCGCTCACACTCTTGCGAATCCAACCAGCAACACTTACCGTACAGTCCGGTCTGTTCGTCTGATATGTCGCATATCTCGCCTAGGGGTGGTAAACGTCAGACCCCGGTAGCTTGATAAGTCGTGTCGATCTAAGGTCTATAACAGTTCGAGAAACTACTGGTAACACTTACCAGTAAATCTCAGCAACCCTGGCCAGGGATTTCCAGTTATAGCCAATCGAACACAGCGCAACATCAACTCCCTATACCGGGAGAGACGAATCCCCTCCTGTCGCTCATTGCCTCTATGTGATTCGGGACTGTACCCAAAAACCACCGTTTTGCATGCCCTCTTGGACGTGGTAAGGTGGAAATCAAAGCACAGTGGGAATCACACAAGACTCTATGACGATCTCGGGTCTACAGACTAACATGTACCAGTGTCACCAGAGAACTGCCATCTGACGTAAGGTATAATACCATCTGGGAGTTCTCGGCGAGTCCGTCCAGTGTACCCAGTCTCCACTGAGCACCCGTATATCATCTCTGATGTCAAACACCAATGGATATGGGATCATCCATCGCCCATTTGTATGGGTCGAGAAGGTAAACGCTAGTCTACTCTGGTATATCGATGCCCCGTCTCGATACACCCACGACTAGGGACCTTGAAGGATGTACTTATGGACTACCATGTCCCCACTAGTATGATCCGCATCATACTCCAGGTAGTCAAGTACACATCCTAAGGGCTTTACCAACATGTAACAGAGAGACAATCATTGTACACGTTAAGATAAAGAGCAACCAGATAGCATACTATCATGTCGAGCAAGAAAGTCCTCCCTATATATGTCCCAGCATCCACTACAATATACATCCTATGTACAGTAATGGACTCTAAAGCATACATATAACTAACAATACCGAACTTATACTAGTTGGTTTGCTTCTTTCCCTTCCTTTTAGCTTTAGTATCAGGATTGGAAAAAGACTATCCAACAAGCATAACTGGTGTATTCTCCTTATTTAAGGAGCTCTCAAACTTGAGATAAGGTGGAGATGAGAGACAATTGAATTGTATCATATCCAATTCACTTTCTCCAGAACATGTAGCCATTCTCGACTGAAACAATTTCTTCGAGTTCGTATCTAACTATACGATGGTCTTCCAAGCAATATGGATCTCTGTATCGGATACAGAGTGTTCTGGAGGAAGCAAAAGGGGAAGTAGGAGGGGTAAGGATATGCGACTATGTTGTGAAAATAAGGCAATCATGACATACCAAAACCGTTGATTGTAAAAAGGTTCGGTTAACTAGGTTTATGATTTTTTTAGTTTAAGCTCAGTCTTAGGTCGCTTCCAGAGAGAGAGAGAGAGTGGAGAAACACTCGTCGTACACTCTAACCTAAATTAGATTGGTATATTTATCTAATCAGGATGGCTCTCACCGTTCCGTCAAATCCTCCTTCAAACCCTAAAATAAGAATTAGCCGGGATCATATCCCGAGAGTAACTATTACTCACAGTGAGAATCAGGATCCGACCTATCATGGCATGGTAAGCTTGACGAATACCAACAAGTCACCCACTCCATAGAAGGTATGCAATCTTATTGCAAGTTTCAACACTTGAAATACCCGATATCGGTTTTTACCCCTAACGACCTATGACCTTGACGAATGCCAATAAGCCTTAGGCCGCTAGTCAAGTTCTACCCGTCATTTCTTGATCAACTCGAATCCACCCTCACAAGCTCTTGACGCTTACCAACAAAACCGTGCGACTGTTCCGGCTAATCACATTACATGCTAACAGGAAGACATCACTTAGCTACCGTACACTACGCCTTAACGCTTGCCAACAAACACAACACGAATACTAAGTACTCTACTTCCTGAAATGACAGAAGACTACGACTGGTTATGAATAAAACTTTTAACATAATGAACTTGATTTCATCGTAGGAACCGAGTGGTTTTGCATATTTATAATTACGTAGACTATTGCTTAAGTGTGGATTTCCCATGAAGGGATCGGGGCTCTTACCTCCTGTAATGAGGTGTAGGATATTCCAAACTGAATACCACTGTGCAAAGCAATAGGATACGGCTATTCAATTTGCAAACTTATAGTAACACAAACTTGTGCTAAAGAGGTCACTCCCTGTGAAAGGATCTAGGCTCTTTCCTCGTCGAATGAGGTGCAGAATATTCCTAACCGAATACCTCTGTGCAAAGAAAAAGATTCGACTATAACACCATAATATCTGATATTTAGTTTCTACAACTTGTTTTAGATTTATTATCGTTGCATTAATCCGAATCAATGCAGTCCCATCATTTAGATAATCATATTACCTAGCATCTCTTCACATAATCATATAAAAGTATGAAAAGAAAATAGAATGCACATATACGCTATCCATATGTTGGATATTGATCAGTCAAATTTATTGCATTTTTGTATGGACATTTTCCTTATTATTATTAACTACTAAAATGTGTTATTTGTAAATAAAGAACATCCATAGGTTTATTTGTAAAAATATTATTGTCATATGTTTCTTAATTTATAATTAATATAATTAGGGAATATACGCATATCATATTTAAATAAAATATTCATGAGATTATTTATTATTAAAATATGCATATCATATTAAATATTTTTAACCAATATTCTTAAGATATCATATCATTTAATTGGTTGAAATAATATCTCAAATAAAACAAATGCTACTAAAAATTTGATTTGAGATATTGTGCAGGTATTATAATAGATCATCACAGGTCTGAACTATAAATAGGAGATTTACAGCAATTCAATTCACCAAGCCAAATCTGCCGAATATTAGGAGCAAACTGAAGAATCTCGAATATTTTCAGAATATGAATCTCCAAATATTGAGAGAAAAAGGCACGAAAAATTTAGAAGCTCCAACCCACCAAGAGGCGGTGGATCCGCGGTCAAAGGGCATCATGGGCGACGATTGCGCACTCTATTGGTGGCCGTAGGATGTGAAAACTCAGGGTCTTGATCGTAATTTCATACACTTCAATATAATGTTTAGGGTTTCACATTCCAGAGCCTATAAAAAGGACCGAGAGCTATCTATAAAAAATCGAAGAAAATCCATCGAACAATCTATCGACCGATCTACCAATCAAGCAATCTAGAGAAAACTAGGGTTTTGTAATTTGGTTTTTCAGCGAGCAACTTTTGTAACGCAATAGTTATTCAATAAAAGGTAGTTCTTTCTTTTAATTTTTGTCGTACTTACTTTCCGCAATTACTTTATGCATTTACTTTCCACAATTTTAATTCTGTTATTTCATATGGGTTCCGTGTTTATCTTCAACCTTTCTTTTATTTCATTTATCCTAATGAGCAAGTAAATTTTTGCTTGTTAGGGTTTGAAGTATGGGGTAGTATAATGGATGAACAAAATCATTAAGTTCTTTTTAAGTTTTAATTTTATAAACTATAGCAAACTAAGTCTTAACCCTCTTATCGGGCGTGCTATCCATTCATGATAGTTACAACCACGCTTTGAGATTCATTAATACTTACTTTGTTGAAGGCTTGAGATAAATAGGGATTAATGGAAGGACAAAGGTTAGTAGAGAGAAACCCTAATTCCCTCTAAGAACCCTAATCCACATTCATCGCTATTTCTCTAGTAATAAATAATTAAAAGATAAAAAGAATTATTTTTAAAACTCTATCCATTAACTACTAAATCCTATAAACTCTACAAGCCCTTCTATTATAAACTTTTCAAATTTTCTTAGTACTAAACGATTCTTCTATTAACTCATATAAAATAAGAAAAGCAGTTCATCGTTTCCCTGTGGACGACCCGTACTCACTAGTGGCCAGCTATTGCGACACCATTATTGATTGCGGTATTTAGAACACACAAAGACACAATTTTTGAATCAATCAAATGGCGTTGTTACCGGGGAAATGATAGTATTATTTTTCTTGTTATTCGGGTTGATTTCTAATATAAAACCAGAGAACATAAAATATAAAAATATAAAAAAGGCATTTTGTATTTTTCACGATTTTTGTGCGAGTATTGCGAGAAATCTGGAGCACTGGGAGTGAACCAACAAAGATTCAGAGATTGTCAAATAGGAGCAGAGAAGTATTAGAGTGTGGTGCCAAAATTTGAAAGGGAGATCTCATCAACTGGTGGCGGAACCGTGGCCAGAACGAGCTTTTGGCGGCGGAAGCGCGGCCTCCTTGGGCAGTTAATCCACTAAAATTTTCTTGTATTATCCTATCGTATTCCTCTCTCTTATAAAACTCCAATAACTATTTTTACTTGCAGAATTCTTTACAAACAGCGCCGCTAAAAAAATCTTTTTGCGTGTTTTAGATTTTGGTTTGTTTTGCATATTTAAAATGGACATTAAGGAGCAAGAAACCCAAATTCAGATTAGGTGAGGATTTCATCACCATTCCTAGGCCCCACAAATCACAAACGAGCATACTATTACCCTACGTTAATAAAAAAATATCTAGACCAAGGCTCTAAGGACAGTCGCGCTCAATTAGGATAAAAGAGGGTCGTGAGTAATGTATTGCATATCTGTATTTTTCTTGTGGTGTCTAAGGCAAATGTGACTAAGAAAAGCGGTTTACTTAATTAGGTCCGTTATTTCGGTGATTCATATAACGAATACCTCCCACTTACCTAGATGCAAGATTGATAAGGATGTGATAAATGATTTATCCTATGTCCTGTCCTTTGGAAGTCTAGAAGCGGTCTAGTGATTTGACCTAAGTGACGCTAGTTCTAGGGATTGTTTGTGTACATTTGTGATTAATTGAGTCGAGTCCCTCTCTCAAAGCAAAACGATTTCAAAAATAAAAAAATATCATCATCCTCTTTTCTTTTCATTATCTTATGATAGGTAACCAAAACCGACCAACTCTTAACGAGTTTTGCAATTCACAACCAGATATTTCTTTATATCGTTATTGTTTTGGTAGAAATTCCGACCCTACCATTTCTTTAAGGAATAGGATAGAACGCTCTAGAAATAACAGTTGGACACTTCACTCAAATTTCTATCAACCGTGTAAAAATTCAACACCTTCTTATGTTGATTATCCTTTTAAGGCTAGTGAGGAAACTTTTAAACCTATGTCCATTGTTGAGCATACTGCGAAGTCCCATAACCAAAGTTTCATACCTTTCACTGCTCCAAAACCGTTAGGACAACAATTACAATCATTTCCATATGAAAATGTTGATATTCATTTTGAAGCGAATATGGCAACTTCTAAACCCATGACCATTGCTGAGTAAATTGCAATAGCCATTCGCCAACAATTCAACCAATCTCAATTTTCTTCATATCACAATGTTGTTCCTAATCCTTTTTATGAAACTCGGATACACCCTTCTAACTCTTATCAACATTACCAAACTTTCACACGCTCTCATGTTGTTACTTCTTTTGAGCCTAATGTGGCAATTCATAAACCCATTTTTATTGTGGAACATATTGAACTCGTCCGTAGCCAACAATTAAACCCATTCCAACCATACTCAACTTTTGCACCTTATCTAGACAGTGCTTCTGAACATCAATTAGAAAGTTCCATGGTTCAAAGAGAATCCTTCATTGAAACTTTTTCACAAACCATGTCTAGTCTTGATGTAGAGTTGGAATTGAGTAGTAAGAAAGAAACTGGGATCCATCAAACTCAAACTAGTACTAATTATTTTGATCTCGACACCTTCCATCCTGAACCCCAACCGAATGTATTTGATAATCAACTGCTTAATAATCTAGTTGATGAGGTTCCCGAGAATAACATGTTTGACTTTTCCAATCATGAGTGCGAAAGAGTGCCTTATACCATTCCAAATCAAATCGATTCATATCCGACTACACTTGACATTTCAAATCTTCAAATTCCATCAAGTGAACCAAGTGATCTATCGAATGAGAATAATGTAATTGATGAATTTTTAAAGAAGTATTCGTTTGATTTGACTGAAAGTGTTAGTGAGAACGGTGATGAGAATATCTTTGAAGATGAACTCGCTATGTTGGATGAGTTGGATTCCCCGACCCATCATGTCCCTTCTATTGAATATGAACATATTCCTGTACATTTAACCGATCATATTCTAACTACCAACTTATTCGATATGCAAAACGATATTCAGCCTTCATCTCCTATATCTGGATCAACAATGCTTGACACCCAAGTTCGTTTACCTATTTCATTACACACTTTCTTTAGTTCTTCTTCTCATCTTCTTTCATTTCCACTGAGTTTTGATAAACCACACTCCGATATTTTGAGTTCTATGATTCTTGAAAAACCACTTGATTTAGACTCTTTTAAGGATAAGGGAGACGATCTTTTCGAATTTCCTACCTCTATAATTTCTGACGAATCAAGTGTTTTAAATGCTAGTGCGCAAAAGATTGACCTTGAAACTTTCAACTTTCCTAGTGAATCTGCCCATTCCACTTATTCTTTTCTTTCCGATGACATCATCATTCTGAATATCGATGAAAGTTTCGCAAGTATTTTCACCGAAGAACTCGCGTTCCTTGATGACTTGGATGTTGTGATGAATCAACCTCCACCGGAAATTCGTGCGCCTCCCTTTGAGGCCGAAGAAGTTGAACCGCCATCCCTTCTTCTTATCACATACGAGAATGTGACTATTCCATCCATTCCGTATCTTTCACATTTTCGTTTTTATTCACCATCACTTTTTCGTCTCCACCAATCGAGACGTAAAATCTTTCGAAAACACTTCTTATCTTATCCCCACTTCATTTCTTCTAGATACTCTTATTTCTGTTTTTCTACTTGAGATATGATACAACCTCCATTTTTATACAGTCTTGAGTCTTCATCACGTCTATCCGTTACACGATCTTTCACCAACCATGGTGTTACCTAGATAAAATATTTGGTTGGTGTTAATTTTTGGTCTTTTTAAAGTTTTGTATAGACCGATAATATTTACCCCTTATTATGTTGAATTTTAATGCTTAGTAATGAAAACACTGTTATACTCAAGTTTGGGGGAAAGAAGAAAAATATTTTTTAATGGCTCTTGAAAGAAAGGAAATTTTTGCACGATTGTGAGCCAAGAACAAGTTTAGGGGAGAATTTCAATGTCATTCACTCTTGACCCTTTCTTTATACCATCTTATTGAACCGTTCCTCCTAATCTTCAGGTTTTGAGCTTACACGACAATATCAGTGAGGACACTACTGTAAACAAGTTTGGGGGGATGGTTTGTATAGATAGTTTGTATATATTTGTTCATATCAGATTTTTGCATTTTTATACTGCCCATTCTTAATCACATTGCATATAGGTAGGTACTCTTGATCCGTGTTTGCTAAATAATTGCAGGTTACAGTTTCTCAGCTTTAAACAGAGAAATTCATGAAAAAGCGCAATAAATTCAGGACTTCTGCCAACCACAGATAAATACGGGTCTCCGCTCACTATGTGTATGATGCCACATACCAGTTCAAGGGACAAAATAGCAAATCATTGGTCATTTCATGCACAAAGCACAAGGGTAGCACAAGATCCAAGATTTCAACGCGGAGCTCAAGAAAATCAAGGCAAAAAGTCCACATCATTTCACCTTTTTGGACTGCTGGAAATCTGGAAGAAAAATGATGAGATCCTGAGAAACCAAGTTTACCAAACAGAAGAGAACAGCAATATGGAAAACCCCAGAAAAGATGAACCCCCAATTCTACCAAATGGCAGCGGAACCGCGGCCAACATGGAACTTAGGCCACGGATCCGCGGCCTAGTCAACTCTGTGTTAAATCATTTTTTAAGGGTAGTTTTGTAATTGTATTTGGGCTCAAATTGTATCCCTAGGGTTTCATTTGTCTGCCTATAAATAGCCCAGTGCAAAGCCAATTGAAGGGTGCTTTTCTTTGTATTAGATTTTTAGGATAAGTGTTTGGAGTTCTTCTTCCTCTTCATCTTTCTCCATTAACATTGTAGTGAGCTTCATGAGTGATGATGAATAAAAGAAGAGTTCTTTTTTTTAACATACTTGTCTTGTAATTGTGTTCTATTATCTTCCTTGTAATTTTCTTTGTTAACTTAGTTGTTGTTATTTGTATGTTTGTTTGCTTTCTTCTTCTCTTTTTCTTTATCCTTACAACCATGATGCTTAAGTATGATCCTTGCAAAAGTGAGATCTCAAATAGCTAGTTGTGATTTTCTTAACTCATTTCTTTCTATCCTCCTTTTTTGTTTTATTTTCTTTTTCTTTTGTAATGGGTGAGTAGTTTCTCACTTGTTAGGGTAAGATAAGAAAAGTTTGAGAGAAAGAAATCTCTTTCACTCTTTTCTTGCCCAACATCTTGATTCGGACTCCCGTTAATTGAACCACAATCCGCTCCCTATGGCACCATATCCTACATGATAGCGGTGATTCCCTAGTGAGTCCGGTTGTGGTTGAATTAACCGGAGGTTTAGGCTAAGAGCCAAGAACGGACGGATAAGGACCAAAAGGAAGGAACTAAGTGTTGAAAAGCCTAGCTTATACTCGCAAGTTTCCTTCCTAGTCGTGCTAATCCCCGTTGTTGACGATTACCGTAACACCGATATTAAGAGTGGCAACGAAAGAAGTGACCGACTCCTAACTCAAACTAACCTAATCCTAACCCTAACAAGCTCTCTTTATACATATTTTAGCACATGGTGAAACAAAACAAACTTGGACAAATTGGACTTAACTCGTTAAAATACTAAGAAAAAGATTCCCATCTCCCTGCGGATGACTCGTACTTAACCGGCTAGCTACCAAGAAAAACCATCTTGGTTGCGGTAATTAAAACTAATCACGCAAAATCTCTAACAATCAAATGGCGTCGTTGCCGGGGAGACGGTAGTTTATTTCTTTGTGTAATTTCGAGTTAATTTGTGAATATACATATAACCAAAAACAAAAAAAATATTGTAAAAATCATCTTGTTATTTTTGATTCGTTTTTATGCAAGTATACAGGATAGGAAGAAGGTCAAGTTCAGTGCCCAAGTCGTGGGGAGTTAGACCCATATCTCGCGGCTACACCGCGGCAGATCAAGACAGAACCACGGTCTACTGTAAAATTCTGGAGCAAATTCAGAGACCAAATCAATATTCGGGGGCTCTAACTAAGAAGAGGAGACTTCACTTAGAACATAGAAGAAATTTGAAGCTCAAAATCGACTGTCATGCCACGAAACCGTGGCGGAATTGCATGTTTGACCGCGGAACCGCGGTCCAACTGTGACATCAGCATACCAATTTCTCTATGAGTATTCCTATCCTCTTCTACCCTCCTCTGAACTCCACTGAACTATTCTTCCTGCAGTATTCTTTGCACAAACTCTCTTCCCCTGTCCAATAAAACTGTTTTTGTGCAGGATTCTTTGCGTCGCCGCCAAATAAATTTTTTGCAAGTGTTTTAGATTTTTGTTTGTTACTGTTTTTGCATAAATAATAAGGACTTTAAGGACCTATAACACCAATTCAGATTGGGTGGGATTTCATCACCATTCCTAAAACCCAAAAAATCACTAAAAGCATACGCATTACCCTTGAGCTTAATAAAAAATATCTAGACTCAGCCAACTATGGACTGTCGTACTCAATAGGACAGAGGAAGGTTGTGGGCATTCGATCGTTTATTTAAACTTGATTTTGTGGTGCATAGGCTAGACAAGTGAGAAAGGTAATTTTAAAAGGCCCGTCTCATGGTGATTCGTGAGCGGAACCCTCCTTTCCTCTCTTGTGCTTACCTGACCACAATTGGCAGTGAAGAGACGACTTGAGGGTTATCTCACAACTTGTCACTTTGGAACAGTTAGGAGCAGTCTAGTGGACTTTGAAGACAATAGCTCTAGGAATAATTGTGCATGTTTTGACTGTGATTGTGTGAAGTTGTGCTATAAGTCCGTACATATTTTTGCAAAACTCTTTCTAAAAAAAACAAAACAAAAACTTTTATAAAAACTTGCCCTTTAACGCCAGAATCCCATTTCACCCACCTTTCATCCGCATTTCTCTATTGACGTTTTCTTACCTTCACTTTCTATGCTTTGAATATACTAAACTCGTTTAGTGTATGTCCAGTTGGACTCGAGACATTAGTGCTCGCCTAGTCCGCGTTACGTTAGTCGCTACCGACTACGCGGTCGACTCCGACGTCGAAACTCCCTCCACACCTCTTTCACCCTTACCTTTGACGGTCAACTTCAACGTTGATCGGGATTCTGTTCATACATCCTCACCCTCACCTTCACCATCACCTTCACCAAATTCTTCTTCTGAGATGTCAAGATTTCCTCCTAACATCCCTTTACCTCTCCCGGGACTGATTCCACCTCATTTGGGTGCGAATAACCCGCAACCACCTCCTGTTGTAGCGCCACAGCGAATCGCGCTCCAGGATCGTTTCTACCCTACCCGCTCCACACTTCCAACCTGTCTTTCACTTCCGCCGACCAATGGGGATAATTTCAAAATTAAGCCCCACATCCTCAACATGTTGCCCAAATTTCACGGGCTGGAATCCGAAGATGCCTACATCTTCGTCAACAAGTTCCAGAATGTCTGTGCAATGATGAAGACAACCCAACTGTCCGACGATACTATACGGCTATGAGTCATTCCTTTCACTCTGTGTGACTTTGCTGAGAAGTGGCTGTATAGCACCGCATCATATTCTATAACCAGTTGGGATGAGTTTGTAAAAGCGTTTCTTAAAAAATTCTACCTAAATCACAAGACCGTGAGGATCCAAAATGAAATTAACCAATTTTCCCAGCTTCCTACCGAACCCTTTTGGAAGTGCTTTGACTGATACAAAGACCTTCTTGTTCAGTGCCCTCATCACGGTATTGAGATATGGCAACTTTGCCAGACCTTATATGAGGGCCTGAATCCAGCAACTAAGGAGTTGCTGGAGACCATTTGTCAAGGCCATTTCCTATCCAAATCTGATGAGGAAACTTGGCAATTCTTCGACGATCTTGCGGAACAGACGCTTCAGTGGGAGAGCACACGACCGAACAATTCTTCTTCTTCTACTTCTTCCGGTCTCTCTAGGGCAGGTGTTCATTAACTCGATATCTCAATTGCAATAAAGGCCGAGATGGTAGCAATCACATGAAAAATGGAAGAATTTGAGAGCAAATTCTCATCTCCTTCTCCTGCGCCTGCTCTTCCCTCACGTACCATCTGCGCTTGTTGTTCTGATCTATCCCATTTGACCGAAGAGTTTCCTTATAACCCACCTTCTTAAAGACAGGATCAGGTCAATGATGCATTCACCAAAGACCAAAAAATGATCCATACTCTTCCACTTACAATCCCGGTTGGAGGAACCATCCCAATTTCTCTTGGAATCAGAACCAGCATCAATTCCAAGGCCACAACAACTTCCGGAGGCCTTCTCTTCCTCAACAACAAGCTCAGCAACAAACTCAACATCAATATCAGCAGCCCTTCCAACCCCAACCTTTTCAAAATCTGACGAACAACTTTGCACCCAACAATTCTTTTCCTCAAAACAAATTTGTTCCGTCAAACAACGATAAGGTTTCATCGCTAGAACAGAGTCTGGAGGCATTTGTAAAGCAATCGACTCAATCCACCGCCAACATCCAGTCTTCCATTCAGTCTCTGGTGCAACACACCGCTGCTCTCTGGCAAAGCATAAAGACCATCGAAGCCCAGATTGCATAAATGAATGCAGCTTTAAGCGAGCGAGAGAAAGGGAAGCTTCCATCTCAACCACTCCCAAATCCTGGTCACCCGCATAATGTACACGTTTCTCTTGAACAACCAAACCATAATGTGAGCGTCGTGACTACGTTGAGATCTGGAAGGATTCTGCACAACAACACTGGCACGCACATAGATGACGACACCCCGGCTTCTTCTTCTTCTTCGTCTTCTGAGCCTGTTCTCCATTCTTCAAAAGGCTCTCCTTCTTCTTCCGCTGCTCCGAACGGGCCCACATCTCACTCCACTAAAACTCCAATTCTGGGATCCGTTCCAACTTCACAATCTCCCCCGCAAGTATTGGACTCAACCAATTTCAAAAATGTTCCATTTCCAAACCGGTTGAGATCCAATAAACAAAATCCACAAATGAAGATTCTGGAGTTGTTTAAACAGGTTAACATTAACATTCCCCTCTTAGATGCAGTCCAACAAAACCCTTCTTACGCAAAAATCTTGAAGGACTTGTGCACTAAGAAGAGAAAATCTCAGGTAACCAAGAAAGTTTTCTTAGCTAGTGCCGTGAGTGGTGCTCTTACCCAAGCATTACCTTAAAAACGGAAGGACCCTAGCTGTCCTACGATTTCAATAACCATTGGGGATAAGAACATCAACCGCGCACTTTTGGATCTTGGTGCCAGTGTTAACCTACTTCCGTATTCTGTGTATGAGCAACTAGGTGTAGGAGAGCTGAAACCCACACACTGTACTCTCCAAATGGCCGACCGATCTATCACCCATCCTAGGGGTGAGCTAGAGGATGTGTTAATAAAAGTAGGGAAATTCATATTCCCCATTGACTTCATTGTTTTAGACACACAACCTGTAACTAACCCCCGGAATTAAATTCCGGTGATTTTCGGTCGTCCATTCCTTGCAATCTCAAATGCTGTGATCAATTGTCGAAATAGTTCGATGAACCTATCTTTTGGAAATATGACAAGTGAACTCAACATTTTTAGGTTAGGGAGTCAGCCATCCGAACCTAATACTCATATACTCGATGTTTGTTCGATCGAGGAGATCGCCCCTGAGGACTGTAAGTTCGAGAAATTCTTATTCGATCACAGTAATCTTGACGCCACTAGTGCGTTCCTCCTTGAACCTGCTGCTGCTTCTGCTCCCGACAATGATTATGAGTGTTTCACTTTTTCGAACGATTTTTGCCTGTCACCACCCAAGTTTGAATCTTTTGAATTTTCAGATGCGTTAGCTGAACCATCCAACTCGGTCGTATACACTCGTTTTGAGCCTCTGCTGGAATCTTTTGAGTTCGAGAAATTTTCGCCAATCTTGCCTTCAATCGTTTCACCTCCAACGCTCGAACTAAAGTCGTTGTCGTCTCACCTCAAGTATGCTTACTTAGGTAAGAACGAGACCCTCCATGTCATCTCGGTTTCTCTAGCTCTAGAACAGGAGAAAGCCCTTTTCACAGTCTTGCAAAGCAATCGGCAAGATTTTGGCTGGAAAATGGCGGACATCAAGGGGATTAGTCCCCTGATCATTGAACATCACATTCATATGATGGATGATGCCAAACCAGCCAGGGATCCACAGAGGCGACTCAATCCAGTCATGAAGGAGGCTGTGAAAAAAGAGATCGTCAAATGTCTTGATAGTGGTATCATTTTCCCTATCTCTGATAACCAGTGGGTCAGTCTTATACATGTTGTCCCTAAAAAGTCGGGCATAACGGTCATCACCAATGAGACAAAAGAGTTAATCCCTACTCGCACCTAAACTGGGTGGCGAGTATGCATTGATTATAGAAAACTCAACACCGCAACGCGGAAGGACCACTTTCCGCTACCATTCATCGACCAAATGCTCGAACGATTGGCTGGACATGAGTACTACTGCTTTTTGGACGGCTACTCTGGCTACAACCAGATTCCCATCGCCGAGAAAGACCAGGACAAAACCACGTTCACCTGTCCTTTCGGCACGTTTGCATATCACTGCATGCCTTTTGGGTTATGCAATGCTCCCGCTACCTTCCAGCGGTGTATGATGGAAATTTTCTCGGACATGGTGGAGATATTCATGGATGATTTCTTTATTTTTGGCGATTCCTTTGACGAGTGTTTACAACATCTCGACGTTGTCCTTACCCGATGTAAGGATAAAAACCTCACTTTAAACTGGGAGAAGTGCCACTTCATGATGCGCGAAGGTATTGTCTTAGGACATATCATTTTGCAAAATGGTATTGAGGTTGACAAAGCGAAGATTGAGGTCATTTCCAATCTCCCTCCTCCCAGACACGTCAGAGACATCTGAACTTTCCTTGGCCATGCCGGGTTTTATAGACGGTTCGTCAAGGACTTTAGCAAGATTGCTAGACCCTTGACTCTTCTGCTGGCCAAGGATACCACATTCGACTTCAACTCGAGCTGTGAAACTGCGTTCAAATCGCTGAAAATCTCACTCACCTCTGCTCTCGTTCTTTATTCTCCTGACTGGACGTATCCCTTTGAGATTATGTGCGATGCATCCGACATTGCTATCGGTGTGGTCCTAAGACAACACATCGATAAGATGCCGCACGTAATCTACTATGCTAGCCGGACCCTGAGTGATGCCCAACTGAATTACACGAAAACCGAGAAGGAATTCTTGGCTGTTGTGTTTGCATTAGAAAAATTCAAGCCTTACTTGATCGGCTCTCCAGTCATTATCTACACACACCATTCAGCTCTACGACATCTTTTCGCGAAGAAGGACGCAAAATCTAAGTTTATACGTTGGATTCTCTTATTTCAAGAGTTTGACCTTGTCATTAAGGACAAAAGAGGATGTAAAAACTTATTGGCCGGCCATCTTTCACGACTTCCTTCTTCGCCGATGCTTCCACTTCTCATCAACGACATTTTTCCGGGTGAACAACTCTTGACAGTATCGTGTGAACCCTGGTTCGCAGATATTGTGAACTATTTGGCAACAGGATTACTACCAAACGAATGATCAAGTCAGAACAGACTTCGATTCTTATCCCAAGTAAAACACTTTTACTGGGACGAACCCTATCTGTTCAAGTACTGTCCCGACCAGATTATTCGTCGGTGTGTTCCTAATAATGAGTTCAAGAGTGTGTTGTCATTTTGCCACGATCAAGCATGTGGCGGGCATTTTGGCCCAAGAAAGATAGCCCAAAAAATCTTGCAGTGTGGCTTCTACTGACCACAACTCTTCAAAGATGCTCATGATTACTGCAAGACTTGCTCCCGGTGCCAACACTTGGGCCGGATATCCAGGAGAAACGAGATGCTGCTCCAACCAATCTTGGTTGTCAAGATTTTCGATATTTGGGGAATTGATTTCATAGGGCCGTTTCCCAGCTCTTTTGGGAACCTGTATATTCTTCTAGCCGTTGATTATGTCTCTAAATGGGTCGAGGCTGTGCCAAGCTGGGCGAACGACAATAGGGTTGTCATTCGATTCCTTAAAGAAAACATCTTTTCCCGGTTCGGGCACCCCCGCGCGATCATTAGCGACAATGGAACGCATTTCTGTAATAGGACTTTCGAGGCCTTAATTCGGAAATACTCTATTAATCATAAGCTCTCCATGCCCTACCTCCCCCAAACATGTGGGCAAGCCGAAGTTTCAAATCGGCAAATCAAGCAGATATTGGAGACAACGGTTTCCAAGAACCGTACGGATTGGTCTTTGAAACTCACTGATGCCCTTTGGGCATTTCGAACTGCTTATAAGACTGATCTTGGCATGTCTCCTTATCGGCTTGTTTACGGAAAGGCTTGCCACCTTCTTGTGAAAATCGAGCATCGCGCATTTTGGATGATCAAAGAGCTGAATCTAACCCTTGAAGATGCGGGCAGCCATCGGAAGCTGCAGCTTAACGAACTGAACGAGCTTCGGGATGAAGCTTATAAAAACGCGGTTGTCATTAAGAACCGAACGAAGGTGTTTCATGATAAACACCTTAAGCGCAAAACTTTCACACCTGGACAACAGGTGCTTCTTTACGACACCCGACTACATTTCCATCCCGGTAAGCTCAGATCTCGCTGGAAAGGACCCTTTTTTTGTGCGGACTGTATATCCGCATGGTGCGATGGATTTGGAAAATCCAGAGGACGGTTCACTATTCAAAGTGAACGGACACAGGGTAAAAATGTTCCTCACCGCAGACCCATCGGAGGAGCTCCTGATGTTGCAGGAGCCGGCTTACATTGACTAATCTTTCTCTGCTTACCACCAAACTTCGGTTATCCAGCCATAAACAGTGGAAACACTATTTCAAATAAGTTTGGGGGTATGTATATACCATTTTGTTTTTTTGTGTGCCTGGTAAAATTCCCACTTGTAATAATTTGTAAAATAATACAAAAAAATAATAATAAAAAAAATTTGGGGGGGTGTTTTTTGTAAATATTCAGAGCCATAAATAAAATAAAATAATTCTTTAAAATAAAATTCTTTTTATTTAATTATTCTTTTTGTGGGGCTTTTGTAAAAATAACCAACAGCCCATATAAATACATCTCGACCCCTTCTCTGCATTCCCAAGCACTAATTCCAACCCACAGAACAAACCCTAGCCGCCTCTGCAATTTCCGCCGCCGATCTCTCCTCTCCGCCGCGCTTCCGCTGCCCAACTGCTATTCAGCCGCGCTTCCGCCGCCGCATAGCCTCGTCTCCCTCTGAAAATTTCAGAGGAGGTTTGCAATTTTTACTCCTCTCTGTAGATTTATTATTTCAGTATTTGCTTTCTGTCTATGGCCCCTACATTGCAATTTGAACGGGATTTCTCCCACTTATTCACCCATGATATTTACGGTAGTTATTTTGGCGACGAGATCCGAAAACGCGGATGGAATTTTCTGTTATTTAACCATCCAAACGCGTTCGCGCTTCCAGATCTCGTTGCGCGTTTCTATAATAGTGTGGAAGAGGGGTGTTTAGCGAATCACGGGTTCATACGTTTATTGTGGGGGTATCACGAAATTATTATCGATAGGGACTTCATTCATGAAGTCATCTTAATACCATGAATCCCCGTACACGAACAACCCCTCCGCTTTGAGGACTACCTACCATTAATGGGTGATGACTGTTCTAGGGTGCCTAGGAAGGGCATTCAGGCCCGCACGCTTTATGCGAATGTTTTAATAGTGTGCCGTTGGGCACAAAACAACATTTTCGGCAGTTCGCACAACACCACATTTTTCACCCCATCCCTTCATATAGTGCACACTTTAATGACCAGAAACCCTAGCTATGACATGTGCACTGTATTACTATACTTGATTGGTGCCGGCAAGAGGGCTGCCAATTATCCATGCCCGATGTTGGTGACACAAATGTGTCGCCATTTCTTTCCTGTTGAGGAATTTAAAGTTTACATGCATGGTGGGGTTCCCATTCGACTCCTTCTTGAGGGTATCTCCACATCCTACACACGACTTCATGGATTATGGTTGCGCACCGAACCGGCTGAAGATGTGATGGCAAAGACACCCAGCTCGAGCTCCACAGTGAGCGATGAAGAGCTAACCCCCGCTGTGCAAGCGCGCTTGATACGACGTACCCATAGGGGGTAGAACGAGTGATAGGGATGCTGACAAATTTTGTTCAGCGACTGACGAGTCTGGAACAGGGAATGTCCACCCTACTGGCAAGAGAGGAACGGGCACGATCGAGGGGTCGGGGGACAGACAGGGGAGAGGCTGGAACAAGTGAGGCCGCGTCTAGGAGACGCCGCAGGGAGCAGTGAGGACACTGCTGTCAGCAAGTTTGGGGGTGAGGTTTGGTTGTAAATAGTTATCTTTGCATTGCATCTGCATTTTTTTTTGTAAATATTTGTTTTTCTTTGCATATTTAATTCCGTATCGCATTTTTCTGCATTGCGTCTTTATAAAATATATATATATATATATAATAAAAAATAAAAATAAAAATTTAAAAATTTAAAAAAATTGAAAATTTCAATATTGGCCATATTTGACTCGAGTTAGACATGACGGTTGACTAGTTAGAAAAAAACTGGATCCTAAACTTAGTAAATTAAAAACCCTAAAAATAACCTTCCTTGAAATATAACTGTAGAAAATATACGTTCTTGCAGTTTATTTATAAATAAGAAAATTTTGAGTTCAGTTCTTGGGCTAAGTCGAAATGAGAGAAGAGTATTGAAAGCTCTATTTGAAGTGTAAGTCTGAAAAATAATTCTGAACTTTAAGTCCAATTCTGAAAATATATATCCTACAAATCGCACATACACGCACCTTGAAACTTGGGATAGTAGAAGATACCTAGAAATACTCTTGCCTGAAAGCTTAGTATGAAAGAAAAAAACGGCATTTAAAGCTAACCACCATAAGAGCGTCATTGAAAAATATATCTGGTCTTGGAAAAAAAGAATAAAATACAACACCTGGAAACTGCTATTTACGCTTTAAGCTCATACATTCAGTAATCGGATGTTAGTGCCTCAAGAAACATTAATAGTCGCATGAAAGATGTATGAGCAAAACCGTCCATCATTAATAAAAAGAAGTGGTGCTAGGTATTAAGGCAAGGGTATTATAGCTTGAATTGAATTTCCATGTGTAGGGGTGATAATTACACACACGTAGGGATATATGATCAGAGTTTGGAGGAGAGCTAGGAAAGAAAAATAGGGCTTATATCTTCAGTAGAGATAATAAAAATTCCGGATTTGAGATGGTGTTTTGGAAGGAAAACTCAAGAGATGCTGAGAGCTTTATAAACTGGAAAAACGTATAGGATCTTAAGTTAAATAAAAAGGAAGTGTGAAAAATACGGGTTGATAATTTCTAAGTTAAAGATGACAGAGTTTCTTTCTAGAATACTAAACTGTAGAATTAGAGTCGACGGCCAATTTGATCGGATTTTGTGGGTAGTATCCGCTGAAAACCCTCAGGAGACAACACTCCTCCTACTAGGGACACCTAGAGGTTTAACGGCTTGTTGCACGAGCTCAGTGCAATCGTGTTCCCTGCGAAAGTGAGATTAGGACTTTTTATGAATAAAATGGCTTTGCTCGGGACGAGCAAAAGATAAGTTTAGGGGTATTTGTTCATATCAGATTTTTGCATTTTTATACCGCCCATTCTTAATCAAATTGCATATAGGTAGGTAATCTTGATCCGTATTTGCTAAATAATTGCAGGTTACAGGTTCTCAGCTCTAAGCAGTGAAATTCATGAAAAAGCGCAACAAATTCAGGACTTCTGCCAACCACAGATAAATAATGGTCTCCGCTCACTATCTGTATGATGTCGCATACCAGTTCAAGGGACAAAATAGCAAATCATTGGTCATTTCATGCACAAAGCATAAGGGCAGCACAAGATCCAAGACTTCAACGCGGAGCTCAAGAAAATCAAGGCAAAGAGTCAACATCATTTCACCTTTTTGGACTGCTGGAAATCTGGAAGAAAAATGATGAGATCCTGAGAAACCAAGTGTACCAAACAGAAGAGAACATCAACATGGAAAACCCCAGAAAAGATGAACCCCCAATTCCACCAAATAGCCGCGGAACTGAGGCCAACATGGCACTTAGGCCGCGGATCCGCGGCCTAGTCAACTCTGTGTTGACTCGTTTTTTAAGGATAGTTTTGTAATTGTATTTGGGCTCAGATTTATCCCTAGGGTTTCATTTGTCTACCTATAAATAGCCCAGTGCAAAGCCAAGTGAAGGGTGCTTTTCTTTGTATTAGATTTTTAGGATAAGTGTTTGTAGTTCTTCTTCCTCTTCATCTTTCTCCATTAACATTGTAGTGAGCTCCATGAGTGATGATGAATAAAAGAAGAGTTCTTTTTTTTAACATACTTGTCTTGTAATTGTGTTCTATTAACTTCCTTGTAATTTTCTTTGTTAACTTAGTTGTTGTTATTTGTATGTTTGTTTGCTTTCTTCTTCTCTTTTTTTTTATCCTTACAACCATGATACTTAAGTATGATTCTTGAAAAAGTGAGGTCTCAAATAACTAGTTGTGATTTTCTCAACTCATTTCTTTCTATCCTCCTTCTTTTTTTTATTTTCTTTTTCTTTTGTAATGGGTGAGTAGTTTCTCACTTGTTAGGGTAGGATAAGAAAAGTATGAGAGAAGGAAATCTCTCTCTCTTTTCTTTCCCAACATCTTGATTTGGACTCCCGTTAATTGAACCACAATCCGCTCCCTACGGCACCCTATCCTACATGATAGCGGTGATTCCCTAGTAAGACCGGTTGTGGTTGAATTAACCGGGTTAAGGCTAAGAGCCAAGAACGGATGGACAAGGACCAAAAGTAAGGAACTAAGCGTTGGAAAACTTAGCTTATACTTGCAAGTTTCCTTCCTAGTCGTGCTAATCCCTGTTGTAGCCGATTACCGTAACACCGATATTAAGAGTGCCAACGAAAGAAGTGAGCGACTCCTAACTCAAACTAACCTAATCGTAACCCTAACAAGCTCTCTTTATACTTATTTTAGCACATAGTGAAACAAAACAAACCTGGACAAATTGGACTTAACTCGTTAAAATACTAAGAAAAAGATTCCCATCTCCTTGCGGATGACCCGTATTCAACCGACTAGCTACCAAGCGAAACCGTCTTGATTGCGGTAATTAAAACTAAGCATGCAAAACCTCTAACAATCAATATTCATGCATCATATGTAAATATTGCATTGCATAAATTTTGAAAATAAAAGTTAGAAAGTGAAAAATACATATGAAAGAAAGGAAAAGATTTAAGAAATGCAAGAAAATTAGATGTTTTAAAATGAAACTAGTAATACATAGTCATGAGCTGTTGTCCCAAGGATCAGTAAGATAAAGAAATCACTAATCTGCGGATAGAAATAAGTCTGAAAAATAGTCCATATTTTTTAGTCCAAACTTTTGAATGTTGATACCCTACTATACACACTTACACACATCTTGAAACTTGGGATAGTAGAGAATACCTTGAAATACTCTTTCCTAGAAGCCTTAGTATAAAGAAAAAATAATAATAATAACAAAAATATAAATGGTGCAGAAAAATGAATACTGGTTTTGTAATTACTTAAGATAGTATAAATAATACAGTGAGGGTGCCTTATCACTTAGTGCCTTAGACCAATTGGTTTTGTAATACCCTAGTTCATTTATACCATATTTCATTTGAGTATTTTCTAATCTTGTGACCGTTTCTTGATTATTGCTTGTTTAGGGTGCGGATAGTGCTGTGGTATCTGTGGTTAGTATCCGACTCGATCCACATGCTTAAAACCCGTCTTGATCCTAGATTACGTCATATGATTATTAGTACAGAGGATCCGTGCACACATATATGTCCTATATACGTGTATCATATATTTAGTATCTGCATATATTTTAAATAATACAAATTATAACCAAAATATATTTTTTAAACATCTAGCACGGCCTGTATCATCTCCATACCCTATGGTTGCATCTTGACATCGTGTTCATGTCCAGTTTAGCGAAATGGACTCGTTTGGATCGCTACGTGTTTTTACGTGTATCCATTCTTGAGGGTATGCATTTCACCTAACCGGATGTCCCATTATAATTTTAACTGACACGTGTATTATTCATATTTTAAAACTAGATTTTTAGACAGGATCCGGGTATTTTTTGGAGTAGTTTTGTATTAGCAATAAAATCCTAGAGTATATTATGAAAATATTTTTTAAAATCCTAACAGTTTATACGAATATAAAATATATATATATATATGTTAAAACTAAATTATATATTTTCCTCACCGTTTCCTCTCTCTCCAGTCTCTCTACTCTCTCTCTCCTATATATATATAATTATATGTTATTATAATCCTATTAACCCCTCAGCCTATCTCCTCTCTCTTTGCTTCGTCTCCTTCCTCACGGCGAGAACCCACGCCCGAGACCTAGCCGCCCCTCGTCATCATCGCCACCATCCCAACCTTGCCACCGTCTCCTCAACCACAGCCTCCTCACCTTCTCCACATCTTCCCCTCTTCTTCCTCTCTCCTCCTTCACCCCGACGACCCAAACCCGAGAACCCATGAACCCAGCACCCAAGAACTCGACGTCATCGCTTCCACCGCCGATCACCTCACTACCTTGTCACCGTCACCCTCATCCCCGCTTTCATCTTCTTCTTCCCTCCTCTCTTCTCCCCGAGCACCTGCAACCCAGAACCTGACCTCGACCTCAACCGGCACCTCTCACCGCCCATAGCCCCGACGTCACACCACCTCGTCGACCTCACCCCGACGTCGCCAGCATCACCCCGCCACCACCTACACCTCTTCTTCCTTCTCTAACCCTAAGAATCCCGAGCACCCATTCTTGCACACCCCGAGCAACCCAAGAAAACCCCTCTGCTGTCGCCATTACCCATCATCGACGGCAGCCATCATCTCTATCGTCGTCACCTCATCTCTGTCTCCGAACCCAGAGCTCGATCCCCAGTAGCCAATCCCTCTTCATCTCTTTCTTCTCTTCTTTCTTTCTTTTCTTATCTTTTCTTGAGTTCTTGCTTTCCGGCCACCTCGCCGGAGTCGCGCACGTCGCCGACGATCCGGGCGATCCAGTAGTCATCCTCATCCAGCGTGGTCACGTCCTTGAGTATCCAAGTCCATTCTTGTACGCTTGTGGTGTGCATCGCGACGTTTATCCGATGTCGAACGTGATGTACGTGCCCCGACATGAGATCCGATCAGGCAAGTTTATCTTGCAACATGTTATGTCAATATATTTATATCCATATAAATAAAAATATTACATGTGTTGTGATTATGCATCCAATGTTATGGTTTTACTGTTTTCAATATCCGTACTGTCAATTGCATATCTAGTTGCATGACGAAACCTCATTATATCATAATACCTTTATATTAGTGCAACATGCTATCTAGTTGCATCACACGTAGTCATGGATACGTATACAGGTTATTACAGATAGACACATATACATCCTGGTATCCGTAGTACTTATTGTGTTCAGATATTCGTTATAGTTCACATTTTGGTATCCATTTGATACATATGCACCACATGACATGTCCTGACACACTACTTGACATGATACTTTGATCTTATTACTAATGCCGACAATCCTGACTTGTTGTCCTGACGGACGTAACCTGTTGTCTGCATAGACAAAACCTGTACTTTCTTGATCATGTGTTGGCATTAGATTCATATCATAAACACCTGACTCGAACACATAACCTTGGGGGTAAGGGGAAATCAATAATGAAATCTGACTTATAACTCAACAGTTCGATACTTATACCGATCAGTCTTTACGGGCTAGGCCAGCCCCGGGACGATGCTGCTGAAATCATTCATTTGTACATGTTACTTGTTTACTACCTAGCGGCACGTCTCAGATTCAGCCCGAGAATCTTGACCGTGGTCCCGGGCATCCATGGGATACTATTGAGTTACATCAACGATTACATTAAATTGATTTCAATGACTTTAGAGTAGATAACCTAGTAGAACAGTTTAGGTTACTCATCACACTTCACATACACATACATATCTCACCGTTCATATCCGTGTTATTCTTTATATTCATGTTTACCTATATCATTACATCTTGGTTATTATTGTTATTTTGATGTTATGCTGGGTTTTGCATGGCCCAGTTCCTCTATCTCTATCGTAGGCTGAAAAGGAATACTTTAGCCATCAAGCCAAGCAGTGAGGAATTGAGTTTAGTGATGTTTAGTCTAATTATTTTCCACGGTTTTATTTCTTGATGTGAGCCCATATTGGGACGAGTTTTCAGATGTTGGTTATTGGAAATTGTATCGTTTCCGCTTATACATTTTCTTGACTCTTTTATTTTGGCAAATGGACATGTACTAGATAAATTTTATATTTTACCGTTCTTGATATCCTATAGACAGCCGTAATGTGACTGTGGAGAGATGATTTCTACCACATGTAGCATGGTTGGCTCTGTCACGTGCCATAGTTGGCGCACTCTGTGAAGCGGGGCGTGACATGTTTGGGAGTCATTGCTAAGTCTTAAGTGTTACAAGACTAGAATATTGCTAATTATGTCTTAATAAGTGAGCACATTCGGTAATCGGTTAGTTAGTACCTCAAGAAGTATTAACGGTCGCATGAAGAATGTATGAGTAAATCCATCTAAAACATCACCGGCTAAAAAGTACTAAGGAATATGGACAAAGGGTATGATAGCTTGAATTGAATTCTTGAAGTGTAGGGATGTCTTTTACACACACGTAGGGGTATATGATTGATGTTTGGAAAACGGATGCGCTACCGCGCAACAGGGAGGTAGAGAGGAAGACTAAAGATGATGTTTTATTGCAGGAGGATGTGATTTCCGAAATCTTTTCAAGACCATTAAGATAGGGCTCATGACAACTAAAAATATAGTGTAGTTTGAAACACTTATTTTCAAGTTTTTTGTTTTATATGTTCCTTGGGTATAATCCGCTGAAAACCCTAAGGAGACAACACTCTTCCTAGTAGGGACACTTAGAAGTTTAACGGCTTGTTGCATGGGCTAAGTGCAATCATGTTGCCTACGAAAGTGTGCTGGGTTTTTCTTTTTCTTTTGATAATAAATAGTTTGCTCGGGACGATCAAAGATAAGTTTGGGGGTTCTTGGGGTCAAAAATTACACCTCGATTAACCAAGTCAAAATCAAATCCAACCCCAACCTAAGTGGTCCTAAGCCCAGATCAAGACCGAGCATGGAAGGGACCGGCCCCATGACAAAAATAATGAAGCCATAAATTAGTTTAATATAATTCTTTTTTTAGGGATAAATGTATGTAAAATGGGGAAAAAGCCAAAAAAATTTAAACCCCATGGCTTATGTGCAAAAAGAGATAAGCACATAAGGTATGGGGTGGTATAAGTGCCATTTGGCAAAGCCCAAAGGGATATATGTAAAGTGTGTAGCCTATAAAGGTAAACATGATGAAAAAAATCAAGGAGAACATTTTCATTCTCTCAAAAAGTCTAGGGTTCTGTGTCTCCTTCTTCTTCCTCAAGGTTCTAAATCTTCTTCCTTTTTCTTAAATTAAATCAAGAGTTTCACTCTTCTATTCCCAAAAAGAAATAGTTTTTCACCATTAAATCTACAAAGGGGAGCTTAGATCTCCCATCAGATCTCTAAAAGAGGAGATTTTAAAGTCTTACCCTCATTTTTCTCTAAGATCCAGCCAACAGGGAAGAGGAAGAAGGAGCCCCATTTCCAAAAATCCCACTGTGGGAAGATCCAAGGCTCAAGAGAAAATCCAAGGCTCAACGGAGAAGAAAGGGGTCCCCATTCATCATCTCCGAAAATCTCTTAGGAGTTTAACTCCATAAGAAAGAAGAAGATGATTTTTTTTTATATATAATAATAAATTCCTTTTTCTAGAAGTTTAACTCCAAAAGTCAACCAGAAAGTACAACTCCCTATGCAGGGGCTAAGCCCCCATTTCTTTTTCTTAGGTGTTTAACTCCAAAAGTCAATCGGGAGTACAACTCTCAGTACAGTGGCTAAGCTCCGTTTTCCGTAGGAGCCCAGTGCCCACGTGTAGGGCGTGTGATCTGCTGGCGCCCAGCGCCCATGCGCCATGCACGTGACCCGCTGCGTCCAGCGCCCGCGTGTGGGGCGCGTGACCTGCTAGTGCCCAGCGCCCATGCGCCAGGCACGTGAACCGCTGGCACCCAGCGCCCACATGCGGGGCGCGTGACCTGGCGCCCAACGCCCTCGTGCCACACACGTGGCCCCCTGGCGCCTACGCGCCACTCACGCGTCCTTAGGACGCTCCTCACTTCTCTTTTTCCCTCATGCTCCACACTCAAAACACGTCCCCCGTAAACTCTGCGTAGCCCCCGATACGTCTAAGTACCCTTCAAAACACAACACACGCACACGGCACATTGAGTTCGCATGACCAGTTTGACCCATCAATCGGAGGTTCCCTCACTTCAAAAGCGAGGGGTAATTAACGACATCTTAGTCCGCAGCTGCCGGAGATTCGGATCCTCACAATCAATAAATCCTGGCCTACCCTAGGCAGGGGGAATCTGTATACACCTAACAAGCGACGCGTATTTCCATCTCAATGGGGTGACGAAAAACACTCTACAGATTCTGGCACGCCCAGTGGGACGTTTCTCTCCTCCCATATTTCGGGTCAAGCGTTCATGCGAACTCATTTAACATATATACCAATGTTTGTACTAAAATAACGTTTTTCCATGCAGCAATCAATTTTCAACGACAATGTCTTCTAAGATGAATTCAGCCTCCGACGCGACCCCGATCCAGTATGTGGTCAACATCAATGCCCTCATGGTTCTCTTTGCAAGTCTCAACCAGTAATGGGAGGAGCCACCCCGTCAATTTGGTTCCGTCATCATCTACCCTGCTGGAAGCGCTCATCTGTCAGAGGTCGCTTCAAACCAAGTGGCCAAACCGACCTAAAGGGGCAGGAGGCTGAAAGTTGTGGTCGCCAAAGCATCTCACCCCAAATGCAAATCTGTATTCGAACGGCTCTCCGTTGTTCCGACTGGGGGCAAGGCCGTCAATACCAATAGAGCCACAAAGCATATCAAGCAAGCTCAGAGAGTGCCCTTGACAATCGTGCGAGCAGGCGTCTTCTCTGATCTCTCCATCGCTCGCTCTATGGCGGCTTCCTGAAGAGCCGAAGCCTGCCAAGTGCTCAAAACAGAAAGGTTGAGACAGAAGCGGCTCAGGTATCGAGCCAATAAAAGGGCCAGGACTCCAGCCAAGTGGAATCTTGTAAGGTTCCAAGAGCAGGGTTACCCCGTGACAACGGCTGAGTCGGCCGTAAAAGTCAGCAATTCCTTCAAACCTCTGAAGTGGGTTCAGAAAAATGCCATGACCACCAGAATCAAGAAGACAACAGTCCGAATGATGCTACAAAGAGACGTGTCCTAGCTCCAACAGAGAAAGCATGACACCACCTCTTTAAGAGTCAATAAAGCACTCTGTGCCGCACGAAAACAGCGGGGCAAAGCCAAAAAGGAAGTGCCAGCACCATTCAAGAACCCGGTCAGGCCAGCCGTCTTCAGTTGATTGCTCGTTACTGAAAAACATGGGCCAGGATATCAGTCTATAAAATCAGCTGCCAATAATGAAAAGATGGCTGGATATGTTATCCATACGGTCTTTATGGCGGGTGCGCGTCCCAGCGACAACTTGCGCAGCAAAAGCAAGAATGGGGCCACCACATCCCAAGCCCTATCTTGGTTGAATGTGGTTGCCGTTTCCCAAGATCAGTCGCCTCCGCTGGACGATGAAAACCCTCTCGATGAGGCCGATAGGCAGAAAGACCCCTCAGTCCATGTAGAGTCAAGGTCGGATAGCGAGGAAGAGCCGACTTTCCTCCCCTTGACCGCAGAGCAAGAGATACTTCAAGAGCTTCGAAAACAGCTCAGGAGCAAAGATAAAGAGATGGCCAAGCTTTACTCCAAAATTGATGACCTGACGAATGTTGTGATGCAGCTTATGGCTCAAATTGCTCGAGCGCCTTCCAATCAAACATATGTCTCTACTCATGAGCCGGGTGATGACAGCCCGAAGTAACCGATACCTGTCCTCTTACGTCCAAGATTTGGTGAGCCGCACGAAAGTCGACCACATTCTGCTTCTGGGGACGCCTTGGCCCTAGATAGCACTATCCCGCTAACACAAGATGGGATAATGGATTTGGTCACCAGCAAGGTTAAAACATTAGTGGACGAAGCTAAAAATCAGAATGAAATTGGCAGTAGCGGGAAGCCATATCCCGCACAGTACGATCTAATCGAGTTCCCGAGCGGCTACGTCATTCTTAAGTTCGGAAGATTTGATTGGACGAGAAACGCAAATCAGCATGTCGCCCACTTTAAAGCATCGTGCAGAAATACATAGGGCAATGATGCGCTCCTTCTTCGTCAGTTTGTCAACAGCCTGACTGGTGTTGCTTTCAAGTGGTACGCGAGTATACCAGATGGGTCCGTCACTATTTTTGCCCAAATGGAGTCTCTGTTTCGGTAAAGGTTCATGAGTGTCAGTGATAAAATCTCCATTGCTGACCTTGCGAGAACTAAGCCGGGGAACAACGAAAGCAACATGGACTTTATTGCCTGATGGCGCAACCTCACTGTCAAGTGCGAACCGCCGCTAGAGAAGGACCAGTCTGTCAGCCTCCTCATTAACGAACCTCAGTAATTAGATAGCCCCATTCTTGTGTACAGTAGGCCTCAAGACGTTTCAGGAGCTGACCAAGAGAGTTCAAATATTGGAATGCTCTAAGCAAGAGTCTTCCCCGGACTTTTAGAGAGACAAGACTTGAAAAAGCAAGAGGACGACAACCGTAGAAGCAGGAATTCCAGCAATACCAATGTCTTCAATGCGTCCGATAATGAAGACAAGAGAAAGGCAGGTGAATCCAAAACCAACTGGTCTCGAAAGCCAGTGCTAGGAGGAGAAGGTCCTTCCCTAGAGGAAAAAAGAACAAGGTTTAATTTTTCAGAAGGGACAAGGTCTGTAAGATATTCAAAGATACTTTGAACGACGGTCTACAATTTCCAGAATCGAAAAGACCCCACAAAGCAAAAATGACCGACAATCCTCTATATTGCCCGTACCACTGAGTAGTGAGCCATGCGATCAAGAATTGCTGTATTTTCAAAGACATGGTCAAGAAGCAGTACATGAATGGGGAGATCAAACTGTCCAAGAGTGTTTTGGTGAACAATCAAGATCCGACCACCAACTTTATACAAACAGAAGCTGAAGCCTTCTGGGATCAGACAGCTGCATCCGCTACCCTGGGAAATGAATCTGACTCGCCACAGCCTCCATGGAGCATGCACATGTCCAAAAAGACGAAGAAGATACTAAAGCTACTCTTGAAAGAGCCCAGAATAGAATGGGAGGGGCAAAAAGAGCCCACCGTTCCAGCTACCACTTCGGCTCAATCAGGCTCAAAATCTAAAAAGCTCAAGAAGAAGAAAAGTGCAGCTCGACACGGAAAAGAGTCTGCAGGGAGATCGACCATTCAAAAATATATCGATTCCCTTGAAGACTATGAACAAAAGGAAAGGACTCTAATTCAATTGAGAGAGTTCTTTCCCGTAGAAGCGACTGAGATTCTGGAGGAGTTAGAAGAAGACTCCGATGATGAGATCCCTATAGTAACCTACTATTTCGTCCACCTCGGTTGCAACTCCGAGGAAGAACTTTGTTTCCCTGAAGAGGACGAGGCGCTCGCCACGAAGACCAACCAAATCCAACTCAGATGCGGCAAAGCTCTACCGCCAAATCAAGATAACGCCCCAAAAGGGAAGGAAAAATAGGTCGCTAATGAAGAAGATGGCAGAGAGCTTGCTCACGAAGACTCGAGTCCTTCCTCAATGGACTGTAATGTCTTGGCTCATCTCCGGAAGCTTCTATCTCTCTTAAGAATCTATGATTCTCTTGTCCTGTCCAAGGATCTTAGAGATATTCTTATTCATGCTCTACATAACCCCGAGAGGTAACATGCTAGCTTTGCGGAAATTGACATGAAAGAGGCCCAGTACACTCTGCATACAGCCGCGGTCACATTTAAGGATGAAGACCTGTTACTGGGAACAACTGAGCACAACCGACCGCTTTACGTGACAGGGTGCAGTGATGGAGATCGAATTAATCACATATTGATTGATCCGGGGTCCTTAGTGAACATCATGAACCTGCGGACTCTAAAGAGTTTATCAATGGACATCTGACACCTGTCAAGGGAGAGGATTGTCATCCAGGGTTTCAATCAAAACTGCCAGCAAATTCTGGAATCCATAGCTTTGCCGATCAGGTTTGGGGACCTGCAAACGGAAGCTAAGATATACGTGATCGACGCTGACACGTCTTATAAAATCCTCTTGGGAACTGGCGTGGCTCCACGATTACGGCATCGTTCCGTCAACTCTCCATCAATGCATAAAGTATACTAAAAATGGCGAAGAAAGACGCATTGACGGAGACATCCATCCGTTCGGTGTGCATGAAGTCTAATATGAAGATTCCCGGTACTTTGTGAACCCCCAAAATGCTGAGCCACAGCTGAACAAAGACAGAACGGCCCCAAAACTCAAAAGAAAATTTGAGCCGGCTTTCACTTTCAAAAGCAAAAAATCATAAGTGCGTCCATGTTTCGGCAGTGACACCGATGAGTCCAACGCTGGAAGTTCGTTCTTCCGTAAAACTCGCCCTCATTTCGGTAGCGATACGGAAGGGTTTGATATTGAAGGCTCATACGGCAGCAAAATTTGCCCTCGTTTAGCCAGTGACACTGAAGAATCATAAAAAAAGGATCCGTCTTGCAACAGCTGTGCAAATCGGGCTCTCGTGCAAAAAGCGAAGCTAAGAGAGACCTTCGAAGTTACGGAAGGGTCCTTAGCCGTCACAAGGGTGCCGGGGTAGATGTGTAAAGAGTTTGATGCATTGTCAGTCTCCACCGTGAAGCAACTGCAAACTTTCTACGTTTTCGGAAGAAAAAGCGGACAAAAGGGCATCCTGTTTTATGGGTCAAACCCCGTCGTGCACCTGGACGATTTGTCTGTCACGCGCCTTCCCTATGAGAGAGGCATAAGAGCCATCCTCAATCCCAGATATTATACGCCCGAGATGCGGGAATATTTTAAAAAGTGTGGATGTCGGTTATATCAAATAGAAGCCGAAGCGAAGTTTTATAAGGGGCTGTGGCATACGCCTCAGGTCCAAGCGCTCATCGATGGATGAATTCCAGATAGACGGGGTATAAGTTTCATTCAACCTGATACCAAAGCATGCTATATGATCCATGTTGGTGAAGCCATTGAAAGTTTAAATGATGACTTAGGAACGCCTGGTAATCCAAAGCCGACCTACATTAGCTCACGCTTGTCAGAGGAATGAAAGAGCAGATAGTTGCCCTGCTGCATAAGTTCGCTGACTGTTTCGAGTGGACGTACAAAGAAATGCTTGGCCTCTCTCCTAAAGTGACCGCGCATAAATTGGCTATATCTCCTGATGCCAAACCGGTCAAACAAGCTCCTCAAAGAATGAGAAGGGAGCTAGAAGAAAAGGTCATCGAGGAAACTAAGAAACTTATTGATGCTGGTTTTATCAGAGAAGAGAAATATGCGGACTGGATCACATGCATCGTCCCAGTGAAAAAAAAGAATGGGCAGATCCGAGTCTGCGTCGATTTCAGAGACCTTAACAAGGCATACCCTAAAATTGATTTCCCGCTCCCGGTCATGGAAATGATGGTCGATGATACCTCAAATTACGAGCTGTTCACCTTCATGGATGGCTCGTAAGGGTAAAATCAGATAAAAATGTCGCCTGGGGATGAGAAGCATACAGCATTTTGAACCCCGATTGGCATATACTGTTATAAAGTGATGACGTTCGGACTGAAGAATGAAGGTGCTACATATCAAAAGGCAATGACCAATTTCCTTGATGACCTAATCTATAAAGTCGTCGAATGTTATGTTGACGATTTGGTCATCAAGACTAAAGCCAAGGCCGATCATATCCAAGATCTCAGGACCGTTTTCACTAGACTGAGCGAATACGATCTGAAGATGAATCCTCTAATATGCGCTTTTGGCATGTCATTGGGAATATTCCTGGGCTTTATAGTCTGACATCGAGGGATCGAAGTTGACCCATCAAAGATAAAGGCCATCATGGAGATGCCCCCTCCAAAGAACCTGACGCAGATAAGATCCTTTCAAGGAAAACTCGCTTACATACGAAAGTTCATCTCGAATCTATAGGGGAGATGCAGGTCCTTCTCGAAGCTCATGAAGAAAGCGGCTCCTTTTGTCTGGGATGCCGAATTTCAAGAAGCGTTCGAAAATATCAAACAATACCTGTTGCACCCTCCAGTGCTTGCTGCTCCCATTCTAAATAAACCATTGATTCTTTATACTGCAGCGTTAGATGAGTCACTCGGTGCACTCCTCGCCCAGAACAATGATGAGGGAAAAGAGAATGCCCTCCACTATCTCAGTCAAACATTAGTCGGGACGGAACATAACTATTCCCCGATTGAAAAGCAACGCCTGACCCTGATATTTGCCGTGAAGAAGCTAAGACACTATCTTCTAGCTCATCGGGTTATGTTGATCTCCAAGGTCGACCCGCTTAAACACTTAATGACCAAGGCAAGCCTAGCCGACAGAATGGCAAGATGGGTTGTCATGCTGCTTGAGTTTGACATAGTTTATACTCCTCAAAAAGCAATAAAAGGGCAAGCTGTAACACCTTAGAATACGATTAGTGTTAATTAAGCGGTAATGCGGGTTTTCTGTAAAAAGTTTACCAAATTGGTTTCCTCACATTTTATAACAATTAGTTAATATTTTATTATTATTTGTTTTGGCTTGCACACACTTGTGCATGTTAATGTGAGGGTTAGTTAGTATTAATCTTGTTTAGTGACCATGACAACCTTTAACCTAATCCTTGCCTTGTTAACCTTAACCCTAGATATTTGTGTTGTGAGAAGATGTTTCCTTTGCTTGTTTTGGAATGGAGAGGAGGTGGCAAGGTGACTCATGGGGAGTCATGCTTGCATTAATAGTGAAGTGAGGGAGAGAGAGTAAGTGTAAGATACCTTCACCCTACACTCACCTCTCATCTCTATCTCATCCCTTTCTCTCATTCTTATCTTAATATCTCTTTCTCAATTGTTTCCTTCATCTCCTCGAACTCTCAACTGAAACCTTCACTACCCCTCATTAAATCTTGCTAAAACCTTCACTAAACATTGCCAAATCACATCCCAAGTCTTGCTTTGCCTCTAAGATCCATTGGAGCTTGGAAAACTAGGATCTTTGAGCTTTTGTGGTTAGGTAATGATCTCAAACTGTTAAGTAGGTGTTTTTAAGGTTGTGTAGCTTATTAGTTTTAGTTTAGAACACTTAAAGAAAAGTTTCGTGGACATATCGTATTTTTAGTGTCATTATATGATATCTATGATCTGCTGTGACCCAGAGAGTGTACTAGAAAATCTAGTAGTGTAGTTGAGTTGTACTAGAGACCCTAAGCTTTCACCTGAAGCACGAACCCCTGGAGCTCGGATTTGGCCGGCGACAAATTGAGGAAATCTGGCGACCTCGGTTTTTGTGTGGAGTTTGGGTTTGGGTTTTTCAGGGCAGCTGTCTGCTGTGGTTTTTGTGTGTTTGGTCTTGCTTGATTTTTGAGTTTTGACAGTATACAAAATCTGGATTACTTTGCTAGTTTCTAGTATTACGAATAAGTGTTTCGTTATCCGACATGGTGCGTGTACTTTGTGTAGCTTTTGCTCTTGGGTTGGTTTCATAGTGTCGCTACGCATGTTAGCCACTAGACGAACACTTGAGAGTATGTTTGGAGTTGGGGCGTCGGTCAAACGTAGTTTGTACGTGTTATTGGTCGATTTCTAATATGAACTTGTTATATTGTTGTTTTATGATCTTAGGGACAAGGGCGAGGACTTCGGACGCTGCGAAGAAAGGAAAGCAAGTGGTTGGCTTTACTTAGCCCAAGATCATTTGTGAGTAGATTTAACATCTATAGGGGAATCGCCCGCATAGCGTTATACGTCTGGGCTAGATTAAATGACATGATTATTAGTTACAAGTATATGGACATTGATTGTGCATGTGTACCATTGTTGCATACCTCATTTTCTTATTTCATATGGACATAGTATTAATGAGACACAACACTATTATTGACGGTTCATGTTGCACGAGCACAACTTGTATGCTGCACCCACACCGTCGAAAATTGCCATGACACGCAAAACACCTTTACATATGTGATATTGTATTGGTTAGAGACATTGAGACATGATCCATATTTCCATTATGCATATGAGATATAGCATACCTGTATACCTACATGCTTACATATATACCTGGAGGGTATTGCATCATTATTATATGTACACCCACTTACCTGGCTACAGCTACATATACATCATGCATACATACTTACATGTACACCCACTTACCTTGCCAGAGCTACATACACCCCTATGTGGTATTATTTTGGTCATCGACATGGAGACATTGATTCTTATGCTATTGCGCATATGAAATGCATCATACATACATGTTTACCTATAGATACACATATGCTATACCGACATGGTTACACGCATACCTTGTTATAGCTACATGTTTGCATTTATATGATGATGCACTTGATTTGGAGGAATTGGAAACCGCATGATATATTTGATAACTTGGTGCATTTAAATAGCGGTTTTTCCTTTATATACTCATATTATTGTTTCATGTTGCATATATTTTATTTTATGGATTTACGCATTGAGATATGGATTTCATATGATGGTTTCTGGATGTTTTACTCCTGATGATATATATCAGTGATATAGGACGCTGTTATATATGTATATATATCAGTGGTATGGGACGTTGTTATATACGTACATATATATAATATATATCATCATAATGATCTATGCAAGTATTCTTATTCATTACTTGATGTTTTCTGGATTTGAGGACCGTGGTAGTTCATGAAATTATGTATTGTTTGAAAAACCCGGTTTCTCTTGATATGATATTTCGATGCGTCCACCATGAGATTTCTCGGCTCTGAGACTTGTGTTAGATACCCGATTCGAGGAGTGGTAGGCACCGTCTGCGGGTACATGGTGGAGCGCGGTATGGTTCCCCGGGGCAAAAGGTGATTTTTGTGGTATAGACGATGAGCCTGGCAGGCGGGCTAGTACCTACCGGTGACAGTATTGAGACGTATGGATACAGGGATTGTGAGTGTCAAAGCTGGGCACTCAGATTCCGTGAGACGTATGATACGTGGACATCTGGGCCGATCCGGACTGACGGAGCCCAGGGGCCGATCCGGACTGACGGAGCCCAAGGGCCGATCCGGACTGACGGAGCCCTATATATGAGGATTTACGTGTCGATATTGGACATGAGTATTTCATGATGTTTTCGAGTGTCGATGTTGGACACTCAGGTTCCATGATTTTGATGTGTCGTTGAGGGACACACACACGCAGATATATACACAGGCATAGTTTTCATGATGTTTTCGGGTGTCGATGTTGGACACTCAGGTTCCATAAGGCTTACAGGATATATTTTATCCATACTCAGCATTTATTTGATATGCATTGCTTCATGTATTAGTAGTACCTGATAGAGTACCTTTCATGACTGTTGCATATACATATTGCTATTTATTGCTATCAGCTTGCATGTGATAGATTATCGCAGTACGTGCATACTTGCGATTACCTGCATATGTTATTTACTATTCACGAGTTGGCAACTCACCCCCGTTGTGCCACAGTGTTTTGCAGGAAGTCCCTCAGGGCAGTCGCGGCAGGGCTTCCTCTTCCTATCGTATCATCTTTTGCAGCGGATACCGCTACGGCTGACTGTGTGCAGTTTTGCTATAGGTGGGTTTTGAGGTTATCCTATTTTGCTCATTGTATATTCGATGTATCCTGTACTCTCTATTTACCACTTTCATGTATTGACTTAGAGACGAGTTGTGAGGACGATATTGTATATTATTTTGTGACTTGGGGTTGTATTTTATGCTGTTTCATTTTATATCGTCTTTTTCTTCGCTACGGCGTCGTATATCTGCTTGTGGTGGTTGTTTTCCGCCTTTGGGAGTGGATTTGCTCCCATAGGGGATGCTTTACTTATATCTTTATGTTGTACCTTTTTTGGGGCTTGTTTTACAAAGGAGGTGTTGCCAAATTTTAAAGGAAGTAAATTTGGACTTTAAAGATTTTTGATTTAGATTTCAAAAGTTTTAATAATGTTCTTATCACTTACTACTTTTGACGGCTTAGATTGCTGGGTTTTCGGCTTACTTAGATTGCGTTACGCCTGTAGACGTTACGTGGTTTAAGGGCCGTCACGTGCCGAATTTCGGGTCGTGAAACAAGCCTTCGCCGATTTCCTCGTTGCTCATCCCATACCAGAAGGGTCGCCACTAAATTGTGAATTACCCAATGAACAAGTGCTGCACCTGGAGGATAGCGAGCCATGTTGGGAGCTCTACTTCGATGGAGCCTCATTAATAAGGACCTCTAGTAAATCAAGCGTCCAAGAGATAAAAGCAGGGATAGGATTGGTGTTAGTGACGCCATCGAGGGAAACCCTACAACATTCTTTCGCTCTCACCGAGCTTCGCACAAACAACAAGGCTGAGTACGAAGCTCTGATAGCTGGTCTGGAGCTTACCATAGAAATGGGAATCCTTTGGCTATGGGTTTATGGTGACTCCTAGCTTATCGTCAACCAAGTGAGAGGCGACTACAAGATATATAAGCCCGAGTTAGCTCGATATAGAAGCCTGGTGGTGGAGCTTATGAAAAGATTCACTCACATTGAACTAATGAGAGTCCCTGGGGCATTGAACGGAAAAGCCAACGTACTCACTCGCCTAGCCGAAGAGCTCGCTGATCCCGACATCGATGAAATTCTGATCACAGTCAAGAGCCGACAAATTCTACTCCCAATCTCTTTACGAGAAGAGAAAAGCGTAGAACAAAAGAGCAATCCTGCCGAAGAAGTTCTGATCATTCAAGAGGAGCCCGATTGGAGAGAGCCCTTCATAGAGTACCTCCGATACGACAAGCTGCCCGAAAAAAATCTGCGAGGGTTCAGCTGATGAAGAGAGCTCTCCGATACATATTTGTAAATAATTCGCTATACCGCAGATCATATGACCAACTCTGGCTCAGGTGTTTGTCATTGTCTGAAGCCCAATAAGTCATGAAAGAAGTTCACTCGGGTGTCTGCGGAGCTCACCAGTCCGGCCCTAAAATGCGGCTTCAGATCAAACGGCTTGGATATTACTGGCCCACCATGATAAGAGATTGCGAAGGGCATACAAAGAAATGTTATCTCTGCCAAATTCACGGTGATTTCATTCACAAGCATCCCAATCCGTTGCATCCTACGGTGGCGTCGTGGCTCTTCGAAGTTTGGGACACCGACATAATTCGCCCAATTGATCCTCCATCATCCAAAGGCCACCGGTTCATATTGGTTGCGATAGACTACTTCTCCAGATGGGCTGAAACTGTCCCGCTGAAAGAAGTCAAAACAGAAGGTTTTCTGATGTTCTTCTGACATAATATTCTATACCGCTTCGGTACACCAAGAAGGATCATCTCTGACAATGGGCCTTCTTTCAAGAGCTTCAAAATCTCAAGGTTCGCTACTCAGCACAAGATAGACTGGAGATATTCCTCCATCTATAATCTAAGGGCTAATGGGCTAGCCGAAGCCTTCAATAAAACTTTATGCAAGCTCCTGAGGAAAAATGCTTCAGCCAACAAGAGAGAATGGAATCTCAAACTTCATGAGGAGTTATGGGCATATCGTACCACGCACCGTACTCCAATTCAGTCCACTCCATACTCATTACTCTTCGAAGTGGAGGCGGTCTTCTCCCTCGAAGTCGAAGTTCCAAGCTTAAGAATGGTCGTTCTGCAAGAGTTGACGGAGGAGGAAAACGTACTCCTTCGGCTCGAAAAGCTCGACACCCTTGAATAAAAGAGGCTCGCAGTACAGCAAAATCTGAAGTTGTACCGAGCCCAAATGTCACGGGCCTATGATAAGATGACCCATCTCCGCGCTTTTAAGAAAGGAGAATTGGTGTTGGTCCTCAAAAGGCCGATCATCCCCAATCGACATGCCAAGAGAAAATTCAAGCCAAATTGGGAAGGGTCATACGTCATCGAGAAAGTGTTTGACGAAGGATCCTATCAACTAATAAGCGTCGAGGGAGAAAGGCCCATACCACCCATCAATGGCCGATATCTCAAGAAATACTATGCATGAATGCTCCAAGTCGTAGACGAATTGAGCACACCGGCCCTACGGTCTAGATCATTCATTCTGTAAAACCGTATACAATCCATGGGCATAAATGACTCCTATGTCTCCCAAAGTCCTACCGGCAAGACTACATTTAAAGTCCTACCGGCGATGAAGCTAATAAAACAAAAAAAAACGGTATGTCCACAAGAAAAATAGGCATGGATGAAAACCCGAAAGGGCTCCGTACGTAAAAACAGCAGGACCTCCGGCGAGTTTGTGAAAACCCGAAAGGGCGCTAACACGTGAAAAGAGATAAAATACACTCGCAAAGTCCTCTCGACCTTGTGAGGAGAAAATCCCTGTGTGAGATCCTTACGACTCACAAAGGAGCAACACACTTAGAAACCCCCACGATTCCTAGGGAGATACACCTGCGAGATCCTCTCGACCCGTAGGGAGAAAATGCTTTTATGAGACCCTTACGGCTCATAAAATTGAAAAGCCTTAGGTGATAGGGATTTAAACCTGTCTTCTGAGCCATCACTCCCCAATGGCACCGACCATCCAAGTCACTAAAATTGCAGCACCAACCGTCCACGTCGCTAAAATGGCAGCACTGACCGTCCAAGTTGCAAAAAGGGTAGCACCGACCATCCAAGTCGCTAAAAGGGCAGCACCGACCGTCTAAATCGCAAAAATGGCAGCACCGACCGTCCACGTCGCTAAAATGGAAGCACCGACCATCCACGTCGCTAAAATGGCAGCACTGACCGTTCAAGTCGCTAAAAGGGCAGCACCGACCGTCCATATCGCAAAAATGACAGCACCGACCGTCCACGTCACAAAAATGACAGCACCAACTATCCAAGTCGCAAAAATAGAAGCACCGACCGTCCACGTCACAAAAATGGCAGCACCGACCGTCCACATCGCTAAAATAGTAGCATCGACCGTCCACGTCGCTAAAATGGCAGCATACCCTCCACGTCGTCAAAAGGGAACCCAACCAAATCAAGTCTAACCCCAAGCTAAGTGGGCCCAAGCCCAGGCCATGATCGAGCATGGAAGGGAACGGCCCCATGACAAAAATAATGAAACCATAAATTAGTTTAATGTAATTCATTTTTAGGAATAAATGTATGAAAATGGGCAAAAACCCAAAATTTTGTAAATCCCATGGCTTATGTGCAAAAAGAGATATCCATATATGGCATGAGGTGACACAAGTGCCATTTGGCAAAACCTAAGGAGCTATATGTAAAGTGTGTAGCCTATAAAGGCAAACAAGATGAGAAAAATCAAGAAGAACTTTTCATTCTCTCAAAAAATTCTAGAGTTCTGTGCCTCCTTCTCCTTCAAGGTTCTAAACCTTCTTTTTTTTTCTTAAATTAAATCAAGAGTTTCACTCTTCTTTCCCCCAAAAGGAATAGTTTTTCACCATGAAACCCATAAAGGGGAGCTCAGATCTCCTATCAGATCTCTAAAAGGGAAGATTTTTAAGTCTCACCCCCCTTTTTCTACAAGATCCCGCCAAAAGAAAAGAGGAAGAAGGAGACCCATCTCCAAAAATCCCATTGTTGGAAGATCCAAGTCTCAAGAGAAAATCCAAGGCTCAAGGGAGAAGAAAGAGGCCCCCTTTCATCATCTCCGAAAATCTCTTAGGAGTTTAACTCCACAAAGAAGAAGAAGAAGAAATATATATATATATATAATAAAAAATCCCTTTTTAGGAGTTTAACTCCAAAAGTCAACCGGGAAGTACAACTCCCTGTGCAGGGGTTAAGCCCCTCTTCTTTTTTTTAGGAGTTTAACTCCAAAAGTCAATCGAGAGTACAACTCTTAGTACAGGGACTAAGCCCCTTTTTCTGCGGGCGCCTAGCGCCCGCGTATAGGGCGTGTGTCCCACTGGAGCCCAGCGCCCGTGTGTGGGACGCGTGACCCGCTGGCGCCCAGCGCCATGCAGTGAACCGCTGGCGCCTAGCGCCCGTGTATGGAACGCGTGATCTTTTGGCGCCTACGCGCCACGCACGTGACCCGTTGGCGCCCGGCACCCAAGAGCCACTCACGAGTCCTTAGGACGCTCCTCACCCCTTTTTCCCTCATGCTCTACACTCAAAACACGTCCCAGATAGCGGGACCCCCCTAAACTATGCGTGGCCCCCGATACGTCCAAGTAACTTTCAAAACACAACACACGCACATGTCACATTGAGTTCGCATAACCAGTTTGACCCATCAATCGGAGGTTCTCTCACTTCAAAAGTAAGGGGTAATTAACGGCAGCTTAGTCCGCGGCTGTCGGAGATTCGGATCCCCACAATTAATAAACCCCGTCCTACCCTAGGTACGGGGAATCTGTATAAGCCTGACAAGCGACGTGTATTTCCATCTCAATGGAATGACGAAAAACACCCTATAGGGGTATTTGATTAGTCAAATTATTACACATTTGTATGGACATTTTCCTTATTATTATTAACTACTAAAAGATGTTATTTGTAAATAAAGAACATACGTGTGTTTATTTGTAAAAAGATTATTGTCATATGTTTCTTAATTTATAATTAATATAATTAGGGAATATATGCATATCATATTTAAATAAAATATTCATGAGATTATTTATTATTAAAATATGCATATCATATTAAATATTCTTAACCAATATTCTTAAAATAACATATCATTTAATTGGTTGGAATAATATCTCAAATAAAATAAATACTACTAACAATTTGATTTGAAATATTGTGCAGATATTATAATAGATCAGCTCAGGTCTGAACTATAGGTAGGAGATCCACAGCAAATCGATTCACCAAACCAAATCTGTCGAATATTAGGAGCAAACTAAAGAATCTTGCAACGGCAGAGATTAAGAGAAATATTTTCAGAATATTTTTATCAGAAGGATCTCCAAATATCGAGAGAAAAAGGCACGAAAAAATTGGAAGCTCCAAACCACCAAGGGGCGGCGGATCCACGGTCAAAGGGCATTATGGGTGGCGGTTGCGCGGTTTATTGGTGGTCATGGGATGTGAAAACTCAGGGACTTGATCGTAATTTCACACACTTCAATATGACGTCTAGGGTTTCACATTCTAGAGCCTATAAAAAGGACCGAGAGCTATCTATAAAAAATCGATGAAAATCCATCGACCGATCTACCGATCAAGCATTCTTGAGAAAATTAAGGTTTTGTAATTTGGTTTTTCAGCGAGTAACTTTTGTAATGCAATAGTGATTTAATAAAAGGTAGTTCTTTTTTTTTAATTTTTGACGCATTTACTTTCCGCATTTACATTCCGCAATTTTAATTCTGTTATTTCTTATGGGTTACGTATTTATCTTCAACCTTTCTTTTACTTTGTTTATCCTAATGAGCTAGTAAATTTTTGCTTGTTAGGGTTTGTAGAATACGGTAGTATAATGGATGAACAAAATCATTAAGTTCTTTTTAACTTTTAATTTTTATAAACATTAGTAAACTAAGTTTTAACCAACTTATCAGGCGTGCTATCCATTCATGATAGTTACGACCACGATTTGAGATTCGTTAATACTTGCTTTATTGAGGGTTTGAGATAAATAAGGATCAATGCAAAGATAAGGGTCAGTAGAGGGAAACCCTAATTCTTTTCAAGAACCCTAATCCACATTCATCGCTATTTCTATAGTAATAAATAATTAAAAGATAAAAAGAATTATTTTTAAAACTCTATCTAACTACTAAATCTTATAAACTCTACAAGCCCTTCTATTATAAACTTTTCAAATTTTCTTAATAATAAACGATAACAATTCCACCTTTCTTCTATTAACTCGTCTAAAACAAGAAAAGCAGTTCACTGTTTTCCTGTGGATGACCCGTACTCACTAGCGGCTAGCTATTGTGACACCTTTATTGATTGCGGTATTTATATCACACAAAGACACACTTTTTCTAATCAATCAGATATGTATGCCCTATAGGCCTTTATTGTATAGGATGATAGGGGTATGTATGTACATGACAATCTTGCTCAATTTGATAGTATGCTACTTAGTTTGCCTTTATCATAACATGTGTATATGTTTTAATTGTTATTTCATATCGCTTATACATGTTGATAAAACCCTTAGAATCCTTACTTGACTGCCAGCGTTGTGATAGCAATCATACTTGTGGGAGATGGATAGTCGATAAGCACATCCTTGAATGTCCCTAGTCGTGGGAGTATCGAGACCGGGCATTGATACTCCAGAGTAGACTGGTGTATACATTTCTAGACCCTGACGAGGGGCGATGGTTGGTCCTGCAGTCATTAGTGTGTTTCACCTAAGATTGTATACAGGTGCTCACTGGGGGTGAGTACACTGGACGGACTCATGGAGAACTGGCAAGATGGTATTATACCTATCGTCAGATAGCAGTTATTTAGTAACATTAGTACATATATTCTATCAACCTGAGATCGTCATTTGTCTCGTGTGAGTTTCCACTATGCTTTGATTACTGCCTTACCACGGCTCTATTGGTTCATGCAAATAGGTTTTAGTTGGGTATAGCCCTGAGCCACATGGAGGCAGTGAGCGATTGTTAGGGATTCGTCTCTCTCGGTACAGGGTGTTGATGTCGCGCTGTATTCGGTTGGCCAACACCATAAGTCCCTGGCCAGGGTGGATGGAGAATTACTGATAGCTAGATCAGTAGATTCTTGGATAGCCTTAAGCCACATCAGCACAACTTGTCAGGTTATTATGGGTCTAACGTTTTCCACCCCTAGACCTGACATGCGATACTCTCAGACAAATAGACGAGACTGTACGGCTAGTGCCACTGACGTGTTTGTGATTAAACCCACTGCCAGCGTACTGTCGAGTCTTTAAAGTCCCACAAAGAGGGTTTTCCTGGTTCAGGCGAAACGATGTAGAGGCCTTATGGTTATACGTGCAGAGTTCCGATCATATACGTGTCATAACTACACGAATTTTTGTTCGGATGGATAATACTAGTGGGCTTAGGATTAAGCCGCATTATTGAATCATGTATTGATTTAATAATGATCTAGCATTATATAATTAGATTATTTTTATCTCTTGGTATTCGTGGTACGAATACAGGTATGTATATACGGTGGGGGTATTCTTGTATTTACACTTGAGTGCTTCTAGAAGAAGACACCTCATTTTCTGTTAATCTATTTTTTTAAATAGATAATGAGGTGGAGGGATGATATGTTATTAAAGCATGGTTTGAAGCATGGCTACATGCTTTATTCATTTATTTGTCTTCACTATTCAAACATGGCTAGTATTATTATTGCAAAAAAGGATATGCTTGATAGTTTGAACTTAGCCATTCTTCACTTGACTTTTTCTTTGACATTCTCTTTCCTACTTTGAGCTCTTATTCTTCCTCAAACCCTATTCCTCTCATGAGTTTAGAAACCATGGGTTTATGAGATAAAAAAATCTAATAAGCATTCTCTATATCCATTAAACCACTTAGATTAGCAAACTAGTTAGTTACCTCAATTTTGAGGTTAGAGCATGAACCATAGACTCTCGGGTGGATTGTCTTCGACGCGAGGAGGCCGCCGACCAAGCACGATCCCGATGGACGAAGAGCTTAAGAAGGGGATTAAGAAGACCCAAAGGACTTGAACACATAGGTATAAATCTCTTCATAGTAGATTAGAACCTATGTTAGTTTTGCTAGTTAGGGCTTATGGTAGTTCTTGGGAGATTAGTCAATGTTGCCCGCTTAAAATTGTTTTTGTAAATTCCGCCTCTTTACAAACCCTATGGAGTGTGCAACATCGACTTAAATAGTATCAGAGACACTCAATAAGCTTTAAATAGCTTGTAGCGACGTTAGAAATCCTTCGTTTTTGTCGCGCACGAACTGCCGACAAAAATAGTCTCTAAAATTGAAGTTTTAGCATGTTTGCTCACCCCGTGGGCTCACGGTTTTAACCGAGAAGCCGCGGGGTGAAGCTTAGGCACCCCGGGGAAACCTTGAGGGGGTGAAGGTCGGGCCCAACCACCAAGACCACCAGAAGTTAGCCTTGGGTTGGGGTCCCGAGAGCACCCCAAACTGGTGCTCTCGGGTCTGCCCAACTCTTGGGGCCACATCGTGGTGGCCCCTGGGGCTGGGTATCACCTTAGGCCCTCAAGACGATAGTTAATTTTGTACCCTTCACTTTCGCAAAGATTAGGACGGGTTTCGTGTTCTTTTCGACTCCCGAATTGGCTTAAAACGAATTTTTTAGGGGCTTTAGTGGACAGAATTTTCAAGTCTTGGAAAATTGGTTTTGTTCGCTAATTGTGTGCGGAATTCTAACGTCGTGGTTTTCTTTACTTGCTTTTTTGATGCGTATATATGTTCTTAAATATCTTCTGATCGCTATATGTCAATTAGAAGGGTTGCACATATCTTGTGATGTTCTGTTGGTAATGGATTGGTAGATCGTTGTGTGAATCCGGTATGAATTTAGATGTGAGATGTGGGTGGATTTTTTGTAATTCATGTAATAATTGATGTATATTCTTTTATTGGGGCACATCCGGGTTGAGGATGTAGTCACCGGCTGTATATTATTTTTTATTTCCACATCTAGGATTGACCCACGGAGGAGTGCACAAGCTACCGGGTTTTAGGATTCAATGGGTGGCCATCTCGAGGAGTCAAGACCCGGGTCACCCAATTCTAGGATTGGCGGATAGCATGCCGCAGTCGTAGGGGTCTAAGATTATTCACACTCGGTTATTCATACGACCATGGAGGACTGTGTTTCATAGGTGGCTTAATAAAATGCAAATGTTCTAATTGATCCATTTTTCCATTCTCTGTGATTCTTATATTTGCTTGTGTTGCTTATCATGCATGATATCTATATATATGTTTAAATAAATGTTGCATATATTTTGCATCCGTGCTAGTTCAGCCTCCGCTCTGCCGTTAGTTAAGTAACCTAACGGTGCATGACGGAGCCCCGTGACGAATGCGGGTGGCATATTCGTACATTCTATTTTTATTTTTTTTCTGGTGTGATAAGGTTAATTGATGGGACCGCATTAATCTCAATTAATGCAAAGAAATAAACTTAAAATTTGATGTTGTTGGAATAGTTGTAAAACCACTCGGTTTTCTTCAAAAACAACTTTTAAAAGCGGATCTTAAATCACTTCTTTTCCAAAGCTATTCGGTTCCTTTGACTAAATCAAGTTCATTGCGTTCACCATTTTCGCCAAAACCAACTGTAGCCCTCCATCATTTCAGATAGGTATCGACTAGTATTCATGCTATGTATTTTGACCTTCTCCAAGGTATAGTGTTTGGTAGCTAGTGGGTGTTTATCTGTAGCATAGATATATGCATTAATTTAGGACATGCATACAACTGTTTTGACCTTCGTCAAGGGTTTGTATGAATGGGTCTAAATTAATCTGGACAATGACGGGTTGAACTTGACTTGCGACTTATAATGTTTTGACATTTGTCAAGGTTATAAGCGCTCAGGAAAAAAACCGTATCAGGAGTTTCAAACATACAGGAAACTTGCTAGTGTTGCATATCTTCTAGAGTGTGGTAGTTTTGACAGGCTTCCTTCAAAATTATCACACAATGATAGTTGGGCCCCAATCCTACTATGAGTATCAGCTACTTTTCGGGAGATTTTTTCACTTTGCAATTAGCTAATCAAGTAGGTGTCTAGAAAGGTGTTAACGGGGCTACGCCTCCTGAAAAACAAGATTATTTAATTGGGTCCGTGAGAAAGCATAGAGGCACCTCCCTCCAAAGTACCAACACTTACCTGACCAAAAGATAAGCGAACTTATAGAGTGCGATAATTCCGACTAATTCTTCTTTTAGGATAAGGAGAATTCGAGGAAATGTGGGAGCCATCCTATTTAGATAAACTAATAACCAATCTAAATTTGCAAGAGTATATGCTGGGTGTTTCTTTTCTCTCTCTCCTAATTGCAGCGACCATGATGGGACTTAAGCTTATATTAGATAAAAACAAACTAGCTGGGCCAAAGTATAAAGAATGGCTAAGGAACGTCCACATGGCCCTTATTTATGATAAGGTTGCATACGTCTTTATGGCTAAAGCCCCATTTTCCAGGTCCAAAATCCTCGGTTGCGAACATTGAGTTCCGTAAGACTTTGGATCTAGATTGTGCGAAAACCAAGTGCATCGTGCTGGTTTCTATGGACAATGAACATCAGAGGCAGCACGAGAAGATGGACTTTGCTTCTATCATCCTCCATACCAAAGATTTATATGGAGAGCAATCTCGTATCGCAAGATACGAGATCTCAAAGAAATTATTTCAAGCAAGATTGGCTGTCAGATCATTTGTTGGGGACCACATCCTGAAGATGATTTCTCTCATTGAAAAGCTCGCGGACCTGTGAACTACGTTGAAGAATGAGTTGTACACAACATCGACTTACATTGCATTCACCATGGGGCCCCGGGTCTTCACCGTAAGGTTACTTAACTTATGACAGGGCGGGGGCAGGGCTAGCGTTGCTGCAAAACGTATATATTATATATATATCCAATACATCATATATATAAATATATCATCATATAAAATATCGCAAGCAGATAATGATCATTACAGCTAAGCGATAAATATCATCATAGGCAGGTAAATATATCATAAGTAAGTAATGAACATCACATAATAGGAATGGTTGGATCACCTAGGAATCCGCTTTTCGTTCGAGCCACAAACGAAATGTGACATTCCCTGGTCGCGTGAACAGCACGTACATAACCAAAAGCAAACCCCTACGAGTGTAGCAAGCTACCTGCCAACCCAAGAAATGAGGCAACCCATCTTCATCGCCATGAGGGGGCCACCCGGCACTTTCTCGAATCTGGTGACTTGTGCACTCCTCCACAGGTATATCCTATACCCTCTACAAGCGCATTGAGCAACCCGCCAATCCTAGACTTGAGTGACCTGATCTCAACTCCTTGAGATAGCCACCCACTATAATCTAGAACTCGGTTGCTCGTACGCTTCTCCGCGGGGTAATACTAAACCCGTATTATACAATGGTGACAACGATCGCAACCTGATCGTGTCCCTACAAATAATAATACAATAAGCAGCGACTACGGCCACATGTGAACCGCTAAGTCCCAAAACAAAAAATATACATATAGCGGAAACAGCAGCCACAAGTTGGAGCTCGTCCCGAACTAATGAATATATAAGATGGTTACAAGCATGAATGGAAATAACACTTATCAAAATTCAGCACGGGGTTGTTCATTTCACGACAACCAAACACATTCAAAACAAACATCATAATATATCATAATATATACGTGCAACCCCGGTGAATTGATCGCATCAAATCGACGACGTTAAGAACCGTGTATCGCATATGCCGTCGAGTTATATATATTAAACATTTTAATTTATTCAACGTATCGCAAATAGCCAATGAATCCCAAAAACTTCGAAGTCGAAACGTTAATTTTCAACACTTGAAAAACATTATTCACCTCAACACAAAAATCATCACTTTTTAGCGCCGAAACGAGTCAAAACGAACCCGAAATGCGCCCAAATTTTTTTTGAAGCCCCAGGGAAAATTAGATCGACATTTTGAAGGCTCGGGAGGGGAGTACCATGGCCCGAACCTTCTAAAAAGTGGGCTCAGGTCATGGTTGACCTAAGAGCACCATAACGGTGCTCTCGGGTGTTCACCCTCCCCCGAGAGCACCAATTGGTGCTCCCGGGTGGGGGTGGCCCCTCCCTAACTTCTATAACACCTATAATTTCATATTGAACCCTTCGATTATCCCCGAGCGCGACAAAAAACACTATAAAGAAATGGTTTTTGAAGCACACAAAAAATAATTTTTAATTTGCATCGAAAAATAGATTTAGAGATTCATCTTGCCACGAAAACACGTTGTAGTCATTGGACTAGCTCTGATACCATGTAAATTTGCTATGCTCTCTACAATAGGGTTTATAACATGGCAGAAGCGATAATATAAAAAATCTAGAGAGCGATTACAAGCAAACATAGGATCATTGTAGAGTGTTTTTCTTCACCATATTGAGATAGGAATGCGCGTTGTTTGTTAGGTATATTACAGATTCCCCCTGCCTAGGGTAGGATGGAATTTAATGATTGTGGGGATCCGAATCTCTTGCAAACCGAGGACTAAGCTGCCGTTAGTTACTCCTCGCTTTTGGAGTGAGAGAACTTCCGATTAACAAGTCAAATATATCATGCGAACTCAATATGCAATATGTGTGTGTTGTGTTTGGGAACAAGTATGAGAGTGCTCCGGGCATAACGGAGCCTCACAGAGTTTTTACAGAGGTCCCGCTATCCGGATAGCAGGCTGGGGGGTCAAGGGGTGCTGTGCAGCACCCCGTTAGAATTTTTTTTCTAACAGGAGAAGTGATAAGTGTATACATATCAAATGTGCTCTTAGAAAAATGAGCATGTGGTAAGGGATGCACGTGACAAGTGCACACCTGCTGAAACACTCACCTAGTAAGGTGCACACTTGGAAAGGGGCGCACATGACAAGTGCACACCTGCCGACACGCTCACCTTGTAAGGTGTGCACTTGGTAAGGGACGCACATCACAAGTGCGCACCTGCCGAGGAGCACACCTAGTATTGTGCACACTTGGTAAGGTGCGAGGGAGTGAAGGGGGCTAAAGGGTTCCAAATAGGCCAAAAGTTCCAGCAAGGTGCGCACTTAAGGAAGTGTGCACCTAACGAGGTACGCACCTAGTAAGGTGCGCATCTGGGCCGGTACGCACTTGGCTCGATGTGCATCCAATCGAGTGCGCACCTATCCAAATGAGCACCTACCACGGTGCATGTAGGGTCGAAACCCAAAGAACCAACTGTCTAAAAACACCAAGATTTTAACATTTGAAGATCAAAATGGCTCTTTTTCCCTTTTTAAGGCCTCCTGACGTGTGCACATTGAAAAAAGAAAGGAGGGAGGAGAAAAAGACTTGCGCAATAAAAAGTGGCTCAAAACTAAAGATTTTTTTTGGGGAATCAAGATTCAGCTTCAGATTAGTTTTCGATCATCATGGGGGTCCCTTTATAGGATTACGTCTTTTACATTTAGCCCCATGGCTTGTAAAAAATTGGCTTTTGCCTATTTAATTAAAAAAAACAAAAATTAAATTTAATATTTTCCTTTTCTTCTTCTCTTTTGGTCGGTCCCCCTTCATGCTTGGGCTTAGGCTCGGGCTTGGGCCCATTTGGATTTGGCTTTGGCATGTACCCACTTGGTTTTTTGACTTTGATTTTGGTTTTGACTTTTAACTTGAATTTGATTTTTGATTTTGGCAATTGGGTGTAATTTTTAACCCCAACAAAGTACCCCCATCAATAAATGCACACCGCGCATATGGGTTGTGTGCATGAAATTGATGAATCTTGTGCTATATGGAGATTGATTTGGTTTAGTTCTCTTTTAACGATGTGGAAGTCGATGCCACCCTTTTAGCGACATGGACGGTCGATGCTGCCATTTTTGCGATTTGGATGGTCGGTGCTGCCCTTTTTGCGACTTGGACGGTGGATGGTTGATTTGGTTTTGTTCCCTTTTGACGACGTGGAGGTCGATGCTGCCCTTTTAGCGATATTGACGGCCGGTGCTGCCCTTTTTGCGACTTAGACGGTCGGTGCTGCCCTTTTTGGGAGTTGGACGGTCAATACTGCCATTTTTGCAATTTGTGTAAGTGCACGCAGCGTCCCGGCCGTCTGTCCGAGGCCAAAATGCGGAAACAAAAACTTTTCTTTAACTTGAAACCGGCGCTACCGCGGACTATAAACCGGATCGGACCATTAACCTACTACTAGCTAACTAGAGAAAGGATAGAGAGCTATACCGAGCGATCCGTGTCCTTCGGTCTTCGGCCTCCATCCCAAGCTCCTCGCGGCATCTCCTGTCTTGTTCTCCTCGTCGGAAAGGGCACCACATCACCGAGTCTTTTTACGGGCTCCCACCTCTGGACCGAGGCATCTCGGACACGAAGTTGGCAAGCCGACGTGTCCAAGATTGCTATAGAATAATTGTAGAAACCTTTTGTATCAAGAGGTTGATGAAGTTGCAATTGAAGGAGGGAAGAAGAAGAAGTGAACTTTTGTGATAGCTAAAGAATTTTTGTTGCAAGCACAAGAGATCAAAACCCCACACCAAAAAATGGACAGCCCCCACACAAGAAGTGGCTGGCCCATGCTTATGTGAAAGGGGAGAGAGGGAGTGGATCAATAATGCAAGAAGGAATGATGAGTGATGATGAGAAAATAATGATCACAACAAAGTCCAAAACCCATCACCCATCTCATCTCAAAAGTCAAGTGATGATGAACAAAGAAGTCAAATGATGGTTGAACCATCATGAAGCAACAACTTACAAAAACCACCCTCCACTATGCTAATTTGCACATTTGCAAATAACCCCCTCCACACCAATTTTCAGCCAAAGAAAGATAGAAAGGAAAATGGCCGAAACGAAATACAAACTGGTAACTCCAAAAAAGCGATCCCGTAATAAATTACAGGAAAACCCCGCGACTGTATATACATACCCGCATTTGTATTCCGACCGAATACAAATGCAATGAGAAAAAATCTACACTGTATAATACTAGGATCCGGTTTAAACCAAAGCCCGCTAGCATTATCCGTCCGATCATGATCCGTGCAATACCGCACGTACATGATCAAACCCTGCCATATATCCATACGACCTCTACAGCGTTTCGCCCGAAACTTGAGAAACTGTCTGTGGGAGACTCTAAAGACTCGTCAATACTTTAGCTGTGGATTTAACTACTAGCACGTCAGAGGTATTAGCCGTACGTAACGGGCTACCAGGTATTGACCAAAATGGAGGTCGATGAGCGAACTCATCCTGACACCCTACTGAGCCTGTCAGTGACAATATCCGTACAGTCCGGTCCGTTCGTCTATGAGCATCGCATGGCGGGCCTAGGGGGTTGGTAAAAGTCAGACCCCCAAAAACGGTATAAGTCGTGTCGGAGTGTAGCCCAGAACACCTTGAGATACTACTGGAATACCTACCAGTAAATCTCCTGCCTTGGCCAAAGACTTCGTGTAATGGCTCTCCTAGACACAGGGCGACCTCACCCCCAATACCGGGAGAGACGAAACCCCTGCAAATCCGCTCACTGCCTCCATGTGGTTCGGGACTGTACCCAACTAAAACCTGTTTGCACGACTCCTTTGAGCCGTGGTAGGGTAGTAATCAAAGTACAGTGGGAACTCACACGAGACAAATGACGATCTCAGGTCGATGAACTAACCTGTACACATGTCACCAGGGAACTGCTATCTGACGTCAGGTATAAAACCAACTAGCATGTTCCCGGCGAGTCCTGTCCGGTGTACTCATAACCCAATGAGCACCTGTATACATCTTAGGTGAACCAACTGACACCAGTGGCTTGTGAGACCGGCCACCGCCCCTCGTCGGGGTCTCGACTGTATACACTAGTCTACTCTGGAGTATCGATGCCCTGTCTCGAAACTCCCTCGACTAGGGACCACTTTAAGGATGTGCTTATAGACCCCAGCTCCCACGTATATGATCGCCATCATACTGCTGGCCGTCAAGCAAGAATCCTAAGGGCTCTATCAACGCGCAATAGTGACCTGTAAGGTCACCTAAAACAGTACACGATGATAAAGATAAACCAGTTAGCATACTATCATCTTGAGTAAGACTGTCCTACCGGTATAGGTCCACCCTCAATCATTGCAATCACATGCCTGTGATCCAATAATTGACTCTGAGGGCACTATATCAAACAATCTCCCACTTGCACTCAAGGCTAATTATTGCGATGTCGCATACTCACAGCCCGTATGATACCGAACACCAAACTCTTTTACTAATCAGTCTCACAAAACCCGTTTGCGAAACTATTGCGTTCGAGGAATAGCCTCAGTGAGTGGATCCGCCCTAATGTTTCTTTCTATGTCTCTCTATATCTCAAGTTCGCGGAGAAAGCCATCTTCCGAAATGAGCAATACCTTGTTAGTTATATGTATGCCCTAGGGGCCATTACTATACATAGGATGTATACTGTAGTGGATGCTTGGACATATATAGGGATGACTTTCTTGCTCGATATGATAGTATGCTATCTGGTTACCCTTTATCTTAACGTGTATACTGATTGTCTCTCTGTTACATGTTGGTAAAGCCCTTAGGATGTGTACTTGACTGCCTGGACTATGATGCGGATCATACTAGTGGGGGCATGGTAGTCCATAAGTACATCCTTCAAGGACCCCAGTCGTGGGTGTATCGAGACGGGGCATCGATATACCAGAGTAGACTAGCGTATACCTTCTCGACCCATACAGATGGGCGATGGATGATCCCATATCCATTGGTGTTTGACATCAGAGATGATATACGGGTGCTCAGTGGAGACTGGGTACACTGGACGGACTCGCCGAGAACTCCCAGATGGTATTATACCTTACGTCAGATGGCAGTTCTCTGGTGACACTGGTACAGAGTAGTCTGTTGACCCGAGATCGTCATAGAGTCTTGTGTGATTCCCACTGTGCTTTGATTTCCACCTTACCACGTCGTAGAGGGCGTGAAAAATGGTGGTTTTTGGGTACAGTCTCGAATCACATGGAGGCAATGAGCGATAGGAGGGGATTCGTCTCTCCCGGTATAGGGAGTTGATGTTGCACTGTGTTCGATTGGCTATAACCGGAAATCCCTGGCCAGGGTTGCTGAGATTTACTGGTAAGTGTTACCAGTAGTTTCTCGAACTGTTATAGACCTCATATCGACATGACTTATCGAGCTATTGGGGTCTGACGTTTACCACCCCCAGGCAAGATATGCGACATATCAGACGACGAGACCGGACTGTACGGTAAGTGTTACTGGTTGGATTCACAGGAGTGTGAGCGGGCTTGCTCGTCGATCTTATGATCGCTCAATACCCGGGTGGCCATTACGTTTAGCAGACCGCTTGCGGCTTGTGGGTGTTTGATATGATCATCACCTGCTGCCGGCGTATTGACGAGTCTTTAGAGTCCTACACAGAGCTTTCCTGGCTCAAGCAAAACGAAATAGGAGCGCATATGAGATATGTACGGGACCGAGAATAATGCGTGTATGTGATACCGTATTCTATTCTCGCGATGAATGTATCGATTGGTTGTATGCGATATAACCTAGTTATCGAATCAAGGATTGATTCGATAAGTCGATACATTGGATATTAGTCGGTCATATGCGATATGACCGGATCGTTAAATCAAGTGTTGATTTAATGATTTAATGTATAATTATATATTAGATATATTACTTTACATTAACTAGTATTTGTTCACTTAGGATTATTTTCTCACTTGAATGTGCATATTGTATATGTGATATATGTTTGTGCACTAGTTTGTATCATGTTTGATGATACATGCAAACTTGGGTGTGTGTTTACTTTAAACCATGTTTAGGTTAATGGTTAGGGTTTTAAATGTTTTATTTATTTTCTTTAATTCATTTTTGGCAAAAAAAGGAAATGGTGGCTTGCTTTGTTTTATAGTTGAAGCTTCATGAAGCTTTGAATAAGTCTACCATTTTTGTTTTATGCTTAACCTAACCATTAAACCTAAACCATAGTTTATTCTCTACACTCAACCATGGTTGCAAATATGATAAGGCATCACTTGATTTTATTTTAAGAATTAATTCATTCTTTTTCTTTCTTCTTCTTCTTCTTCTTCAAGAAGAAAGAAAAACCTTTGCTACAAAAAATTACAAGTGATGAATCCAAGTGAGAAATCTAAATCCAAAGTGAACCCACTTCCTATTTCTTCATCCTCTACCACTTGCCATGTAGCATAGGGTGTTTTCTTCACAAGTTTCATGACTTGGTGAAGTTGGAGCTTGATCTTGAGTTGCCTCGACGTAAATCATCTTCGGCATCGAAGTCGACGACCTAGCCCGATCATTTCTTCGACGAAGCCATCGCTAGAGTCCGGGATCCGATGATCGCGGCGGAGGGACATCATCATGGAGCTAAGGAAGTGGAGGACCGGATCTACAAAGGTTGTATTTCCATTCACTTAGTAGTTAAGTTGTTAACTAGTTGTTGTTTCGCCTTTACCTCTAGTCATTGATCTAGTATTAGGGTTTCTCGGCACAAGAAAAATTTGATTTTGGCATGGTCGATGCCTTGTGGAACCTCTTGAGTGTGCCTAGGAACCCTACAGTGGTATCAGAGCCAGGTTAGAGCTTTAGGCGATGTGTTAACGAAGTTAAAACTCCGAACGAACCCGATACGTCCAAGTTTACCCCCTCTCTGTACAATTTTTCAAAACTGTATATTTTCTGAATTAAAAATACCTGAAAAATCAAGCAGGGAAATATAAGAATTATGGGGGGAAACGAGCACCTAACTCTTCCAAACTGCCGTGGAACCGCGGCCATACCGTGCTTGGGCCGCAGATCCACGGCCGTACAGAGGGATTGTGTCATTTTATTTACTCAGTAATTCTTATATCTGATATTGCTATTTTATGGGTATTTTTAAACTGACTCAAGTGTTGAGTTTTCTGGGGGTTTATTTTGTAATCGTCGATTCGATCGGAGAATTTAATTTTGTTATATTTTTCCGGATAATTTTTGAATATGTTAAAAAGTTCGACCGGATATAAATACCCAATTTTTCCCCGGCCGGGAAATTTCCAATTGTTGGATTTTTCCGTAGTCTAATGACGTTCTGAGTAGTGCAAGTAACGCGATGGTCCCTCTAGAAGACAACAAACCTTAACTCGATTATATGACCGTCTTGAACTGCCCTTTGAACCTTAGGGTTTGGGGCAGTACAGTGTGCCACATGTGAGGCGTTGGCTTGACCCTTCTACGGCTGGACCGTTGGTACTGAGGCATGAAGTGAATATTTTTAAACTTATTTCATGTTTTGAACTGTTTCGGGAAAACTTGGGTGTTTAAATGTTCGATCGGAAAGTTTAACATTTTCTATTTATCTAGAATGTGATACAATATTTGGAATCCACAAGTAGTTATGAGATAACTGATTTGAATGTTATAAAAATAGCAGTTTAGTCTCACCTGATCGGTTGCCACGGAATTTTGATGCGATCAAAAGTCCGTTGCAATCACGTAGCGTACGCGGATACTCGCCGGGTAAACTTAATAGACAGCTACACCCCTTAGCCCCGACCAAGTGACTGTAGGAGAACCCCGTCGCCGAAAGCATCCGTTCGGGTGCTCGCGGTAGCGGTGTTCCGCCTTGGTGCACTTCGTCGACGGCATCGGGGGTGCAGCCGTCTACTAAAGTTTGCGAAGAGTATTCGATCAGAATGTCGGGAATCTTGTTGAATTGCCCAACTTGATATTGAAAAGAGTTTTCGATAATGAGACTGAAATGCGGGGTTTATAATTGTTAGGCATGCGATGTCTAAGGAATTCATTTGGTTAGGCATGCAATGTCTATACAGTTTGCAGATTCCAACTGTTGTAGTTTTACACTTTCTTTTCTGCGACCGTAAGTGTAATATGTGATATCGCCAGTTTCGTTGCTATATGTCAACGACAATTGGGATGCGCATATTTACTTACGTTGATGACATGTGATGTTATGTGTTGCTGGATATGTTATATTGGATCGTCGCGTTGAATAGCCGGGGGTTTTTTATGTGAGATAAGTGTTTTTCATTTTCATTCATGTAAAAACTTGTATGTAATATTCTTTTATTGGGGCACTTCCAGGTCACGGAAGATGTCACCATTTGTATATTATTTACTTTTCCGCACTAGGATAGACCCAAGGAGGAGGGCACAAGTGTAGGGTTCCTAGGCACACTAAAGAGGTCTCACAAGACATCAACCATGCCAAATTCAAAAAATTTCGTTGCCGAGAAACCCTAATGCGATCATTGACTAGAGTTTAAGGCGAAACTTCAACTAGTTAACAACTTAACTGCAAAGTGAGTGGAAATACAACCTTTGTAGATTCGGTCCTCCACTTCCTTAGCTCCGTGATGATGTCCCTCCGCTGCGATCAATGGATCCCGGACTCTCGCGGTGGTTTCATCGAAGAAATGATCGGGCTAGGTCGATGACTTCGATGTCGAAAATGATCTACGTCGAGGTGACTCTAACTCGAGCTCTAACTTCACCAAGTCATGAAACTTGTGAAGAAAACACCCTATACTACATGGCAAGTGGTAGAGGATGAAGAAATAGGAAGTGGGTTCACTTTGGATTTGGATTTCTCACTTGATTTCATCACTTGACATTTTTGTAGAAAGCTTTTCTTTCTTCATCAAGAAGAAGAAGAAGAAAGAAAATGAAAAATGAATTAATTCAAAAAAGAAAATCAAGTGACCCTTATCATATTGCAACCATGGTAAAGTGTAGAGAATAAACTAGGGTTAGGTGAATGGTTAGGTTAAAAGAAAGAAACAAAATGGTTACTTCTTCAAAGCTTCATGAAGCTTCAACAAAAGACAAAGCAAGCCACCATTTCATTTTCCTTTGCCAAAATGAATAAAGAGAATAAATAAATAAGTAAATCAAAACCCTAACCATTAACATAACCATAGTTTAATCATACACACCCAAGTTTGCATGTATCATCAAACATGATACAAACTAGTGCACAAAACTATATCATATATACAATGTGCACATCAAGTGAGAAAATCCATCTTAAGTGAACCAATACTAGTTAATGCAAATTAATATATCAAATATATAATTATGCATTAAATCATTAAATCAACGCTTGAGTAAATGATCCGGTCATACTGCATATAACCGACTAATATTTAGTGTATCAATGTATCGAATCAACACTTGATTCGGTAACCCGGCTATATCTCATATAACAGTCCAATGATACAAATCGCGAGAATAGAATACAGTATCACATACTGGTATTATTCTCGGTCCCACACATATCTCATATGCGCTCCTATTTCGTTTAGTTTGAGCCAGGAAATCTCTGTGTAGGACTCTAAAGACTCGTCAATACGCCGGCAGCAGATGATGATCATATCAAGCACCCACAAGCCGCAAGTGGTCTGCTAAACGTAACGACCATCTGGGTATTGAGCGATCAGAAGATCAATGAGCAAGCCCGCTCACACTCCTGTGAATCCAACCAGTAACACTTACCGTACAGTCCGGTCTGATCGTCTGATATGTCGCATATCTCGCCTAGGGGTGGTAAACGTCAGACCCCAGTAGCTCGATAAGTCGTGTCGATATGAGGTCTATAACAGTTCGAGAAACTACTGGTAACACTTACCAGTAAATCTCAGCAACCCTGGCCAGGGATTTCCGGTTATAGCCAATCGAACACAGCGCAACATCAACTCCCTATACCGGGAGAGACGAATCCCCTCCTATCGCTCATTGCCTCCATGTGATTCGGGATTGTTCCCAAAAACCACCGTTTTGCACGCCCTCTTGGACATGGTAAGGTGGAAATCAAAGCACAGTGGGAATCACACAAGACTCTATGACGATCTCGGGTCAACAGACTACTCTGTACCAGTGTCACCAGAGAACTGCCATCTGACGTGAGGTATAATACCATCTGGGAGTTCTCGGCGAGTCCGTCCAGGGTACCCATTCTCCACTGAGCACCCGTATATCATCTCTGATGTCAAACACCAATGGATATGGGATCATCCATCGCCCATCTATATGGGTCGAGAAGGTATACGCTAGTCTACTCTGGTATATCGATGCCCCGTCTCGATACACCCACGACTAGGGACCTTGAAGGATGTACTTATGGACTACCATGTCCCCACTAGTATGATCCGCATCATAGTCCAGGTAGTCAAGTACACATCCTAAGGGCTTTACCAACATGTAACAGAGAGACAATCAGTGTACACGTTAAGATAAAGAGCAACCAGATAGCATACTATCATGTCGAGCAAGAAAGTCCTCCCTATATATGTCCAAGCATCCACTACAATATACATCCTATGTACAGTAATGGCCTCTAGGGCATACATATAACTAACAATCTCCCACTTGCACTAGGGCCATCTGATAGCAGTGGTTGTAGTATCTCATACTCAACCATCCCATAAAAGTCTCTCTCTGGGAAAAGGCCTTTGTGAGTGGATCCGCCGTGTTGTCCTCTGAGTCTACTCTTCTAACCTCGATCGCCCTGGAGATCAACCATCTCCATGATCAGGTGATACTGCCTTAGAATATGTCTGGATCACTGATGGGACGGGCGTTCCTAGGCATAAGCTACAACTCTATTGTCTCACAATGGTAGGAACGATGTTCATCTCATGAACTGATATACACCCAGACTTCCTCTTTGGTAGCATCTTAAGTAGCGATGTATCCAGCATTTATCGTCTAGTATGCCACGGTATCTAGCTTGGAACTCTTCCAACATACCGTCCCTTTACTGAGGGTAAAGACAATGCCTGTGACTGACATTCAGGCGTCCTTATCACCCTGGAACCCTTCCAGAGATTCTCCCCAGGATCGATTGATACCATCTCACTACAACTAGTGAGTTTCCTAATATCCAGTTACTTCTATCTCATAGATAAAAACTCAGGATTTAGGAGGTATCACTTTGATCCTATATGGAGAATCATTGTGATAAGCGGAGATTGACCGAGCGTAGCATAGGAAACTCCTTCCCTATCAGGAGTATGACATCCACGTACTCTACGAGGATCACCATACTCCCTACTACCTTTTTGTATATACAAGGTTCATCTACCATTTTGATGAAGTCAAACTCTTTGACTACCACATCAAAACAGATGTTCCAACTCCGCGATGCCTGCTTTATCCTATAAAGCATCTTGCATACGTTTCCGCTGCTCCCACTGTCTACGAAGCCCTCTGGCTGTGTACTTATAGACGCACTCTTCTAAAATATCATTTAGAAAAGCAGTCATGGCACCCAACCGCCAGATATCGTAGTCATAGTATGTAGCCGTGGCAAGTAGGATCTGGATGGACTTAAGCATAGCCACTGGAAAAAAGTATCATCGTTATCCACGCCTGGTCGATGGCGAAAACCTTTAACAAGTATAGCTTTGAAAGTCTCAACTTTTCCATCTACACCAAGTAATCTTCTCAAGATTTACTTGCTCCTGATGGGGATTTAACCCTTCAGATATAGCAACCAAAGTCCATACTTTGTTGGTGTATAAGGATTCCATCTCAAATCGCTAAGCATCCAGCCATTCTTATAAAGTCCCACTCCTGATGGCCAGCTCGAAACTAGTTGGGTCATCATCTCATGATGCAATCCTCGCTCCCACTGTCATAGAGAAACAGAAGAATCTCTCAGGTGGGTGAGAAACCCTACTAGATCGGCGGAGAGGCTGAGGTTCGTTGGTATCTACTGAATCCTTTGGTTCTACCAAATCAGTTGCTGTAGTTTGTATAGCTGGAACCTTTCCAGTTCTACATAACTGACCTTGCCTCGAGCTTGTCCGGATTTTGCTTTTAGACATAGGCCGGACAACCCTAAATCTTAACAAACTTAAGATATGGACTTTTCCTTTTCCATATCACATATGAAGTGGTAGGCAACTGATTTGATTTGAACCCTATTCAATAGGTATGCAGCTTCTCAAGCGCATAACTCCCAAAAGGAAATAGGTAACTCAGTAGTACTCATCATAGAGCACACCTTATCATATAGGGTGTGATTGCTCCGCCCCGATACACCGACGTGCTGTGGTGTATACGGAGGAGTAATGCTGAGAGAGAATCTTATTCTCAGAATAGTCCAGGATTCCCGTGCTCAAGTATTCTCCTCCTTGATCACATCAAAGGACATAATACTTATACCCATTTTTGGTTCTCTACTTCTAACTTATATTCTGTGAATATCTCAAAAGGTTCGGACTTGTGTTTCAACAGGAACATATGTCTGAATCCTGAGAGATCGTCATAGAATGTAATGAAGTACAAATAACCGGTCTTGGCATGTATAGACAGGGGACCTACATACATCAACATGTATCATCCCAAGAGTTCACTAACTCTTTCTCTGTTTCCAATAAACAGAGCTATGGTCATCTTATCTCTGTGACATGACCAGCAAGTTTCACAAGATGTAAATTCAAACTGATTTAAATATGCATCTATATGTAACTTCAGCTAGTCGGGTCGCATTGATATGACCAAGTCTACAATACCTCAAGAAGGATTCATTCATTTCTGAACTCTTCCTCTTGCGTGTGTTCCGTATACTAAGAACTGTAGTTTGATTTAGAACATCAATGCTTTTAGATAACGTGCCTGAACCGATCAACTTTTGATATAGGAAATGTTCAAAATATTATCCAACAATACAAAATTTTATCATTTCTTTACTAATAAAGAGACTGATATGATTTTGTATATCAGGTTCGGTATCTAATAACATTCGTTCAGAATCAATGTACTGGTAATACAGGGTGACAGTGACCAACAGACTTGGCTGCAACACTTGCCCCGTTTTCTGTCTCATGAAACTTATCACCCGTTCTCAGTTCTCTACCTTTCTGTAGCCCATGTAACGGATTACATTTGCGGGATCCTGATCCGATATCACATACTCAGGACATAAAGGATACTGAGAAACAGTTTTATGTAATGAACACACCCGAAGAAGATGCATCGGCATGCACTTTCTTCGTTTGGGTGGCACGGGAAATCTGGTATTCCCCTATTTCCTGCTCTGTCTTATAACAATTATAAGTTGGAGCGGGACCAACGTTCCCCAGCTCAGTATAACAAGCGGGTTCGGTCAATACATCCGTATTATTATCTTGATTAAGGCGTGATATGGTCGCTACCTAGAGAGAGAGAAAAGAAAACACTCAGCGTGTGCTCTTGCAAGATCAGATTGGTTATTATTTTATCTAATCAGGATGGCTCCCACTGTTTTTTATCAAATCTTCCTTCAAACCCTAAAAGGAAAGACTAGCCGGGATTAATTACACGCTACAAGTTCGCCAATCTTTCAGCCAGGCCAGTGTCGGTACTTTAAGGGAGGTTCCCCGTGCTTTCGCACGGACCTAATTACAGTAAACCTCGTTTTCCCAGAGGCGTAACCCCGTTGACACCTTTCTAGACACCTACTAGATCGGCTAATTGTAATGTGTAAAACTCTCCCAGGAGTAACTCTTACTCGCAGTGGGTATTGGGATCCAACTATCTCATAGAAGGTATGCAATCTCATTGCAAATTTTAACACTTGAAATTCCTGATAATTTTGCCCCTAGCGTCCTATGACCTTGACGCATGCCAACAAACCATAGTGCGCTAGTCAAGTTTAACCCGTCATTTCCTGATTGAATTAAACCCGCCCGCACGACCCTTAACGCAGGCCAACAAAGTCGCACGACTACCCTAATCCAATCTGCATCATATGCATAAGCAGATAAATACTAGTTAGTTGCCGCACACTACGCCTTGACGCAGGCCAACAAACGTAGCACGAATACTAACTACTACTTATCTGAAATGACGGAGGGCTACGACAGGTTTTTCTGAAAACCTATTGCGTAATGAACTTGATATCGTTGTGGGATCGAATGAATTTTGAAATGGAGTGTTTTTGAGGCTTTTCTAGTTTTGCTAAAGGGGTCACTCCCGGTGAAGGGATCGTCGGCCCTTTCCTCATCGAATAAGGTGCAAGATATATCGTATATACCGCTGTGCAAAGCAAGAACTAGAGAAGGCATCAAAAGACAAACCGAGGGTTGTAGCATCTTCCAGTTATTACTAAAGGAGTCACTCCCGGTGAAGGGATCTCGGTCCTTGACTTATCGAATAAGGTGCAGGATGTTCTACAAGGAACACCGCGATGCATAGCAAGAAATGTAGCTACCTGTTTTATTTAGAAATTCGATTCCACAACATCTTAGGTTTCTTTTCTTTCATTAATCACATTAATGAAGTCCCATCATTTAAGTACCTAAACATCACAGATAAATACGACGTACACTTATGCCATCCGCATTCGCCTCGATATCCCCTCGTGCACCGTTCGGTTAGGTAACTAACGGCAGAGCGGGGCAGGGCTAGCGCGGGTGTAAAACATAAGTAACGCCTATATAATATATCATATATACTATATACAGTATTTATCATAGAACATATCACATGATCACATCACAGATAACGCAGCAGAAAATATCATATGAAATATTGGATATACTAGGACGTCCGTATTTTTAATACGAGCCAGTATAAAACACGGATTCCACGGTCGCGATGAATAGCCAAACCCACACCCCTAGACCCCTACGAGAGCGGCAAGTAACCCTACCAATTCTAGGGTTAGGAGACCCGGACTCGACTCCTCGAGATGGTCTCCCACTGGATCCTAGAACCCGGTTACTTGTGCTCCCCTCCTTGGGTCTATCCTAGTGCGGAAAAGTAAATAATATACAAACGGTGACATCTTCCACAACCTGGAAGTGCCCCAATAAAAGAATATTACATACAAGTTTTTACATGAATGAAAATGAAAAACACTCATCTCACATAAAAACCCCGGCTATTCAAACACGACGATCCAATATAACATATCCAGCAACACATAACATCACATGTCATCAACGTAAGTAAACATGCGTATCCCAATTGTCGTTGACATATAGCAACGAAACCGGCGATATCACATATTACACTTACGGTCACAGAAAAGAAAGTGTAAAACTACAACAGTTGGAATCCGCAACTTGCATAGACATCGCATGCCTAACCAAATGAATTCCTCAGACATCACATGCCTAACAATTATAAACCCCGCATTTTAGTCTCATTTATCGAAAACTCTTTTCAATATCAAGTCGGGCAATTCAACAGGATTCCCGACATTCTGATCGAATGCTCGTCGCAAACTTTAGTGGACGGCCGCACCCCCGATACCGTCGACAAAGTGCACCAAGGTGGAACACCGCTACCGCGAGCACCCGAACGGATGCTTTCGGCGACGGGGTTCTCCTACAGTCACTTGGTCGGGGCTAAGGGGTGTAGCTGTCTATTAAGTTTATCCGGCGAGTATCCGCGTACGCTACGTGATTGCGACGGACTTTTGATCACATCAAAATTCCGTGGCAACCGATCAAGTGAGACTAAAGTGCTATGTTTATAACATTTAAATCAGTTATCTCATAACTCCTTGTGGATTCCAAATATTGTATCACATTCCGGATAAATAGAAAATGTTAAACTTTCCGATCGAACAATCAAACACCCAAGTTTTCCCGAAACATCCCAACACATGAAATAAGTTTAAAAACATTCACTTCATGCCTCAGTACCAACGGTCCAGCCGTAGAAGGGTCAAGCCAACGCCTCACATGTGGCACGCCGTACTCCCCCAAACCCTAAGGTTCAAAGGGCAGTTCAAGACGGTCACATAATCGAGTTAAGGTTTGTTGTCTTCTAGAGGGTCCATCGCGTTACTTGCACTACTTAGAACATTCTTAAACTACGGAAAAATCCAACACTTGGAAATTTCCCGGCAGGGGAAAAAGTGGGTATTTATATCCGGTCGAACTTTTTAACAGTTTCTAAAATATCCGGAAAAACATAAACGAAGTTAAATTATCCGATCAAATTAACGAGTCCCCAATAAAACCCTAGAAAACTCAACACTTGAGTGGAATTAAAAAATTCCCATAAAAAATTGCCAATAAAGGACCTAAGAATAAATATATGAAATTTCATGGACTAAGTCCAAATTTTGGCCGCGGAACCGCCGCCAAAACCATGGTTTCGCCGCGGAACCGCCGCCAAAACCATGGTTTCGCCGCGGTTCCGCGGTCAAATTATTGACTTAGAGAACCGTACTTCACAATAATTCTTAGTTTTTCCTGCTTGTTTTTCTGAGAATTTTTAATTCACAAAAATCCACTGTTTTGAAAAATGTACAGAGAAGGGTTTTGTTGAGGTTTACGGGTTCGATCGGACTTCTAACTTCGTCTACACTTCGCCTAAAGCTCTAGTTAGGCTCTGATACCACTGTAGGGTTTCTAGTCACACTAAAGAGCTCTCACAAGGCATCAACCATGCCAAATTCAAAAAAATTCGGTGCCGAGAAACTCTAATGCGATCATTGACTAGAGTTTAAGGCGAAACTTCAACTAGTTAACAACTTAACTGCAAAGTGAGTGGAAATACAACCTTTGTAGATCCGGTCCTCCACTTTCTTAGCTCCGTGATGATGTCCCTCCGCTGCGATCATCGGATCCCGGACTCTCGCGGTGGTTTCATCGAAGAAATGATCGGGCTAGGTCGATGACTTCGATGCCGAAGATGATCTACGTCGAGGTGACTCTAACTCGAGCTCTAACTTCACCAAGTCATGAAACTTGTGAAGAAAACACCCTATACTACATGGCAAGTGGTAGAGGATGAAGAAATAGGAAGTGGGTTCACTTTGGATTTGGATTTCTCACTTGATATCATCACTTGACATTTTTGTAGAAAGCTTTTCTTTCTTCATCAAGAAGAAGAAGAAGAAAGAAAATGAAAAATGAATTAATTCAAAAAAGAAAATCAAGTGACCCTTATCATATTGCAACCATGGTAAAGTGTAGAGAATAAACTAGGGTTAGGTGAATGGTTAGGTTAAAAGAAAGAAACAAAATGGTTACTTCTTCAAAGCTTCATGAAGCTTCAACAAAAGACAAAGCAAGCCACCATTTCATTTTCCTTTGCCAAAATGAATAAAGAGAATAAATAAATAATTAAATCAAAACCCTAACCATTAACATAACCATGGTTTAATCATACACACCCAAGTTTGCATGTATCATCAAACATGATACAAACTAGTGCACAAAACTATATCATATATACAATGTGCACATCAAGTGAGAAAATCCATCTTAAGTGAACCAATACTAGTTAATGCAAAGTAATATATCAAATATATAATTATGCATTAAATCATTAAATCAACGCTTGATTTAATGATCCGGTCATACTGCATATAACCGACTAATATTTAGTGTATCAATGTATCGAATCAACACTTGATTCGGTAACCCGGCTATATCTCATATAACGTCCAATGATACAAATCGCGAGAATAGAATACAGTATCACATACTGGTATTATTCTCGGTCCCGCACATATCTCATATGCGCTCCTATTTCGTTTCGCTTGAGCCAGGAAACCTCTGTGTAGGACTCTAAAGACTCGTCAATACGCCGGCAGCAAATGATGATCATATCAAGCACCCACAAGCCGCAAGCGGTCTGCTAAACGTAACGGCCACCCGGGTATTGAGCGATCAGAAGATCAACGAGCAAGCCCGCTCACACTCCTGTGAATCCAACCAGTAACACTTACCGTACAGTCCGGTCTGATCGTCTGATATGTCGCATATCTCGCCTAGGGGTGGTAAACGTCAGACCCCAGTAGCTCGATAAGTCGTGTCGATATGAGGTCTATAACAGTTCGAGAAACTACTGGTAACACTTACCAGTAAATCTCAGCAACCCTGACCAGGGATTTCCGGTTATAGCCAATCGAACACAGCGCAACATCAACTCCCTATACCGGGAGAGACGAATCCCCTCCTATCGCTCATTGCCTCCATGTGATTCGGGACTGTACCCAAAAACCACCGTTTTGCACGCCCTCTTGGACGTGGTAAGGTGGAAATCAAAGCACAGTGGGAATCACACAAGACTCTATGACGATCTCGGGTCAACAGACTACTCTGTACCAGTGTCACCAGAGAACTGCCATCTGACGTGAGGTACAATACCATCTGGGAATTCTCGGCGAGTCCGTCCAGGGTACCCATTCTCCACTGAGCACCCGTATATCATCTCTGATGTCAAACACCAATGGATATGGGATCATCCATCGCCCATCTATATGGGTCGAGAAGGTATACGCTAGTCTACTCTGGTATATCGATGCCCCGTCTCGATACACCCACGACTAGGGACCTTGAAGGATGTACTTATGGACTACCATATCCCCACTAGTATGATCCGCATCATAGTCCAGGTAGTCAAGTACACATCCTAAGGGCTTTACCAATATGTAACAGAGAGACAATCAGTGTACACGTTAAGATAAAGAGCAACCAGATAGCATACTATCATGTCGAGCAAGAAAGTCCTCCCTATATATGTCCCAGCATCCACTACAATATACATCCTATGTACAGTAATGGCCTCTAGGGCATACATATAACTGACAACAAGTAACCGGGTTCTGGAGTCCAGTGGGAGACCAACTCGAGGAGTCGAGTCCGGGTCTCCTAACTCTAGAATTGGTAGGGTTGCTTGCCGCTCTCGTATGGGGTCTAGGGGTGTGGGTTTGGCTATTCATCGCGACCGTGGAATCCATGTTTTATACTGGCTCGTATTGAAAACACGGACGTCCTAGTATATTCAATGTTTCATATGTTTCTTCTGCTGCGATATCTGTGATGTGATCATTTGATATGTGATGATAGACACTGTATATGATATATATGATATATTATATAGACGTTACTTATGTTTTGCACTCGCGCTAGCCCTGCCCCGCTCTGTCGTTAGTTACCTAACCTAACGGTGCACGAGGGGACTTCGAGGCGAATGCGGATGGCATAAGTGTACGTCGTATTTATCTGTGATATTTAGGTAACTTTAATGATAGGACTTCATTAATGTGATTAATGAAAGAAAAGAAACCTATGATGTTGTGGAATCGAATTTTCAAAACAGGTAGCTACAGTTCTTGCTTTGCATCGCGGTGTTCCTTGTAGAACATCCTGCACCTTATTCGATAAGGAAAGGGCCGACGATCCCTTCACCGGGCGTGACCCCTTTAGCAATAACTAGCAGATGCTACAACCCTCGGTTTGTCTTTTGATTGCTTCTATAGTTTTTGCTTTGCACAGCGGTATATATGAAATATCCTGCACCTTATTCGATGAGGAAAGGGCCGACGATCCCTTCATCGGGAGTGACCCCTTTAGCGAAACTAGAAAAGCCTCAAAAACATTCCATTTTAAAATCATTTGATTCTACAACGATATCAAGTTCATTACGCAATAGGTTTTCAGAAAAACCTGTCGTAGCCCTCCGTCATTTCAGATAAGTACTAGTTAGTATTCGTGCTGCGGTAGTTTGGCCTCCGTCAAGACGTAGTGTACGGTAGCTAACTAATGCTTATCTTCTAGCATACGATGCGATTGGATTAGGGTATTCGTACGGCGTTGTTTGGCCTCCGTCAAGGGTCATGCGGGTGGGTTTAATTCAATCAGGAAATGACGGGTTGAACTTGACTAGTGGACTATGGATAGTTTGGCCTCCGTCAAGGTCATAGGACGCTAGGGGCAAAATTATCGGGAATTTCAAGTATTGAAATTTGCAATGAGATTGCATACCTTCTATGAGATAGTTGGATCCCGATACCCGCTGCGAGTAAGAGTTACTCCTGGGAGAGTTTTACACATTACAATTAGCCGATCAAGTAGGTGTCTAGAAAGGTGTCAACGGGGTTACGCCTCTGGGAAAACGAGGTTTACATTAATTAGGTCCGTGCGAAAGCACGGGGAACCTCCCTCAAAGTACCGACACGGGCCTGGCTGAAAGAATGGCGAACTTGTAGCGTGTAATTAATCCCGGCTAGTCTTTCCTTTTAGGGTTTGAAAGAAGATTTGATAAAAACAGTGGGAGCCATCATGATTAGATAAAATAATAACCAATCTGATCTTGCAAGAGCATACGCTGAGTGTTTTCTTCTCTCTCTCTCCAGGTAGCGACCATATCACGCCTTAATCAAGATAATAATACGGATATTGACCGAACCCGCTTGTTATACTGAACTGGGGAACGTTGGTCCCGCTCCAACTTATAATTGTTATAAGACAGAGCAGGAAATTGGGGATTACCAGAATTCCCGTGCCGCCCAAACGAAGAGAGTGCATGCTGATGCATCATCTTCGGATGTGTTCATTATACAGAACTGTTTCTCAGTATTCTTTACGTCCTGCATATGAGATACCGGATCAGGATCCCGCATATGTAATTTGTTACATGGGCTACAGATAAGTAAAGAACTGAGAACGGGTGATAAGTTTCATGAGACAGAAAACGGGGCAAGTGTTGCAGCCAAGTCTGTTGGTCACTGTCACCCTGTATTACCAGTACATTGATTCTGAACAAATGCTATTAGATACCGTACCTGATATACAAAATCATATCAATCTCTTTATTTAGTAAAGAAAGGATATAATTTTGTATTGTTGGATAATGTTTTGAACATTTCCTATATCAAATGTTGATTGGTTCAGGCACGTTATCTAAAAGCATTGACGTTCTAAATCAAACTACAGTTCTTAGTATACAGAACACACACAAGAGGAAGAGTTCATAAATGAACGAATCCTTCTTGAGGCATTGTAGACTAGGTCATATCAATGCGACCCGACTAGCTAAGTTGCACATAGATGCATATTTAAATCTGTTTGAATTTACATCTTGTGAAACTTGCTAGTCATGTCACAGAGATAAGATGACCATAGCTCTGTTTACTGGAAACAGAGAAAGAGTTAGTGAACTCTTGGGATGATACATGTTGATGTATGTAGGTCCCCTGTCTACACATGCCAAGACCGGTTCTTTGTACTTCATTACATTCTCTGATGATCTCTCAAGATTCAGACATATGTTCCTGTTGAAACACAAGTCCGAACCTTTTAAGATATTCACAGAATATAAGTTAGAAGTAGAGAACCAAAACGGGTATAAGTATTATGTCCTATGATGAGATCAGGGAGGAGAATACTTGAGCACGGAATTCCTGGACTATTCTAAAGGAGAATGAGATTCTCTCTCAGCATTACTCCTCCGTATACACCATAGCATGATAGTATATCGGGGCGGAGAAATAGCACCCTATGTGATATGGTGTGCTCTATGATGAGTACTACTGAGTTTCCTATTTTCCTTTTGGGAGTTATGCACTTGAGAAGCTGGATACCTATTGAATAGGGTTCAAATCAAATCAGTTGCCTACCACTTCATATGTGATATGGAAAGGGAAGAGCCCATATCTTAAGTTGGTTAAGATTTGGGGTTGTCCGGACTATGTCTAAAAGCAAAATCCGGACAAGCTCGAGGCAAGGTCTGTTATGTAGAACTGGAAAGGTTCCAGCTATACAAACTACAGCAGATAATTTGGTAGAACCGAAGGATTCAATAGTAACCAACGAACCTCAGCCTCTCCGCCGATCTAGCAGGGTTCCTCACCCACCTGAGAGATACTTCGGTTTCTCGATGACAGTGGGAGCGAGGATTGCATCATGAGATGATGACCCAACTAGTTTCGAGTAGGCCATCGAGAGTGGGGACTCTGTAAGAATGGCTGGATGCTTAGCGATCTGAGATGGAATCCTTATACATCAACAAAGTATGGACTTTGGTTGCTTTAGCTGAAGGGTTAAATCCCCATCAGGAGCAAGTATATCTTGAGAAGATTACTTGGTGTACATGGAAAAGTTGAGACTTTCAAAGCTAGACTTGTTAAAAGTTTACATTATTGACCAGGTATGGATCATGATGAAACTTTTTCTAAGGAGCTATGCTTAAGTCCATCCAGATCCTACTTGCTACGGCTACATACCATGACTACAATATCTGGCGGTTGGGTGTCATGAATGCTTTTCTAAATGATGTTTTAGAAGAGAAAGTCTATAAGTACACAGTCAGAAGGCTTCGTAGACAGTGGGAGCTGCGGAAACGTGTGCAAGATGTTTTATGTGATGAAGCAGGCATCACGGAGTTGGAACATCTGTTTTGATAAGTTAGTCAAACAGTTTGACATCATCAAAATGGTAGATGAACCTTGTATATACAAAAAGGTAGTATGGAGTATGGTATTGATCCTCGTAGAGTACGTGGATGACATACTCTTGATAGGGAAGGAGTTTCCTATGCTACGCTCGGTCAATCTCCGCTTATCACAAGGATTCTCCATATAGGATCAAAGTGATACCTCCTGAATCCTGAGTTTTCATCTATGAGATAGATGTAATTGGATGTTAGGATACTCACTAGATGTAGTGAGATGGTATCAATCGATCCTGGGGAGAATCACTGGAAGGGTTCCAGGGTGATAAATACGACTGAATGTCAGTCACAGGCATTGTCTTTACCCTCAGTAAAGAGACGGTATGTTGGAAGAGTTCCAAGCTAGATGCCGTGGCATACTAGACGATAAAGGCTGGATACATCGCTATTTAAGATGCTACCAAAGAGGCTGTCTGGGTGTATATCAATTCATGAGATGAACTTAGTTCCTCCCATTGTGTGACAATGGAGTTGTGGCTTATGCCAAGGAACGTCTGTTCCATCAGTGATCCAGACATATTCTGAGGCAGCATCACCTGATCATGGAGATAGTTGATCTCCAGGATGATCAAGGTTAGGAGAGTAGACTCAGAGGACAACGCGGTGGATCCACTCACAAAGGCCTTTTGTAACCCTTCGAAAATCATTTAGGCAGTTTTTCGGTAATCGGCTAATTTTTCGGCTTTTTCCGTAAAAAGTCAAAATAGGTATTTTTCATTGTAGACCTAATTATACAAAATTTAGATAAGATATTACTATAAATTGGTCACTAAAATGCCACTTATAATTTTCTAGTTAAATAAAAAAAATTCGTAATTAATTATTTTTTTTTTATTATTTTAAGCTTTTAAAAATACATTAAATTAGTGATAAATACAAATTTAATTAGGTAAATTTCATAATTAGGAATCTTTATAAGCTAAAATATGGTGTTAATAAAATTGTATCATGACTTGCAAGATTTTGGTTTTATGGTTGGAAATTTAATGAAAAAAATGAACTAAAATGGGGTTTTTTTGTAAAAAGCTTGATGTGAAAAGCATTAAATGAGATTTAAGGGGTTTATTTGACCTAGAAACATCCACAAAAAAACCCCCATCACCTCCTCTTGCTGCTGGCCGACCAAAAACTGCAGCAACTCCCCATTGTTCTCACTTCTTTTTGCTACAATTTTCATGCCAAAATTCATTTAAAATTCACAAATTCATTCTCCAATTCAAAGAAAAACCCTAATCCTCTCTCTCCTCAAACCAATTTAGTCTAAAACTTGAAGAAAGGAGGCATCTTTGGTGGCTTGAGCAAACTAGGGTTCAACTTGTAAGGTGAAAATTCTAAACTAGTTGTTAAATTGTAGTTTTAATGTGCTAAAATTGAATTTTGAAGTGTTAATTTAGTAGTAATTGTTTGTTTAGGAAATTCAAGAATGGGATTTGATTTTGAATTAGGGTTTGTAGCATGGTTGATGGAGTTAAGTTAGGGTTTGGTTATCTAATTAGTTAGAGTGGTGAATTGTGCAATGTTACGCTCGCTAAATCGATAAATTGCGATATTTGCATCGAATCGGTATGCTTTTTGCTTACTAGATTTTTATAAAAATTAGGATGTGATCTAATTGCATTATATTAGCGATATAATTAGCTTCACATACGACTATTAGAATGCGCGAATGCGGGGTTTTGTCTAGCCGGGTTTTAGTTTTGTCGATTGCCCCGAAATAACAATTCTAGTTAAGATTTAGCGATTTTCGTGTGTTTTCCCGCGCACCGGGTGCACGTTATGTTTAATTCGAGAGCGTCGATATTTGTATATTGTGACTTGCATCGTTTTAGGATATGTAATCTTATGCTTGGTGTTGTGCAAATATAGGATCGGTCGGGAAAACATCGGACACGGCGCGTAAAGGCAAGGCGGTGGTCGGATCGGATTAGCGAGGCATTCAAGTGAGTAGATGTATTCATCTATGGGGGAATCGTCTGGATGGCGCGAGGCGCCCCCTAATTAGGATTACCCTATTTCTTGCAAGATTTATATTGTTAGTTAGCTTACCCCTTTATTTACATTGCATACCCTTATAATTAATAGTGTGCTAGATTGCATGGATATTCATATGCACATATGCGATAACACTTCGTAGGACACGAACACCATTACCATTAGCATCTATTGCACGCGCACTATTCATGTGACACACACGCCATTGGCAATTGTCATGCCACGCGCACTATAGAACCTGTTTAGCTTAGTATCGCCACTTGCATCATACATGATATATGAAATTGCATAGCATGTATATATACCTCGCATCATTATCATACTTACATAGATTTCTAGCCACAATTCACATCGTATACCTTGATATCATAGACATTTATCATATATAACATGATGGGCATTATGATTTTCTTGAGGATTTCAGTATTGCTGCGATTTCTGGATTTTTGGGGAAAGCCACAAGAATTTAACAAAAGCTTATATTTTTCATTTTTAAAACAAAGTTGCGGTTTTCTTGTGATGTATGTGTCGTCCACCATGAGTTTTCATGTTTTCTGTTGGATTTCGAGACCCGATTCGAGGAGTGGATGAACCGTCTCGGGTACATGGTGGGCCCGGTATGGTACCCCGGGGCAAGAAGATCGAGTTGTAGACGATGAGCCTGGCAGGGGAAGACTACCTACCGGTGATGTCTGGCGCGGCGGATATCCGGAGGATACCGACCGTTGTCGTGAGATTTGATGACATGGGCCGATCCGGACTGACGGAGCCCGATCTTTTGAGACATTGATACAGTGAGACATTGAGACAGAGGCGATTTCATATTTGGTGTCGATGCTTGACACGGTTTTCAGATGATTTCTTGATGGTATTTAGCTATTATACAGATATTCCTTTTTCTAAAGTTAAGAATGCAGAACTCTTAACATTTAAAACACTTAAAGATTTAGTAATGACATTGCATACATGTGCATGCATACTAGAGGTATTATATCACATCTGAACAAACATGCTGTGACACATTTGTGTGCATTCTTACGATTGCCTTATTAGATGTTATATTCTACTCACGAGCTGGCAACTCACTCCCGTTGTGCCACAGTGTCTTGCAGGTCGGACTCATCAGTCTTGTAGCGGCGGCTATCTTATCATCAGTTCCTTTTGCTCAGACTCGCGACATCGCCCGTAGGTGGGTTGCGAGCACACTTTATTTCTTTTTGCTCTATCATTGTATCTAGTATTCTCCATCTACCACTTTCTATTTGTATATGCGACCTAGTGATGAGACTGAGAGATTTGTATACATATGGTTTCTTTTGGGTCGAGCTCACTTGAGCCGACGTTGTGTTTTCTGATATTTTGCATTTCTTTTATGCTCTTTTCTTGATATTACTTATATATTGCGTGTGGTTGTGATCCGCCTTGGGCGAAGAGCTAGCTCCCGCTTGGGGATGCCATTTGTTTATTACAGGTTATATATATCTTGTTGTACCCATTTTAGGGGATAGAATTTACAGGGGAGACTCTGCCGAAATTTTCGGAAATTTTTGATGTTTTTAAAAAGGGATTCTATGCAACTTAATTGATTTAAAAATTGCTTTCATGTAAGGTTTTCCTTCACTCTCTTTTGATTTTGGTTTAGAGTTTTCTGGGCTTTGGCTGACTTAGGTTACGGTACGCCTTTAGACGTCTCGTAATCTAAGTGCCAGTCACGTTCCGTACTTTCGGGTTGTGACACCTTTTCCCAGAGAGAGACTTTTATAGGATTGTTGAGTATGAGATACTATAACCACTGCTACAGATGGCCCTAGTGCAAGTGGGAGATTGTTAGTTATATGTATGCCCTAGGGGCCATTACTATACATAAGATGTATATTGTAGTGGATGCTTGGACATATATAGGGATGACTTTCTTGCTCGATATGATAGTATGCTATCTGGTTACCCTTTATCTTAATGTGTATACTGATTGTCTCTCTGTTACATGTTGGTAAAGCCCTTAGAATGTGTACTTGACTGCCTGGACTATGATGCGGATCATACTAGTGGGGGCATGGTAGTCCATAAGTACATCCTTCAAGGTCCCTAGTCGTGGGTGTATCGAGACGGGGCATCGATATACCAGAGTAGACTAGCGTATACCTTCTCGACCCATACAGATGGGCGATGGATGATCCCATATCCATTGGTGTTTGACATCAGAGATGATATACGGGTGCTCAGTGGAGACTGGGTACACTGGACGGACTCGTCGAGAACTCCCAGATGGTATTATACCTTACGTCAGATGGTAGTTCTCTGGTGACATTGGTACAGAGTAGTCTGTTGACCCAAGATCGTCATAGAGTCTTGTGTGATTCCCACTGTGCTTTGATTTCCACCTTACCACGTCCAAGAGGGCGTGCAAAACGGTGGTTTTTGGGTACAGTCCCGAATCACATGGAGGCAATAAGCGATAGGAGGGGATTCGTCTTTCCCGGTATAGGGAGTTGATGTTGCACTGTGTTCGATTGGCTATAACCGGAAATCTCTGGCCAGGGTTGCTGAGATTTACTAGTAAGTGTTACCAGTAGTTTCTCAAACTATTATAGACCTCATATCGACATGACTAATCGAGCTATTGGGGTCTGACGTTTACCACCCCTAGGCAAGATATGCGACATATCAGACGACGAGACCGGACTGTATGGTAAGTGTTACTGGTTGGATTCACAGGAGTGTGAGCGAGATTGCTCGTCGATCTTCTGATCGCTCAATACCCGGGTGGCCGTTACGTTTAGCAGACCGCTTGCGGCTTGTGGGTGTTTGTTATGATCATTACCTGCTGCCGGCGTATTGACGAGTCTTTAGAGTCCTACACAGAGGTTTCCTGGCTCAAGCAAAACGAAATAGGAGTGCATATGAGATATGTGCGGGACCGAGAATAATGTGTGTATGTGATACCATATTCTATTCTCGTGATGAATGTATCGATTGGTTGTATGCGATATAACCTAGTTATCGAATCAAGGATTGATTCGATAAGTCGATACATTGGATATTAGTCGGTCATATGCGATATGACCGGATCGTTAAATCAAGTGTTGATTTAATAATTTAATGTATAATTATATATTAGATATATTACTTTACATTAACTAGTATTTGTTCACTTAAGATTATTTTCTCACTTGAATGTGTACATTGTATATGTGATATATGTTTATGCACTAGTTTGTATCATGTTTGATGATACATGCAAAGTTGGGTGTGTGTTTACTTTAAACCATGTTTAGGTTAATGGTTAGGGTTTTAAATGTTTTATTTATTTTCTTTAATTCATTTTTGGCAAAAAAGGAAATGGTGGCTTGCTTTGTTTTATAGTTGAAGCTTCATGAAGCTTTGAATAAGTCTACCATTTTTGTTTTATGCTTAACCTAACCATTAAACCTAAACCATAGTTTATTCTCTACACTCAACCATGGTTGCAAATATGATAAGACATCACTTGATTTTATTTTAAGAATTAATTCATTCTTTTTCTTTCTTCTTCTTCTTCTTCAAGAAGAAAGAAAAACCTTTGCTACAAAAAATTACAAGTGATGAATCCAAGTGAGAAATCCAAATCCAAAGTGAACCCACTTCCTATTTCTTCATCCTCTACCACTTGCCATGTAGTATAGGGTGTTTTCTTCACAAGTTTCATGACTTGGTGAAGTTGGAGCTTGATCTTGAGTTGCCTCGACGTAGATCATCTTCGGCATCGAAGTAGATGACCTAGCCCGATCATTTTTTCGACGAAGCCATCGCTAGAGTCCGGGATCCGATGATCGCAGCGGAGGGACATCATCATGGAGCTAAGGAAGTGGAGGACCGGATCTACAAAGGTTGTATTTCCATTCACTTAGTAGTTAAGTTGTTAACTAGTTGTTATTTCGCCTTTACCTCTAGTCATCGATCTAGTATTAGGGTTTCTCGGCACAAGAAAAATTTGATTTTGGCATGGTCGATGCCTTGTGGAACCTCTTGAGTGTGCCTAGGAACCCTACATACCTGTCTTAGAATATGTCTGGATATCTGATGGGACCTAGTTCATAAATGAACTCTAAATCCAAAGTTTTTAGACTGTATCGACAACTGAACTTAATCAGTATCCTGCGCTACACCTCCCTCAGTATCCTCTTGGACCACCTGTCCAAAATGCTGCCCCTCGTAAGAGGGAAAACTATAATTTTGACAGTCACTCTGTCATCCAGGTCACCTTGGAAGCCTGGAATGATAACCTTCCCTCGAAGAGTCTGTCGTTATCATATCCCTAGAACATCAACTTATATTCTAAAACTGCTTCCGAATGTTTCTCCAGGATTGGATCAATATCATCAACTTATTGCATCTAGTGCAAAAACAACATCTGGTGTGGTACTTAACATCTCATGATCAACTCAATTGCCAAAGCAAGTGACCTGCCAATCATGCACATCCCTCTCCCCTTTAGTCTGTAAGACACCTTTAGAGAGGGTGACTCCATCACCTGCAGGTACACTACCGTGCCAGGAGTCATCCATTCTAAAACACCTTTAGAATACTGTCTAAGTACCCAGATTGGAACACTACCCAAATCTAGATCTAAAACTGTCACGCCCCGCTTCCCAGAGTACGCAAGATTGGGCACGTGACATAGCCAACCATGCTACCTGTGGGTAGGAAGTATCCATCCACAGTCACATTACGGTTGTAAGGATATCAAGAACAAGATAATAAACTAATCTAATACATGTCCAAATCCATAATAACAAGAATCAATAAACAATAAGTGCGGAAGCTAATGATCCAATACAATGAATAAACAGTACGTCCCATAATGCGGGCTCACATCTGGAAATGAAATGAAATAAATGAACTAACCACTACAGAACTCACAAATCAGCCTGCTGGCTGAAGTACTCCTGCTCGGTCGTCGACAATGGTACGGAATCTGGGCCATGTAAAACCCAGACGTCAGCGCGTCAAGACATCAAGTATATAGTATAAACATGGTAATAAGCAATGCAAGTATGAACATGAATGAAGCAGTAATAAGAAATAACAAGCAGGGTAATGTGCAATGGTGACTAAACTGTCCTATCAGGTTTTCTATTCTATAGTCTTTGAAACCAATTGATGAATCGTCGATGTAACTCAATAGTATCCCGTGCGTGCCCGGGACCACGGTCAAAACCCTCGGGGCTGAATCCGAGACGTGCCGCTAAGCAGTAAAAGGTAGTAGGATGGACGAGTGATGTCAGCATCAACACTCCGGAGCTGGCCAAGCCCGTAAGACTGATCAGATCAATGTATCGAACTGTTGAGTTACAAGTCGGTTTCACCTTTGATTTCCCCATACCCCCAAGCTATGTATGTCAGGTCAGGTATTCAGTAGTCAAGGACTAATGCCAACACAAAATTCGGTAAGAGTAGGTCTGTCTGGATCGACAGCAGGAATGGTCGGGTTTGTCGGCATTAGGCATGAGATCAGGTAACAGGTAAAGCCATGGTACATCAGGTCAACCAGGTAATGTATAAAGGTGTCATGTCATGTCAAGAGTGTACGGTACCATGTCATGTCAAGTAGGAAGTGTAACAGGTCATGTCAGGAAGCACAAGATGTCATGTGGGTGCTCATAATCAAACTAACATAAACATGTGTATAAATAAACAAGCATGAGTACTATCAGAACAATAACTAGAACATGTAATATGATATGCCAATAGATATAATTTCAAGGATATGGATGCACAGTTATCGATTAGGATTACATTTATAGTTCCAATATTAATTAGGATACAATTTATTAAACATGGAGTGTTAATATCACATTATTATGTAGTGATGTGATCTATGGATGCAATTATATGTATCTTAAATGCGATGGATGCAAACGGGTATCCGAAAAGTTATAAAACTATAAAATGGTAATGTGGGATGTACAACTAAACAATATGTGATATAATAATATTAATATGGATAGCATATTCAAAGCGATTAGTAACTATAAAAGATGTATTGATTAACCATGCACAAGAAGGTTCCGTTCAGAAATTTAGCGTCACCCTAATTTGTAAAATAGCTTAAAAATAACAAATGTTCTCCAAAAGAGACGTATCTTATACCAAAACAAAGATAATTCAATAAGGTTTTCAGTTTTATAAGTATAAGCATCTCAGGTTATCCCTACAAAAAGTTATGAATATTCAAAGTTGAAAGTTTGCTGCTGGAATTTCCCTGGACAGCAGTTTAGAGACGTGTTCATTTGCATTTTACGTTAATTAAACAATTTATTTTGCAAGTAAATATTTCATAGAGTTATAGTATTCTGAATTAGCTTCGTAACGAACTAAAGAACGTATACTAATGATTTTTCTATGATTTATAATGAATTTTATAAGATAAGGTGTACAGTAAATTTCAGATTTGTCATATCCGATTTTTCAACGACATTTCATATGTAAACTATAAGATTTTCAAATGTATAACATTATAAAATGAAGATTATAAAAGTATATAGCATGTAGCAAGATTAACTTGCCTCGATGGGTCGCGAATCGGGAAAACGGAACGTTAACCGTCGGCGGGGAAAACTCGCGACGGCGCACGGTTCACGGAATGAACCCAAACGACGAACAAAGGAACCACACGGGTCGGGGTATCTCGCTGGAACGTCGAGAAACGTCACCGGCACGACGGAATTCCGGCAACAAAAGAACAGTTAAAAGAAATGAGAAACGAGACATGAAGCAAGAAGAGAAAAATGATAAAGAGAAGTACGAGAGAATATATAAGGGAGAGGGAGAGAGAGGAAAAGTGGAGAGAGAGAGAGAGAAAATGGGGCCCACGGGGTTAAAGGGGAGGTTGCGATTGGCTGAGAGAATAAATTAAGAAGGATATAAAAGATTGTAAAAATATTATATGGTTAACTTAAAGATTTAAAAGATAGGTAATGAACAGTAAGATATCAGATTAGTTAGAAAAATATATGCGAAGGTTTTAATAATATTAAAATTTAGGATTTTGGCGCCAAATGAAACATTTCCAAATTGCGCCCGGGTTGGGTCCAAAAATTCGAAATTCAAATAATAGGATTTTAGGCGGGTTCCAAATTTTAAAATGAAATATTTTATGATTAAAAAGCATACTCCCAAAACGGACACACGCACGTGCACATAGCCATCCAAACTCGCCCGTTTCACTGAACGGGACGAGAACACAATGCACGGACGCTACCACGAGGCTAAGGGTGTCAAGTAGGCTAAGATGAATATTTCCAATTTTATTTTAGGTGCTAAAATTTGTTATATGCAGAATGACTTAGCCAGATAAAATTTTACAGTAAGACCCAAATAAGCAAGATAAATGAAATGAGTAATATCTAATGCTCAACCAATAACAGAAAATAGTAGCATTGGGCTCGGGTGTTACATTATACCCAACTACAAAAGAATTTCGTCCTCGAAATTCCAAGAATACAAGATAGAAAACTACAGGAAAAGGTGAGGAAACTTCTGTCGGATCTCGTCTTCTCGCTCCCAAGTGGATTCTCCATGCGATCGATTACCCCAAGAAACTAGCACAAGAGGGGTAACCTTGTTCTTAAGAACCTTTTCTCTCCGATCCTTGATTTCAACTGGTCGCTCTTCAAAAGTTAGGTCCTCCCATACAGTCAACTCCGAATGATCCAATACTTGGGTTTCATCTCGAACATACCTCCGTAGTTGAGATACATGAAACACATCGTGCACACCTGCCAAGGACTGTGGTAACGCCAAATGGTACGCTACCTCTCCAACACGCTCCAATATCTCGAAGGGTCCAACGAATCGAGGGCTAAGCTTTCCCCGACTCCCAAAGCGAAGCACCCCTCTAGTCGGTGATATCTTCAGGAATACCAAATCACCCACGGTGAACTCTAGAGGTCTTCTTGACGTGTCGGCCCAACTCTTCTGTCTGTCTCGAGCTGCCTTCATATGCTTCCTGATTGTATTCACCTTCTCGACTGTCTGTACCACCAAATCTGGTCCTAGTAACCTTCGTTCACCAACATCATCCCAACAAACGGGTGAACGGCACTTACGACCATACAATGCTTCAAACGGAGCCATCTGAATAGTCGCTTGGAAGCTATTGTTGTACGAAAACTCCACCAGGTGTAGATGATCCTCCCAAGAACCTTTGAAGTCCAACATGCAAGCCCTCAACATATCTTCAAGGGTCTGGATCGTTCTCTCCGATTGTCCATCAGTCTGAGGATGATAAGCTGTGCTAAACTTCAATCGAGTCCCAAAACTTTCCTGTAAACTCCTCCAGAAGTGTGATAAGAACCGAGTGTCCCGATCGGACACGATGCTCACCGGTACGCCATGCAATCTTACAATCTCCTGCATGTATCGCTCTGCCAAAGTCTCCGTCGATTGACCAACCCGAAAAGGAATAAAGTGAGCTGCCTTGGTCAAACGATCGACAATCACCCATACGGCATTGTTGCCCTTTGGACTCCGCGGTATAGCCGTCACGAAATCCATGGTTATATGTTCCCACTTCCACTGAGGAATCGGAAGTGGTTGCAACAAACCAGCAACCCTTTGGTGTTCAGCCTTGACTTGCTGACACACCAAGCACTTAGCCACGAAGCGAGCAAATTCCCGTTTCATACCTTCCCACCAGAAGTGCTGTCGAATATCTCGGTACATCTTTGTCCCTCCTGGATGTACAGAGTAAGTTGAACTGTGTGCCTCCTTCATAAGCTCTTCACGCACATCTCCTTTTGGCACACACACACGGCTACCATATCTCAACGAACCGTCTTCATGGATCAGTAAATCGGTTCGTAGTCCAGCCTCAACCCGCTCTCGAAACTTCTGCAGTCTAGGATCCTGCGATTGTGCCGCTTTAATCTTCTCAACCAAGGACAACTGTACTTGCAACTGCATCAACTGTCCCGTAGAATGTGGTAGCACAACTTCCAAGTCAAATCTTCGAAAATCTGCAATGAAAACCATGTCACGCCCCGCTTCCCAGAGTACGCAAGATTGGGCACGTGACATAGCCAACCATGCTACCTGTGGGTAGGAAGTATCCATCCACAGTCACATTACGGTTGTAAGGATATCAAGAACAAGATAATAAACTAATCTAATACATGTCCAAATCCATAATAACAAGAATCAATAAACAATAAGTGCGGAAGCTAATGATCCAATACAATGAATAAACAGTACGTCCCATAATGCGGGCTCACATCTGGAAATGAAATGAAATAAATGAACTAACCACTACAGAACTCACAAATCAGCCTGCTGGCTGAAGTACTCCTGCTCGGTCGTCGACAATGGTACGGAATCTGGGCCATGTAAAACCCAGACGTCAGCGCGTCAAGACATCAAGTATATAGTATAAACATGGTAATAAGCAATGCAAGTATGAACATGAATGAAGCAGTAATAAGAAATAACAAGCAGGGTAATGTGCAATGGTGACTAAACTGTCCTATCAGGTTTTCTACTCTATAGTCTTTGAAACCAATTGATGAATCGTCGATGTAACTCAATAGTATCCCGTGCGTGCCCGGGACCACGGTCAAAACCCTCGGGGCTGAATCCGAGACGTGCCGCTAAGCAGTAAAAGGTAGTAGGATGGACGAGTGATGTCAGCATCAACACTCCGGAGCTGGCCAAGCCCGTAAGACTGATCAGATCAATGTATCGAACTGTTGAGTTACAAGTCGGTTTCACCTTTGATTTCCCCATACCCCCAAGCTATGTATGTCAGGTCAGGTATTCAGTAGTCAAGGACTAATGCCAACACAAAATTCGGTAAGAGTAGGTCTGTCTGGATCGACAGCAGGAATGGTCGGGTTTGTCGGCATTAGGCATGAGATCAGGTAACAGGTAAAGCCATGGTACATCAGGTCAACCAGGTAATGTATAAAGGTGTCATGTCATGTCAAGAGTGTACGGTACCATGTCATGTCAAGTAGGAAGTGTAACAGGTCATGTCAGGAAGCACAAGATGTCATGTGGGTGCTCATAATCAAATTAACATAAACATGTGTATAAATAAACAAGCATGAGTACTATCAGAACAATAACTAGAACATGTAATATGATATGCCAATAGATATAATTTCAAGGATATGGATGCACAGTTATCGATTAGGGTTACATTTATAGTTCCAATATTAATTAGGATACAATTTATTAAACATGGAGTGTTAATATCACATTATTATGTAGTGATGTGATCTATGGATGCAATTATATGTATCTTAAATGCGATGGATGCAAACGGGTATCCGAAAAGTTATAAAACTATAAAATGGTAATGTGGGATGTACAACTAAACAATATGTGATATAATAATATTAATATGGATAGCATATTCAAAGCGATTAGTAACTATAAAAGATGTATTGATTAACCATGCACAAGAAGGTTCCGTTCAGAAATTTAGCGTCACCCTAATTTGTAAAATAGCTTAAAAATAACAAATGTTCTCCAAAGGAGACGTATCTTATACCAAAACAAAGATAATTCAATAAGGTTTTCAGTTTTATAAGTATAAGCATCTCAGGTTATCCCTACAAAAAGTTATGAATATTCAAAGTTGAAAGTTTGCTGCTGGAATTTCCCTGGACAGCAGTTTAGAGACGTGTTCATTTGCATTTTACGTTAATTAAACAATTTATTTTGCAAGTAAATATTTCATAGAGTTATAGTATTCTGAATTAGCTTCGTAACGAACTAAAGAACGTATACTAATGATTTTTCTATGATTTATAATGAATTTTATAAGATAAGGTGTACAGTAAATTTCAGATTTGTCATATCCGATTTTTCAACGACATTTCATATGTAAACTTTAAGATTTTCAAATGTATAACATTATAAAATGAAGATTATAAAAGTATATAGCATATAGCAAGATTAACTTGCCTCGATGGGTCGCGAATCGGGAAAACGGAACGTTAACCGTCGGCGGGGAAAACTCGCGACGGCGCACGGTTCACGGAATGAACCCAAACGACGAACAAAGGAACCACACGGGTCGGGGTATCTCGCTGGAACGTCGAGAAACGTCACCGGCACGACGGAATTCCGGCAACAAAAGAACAGTTAAAAGAAATGAGAAACGAGACATAAAGCAAGAAGAGAAAAATGATAAAGAGAAGTACGAGAGAATATATAAGGGAGAGGGAGAGAGAGGAAAAGTGGAGAGAGAGAGAGAGAGTGGGGCCCACGGGGTTAAAGGGGAGGTTGCGATTGGCTGAGAGAATAAATTAAGAAAGATATAAAAGATTGTAAAAATATTATATGGTTAACTTAAAGATTTAAAAGATAGGTAATGAACAGTAAGATATCAGATTAGTTAGAAAAATATATGCGAAGGTTTTAATAATATTAAAATTTAGGATTTTGGCGCCAAATGAAACATTTCCAAATTGCGCCCGGGTTGGGTCCAAAAATTCGAAATTCAAATAATAGGATTTTAGGCGGGTTCCAAATTTTAAAATGAAATGTTTTATGATTAAAAAGCATACTCCCAAAACGGACACACGCACGTGCACGTAGCCATCCAAACTCGCCCGTTTCACTGAACGGGACGAGAACACAATGCACGGACGCTACCACGAGGCTAAGGGTGTCAAGTAGGCTAAGATGAATATTTCCAATTTTATTTTAGGTGCTAAAATTTGTTATATGCAGAATGACTTAGCCAGATAAAATTTTACAGTAAGACCCAAATAAGCAAGATAAATGAAATGAGTAATATCTAATGCTCAACCAATAACAGAAAATAGTAGCATTGGGCTCGGGTGTTACAAAAACCATAGATCTAGTAACCAGAATGTCTGATATAATATCCAAGCTTTATGTGAAGAAACCACTGTATGACAACCAAAGTATAACCGATCGTAGTATAGGAATATCACTTCCTACTCTGTGTATGTCATCCAAATACCATGACATCACACCCTACTACCTTCTTAACATATCCATCCCCTATTCTAATGAAGTCAAACCTATGACTGTCACATCAGAAATAGATGGTCTATCTCCGCTATATCTGCTTTAGTCCATAAATAGACATAAGCCACTTGTCCACTATGCTTCCGTTGCTCCCACTGACTACGACAACCCTCTGACAGAGTCATATACACGTACGCTTCTAAAGCCAGTTTAGAACAACGCTATACTCATCCTCCTGCCGGGTCTCACAGTCTGGAACAACAGCAATGGCAAGTTTGGGTAAACAAGAACCTCCCTGTCACCGTCTTTGAGCATACCGAAGTACCTCTTGAGTGCCTGAGGTTACCCACCTTATCTGCGGAGTGGCTAATGGAATGTCAAACCAGATTGAATCTTTAGGTTCTTATCAAATTTTCAGTAATCGTTTGCGGTTCTGGAATCACTTCCAGTTCTACCATACTCCCACTTCTATTTTCTGAAGAAAAAAAATCCATTTTACTTAAAACTGTGGTGAGTCTAGAACAATATCACTATTGATCTTCTAGATGATAGAAAGTCAACCCTCGTCATAGCCTGGGTCAACCAACAAACAGCCATTACAGAAACGTGCCTTGAGTTATCCAGAGTCTGGTTTTAAGTATAAGCCGGACAACTCCCTGTACCTTAACATCGTTAAGAAATGAACTGTTCTATATCCAATATAGAAACAGAGGCATTGATTTAATTGGAACCAGATTCAAATCATGTAGCTATCTCCAGTGCATGTCAACTAAATGGAAGGAGGCCTATCAGCTTTACTCAACTTAGGAATGCATCTAGATATGAGTAACCTGAAAGAGAAACAAGTTTCTCAAAAACCATTACTATCAACTGAATACCATACACAAGTATCTACATCTTCGATCACCTTGAAGAATCCTGATACTTGCAATACCTGGTTCTCTACTTTATTCTTATACCTATAACTTCTCAAAACTTAGACTTTGCATTTCTACGAAACACATGTCTAAGAACTAGAGAAGTCACAAGTAAACAGAATATAGTACGAGTACCAACCCATCTGTCCTAATGGACACTGGACAACATACAATACTCTGTATAAGTCCCCTGAGTCTAATAACTCATTCCCTGTGCGTCATAGGTTGAAAACTGTACTTATGGTTAAGAAGAATTACACCGCTGTTTAATGCTTCTTACCTAACCATCCACTGATATAGGTAAATGTCATGGACATAGTTTCAAAAAGTTATATCTCACTCTATAAAAATAGACGTACATATATATCAATTTGAAATTGGTGCATAGCAACGGATATTCAAAACCAAATATTTGTCGTCCGGCAAACAGCCCAGGCGATTTCCTCAAATATCACCAATTACAACGAATTCCGATATTATGAGGATGATCACCTAATTTCCAATAACTTACTCCCACTCATCATCTGTAAAACCATACAGATGTGAGAATCATACCTGGTAAATACATACCCTGGAGCAAGGGCTAATTGAGAAATCAGTTTTCTTTTAACAGTACACAGTGAAACTGAAACATTGAAATGTTTCGTAGGGGTTTCCGGGTATTCCTAGTAATGCCTCTACCATTATCCAGATTCACAACTGTAACCGTATATTTCTTTTGCCATCTCTCCAAATCCCTTCATATATCTTTAGTCATTACCTTCTGTACATCCTCTTAGGCTAAATGGTTTTCTTCCTTTCCTACCGTTCGGCACTAGCCTATGCTTTGGAAGAAGACTATCCAATAAGCATAATGGGTGTACTGTCTTAATCCTAGGAGCACTCGCAACCCGAGAGAAGGTAAAGATAAAAGACACCTGAATAAACCTTATTCCTATTTCTCCTGAACCAGAATCCATCCCCGAACTGGAAAAAGTTCCTTCGAGTTCGTATATAACCATACGATGGAGTATCCAAATAACTGTGGATCTTCGTAGTGATACGGAGTGTTCTGGAGAAATACAAAGGTGAAGTAGGAGTGGTAAAGAAATACTTGGTTTGGTCGTGAATAGCAGTCGCAATTTACTTTGCCCTCTTTCTAACCCCTGTATTTGTCTTAACTTAATACCTTCTATACACCATCGTTAAGCTAATTGGTTTTCCTCATTCCCTACCGTTCGGCACCTGCCTATGGTTTGAAAGAAGACTATCCAATTAAAGTAATAGGTGTACTGTCCTAATCCAAGGAGCACTCGCAACCTGAGAGAAGGTAAAAGGAAAAGACAACTGAATATTCCTATTCGTTTTCTCCAGAACCGGAAACCATCCTCGAATCTGGAACAAGTTCCTTCGAGTTCGTATATAACCATACGATGGTTTTATCCAATGGAAGTGGACGTTCGTAGTAATATGAGGTGTCCTGGAGAAAAGGGTAAAAATAGGAGTGGCAATGAGGTATGCAACTCTGACAATCCAAAAGCCAGTGTTTTAAGAAGGTTCGGTCAACTTGGTCACTGAGTCATAGTCAAGGGTCGGGTCATGGTCGCTGCCAGAGAGAGAGAGAAAAGAAACACTCAGCGTGCACTTTAACCTAGATCAGAATGGTTACCAATTTATCTAATCAGGAAACCTTCCACTGTAACGTCAAATTCTCCTCCAAACCTGAAAGAAGAATTAGTCGGGATCACCCGAGGAGTAAACCAACTCATCAGTGGGAATCGGGATCCAACTATCATCGCATGATAACGTGACGGAATCCACTCACGTTATCACACTCTAGAAGGTATGCGCATGCCTGGCAAGTTTCAGTTTCTTTAGAAACTCCCGATGTGATTTTTACCCCATGCTCTTATGACCTTGACGTGGGCCAACATATCATAAGTCACATGTCAAGTTCTACCCGTCATTATCCAGGTTAATTTGAACCCACCCGTACATACCCTTGACGTAGGCCAAAATAGTAGTACGACTGTCCAAAACTAACACATCTATCTATGCAACAGAAAAGTAACAAATAGCTACCATACCCTATACCTTGACGTAGGCCAACATACATAGAATGAATACTAGGTGCTACCTTTCTGAAATGACGGAGGGCTACGAATGGTTTTTGGCGAAAAACCTTTAATGTAATGAACTTGATATCGTTGAAGGAACCGGATAGCTTTTTATAAAAATATAGTGGTGAAAACCTTTGCAAAAGAGGTCACTCCCGGTGAAGGGATCTCGGCTCTTTCCCCGTAGAATGAGGTGCAGGATATTCCAACTGAATACCATGATGCAAAGCAAAAGTAATCGACTATAGTGAAGTAATTACCCTGACGCAAACTTCTGTCCAAGGGATCACTCCCGGTGAAGGGATCTCGGCCCTTGCCTTGTCGACTGAGGTGCTGGATATTCATAACCGAATACCACTGTGCAAAACAAAAAAGAACATCCTTGCAATAACAGCTTTTTGAAAAATGTTCCAACAACATCAGAATAGGTTTGTTTAGCTTGCATTGATCCGAATCAACACAGTCCCATCAATTGATCACACCGATAAAGAACGAAAATAATGATGTACGTATATGCCATCCACATTCGCCACTGGGTCCCGTCATCACCCGTTAGGTTAATTAACTAACGACAGAGCGGGGACTGGATTAGCGCGGATGAAAAACATATACAACATCTACTAGTATATATATCAATATATAATATTCGCTCAAGGCGTGATAAAATGCAAGATCACAGAAATGTAATAAGTATCATAGAACAATACAGATATCTGGGATCCCCGGGTTTCATAGAGCCGCTACTGAAACCCGACGTTCCCCTGGTCGTGTGGATAGCCTGTGCAATGAAAACATAGACCCCTACGGACGCGGCAAGTTACCCGCCAAAACCTGAAGCGAGACAGTCCCCTTCAACAACGTGAATGGACCACCCAGCACTTCACGGAATCCGGTAACTTGAGCACCCCTCCTTGGGTCAACCTGTACCCCCTACGAGTGCGGCGAATAGCCCGCCAATTCTAGAGTAAAGCCCCCTCCGTCTCAACGCCATGAGATGCGGGCCCGTTGCCCTCTAGAACCCGGCTATCCGTGCACCCCACCGCGGGGTAATCCTAGTACAGAAAGTAAAATATATACAACGGGTACATCGACCTCAGCCCGGTCGTGCCCCAAAAGAATAATATACAAACAGGCAGTGACGGCAGTCCACATGTCGGACGCTCGCCCCGCAATATCAAATGTACATATACAACCAAACTGTACTACCATTGCATCCAGGCTATCCACCACGACAAATCCGCAACATCACAGCACAACACAGAACATCAACGTGAATGTCACGTTCGTAAATCCGTCTAAAATGGCTATAGCAGTTAGACAGGATTTACCGATCAAGTGACATTCACGGTCGCGGATATAATGTAAATACTGTGAACTAACATGTTTAAAATTTTCGATCGACTAAATTTCCCGAAGTGGGCCCCAAGCACAACTGTAGCACTCAAAATAAATCTGGGCCCAAGCAGAATATACCAAAAACCCCATTTACAAGTCAGAGACCTACTGTAAAATTTCGGTGCACCAAGGAGTTAAAATGGCGTCGGAACCGCGGCCAATGCATAGGTTTGGTCGCGGTTCCGCGGTGGAACAGTGCCATCGAGCTACCAAATTTTCACAGAATTCTCAAAAAACCCTGCACGATTTTTTGACATGCCCAAAAAAAATTTTAGAGCACAAAATAAAATCGACAGAAACTGTCAAATTTGAAATCGGGTTTTCGGAATTTTCGATCGATCGAACTTGTAAACAAGTTAAAGCAAGCTAGTATAAATTAATGGCTTGGCTCTGATACCAATGTAAGTGCACGGCAGTGCCATGGCCGTCTGTCCGAGGCCAAAATGCGGAAACAAAAACTTTTCTTTAACTTGAAACCGGCGCTACCGCGGACTATAAACCCGGATCGGACCATTAACCTACTACTAGCTAACTAGAGAAAAGGTAGAGAGCTATACCGAGCGATCCGTGTCCTTCGGTCTTCGGCCTCCATCCCAAACTCCTCGCGGCATCTCCTGTCTTGTTCTCCTCGTCGGAAAGGGCACCACATCACCGAGTCTTTTTACGGGCTCCCACCTCTGGACCGAGGCAACTCGGACACGAAGTTGGAAAGCCGACGTGTCCAAGATTGCTGTAGAATAATTGTAGAAACCTTTTGTCTCAAGAGGTTGATGAAGTTGCCATTGAAGGAGGGAAGAAGAAGAAGTGAACTTTTGTGATGGCTAAAGAATTTTTTTTGCAAGCACATGAGATCAAAACCCCACACCAAAAAATGGACAGCCCCCACAGAAGAAGTGGCCGGCCCATGCTTATGTGAAAGGGGAGAGAGGGTGTGGATCAATAATGCAAGAAGGAATGATGAGTGATGATGAGAAAATAATGATCACAACAAAGTCCAAAACCCATCACCCATCTCATCTCAAAAGTCAAGTGATGATGAACAAAGAAGTCAAATGATGGTTGAACCATCATGAAGCAACAACTTACAAAAACCACCCTCCACTATGCTAATTTGCACATTTGCAAATTACCCCCTCCACATCAATTTCCAGCCAAAGAAAGCTAGAAAGGAAAATGGACGAAACGAAATACAAACTGGCAACTCCAAAAAAGCGATCCCGTAATAAATTACAGGAAAACCCCGTGACTGTATATACATACCTGCATTTGTATTCCGACCGAATAAAAATGCAGTGAGACAAAATCTACACTGTATAATACTAGGATCCGGCTTAAACCAAAGCCCGCTAGCATTATCCGTCCGATCATGATCCGTGCAATACCGCACGTACATGATCGAACCCTGCCATATATCCATATGGCCTCTACAGCGTTTCGCCCGAAACTTGAGAAACTGTCTGTGGGGAAACTTGAGAAACTGTCTGTGGGGGACTCTAAAGACTCGTCAATACTTTGGCTGTGGATTTAACCACTAGCACGTCAGAGGTATTAGCCGTACGTAACGGGCTACCAGGTATTGACCAAAAAGGAGGTCGATGAGCGAACTCATCCTGACACCCTACTGAGCCTGTCAGTGACAATATCCGTATAGTCCGGTCCGTTCGTCTATGAGCATCGCATGGCTGGCCTAGGGGGTTGGTAAAAGTCAGACCCCCAAAAGCGGTACAAGTCGTGTCGGAGTGTAGCCCAGAACACCCTGAGATACTACTGGAATACCTACCAGTAAATCTCCTGCCTTGGCCAAGGACTTCGTGTAATGGCTCTCCTAGACACAGCGTGACCTCACCCCCAATACCGGGAGAGACGAAACCCCTGCAGATCCGCTCACTGCCTCCATGTGGCTCGGGACTGTACCCAACTAAAACATGTTTGCACGACTCTTTTGAGCCGTGGTAGGGTAGTAATCAAAGTACAGTGGGAACTCACACGAGACAAATGACGATCTCAGGTCGATGAACTAACCTGTACACATGTCACCAGGAAACTGCTATCTGACGTCAGGTATAAAACCAACTAGCATGTTCCCGGCGAGTCCTGTCCGGTGTACTCATAACCTAATGAGCACCTGTATACATCTTAGGTGAACCAACTGACACCAATGGCTTGTGAGATCAGCCACCGCCCTTTGTCGGGGTCTCGACTGTATACACTAGTCTACTCTGGAGTGTCGATGCCCTGTCTCGAAACTCCCTCGACTAGGGACCACTTTAAGGATGTGCTTATAGACCCCAGCTCCCACGTATATGATCGCCATCATACTGCTGGCCGTCAAGCAAGAATCCTAAGGTCTCTATCAATACGCAATAGTGACCTGTAAGGTCACCTAAAGCAGTACACGATGATAAAAATAAACCAGATAGCATACTATCATCTTGAGTAAGACTTTCCTACCGGTATAGGTCCTCCCTCAATCATTGCAATCACGTGCCTGTGATCCAATAATTGACTCTGAGGGCACTATATCCAACAATTTGGATAGTTGATGCTGCCCTTTTTGCGATTTGGACGGTCGGTGCTGCCATTTTTGCAACTTGGACGGTTGATTCTGCCCTTTTTGTGACTTGGACGGTCGATACTTGATTTGGTTCACTCCGCTTTCGGCGGTGCCAGGGTCGAAGTTGCTCCGCTTTCTTCGGTGTCAGGATTGACTTGCTCCGCTTTCTGCGATGTCAGGATTTGATTTGCCTTCCTCCGCTTCTTGTGGTGTTGGGATTTGACTTGTTTCCGAGGTGGAGCTTGATTCCGCCGGGGAGGTCGTTGGTTGACTTGCTTCCAAGGTGGAACTTGATTCTGTCGATGAGGTCATTGGTTGACTTGCTTCCAAGGTGAGGCTTGATTCCGCCGAGGAGGTCACCGGTTAACTTTCCTCCAAGGTGGAGCTTGGTTTCGCCGATGAGGTCATTGGTTGAAACGGTTGATCTGATTGATTTCAGAGTTCTTGTCCATTCTGCAGGACCTTTTGAGCTGGGAACCACTTCCAGTGGGACTTTGATTTAATTTATTTTATTTTCGTTTTATTTGGCGGTACTTTTGAATTTGTGGGGAACTTGGAATTGGTTTTTGTTTGGCATCAGTATCGCTACATTGGAATAGTGCCAGGAACGACTCATCATTTGCCCCGGGAAGACTGGGATTACGGTTTTGGGTCAGCATCAGCACCGCTATACTAGAATAGCGCCAGGAGCGACTCATCATTTGCCTCGAGAGGATTTAGGGATTTTGGTTTTGGTTTGGCATTAGCATCGCTACACTGGAATATGGTTTCATGAGCGAATCATCATTTTCCATGCCCGTTGTTGAACGATGGCTTAGAAGACATGTTTAGGCCCTTATCACCTAAGACTTTTCAATTTTATGAGCCGTAAGGGTTGTTGGCTATAGTGCCCTCAAGGCAATTATCATAGTCGCGGACTTGTGATTATGATGATTGAGGCAGGACCTATACCGATAAAACAGTCTTACTCAAGATGATAGTATGCTATCTGGTTTGTCTTTATCATCATGTACGTATTGATAGAGCCCATAATATTGCTTGACTGCCAGCATTATGATGGCGATCATATATGTGGGAGCTGGGGTCTATAAGCACATCCTTAAATGTCCCTAGTCATAGGAATATCGAGACTGGGCATCGATACTCCAGTGTAGACTAGTGTATACTGATCGAGACCCCGACGAGGGGTGGTGGCCAGGTCTCACAAGCCATTGGTGTTAGTTTGTTCACCTAAGATAGTATACAGGTGCTCATTGGGTTATGAGTACACTGGACGGACTCGCCGGGAACCTGCTAGTTGGTATTATACCTAATGTCAGATAGTAGTTCCCAGGTGACATGTGTACAGGTTAGTCTGTCGACCTGAGATCGTCATTTGTCTCGTGTGAGTTCTCACTGTGCTTTGATTACTACCCTACCACGGCTCAAAGGAGTCATGCAAACAGGTTTTAGTTGGGTACAGTCCCGAGCCACATGGAGGCAGTGATCGGATCGTCGGGGATTCGTCTCCCCCGGTATTGGAGGTTGATGTCGCATTGTGTATGGATGGTCATCACTACAAATCCATGGCCATGGTAGACGAGGATTATCGATCTAGGATCGATAGTTTCTCAGGAGGTGATGGGTTACATGCCGACACTAAATATCGCGTTGTTAGGGGTCTGACTTTATCCACCCCCTAAACTCGATATGTGATACTCTTAGACGAACAGACCGGACTGTACGGATATTGTCACTGACAGGCTCAGTAGGGGTTCAGGATGAGTTTGCTCGTCGGCCTCTCTTTCGCTCAATACCTGGGTAACCGTTACGTACAGCTAGTGCCGCTGACGTGCTTGTGGTTAAACCCACTGCCGGCGTATTGACGAGTCTTTAGAGTCCCACACAGAGGGTTTTCACGGTTCAGGCGATATGGTGTACATGAGGTATGTTGATACATACAGATATCCGATTAAATATGTGCACTTGCTGCGCAGACTTTAATCGGACGGTTGATAATACTAGCGGCTTAGGATTAAGCCAGTTTATTAAATCAGGTTTTGATTTAATAATTTATATATGTATTTGTATATACGTATTCTAGTATTATTGTTCACTATTCGTTTTCTCTCTCGGCTATTCGTATTTTGGTACGAATACGCGTATATGTATTTCGATACATGTACTGGAAGTATTCTGTATTTTATACGGAATAGCTTCTAGAAGATTTGCCACCTCATTATTGATTTTCCTTTTTAGGAAATTCATTTTGTTTTATAGTGAGGTGGAGGGTGTGAGGTGGTATGAACAATGACATGGCATGGTCAAAGCATGGGTTTTGAGTATGGTTGGCATTTGTTTATTGTAATTAGACATTGGAAATGATTTCTTTTTTGTGTGGAGGAGAGAAGGGGGCCGGCCACTTTTAGTGGGAGGTTCAATTTCATTTGTTTCCAACACACTCTCACTCTTATACACACAAAAGAAAAATACTTAGCCAAATTTCTTTTGTTCATGCTAAGTTTCATCACCTCCTTCATCTTCTTCTTGCATTGCTTATTTGAGCTTTGAGGTAGAGAGAAAATGTAGTGACACTTTTATGCACCCCCACTCTCCGTTGCTAGCAACTTCGGAGCGTCGGTTGCTTCGTTCGACGAAGCTGGAGCTTGCACCGTTTCCCTCAGGTGGATCATCGGAGATGGAGGAAGACCGGCAACCAAACTGCGTCAAAGAACCGCTAGGAGCTTGGAATGAAGACCGAATTACTTGGATCAACTCGGTATAACGATTCTAACTCTTAGTTAGCTCGCTTGTATAGGGTTTAAGGTCGATCCGGGATTCAGGTAGCGGTAGCGCCGGTTTCAGAAATTTTTGTTCCGCATTTTGGCCGCGTTTCGACAGCCGGGGCGCTGCCGGGACCCTTCATGGTATCAGAGCCACCCTTTAAACCCCTTACTAGCTTGTTAAAACGTGCTTAAAAGATCGATCGACGGAAATTACCGAAATCACGTTTTCATTTATGCAGTTGCTGGCGATTTTTAAATGTGGTCAAAATATTATTTCACACATCTTAAAAATCCGTGCAGGCAATTTTAAGGGTACTGGAAAAATTTGGGCTTGTTATTCCACAAAAGCGCCGCGGATCCGCCGCACTAAGCCCCTATTGGCGGAGGTTCCGCGGCGGTTTAGTGGCAACGGGCGACCAAATTTTTTCTGTAGCCCATTTACTTGGAAATGTGATATTTGTGATATTCTGTTTTGACCCAGGTTTTAGTGAAGTGTTGTTTTTGCTATTGGGGCTAATTTGGAACTTAGTCGATCGATAATTTAAGTGTGCGTTTGACAATACTTACATTTCTATCTGCGACCATGAATATCATTTGATCGGTAAACTCGTCTAATTGCTATATGTCTTTTAGACGGGTTTGCGAACGTGACATTCACGTTGATGTTCTGTGATGTGCTGTAATGTTGGTTGGATCGTCATGGTGGATAGCAATGGTGCAATATTAGTACAGTTTTATTTCATTTGTACATTTGATATTGCGGGGCGAGCGTCCGACATGTGGATTGCCGTCACTGCCAGTTTGTATATTATTCTTTTGGGGCACGACCGGGCTGAGGTCGATGTCACCCTTGTATATTATTTTCTTTTCTGTACTAGGATTGCCCCGCGGTGGGGTGCACGAATAGCCGGATTCTAGAGGGCAACGGGTCCGCATCTCATGGCATTCAGACGGAGGGGACCTTACTCAAGAATTAGCGGGCTATTCGCCGCACTCGTAGGGGGTATAGGTGACCCAGGAGGGGTGTTCAAGTTACCGGATTCCGTGAAGTGCCGGGTGGTCCATTCACGTTGCTGAAGGGGGCTGCCTCACTTCTGGTTTTGGCGGCTAACTTGCCGCGCTCGTAGGGGTCTAGGTTTCATTGCACATGCTATCCACAAGACAGGGAACGTCGGGTCTCACTTGCGGCTCAAGTGAAACTCGGAGCTCCAGATTATCCACCATTCTGTATTGCTTCTGTGATGTTTCTGTGATGTTGCTTTATATCATGCCTGGGACGAATGTTATATATATATTTATATATACTAGTAGATGTTGTATATGTTTTACACCCGTGCTAGCCCATTCCCCGCTCTGTCGTTAGTTAAGTAACCTAACGGGTGATGACGGGACCCAGTGGCGAATGCGGATGGCATATACGCACATTTTATTTTCGTTCTTTTCTGGTGTGATTAATTGATGGGACTGCATAGATTCTTATCAATGTAAGGATAAAACAAACCTATTTATGATGTTGTTGGAACCAAGTTTTTTAAAAAACTGACATTACAGACGTTCTCTTTTGCTTTGCATCGTGGTATTCATTTGGAATATCCTGCACCTCATTCGACGAGGCAAGGGCCGAGATCCCTTCATCGGGAGTGACCTCTTGGGTAAAAGTTTGCGCCAACGTAATAACTTTACTATAGTCGTTTTCTTTTGCTTTGCATCGTGGTATTCATTTGGAATATCCTGTACCTTATTCGATGAGAAAAGAGCCGAGATCCCTTCGCCGGGAGTGACCTCTTTAGCAATGGTTTTCGCCACTATATATTTTATAAAACCACTTGGATTCCTTCAACGATATCAAGTTCATTACGTTAAAGGTTTTTCGCCAAAAACCAGCTGTAGCCCTCCGTCATTTCAGACTAGTATTGCTTAGTATTCGTGCTACGTATGTCGTGCATTTAGCCGAGGCGTAGTGTTCGGTAGCTATGTAGTGCTTTTCTGTTGCAGAGATAATGCGATTGGTTAGGACAGTCGTACGATCATTTTGATCTTTAGTCAAGGCTCGTACGGGTGGGTCTAATGCAGTCCAGATAATGACGGGTAGAACTTGACTAGGACCTTTTGACATTTTGATCTTTAGTCAAGGTCACTTGGGTCCTAGGGGTAAAAATCACATCGGGAGTTTCAAACATACAGGAAACTTGCCAGGATTGCGCATACCTTCTGGAGTGTGATGACTTGAGTGGCTTCCATCAAGTTATCATGTGATGATAGTTGGATCCCGATTCCCACTGATGAGTAGGATTACTCCTCGGGTGATTCCGACTAATTCTCCTTTTAGGTTTGGAGGAGAATTCGAGGAAACAGTGGGAGCCATCCAGATTACATAAAATGATTAACCATTCTGATCTAGGTTAGAGTGCACGCTGAGTGTTTCTTCTCTCTCTCTCTGGCTGCGACTATGACTCTACCTTTGACTAAAACTCATGAAACCAAGTTGACCGAACCTTCTTAAAACACTTTGGCTTTTGGAATGTCACGGCGTCGCATGTATCATTGCCACTTCTATATCACCTTTGCATTTCTCCAGAACACCTCGTATTACTACGAACATTCACTTCCATTGGATAAATCCATCGTATGGTTATATACGAACTCAAAGGATCTTTTTCGAGGATGGATTCTGGTTCTGGAGAGATTGGATAGGATTATTCGGTTGACTTTTCTCTTTAACTTCTCTCAGGTTGTGAGGGCTCCTAGGATTAGGAGAGGGTACACCTATTGAGCTTATTGGATAGTCTTCTTCCAAACCATAGGCAGGTGCCGAACGGTAGGGAAGGAAGAAAACCAATTAAGCTTAAGTGTGGTGTATAGAAGGTAATAAGTAAAGACATATAATGGGATTAGAATAATGGTAAAGGAAATTGCGACCACTATCATTCACGACAAAGATCATGTATACCCCTGCCACTCCTACATCCACTTTGCATTTTTCTAGGACACTCCGTATTACTACGGATATCCACTTCCATTGGATAAATCCATCGTATAGTTACATACGAACTCGAAGGAACTTTTTCGAGGATGGATTCTGGTTCTGGAGAGATTGAATAGAATTATTCGGTTGTCTTTTCTCTTTACCTTCTCTCAGGTTGCGAGGGCTCCTAGGATTAGGAGAGTACACCTATTACGCTTATTGGATAGTCTTCTTTCAAACCTTAGGTTGGTGCCGAAGGGTAGGGAATGAAGAAAACCAATTGGCGTAAAGGAGGTGTACAGAAGGTAATAAGTAAAGACATAATAAAGGGATTGCAGTGAGGGCAGGTAAGTATATGGTTACTGTCATGATTCAGGATAATGGAAGAGGTGTTACTAGGAATACCAGTTGACCCTTTTGAAACATTTTCATGTTTCATTTTCACTGTGCGATGTTAATTGATAACTGTTTTCCCAGTTGGAATCTAACTCCAGGGTATGTATTTACTAGATCAGTTTCTCACATCTGCATGTTATTACAGATGGTGAGTAGGAGTAAGATATTGGGAATTGGGTGATTAGATCCTCATTATATCGGAATTCGTTGTAATTGGTGATATTTGGGGAAATCATCTGGATTTTGCCGGATAGCAAATATATGGATTTGAATATCCGTTGTTATGCACCAATTTCAAACTGATATATCTGTACGTTTATTTTTATAAAGTGAGATATATTTTTTTGATATTATGTTTGTGACATTTACGTATATCGGTTGGTGATTAAGTAAGGTGCATTCAACAGCGGTGTAATTCTTCTTAACCATACTACAGTTTTTCAATCTATGACGCACAGGGTTTGAGTTGTTGAACTTAGGGGACTTATACAAAGTATTGTATATTTCCAGTGTCCATTAGGACAAAGGGGTTGGTACTTGTACTATGTTCTGTTTACTTATGACTTTTCCAGTTCTTGACATGTATTTCGTTGAAATGCAAGGTCCAGATATTCAGAAGTTATAGGTATAAGAATAAAGTAAAGAACCATTTGTTGTAAGTATCAGGATTCTTCGAGGAAGTCGAAGATGTAGATACTTGTGTTTGGTATTCAGTTAATAGTAATGGTTTTGAGAACTTGCTTCTTTTTCAGGTTACTCATATATGGATGCACTCCTAGATGAGTAATGCTGATTGGCCTCCTTCCATTTGGTTGATATGCACTGGAGACAGCTGCATAATTTTGAATCTGGTTCAAATTAGATTAGTGCTTTTGTTTCTATATCGGATACATATAGAATCAATTTATATCTTAACGATGTTAAGGTATAGGGAGTTTTCCGGCTGATGCTTAAAACCAGAATCCGGATAAACTCAAGGCACGTTTCAGTAATGGCTGTTTGTGGGTTATCCCGGACTTTGACGAGGGTTAACTTTCTACCATCAGGAAGATCAATATTTATATTGTTCTTGACTCGCCACAGTTTTAGTAAAATGGATTTTTTCAGAAAACAGAAGTGGGAGTATGGTAGAACTGGAAGTTATTCCAGAATCACAAACGATTATTGAAAATTTAATAGAACCTAAGGATTCAATTGGATTTGATATTCATTAGCCACTTGAATTGATCTCAAAAACTATCTATTACCGCAATCAAGAATGGCGTCGCTTTACAGCTAGCCGGTGAGTACGGGTCAGTCCACAGGGATGTTGTGAATCTCCTACTCTCTCTTACGAGTTAATTCCGAAGGGTGTTCGGATTGATTATTAAATCTAAAAACTAAATCTATCTATAATAAAATTATCTAGATCTAAATCTTGCTAGGATTAGGTTTAGGAATGGTTTGGAAATGTAAATAAATCTCAACGCTTTCTATACCCAGATTAGGATCTAAGAGGAGTTATGGTAATTATCAATAAAGGGGATTAGATCCATTCGGGAAGGTGTTCCTTCCTCTAGGTTCTTGTCCTTCCTTTAGAGATCCTTACCCTAACCTCCATGAAAAACGCATGCAACCGGGCCTTTATACTACGGTATCACTGCTACCTCAATGGATAGGGTGCCGTAGGGCGCGGTATGCGCGTGTATGCATGGAGTCCTATTGATTGTATGTGATGGGTACGAAAGGGATGAGAGATCTCATCTCTCAAAAGCCTTCCCCAAAGCTAACATCTAAGACAAGGAATTAAAATCTAAACTAGAGCAATTAAATAAAACTACTTACAGATGGCTCTCTCCAAACATCAACACAGGGTTGTCAGATCAGAATTCATGAAATGAAAAGAGGCACCGATGCTCTCAAAAAGAATTCTAAAATTTATTAATGAAGGGAGGCATAGCTCACTAAAGGTGAGTACATCGGACGGACTTATTGAGAACTTCTAGATGGTATTATATCTATCGTTAAATGATATTATATTTATCGTCAGATGGAAGTTCTCTAGTGACATGAGTACGGGTTAGTCTTTTGACCTGAGATCGTCATTTATCTCGTGCGAGTTCTCACTGTACTTAGATTACTACCCTACCATGGCTAAAGAGGAGTCGTGCAAACATGTTTTAGTTGGGTATAGTCCCGAGCCACATAGAGACAGTGAGCGATTATCAGGGATTCGTCTTTCCTGGTGTTAGGAGTTAATGCCGCGCTATGTTTGGTTGGCTATCATCCTAAATCCGTGGTCATGGTGGATGAGATTTACATATATGAGTTCAGCAGTTTCTTGATTGGTGATGAGCTTGACTCCGACACGACTTGTCGGGTTATCAGGGGTCTGATGTTATCCACTCTTTAGACTCGGTATGCGATACTCTTAGACGAAAAGACCGGGTTGTACAGAAATTTTCACATTCAGACTCGGTAGGGTACGGATGAACTTGATCGTCGACCTCCCTTTCGACATATACCTGGGTAGCTGTTACGTACAGCTGGTGCAGCTGACGTGTTTGTGGTTATGGATTTATCCAGTAATCACCGTCAGCATATTGTCGAGTCTTTAGAGCCCCACACAGATAGTTTTCCTGATGATGTAGATGATGTATGTTGGTACATATAGGGGTCAGATTAAATACGTGTACATGCTACACAAATTTTAATCGGACGGTTGATAAGACTAGCTATTTAGAATTAAGCCGGATTATTAAATCAAGTTTTAATTTAATAATTTTTATATAATATATGTATTCTAGTATTATTGTTCACTATTCATTTTCTCTCTCTTGGCTATTGTATTTTTATACAGATACACGTATATATATTTTGATACATATACCAGGTTGTATTTCATATTTCTACGGAATACCATCTAGAAGGAGGACACCTCATTTGTGAATATTTATTTATGAATATTCATGAAATGAGGTGGAGGGTGATGTGGCTTTGGTTATAGTTGCAGGTATGTAGAAAGGAATGAGCTTCATTTGTCTTTTGAAAAATGTTGTTATGGTTTTTACATGGTTGTAAAAATTGGTAGCCATTTTATTCTCATCATGCAAACACTAGCTTATTTTGTTATGGCTAGCCTTCATTCTCCTCCTCCTCCATACTTTCTTGAGCTTTGTGATTGAGAGAAAATGATAGTTGAAAATTCCTACATCCCCATTCTCCATTCCAAGCGAGCTTGGAGCGTTGGTTGCTTCACTAGGTGAAGCTGGAGTTTGGATCGGTCCTTTCAGATGGATCATCTTCGGTAAGAGCGGCCGTCTTTCAAGTTTGTTCACGACGGCCTATGAGGAGTCTGGAGAAGTCTTCCACGATTGTATGGACACACATCAAAGATTGTAATTTCTATAACCTTGCAAGTTTGTTGCTTATTTTGGTGTTTGGAAAGATTGCTAGCTTCTAGTGCTCTTTTATAAATTTTTGTTTTCGATTCCGCATCGGCCGTGTTTGCCACGACGAGAGCACTGAGAACTTTGATAAATATGAGGATGGTTTTTGATAAATCGAACAAAGGTTGCCATGAAATAATCCTATGTATAAATATAACATGAAGGTGTTTCACATATGAAAGGACATGGCAAGTATAAGTCAAAGTAGTCAAAAAAGCTAACCTTTAATTATTTATTTAAATCAATCTTTTTTTATTTGATCAAGCAACAAAACATTCTACGGCCACGCTCCACGTGCTGCTCATGTGCAGAAAAAGAGTGGCTGCTATATTGGAAATAATAACGTCCATGTCTTTATGGATCTTGGCCACACAGCATGTAGTTAATATCAATATCAATGGGCTCATGTTTCATACAAATTTTGACTGTTTATTTTTATGTTGGATGTATTTGGACCATTTGATGTAATTGCATGGCTGCTGTTATTCAGGTGATACCAGCCACTTCGAGTCTGTCTGCGTGCGCTTGCACGCCCTTTCCTTTCTCTCCTCTCTCCCTCTCTCTCTGTCTTCCCTCATTGTTGAAAACAGCCGTCGCTCACCATCTTATCGGAGCTCCGATAACGCTATACTTCATTGGATTCGGGCGGCGATAGTTGCCTCAAAACCTACTTCAGAGCCTCTCTTTGTTCCTGCTTAACGGGTCGTTCTTATCGGATCCGGATCCTGATTGAGCAATGTACAACCCACCACCTCTCGGATCCGCGGCCGCCGACGCGTCGGTGCTCGGGACCAGGGTTTACCAAGCTTGGAAGGGAAGCAATGTACGTTTTTTCCGATCTATTCATAAGAGCTTGCTTTATTCTGGAAAATTGATGCAGTAGTTAAAGAGCTAGGGTTTGGTCTTTACTGTTTTTTCTTCTTGTTATTGGGGATTTTGTTTCGTATTATGGTAAAGTTTGCTGCTTTCGCGTAATATGTAGCTGCCCATTTGGGGGAAATGGTGTCGTGCCTGTTGATTTGCTGATTTTTAGAAAGTTTTAGCTTAGTTCTTCATTGGAAAAAGGTGTGATTTTTATTAACTGCTTGTTCTTTGATTTGGGGAAATGGCAACTAGGTTTTGTATAATGATTGGGTTCTTCCGTGATACTGCCTTTTACTCAGTAGCCATGAGTTGAGAGAGTTTTGATGCAGAGTGTGAAAGACTTGGCTATTTGTTTTGTAACAGAAATCCTGGGGTGCAAAATATTGGGAAATTTGTGTCCTTTTGGTCCTTTGCTGATATAGGGTAAACACCAAAGTTATGATGAAAATATGTGTAATTATTAGGCAGCCATAAAAGATGAATAGGGTATATTGAAATTTATTTTGACATTGAGCGGACTATTCCTATTTTTTCTTCCTTTAAAAGAAAATTTGTTGAAACTGTATTAAGAAATGCATGAACATAAAGACGAATTTGATGATTATGGCTTCTTTATGGCGCGTTGTTAATTAAATGCAACATCCTAAAACTTGGTCCAAAAAGAAAGAAAAGAATTGAAATTTGTAAGCCTTGATAGCGAATCGACCTCTTTTGAGAGAATTTCTTCTAATAAGTTGGCTTGTCATTTAGTCTTCCCTGCTTTTGTTTATATTTTGAAGGATTCATTTCATATGTAATATGCATACATTCTCAGATCTGCTGTGAACCCTAAAAGATCAAACCGATCATTTACTCTTAGGTGGATTCTTGATAAATTTGATAGGAATCATGAGTGTCAATAGTAATTATAAACGGGCTACAACTTTAAGTATGAAGATTGGGTTGATATCTTAGGTGGGTCATCCCTTCTCTTATTCTCTAGCTATCAATTTTTTTCTTCTGCCTTTTACTGATCATAAATAATAATGCCAATGAGATAGACCTGGGAAAGTCATTATTTTACTGATCATAAATGATAATGCCAGTGAGATACTTGGGAAGTCATTATAGATACCTATAGATGCCATTTAGTTTAAGAGAACAAAGATGCAAATGCGGAAATTGGAATCAAGTGCATTTTGAGGCGGTTCCTTCACCACAAGGTATCTTCTTAAGTTTATGCACCTTATTATCCATACAAACCTCTTGTAATTTGTAAGGTGTAACCATATCAAACTTTGTGATCTCTTTAAATTATCAGATTAAATCTTGGTCCTGAAAATGTTTTCGGGACATTAGTTCATTTAATGAATGAAAGGGTGGGTGTTCTTCTCTGTTATCAATTCTTTAGGAAGTAATGCTGATTAATCAAGATACATGGCTACTAAGGCAAGCAATCAAGCCAATTTAGACCTGATCATTCCTACGGCTGTCTTATCGTTTTTGCAACTTTGGTATTGGTTTATACATTTATGGGTCAATGGTCCCAACTTAATTCAATGAAAATGCATCTGTTATCTTTGCAATGGACCACAAGGCAAGAGTTAAACAAATTGAAAGCTTGTGAGCCTCTTCATGGTGTCTGAATTTCAACCACCTGTCTCTCTTGCTCCATGAGATGTCATGTGCCTGGTAAGTTCTCAATTATTCAACCGCTAAGCCCGAACTTTCTTGAGGATGTTTCCACTGGCTCTCTTCATCAACTTCGTAAGTCCACCCATAACCTACTCTATAGACAGGGCTTATGCAAGACCGAGGCATCTTAGTGATGCTACCGATGTTGTTATTAGGGCCATAAACATAAAGTCAGGAAGCCATTCACTAAGATGTGAAAAACACCAAGATGTGAAAACTCGATTCGTGCATCTAACTACCCGACATCTGATCCGGTGAGGGTAATGAAAAATATGATTGGAGGTCCATGCCTATCAGATCTATCCATCTTAACCTGCTAATAATTACTTCACAACATTGCTGCTAGGTTTATTTTTTGAGGATTGTGCAGTATCAGAACCCAAGCATCTATAGTTGGCTTTTGTCATAGTTTTGTCAGAGCATGCAAAATCTAATTTGTTCGCCTATCATTCCTCCACATATTTTATCTTCAGTTGCATGAAACCTCATTCGAGGACCTACACCTGTTATTAGTTTTCCTTATAGCTTCTATGGCGCTTGCTTCTCTTCAGTCCTCTATTATTATGGGGGAATACCTTTGGAGATGAACCCGCTAAGGTTCTTGAAGCTCCTTCGACCCATAATTATTGTAGTTGCTACTCTCATGACACGTAGGTATTGCGAATTTCCTGTGGATAGGAAAATGAGAATCGAAATGTGTTTTGAAGTCGGGGGAAAATTAAGCTCTTTGAGGACTTCTGATAATTTATGATACATGTCGAAAAAGTTGATGCAGTCATGGACATCCTGTATATAGACAGTATGTTTCACCATTAAGTGATGTGTTCTCAGTGCTCTAGTTTGGAACATTTTCTACATCTCTACGCCATTGTCATATCATTACCATAGTATGCCCTTACCATCGTGCTCTCTATTCACGAAATGCAGGCACTTTAATTTTGGGTTTTTTTATATACCCCCGTTTAAAAAATTTATTTCCAAATATCTCCCTTCAAAATTCGATATTCCAAATACCCCCCTAAATAATTTTAACTTATCCAAATAACCCCCAATATTTGGTTTAACCCAGCATCCGCTGGAAATATTCTTTCACCGTCAATTATAGCCGTTTTGGGGGTAGTAAATGACCAAAATGACGTCAAGCAATCATCTCTTTCCCCCAAACATTAGAATGGGATTTATCTAGGGTTAGAGATTTGCTATAGATTCCATTTAGGGTTTTTCTTTAGAGATTAAATTAAGGCCATTCCTCTCACCCAAAGCTTGATTCATTGATAAATGATAGGTTAGTATTCTTATAGCAGCGATTGTGTCAACTTCAAGCATGATGGAGAGCTCAAGTTTGGGTTCTAATTCAAAATTGGAATTTTTCTTATAGACTATAGAGTAGATATTTATAAAGAAGAATTGATGCTCTTTTCCGCGCCGAAGACATTTCAATCAAGTGATCGAAAGCTTCCTTAATCTTCAATGTCGATTTGCAATGAATTTTTAGGTTTTTTTTTTTATGAAAATCAAAATATGAGGAAGAGAGGTTTTCTTTTTGGAGAGAATTGTTATTTAGAGAGAGAAGAGTACAGAGTGATGGAGGTAAAACGCTTGTTCTACCTAAATCGAGACTCTAATCAGCCCCATCTAACCTTAGTTAGTTTTTGGGCGGTAAAGCATAACGGAGGGAATATATGGAGTAACGGCGTACTTTTTAGGGGGATATTTGGAATATCAAATTTAAAAGGGAGATATTTGGAGATAAAATTTCTAAAAGGGGTATATAAAAAAAACCTTAATTTTTTTTCTCAATCCTTACTGATTGTTTGAGCATTGTGTTTGCTTTTTAACATCTTTATATATAATTATCCTACTTATTTAGGTACCACTCATTAAGTTTCTTTGGTTCTCCTGTGAAATGTTTCACTGAAGTTAAAAAATTCAAGGTATTCTACTGAAAGCTTGATTAATCTATGATTTTTATTGATTTTTCACTCCGTAAGTTAAATCTTGTAACCTCTGCATCACTTTGACTTTGTGATGTTGCACTATTTGGTTTCTTGCTTTCATCACCATGCATTGTTTCTAAAGGATTTTTGAATGAAGAATGTGCTGATATGGTTGATCATTTGTTTTGCAGATATTTTTCCTTCAAGGGAGGTTTATATTTGGACCTGATGTGAGATCGCTATTTATTACCATATTTCTTATTGTTGCTCCCATCATTGTCTTTTGTGTATTCGTTGCCAGAAAGCTAATGGTTCAATTTTCTCATCATCTGGGGATTTCTATAATGGTTGTGGCTATTGCATTCACAGTATATGTGAGTATTACTTACTGTTGTGATGTGTTTTTTCACCTGGAAACTCCACTTTACCAGTTCGTTAAGGATCTTTCACAACTACTGAAGTTAACCGTTTGTTTATGTTATTATCAGCACAAAGTTTTTCCACAAGGAATTTGAAAAATCAGTATCCTTCCCTTTCCTTTCATCTACTACTCGAGTTAATGAATCTGAGAACATTGGTGTTATAATCACTGTTTTACTCAATGCATGGGAAATAATTATAGTCCCTACCAACTTTCATACAGGTTGCTTTTAACTATCGGTCACTTAGAAAATCTGATACAAAACCGTTGTGCTTGAGGCCCTCTTTAAAAATTGTCTAGGGAGTGGTGACTGATATCATCTTCCATCATATGCACGAATTTTTAGTAATCTCATGATAAATTGCCCTGAATAGGTAAATAGAAGAAAATGAATTTATAACCATTTCTTACTGCAGTTTCTTGGAATCACCAACACAAATACAAATTTAAAAAGCGGGATCAATACCAGTACTGTGGGAGAACAACACACATTGTCAAAGCACTGATCACAAGATACATGTGGATTTTTCGCCACATGTTACACTGTAGAATGTTCCAAAGCTTGTAGATACTTTGGGTTACCCATACTATTAAGACAGATCCTGGTAGATGGATTGAGATGGAATGTGAAAAACTACTTCAACTCTGTTGATCCATGGACACGATTTTTTTAGTGGAAAGAAACATTAACTGCTCCTATTGGTGAGACATTTTTGGCTCTAGTTGACAAGCCATCCATGCAATCGCCTTACTAACTTGAAGTTTGACCTCATGTACTTACACAAAAAGATACCTGCCATCTTAAATTCATAACTCAGAGTTTGATCTTTTGTACCTGCATAAGATACTTTTAATAACACATTTTTTATTTTTGGCATATTTATGTCCTTTACCATACACCGTCAGTTTCTGTGTTTAAATAAGCTTGCTACAGTTGATTAGACATATTGAGAATCATGAAGGCTCTACATCACAATAGAAGGATACTATAACTATAATAAATGGAGAAACTTTGTACACGAGAGCTGGGAAATATGGTGATTTATGTGCAATTTAGGATAAAGATAGATTTTTAGTATGCGAGGCTTGTTTCCCATTGTGAGCATTAGTGTTTGAAGTAACATAGTGACTATAAGTGATGGTTGATGAAATGGTTACCTTATAGGCCTAATAATGCCATCTCCTTGACCCAATGTCTTAAAAAGCAGTCGCCATAGCCCTTAGGCGGCCAAGCGGGCCTGAGCGCTTTAATGGCCGCCTAAGTGCGTTAAGGGCATTCACCACTTCACCCAGGCCCGCTTAAATGCCTTTTTATAAGCACACCATTCTATACTAGCTTAGCTCCATGCGTTTTATTACTTCACAGGGTACACTTTAATGGATATATACAATGGTATTTTGCAATCTATTATTTGACATTGTATTCTATAATGACTGAGTTAGGTTTCTTTGGAATAATGTTGGTGTAAAATTTTTCGTACCAAATGCTAGACCTAATGTATGTATTGATTTAGCTCTCTACTCTTTAGCTATTCACAATGCAACTTGTATTGCTAATTGCTTATCTACTTTCTTCCTCATTTGGTTTGCATCTCATGTCCTACTTGCTACCAACACTCTTGACGACTCACACTTAATAACTTTGTGAGATATAGAGAACACTAATTATATTTTTAGTTAATTTTGGTTCTGTCTTTTCTTTAAACTTTTCTCTCATTTTCTTTTTATATATATCTGTGTTTTTATCTTCAAAAGGAACATTCGAACTGTAATTTATACAAATTTTGTTTGAGCATTACTGCTTTTTACACCTTCAGTTATACACTTGGCAACCAATAAATGAAAAACATAGCAAAAGAGGTAGAAAATAATGGCACCTAACGAATTATCAAACAATCAGCTAGACATAATTAATAGATAAGTGAAATTTGAAGGCTGATCATTGAGCATCTGCTTAACTGCTTAAGCGGCTAGACCATCCAGCTGCTTTCCTTTTTGTTGCTGCTTTTAAAACATTTCCTTTTCCAAAAAGAAATATCATGTATTATTTGTTTGTATTTTCTCAAACTTGTGAAAGCAGGATATTTTGAATTGATGCAAGTTAAAGCTACCAACCATTGGGATTCTTGGGTATTTCAAAAACCCAAACCAATGTTTGTGGAAACCTCTTCCATTACTTGCATTTGGCCATTCTTTTGTTGAGAGCTCATGTGAAACTCTTTATACTTTAAGTCTCACATGATAAATAGAGATACATGTGTATATCTTAGAACCCTCTCATATGAACGGCAGGGTGTGAGCTAGACATGGGAGAGTGCTCACGAGCACATGAGCTGCCCAAGTTGAACCGAAATTGAGCAGCTCAATCCGGAAAACATGTTAACTGTTCATATGCGGGCGCATCATATGTGCACAAAGAGTGCAAATCCCTGATTTCAAGCCTATAAATTTTTTTGAGCTCGAGCACCTCTGTTTCGAGTCTTTCCAAATCCGAGCCGTTCTTTCCCACAACTCCTTTTGGTCTGCTCCCAGCTCGTCAGGTTGTGCTCCTCGTTCCAAGATCCTTTTTATTTTGCACATTTGAAATGATTTACCCATCAATTACGATAACCGTTTGCATCTGTTTGGAATCCCACTAATTGCTCCCACTTACCATTAATTGCTGCGGTTATTTCCTTAAACCCATATAAAATTTGACCATACAAGAGAGGAATACACAAGGAAAAACCAATTCTCTTATTGTATATGTTAGAATATCCGAAGTGTACACAGGTTTATTATATGTAATTAGATGTTTAATAGGGGCGTAATAGCAAAATGACGGTTGCTATATAAAGAGGATTAGGCTTAGGCCAATCTTTCCATTATATTTCCCCAAATCTTCTCTCTCATTAATTTCATGGTATCAGAGCTAACCAATCTGAACCACATATTCCTAGAGATCTAATCCTAACCCCACTCATCACCATTATCATCAATCTAACACAAACCCTAACCCTAACCACCGCCGTTGCCATCCTTGTCCAGCCTTGCCGGAGCCTCAGCGACAACGATCGACGTCGATCGAGCCTTGTTGATCCAGATCGAAGCTACCATCCTTTGTTGAGCCTCAGCAGAGCCTCGTCGGACCTCACCTGACGTCGACCGACCTCGTCTGACCTCACTGGAGTCTCAGCGACGTCGATCTACCTCTTTTGATCCAGATCGAAGCTCTTCCTTCGTTGTCTACCCAGATCTGAAACAGATGGAGAGATAAGGCTTCGATTTGGTTCGTTTTTGCTTCGATTTGGATTTTCTTCCTTCAATTTTGGTTGATTTGAGCTTGAATCTTCGAGTTTTCCCCTCAGATCTGATCACTTGGCCTTGGATCTCAACGTTTGAAGTTTGAATCCACGTGTTTTTTGTGATTCTTGGTCTGTTCTTGATTGTTTTGGGTGTATGCTTAGGATTTGAGCTCGGGAGATCTGATATTGGGCACTTTTGTTGGAGTTATTCACTGATATTGGGATTTTTTGTACTGATTTGAGGGAGTTCTTGATTTCTTAAGGGTTGATTTGGAGTTTTTGCCTTGGATTGTTATGATCATCGTGTTGTTGAGGGGTTTGCGCTCTCGGAGATTATAATCTGATTGATTGGTGTTTGTTTGCTTGTTTGGTGTTAGTTTGGGTGTGGATCTGATCTTGAAAGATCAATCATTTTTTTGAAGAGTGATTCGTAGATTCTTGAAGGTTGGTTGGTTGTTTTGGAGTATGGGAGATCGATTGTTGTGATTTCCTTCTTTCTTGGAGGTGGTTCTTAGTTGAGGAGTGTTGGAGATGATACCAAAGTAGAAAGGAAGTCGATCTCTTCGACGGATGCTTTAGCCATCAAGATGGTAGATTTCAAACTTGATGATCAGAAGTTCTACAGTTGGAAACTTATGGTGAAGCGTTATATCAAGGGGAGGAAGAAAGGCGATCACTTGACGAAACCTTCTCCTGATCCGATTGTAAGTCCACGTTACCTTTCTCGGTTCTTTCGGGGATGCGGAAATGGTAAAAAACAATTTTTACAGTGAAGGTAACTTGGACTCAAGAATAGGATCTTTGCTAAACTAACATCTAGCAACCTAACTACAAGTTTAACTTTTATGTTAGGGGTTATACCTAGTCTTGAACTCCTTCTCTTCTTCTCCTTAGAGTGGTTGGATCGGCCTCACCTCGTCGTCTCCTCTTGCCGAAAATAGATCCACCCGAAAGCTTCTACCTTGGGCTCCTACCTCAATCGAGAGGAAACTAAAGTCCTTGGCTTGCTAGACCTTGAACTTTAGGATGAGTAGAGAAGTGTTTTTAGGGTTTTTTTTTTATCTCAATGACTCATGTTTCTCAACTCATGAGACATGAGAGCCATGAGCAAGAGGAAGAGGGAGAGCTTGGATGAGAGAGAGTGAGAATGATAGAATGAGAAAGACTTTTTACAACCATGCTCTAAAAAACAAAATAATCACGATAATAATAATAATTAAGTATTTGTGATGGTTCATGTCAATGGCATTATCATTTCATGCATTTAATGCATTTTGTAAACAACAAGCAAGCAAAAGTCATAGCCATGAAATGATAGCCATGAAATGATGGTCAACAAGTCCAAAATAGTCAACCGGTCAGCAAAGTCAACAAGTCAACAAAGTCAAACTTTTAACACAACCATGGCACAATAATACTTAATTAATATTATTATTAATCATATTTCTTATTCTCATTAGGGTTTAGAAAAGGTCAACAGTCAACAACCCTAATGAGAATCTTCTGCCTCTGTCTCTGTCAATCGTGCATACACCCCCGCATCCGTGTTCCGAGGAACACGAATACAAACGAGATAAAACCAATCCCAAAACGCATACTAGGATCTGGCTTAAACCAAAACCCGCTAGTAATAACTACCCGGACACCAAACGTGCACAAGTGCGCGGATGTGAACGAACCCTGTCGCAAAACCATGCGACCTCTACTCTGTTTTGCCCAAAGGCGAATAGCTCTCTGTGTGGGACTCTAAAGACTCGACACTACGCTGGCAGTGGGTTTAACCACAGGCCGCAAGCGGTACTAGCTGTACGTAACGGTCCCCAGGTAGATACCGATAAGAAGACTGATGAGGTGAACCCATCCGAACTCCTACTGAGCCTGAATGTGACAGTCTCCGTACAGTCCGGTCTGTTCGTCTGAGAATATCGCATGGCGGGCCTAGGGGGTGGTGAACGTCAGTCCCCTAATAGCGGTACAAGTCGTGTCGGAGTGTAGCCCAGAACACCTTGAGACAACACTGGATAACCTACCAGTATATCTCGCTTGTCCTGGCCAGGGACTTTGTGTAATGGCTCTCCTAGACACAGCGCGATATCAACCCCCAATACCGGGAGAGACGAATCCTGTCTAACCGTCACTGCCTCCAAGTGTTTCGGGACTGCACCCAACTGCTACCTGTTTGCACGACTCATTTGAGCCGTGGTAGGGTAGCAATCTAAGAACAGTGGGAACACACTCGAGGCGAAGTGACAGTGTCAAGTCAGCGGACTAAGCTGTACTCATGTCACCTGCGAACTGATAACTGACGATAGGTATAGTACCAACCAATAGTTCCCGACGAGTCCTGTCCAGTGTACTCGTAACCTCACGAGCACCCGCATAATATCTTAAGTACGACGTACTGACGGCTGTGGGACAGACCATCTCCCCTGCTGGGATGAGAAGTGCATACGCTAGTCTACTCCGGAGTATCGATACCCTGTCTCGATAATCCTACGACTAGGGACCTGTATAAAGATGTGCTTGTAGATTACCCAGCTCCCACTAGTGTGACTGCCATCACAACGCTGGTAATCAAGCAAAGATCCTAAGGGCTCCACTAATATGTATAGGCGATATGCTAAAAGAAACACATGCACACATTAAAGTAGAAACAAACCAAGTAGCATACTACCATTTCGAGCAAGATTGTCTATACAACTGTGAATATCCCAAGCTTCCATCAAGTAATATACAAACTAGTATGATACAGTAATGGCCTCTAGGGCATATACACTAACAATCTCCCACTTGCACTAAAACCATGTACTGGTGTATCGAAGACCTATCATCTCGATTAGCCGCTCGAACTGAGTCTGGGGTAAGGCCTTCGTGAATGGATCTGCAGTGTTATCTTCTGTAGCAACCCTCAGAACCTCGATCTCCCTGCGATCCACGATCTCCCTGATCAGGTGATACCGCCTTAAGATGTGTCTGGACTTCTGATGGGACCTGGGTTCCTTTGCTAAACCTATAGCCCCTTGTTGTCACAATACAGAGGTATTGGATCAACAATGGACGGAACCACCTGAAGTTCTGTCAAGAACTTCCTCATCCAGACGGCTTCTTTTGCGGTATCAAATGCAGCGATATATTTCGTTTCCATCGTTGAGTCAGCACCGTTTCCTGTTTGGAACTCTTCCAACACACCACCCCTCCATTGAAGGTAAAGACATAACCCGACATGGACTTGGAGTCATCTTTGTCACTCTGAAAGCTGGAGTCAGCAAAGGCCTCCATCTGGAGGTCTTTTCCGCCGTAAACCAAAAACATGTCCTTAGTCCTTCTCAGGTACTTCAGAATGTTCTTTACCGCTATCCAGTGCTTCTCCCCAGGGTTTGACTGATACCGGCTTACCACACTCAGTGCATAAGCTGCATCTGGTCTGGTACACAACATTGCATACATTATAGAGCCTACCGCAGAAACGTAGGGTATAATAGACATGCGATCCCTTTCCAAATCAGTCTTGAGAGACATCTCTTTGGAGAGGGTGATCCCGTGACAAGCCGGTAGGTTACCGCGCTTGGAATCTTCCATGCTGAATCTTTTCAGTACGGTGTCGATGTACCTGGACTGTGAAAGTCCTAATATCCTCTTGGATCTATCACGATGGATCCGGATCCCCAGAATGTAAGAGGCATCACCCAGGTCTTTCATGGAGAACCTGTGTGACAAGAACCCTTTGACAGATTGTAGCATAGGAATGTCATTTCCTATCAAGAGAATGTCATCCACGTATAAAACGAGGAATACGACAATTCGTGCTACAATTTTACTATAGATGCATGGTTCATTTGGATTTTTGATAAAGCCAAAATCTTTGACCGTCTCATCAAAACAGATGTTCCAATTCCGCGATGCCTGCTTTAGTCCATAAATGGACTTAAGCAACTTGCACACCTTTCCGCTGCTCCCACTCTGAATGAAACCTTCTGGCTGGTCTATATAAACACACTCCTTTAAATTTCCATTTAGAAAAGCGGTCTTTACGTCCATCTGCCAAATCTCATAATCGTGGAAGGCAGCAATGGCAAGAAGGATTCAAATGGATTTGAGCATAGCCACTGGAGAAAAGGTTTCGTCATAGCCCAAACCAGGTCTTTGACGAAAACTCTTTGCAACAAGTCTAGCTTTATAGGTCTCAACCCGTCCATCTACACCAATCTTCCTCTTGAAGATCCATTTGCATCTTACGGATTTTACCCCTTCTGGAGCAACGTCCAAAGTCCATACTTTGTTGGTGTACATGGATTCCATTTCGGTCCGCATTGTATCCGGCCATTTTACCGAGTCAACGCTCTGAATGGCCTGCTGGAAGCTAGTCGACTCATCACTATCAATGATGCAATCTTCTCTATCACCGTCTATGAGAAAACCGTAGTATCTCTCGGATGGATAAGACTGCCTACTACTCCTGCGGAGCGGCACAGGAATGTCCTGTTCTTTCGAACCCTCTGGTTCTACTAAGCTTTCAGTAATAGCTCGTGGTTCTGGAATTTCTTCCAGTTCTATTGCGCTCCCACTTATCTGATTTTCCAAAAATTCAGTTTCCAAGAAGTAGGCATGACGAGAAACAAAAACCTTTTGTTCCTCTTCGCAATAGAAGAAATATCCCTTGGAGTTCTTTGGATATCCCACAAACTTGCACTGTACTGAGCGTGCCTTGAGTTTGTCCGCATGCTGCTTTTTGACAAAGCTGGACATCCCCATGTCTTAATGTGCTTAAGATAGGGTTTCTTCCCACTCCACATCTGATATGGTGTGGAAGGCACTGTCTTAGCTGGAACTCGGTTCAAAAGGTATGCAGCTGATTCTAGTGCATATCCCCAGAATGATCGCGGCAACTCAGCGTTACTCATCATGAAACGTACCATATCCAATAGGGTTCGGTTCCGTCTCTCCGATACACCGTTATGTTGTGGAGTGTATGGAGGAGTAAGCTGAGAGAGAATTCCATTCTCTTTTAGGTAATTCAGGAACTCGGCACTCAAGTATTCACCACCTTGATCAGATCTCAGTGTCCTGATACTCTTACCTGTTTGTTTTTCTACTTCATTCTTGTTTCCTGGAATTTTCCAAAGGCTTCAGATTTATGCTTCATTAAGAAGACATGTCCGTACCTCGAAAAGTCATTCGTAAAAGTAATGAAGTAAGAATAACCGCTTCGTGCATGTGTAGACATTGGCCCGCACACATCGCTGTGTACGAGCCCCAAGAGCTCGCTCGCTCTTACTCCGTGTCCAGTGAACGGAGTTTTTGTCATCTTTCCTTTGAGACAGAATTGACAAGTTGCATACGATTGATATTCGAACGGATCCAAATATCCTTCTGTATGTAACTTCGTCAACCTTCTCTCATTGATGTGACCCAGTCTACAATGCCATAAGAAAGCATGATTTATTTCTGGAGACTTTCTTTTGTGTGTATTCTGAACATTGAAAATCTGTGGTTGGTTTAATACGTATATACCATTGCTTAATGTACCCGACCCAATCAGAACTTGATTAAGGTGAATGTTTACAATATTGCTTACAAATGCAAATTCATAACTTTCTTTGGACATTAAAGATATAGATATGATATTACAAGTTGCATTGGGTACAAAATAACAATCCCGTAAAACCAAAACATATCCATCTGACAATCCCAAGTGATAGTCCCCTACGGACTCAGCATCCATGCCAGCTCCGTTTGCAACTCTGAGGGTCATATCACCTGCCTTCAAAACCCTACGCTTTCTCAATGCCTGCAAAGAATTACAGATATGAGATTCTGATCCGGTATCCAATACCCAGGAAGTAGAGTTTACTGATGGACAGTTTTCAATAACATACACACCTGAAGCCGAAGCCACAACTTGCTTCGGGTCCTGGTTTCTGGCCTTCCAAGCCCTGCAATCTTTCTTCCAGTGTCCACTTTTGTGACAGTAAAAGCACTCTTCCTTTCCCATAAGCTTTCCCGCTATCTTTGTTGCCTTTGCCTTTCCCTTCGCTTCCACTTTACTAACACCGCCCTTTGGTTTGGTGGGGGCTTTCTTCTTCTTTCCCTTGGCTTTCGCCTTGGACCTAGAAGAGGAGGATCCTCCAACAAACAAAGTGGATGTTTCCCTTACTTTCTGTAAGGTGCCATCTGCACTCCTCAACATGTTGAGGAGTTCCGGAAGTTCCAACTCCTTTTCCTTACAAGTTGAAGTTCAGGATAAACTGGGCGTAAGTGAAAGGGAGGGACCGGAGAATCAAGTCAGTGTAGAGCTCGTTCTCTAACGTGGTCCCAAGGTCCGCGAGCTCTTCAATAAAGCCAATCATCTTAAGCACGTGTTCCGCTACCGATGATCCGACGGCCAATCTCGCCGAAAACAACTTTTTCGAGACTTTGTATCTGGCGATACGGGATTGCTCTCCATATAGTTCCTTAGTATGGAGAAATATGGATTTTAGGTCTATATTCTCGTGCCTCCTCTGATGTTCATTATCCATAGAGGCAATTACGAGGCACTTGGCCTTCGCGCAGTCGATCTCCCAGGTCTTACAGATTTCCTTATCCGCGACGCTGGTTTTGGGACCTGGGACAGGGGGAGCTTTGGTGGTAAGGAGATACCCCAACTTGTCATAAGTGATTGCCATTTTGACATTCCTGAGCCAATTTTTGTAGTTTGGCCCTGTCAGTATGTTTTTATCTACTAGTAACTTAAGTCCGGTCATGATGTTTGGTCGCTGCAATTAAGAGAGAGAGAAGAAACACTTTAGCATGATACTCTTGCAAGTTTAGAGTGGTTTTTAGTTTGCCTAAACAGGATGACTCCCACTGTTTCTCGAATCCCTCCTTAAACCAAAAAGGAAGAATCAGTTGGGATAAATCTCACCGTACAATACTTGCTTAACCGTTCAGCCAGGCCAGTGTTGGTACTTCGAGGGAGGTTTTCCAACGCTTTCGCGAAGTTCCTTAATTAAATAACCTCTTTTCTCTGTAGGCGTAGCCCCGCTAACACCTTTCTAGACACCTACTTGGTTTATCGCATTGATCGTTAAGTGAGAAAGTTCCCAAGGAGCAGCATATTCTCACAGTAGGATCGGGATCCAAATATCATCGTGTGACAAAACTGAAGGAATCCTACCAGAATCATCACACTCCAAATGGTATGCAGCGCTAGCAAGTTTCAGTTTCTTTAGAAACTCCCGATGTGGATTTTTGCCCCATGCTCTTATGACCTTGACTTTGACCAACAAATCATAAGTCACATGTCAAGTTCTACCCGTCATTCTCCAGGTTAATTTGAACCCACCCGTACCTACCCCTGACTTTGGCCAACAAGGCAGTACGACTGTCCCAAACCAACGCATCTGTCTATACTGCATATGAATATCCAATAGCTACCAATCACTATGCCTTGACTTTGGTCAACAAACACAGCTTGAATACTATTGACTATCCATATGAAATGACGGAGGACTACGAATGGTTTTGGCGAAACCGTGAACGTAGTGAATTTGATATAATCGATGGAACGTGATAGCTTTTAAAAGGAGTGGCTTAAGCTCCGGGTTTAAAAGTTATTTTTGAAAAGAAGCCGAGTGGTTTTGAAATTGTTCCAACGACTTTAACTTTGGTTTATTTTCTTGCATTAATTTAATGCATCCCATCATTTAATCCTACCATTGCAGAAAACAACAAAAATATGACGTACGCTTATGCCATCCGCATTCGCCACGGGGCCCCGTCATTACCCGTTAGGTTACTTAACTAACGACAGAGCGGAGGCTGGACCAGCGCGGATGCAAAACATAAGCAACGTCTAAATAGATATCATATATAGATATTTACATTCGTCATATGCAATGATAGCCATTCCAGATCATAGATGAACACATTGGATATACTAGGAATCCGCGTTTCGTTCTAGCCTGCAACGAAAAGCGGATTACACGGTCGCGATGAATAGCCAAGACCCCACCCTAGACCCCTATTGGTGCGGCAAACTTCCCGCCAAATACCCGAAGTGAAGCAACCTCCCTCAACAACGTGAGTAGGCCACTCGGCACTTCGAGGTACCCGGTAGTTTGTGCACCCCACCTTGGGTCTATCCTAGGAGCAAAAACAGTAAAAGAAATTATACAATGGCGGCTACAACCTCATCCCGGATGTGCGGCCATAAAAATAATATTACATCAATTACATATTACATCAAATGAAAAGTTAAGAAAACTCTCATCTCACAACCCCCGGCTATTCATCCGCGACAATCCAACGAGTTCATATACACAAACCATTAACATTACAGATCATAGATATGTATAACCCCCACTAATCGACGTATAGCGATTAGCAAACGTTCAATACATATATCACATCACAGATATAACCCATTAGCTAAAGTCTATAGAAGTTCGATCAAAATACGGATTTGTAACCACCCCAAACACAAATTTGTTTTCTGGAAAATCTGGGCAGAAACAACATATTCTAAAAATCCCAAAACAGCACACTGAGTACACTGCAGGAAAAATGAGCCACGACCGAGTCAACTCGGCCGCGGATCCGCGGCAAGAAGCATGTTCTTGCCGCGGTTCAGCGGCGCGTTGACCGAGTCAGTGACTCGTTTTTCTTCTGTGTTCATTTAAAACCCTGAACCGATTTTTGGTATGTGTCAAATTATTTTTAGAGCAGTTTAAAAATCGGCAGAAAATTCAAATCTCGGGCGTGTTTTGTGATATTTTCTCCGATCGAAATTCTAGATACTTTGCTAACATGCTAGATAGTGTTTAGCTAGGCTCTGATACCACTGTAAGTCCACGTTACCCTTCCTGGTTCTTTCGGGGATGCGGAAATGGTAAAAAACAATTTTTACGGTGAAGGTAACTTGGACTCAAGAATAGGATCTTTGCTAAACTAACATCTAGCAACCTAACTACAAGTTTAACTACTATGTTAGGGGTTATACCTAGTCTTGAACTCCTTCTCTTCTTCTCCTTGGAGTGGTTGGATCGGCCTCACCTCGTCGTCTCCTCTTGCCGAAGATGGATCCACCCGAAAGCTTCTACCTTGGGCTCCTACCTCAATCGAGAGGAAACTAAAGTCCTTGGCTTGCTAGATCTTGAACTTTAGGATGAGTAGAGGAGTGTTTTTACGGTTTTATCTCAATGGCTCATGTTTCTCAACTCATGAGACATGAGAGCCATGAGCAAGAGGAAGAGGGAGAGCTTGGATGAGAGAGAGTGAGAATGATAGAATGAGAAAGACTTTTTACAACCATGCTCTCAAAAACAAAATAATCATGATAATAATAATAATTAAGTATTTGTGATGGTTCATGTCAATGGCATTATCATTTCATGCATTTAATGCATTTTGTAAACAACAAGCAAGCAAAAGTCATAGCCATGAAATGATAGCCATGAAATGATGATGGTCAACAAGTCCAAAATAGTCAACCGGTCAACAAAGTCAACAAGTCAAACTTTCAACCCAACCATGGCACAATAATACTTAATTAATATTATTATTAATCATATTTCTTATTCTCATTAGGGTTTAGAAAAAGTCAACAGTCAACAACCCTAATGAGAATCCTCTGCCTCTGTCTCTGTCAACCGTGCATACACACCCGCATCCGTGTTCCGAGGTACACGAATGCAAACGAGATAAAACCAATCCCAAAATGCATACTAGGATCTGGCTTTAACCAAAGCCCGCTAGTAATAACTGTCCGGACACCAAACGTGCACAAGTGCGCGGATGTGAACGAACCCTGTCGCAAAACCATGCGACCTCTACTCTGTTTTGCCCAAAGGCGAATAGCTCTCTGTGTGGGACTCTAAAGACTCGATACTACGCTGGCAGTGAGTTTAACCACAGGCCGCAAGCGGTACTAGCTGTACGTAACGGTCCCCAGGTAGATGCCGATAAGAAGACTGATGAGGTGAACCCATCCGAACTCCTACTGAGCCTGAATGTGACAGTCTCCGTACAGTCCGGTCTGTTCGTCTGAGAATATCGCATGGCGGGTCTAGGGGGTGGTGAACGTCAGTCCCCTAATAGCGGTACAAGTCGTGTCGGAGTGTAGCGCAGAACACCCTGAGACAACACTGGATAACTTACCAGTATATCTCGCTTGCCCTGGCCAAGGACTTTGTGTAATGGCTCTCCTAGACATAGCGCGATATCAACCCCCAATACCGGGAGAGACGAATCCTGTCTAACCGTCACTGCCTCTAAGTGCTTCGGGACTGCACCCAACTGCTACCTGTTTGCACGACTCATTTGAGCCGTGGTAGGGTAGCAATCTAAGAACAGTGGGAACACACTCGAGGCGAAGTGACAGTGTCAAGTAAGCGGACTAAGCTGTACTCATGTCACCTGGGAACTGATAACTGACGATAGGTATAGTACCAACCAACAGTTCTCGACGAGTCCTGTCCAGTGTACTCGTAACCTCACGAGCACCCGCATACTATCTCAAGTACGATGTACTGACGGTTGTGGGACAGACCATCTCCTCTCCTGGGATGAGAAGCGCATACGCTAGTCTACTCTGGAGTATCGATGCCCTATCTCGATAATCCTACGACTAGGGACCTGTATAAGGATGTGCTTGTAGATTACCCAGCCCCCACTAGTGTGACTGCCATCACAACGCTGGTAATCAAGCAAAGATCCTAAGGGCTCCACTAATGTGTATAAGCGATATGCTAAAAGAAACACATGCACACATTAAAGTAGAAACAAACCAAGTAGCATACTACCATTTCGAGCAAGATTGTCTATACAACTGTGAATATCCCAAGTTTCCAACAAGTAATATATAAACTAGTATGATACAGTAATGGCCTCTAGGGCATATACACTAACACCGATAACTGTCGATTGGGAGGTGGACGATGCTCATATCAGTCATCTTATGCTCGGTTCGATGGAGCGATGTATCATGGATGGCCTTGTTCACCTGGGATCCGTGAAGACGATTTGGGATCAGGTACATGAGCTCTATTCTTCACAGCAGAGCCTCCTGAAGGCCTATGATTTGGCATATTGGCTGTACAATATCTAGCAGGGAACTCGCCCACTTCATCACTATTATTCAGAGTTCCGGCGCCTTGCACTACTTGTCTCGGAGTTGTTTCCGATTGCTAGTGATGTCATGGAGATGAGGAAGCGACATGAGGCCCTTCTAGTTATCATCTTTCTTGGTGGGCTACGACCTGAATATTAGTCAGCACGTCCGACTTTATTTGGGAAGGTGGACATTACTTTTGCAGCCACCTATCATACACTTCACCATATATTTCAGTCGGAAATCACTGATGAGCAGCCTGCACTTGGTGAGCACAGTGCTTTCATTAGGCCGGAGAGTTCTCACACGTCTTACTCTCTACGAGGGAGATAGAGCATGCCGAGGTGGAGCATGCCGAAGGGGAGGTGGAGGCCGTGGAGAGCCTTGTTTTGGTGATTACTGCCATCAGGAGGGACATATTCGTAGTATCATCCTGTTGCCCATGTACATGTTAGGACCACTTCATTATCTTGCACCACTTCGACGGATTCAGCATCCGAAAGTTCCGTCAAGTCTATGGAGTAGGAGATTGCTCGGTTGAAGCTTCTAGTGGTCTCATCTGCTACTAGTAGCCATATTGGATCGGCTACACCTCGGGCCTCAGCTGTGACCACATTGGATATTATGAGAGGTACCCATACCGTCTTTATTACTTCAACTTCTGAACATCGTCCATGGATGATTGACACAGGTGCGACGGAACATATGACAGGAGAGATACATATTGTCCTTAATAGGCTAAGGTCTGGGTGTAACCCAATGACCTTAGCGAACGACACTTCTGCTATAAAGCGAGCGGGGTCTGTTCATGCCTTATCACAGTTGTCTCTCTCTACTGTTTTATACTTGTCTGGGTTTCCTTTCAACTTACTTTCCATTAGTCAGCCGACTCGAGATTTGAACCGTGACGCAACTTTCTTTGCTGGTGGATGTGTTTTTCAGAAGCTTGGGACGAGGCGGACGATTGGCACATGAATTGAGATTGACGGGTCGTACCACCTTGATGAGCATCCACGCCCTATAGCCTGCCTAACAGCATCCACATTTGCCTTTGATGCCCATTGTCGTTTGGCCACCCTTTCCTACAGACCTTGAAGAGGATTGTTCCCTCTTGGTACTTTATCTAGCTTAGAGTATGAGTCTTGTAAGTTGGGTAAGCATAGTTGCTTTAGCTACCCATCTCGTGCCAATAAGAGAGCTGATAAACCTGTTGCTTTAGTACATTCTGATGTTTGGGGCCGTGCCCTGTTGTTGCTCAAGGAGACTTGCTATTTGTGACCTTTATCGATGATTTTTCTCGAGTCTCATGGTTATATTTGATGAAATCTAGAAATGAAGTGTTTTCTTATTTTCAGACTCAGTTTAGAGTCACTGTTGGTATCTTGAGGAGTGATATTGCCAAGGAGTATTTTAGTACGCCCTTTAGGGAGTATACGGAAGAACTTAGTATTGCTCATGATTCTTCTTGTCCTTATATCCCTAAAAAAATGGAGCGGCAGAAAAGAAGGATTGGCATTTTCTTGAGGTTACTCGCATCCTTTTGTTTCATATGCGGATGCCTAAATCCTTTTAGGGCCAATTACTTAATCAATCGTATATCCTCATCTGTCCTAGATGGACTGCTTCCTCATTCTACATTATTCCCTTTCGCGGTTTCTTTTCTTGTTCCTCCGCGGGTCTTTGGGTTTGTTTGCTTCGCCCATGATCTACAACATGGGGGTTCTAAACTGGACTCCAAAACTATTAAGTGTTTTTCTTGGGTAATTTCAGACTCAAAAAGGATATCGATGCTATAGTCCTGAGTTGCGTCGTCGATTTATATCGGCCGATGTGACTTTTCATAAGTCTATACCATACTTTTCTACATCTCATACACCTGTAGACATGGACAATGACTTTCCTTTAGATATCTCATATCTTTTGTCCCAAGACGACACTCTTTCCGAGTAAGTTGATCTCCACCCCCAGTGTTGGAGGTCACCCGTACTGTTTCTATTGATCTACCTCCCACCCCTGATTCTCTATTGTTGGACCACACACCACCGGTTACAAGGGTGTATGCTCGTCGGGCCAGTATGGCTCCTGAACCTCAGCTTTCTCCTGCTGCTCTCCTAGAGTCTCAAGTTCCGCCGGAGGCTGACATTGATCTTCCCATTGCTTTACGGAAAGGCATCCGCAGCTGCACTTCTCATCCTATAGCTCATCATGTGGCGACTTCTCATTTATCTCCGGCATATCGGGTGTTTCTCTCATCTCTGGACTCACATGATTTACCCAAGTCCCTCTCCGATGCTTTCTCACGAAGGGTGGACCGATGCGATGATTGATGAGATGCTCGTCCTTGAACAGAATCAAACTTGGGATTTGGTTTCTCTTCTGGCTGGGAAGAAGGTAGTAGGGCGACGCTGTGTATACATTGTGAAGTTTCATCCTGATGGGATCCTTTCCCGCTTTAAAGCACATTTGGTTGGTAAAGGGTATTCGCATACTTACGACATTGATTATGCAGAGACCTTTCCTGTGGCCAAGATGACTTCTGTTCATTTGCTTATGTCTCTTACGGCTATCCATCATTGGTCACTGGTTCAGCTTGATGTGAAAAATGCGTTTCTTCATGGTTCTTTGGTTGAGGTCTATATGGAGCAACCACCAGGGTTTGTTGCTCAGGGGGAGTTTGGTCTAGTTTGTCGATTGAAGAAGTTATTCTATGGCTTGAAACAGTCTTCTCGAGCGTGATTTGGGAAATTTACTAAGTTTGTTATTTCATTTGGCCTCAGACGGTGTGCACATGACCATTTGGTGTTCTACCGTAATAACACCAATGAATTTCGCATTCTTTTGGTAGTATATGGCAATGACATAGTGATTACTGACAATGATGTGGCTGGTATTGCACGGCTGGTATTGCGCAGTTTCAGCACCATCTTCAAACGAAGTTTCAGACTAAAGACTTCGGGAGCCTTAAATACCTTTTGGGTATCGAAGTTGCTCGATCGAAGGATGACATTTACATCTCACAGTGGAAATATGTGCTTGATATGCTGACTGAAGCGGGGATGTTAGGATGCAAACCTATAGAGCCTCCAATGGATCCTAATACTAAGCTGCTTTTGAGATAAGGTGACTCAGTTGAAGATCCCGGAAGATACCAACGGTTGGTCGGTAAGCTGAATTACCTCACCGTCATTCGACCTGATATCTCATACATAGTGTTGTGAGCCAATTCATGATTGATTCTTGAGTGGCTCATTGGGATGCGGTGATTCGAATACTTTGGTATTTGAAGAATGCTCAAGGGAAGGGTCTACTATACTCGGATCATGGACATTCTCGAGTAGCAGGCTTCACTGATGTAGATTGGACCGGGTCTCTATCCGATCATAAATCCACTACAGGATATTGCGTGTTTGTAGGAGGTAATTTGGTCTCTTGGAAGAGTAAGAAGCAGAGTGTAGTGTCCCGCTCCAGCGCCGAGTCTGAGTACTGTGCCATGACGAATGCCATTTGTGAGCCTGTATGGATTCGCTTCCTACTGGGAGAGCTTGGCTTTGAGCCCACTCTCAATGCAGCTATATTGTGATAATAATGCTGCAATCTATATTGCCTTTAATCCTGTGTTCCATGAGCGAGCGAAGCATATTGAGGTGGATTGCCGCTTCGTGAGGGAAAAAGTTGAAGATAGGATCATTGATACTTATTATGTCCAATCTGCTTATCAGTTAGCAGATTTATTCACAAAGCCTTTAGGAAGGAATAGAGTGCAGTTTATTTGTAACAAGCTGGGCATATTTGATATGTATGCTCCAGCTTGAGGGGGAGTGTTAGAATACATGTAGTGTACACGAGTTTATTATATGTAATTAGATACTTAATATGGGTGTAATAGCAAAATAACGTTTGCCCATATAAGAAGGATTAGGCTTAGGCCAATCCATCCATTACATTTTCCCTAATCTTCTCTCTCTGTCATTAATTTCAGTATATTTTCTCATCTTCTCGTCTGCATTGCGAAAATACCCGAGTTTCAGTTTCCATTCAGAGCTATTCATAGGCCGAAGCATTCGGAGTGCAAGATTACTCGTGGCCGACCGTTGAATCTTGGGAAGTAGTGCGTCTGAGCACCTTCTTTTCTTAATGGCAGATTTCTAGAAGCCTGCCTTGGTCTTCTTCCAATCTTCGAAATTCCTATTTCCTTTTCATTTTCTGAAACCTCGTTCTTGCAATTCTGATTTGCGTTTAACTAGAGTATTATAGCAGCATCCAATTGTAATTTTTCCAACACCAACTACCTTGGCATTTATAATAATAATCTAGTCACTATAGTTGCCAACTATTTATCATTAGCTATTAAGTTTGGAAAGATGCTTTGCTTAACACAACATGCTCCATAGCTTAATAATGTATAGATTGCTATTTTCTTTATTTATTTTGGAACATGGCTAAATGGTTGAGATTCTTGATATAGATTTGGTAGGGCTAATTTGAAATATGGATGAGTTCAAGGTGATGAGGTGTGTGTTCATCTGGATTAGTATGGAGCACAAAAAGTGCGTTTGGTATCAAATCTGAGTGATATTTAGAGGTAAAAACTGTCCATGAAGCATATTTCAAGGTTTCACCTATTTTGCAGAATCCGGATCTATAGTATCATGGTACAAAATTATCTAATTTTTACATGGCAAGACCTCATTAGGTGTTGCAAGTAAGATGCCATAAAGTGAATGATTATTTAATAAGAGGTCCATGCCAAATTATATTAAACAATGTGCAGCACCTAATGAAATAAGCGTCAACGTACATCAACATGGTTAGCTTCCTACAGCGATATGTCACAGTAAAAGGCCATATCCTTTTATCTAATATCAACTGTTTGAGGATTTGTGTACGTGCTTTTATTTATAGGCTAAATTGTGCTAAGCTCCTTTCAACTATCCTTCTACTTGCTAAACTACCCTTAAATTGCTACATTAATGGTATTTTTGTGAAAAAAACAATTAAAAACTACATTTAAAGGGAGTTTTACCTTAACAAAGAAACTTTAATGTAGTTTAGTGAAAAAACGATAGTCATATGTAATTTAGTGTACTTCAGCTTTTCTCAAAAGTTAAACCCTTTTGTTTACCTTGTATCCTATCTTTTCCTTGTCAATGCAAGTCTCTCATAGATTTATTTATTAATTTTTAATCCAGGATCTTGCTCTCCTACTACTAACCTCTGGAAGAGATCCAGGTATTATTCCTCGTAACACACACCCTACAGAGCCCGAAGGTTATGATGGTAACGTCGAAGTTGGGGGAGTTCAAACTCCACAGTTACGTTTACCTCGAACAAAGGATGTCATTGTCAATGGAATGTCAGTAAAAATTAAGTATTGTGATACTTGCATGCTTTATCGGCCTCCTCGGTGTTCTCACTGTTCAATCTGCAACAATTGCGTGCAACGCTTCGATCATCACTGCCCTTGGGTGGGGCAATGCATTGGACTTGTAAGTACAATATCTTGGAAGCTGATTTTCCCATTATATAAAATTATTGCTATTTTTATGATACAAAGATTGGATATGGAAAGGATACGCGGAGTCAAGAGGGGCTGGGCAGGACCCCGGCCCCGGCCCGGCCCCGGCAAGACACCCTAGAATACTATATATGCTTTCTGAGTTTCTACACACACACACACCTTCTAGAGATTTAGAATTAGTCTAGTGGTAGAGGCATATTACCTTGGCACTAAAGGTCTTGGGTTAAAGCCTGAATAGCTTCCACTTATTTTTGTATTTTTATTTTTTATTTTTGACATGTTAGGTACTATTTAGCAATATATCAATTCAAGTTGGCATATAATTTGGATCCAACTAACTTGCTTATTAATAAAAACATCATTTATTTATAAAAATGTAATTTGAAATATAATTAGCTTCTTTCAATGTAAATCTTTATAATGGCATTTATATTGTAAAAATGAAAAAAGTTAAGTTCATTCATAATAGTATCACAACTTAGAAAAATATTACCAGTATTTTAAGTATCTGTGTATATTTTCATATTAGAGTAAGTTGTACTGGTCCCAGCCAAAAGAAACTTTATGGCTCGTCTACTGGCTATAAATGGAAATCAATGCGGGCATTTTATTTATTTGGCTTTTCTTTGCTGTAGATTACAGACTGGCTGACATCTAGTGTGAGTCGCTGTTTCCTGTCTTTCTAGTGTAGGCAGTTTATGCTACTGCTATTTATTGTTTTATATTATGCCTGTATTTATGTTTTAGTCAATTAAATATTTGCTATTAAAAATACCTGTTTGAGAGTTAATTTAGCCTAGCTTGGTATGAAAGCAATGACCCGAAAACTTGAAAGAATAGACTTTGTAGGTTTTGGAATCAAGTATTAAAAGCAATTGTTACTAGCTGTTTGGTAATTATTTCGAGAAACTGAAAGGGGAAGGCAGTGGGCCGATCTCTTTGAGAATTACTATAATCTTCATAAGGAAACACTATTAATTTCTTTTGTTTCTAGTTTTGATGTTATTAGTTATGTGATATGCCTTTCGTAACTATTATCTACTTGAAAGCTGAATCAACCATACCCATTCAAATGTGGGAGGCATGGATCCCACGCTCGCATTCTCTCAGTGACAACTATGGATTGCTTATCCCTTATATTCAGATGTTTACCAGTCAACTGTATTATTCATTTTTTCTGTATGTTCATTTGTTTCAAACTAGCATAATTCGGAATTTTACAAGCATTTGCAAATTGGCGAGTTGCACAACTCTCAAATAATTGGTAAACTAGCGAACAACTTTTTGTAGACTAATATATTGTCCAGTTGATTTACTAAAACAAATGTAGCAATCTATTGTTTTAGTTTAATGTGCAATACCAACAACTGTAGCGTACAATGCCTCCTACTGATATACTACTGTTATTAATGCAGCGGAACTATAGATTCTTCTACATGTTTGTTTTCTCCACGACTCTGCTTTGTATCTACGTATTCTCTTTTTGCTGGGTCTTCATCAAGAAAATTATGGATGCTGAGCAAATTACCATATGGAGAGCGATGACCAAATCTCCAGCTTCAATTGTTCTCATAATCTACACTTTCATATTGGTTTGGTTTGTTGGAGGCCTCTCCGTCTTTCATTTATATCTCATGAGCACTAACCAGGTAAAAGCTCTTTCTCATCTCCAAGAATTTAAGTCCCTGTATCGCCTTGGAGTTATATTAGGACAATTTCAGCTTTACTAAATGCATCTATACTTAATTTTCAGATTCGTAACTTCATTCTGTTTGGCGCTGATTTCAGAGTTTATGTCTGAAGTTATCCAAACTCCACTCTATACTATTATAACTCAAGCCCAAGAGGGAAACTTGTCCTTCTCTCTCTCTCTCTCTCTCTCTCTCTGTCTCTCGGAAAGGTGCCATAGGAGGGAATTTCATCCTATGGCTACATTTTTTCGACGATCGGCACCCGTCACCTCTATCTTTATCATCTAAGACGTGGATACACCAAATTTAATGTGATTCCACAACCTTTTCACCGTTGATTTAATGCATGCAAAATTAATGGTTTACTGACAACAGAACTTCTTACATTGGTAATTCAACGGTGAAAAGATAATAGAATCACATGAAATTTGGTGTATCCACATTTTAGATGATAAAGATGGAGATGATGGGTGCTGATCGTCGGAAAAAATGGTGGAGGTTGTGTTTTTCGACGCCATGGGAGGAAATCCCCTCCTATGGCATCTTTTCTTCATTATTCACTGAGTGTGTGTGTGTGTGTGTGAGAGAGAGAGAGAGAGAGAGAGAGAGCAAAATCATTAATACACGTGCATTTTGCCTTCTGCATTCATTTTTATGCACTTCTTCATTCATTTTTATGCACTTCTTCTAATATGTATACACGTGCAACACACCTTCAGAATTGTAGTTTATGTTAAAACCAAACAAAGAGAAGAAATAGAAATATGATAATTCTAAATCCAAACAACATTAAGTAGAGACGCAGCCCTGTAAACCTAGAGTTGTATAACCTTTACATTCACTTGATAAATAAATCTTGTTGTCCTAACTCCAAAGCCAAGCATGGCCAAAATAACATTCTTTATGATCTGTAATATCATTTTCTTTACATTAATCTTCTGATTTGGTGTGCACCATCGTTTCTTCTCTTATCAAAGACAACATATGAGAACTTCCGATACAGATATGAGCACCGCCCTAATCCATATAATAAAGGACTATCCAACAACTTCATAGAAGTCTTCTTCACAAGCATCCCACCTTCTAAGAACCAATTCCGTGCACGTGTTCAAAAAGAAGCAGCTTCAAATGCACAAACGACGGGCAATATAGGTTTCATGAGCCCAAACATGGGGAAAGGGGGCAGAGATATAAAAATGGGAAAAAAAGCAATGGCATGGGATGGTGAGGTGGAGGGATTAGTAAATGATTTAGATTTAGAGGCCGGCGTGGGCAACGAGTTGATTGAAGATAAAGTCGGTGTTGGATTTCCCGGGTCTTCTCCAGATTTGAATCGGGTGTTGCAGCCCGATTCTCACCCGAGAAGGGGGAGTTGGGGCCGAAGGAGCGGGGATTGGGAGATGCCGAAGGAGATTCTGGGATAGAGTTTGAGGATTACGTGTTTTTGGTGAAGAATGTTACACTAGTTTTAACCTTTAGTTGTTGTTTGATGATTGTAGAGGGATTGAGTGAACTTGTAATTTTGAGAAGGGCAGCAGCAGAAGAATGCAACTAATTATGGCACCAATGTTTATTACCACTGGTAATTATTGTACATATTCTCATCCTTTTTTCTCGGTTATTGCAGTTCTGAAATGGTTTTCTTCAAAATTTATACTACGTTTATAGCCTTTGTTTTTCTATTTTTATTCAATCCAAAAAAAGTGGTATCAGAGCTCAATTGTGATACAAGCTAGGAGTATGAATCATAATAGAATTACCATTAGTGATGACATTGAATATATCCATAGAGATAAAAATAGTGAGTTATCCAAACCATGAATGAAATCTTCATATAAATCCAAACCAAATCATAAACCAAACCGAATCTTTCATTCTCATTTATATGGCTATCATCTCATCCTGATGACTATCAATTTCATAGGTGTTGGCTATTAAATCACCCAATTCACTTTCGCTATGGAAATAATGGAATGAATTTATTGCAGCCTTGATGTAATCTTATAGCCCATCATCAGTTCGGTGGTCCTTGTATGCCAAGTGAAATGCATACAGGAGTATGCGTTATTATTATCAGAAGACAATCTTGCCTTGGCTGACCGCACGAGATAGATACTTGCCCTTTTATAACAAACTGTTCCGTTTTGCTTACATTAAATCGTTCTGCAATATCGATCTATTTATCTATTTCAATTTCGTATTTTTCTCCCTATGAAAAACAAATCTAATATAAATGTTTTGAGATAATAGATTTTTCCTTTTTGGAGATTTCATATTAGATTAAGGTCTTTAAGACTGGTGTTTTTGTACCATTTCAAAGCATAAAACTTATAAGATGTAGATAAATTGAAGTCTAAGCTTCTCCTTTCTGATCAGATGAAGGCTATATGAAGTTTGTGAAGTGCCACCACTTCACCTGATCGTTTAAATAGTTACGTTGTGGGATAAAAATGTGCATCAAAATAATATGATCTTAACACTCTTTATATGTTTATTAGTTAGGCCATTACTTGGTCGTGTGAAAATATCTCTGGTAGAAACACGTGTTTGCGAGCCTGAATGAATGTGGCAAATGATTATATTTTGAAATAGATATCGGTAAGTTTCAAACGTGGAACTTTTCGACATCTGATATGCTCTAACCCTTGAGTACCATGTCGAGAACAACTTTTGTAAGCCTAAACTTTTGATCCTCTTGAGATAGTTAATAAATGAATTTATTCTGCAGTCAAATACTCTAGAAACCTAATGGAGCAGTTATGTTTCAGGGTAAGTTGTCAAAACCCTCTGAGCAGATTTTCCTACTGAGAAAAATCCTTCTGGAATTTTTTCAGCTATTAAAATACCTCTTGTCTGCGGTATATATTGTTGCCTGCTATATTTACTTATTATGGAGTATCTATGCAGTTGCCTGCGATATGTATAACCTAGTTGGATACAGCTGACAACTATACAGAAATCACATAAAAAATTTCCATTCAGAGAAAAAATTTCCAGGGGTTTTTGTACAGCAGAAAAACTTGTTTACGAGGGTTTTGACAATTTACTCTATATTTTATTACAAAAAGCAGTGCAGCTCTGCTCTGCTTCATGCCTTTCCCATCAGTTTACACTGATTATATCTAAACATATATTCTTTTTTTCATCCAAATTGGCAACTATAGCAAACATACCATGGCCTTGAATCCAAATGACATCCATATACATGAAAAATAAAAATTTATTAATGATAATCAAACCCTAAAACAATTACTAATACATCAGTATACCCACTCAGCATGCAGATATAAAAAGGGCCAGTTTCGCTTCTCTCATGCAAAGTGTTTGCATATTAACATGTACTCCACCACAACATTTTGCATCATTATTGATTCCTCATCCTCATATTTACACAGGGCTCTCCTCTTTCTCTTCTGCCTTCGCCTCGAGCTCTTCTTCTTTGCTAGCGACGGTTTCGTTAAGCCCCGTTTCCGTTTTCGAGGCTACGTGCTCGGGCAACTTGTCGTCTTTCACGACCAGTTCTTGTGCATCTTTATAAATTATGTAGAGGATCATTTGAAGCACCCCAAACGTGAATCCCAAAATGTTTGGTATCTATTTAGGGCAAGAAGGGTACAGTATAAGTTAGTTGGAATTAAATGATACACGACTTGAATTTTTGTGTATTTATTAGAGATAGTAAATTTACCGCCACGTATATGTCCTTTGTGAATAGACCGTAGGAGAACCACACGACGGCACTCAACGTGAGGAAAAGGGATAGAGAGAATGGCATGAACTCGACGCTCTTGGTTCTGATCACTTGCCTCTGTAGTAGGTCGAAGCAGTAGATTTATTAATATGATTGAGTATGTATAACTATAAGAAAAAGACTGGTCACATATGTATTAATTAGGGTGTCTAAGCTTTGTTTATTAATTATTGTGTGTTTGATGTGCCTTCGTTTGCTATTTATCGCGTGTTTGATTTGCTAAAATAGAAAATATATTATTTGTTATATAGGTAAGATATTTGCGAAATCAAACTATTTTGATGCTTGCAATATTTGTTGTGGTTTTATTGAATTTCGCAACCCATTTTTTTATATCCTAATCAACATTTTGCTATCAAGCATGAAAAACTAATTTTATGTTTATATATATGTATATTTTCTTACCATTATGCTCAAAGGGGCGGCGAAAACGCTAACAGCGAATGCAACACATATCCATCCGAGAAGTTTGACACGGTTGGGGCCCGTAGTGAGCAGAAGAGTGGAGAAAACGATCAATGAAAATATCACCACAGCCAAAAGCAAGATCATTTTGGAAGTGTAGATCTACATTAATGATCAGTATATGAAGCTAATTAATAAACATATAATTAAAAAAATACAAATAATTCGAATTATATAAGGAGGAAAACATACACATACCTTAATTTTTCTCGGGGCATAGACAAGAAATATGACAATATAAACGGTCTCAATGACACATCCAAACGAGTTGATGGTGATGAGAAGGGGCTCATCGGTCTTGATGATTGCATAGTAGATCCATAGCATCGCGCTGAACAATGCGACGACATAGGGTTCTGATTGGAATCCTTCGGTCGATTTCTTTCGGCACACTCGACAAAATGTTGGTCTTTAAATAAATATAAAAACCAATAATATATCAAATTATGTAAGAAAATCCTTCATTTTTTAATTAGATGATACTTGAGCGAAGTGATGTTAAAAACAGGGATATAGTTTCTTACATTGGGGCCAGGTACACCATCAATGAGACCAAGTTGCCTACAAAATAAAAAAGACAAAATATAAGGTATTAACCAGTAATTTATATATATAAATTAATTAAGACTACATGTCTTTCTCAAAATTAATAAAAAAACTTGTAAGGTACTAAAGTTATAGTAGTAGCAATGAAAAAAAATAAGGAATCATTTTTGTCTTTGTGCTATGCTAAACTATCTATGTCAGAGCTAGTGAGATTTTGTAACCATTGGTTTATAAAGTTTACTAAATGAGGAGACCAAAAGCTTTATGTGAACTAGGTAAGGTGTCTTTGTTTTATTTAGCTTATTCATAATAATAATGTTATAATTGAAAAAGTTATGTAGGTGTAAGCCTTTCTCATTAAAATAATGTAAATTTATACAAGATGGCGAAACTTAGAGCAATATAGAATGAGGCAGCTATCATATATATGTTGCATTTACAAGCTTAGAATTCACCACCTTTCTAAAAACATGGAAGTAGAAAAAAAGGTTGAAATAAAAGGAAGAAGTAAAATTTCATGCATGGTGTTACCTAAAACTCCAAAGGCAAAAGCCCAAGGGTGATCCAAGGATAGTCCTGCCATTTCTACTCTCTAAACAAACTAGAAGAATGAAATAAATAGAAAATGAAGAAAGAAGAAGAGAGACCAATTAAGAGAAGAAATGCTTCTAAGCTTAATTAAGCTTAGAAGCTGAAGGAAGAAGAAGAAGAAGCGAAAGCTTCAAGAGTTCTTCTTTCTCTTTGCTACCCTCTTAATTCTTTGCATGTCCTCAAGATGACAGGCTCTCTATATATAGGAGAGTCTAGAGGCTGATGAGGTGGCGTTGACAGCCACTCATTCTCCTTTGGCCTTACTGTTAATTATTACATGATGTGCCATTGCCTCCTCATTCTATGTCCCCAGACTCCTTTTTCTTTCTTTTTCTTGTTCATTGGCTCCTATGCGCTACCCTATGCACATAGGACACACACAAAAACACCAGCCTACATATCACCGCCTACATATCACATACACGAACAACGCACACACACGCACACCGACACGATCCCGGGATTTTCCCTGAAAGCATTACTGAGATTCCTAGGGTCACTACTAAAATAGAGGGTTGTCCCTACGGATATTGAAATCCGTAGGGGCAGATTTATGTTGGCCCTCGGATTAATCCGCAGGGTTAGAAGGTTGCCCCTACGGGTCAAGACGTTCAAGAATAAAAATATTAATTCTTAATTTGGTGTTTGCCCCTACGGAGCCGCAAACCAAGGACCTACGGACAAATCCGTAGGGGCAACTAAATAGCGATTTAATAAAGGACACAGATCAATCGCCTACGCCCGTTATCTCTTTCTCCCTCTCTCGATTGCGCGCGAAACAAAATCCCCAAATCGCCACCGCCGTTCTCGTCGTCGCCACCGCCGTTTAGGTTAGTAAATCTTCAACTAAATTAAAGAAATTTTTGATTATTTAGGGCTAGGGTTCATGGCTGGGGCTGGGGTTGCGGTTGGAGTTGGGGTTCGGCAGGGGTTGCGGTCGGGGTCGGGGTTGGGGTTCGGTTGCGGCTGGGGCTGGGGCTGGGGTTAGGGTTTGGCTTAGGGTTGGGGTTTAGCTGGGGCTGGGGTTAGGGTTAGGTTGGGGCGGGGCGGGGCTGGGGCTGGGGCTAGGGTTAGGTTGGGGTTGGGTCTGGGGCTGGGTCTGGGGTTAGGGTTGGCTTAGGGTTGGGGTTGTGGTTTAGCTGGGGCTGGGGTTAGGGTTAGGTTGGGGCTGGGGCTGGGGTGGGCTGGGGCTGGGGCTGGGGGTGGGGCTGGGGTCGGGGTTTGCTGAATTTGGCAAATCTGAGAGGAATTTCCAGCAATTTTAGCTTAGTTTGATTACTAAAATTATTGTTGATCGAGAAAATCTTGGGTTCTTCTAATCAAACATTGTTTGTTACTATATGTCAACGAGTACTGATAAAAGAAAAAACCGATTTCAAGTGGAAATTAGGTATGTACAATGTTCTAATATAATTTGTATTTCTTGCCATCATCAAACATATAAAAGTACTAATATGAAATGGAAAATAAATAAATAAATAATCAAAGTTTTGGCATGTATGTAAAATCCCTTGTTACTTTTTCTTGGTTGCCCAACTTTGAAAATTCTATCTATTAAATTAGACATACTCTAAAAAGAATGATATTGCAAGAATTTGACTTGGTGGAGACTTGCATCATTAATAGAAATATGAAAGTGTAAGGACGTTCTTTACCTTCGATAGGGTTCGGTTGGGGTGGGGCTGGGCTAGCTAGAGCTTGGGCTTCATCACCTGATATATATAGCGAAATACAAAGCGTACTTCAGTACACCCGACCTTATTGAGTTTCCTATTGAAGTTCCCGGTCAAACGGCATATGCATATTTTTATTCGCCATGAAATCCCAATTATCAAGCCGCCGAGGACGAAAAGCCACCTTTGTTAGTCGAGAGTCATGGTAATAGACTTGTCATTATAGATCATAGTCAATTGTTTTTCCTATCATTTTCTTGATCCAGATGCTAATCAACTTGTTAATTAGTTACTGTTTTTATAACGTATTTGTCTATATTTGTTGACAGTGGCCTTTCTTTTGGATGAACATGTTTTTTTGATGCATGTTTCAGTCATGTGAATTCATATGTTCCGTATAACACTTTATGATATCAGTATCCTACATTTGTAGTTTTAATTGTTGATTGTTATAGATGAATGCCATTGCAATAATAGTTTTTTTGTTGATGAATGCTATTGCAATGTAGGATGATCAGTTCTAGCAATCTTGATCTCAATGGTTTAAAATCATGTTACACATACAACACGAATGCACAACAAACGCATAATTAGAGAACGATTCGAGATGTTCAGGTTAAAACCAATATATGATACTCGATGATAATATGAAACCTTCGTATTCCCATCGATACTCATATATGAAACTAAAAGCGCCGCTTAGTCCCCGTCTATTGGTTAACATACGTGCGATGCTCGTCGTGACATAGAACTATACGAAGGTTGTTAAATATCGGACAGTATAGCTCGATACTAACAACCGTCGTATAGTCTACGCAACGAGAAAATTCAATCGTATGGTAACCCATAGATTTGTCCCGTGTGGACAAGTTAAGAATGTATAAAGCAAACGCCTTCATTCACTTGTGTTTTCATCCGTTTCGAGATATTTCGTCGGTACCTTTCCGCTGGTTCTCCGTGTACAAAGATAGATTAGATGTTCATTTCAACGTTGTTTCACAGCTTTGAAATGATTATCTATTCTATTACAGTGTACCCGGAGAACAGCGGGGAGGTGCTGCCGAAATTTACTCGAAACGGTTGAAAGCACAAGTGATGGGTGTTCGCTCTATACATTCTTAATGGGATAGAAGCCTACCCCCGACAGCCGGAACACACACATATGTTCCCCTCCGAACGGCGGCCGCACAGGACTGCGATGTCCTGACGCTGAGATTCGGGGTAGATGCTATTTGGTTTTATCCGTCCACCTATCCGAAGATGCCAAGTTGATTTATGGCACCGTGTATCGGAGGTTTAGACGGATACGGCCGATGTAGCAGATTTCGTCAGATTCCCCCTCGCTTGAGGGTTTTTTGATTGTGGGGACGCTCTTCCCTGCAGGCGCAAGCCCCTGCAGTTAATTACGCTACCGCATCGCGGTAACAACTTTCTCCTTCTTCAGAATTTCACTTCGTGTCGTGTGTGTTTGTTTTGTTTGTGGTTGCCCGTGGATTGTATACGGAGACTGAGTAATGCCGTCGCCCGTAGGACGTGGATTAGTCCAAATCCGTATTTACTTAGATTTGGGTTTGGTGTTTTTAGTTTAAGGATGCATTAGTCGCGTTGCGGCTAAGATCAACTTAAACGTTCGTTAAGGATACGATAGTCCTGTTTGAGACTAACATCAACTTAACGTGATAATCCATTTAATATCTGGCCATCGGGACTCGTCACCTCTCTAACGTCGTTGAAGGATTGCAACGGCAGATGTCAGAGGAGTTCAGAGATGTACCCTTGAACCAAGATTGATTTGGAGTTTTATAGTCCGTTTGAATGTTTAAGGATACGTTAGCCGTGTTTGGAGGCTAAGATCAACTTAAACGGGATCGTTTAGATCCGGCAAAAGAGCATTTGGAGGCTCTATTATTCCAGTTTAGGGACGTAGTGGTCCATAGGTAGTTTAGGGACGTTGCGGTCCATGTTCCAGTTTAGGGACGTGGTGGTCCATGTTCCAGTTTAGGGACGTGGTGGTCCGTATTGATGTGTGGTCGTTGGGACCCGTCACCTCTCTGACGTCGCTGAAGGATTACAACGATGGGTATCAGAGGAGTTCGGAGATGTACCCTCGAACCAGAGGTAAATTGATTTAAGAGAGCAATTTTGCTCAGTCAATTTAATTTGAGAACTTACAGCCAAAATTGGGCTAAGTCCAATTGAAAATATTCAAAACCCTTATTTATTTTTGGTCTATTAGACCTGTGCTAGGGCTTTGCCCACACTTAAATAATGTATTGCATTACTTCTATTTTTTTTGTTTGGGCTCTGCCCATAAAAGATGCAGAGCATCAATTTCACTTGGGCTCTGCCCCCTTTTTATTGCTTTGCAATTTATTTTGGCCTGCTAGGTTTTTTAATTGGGCCTGGCCCTTTAGTAAAAGAAATGCATTGCATTTGTCAGGCGCTTTGCGCCAATCAGAGAGCGCAAGCGCTTGTGGTGAGGACACATGTCATGCTCTGGTGAGCGCAAGCGCAGCGGCGCAGTGCGCTGCGCTAGTGCGCTGCGCTGTTGCGCTGCTGACACGTGGCACGCTCTGGTGAGTTGCGCCGATTCCAGAGAGCAAAGCTCTATTTTAAGAGCGCATAGCGCAAGTTGTTCTGTAGCTGACACGTGGCGTTCTTTCAAGAGCGCAATAGCGCAGTTTGGAAGTGCAAAGCACTAAGAATCTTTTAGATTCAAGAACAACAGTGCAGAGCACTATTTGATTTCTTGATCTAATTTAGATCAAAGAAAAATAAGTTTTTCTTTTTGTTTCAAGAACCAGAGGTTCATAAGAAGTGCAAAGCACTGTTTATTATGTGAAGAACATTAATCCGGTTTTTAGATCAATGATTTATTAAAGAGATTTCTTCTCTCTCGTGAAGGTTTTTACCTTTTTCTTTGAAATTTTCTCAGAATTCTCTCTCTGTTTGAAGCTCTTGACTTTTTTCAAGAAAAATGTTGATCATCTTGAATTGAGGTCTGGGGTCTCTTTATATAGTGCCTATAAATTAGTAAAATTTGTTAAAGAGATCTTTCTCTGAGTGATTTGGGGAATTTTCCCCACCGTTGTATTTTTGATCCAAGGGTTTCTGTTTTACAGAAGAAAATTTTCTTGTTTTAACAAGAACAGAAAAGATTTCTTTAAATCTCCATTCTGTTTGGCGCAAATGCTCCAGAGCGTGACACGTGTCGCACAGCGCAACTGCGCTTGCGCAACTGCGCTTGCGCAACTGCGCTTGCGCAACTGCGCTGACACGTGTCGCGCAGCGCAACTGCGCTGATACGTGTCGCGCAGCGCACAGCGCAGCGCAACTGTGCTGCCACGTGGCGTGCAGCGCAGAGCGCAGGCCAGCTGAAGCGTTGCTTCTTTAATTAAAGTTTGAATTTTAAACAGAGCCTTGCTCTGATTGGGTGTGCTGCCTTGGGCGCTGCGCTCCCTGCGCTAACGTGTCTGATTTTGACACGTGGCGCTCTGCGTACAGCGTAGGGGATCTGAAGCGTTGCTTCATTTATTTTAATTTTAATTTTCACTTTAATTTTCAAGACAGAGTTTTGCTCTGATTGGAGAAAAACAGAAGCATTGCTTCTTTTCCCATCTTGGAATTTGAACAGAGCTTTGCTCTGATTGGGGTAAACAAATGCCCCCCACCGTTGCACTTACGTGGTTCCAAAACGTGAGCGCAACGGTGACAGAATTCCAACCGTTGCACCATCCCTTGGAAGCTGAAAGGGCACTTGATGCCTATAAATAGGACCTTTGGTCCCTTAGATGATTTTCATCTCTAAAATTTTACTTTCAGAACTCAGAGCCCTGCTCTTTATTTTCAAGAACTTCAAGAGTTAAACTCTTAAAACTTTTAGGTGAAAATTTTAATTTGGATTAAATTAAATTAAATTAATTTTTATTGATAGAGCTTCGCTCTCAATAGATCCCTGATCTAAAGGAAACCTATTTAGGGTTTCACTTAGCAGAGCTTTGCTCTACAGGTCTTAAAGGGATCTAAAGAGAACTAAAGGGGACCCTACTAGGGTTCCATAGAGCTCTGCTCTCTGAAAGATTTTCCCTGTATTTTCTCATTTCATTAATGGAGCTTTGCTCCTTCCAAATCATTCAACAGAACTCCTAGGAGTTTTTCATTGATCTTGGAGTTTAACGATGGCATTTTATTCCTTGGTGTATTATATCGTTTTGCTTAATCAGTCTTTCTGATAATTCTGTTGATCATCTTTCACAGGAACAATGAACGCCCACATGTATGCTCTTAACGAGATCATCTCTTATGGGGACATCCGCCGACTTGGCCGCTCTCAGAATCGGGAGTTCACAAACGAGGAGTGTGCTGAAATAATGAGTCGCTTCGACGCGTACAATGGTCCACTGCTTCCCCGACGTTCCTCCCTCCTTAAGCTTATTGTGGGAGCCATCTGGGAAGCGCTTCCCCTCTTCTGTTCCGGCATGCCACTTAGGGCGTTGGATATTGCCGAGGACAAAGTGCACTCGGTGTACCTATTGAACTTTATCTCGAAGAGACGGCGATACAGTCTTATCGATCTCTTGCACGAGGTCTTTCAACAGTCCGCCATACTCGCTGCTTATCGGATGGTGGAAGACATCAGGGGGGACCCTGACGCTTGTGCTCGCGAAAGAAAGCATACTAGGATGGTCCGCGAGGCCTGGAAAGTCATAGATAGAGTAGCTTTTGAGTTCCTCAATCCATGCCCTGGGTTCGAGGTTATTCCCTTGTAATAATATTGTCACGCCCCGCTTCCCAGAGTACGCAAGATTTGGGCACGTGACATAGCCAACCATGCTACCTGTGGGTAGGAAGTATCCATCCACAGTCACATTACGGTTGTAAAGATATCAAGAACAAGATAAAATAAACTAAATACATGTCCAAATCCATAATAACAGGAATCAATAAACAATAAGTGCGGAAGCTAATGATCCAATGCAATGAGTAAACAGTATGTCCCATAATGCGGGCTCACATCTGGAAATGAAATGACATAAATAAACTAAACTCTAAAGAACTCACAGTTCAGCCGGCTGGCTGAAGTACTCCTGCTCGGTCGACGACAAAGGTACGGAATCTGGGCCATGCAAAACCCAGACGTCAGCGCGTCATGATATCAAGTATATAGCATAAACATGGTAATAAACAATGCAAGCATGAACATGAATAAAGCAGCAATAAGAAGTAACAAGCAGGGTAAAGTGCAAAGGTGACTAAACTGTCCTATCAGGTTTTCTACTCTATAGTCTTTGAAACCAATTGATGAATCGTCGATGTAACTCAATAGTATCCCGTGCGTGCCCGGGACCACGGTCATGATCCTCGGGGCTGAGTCCGAGACGTGCCGCTAAGCAGTAAAAGGTAGTAGGATAGACGAGTGATGTCAGCATCATCACTCCCGGACCGGCCAAGCCCGTAAGACTGATCAGAACAATGTATCGAACTGTTGAGTTACAAGTCGGTTTCACCTTTGATTTCCCCATACCCCCAAACTATGTATGTCAAGTCAGGTATTCAGTAGTCAAGGACTAATGCCAACGCAAGGTCAAGTAACAGTAGGTCTGTCTGGGTCGACAGCAGGAATGGTTAGGTTTGTCGGCATTAGGCATGAGATCAGGTAACAGGTCAGGTTACTTTCCACAGATAGAGTCGATATGTACAGGGTGTTGTGTCCGGTGTGTCAGTACATGTGTCAGGTGTATCAAGATCGGTCAATAAGTAATGCAATCAGGTATATGATGATAACAGGTATAGTAACAAATAATGAACAGTAGCAGGAAACAGTAAATAACAAATATTATTCTATGTGAACACAGTGATGTTTGTATTTTCATATTAATCCGGTTCACGCACCTTTGAGGTGCAATAGCCACAAGACGAAACAATATCGATAATATACGCAATGGAGTTACATGAATTTGAACTAAGCATAATAATTGTCTCATGAGTGATTTTAACAAATGAAGTGGGGATGATCTACTTGGTTTGATTAGATAAGTGTGAATTAATAGCAGACCGGTTAATACGAGCAATGATTTCATTGATTTAAAGTTACGGATAATTGTGACTAGCAATTCTAAGTTATAAAAGGTATCGATGTTATAATAGTGGTGTGGTTATAGTATGATGATTAAGTTGTAGCATGTTCAAGCAAGTATTCGGATACTTGCCTCGGCGGTTCCGCAAACCGAAACACGGATGCGATGTCGGCAGAAACTGCGATATGGAAGCACGGGCCACGGATCGAGTCCCAACAGAGGTCAACGGGATCACACGGACCAGGGGACTTCGCTGGAGCGTCGGGTTCGTCAGACGGCACGGTCGGATTCCGGCAAAATGTCATCGGTAACAAGTTAACAATAAGATACGATACACGCAAAAATAGCGACCAGCGGGGGGTTGTACCAAAAGGAAGGAGAAGGAAACTTACAGGGAGACACCAGGGGGTGACCACGGCGGGTTCGACGGCACTGGAACGCCGGCGAGGCCGCGACGGTGGCTGCGAAGGCTGGAACAGCCGCTGGGCTTGCTGGAGAGGGGTGCGACGAGTGGAGGAGGGTGGTGGTCGGCTCAGGTGGTCGAGGGGACAGGGAGGTGGTCGGAGTGGCGTCGACGAGGTCGCCGGCGCGCTTCTCCGGCGAACAGGGAAGGTGCAGGCGAAGGATGAAGGCTCGGGTTTGCTGTTCCGGCGAGGGGAGGAGGGAAACGACGACGAGGTCTCGACGAGGAGGGTGAGAGGGAGTCGTGGGAGGCGTCGACGGTGAGAGGCGATGTCGACGGCGAGGTCTACGAGGGTGGAGGCGAGGTCGGGAATGGGTTGCAGGCGCGGGATCGTCGGGAGAACGGGAGGAAGAGGGTAGGTGGGTGCGGTGGAGGTCGTGGTGGTGAGGGCGGCGACGGCGAGGTCTCGAGGAGGCCGGCGGTGAGACTGCGGGAGGCTAGGGTTAGGGTTGAGGGGGTTCTCTCGCGATGGATTAATGGGGAGGAGGCGGCTGCATGTTTTCAAATATAGGGAAGAGAGAGAAAGGTTGATGAGATAGAGAGAGAGAGAGATTTGAGAGAGATTGAGGGAGGAGAGAGAGAGACTGAGGGAAAGAGAGGCGGGCCCCACGAGCTCAATAGGAGCTCGTGATTGGCCGGGGGAGAAATATGAGAAGGATTTAGTAGGATTTGCTGTTAGGAAAATGGATTGGAATATATATATATATATATTAGATATTAAATTTAAATGGGCCATTTTGGCGCAAAATGAAACATTTCCAAATCGCGCCCGGGTTGCGCCCAAACGTTCCAAATTCAAATTATATGATTTTAAGCGGGTTCCAAATTTTAGAAATAGGTGTTTAATGATTAAAATGCATGCCCCCCCAAGTCGGACACTTGCACGCGCGCGTAGTCGTCCAAACTTGCCTGTTTAGCCAAACGGAACGGAATCTCGACACGCGGACGCTACCACGCGACTAGTGGCGACGAGTAGGCCAAGATGGACATCTTAAATTTCATTTTCGGAGTTAAAATTTGTTATGTGCCAAAATGACTTAACCGGGTAAAATTTAGCAATGAACACCAGAAAATCAGGAAAATTGGAAATGAGCAAACCACAACCCTCAACTAGTAATATACATAGTATTATTGGGCTCGGGTGTTACAAATATTTTTAGTTTATCGCTTTTATGATTGTAAGAACTTCTGGCGATATTAATGAAAATTTTTGTTTTTCTTAGCCTGTCTTATCTTTTGTTCTGAATCTTTTGCATGAATGAATGTGTCTCGAATGCTTGATCAAATGTAGATCAGATGTTCTTTCCGTCGCTTTCTTCTTTCTTTTATTCTCGGTATGCTGTGTTAATAAGCAAGGTCGATAGATAACAGAGTAAGCATTTAGATTTCTCCAAGGGATAGCGATGGCTTAGGCCGCAGGTTCAGATTTGCTGCCTAAGACTTTTCAACTCTATGAGCCGTGAGGGTCTCGTAGAGATTTTTCTCCCTACGGATCGAGAGGATCTCGTAGGTGGGTTTTCTCCTTAGGAATCGTGAGGATTCCTAAGTGTGTTTTCTCTTATAAATCGTAAGGATCCTATAAGAGAATTTTCCCTCTTACGAGTCGAGAGGACCCGTAAGTGGTTGTTTCCCTCCTTGTCGAAATTCGATGTTGGAAAGTGAGACCCGTGGATGGTATGCAAGAGACCATTTTGGGCCAACTTGCAGGGTCCCAGTGCTTAGGAAATAGGCTTCTTTTATGCTCATTGCCTAAGGCTTTATCTCACGAGTCGAGCCGTCTCAACAATTTCTTCACAAGTCGAGACGAATCGAGCGTTTCTCGCAAGAACATCTTAACGTCGCATTTAACCTCTGCTCTTTACGACAGAAGCCCGTTAAGGTTGGTGGTACTTAGGGTTTTGGCCATCGCACCGTCGCATAAGCTGATATAGTCCTCGATAGGCAATCGTGCTGTTCGAGTAGCCCTGCGACTGCCGTGTCTCTGATCCCTTCGGGGGCTGGACAAGACGTCTTCAAGCAATCTTCCTAGGCAGTTTGACCGTCAGAAGAGCAAGCGTTATGGATTTGCCATGCCGCTTTTTACATGAGGTTAGGCTAATTTTGGCGAGCCCCGATGAGTCATAACCACTCCGCGCTGGTGTGGGATGATCTCCGATAGTCTTTCAGGTTTTATGTGAGTTGCCGTCAAGACCCTGAAGCTAGGAATTTGGCCTTCGCTTCGTTTTGCTGGCATCGTGTCTGCTGTATCGAGACGAATGCCGCGGTTGTTTTTAGTTTGCTGATGAACAGTCGAGGTTTGGAACTAGGGATTTTGCCATGGCTCCGTTTGTTTGATTGTCGCGTCCGAATCCCGCTGGAGGAAGAGCGCTGGGGTGACAACTCGTCTGCTGTATCGAAACGAACGTCGAGGTGGAGCTGGAATTTTTCCGTGGCTCCGTTTGTTTGATTGTCGCGTCTGATCCTTGCTGGAGAAAGAACGCTGGGGTGACAACTTGTCTGCTGTATCGAAACAAACGTCGAGGTGGAGCTGGAATTTTGCCGTGACTCCGTTTGTTTGACTGTTGCGTCTGATCCTTGCTGGAGGAAGAACGCTAGGGTGACAACTCGTCTGCTGTATCGAAACGAACGTCGAGGTGGAGCTGGAATTTTTGCCGTGGCTCCGTTTGTTTGATTGTCGCGTCCGAATCCCACTGGAGGAAGAACGCTGGGGTGACAACTCGTCTGCTGTATCGAAACGAACGTCGAGGTGGAGCTGGAATTTTGCCGTGGCTCCGTTTGTTTGATTGTTGCGTCTGATCTTTGCTGGAGGAAGAACGCTAGGGTGACAACTCGTCTGCTGTATCGAAACGAACGTCGAGGTGGAGCTGGAATTTTGCCGTGACTCCGTTTGTTTGATTGTTGCGTTTGCTGTGTCGAGACGAACGTCGAGGTGGAGCTGGAATTTTGCCGTCACTCCGCTTTGTTTCGACCATGAGGTCTTCTGTTGACGTTGCATCTGCATCCTGTCGGACTGCGAAGGAACGCCGTTGCTGACATCTCGTCTGCTGTATCGAGACGAATGCTGAGATGGAACTGGGATTGCTGTGCCATCGTCTGTAGGGCATGAATTTCGTTACATATATATCTTTTTTTTATTTTATTTCTTCCCGCGATGCTCTATCATTTCAGCTTTTATATCGCGAAGGTCGCGATTGCCCAATCATTTCGGCTATTTTTCGCGGTGCCCAATCATTTCGGCTATTCATTTTATTTTTACTCGCTGTTTTTTTATTGCGAGTTGCCCAATCATTTCGGCTATTTATTTTATTTTTACTCGCTGCTTTTTATTGCGAGTTGCCCAATCATTTTGGCTATTTTACATGCATACATTTTTACTTGCTGATTTTGTTTGCAAGTTGCCCCATCATTTCGGCTATTTCGTATGCATTTTTTTTTTGGGCTCGCTGATTTTTTTTCGCGAGTAGGGGATTTGGGATCTGATACCAATCTTGGCATCAGTATCGCTGCGACTGGAATATTGCCAGGAGCGAATCATCATTTGCCGTGAAAGGACTTGGAATTTGATACCGGTTTAGGCATCAGTATCGCTGCAACTGGGATATTGCCAGGAGCGAATCATCATTTGCCTTGAAAGGGCTTGGAATTTGATACTGGTTTAGGCATCAGTATCGCTGCAACTGGGATATTGCCAGGAGCGAATCATCATTTGCCTCTGTCGATGTTGAACAAAGGTGGCTTAGTAAACAGGGTTAAGGGTCCCTGTTCCCCCAATCAGAGCAAGGCTCTGTTTGAATTTCAAAAATTCAAATCTTGAAGCAACGCTTCAGATCCCGTGCGCTGCGCGCAACGCGCCACGTGTCAGAAGTTGACACGGCAGCACAACGCCCAAGGCAGTGCGTCTAATTAGAGAAAGGCTCTTTAAAAAACATAAGCAACACTCAGTTGCGCAAGTGCTGCGCTGCGTGAGCAGTTGCGCAAGCACAACTGCGCAAGCGCACCGCTGCGCGACACGTGTCCGCGCAGTTGCGCAAGCGGAGTTGCGCAAGCGCTTCACTGATCGACACGTGTCTGCCCAGTTGCGCAAGCGCAGTTGCGCAAGCGCTTCATTGATCGACACGTGTCTGCGCAGTTGCGCAAGCGCTTCACTGCGCGACACGTGTCACGCGCTGGGGAGTTGCGCAAAAACAGACTGAAGATTTAAGGAATTTTTTTTCTGTTCTTGTTAAAACAAGAAGATTTCTTCTGTAAAACAGGGGCCTTTGAATCAAAGATCCAACGGTGGGGAAAATTCCCCAAATCACTCAGAAAAAGATCTTTTTAACAAATTTAACTAATTTTTGAGCACTATAAAAAGGACCCCAGACCTCATTTCAAAAAGACAGAGACATCTGGATAAAAAAAGAAGAGAGAAGAGAATTCTTGAGAACTCCTTGAGAATACAAAAAAAAAGGTAAAAACCTTTAAAATAAGAGAAAATTCTCTTATGAATAGATCATTGATCTAAGAACAAGATCAGTGATCTTCAATAAATAAATAAATAAATAAATAAAAATAATAAAAAGAAATAGTGCCTTGCACTTGCTATGAACCTTTGGTTCTCTGAAACAAGGAAAAACTTGTTTTTTTTCTTTGATCTAAATTTAGATCAAGAAATTAAAAAAGTGCTTTGCACTTCTGTTCTTAAATCTAAAAGATTCCTAGTGCTTTGCACAAATGCAATGCATTACTTGAAGGGCCAGGCCCAAATCAAAAAGACCTAGCAGGCCTAAAAAGGGCAGAGCCCAAAACAAATTGATGCTCTGCATCCTTTCTGGGCAAAGCCCAAATAAGAATAAAAAGAAATGCAATGTAAAAGCAAATAAAATGTTGGACATTTTCAACTGGACTTAGCCCAATCGTGGCCATAAGTCCTTAAATTAAACTGACCGAGCAAATTGGCTCTCCTAAATCAATCTACATCCGGTTCGAGGGTATATCTCCGAACTCCTTTGATATCCATCGTTGTAATTCCTCAACGACGTCAAAGAGGTGACGGGTCCCGACGACCACACACCCATATGGACTGCGGGGTCCTTAAACTCGTGGACCGAAACGTCCTTAAACTAATATCAGACCGAAACATCCTTAAACTAATATCGGACCACCACGTCCCTAAACTGGCGATGGACCACCACGTCCCTAAACTGGAACATGGACCACCACGTCCCTAAACTGGAACAATAGAGCCTCCAAATGCTCTTTTGCCAGATCTAAACGGTCCCGTTTAAGTTGATCTTAGCCGCAACGCGACTAATGCATCCTTAAACTAAAAACACCGAACCCAAATCTAAGTAAATGCGGATTTGGACTAGTCCACGTCTTACGGACGACGGTATTACTCAGTCTCCGTATACAATCCACGGGCAACCACAAACAAAACAAACACCCACGACACGAAGTGAAATCCTGGAGAAAGAGAAAGTTGTTACCGCGAAGCGGTAGCGTAATTAACTGCAGGGGCTTGCGCCTGCAGGGAAGAGCGTCCCCACAATCAAAACCCCCTCTAGCAAGGGGGAATCTGACAAAGTCTGCTACATCAGCCGCATCCGTCTAAACCTTCGATACACGGTGCCATAAATCAACTTGGCATCTTCGGAGAGGTGGACGGATAAAACCAAATAGCATCTGCCCCGAATCTCAGCGTCAGGACATCGCGGTCCTGTGCGCTGTCCATTCGGAGGGGAACAGATTCTGGCACGCTCGGTGGGACCTTTTCCTCTTTCCACTCCACACTTCATGTGTCGTCCTCGCGAACCAATCGCGGTTTGTTAAACGGTTGCCTTCGGATTTCAAGTTACTAAGGTTTGGTCTTTTTCCTGGCGTAGAACTCAAGATTCAATGGCCTCTAACTGCACCAATTGCTCGAAATGCCACTGCAGTGGACGCTCCACCTCCCCAGGAGGTGTAGCATATGGGCCCCAAGCGGCTTCCTTCCTCACTCTGCCGGTAGACCAGGTGACCCAAGCCACCACTGGTCTGTTCTTCGGGACCATGATCCCACCTACAAGCTTCCCTACGCCAATACCTGCACTGGAAGTGAACAAAAAGTCGGTCTTCGACCGGCTCACTGCTACGACGGCCCCTGTCAACGGGTCGCTCACTACCGAACCGACAGCCTCTGTTTTCACCAGGCTAAATCAGAACTCTAAATTGGCTGTCCCGAAGAAGGCGATAACTGTTGCTCCGGAAGTCGTCAAGGCGGCTTCCCCTGTCAAAGAGTCAGTCTTTTCAAGGCTGACGATTCCTGCTCCTCCCCCTACTCGAGGGTTTGTCTTCGACAGGTAGAATATCACCCCTCAAAAGACAACCTCAGTCTTTAAGAGGTTAACACCGGCGACGCCTCATTCAAACAGGGAGCAAAAAGAAGATGTCTCAATCTCCGAGCCAGTCCCAACGGCTCGTCATGCTCGACGTCGCCATTGGCAACGAGTGAGGAAGGCAGGGGGAAACTCTCCCTCAGGGCTAACTCCACCAGCTCCAGTGGTGGAAGTCAACGCTGCTGTTCCAACTGGGAACAGCTTTGAGCTGCTGAGAAGGGTACGGAAGAACTCTCCAACCGCTACATTGAAGAGATCTCCTCCACCTGCAGAGAGACCTCCAGAAACGAAGCAAGAACATCCCCCTCAACGGCTGTCCTAAAAAATATACAAGGTTTGGCGTAGAGTTCAAGACTCCGTGATTAACCCGGACCACTTTCATCGCCAGAAAAAGGCAAAGGTGGAAAAAGACAAAAACCGCCCTATTAAACAACAGGGGGCAACAATTGCTAGGATGCCCACTTCAATGGTCCACAAAAGAAGGAGGCCAGAGAAAGCTCCCGTGACAATGGCAAAGTCTAAAAGCGGTGAACCTAAACGCCCCAAGTCAGGGGGCATAACAGTTCATACGGTTTATATGGCTTCTGGAAAGGAGGAAAGCCGCACTTCTACGGGTCACCGACCGATCACCCGATCAGTGACCAAGGCTCAGGAGCAGCAACAAAAGCTCCAAGAGATGATGAATGCTATGGCCGTGCTTACAGAGCCAAAAGAAAACCCTGAAGCGTCCTTAGATGAGCGCCGAGACGAAGAGACCGACGCCGAGTTCCTTCGCCGAATATTGGAAAAGAAGGAGAAAGAGGCTGCTGAACAAGCGGCCAACATACAGCGTATGGGCCTCCTCTTCCAGGACATGATAGGGATGATGATACAACAAGATCCCCCGAATGAAGAACCTCCGATCGTCCTTGGAGACGATAGGGGAGAGACATCGAATCCTCAGCCCATTCTATCAACGGCTAAAGAGGATACAATCTCTAAAACTGATCTGGACGAATACATAGCCCAGCAAATAAGGGTTCATCATGCGGCCGAAGCAGCCGGCCACGTCGTAAAAACGGGGCGGCCATATCCAGGCTGGTATGACCAAATCAAGTACCCGCCGGGTTACACAATTCCTAAGTTCCATGTCTACAAGGGGACCGGCAATCCCCATCAGCATGTTGCCCAGTTCAGGGCGCTTTGCGGTAACACCGGCGGCGATGACAAGCTTTTGCTCCGCCAGTTCGTTGGAAGTCTATCAGATACGGCGTTCGAGTGGTACTCTGAACTCCCTAATGATTCTATTAAAACCTTCACGGAAATGGAGCTGCTGTTTACCCAACGCTTTGCAAATGCCAGTGAACGTACCCCGATGACGGCACTGATTAACGCTAGGGTAAAACCCGGCGAGACATGGGTTCAGTACGCTATACGGTGGCGTAATCTATGGTCGAAGTGTGAGCAGCGCATAGAAGAAGCCCTTGCGGTGGGAATGTTTGTTGGAACCCTTGATCCACAAGCAACCATCTCACAGTTTATGATGTTCTTCAAGCCGACTACCTTCCAGGTTTTGATTGACAAACTAGCGCAGATGGACCAGATGGGCCATAAACCCCCTCTCCCAAAGCCGGACTCCCGAAATGACAAAGAAAAGGGAAAAGCGATCGTTGTCGCTAATGCTCAACAACAACCGAGCGACTCGAAGCCGGTTGCTCGTCCAAACAATACGCGCCCGTACGTACCCCTTGAGGATAGGATGGGACGTCCTTATTCCTTCCCCCGCGATAAAACGAGGAGGTTATTCGAGCTGGCATTGCGCAACAGACTCATAAATCTGCCGGATCCAAAACGACCGTTGCAACCAAGTGACGTCAACGAGCCTAATTACTGCCCTTATCATCGAGTACTAGGCCACCCGATCGAAGATTGCTACGTTTTCAAGAATTGACTTGAAAACCAATACCGACAGGGCAAGTTCGCGTTATCTGACAAATGGAAGGTGAATCCCCCGCAGCCCCACACCTCTAAGGGGACGAATACGTCGGGGGCAACATGCTCCGTCATTGAAGAAGCTCCTTGGGAGGTCGTATTATCAGCCAAGACAAAGAGAATGCTAAACGATCTTCAGACATGTCCAGCGGTCAAGTGGAAGAACCCATTGGAGCCACAAATTATGGAGGGAATGCTAAAACCTCGTCCGATTCAAAAGATTGGTGGAAGTGGCCCAAACACTCATAACCAGCCGTCAAAATCTTCGAAAAAGAAGAAGAAGAAATCTAAGAAGCCCGTGAAGCCTGGCGACAAGCGCACGGACTTACAAAAGCAAATTGACGCGCTGGAGGAATACAATCAGAGGGCACGAACCCCCATTACATTCCAAGAGTTCCTCAGCCATGTCTTTCAAGAAGAGGATGAGGGAGAAAGTTCATCAGATGAATCCGAGGAATATGTGGCGAGCTGTCATATGATTTCCCATTCGATCATGAATGATGAGGATATTCCTTGCACCGAAAAGCTGGGGGCAGATCCTGAACCAAAAGTTCTGGGGCCATCAGATGAAGTAATTGACGCACTCCTTAATGAAGCTCGGTTGAAAAGTAAAGCTGATCGGGAGCACGAGGCGGCTATATTTGAAAGGGCCAAGCGCCAGCGACTTGATGAAGGAGCTGAGACGATCCCGCTGGAGCAAAACACCTCCACTACCGACAAAAGCCAACTCAGGATGAGGAAAAAGTTCGCTAAAGCCATATCAATGGGCATGAAGCTACCATCCTCTGAAGGAAACATCGCCGGTGAAGTGGAAACGCACCCCTCGTATTGCTTATATCATCAGAGGATTTCGCACCCCACTCAAGAGTGCAAAGGTTTCGATAGATGGTGGCAAGGATACGTTGCTCATCGACAACGCTTTAAGCGGGAAAAACGTAAAACTCGTCGGGAGCAGAGAAATATGACCGAAGGGCTTAAAAGAACTGCTGGCGATTATTGCATGGTTAACACCGGTGGATCACAAGTGCCTACATTCGGGAGTGATTCTGATGAAGAGCTAGAACTTGCCCCTCTCTTTAAAGAGTCCGCTTCAGGAAAAGAAGAAGAACCGAAGGTCTGCGAGAATATCCGGCTGCGGAATCGGACGCTGCCTGAAAAGAACCTCGGACCCTTGAACAGAAAAGATAAAGGAAAAGAAAAGGTCTCTGAAGATATCATCTTAGATGACCAAGTGGCGGAAGAGTTAACCGCTAAGAACCCACCAAAGAAGAATAAGGTGAATTACAACGTCTTAACACATCTGAGGAAGCTGCTCTCACAGCTCAGCATTCTTGACGCCCTTTTGCTATCAAAAGAGGCGAGAGATTCGTTGATTAAGGCACTCCAAGACCCGGAACAATTCCAAGCATGCCTGGCCGAGGAAAAGATGAAGGATGAACTAGAGGAAGTACACACGGCTGATGTTACTTTTGGCGATGAAGACCTTCTACTTGGGACTTGCGAAAACAATCGCCCTCTCTATGTTTCGGGATACTGCCATGATATAAAGATAGGCAAAATCCTGATCGATAACGGATCGTCTGTTAACCTACTCAACGTGCGGGTGTTGAAGGAAATCTGCATGAGCGTCCAGCACCTTGCTCGGGACAAGATCACCATCTCCGGGTTCGACTCCCAATCGTCAAAAACTCTTGGATCTGTGATACTGACGCTACGCTTCGGGCTACTCGTCACGGACATTAAGTTCCACGTCATAGACGCCAAGACATGCTACAACGCTTTGCTCGGCCGACCATGGTTATACGAATACAACATCATCCCTTCTACACAATATCAGTGTATGAAGTATTTTAAGGATGGTTTCGAGTATACCGTGACGGGAGAACTGAACCCGTTCTCTGTGAACGAGGTCCGCAAATACGAAGATGCCAAATACTTCTTACCGGATTTCGAAGACACGGAGAAGTGTCACAAGCCGGAGAATAAAACTAATGCCACCATCCCTGTCTTCGGCAGTGACACCGAGGAAGAAGAGGAGATAGTGTATTCGGGTCCGCCCCAACATAACAAGCCAGGACCGTCCACTCCTACATTGGTCTTTGGTAGCGATTCGGAGGATGAGGTCCATATCGTATTCTCTACTCGACCTTCAATACAAGCTTCCGCTGATGAAGAGCAAAGTCTGCAAGTCGCCATGGTGCCGCCCAAACATCATAAAGAACTGGACGCACTTAATATCTACAGTGTAGAAGAGCTGCGGACATTCTATATCCCTCCCAGGCGAGAAAACGAGAAAGCAATTCGGTTTTACCGCTCTGAAGAAACCAAGGTGAAAAAAGAAATCTGGCATGGCGCGGATCCTGCGCTCGACAGGCTTCGACCTATCTGTCTTCCCAGATATTATACAGAGGGTTTGAAGAAGCTGCTGAAACGCCAGGGGATATCCTTCAAACAGACCGTTAGAGAGGCCAAATTCTATGACAGGGTCTGGAACGTTCCCGGGACTCAACGCAAACTGCCTAATGGGAGAATGGAAACGAGAGGGCTTGGATACATCCGGTCAAAGAAACGAGAGTTACTACCCGGCTGCTACGTCGTGTATGACCTTGATGAAGAAGCGGATGCTCAATGGGAGGACGCTAATCCTAAGCCAGTGAAGGTTCCAGATGCAAAAAAGCCCAGTCCGTCGTTCGAGGAACAAATGGACAGACTTATAAAGAAAGCTGGTCAAAAAGTCCGAGATGATCACAACCGTGAGACGGCCATCTACGAGAAAGCCAAGACGTGACGCCTTCTCCAACAGGCTGTAAAGGATGAAAATGCCGCTCCTTGTCAACCTGTTATAAAGAAGGCTCAGCTCAAAAGCAGAAATAAGTCGAAAGGCCAAAAAGGCACTCAACAACAACAAAGCAGGGCTAAGAAGCCACGCAAACGGGAGTCGATCGTTATTGATCTATCCCTCATGAAGAAAATGAGTCGAGCATACTCTTTTCCTCAGGATAAGACAAGGAGGATATTTGAGCTTGCTCTAAAACATCAGATGCTCGCGCTGCCGGAGTCTAAACACCCTGAACAAGTAGGCGAAGCCTCACACCCGGACTATTGCTCTTACCATCGAGTAGTAGGTCATCCTCTTGAAGATTGCTTCACCTTCAAGAATTGGGTCGAAGATCAATATCAGCTTGGTAAATTCGCTCTGTCCAACAACTGGAGGGTAGCACCACCACAAAAGCACGAGCCTAAGACCACGAAAGAAAAACCAGTTCCACATTGGGATTGGAAGCGAATTCGTACCTGTCACATGATAACAATACTACAAGAAGAATCCGAGAACATGGACACCCTTCCTTGGTGCCTCGAAAACAGCAATGATGAGGTGATCTCAGAATTTCCCCCAGCTCCGAAAGAACTGGAGGATGGAATACATACCACTGCAGATAACCTCAAGAAAATTGAGTTGGGGACGATAAACAATCCGAGACCGACATTCGTCAGCGAGCTGCTGTCTGAAGAGAGGGTGGCTGCGTTAAAAGACGTCCTTGTACAGCATAAAGATTGCTTCGCATGGAACTATTCCGAGATGTCGGGACTAGATCCAGAAGTTGCTGTACATAGACTGGCGATATCCTCGGGTGTCAATCCAGTCAAATAAGCGCCGAGAAGAATGCGGCTCGAGCTCGAGATGAGCATCAACGCTGAAGTCAAAAAGCTGATAGACTCCGGCTTTATCCAGGAGGTTCAATACCCTGAATGGATTGCTAATATCGTCCCAGTGATGAAGAAAAATGGGACGGTGCGCATATGCGTGGACTTTCGGGATCTCAACAAAGCCTGCCCGAAGGATGATTTCCCAGTACCAGTCACCGAACTGATGATAGACAATACGTCCACGCATGAGATTTTCTCATTCATGGACGTCTCATCAGGATATAATCAGATAAAAATGCATCCTGAAGACCAGAAACATACGGCTTTCCGGACTCCTTTGGGAATATTCTGTTACAAGGTGATGCCCTTCGGTTTAAAGAACGCCGGTGCCACCTACCAAAGGGCCATGACGAAGATCTTCGATGACCTTATACACGAAATCGTCGAATGCTATATCGACGACCTCGTTGTTAAAAGCAAATCATATGAGGAACATCTCGAGCATCTGAAGACCGTATTTCAACGTCTTCGGCAATACAACTTGAAGATGAATCCGCTCAAGTGTGCATTCGGAGTTTCCTCAGGAAAATTCCTGGGATTCATTGTTCGACACCGGGGTATTGAAATAGATCCGTCCAAGATCAAGGCAATCATGGAAATGCCTCCGCCGAGAACTCTCAAACAGCTGCGGTCTCTCCAAGGGAAGCTCGCGTACATACGGCGATTTATAGCCAACCTCTCAGGAAAGTGCCGTCCTTACAGCCACCTGATGAAGAAGGGAACCCCGTTCGTCTGGGATCAAAAGTGCCAAAGCGCACTAGACGAGATCAAACAGTACCTGCAAAACCCTCCAGTGTTGGCCGCTCCGGTTAAGGGAAAGCCTCTCATTCTTTATGCAGCCGCCCTCGAAGGTTCTTTAGGCGCATTATAGGCACAAGAGAACGATCAAGGGAAAGAAAGAGCACTCTACTACTTAAGTCGAGTTCTACTGGGGGCAGAAAGCAACTACTCCCCCATTGAAAAACACTGCTTAGCGTTGATCTTCGCGGTAACAAAGCTCAGGCACTATGCGTTGGCGCATGAGGTCCTCCTCATTTCGAAAGTGGACCCTCTTAAATACCTAATGTCAAAGGCCATATTGACGGGACGACTCGCTAAATGGGCCCTGCTTTTAATGGAGTTCTCGATAACGTACCGACCTCTCAAGGCAGTGAAAGGCCAGGCCATCGCCGACTTCCTTGCTGAGCACCCGATACCTGCCGATTCTCCCCTAAAGTGCGATTTGCCAGACAAACATGCGTTTGACGCAGTCGACAGTGGTGATACCCGTTGGGAGCTTTATTTCGATGGAGCATCTTCCATGAAAAAGCACAAACAAAGTACGCCAATGATCAAATCGGGAGTAGGCCTTATCTTCGTGACCCCACAAGGAGGAATAATGCGCTTCGCTTTCTCCTTAACAGAACCGAGAACGAATAATGAAGCTGAATATGAAGCTTTGATAGCAGGTCTCGAGATCGCCGTTGACATGGGAATTGAAAGCCTCCTCATATATGGGGACTCCCAGCTAGTCGTCAGTCAAGTGAACGGCGATTACCAAACATGCAAACCGGAATTGGTAAAATACGGGGAAAAGGTGCAACAACTGCTGACCCAAATTCCCTCCTATACTTTGGAAAGTATACCACGCGCAGAAAATAGCAAAGCGGACGCGTTAGCTAAGCTTGCTAAAGAACTGGCTGACGAGAACCTTGATGAGGTTAGAATCATGGTACAAAGTCGTCGGGTGCTCGCCCCCGCAGAAATACCTCCGGAATCACCCGAAGAAAAGAGAGTGACTGAACAAGCGACCTTACAAATAAAAGACCATGAGAAGGTTGAGGATTGGAGGGAGGTCTTTATAGACTACTTCAAATCCCACCAAATGCCCGAAGATGCGTCCGCACGACACCAGCTCATGAAACGAGCTCTGTCTTTCGCCTTCGTCAATGATACTCTATACAAGAGGTCATTCGATTCCTTGTGGCTGAGGTGCTTAGGACCGGACGAAGCGGAAAGAGTCGTTCAAGAAGTTCATGATGGAATCTGCGGTTCTCACCAAGCAGGCCCAAAGATGAAGTTAAAGATCAAACGGATGGGCTACTACTGGCCCACGATGATTCAGGACTGCCTCGAATATGCGAAACAATGTCACTCATGCCAAATTCATGGGGACTTCATCCATCAGCATCCCAATCCACTACATCCAACGGTGGCTAGCTGGCCATTCGAAATGTGGGGGACTGATATAGTCGGCCCCATCGAACCAGCATCGTCTAAAGGACATCGTTTCATCCTAGCGACGACTGACTACTTCTCTAAGTGGGCAGAAGCAGTACCGTTGAGAGAAGTGAAGACGGAGAATATCCTCCATTTCTTCAAAACGCACGTCATGTATCGGTTTGGAACTCCGAGGCGGATCATCTCCGATAACGGGCCAGCCTACCGAAGTCATAAAATCAGCCGCTTCGCACAGCAGCATAATATAGACTTGAGATATTCCTCAGTCTATAATCCACGAGCTAACGGTCTCGCCGAGGCCTTCAACAAGACCTTGACGAAAATTATAAAGAAAACAGTGTCCCGAAATAAGAAAGACTGGCATGAGAGACTGCAAGAAGCTCTTTGGGCGTATCGAACCACGTTCAAGACAGCCACAAACACAACGCCATACGCGTTGGTGTTCGGTACGGAAGCAGTACTCCCTCTCGAGATAGAGTTACCCTCTCTACGAGTGGCAGTTCACCACGAGCTAACGGACGAAGAAAATGCTCACCTTCGGCTTGAGGAGCTTGACGCCCTTGATGAAACTAGGCTCATAGCGCAACAAAATCTGGAAGCTTATAAAGCAAAGATGATGCGCTCATACGAAAGATTGACCCGACCGAGGACATTCCACCAAGGCGAACTCGTGCTAGTGGTCAAAAGGCCTATGATCCCCAATCGCGCCAAGCGGGGAAAATTCGAGCCAAACTATGAAGGCCCGTACATCATAGATAAAGTTTACCAGGGTGGGGCCTATCTACTCATGGACATGCACGGTGAAAGGCCTTTCAGGCCGATAAACGGTCGCTTCCTGAAGAAATACTACGCTTAATGAGCCACAGCCTAGGTCAATGATAGATGACGACGACCATGTCCGCTCGCTATCTTCCTAAGCTCAAGTTTTATAAACAGTAGCCAACCTCTCAATGTCGGACCGAAATGTCCTTAAACTAATAGCGGACCGAAATGTCCTTAAACTAATAGCAGACCGAAACGTCTTTAAACTACTACCGCAGCATCTTTTAGGCTGACGAGATATAAAAAAAAACATATAAAAATAAAATTTAAAAAAAAAAACGGTATGTCCATAAGCAAAAGGGCACGGATGAAAACCCGAAAGGGCTCCGTGAGTAAAAAAGCAGCAGGGCTACCGGCGAGTGTTCGTGAAAACCCAAAAGGGCGCGACCTCGTAAAAAAAAAAGAAAAAAAATAAAAATAAAAAGAATATAAAAAAACGGTATGTCCATAAGCAAAACGGGCACGGATGAAAACCCGAGAGGGCTCCGTGAGTAAAAACAGCAGGACTACCGGCGAGTGTTTGTGAAAACCCGAAAGGGCGCAACCTCGTTAAGAAACACTTGTAGGGTCCTCTCGACCCTATAAGGAGAAACCACCCGCGTGAGATCCTTACGATTCACAAGGGAACAACACACTTAGGAATCCCCACGATTCCTAAGGAGAAAATACACTTGCGAGATCCTCACGACTCGTAAGGAGAACGCTCTTATGGGACCCTCACGGCTCGTAAGATTTGAAAGTCTTAAGTTACAGAGATCTAATCCTGTGCTTAAGCAACCCCCACAACTTTCGATATTGCTCTACAAGTGGCTCAGCACTGACCCTTGTATACAATCCACGGGCGCGAATAAACATTTCCCTAACTAAGTCCCATCTGAGACTAGGGATATGTCTACACGGTAAACAACCCTTGTAAATCCTCTCGACTTACAAGAAGAAAACCCTCCTGTAGGATCCTTACGACTTACAGAGGAACAAAACACTTAGGAACCCTCACGATTCCTAAAGAGAAAATACACCTACAAGATCCTCACGACTTGTACGGAGAAATACCTTTGTGAGACCCTTACGGCTCATGAAGTCAAAAGCCTTAGTCGACAGGACCTTAACCCTGGTCGCTAAGCCTCCTTTGTTCGACAACAACAGAAGCAAATGATGATTCGCTCCTGGCAATATCCCAGTTGTAGCGGTGCTGATGCCAAAATCGGTGTCCAAGTTCAGGTTTACGGCGAAAAGCCAGTAGGCCGCACATGCATACAAAATAGCCGAAATGATAGGGCAACTTGCAATAAAAAGCAGCAAGTAAAATGTATGCATGCGAAATAGCCAAAATGATTGGGCAACCCGCAATAAAAAGCAGCGAGTAAAAATAAAATAAACAGCCGAAATGATTGGGCACCGCGAAAAATAGCCGAAATGATTGGGCAATCGCGACCTTCGCGATATAAAAGCTGAAATGATAGAGCATCGCGGAAAGAATAAAAAAAAATGAAAGAATGAAACTTTTTGCCCTACAGTTAAGATCACATCGATCCCTGTATACAATCCAAGGGCATAAACAAAGAGGGAACCATACCCTCCCAACAATTCCTCGACTCACGGATATAAACACTCCTTGACGAGAGCCTCCTGATCCGCGTCGACCCGCAGAGCCACCAGTGCCCCCGTGGGAATTCTCGACTCGTTTCAAACCCCAAGGAAACAAATAATCCTTGGCGATTGGGAAACAAATAATCCCTAGCAAACTCCTCGACTCACGGATACAAACACTCCTTGACGAGAGCCTCCTGATCCGCGTCGATCCGCAGAGCCACCAGCGCCTCCGTGGAAATCCTCGACTCGTTTCAAACCCCAAGGAAACAAATAATCCTTGGCGCTTGGGAAACAAATAATCCCTAGCAAACTCCTCGACTCACGGATACAAACACTCCTTGACGAGAGCCTCCTGATCCGCGTCGACCCGCAGAGCCACCAGTGCCCCCGTGGGAATTCTCGACTCGTTTCAAACCCCAAGGAAACAAATAATCCTTGGCGCTTGGGAAACAAATAATCCCTAGCAAACTCCTCGACTCACGGATACAAACACTCCGTGACGAGAGCTTCTTAACTCATGTCAACTCGCAGAGCCACCACCCTCTCCGCAAGCAAATCCCCGATTCGTCTCAATTTGTAAGAAGAAGTCTCAGACAGCAAGGATTGAAAAGCTTGCTTCTTGAGCAATGGGGCCCTGCAAGTCAATCCAAACTGGTCTCTTGCATACTATTCACGGGTCTCACTCTCCGAAGTCGAATTTCGGCGAGGAGGGAAACAACCGCTTACGAATCCTCTCGACTCGTAAGAGGGAAAATTCTCTTATAGGATCCTTACGACTTATAAAAGAAAACCACACTTAGGAATCCTCACGATTCCTAAGGAGAAAATCCGCCTATGAGATCCTCTCGATCCGTAGGGAGAAAAGCCTCTATGAGACCCTCACGGCTCATAGAGTTGAAAAATCTTAGGCAGCAGACCAGAACCTGCGGCCTAAGCCATCGCTATTTCCTAAGGAAGTCGGAATACTCGTTTTAGACATCCATCAACCATGGTTATTAAGATAGCCTGCTGACAATAAAAAAAAAGAAGATGACAGAAAGAATATCCGGTCTACATTTGATCTGGCGTGCGTGACGCATTCATTTATGCATGGGCAGAAGACTCAGGACGAGAAATAAGACAAGCTGAAATAGAAAAGGGAAGGGTTTCCATTCATACTGCTAATTTTTTTTTTCTTTTACAAGCATAAGAATAATGAATAAGAAACATTATTCAAATTATTACAACGGTATAACCTCAGATCCGGGGCACGGATTGAGGAAATCAAAAGTAAGGCCATCCAGAGTTCTTCTGGCCTTTCTAATTATTCTTATGCGCAGTCTTTCTCGCTCCTCTGTATCGAGATCATCGGCGAGCCCTCCTGGCTTTTGATAAGCAGCAACTATCGTCGTCTGCTGGAAGACTTGGTGTAGGATGTCAATAAGGCTGTTCCGTCGTTTCTTTGAAATCAGCCCTGTCAGGTACACTGAATGCACCTTGTCTTCGGCATCATCCAGCGCGTTGAGCGGTAAGGCCTCATAAAGACCCGGAAGTGCTCTCCATATGGCTCCCAACACGACTTTCAAAAGGGCCGAACGACGAGGCAACAGCCAACCACCGCTTGCGTTCAGACGACCCATGACTTCTGCACATTCAGCGTCTGTAAACTCCTGGTTTTGTTGACGACCCTGAGTGCGGATATCGTCGTAGGTAATAAACTCGTGCAAACTGTATAGATGCACCGCCGCCATTATGCCTGGAGGAAATATTACAGGAAGATCAGCAATAGAAAAGCAATAATATACGTAGAGGACTAAATTCCTAGAGAGCAAAACTATGTTCAAGGATAAAGTCCCCTGGATGAAAGCTCTGCTGGTTAAGATTAATCTAAGAATCGATTTTGCCTAAAGTTTTCCTAAAAACTTTGAAGAAAAAAAGGAGGAGCAAGGCACCGGAGTTCTTGAAGGCAAGAACAAAGCTCTGAGGTCTTCGAAAATAGAAATTTGAAAGATGATAAATATCTGGGAGGGACGAAAGGTCCTATTTATAGGCATCAAGTGCCTCTTCGACTTCCAAGAGTTGTCACGGCAGTTTACCCTAATCGGAGCGAACTTCTGTTCAAATTCCGAGGCGGGAGATGAAGCAACGCTTCGTCTTCCCCGTGCTCTGACTTGAAAATTAATTTAATAAAGCGACACTTCAGATTATTTGCGCTGCGCAATACGCCACGTGTCTGACGCAGACGCATCAGCGCAACGCCCAAAGCAGCGCACCCAATCAGAGCAAAGCTCTATTTCAAGCAAAATTAAAGGAAGCAATGCTTCAGCGGCGTATGCGCCGTGCGCTGCGTGACACGTGTCGGCGCAGATGCGCTAGCGCAGTTGCGCTGCACTGTGCGCTGTGCGACACGTGTCATACCCTGGAGCATTTGCGCTAAACAAAATTAAGGTTCTGAAGAAATCTTTTCTGTTCTTGTTAAAACAAGAGGATTTTCTTCTGTAAAACAGAAGCCCTTGGATCAAAAATCCGACGGTGGGGGAAATTCTGCCAAATCATTCAGAAAAGGGGATTTCTTCAACAAATTGGACTTGCTTCTTAATTTGCAAGATAAAGCCTCAGGCAACAGAGGTGGGAAAACTTGCTTCCTAAACGATGGGACCCTACAAGTCGATCTAAAATGGTCTCTTGCATACTATACACGGGTCTCACTCTCCAAAGTCGAGTTTCGATAAGGAGGGAAACAACCGCTTACGGGTCCTCTCGACTCGTAAGAGGGAAAAATTCTCTTGTAGGATCCTTACGACTTATAAGAGAAAACCACACTTAGGAATCCTCACGACTCCTAAGGAGAAAAAAAAACAAAACCACCTACGAGATCCTCTCGACCCGTAGGGAGAAAAGTCTCTATGAGACCCTCACGGCTCATAGAGTTGAAAAGTCCTAGGCGGCAGATCTGAACCTGCAGTCTAGGCCATCGTTATCTCTGGGAGAAATGAAGTTATCTGCCAATAAGCTGCATTAAAGATGTCATGCTGAAAAGAAAGAAAAAGCGAAGAAGTGACACAGGACATTACAAAAATGTGTATCTTTTATTCATAAATGTTGATCGAGTACAGGATACATTATACTAAAGAATAAAAAATATATAAAAATATATACATATATTTTACAAGTACAAATGATACAAGGAGAATTACTGGGAAGGAAGCGTCTTGCATAGATTTAGCAATTGCTCGCATACGCCCTTCCATGCCTTCTCTTGATCGGCTACCACCGCCAGCTATGCCTCCACTTGGGCTCGTTGCTGCAAGACAGACGCAAGCTGCTCCCTGACGATCTGATAGGCAGCTTCCCGACCTGGGATATTGCGCTCAGCTACGTCAAGTTTCCGCTTCAAGTTTAGCCCATGGGAGATGCGCTCCAAGAGACCCTCAAAGATAGTCTTCACTTGGGCAGCATTTGCTTCAACCTCAGCGCGCAGATGGGCCGTCTCGTTCGAGGTCTTTTGGCACTCCCTTAGTTTTAAAGCTGCTTCTTGCTCCAAATGGCGGAAGTGAGAAGTGCTTTGCTCGAGCCAAGTTGTTCGTTGGGTGCTCAGGGCTAAAACTTCGGGAGAAGGACGCGTCGACTCTAGCCGATGTAGACAAGCCTCGATCTCCCTGCAGTGATTAACCCAAGATTCGACGACGCCTTCGTTATGAAAATTTACGAGCGCCGCCAATATCGGGTTAACCTCCACAGCGAAATCTACGGCAGAAGGGAGAGCGTCCATGTTGAGCTCTTCGATGTACCCGCTCAGCATGCCCAAACTCATCACAGCACCCTTTGAAGATGGACGTTTCAAGAAAGGGCCTGCCGGTGAAAGGACGCGAGACTCAAAAGGGACCGGAGCCGGAACAATAGCTGCAAAACAAAACATGGTCAAACGATGGTTCAAGAGATGTTGAAGGGTTACCAAAAAGGAAATTTACTATACCAGCTGCAACGGACGGCAATGCCGGAAGGGCTGGTAGCGTGGCAGGTCTTGCATCCCCTCCTTCGATTTGTGGCACTGCAATAAAGAAAAGGAAAAGTCAGAAATCATCCCATTGCTAAAAAAGGGATAAATAAAGACATTGTAGTGAAAGTATACTCACCGGCGCCACTAGAGGGAGAAGCGAGTTCGGATGGAAAGGAGAAGTGTGGGAGCAACACTTGATATAAATGATCAAAGAGCACTCCTGAAAGGGCACAGTGATGTAACGTTAGTACAAAAGCTACATTTTAAAAAAAAAATATTAATGCATGAGTTGTAAATCCATACCTTCCAACATCCGCGATGGTACAAGGGAAGGCGGGGAAGTGACCACCGCCAAAGCAGTAGTTGACGGTGCTCCCTCGAGCAATGGAGCGTCGGCACTGGCCGCACCTGCAAAGACAAACTTGTTAGAAGAGGTCGTGAGACATATAAAAAAAAAGAAGAACGCTGGTAATTAAAAATTTACCCGACGAGCTGCCAGCCGAAACTGAAGCAATCCCCTCCTCCAGTGACATGAGACCACGGCCCGTAGCCTCATCACCCGACTCGATGGGAACCGTTGTTGTGCTCGCAAGCCCTGGAGACGGCAAGGAACCATACACGGGGAGGGCTATGATCGGAGTATTGCCAGATTCCTGGGAAAGAGCGGTCAGCTCCTCCTCAGGAATCGTGGCCGCCTCACCCGATACTCCCTCGGGTTCTGCGGTCGCGATTGTCTCGTCCATCGGCACCACGAGGTCTCCAGCCTCAAGCGCTTCGCCCTCTACTGCTTTCGGCTCGGTTAAGACAATCATCTCATCTGCCGCCACTTCAGGTGCGGCATCAATGACCCTCTCGGCGGCGGATCCCTCAACCTCTGTTTCAGGCCCCGTGGCCCCGACGACGTTGCTCACTGTCGGCTCTGGTTCGGCAAGTACCGCTTCCTCCGCCCCCCTGGTTTCGACGGTCTCCGCCTCCCCCTCAGTCGGACCTGGCCATGCAAGATGGAATGCATATGAGCCAATGGCTTTATAATTCTTACAACAAGGTTCTGAAAGAAATGCTACCTGAAGAAGATTTATCGTTTGCACTCCGGGCCGCGCGCGCCACTTGCCAATGAGCAGTAGACAGGGCAGCAGGAGCCTCTTCAGAAGGAGTGTCGGCACGAGGAATAGTGCTAGGGCCCGCTCCTATGGCCAAAGCAGCTCTGCGCGCCTTTGCTTCGCGTCTCAACCGCTTCCGCTCCTCTCGAGCCGTTGAGACGGATGCCACTAGGGCTTCTTTGAGTGAGGCTTCTTCGTCCATAAATAGGGAGGCCTCTAGATTTTTCAGGGCATCCCTCGTCGTTTTGTCAAGCCGAGGCTCTTGCGGCAACTTCGACGAAGCTGGGACTTCGGTAACGGGCTCGGGAAGGGTCCCCGCATCAATTGATACAACCCCTGCAAAGAAACAAAAGAAGGGTAGGTTGACCATCAGAAAAATACGACAAACTTTCCTTATAAAAGAGAAAGGGGTGAAACATACCGACGCCTGCTAGGGCACGCTTCTCCTCCTCCTCCTGGAAGGTTTTCAAGGAGGCAGCAATAGCCTCTTCAGTAGAGACACCTGTTGAAAATGGAGCAAATATTAGTTAAAGATAATAATAAAAAGTGCAATAAAATGACAAATAAAGCGGCTGATGATTACCGGACTCAGCGAGTTTGCTTAACATCGCTTCGAGCCTCGCCGATCGCTCAGAAGCTGCAATGGCGGCAGCCAAATTGGTGTCCGTAGGGTCTACCAAGAAGCCCTCATTACTGCCATATTCACATATGCCTTCGGTGGGAGGAGCCGCAGGCTTTAAGCTGAGGATCGCATCGAGGGAAAGGGTGGACTTCTTCTTCTTCTTCTGTTCGCCAGCTTTAGACCCACCCGGAGTAGATTTGCGCTTGGCAGTCACTTTAGGGCGGCGGGTCCCAATATCTGCTCCTACGCCTGGCTCTGGTGATACTACATTATCCGCCTTCGTGGGAGCACGGGGCGCCGATGGTGCATCCACCGTAGCGGGCAGCGGCAATCCCCGCGGGGGGCTCAACACACATGGTCGATCGACTCCAGCATCTTTTAGCGGAGGGACGACCGGGAGCCTTGGCTGCAAAGGGGCCTTGCGATCGCCGCCGGGAGGCGCACCCCTACGGTCAACCAGCATACACTTCTCCATTAAGATAATTGGGCCCATCGCGTGCGCATACCAGGCCACATATGAATTAAGCATCTTAGGGGCACAGCTGGGTTCACTAATGAAGAAATAGGAACCTGTGTTAAGCCGTGTAAAATGATGCATCGCATTCTTTATCCCCTCTGGGCCGACCACGGGCGTTTCCAAGAAAGCTTCCAGCGGGATCCCTTGGTTGTAGCTTGACTGCCGGGCAAATCGATGTGGGTTATATCTCATAAACAAGGCTGTCTTATTCTGCCTGAACACTAGATAGCCCGGCCGGATGGAGTAGAGATGGAGGATTTCCCGAGCTTTCAATACAGAAGCCCCATCTTTAAAGTTATCACGCAGGGGCACCACTGACTTGGTGGTCTCTGAGCCTATGGTTATGACCTTGTCCACAAAAGAAACCTTCGCTCCGACCAGATGTGGACGAAGGAGCAGGCCTCTAGACTCCCGCGGGGCTGGAACCACAATTGAAGCCCCAACCAACCGCATGACTCTCGGGAGTCTGTATTTCTCGAAGAACGGAGGAGTCTTGTGGGCACCAAACACCCCTCGCACATGCATCTCCATCCAAGAAGTGAAGTAGTGCATCGGGAAGTTAGCAGGCTGTACCCCGGGCTCACTGGCGTCCGCCGCTACGCTAAGTCCATGATAAAGATAAGCCGGCCCGGCGATTCCTACCGATAACTGCAAACCAGCCACCATCCGATGCACTGGGTAAAAGACAGAGGGCCGCATGAGGCGGGGGTGCATGGGGAGTGCAAAGTTGCATAGCCACAAGCCCAAGAATCCAATAAAAAAAGTTTCCTCATCCATGCCTGGGACGGCAATTTCCGAGAAAGCAGCAATGGCAGCGTTGGGGAGATAGAAATCCTTCTGGTCATTGTCCGATACGGGTCGGCGGTCCAAGCCGAAACCAAAAGGGTCACCAAGCTGAGCGAACTTCTCGCCCTCCTCTGATAGGAACTCTGGGCGAATGAAGCGAGCAATAAAATCTGCGAAACTGACGCCCCGGTCGCCCGATTCCAGATGGAGTTCCTCATAGATCTCCAATACCTTCACCAAGCCCGGATACTGATGCTGAATGGCGTTCTCCGGAGTCAAGTCAAACACCAGCTGCTTGGTGGCAAAGACGTACTCGTCAGGAGGAAGCAGCTCCTCATAGTGCTCTCCCCTCATTGGTAGACCCGAAATCTCAGCGAATTCCTCCAAGGAGATAGAGACTTCCTTATCCGTCATCAGGAAGGTGTGAGTGGGGATATTCCATTGTTCGATAAAGGCCGTGACCCACCACGTTGGAGGAGAGGGATACTCGGAAAGCGAAACGTAGATGGCTGGATATAAACCAATCCTCGTTAGATGAGTCCTTTTCGCCGATAAGATGTACCGGGCCCACTGCAAATATCCGGCGGGGGGTCACGGGATCAGTCCAATATTGTAAGCCTGTCCCCAAGGGCGTGCTTCACCTTGACAGATTCGCCTCCCCAGAATGTCTATTGCCGGCGGCGGCTGCACGGGAATGGCACCGATCGCAGGCTGGAGGAGGTCATCAGAATTCCAGTTTTTAACCTCCACGGCATACTTCACCGGGGGTTCGTCTGCATAGGGGATCGTGACTGTAGGCTCAGACGGCGAGGCGGAACTGAAGCTGCGATGGCCTTGGATGATCTGACTGTACCACCTTCCCCACAGGTGGAGCTTTTTGCATTCAGGGTCATGATCTTTAATGAGAGCGAACGCCACCCGGTCCACTGGCGAATGGGGGAACCCTCCTTCCGAGCGAACGAAAGGGAAAGACAAATCTTCAGACATGTTTCCTGTAGAAAAAGCAAGAAAATAATAACCGTTAGTGTTCCAATGCTTCACATTTTAAAGTCCTACATCACACTGCAATGCAGTGGGTAGGGGACCAAAGGGGGACCCATAAAATCGAGATGACGGCGCATCATTTGATAAGACAGTCCCATCATTGGATGAGACTGTCAGTTAATAAAAAAGACCCTCAAGAGAATATCCTCATTGAGGGGAAATCCCTAGAGACAAGGAGAAAATCTCCTCTTTTAGAGCGAAGCTCTGTCACAGAGTGACATTTGTCAAACTCTGGTCTCAAGGGAATAAAACTTCCTAAAAAAGGGGGGGGGGCCTAGCTCTGTAATAGTAATGAAAACTATAACTCCTAAGGATTAAAAGAAAAATTTTGGGATCTTAAAGATCCATGAAAACTTTTAGGAGTTCTCCATTTGATCTATGAGCAAGGCTCTGTTCATGGGTTAAAACCCAGGAACAAGATCTCTGTAAATTTTTGAGCAAGGCTCTGTTGAAGAAACCCCAAAGGGGTTTTCTTTAGATCAAAGATCTATGAGAGCAAGGCTCTGTTGAAGAAACCCCAAAGGGGTTTTCTTTAGATCAAAGATCTATGAGAGCAAAGCTCTGTTGAAGAAACCCCAAAGGGGTTTTCTTTAGATCAAAGATCTATAAGAGCAAGGCTCTGTTAATTAAATTTAATTTAAATTTTTACCTAGAGTGATTCTAAGTTCTGAACTTTAAAGTTCTTGGGAAGAAGCAAGAGCAAGGCTCTGAGAGTTCTTAAGCAAGAGCAAGGCTCTGAATCAAAGTTCTTGAAACGGTAAAGAAATTAAAGGACCAAGGGTCCCATTTATAGGCGCCTGCGCCTCTTCACCTGACCTCCATGATCCAATGGTCGGGATCTTGCCACCGCTGCACTCAAGTGCGCGCCACGTGAGCGCAACGGTGGGGGGGGCATTTTGTTCTCCCAATCAGAGCAAGGCTCTGTTTGAATTTCAAAAATTCAAATTTTGAAGCAACGCTTCAGATCCCGTGCGCTGCGCGCAACGCGCCACGTGTCAGAATTTGACACGGCAGCACAACGCCCAAGGCAGTGCGTCCAATCAGAGCAAGGCTCTTTAAAAAACATAAGCAACACTCAGTTGCGCAAGCGCTGCGCTGCGCAAGTACAACTGCGCAAGCGCATCGCTGCACGACACGTGTCTGCGCAGTTGCGCAAACACTGTTGCGCAAGTGCACCGCTGCGCGACACGTGTCCGCGCAGTTGCGCTTCATTGATCGACACGTGTCTGCCCAGTTGCGCAAGCGGAGTTGCGCAAGCACTTCACTGTGAGATGTGTTTGCGCAGTTGCGCAAGCGCAGTTGCGCAAGCGCTTCACTGATCGACACGTGTCTGCGCAGTTGCGCAAGCGCAGTTGCGCAAGCGCTTCACTGCGCGACACGTGTCACGCGCTGGGGAGTTGCGCAAAAACAGACTGAAGATTTAAGGAAATTTTTTTCTGTTCTTGTTAAAACAAGAAGATTTCTTCTGTAAAACAGGGGCCTTTGGATCAAAGATCCAACGGTGGGGAAAATTCCCCAAATCACTCAGAAAAAGATCTTTTTAACAAATTTAACTAATTTTTGAGCACTATAAAAAGGACCCCAGACCTCATTTCAAAAAGACAGAGACATCTGGATTAAAAAAAAGAAGAGAGAAAAGAATTCTTGAGAACTCCTTGAGAATACAAAAAAAAAAGGTAAAAACCTTTAAAATAAGAGAAAATTCTCTTAGGAATAGATCATTGATCTAAGAACAAGATCAGTGATCTTCAATAAATAAATAAATAAATAAATAAAAATAATAAAAAGAAATAGTGCCTTGCACCTGCTATAAACCTTTGGTTCTCTGAAACAAGGAAAAACTTGTTTTTTTTCTTTGATCTAAATTTAGATCAAGAAATTAAAAAAGTGCTTTGCACTTCTGTTCTTGAATCTAAAAGATTCCTAGTGCTTTGCACAAATGCAATGCATTACTTGAAGGGCCAGGCCCAAATCAAAAAGACCTAGCAGGCCTAAAAAGGGCAGAGCCCAAAACAAATTGATGCTCTGCATCCTTTCTGGGCAAAGCCCAAATAAGAATAAAAAGAAATGCAATGTAAAAGCAAATAAAATGTTGGACATTTTCAACTGGACTTAGCCCAATCGTGGCCATAAGTCCTTAAATTAAACTGACCGAGCAAATTGGCTCTCCTAAATCAATCTACATCCGGTTCGAGAGTACATCTCCGAACTCCTTTGACATCCATCGTTGTAATTCCTCAACGACGTCAAAGAGGTGACGGGTCCCGATGACCACACACCCATATGGACTGCGGGGTCCTTAAACTCGTGGACCGAAACGTCCTTAAACTAATATCGGACCGAAACGTCCTTAAACTAATATCGGACCACCACGTCCCTAAACTGGCGATGGACCACCACGTCCCTAAACTAGAACATGGACCACCACGTTCCTAAACTGGAACAATAGAGCCTCCAAATGCTCTTTTGCCGGATCTAAACGGTCCCGTTTAAGTTGATCTTAGCCGCAACGCGACTAATGCATCCTTAAACTAAAAACACCGAACCCAAATCTAAGTAAATGCGGATTTGGACTAGTCCACGTCCTACGGGCGACGGTATTACTCAGTCTCCGTATACAATCCACGGGCAACCACAAACAAAACAAACACCCACGACACGAAGTGAAATCCTGGAGAAAGAGAAAGTTGTTACCGCGAAGCGGTAGCGTAATTAACTGCAGGGGCTTGCGCCTGCAGGGAAGAGCGTCCCCACAATCAAAAACCCCTCTAGCGAGGGGGAATCTGACAAAGTCTGCTACATCGGCCGCATCCGTCTAAACCTTCGATACACGGTGCCATAAATCAACTTGGCATCTTCAGAGAGGTGGACGGATAAAACCAAATAGCATCTGCCCCGAATCTCAGCGTCAGGACATCGCGGTCCTGTGCGCCGTCCATTCGGAGGGGAACAGTCCCGTCGGCTAAGGCTTTTGACTTCATGAGCCGTAAGGATCTCACAAAGGTATTTCTCCCTACAAGTCGTGAGGATCTTGTAGGTGTGTTTTCTCCTTGGGAATCGTGAGGATTCCTAAGTGCATGTTCTCTTGTAAGTCGTAAGGATCTTACAAAAGGGTTTTCTCCTTATAAGTCGAGAGGACTTACAAATGTTGTTTGCTGTACAAGCATATCCCTAGTCACGGATGGGACTTTGTTAGGGAAATATTTATTCGTGCCCGTGGATTGTATACAAGGGTCGGTATGAGCCGCTTGTAGGGCAATATCGAAGGTTGTGGGAGTTGCCTAAGAACAGGTTCAGGTCTCTTTAACTTAAGACTTTCAAATCTTATGAGCCGTGAGGGTCCCATAAGAGAGTTCTCCTTACGAGTCGTGAGGATCTCGTAAGTGTATTTTCTCCTTAGGAATCGTGAGGATCCCTAAGTGTGTTGCTTCCTTGTGAGTCGTAAGGATCTCACGCAGGTGGTTTCCCCTTATAAGGTCGAGAGGACCCTGTAAGTGTCTTTTAACGAAGTTGTGCCCTTTCGGGTTTTCATAAATATTCGCCGGTAGTCCTGCTGTTTTTACTCACGGAGCCCTTTCGGGTTTTCATCCGTGCCAATTTTGCTTATGGACATACCGTTTTTTTTTTGAACGAGGTTGCGCCCTTTCAGGTTTTCACAAGACTCGCCGGTAGTCCTGCTGTTTTTACTCACGGCGCCCTTTCGGGTTTTCGTCCGTGCCCATTTTGCTTATGGACATACCGTTTTTTTTAACGAGTCTGCGCCCTTTCGGGTTTTCACAAGACTCGCCGGTAGTCCTGCTGTTTTTACTCACGGTGCCCTTTCGGGTTTTCATTCGTGCCCATCTCGCTTGTGGACGTACCGTTTTTTTTATTTTACCACGTCAGTCTGAAAATGCCGCGGGTTGGGAGTAGTTTAACGACGTTTCGGTCATTTGCAAGTTTTAGGACATTGCGGTCCATCGTCGCCGTATTTAAGGCGAATCTCTAGTTTACTGACTTTTCGGTCTATGAGGCTTTCTTTATGAAAGAGCACGATGCCCCCGGCATGTCCATCTTTTTCGGAGCATGTGGTTGTGGCGGGCTCACCTTCCAGTTGTCAGACAACGCAAATTTTCCCTGTTGGTATTCATCCTCAATCCAGCCTTTGAAGACATAGCAATTTTTGAGTGGGTGACCCATTACTCTGTGGTAGGGACAATAGTTAGGATTGTCAATGTCACATGGCTGCAACGGACGTTTTGGATCCGGCAGAGTGATGAGCCCGCTGCGCACCGCTAGCTCGAACAGTCTCTTTGTTTTATCTCTGGGAAACGAGTAAGGACGTTTCAACTTCTCATTGAGGTATCGCGGCTTGTTGTTTTGACGACCAAACGGTTTCGGGTTACTCGGCTGTTGTTGAGCATTGGCGACGGAGGTCGCTTTTCCATTCCCCTTATCCCTTTTGTTCGATCCCTTGTTTGCGGGTCCGAGATTCTTTTCGGGTAGCGTGCGATTGCGCAGCTGAACGTTCTCGCAGCTCTTCTTTTCTTCCTCTTTTCCTGAGGTGGATTCTTTAAAGAGAGGGCTGAGAGTCATTTTTTTTTCAGAATTGCTCCCGAAGGTGAGAGCTTGCGATCTTCTACCGTCAACCATGTAACCGTCGCCGGCAGTTTTCATATGCTCATTTGTCGTGCTCTGTTTCCGACGAGCTTCGCGCTTCAATCGCTGAACGTGCTGCCGGTGAGCAACGTATCCCCGCCACCAGTTTTTAAAGGCATTGCATTTTTCAGTAGGGTGTGCAATCTTCTGATGATATAAGCAGAAGTTAAGATGCATGTCCGCTTCATACAGATATATATCGGTGGGAGAATTTCCTCTGAAAGAGGGGAGCTTCATTCCCATCGATATGGCTTTGGCAAGTCTTTTCCTCATCTTGAACCTGCTTTTATTTGCGGCGGATGTACTTTGATCCGGTGGGAGTGTTTCGACCCTTTCATCTAGTCGCCGGCGTTTGGCTTTCTCGAATATGGCCATCTCGCGCTCTCGATCAGCTTTGCTTTTAAGACGGGCTTCGTTCAGGAATGCATCAATCATTTCGTCTGATGGTCCTAGAAGTTCTGGCTCAGGATCTGCCCCCAGCTCTTCTGTGTGAGCTCCTTCGTCGTTTATCAACGAGTGAGAGATCACATGGCAGCTTGCCACATAATCTTCAGATTCATCCGACGAATTTTCTCCATTGTCATCATCTCCGTCCTTAATGACGTGGCTGAGAAATTCTTGGCGTGTGATTGGAGTCCGCGCTTTTTGATTGTATTCTTCCAACGCGTCAATCTGCTTTTGCATGTCCATGCACTTGTCACTAGGCTTCACGGGCTTTTTGGTCTTCTTCTTCGACGACTTTGACGGCTGAGTGTGAGCGCTTTGGCTATCATCACCGATATTTGGAATTGGGCGCGGTTTCAGCATCCCCTCGATGATTTGAGGTTCGGGCGGGTTCTTCCATCTGACCGCCGGGCGCGTATGAAGATCACTCAGCATCCTTTTGGTTTTGGATGAAAGCACGACCTCCCATGGGGCTTCTTCGACAAAAGAACAAGTTGCCCCCGGTGTGTCTGTCTTCTTAGGAGTGTGTGGTTGTGGTGGGTTTACTTTCCACTTCTCAGACAGCGCAAACTTGCCTTGTAGGTACTGATCCTCGATCCATCCCTTAAAAACGAAGCAATCCTCGATCGGGTGGCTTACCGTTTGGTGGTAAGGGCAATAATTGGGATTGTTGACATCGCCTGGTTGCAACGGACGTTTTGGATCCGGCAGATTGATGAGTCTGTTGCGTACTGCCAGTTTGAACAGTTTCCTCGTTTTATCCTGGAGAAACGAGTAAGGACGTCCCAGTCTCTCCTCGAGGGATGGGCGTGGACGCACGTTGTTTTGGCGAACAACCGGCTTTAAGTTGCTCGGTTGTTGTTGAGCGTTGGCGACGAAGGTTGCTTTCCCTTTGCCCTTTTCATTCCAAGGCTTCGTCTTTAAAGAGGAAGGCCTATGGCCCATCTGGTCTATTTGGGCCAGCTTGTCAATCAAGGCCTGGAAGGTGGTCGGCTTGAAGAACATCATGAACTGTGAGATGGTCGCCTGCGGATCAAGGGTACCCACAAACATGCCTACTGCAGGAGCCTCTTCCATGCGTTGTTTGCATTTCGACCATAGGTTCCGCCTTCGTGTTGCGTATTGGACCCACGTTTCTCCTGGCCTTATCCTGGCATTAATCAGTGCTGTTATCGGGGTGCGTCCACTAGCACTCGCGAATCTCTGTGTAAACAGCAGCTCCATCTCCGTAAATGTCTTGATGGAGTCATTTGGGAGTTCAGAGTACCACTCAAATGCCGTTTCCGACAGGCTGCCAACAACTGGCGGAGCAGCAATTTATCATCACCTCCAGTGTTGCCGTACATGGCTCTAAATTGAGCGACGTGCTGATGCAGATTTCCCATCCCCTTATATACGTGGAACTTAGGGATCGTATATCCCGGCGGGTAACTAATTTGGTCATACCAGCCCAGGTAGGGTCGTCCGGTTCTAGCAATTTGTCCAGCCGCTTCATTTGCCTGGTGAGCTCGTATTTGCTGAGCTATATGGTCATCCAGTGCGGCCTTGGAAATGATTTCTTCCTTGGCTGCTGAAAGAGCCGGAGGAGGATTCGATATCTCTCCTTTGTCATCTTCAAGGACAATCGGAGGATCTTCAGCAGGAGGATCTTGCTGGATCATCATCCCTACCATATCTTAGAAGAGAAGCGCCATTTGTTTTATGTTAGCCGCTTGCTCTGCGGCTTCTTTGTCCTTCTTTTCGAGGACTCTGCGTAGGTAGTCAGCGTCAGTTTCTTGTTCATGACGCTGCTCTGATGGTGCCTCCGAGCTTTCTTTTGGCCCGGTAAGTGCGGCCATTGCAGTCATCATCTCCTGAAGCTTCTGTTGCTGCTCCTGGGCTTTCGTTACGGATCGGGTGAGCGGTCGGTGACCCGTCGAAGCACGGCTTTCCTCCTTTCCAGAAGCCATATAAACAGTGTACACCACCATGCCCCTAGACTTAGGGTGTTTGTGCTCAGCGTGTTTACGGTTCGCCATGTTCACAGGGGCTTTTTGCGGCCTCCTTTTCTTTTGAGTGGTTGAAGTTGAGGGGGCCGTTGAAGTGGGCGCCCAAGTAGCCGTTGCTTTTTGTGGCTTGACGGAGTAATCCTTCCCCTGCCGAACCTTCATCGTTTTCTGTCGGCGGAGATAGTTTTTATCAATCATCGACTCCTGGACCTGTCACCAGACTTTGTAAATTTTAGAGGACAACCGTTGAGGGGGCTGCCTTAGCTTCTTCTCTGGAGCTTTCTCCACAGGTGAAGGAGTTCTCCTCAGCACCGCAGTAGGAGAGTTTCTGCGTACCGCATTTAGCAAGTCAAAGTTGTTCCCGGTTGGAACAGCAACCTCGATCCCCACCATCGGAGCTGATGGCGTAAATCTAGAGGGGGAGTTGCCCCCAGCCTTCCTTACTCGACGCCAGTGGCGACGTCGAGCGTGTCTTGCGGATGGAGTTGTTCTAACCGTAGGGGTGACCTCCTCATGCCCCCTGTGTTGGTCAGAATCTGCTGGTATCAGCCTTTTAAAGACCGACGTCCATTGAATGGGGACGGCCAACCTGTCAAAAGCAGACTTCCGAGCATGGGAAGCAACCTCGGTGATTTTACCTGAAACTAGAGTAGTGATAGCTATCCGCTTCGGGATAACTTCTTCTGGTATTGTGGGCTTCCTCACGGGCTCATTAGAGTTTTGACCCAGTCTATTGAAAACCGATGCACTGGATTTGGGCGACCCGTTGAGAGGGGTCGCAGTAGTTGCGAGCCGATCAAAGACCGACTTTTTCGGAGCTTCTTGCGATGGCTGAGGGGCATTGAAGCTCATTGGTGGGAGCATGGTTCCGAAGAACAGCCCAGTGGTGGCTTGAGTCACCTGCTCCACTGGTATCTTGAAAAGAGAGGCCGCTTGGGGTCCATAAGTCACTCCTCTAGCAGAGACGGAGTGAGAGTTGCAGTTGCAGGTAGTGCAGTTTGAAGCCATTGATCTTCTGTTTTCTGCATGGAGCAAGACACCAAACCTTAGTACCTTGAATCCACAGGCAACCACAGCAAACCACGATTTGTTCACGAACACGACACACGAAGTGTGGAGTGGAAAGAGGAAAAGGTCCCACCGGGCGTGCCAGAATCTGTTCCCCTCCGAACGGCGGCCGCACAGGACTGCGATGTCCTGACGCTGAGATTCGGGGCAGATGCTATTTGGTTTTATCCGTCCACCTATCCGAAGATGCCAAGTTGATTTATGGCACCGTGTATCGGAGGTTTAGACGGATGCGGCCGATGTAGCAGACTTCGTCAGATTCCCCCTCGCTTGAGGGGTTTTTGATTGTGGGGACGCTCTTCCCTGCAGGCGCAAGCCCCTGCAGTTAATTACGCTACCGTATCGCGGTAACAACTTTCTCCTTCGCCAGAATTTCACTTCGTGTCGTGTGTGTTTATTTTGTTTGTGGTTGCCCGTGGATTGTATACGGAGACTGAGTAATGCCGTCGCCCGTAGGACGTGGATTAGTCCAAATCCGTATTTACTTAGATTTGGGTTTGGTGTTTTTAGTTTAAGGATGCATTAGTCGCGTTGCGGCTAAGATCAACTTAAACGTTCGTTAAGGATACGATAGTCCTGTTTGAGACTAAGATCAACTTAACGTGATAATCCATTTAATATCTGGCCATCGGGACTCGTCACCTCTCTAACGTCGTTGAAGGATTACAACGGCAGATGTCAGAGGAGTTCAGAGATGTACCCTTGAACCAAGGTTGATTTGGAGTTTTATAGTCCGTTTGAATGTTTAAGGATACGTTAGCCGTGTTTGGGGGCTAAGATCAACTTAAACGGGATCGTTTAGATCCGGCAAAAGAGCATTTGGAGGCTCTATTGTTCCAGTTTAGGGACGTAGTGGTCCATAGGTAGTTTAGGGACGTTGCGGTCCATGCTCCAGTTTAGGGACGTGGTGGTCCATATTCCAGTTTAGGGACGTGGTGGTCCATATTACAGTTTAGGGACGTGGTGGTCCGTATTGATGTGTGGTCGTCGGGACCCGTCACCTCTCTGACGTCGTTGAAGGATTACAACGATGGGTGTCAGAGGAGTTCGAAGATGTACCCTCGAACCGGAGGTAAATTGATTTAAGAGAGTAATTTTGCTCAGTCAATTTAATTTGAGGACTTACGGCCAAAATTGGGCTAAGTCCAATTGAAAATGTTCAAAACCCTTATTTATTTTTGGTCTATTAGACCTGTGCTTGGGTTTTGCCCACACTTAAATAATGCATTGCATTACTTCTATTTTTTTTGTTTGGGCTCTGCCCATAAAAGATGCAGAGCATCAATTTCACTTGGGCTCTGCCCCCTTTTTATTGCTTTGCAATTTATTTTGGTCTGCTAGGTCTTTTAATTGGGCCTGGCCCTTTAGTAAAAGAAATGCATTGCATTTGTCAGGCGCTTTGCGCCAATCAGAGAGCGCAAGCGCTTGTGGTGAGGATACGTGTCATGCTCTGGTGAGCGCAAGCGCAGCGGCGCAGTGCGCTGCGCTAGTGCGCTGCGCTGTTGTGCTGCTGACACGTGGCGCGCTCTGGTGAGTTACGCCGATTCCAGAGAGCAAAGCTCTATTTTAAGAGCGCGTAGCGCAAGTTGTTCTGTAGCTGACACGTGGCGTTCTCTCAAGAGCGCAACAGCGCAGTTTGGAAGTGCAAACCACTAAGAATCTTTTAGATTCAAGAACAACAGTGCAGAGCACTATTTGATTTCTTGATCTAATTTAGATCAAAGAAAAATAAGTTTTTCTTTTTGTTTCAAGAACCAGAGGTTCATAAGAAGTGCAAAGCACTGTTTATTATGTGAAGAACATTAATCCGGTTTTTAGATCAATGATTTATTAAAAGAGATTTCTTCTCTCTCGTGAAGGTTTTACCTTTTTCTTCGAAATTTTCTCAGAATTCTCTCTCTGTTTGAAGCTCTTGACTTTTTTCAAGAAAAATGTTGATCATCTTGAATTGAGGTCTGGGGTCTCTTTATATAGTGCCCATAAATTAGTTAAATTTGTTAAAGAGATCTTTCTCTGAGTGATTTGGGGAATTTTCCCCACCGTTGGATCTTTGATCCAAGGGTTTCTGTTTTACAGAAGAAAATCTTCTTGTTTTAACAAGAACAGAAAAGATTTCTTTAAATCTCCATTCTGTTTGGCGCAAATGCTCCAGAGCGTGACACGTGTCGCGCAGCGCACAGCGCAGCACAACTGCGCTAGCGCAACTGCGCTGACACGTGTCGCGCAGCGCACAACGCAGCGCAACTGTGCTTCCACGTGGCGTGCAGCGCAGAGCGCAGGCCAGCTGAAGCGTTGCTTCTTTAATTAAAGTTTGAATTTTAAACAGAGCCTTGCTCTGATTGGGTGTGCTACCTTGGGCGCTGCGCTCCCTGCGCTAACGTGTCTGATTTTGACACGTGGCGCTCTGCGTACAGCGTAGGGGATCTGAAGCGTTGCTTCATTTATTTTAACTTTAATTTTCACTTTAATTTTCAAGACAGAGCTTTGCTCTGATTGGAGAAAAACATAAGCATTGCTTCTTTTCCCACCTTGGAATTTGAACAGAGCTTTATTCTGATTGGGGTAAACAACATACAACAAGAATACACAACAAACACTTAATTAGAGAGCGATTCGAGATGTTCGGGTTAAAACCACTATATGATAATATGAAACCTTCGTATTCCCATCGATCCTCATATATGAAACTAAAAGCGCCACTTAGTCCCCGTCTATCGGTTAACATATGTGCGATGCTCGTCGTGATATAGAACTATACGAAGATTGTTAAATATCAGACAGTATAGCTCGATACTAACAACCATCGTATAGTCTACGCGACGAGAAAATTCAATCGTATGGTAACCCATAGATTTGTCCCGTGTGGACAAGTTAAGAATGTATAAAGCAAACGCCTTCATTCACTTGTGTTTTTATCCGTTTTGAGATATTTCGTCGGTACCTTTCCGCTGGTTCTCCGTGTACAAAGATAGATTAGATGTTCATTTCAACGTTGTTTCACAGCTTTGAAATGATTATCTATTCTATTACAGTGTACTCGGAGAACAGCGGGGAGGTGCTGCCGAAATTTACTCGAAACGGTTGAAAGCACAAGTGATGGGTGTTCGCTCTATACATTCTTAATGGGATAGAAGCCTACCCCCGACAGCCGGAACACACACATACAACAAGAATACACAACAAACGCATAATTAGAGAGCGATTCGAGATGTTCGGGTTAAAACCATTATATGATAATATGAAACCTTCATATTCCCATCGATACTCATATATGAAACTAAAAGCGCCACTTAGTCCCCGTCTATCGGTTAACATACGTGCGATAATTTATTCTTTTCAATGACAAACGCACACACAAAGCATATATACGGATTTTCTCCTTTGTCAGTAACTATCCCGTTCTTATATTTCTCAATATAGTCAGCATAACCTACAATTTATATGTTATACAGTCTAACATGGCCCATGAGTACGTCAGAGTTAAGGACTGGATGTATGTGGATTGGAAACAACGTATGCAACCTAAGTTTGTCGCAGGAGTTGCCGCTTTCCTTGAATTTGCACGCGCACATAATAAGATCATAATAGAGAAGATTCTCTGTCCTTGCGATAGATGTGGCAATAAGTACTGGCAGAAGATAGAATTGGCAGAGCTTCATATTGTAGAACATGGGTTTACTAGACTTTATACAACTTAGAAATATCACGGGGAAGGAGAAGAATGCAGTACTGCGGCAGAAGAAGTAGAACACGATAATGCGGCAGGAGAAGAAGAAGAATTCGGTAATGCGGCAGAAGGAGAAGGCGGTAATTTATTTCCATCAAAAGAAATGGAGGATATGGTAGAGGCTGCCCTAGGTGAATCTATTCGTACCGAAGATGACATTCCTTCTGGTCAAGGACCGCGTGCGGATAAATATGAAAATTTCATGAATGATGCTAGGAAACCAATTTATGAGAATGCGAAGTATTCCACCCTCTCATGGTTCGTCCAACTTTTCCAGATTAAGTGTCTAAATGGATGGAGCAACAAGTCATTCACAATGCTTCTTTCGTTCTTGAAAGATTCTATGCCTCCGGGAAATAATGTGCCCGACAGCTGGTACGAAACCCAGAAGATGATGTCTGATTTGGGTCTAAAGTGCGAGAAGATTCAAGCATGTCCTAAAAATTGCGTGTTATACCGGAAAGAGAATTCAGATTTGAAAGAGTGTCCAACATGCAGAGAGGCTAGGTATAAGCCGAAAGATTCTGATAAGAAGCCTGATATACCTGTGAAGATAGCACAATACTTTCCCATAACACAGAGGCTAAAGAGGCTATTCAGGTGCAAGAAAACAGCCGAGGCAATGATTTGGCATCACCGTGCTCCTCCAAACGAAGATGGAAAAATGAGCCATCCAAGAGATTCACCGGCATGGAAGGATTTCGATAGGAGGCACGCAATATTCAGTAGCGATCCTCGTAATGTCCGGCTCGGACTGGCTACTGGTGGCTTCTGCCCATTCAACTATATGGCTGGAAGTCACAGCACATGGCCCGTTATAATGATAATTTATAATCTGTCTCCTTGGTTGGATATAGACCAATCATACTTTATGATGTCTCTTCTTATCGACGGACCAAACTCACCGGGGAACAATATCGACGTCTATCTCCGATCTCTGACCGAGGAGTTGAAATCTTTGTTCATTGATGGTGTAGAGACATATGATGCAAACACAAATACAACCTTCATACTGCGTGCGGCTTTAATGTGGACAATTAATGACTTTCCTGCGTATGGAATGCTATCAGGTTGGTCCGTACATGGTCACAAAGCATGTCCTCATTGCCATGAACACACAACATCGAAATTCTTGAATTTTAGCAGGAAGGTTTGTTATTGCGGCCATCGACGTTTCCTGCCTCCAGACTACCCCTATAGGTTAGACACGGTTCACTTTGATGGTCATCAGGAGCTTCTTGGACCTCCATCCCCATTGTCCGGAAAGGACGTGACTGCTAAATGGGATGGTTACAATAACGTGACCTTAAGGATGGATCCGACGAAACAGGTCAAACCACCATATTGGAACAAGTTAAGCATTTTTTTCGAGCTTCCGTACCGGTCTACAAATTCAGTGCGTCATTGTCTGGACGTCATGCATATAGAGAAGGGAGTATCAGAGCACATACTTAACTTGCTTCTTTGTAAAGACGGAAAATCGAAAGATAACATGAATGCTCGGATGGATCTACAAGAGTGGGGAATAAAAAGTGAATTGCACCCTAGACCGGTAGCAGGTAAACCGGGCAAGTTTGTACTTCCCAATGCCGCTTATCATATGTCACAACCGGAGAAGAAAAGATTCCTGCAGGTGTTGCATGATTTGAAAGTCCCCACAAGTTTCTCAGGATCATTCAGCAAGAAAATAAAAATTGTGAAGGGCAAGATCGATGGGCTGAAAAGTCATGATCACCATGTTATCGTGGAGCACCTTCTTCCATTAGCCCTAAGGACTTCTCTCCCCGACTCGGTTGGTCTAGTAATCAACGACCTATGTTGTTTTTTCAAGGAGTTGCTAAAACACTGGAGGTTGCAACGCTGGATAAACTAGAAAATTCTATTGCGTTGATACTTTGCAAGTTTGAGCGTATTTTCCCACCGTCATTCTTCGATATCATAATACACTTGACGGTTCATCTTGCAACTGAGGCGAAGTTAGCCGGACTGGTACAATATCGATGGATGTATCCCGTCGAGAGGTACGTGTAATTTTTCGTTTCGCGCAATTTATAAATTTATTGTTGTCCTGTATGCCCGTATTTATTTATTCAACATATTCTCATTAGGTACCTCTACACTCTTAAGAAGTATATACGCAATAAAAATCGACCAGAGGGTTCTATCATGCAAGGTTATCTTCTTGATGAAGCAACCACATTTTGTTCCCGCTATCTGGACGAGAACATTGAGACAAGGCTTAACCGACCACGAAGAATTCAAGATGGGCCATATGGTAAAGCCGAGTATAAGAGGGTAGACACTATGTTTATCAACAAGATATACCGGTTTATCTTGCTTAATTGCGCATGTCTTGAACAAATTAGAGAGTAAGTTTTTTTTGGATTAATTGTTATATCTGTGTTTGTGTGTGTATGAAATGATATAATATTAATGTCACAATTATTTGTCGAAAACAAAATTCATTTTAACGAGGTACGTGAGGGGCATCCTGATTGGAACGAAGAACGTTTGGAAAAATACCATCAGGATAATTTTTGTGATTGGGTCACAGATTATGTAAGTTATTCGAATAACATTTTATTGCTATCAGTTTTAATCTAAACTTGTATCGTTATGTATTTGTCGTAAAATTTGTTTTGTTAGATCCACGATCCGAACTTGTCTGCATCATTTGAGAGTGATTCAAGATGTTTAGCTCAATTTCCTAATATGGAGGTTGCATATTACAAAGGATTTGGTGTCCTTGGATACAAATTCGAAGTTAAGAATATAGAAACATCTAGAACTACTCAGAATAGTGGGATTGCGACGATAGGATCGGACGGTGTGATTTACTATGGGTACTTAAATTGTATACTCGGCATCCACTATCCCGGACGATTAGAACCCTTTTATATATTCCAGTGTACTTAGTACGATCCGCGAACCGATACGGACAGGTGGAGAAGCAATCTTGGGACTTGGAAAGATGAATATGGATTGACCAGTGTGAACACACTTCGATTTTACGGTCATGAAAATCCGTTTATCTTTTCGAACCAAACGTTCCAAGTATACTACTCACAGTGTTTGAAGCGTCCGGGATGGAGTGTTGTATGCCGATGGAAACCCAGAGATGTCTACGATGTCCCAGAATTCGAGGACAGTGATGAGGACGAAGAAGAAAGAAGGCTTAAAGTGCTCCGGCCGTCTGTTTCGAAGGACGGCTTGTCTTCGACCGATCATGAAGTTACGTGGGTTAGAAATGACATCGACGATGAAATCCAAGTAGATATGTATAATGCGCCCATGAAACGAAAAAGGTTATCAGTAATGTTATATTATTACTTCACATTTTACACTCTATACATATATAGTCAATACTTTTAATGATTGTCTAATGCGTCCACGAACCGTTTATCTAGATTTGATGACGATGTCGGGAGTAGCGAGGGGCGGCAGGAGCTCCAGCCGCGGCAGAGGCAGAGGCAGAGGCAGAGCGGTTCTGCCATCCGGAGAGCTCCGTAGGGAGCTTCAGAGGGCCGGTCTTGCACCCAGATCGGAGACCCCTTCGGATGCCTCCTTCCGTGTGGATTTTGCCACACCTCCAGGTATACTGCACGCATATCCATTTTGAATGTAATATTATAGATATTCATGTCTGTTTATGTCAAAATTACTTATATTGTCAATATTTGATTGTCTAGTTGTTGGTGATGCGTCCACATCTGGGACAGAGACCACTCCCGCTCCTCCAGGTATGTTTATATATCATATAGTGCATGTATATTGATTTAGAATGCTATATCATAAATACACACATTCCTTTTACTCTTACTTAGCAATTTTTATTATTATCTAGCTGTAGGTGGTGACACCACCGCACCTGCGGGTATGTTTATATATCCTATAGTGCATGCATATTGATTTAGAACGTTATATTATTGATCTACACATTCTTTTTGCAATTACTTATATAATCTATTTTTAATTGTCTAATTATAGATGGTGCGTCCACATCTTCCGCAGGGGCCACTCCTGCTGCTTCCATACCCTCCGCATCGTCTGCAGGTTAGTATGAATAAATTTAAAATATTTATTCATTTTACATATGCTCTATAGAATAAATATGAACTTCATGGAAATTTAGCGTCGATGTTTATTTTCTAGTTGGAGAGGATGCGTCCGCATCCGGGACCCCGGTTGTTCCTCACCGGAGGAACTATCATCCCGCTCGTGCTGCTGTCCGGGCCCAGGCTCGTGCGATAGTCACCGGAGGTATATATTACACTTGAATTTTCGTTTAACCTTGATTTCTTAATACAACTTTATCATAATATTGATTGTCTTGATATTTCGTGCAGATGCAGGGCCTCCCCATCCCCAGAGGGGGGCTCGAGGCCCGAATCAGTCTCATAGGTTGAGGCCTGACAGAGCTAGGGAGGAGGCAGCATTCCCCCTTTTTTTACCCTTGACTATCGCTATACTGGTCCTCATGCCGAGAGGTTCAGCCGGTATATGGGGGACGAGAGCCGGCTCGTGAAGAACTATCCACTTCACGTTGAGTGGGGCGAGCCGCACCGGCGCTCATTCACCCTCTTCTTTGATCAGGCTCGGGTACGTATTAATATATATTTTCAGTTGATCTATCCGCTTATCTTATTTATTATTAGCACTTGCAATCTAATAACAATGTTGTTTTTTGTTGTATTTTCAGTTGGATTACGGTTTTCAGCCTGTAGCCGACCCTGATCATCCGGGGAGGGTGCTCGACTTTCATGCTCTGTACAATGGCCTGATGAAGAACATGCAGGCCAAGGTCCGATACAACAGGAATGAGCTGAAGGCCGACTGCTATTCCCTGTGGATGGCGACCCCCGAGACAGAGAGAGCGGCCCTTCTATCTACTCCGGCGTTTGCGAGAGTCGACGTAGAGACATGGCCTCTATTGTGCGAATATTTCGACTCCCAGCGCAAACATGTATGTATTTTAAATGTAATTCATTGTTTAGGATATAATTTATTTTTTGTGTTCCTTAATTAAAAAACTAAATGTTAATGCGTTGTGCAGAAACAGTCCACTCAGAATACAGAGAACAGGAAGTCGGCGAAGAGGGGTCGCCCTACTTACACAGGTGGCTCGAGAAATATTACTCGAGCTATGGAGTTATCGGTAAATTACAATAGACCGACCTTTGTGATATTCTGCAATATTAAGAGTTATTTTCTAATATTTCTAATATTAAGAGTTATTTTCTAATATTGCAGACAGCTCGGACCGTGGCGTCAGGTGGTACACCGAGCTTGCTGTCCGCATATCTTGCCGTCCACGGCATCTCGACAGATCCTGCCACGGGCGAGCTTCGATATCCCGACGTCGCTATCCAGGAGTATTGCGTAAGTGTTGATATTTTTTCTACCCAAATTTGAAATTTTAGTTTTGGAAGGTTCAAGTTTAAATTTTATACTTATACTTTACTGCTTAATATGGGTGTAGGAGCGGGTGGTTGAGCAGGCCGAGGCCTCGGGGATCGATTTTATCGGACAGAGAGATCCGAGGCTGCTGACCCCAGTTCTGGACGCCGCACACGGAGGGCACCACGGAGGTTGGGAGAGAGGCCGGGGACTTGGCCCTAGCAGGGCCCATATGAGGTTGGACTCCATCCCGGCGGTTACTTCCTCCGTCTCCAGTGACCGACGTGTCCATCAGGAACTGGAGAGCTTGAGGGCCACCGTTCAGGAGTTGAAGGAGATGCTGGTATGTATACTACTTTATAGTAAAATATCATGTCAAATTATATAGATATCAACATATCCATAATTAGTACGTAGCTTGAGCTTATTTGGTTTTAGACTTAAGTTTGATTAATCGTACATACATATGTAATTAAATTAAACAACGGTTTTCCAAACTAGATATCCAAACGGGGTTTCGAAATAACTTAATAATGATACGAATTCGAATAATACACAGTTCTTACACGCTTATTACACACGTTAGGTCCAGACGCGACAGGGTATATCGGCCGAGCCTCCACATGCATCTCCTTCGGCTGCGGCTCCGTAAGCCACTACATCGGCTGCGGTTCCGCAGACAGCTCCTATAGCTCCACCGCCCGCTCAGACTCCCACAGCCGCGACTCCGCAAGCGACTACCTCGACGGCGGGTGCGTAGACCACATCGCCGGCTCCACAGGCCGCTCAGACTCCCGCTCGGACCGAATTGCAGAGTTTATTGACCGAGGAGCAGGAGCGTGTTATTCTATCGTTATTCAGAGGTGGAGCTGGACCGAGCTAGGGTAGCTTTTTGGTTCTTATTTTTTGAAACATGTATTTATTTATATCATACATATTGTACTACATTTTGAAACGATATTGATATTGGTTTATATTTATATCATATTCAGTTTTTGGGTTTCTTTTGTATATTATATGCGTGAGATGTGATTATGAATACTGCGATATATGTTGTGTGATGATTAATTTTATATTTTATTGTTTTATATATTATTGTGCACAGGGCGGGAAAAAATCAGGCAGCCCTTTTTTTAAAAAAAATACAGATAATGTGTACCTACGGATTAATCCGTAGGTACACATGTTGCCCCTACGGCTATAACCGTAGGGGCAAAATATCTGCAGTAACTGATATTTCCCCCTGATCTCAGTACCGGGGGATGGGGAGTGCCCCTACGGACATATCCGTAGGGGACATTGCTTAGCCCCTACGGATAAGTACCTACGCAGATATTCATAGGGGATAGTACGTGGCCCTACGGCTATATCCGTAGGTACAGTTAATATATTTTAAAAAACCGTAAATAATATAACTTTTTTTACCCTACGGACTACTCCGTAGGTGAAACAAGACCTACACATAAATCCGTAGGGGTAAGATTTTGCCTGTAAGGGCAAGTTCAGGGCTTCAACTTGCACCTGCGGCCTTTGCACCTGCGGCCTTTGCACCTACGGGGTTTTTTTTCCGCCCCTACGCACATCTCCGTAGGGGCAGTGGATTGCCCCTACCGATAAATCCGTAGGGGCAACCCTTATTTGTAGTAGTGGGTTCGAACCCCGGGATTTTGGATTTTTCATTTGAAAAACGAAATAAAATGAAAATTAGTATATATATATATATATATATATATATATATATATATATATATATATATATATATATATATATATATAAGGATAATGAAGAAAAGATGCCATAAGAAGGAATTTCCTCCTATAACGTCGAGAAAACAGATGCCATAAGAGGATAATGAAGAAAAGATGCCATAAGAAGGAATTTCCTCCTATGGCGTCGAGAAAACAGATGCCATAAGAGGGAATTTCCTCCTATGGCGTCGAGAAAATACATCCTCCATCGTGTTTTCCGACGATCGGAATGTATCATCTTCATCGTTATAATCTAAGATATGGGTACACCAAATTTTATATGATTCTACAACTTTTTCACCATTGAATTAGTGGGTTCAAAATTAACGGTTTACCGACAATCAAACCTTTTACATTTCTAAATCAACGGTTAAAATGTTGTAGAATCACATAAAATTTGGTGTACCCACATCTTAGATGATAACGATGAAGATGATGGATGCCGATCGTCGGAAAACACGACGGAGAGTGTTTTTTCGACCGTAGGAGGAAATCCCCTCCTATGGCCTCTTTCCTCCTATATATATATATATATAGGAGGAAAGAGGCCATAGGAAGGGATTTCCTTCTATGGCGTCGAAAAAAATACGTCCTCCAAAGTGTTTTTCGACGGTCGAAATCAATCATCTTCATTGTTATCATATAAGATGTGGGTACGCCAAATTTCATGTGATTCTACAGCTTTTTCACCGTTGATTTAGCAAAGTAAAAAGTTTTATTGTCGGTAAACCGTTAATTTAGCAGGTTTAAAATTAACGGTTTACCGACAATAGAACGTTTTACATTGCTAAATCAACGGTGAAAAGGTTGTAGAATCACATGAAATTTGGTGTACCCATATTTTAGATGATAACGATGAAGATGGTGGGTGCCAATCGTCTGAAAAAACGAGGGAAGATGTATTTTTTCGACGCCATAGAAGGAAATCCCCTCATATGGCCTCTCTCTCTCTCTCTCTCTCTATATATATATATATATATATATATATATATATATAGGGTGGGTTAATGGAGGAAAGATGCCATAGGAGGGGATTTCCTCCAGTGGTGTCGGAAAAATACATGCTCCATAATTTTTTTCGACGATCGGCATACATCATTTCCATCTTTATCATCTAAGACGTGGATACACCAAATTTCATATGATTATACCATTTTTTCACCGTTGATTTAGTTGGTGCAAAATTAATGATTTACCGACAATAGGACTTTTTACATTGCTAATTCAATGATGAAAAAGTGTTGAAATCACATGAAATTTGGTGTATGCACATCTTAGATGATAACGATGATGATGGGAGCCGATCGTCGGAAAAAATTGTGGAGATTGTATTTTTTCGACGCCATAGGAGGAAATTCCCTCCTATGGCCTTTTTCCTCCATTATTCTTGTATATACGAGAATAATGGAGGAAAGAGGCCATAGGAGGGAATTTCCTCTTATGGCGTCGAAAAAATACCCCCTTCCTCATTTTTTTCAACGACCGGCACCCGTCATCTTCATCGTTATCATCTAAGATGTGGGTACACCAAATTTCATGTGATTCTACAACATTTTCATCGTTGATTTAGTGGGTTCAAAATTAACGGTTTACCGACAATATAACTTTTTACATTGCTAAATCAACGGTGAAAAGGTTGTAGAATCATATGAAATTTGTTGTACCCACATCTTAGATGATAACGATGAAGATGGTGGGTGCTGATCGTCGAAAAAAAATGAGGTATGGGGTATTTTTTCGGCGCATATATGAGAATAATGGAGGAAAGATGCCAAGGGAGGGAATTTCCTTCTATGGCGTCGAAAAAATACGATGTCCATCGTGTTTTCTGACGATCGGAATCCATCATCTTCATCGTTATCATCTAAGGTGCGTGTACGCCAAATTTCATGTGATTTTACAGCTTTTCACCGTTGAATTTGTGGGTTCAAAATTAACGGTTTACCGACAATAGAACTTTTTATATTGCTAAATCAACGGTGAAAATGTTGTAGAATCACATGAAATTTGGAGTACCCAACGATGAAGATGATGGATTTCGATTGTCGGAAAACACGATGGAGGGCGTATTTTTTCGACGTCACAGTAAGAAATTCCCTCTTATGGCCTCTTTCCTCCATTATTCTCTCTCTCTGTAAAGAACAAAAAAAATACAATTTTGCTGACAATTATAGATTTTTGTCTGGATCAGAAACGCCCGTACCAATTGAGTATTGCTCATTGGTTCTTTGTACCCCAGTTAAAGGTAACAATATTTGTGTGATGATATTTGAAACCAAGTGTTGCAACAAAAGGACCCACCATGCACCAAAACAAAAGGCATGTTGTGATAAAATGTAATCAAGTAAACGCGGGATTATAATTGCTGAACCGACGTAGTGAGTCATTGGAAAGAATGAAACCAGACTTTATTTGGCGTATACTTAATTTCTAGCTGCAATCTTAGTTCACGTTTTTTTCAATAAAATACCATGCGGTGTGTGATGGTATGGCAGGTGAGTGATCATATATGCTGTAAGTGGTTAACGGAGCCGAGATATGTCTTAGCTAAATTATCTAAGGTATATGCAAGGAGTAAAGAGAGGCCCGTCCGATTAAAAAAAATATATAACTTAAAAATAATGAGATTCATCCTCTTTCTTTCTCTCGTATACCTTAGGTAACTCAGCTAAGGTATACCTTAGATACATTTTTCCGATGCTGTAATTATGTGCAAGTTTTGTACGAGACGGTCAAAATGCATAAGGGATCCACCAAGATATTTCATTTTCATGCGTGATCCTTACCAAAGATCCAATCAGTCACCTCCAACTTTTCGAAAATAGAAGTCTTACTGTAGATCCTTTGGCGGTTCATTAAGATGCAGTGATATGTTAGAATAATCCCAATAGAAAACAATAAGAGTGTTCTTATACCAGGAAAAACAAGAGACACATATTGAGATATAGATGAGCATCATACGAAGTCCACACCAAAATACGTAAGTCTTTTTAATCGAATTTTAACTATTTTGAAAGCCTATAGGTACTCATAAAAACCAAACACTTCAAGTATTTAAAATTCTAACATGATATCACAGCCTAGATTTAATAGTACATTTGGCATAGCAATTTATAAGATAACATCAAAAAGAGTGTATTCAACTTTGAGAGGGAGCCATGAAATTTGGTGTATCGACATGACAGAGATAAAAAAAACAAGAGGATCATGATTGCATGTAGAGGTATAACTTAAAAACAATTGAATCCACATGACAACCATGAAAAAGAAAAAAGAAAGAAGAAAAGACAAACAAAGATCATGATTGCATGCAGAGAGAGGTGAGGGTGTTAGTCTTTTGAATAGAACATTAACTATATATATTATATATAAAAGCCCATATCCATTTATAAAAAGCCCAAAACACTCTAATTAAGTTCTAACATGATATATATGTCAATAGATTTCATGGTCAAGGACATTTTGGGGTTTGCATGCACAGAGGAAGCGGGAACTGGAAAGCACTTTGTCATAACTTTTCTTTCAATTATTTTAGGCATGATATATATATATATATATATATATATATATATATATATATATGAGAATAATGGAGAAAAGATGCCATAGGAGGGAATTCCCTCCTATGGCGTCGAAAAAATACCCTCTCCCTAATTTCTTCCGACGATCGGCACCTACCATCTTCATCGTCATCATCTAAGATGTGGATACACCAAATTTCATGTGATTCTACAACTTTTTCACCGTTGATTTAGCAATGTAAAAAGTTCTATTGTCGGTAAACCGTTAATTTTGAACCCACTAAATCAACGGTGAAAAAGTTGTAGAATCACATGAAATTTGGTATACCCACATCTTAGATGATAATGATGAAGTTGGTGGGTGCCGATCGTCGGAAAAAACTAGGGAGGGGGTGTTTTTTCGATGCCATAGGAGGAAATCCCCTCCTATGGCCTCTTTCCTCCATTAATCTCTCTCTCTCTCTCTATATATATATATATATATAATGGAGGAAAGATGCCATAGGAGGGAATTTCCTCCTATGGTGTCGAAAACACACACATTCCATCGTGTTTTCCGACGATCGGAATGCATCATCTTCATCGTTATCATCTAAGATGTGGGTACACCATACCAAATTTCATGTGATTCTACAACTTTTTCACCGTTGAATTAGTGGATTCAAAATTAACGATTTACCGACAATAGAATTTTTTACATTGCTAAATCAACGGTGAAAAAATTGTAGAATCACATGAAATTTGGTGTACCCACATCTTAGATGATAACGATGAAGAGGATGCATTCCGATCGTCTGAAAACACGATGGAGGGTGTGTTTTTTTGACGCCATAGGAGGAAATTCCCTCCTATGGTCTCTTTCCTTCATTTTTCTCTCTCTCTCTCTCTCTCTATCATATATATATATATATATATATATATATATATATATATATAAAAGAAATATATATTTGCTATAGTAAATATTAAATAATGATGTTATTTCATTATCTTCTTTTTAATGATAACCATCTAAATACACTCAAACTTTGATACTAACATGAACCAAAAAAAGAGCTTAAACCTTTTATCATTGGGCATGATTTGCTTTCCATAAAAAAAATGCGATATTTATAAACATATTATGTAACAATGGGACTATGCTTCTACTGGGACTATTCATTAGGACTATTACTGTACTGACTGGCGGCAGTTAGTACAGTACCAACGGACTATTCCTCCACCGCTTACTTGATATTCTTGATGTGGCATTTTCGGGGCCGGTGACCATTGAATGAAAGTACAATTGAGAATATAAATCAAAGAGGAAAAGACATGAAAGAGGATAAGAATGCGTATGATGTGGAGTGGTCCAAGAGGATGTCGGGCATACTTTTCTGGCGGATGATGGCCCTCCGTGCACGGATTCAAAGCATAAAAGTGAAAGAGTCCCCCTATAGAAGGGGAGGGTCCTGACTCTCCCGCGGCCGTGTAAATCATTGTGATTTTCTTGAACGCTAAGGTAAATGGTGTGTGTTAATATCATAGTTAAAAGTGATTCGGGTTGTACACGAGAAAGATGCTTTAAACATTTTCTACAGGAGCAAGTCTGTTGATAAGAGAAATAAGACCAGCATAGCATACCGACCTCCTCTATAAAGTAAAACTATATTTGTAGGCTCTGGCTCTTGTAGCGTCCTGTATCTGCGTTAAGGGAGCTTGATTCAGGAAGGATATATATATATATATATATATATATATAGAGAGAGAGAGAGAGAGAGAGAGAGAGGGGGGGGGGGGGGGGGAGGGGGGGCTAGGAGGCTTTTTTTCATTAGGTGACGTCAAAATCTACATCCTCCGTCATTTTATTCGACGATCGGCACCGTCCATCTTGATCTTCATCGTCTAATGTGTCGATACACCAAATTTCATGTTATATTAACAATTTATCATAGTTGATTTAGCAATGTAAAAAGTTCTATTGTTGGTAAACCGTTAATTTTGCACCCACTAAATCAACGGTGAAAGTGTTAAAATCATATGAAATTTGGTGTATCGACGTATTAGACGATGAAGATCAAGATGGACGGTGCCGATCGTCGAATAAAATGGCGGAGCGTGTAGATTTTGACGCCGCCTAACGGAAAGAGGCCCTAAGAGGCTTTTTCCGTTAGGTGGCGTCGAAATCTACACGTTCCACCATTTTATTCGACGATCGACACCGTCCATCTTGATCTTCATCGTCTAATATGTCGATACACCGAATTTCATGTGATTCCAACATCTTTTCATCATTGATTTAGCAATTTAAAAAGTTCTATTGTCGGTAAACAGTTAATTTTGCACCCATTAAATCAATGGTGAAAAAGTGTTAGAATCACAAGAAATTTGGTGTATCGACATATTGGACGATGAAGATCAAGAAAGACGGTGCCGATCGTCGAATAAAATGGTGGAGGGTGTATTTTTTACCGCCACCTAACGAAAAATGCCTCCGAAGGCCACTTTTCTCTATTATTCTCTCTTTCAATATAAAAGGTGGCGATGTCTTGTTTAATGTTGGCCATAGTTTCTTTTTTGACGAGTTATAGGTGACATGGACATAGTTGGGTAAATTCATATGAATTATTTACAATATCACGCAAAGTTTTGGCATGCTTTAATTTTGTATCACATGCGTAAAGCTAGCTATAGCTCTTAGAAGTTGTCACGTAATTACGACCCTACAATGATGAAGCCACTCAAACTTTAATTAATTCATCAACTCCTGTGAGTGAAGCTAAAAGTGTTTAATTAATTTATAACCTTCATTAATTAATTTATACAATGCAAGCTATACGTGGTTAATAATTAATATCGCTTTCACAGCTTGCATGCATTCAAATTAAACCTAACAAAAGGAATGTTAACATCGAAGTTCCAATGATTAATGATATGTGTCATGACTTTGACACTAACATATAGTTAGATCTCTCTTATATGTAACTTCATGTACATATCATATATACAATCATTTTACATATGGTACATCATCTTGAGAGAAGAAAGTCTTTTTAGTTAGATAGAGTTCTTACCTATCGTGCACTTAAGCAATGCAACTTCGAGAGATTTTCTCACTAGAATCACAGGAAACCCGAGAGAGCGAAGAAAAATTTGTATATGGGGGTCTCCCACTGAATTGTCTGAAAAATAACTAGACTTCTTCAGAAAAAATTGCTTTGCTTATTTGGTGTGCTCCGTCGAGACATACCCTCTCATCTTGTGTTTTTTTCGAGATATATATATATATATATATATATATATATATATATAGAGAGAGAGAGAGAGAGAGAGAGAGAGAGAGAGAGAGACTTGGAAGGTGTATAAAGACATGGAGACATACACAGATAAACTAAGACATCAGACATCAAACCCCTCCAAAGCTATAGTCAGTATATATGGTTTAGAGGATGGAACTTGTTGATAAGTTAGAATAGAGTATTGTCTGCAAAATTTTCTCCGTGTTTCACACTTATATAGAGACAACTAATTCCCTCCAGATGACTGCGAATTGAGATCAATCTGAATGGTCAACAGGGTTGATCTTGTCAACCCCCTCGTAAAGCTTTCAATATTGAGGTACAGGAATAGCGGTTTTAATGTCCGGATCAATAGTTAGGGGATCTAGATGTTGGTCCTAATTTTAGTATCTATTTTGTGCACTTTCAGACTAATTTTGGTCCAAATGACACAGTTATTTTTTCACGACTTGCTCTGCATCAAGCTAGCACTATACTGCACGAGCGATCGGATTGTATCATAGCATTTGAGCATTCCTAAATGGTCAGATATCAATTTCTTTAGTTATAAAATTAGATCTATTACTATTTTGGGAGCTCTCTAAATAATGGGACGTACACTATTACAAAACTACTTACTCATCACTTGCACTGTGAATGCTTCTAAAGCCCAGTGGTACAACCTTCCAGCGGTTAAGCAAAGCAAGAGGTCTGGAATTCCAATTCCTCTTGCACTATGTTATTATTTCTTGAATTATATGATCCATATCTACATTACTCATAATTGAGACCCATTGAACTGCTCGCATAACTCCTACTGAGCTTTGTGGTCGAGCTTATTAAAGTTATTCAATCCTCTAATTTGTTGACTTGAAGGAAAACCCGAAGCATTATTAGCTATGGACTGAGAGCTTGTCTCTATTGGAATTGACTTAGCCTGAAGCCTATGGTGCAGAGGTGCAGGGGCTCAGCCCAGGGGGTTTAGATCTTTTACTTGAGCTGCAAGTATCTAAACTGTATGGCTAGGGTTTCATGTGAAAATCGTGAATTCTTTGAGAGAGTTAAGTAGCTGCTTTTTTGGAAGATTTTGTGTAACACGCTGTATGTTGAAATCCTAATAAAACAAGTATTTTTTGCATTTTCTTTGATTCCATGTCCAATAAACGTGTTAAGTAACATATCTGTAATACCCCAGGTATTATCCGGTGTACCCATTTATACCAGATAAGCATGGGGACCCACAGTAAAACAATGGGGAATCTTTGGAATACATTCCGAAAGAGCACAGATCTGTACTATAAATGGAATGATACCGCTCTTCAATACAGAGTCGCCTTTTAAGTGAACCGACACTACAGGAGCTTGAGAACTCCGTAGTTAAGCGTGCTTGAGCCAGGAAGGTTCTAGGATGGGTGACCTCCTGGGACGTTGGCCCCTGGTCGGGTCCAGTTCGTCCCGAAAGACAAAACCGTGCGGTTTTGGGCAGAGCGGACAATACTCTCTGTATTGGTGGTGGGTCGTGACAATATCATAGCCTTTATCAGCAAATATCAGTTCTTGAGATGACTCAACGTTGCTTGAGACGACTCAAGGTTCAATATCGATGTTTATTTCTTCATAGGGTGCTTGAGACGTCTCAACATCTTTTTGAGACGGGCTCATGCCTATCTTGAGCCGGTTCATGGCTCTAGAAACTTTATTTTCTTTTCTGACTTGTTGAGACGGCTCAACCTTATTTTGAGCTGACTCAAACCTTCTTGTGACGGCTCAAGTTCGACTTAAGACGGCTCAACGCGGATCTAATTGAATTTCTGATATTTCGCGTGAATCTTTCCATAACGTTACCGACCTAATCTCTATTTAAACCCACTAATAAACTCGAGAAAACCCTAATCTTGGCCGTCTCTCTCACCCAGAAACCCTAGATCTCCCTTCTCAAAACCCTAGCTTTCTCATCTTTCATCTCCACTACAAAAACCTGATCAATCCGATGTCTCCACCATCGGCATCATCTTCTTCGTGAGATCAGTCACATCCATCGATCCAAACGCCAAGTCTAGATCGTAGAATTCGTCGATATCAAGATCCGAGTCACGATCACTACTACCGTTCCACGATCTCGCATACTCTCCATTCTAAAGCAAGTACTCTTGCTCCCTCTTGATAACCGATGCAACATCGGTTATTTTCTTGATCAAATACATTGTGTTAGAATTAAAAGAACATAACTTCAATATCATGATTCCTTTTTAATATGCAAACCCTTTCTTATTACTTACATGATTGAAACCCTAGATTTTAGCACACCCATTAATTAACTATTACGTCCATGCTTAACTTGTCTTTGATAAAATGCCAAATTCAATTACCGAATGAGAAAGGGCTTGTGTGATTTAATTATATCCTTATTTATGGTTTTCATGTAATCCTGTAATCACCTGTTAAACTTTGACATGCACAAGAAACCTTTGACATGTTTATATAATTCATGTATAATTCTTGTTTATCGTTAGTGTTGAGACCGTGCTATTACTTATTTAACATTATTGATTAAGACCATGGAATTACTCGTTAACACCGACATGCATGAGATCCCCTTTGATATGCCGTTTGTCTATTGAGACTGCTAACATCTACATACTTACATGATTCCTATACAACGCATAGTTAAGATATTGTTATGACACGTTTTCCGTTATTGATAACAAGCTTAATCAACCCCTAAATCATGTTTAAAAATGTGTTTGATTCAAGGATGAAATTAATTACCATATTGAGATATTGTATTAGAATCTAACAGTCGTTATCTCGTGATTTATGATTATTTTCTTTTATTAGTGATTGTGTGATACCGTCATACTTACTATACTTTACATGCATGGAAACCATTGACATGCTATATCTTTTGTGATTGCTATAAATTGATATTAAAATGCAATCGACTGGAATGTCGTACTTCATGTCCTGAAATAATTATTCGTGTTTACATGTCTCCCGCTCAGTAATAGTATCGAAAATAATCATGATTTCAGTCTAGAACTTGTCCAGTCGTCATGCGAGTTTAGAGAGTGTATTGCTATGGTACCAGGCTAAAACGGTAAAGTGAGAGAGTGTTGCTACGGTAATGGGCTGAAACGGTAAACTGCTCACTTATTGAATCTAGCCATGTTTTCTTGCTCTTGGACTTTATGTTGGGGTTCGGTGCCCGCGTCGTGGAGGTCGCGGCCGAGACGGAAGTGAAAACAAAAATTTATGCGAGCACCAAATACCTGTAAAACCCAGGATACATTCCAAAACCTTAAACTAGCAAACTTGAAAAGCAAGGGTTGAGAAACTATAATTTTTGTCGCATGTCCACCAAATTGTGTAAGACCCCTCCAAGCTCGTAGACGCCGGGAACGGGCTTGAAAATCGACTACCCTCGTCGAAAACGATCCACCCAAGGAAAACCGAAAGAGGCTCTAACCGATGATCCAAACTTACTAGGTGTGGATGGTCGGTGATGTAGGAATTTTTCACTAAAAATTTCTTTCTATTTCCCAAGCTCAAGTGAGCAAGAGAAAGAAGAAGGAGAATAGGAAAAGATGGCTAAGTTTCATCAACCATGAAGCATGAAGCATCCAAGATGAAAAAAAATCATCAAGCCAAAAGAATTATGGCTACACCTTTTTACAACCAATGGTTCAAATAGTGAACCCCATAAATCATCACAATCCAAACCATACCTCTATTTATCTAGCCATGCTTCATGCCACCTCATTTCCCATTTGTTTTTCTAGAAGAAAAACAAATATGAGGTGTCCTTCTTCTAGAAGTATTCCCATATAGATACGGAATACCTCACCTGGTATATGTATCGCTACATATACACTTATCCATATAAAATTACGGATAGCACCATAGAGAAAATGAATAGTGAGCAATAATACTAAAATATATGTATCAAAATACATATATAAATTATTAAATCAAACCCAATTTAATAATTCAGCTTAATCCTAAATCGGCTAGTATTATCAACCGCCCGATTAAAATCCGTGTATCCCGTATACGTATTTAATCGGATTCCTACACGTACCAACGTACGACTTCTACATCTATCGCCTGGACCGGGAAAACCCTCTGTGTGGGACTGTAATGACTCGCTATATTTGAATGTATCTCACTTTCTTCATTTGATTTTCATGAAGATCACTTCTTGCTTTCTTGAAATTCATTTATGTGTTCCTTTGTATTTATTTGACCATCTTTTATATTTAATATTATTCTCTTGTCAATTAGAGTACCGACTGGTGGAGCGACGACAAAATGCGATCACATTTAGTTTCCTTGTTTTGTTACCATATATTTCTTAAGTAATTTCGAGGACGAAATTTTTCTAAGGAGGGTAGCATGTAAAGACCCCAAAATTCTTAGACCTTCATATCATTCTTCTTTTTATAAAAATACTGTATTTATTTGTTTTTGGGTATCCCCATATATTTTATTCTCTATTAAATATATTAGTTTATCCCTCCTTCTATTTTTCCTATTCTATAATTTTTCAAAGCCCAAAACCCAAGCCAAAACAGTTCTATTTGATTTCTTTCTTTTATTTTTCTAAGCCCACTTTCTTTTCAAGGTACGACATATATTTAATTCTTATTAAATATATGCATGAACAACCTTGTAGCTCATTTGTTAAAATCCTTGCATTATTATTCTATAAGTTACATATTCAAATCCCCATTTTTGCAATTATTTTTTATCAATTTTTATCCTTCTCATAACCTACAATTGAGAACTTTCATTTCATCTTCTTTTTAACCCCCAAAATAATTAGAATAGTTATGAGATATAATTTATTAGAATTATGGTTTCCCATTCAGGTCCCTCAGTAGTAGGTCTGTGGTTCGAGAACGAACCAGTGTTCAAAGGTGGGGAGAATATCGAGACCCGGTTCTTGCTCATGGAGCAAAGTGTTGGGATATCTACAATGGCAGCAAGGTTTCGGGAGGTATCGTCCATGTCAATTTCAAATTTTTGCCGTTCTAGATAACCCTAGCCATGAATCTTTAACTAGAGAATCAAACTAAAGTACAAGTTAACAACTTAACATCTAAGAGATTAGGGATTATAACCTTTGTAGTCCGTTCCTTCGCTTGATAAGCTCCGAGTTGAGGCCCCTTCGCTGCGATCATCAAGCTCCCATACTCTTGAGAGGCTCCATGAAGTGAATGATGCATGCTTGCTAGTAATCTTCATAATCAAAGATGATCTACTTTGAGGAATCACAAACCTAAGATAGTACTTCACTTATTAGAGATTAGTGAAGCTACACACTAAACTATATGGCTAGTAGAGAAGAGGATGATGAAGTAGGAATTTTACTCTCTTTAGTTTTCTTTTTCTCTCAAACATTTATCACAAAAGAAAAAGCTTGAAAGCTTTTGGAGGAAGAAGAAGATGAAGAGATAAAATGAATTCTTGTGTGAGATTAGAAATTCAACCATGGGTTAAGCATGGCATGCTTAATTCTTGTAGAGAATAAACCATGGGCTTGGGTTAAAAGGTTAAGTTAACAAATATCTAGTAAATATCTAAAGAGTGGACAAAGTCAATATAATAAAATATCTTAACTTTAATCCATAATTTAGAATTAACTAAAAACAAAATGTAAACCCTAATCTAAACCCTAGCATGGTTTAATCTCATAAACCCTAGTTGCATTTGTAACCTACCATGTTACAATATTATATATCACATATATAATATTTAATGTAACAAAAGAAAATAATACAATTAACATATATCACATATATATCAATGTATCATCAAGTGAGAGAAAAAGAATCATTTAAGTGAGCTTATATTAGTTAATATAATGTAATATATCACATATATAATTATATATTAAATTATCGAATCAACACTTGATCCGATAATCCGGCTATATAACATATAATATGTATCATTTTATCGAATCAACACTTGATCCGATAACTTGACTATATCACATATACCCGGCCGATATTACATATCGCGAGAATAGAATACGGTATCTCATATCGTATTAATCTCGGTTCCACACATATCACATATGTGCTCCTACTCCGTTTTGCCTGAGCCAGGAAACCTCTGTGTAGGACTCTAAAAACTCGTCAATACGCCGGCAGTAGGTGATGATCATATCAAACACCCACAAGCTGCAAGCGGTCAGCTAAACGTAATAGCCATCCGGGTATTGAGCGATCAGAAGATCAACAAGCAAGCCTGCACACACTCCTGTGAATTCAATTAGTAACACTGCCGTACAGTCCGGGCTTTTCGTCTGATATGTCGCATATCTAGTCTAGGGGTGGTAAACGTCAGACCCCAGTAACCGATAAGTCGTGTCGATGTGAGGTTCATAATGAGCCGAGAAACTACTGATAACACTTATCAGTAGATCTCCATAGTAGCCCTGGGACTTCCAGTTATAGCCAATCGAATACAGCGCAACATCAACTCTCAATACCGGGAGAGACGAAATCCCTCCTATCGCTCATTTCCTCCATGTGATTCGGGACTGTACCCAAAAGCCACCGTTTTGCACGTCCTCATGAACGTGGTAAGGTGGAAATCAAAGCACAGTGGGAATCACACAAGACTCTATGACGATCTCGGGTCTACAGACTAACCTGTACCAGTGTCACCAGAGGACTGCTACCTGACGATAGGTATAATACCATCTAGGAGTTCTCGACGAGTCCGTTCAGTATACCCAGTCACCACTGAGCATCCGTACACCATCTTTGATGTCAAACACCAATGGATATGGGATCATCCATCGCCCATCATATGGGTCAAGATGCGTATACGCTAGTCTACTCTGGAGTATCGATTCCCTGTCTCGATACACCCTTGACTAGGAACAATTATAGGATGTACTCTTGGACTACCCTGGCCCCACTAGTATGATCTGCATCATAGTCCTAGTAGTCGAGTACATATCCTAAGGGCTTTATCAACATGTGAGAGCAAGATGGTAAACCAATACAAGTCAACATGTTTAGACAAAGTGAAACCAGATAGCATACTATCATATCGAGCAAGAAAGTCCTCTCTATATATATCCAAGCATCCACTATAATATACATCATATGTACAACAATGGCCTCTAGGGCATATACATAACTAACAATCTCCTACTTGCACTAAGGCCAGCTGTTGTAGTATCTCATACCCAATATCCCGAAGAGTCTTTCAAATTGTATATGGGGTATGGCCTTTGTGAGTGGATCCGCAGTGTTGTCCTTCGTGTCAACTCTCCTGACCTCAATCTCACGGCGATCAACTATCTCCCGGATCAGGTGATACCGCCTCAGAATATGTCTGGATCTTTGATGGGACTTGGGTTCCTTGGCCAAAGACACAGCTCCATTGTTATCACAATACAAAGGTATTGGATGCACAATGGACGGAACCACACCAAGTTCAGTGATGAATTTCTTCATCCAGACAGGCTCTTTGGAAGCATCGTTGGCAGCGATGTATTCAGCCTCCATCGTCGAGTCTGCCACTGTTTCCTATTTGGAACTCTTCCAACACACCGCCCCTCTATTGAGGGTAAAGAAAAATCCCGAGTTCGACTTAGAGTCGGTATTATCACTTTAGAAGCTCGAATCGGTAAAGGACTCCACCTGGAGTTCTCCATTAGCATACACCAAGAACATCTCTTTAGTCCTTCTCGAGTACTTGAGAATGTTCTTCACAGCTGTCCAGTGACTCTCTCCTGAATCTGCTTGATACCTACTCACTACACTTAGTGAGTATACCACATCTGGTCTGGTACATAGTATCGCGTACATGATAGAGCCTACTGCCGAAGCATAGGGTATCCCTTGCATGCGAGCTCTTTCCAAATCAGTCTTAGGAGACATCTCTTTGGAGAGAGTGAGTCCAGAGATCGTGGGTAAATTCCCATGCTTGAATTCTTCCATACTAAATCTCTTTAGTATGGTGTCAATGTACCTGGATTGGGACAATCCCAGTATCCGTTTAGATCTATCTCTATAGATCTTAATGCCCAAAATGCAGGAGGCATCACCTAGATCTTTCATTAAGAATCTGTGTGATAAGAAGAGCTTGACCGAGTGCAGCATAGGAACATCATTTCCTATCAAGAGTATGCCATTCACGTACAATACGAGGAAGAAAACCTTACTCTCTGCCACCTTCTTGTAAATATATGGTTCATCTATGTTTTTGATGAAGTCAAACTCTTTGACTACAACATCAAAACAGATGTTCCAACTCCACGATGCCTGCTTCAACTCGTAGATAGATTTAAGCAGCTTGCACACCTTTCCGCTGCTCCCACTGTCTACGAAGCCCTCTGGCTGAGTCATGTACACGCACTCCTCTGAATCATCATTTAGAAAGGCGGTCTTAACAGCCCACGGGGTTTAGATCTTTACTTGAGATGCAAGTATCTAAACTGTATGGCTAGGGTTTCATGTGAAAATCATGAATTCTTTGAGAGAGTTAAGTAGCTGCTTTTTTGGAAGATTTTGTGTAACACCCTGTATGTAGAAATCCAAATAAAACAAGTATATTTTGCATTTTCTTTGATTCCATGTCCAATAAACGTGTTAAGTAACATATCTGTAATATCCCAGGTATTATCCGGTATACCCATTTATACCAGATAAGCATGGGGACCCATTGTAAAACAATGGGGAATCTTCGGAATACATTCCGAAAGAGGACAGATCTGTACTATAAATGGAATGATACCGCTCTTCAATACAGAGGCGCCTTTTAAGTGAACCGGCACTACAGGAGCTTGAGAACTCTGTAATTAAGCGTGCTTGAGCCAGGGAAGTTCTGGGATGGGTGACCTCCTAGGAAGTGGCCCCTGGTCGGGTCCAGTTTGTCCCGAAGGACAAAACCGTATGGTTTCGGTCAGATTGGACAATACTCTCTGTATTGGAGGTGGGTCGTGACAATATCATAGCTTTTATCAGCAAATATCAGTTCTTGAGATGGCTCAACGTTGCTTGAGACGACTCAAGGTTCAATATCAATGTTTATTTCTTCATAGGGTGCTTGAGACGTCTCAACATTATTTGAGCCAGCTCAACATTTTTTTGAGACGGCTCGTGCCTATCTTGAGCCAGTTCATGGCTCTAGAAACTCGACTTAAGACGACTCAACGTGGATCTGATTGAATTTCTGATATTTCGCGTGAATCTTTCCATAACGTAACTGACCCAATCTCTATTTAAACCCACTAATAAACTCGAGAAAACCCTAATCTTGACCGCCTCTTTCACCCAGAAACCCTAGATCCCCCTTCTTAAAACCATAGCTTTCTCATCTTTCATCTCCACTACAAAAACCTGATCAATCCGATGTCTCCACCATCGGCATCATCTTCTTCGTGAGATCAGTCACATCCATCGATCCAAACTCCAAGTGATGGAGGGTGGAATCTCCTTCAGATGTTGCTTCCTGTTGATCTGCTGATGGCGACGATGAGATCAGTCACATCCATCGAGCCAGCTCAACATTTTTTTGAGACGGCTCGTGCCTATCTTGAGCCAGTTCATGGCTCTAGAAACTCGACTTAAGACGGCTCAAAGTGGATCTGATTGAATTTCTGATATTTCGCGTGAATCTTTCCATAACGTAACCGACCTAATCTCTATTTAAACCCACTAATAAACTCGAGAAAACCCTAATCTTGACCGCCTCTTTCACTCAGAAACCCTAGATCTCCCTTCTCAAAACCATAGCTTTCTCATCTTTCATCTCCACTACAAAAACCTGATCAATACGATGTCTCCACCATCGGCATCATCTTCTTCGTGAGATCAGTCACATCCATCGATCCAAACTCCAAGTGATGGAGGGTGGAATCTCCTTCAGATGTTGCTTCCCGTTGATCTGCTGATGGCGGCGATGAGTGGCTGAGATCTGATCTGAAGACAGACTCCTGAAGCGTGTGGATCTCAATGGGTTTGGAGTTGTTGAGCCGAGCTACATGCAAGGATGTCCCGGGGTTGTTGGACCACCGAGGACCCTCAGACGATCAAGTTAGTGGGGTAATCCGAGTAGAGTAACGGCTTAGTGGATTAGAATTGGCTTACTTGATCCCTCTGGGAGATGGGTTTATATAGCGGCGGCAGCATGCAGGGGCAGGCGCGAGGATCACGCCGGCCGTTACGCTCTCGACGTCACGCCCGCGTGATAAGCGGATCTTCCCATTAATGGCGAGACAGGCTCGTTAATGGGGATTGTGATGGCGTGGAACGTGGGATGTGGCCGGCGGAGATCTCGCGCATGGCGAGATTCGCGGAGCGGCGGTTACCCCTGCGAGTGGTGCCGTCGGTCGGTCGATGAGACCGAGGAAAATAACCTCAGCGGGAGAGCTCGGGGGCGAGCGGGAGAGCCGAGGCATCTTGGTCCTGTGATAGTTCGGAGGCGAGATGGGAGGTCGAGGAAGCCAACTTGTGCATGGGGCCTCTGAGGAGAGCCAGCTTGTGCTTGCGGGTCGGGCACAGGGGTGGCCTGGTCGGCCCCTGTAGGCCCTTTCTTCTGAGCTCTGGGACACGTCATCTGCCACGTGTTATGATCTGGGAGATCGCCGATATCGAGCATCATTATTAGCCCCCCACTCTCGTCCCGACCAGCTGACGGGTCAGGTCGAGAGTGGACAACCGGACCACCCGGGGTGAGCTCCCTTCGAAGATATCGTCGGGACGTATCCCCGGGCAATCTGTTGTCTTTTCTACCAGTGAATCGTGGGCGAGATATCTGCATTTAAGGAAGGTGCGCCGGTTCATGCGTTCCGTCACTGAAACAACGGTCCACGTGTCGAGCGTCAGTTGGGCGATGCGACGTGTTGCAGACCTGCGGCGTCTGATGGGATGCGGCCCAATACTGGAGCGATAGGTGGAGCAATCAGGGTCGTCGGACGCGAGGAGTCGTTTTGGCGGGAGGTGAATGGCGCCGTTGGATGAGGGCGATGGCAGCAATAGATAGGGATGGGGTCCACTCCAGGGCCCCTATCTCTTCATATTTTCCTCGCTTTAAGTTCTGATAGCTCGGCGCTCTTCTCCTTTCTTCTGCTTTTGCTTCCCGAGGATCCTTCTTCTCCAGGTTAGATGTCTTCCTTTGTAGAGTCTGTAGATGTGGTGGGAGTAGGCTCCAGGGACCCTCCAGTCAAGCCCAAGTCTTCCCGGGGAGCAGGGGTAAGATCCTCTTCCCGGGATCGCGCGACTGGGGCAGCCCCCAGGGAGGAGGCGGCGGACGCCGCTCCTGGCGTGCTATCTTTGATGAGGTACGAGGTTGAGATCGCCAACTCTCAGGCTGGCTTCCATATCCAATCTGGTTATACGCTTCGCTTGGCCAAGGAAGGAGAGAGGGCAGACCAAGTACGGGGTAGGGAGATCGCCCTGTACCTGAAAGTCTTTTGGGGCGGAATGCACCTGCCCTTCCCTCCGGAGGCCGTCTAAGCGCTGAACTTCTTCGGGTTAGCTCCGGGCCAGTTAGTGCCGAACTCATGGAGGATCATCCTTAGGTTCCTGGTCCGCCTGAAGCTACAGGCGGTCCCCTTCAGTCTCTCCATCCTTGATTCCTCTCTCCTCTTCAAAAATCATCCTGGGGGTCGAGCGGGCGACCCAAGATGGGTCTACCTCTCCTTTAGGAAGCGACAGGGGGGTGCCGCCGGGCCAGGAGTTGTAATCCTGCCTTCTTCTATCCATGACTGGAAGAAGAAGTTCTTCTTTGCTGCGCCGCTCGAGGGTGAGGACTGGCCCTTGCCGACCCAATGGTCAAGGGAAAAGTGCTTTCCCGGAAACCAGTCCAATGAACCCGCCGCGGTAAGAGTGGTGTCGTGGGAGCCCATTCCCCGGCCTGACATGCTGCTATCTGAGCGGGCCTTGGGTTGTGCCGGGCTCAGCCCCGTCGAGTTCATCGGTGAGTTAGGCTTGTGTTTTTCTTTATTTTTGTATGCGGCGCTGACTCCATTGCATCTTGTTTTGTGCAGAACCCATGGATATGAACGAACTCCGAGCCTCCATGTGGTAGCCGAAGAAGGGTTCGAAGGCTGGAGGCGCCAGCTCTTCCCGCTCGAAGCCTGTCCCAGTTCCTTCAGCCGCCGTCCCAGTGCCTCTGGTGGCCGTACCTCCTCAGCGTTCGGGGACGGGTTCTGCCCCGGAGTCCCGCAAAGCGCCGAGCCGGAAGCGGGTGCGTGAACGGGAGGACCCAACCTCAGAGGAGGAGACCGGGTCTCCATTAACCCCCTTCAAGAGGGTCCACCGAAGGGTTCCTTGAACCCCGGCCTCCCCAATCATGGTGGAGGAGGAGGGCCTCTGTTTTGCAGTTCCTTCGGGGCTCGCCGTCGCCGACAGTCTGCTGTTCGACATCGAGAAGTCGGCGGGGGGTAGGGTCCCCAGGGGAACCCACAGAGGCCAGATGGCGTCCATTGCCCAGGAGGCCGTGCAGGTAAGCACTCGGACCTTCGTGAGATTTGGTGCCTCCTTTGTCTTTCTGACCTCTCTTTGATTATCTCAGGTCCTCCAACATGTCGCCCTCGCCATCCGCATGGAGGAAGAGGTGATAACTCCGGCGATGAAGGCCGCAGGCCGGCTTACCTCGCTGGAGGAGAGCTCCAAGCTGGAGCTGGAGGTGGCGATGGCGAGGGTCGCCGCCCTGGAGGGCGAGGTGGCGGCCGGGAAGCAGGAGGTGGCCGCTGCGGCGCAGGCAGCGGCGGCCTCGAAGCAGGAGGCTGCTCGGCATCATGAGGCCACTCTGGCCGCCAAGTCCAAGCTCCAGGATGCCAGGGTGCTCGTCGTCACCTGAAGGAGACGGTGGAGACCCTCCAGAAGGAGTTGGGGGTGGCGGCCGAGGAGGTGAAGCGGGCTAATCTCGAGGCGGCTAAGGAGGTGGAGGACTATAAGAAGTCGAAGGACTACTACTCCGACCTAGCCGTGGCCACTACTAACATCTGGCACGAGGCCCTCAACGCCGTCTACGCCCAGATGCCGGAGTTCGCTGATGAAGAGCTCCGGGCCGAATACCCCCTTGTGGACGAGCAGGGGGATGACCTCGGAGAAGGAGAGGTCCCCGATGAGGAAGTGGCCGAGGACCCTGCCCGAGCCATGGTAGATATTGAGGCTCCCGGGGTTGCGCCTGGCCCCGAGGCCTGAAGTCCCTCGTCTTCCTGCTTCTTTTATTTTGCTTCATCGGGAATTCTGTAAGGCTGGGAAGCCCCCAATACCCTTGTAAAGAATTTTGTTTGTGCGAATAAAACTTTTGCTGTTTCGTTACTTGCATATTATTTTTTGTTTATGAAGAATACTCGTAGAATATTCGGACTTGCACTGTTTAGCTTCCATGTCAGGTCAGTTCTTCGTCTGGTGATCGCGCGTCGAGTTGATTTCGATCACTTGCCAAGCGTGCAAAAAGGCTGTTGAAAAGAAGGTATCTCCATGGCCCCGAAGTCGAGGGGGGATCGCTCAGACATATATAGACCTGGTGTCTCTTGGATTGTGCTTTAGATCCGCGGTATTTGATGGGCAGTAGGCTGCTCCCTGCAGATGTGCCGAACCGAAGAAAGCTCGGTGTCCTCACTCTGGGGGCTTCAGATCCTCAGCGTCTGATGGGCAGGAGAATGCCCGCTGGGGATGCGCTGAGCAAAAAGAACTCGGCGGCCTTGCGGTGAGGGCTTGAGGTCCTCAGCGTGAGAGGGGCCATGAGAGGCCTGCTGAGGATGGCCGAGTAGGGTAGCTGCTCGGTGCCTCTAGGCGAGGGCTTGGATCCCTGGCGACGTGGGTAGGGAGCTACCAGCCGGGGGTGACCGAGCAGGGTAGCCGCTCGGTGCCTCTAGGCGAGGGCTTGGATCCCTGGCGTCGTGGGTAGGGAGCTAACAACCGGGGGTGACCGAGCAGGGTAGCAGCTCGGTGCCTCTTGGTGAGGGCTTTGATCCCTGGCGTCGTGGGTAGGGACCTACCAGCCGGGGATGACCGCTCCGCCGCCTCTAGGGAGGGCTTTGATCCCTGGCGTTGTGTGTAGGGAGCTACCAGCGGGGGGTGACCGAGCAGGGTAGCCGCTCGGTGCCTCTTGGCGAGGGCTTTGATCCCTGGCGTCGTGGGTAGGGACCTACCAGCCGGGGATGACCGAGCAGGGTAGCTGCTTGGTGCCTCTTGGCGAGGGCTTTGATCTCTGGCGTTGTAGGTAGGGACCTACCAGCCGGGGATGACCGAGCAAGGGTCGGGCTCGGCCACCTCTAGGAATGGCTTTGATCCTTCAGGATGGGGGCCGAGCAGGGTTGCTGCCCGGTGCCTCTTGGCGAGGACTTTGATCCCTGTCGGTTGTGGTAGGAAGCTACCAGCCGGGGATAGCCGAGCAAGGGTCGGGCTCGACCGCCTCTGGGGAGGACTTTGATCCTTAGCGTGGGAGGGGCTGTAAGAAGCCTACTAAGGATCGGGGGCCGGGCAGGGTTACTGCCCGGTGCTTCTTGGCGAGGGCTTTTGTCCTGAAGGATGGGGCTGAGCAGGGTTACTGCCCGGTGCCTTTTGGCGAGGGCTTTGATCCCTGGCGTTGTGTGTAGGGAAGCTACCGGTCAGGGATAGCCGGGCAGGGTAGCTGCGCGGCTGCCTCTAGACGAGGGCTTTGATCCTTAGCGCTGGAGGTAGGGGAGCTACCGGCTAGGGATAGCCAAACAGGGTAGCTGCTCGGCTGCCTCTATGTGAGGGCTTTGATCCTCAGCGTTGCGAGGTATGGGAGCTACCGGCTAGGGATAGCCGAGCAGGGTAGCAGCAGGGCTGCCTCTTAGTGAGGGCTTTGATCCCTGGCGTTGTGGGTAGGAAGCTACCAGCCAGGATAGCCGAGCAGGGTAGCTGCAGGGCTGCCTCTTAGTGAGGGCTTTGATCCCTGGCGTTGTGGGTAGGGAAGCTACCAGCCAGGAATAGCCGAGCAGGGTAGCTACTCGGCGCCCCTTGTGAGGGCTTTGATCCTTAGCTGTTGGCGGGGCCGTAATTGGCCAACTAAGGATAGCCGAGCAGGGTAGCCGCTCGGCTGCCTCTTGTTGAGGGCTTTGATCCCTGGCGCTGTGGGTAGGGAAGCTACTGGACAGGGATAGCCGAGCAGGGTAGCCACTCGTCTGCCTCTTGTTGAGGGCTTAGATCCCTGGCGCTGTGGGTAGGGAAGCTACCAGCCAGGGATAGACGAGCAGGGTAGCCGCTCAGCTGCCTCTTATTGAGGGCTTAGACCACAAAGAGAGAACTCTTCTTTTTTTGCAATGTTCTAACGTTCCTTGGTGGGGTTGTTTTCAAGCTACCGTGGGGAGTCTCGCGTGCGCGACCCCGTCGAGGGAGGGGGTGCTGGTCATGCCTGCGAACCGGCGAGCTGACCGCCACTGCCTCGTAAGGGACAGGGGTGCGATGAGACTCGGGGCGAGACTCCCTGGTGTAAGACCTCAGAGTCAAATTTAGCGGTGCCCACCGGGTTTTCGAGAACGTCAGCCCGAGAAAGCCGCAGTTGTCGAAAACGATGAGGCGGCGGTCGGCGGTGCCGATGCGGGCGGAGTCTTCCCCTCCCCCGTAGAGGTCCTGGCCCCGAGGCGGGGGAGCGACGACTCGGTGGTATCGTCCCGCCGTTAGGACGCGGATCAACACCTCCATGAAGGATGCAAGTCGGTCTACCCGGCTGGCGAGGGCGTTGATGGCATTCGGCGGAGGAGGCTCGTCTGTGCCTCCGTTGAGAGGGAGGCGGCGGTTGGCGCTTGGATCGTCTTGATGACCGCTCGCCATTGGAGTGAGATCGGGAAGCGAACTTTTGTTTTTATGGAATCAAAGTGTTCCCACAGACGGCGCCGGCTGATGGAGGGTGGAATCTCCTTCAGATGTTGCTTCCCGTTGATCTGCTGATGGCGGCGATGAGTGGCTGAGATCTGATCTGAAGACAGACTCCTGAAGCGTGTGGATCTCAATGGGTTTGGAGTTGTTGAGCCGAGCTACCTGCAAGGAAGTCCCAGGATGGTTGGACCACCGAGGACCCTCCGACGATCAAGTTAGTGGGGTAATCCGAGCAAAGTAACGACTTAGTGGATTAGAATTGGCTTACTTGATCCTTCTGGGAGAGGGATTTATATAGCGGTGGCAGCATGCAGGGGCAGGCGCGAGGATCACGCCGGCCGTTACGCTCCCGACGTCACGCCCGTGTGATAAGCGGATCTTCCCATTAATGGCGAGACATGCTCGTTAATGGGGATCGTGATGGCGTGGAACGTGGGATGTGGCCGGCGGAGATCTCGCGCATGGCGAAATTCGCGGAGTGGCGGTTACCCTTGCGAGTGGTGCCGTTGGTCGGTCGATGAGACCGAGGAAAATGGCCTCGGCGGGAGAGCTCAGGGGCGAGCGGGAGAGCCGAGGCATCTTAGACCTGTGATAGTTCGGAGGCGAGCTGGGAGGCCAAGGAAGCCAACTTGTGCACAGGGGCTCTGAGGAGAGCCAGCTTGTGCTTGCGGGTCGGGCACAGGGGTGGCCTGGTCGGCCCCTGCAGGCCCTTTCTTCTGAGCTCTGGGACACGTCATCTGCCACGTGTCACGATCTGGGAGATCGCCGATATCGAGCATCATCACCAAGTCTAGATCGTAGAATTCTTCGATATCTAGATCCGAGTGACAATCACCACTACCGTTCCACGATCTCGCGTACTCTCCATTCTAAGGCAAGTACTCTTGCTCCCTCTTGATAACCGATGCAACATCGGTTATTTTTTTTGATCAAATACATTGTGTTAGAATTAAAAGAACATAACTTTAATATCGCGATTCCTTTTTAATATGCAAACCCTTGCTTATTACTTACATGAAACCCTAGGTTTTAGCACACCCATTAATTAACTATTACATCCATGCTTAACTTGTATTTGATAAAATGCCAAATTCAATTACCGAATGAAAAGGGGCTTGTGTGATTTAATTATATCCTTATTTATGGTTTTCATGTGATCCTGTAATCACCTGATAAACTTTGACGTGCATAAGAAACCCTTGACATGTTTATATAATTCATGTATAATTCTTGTTTATCGTTAGTGTTGAGACCGTGCTATTACTTATTTAACATTATTGATTAAGACCATGGAATTACTCGTTAACACCGACATGCATGAGATCCCCTTTGATATGCCGTTTTTCTATTGAGACTGCTAACATCTACATACTTACATGATTCCTATACAACGCATAGTTAAGATATTGTTATGACACGTTTTCCATTATTGTTAACAAGCTTAATCAACCCCTAAATCATGTTTAAAAATGTGTTTGATTCAAGGATGAAATTAATTACCATATCGAGATATTGTATTAGAATCTAACAGTCGTTATCTCGTGATTTATGATTATTTTCTCTTATTAGTTATTGTGTGATACCGTCATACTTACTATACCTTACATGCATGGAAACCATTGACATGCTATATCTTTTGTGATTGCTATAAATTGATATTAAAATGCAATCGACTGGAATGTCGTATTTCATGTCCTGAAATAATTATTCGTGTTTACATGTCTCCCGCTCAGTAGTAGTATCGAAAATAATCATGATTTCAGTGCAGAACCTGTCCAGTCATCATGCGAGTTTAGAGAGTGTATTGCTATGGTACCAGGTTAAAATGGTAAAGTGAGAGAGTGTTGCTACGGTTCCAGGCTAAAATGGTAAACTTCTTACTTATTGAATCGAGCCGTGTTTTCTTGCTCTTGGACTTTATGTTGGGGTTCGATGCCCGTGCCGCGGAGGCCGTGGCCGAGGCAGAAGTGAAAACAAAAATTTATGCGACACCAAATATCTGTAAAACCCAGGATACATTACAAAACCTTAAACTAGCAAACTAGAAAAGAAAAAGTTGAGAAACTATAATTTTTGTCGCGTGTCCATCCAATTGTGTAAGACCCCTTCAAGCTCGTAGACACCGGGAACGGGCTCAAGCTCGTAGACACCGGGAACGGGCTTGAAAATCGACCACCCTCGCCGAAAACGATCCACCCAAGGGAAACCGGAAGAGCCTCTAACCGATGATCCAAACTTACTAGGTGTGGATGGTCGGTGATGTAGGAATTTTCACTAAAAATTTCTCTCTTTTTCCTAAGCTCAAGTGAGCAAGAGAAAGAAGAAGGAGAATAGGAAAAGATGGCTAAGCTTCATCAACCATGAAGCATGAAGCATCCAAGATGAAGAAAAATCATCAAGTCAAAAGAATTATGGCTACACCTTTTTACAACCATGGTTCAAATAGTGAGCCCCATAAATCATTAAAATCTAAACCATACCTCTTTATTTATCTAGCCATGCTTCATGCCACCTCATTTACCATTTGTTTTTCTAGAAAAATAAATAAATATGAGGTGTCCTTCTTCTAGAAGCATTCTCGTATAGATACGGAATACCTCACCTAGTATATGTATCGCTACATATACACGTATCCATATAAAAATACGGATAGCACCATAGAGAAAATGAATAGTGAACAATAATACTAAAATATATGTATCAAAATACATATATAAATTATTAAATCAAACCTGATTTAATAATCCAGCTTAATCCTAAACCGGCTAGTATTATCAACCGCCCGATTAAAGTCCGTGTATCCCGTACACGTATATAATCGGACTCCTACATGTACCAACGTATGACTCCTACATCAATCGTCTGGACCGGGAAAACCCTCCGTGTGGGACTGTAACGACTCACTATATTTGAATGTATCTCATTTTCTTCATTTGATTTTCATGAAGATCACTTCTTGCTTTCTTGAAATTCATTTATGTGTTCCTTTGTATTTATTTGACCATATTTTATATTCAATATTATTCTCTTGTCAATTAAAGTACCGACTGGTGGAACGACGACGAAATGCGATCACATTTAGTTTCCTTGTTCTGTTACCATATCTTTCTTAAGTAATTTCGAGGACGAAATTTTTCTAAGGAGAGTAGGATGTAACGACCCCAAAATTCCTAGACCTTTATATCATTCTTCTTTCTATAAAAATACTGTATTTATTTGATTTTGGGTATCCCCATATATTTTATTCTTTATTAAATATATCAGTTTATCCCTCCTTCTATTTTGCCTATTCTATAATTTTTCAAAGCCCAAAACCCAAGCCAAAACAGTTCTATTTGATTTCTTTCTTTTCTTTTTCTAAGCCCACTTTCTTTTCAAGGTACGACATATATTTAATTTTTATTAAATATATGCATGAACAACCTTGTAGCTCATTGGTTAAAGTCCTTGCATTGTTATTCTATAAGTCACATGTTCAAATCCCCATTCTTGCAATTATTTTTTATCAATTTTTATCCTTCTCATAACCTATAAATGAGAACTTTTATTTCATCTTCTTTTTAACTCCCAAAATAATTAGAATGGTTATGAGCTATAATTTATTAGAATTATGGTGGCCCATTCAGGTCCCTCAGTAGTAGGTCTTTGGTTCGAGGACGAACTAGTGTTCAAAGGTGGGGAGAATATCGGGACCCGGTTCTTGCTCACGGAATAAAATGCCACACAGAACAAAGTGCCACGCCAATTGTCATGCCAAGAGGGCGGAGGCCACCTCTTGAATCCGTCGGGTCCACCTCTTGAGTCCGTGGGAACCACTGTAGAGCAATGGGGAATTTTCGGAACACATTCTGAAAGAGGACCGAACTGCATTATAAATATAATGATACCACCCTCAATTACAGAGGCGCCTTTTAAGTGAATCGGCACTACATAGGCTTGAAAGATCCGTAGTTAAGCGTGCTCGGGCCAAGGAAGTCCTGGGATGGGTGACCTCCTGGGAAGTTGCCCCTGGTCGGGTCCGGTTCGCTCCGAAGGACAAAACTGTGCGAGTTTGGCCAGAGCGGACAATATTCTCTGTACCGGGGCGTGGGGGTTACAGGGACTCTAAAGACTCGACAATACGATGGCAGTGGGTTTAACCACAAGCACGTCAGCGGCACTAGCTGTACATAAAGGCTACCCAGGTACTTGCCGAAAGAGGTCGACAATCAAGTACGTTCTTACCCTACTGAGCCTGAATGTGACAATCTCCGTACAATCCGGTCTCTTCGTCAAAGAGTATTGCATATCGGGTCTACGGGGTGGATAACGTCAGACCCCTACTAACCCGATAAGTCATGTCTGAGTCAAACTCATCACCAACAGAGATACTACTGATAAACTATCAGTAAATCTCATCCACCGTGGTCACGGATTTCTGGTGATAGCCAACTGAACACAGCGCGACATCGACTCCTAATACCAGGAGAGACGAAACCCTGAAAATCGACCACTGCCTCCATGTGGCTCGGGACTGTATCCAACTAAAACATGTTTGCATGACTCCTTTGAGCCCGTGGGAACTTACACGAGACAAATGATGATTTCAGGTCAAAGGACTAACCTGTACTTATGCCACCTGAGAACTTCCATCTGATGATAAATATAATACCATCTAGAAGTTCTCGATGAGTCCGTCCAGTGTACTCACCTCCAGTGAGCACCTCTATACTATCTTAGGTGACACAACACCAATGGCTTATGAGAACGGCCACCGCCTCTCATCGGGGTCTAGAAGCGTATACACTAGTCTACTACGGAATATTGATGCCCAGTCTCTATACTCCCACTATTGGGTTACGATAGCGCCCTGGCCATCTACCGTGGCCGATACAGAACAAAAATGATGTTTAAAAACTTGGCGCTAACGAACCCGTCTAGAATCGAACCATAAACCTATACTAGCAAACTAACAAAGAGCTAAACTACTATGATAGAAGCATTATACCGAATGATCCGTGTCCTTCAGTCTTCCATCATCATCCTTAGCTCCTTGAGGTGTCCACGATTGAGCTTGGCCGTCGGTCTTTTTCGATCGAAGATGATCCACCCGAGGGAGACGATGCAGGCTCCAGCTTCGCCTAGCGAAGCAACAGACGCTCCAAGGTTGCTAGCAATGGAGAGTGAGGTGTGGGAATATTTCACTATCCTTTTCTCTCATACCTCATGCTCAAGTGAGCAATCAAAGAAGAAGAAAGAGGAGGTGAGGAAAACCATGGGTATGAGCAACTCAAGAAAATTGGCTAAGTCTCCAAGAGAGTGAATGAATGAATGAGTGTCATGTAGAAAGAATGGCTAAGTGTTTTTCAACCATGCAAAAAAATATCTTACACATTTTACAATAAACAATCAAGAGCCATACCTCTCTACATACCTCCAACCATGCTCATGCCACCTCACCCTCCACCTCATTTCTAAATGATTTTCTAAAAAGAAAATCATATAATGAGGTGTCCATCTTCTAGAAGATATTCCGTACAAATACGGAATACTACCCGGTATACGTATCGAAATACATATACGCGTATTCGTATAAAAATACGAATAGCCAAGAGAGAAAATGAATAGTGAACAATAATACTAGAATACATACATACATACATACATATAAATTATTAAATCAAAACATGATTTAATAATCCGGCTCAATCCTAAACCGCTAGTATTATCAACCGTCTGATAAAAGTCTGTGTAGCATGTACACATATTTAATCGGACACCTGTATATACCAACATATGTCATCTACATCATATAGCATGAACCGTGAAAACCCTCTGTGTGGGACTCTAAAGACTCGTCAATATGCTGGCAGTGGGTTTAACTACAAGTACGTCAGCGGCACTAGCTGTACGTAACGGCCATCTAAGTATTGAGCGAAAGGAAGGCCGACGAGTAAACTCATCCGAACCACTACTGAGCCTGTCAGTGACAATCTCTATACAGTCTGGTCTGTTCGTCTAAGAGCATCGCATATCAAGTCTAGGGGGTGGATAAAGTCAAACCCCTAATAACGTGATATTTCGTGTCAGTATGAAGCCTATCACCCACTAAGAAACTACTGATCCAAATCAGTAATTCTTGTCTACCTTGGTCAAGAATTCTGGTGATGGCCACCCGTGCACTGCGCGACATCAACCCCTAATATCGGGAGAGAAGAATCCCCGACAATCCGCTCACTGCCTCCATGTGGATCGGGACTGTACCCAACTAAAACCTGTTTGCACGACTCCTTTGAGCCGTGGTAGGGTAGTAATCAAAGCACAGTGGGAACTCACACGAGACAAATGACGATTTTAGGTCGACAGACTAACCTGTACTCATGTCACCTGGGAACTGCTATCCGATAATAAGTATAATACCAACTAGCATGTTCCCGGCGTGTAACAACCCTAAACTTTCTGTACAATTTTCTGTACAATTTTTTCAAAAATACAGAAAGGGGTAATTTTTCCTGAGCACAAGTTATAAATTTGTTTTGCTTTTTAATAGCAAAAAAGAGCTTGTAGCTCATTGGTAAGACCTTACACTGCTGAACCAAAGCACCAGAGTTCAAATCCCATCACCCACATTATTTTTTGATATTGTTTTCTTTTAAATTTTTAGAATCCCAAGAGTCTACACGTGTTAAACCCGTAAAACCAAAAGTCACAAATAAAACAAACTGACCCAGGTGAAAGACCATGAGATATAGGACACGTGGCGACGAGCTCGGCCCCGACTTGGCCTGACTCGGCCGGCGGATCGCCCGACTCGGCCGCCGCCACCGGCCGATTCAGCTCGGATCGGGTTTGGCTCTTCTGTGAAGTTGTGCCTCTTTTCCTCCCTATAACCCTTGTACACTTTAAAAACCCTGCATTATTACAGAGGATTAAAAATCAAATTAAAACTCTTTTTAATGCAAAAATTTAATACATTTTCTATCACACCCTTTCACCTACCCTAACCCTAATCTTTACCTATAAATACCACCTCTAAACACCCCCCCTCACTCACAAACTCTGTCCAAAACTCTCAAGAAAACTCTCTAGAATTTTTGTGTACAAGTGGAGTTAGCGAAGGGCGAAACTCCGGCGAAATTCCGATGACGACCCTAGGAGCTCCCGGCGACGAAACGACGCACCAGAACCTACTTCCACTCCCTATTCCTCTCCTCTAAACTAAGAGCCAGTAGGTCCCTCCTCCCCCTTCTCTATTCTATTCTAAAAATTTGTAAAACTAAAACCCGACGGAAGCGGAGTTAATCCGACTTCCGATTTGGTTTTTCTTAAAAAGTTTAATTTTTCTCAAATACAACCATACCAAACTCTTACATATTAACTATTATTCATTAACAAAACATATTGAACAAGTTCCATAGCAAAATATTTCATATTGTAATTTTTATCGTACTTTTTCAGTAAAATACCGTGAAGTTTAGTTTCGACTTTAAAATATCATTAATCTTGCTATATCTTTAGATAGATCACGAGGTAATGACCTACCTCCTCACAACACTCATATGCAACATAGCACGATACCTTTTTGGAAACATAGATTCGGAAAAATACGGTGTTACACAAAACTATCTTTAACTTATAAAAACCATTTTTATAAGATTATGTATTTTAAATAAATCTTTGCAAAGCGTCGCTACAACCCATTTGGAGAACCCGTTCGGGATGGTACGGATTATCGCACATCCTCGGGCTTAGTAGTACGAGATGCAGACCTCCGCAAGGAGCATTCGGTCTCGAAAGATTTAAAAATATAAATATCTTAAGAAAATGAGATTTCTAGAAATATAATAAATTAAAATTATTTTCATATATATATATATGTATCATCAAAATATCTATTTTTGTGATAATATAAATATTCCAACTTTTCTAAATCAAAGGAACCACTTTACACGAAAATACCATGCAATTACGTACAAGTTCAATATTTTACAATTAAATACCATATATTATGAAATTAGGTTTTATTCACTAGAAATATCACATAAATAAAATCTACATCTATGAAAACTCTAAAGACGATAAATAAATACTTGAAGTGTATTTTGAAAATTATACAAAATTATTTTTACATAAAACCCCCTCAAGTTCTATAAATTACCCTAAGGACCTTAGTAAATATAGGTTTAAGCGGGACCAATCTCTTGAGCCCCAGGGAGCCGGAGAAGTGGGTGCTTGCCTATTTAAGGTAGACAACTTAACAAACGGTGTTATCAACACGGTAATCGTCTTTGAAAAAGACACAAATCCTGCCGCCCATGTGCAGCGGTTACCGATAACACCAAAACCTAATTCAGGATTTCAATTTCTTTTCTAATTGCCTGACTCAGACCGAGTCTCGTTATAAATAATCTGAATTGAATATAATTCAAGTACAAACTACAATCCAATATGAATCCATGAATCTATATAATCAATCTGTTCAATCTATTCAATCTGTATTGACCGAACCGAATCATGGATATACATCCATCTACATGATTCTCCAGTTACATCCATGATTCTCTGGTTATATCCATTTACCGATATCATGGTTTTGGCAAGTCATCCATTTATACAATCTATATTACAAGACAATACAAGTTGCAATACAATACAAACAATACAATCAAGACATTGCGGGGTTTAAGGGGTAGATTGGTACGGAAGGTGTTAGAAGTGGCACGAGATTGCAACAATAAGACACCTAACCTGTATTCCATTGCTGTTGTACTGTGGCATGAACGGTTTCTTGAGTTCCTGATACCTTAGTCTCCGGGGCAAGTGAGACTTTTCTCGTATACACTGGCATCCTTTTGTACCAAGCTACAAACAACAGCGTTAAAACTAATTACAACATTATAACAATATAATACAACTTTAAAAGCTACACACATTCTCTCTCTTACTCTCTGTCTATTCTACTTCTCCCTTATCTTTGGGACTTACCGAGCGATTGTTCGCTGACGATATTCCTTCTCTTTCTTCTTTGGAATGTTGTCAGGTGTTTCGGACCTTCAAGAGATCGAGCCCAGCACCGAAGACTTGGACCAGTTGATTGAAGATCCCGAGCTGTAGTTATAATTGTACTTTTTCTTTTACATTCTGTATTTTTCTTTTCTGTTATGCCACTGTTTAGGCATTGCTTTTCATTTTTATGTATTTACTTTTCCATGTATTGTAAAAAGAATGTGAATAAATAAACTTGCTGTTCATTACATTTGTCTCTTGTGTATACTTATTTTATATTGCTTTGATACGCTTAGCGTGTTTACTTCAGAGTAAATACGTAGCGGCCAGTCGCGTCCCCTTCGCCGTATACCGGGAAGCGGGGCGTGACACGGCGAGTCCGTACAGTGTACTCATAACCCAATGAGCACCTGTATACTATCTTAGGTGACTGACTGACACCAATGGCTTGTGAGACCGGCCACTGCCCCTCGTCGGGGTCTCGATAAGTATACACTAGTCTACTCCGGAGTATCGATACTCCCTCGACTAGGGACATTTAAGGATGTGCTTATAGACCACCCAGCTCCCACGTATATGATCTCCATTGTAATGCTGGTAGTCAAGAAAGAATCCTATGGGCTCTATCAATATGTAATAGTGATCTGTAATACCACATAAAGTATGTACATGATGATAGAGACAAACCAGATAGTATACTATCATCTTGAGTAAGACTGTTATACCCGTATAGGTCCTCCCTCAATCATCACAATCTCATGCCTGCGATTACAATAATTGACTTGAGGGCACTATAGCCAACAATCTCCCACTTGCACTTAAGGCTAATTATTGCGATGTCGCATACTCATATCCCGTGTGATACCGAACACCCAACTTCTCTACTAATCAGTCTCGCAAAGCCCGTTTGTGAAACTATTGAATTCGAGAAATAGCCTCAATGAGTGGATCCGTTCCAATGTCTCTATCATTATCTCAACTTCGCGGAGAAAGACTATCTTCCGAAATGAGCGATACATGTCTTAGAATTTGTCTGGATATCTGACGGGACCCAGTTCACAAATGAACTACAAATCCAACAAACTTCTTAGACCGTATCATCCACTGAATTTAATCAGTATCCCGCGCTATGCCTTCCTCAGTATCCGCTTGGACCACCTGTCCAACATACAGCCCCTCGAAAAGAGAAAACTATAACTCTGACAGCCACTCTGTAATCCAGGTCAACTTGGAAGCCAGAAATGATAACCGCCTCTTGAAGGAGGCTGCCGTTACCATATACCAAGAACATCCACTTATGTTCATAACTGCTTCCCAACGTTTCTCCAGGATTGGATTAATATATGTGTTTATTGCAGCTAGTGCAAAAGCAATATCTGGTGTAGTACTTGACATCTAATGACTGACTCAATTGCCTAAGCAAAAGATATGCCAATCACGCAAATCCCTCCCCTCATCAGTCTGGAAGACATATCTTTAGAGAGGGTGACTCTATCACCTGCGGGTACACCACCACGCCAGGAGTCGTCCATTCTAAAACACTTTAAAATAATGTCAAGTACCCGAATTGCGACACTTCCCAAATCTAGATCTAAAACCATAGATCTAGTTACCAGAATGCCTGATATTTTATCCAGATCCTATGTGGAGAAACACCTTGTGACAACCACAGTATAACCAATCATAGTATTGGAAAATCACTTCCTATCAAGAGCATGTCATCCAAATACCAGGACATCACTCCCTACTACCTTCTTATCAGGTCCATCTGTTGTTCTGATGAAGTCAAACTCTATGACTGTCATATCAAAACTAAATGATCTATCTCTGCTATATCTGTTTTAGTCTATAAATAGACATAAGCTACTTGCCCACTATGCTTTCGCTGCTCGCACTGACTACAACAATCTTCTGGCAGAGTCATATACACGTGCACTTCTAAAGCTAATTTAGAACGACGTTATACTCATCCTCCTGCCAGAACTCATAGTCTAGAACAACAGTAGTGGCAAGTTTGGATAATCATAAACCTCTCTGTCACCGTCTTTGAGAAGACCGAAGTACCTCTCGGGCGCCTGAGGTTACCCACCAAATCTGCGGAGTGGCTAATGGATCGTCGAAACCAATTGAATTCTCAGGTTCTACTAAATTTTCAGTAATCGTTTGTGGTTCTGGAATCAATTCCAGTTCTACCATACTCCCACTAATGTTTTCTGAAAAGAATCCATTTTACTAAAACTATGGCGATTTAAGAACAATATAACTATTGATCTTCCAGATGGTAGAATGTTAACCCTCGTCAAAGCCCGGGAAAACTCACAAACTGCCATTACTGAAACGTGCCTAGAGTTTATTCGGATTCTGGTTTTAAGCATAAGCGAGACAACTCCATATACTTTATTATCGTTAAGATATGAATCCATTCTATATCTAATATAGAAACAAAGGCACAAATTTAATTGGAACCAGATTCAAAATACATGCAGCCGTTTCCAGTGGATATCAACTAAACGGAAGGAGGCCAAACATCATTACTCATCAAGGAATGCACCCACGCATGAGTAACCTGAAAGAGAAACAAGTTCTCAAAACCATTACTTACAATGGAATACCTAACACAAGTATTTACATTTTCGATCACCTTGAAGAATCCTGATACTTGCAACATATGGTTCTCTATTTTATTCTTATACCTATCTCATCTCAAAATCTGGATCTTGTATTTCAACAAAATACTTGTCTAAAACTAGAGAAGTCACGAGTAAACAGAATATAGTACGAGTACCAACCCCTTTTTCCTAATGGACATCGGACAACATACAATACTTTGTCTAAGTCCACTGAGTTTAATAACTCAAACCTTGTGCGTCGTAGGTTGAAAACTGTGCTATGGTTAAGAAGAATTACACCGCTGTTGAATGCACGTTACCTAACCATCAACTGATACAGGTAAATGTCATAGACATAATTTCAAAAGGTTATATCTCACTTTATAAAATAAATGTACATATATATCAGTTTGAAATTGGTGCATAAGAACGGATATTCAAAATCAAATATTTGCCGTCAGGCAAAACCCAGGTGATTTCCTCAAATATCACCAATTACAAAGAATTCCGATATATAGAGGATCTAATCACCCAATTCTCACTATCTTACTCCCACTCAGTATTCGCAACGCCATACAGATATGAGAATCAAATCTGGTAAATACATACACTGAAGTTAGAATCCAATTGCGAAAATAGTTTTCAATTAATAGCGCACAGTAAAACTGAAACATAAAAATGTTTCGAAGGGGTGGCTGGGTATTCCTAGTAATACCTCTTCCACTATCCAGATTCATGACAGTAACCGTATATTTTCTTGTCCTCTCTCCAATCCATTCATATGTCTTTACTTCTTACCTTGTGTACACCATTCTTAGGCTAATTGGTTTTCTTCTTTCCCTACCTTTCGACACCTACCTATGGTTTGGAAGAAGACTATCAAATAAGCGCAATAGGTGTACTTTCCTAATATTAGGAGCCCTCGCAACCTGAGAGAAGGTAAAAATAAAAGGAAACCGAATAATCCTATTCAATTTCTCCAGAACCGGAATCCATCCTCGAACTGAAACAAGTTTTTTCGAGTTCGTATGTAACTGGGCGATGGAATATCCAATCAATATAGATCTTCATAGTGATACGGATTGTTCCGGAGAAATGCAAAGGGGAAGTAGGAGTAGAAGGGGTATATGCGGCTTCGTCGTGAATGATAGTAGTCGCAATTTCCTTCGCCTTACCCTAATCTCTTTCTATGTCTTTACTTATTACCTTCTGTACACTACACTCAGGCTAATTGGTTTTCTTCCTTCCCTACCCTTTGGCACCTGCCTATGGTTTGGAAGAAGACCATCCAATAAGTGCAATAGGTGTAATCTCCTAATACTAGGAGTTCTCGCAATCTGAGAGAAGGTAAATAGAAAAGACAACCGAATAATCCTATTCAATTTATCCAGAACCGGAATCCATCCTCGAACTGAATCAAGTTTCTTCGAGTTCGTACGTAACTATACGATGGAATATCTAATAAATATGGATCTTTGTAGTGATATGGAGTGTTCTGGAAAAATGAAAAGGGAAAATAGGAGCGGCAGGGATATATGCGACTTAATGACAATCCAAAAAGCCAAAGTGTTTTAAGAAGGTTCGGTTAACTTGGTTCATGAGCTTTTAGGGTCAGGCCATGGTCGCTGCCACAGAGAGAGAGAGAAAAGAAACACTCAATGTGCACTCTAACCGTGCACTCTAACCTAGATTAGATTGGTTAATCATTTTATCTAATCAGGATGGCTCCCACTGTTTCCTCAAATTCTCTTTCAAACCCTAAAAAGATAATTAGTCGGGATCATCTAAAATCACCCGAGGAGTAACACCTACTCATCAGCGGGAATCGGGATCCAACTATCATCGCATGATAACTTGATGGAAGCCACTCAAGTCACCACACTCCAGAAGGTATGCGCATGCCTGGCAAGTTTCCTGTATATTCGAAACTCCCGATGTGGTTTTTACCCCTAGGACCCAAGGACCTTGACGAATAATCAACAAATCAAGGGTCCTAGTCAAGTTCAACCCGTCATTATCTTGATTACATTAAACCTACCCGCACGACCCTTGACGAATGATTAACAAATTCATACGACTGTCCTAACCAATCCATATATCCATGCGACATAAAAATATTACAGAGCTGCTGCACACTACGTCTCGGCGAATAACAACGACAAACGTAGCACGAATACTAAGAAATACTAATCTGAAATGACGGAGGGCTACGGCTGGTTTTTAGCGAAAAACCTTTAATGTAATGAACTTGATATCGTTGAAGGAACCCGAGCGGTTTTACAAATATATAGCGGCGTAAACTTTTGCTAAAGAGGTCACTCTTTGTGATGGGATCTCGGCTCTTTCCTCATCGAATGAGGTGCATGATATTCCTAACAGAATACCACGATACAAAACAAAAGAATCGACTATAGTGAAGTTATTACACTGACGCAAACTTTTGCCCAAGAGGTCACTCCCTATGAAGGGATCTCGGCTCTTGCCTCGTCGAATAAAGTGCTGGATATTTAGAACCGAATACTGCTGTGCAAATCAAAACGAAACGTCTGTAATAACAATTTTAAAAAATTGGTTCCAACATCATTTAGGTTTGTTTTTTCTTGCATTAATCAAAGTTAACGCAGTCCTATCAATTAATCCATATCACACCAGAAAAAGGAACGAAAATACAATGTACGTATATGCCATCCGCCTTCGTCATGGGGCCCCGTCATGCACCGTTAGGTTACTTAACTAATGACAGAGCGGGGGTTGGACTAACGCGGATGCAAAACATATACAACATCTACTAGTATATATATATGACACTTGTCCCAGGCATGATATAAGCAACATCACAGAACATCATCAAGCAACACAGAATGGTGGATAATCTTGGAGTCTCGGGTTTCATTTGATTCGCAAATGAGACCCGACATTCCCGGTCGTATGGATAGCCCGTGCAATGAAAACCTGGACCCCTACGAGCGCGGCAAGTTATCCGCCAATCTCAGAAGTGAGGCAATCCAAATCAACAAAGTGAATGGGCCACCCAGCACTTCACGAAATCCCGTAACTTGAGTACTCCACCGTGGGTCATCCTATACCCCCTACGAGTATGGCAAATTGCCCGCCAATTCTAGAGTAAGGCCCCCTCCGTCTCAACGCCATGAGATGCGGCTATTCGAGCACTCTACCGTGGGATAAACCTAGTACAGAAAAGAAAAATATATATACAATGGCGACATCGACCTCAACCCGGTCGTGCCCCAATAAAAGAATATACAATCTGTCAGAGACGGCTGTCCACATGTCGGACGCTCGCCCCGCAATAACGAATATAAAAATGAATATTAACTGTACTACTACCATTGCACCGCAAGCTATCCACCATGACAATCCAACCAAAATATCAGCACAATCACAGAATATCAACATGAATGTCATGTTCACAAACCCGTCTAATAGAACCTGTCACACTCTGCTTCCCGGTGTACGGGAAGGGGACATGACTGGGTCCGCTACGTATTTACTCCGAAGTAAACACGCTAAGCGTATCTAAGCAATATAAAGTAAATGTACACAAGAAAAATGACAATAGATATAATTGAACAACAACTTTTATTTAATAACATTTCTTTACAAGTACAACTGGAAATGTAAATACATGAATGGAAAGCAATGCCTAAATAATGGCATAACTGAAATGAAAAGTATGTATAAGCATCTAAAGCTCGGGGTCAAATGCTAACTGCTCCAAGTCTTCGGTACTGGGCTCGATCTCTAGTGAGTCCGATCCACTTGAAAACATTCTAAAAAAAAAGAAAAGAGATGTCGTCAGCGAACAATCGCTCGGTAAGTCCCAAAGATGAGTAGAGATAGGATAGACAGAAATAGTATAACTAGTAATGTTTGATTATAATGTTAACGCAGTTGTTTGAAGCTTGGTACAGAATATGCCAGTGTATACGAAAGGAGTCCCACTATCCGGAGACTAAGGTATACGGAGCATAAGGAACCGTTCAGCCATGGTACAACGGCAATGGATATTCAGGTTAGGTGTATTATGGTTACAGTCTCGTGCCACTACTAACACATTTCGTACCAATCTACCCCTTTAAAACCCCGTAATATCTTTTGTATTGATTGTATTGTTTTGTTATATAGATGGATGACTTGCCGAAACCATAATATCATATAAATGGAATGGATATAAATGGATAGTCATGTAAACGGAGTATATCCATGGTTCGGTTCAGTCAATATAGATTGATATAGATTGAATAGATGGATTCATGTTGAATTGTAGTTTATACTTAAATCATATTCAAGTCAGATTGATTAGATTGAGACTCAGTCTGAGTCAGAAGTTTTGAAAAGAAATTGAAGTCCTGAATTAGTTTTGATGTTATCGGTAACTGTTGCACATGGACGGCAGAATTTGTGTCTTTTTCCAAGACAATTACCATGTTGATAACACCGTTGTTAGATTGTCTACCTTAGATAGGCAAGCACCGACTTTCTCCGGCTCCCCGAGGCTCAAGAGAACTGGTCCCGCTTAAACCTATATTTACTAGGGCCTTTATTGTAATTTAGTATAACTTGAGGGGGTTTTATGTAAAAAAGTTTTAATGCATTTTCAAAATAAAACTCAAGTATTTAATTATCAATTTTAGGATTTTCATAGATGTATATTTTATAAAAGTAAAATCTTCTAATGAGTAGAACCTAGTTTTCATTTTATATGGTATTTTAATGAAATATTGGAATTGTATTGTATTGAAATGGTAGTTCCATGTAATTGTGATTCCCTTGATTTAGAAAAACATGGAATATTTGTATAATATATTTAAAATAGATCTTTTGATAATATTCATATATATATATATATTTAATAAAAATAAACTTTATTTATTTTGTAGAAATCCCATTTTATTAAAAATAGCATTAAAAATTCCATCGAGATCGAATGCTCCTTGCGGAGGTCTGCATCTCACTCTACTAGGCCCGAGGACATGCGATAACCCGCACCATCCCGATCGGGGTTCCCCAAAATGGGTTGTAGAGGCGTAATTATAAGGAATTGATTAACACTTTTTTTTAAAGAAAACGGTTTTGTAAGTTTAGGGTATTTATTCGTAAAAGCGCATTATCCCATAATCTAGAATTCCAAAGTTCATCGTGCTATGTCCACTATGTGTGTTGTGATGAGGTAGGTCCTTACCTCGTGAGTTCTCTAAAGGTAATACGGTTAGCAGTGGATAACAATATCGTTTGTAAACATGATGGTATTTGACTGTAAAAGTGATATAAAAATTGCAACATGAATTATTTTGAGATGAAACCTTTTCTAATATGTTTATTTATGTTTGTTAAATATTATATGAGAGTATGGTATTTTATGGTTTAAGAAAAATAGAATTTTTAAAGAAAAACGAATCGGAAGTCGGAATAACTCCGCTTCCGACGAGTTTTGAAAAATGAAAGTTTTAGAATAGAGATTGAGAAGGGGAGATGGGACTTACTAGCTATTAAGATAGAGGGGAGAGGGAAGAAGCTTAGGAAAGCGTCGGAGTATCGTTTCGTCGCCGGAATTTTCTCAAAACGTCGTCGGAATCTTGCCTTTTACTAACTCCACTTGCACAACTTGGGACTTGAAAATTTTATAGAGTTTTGGTAGAGAAATTTTGAGTGAGGAGGTGTAAAATGGAGGGTGGTATTTTTATGGAAAATTAGGGTTTTGAGGGATAGAGAATGCATTAAAAATTGGATTAAAGGGTGATTTAATATTCTCTGGATGAATGCAGAGTAAACAAATAATATGGGGGTAGTGGGGTAGGCGAAGAGGTGCTAGGGTTCGAGTTTGGAAGCATTACCAATGGGCTTACCCGGCGGTGCCTGTTGTGCCACGGCAGCGCCCCGGCCTTCTACTCGAGGCCAAAATGCGGAATCAAAAATTTTCTTAACTTTAAACCGGCGCTACCGCGGACAATAAACCTGGATCGTGACCATTAACCTAATCCTAGCAATCAAGAGAATGGGGTAGAAGTTATACCGAGCGATCCGTGTCCTTCGGTCTTCGTCTCCACTCCGATCTCCCGCGGAATCTCCGTCCGTCACCTCCTGGTCGGAAAGGGCACCACGTAGCCTGATTCTTTTACGGGCTCCCACCTCTGGACCGAGGCAACTCGGGCGCGAAGTTGGCTAGCCGACGCGTCCAAGATTTGCTGTAGGCAAGTGTAGAAAACCTTTGTCTCAAGGGGTTTATGTAGTTGCCATAAAGATGATGGAGGAGAGAAAGAACTTTGGAGATGATGAAGGTGTATCATTTTGCAAGCAACAAGAATGAGATGAATAAATCCCACCACCAGAAAAACAACTCTTTCATTCCCTCTTCTCAAATGTGGCCGGCCCCCCTTGATCAAATGGTGGAGGAAAAACCAACACAAGAAGGGAGGTGAGTGTAGGAAAAGAAGAATGGTGACCACACCCCCAAGCAATGATAACAATATCAAATCAAAATCAAATCCATCCTAATCCTTTCTAATCTCAATAAAGCAAGCCATCATGAAAAAGCAAAGATACTTAACTTATCATAATGCCACAAATGCAAGAAACCCCCTCCACAAATGTTATTTGCAAACTTGCAAATAACCCCCTCCATCGAAAAGTCCGGCCGTGAAGGAACAAAGGAAAAACCGGCCGGAACGGAATGCAAACTGGCAACTTCAGAAAACTGATCCCGTAATAAATTACAGGAAAACCCCGCTACTGCATATACATGCCCGCATTTGTATTCCCACTGAATACAAATGCAAAGAGACAAAATCTACACTATCTAATACTAGGATCCGGCTTAAACCAAAGCCGGCTAGTAAAATCCGTCCGATCACGATCCGTGCAATACCGCACGTATCTGATTGAACCCTGCCATATCTCCATACGGCCTCTACAGCGTTTCGCCCGAAACTTGAGTAACTGAGTGTGTGGTGGACTCTAAAGACTCGTCAATACTATGGCTGTGGATTTAACCACTAGCACGTCAGAGGTATTAGCCATACGTGACGGGCCACCAGCTATTGACCAAAAGGGACGTCGATGAGTGAACTCATCCTGACACCCTACTGATCCTGTCAGTGACAATATCCGTACAGTCCGGTCCGTTCGTCTATGAGCATCGCATGGCGGGCCTAGGGGGTTGGTAAAAGTCAGACCCCCAAAAACGGTACAAGTCGTGTCGGAGTGTAGCCCAGAACACCCTGAGATACTACTGGAATAGCTACCAGTAAATCTCCTGCCTCGGCCGAGGGATTTGTGTAATGGCTCTCCTAGACACAGCGCGACCTCGCCCCCAATACCGGGAGAGACGAACCCCTGCAGATCCGCTCACTGCCTCCATGTGGCTCGGGACTGTACCCAACTAAAACCTGTTTGCACGACTCCTTTGAGCCGTGGTAGGATAGTAATCAAAGTACAGGGGGAACTCACACGAGACAAATGACGATCTCAGGTCGATGAACTAACCTGTACACATGTCACCTGGGAACTGCTATCTGACGTCTGGTATAATCCCAACTAGCAGGTTCCCGGCGAGTCCTGTCCGGTGTACTCATAACCCAATGAGCACCTGTATACATCTTAGGTGAACCAACTGACACCAATGGCTTGTGAGACCGGCCACCGCCCCTCGTCGGGGTCTCGACTATATACACTAGTATACTAATGGAGTATCATGCCCAGTCTCGAAACTCCCACGACTAGGGACCTTTTAAGGATGTGCTTATAGATTCCAGCTCTCACGTATATGATCGCCCTCATACTACTGGTAGTCAAGCAAGAATTCTAGGGGCTCTATCAACGTGTAATAGCGACTCATAAGGTCACCTAAAGCAGTACACGATGATAAAGATAAACCAGATAGCATACTATCATCTTGAGTAAGACTGTCCTACTGGGACCGGTCCTCCCTCAATCATTGCAATCAAGTGCCTGTGATCTAATAATTGACTCTGAGGGCACTATCTCCAACAATCTCCCACTTGCACTCAAGGCTAATTATTGCGATGTCGCATACTCACAGCCCGTGTGATACCGAACACCCAACTCCTTTACTAGTCAGTCTCACAAAGCTCGTTTGCGAAACTATTGCGTTCGAGGAATAGCCTCAGTGAGTGGATCCGCTGTGATGTTTCTTTCTATGTCTCTTTATATCTCAAGTTCGCGGAGAAAGCCATCTCCCGAAATGAGCAATACCTGTCTTAGAATGTGTCTGGATGTCTGATGGGACCTAGCTCATAAATGAACTCCAAATCCAAACTTCTTAGACTATATCGTCAACTGAACTTAATCAATATCCTGCGCCATGCCTTTCCCTTAGTATCCACCTGGACCACGTGTCCAAAATAGTGCCCCTCGTCAGAGGGAAAACTATAACTCTGACAGCCATTCTGCCATCCAGGTCACCTTGGAAGCCTGGAATGATAACTGTCTCCCGAAGGAGAATGCCGTTATCAAACCCCTAGAACACGCATTTATGTCATAAAACTGCTTCCGATCGTTTCTCCAGGATTGGATTAATATCAACTTATTGCACCTACTGCAAGAACAACATCTGGTGTGGTACTTGACATCTCATGATTGACTCAATTGCCTAAGCAAGTGATCTGCCAATCATGCACATCCCTCTCCTCCTTAGTCTGTAAGACACCTTTAGAGAGGGTGACTCCATCACCTGCAGGTACACTACCGTGCCAGGAGTCGTCCATTCTAAATACTTATAGAATGCTGTCTAAGTACCCAGATTGGGAAACCACCAAAATCTAGATCTAAAACCATAGATCCAGTAACCAGAATGTATGATATAATATCTAAGTCCTATGTGGAGAAATCACTGTGTGACGACCAAAGAATAACCGATCGTAGTATAGGAATGTCACTTCCTACTCTGTGTATGTCATCCAAATACCAGGACATCACACCCTACTATCTTCTTAACAGATCCATCCCCTATTCTGATGAAGTCAAACCTATGACTGTCACATCAGAAACAGATGATCTATCTCCGCTATATCTGCTTAAGTCTATAAATAGACATAAGCCTCTTGCCCACTGTGCTTCCGTTGCTCCCACTGACTACGACAACCCTCAGGCAGAGTCATATACACGTACGCTTCTAAAGTCAGTTTAGAACGACAGTATACTCATCCTCCTGCCGGGTCTCACAGTCTGGAACAACAGCAATGGCAAGTCTGGGGAGTGGCCAATGGAATGTCAAATCAGATTGAATCTTTAGGTTCTTATCAAATCTTCAGTAATCGTTTGAGGTTCTGGAATCACTTCCAGTTCTACCATACTCCCACTACTGTTTTCTGAAAAATCCATTTCTTTTAAAAATGTGGCGAGTCAAGAACAATATCACTATTGATCTTCCAGATGGTAGAAAATCAACTCTCGTCATAGCCTGGGTCAACCCACAAACATCCATTACAGAAACGTGCCTTGAGTTATCCGGAGTCTGGTTTTAAGCATAAGCCGGACAACTCCCCGTAACTTAACATCGTTAAGATATGAACTGTTCTATATTCAATACAGAAATAGAGGCACTGATTTAATTGAACCAGATTCAAATCATGCAGCTGTCTCTAGTGCATGTCAACTAAATGGAAGAGAGGCCGATCAGCGTTACTCAACTTAGGAGTACTTCCAATTATGAGTAACCTGAAAGAGAAGCAAGTTCTCATTACTATCAACTGAATACCATACACAAGTATCTATATCTTTGATCACCTTGAAGAATCCCGATACTTGCAATACCTGGTTCTCTACTCTATTCTTATACCAATAACTCCTCAAAACTCAGACCCTGTGTTTCTACGAAACACATGTCTAAGAACTAGAGAAGTCAAAAGTAAATAGAATATAGTACGAGAACCAAGCCCACTGTCCTGATGGACACTGGACAACATACAATACTCTGTATAAGTCGCTTGAGTCAAATGACTCATTCACTGTGTGTCGTAGGTTGAAAACTGTACTTATGGTTAAGAAGAATTACACTGCTGTTCAATACTCCTTACCTAACCATCCACTGATATAGGTAAATGTCATAGACATAATTTTAAAAAGGTATATCTCACTCTATAAAAATAGACGTACAGATATATCAATTTGAAATTGGTGCATAACAACGGGTATTCAAAACCAAATATTTGCCGTCCGGCAAACAACCCAGGTGACTTCCTCAAATATCACCAATTACAACGAATCCCGATATAATGAGGATGATCACCTAATTCCCAATAACTTACTCCCACTCATCATCTGTAAAACCATACAGATATGAGAATCAAACCTGGTAAATACATACCCTGGAGCAAGTGTCTAATTGGGAAATCAGTTTTCTTTTAACAGTACACAGTGAAACTGAAACATTAAAATGTTTCGATGGGGTATCCTGGTATTCCTAATAATGCCTCTTCCATTATCCAGATTCACAACTGTAACCGTATAATTCTTTGCCATCTCTCCAAATCCCTTTATATGTCTTTAGTCATTACCTTCTGTACACCCGTTTAGGCCAATTGGTTTTCTTCCTTCCCTACCGTTCGGCACCAGCCTATGGTTTGGAAGAAGACTATCTAATAAGCATAATGGGTGTACTGTCCTAATCCTAGGAACACTCGCAATGCGAGAGAAGGTGAAGATAAAAGACAACCGAATGAACCTTATTCCTATTTCTCCTGAACCAGGATCCATCCCCGAGCTGGAACAAGTTCCTTTCGAGTTCGTATATAACCATACGATGGATTATCCAATAAACTTAGGATCTTCGTAGTGATACGGAGTGTCCTGGAGAAATACAATGGTGATTTAGGATTGGCGAAGAAATACTTGGTTTGGTCGTGAATAGCAGTCGCAGTTTACTTTGCCCTCTTACTAATCCCTTTCTTTGTCTTAACTTAATACCTTCTGTACACCATTTAGGCTAATTGGTTTTCTTCATTCCTTACCGGTCGGCACCTGCCTATGGTTTGGAAGACGACTATCCAATTTGCGTAATAAGTGTACTATCTCCTAAACCAAGGAGTACTCGCAATGAGAGAAGGTGAAAGGAAAAGACAACTGAATAATCCTATTCGTTTTCTCCAGAACCGGAAATCATCCTCGAATTCCTTCGAGTTCGTATATAACCATACGATGGTTTTGTCCAATGGAAGTGGACGTTCGTAGTAATACGGGGTGTCCTGGATAAAAGGGTAAAAGTAGGAGTGGCAATAAGGTTTGCAACTCTGACAATCCAAAAGCCAGTCTTGTAAGAAGGTTCGGTTAATCTTGGTCACTGAGTCATAGTCTAGGGTCGGGTCAATGGTCGCTGCCAAAGAGAGAGAGAAAAGAAACACTCAGCGTGCACTCTAACCTAGATCAGAATGGTTATCACTTTATCTAATCAGGAAACCTCCTACTGTAATCTCAAATTCTTCTCCAAACCTGAAAGAAGAATTAGTCGGGATCACCCGAGGAGTAAACCAACTCATCAGTGGGAATCGGGATCCAACTATCATCGCATGATAACTTGACGGAATCCACTCAAGTTACCACACTCCAGAAGGTATGCACATGCCTGGCAAGTTTCAGTTTCTTTAGAAACTCCCGATGTGATTTTTACCCCTAGGACCCAAGTGACCTTGACGAATAATCAACAAATCAAAAGGTCCTAGTCAACTTCAACCCGTCATTATCTTGATTGCGTTAAACCCACCCGCACGACCCTTGACGAATAATCAACAAAGTCGTACGACTGTCCTAACCAATCCACATATCCATGCGACAGAAAGCATTACAGAGCTACCGCACACTACGCCTCGGCGAATAGCAACGACAAACGTAGCGCGAATACTAAGCAATACTAATCCGAAATGACGGAGGGCTACGAATGGTTTTTGGCAAAAACCTTTTACCGTAATGAACTTGATATCGTTGAAGGAACTGGATAACTTTTTATAAAAATATAGTAACGAAAACCTTTGTTAAATAGGTCACTCCCGGTGAAGGGATCTCGGCTCTTTCCCCGTAGAATGAGGTGCAGGATATTCCAACTGAATACCACGATGCAAAGCAAAAGTAATCGGCTATAGTAAAGTTATTGCCCTGACGCAAACTTCTGTCCAAGGGGTCACTCCCGGTGAAGGGATCTCGGCCCTTGCTTCGTCGACTGAGGAGCAGGATATTCCAACTGAATACCACTGTGCAAAACAAAAGTGAACATCCTTGCAATAACAGCTTTTTGAAAAATTGTTCCAACAACATCAGAATAGGTTTTTTTAGCTTGCATTGATCCGACTCAACGCAGTCCCATCAATTGATCACACCACAAAGAACGAAAATAATGATGTACGTTTATGCCATCCGCATTCGCCACTGGGTCCCGTCATCACCCGTTAGGTTACTTAACTAACGACAGAGCGGGGACTGGACTAGCGCGGATGCAAAACATATACAACATCTACTAGTATATATATAATATATAGTTTTCGCTCAAGGCGTGATAAAATGCAACAACACAGAAATGTAATCAGCATCACAGAACAATACAGATATCTGGGATCCCCGGGTTTCATAGAGCCGCTACTGAAACCCGACATTCCCCTGGTCGTGTGGATAGCCTGTGCAATGAAATCCTAGACCCCTACGGGCGCGGCAAGTTACCCGCCAAAACCTGAAGCGAGGCAGCCCCCTTCAGCACGTGAATGGACCACCCAGCACTTCCCGGAATCCGGTAACTTGGGCACCCCTCCTGGGTCAATCCTATACCCCCTACGAGTGCGGCGAATAGCCCGCCCATTCTAGAGTGAAGCCCCCTCCGTCTCAATGCCATGAGATGCGGGCTCGTTGCCCTCTAGAACCCGGCTATCCGTGCACCCCTCCGCGGGGCAACCTTAGTACAGAAAGTAAAATATATATACAACGGGTACATCGACCGCAACCTGGTCGTGCCCCAAAACAATAATACAAACAGGCAGTGACGGCAGTCCACATGTCGGACGCTCGCCCCGCAATATCAAATGTACATATAAAACAAAACTGTACTAACATTGCAACCAGGCTATCTCCACGACCGATCCGCAACATCACAGCACAACACAGAACATCAACGTGAATGTCACGTTCGCAAATCCGTTTAACCGGGCTATAGCAGTTAGACAGGATTTACCGATCAAGTGACATTCACGGTCGCAGATATAATGTAAATACTGTGAACTAATGTGTTTAAACTTTTCGATCGATCAAATTTATCGAAGTGGGCCCCAAGCATTACTGTAGCACTTAAAGAGAGTATAGGCCCAAAAAGAATATTCCAAAAACCCCATTTTCAACCCAGGAGCTCACTGCAAAAATTTGGTCCAATGGATAGTAAAAATGGCCGCGGAACCGCGGCAAATACATGGGTTTGGCCGCGGTTACGCGGTGGAATAGTGAGATCACACGACCAAATTTTCACAGAATGCTTAGAATTCCCTGCACATGTCACTGCAATGTACTGAAAAATTTTTGGAGCCAAAAAAATTTCGACAGAAAACTGTGCAAATGAAAATGGGTTTTCGGAAAATCCGTTCGATCGAACTTGTAAACACGTTAGAGCAAGCTAGACTAGGTTAATGGCGTGGCTCTAATACCATGTTGTGCCACGGCAGCGCCCCGGCCTTCTACTCGAGGCCAAAATGCGGAATCAAAAATTTTCTTAACTTTAAACCGGCGCTACCGCGGACAATAAACCCGGATCGTGACCATTAACCTAATCCTAGCAATCAAGAGAATGGGGTAGAAGTTATACCGAGCGATCCGTGTCCTTCGGTCTTCGTCTCCACTCCGATCTCCCGCGGAATCTCCGTCCGTCACCTCCTGGTCGGAAAGGGCACCACGTAGCCTGATTCTTTTACGGGCTCCCACCTCTGGACCGAGGCAACTCGGGCGCGAAGTTGGCTAGCCGACGCGTCCAAGATTTGCTGTAGGCAAGTGTAGAAAACCTTTGTCTCAAGGGGTTTATGTAGTTGCCATAAAGATGATGGAGGAGAGAAAGAACTTTGGAGAGGATGAAGGCGTATCATTTTGCAAGCAACAAGAATGAGATGAATAAATTCCACCACCAGAAAAACAACTCTTTCATTCCCTCTTCTCAAATGTGGCCGGCCCCCCTTGATCAAATGGTGGAGGAAAAACCAACACAAGAAGGGAGGTGAGTGTAGGAAAAGAAGAATGGTGACCACACCCCCAAGCAATGATAACAATATCAAATCAAAATCAAATCCATCCTAATCCTTTCTAATCTCAATAAAGCAAGCCATCATGAAAAAGCAAAGATGCTTAACTTATCATAATGCCACAAATGCAAGAAACCCCCTCCACAAATGTTATTTGCAAACTTGCAAATAACCCCCTCCATCGAAAAGTCCGGCCGTGAAGGAACAAAGGAAAAACCGGCCGGAACGGAATGCAAACTGGCAACTTCAGAAAACTGATCCCGTAATAAATTACAGGAAAACCCCGCTACTGCATATACATGCCCGCATTTGTATTCCCACTGAATACAAATGCAAAGAGACAAAATCTACACTATCTAATACTAGGATCCGGCTTAAACCAAAGCCGGCTAGTAAAATTCGTCCGATCACGATCCGTGCAATACCGCACGTATCTGATCGAACCCTGCCATATCTCCATACGGCCTCTACAGCGTTTCGCCCGAAACTTGAGTAACTAAGTGTGTGGTGGACTCTAAAGACTCGACAATACTATGGCTGTGGATTTAACCACTAGCACGTCAGAGGTATTAGCCATACGTGACGGGCTACCAGCTATTGACCAAAAGGGACGTCGATGAGCGAACTCATCCTGACACCCTACTGAGCCTGTCAGTGACAATATCCGTACAGTCCGGTCCGTTCGTCTATGAGCATCGCATGGCGGGCCTAGGGGGTTGGTAAAAGTCAGACCCCCAAAAACGGTACAAGTCGTGTCGGAGTGTAGCCCAGAACTCCCTGAGATACTACTGGAATACCTACCAGTAAATCTCCTGCCTCGGCCGAGGGCTTTGTGTAATGGCTCTCCTAGACACAGCGCGACCTCACCCCCAATACCGGGAGAGACGAACCCCTGCAGATCCGCTCACTGCCTCCATGTGGCTCGGGACTGTACCCAACTAAAACCTGTTTGCACGACTCCTTTGAGCCGTGGTATTTTGAGCCGTGGTAGGGTAGTAATCAAAGTACAGGGGGAACTCACACGAGACAAATGACGATCTCAGGTCGATGAACTAACCTGTACACATGTCACCTGGGAACTGCTATCTGACGTCTGGTATAATCCCAACTAGCAGGTTCCCGGCGAGTCCTGTCCGGTGTACTCATAACCCAATGAGCACCTGTATACATCTTAGGTGAACCAACTGACACCAATGGCTTGTGAGACCGGCCACCGCCCCTCGTCGGGGTCTCGACTGTATACACTAGTCTACTAATGGAGTATCGATGCCCAGTCTCGAAACTCCCACGACTAGGGACCTTTTAAGGATGTGCTTATAGACTCCCGCTCTCACGTATATGATCGCCCTCATACTGCTGGTAGTCAAGCAAGAATCCTAGGGGCTCTATCAACGTGTAATAGCGACTCATAAGGTCACCTAAAGCAGTACACGATGATAAAGATAAACCAGATAGCATACTATCATCTTGAGTAAGACTGTCCTACTGGGACAGGTCCTCCCTCAATCATTGCAATCACATGCCTGTGATCTAATAATTGACTCTGAGGGCACTATCTCCAACAGTGCCGGCCCCTGTTTCCCCCAATCAGAGCAAAGCTCTGTTGAAATTCAAAATTCAAATTTTGAAGCAACGCTTCAAATCCCGGGCGCAACGCGCCACGTGTCAGGCGCTGATACGTCAGCGCAGCGCCCAAGGCAGCGTGCCCAATCAGAGCAAAGCTCTATTAAAAAACAAATAAAAGTATAGCTTCAGTTGCGCAAGCGTTGCGCTGCGTGACACGTGTCAGCGCAGTCGCTTTTGCGCAAACGCTGCGCTGCGCGACACGTGTCACGCGCTGGGGCATTTGCGCCAAACAGAATTAAGATTTTAAAGAAATCTTTATGTTCTTGTTAAAACAAGAAGATTTTCTTCTGTAAAACAGAAGCCCTTGGGTCAAAGATCCAACGGTGGGGAAAATTCCCCAAATCACTCAGAGAAAGATCTCTTTAACGAATTTAACTAATTTATGCGCACTATAAAAAGGACCCTAGACCACAATTCAAAGGAATGAACATTGTGAAAGATTAAGAACTTCAAACAGAGAGAACTCTGAAAAAATTTCAAAAGAAGAAAAGGTAAAAACCTTTAAGATAGAAGAATTTCTTCTAATAGATCATTGATCTAAGAACAAGATCAATGATCTCCAATAAAAAACAAATAATAATAGTACTTTGCACTTATGAACCATTGGTTCTCTGAGATCAAAACAAAAAACAAGAAATACTTGTTTTCTTTGATCTAAATTAGATCAAGAAATCAAACAGTGCTTTGCACTTTTTCATGAACCATTGGTTCTGCAATCTAAAAGATTCTCAAAATAATAGTGCCTTGCACTTGCAAAATTGCACTGTTGCGCTCCTGGGTTGGCGCAAGCCACCAGAGAGCGCCACGTGTCAGTATCTGACTCACTTGCGCTGTGTGCTTTTAAGATAGAGTTTTGCTCTCTGAAACTGGCGCAACCCACCAGAGCGCGCCACGTGTCAGCAGCACAAGCGCAGCGCATTGGCGCAGCGCACTGCGTTTGCGTGACACGTGTCAATACCACAAGCGCTTGCGCTCTCTGATTGGCGCAAAGCGCCTGATAAATGCAATGCATTTTACTAAAGGGGCAGGCCCAAATCAGAAAGGCCTAGTAGGCCAAATTAAATTGCAATGCAATAAAAAGGGCAGAGCCCAAACAAAATTTATGCTCTGGATCATTTATAAAAGGGCAGAGCCCAACCAAAACAAAGAAAAATAATGCAATGCATTACTAAAAAAGGGCAAGGCCCTAGCACAGGTCTAATAGGCCAAAGACAAAGGAATATTGAAACTGGACTTAGCCCAGTCATGGCCATAGGTCTTTAAATTAAATTGACTGAGCACGGCTGCTCCCTAAATCAATTTACATCCGGTTCGAGGGTACATCTCCGAACTCCTCTGACACTTATCGTTGTAATCCTTCAACGACGTCAAAGAGGTGACGGGTCCTGACGACCACACATCAATACGGACTGCGGGGTCCTTAAACTCGTGGACCGAAACGTCCTTAAACTAATGTTGGACCGAAACGTCCTTAAACTAATGTTGGACCACCACGTCCCTAAACTGGAACATGGACCACCACGTCCCTATACTGGCGATGGACCCCCACGTCCCTAAACTGGAACATGGACCACTACGTCTCTAAACTGGAATAATAGAGCCCTCAAATGCTCTTTTGCCGGATCTAAACGGTCCCGTTTAAGTTGATCTTAGACCCAAACACGGCTAACGTATCCTTAAACATTCAAATGGACTATAAAACTCCAAATCAACTTTGGTTCAAGGGTACATCTCTGAACTCCTCTGACACCTATCGTTGTAATTCTTCAACGACGTCAGAGAGGTGACGAGTTCTGACGGACATATAATAAATGGATCACCACGTTAAGTTGATCTTAGTCTCAAACAGGACTAACGTATCCTTAACGAATGTTTAAGTTGATCTTAGCCTCAATACGGCTAACGTATCCTTAAACTAAAAACACCAAACCCAAATCTAAGTAAATACGGATTTGGACTAATCCACGTCCTACGGGCGACGGCATTACTCAGTCTCTGTATACAATCCACGGGCAACCACAAACAAAGCAAACACACACGACACGAAGTGAAATTCTGGAGAAGGAGAAAGTGGCTACCGCGATGTGGTAGCGTAATTAACTGCAGGGGCTTGCACCTACAGGGAAGAGCGTCCCCACAATCAAAAACCTCTCTAGCGAGGGGGAATCTGACGAAGTCTGCTACATCGGCCGCATTCGTCTAAACCTCCAATACACGGTGCCATAAATCAACTTGGCATCTTCGGAGAGGTAGACGGATAAAACCATATAGCATCTGCCTCGAATCTCAGGCAAGACGTCCATGTCTTGGCCGTCATTCGGAGGGGAACAGATTCTGGCACGCCCGGTGGGACCTTTTCCTCTTTCCACTCTACACTTCGTGTGTCGTCTTCGCGAACCAATCGCGGTTTGTTAACGGTTGCCTTTGGATTTCAAGTTACTAAGATTTGGTCTTTTGCCTGGCGTAGAACTCAAGCATCAATGGCCTCTAACTGCACCAACTGCTCGAAGTGCCACTGCAACGGACACTCCACCTCACCTGGAGGTGTAGTATATGGGCCCTAAGCGGCCTCCTTCCTCGCTCTGCCGGTAGAACAGGTGACCCAGGCCACCACCGGCCTGTTTTTGGGGACCATGATCCCACCTGCAAGCTTCTCTATGCCAATATCTGCACCAGAAGCGAACAAGAAGTCGGTCTTCGACCGGCTCACTGCTATGACGGCCCCTGTTAACGGGTCGTCCGCTACCAAACCAACAACCTCTGTCTTCGCCAGGCTGGATCAGAACTCTGAGGGGCCCGCTAGGAAGCCCATGAACTTTAAAATGGTTGTCCCAAGGAAGGCAACAGCCGCTGCTCCGGAAGTCGTTAAGGCGGCTTCTCCCGTCAAAGAGTCAGTCTTTTCAAGGCTGACTATTCCCGCTCCTGCCCCAACTCAAGGATCTGTCTTTGACAGATTGAATATCACCCCTCAAAGGACAACCTCAGTCTTTAAGAGGTTAACACCAGCGGCGCCTTATTCAGACTGGGGGCAAAAAGAAGCTGTCTCTATCTCCGAGCCAGTCCCAACGGCTCGTCATGCTCGACGTCGCTATTGGCGACGAGTGAGGAAGGCAGGGGGCAACTCCTCCTCAGGGCTAACTCCACCGGCTCCAGTGGAGGAAGTCAACGCTGCTGTTCCAACTGGTAACAGTTTTGAACTGCTGAGGAGGGTACGTAAGAACTCTCCAACCGCTACACTAAAAAGATCTCCTCCACCTATGGAGAGAGTTCCGGAAACAGAGCAGGAACAGCCCCCTCAACGGCTGTCCTCAAAAATTTATAAAGTTTGGCAGAGAGTTCAAGACTCCGTAATTGACCCAGATCACTCTCGTCAACAGAAAAAGGCGAAGGTGTAAGAAGGAAAAGACCGTCCTATTAAACAGCAGAGGACAACAATCGCTAGGGTGCCCACTGCAACGGCCCCCTCCACTTCAACGGCCCACAAAAGAAGGAGGCCAGAGAAAATCCCCGCGCCCGCAGCAAATGCCAAAGGTGGTGAACCTAAACGCCCTAAGTCCGGGGGCATAACAGTTCATACAGTATACATCGGGAAAGGAGGACAGCCGCGCATCCATGGGTCATAGACCGCTTACACGGTCAGTGACCAAGGCTCAGGAGCTCCAGGAGATGATGAACGCAATGGCCGCACTCACTGGGCCAAAAGAAACCCCTGAGACGTCCTCGGATGAACGTCAGGAACAGGAAACTGACGCTGAGTTCCTTCGTCGCATATTGGACAAGAAGGATAAAGAAGCTGCGGACCAAGCAGCCAGCATAAAGAAAATGGCCCTCCTGTTCCAGGATATGGTGGGTATGATGATTCAGCAAGACCCTCTTGCTGAAGATCTCCCGATCATCCTTGAATACGATAGGGGAGAAACGTCAAATCCTCCACCGGCTCTGTCAACAGCCAAGGAGGAGGCGATCTCCAAAGCTGACCTAGAAGAATATATAGCTCAGCAGAACCGGGTTCATCAAGCGACTGAAGCAGCGGGTCAGGTCGTAAAAACAGGGCGACTGTATCCGGGCTGGTACGACCAGATCAGGTACCCGCCAGGTTATACGATACCAAAATTCCATGTGTATAAGGGGACTGGCAATCCCTACCAGCATGTTGCCCAGTTCAGGGCGCTTTGCGGCAACACTGGCGGTGATGATAAATTGTTGCTCCGCCAGTTCGTTGGTAGCTTATCGGATACAGCGTTCGAGTGGTATTCCGAGCTCCCGAACGACTCTATCAAGACCTTTGCTGAGATGGAATTGCTGTTTACCCAGCGTTTCGCGAGTGCCAGCGAGCGTACCCCGATAACGGCATTGATCAATGCCAGGGTAAAGCCGGGCGAGACGTGGGTCCAATATGCTATACGGTGGCGTAATTTATGGTCAAAATGCGAGCAGCGCATAGAAGAAGCTCCTGCAGTAGGAATATTTGTGGGAACCCTCGATCCGCAAGCAACCATCTCGTAATTTATGATGTTCTTCAAGCCGACCACCTTCCAGGCACTAATCGACAAGCTGGCGCAAATGGATCAGATGGGCCATAAACCTTCTCTTCTAAAGCCGGACTCCCGAAATGAGAAGCGGAAGGGGAAAGCGATCGTTGTCGCTAATGCTCAACAACAGCCGAACAACTTGAAGCCGGTCGTTCGTCAAAATAATATGCGCCCGTACGTAGCCCTTGAGGAGAGGATGGGACATCCTTACTCGTTTTCCCGAGATAAAACGAGAAGGTTATTCGAGCTGGCATTGCGCAACAGACTCATAAATCTGCCGGATCCAAAACGTCCATCGCAACCAAGTGATGTCAATGAGCCTAACTACTGTCCTTATCATCGAGTACTGGGTCATCCGATCGAAGATTGCTACATCTTCAAAAATTGGCTTGAAGACCAATATCGACAGGGCAAATTCGCATTGTCCGACAAATGGAAGGTGAATCCACCGCAGCCCCACACCTTTAAGGGAATGAATACGCAGGGGGCAACATGCTCTGTCGTTGAAGAAGCTCCTTGGAAGGTTGTATTATCAGCCAAGACAAAGAGGATACTGAACGACCTTCAAACATGCCCAGCGATTAAGTGGAAGAACCCGTTGGAGCCGCAGATCATTGAAGGGATGTTGAAATCTCGTCCAACTCAAAAGTTCGATGGAGGTGGCCCAAGCATTCACAACCAGCCATCGAAATCTTCAAAGAAGAAGAAAAAGAAGTCAAAGAAGCCCGTGAAGCCTGGCGACAAGCGCATGGACTTGCAAAAACAAATTGACGCGCTGGAGGAATACAACCAGAAGGCACGAACTCCCATTACATTCCAAGAGGTCCTCAATCACGTCTTTCAAGAGGAAGATGAGGGAGAAAGTTCATCTGATGAATCTGAAGAATACGTGGCGAGCTGTCATGTGATTTCCCATTCGTTCATGGACGATGAGGAGACTCCTTGTACTGAAACGCTGGGGGCAGATCTTGAACCAAAAATTCTAGAGCCATCGGATGAAGTAATTGTCGCATTTCTCAATGAAGCTCTCTTAAAAAGCAAAACTGATCGGGAGCGCGAGGCGGTCATATTCGAAAAGGCCAAACGCTAGCGCCTTGACGAAAGAATGGAGATACTCCCGCTGGAGCAAAGTACACCCACTGCGGATAAAATCAAATTCAAGATGAGGAAGAGGTTTGCTAAAGCCGTGGCAATGGGTATGAAACTACCATCCCCCGAGGGAAGCGTTACTGGTGAAGCGGAAACGCACCCTCCTATTGCTTGTATCATCGGAAGATTTCGCACCCCACTGAAGAGTGCAAAGCTTTCGATAGATGGTGGCAAGGATACGTTGCTCACCGGCAACATTTTAAGCGGGAAAAGCGCAAGACCCGTCGAGAGCAGAACGGTACGACCGAAGGGCTTAACAGAACTGCCGGCAGTTGTCGCATGGTCAATGCCGGGGGATCACAAGTGCTCATATTCGGGAGCGATTCTGACGAGGAGTTGGAGCATAGCCCCCTCTTCAAAGAGTCCACTTCGGGAAAAGAAGAAGAGCCGAAGATTTATGAAAATATCCGGCTGCGTAATCGCACGTTGCCCGAAAAGAATCTCGGACCCCCAAACAAAAAAGACAAAGGGAAAGAAAAGGTCTCTGAGGACATCACCTTAGATGACCAAGTCATGGAAGAGCTAACTGCCAAAGACCCGCCGAAGAAAAATAAGGTGGATTACAACGTCTTAGCGCATCTGAGGAAGCTACCCTCGCAGCTCAGCATTCTTGACGCTCTTTTACTATCAAAGGAGGCGAGAGATTCGTTAATTAAGGCACTACAAGACCCGGAGCAGTTCCAAGCTTTCCTGGCTGAAGAAAAGATGAAGGATGAATTGGAGGAAGTGCGCACGGCCGATGTCACTTTTGGCGATGAAGACCTTCTCCTTGGGACGTGCGAACACAATCGCCCCCTCTAAGTCTCAGGATACTGCCATGATATAAAGATCGGCAAAATCCTGGTCGATAACGGATCATCTATTAATCTCCTTAGCGTGCGAGTGTTGAAGGAAATTTGCATGAGCGTCCAACACCTCGCTCGAGACAAGATCACCATCTCCGGATTCGACTCCCAATCATCAAAGACTCTTGGATCTGTGATACTGACGCTACGCTTTGGGCTGCTCGTCACGGACATTAAATTCCACGTCATAGATGCCAAGACATGCTACAACGCTCTGCTCGGCCGACCATGGTTACACGAGTACAACATCATCCCTTCTACACAGCATCAGTGTATGAAATATTTTAGGGATGGTCTCGAGTATACCGTGACGGGAGAACTGAATCCGTTTTCCGTAAACGAAGTTCGCAAATATGAAGATGCCAAATACTTCTTGCCGAATTTCGAAGACACGGAAAGGTGTCGCAAGCCGGAGAACAAAACTAACGCTACCATCCCTGTCTTCGGCAGCGATACTGAGGAGGAAGAGAAGATAGTTTATTCGGGTCCGCCCCAATACACCAAGCCGGGACCATCTGCTCCTACGTTGATCTTTGGTAGTGATTCGGAGGATGAGGTCCATACTGTATTCTCTGCTCGACCTTCAATACGAGCTTCCGCCGACGAAGAGCAAAGTCTACAAGTCTCCATGGTGCCGCTTAAACATTATAAAGAACTGGATGCGCTCGGTACCGACAGTGTAGAGGAGTTGCAGACGTTCTATATCCCTCCCAGGCGAGAAGACGAGAAGGCAATTCTATTCTACCGCTCTGAAGAAAACAAAGTGGAGAAAGAAATCTGGCACGGGGCGGATCCTACGTTGGACAGGCTTCAACCCATCCGTCTACCCAGATATTATACAGAAGGCTTGAAAAGGCTGTTGAAGCGCCAAGGGATACCCTTCAAACAGACCGTTAGAAAGGCAAAATTCTATGACAGGGTCTGAAACATCCCCGGAACTCAGCACAAGCTGCTTAGTGGGAGAATGGAGACAATCGGGCTCAGATACATTCGCTCCAAGAAACGAGAGCTGCTCCGCGACTGTTACGTCGTGCACGACTTCAATGAAGAAGCAGATGCTCAACGGGAGGACACTAATCCTGAACCAGTAAAAGTTCCTGATGCAAAAGTGCCCAGTCCGTCGTTTGAAGAACAAATGGACAGGCTTATAAGGGAAGCTGGTCAAAAAGTCCGAGATGATCACAATCGTGAAATGGCAATCTACGAGAAATGGCAATCTACGAGAAAGCCAAAACGCAACGCCTCCTTCAACAGGCCGTGAAAGACGAAAATGCCGCCCCCTGTTAACCTGTTATAAAAAAGGCTCGACGCAGAGGCAGAAACAAGTCGAAAGGCCAAAAAGGTGCTCAACAGCAACAAAGCGAGGCTAAGAAACCACGCAAATGGGAGTCGAGCGTTATTGATCTATCCCTCATGAAGAAAATGGGTCGAGCGTACTCGTTTCCTCGGGACAAGACGAAGAAGATACTTGATCTTGCTCTAAAACATCAAATGCTTACACTGCCGGAGTCCAAAAACCCCGAACGAGCAGGTGAAGTCTCTGACCCAAATTATTGCTCTTACCATCGAGTAATAGGGCACCCTCTCGAAGACTGCTTCACCTTTAAGAATTGGGTTGAAGATCAGTATCAGCTCAGCAAATTCGCTCTGTCCGACAACTGGAGGGTAACACCGCCACAAAAGCATGAACCTAAAGCCACGAGAACAGAACCAACTCCACATTGGGATTGGAAGCGGATTCGCACTTGTCACATGATAACAATATTAAAAGAAGAGCCTGAGAATATAGACAGCCTTCCCTGTTGCTTCGAAAACAGCAATGATGAGGTGATCTCAGAATTTCCGCCAGCTCCGAAAGAACTGGAGGATGGAATATATACCACTGCAGATAACCTCAAGAAAATTGAGTTGGGGACGGAAAATGACCCACGGCCGACGTTCGTCAGTGAGCTGCTATCTGAAGAAAGGGTGGCTGCGTTAAAAGACGTCCTTGTACAGCACAAAGATTGCTTCGCATGGAACTATTCCGAGATGCTAGGACTAGATCCAGAAATTGCTGTGCACAAATTGGCGATATCCCTGGACGTCAAGCCAGTCAAACAGGCGCTGAGGAGAATGCGGCTCGAGCTTGAGATGAGCATCAACGCCGAGGTCAAGAAGTTAATCGACTCTGGCTTTATCCAGGAGGTTCAATATCCTGAATGGATCGCTAACATCGTCCCGGTGATGAAGAAAAATAGGACGGTGCGCATATGCGTGGACTTTCGGGATCTCAATAAAGCCTGCCCGACGGATGATTTCCCGGTACCAGTCACCGAACTAATGATAGACAATACATCCACTCATGAGGTTTTCTCCTTCATGGACGGCTCATCAGGGTATAATCAGATAAAGATGCATCCCGAAGACCAGAAGCACACCGCCTTCAGGATCCCTTTGGGAATATTCTGTTATAAAGTGATGCCCTTCGGTTTAAAGAACGCCGGTGCCACCTATCAGAGGGCCATGACGAAGATCTTCGATGACCTTATACATGAAATCGTCGAATGTTATATCGACGACCTCGTGGTTAAGAGCAAATCATACGAGGAACATCTCGAGTACCTAAAGACTGTATTTCGATGCCTTCGACAATACAACTTGAAGATGAACCCTCTCAAGTGTGCATTCGGAGTTTCTTCGGGCAAATTCCTGGGATTCATCATCCGACACCGAGGTATCGAGATAGATCCGTCCAAGATCAAGACGATTATGGAAATGCCTCCGCCAAGGACTCTTAAGCAGCTGCGATCTCTCCAAGGGAAGCTCGCATATATACGGCGATTTATAGCCAACCTTTCGGGCAAGTGTTGTCCTTACAGTCACCTGATGAAGAAGGGAACTCCATTCGTCTGGGATCAAAAATGCCAGGGCGCGCTGGACGAGATCAAGCAATACCTGCAGAACCCGGCAGTGTTGGCTGCTCCGGTCAAGGGAAAGCCCCTTATTCTTTACACAACCGCCCTCGAAGGTTCCTTAGGCGCATTATGGGCGCAAGAGAATGACCAAGGGAAGGAAAGAGCACTCTACTACTTAAGTCGAGTTCTACTGGGGGCAGAAAGCAACTATTCCCCTATTGAAAAACACTGCCTGGCGTTGATCTTCGCGATAACAAAGCTCAGGCACTATGCGTTGGCGTACGAGGTCCGTCTCATTTCGAAGGTGGACCCCCCTAAATATTTGATGTCAAAGGCCATATTGACGGGGCGACTCTCTAAATGGGCTCTGCTCTTGATGGAGTTCTCGATAACGTATCAACTACTCAAGGCAGTGAAAGGCCAGGCCATCGCTGACTTCCTCGCTGAGCATCCGATACCCGCCGATTCTCCTTTAAATTGCGATCTTCCAGATGAACATGCGTTTGATGCGATCGACGGTGGTGATACCCGATGGGAGCTTTATTTCGATGGAGCATCTTCCGTGAAGAAGCGCAAACAAAGTACCCCTATAATCAAATCGGGGGTAGGACTCATCTTTGTAACTCCACAAGGAGGTATCATGCGCTTCGCTTTCTCCTTAACAGAGCCGAGGACAAATAACGAAGCCGAATATGAAGCTTTGATAGCAGGCCTCGAGATCGCCATCGACATGGGAATTGAAAACCTCCTCATATACGGAGATTCTCAGCTGGTCGTTAGTCAAGTAAACGGCGACTACCAAACGTGCAAACCGGAGTTGGTGAAGTACGGTGAAAAGGTGCAACAACTGTTGACCCAAATCCCTTCCTACATTTTGGAAAACATACCGCGCGCGGAAAACAGCAAAGCGGACGCATTAGCCAAGCTCGCTAAAGAACTGGCTGACGAGAACCTCGATGACGTCAGAATCGTGGTACAAAGCCGTCGGGTGCTCGCCCCAGCGGAAATATCTCTGGAATTATCCGAAGAAAAGGGAGCGACTGAGCAGACGACCCTGCAAATAAAAGAACGAGAAAAGGCTGAGGATTGGAGGGAAGTCTTCATAGACTACTTTAAGTCCCATCGAATGCCTGAAGATGCGTCCTCGAGACATCAGCTTATGAGACGAGCTATGTCTTTCGCCTTCATTAATGATACTTTGTACAAGAAGTCGTTTGATTCTCTGTGGCTGAGATACTTAGGACCTGACGAAGCAGAAAGAGTCGTTGAGGAAATTCATGACGGAATCTGTGGTTCTCACCAAGCGGGCCCGAAAATGAAGTTGAAGATCAAACGGATGGGCTACTACTGGCCCACGATGATTCAGGATTGCCTCGAATATGCGAAGCAATGCCACTCATGCCAAATCCATGGGGACTTCATCCACCAGCATCCAAATCCACTACATCCAACGGTGGCTAGCCAGCCGTTCGAAATGTGGGGAACTGACATAGTCGGCCCTATCGAACCAGCATCGTCCAGAGGACATCGTTTCATCCTGGCGACGACCGATTACTTCTCCAAATGGGCAGAAGCAGTACCGTTGAGAGAAGTGAAAACGGAGAATATCCTCCATTTCTTCAAAATGCACATCATATACCGGTTTGGAACGCCGAGACGGATCATCTTCGATAACGGTCCAGCCTATAGAAGTCACAAGATCAGCCGCTTTGCACAGCAGCACAATATAGACGGGAGATATTCTTCGGTTTATAATCCGCGAGCTAATGGTTTAGCCGAGGCCTTCAACAAGACCCTGACGAAGATCATGAAAAAGATGGTGTCCCGAAATAAGAAAGACTGGCATGAGAGACTGCAAGAGGCTCTTTGGGCGTATCGAACTACGTTCAAGACGGTCACGAACACAACGCCGTACACGTTGGTATTCGGTACGGAAGCAATACTCCCCCTCGAGATAGAGCTACCATCTTTACGAGTGGAAGTCCACTACGAGTTGACGAGCGAAGAAAATGCTAACCTTCGGCTTGAGGAGCTTAATGCCCTTGAAGAAACACGGCTCATAGCGCAACAAAATCTGGAAGCTTATAAAGCAAAGATGACGCACTCATATGAAAGATTGACCCGACCGAGGAAATTCTGCCAAGGAGAACTCGTGCTATTGGTCAAAAGGCCTACGATCCCCAATCGCGCCATGTGGGGAAAATTCGAGCCAAACTATGAAGGCCCGTACATCATAGATAAGGTCTACCAGGGTGGGGCCTATCTACTCATGGATATGCACAGTGAAAGGCCTTTCAAGCCAATAAACGGTCGCTTCCTAAAGAAATACTACGCTTAATGAGCCACAGCTTAGGTCAATGATAGATGACGATGACTATGTCCGCTCGCTATCTTCCTAAGCTCAAGCTTTATAAGCAGTATCCAGCCTTCTCAATGACGGACCGAAACGTCCTTAAACTAATAGAGGACCGAAACGTCCTTAAACTAATACCGCAGCATCCGTAGGCTGACGAGATAAAAAAAAGAAGAAAAATATAATAAATAAAAACGGTATGTCCATAAGCAAAAAGGGCACGGATGAAAACCCGAAAGGGCTCCGTGAGTAAAAACAGCAGGGCTATCGGCGAGTGTTCGTGAAAACCCGAAAGGGCACGACCTCGTAAAAAGAAAAAGAAGAAGAAAATAAAAAGAATAAAAAAAAATGGTATGTCCATAAGCAAAATGGGCACGGATGAAAACCCGAAAGGGCTCCGTGAGTAAAAACAGCAGAACTACCGGCGAGTGTTTGTGAAAACCCGAAAGGGCGCAACCTCGTTAAAAGACACTTATAGGGTCCTCTCGACCTTGTAAGGAGAAACCACCCACGTGAGATCCTTACGACTCACAAGGGAGCAGCACACTTAGGGATCCACACGATTCCTAAGGAGAAAATACACTTGCGAGATCCTCACGACTCGTAAGGAGAGCTCTCTTATGAGACCCTCACGACTCATAAGATTTGAAAGTCTTAAGTTATAGAGACCTAAACCTGTGCTTAAGAAACCCCAACAACTTTCGATATTGCCCTACAAGTGGTCCAATACTGGCTCTTGTATACAATCCAAGGGCGCGAATAAAAATTTCCCTAACTAAGTCCCATCCGAGACTGGGGATATGTTCGCATGGTGAACAACCCTTATAAATCCTCTCGATTTACAAGGAGAAAACCCTCCTGTAGGATCCTTACGACTTACAGAGGAACAGACACTTAGGAATCCTCACGATTCCTAAGGAGAAAATACACCTACAAGATCCTCGCGACTTGTAGGGAGAAATACCTTTGTGAGACCCTTACGGCTCATGAAGTCAAAAGCCTTAGTCGACATGACCTTAACCCTGTTCGCTAAGCCACCCTTGTTCGACATCGACAGAGGCAGATGATGATTTGCTCCTGGCAATATCCCAGTTGTAGCGGTGCTGATGCCGAAATCGGTGTCTAATTTCAGGTTTACGGCGAAAAGCCAGTAGGCCGCACATGCATATTAAATAGCCAAAATGATAGGGCAACTTGCAATAGAAAGCAGCAAGTAAAAATGTATGCATGCAAAATAGCCGAAATGATTGAGCAACTCGCAATAAAAAGCAGCGAGTAAAAAATAAAATAAACAGCCGAAATGATTGGGCACCGCGAAAAATAGCCGAAATGATTGGGCAATCGCGACCTTTGTGATATAAAAGCTGAAATGATAGATCATCGCGGAAATAAAACAAAAATAAATGATGATAAAACTTTTGCCCTACAGTTGAGATCACATCGATCTCTGTATACAATCCAAGGGCGCAAACAAAGAAGGAACCTTACTTTCCCAACAGGCTCCGCCAGAAAACGAAGCCAAATCTCGACGGTTCATCCCGACCCCGAAGGAACCAGTGTCTTCGGCAAAATACTTCGACTCGAGGAAACAAGTGTCCTTGACGAAGAAAATCCTGATTCGTGTTGACTCGCAGAGAAATCAGTGTCCCCGCGGGAAATTCTCGATTCGTTTCAACACCAGGGAAACAAATAATCCTTGGCAAATACTTCGACTCGAGGAAACAAGTGTCCTTGACCGAGAAAATCCTGATTCGTGTCGACTCGCAGAGAAATCAGTGTCCCCGCGGGAAATTCTCGATTCGTTTCAACACCAGGGAAACAAATAATCCTTGGCAAATACTTCAACTCGAGGAAACAAGTGTCCTTGACGAAGAAAATCCTAATTCGTGTCGACTCGCAGAGCAACCAGTGTCTCCGGGGGAAATTCTCGATTCGTTTCAACACCAGGGAAACAAATAATCCTTGGCAAATACCTTAACTCAGGGAAACTAGCGTCCTTGATGAGAGCCTCTTGATTCGCGTCGACTCGCAGAGCAACCAGTGTCTCCGTGGAAAATTCTCGATTCGTTTCAACACCAGGGAAACAAATAATCCTTGGCAAATACCTCAATTCAGGGAAACCAGTGCCCTTGATGAGAGCCTCCTGATTCGCGTCGACTCGCAGAGAAACCAGTGTCTCCGCGGGAAATTCTCGATTCGTTTCAACACCAGGGAAACAAATAATCCTTGGCAAATACCACAACTCAGGGAAACTAGCGTCCTTGATGAGAGCCTCCTGATTCGCATCGACTCGCAGAGCAACCAGTGTCTCCGTGGGAAATTCTCGATTCGTTTCAACACCAGGGAAACAAATAATCCTTGGCAAATACCTCAATTCAGGTAAACTAGCGTCCTTGATAAGAGCCTCCTGATTCGCATCGGCTCGCAGAGAAACAAGTGTCTCCGCGGGAAATTCCCGGTTCGTTTCAACTCCGAAGAAACCAGTGTCTTCGGCAAATCCTTCGACTCGAGGAAACAAGCGTCCTTGATGAGAGCCTCCTGATTCGCGTCGACTCGCAGAGAAACCAGTGTCTCCGTGGGAAATTCTCGATTCGTTTCAACACCAGCGAAACAAATAATCCTTGGCAAATACCTCAATTCAGGAAAACTAGCGTCCTTGATGAGAGCCTCCTGATTCGCGTCGGCTCGCAGAGAAATCAGTGTCTCCGCGGGAAATTCCCGATTCGTCTCAACTTGCAAGATGAAGTCTCAGGCAGCAGGGATTAAAAAACTTGTTTCCTGAACAATGGGACCCTGCAAGTCAGTCTAAAACGGTCTTTTGCATACTATTCACGGGTCTCACTCTCCAAAGTCGGATTTCGACAAGGAGGGAAACAACCGCTTACGGGTCCTCTCGACTCGTAAGAGGGAAAATTCTCTTATAGGATCCTTACGACCTATAAGAGAAAACGCGCTTAGGAATCCTCACGATTCCTAAGGAGAAAATCCACCTACGAGATCCTCTCGATCCATAGGGAGAAAAGTCTCTATAAGATCCTCACGGCTCATAGAGTTGAAAAGTCTTAGGCCGCATATCTGAACCTGCGACCCAAGCCATCGCTATCTCTTATAAAAAAAAAACTAAGTTATCTGCCAATTATGTTTATCAAGTCAACATGCTGATAATAAGAGAAAGAAAGAAAGCGAAAGAGCATACAAGACATTGCAGAGGAAAAAAATGTGTATCTTTATTCATTAACTCAAAGAAGTACAAGCGGAATAGTATAAAAGAATAAAGAATGGATACATGTTATTTGAAGAAGGAAAAGAAAATTTTTGCAAGTTTATTGGTACAAAGGCAGCTATTGGGAAGGAAGCGTCTTGCATAGCCCTGTTAATTGTTCATGCACTTCCTTCCACGCCTTTTCCTGATCTGCCACCACCGCCATCTTTGCTTCCACCTGAGCCCTTTGCTGCAAGAGAGATGCGAGCTGCTCCCTGACGGCCTGCTGAGTGGCTTCGCGGCCTTGGGCATTACGCTCGGCAGCGTCAAGTGCCCGCTTCAGTTTCAGCCCATTTGAGATGCGCTCCAGAAGGCCCTCGAAGACAGCCTTTACCTCAGCGGCGTTCGCCTCAACTTCAGCACGTAGGCGAGCAGTTTCGCTTGAAGACTCCTGGCACTCCTTCAGCCTCAAAGCTACTTCTTGTTCCAAATGGCGGAAATGAGAAGTGCTTTGCTCGAGCCATGCTCCCCGTTGAGTACTCACGGCCAAAACCTCGGGGGCAAGACGCATCGACTCCAGCTGATGAAGGCGAGCCTCAATCTCCCTGCAGTGATTAACCCAAGATGCGACGATGCCTTCGTCATGGAAATTAGTAAATATCACCAGCATCGGGTTAACCGTCGTAGCGAAATCTGCAGCAGACGTAGGAGTCTCGACGTCGAGTTCCTCAATGTAGTCGCTCAACATGCGCAGACTATTCGCGGCACCTTTCGAGGACGGACGTCTCTGGGAAGGGCCGGTCGACATTGTAATATGAGACTCAAAAGGCGCCAAGACCGGAACGACAGCTGAAAAAACAAGATATGATCAGATAACAGTTCAAGAGATAAAAAAGGGAGGGAGTTATTAATGTGATAGTTGCTGTACCAGCTGAGGCAGGTGGCAAGGCCGGAAGGGCCGGTGGCGCGGCCAATCTTTCATCCCCTCCTTCAATTTGTAGCACTGCAGTCGGGATAAGGAAAAGTTAGAAATAATTCCGTCACTGAAAAAGAAAGATATCAATTGGAAACCATACTCACCAGCGCCACCAGAAGGAGAAGCGAATTCAGATGGGAAGGAGAAGTGTGGGAGCAACACTTGATATAGATGATCAAAGAGCACTCCTGAAAAGACACAACAGTACGACTTTAGTGCAAAAATTATACGTCAGAAAGATAAGATTAATAAATTGCAAACCCATACCTTCCAACATCTTCGATGGTATGAGAGAGGGTTGAGAGGTAACCACCGCCAAGGCAGTCGTTGAAGGCGCTCCCTCGAGCAGTGGGGCATCGGCGCTGGCTGCACCTGCGTTACGAACAAAGGTGAACTTGTCAGAAAGGATTGTAAGGTAAAGAAAGATAGCAACTTGGGATTTACCTGATGAGCTGCCGGCTGAAACGGAGGCGACTCCCTCCTCCATCGACATGAGGCCACCGCCCGTGGCTTCATCACCTGACTCGATGGGGACCGTCGTCGTGCTCGCGCGGCCAGGAGACGGTGGAAGATCGTAGGCGGGGAGGGCAATGATCGGAGCATTGTCGGACTCTTGAGAAAGAGCGGCTGACTCTTCCCCAAGAGTCGTGCCCATCTCACCCGCTACTTCTTTGGGCTCAGCGGTTTCCATCGGTTCATCCGCCGTCACCATGAGGTCGCCGGTATCAAGCGCCTCATCCGCCGTTGCCCCGGGCTCAGTTATAGCGGTCGTCTTATTCGCCGCCACCTCAGGCTCGGCATCAACGACTTTCTCAAGTGCAGCTCCCTAGGCCCCCAACTCAGGCTCCGCAGCCCCAGCGACATTGCCCACCGTCGGCTCAGGTTCGTCCAGTGCCTCCTCCTCTGTTTCCTTGGGTTCGACGGTCTCCGCCTCCCCCTCGGTCGGACTTGGCCCTGCAGGATAGAATATATAAGAACCATCAACTCTATAATTCTTACAACAAAATTCTGAAAGAAATATTACCTGATATGGACTTATCGTTAGCCTCTCTATTGGCACGCACCGCCTGTCTATGAGCCGTAGACAAGGCGACCGGGGGCTCTTCTGATGGAGTATCGGCACGAGGCACGGTGCTTGGGCCCGCTCCAATGGCCAAGGCAGCCCTGCGTACCTTTGCTTCGCGCCTCAACCGCTTCCTTTCCTCCCGGGCAGTCACGATAGACCTCTTCGACGCTTCCTTAATTAAGGTGTCGTCTTCCTCGTTTAGAGATGCCTCTAGAGCCTTTAAGGCATCTCTCATCGGCTCTTCAAGACGGACCTCCCGCGGTAGCCCTGAGGAAGCAGGAACATCGGCAGCTGGCAGAATATCCGCGTCACTTGGCGGGAAACACATTGAGGTTCCTGCGATAAAAAGGGAGAGGTTAGATCGACCATAACACAAGGAAAATGAAAACTTGATGAATTTAAACTTACTAAGGCCTAAAGAAGCTCTAAGGCGTTCCTCCTCTTGGAAGGTCTTGAGGGAAGCGGCGATGGCTTCTTCAGTTGTGATGCCTGTTGGAAGAAAAGAAGGAAAAATGTTAATCAAAGGCAATAATAAAGATATGATGCAATAGAAAATGCGACTAGTGATTACCTGATGCCGCAAGCTTAGCCAGCCATGCGTCACGCCTCGCCAACCGCTCCGAAGCTTCAAGGGCGGCCTCCAAATCCGTGTCATCCGGCATGACTAATCCCTCATTAGTCCCGTATTCACTCAGGCCCTCAGCATAGGGAGCGTGGGGTTCCTGACCGAACGCGACGTCAGGGGCAAAGAGCGACTTCTTTTTCTTCTTCTGCCCACCAACCCTGGGTGCACCCGGGATCGACTTATGCTTGGCAGTTACTTTGGGGCGGCGGGTCCCGATGTCCGCACCCACGTCAGACTCTGACGAGGCTACAACCACTGTCTCCACTGGAGCACAGGGTGCTGGTGGTGCATCCGCAATATCAGGGAGCGGAAATCCGCGTGGGGGACTCTGTGCAAGCGGTGGCCCGGATCTAGCATCTTTCAAAAGGGGAACTACCGGGGTCCTTGGCACCAAAGGAGCGTTGTGATCGCTACCTGGAGGCATACCCTTACGGTCGACCAACAATCGCCTTTCCTCCTTTATGACGGCTTCCGTCGAATGACTGTACCATTCTTTATATACATTGAGGAGTCGTGGAGCGTAAGCCGGCGCACTGATAAAAAAGTGAGAACCCGTATTCAGGCGCATGAAATGATGCAGCGCGTTCTCCATCCCTTCTTCAGTGGCAGCAGGTTCCAGTAGGAAAGCTTCCAAGGGTACCCCTTGATCGTAGCCCAGTTGTTGGGCGAAACGATGCGGGCTATATCTCATGGAAATCGCCGCACCATTCTGCCTGAAGACTAGGAAGCCCGGTCTAATAGAATATAAGTGGAGGGTCTCCCGGGCCGTCAAAACTGAGGCTCCATCCTTAAAGGAGTCTTGTAATGGTCGCACCGCAATGGTGGACGCCTTTCCAATAGTCAATACCTTGTCAATGAAGGACATCCCGGCTCCAACGGTGTGAGGGCGAAGGAGTAAACCCCTGGCATTCCGTGGTGATGGGGTCACAATTGATGCGCCGATCAGCTGTATAATGCGAGGGAAACCGCACTTGTCGAAGAACGAGGGCCTTTTGTGCATGCCGAAGACACCCACCGTGTGTAGCTCGAGCCATGATATGAAGTAGTGCATCGGGAAGACCACGTGCAGTACCCCAGGCTCATTATCATCCGCTGCTCGACTGAGGCCATGATACAAGTGTGCCAAGCCGGCGATCCCAACGGCCACTTTTACCCCGATAGTCATCCGGTGGGCTGGGTAAAAGACAGAAGGCCGCATATGGCGAGAGTTCATTGGAATCGCAAACCAACTCAGCCACAACCCAAGAAATCCTAAGAAAAAGGCCTCCTTGTCCATCCCAGGGGCTGCAATTTCTGCAAAAGACATGGTCGGGAAGTCCGGAAGGAAAAAACTCTTTTGGTCTATTTCCTTCACCGGCAGGTTATCCAAACCTAGACCGAAAGGGTCATCCAGGGTAGCAAACTTGGCAGCTTCTGATGAGAGGACGCTTGGGCGAAGGAACTGAGCGATGAAATCCTCAAAGTTAACTTCGCGACTCCCATGTTCGATGAAAAGGGCCTCATAGATGTTCAACACTTTACTCAAGCTTGGGAATTGGTGTTGAACAGTATTCTCCGGCGTGAGCCCCCTTACCACCGGCTTAGCACCGAAGACATACTCGTCTGTCGGGAGCAACTCCTCATAGTGTTCCCCTATAACTGGTAAACCGGATACCTCCGTGAACTCCTCCAGAGAAATTGACACTTCCCGATCCATGGCGAGGAAAGTGTGGGTAGGAATGTTCCACTGCTCCAAGAAAGCCTTGAACCACCAGATGGGGAGCGTGGGATACTGGAAGAGAGAGACGTAAACCGTAGTGTACAATCCTAACCTTATCAACTACGACTTTTTCGTCGACAGGATATACCGGGCCCACGGCAGATAGCCGATCGGGTGGCGGGGGATCAGATCGATGTTATATGATTGCCCCCAAGGTCGTGCCTCGCCTTGACAGATGCGGCGTCCTAGGATATCCAAAACCATAGGATGCTGGATCGGAATCGCATCTATGGCGGGATGAAGAAAGCCCTTCGAGGTCCAATCAACCATCTCCACGGCATACTGCACCGAGGGTGGGGTGGCATAATGAATCGCCGTAATCGGTTCTGACGGTACGGCGCACGTGAAGCTCCGTCGACCCACGATAATCTGATTATACCACGACCCCCAAAGGTGGAGACTCTTATATTCCGGGTCGTGGTCCTTAAGCATGGCTAGAACTTCGCGGTCCAAGGGCGCTTCAGGAAACCCTTCCTCCGAGCGGGCGAACGGGAATGAGGTATCGAGAGACATGGTCACTGCAAGGGAACAAAAATAGCCGTTAGTGCTGCAATTCCAACGCATGGCGTTTAAAAAACTTTTAATTAACTGAATTTAAAAATTAATTAAATTAAAATTAATCACACCACAATGCAGTGCAATGGGTAGGGGACCAAATGGGGACCCACAAAATCTGGATGAAAGTGCCTCATTTAATAAGACAACCCTATCATTGGGTAAGGCTGTTAATTAATGAAAAGATCCCCAAGAGAATATTCTCATCAATGGAAAATCCCTAGAAACAAGGAGAAAATCTTCTCTTTCAGAGCAAAGCTCTGCCACAGAGTGACACTTGTCAAACTCTGGTATCAGGGGAATAGGATTCCTTAAAAGAGCATAGCTTTATGGTAATAATGGAAAGATCCATCAAAAAATTTTTAACACTTAAAAGAATTAAAATTTTTGGAATCTTGAAAAATCCATGAAAACTTATAATAAGTTCTTCATTTTTCAGATCTAAAAGATCTACATTTGATCCAAGAGCAAAGCTCTGTTCATGGGTTAGAACCCATGAACAAGATCTCTGTAGACCTATAAGTTTTTGAGAGCAAAACTCTGTTTATGAAACCCCAATGGGGATTTCTTTAGATTAAAAGATCTTTGAGAGCAAAACTCTATTTATGAAACCCCAAGGGGATTTCTTTAGATCAAAAGATCTTTGAGAGCAAAGCTCTGTTTATGAAACCCCAAAGGGATTTCTTTAGATCAAAAGATCTATGAGAGCAAAGCTCTTTTGGTTAAGATTGATTTAAGTTAATTTGATTTAAATTAATTTTACCTAAAAGTTTTCTAACTTTAGAAACGAGCAAAGCTTTGAAGTTCTTAAGCAAGAGTAAAGCTCTGGAAAATCAAAATCTTGAAAAATGGTGAAGATTTTCTCAGGGCCAGAGGTCCTATTTATAAGGCGCTTGCGCCCTTTCAGCTCACCCGTTGATCCAACGGTCAGGAGCTTGCCACCGCTGCACTCACGTGCGCGCCATGTGAGCGCAACGGTGGGGGGGCATTTGTTTCCCCCAATCAGAGCAAAGCTCTGTTGAAATTCAAAATTAAAATTTTGAAGCAACGCTTCAAATCCCGGGCGCAACGCGCCACGTGTCAGGCGCTGATACGTTAGCGCAGCGCCCAAGACAGCGCGCCCAATCAGAGCAAAGCTCTATTAAAAAACAAATAAAAGCAAAGCTTCAGTTGCGCAAACGCTGCGCTGCGTGACACGTGTCAGCGCAGTCGCTTTTGCACAAGCGCTGCGCTGCGCGACACGTGTCAGCGCAGCTGTGCACTGCGCTGTGCGCTGCGCGACACGTGTCACGCGCTGGGGCATTTGCGCCAAACAGAATTGAGATTTTAAAGAAATCTTTCTGTTCTTGTTAAAACAAGAAGATTTTCTTCTGTAAAACAGAAGCTCTTGGGTCAAAGATCCAACGGTGGGGAAAATTCCCCAAATCACTCAGAGAAAGATCTCTTTAACGAATTTAACTAATTTATGGGCACTATACAAAGGACCCTAGACCTTAATTCAAAGGCATGAACATTGTGAAAGATTAAGAACTTCAAACAGAGAGAACTCTGAAGAAATTTCAAAAGAAGAAAAGGTAAAAACCTTTAAGATAGAAGAATTTCTTCTAATAGATCATTGATCTAAGAACAAGATCAATGATCTCCAACAAAAAACAAATAATAATAGTGCTTTGCATTTATGAACCATTGGTTCTCTGAGATCAAAACAAAAAACAAGAAATACTTGTTTTCTTTGATCTAAATTAGATCAAGAAATCAAACAGTGCTTTGTACTTTTTCATGAACCATTGGTTCTGCAATCTAAAAGATTCTCAAAATAATAGTGCCTTGCACTTGCAAAACTGCACTGTTGCGCTCCTGGGTTGGCGCAAGCCACCAGAGAGCGCCACGTGTCAGTATCTGACTCACTTGCGCTGTGCGCTTTTAAGATAGAGCTTTGCTCTCTGAAACTGGCGCAACCCACTAGAGCGCGTCACGTGTCAGCAGCGCAAGCGCAGCGCATTGGCGCAGTGCACTGCGCTTGCATGACACGTGTCAATACCACAAGCGCTTGCGCTCTCTGATTGGCGCAAAGCGCCTGACAAATGCAATGCATTTTACTAAAGGGGCAGGCCCAAATTAGAAAGGCCTAGTAGGCCAAATTAAATTGCAATGCAATAAAAAGGGCAGAGCCCAAACAAAATTGATGCTCTGCATCATTTATAAAAGGGCAGAGCCCAACCAAAACAAAGAAAAATAATGCAATGCATTACTAAAAAAGGGCAAGGCCCTAGCACAGGTCTAATAGGCCAAAGACAAAGGAATATTGAAACTGGACTTAGCCCAGTTATGGCCATAGGTCCTCAAATTAAATTGACTGAGCACGGCTGCTCCCTAAATCAATTTACATCCAGTTCGAGGGTACATCTCCGAACTCCTCTGACACTTATCGTTGTAATCCTTCAACGACGTCAGAGAGGTGACGGGTCCTGACGACCACACATCAATACGGACTGCGTGGTCCTTAAACTCGTGGACCGAAACGTCCTTAAACTAATGTTGGACCGAAACATCCTTAAACTAATATTGGACCACCACGTCTCTAAACTGGAACATGGACCACCATGTCCCTAAACTGGCGATGGACCCCCACGTCCCTAAACTGGAACATGGACCACTACGTCCCTAAACTGGAACAATAGAGCCCTCAAATGCTCTTTTGCCGGATCTAAACGGTCCCGTTTAAGTTGATCTTAGCCCCAAACACGGCTAACGTATCTTTAAACATTCAAATGGACTATAAAACTCCAAATCAACTTTGGTTCAAGGGTACATCTCTGAACTCCTCTGACACCTATCGTTGTAATTCTTCAACGACGTCAGAGAGATGATGAGTCCTGACGACCATATAATAAATGGATCACCACGTTAAGTTGATCTTAGTCTCAAACAGGACTAACGTATCCTTAACGAACATTTAAGTTGATCTTAGCCTCAATACGGCTAACGTATCCTTAAACTAAAAACACCAAACCCAAATCTAAGTAAATACGGATTTGGACTAATCCACGTCCTACGGGCGACGGCATTACTCAGTCTCCGTATACAATCCACGGGCAACCACAAACAAAGCAAACACACACGACACGAAGTGAAATTCTGGAGAAGGAGAAAGTGGCTACCGCGATGCGGTAGCGTAATTAACTGCAGGAGCTTGCACCTGCAGGGAAGAGCGTCCCCACAATCAAAACCCCCTCTAGCGAGGGGGAATCTGACGAAGTCTGCTACATCGGCCGCATCCGTCTAAACCTCCGATACACGGTGCCATAAATCAACTTGGCATCTTCGGAGAGGTAGACGGATAAAACCATATAGCATCTGCCCCAAATCTCAGGCAAGACGTCCATGTCTTGGCCGTCATTCAGAAGGGAACAGCCCCTTCAATGAATCTCGCCGGTCTGATCCGGTGAGATGGGCTCAGGATTGGGGCCACGTGTCTCTGTCGCCTCATATACCCCAGTGGACATGTTTGTTTATTCTGTAACTCTTCATTTTACATGTAGTGCACGTGTAAACCTTTAGGCTTCTAAAAGATTAAAAGCAAAATTAATAAAAAGATAATGTGGCTGGGGGGATTCGATCACAGGAGCTACGTCACAGCAGTGCAAGGCTTTACCAATAAGCTACAAGCTATTTCTTGCAGTTCAAAAGCAAATAAAATACTTATAGTGTACACATGATTACAAATACTCCATTTGTACATTAACTTTTAAATAATTTTTTGTACATTGAAATTGGAGTTGTTACATTCTACTCTCCTTACAAAAAATTTCGTCCTCGAAATTTACAATCATTTTAAGGACTAGTTTACAAACAAATGAGGGTATCTTGCATGCATGTCATCCTCACACTCCCATGTTGATTCTCCTGGTGAATCTATTCTCCACATCACTCGAACCAAGTTGACTTCCTTGTTCCGAAGTGACTTCATATTTCTATCCAGGATTTCAACAGGTTGCAGAGTGATCAAGAATATGGCTGGGGTCACTCACATACCTTCTGAGTTAGGATATATGGAACACATTGTGCACTCTTTCCAATGAAGGTGGAAGTGCCAAGCGATAAGCTACTTCTCCGACTCGTTCGAGTATGTCGAACGGTCCAATATACCTCAGACTGAGCTTACCCCGTCTTGCAAAACGAATCACTCCACGGTTCGAAGATATCTTCAAAAATACATGTTCTCCTGGTTGGAACTCCAAGTGACGGCGCTTTGCATCAGCCCAGTGCTTCTGTCGATCTTGGGCTATGTGCATTCTTTCCCTAATAGTGCGAACCACATCTACAGTTGCTACTATCATCTCAGGTCCCAGGAGTTCTCTTTCTCCGATGTCGTCCCAACTTAATGGCGATCGACACTTCCTTCCATATAAAACTGCAAATAGTACCATTCTGATACTTGCTTGGTAGTTGTTTTTGTATAAAAACTCCACAAGATGTAGGTGATCTTCCCACGATCCTCCGAAGTCTAGTATACACGCTCTGAGCATATCTTCTAAGATCTGAATAGTTCGCTCACACTGACCATCTGTTTATGGATGATAAGCCGTGCTGAAGTTCAGATTTGTTCCCAAGCTAGCTTGCAGACTTTGCCAAAATTGCGATCGAAATCTAGTGTCACGATCGGAGACAATGCAAACCGGTACTCCATGTAATCTCATGATTTCCTGCATGAGTTCATGGGTATCAGAGATAGTACACATTGAAGAGTTTAAATCTTCCTTAGATTCTTACCTCCATGTACTTCTTTGCTAGTGTTTCAGTAGATTGGACAACTCAAAATGGGATGAAGTGAGCCGACTTGGTGAGTCGATCCACAATAACCCATATCGCATCGTTACTTTTCGTGCTGCGAGGAAGTGCAGTCATAAAATCCATTGTGATGTGTTCCACTTCCATTCTGGGATAGGTAACGGTTGAATTAAACCAGCAGTCCTGTGATGTTCAGCTTTTACTTGCTGACACACCAAGCATTTAGCGACGCTTCTGGCTACTTCACGCTTCATTCCATGCCACCAGTAATTTTGACGCAGATCTTTGTACATCTTAATACCTCCAGGGTGTACTGAATAAGGAGAGCTATGAGATTCTTTCATCAACTCTTCTCGCACAGAACCTTTTTGTACACACAATCTACTACCGTATCTTAAAGATACGTCTTCATGGATGATGAAGTCTGTTCGAAGTCCACTTTTTACTTGTTCTCTGATCTTTTGCAACTTAGCATCACTTTCTTAAGCTGCTTTGATCTGATTGACAATAGTAGATTGAACTTGTAAGTTCATCAAACTTGAAACGTTACCCGGCATGATCACTTCAATCTCCATTTGATGAAAATCTTGTTGAAGCTTCCACTATGCGGTGAGATTTAATGCTAATGGTTGGAGACTAAGTGCATCAGGTACTACATTCACCTTCCCTGGATGATATTGTAGGTTGATGTCGAAGTCTGCCATGAGTTCTAACCATCTTCTCTGCCACATATTCAACTCTTTCTGAGTAAACACATATTTCAGACTCTTGTGATATATGTATATGTCCATTCGTTCACCAAGAAAATAATGTCGCCAAATTTTGAGAGCAAAGATTACGGCCGCCAACTCCAAATCATGCGTCGGATAATTGCGCTCATGAATCTTCAGCTGTCTTGAAGCATAAGCTATAACTTTACCGTGATGATGTAGAACACATCCTAATCCATTACCGGATGCATCGCAATGCACTTCGAAACCTCCAGATTGGTCTGGTATGAAAAGAATAGACGCTGATGTCAATCTTGACTTGAGTTCTACGAAAACTTGTTCGCATGCTTCTGACCACACGAATTCTTCATCTTTCTATGTGAGCTTGGTCAGGGGTGTTGCAATCTTCGAAAATCCTTCAATGAACCTTCTGTAATATCCTGCTAAACCCAAAAAACTTCAAATGTCCTTCACTGACTTTGGTGTCGGCCATTCGTTTACTGCTGATACTTTAGCTGGATCTACAGAGATTCCATCGCTTGATACAATATGTCCAAGAAAACTGACTTGATCTAGCTAAAACTCGCACTTTCTGTACTTGGCATAGAGTTGATGCTTTCGTAAAGTTTCCAGGACAATTCGTAGCTGTTCGGCGTATTCTTTCCGACTCTTAGAATACACCAGGATTTCGTCGATGAAGATGACAACAAACCTGTCTAAGTACTCTCGGAAAACTTGATTCATTAGGTTCATGAATATAGCCGGTGCGTTGGTCACTCCAAATGGAATCATAAGAAATTCGTAATTTCCATAGCGAGTTCTGAATGCCGTTTTATGGATATCAGATTCTTTAACCTTCACCTGATGATAACCCGAACGAAGATCTAACTTGGAGAAAACGCAAGATCCACTTAGCTGATCGAATAGATCGTCGATGCGCGGGAGTGGATACTTGTTCTTTATGGTTACTTCATTCAGAGCTCTATAATCAGTGCACATTCGATATGAACCTTCTTTCTTCTTCACAGGTAGAACTGGTGACCCCAACTTGAAGTGCTGGGACGAATCCATCCTTTCTTCAATAATTCATTCAACTGAGTACGGACCTCCTTCAAATCTTCAGGGCTTAACCGATTCGGTGCTTTGATCACCGGTTGTGATCCAGGTACTAAATCAATGCTACATTCAAGAACTCGATCTGGAGGCAAACCAGATATGTCTTCAGAAAATACATCGTCGAACTCTCGAACTATCTCTGGCTTCGATCTTTCCTCCGCTTGAAGTGCTGCAATCACTGCCTTCTTCGGTTTTGCCTTTATGTGCTTGGCTCCAGGGTACGGTCTCCACTTTTGAAATAAAAGACCGGATGGTCTGGAATCTCAAACACTACCCTCCTTTGATGACAGTCGATAATAGCGTAAAAAGTTCCGAGCCAATCCATACCCAAAACGACATCGAAATTTGGTATGTCCAGCACCTTGAAGTCAACATAGAATTCTCTGCTGCAGACGACCACTGGACACAGGTCGTATCCCACTATTTCCTTTAGAATGCCGTTCCCTGAACTAACATTCCAGCTGGATACGAGAGGTTTGACTGGAATCTCATGAGTTCAGACGAACCATTGAGATATAAAGCAATGAGATGCTCCAGTATCGAAGAGTGCTAGTGCAGGAAGTGAGGCTACTGAGATTGTACCTAAGTTATGTTGGATAGGTTTTAGGTATAAGGAAAATATATGGGTATGTATATAGACTGAAAGAAAGTTTTAAAGGAAAGTGGTACCGGTAATGATTTGGCCGGTGGCTTCAGCTTTTTCCACAGTCATTGTGAAAGCTTGTCGCCTCAGTACATTCCTCCTTGCTGGAGGAGCATTCCTCTGTCCGTTCCTCTGTACTTGAGGTACGTTCCTTTGAGCTTGATGGAACTGACGAGGAGGAGGTGCAAAGGCGATTTGGGTTATGTCTGCGAGGACAAGACCCAATGTCATGAGTGGCTGAGCCATAAACTAAGCAAAGGAGATTTGCACGCCGGCAGTCTTTCGCCAAATGTCCATCTCTCCTGCAGTAGATACAAAAGACTGGGTTGGGCCGGTTGTTCGGTACTCCCGGTCTCCTGGGTACAAATAGTGGCCTTGAAGAGGCTCCTCCTACCATCTGAGTGGCAGGGCGCTTCATCCCGGCAGAGTGGGGTCTGCCCTTCATTTTCACCACTGCCTCATATCGGCGGGCAGCTTTCAGGGCCAGCTCGTGGGTTGGGAAATCTCCTGTAGCTAAGGCAGCTTGGATTTCCGGATCTAACCCTTGCTGAAATCTTCTGGATCTGATCTCAGCAGTTTGTATTAAATGTTCCGCGAACCTGTTAAGGTCTTGTGTCAGTTGTGTAGTATGTGATATTTGAAAATCGAACATTGAGACATATCTTAGCTACTGAGCATGGTAAACTCAGCATCATACCTATCCACGGACTTGGTCCACATAGAACCCTATTGTAGGTGGATGAACTGCTGCTCCATATCAAATCGGGCAGTCTCTGGGAAGTATTTCGCGTCGAACATGTCGCGAAAAGTCTTCTATTCGATAGGTTGGTCAAGACGGCTTTCTTCCGCCTTCCACCAAACTCTGGCATTGTCAGCGAGTTGCAGCTTTGCAATTCGAACCCAAGCGATCTCTGGCACTTGTGCCGCTGCTAGGTCATCCTCAATACTTTGAGCCCATTCCTTAGCTTCCAGAGGGCCCTCTTTTCCCGAAAATTGTTTTGGGTGCAATTCCCGGAATTCCCGGAATTTCTTTACTCCGTGCGCTTCCGCTTCTGGACGGTTCATTAGAATAGCAGTCTGCGGCTGCTGTCCTTCCAGGAGGTTGCGGATCGCCTCAAGCAGTACCGTCTACTCATTGATCGGAGCAGCAACGGTAGATGTAAGCGGTAGAGTTGGTGGAGTGTTGTTGAAGTTGGTGCTGGTGCTGTTTGGAGAATCCATAACCTTGAAAGAAAAATAGGGTTAGGACAGATTCAAAATATATGAAATTGTAAGATTCAAGAAATATGAAATATAAAGAATGTTTTTAGTTGCTGATTCTTGTATTATATTGCTTAGGACTTCATGCAGAATTGACCCGCATATCCATGCAGAACTGACCTGCATGTTCATGCAGAACTGACCTGCATGGGCCGCCAACAAAACCTGTCACCCCGCTTCTCGGTGTACGGGGAGGGGAAGCGACTGGGTCTGCTACGTATTTACTCTGAAGTAAACACGCTAAGCGTATCTAAGCAATATAAAGTAAATGTACACAAGAAAAATGATAATAGATGTAATTGAACAACAACTTTTATTTATTAACATTTCTTTACAAGTACAACTGGAAATGTAAATACATGAATGGAAAGCAATGCCTAAACAATGGCATAACTGAAATGAAAAGTATGTACAAGCATCTAAAGCTTGGGGTCAAATGCTAACTGCTCCAAGTTTTCGGTACTGGGCTCGATCTCCAGTAGTCCGATCAACCTGACAACATTCCAAAGAAAGAAGAAAAGGAATGTCGTCAGCGAACAATCGCTCAGTAAGTCCCAAAGACGAGTAGAGATAGAATAGACAGAAAGAGTATAACTAGTAATGTTTGATTATAATGTTAACACAGCTATTTGTAGCTTGGTACAGAATATGCCAGTATATACGAGAGGAGTCCCACTATCCGGAGACTAAGGTATACGGAGCACAAGGAACCGTTCAGCCACGGTACAACGGCAATGGATATTCAGGTTAGGTGTATTATGGTTATAGTCTCGTGCCACTTCTAACACATTCCGTACCAATCTACCCCTTTAAAACCCCGTAACGTCTTTTGTATTGATTGTATTGTTTTGTTATATAGATGGATGACTTGCCGAAACCATGATATCATGTAATGGAATGGATATAAATGGATAGTCATGTAAACGGAGTATATCCATGGTTCGGTTCAGTCAATATAGATTTATATAGATTGAATATACATATTCATGTTGAATTGTAGTTTATACTTGAATCATATTCAAGTCAGATTAATTAGATTGAGACTCAGTCTGAGTCAGAAGTTTTGAAAAGAAATTGAAGTCCTGAATTAGTTTTGATGTTATCGGTAACTGCTGCATATGGACGGCAGAATTTGTGTCTTTTTCCAAGACAATTACCGTGTTGATAACACCGTTGTTATATTGTCTATCTTAGATAGGCAAGCACCGACTTTCTCCGGCTCCCCGAGGCTCAAGAGAACTGGTCCCGCTTAAACCTATATTTACTAGGGTTCTTATTGTAATTTAGTATAACTTGAGGAGGTTTTATGTAAAAAAGTTTTAATGCATTTTCAAAATACACCTCAAGTATTTAATTATCGTCTTTAGGGTTTTCATAGACGTATATTTTATAAAAGTGAAATTTTCTAGTGAGTAGAACCTAGTTTTCATTGTATAGGGTATTTTAATGAAATATTGGAATTGTATTGTATTGAAATGGTAGTTCCATGTAATTGTGATTCTCTTGATTTAGAAAAACATGGAATATTTGTATAATATATTTAAAATAGATCTTTTGATAATATTCATATATATATATATATTTAATAAAAATAAACTTTATTTATTTTGTAGAAATCTCATTTTATTAAAAATAGCATTAAAAATTTTATCGAGATCGAATGCTCCTTACGGAGGTCTGCATCTCGCTCTACTAGGCCCGAGGACATGCGATAACCCGCACCATCCCGATCGGGGTTCCCCAAAATGGGTTGCAGAGGCGTAATTGCAAGGAATTGATTAACACTCTTTTTAAAGAAAACGGTTTTGTAAGTTTAGGGTATTTATTCGTAAAAGTGCATTATCCCATAATCTAGAATTCCAAAGTTCATCGTGCTATGTCCACTATGTGTGTTGTGATGAGGTAGGTCCTTACCTCGTGAGTTTTCTAAAGGTAATATGGTTAATAGTGGATAATAATATCGTTTGTAAACATGATGGTATTTTACTGTAAACGTGATATAAAAATTGCAACATGAATTATTTTGAGATGAAACTTTTTCTAATATGTTTATTTATGTTTGTTAAACATTATATGAGAGTATGGTATTTTATGGTTTAAGAAAAATAGAATTTTTAATGAAAAACGAATCGAAAGTCGGAATAACTCCGCTTCCAACGAGTTTTGAAAAACGAAAGTTTTAGAATAGAGATTGAGAAGGGGAGATGGGAATTACTGGCTATTAAGATAGAGGGAAGAAGGAGGAAGCTTAGGAAATCGTCGGAGTGTGATTTCGTCGCTGGAATCTCCTCGAAACGTCGTCGGAATCTTGCCCTTTGCTAATTCCACTTGCACAACTTGGGATTTGGAAATTTTATAGAGTTTTGGCAGGGAATTTCTGAGTGAGGAGGTGTAAAATGGAGGGTGGTATTTATAGGGAAAATTAGGATTTTGAGGGTTAGAGAATGCATTAAAAATATGCATTAAAATTTGGATTAAACGGTGATTTAATATTCTATGGATGAATGCAGAGTAAACAAATAATATGGGGGCAGTGGGGTAGGTGAAGAGGTGCTAGGGTTTGAGTTTGGAAGTATTACCAACGGGCTTACCCGGTGGTGCCGGCCCCTTCAATGAATCTCGCCGGTCTGATCCGGTGAGATGGGCTCTGGATTGGGGCCACGTGTCTCTGTCGACTCATATACCCCAGTGCGCATGTTGGTTTATTCTGTAACTCTTCATTTTACGTGTAGAGCACGTGTAAACCTTTGGGCTTTTAAAAGATTAAAAGAAAAATTAATAAAAAGATAATATGGCTCGGGGGATTCGATCTCAGGGGCTACGTCACAGCAGTGCAAGGCTTTACCAATGAGCTACAAGCTATTTCTTGCTGTTCAAAAGCAAATTGATTGGTATTTATTTTACCGTGTCGTATTTAGAAAGAATTTGAAATTACCGCAATCAAAGACGGTGCCGCGTGTAGCGAGCCGCGATGAGTACGGGTCGTCCGCAGGGAGATGGTAAGTTTTCAAGCTTGTTTTAATGAGTTAATACCGTGTTTTGAGTTGTTGTTTATGCTAAGTGTCGTAACTAGGATATGTTCAATAAAAAGACTTGTTAAGGGTAGTTTTAGGTTAGCTTGTGTGAGGATGATATTTGCCGATTCCTTAGAGACTCAATTTTGATATTGACACTAAGCTAATAGGCAACAACGTGGATTAGGGAACTTGAAATACGGTATTTGCGATTTTGAGCTAAATCCATATTCCTTGTCCCTTGTCCTTTCGTCGATGTCTCTTGACCTTAGCCTTCGGCAAACCACTTGCAATCCGGTCACGATTAGGATTCACCGCTATCGTGGTAGGATAGGATGCCTAACGGAGCGGAATTGCGAGTGGTTTGCTCGGAGTTTCAATTACAAAGTTAAGGTTTTTAAGATTTTAGCAAAAATATATCCTAACACAAACTAACCATATTCTACCCTTAACAAGTTAATCGATTACTCACACATATTTACGATACCAAAATAGAAAAAGAAAAGAGTAAGGCAATATAATAAAAATAGCAAGAAAAACAAAGTTAAAGTTAAAAAGTTAAGAACCGGTCAATTCAATATGCAAATATCTTCACTTGTTCTTTAATCCCATACCAATGTGAAATCAAAATACCAAACTTTAAGCTTGCAAGCTCACTTAAGAGGTTGCAAGATCAAAGTAAAGCAATGATTTCATAAGTTCAAAGTATGTAGAAAGCAAGACATATGTGATGAAATGAGAACTTTATTGAATTTCAAACAAGATACAACTAATCTTGAAATCAAGAACCTAAATCTTAAATTTGCAAGTTTAACGAAGAAGTTACAAGGTCAAGACAAAGGGGAAAGAGTTCAAGAGTTCAAAAGAAAAGCAAGTTACAAATTACAAGTGTTCTAAAAAAAAACTAGAGAAAAAGTATCCCCTTCCCTTGCCCATTGATCTGGTATTTATAGGCTCAAAATAAAATTAAACAAGTAATAAAAATAGGATGATGTGACAGCAAGGGATAGCTAGAACAAAAATGGGACTTATTGGGCATGGTGGGGCCGGCGAGATCGGTATTATTGAGCATGTCGTCGGGTCAATTCCGAGCAAGTGGGCTCGTGTTGGTATGGTGGTCTCATGTGCACTCCACAAGTCTACTAGTATTGTTTGATTTCTTCATTTCAGCTTGGGTGATACTCAGTAGTTTTAGAGGGAACTTGATACTTCAAGTCACATCATATCTTATAGCATTTATTACACATCACACTCACTTGTGCTTTGAGCATCCCCCACCTAGGTCCAAGCATCAAAAAGTTGTGTGCACACTTGTATTGTGTTGGACCAAAATTGTGTACATATTTATTTGTTGCAAAAGAACTCTTTGGATATCGATCGGTTTGTAGTTCCGATTGCAGTGTCGGCTCACAACGTTATATCCATGATCTTGAGTGTGTTTCCAGTGTTATGTCACGGAGTAATCTGTATTTACTGAGCAGACACTGGTTAATAATACCGATATATAACAAAACAGATAATGAATGAGTGGTATTGAAATGCAGTTTTCTGTGATAAACACAAATCAAATACTTATAGTGTACACAGGATTGCAAATACTCCATTTGTACATTAACTTTTAAATAATTTTTTGTACATTGAAATTGGAGTTGTTACATAGAACATATAGCAGTTAGACGGGTTATACCACTCAATGACATTCACGGTCACAGATAGTAATGTATACATTGAAATTTATAAACGGTGTTAAAATGGCGACTTTGAAATACTCCGTATTGCCCCAAACCAAAGATGACAGAATATGTAATCTGGAAAAAATCAAACAATACCTAAAAACCAATATTCAAGAGTCCATAGCACCACAAAAATTTCAAGACCCATATCCCAAGTAGGGCCGGCGACGCTGGGAAAATGAAGAATCTCGCCGGCTAAACCATGGTGTTTGGGGCTCGTTTTTCAATGGTCTTCTAGTTATCACATGAGTAGCCTTCTGCAATTGTTTTAAATTTTTTTTGAAGACTATAAAAATTCGATAGAAACTTGAATATTGTTTCGAATTTTTTGGAGTTGTTTCGGTTTCGTAATTTTAAACATCGTTTAAACTGCTAGTTAAGGGTTTATAGGGTGTCTCTGATACCATGTTGGGTTACGATAGCGCCTGACCATCTACTGTGGCCGATGCGGAACAAAAATAATGTTTAAAAAACTTGGTGCTAACGAACCCGTCTAGAATCTAACCATAAACCTATACTAGCAAACTAACAAAGAGCTAAACTACTATGATAGAAGCATTATACCAAATAATCCGTATCCTTCGGTCTTCCACCACATCCTAAGTTCCTTGAGTTGTCTATGATTGAGCTTGGCCGCCGATCTTCCTCCATCGAAGATGATCCACCCGAGGGAAACGATGCAGGCTCCAGCTCCGCATAGCGAAGCAACTGACGCTCCAAGGTTGCTAGCAATGGAGAGTGGGGTGTAGGAATATTTCACTATCGTTTTCTCTCATACCTCATGCTCAAGTTAGCAATCAAAGAAGAAGAAAGAGGAGGTGAGGAAAACCATGGGTATGAGCAACTCAAGAAAATTGGCTAAGTCTCCAAGAGAGTGAATGAATGAATGAGTGTCATGTAGAAAGAATGGCTAAGTGTTTTTCAACCATGCAAGAAAATATCTCACACATTTTACAATAAACAATCAAAAGCCATACCTCTCTACATACCTCCAACCATGCTCATGCCAGCTCACCCTCCACCTCATTCCAAATGATTTTCTAAAAAGAAAATTATATAATGAGGTGTCCATCTTCTAGAAGATATTTCGTTTAAATACAAAATACTAGCCGGTATACGTATCGAAATACATATACGCGTATTCGTATAAAAATACGAATAGCCAAGAGAGAAAATGGATAGTGAATAATAATACTAGAATACATATATATATATATATTATTAAATAAAAACTTGATTTAATAATCCGGCTCAATCCTAAGCCGCTAGTATTATCAACCGTCCGATAAAAATCTGTGTAGCCTGTACACATATTTAATCGGACACCTGTATGTACCAACATACGTCATCTACATCATATTGCCTGAACCATGAAAACTCTCTGTGTGGGACTCTAAAGACTCGTCAATACACTGGCAATGGGTTTAACCACAAGCACGTTAGCGGCACTAGCTGTACGTAATGGCTACTCAGGTATTGAGCGAAAGGAAGGCCGACGAGCAAACTCATCCGATCCCCTACCGATCCTGTCAGTGACAACTCCGTATAGTCTGGTCTATTCGTCTAAGAGTATCGCATATCGAGTCTAGGGGGTGGATAAAGTCAGACCCCTAATAACGCGATATTTCGTGTCGGAATGAAACCCATAACCCACTGAGAAACTATTGATCCAAATCAGTAATTCTCATCTACCTTGGCCAAGGATTCTGATGATGGCCACCCATGCACTGCGCGACATCAACCCCCAATACCAAGAGAGACGAATCCCCGACGATCCGCTCACTGCCTCCATGTGGCTCGGGACTGTACCCAACCAAAACCTGTTTTTACGACTTCTTTGAGCCGTGGTAGGGTAGTAATCAAAGCACAGTGGGAACTCACACGATACAAATAACGATCTCAGGTTGACAGACTAACCTGTACTTATGTCACCTGGGAACTGCTATCTGACAATAGATATAATACCAACTAGCATGCTCCCGGCGAGTCCGTCCAGTGTACTCATAACCCAATGAGCACCTGTATACTATCTTAGGTGACTGACTGACACCAATGGCTTGTGAGACCGGCCAACGCCTCTTGTCGGGGTCTCGATAAGTATACACTAGTATACTCCGGAGTATCGAAGCCCAGTCTCGATACTCCCTCGACTACCGACATTTAAGGATGCGCTTATAGACCACCCAGCTCCTACGTATATGATCGCCATCGTAATGTTGGTAGTCAAGAAAGAATCCTATGGGATCTATCAACATGTAATAGTGATCTGTAATACCACATAAAGCATGTACATGATGATAGAGACAAACCAGATAGCATACTATCATCTTGAGTAAGACTGTTCTACCCGTATAGGTCCTCCCTCAATCATCACAATCGCGTGCCTGCGATTACAATAATTGACTTAAGGGCACTATAGCCAACACCCACGACTAGAGACATTTAAGGATGTGCTTATGGACAACCCGGCTCCCACATATATGACCGCCGTCATAATGCTGGTTGTCAAGCAACAATTCTACAGGCTTCATCAATGATGAAGACAAACCAGATAGCATACTATCATCTTGAGTAAAACTGTTATACCTGTATAGGTGATCCCTCAATTATCATAATCGCCTACTTGCGATCACAATAATTTCCTTGAGGGCACTATATCCAACAATCTCACACTTGCACTTATGGCCAATTATTGTGGTATCGCGTACCCATAGCTCGTGTGTTACCGAATACCCAACTTCTCTATGTTTGAGAAACTTAATGTGTTCGAGAAATAACCTCAGTGAGTGGATCGGCTGCAATGTTCCAACTTCATCTCTTTATTTCTCAACCTTGTGGAGATCAACAATCTCCCAAACTGAGTGATACCCCGCCTTAAGAATTTGTCTGGATACCTGATGGGACCAAGTTCATCAATGAACAACTCCATCCAACAAACTTCTTGGGATGTATCCTCTGTTGAGTCATAACCAGCATCCTGCACCACGATTACCTTAGTATCACTCTTGGAACACTATCCAATATACTGATCCTTAAAAGAGGCTAAACTCAAAACTCTGACAGCATCTCTGTCAACTAGGTCACCTTGGAAGCCTTAAACCGATAACCGTGCCCCAGAGGAAGCTGCCGTTATCTTATACCAAGAAAATCCTCTTATGTTCATGATAACTTCCCTTTATTTCTCGAGAATTGGATTAATATATGCTTATTGCAATTAGTGTAAAACTATTATCTGGTGTCGTACAAGACATTGCATAATTGACTCAATTGCCTAAGCAAATGATATGTCATTTAGCCAGTCTCTCTTCTCATCAGTCTAGAAGACATCCCTTTTAGAGAGGGCAACTCCATCATCTGAAGGTACACCAACACGCCATGAGTCGTCCATTCTAAAATGCTTTTAGAATGCTGTCCAAATACCCGATTGGGAATTTTCCCAAATCTAGATCTAAAACCAGAATCCCTGATACATTACCCATCTGGTTTTGTACAAGACATTGCATGATTGACTCAATTTTCTAAGCAAATGATATATCATTCTTGCCAGTCTCTTTCCTCATCAGTCTAGAAGACATTCTTTTTAGAGAGGGTGATTCCATCACTTGCGGGTACTCCACCACGCTAGGAGTCGTCCATTCTAAAATACTTTTAGAATGTTGTCTAAGTACCCGATTTGGTAAACTTCCCAAATCTAGATCTAGTCACCAGAATTCCTGATATATTACCTATATACAACGTGGAGAAAACACTGTGTGACAACCAAAGTTTGACCGATTGTAGTATAGGAGCATCACTTTCTATTTGGATTATGTCATCCAAATCCTAAGACAATACTCGCTACACCCTTCTTACTAGGTTCATCTATTGTTTTGATGATGTCAATCACCTTGATTGTCACATAAAAAAATGATCCGTCTCCGCTATCCATGTTTCAGTCTACGAATAGACATAAGCAACTAGCACACCTTCCGCTGCTCCTACTGACTACGATAACCATCTGGTGGAGTCATATACACGTACACTTCCAAATTCCTATTTGGAAAAACATTATAGTCATTCACCTGCCAGATATCATAGCCATGAACTGCATCAGCGCCAAATCATACCCATATGAACTTCAGTGTAGACACTGAAGTAAAAATCACATCATAATCCATAACGGATATTTGATGAAAAACTCTTTACAAAAAGTCCGGCGTTATTAGGTTAGTACCTTTCCACATGCACATATCTCGAAAGATTTACTTTCTCCTAATGGGTTTTTACCCCTTAAGGAGCACCCATCAAAGTCTAAAATCCATGACTTGCTGAAGTAGGTGGAGTCCATCTTGGGTATGAATTATCTGGTCACCTGCAACTAACCACTTCCTATGACCTGCTGATAACAAGTAGGGGAACAGCAGTGCCAAGTCATATCCGTATGGATTTCAGCATAGACACTGAAGTAAAAGTTTCATCACAATCCACAACAGGTGTTTGATGAAAACTCTTCACAATAAGTCTAGCCTTATTAGGTTAATAACTTTCCACCTGCACAGATCTCGAAAGTTCTACTTGCTCCTAATTGGTTTTTACCCCTTCAGGAGCACCCAACAAAATCCAAAATCCATAATTTGCTAAAGTGCATGGAGTCCATCTTGGATATGAAGCATCTGGTCATCTGGAAGTTACCACTTCCTATGACCTGCTGATAACTAGTAGGGCTATCATTTCCATGATACTGACCTCCCTGTCACCGTCTATAAGAAAATCGAAGTATCTCTCGGGTGTCTGTGGTCACCTACTAAAATCTGCGGAGTGGCTAATGGTTTGTCAAGTCCGATTGAATCCTCAGGTTCTACTAAATTTTCGGTAACTGTTTGTGGTTCTGGAATCACTTCCAATTCTACCATACTCCCACTAGTTTCTTTTACAAAAAAATTCCTTTTATAAAATGGCGGCGAGTCAAGAACAATATAACTATTGATCTTGAAAATGGCAGAAAACAAAATCCTAGCGAATGCAAGGGATAATCCACAAACCGCCATTGCTGAAGCGTGCCTTGAGTTTGTCTGGATTCTGCTTTTAAATAGAGACCGGATAACTTCATATCTTAACAATCTCAAGATATGTAACCATTCTAGGTCCATATAGAATCAATGCACTAATTTAGATGGAATCAGATTCAAAATTCATGCAGTTGTTTCCAGCGCATATCACCTAATGGAAAAAGGCCAATATAACATTACTCATCATGGAGCGCACCCACGAATGAGTAACCTGCGACAGAATCAAATTCTTAATATTAGTATGATGGAATACCTAGCATAAGTATCTACATCTTTGATCACCTCGAAGAATCCTGATACTTCCAACGTATGGTTCTCTACTTTATTCTTATATCTATGAACTTTTCAAAATCTTTGGATCTTACATTACAACGAATGCATGTCTAAAACCAGAGAATTTATAGGTAATCCTGAATGAAGTAAGAGTAACAACCCTTTGTCCCGAAGGACACTGGACAACATACATTTTCTTGTATAAGTCCCAAGAGTATACTAACTCAAATTCTGTGTTTTGTAAATTGAAAACTGTATTTTGGTCGAGAATGTCTTACACCGTTATTCAATACACCTTATCTTATCCTCAACTGATAAAGGTAAATGTTTATAACACAATTTTCAAAATGTACATCTCACTCTATAAAATAAAGGTACATATATTTCATTTTAAAATTTGGTGCATAACAACAGTTATTCGAAACCAAATATTTGCCGTCAGGCAAAAACCAGGCGATTTAATCAAATATCACCAATTGCAACGAATTCCGATATTGAGGATAAAATCGCCTATTTCCCAATATTCTATTCCTACTCATCATCTGTAACACCGTAAAGATGTGAGATCCTAGTTCGGTAAATACATACCCTGGAGTCAGAATTAACTGGAAAAAAGTTCTCTTTTACAAATACACAGAAAATCTGAAACATGAAAATGTTTCATAGGGGGTGGTCAGGTATTTCTAGTAAAGCCCTTTCCATTATCCAGATTCATGACAGTAGTCGCAATTTCTTTTGCCCTCGCTTCAATCCCTTTATAGGCTAATTGATTTTCTTCCTTCCCTACCTTCCGACACTAGCCTGAGGTTTGGAAGAAGACTATCCAATAAGCATAACAGGTGTACTCTCCTAATACAAGGAGCTCTCACAACCTGAGATAAGGTAAAGGGAAGAGACAATCGAATAATCCTATTCAATTTCTTAGGAACCTGTGGCCATCTTTGACTGAAGTAACTTTTTCGAGCTCGTATGTAACTATACGATGGCCGTTCCAAGCAATATAGATCATCGTAGTGATTTGAAGTGTTCTGAAGAAATGCAAAGGGTAAAGTAGGAGTGGCAGGGATATATAAGACTTTGTCGTGAATCAAGACAAGCCAAAGCCAAAGGGTGTAAGAAAGTTCGGTTAACTTGGTTCATGAGTTTTTTAGGTAAGTCATGGGTCGCTATACCAGAGAGAGAGAGAAAAGAAACACTCAGCGTGCACTCTATTAAGATTAGATTGGTTATAACTTTATCTAATCAGGATGGTTCCCACCGTTTCCTCAAATTCTCTTTCAAACTCTAAAAGAGAACTAGTCGGGATCATTTACACTTTACAAGTTTGCTAACCGTTCAGCCAGGCCAGTGTTGGTACTCCGAGAGAGGTCCCCCGTGCTTTCGCATGGACCCAATTAGTAACATCGTTTCCGCAGAGGCGTAACCTCGTTAACACTTTCTAGACACCTAATAGGTTAGCTAATTGTGAAGTGAAAAATCTCCCGAGGAGTAATACATACTCATCAGTGGGAATCGGGACCAACTATCATCATGTGACAACCTGACAGAATCCACTCAAGTCACCACACTCCAGAAGGTATGCACATGCCTGGAAAGTTTCCCATATATTTGAAACCCCCGATATGGTTTTCCCCCCTAACGACTTATGGCCATGACTAGGTCAACATATCATAAGTCGCAAGTTAAGTTCAACCCGTCATCCTGGATTGATTAGACCCACCCGTACGAGCCCTTGACTAGGTCAACATGCAGTACGACTGTCCTAACCAATCGCATCACCATGCAGCAGAAAAGTACTACAGAGCTACCGAACACTACGTCTTGACTAGGTCAATATACGCAACACGAATACTAAGCAATACTAATCTGAAATGACGGAGGGTTATGGCTGGTTTTTGGCGAAAAACCTTTAACGTAATGAACTTGATATCGTTGGAGGAACTCGAGTGGCTTTGAAATGAATTGGCTTAAGCTCTGCATTTTAAAACTAGTAACATAAACCTTTGCTTAAGAGCGAACTCCCAATGAAGGGATCAAGGCTCTTCCTTCATAGAATGAGGTACGGGATATTCCTAACCGAATACTTCTATGCAAAGCAAAAGAATATGACTACGAGTTTTGAAGAAAACAAAGTAGTTTTAAAATTGGTTCCGATAACATCATTTAGGTTTATTTTCCTTGCATTATTCAGATAATGTTTTCCCATCATTTTAAGTTTCCAAACCACAAAAGAAACAACCAAAATAACATGCTATTTATATGCCATCCCGATTCACCACGGGGCCCTGTCATGCACCATTAGATTAATTAATTAACGGCAGAGCGGGGGCATGACTAGCACGGATGCAAAACATATAGAAGTATCTACTATATATATATATATCGCAGGCAAATAATAGTCATCACAGGCAGATAATAGCCATCACAGGCAGATAAAAATCATCACAAGCATGCGAACAACAATATAGAATAGTGGATAATCTAGGAGCCCCGCGTTTCATTTGAGCCATAAATGAGACGCGACGTTCCCCGGTCGTGTGGATATCCTGTGCAATGAAGAACCTAGACCCCTACGAGTGCGGCAAGTTACTCGCCAATACCGGAAGTGAGGCAACCCCAATCAACCAAGTGAATGGGCCACCTAGCACTTCACGGAATCCGGTAACTTAAGCAATCCTTCATGGGTTAACCTATACCCCCTACGAGTGCGGTGAATAGCCCACTGATTCTAGAGTAAGGCCCCCCGGTCTCAACGCCATGAGATGCAGGCCCGTTGCCCTCTAGAACTCGGCTATTTAAGCACTCCTCTGCGGGGTAATCCTAGTACAGAAAAGAAATATATATATATAATGGTGACATCGACCTCAACCCGGTCGTGCCCCAATAAAAAAATATACAAATTGGTAGAAATGGCAGTCCACATGTCGGACACTCGCCCCGCAATAATGAATATACAAATGAATCTGAACTGTATATCTAACATTGCACACAAGGCTATCCATCACGACAATCCATCCATAACATTAGTGATGTTGGCTATAGTGCCCTCAAGTCAATTATTGTAATCGCAGGCACATGATTATGATGATTGAGGGATGACCTATACGGATAGAACAGTCTTACTCAAAATGATAGTATGCTATCTGGTTTTTCTTTATCATCATGTAGATTCATTATGTGGTATTGCAGATCACTATTACATGTTGATAGAGCCTATAGGATTTTTGCTTGACTACTAACAATATGATGGCGATCATATATGTGGGAGCTGGGTGGTTTATAAGCACATCCTTAAATGTCCCTAGTCGAGGGAGTTTCGAGACTGGTTATCGATACTCCGGAGTAGACTAGTGTATACTTTTCGAGACCCCGACAAGGGGTGGTGGCCGGTCTCACAAGCCATTGGTGTCAGTTAGTCACCTAAGATAGTATACATGTGTTCATTGGGTTATGAGTACACTGGACGGAATCGCCGAGAACATACTAGTTGGTATTATACCTATTGCCAGATAGAAGTTCCCAGGTGACATGAGTACAGGTTAGTCTGTCGACCTGAGATCGTCATTTGTCTCGTGTGAGTTCCACTGTGCTTTGATTAATACCCTACCACGGCTCAAAGGAGTCATGCAAACAGCTTTTAGTTGGGTACAGTCCCGAGCCACATGGAGGCAGTGAGTGGATCGTCGGGGATTCGTCTCTCCCGGTATTGAGGGTTGATGTCGCGAGGTGCACGGGTGGCCATCACCAGAAATCATTGGCTAAGGTAGTCGAGAATTACTGATTTAGATCAGCGAGGTGCACGGGTGGCCATCACCAGAAATCGTTGGCCAAAGTAGTCGAGAATTACTGATTTGGATCAGTAGTTTCTCAGTGGGTGATGAGATTCATACCGACACGAAATATCGCGTTATTAGGGGTCTGACTTTATCCACCATCTAGACTCGATATGCGATACTCTTAGACGAACAGACCAGATTGTACGGAGATTGTCACGGACAGGCTCAGTAGGGGTTCGGATGAGTTTGCTCGTCAGCCTTCCTTTCGCTCAATACCTGGGTAGTCGTTACGTACAGTTAGTGCCACTGACGTGCTTGTGGTTAAAACCCACTGCCAGCGTATTGACGAATCTTTAGAGTCCCACACAGAGGGTTTCCCTGGTTCTGGCGAAACGATATAGTAGCCATATTGCATACGTGCAGGGTTCCGATCGATTGATTGTACTATGCACCAGGACTTTCGATCGGACAGTTGATAATACTAGCCGGCTCGGGTTTGAGCCGGATTATTAAATCAGGTATTGATTTAATAATTTACGTATATGTATTTCGATATGTATATTCTAGTATTATCTTCTTTATGTTATTCTATCTCTTCGGGTATTCGTATTTCGGTATGAATACATGTATGTATATACAGTAGAGTGTAATCCGTATTTATACAGATTACATTCTAGAAGGTGGACACCTCATTTAGTTTTTATCCATTTATCATAAATTTATTTTAATGAGGTGGATAATTGAGAGAGGGGAGTATGGTGAGAACCATGCTTGCATAGTGTGCACAAATGAATTATTAATTCATTTGTGCAAATTATTCAAGCATAGGCTTGATATTATATTGAGAGAATTGGTTTTACAAAACCTAGCTTCTCATTTTCTCTCTCTATGGATGGTTCATTTTTCTTTGAGCTTGCAACATCACCATCATGCTTCACTCTCCTCTCTAATGTTTTTCTTGAGCTCTTCCACCTTCAACCTCAACCTCCTCTCTACAATCTCATGAGTTGAGAATCAAGAGAGGAGGTGAGATAGATAAACATATGGATCCATTCACTACATCCTAGGTATTCTAGATTAGAAACCTAGAATCCCTAGTTGCTTCACTTGCTTTTGATGTGGAGCTAGAGCCAAGAGCTACATCTCTCGGGTGGATCATCTTCGACGAAGGAAGACCGGCGGCCAAGTTCAATAAAGCACGCCTCAAGGAGCTAAGGAAGATGATGGAAGACCGAAGGACTTGGTTCGTTCGGTATAACATTTTTTCTCAGTAGTTTAGCTCTTTGTAGTTTTCTAGTATAGGTTTATGGTTCGATTCTAGCGGGTTTAGTTAGTGCCAAGTTTTTAAACGCCGGTTTTTGTTCCTCACCGGCCACGGCTGATGGCTAGGGCGCTATCATAACCCAACATGGTATCAGAGCCACCCCATAAACCTTAACTAGCAGTTTAAACGAAGTTCAAAATAACGAAACCGAAATAACTCCGAAACAAACCAAACAATATTCAAGTTTCTGTCGATTTTAAAAAGTCTTCAAAATTTTTTAAACAATTGCAGAAGGCTACTCATGTTGTATCTAGAACACCCTTAAAAAACGAGCCCCAAATTCTAAAAACGGGCCGGCGAGATTTCTTCTTTTACCGGCCTCGCCGGTTTTACATGGTAATTGGGTCTTGATTTTTTGGTGGGGTTCTGGAATCTTGAATATTGGTTTTTAGGTATTGTCTATTTTTGTCTAAATTACATATTCTGTTATCTTTGGTATTGGGGCAATACGGAGTATTTCGAAATTGCTATTTTAACACCATTTATAAGTTTCAGTACATACATTACTATCTACGACCGTGAATGTCATTAGAGCGGTATAACCCGTCTAACTGCTATATGTTCTTTTAGACGGGTTTGCAAATATGACATTCACGTTGATGTTCTGTGTTGTGCTGATATTGTGGTTGGATTGTCGTGGTGGATAGCCGGTGGTGCAATGGTAGTAGTATAGTTAAGATTCATTTGTATATTTGTTATTGCGGGGCGAGCGTCCGACATATGGACAACCGTCTCTACCATATTGTATATTCTTTTATTGGGGCACGACCGAGTTGAGGTCGGTGTCGGCATTGTATATATACTTTTCTTTTCTGTACTAGGTTTACCCCACGCTAGAGTGCACGAATAGACGGATTCTAGAGGGCAACGGGCCCGCATCTCATGGCGTTGAGACGGAGGGGTCCTTACTCTATAATTGGCGGCTATTCGCTGCACTCGTAGGGGGTATATGATGACCCATGGAGGGGCGCTCAAGTTACCGGATCCCGTGAAGTGCTAGGTGGCCTATTCACTTTGTTGATTGGGGTTGCCTCACTTCTGGGATTAGCTGGTAACTTGTCGCGCTCATAGGGATCCAGGTTTTCATTGCACGGGCTATCCACATGACCGGGAACTTCGGGTCTCATTTGCGGCTCAAATGAAACCCGAGGCTCCAAAATTATCCACCATTCTGTGTTGCTTGTTGATGTTCTGTGATGGTGCTTATATCATGCCTGGGACGAATGTTATATATATATATATATACACACACATATACTAGTAGATGTTGTATATGTTTTGCATCCGTGCTAGTCTAGCCCCCGCTCTGCCGTTAGTTAAGTAACCTAAAGGTGAATGACGGGGCTCCGTGGCGAATGCGGATGACATATATGTACATTGTATTTTCGTTCCTTTTTCTGGTGTGATATGGATTAATTGATGGGACTGCGTTAACTTTGATTAATGCAAGGAAAAAAAAACTTAAATGATGTTGTTAGAACCAATTTTTGAAAACTGTTATTACAGACGTTTCGTTTTGCTTTGCACAGTGGTATTCGGTTATGAATATCCAGCAGCTCATTCGACGAGTCAAGAGCCGAGATCCCTTCATAGGGAGTGACCTCTTGGGAAAAAGTTTGCGTCAGTGTAATAACTTCACTATAGTCAATTCTTTTGTTTTGCATCGTGGTATTTCAGTTAGGAATATCCTGCACCTCATTCGATGAGGAAAGAGCCGAGATCCCTTCATGGGGAGTGGCCTCTTTAGCAAAAGTTTGCGCCACTATATATTTGTAAAACTGCTCAGATTCCTTCAACGATATCAAGTTCATTATATTAAACGTTTTTCGCCAAAAATCAGCCGTAGCCCTCCATCATTTCCTACGAGTAGTACTTAGTATTCGTTCTGCGTTTGTTGACTGTGTCAAGGCATAGTGTGCGGTAGCTAAGTGGTGCTTATTTGTAGCATGCAATGCGATTGGTTATGACAGTCGTGTGGCCTTGTTGACTGTGTCAAGGGCTCGTGCAGGTGGGTTTAATGCAATCAAGATAATGACGGGTTGAACTTGAATATGACCTTTTGATTTGTTGACCGTGTCAAGGTCACTTGGGTCCTAGGGGCAAAAACCACATCTGGAGTTTCAAACATACAGGAAACTTCTAAGCATGCGCATACCTTCTGGAGTGTGGTGACTTGAGTGGCTTCCATCAAGTTATCATGCGATGATAGTTGGATCCCGATTCCCACTGATGAGTATGTATTACTCCTCGGGTGATTTTCAGATGATCCCGACTAATTCTCCTTTTAGGATTTGAAGGAGAATTCGAGGAAATAGTGGGAGCCATCCAGATTAGATAAAGTGATCAACCAATCTAATCTAGGTTAGAGTGCACGCTGAGTGTTTCTTTTCTCTTTCTTTGGCAGCGACCATGACCCGACCTCAAACTAAAACTCATGAACCAAGTTAATTGAACCTTCTTAAATCATTTTGGCTTTTGGATTGTCATTTAGTCGCATATATCATTGCGAATCCTACATTCCTTTTGCATTTCTCCAGAACACTCCGTATCACTACGAAGATCCACATTTTTTGGATATTCCATCGTATAGTTACATATGAACTCGAAGGAACTTGTTCCAGTTCGAGGATGGATTCTGGTTCTGGAGAAATTGAATAAGATTATTTGGTTGTCTTTTCTCTTTACCTTCTCTCAGCTTGTGAGGGCTCCAGTATTAGGAGAGTACACCTATTGCGCTTATTGGATAGTCTTCTTCCAAACCTTCGGCAGGTGCCGAAAGGTAGGGAAGAAAGAAAACCAATTAGCCTGAGTATGGTGTACAGAAGGTAATAAGTAAAGACATAGAAAGGGATTAGGGTAAGGGTAAAGGAAATTGCGACTGGTATCATTCACGACAAAGCCGCGTATACCCCTACCACTCCTACTTACCCTTTGCATTTCTCCAGAACACTCTGTATCACTATGATGATCCATATTGATTGGATATGCCATCGTATAGTTACATACAAACTCAAATGAACTTGTTCCAGTTCGAGGATGGATTCCAGTTCTGGAGAAATTGAATAGGATTATTCGGTTGTCTTTTATCTTTACATTCTCTCAGGTTGCGAGGGCTCCTAGCATTAGGAGAGTACACCTATTGCGCTTATTGGATAGTCTTCTTCCAAATCACAGGTAGGTGCCGAAAGGTAGAGAAGAAAGAAAACCAATTAGCCTAAGTGTGGTGTACAGAAGGTAAGAAGTAAAGACATATGAAGGGATTGGAGTGAGGGCAAGGAAATAAATGGTTACTGTCATGAATCTGGATAGTAGAAGAGGCATTACTAGGAATACCCAGCTACCCCTTTGAAACATTTTCATGTTTCGGTTTTACTGTGCGGTGTTAATTGAAAACTGTTTTCCCAATTAGATTCTAACTCCAGGGTATGTATTTACCAGATTTGATTCTCACATCTGTATGGCGTTACGGATGCTGAGTGGGAGTAAGATATTGGGAATTGGGTGATTAGATCCTCTATATATCAGAATTCTTTGTAATTAGTGATATTTGAGAAAATCACCTGGTTTTTCCTGACGACAAATATTTGGTTTTGAATATCGTTGTTATGCACCAATTTCAAACTGGTATATCTGTATATTTATTTAATAAAATGATGTATAACCTTTTGAAATATGTCTATGATATTTACCCATATCAGTTGATGGTTAGGTAAGGAGTATTCAACAGCGGTGTAATTCTTTTTAACCATAGCACAGTTTTCAACCTACGACGCACAGAATTTGAGTTATTAAATTATGTGGACTTATACAGAGTATTGTATGTTGTCCGTTATCCATTAGGACAAAGGGGTTGGTACTCGTACTATATTCTGTTTACTCATGACTTCTCTAGTTTTAGACAAGTATTTCGTTGAAATACAAGGTCTAGATTTTGAGAAGATATAGGTATAAGAATAAAGTAGAGAACCATATGTTGCAAATATCAGGATTCTTCAAGGTAATCGAAGATGTAGATACTTGTGTTTGGTATTCCGTTATAAGTAATAGTTTTGAGAACTTGCTTCTCTCTCAGGTTACTCATGCGTGGGTGCACTCCTTGATGAGTAATGCTGCTTGGCATCCTTCCATCTAGTTGATATGCACTGGAAACGGCTGCATGTATTTTGAATCTAGTTCAAATTAAGTTAGTGCCTTTATTTCTATATTGTAATATAGAATGGATTCATATCTTAACGATGTTAAGGTATATGGAGTTGTCCGGTTTATGCTTAAAACTAGAATTTGGATAAACTCTAGGCACGTTTCAGTAATGGCAGTTTGTGGGTTATCCCGGGCTTTGACGAGGATTAACATTCTACCATCTGGAAGATCAATAGTTATATTATTCTTGACCCGCTACAGTTTTAGTAAAATGGATTCTTTTCAGAAAACATTAGTGGGAGTATGGTAGAACTGGAATTGATTCCAAAACCACAAAAGATTACTGAAAATTTAGTAGAACCTAAAAATTCAATTGGATTCGACAATCCATTAGCCACTCCATAGATTTGGTAGGTAACCTCAGGCACCCGAGAGGTACTTCGGTCTCCTAAAAAACGGTGACATGGAGGTTTTTGATTACCCAAACTTACCACCACTACTGTTCTACACTATGGGATCTGGCAGAAGGATGAATATAACATCGTTCTAAATTAAATTTATAAGTGCATGTGTATATGACTCTGCCAGAGGATTGTTGTAGTCAGTGAGAGCAGCAGAAGCGTAGTGGGCAAGTAGCTTATGTCTATTTATAGACTAAAGCAGGTATAGCGGAGATAGATCATCTAGTTTTGATGTGACGGTCATAGAGTTTGACTTCATCAGAACAACAGATAGCCTGGTAAGAAGGTAGAAGGGAGTGATGTCCTGGTATTTGGATGACATGCTCTTTATAGGAAGTGGTATTTCTATACTGTGATCGGTTATACTGTGGTTGTCACAAGGTGTTTCACCACATAGGATCTGGATAAAATATCAGGGATTATGGTAACTAGATCTATGGTTTTAGATCTAGATTTGGGAAGTGTCCCAATTTGGGTACTTGACACTATTCTAAAGTGTTTTAGAATGGACGACTCCTGGCGTGGTGGTGTACCCGCAGGTGATGGAGTCACCTTCTCTAAAGAGATGTCTTCTATACTGATGAGGAGAGGGATTTGCATGATTGGTATATCACTTGCTTAGGTAATTGAGTCAATCATGAGATGTCAGGTACCACACCAGATATTGATTTTGCACCGGCCGCAATAAGTATATATTAATCCAATCCTGAAGAAACGTTGGGAAGCAATTATGAACATAAGTGGATGTTCTTGGTATATGATAACGTCAGCCTTCTTCAGGAGGCATTTATCATTTCTGGCTTCCAAGGTGACCTGGATGACATAATGACTGTCAGAGTTATAATTTTCCCTCTTTTCGAGGGGCAGTATATTGGACAGGTGGTCCAAGCAGATACTGAGGAAGGCATGGTGCAGGATACTGATTAAATTCAGTAGATGAAACAGTCTAAGAAGTTTGTTGGATTTGGAGTTCATTTGTGAACTGGGTCCCATCAGATATCCAAACAAATTCTAAGACAAGTATTACTCATTTTGGGAGATAGTCTTTCTCTGTGAAGTTGAGATATAGAGAGATAAAGATATAAACATTGGAGCGGATCCACTCACTGAGGCTATTTATCAAACGCAATAGTTTCGCAAACGGGCTTTGCGAGACTGATTAGTAAAGAAGTTGGCTGTTCGGTATTACACGGGCTGTGAGTATTCCACACCGCAATAATTAGCTTTAAGTGCAAGTGGGAATTGTTGGCTATAGTGCCATCAAGTCAATTATTTTAATCGCATGTACGCGATTATGATGATTGAGGGATGACCTATACGGATAGAACAGTCTTACTCAAAATGATAATATGCTATCTGGTTTGTCTTTATCATCATGTACATGCATTATGTGGTATTACAGATCACTATTATATGTTGATAGAGCCCATAGGATTCTTTCTTGACTACCAATATTATGATGGCGATCATATTCGGTGGAGCTGGGTGGTCTATAAGCATATCCTTAAATGTCCCTAGTCGAGGGAGTTTCGAGACCGGGCATCGATACTCCGGAGTAGACTAGTGTATACTTTTCGAGTCCCCGATGAGGTGCGGTGGCCGTTCTCACAAGCCATTGGTGTTATTTAGTCACCTAAGATAGTATACATGTGCTCATTGGGTTATGAGTATCATGGACGGACTCGCCGGGAACATGCTAGTTGGTATTATACTTATTGTCAGATAGCAGTTCCCAGGTGACATGAGTACAGGTTAGTCTGTCGACCTGAGATGGTCATTTGTCTCGTTTGAGTTCCCATCGTGCTTTGATTACTACCCTACCACGACTCAAAGAAGTCGTGCAAACAGGTTTTAATTGGGTACAGTCCCGAGCCACATGGAGGCAGTGAGCGGATCGTCGGGGATTCGTCTCTTCCGGTATTGGGGGTTGATGTCGCGAGGTGCACGGATGTCCATCACCAAAAATCCTTGGCTAAGGTAGTCGAGAATTACTGATTTGGATCAGTAGTTTCTCAGTGGGTGATGGGCTTCATACCGACACAAAATACCGTGTTATTAGGGGTCTGACTTTATCCACCCCCTAGACTCGATATGCGATACTCTTAGATGAACATACCGGACTATACGGAGATTGTCAGGGAAAGTCTCAGTAGGGGTTCGGATGAGTTTGCTCATCGTCCTTCCTTTCGCTCAATACCTGGGTAGCCGTTACATATAGCTAGTGCCGCTGACGTGCTTGTGGTTAAACCCACTGCTAGCGTATTGACGAGTCTTTAGAGTCCCACACAGAGGGTTTCCCTGGTTTTGGTGAAACGATATAGTATCCATATTGCATACGTGCAGGGTTTCGATCGATTGATTGTACTATGTACCAGGACTTTCGATCGGTCAGTTGATAATACTAGTCGGCTCGGGTTTAAACCGGATTATTAAATCAGGTATTGATTTAATAATTTACGTATATGTATTTCGATATGTATATTATAGTATTATGTTCTTTGTGTTATTCTATCTCTTTGGGTATTCATATTTCGGTACAAATACATGTATGTATATACAGTAGAGTGAAATCTGTATTTGTACAGATAACGTTCTAGATGGTGGACACCTCATTTAGTTTTTATCCATTTATCATAAATGGATAATGAGGTGGATAATTGAGAGAGGGGAGTATGGTAAGAACCATGCTTGCATAGTGTGCACAAATAAATTATTAATTCATTTGTGCAAACTATTCAAGCATGAGCTTGATATTATATTGAGAGAATTGGTTTACAAAACCTAGCTTCTCATTTTCTCTCTCCATGGATGGTTCATTTTTCTTTGAGCTTGCAACCTCACCATCATTCTTCACTCTCCTCTCTAGTGTTTTTCTTATGTTCCTCCACCTTCAATCTTAACCTCCTCTTTACAATCTCATGAGTTGAGAATCAAGAGAGGAGGTGAGATAGATATACACATGGATCCATTCACTACATCCTAGGCATTCTAGATTAGAAATCTAGAATCCCCAGTTGCTTCACTTGCTTTTGATGTGGAGCTAGAGCCATGAGCTACATCTCTCGGATGGATCATCTTCGACGAAAGAAGACCGGCGGCCAAGTTCAATCGAGCACGCCTCAAGGAGCTAAGGAAGATGATGGAAGACCGAAGGACTTGGTTCGTTCGGCATAACATTTTTTTCTCAGTAGTTTATCTCTTTGTAGTTTGCTAGTATAGGTTTATGGTTCGATTCTAGTGGGTTTCGTTAGCGCCAAGTTTTTAAATGCCATTTTTTGTTCCGTACCGGCCACGACTGATGGCCAGGGCGCTATCGTTACCCAACAAGTGCAACATAGAATATCAACGCGAATATCATGTTCGTAAACCTATCTAATTGTAGATATAGCAACCAGTCGGATTATACCGCGCTATAATATTCATGGTCACAGAAACTAACAAATACACTGAAAGCCACGAATTCAAAATTTTGATCGATTAAAACTTTCCGCATTGGCTCCAAGTATAAACCGGTACTGAAACAAATCTGGGCCAAAAACAAATATACCAAAAATCACATTTCCATGATCTAGAGCACCAGAAAATTTTTGGGGCACAACGGCCAAAACTGGACCACGGAACCGCGGCCAAATGGCACGTTAGGCGGCTGTTCCACTGTCGAATTTTGGGTTTATATGCCCAAATTTCTTTCTGGTCTCTAGTTTTGCCTGCACATAATTTTAATGGAACCTGAACAATTTTTGAGCAACTTAAAAATTCGAAAAGCAAGCAGTGAATTTGGAAATTCGATTCGGAAAAATCCGTCGATCGAAACTCTAAATAAGTGCAAACTAGCTAGTTAAGATTTAAAGAGTGGCTTTGATACCATGTTGGGGTTCGGTGCTCGCACCGCGGAGGCCGCGGCCGAGACAGAAGCGAAAACAAAAATTTATGTAAGCACCAAACACCCGTAAAACCAAGGATACGTTCCAAAACCTTAAACTAGCAAACTAGAAAAGCAAGGGTTGAGAAATTACAATCTTTGTTGCGTGTCCGCCCAATTATGGAAGACCCCTCCAAGCTCATAGACGCCGGGAACAGGCTTAAAAATCGACCACCCTAGCCGAAGACGATCCACCTGAGGGAAACTGGAAGAAGCTCTAACCGATGATCCAAACTTGCTAGGTGTGGATGGTCGGTGATATAGGAATTTTTCACTAAAAATTTCTCTCTTTTTCTCAAGCTCAAGTGAGAAAGAGGTAGAAGAAGGAGAAGAGGAAAAGATGACTAAGCTTCATTAACCATGAAGCATCCAAGATGAAGAAAAACGTCACACCCCGCTTCCTAAAAGATGAAAGCAGGTACGTGACGACGCCCGCGACGTATTTATTTTGAGAAGGTTATTTCCCGAAATAAATACGCTAAGCGTAAATGAGCAATATAAATAACAAGAAATTAACATGAGATTTAAACTTCATTAACTTTATTTATATTCAAACTTGATACATTTACAATACATGAGTTAAACTGGACAAAAGCGGTATATGACGAGGCCCGCGACGTATTTATTTCGAGAAGATAATTTCTCGGAATAAATATGCTAAGCGTAAATGAACAATAAAAAATGACAAGAAATTAACATGAGATTTAAATTTCAACAACTTTATTTACATTCAAATTTGATACATTTACAATACATGAGTTCAACTGAAATGGAAATACAAGAAATGCCTAAACAGGTTGCATACATAAACTGATAGAAAAGGATAACTAGTCTAGACTTGAGTCGCGATCTGATCGTGCTTCTCCTCTGTGGTGTCCACCTTCTCAGTCTTCACAGTATCTGACGAACATTTCAAGAAACAAAGGTGGGTAGAATGCCCGTCAGCGAACTTTCGCTTGGTAAGTCCCCAAGAAAAAGAGTGTGAAGTATAAAAGTATAATGACAAAGGAAAATGGATACCATGAAGCAATGAACTATGAGATATGGTGTTTAAACATGTCATTTAATGTAAGCATGAAAATTCTATTTTACATGCAGTTCTATATATCATGGCAAAGTAATATGAGTATAGTATAGCATGGCCGTGTAGTTTAAGTATAGTGAACATGAAGTGCATGTAAGTGTCCCAAAAGATCTCTACATGGGTAAACTAATTTAACGCAAGTTCAAGGGTTAATGTCAATTAATCTCAAGAGTGTTCTCGAACCCAACAAGCTGTAATTCAGGGGTAAGGAACCACGGGCCCGAATTAAGTGTTAGTAACGAGACTTCAATCTAGTGTCGAAGTATTCCAAACTCAACAGCCTCTAATCCAAGAGTAAGGAAACACGAGCCCTCATGATAGCTTACTTATGTTAGTAGACATGGATTCGTGATCTAGGGAGACTCCTGAGATTTCATTGGATTCATACTTGAACTACCTCAACACCCCATGTATACTAGATTATAGTTAAAATTACTAGCCTTGCTCGAATCCATGAATACATCAAATTGCAAGTTTTAGTTCATGTCAATGTCAAGTATTCGTGTCAAGTGTTCATGTATTCATGTCAAGTTGTATTCATGGTTCGAGTCAAGTCAGTTTCAGTAGCAGCCATTGTGTTATGGTATTCATGTTAAGTTCATGTCAAATCATAGTATTTTAGTATTCAAGTTTTGAGATATTCAAGTTCAAGTGTTCTGGTTCATGATCAAGGGTTCAAGTTTATTTTAAAGTTTGGATCCTGATTGAGTTTGTATTCCGGTTAAAATAAATATCTTATTAAAGGATTTAGCTCTTGAATTTCTTAAGTTTGGGAGTAATCGGGCGACTGCTGCACATGGATGACAGGATTTATCTTTTTCTAAGACAATTGCCATTGATAACTCCGTTAAACTTGTCTAATCTGAAAAGGCAAACACTCACTTTCTTCGGCTTTCCGGGGCTCAAGAGAATTGATACCGCTTAAACCTATATTTAATCTAGAGTCCTTAAGTATTTGTTATTGTTGCTTACATTATATTTATATTGTTTGCATTTCTCGAGGGGTTTTATGAAAAATATTTTAATATTGTTTAAAAATAAACCTCGAGGGTGATTTATAATATTTAGGGTTTTCATAAACATGTGTTTTAATTGTTGTGGTATTTTAGTGATAAAACCTAGATTTTGAAAGTTTATGGTATTTTTATGAAAACTACTCCTTTTGGAAACTTGTTTGTATTTTATTAAAAATTCTAACTTTTCATTTTAAAATTAAATTTTTCATGATTTGTTTTTATTGAAAATACGGATTTATATTTTTATATAATTTTCCAAAGTTTAGTTTTGTTTAGAAAAGTTGTATTCTTAAAAACCGTATTTTTTATTTCCTTTCGAGACCGAATACTCCGTGAGAAGTTCTGCATCTCACTCTACTATCCTAAGGATGCGTGATAACCCGTACCATCCATTAGCGGGTCCTCTAACGGGGGTTGTAGGGATGTATTTGCCAAGGATTTAAAATATCGATTTAAAAGAAACCCATTTTAAAAAAAGTATGGTATTTTAATGTAAAACTTATTCTTTAAATAAACTTTATATTTAGAACCTCGTGCTATGAAACCATAGTGTATGTGATGGGGCAGGGCATTATCCTGTGATTTTTCTAGAGGTATATATTTCTAGGTATCGATAAAAAGGTCACTTTTAAAGTTCATGGTATTTTGGCGTTACATGCATTCTAGGGTACCTTTAACAATAACAAACTTTCATTGTAAATTCATATGATATGAGGGTGAAGCATGACATGATGGTATGTTGGTAAGTGAAATTCCTTATTAATATTAGCATCCAATTATAATGGATAATTCAACGTTTTACAACAATAAATTTAAATGTGAAGTTATCCACCAAAAGTCGTATTTTGATGGTGATGTGAAAAAGGGCAACAGACGGATGAGTCAAGATGATTGGGAATTACAAATTTAGGTGTAGGAGAGAAAAGAGGAAGGAGATAGGGATGGAGACTTACGAACGAGAAGGAAGAGCAGAGGCCTCGGTTTGCAGAACCGAGACCGAGATTGCGACTAAGAAGGTATGCTTGATCTACCGACGTCCCCTACACGAGTTGTGTAGCAATGAAGGAATCTTGGAAGGATTTTTGAGTGCTTCGAATCCGAGAGTTTGCCTTCACTTTGATCTTGAGAGAGATGAATCTAAGGGTACTTGAGAGTTAGAATTTCTATGAGGGTATTTGAGGAACAATTTCAGTATAATTTTGAGAGAAGTACTTAGGAAAAGGCTTGGTATTTATAGAGGAAAATATAGATGTAGAGGAAATTAAAAAGATAATAAAATTTATTAAAAGTGAGAGTAAAAGGGGTAGATGAAGGATCTGGGGTTCTCTGGTTAATTATAGGAAAATCAAATAGGAAAAAGGGTAGTGGGGAGCTGAAAAGATACACAGGAAGAAAATGGGGGAATTTAGGGATATTCCACGTGCCGGTAGCAGTCAAAATGGAGAAACCGGCGGTCTAAAAGGAGAGTGAGGTCCCGGGGTTCACGCAGTGCATTCATATGGGTATTTATGTCTTGTTTTTATTGTTTGATTTATTTTCAACTCTTCGTTTCTTCATGTAATGCACGTGCAACTCTTAGGCTTCCGAAAAAATTAAAAAGAAAAATATTAAAAATAATTCGAACTGATGAGATTCGAACTTGCAGGCTATGGGATAACAATGTAGAGGCTTAACCAATGAGCTATAAGGAGTTTCCTGTACATAAGTTATCAAAAATAACTTATAACTCGAAACTAGGACAGAAATACACTCTTTTATTAACATTGAATTTAATAAAAGTGTATAGGACTTTTAGGGTTGTTACATACTTCCCACCTTAGAAAAATTTTGTCCTCGAAATTTATACAAGAGGGATGTTATAACAGATTCAAAAAAAATTGGTTAAAGCAGTGGTGAAGGAACTACTAATATCGTACCGAAAGTGCGTGAAAAAGTTTAGGTAGATAAAAGAACAAAACGATGCAAGAATCTGAAAAGGCTGAAAAAGATGGGAGGAGATTTACCGGTCTTATCTTGACCCATGGCTTCGTCCTCTACGACCGAAAAAGTGAAAGACCGATGTCTCGGCACATTTCTCTGTGCACGTTGGTATATCGATGGTTTACGTGGTAAGGTGGTCCGCGCAGAGGTGGTGTAGGAAAGGCTAAATGAGTAGGTGGAGCTTGAATAGCTGGTCTAGCTATGGGGGCTGGGCCAGTTCGGTTGTGGGGGCAAGTTCTTACAGTGTGTGAGGGTGATCCATATATCAAATAAAGACCATTTGCTCGTCGGCAATCCTTGACCTGGTGTCCGGTCCACTTACAATAGATACAGAATTTTGGTTCAATCTCTGAAAATGATCCTCCTGGCCTTATAAGTGGCGCTGGGAGAGTTGTCCCAGAAGATGCTCCTCCAGTAATCTGGTTGGCGGGACGTTTCATACCGACTGACTGTGGCTTTCCTTTCTTCTTAATGACAGCTTTATAATGATTGGCTGAATTCAAAGTTGCATCATGTGTTAGATATTCTCCCGTTGCTAGGGCAGCCTGGATCTCAGGGTCTAATCCTTGTTGGAAACGTCTTGCTCTGATTTCGGCAGTAGGAATTAGATGGGCAGCGAATCTGCCGAGCATGGTGAATTCGACATCATACTCATCCACCGACTTATCCTACATGGATCCTTATTGTAGGTGTATGAACTTCTGTTCCATCTCGAAGTGTACAGTTTCCGGAAAATACTTGGTGTCGAAGAGATCACGGAAAATCTTTCACTCGATCGGCTATTCAAGACGGCTCTCTTCCGCTTTCCACCAGACTCTGGCATTGTCAGTAAGTTGGAGTTTTTCTATTCTGACCCACGCTGCTTCTGGAACTTGGGCCGCCGCTAGGTCATATTCTATGCTTTGAGCCCATTCCTTAGTTTCAAGCGGTTTCTCTTTTCCTGAGAAGTTTTTCGGGTGTAATGCTCGAAATTGTTTCACTCCCGGTGCTTCTGCTTCAGAGTGGATGAAAATCTGTTGAAGGAGCCTAGTCTGCTCCTGCAAAATCGTGCCTTGAGCCCGCTGACCTTTAAGTAGGCTTTTGATAGCCTCCAGAAGTATTGTCTGTTCTGTGAGTGGAGCGGCTACGGTAGGGAAGGTGGTAGAGCGATAAGGTTAGGTGGTGGTGGTATAGTTTCATTGACGTTGGTGCTAGTGTTGTTGGGAGAATCCATCATCTTAGATAGAGAAGAAAGATTAGGATAGATTCAACGGAAATTGAAATGCAAGGAATGTAAACTTGTTGAATTTCATCTTTCTTGTGATATATTGCTTACGACTTCATACAGAACTGACCTGCATGGGCCACTAACAAAACCTGTCACGCCCCGCTTCCTAAAAGACGGAAGCAGGTACGTGACGAGGCCCTCGACATATTTATTTCGAGAAGGTCATTTCCCGAAATAAATACTCTAAGCGTAAATGAGCAATATAAAATGACAAGAAATTAATATTATATTTAAACTTCAACACCTTTATTTACATTCAGACTTGATACATTTAATACATGAGTTCAACTGGACAGAAGCAGGTACGTGACGAGACCCGCGACGTATTTATTTCGAGAAGGTCATTTCCCAGAATAAATACGCTAAGCGTAAATGAGCAATATAAAATGATAAGAAATTAATATGAGATTTAAACTTCAATAACTTTATTTACATTCAAACTTGACACATTTACAATACATGAGTTCAACTGGACGGAAGCAGGTACGTGACGAGGCCTGCGACGTATTTATTTCGAGAAGGTCATTTCCCGGAATAAATACGCTAAGCATAAATGAGCAATATAAAATGACAAGAAATTAACATGAGATTTAAACTTCAACAACTTTATTTACATTCAAACTTGATACATTTACAATATATGAGTTCAACTGAAAAGGAAATACAAGAAAAGAAATGCCTAAACAGGTGGCATACATAAACTGAATGAAAAGGATAATTAGTCTAGGCTTGAGTCAAGATCTGATCGTGCTCCTCCTCTTTGGTATCCACCTCCTCAGTCTCCACAGTCTCTGACGAACATTCCAAGAGAGAAAGGTGGGTGGAATGCCCGTCAGGAAACTTTCACTCGGTAAGTTCCTAAGAAAAAGAGTGCGAAGTATAAAAGTATAATGAAAAAGAAAAATGGATACCATGAAGCAATGGACTATGAGATATGGTGTTTAAATATGTCATTTAATGTAAGCATGGCAATCTGATTTAGCATGCAGTTTTATATATCATGGCAATGTAACATGAGCATAGTATAGCATGGCTGTGTAGTGTAGGTATAGTGAACATGAAGTGCATGCAAGTGTCCTAAAAGGTCTCTACATGGGTAAACTAATTTAACGTAAGTTCAAGGGTGAAATTCAATCAATCTCAAGAGTGTTCTCAAACCCAACATGCTGTAATCCAGGGGTAAGAAACCATGGGCCCGAATCAAGTGTCAGTAATAGGACTTCAACCTTGTATCGAAGTATTCCAAATTCAACAGGCTATAATCCAGGAGCAAGGAAACACGGGCCCTCATGATAGCTTGCTTGTGTTAGTAGATATAGATTCGTGATCTAGGAGGACTCTTGAGATTTCATTGGATTCACACTTGAACTACCCTAACACCCCGTGTATCCTAAATTATAGCTAAAATTACCATCCTTGCTCGAATCCATGAATACATCAAGTTGCAAATTTGAGTTCATGTCAATGTCAAGTATTCGTGTCAAGTGTTCATGTATTCATGTCAAGTTGTATTCATGGTTCGAGTTAAGTCAGTTTCAATAGCAGCCATTGTGTTCTTGTATTCATGTCACGTCATAGTATTCTAGTATTCAAGTTTTGAGATATTCAAGTTCAAGTGTTCTGGTTAATGATCAAGGGTTCAAGTTTATGTTAAAATTTGGATCTTGGTTGTGTTTGTATTTCAGTTAGACTAAATATCTTATGAAATGATTTAGCTCTTGAATTTCAGTTAGAGTAGATGAAGAGTCTGGGGTTCTCTGGTTAATTATAGAAAAATCAAATGGGGAAAAATGATAGTGGGGAGCTGAAAAGATACACAGGCATAAAATAAGGGGATTTGGGGCTATTCTATCCCCAGGTAGCGGTCAAAATGGAGAAACCGACGGTCCGAAAGGAGAGTGGGGTTTCGGGGTTCATGCAGTGCTCGTTTTTATTGTTTGATGTCTTTGCAATTCTTCTTTTCTCCGTGTAATGCACGTGCAACTCTTGGGCTTTTGAAAAAATTAAAAAGGAAAATATTAAAAATAATTCAAACTGATGAGATTCGAACTTGCAGGCTATAGGACAGCAGTGTAGAGGCTTAACCAATGAGCTATAAGGAGTTTCTTGTACATAAATTATCAAAAATAATTTATAACTCGAAATCAAGATAGAAATACACTCTTTTATTAACATTGGAATTAATAAAAGTGTATATGACTTTTAGAGTTGTTACAAAAAATCATCAAGTCAAAAGAATCATAGCTACACCTTTTTACAACCATAGTTCAAATAGTGAACCCCATAAATCATCACAATCCAAACCATACCTCTTTATTTATCTAGCCATGCTTCATGCCACCTCATTTCCCATTTGTTTTTCTAGAAGAAAAACAAATATGAGGTGTCCTTCTTCTATAAGCATTCCCATATAAATACGGAATACTTCACCTGATATATGTATCGCTACATATACACGTATTCGTATAAAAATACGGATAGCACCAAAGAGAGAAAATGAATAGTGAACAATAATACTAAAATATATGTATCAAAATACATATATAAATTATTAAATCAAAACCTGATTTAATAATCCAGCTTAATCCTAAACTGGCTAGTATTATCAACTGCCCGTTTAAAGTCTGTGTATCCTGTACATGTATTTAATCGGACCCCTGCACGTACCAACGTACGGCTCCTACATCTATCGCCTGGATCGGGAAAATCCTCCGTGTGGGACTCTAAAGACTCGACAATATGCTGGCAGTGGGTTTAACTACAAGCACGTCAGCGACACTAGCTGTATGTAACGGCTACCCAGGTACTTGCTAAAAGAGGGGTTGACAATCAAGTACGTCTTTACCCTACTGAGCCTGAATGTGATAATCTTCGTACATTCCGGTCTCTTCGTCAAAGAGTATCGCATATCGGGTCTAGGGGGTGGATAATGTCAGACCCATAGTAACCCGATAAGTCGTGTCCGAGTGAAGCTCATCACCAACAGAGATACTACTGATCAATTATCAGTAAATCTCATTCACCGTGGCCACGGATTTATGGTGATAGCCAACTGAACAAAGCGCGGCATCGACTCCTAATACCGAGAGAGACGAATCCCTGGCAATCGACCACTGCCTCCATGTAGCTCGGGACTGTACCCAACTAAAACCTGTTTGCACGACTCCTTTGAGCCGTGGTAGGGTAGTAATCAAAGTACAGTAGGAACTCACACGAGAAAAATGGCGATTTCAAGTCAAAGGACTAACCATTACTCATGCTACCTGAGAACTTCAATCTGACGATAGATATAATACCATCTAGAAGTTCTCGGAGAGTCCGTCCAATGTACTCACCTCTAGTGAGCACCTGTATACTATCTTAGGTGACACAACACCAATGGCTTATGAGACCGGCCACCGCTCCTCGTCGGGTTTTAGAAGCATATACACTAGTCTACTCTGGAATATCGATGCCCAATCTCGATACTCCCACGACTAGGGACATTTAAGGATGTGCTTATGGACAAACTAGCTCCCACATATATGATCGCCATCATAATGCTGGTTGTCAAGCAACAATCATACGGGCTTCATCAATGATGAAGACAAACCAGATAGCATACTATCATCTCGAGTAAGTCTGTTATACCTGTATAGGTCCTCCCTCAATTATCATAATCGCCTACTTGCGATCACAATAATTGCCTTGAGGGCACTATATCCAACAATCTCCCACTTGCACTTAAGGCCAGTTATTGCGGTATCACGTACCCACAACTCGTGTGCTACCGAATACCCAACTTCTCTACTAATCAGTTTCGCAAACTATGTTTGCGAAACTTAATGTGTTCGAGAAATAGCCTCAGTGAGTGGATCCGCTGCAATGTTCCAACTTCATTTATCTATTTCTCAACCTTGCGGAGATCAACAGTCTCCCAAACTGAGTGATACCCCGCCTCAAGAATTTTTCTGGATACTTGATGGGACCAAGTTCATCAATAAACAACTCCATCCAACAAACTTCTTGGGATGTATCCTCTGTTGAGTTATAACCAGCATCCTGCACCACGATTACCTCAGTATCACTATTGGAACACTATCCAATATACTGATCCTCCGAAGAGACTAAACTCAAAACTCTGACAACATCTCTGTCAACTAGGTCACCTTGGAAGCCTTAAACCGATAACTGTCTCCCAGAGGAGGCTGCTGTTATCTTATACCAAGAACATCCTCTTATGTTCATGATAGCTTCCCTTTGTTTCTCGAGGATTAGATTAATATATGTTTATTGCAACTAGTGCAAATGCATTATCTGATATTGTACAAGACATTGCATGATTGACTCAACTGCCTAAGCAAATGATATGTCATTCAAGCTGGTCCCTCTCCTTATCAGTCTAGAATACATCCCTTTTAGAGAGGGCGAATCCATCACCTGCGGGTATACCACCACGCCAGGAGTCGTCCATTCTAAGATGTTTTTAGAATGCTGTCCAAGTACCCGATTGGGAAACTTCCCAAATCTAGATCTAAAACCAGAATCCCTGATACATTATCCATCTGGTTTTGTACAAGACATTGCATGATTGAATCAATTGCCTAAGCAAATGATATATCATTCTTGCCAGTCCCTCTCCTCATCAATCTAGAAGACATTCTTTTTAGAGAGGGTGACTCCATCACCTGCGGGTACTCCACTACGCTAGGAGTCGTTCATTCTAAAATACTTTTAGAATGTTGTCTAAGTACCCGATTTGGGAAACTTCCCAAATCTAGATCTAGTCACCAGAATTCCTGATATATTACCCATATCCAACGTGGAGAAAACATTGTGTGATAACCAAATTTGACCGATTGTTGTATAGGAACATAACTTCCTATTTGGAGTATGTCATCAAATCCTAGGACAGTACTCCCTACATCCTTCTTAATAGGTTCATCTATTGTTTTGATGATGTCAATCATCTTGACTGTCACATAAAAAAATGATCCGTCTCCGCTATCAATGCTTTAATTTACGAATCGACATAAGCAACTAGCACACCTTCCGTTGCTCCTACTGACTATGATAACCCTCTGGCAGAGTCATATACACGTACACTTCCAAATTCCCATTTGGAAAAACGTTATAGTTATCCATCTGCCAGATATCATAACCATGAATAGCATCAGTGCCAAATCATATCTATATGGACTTCAGCATAAACACTGAAGTAAAAGTCACATCACATGCCATAACGGGTATTTGATGAAAAACTCTTTACAACAAGTCCAGCCTTCTTAGGTTAGTACCTTTCCACTTGCACAGATCTTGAAAGATCTACTTACTCCTTATGGGTTCTTACCCCTTCAGGAGCACCCAGCAAAGTCTAAAATCCATGACTTGCTGAAGTGCGTGGGGTCCATCTTAGGTATGAAATGTCTGGTCACCTACAAAAAACCACTTCCTATAACCTGCTGATAACAAGTAGGGGAACAGTAGTGCCAAGTCATATCCGTATGGATATCAGCATAGACACTGAAGTAAAAGTCCCATCACAATCCACAATGGGTATTTGATGAAAACTCTTCACAACAAGTCTAGCCTTATTAAGTTAATAACTTTCTACCTGCACAGATCTCGAAAGATCTGCTTGCTCCTAATGGGTTTTTACCCGTTCAGGAGCACCCAGCAAATTCCAAAATCCATAATTTGCTGAAGTGCATGGAGTCCATCTTGGATATGAAGTATCTGGTCATCTGGAAGTTACCACTTCCTATGACCTGCTGATAACTAGTAGGGCCATCATTGCCATGATGCTGACATCCCTATCACCGTCTACGAGAAAACCGAAGTATCTCTCGGGTGTCTGAGGTCACCTATTAAAATCTGTGGAGTGGATAATGGTTTGTCAAGTCCAATTGAGTCCTTAGGTTCTACTAAATTTTCGGTAACCGTTTGTGGTTCTGGAATCACTTCTAATTCTACCATACTCCCACTAGTTTCTTTTGCAAAAAGATTCCTTTAATAAAAATGTGGTGAGTCAAAAACAATATAACTATTGATCTTGAGAATGGTAGAAAACAAAATCCTCGTGAATGCTTGGGATAATCCACAAACCGCCATTGCCGAAGCGTTCCTTGAGTTTGTCCGGATTCTTCTTTTAAACAGAGATCGGATAATTCCATATCTTAACAATCTTAAGATATTTAACTATTCTATGTCCATATAGAATCAAGGCACTAATTTAGATGGAACCGGATTCAAAAGTCATGCAGCTGTTTTTAGCGCATATCACCTAATGGAAAAAGGCCAATACAACATTACTCATCATGGAGCGCTCCCAAGGATGAGTAACCTGCGAGAGAATCAAGTTTTAATATTACTATGATGGAATATATAGCATAAGTATCTACATCTTCGATCACCTCGAACAATCCTGATATTTCTAACGTACGGTTCTCTACTTTATTCTTATACCTATGAACTTCTCAAAATTTTTGGACCTTGCATTACAACGAATGGGTGTCTAAAACCAGAGAACTTAGAGGTAATCCTGAATGAAGTAAGAGTACCAACCCCTTGTCTAGAAGGACACTGGACAACATACATTTTCTTGTATAAGTCTCAAGAGTGTACTAACTTAAATTCTGTGTTTTGTAAATTGAAAACTGTATTTTGGTCGAGAATTTCTTACACCGTTATTCAATGCACCTCATCTTATACTCAACTGATAAACGTAAATGTTTATAACACAATAAAGTAGGACTAGGATTTATGTATCTCTTTGCGGATCATGTACTTCTTTATTGGAAGCTATTGTTATTCCGTAAAATTTTATTTGAATCCCTTATTATCTTGTGGACCCACTTTGTATTCTTCATTATTTGATGTACCATGAGTATTAGTTTTATCCTTGGTGTTTTTGGTATATACATAAGGTATCATCGTTACAGGTTTAGCTAGAACCCATAGCGTGACTGTGGTGTGATAATTTCTTGCCGTAGGAGCATGGTTGTCCTTGATTACTTTCCGTATTCCCATATTTTGGAAATCGGGGCATGACATTTTGGGTGTATTTGCAATTAAGATTTGCGAGACCCTCTACCATCATTGCAACGTCATAATTTCTTATATTAATCGATTGCATCTTTTTTGTCTGAGGACGCAGATATATTTTACCAAACTCCGTCAAATCTGTGTGTTCTATTTATTCTAATTTGATCTCTTCTTTCTATTCTTTTTGTTCTACTTTATGGTTTGTCATAAGCCATTTAGTTATGGCGTATTAATTACATATGCTCATATTGGCTAGGTTTTGCATCATCTAGCTAGCTCGTGTACATAAACTATGTCTCTAATTGGAATATACATTTCTACAAGTTTCCCTTTCTTTTTCAAGTAAATCATCATCTATTAGGAATACATATTGTTAGAAACCACTGAATTTGAGAGAGAGAAAATATTATTAACGATTGATCAAAATACAATGTACAATATGATGAAATCCTAATATGTAATATACGTATAATACAAATAAACCGCAATACAAAAATCTAAATATTAAATGACATAAAAGACATGATAAAAGATATGCATGTCTTAACAGCCCCTCAAACTCACGGTGGATCATAAATCGAGAATTTGGACAAGAAATGCAAAAGTTAGGTACGTGTTTGAAGTTTCATAAATAGATCGGCCACTTGATCTGTGGAATGGATGAAGATAGAGTTGCTCCATCTGCTTGATGAAGCTTCAAATGAATCTTCATCGGCGTATCTATAGAAGTATTGTTAGTAATAGTAGAATCGTCAACCATGGCTCATGCAAAAATATCAGAAATATACTTCTGCTGTGACAAAAGATAACCATGGAGAGCGTAAGCAATTTCGATCCCCAAGAAATAGCGCAAATGTCCATAATATTTAATATAGTTATATTCAAATATCTCATAATCTAACAGCCTCTCTCAAACTCATGATGGATGATTGAGAGTTTGGATAATATCTTGAACCAAAATATGCAACTTGTAGAACGACGAAGAAGAACAACAGATTTTTCACAACCCAAAATAGCACGTGACCGACACTTAGATTACACGAAACCAATTGAGCAATAACGTAATCTAAGTAAGCCTAAACCAGGATCAAAATCTATAAGTTGAAAGAAAAACATAGAAGTGATGTTTTAAGAAAAGATTTATAAGATGAAGTAAAGCTGGTTTTTTAAAGAGTTAACGTATGAAAAACGGACAGCACCTCTTTGTAAATTTTTAATAAAATTACTATACAGCAGAAATAAAGTAAAATCATCCCCACACGGGATCTAACTCAATGCCCATATGGCGGAGACACAACCCATGCAAAATATACGACGCCTAAAGGCGAAGAATAATAAGCGGAAAGCAATAAAGACTATATATAAATAAAGTCAAACCGACCTCACATTAATTTGACTACAAAAAAAATACAACGTCTAAGGCTTTGGGCAAATACATCTAACTTGGTTGATGGAGTACTTCTAAGTACAAAAATAGATACAATGCAAATGCTGAAACGAATTCTAATCTACCCAGCTAAAAAATAATCATGCAACCGCGACAAAAAACTGAAATGCACCAATAATCAGCTACTACTCCGAGCGGTCGGTCCGTGGCAAGAAGTTATGGCACAACGGGATAAGTTGACAACTCGTGAGTAGAATTCTTATAACAAGATGGAAATCGCATGCACAGGTGGTGAAACAACTAAGGCATGTGTAAACATGTACATTGCAGAAGGTAAATAAGTATGCATCGAAACTAGAATTTAAGCAATGCACAACAACAATAATAACCCATCACCCATCATGTACAACTCGTATACCACTGTCATAGTATGTGTAGTATACTAATATATGTGGTTATCATGGTATCATAAAATAAATCAACACCTCGCCCGATACGGGCATAATAAAACCACTAAAGTATATGAAAGCATGCGAGCTACCAATGTAATATGCATGTCTTAAATTTAAATTTAATTGCAATGAAATGATAACAATAATCATTTGTGAACAGATCAACTATATATATATATATATATATATATATATATATATATATATATATAACGATGTAAAATCACTATTATTTCTTTTCAATTTCATCATATAACCCCGGTCGGTATCCTTTGGATATCCGCCGTGTTCCAAACTATCACCGGTATCGAGTAATCTCGCTAAGCTCTCCACCTTTCTATGCGGACTTCATGCCCCTTGGTATCGTACTGGGTCTACCATCTATCCGTAACCGGTTCCTCCCCCCTCGGTATCGGACATCACCAAACCAGTCCACCATATATCCGTAACCAGTTCATCCCTCTCTCGGTATATATCCATAATTGGTTCTTTCCCTTCGGTATCGGATAACATCAAACCATAAATACATAGAAAACTTATGGTTGACGTATCATCATCATTTCAAGAGAAAATAATCATAGCGCGAACAGATAATATAAATGTAGCACGAACAAATAGCATAATTATAGCACGAACGGATAACATAAACGTAGTATAAACAAATAATATAATCATAGTGCGAACGGATAATATAAATGTAGTATAAACAAATAACATAATCATAGTGCGAATGGATAACAAGTAAAACAAGTGTAGCGTGAACGGGTATTGTAAATGTATAAATACTTCTGAATAATCCAATTATATTTTAAAGTAGAATGAAACATTATTTGCAAATATGGAGGCTGCGATATTTTAAAAATAGATGTACCTTTAAAATCCAACTAGCACATCTTTTGCATTAGTGCTTAAAACATGAAACGAATCGTTATTTATAAATAAGTACAACCTTTGTATTTACATCATCTCCTAATCGGGATAAATCGTAAGACCCAACGAGTCAATAATAAAAGGCCATATTCAGCTAATCATCACCACCTCATCCAGTACAGAATATCATCATGTACGATGACAACAAATATTCCATTGAATCGAAATCTTAAATTTATTTAGTCTGAAAACAATTTAATGCGTTCAATAACAGTCAATACGAACATCTAGTCTACGTATGCAAACACGAAATTCAAATAGTACGGACCGCTAGTCTACGTACACACATAACAATTAGAACGAACATCTAATCGCATACACGCACAAAGACTGGTATGGAAATCTCATCAACATACTCACTCAACGATCAGTATGGACATTTTATTCGCGTACAAGCACATAATATCGATCATACTATAACATGTAAAGCATGGCAAGTTCTACACGTGGCATGGCAATTACTAGTAATGTGTATGTGTTAGCATGTGAGTCTGTGTCTATACGTGTTATGGTATTTACCAATTATGTGTACGTGTAGCATGTGAGTTTATATTGGTCCCGTATAGTAATCATTAGTAATTGTGCAAATGTCCTAACAATTGTGTTCGCAAAAGTATAGTGTAGGAAATGAAACATAGAATTGGTAAACCGAGCATATGAGACATGAATTATAATAAATAAGGAAGTTTTCATAATAAATTTAGATTTCAGGGATGCTATACGCTATCCACCTGATTTTCCATTTGTAGATGCTGAATCTACTCACTGACTGTAGTATTAGCTGTTCGAATCTCACAACTACTCTACCTCTCTTTATCGCCTCGGGATCACTTGCACTCGATCATATAACCAATAATAATCATAAACATGGAAGGAAACCCCATCAATATCGATATAAACCCAAACAAACTAAACATGACGCAATACTCAAGTTAATCAGGCAAACAAAAGAGTATCGGACGTCTGAAGAAGATGTCTAGTCGAGACAGAGAAGCGGCAGATGTCTTAAGCTTAAATCTTAGACGAAACGTTTCGGTTCGTCGGGCAAGTGTCTGAAAACAATCATGAAACAGTACAAAGTAAGCACAAGCATCTGAAACTCAAGGGCTCAGACGTCTGGAGAACAATCATAAAACAAAACAAAGGAGTCGCAAATGTCTGAAGCCTAAGGGCTGAGACGTCTGACTCAGTAAAACTGCTGAGCTCGAATTCCAAATTTGCAAAACTTTTGAAAACAAACTTTTACCAAATTTCACTCTTTTCAAATCCCAAACAAGTTGTAATAAAAACAAATAGCTATACTAAACAAACTACAAGTACAATAATCAATAAAACTCCATTTATGCAATATTTAAACTATAAAAACATGGTTTTTAAGTAGAAGATATGGTTTTTATCGTAAATAAAACTTAAAACTTGAAAAGTAAGAATCACCTCTTGAAGAAGATGAATTGAAAAGAAGATCAAACATTGTATGAAACCATTAAGAGGTTGATGATGACTTCTTGTTGATGAAGATTGAGAGAAGAGATTTGCTTGGATGGAGAAGAGCTAGGTTTTGGGGTTGGGATTTGAGAGTGAGTGAGAGAGAGATAATGTTTGGAGAAGAAGGAAGAAAAGAGAAAGGAGTTTATATACATATAGGCATGGTGCTCCCATACCTCTCCCCTCAAGCCATCTACCATGAAAAAAAATCATAAAATGTCATTTAAAGAAGATAATGAAAACATTAATACTAACATATGTTTGCCATGCCAAAATAAGTAATAATCCCTTTACCAATTTATGAAAACCCAATTCAATAAATGTAATCTTTTTAATAAACTCATTATATCATTATTTAAATTTTAAAATAAACCTTTAAAACTTTTGAAATGTTACAATATTCCCCACTTAAAAAAATTCGGTTCCTGAATTTAAATTAGATCCCAACCTGAAAATATTTTATTCAATTAAATCAAAAAGGGCTCCAAAGTTCCATACAAGCTAGAAATACTATGATGCAAAGTGGATGCATGAAAATAAAAGTGTGATGCGGATCCTGAACGCTAGCCTCCAAACGAGAAATCCTACTGGAAAAAATGAAAATCAACCAGTCCTTGTGTCACCGGAGTACCGTCCTGATCAGTACTCGTCTCAGATGAGCCTGAACTGACCTCATCTCTAGTTGCAGCCCTCTCGGGTTGCGAAGACTTTAGCGGCATAGTGACAGGAAAAATAAACGAGAGTTGGTAAAAGTGTAACAATTGGAACGAAGGAATACATAGAATCGAAGAAAGAATCTCAAGCGGAGTACCGTATTGTAAATATGCCGTGGAATATATTTACACTATGTAACTCTACTTAAGTTACCTACTCTATCATACCAAAGACAACCTACGTATCGAAAGTTCGGATCTAAGACCCCAAAAGTCAAGTCTAAGTTCCGCAAGGTTAAGCCTAAGTTTCGAAAGATTATCACATAAACCCCACATGGTTAAATTTAGACTCAACAAAGGTAAAATCTAATACTCTGGTACCAACTTTATCACGACCCAAAATGGCACGTGACCGACACTTATATTACATGAAACCAATTGAACAATAACGTAATTTAAGTAAGCCTAAGATATGATCAAAACGTATAACTTGAAAGAAAAGTATAGAGGTGAAGTTTTAAAAAAAGATTTATAAAATGAAGTAAAGCTGGTTTTGTAAAGAGTTAACGTTTGAGAAGAGGACATCAACTCCTTTGTAAGTTTTGAATAAAATTCCTGTACAACAACAGTAAAGTAAATGCATCCCCACACGGGAGCTAACTCAACGCCCATACGGCGGAGACACAATCCATGTCAAATATACGACGCCTAAAGACAAAGAACAACAAGCGGAAATCAATAAATAATATATAAAATGAAGCCGACCTCACACGAGTTTGACTATAACAACAATACAACGTCTAAGGGCTCTGACAAATACACTCGACTTGGTTGATGGAGTACTTCTAAGTACAAAAATAGATACAGGGAAAATACCGAAACGAATTTTAACCTACCGAAACGAATTTTAACCCACCTAACTCAAAATTAATTATGCAACCGTGTCGAAAAACTTAAATGCGCCAACAAGCCGCCACCACTCCGAGCGATCGGTCCTGTAAGAAGTATGGCACAATGGGGATGAGTTGCCAACTCGTGAGTAGAATTCGTATAATAAAATAGAAATCGCATGCATAGGCGGTGAAACAACTAAGGTATGGGTAAAAATGTAGACCGCGGAAGGTAAAAAAACATGCATCGAAATAAGAAGTCAAGCGATGAATAACAATAATAATAACCCATCATGTATAACTCGTATGCCACTATCCTAGCATGTGTAGTAAACTAATATATGTGGTTATCCTGGCATCATAAAATAAATCTACACCTCGCCCGATACGGGCATAGCAAAACCACTAAAGCATATGAAAGTATGCGAGCCATGAATGTAATATGCATATCTTAAACTTGAATTTAAGCGCAATGAAATGGTAACAATAATCATTCGTGAACAACTCAACTATATATATGTGTGTGTGCGCGCGCACACACACAATCACTATCATTTCTTTTTAATCTCATCATATAACTCCGGCCAGTATCCTCCGGATATCCGTCGTGTTCCAAATTATCACCGGTATCCAGTTACCTCGCTAGGCTCCTCGCTTTTCTATGCGCACTTCCTGCCCCTCGGTATGTACCGGGTCCACCATATATCCATAACCGGTTCTTCCCCCTTCGGTATCGGACATCACCAAACCAGTCCACCATGTATACGTAACCAGTTCCTCCCTCCCTCGGTATCGGACATATTCGTAACCGGTTCTTCCCCCTCGGTATCGAATAATATCAAACCATAAATACATAGAAAACTCATGGTTGACGTATCATCATCATTTTATGAGAAAATAATCATAGCGCGAATGGATAACATAAACGTAGCACGAACAAATAACATAATCATAGCGTGAACGGATAATATAAACGTAGCATAAACAAATAACATAATAATAGCTCGAACGGATAACAAGTAAAGAAAGCGTAGCATGAATGTGCATTATAAATGCATATATACTTCCGAATAATCCAATTATACTTTAAACTAGAACGAAACATTGTTTGGAAATAAGTAAGCTGCAATATTTTAAAAATAGATATATCTTTGAAATCTAATTAACACATCTTTTGCATTATTGCTTAAAACATGAAACGAATCGTTATTTAGAAATAAGTACAACCTTTATATTTACATCATCTCCCAATCGGGATAAATTGTAAGACTCAGCGAGTCAATAATAAAAGGCCACATTCGGCTAACCATCACCACCTCATCCAGTACGAAATATCATCACGTACGATGACAACAAATATTCCATTAAATCAAAAACATAAATTCATTTAGTCTGGAAACAATTTAATGCGCTCAATAATAGTTAGTACGGAGATCTAGTCTATGTACGCAAATATACAGTTTAAATAGTATGGACCGCTAGTATATGTACACACACAATAGTTAGTACAGACATCTAGTCGCGTACACACACAGTGAATGGTACAGACATCTCTCTCAACGATCAGTATTGACATTTTAGTCATGTACATGCATATAACATTGATTATATTATAACATGTAAAGTATGACAAGTTCTACGCGTGGCATGTTAATTACTAGTAATGTGTACATGTTAGCATGTGAGTCTGTGTATATACGTGTCATGGCAGTTACTAATGATGTGTACGTATAGCATGTGAGTCTGTATTGGTGCCGCATAGTAATCATTAGTAATTGTGCAAGTGTCCTAGCAATTGTGTTCACAAAAGTGTAACAAACAAAATGAAACATAGTATTGGTAAACTGATTATATGAGACATGAATTATAATAAATAAGGAAGTGTTCATAATAAATTTAGATGTTGGGGGTGCTATACGCCATCCACCCGATTTCCCACTTGTATATGCTAAATCTATCCACCGACTGTGGCACTAGCTATTCGAATGTCACGACTGCTGCGCCTCTCCTCATCGCCTCGGGATCACTCGCACTCGATCATATAACCAATAATAATCATAAACATACAAGGAAATCCCATCAATATCGATATAAACCCAAACAAACTAAACATGGTACAAAATTCAAGTTAATCAGTCAAACAAAAGAGCATAAGACGTTTGAAGCTCAAAGGCTCAGATGTCTGAAGAAGACGTCTAGTTGAGACAGAGAAGCGGCAAACTTTTTAAGCTCAAAGCTCAGACGTCTGAAAACAATCATGAAACAATACAGAGAAATCACAGACGTCTGAAACTCAAAGGCTCAGACGTCTGGAGAACAATCATAAAACAAAACAGAGGAGTCGCAGACATCTGAAACTCCAGGGCTTAGACGTCTGACTCAGTAAAACTGCTGAGCTCAAATTCCAAATTTGCAAAAATTTTGAAAATAAAATTTTAACAAATTTCACTCTTTTCAAATTCCAAACAAGTTGTAATAACAACAAATAGCTACACTAAACATACTATAATTACAATAATCAATAAAACTCCATTTGTGCAAGATTTAAACCATAAAACATAATTTTTAAGTAGAAGATATTGTTTTCATCGTAAATAAAACTTAAAACTTGAAAAATAAGAATTACCACTTGAAGAAGATGAATTGAAAAGGATATCAAAACTTGTATGAAGCCATTAAGAGGTTGATGATGACTTCTTGTTGATGAAGCTTGAGAGAGGAGATTGACTTGGATGGAGAATAGCTAAGGTTTTGGGATTTGGATTCGAAAGAGAGTGCGTGTGTGAGAGAGAGAGAGAGAGAGGAAAGGGGGGGGGGAGATAATGTTTGGAGAAGAAAGAAGAAAAGAGAAAGGAGTTTGTATACATATAGTCATGGTGATCCCATACTTGTCCCATGCCTCTCTCAAGCCCATGCCTCTCCCCTTAAGCCATCCACCATGAAGAAAAATCACAAAATATCATTTACAGAAGATAATGAAAACATTAATATTAGCATATACTTGCCATGCCAAAATAAGTAATAATCCCTCTACCAATTTATGAAAACCCAATTCAATAAGTGTTATCTTTTTAATAAACTCATTATATCATTATTTAAATTTTAAAATAAACTTTTAAATTTTTTGAAATGTAACGAGATTTAAAGCATGGAGCATGGCAGACTAATACCTTTTGGTCTTTTTCGCGGATTGCAAGATGGACCAAATAATCTGCAGTCTCTTTCGTTGGAAATGCTTAAAGGAAGAAAATCATGATGCAAGAAGCCGTTATAAAAAATAGTTGCTTGGACTTGATATAGTATTGAGCCAAGATTAAGAAAAAATTCCACAAAGGAATAAAAATGATCAAAAGATCAAGAAAAAGTTCCACAATAAAATAAAAATGATCAAAAAATCAAGAAGTGGTTCCATAAAGGAATAAAAATGATCAGAAAGTCAAGAAGAGATCCCACAAAGAAATAAAAATGATCAAAAGATCAAGAAGGCATAAAGAAATAAAAATGATCAAAAAATCAAGAAGGGATCCTATCAAGAAAATAAAAATGAAAAGAATCAAGAAGAAATTATATCAAGATCAAGGGATCGAGATAAAGTTAGATTAATGGGAAAAAAGACCAAGAAGAAGAAGAAGGATAAAAATAAAATCATTAGAAGAAATTTAAGAACAAAGGAGGAGATGATATAACCAACAAAATAGAAGAAATAAAAAAACAAAGTGAAGCAATTGCCTACGTTGTGTTGTAGGAGAGAAAGGCGAAGAAAAAGGAGTTGACACGATCTATAGAGAAGCAAAAGAAGAAGAAGAAGAAGAACCACCAAAATAAGGAGTTGATCGTAATCATAAAAAAGTAGAGGCAGATAAAGAAGTAGAAAAAAAAGAAATAAGTGATGACGTGATCAATATAAAAGTGGGAGTACTGGAGGAAGGAGAAGATGAAAATCAAGAAGATGGTATCATATGTATAGAAGAAAAAGGAGTACTAGAAGAAGAAGAAAAAGGAGTAGATGGCATTGCCTAGATAGAAGTAGAATGAGCGAAAGATGTATAAGACGACGATATTAGCGAAGTTGACATTGCCTCAATTTTTTTTTTGCCTTTTTTAGGAAAAGGTGACTTCGACGAGATCGGTGGTGGCTTCGACGATGATCTTGAGATCGGTAATAAAGGTGAGGGATTCGATGAGATCGGTGGTGGAGAAGGTGACTTCGACGGTGATCTTAAGATTGGTGATGAAAGTGAGGGCTTCGACGGGATCGGGAAGAAAGTGATTTCGACAGTGGGGAGATATCTTGAAGTTATTAAGAGGAGCTAGAAATCACCGATAGAGAGGACTTCATAAATTTTAGTAAAAAGAGATGATCAAAGGTTTTGATGCGGAGTATCATGTTGTGGATAAGAGAGAAAAGAAGAGCAAGACGATAAGGATGAATAGATCTTTGGATGCCTATGATGATGATTTTATTGGGAAGAATTTCGTTATTATTGGTAATCGTGGAAAAAAATAGGAAGAAGGTGAATAAGAAGAGAAAAATCGAAAGGAAGAAGGAGAAGAAGAACAAAAGAGTCAGATTCATCAGATTTTGATTTTGCGATTTTAAATAATGATGGAGACGAAGATGATGATTTTGATGTGAAACATCAAATTATGGTAAATAAGAAAGAAATGAAGAGTAACAAGGAGAAATTTAGGTTCGAATAAAAGAAGACAGAAAAATAGATTGACTGTGACTGTTCCCGCCAAAAATGATAGCGCCCACATGCAAAATACATGAGCGCCAACGCCATGCATATGGCAGCGCCCATGAGCGAAGCACGTGAGCGCTGAGGCCAAGCATATAGCGGCGCCCACATGGATGGCACGTGAGCGCTAATGCCACCCTTGGTATCGCCCACGTGGAACACACGTGAGCGCCACCGCCAAGATTTGAAGCAATTTCTTATAATAGAATTAAATTCCATATGAGAAAATATTTGCCTAATTTTTCTAAAATAAGAAAAATGCGCTTTGTTAAATAGAGGATCTTTGGATCAAAAGATTTAACGGTGAAAATCACCGCTCAATCATGAGATAGAATTAAATTCTATATATCGAAAATATTCCCCCAATCTTGTTAAAAGAACAAGAAAAATATATTTTGTTAAAAAGAGAGTCTTGGATCAAAGATCCAACGGTGATTAAAAATCACCACTTGATTATGAAATCAATCGAGATCTCTCAATGATAGATATTCTTGATTCTCTGTTAAACAAAGAGCCTTGGATCAAAGATTCAACGGTGATTAAAAATCACCAATTGATTATCAAATCAATAAAGATCTCTTAAATGAGAGATGTTCTCAGCTAATTGATAATTCCTTGCTCCTATAAATAGGATCCTAAGAGATTGAATCTAAGACACACAGACCTCCGATAAGCTTGGCAAGAACCGAGAATGTAATTCTCTGCAAAGAAGAGGATCATCTTCCTCCTCCTAAAAACCTAGGTAAAACAATAGAGAAAAACATCTCCTTTTACCTATCTTCTATATATAAAAAAAAGCTTAGCTTCTTCATAAGAACTTTATTCTTTCTTTGGATCTGAGATCTACAAGGCAAGTCTCTCATAAAAAAAGAGAGAATTATATTCTTATAGAGGGTTCTTGATCTTAAACTTGAGATCCAGAGGAAAATATCGGTACTTTTCCTACCCCTATAAAAGAAAAGAAAAGAGAGAAAAGAAAAAGAAAGAAAAAGGACGGAGTTTTTACCTCCAGGAACTTAGTTCCCTTAAAACATATAGAGAACTAAGATTCTACATGAACAAGATCTTAAAGATCCTAATGAAAGAAAAATGAATGATGAATTTGATGGACCAAGGAGAGATTATACCTCTTAAAAGATTTAATCTTTTAAAATAGAGCTTAGTCACTGCAAAAAATATGTGGCAGCACCGCACGTGTTAAGCACGTAAGCGGCCCACGTGATGAACACGTGAGCGCCCGAGCCTCAGCGGCCCATGTGATGAACACGTGAGCGACCAAGCCTCAGCAGCCTATGTGATAAAGACGTGAGCGCTAAAGCATCATCAGCGCTTCACGTGACACTCACGTGGTCGAGTGCTTAAGCACTATTGGGTGATATAAAACCCTAATATTTAGACTTAAATGAACTGAGACCGTGAAGTTCTAAACTTTTTTTATTTTTTAAAAATCAACTGAGCCCATATTCTCAAAATATCTAAGTTGATCTTAGTCCCAAACAAGACTGACGATCTTTAGATAAAATATAAGTCCGCCAAGGAGCCTTTTCGGCAAATCGGAGTTAAGTTCCAACGTGTTCTTTTCACTCATAAACGGGATTTGGTTCAAGGTTACATCCTTCCACACCTATGATGTACGACGTTCTAATTTCTCAGTGTCTTCAGTGAGGCGGTGGTTCCTAACAACCAACAAGCCCTCCTTCTTCATCCCATCTTCTTAAAGCTTCGGCTTCTTTGAGTTCCGACTCTATTGAAAACTAAGATTTTTCTTGGAAGATATGAACTTCCATCAAAATAAAGAATAACAAAGCCTTGGATCTATGAAAGCATACATATATGTATATGTATATATCTTTGGAGGAAATATAAATGCCTGTAAATTGGATCGCACCCCGATAATTGGACACATCCTGCTTAGTTGTTCGCATCATGCTTTTCGCCACATGATATACACGTGCGCGCAAGCTGAAAGAAGCATGTATGAGGACATGCACACCATGTGCCATAGATGTGCGCATCATCAGGGCATAAGTGCCAACCCCTATCCCATGGTAGACCATGCGAAGCATGCACACCCTGTGCTATGCACGTATGCCAATGCCTTACGCATCTATAGTGCGCAAGCGCACTTGATGACAAGCCAAAACTTGGAACTTAGCCAAAATATGCTAAGTATAGAAGCCTATACTTCATATGTGATAAAATGATCAATTGAGCCGATATGCTCACTGTTTCTAAGTTGATCTTAGTTTCAAATACAACTAACAATGCTTATATCAAACTAAAATATCTTGAACTGATGGATCTTATCTATATGAGAAATGCAACTTAGATTGAAGCCTAAATCTAATATACGGATTTGGACTAATTCGCGCCCTATGGGCAATGACATAAATTAGTCTCCGTATACAATCTAAGGGCAACCAAAAACAACAACACCTACAACACGACAACCTGAAGGGATAGACCTGGAGTGCAGAAAGTTGTTATCGCTTGGTGATAATATAATTAACTATAGAGGCTTGCACCTACAGGAAAAAGAGTCCCCACGATCAATAAATCCTTTATCCGTGAAGGGGAATCTGAAAGTTCAGCTACAACGGTCACATCTATCTAAACCTCCGATAGACCGTACCATAAATTAACTTGGTATCTTTAGAGAGGTGGATGGATATGTACTATAGCATCTGCCCCTAAAGTCAGGAAAGACGTTCTATCCCAGTTCGTCTATGTTTTCGGCGGTAAACAGATTCTAGCACGCCCGGTAGGACCTTTTTCTCTTTCCACTCCACATTTCGTGTGTCGTGTTTTTCGTGAATAAAATCGCTGTATATATGTTTATAGATGCCATTGGGTGGTTGGATATGTAGAGATCAATGGTTTTCACTTGCGTTAACTGCAATTCAGGCGTTACCACATCTGGTGAAGTCAAGTATGGGCCATTCGCAACCTTAATTCTCTACATTCTGGCTCCTCAAGAAATGAATGTGCTTTTCTTTGGGTCGATGTTCCCACCTCATACTCTTGATGCCTCAACGCCGAAGGAGGAAGTCCAGATGAAATCAGTCTTCGACAGGCTTACAACTACCTCTACAAGCTTTTCCGAGAAGCCTGTCAAATCTGAAGGTTCAGTCTTTAATAAGCTGAACACAAGTTCTGTAGGCCCCTCAAAGAAGCCCATGATCCCGAAAAGGTCGGTCTTTAAAAGGCCGACCCTGACCACCCCGGACACTTCAACCGTCCTGGCCATTCCCAAGAAGTCAGTCACTAAAGGACTGACACCTGTTGCTTTTAAGGCGCCAAAGGGCGCTTTACCTCCAAGGCAGTCTGTTTTTCACAGGCTGGCGCCTCAAGTTCTTGCTCTGCCGAAGGTATCGGTCTTCAAATGACTGACACCTGCTAAAGGCCAAGAACGATACATAGGGCATGCTGAAGAAGCTCCTAAATATGAAGAAGCTCCTGCCTTAGAAGGCGCACGACGTCGCCATTGACCTCGATTAAGACAAACTGGGGGCAGCTCTCCATCTGGGCTAACTTCACCAACTCCAGTGCCTGCTGTCCATGCTGTTGTTCAAACTGGGAACAGATTTGGACCATTGTGGAAGGCCGAACATAACTCTCCTACTGCTGTGCGAAAGAAATCTCCAACTTCTCCAGAGACACCGAGTGAGCCGAAGCTGGCTCGCTCATCTAAGCGGATTTCTTCGACGATCTATAAGATCTGGAAGAAAGTTCAAGAATCTGTCATCGATGATAGCTATTCTCATTGAACCAAGAAATTGAAGATTCGGCCACAGGCTGACAACTCTCTTTCTAAATATAAGGGGACTTATCCAAAAGGGGTTCCTGCTATGATGGTTCCTTCCAAGATGGCTTCCTACAAAAGTGATAGGACAAATAAGGTCCGAGCACCCGAGACAAATCCCAAGGGCCGAGATTCCAAACGCCCCAAGCATGGGGGCATGGTAGCTCATACAGGCTATATGATGGGCTCCAAAGACGAAATGCATGCTTCTGTTTCTCACAAACCTCTTACTCGGTCTCTGACAAAGGCTCAACAATAACAAGAAAATCTGCAGGAGATACTTTCTCAAGCGGCAGAACTAATTAGTCCACCGCCTAAGGCAAACTCGGAGGATGCACCCGAAGAAAGGATAGGGCAGGAGTTTGATACTGACTTCCTGAAGCGCGTTCTCGAGAAGAGAGATGAAGAAGCGGCAGAAATATCCGCTAAGATGAATAAGATGTCATTCTTGATCCAGAATATGGTTGGAATGATGGCTCAATTAGAACCGCAGGCGGAGAAACCGCCAGTGGCCATTGTGGGTGACAAAAGAGATACTTCCAATCCTATCCAAGCCCCTTCAATGGCAAAGGATGAGGTGATCACAAAAGCAAAGATGGACGAATATATAGACCAGCAAATTAAAACCCATTACGCCAGTATAGCAACAAATAAACTGTTAAAGATCGGTCGTCCATATCCAGCATGGTATGGCCAACTGCAATACCCTACAAGATATGTAATCCCGAAGTTCAAAAGCTACATTGGAACAGAAAATCCCCAGGAACATATCGTGCTGTTTAGAGCTATATGCGGAAATACCGGATGCGAAGACCCATTGCTTCTCCGTCAGTTTGTCGGCAGTCTGACGGGCACCGCTTTTGAATGGTACTCGGAGCCCCCAAATGATTCCATTAAAACCTTCAATGAAATGGAAGTGCTCTTTACACACAGGTTTGTTAGTGCAAGTGAACGCACTACGGTTTCTGCGTTAGTTAATGAAAGGGTGAAATCCAATGAGACGATGGTCCAATACGTCATTCGATGGATGAACCTCTGGTCTAAGTGAGAACAACGTATCGAAGAAAGACCAGCTGTGGGAATGCTCGTGGGTACCTTCGATCGGCAATCAAAGGTGTATCCATTCTTGAATTTTGCAAAGCCGACCACCTTTCAAGAGCTCATCAATAATCTGGTTCAGCTGGAACAGATCGACCTGTCTTCTTCCTCTTCGGGTAAAGACTCATGAAATAATAAAAGTAAAGGCAAGACGGCGTTTTTCGCCAACGCTCAACAATAAACGAGCGGCCCTAAAGCACCCAGTCGCCAAAATAACGACCGCACGGGTCCCACCCTTGAAAAAAATTAGGACGCAAATACTCATTCCCCCAAAACAAAGAAGAGAAAGTTGTTCGAGCTCGTCATGAAGAACAGCATGCTGAGGTTGCCCTAGCTATGACGACCATCACAAGCTGGTGCAGTTAATGAGCTAAAATACTACCCCTATCATCGAGTGGTAAGCCACCCGATCGAGGACTGTTACGTGATCAAAAAAAACTGGGTCGAGGACCAGTATAAACAGGGTAAGTTCATACGTCAGATAACTGGAGAGTGAATCCGCCATAAATACAAACCCCTAAAAGAGTTGATACGCAGGGTTATCGTGCTTGCAAGTTGCAGAAACACTATGGGATATGGTCCTTTCATCAAAAAGCAGAAAGGATTTTGAAGGACTACAAGCGTGTCCCACAATCAAGTGGAAAATCTCGCTTGAACCAGAAATTATAGAAGGGATGTGGAAGCCATGTCTCACTCTAAAAACAGATGATAAAGGGAAAAGCCTCGAACTCAAGTTGATTCTTCCAAGGAAAAGAAGACAAAGACCAAGAAACATGTGCAGCCTGTCGAATATGTAGATAGTTGTACGGATTTGTAGAAGTACATCGACGCGTTGGAGAAATATAATCAATAGGCGCGTTCGTCAATCACTCTCGAATAATTTTTTCATCATCTCTTCAAACATAAGGATGTTGAGAAAGAAGAATGCTCAGCAGAAGGAGTGGAAGAGCGTGTGAAAAGTTGTCACATGATTTCTTATTCATTCATATATGACAAAGATACTCCGTCAACGTTAGAAAGCGACAATGATGAGCAAAGGGCAGGTACTGTGCAAAGTGCCCTGTATTTCCCGCAAGACGAACCGATTGACACGATGATAAAAGAAGAGTCTAAGAGAGTGAAGATAGCCTAAGCGTGAAATGGCCATTTATGAAAAGGCCAGGCGACAACACTTAAGCAAGCAAGTAGCAGAAGGGATGAGTTATGTAACTCCTCGACCGAAACAAACAAGGTAGACTGCTACATCCCTAAACTGGCATTATGCCCTGCGGTTAGTTCATAAAACCGACTACCGTATACCATCCACAGGCTACCCCAAAGTCAAAATATCCCACATATGTTCGCTATGTGTCTTATGGACCGCTACGTCCTTAAACAAGCATTCTGCCTTGCGGTTAGCTCATCAAACTGACTACCGTATACCATCCATGAGCTACCCAAAGTCAAAATAACCCCACTATGTTCCCATGGACCGCTATGTCCCTGAACTGGCACTCTGCTCTACAGCATGAATCATACAACCAATTATATATAATCCACGGGCACAAACAATCTATATCCACATATGTTCTCCATGTCTCCCTTGGACCAATATATCCCTAAACTGGCATACCGCCCTACGGCTGTCCTCCAAATTGGCTTTCGTATACAATCCATGGGTATAAACAAGTTATATCACCCTAAAGTGCCACCGATTAACCCTGGCAAAGTTGCACTTCAAGTCCTACAGGCAAACGATGTTGGATCACCACCGACAAAGTTGTACTCAAGAACCATTCATGTATTAAAAAAACGGTATGTCCACAAGCAAAATGGGCATGGATGAAAACCCGAAGGTGCTTCGTCAGTAAAAACAGCAGGACTACCGGCGGGCTTGTGTAAACCCGAAAGGGTGCAAACTCGTAAAAAAGCACTTGCAAGAGCCTCTCGATTTGCAAGGAGAAAGCACCCGCGTAATCCTTACGATGCACAAAGGAGAAGCACAATTAGGAATCCTCACGATTCTTAGGGAGAAAATACACTTACGGGATCCTTTAGACTCATAACGAGAAAATAATTCTATGATATTCTCACGGTTCATGGAATTCAAAAGCCTTAGGTTAAAGGGATCTAAATATGTTTCTTAAGCCATCATATCCTGAAAACTGCCCTACAAGTAGTTCAATATCAACTCTTGTATACAATCCATTGGTGTAAACAAATATTTTTCAACCAAGTCCCACCAAAGGAGAACGATACTTCCTGTATAGTGAATGAAACTTGTAAGTCCTCTCGACTTATAAGAAGAAAACATTCTTGTGAGATTCTTACGACTCATAAGGGAAATCCACTCAGGAGTCTTCATGACCCTTAAGGAGAAAAAGTACCAGTGAGATCCTCTCGACTCATACGGAGAAAACAATTTTGTGAGACCATCACGGCTCATAAAGATTGAAAATCCTTAGATTACGGGGATTTAGACCTGTTTTCTAAGCCACCTTTGTCCAAACGGGCAATGACAAATGATGAATCGCTCCTGGCATTACGTTGCAGTGTTAGCGATACTTATACAGAACGACACCTAAAATCTCGAGTTTCAAACTCTCGACTCCCAAGTTGTTAAACTGGAAGAGAAAAAATAATATATATAAAATAGCCAAAATGATTGGGCAACCTGCAATAAAATACCAGCGAGTAAAAATAAAAAGAAATAGTCGAATTGATTGGGAAACTCGCAATAAAAAATCAGCGAGTAAAAATAAAAAGAAATAGCCGAAATGATTGGACGCCGCGAATAAATAGCCGAAATTATTGGGCAATCGCGACTTTGGCGATAAAGAAAGCTGAAATGATAGAGTATCGCGGATAATATAAAAAAAATATATATAAAAGATGATTTTTCTGCTCTACAAATAGGTCAATATTGACTCTTGTTTACAATCCACAGACGCAACCAGATGAAAATGAGCAATATGCTTCATTAAAGGCTACCAAGCAAAAGAATTCGTGAGCAATGGTTCAGGTCTCAATGGCATCATATGCAAGCCAAAAGACCACCAAGAGCTATTTCATCCCTGCAGGATTTAGTTGCAACTTCCCAAAATTCAACAGAGTGTGGATGTAAGTCAATAAAGCACGATGAGCTAAACCTAAAGTGAAGTGACGACATATTATTAACTCCAAATCTTGATGAAAACTTATAACAACATAGAGATTATTTGACGCCCCATCGTATTTCAGCAGAGTACAAATGTAGCATCAATAAGGACCAAAGGATCAAAGCAAAAGCAGTGTGATGGCATCAACCTAGCATGAAGTCTTGATGGCGATACATACAGCCTAAAGACTATCTCGATGTGCCTACTTATTCCAGTAGGATATGGACGCGACGTCAACAAGGACCAAAGGGTCAAAATAAAGCGGAGTGGAGGTATCTCTCAGTTCCTAGTCTTGATGGCATACATACAGCCTAGAGACTATTTGGACGTCTCTCTTACTCCAGCAGAGTACATACATGGTGTCAACAAAGCTCAAAGGAGCTAAAGAAAAAATGGAATGACGACATATTCCTAACTCCAGGTCTTGATAGCAGGACATATGAATGCATAAAGACCACTATATATCATCTCACCTTAGAAGGGTATAGTTATGACTTCCCTGGGACTCGAAGAATAGAGTCTGATCTCGAGGTAAAGTGCCACGGTGTCACATAACGTTGAATCTTTTGATGACAATATGGATACGCCATCCTAGGAAGATTACTTGAGGCATTGTGTCTTTCCTCAGAAGGGATTGAAGATACGACAAGTGCGTGGCTGCTCGAACCGCGATATGAGGGAAAGCAAATTAAGAAGAAGTCAGCTAACGCAATGGTGCGATAGACTACACCCAGTACCACAACTCTAACGGACTCCTACATCAGCAGGGGTGCTGTATGTTTAACGTTAGGCTGAGTTTATCTATACCTAAGGGGAAGATAAACTGAAGGCTCCAAGACGAGTAAATAAACTAAGCCAGGTCCTTACAGCATAAACAGTAAGGAGAAGAAGCCACTTACGTGTTATCTCGACTCGTAAGGAGAAAATACTCTTGCGAGATTCTTACGATTCACAAGGGGAGAAGACACTTAGGGGTCCCCACGACTCCTAAGGAGAAAATGCACCTGCGAGATCCTCTCGACTCATAGGGAGAAAACACTATTATGAAACCCTCACGGCTCATAAAATTGAAAAGCCTTAGGTGACTGGGATCTAAACCTGTCTCCTAACCTATCGTTTCCCTATGGCCAGCCTCAAAATTGACTACCGTATACTATCTATGGGCCATTTACGACAAAAACATATTCTATTGGCTGACCAAGATACCGATGAGGAGAAGAATCCACTTATGTGTCTTCTCAACTCGTAAGAAGAAAACACTCCTGTGAGATCATTACGACCCACAAAGGGAAAAGACATTTGGGGGTCTTCATAATTCCTAGGGAGAAAATACACCTACGAGATTCTCTCAACCCGTAGAGAGAAAAGACTTAATGAGATCCCCACGACTCATAAAAATTGAAAAGTCTCAGGTGACAGGGATCAAAACCTGTCTCCTAATCCATCTAATGTTCAACAGTGATAAGCTTAACACCGTTACACCCACGTGCAATACACGTAGGCGCAGCGGTAGAGGGTATTTGGTCCTGCCAAAAAATGACAGCGTTCATGTGCAAAATACGTGAGCGCCAACGCCATGCATATGGCAGCGCCTATGAGCGAGGTACGCGAGCGCTGAGGCCAAGCATATGGCGGTGCCCACGTGCATGGCATGTGCACGCTAATGCCACCCTTGGTAGCGCACATGTGCAATGCACGTGAGTGCCACCGCCAAGATTTGAAGCAATTTCTTCTGATAGAATTAAATTGTATATGGGAAAATATTTCCCTAATTTTTCTAAAATAAAAAAATACACTCTGTTAAACAGAGTACGTTTGGATCAAAAATCCAACGGCGACTAAAAATCACCTCTCAATCATGTGATAGAATTAAATTTTATATATGAAAAATATTCCCCCAATCTTATTAAAAGAACAAGAAAAATATATTCTGTTAAACAAAAAGCCTTGGATCAAAAATCCAACGGTGATTAAAAATCACCACTTGATTATAAAATCAATCGAGATTCTCCTGATTCTCTGTTAAACAGCGAGCCTTGGATCAAAGATCCAATGGTGATTAAAAATCACCACTTGATTATCAAATCAATAGAGATCTCTTAAATGAGAGATGTTCTCAACTAATTGATAATTCATTACTCCTATAAATAGCAGCCTAAGAGATTGAATCTCAGACACACAGACCCCTATAAGCTCGGCAAGAACTGAGAATTTAATTCTCTGCAATGAAGAAGGTCATCTTCCTCCTCTCAAAAACCCTAGGTAAAATAATGGAGAAAAACATCTCCTTTTACATTTCTTCTATATAAAAATGAGCTTAGCCCCTTCATAAGAATTTTGTTCTTTCTCTGGATTTGAGATTCATAAGACAAGTCTCCCATAAAAAAAGAGAGAATTATATTCTCATAGAGGGGTCTTAATCTTAAACTTGAGATCTAGAGAAAAACATTGGTGCTTTTCTCACCCCTATAAAAGAAAAGAAATAAGAGAAAAGAAAAAGAAAGAAAAAGGACGGAGTCCTTACCTCCAAGAACTTAGTTACCTCAAAATATATCGAAAACCAAGATTCTACATGAAAAAGATCTTAAAAATCTTAATGAAAGAAGAATGAATGATGACTTTGATGAACCAAGAAGAGATTATACCTCTTTAAAAATTTAATCTTTTAAAACAGAGTTTAGTCTCTGCAAAAAATATGTGGCAGCACCGCATGTGTTATATACATGAGTGGCGCACATGATGAACACGTGAGCTTCCGATCCTTAGCGGCCCACGTGATGACCACGTGAGCGCTAGAGCCTAAGCGGCCCACGTGATGAACACGTGAACGCCAAAGCTTCATCAGCGCTGTACGTGACACTCACGTGGTCGAGTGCTTAAGCACTGTTGGATGATATAAAAACCCAATACTTGGTCTTAAATGAACTAAGACCTTAAAGTTCTAAATTTTTTTTTTTTAAAAATCAATTGAGCCCATATGCTCAAAATATCTAAGTTGATATTAGTCCCAAACAAGACTGACGATCTTTAGATAAAATATAGGTTCGCCAAGGAGCTTTTTCAGCAAATCGGAACTTAAGTTCTAACATGTTCTCTTCCCTCATAAACGAGATTTGGTTTAAGAGTACATCCTTCCACACCTCTGACGTATAGAGTTATAATTTTTCAGCGTCTTCAGAGAGGTGGTGGTTCCCAACAACCAACAAGCCCTCCTTTCTCGACCCATCTTTTTAAAGCTTCGACTTTTTGAGTTTCGACTCTATGGAAAACTAATGTTTTTTTAAAAGATATGAACTTCCATCAAAACAAAGAACAATAGAGACCTGGTTTTATGAAAGCATACATATATGTATATGTATATTTTTTTGGAGGAAATATAAATGCCTACAAATTGGATCACACCTCAATAATTGGGCGCATCCCGCTTAGATGTTTGCATCATGCTCTTCATCATGTCATATACACATGCGCGCAAGCTGAAAGAAGCCTTTATAAGGACATGCGCACCACGTGCCATACACGTGCGCATCGTCAGGCAATAAGTGTCAACCCCTGTCCTATGGCTGACCATGCGAAGCATATGCACCCGTGCTATGCACGTGCGCTGATTCCTTGCGCATCTATAGTGCGCAAGCGTACCTGATGACAAATCAAAGCTTGGAAGTTAGTCAAAATATGTTAAGTATAGAAGCCAATACTACATATGTAATAAAATGATCAATTGAGCCCATATGCTCACTATTTCTAAGTTGATCTTAGTCCGAAATACGAATAACGATTTTTAGATCAAACTCAAATATCTTGAACTGATGGACATCATCTATATGAGAAATGCAACTTAGGTTCAAGCCCAAATCTAATGTACGGATTTGGACTAATCTGTGTTCTACGGGTGACGGCATAAATTAGTCTCTGTATACAATCTAAGAGTAACCCAAAATAAACAATACCTAAAACACAACACCTGAAGGGATAGGATTGGAGTGCAGAATGTTATTATCGCTTGGCGATAACGTAATTAACTGCAGGGACTTACTCATGCAGGAAAAAACGTCCCACAATCAATAAACCCCTCATCCGTGAGGGGGAATCTGAAAGTTCAGCTACAACGGTCACATCCATCCAAATCTACGATACACGCTGCCATAAATCAACTTGGTATTTTCGGAAAGGTGGATGGATATGTACTATAGAATTTGCCTCCAAATTCAGGCAAGACGTTCTATCCAAGCCCGTCTCTATTTTCGGTAGTAAATAGTGATGTCAGAGTCATCAGATGGAGAGGGATTCAACGATGAGGAGATGTGGCGATCGAGGATACGTGAAGACGAGGTGGTGCTGAGGATCAATCAATGATGCCGGCAGCAATCTACGGTAGAGTCTGATACCATGTTAGAAACTATTGATTTTGAGAGAGGAAAAACATTATTAACAATTGATCAAAATACAATGTACAATATGCCTCTTTATATATAACTAATAAGATGAAACCCTAATACATAATATATGTATAATACACGTAAAACCTAATACAAAAACATAAATACTAAATGATATAAAAGATATGCATATCTTAATATATATATTCTTTTTCTATAGCACGGATATGCAAAACGACGGTAGCACACTACATCCGTAGCTACCATTCAAAGATTTATTCCTTGCCTAGCTTTTCTCTAAGTACCAAAAGGTTAAAAGTAAAGAAATAGTGAAAATTAATAAATGATGAAGAGTATAATTGACTTCGTATATGCCCTTTTTGTTAGGGTGCTATGATCTCCTAATCTTTTATCTTTAATCTTTAATTTTTTAAAACATTGTCCTAGGATGATATTCCATTCATCCATTTTGTTTATAGCTCATGCTTCATAGCCCAAGATTCTACTTTTGTGTTTTTATACTTGGAACCTTTGACCGATTGAGGTTTCATGTACTAATTAACTAGAGGAGGTTTAACATATTGTTAATCAATATTCTTACTACATAATCATTAAATGCAAGTACTTAAACATTTAAATAGGTAGTTATATTCTTAGTACATAGAGTACTTATAGTTAAAAATTTAAGAACATTGATTGCTACATATATAAATAGCAAATTTTTTTTGTATTTATTAATTATTTCCTAATAAAGAAATAAAAGGAGCAATTAGCTAGCCTATCTTTTTCTAGAAATAATGTGGACCAAGAACAAATTATTAAAAGAGAATAATGGAGAAAAGATGCCATAGGAGGGAATTCCCTCCTATGGCGTCGGAAAAATATCCCCTCCACCAATTTTTCCGACGATCGACCCCCATCATCTTCATCGTCATCGTCTAAGATGTGCGTACACCAAATTTTATGTGATTCCACAACTTTTTCACCGTTGATTTAGTGGGTTCAAAATTAACGGTTTACCGACAATAGAACTTTTTACATTGCTAAATCAACGGTGAAAAAGTTATAAAATCACATGAAATTTGGTGTACGCACATCTTAGACGATGACGACGAAGATGATGGGAGCCGATCGTCGGAAAAATTGGTGGAGGGGGTATTTTTTCGACGCCATAGGAGGGAATTCCCTCCTATGGCCTCTTTCCTCCATTATTCTCAAAAGATACCAATTATAGCATGATGACAAGATACCATGATAGCATAGAAGGTTCTCTGATGTTTGAGACTCAAAAGATAAATTAATTAAGGAGACTTATAGTTAACATTACTGCATTATACACTAATGTAATAATATTGTATGTATATAGCTAAAAGTCACTTGCACTAGTCAATGCAATTTGCTCCATTGATCTTTACCCTTTATACCCTAAAGCTTGATTTGACTGCAACTATCTTCACTCATTTATCCTTTTGATTTCTTTGCATCATGAGACCTTGAACATACACCATTCTTTCCTCAAAACCCTTCAATTATATTGGGTCTACTTATTTATTAGGTAGTCTAACCAAAATTCACTTCTCTCTCTCCCCCTTAATTATTAGTTGTTAATCCATAACATAATAGTATTAAAAACTAATCTTGACTTAATTTCAAGTTGCACCGCTCCAAACAATTAGTTAAGCAAGATACATAGCTAGGATATATGCACATGATCGACATGTTCAAAGTTGTACTTTGAGACAATCAGTACTACAAATAGGGGTTGCCCCTACCACTACTACAAATAGGGGTTGCCCCTACGGATAAATCTATAGGAGCAAACCACTGCCCCTATGGTTATATTCGTAGGGGCATAAAAATACACCGTATATGCACACGCCGCAGGTGCAAGTCTTAGCCTCAAACATGTCCCTACGGAGGAATCGTTGCCCTTACGGTTTAATACATAGATCCATATGTCCCTACGGAATAAACCGCATGGACAAAATATTTATTTAATTTATCGTTTTATAAAATAAAATAGTTGTCCCTACGGCTTAATACGTAGGGCCCGATATAACCTTCCGTGGGTCCATAGTTATGCCCCTACGAATAAATGTGTAGGGGTAAAATATCAGGTATCCTGATATTTTGTCCCTACGGGTAAATGTGTAGGGGTAAAGGTAATACCCCTACAGATTACTCCGTAGGGACAAGCCTAACACCTGTTACTAAGTCCATAGGATCAAAATATCAGGTATGCTGATATTTTGTTCCTACGGATAAATGTGTAGGGGCAAAGTTGGACCCTACGGATTAAACGGTAGGTGCAACATGTGTCCCTACGAATTAATCCGAGGGACAAATTATCAGGTTTTTTTAAAAAAAAGGGCTGCCTGTTTTTTCCTCGCCCTGTGCACAATAATATATACATCATATATGAAAGTAATCAACAAGCAGAATATATACCGCAGTATTCATAATCAACATCTCACGCATAATATATAAAAGAAATCAACAAGCAGAATACGATATCAATCTAAATCAATATCGTCCAAAATATATACAATATGTAACATATAAGTATATACATGTTTAAATTATAAAAATCAAAAAGCTACCCAAGCTCGGCCCAGCTCTACCTTTGATAATCGCCGTAATCTGGCGCACCTGCTCCTCGGATAAACCCTGAGTCAACAACTCGACCAATGCGGACTGTGCGGAAGTCTGAGCGGGCTGTGGAGCTACAGGAGTGGTCTGCGCAACCGCAGCCGAGATAGTAGCTTGCGGAGTCGCGGCCGAAGGAGATGCATGTGGAGGCTCAACCGAAGTACCCTGTCGCGTATGTTCAGTTTTGTGTGTAATAAACGAGTAAGAACTGTGTATTAGTCGAATTCGTATCATTATCAGGTTATTGCGAAACCTCAATCTATGAATACTTAGGGACTTTGGCCTCGTTTGGATTTCTAGTTTGGAAAACCGTAGTTTATTTTAATTAGACAGTTCTATGTATGTATGATTAATCAAAGCTAAGTCTACAACCAAATAAGCTCAGGGTACGTACTAATATTGGGTATGTTGCTATCTATAATATGATATAATATTTTACTATTAAGTAGTATACATACCATCATCTCCTTCAACTCCTGGACGGTGGCCTTCAAGGTGTCAAGTTCTTGCTCTAGATGTCGGTCACGGGAGATAGAGGAAGTAACCGCCGGAGTGGAGTCCAACCTTATATGGGCCCTGCTAGGACTCAGTCTCCGACCTCTCTCCCAACCTCCGTAGTGCCCACCGTGTGCGGCGTCTAGGACTGGGGTCAGCAGTATCGGATCGTTCTGTCCAGTAAAATCGATCCCCGATGCCTTCGCCTGCTCAACCACCCGCTCCTACACCCACATTAACCAGTAAAATATAATTATATCATTTAAATTTGAACCTTTCAAAACAAAAATTTCAAATAGGGGTTAAATAAATATTAACACTTACGCAATACTCCTGGGTAGCGGTATCGGGGTATCGAAGCTCGCCCGTGGCGGGATCTGTCGAGATGCCGTGGACGGCAAGATACGCGGACAGCACGCTCGATGTACCACCCTGCGCCAGGGTCTGAGCTCTCTGCAATTCGCAAAAAAATTACATATATTAGAAAATAACTCTTAATATTACATTATATCATAGTTGGTCTATTGTAATTTACCGATAACTCCATGGCACGAGTAATATTTCTCGAGCCACCTGTATAAGTGGAGCGACCCCTCTTCGCCGACTTCCTATTCTCTTTATTTTGATCGGTCTGTTTCTACACAACACATTCAGATTTAGTTTTCTAATTAAGCAACACAAAAAAATAAATTATATACTAAACAATGAATTACATTTAAAATACATACCTGTTTGCGCTGAGAGTCGAAATATTGGTATAATAGAGTCCATGTATCTATGTCGACTCTCGCAAAGGCCGGAGTATGTAGGAGGGCCGCTCTTTCTGCCTCGGGGGTCGCCATCCACAGCGAATAGCAGTCGATCTTCAGCTCGTTCCTATTGTATTGGACCATTGATTGCATGTTCTTCATCAGGTCATTGTACAGAGCGTGAAGATCGAGCACCCTCCCAAGGTGATCAGGGTTGGGTACAGACTGAAAATCGTAATCTAACTGCAAATACAAAAAAAAACAATGTTATTAAATTGCAAGTGTTAATAATAAATATATTGGATAAATCAAATAAAAATATATATTAATACCCGAGCCTGATCACAGAAGAGGGCGAATGAGCGCTGGTGCTGGTCGCCCCACTCAATATGAAGTGGATACTTCTTCACGAGGCGGTTCTCATCCTCCGAATGAGCGTCGGTGAGGAACAGCCGGTGATCCGGACGCGGACGCATCTCCAACTAGAAAATAAATATCGATAAAATTATATGAAGTTCATGTTTATTCTTAAAGGATCTGTAAAATGAATAAATATTTTATATTTATTCATATAAACCTGCAGACTGAGCGGAGGGTATGGAAGTGACGGGAGTGGCCCCTGCACCAGACGTGGACGCACCACCTATAATTAGACAATCAAACATTGACTATATAAGTAACTGCAAAAATAATATTTATATCAATAATATAACATTCTAAATCAACATGTATACACCATAGGATATATAAACATACCCGCAGGTGCGGTGGTAGGCTCTGCCGGAGATATGGAGGCACCACTTACAGCCCAAGATGTAAGTACGAAAGAACAAAAAGAATGCATGCATATTTATGATATAGCGTTCTAAATCAATATACATGCACTATATGATATATAAACATACCTGGAGGTGAGGGAGTGGCCTCTGGCCCTGATGTGGACGCACCAACTACTAGACAATCAAACATTGACTATGTAAGTAATTTTGACATGAATATGCATGTATATATCTATAATATTACATTCAAAATGAATATGCGTGCAACATACCTGGAGGTACGGGAGTTGCCTCTGTCCCTGATGTGGACGCATCACAACAACTAGACAATCAAACATTGACTATGTAAGTAATTTTGACATGAATATGCATGTATATCTATAATATTACATTCAAAATGAATATGCGTGCAATATACCTGGAGGTGTGGCAAAGTCCACACGGAAAAAGGCATCCGAAGGGTTCTCCGATCGGGGTGCAAGACCGGCCCTCTGAAGCTCCCTACGCAGCTCTCCGGGCGGCAGAACCACTCTGCCTCTGCCTCTGCCAATGCCGCGGCTGGAGCTCCTGCCGCCCCTCGTTGCTCCCATCGTCGTCATCAAATCTAGATAAAACGGTTCGTGGACGTATTAGATAATTATTACATATGCATGCTATGTATGTATAGATCGTAAAATGTGAAATAATAATATAACATTACTGATAATCTTTTTCGTTTCGTAGACGTATTAGACATATCTACTTGGATTTCATCATCGATATCATTTCTAACCCACGTAACTTCATGATCAGCCGAAGACAACCTGTCTTTCGAAACAGACGGTCGGAGCACTCTAAGTCTTCTCTCTTCTTCATCCTCATCGCTGTCCTCGAATTCTGGGACATCGTAAACATCCTTGGGTTTCCAACAGCATACGACACTCCATCCCGGATGCTTCAAACACCGTGAGTAATATACTTGGAACTCTTGGTTCGGAAAGATAAACGGTTCTTCCTGACCGTAAAATCGAAGTGTGTTCATACTGGTCAATCCATATTCATCTTTCCAAGTCCCGAGATTGCTTCTCTACTTATTCGTATCGGTTCGTGTATCGTATAAAGTACACTGAAATATATAAAAGGGTTCTGATCGTCCGGGATATTGGATGCCAAGTATACAATTTAAGTATCCATAATAAATCACACCATCCGATCCTACCGTTGCAATCCCACTATTCTGAGTGGTTCTAGATGTTTCTATGTCCTTAACTTCAAATTTGTATCCAAGGACACCGAATCCTTTATAATATGCAACCTCCATATTAGGAAACTGAGCTAAATATCTTGAATAACTCTCTAATGATGCAGACAAGTTCGGATCGTGGATCTAACAAAACAAATTTTATGAAAAATACATAACGATATAAGTTTAGATTAAAACTGATAGCAATAACATGTTATTCGAATAACTTACATGATCTGCAATCCAATCGCAAAAATTATCCTGATGATATTTTTCCAATCGTTCAACGTTCCAATCAGGATGCCCCTTACATACCTCGTTAAAATGAATTCTATTCTCGACAATAAATTATGACATTAATATTATATCATTTCATACACACACAAACACAAATATTTCAATTAATCCAAAAAAAATTACTCCCTAATTTTTTCAAGACATGCGCTATTGAGGAGGATAAACCGGTATCTCTTGTTGATAAACATAGTGTTTACCCTCTTATAATCAGCTTTACCATATGGCCCGTCCTGAATTCTTCGAGGCCGGTTAAGTCTCGTTTCAATTTTCTCGTCCATATAGCGGGAACAAAATGTGGTTGTTTCATCTAGAAGATAACCTTGCATGATAGAACCCTCTGGTCGATTTCTATTGCGTATATACTTTTTAAGAGTGTAGAGATACCTAAAGAAAAATATGTTAAATAAATAAATACGGGCATACAGGACAACAATAATTTTACAAATTGCGCGAAATGAAAAATTCCACGTACCTCTCGACGGGATACATCCATCGATATTGTACCGGTCCGGCTAACTTATCCTCAGTTGCAAGATGAACCGTCGGGTGTATTATGATATCGAAGAATGACGGTGGGAAAATATGCTCAAACTTGCAAAGTATCAACGCAATAGAATTTTCTAGTTTCTCCAGCGTCGTAACATCCAGTGTTTTAGCGCATAATTCTGTGAAAAAACAACATAGGTCATTGATTACTAGACCAACCGATTCAGGGAGGGAAGTCCTGAGGGCTAATGGGAGAAGGTGCTCCATAATAACATGGTGATCATGACTTTTCAGCCTATCGATCTTGCCTTTCACAATTTTTATCTTCTTGCTGAATGATCCTGAGAAACCTGTGGGAATTTTCAAATCATGCAATACCTGCAGAAATCTTTTTTTCTCCGGTTGTGACATATGATACGCGGCATTGTGAAGTACAAACTTGCCTGATTTACCCGCTACCGGTTTAGGATGCAATTCACTTTTAATTTTCCAGTCCTGTAGATCTATCCGAGCATTGAGTTTGTCTTTCGATTTCCCGTCTTTACAAAGAAGCAAGTTGAGTACGTGCTCGGATACTCCCTTCTCTATGTGCATGACGTCCAGACAATGACGTACTAAATTTGTTGACCGGTACGGAAGCTCGAAGAAAATGCTTAACTTGTTCCAGAATGGTGGTTTGACCTGTTTTGTCGGATCCATCCCGAAGGTCACATTATTGTAACCATCCCACTGAGCAGTCATGTCCTCTCCGGACAATGGGGCTGGAGGTCCAAGAAACTCCTGATGACCATCAAAGTGAACAGTGTCTAACCTGTGTTGGCTATAGTGCCCTCAAGTCAATTATTGGATCACATGCATGTGATTGCAATGATTGAGGGATGACATATACCGGTAGAACAGTCTTACTCGAGATGATAGTATGCTATCTGGTTTGTCTTTATCATCGTGTACATGCTTCAGGTGACATTACAGATCACTATTACACGTTGATAGAGCCCATAGGATTCTTACTTGACTACCAGCAGTATGATGGCGATCATATACGTGGGAGTTGGGTAGTTTATAAGCGCATCCTTAAAGTGTCCCTAGTCGTGGGAGTTTCGAGACTGGGCATCGATACTCCATGAGTAGACTAGTGTATACGGATTGAGACCCCGACGAGGGGCGGTGGCTGGTCTCACAAGCCATTGGTGTCAGTTGGTTCACCTAAGATAGTATACAGGTGCTCATTGGGTTATGAGTACACCGGACGGACTCGTATGGGCACTGCTGATTGGTACTATACCTATCGTCCGGAGGAGTTCCCAGGTGACATGAGTACAGATTAGTCCGTTGACTTGACACTGTTATATTGCCTCAAGTGTGTTCCCACTGTTCTTTGATTTCTACCCTACCATGGCTCAAAGGAGTCGTGCAAACAGGTAGTAGTTGGGTGCAGTCCCGAAGCACTTAGAGGCAGTGGCAGTTAGACATGATTCATCTCTACCGGTATTGGGGGTTGATATCGCGCTGTGTCTGGAGAGCCATTACACAAAATCCTTGGCCAAGGCAAGTAAGATTTACTGGTAGGTATTCCAGTAGTTTCTTAAGGTGTTCTGGGCTACACTCCAACACGACTTATACCTCTATTGGGGGTTTGACGTTTACTATCCCCCTAGGCCCGACATGCGATACTATTAGACGAACAGACCGGACTGTACGGAGATTGTCATAGATAGGCTCAGTAGGGTTCCAGGATGAGTTCGCTCGTCGGCCTCCCTTTCGCTCAATACCTGGGTAGCCGTTACATACAACTAGTGTCACTAACGTGCTTGTGGTTAAACCCACTGCCAGCGTATTGACGAGTCTTTAGAGTCCCACACAGAGAGTTTCCCTAGTTCGGGCGAAACGTTGTAGAGGCTGTATGGTTTTATGGCAGGGTTCGATCATATACGTGCACTCGTGCATGGATCATGATCGGACGGATCATACTAGTGGGCTTTGGTTTAAGCCGGATCCTAGTATTAGATTGTTGGATTACTTTCGTCTCGTAGTATTCGTATTCAGTCGGAATACGGATGCGGGTATGTATATACATATGAGGGGTATTCTTGTGATCCGTTATGAGTTTAGTTTAGAAGTTGACATTCTCTTTTTGATTAAACATTTGGTTTAATGTTTAATTATGTGGAAAATGTGAGTGCAAGTTTTAACCTAGGGCATTGAATATGGCATGTGCTATTTTGGTGACTCATGGTGTGATTTTTTGTGCCATGTCCATTTCTTTATTGTTTTTTACTTTGGTGTGGGATATATAGGTGAGAGAGGGTAGCCATTAGAGGTGGTGATTTTTTCTTGAGTTTTTCATATAGAGCTCTCACAAAATATCTCACACAAAAAAAGCCATTGCCATTTTCTTCACTAGATTTTTCTTGTACTCACAACTCTTCACTCATGGCTTCTTCTTCAACCACCACTTTATCCCTCTCATGTGTTGAGAATCCTAGAGTGTATTGTGACAATATAATCACACACTATCTCTACTTCATCTTGAGCACCTAGGTTAGCAAACTAGTTGTTGGAGTTGCTTCGGTTTGAAGCGGGAGCCTGTATAAAGAACCCTTGAAGTGGATCTTCTTCGACGAAGGGAGACCGGAGATCGAACTTGATCAGGGAAGCCGCGAGGAGCTTGGCGCAGAGATTGAAGACCAAAGGACACGGATCGATCGGTATAATCTCTTAAACCACTTTTTAGTTAACTAGTATAGGGTTAATGGCACGATCCGGGTTTTAGGGTTATGTTAGCGCCGTTTTATAAAAGTTTTTGTTCCGCATTTGGCCACGGAAAGTTGGCCGGGGCGCTGCTGTATCCCAACAACCCATATGGGTGGTCTAGAGGCAGGAAATATCGATGACCGCAATAATAAACCTTCCTGCTATAATTCAAGAATTTCGATGTTGTATGTTGATGGCAATGAGGACATGCTTTGTGACCATGTATGGACCAACCTAATAGCATTCCATACGCAGGAAAGTCATTAATTGTCCACATTAAAGCCGCACACAGTATGAAGGTTGTATTTGTGTTTGCATCGTAAGTCTCTACACCATCAATGAATAAAGATTTTAACTCCTCGATCAGAGGTCGGAGATAGACGTCGATATTGTTTCCCGGTGAGTTTGGTCCATCGATAAGAAGAGGCATCATAAAGTATGATTGGTCCATAGCCAACCAAGGCGACAGATTATAAACTATCATTACAACGGGCCATGTGCTGTGGCTTCCAGCCATATAGTTGAATGGGCAGAAGCCATCACTAGCCAGTCCGAGCCTGACATTGCGAGGATCGCTACTGAATATTGCGTGCCTCCTATCGAAATCCTTCCATGCCGGTGAATCTCTTGGATGACTCATTTTTCCATCTTCACTTGGAGGAGCACGGTGATGCCGAATTATTGCCTCAGCTGTTTTCTTGCACCTGAATAGCCTCTGCAGCTTCTGTGTTATGGGAAAGTATCGTGCTATCTTGACAGGTATATCGGGCTTCTTATCAGAATCTTTCGGCTTATACCCGGCCTCTCCGCATATTGGGCACTCTTTCAAATCTGAATTCTCTTTCCAGTACTACACGCAATTTTTAGGACATACTTGAATCTTTTCACACTTCAGACCCAAATCAGACATCATCTTCTGGGCTCCGACCAGCTGTCGGGCACGTTATTTCCCGGGGGCATAGAATCTTTCAAGAACGAAAGAAGCATTGCGAATGACTTATTGCTCCATCCATTTAGGCACTTAATCTGGAAAAGTTGGATGGACCATGAGAGGGTGGAATACTTTGCATTCTCATAAATTGGTTTTCTAGCATCATTCATGAAATTTTCATACTTATCCGCACGCCGTCCTTGACCGGAAGGAATGTCATCTTCGGTACGAATAGATTCACCTAGGGCAGCCTCTACCATATCCTCCATTTCTTTTGATGGAAAGAAATTACCGTCTTCTTCTTCTGCCGCATTACCGTCTTCTCCTTCTTCTTCTGCCACATTATCGTCTTCTCCTTCTTCTTCTGCCGCATTACTGTGTTCTTCTCCTTCCCCGTGATATAGCCAAGTTGTATAAAGTCTAGTAAAACTATGTTTAACGATATGAAGCTCTGCAAATTCTATCTTCTGCCAGTATTTATTCGCACATCTATCGCACGGGCAGAGAATCTTCTCTATCGCGATCTTATTATGTGCGCGTGCAAATTCAATAAAAGCAGCAACTCCTGCGACAAACTTAGGTTGCATACGTTGTTTCCAATCCACATACATTCAGTCCTTAACTCTGACGTACTCATGGGCCATGTTAGACTGTATAACATATAAATTGTAGGTTCTGATGACTATATTGAGAAATCTAAGAACGGGATGGTTACCGACAAAAGAGAAAATCCGTGTATATGCTTTGTGTATGCGTTTGTCATTGAAAAGAATAAATTATCGATAATCAAACTTAGATTTGAGGATACCCATGTATGAGTTGTATTCTATATATGTGTGTTTCAATTTATGATTTCATTTAAGTGTAGGGTTGTTAGTGTGTATGTGATGTGTGTGCGTTTGTTGTGTATTCGTGTTGTATATGTGTGTTTCGGCTGTCGGAGGTAAGGCTTCTATCCCATTAAGAATGTATAGAGCAGACACCCATTCACTTGTGCTTTCAACCGTTTCGAGAAAATTTCGGCAGCACCTCCCTGCTGTTCTCCGAGTACGCTGTAATAGAATAGATAATCATTTCAAAGCTGTGAAAAAATGTTGAAATGAACATCTAATCTATCCTTGTACACGGAGAACCAGCAGAAAAGTACCGACGAAATAACTCAAAACGGATGAAAACATAAGTGAATGCAGGTGTTTGCTTTATACATTCCTAACTTGTCCACACGGGACAAATCTATCGGTTATCATACGATTGAATCTTCTCATCACATAGACTACACGACAGTTGTTAGTACCGAGCTATACCGTCCGATATTTAACAACCTTCATATAGTTCTATGTCACGACGAACATCGAACGTATGTTAACCGATAGACAGGGAGTAAGTGGCGCTTTGAGTTTTATATATGAGTATCGATGAGAATATGAAAGTTTCATATTATCATCGAGTATCATATATTAGTTTTAACTTGAACATCTTGAATCACTCTCTAATGATGCGTTTGTTGTGTATTCGTGTTGTATGTGTGTGTTTCGGCTGTCGGGAGTAAGGCTTCTATCCCATTAAGAATGTATAGAGCAGACACCTATTCGCTTGTGCTTTCAACCGTTTCGAGTAAATTTCGGCAGCACCTCCCCGCTGTTCTCCGAGTACACTGTAATAGAATAGATATTCATTTCAAAGCTGTGAAATAACGTTGAAATGAACATCTAATCTATCTTTGTACACGGAGAACCAGCGAAAAAGTACCAACGAAATATCTCGAAACGGATGAAAACACAAGTGAATGCAGGTGTTTGCTTTATACATTTCTAACTTGTCCACACGGGACAAATCTACCGGTTATCATACGATTGAATTTTCTCGTCACATAGACTACACGACAGTTGTTAGTGCCGAGCTATACCGTCCGATATTTAACAATCTTCGTATAGTTCTATGTCACGACGAAAATCGAACGTATGTTAACCGATTGACGGGGACTAAGTGGCGCTTTGAGTTTCATATATGAGTAATGAGAATATGAAAGTTTCATATTATCATCGAGTATCATATATTGGTTTTAACTTGAAAATTTTACATGAATAGCTTTTACGTTTACGTTTCGTTATTAAGGGTTCGAAATTTCAAGTTTAGGGTAAATTTTTTTTGCATTTACGATAAAATTGTATGTTTACGTTATCATCGAGTATCCTACTGAATGAACTAGTGCACCTTAAACCCTAACCCTAAATAACCCAAATTAACCACATGTTCCCCTCCGAATCACGGAGACGCGTCCGTACAGGTCCGTCTTGCCTAAAATTCGGGGCAGATACTAATTGGTGCCATCCGTCCACCTCTCCGAAGATGCCAAGTTGATTTATGGCACCATGTATCGAAGGTTTAAACGGATGCGGCCGATGTAGCAGACTTCGTCAGATTCCCCCTCCTTTGAGAGGTTTTTGATTGTGGGGACGCTCTTCCCTGCAGGCGCAAGCCCCTGCAGTTAATTACGCTACCGCATCGCGGTAACAATTTTCTCCTTCTCCAGATGGTCACTTCGTGTCGTGGGTGTTTGTTTTGTGTTCGGTTGCCCGTGGATTGTATACGGAGACTAAGTTATGCTGTCGCCCGTAGGACGTGGATTAGTCCAAATCCGTATCTTTCTTAGATTTGGGTTTGGGGGGTTGTGTTTAAGGATACGTTAGCCTTATTTGAGGCTAAGATCAACTTAAACGTTTGTTAAGGACACGTTAGTCTAATTCTAGACTAAGATCAACTTAACGAGATCGTTTAGATCCAACAAAAGAGCAATTGGGCTCTATTGTTTAGTTTAATGACATTACGGTCGACAATTAGTTTAAGGACATTGCGGTCCAATGTTAGTTTAAAGACATCGCGGTCGAGATTAAGGACATCATAGTCCATGGGCTTAAGGACCCCACAGTCCGATATTAGTTTTAAGACATCACGGTCGGGGTTAAGAACATCTTAGTCCATGGGTTTAGGGACCCCATAGTCCGATGTTAGTTTTAAGACATCACGGTCGAGATTAAGGACCTCATAGTCCATGAGTTTAAGGACCCCACAGTCCGATGTTAGTTTTAATACATCACGGTCGAGGTTAAGGGCATCATAGTCCATGAGTTTAAGGACCCCACAGTCCGTTGTTAGTTTTAAGATATCACGGTCGAGATTAAGGACATCATAGTCCATGAGTTTAAGGACCTCACAGTCCGTTGTTAGTTTTAAGACATCACGGTCGAGATTAAGGACATCATAGTCCATGAGTTTAAGGACCCCACAGTCCGTTGTTAGTTTTAAGACATCACGGTCGAGGTTAAGGACATCATAGTCCATGAGTTTAAGGGCCCCACAGTCCGATATTAGTTTTAAGACATCACGGTCGAGATTAAGGACATCATAGTCCATGAGTTTAAGGACCCCACAGTCCATTGTTAGTTTTAAGACATCACGGTCAAGGTTAAGGACATCATAGTCCATGAGTTTAAGAATCCCACAGTCCGTTGTTAGTTTTAAGATATCACGGTCGAGGTTAAGGACATCATAGTCCATGAGTTTAAGGACCCCACAGTCCGTTGTTAGTTTTAAGACATCACGGTCGAGGTTAAGGACATCATAGTCCATGAGTTTAAGGACACCACAGTCCGTTGTTAGTTTTAAGACATCACGGTCTAGATTAAGAACATCATAGTCCATGAGTTTAAGGACCCCACAGTCCGTAGTAATGTGTGGTTGTCGGGACCCGTCACCTCTCTGACGACGTTGAAGGATTACAACGACAGATATCAGAGGAGTAAAGAGATGTACCCTTGAACCGGGTGTAAATGGATTGGAAGAGCAGATGAGCTTAGTTCAATTTAAATTGAGGACTTACGGCTAGAATTGGGCTAAGTCCAGTTAAAAAAATGTTTAACATTTTATTTTTGTTCTGCCTGTTAGGCCTTTGTTTGGGCTCTGCCCTTTTAATAATGCCAAGCATTGGGCTCTGATATTTTGTCTGGTATTAAATTCATAGCATTTATCAGGAACAAAGTATGTTCTGACAGCGCGCCACGTGGCGTATCAGGCGCTTTGCGCCAATTAAAGAGCGCGTTGCGCTAGCGCATATGAGGGTGACACGTGTCGCTTAGCGCTAAGCGCTGGTTTGTTAGCGCACTGCGCTTTTAATTTATGAGCGCGCTGCGCTAGTTTATGGGTGCGCCAGTGAGTGACACGTGGCGTGCTTGGCGCTGAGCGCCAACCCAAGAGCGCATTGCGCTGTTTTCAGGAGCGCAACACGCAGATCGTGTCTATGGTTGCCACGTGGCATGTTTTGGCACTGAGCGCCGGTTTAAGGAGCGCAAAGGCGCAGTTCATGAGTGCAAAGAACTTTCCAGTAGCGCAAAGCGCATCAGATCAAATTTAAGATCAAAGAACAAGTTTATGTTCTTCAAATGAGGCCTTGCCTCAAGATCCAAGAACCAAAGTTCTTGTTTTTTATTAAAAGGCTCCGCCTTTATGGATCAAATGATCTGTGAATGAAGTAAAATACTTCTTTTTTATATTTTAAGGATTGGATCTTTTAATCTTTTATGTTTAATCAAAGACCTTGGCCTTTTTTTATAGATCTAAGATCTTTTTAGAAGACGTTTCTTCTTTTTACGAAATGATTTCATCTCTGTTGTTCATGAATTAATTGTTTTACCTTTAAAGATGAAGAAATGATTTTCTTTCTTCAAAGGCTTGCATTTCTTTCTTTTTGAGTTCTTCTCAAAGTTTGTAGAGGGTTTTTTCTATTTTTTTTTATCTGTCTCTCTATATTTTAGACTTGAAGTTTAGGGTCCTTTATATAGGGCCAAATGATTTGTTGAATTGGTTAGAGAGATCTTTTTCTGATTGATTTGGGGATGTTTCCCCACCGTTGGATCTTTGATCCTAAGGCTTCTGTTTTACAGAAGATAATCTTCTTGTTTTTAACAAGATTGGAAAGACCTTTCCATAACAGAATTTTAGTTCTGATTAATTAATAATTTATTATTAATAGATCTTTTAATCTGACGGTGGGGGAATTTTAATTCCAGCACTAGCTCACCTTGCGCTAGCGCACCTGCACTTGACACGTGGCGCGCAGCGCAGAGCGCAGTGCAACTGTGCTAGCGTGCCCGTGTTTGACATGTGGCACGCAGCGCAGAGCGCAGCGCAGCTGTGCTAGCGCGCCCGTGTTTGACACGTGGCACACAGCGCAGAGCGCTGGATCTGAAGCGTTGCTTCAATTTAAAATTTGAATTTTGGAACAGAACTTTGCTCTTATTGGGGGTGCGTTGCCTAGGGCGCAGCGCTCCTGGCGCTGGCATGTCTGCTTTCGACACGTGGCGCACAGCGCGTAGCGTGCAGAATCTGAAGCGCTGCTTCAATTTTTACTTTAGATTTTTAATACAGAGCTTTGCTCTTATTGGGAAAAGGAAGCGTCGCTTTATTTTAAATCTTGGAATTTGATCAGAGCTTTGCTCTGATTGGGGAAACAAATGCCCCCTCACCGTTGCATTTACGTGGCCCAAGCGTGAGTGCAGCGGTGGTTGGATCAACTTTTTGGAAGTTGAAATGGCTCTGAATGCCTATAAATAGGACCTTTAGTCTCTTAGATGATTCCTATCTTCTTTCTTGAGAATTTTCTCTTATTCAGAGTATTGCTCTTCAATTTAAGAACTTTTCAAGAGGAAAACTCTGTCAAAACTTAGGTAAAGTTTTAAAAAACTTTTAATAAACTAGGGTTTTACCCATTAACAGAGCTTTGCTCTTCATAGATTTTTGATCTAAAGAGAACTCTTTTAGGGTTTCATTAATAGATCTTTGCTCTCTAAAGGGTTTTTATTTATGATTTCTTAATTCATTAATGGAGCTTTGCTCCTTTCAAATCATATAGAAGAACTCTTAAGAGTTTGTTCATGGATCTTGAAGATCAAAAAATAAAATTTTATTTTTGATGGGTTATATCATCTTCTTAGAGCAAGGCTCTCAGCGTTCTCGGGGAATTTCTTTAAATTTCCCTTATAACTGATTTTAACAGGTGTCACTTCCGTCCGCAGAGCATTGCTCTCGAGGAGTTTAACTCCCTTTGTCTGGTTTTTCCTCATTGCTAATCTTCTAATAATGTTTCTTTCAAGCACTATGGCTGTTCATTTATACAGTCTGAACGAGTTCATTACTTATGAGGACATCCGCGTACAAGGTCGTCACCAAAACCAAGAGTTTATAGATGCCCAATGTGCAGAGATTATGGGTCGTCTGTACGCACGCGTTGGTTGCTTGCTTGCTTGCCGTTCTGCTCTTTTGAAAGTCGTACTGGGAGCAATTTGGAGAGAACTTCCGGGGTTTCACGAGGCCATGCCGCTTAATGCGCTGGATGATGCCGAAGATAAGGTGCATTCAGTGTACTAGTCGGGGCTGATCTCGAAGAAACGACGAGATAGCCTCATTGATATTCTGCATCAAATTTTTCAACAGATGACAATAATTGCTTCGTATCAAAGGGTGGGGGGCATTGCCGAAGATCTTGACATGCGTGAGCACGAGAGGATGCACACAAGAATGGCCAGAAAGGCCAGAAAGACTCTAGACGGCCTTACTTTCGAATTCCTCAATCCATGCCCTGGATACGAGGTTTTGCCATTGTAATCATCTTGATGATGTTTTCGTTTATTGCTTTCATAATTGTAAGAGCCCCCCCTTTTTTTTTGAAGTATGAATGGCAAATTTCTCATTTCAGCATGTCTTATTTTGCATACTGAATCTTTTGCATATGCATGAATGGGTATGCCTCGAACGCTTAATTAAATGCAAATCAGATGTTCTTTCTGTCGCTTTCTTCTCCTTGCTGTGTTGTTGCCGTGTGATTTCAGCAAGTGCGGCCTGTAGATAGTATATAGCCGTCAATCTTGGATTTTTTTTGTAGAACGGTGATGGCTTAGGAAACAGGGTTAGGATCTGTCACCTAAGACTTTTCAACTTTATGAGTCGTGAGGGTCTCATAAAGAATTTTCTCCCTACCGGTCGAGAGGATCCCGTAGGTATAATTTCTCCTTAAGAATCGTGAGGATTCCTAAGTTTGTTTTCTCTTGAAAGTCGTAAGGATCTCTCAAGAGAATTTACTCCCTCACGAGTCGTGAGGACCCGCAAGTGATGGATGAAGTTGTCCTTATCTTCATTTCACGGAGTCAGGGGTTGCTCTGGATGTTTCCCACGGGTTCACTGACGTGTTTGGCGAGGACCAGACCCTGCTCTGGACGTTTTCCAGGATACCGTAGTTTAAAGACATCACGGTCGAGGTTAAGGACATCATAGTGCGTGGATTTAAGGACTCCACAGTCCGTCGTTAGTTTTAAGACATCACGGTCGAGGTTAAAGACATCATAGTCCGTGGATTTAAGAACTCCACAGTCCCACGTTAGTTTTAAGACATCACGGTCGAGGTTAAGGACATCATAGTCCGTGGATTTAAGGACTCCACAGTCCAATGTTAGTTTTAAGACATCACGGTCGAGGTTAAGGACATCATAGTCCATGGGTTTAAGGACCCCACAGTCCATGAAATGTGTGGTTGTCGGGACCCGTCACCACTTTGAAGACGTTGAGGAATTAAAACGACAAATATCAAATGAGTGAAGAGATGTACCCTTGAACCAAGGTAAAATCAGTTTAAAATCATTACGGTTGATTGCTAGTTTTAAAACATCACGGTCGAGGTTAATGTAAGTCTACGTTGCTCACCCCGGTTCTTACGGGGAGGTGGAAACGGCGAAAAACAATTTTTTGGCACAAAGGCAACATGGACTAAAAGAAGGATCTTTGCTAAACTACAAACTAACAAACTACTAGAGGTGCTATCTACTATGCCATAGAAATTATACCTCATGATACCGGTCCTTCGGGTCTTCATTCCGCTGTCTCGCTCGTCCATCCAAGCTTCGAGGATCGATCCGGATCTTGGTCACCTCCGCGGCCTCCTTGAGTCGAAGACGATCCACCCGAAAGTTGTACACCGAGCTCCATCTCGAGTCGAGGAAACTAAGGCAACAAGATCGCTAGTCTTGATGTCATAGGTTATGTAGAAGAGGTAGATGGAAGTGTTTGTCTATTTGGATCCTTTTTCTCTCAACACATGAGATCAAAGGATGTTTTCAAGAGGAAGAAGAAGAAGGAGAACAAGCAACCATGGAGCTCTTTTTCTTTTCTTTTCACAAGAGAGAGAATGAGAAAATAGAAATGAAATTATCAACTAAAGAAAAAGGGCACCATGGTTCAATAATGCATAAACACCATCATTACCAATCCTATCATGATAAAGTTGATGGCTACTAATGACTTGACCATTTTCATAATCCAAAAATTAAAAAGAAATCCAAAGAAAACTCTAGACCTCTCATGAAGGTCAAACTCAACTTTGGTCAAACGGTCAACAAAGTCAAGTGTGGTCAAATGGTCAAAGTAATTAGCCATCACATAATTATCACTAAAAAGATTAGTAAAGAATGTCCCCGGCTCATAATGGTTTTGATTGAACGATTTGCCAAAACCCTAATGAGTTCGGCTCAAAATGGTTTTGACCGAATCAACTGTCAAAACCCTAATGAGCCTGCCACATAACGGTTTTGGCCAAATCAACTGTCAAAACCCTAATGAGGCACCCCCTCCTTCTTCGCTCCTCAAAACTGTGCATACACACCCGCATCCGCATTCCGTAGAATGCGAATGCACTGTAGACAAAAACAATCCATCCGTGCAATACTAGGATCCGGCTTAAACCAAAGCTCACCAGTATTGCCTGCCCGAACAGCATACGCACACAAGTGCACGTAAGTGATCGCAGCCCTGCCGTAAAACCATACGGCCTCTACACGTTTCGCTCAGTGCAGGGAAACCCTCTGTGTGGGACTCTAAAGACTCGACACCACGCTGGCAGTGGGTTTAACCACAGACCGCAAGCGGCACTAGCTGTACGTAACGGTCCCCAGGTAGATGTCGATAGGAAGGCCGATGAGATAAACCCATCCGAACTCCTACTGAGCCTGTATGTGACAATCTCCGTACAGTCCGGTCCGTTCGTTTGAAAACATCGTATGGCGGGCCTAGGGGTGGTAAACGTCAGTCCCCTAATAGCGGTACAAGTCGTGTCGGAGTGTAGCCCAGAACACCCTGAGATAATACTGGAAATCTACCAGTATATCTCGCTTGCCCTGGCCAGGGACTACTCGTGTAATGGCTCTCCTAGACACAGCGCGATGTCAACCCCCAATACCGGGAGAGACGAATCCTGTCTAACCGTCACTGCCTCCAAGTGCTTCGGGACTGCACCCAACTACTACCTGTTTGCACGACTCCTTTGAGCCGTGGTAGGGTGGTAATCTAAGTACAGTGGGAACACACTCGAGGCGAAGTGACAGTGTCAAGTCAGCGGACTAAGCTGTACTCATGTCACCTGGGAACTGATAACTGACGATAGGTATAATACCAACCAACAGTTCCCGACGAGTCCTGTCCAGTGTACTCGTAACCTAACGAGCACCCGCATACTATCTCCAGTACGACGTACTGATGGCTGTGGGACAGACCATCTCCTCTGCTGGAATGAGAAGCGCATACGCTAGTCTACTCCGGAGTATCGATGCCCTGTCTCGATAGTCCTATGACTAGGGACCTGTATAAGGATGTGCTTGTGGATTACCCAGCCCCCACGAGTGTGACTGCCATCATAACGTCGGTAATCAAGCAAAGATCCTAAGGGCTCTACTAATATGTATAAGTGATATGCTAAAAGAAACACATGCACATATTGAAGTAGATACAAACCAAGTAGCATACTACCATTTTGAGCAAGATTGTCTATACAACTGTGAATATCCCAAGCTTCCATTAAGTAATATACAAACTAGTATGATACAGTAATGGCCTCTAGGGCATATACACTAACAATCTCCCACTTGCACTAAGGCCATGTACTGGCGTATCGAAGACCTATCATCTCGATCAGCCGCTCGAGCTGAGTCTGGGGTAGGGCCTTCGTGAGTGGATCTGCAGTGTTATTCTCCGAATCTACTCTCTTGACCTCGATCTCCCGGCGATCTACGATCTCCCTGATCAGGTGGTACCGCCTCAAAATGTGCCAGGACTTCTGATGGGACCTGGGTTCCTTCGCTAAAGCTATAGCGCCGTTGATGTCGCAATACAGCGGTATTGGATCAACAATGGTAGGAACCACCTGAAGCTCCGTGAGGAACTTCTTCATCCAGACAGCTTCCTTTGCGGCATCGCAAGCAGCTATGTACTCCGCTTCCATAGTTGAGTCAGCAACGGTCTCCTGCTTGGAACTCTTCCATCAAACCGCCTCTCCAATGAGGGTAAAGACATAACCCGACATGGACTTAGAGTCATCCTTGTCACTCTGGAACCTGGAGTCAGCAAAGGCCTCGATCTGGAGGTCTTTTCCACCATACACCAAGAACATCTCCTTAGTCCTTCTCAGGTACTTGAGAATGTTCTTTACTGCTATCCAGTGTTTCTCCCCTGGGTCCGACTGATACCGGCTTACAACACTCAATGCGTATGCTACATCTGGTCTGGTACATAACATCGCATACATTATAGAGCCTACCGCAGAAGCGTAGAGTATAATAGACATGCGATCCCTTTCCAAATCAGTCTTGGGAGACATCTCTTTGGAGAGGGTGATCCCGTGACAAGCCGGTAAATTACCGCGCTTGGAATCTTCCATACTGAATCTTTTCAGTATGGTGTCGATGTACCTGGACTGTGAAAGTCCCAACATCCTCTTAGATCTATCACGATAGATCTGGATCCCCAAAATGTAGTTGGCATCGCCCAGGTCCTTCATGGAGAACCTCCGTGACAAGAATCCTTTGACTGACTGTAGCATAGGAATATCATTTCCTATTAGGAGAATGTCATCCATGTACAAAATGAGGAATACCACAGTTCTCCCTACAATCTTATTGTAAATGCATGGTTCATCTGGGTTTTTGATAAAGTTGAATTCCTTGACAGTATCATCAAAGCAGATGTTCCAACTCCGCGATGCCTGCTTCAGTCCATAGATGGACTTGAGCAACTTGCACACTTTACCGCTGCTCCCACTCTGAATGAATCCCTTCGGCTGATCCATATAGACGCACTCTTCTAAATTTCCATTTAGGAAAGCCGTCTTTACGTCCATCTGCCAGATTTCATAATCGTGGAAGGCAGCAATGGCAAGAAGGATCCGAATGGATTTCAGCATAGCCACTGGAGAAAAAGTCTCGTCATAGTCCAAACCAGGTCTTTGACGAAAACCCTTTGCAACAAGTCTAGCTTTATAGGTTTCAACCTGCCCATCTACACCAATTTCTTTCTGAAGATCCATTTGCATCCTACGGGTTTTACCCCTTCTGGAGCAAAGTCCAAAGTCCAAACTTTGTTGGTGTACATGGACTCCATCTCGGTCCGCATTGCATCCAGCCATTTTACCGAGTCATCGCTCTGAATGGCTTGCTGGAAGCTAGTAGGCTCACCATAATCCATAGTGCAATCCTCTCTATCCCCGTCTATGAGAAAACCGTAGTATCTCTTGGGCGGATGAGACTGCCTACTACTCCTGCGGAGTGGCGCTGGGATGTCCGGTTCTCCTGAACCTTCTGGTTCCACTAAGGTTTCAGTAATAGCTCGTGGTTCTGGAATTTCTTCCAGTTCTATTGCGCTCCCACTTATCTGATTTTCCAAAAACTCAGTTTCCAAGAAGCGGGCATGACGAGAAACAAAAACCTTTTGTTCCTCTGCGTAATAGAAAAGATACCCCTTGGAGTTCTTTGGGTATCCCACAAACTTACACTGTACTGAACGTGCCTCGAGCTTGTCCGCATGCTGCTTTTTGACAAAAGCTGGACATCCCCATGTCTTAATGTGCTTAAAATAGGATTTCTTCCCACACCACATCTGATATGGTGTAGTAGGCACAGTCTTAGTTGGAACTCGGTTCAAAAGGTATGCAGCTGATTCTAGTGCATAACTCCAGAAAGATCGCGGTAACTCAGCCTTACTCATCATGGAACGAACCATATCCAATAGGGTTCGACTCCGCATTTCCGATACACCGTTGTGTTGTGGTGTGTATGGAGGAGTAAGCTGAGAGAGAATTCCATTCTCTTTTAAGTAGCCCAGAAACTCGGCACTCAAGTATTCACCACCTCGATCAGATCTCAGTGTCTTGATACTTTTGCTTGTTTGTTTTTCAACTTCATTCTTGTATTCCCAAAATTTCTCAAAGGCCTCGGATTTATGCTTCATCAGGAAGACATATCCATACCTAGAGAAATCATCTGTGAAAGTAATAAAGTATGAATAACCACTTCGCGCATGTGTAGACATTGGACCACACACGTCACTGTGTATGAGTCCCAAGAGCTCTCTTGCTCTTTCTCCGTGTCCAGTGAACGGAGTCTTTGTCATCTTTCCCATGAGACAGGATTCACAAGTGGCATAAGACTGGTACTCGAACGGATCCAAGTATCCTTCTTTATGTAACTTTGTCAACCGTGTCTCATTAATGTGACCCAGTCTACAATGCCATAAGAAAGCCTGATTTAATTCCGGAGACTTTCTTTTAAGCGTGTTCTGGACATTGAAAACCTGAGCTTGATTCAGTACGTATATTCCGTTTTTCAATGTACCTGACCCAATCAGAACTTGATTAAGGTGGATGTTTACTACATCGCTTACAAAAGTAAAATTATATCCTTCCTTAGAAAGTAAGGATACAGATATGATATTACAAGTCGCTCCTGGTACATAAAAATAGTCACGCAGAATCAATATCTTCCCAGTTGTCAGTCCAAGATGATATTCCCCTACGGATTCAGCGTACATGATCATTCCGTTAGCAACCCTGAGAGTCATATCACCTTTCTTGATAACCCTACGGTTTCTCAGAGCCTGTAACGAATTACAGATATGAGATCCTGATCCGGTATCCAATGCCCAGGAAGTAGGGTTAACTGACATACAGTTATCTATTACAAACACACCCGAACCCGAAGCCACAACATGCTTCGAATTCTGGCTATTGGCTTTGCTAGCCCTGCAATCCTTCTGCCAATGTTCATTCCTGTAACAATAGGAACGTCCCTCTTTTACTACATCCAGCCCTAAAACTTTTGCTTTTCCCTTCCCTTCTACTTCCCTGGTTTCCTTCAGGGTAGAAGTAGAGACTGCAGAATCAAGTCAGCACCTGACTCGTTTTTCAACGTGGTCTTCAGGTCCGTGAGCTGAAAATAGCTGGTCTCTGTAAGGACGTTGCCCCTTACAGATGACCCGATAGCCAACCTCGCTGGAAGCAATTCGTTCGAGGTCTCATATTTTGCGATACGAGATTGCTCTCCATATAAATCTTTGTAATGGAGGAAGATAGAAACTAAGTCCATCTTCTCATGCTGCCCCTGGTATGCACCATCAACTGAGGCTAACACGAGGCACTTGGCTTTCGCACAGTCCTTTTCCGATGTCCTACGGATATCAATATCCGCGACAGGGGAAACTGGACCTGAGAGGGCAGGGGTTGGATTAGTTAAGAGGTGTCCCAGCTTGTCATGGGCAATGGACATCTGGACAGACCTTTGCCAGTCATAACAGTCAGATTCAGTCATTTTATTATCTAGATGTAACCTAGGTGTGGTCACAGGGTCGCTGCAATTAAGAGAGAGAGAAGAAAACACTCAGCATGATGCTCTTGCAAGTTTGGATTGGTTTTTAATTTATCTAAACAGGATGGCTCCCACTGTCTCTTGAATCCCTCCTCAAACCATAGAGGAAGAATTAGTCGGGATCAATCTCACCGTACAATACTTGCTTAACCGTTCAGCCAGGCCAGTGTCGGTACTTCGAGGGAGGTTTTCCAACGCTTTCGCGAAGTTCCTTAATTAAATAACCTCTTTTTCCTGGGGGCGTAGCCCCGTTAACACCTTTTTAGACACCTACTTGGTTTATAGCATTGATCGTTAAGTGAGAAAGTTCCCGAGGAGTAGCATATACTCACAGTAGGATCGGGATCCAAATATCATCGCGTGACAAAACTGAAGGAATCCTACCAGAATCATCACTCCAAATGGTATGCAGCGCTGGCAAGTTTCAGTTTCTTTAGAAACTCCCGATGTGGATTTTTGCCCCATGCTCTTATGACCTTGACTTTGGCCAACAAATCATAAGTCACATGTCAAGTTCTACCCATCATTGTCCAGGTTAATTTGAACCCACCCGTACATACCCTTGACTTTGGCCAACAAGGCAGTACGACTGTCCCAAACCAACGCATCTATCTATGCTACATATGAATACCCAATAGCTACCAAACACTGTGCCTTGACTTTGGCCAACAAACACAGTTTGAATACTATTGACTATCCATATGAAATGACGGAGGGCTACGAATGGTTTTGGCGAAACCGTGAACGTAGTGAACTTGATATAATCGATGGAACGGGATAGCTTTTAAAAGGAGTGGTTCAAGCTCCGCGTTTAAAAGCTGGTTTTTGAAAAGAACCGAGTAGTTTTGAAAGTGTTCCAACGACTTTTACTTCGTTTATTTTCTTGCATTAATTTTAATGCGTCCCATCATTTAATTCTACTATTGCAGAAAACAACGAAAATATGACGCACGCTTATGCCATCCGCATTCGCCACGGGGCCCCGTCATCACCCGTTAGGTTACTTAACTAATGACAGAGCGGGGGCTGGACTAGCGCGGATGCAAAACATAAGCAACGCCTAAATAGATATCATATATAGATATATACATTCGTCACATGCAATGATAGCCATTCCAGATCACAGATGAACACTTTGGATATACTAGGAACCCGCGATTCGTTCGAGCCTGCAACGAAAAGCGGATTACACGGTCGCAATGAATAGCCAATACCCCACCCTAGACCTTTACGGGTGCGGCAAACTACCCGCCAAGTACCCGAAACGAAGCAACCTCCCTCAACAACGTGAGTAGGCCACTCGGCACTTCGAGATACCCGGTAGTTTGTGCACCCCACCTTGGGTCTTCCTAGGAGCAAAAACAGTAAAAAGAAATTATACAATGGCGGTTACAACCTCATCCCGGATGTGCGGCCAAACAAATAATATTACATCAATTTACAAATTTTACAATGAATGAAAGAAAAAGAAACTCTCATCTCACATCTACCCGGCTATTCATCCGCGACAATCCAACGAGTTCAAATACACAAACCATCAACATTACAGATCACAGATATGTATAACCCCCACTAATCGACGTATAGAGATTAGCAGACGTTCAATACATATATAACATCACAGATAATATCCATTAGCCAAAGTCTACGGAATATCGATCAAAATACGGATTTGTAACCACCCCAAAAACAAATTTGTTCTCTGGAAAATCTGGGTAGAAACAAACTATATTAAAAATCCCAAAATCTCCAACTAAGTACACTGCACCAAACTCGGTCCACGGTCGAGTCAACTCGGCCGCGGATCCGCGGCAAGAAGCATGTTCTTGCCGCGGAACCGTGGCGCTTTGACCGATTCAGTGGATTGTTTTTGGTGGGTGTCTTTAGAAAACCCTGAGCCGATTTTTCATGTATGTCTAATAATTTTTTGAGCAGTATAAAAAATCGACAGAAAGTTGATTTTTCCCGGACGTGTTTTGTGATTTTTTTTCGATCGATATTTTAAATACTTTACTAACTTGCTAGTTTATATTTAGCTAGGCTCTGATACCACTGTAAGTCCACGTTACTCACCCCGGTTCTTACGGGGAGGTGAAAACGGCGAAAAACAATTTTTTGGCACAAAGGCAACATGGACTAAAAGAAGAATCTTTGCTAAACTATAAACTAGCAAACTACTAGAGGTGCTATCTACTATGCCATAAAGATTATACCTCATGATACCGGTCTTTCGGGTCTTCATTCCGCTGTCCCGCTCGTCCATCCAAGCTCCGAGGATCGATCCGGATCTTGGTCACCTCCGCGGCCTCCTTGAGTCGAAGACGATCCACCCGAGAGTTGTACACAGAGCTCCACCTCGAGTCGAGGCAACTAAGGCAACAAGATCGCTAGTCTTGATGTCCTAGGTTATGTAGAAGAGGTAGATGGAAGTGTTTGTCTATTTGGATCCTTTTTCTCTCAACACATGAAATCAAAGGATGTTTTCAAGCGGAGGAAGAAGAAGGAGAACAAGCAACCATGGAGCTCTTTTTCTTTTCTTTTCACAAGAGAGAGAATAAGAAAATAGAAATGAAATTATCAACTAAAGAAAAAGGGCACCATGGTTCAATAATGCATAAACGCTATCATTACCAATCCTTTCATGATAAAGTTGATGGTTACTAATGACTTGACCATTTTCATTATCCAAAAATTAAAAAGAAATCCAAAGAAAACTCTAGACCTCTCATGAAGGTCAAAGTCAACTTTGGTCAAATGTCCAACAAAGTCAAGTATGGTCAAATGGTCAAAGTAATTAGTCATCACATAATTATCACTAAAAAGATTAGTAAAGAATGTCCTCGGCTCATAATGGTTTTGACTGAACGATTTTCCAAAACCCTAATGAGTCCGGCTCAAAATGGTTTTGACCGAATCAACTGTCAAAACCCTAATGAGCCTGCCACATAACGGTTTTGGCCAAATCAACTGTCAAAACCCTAATGAGGCACCTCCTCCTTCTTCGCTCCTCAAAACTGTATATACACACCCGCATCCGCATTCCGTAGAATGCGAATGCACTGTAGACAAAAACAATCCATCCGTGCAATACTAAGATCCGGCTTAAACCAAAGCTCACCAGTATTGCCTGCCCGAACAGCATACGCACACAAGTGCACGTAAGTGATCGCAGCCCTGCCGTAAAACCATACGGCCTCTATACGTTTCGCTCAGTGAATGGAAACCCTTTGTGTGGGACTCTAAAGACTCGACACTATGCTGGCAGTGGGTTTAACCACAGACCACAAACGGCACTAGCTGTACGTAACGGTCCCCAGGTAGATGTCGATAAGAAGGCCGATGAGATAAACCCATCCGAACTCCTACTGAGCCTGTATTTGACAATCTCCATACAGTCCAGTCCGTTCGCCTGAAAACATCACATGGCGGGACTAGGGGGTGGTAAACGTCAGTCCCCTAATAGCGGTACAAGTCGTGTCGGAGTGTAGCCCAGAACACCCTGAGATAACACTGGAAACCTACCAGTATATCTCGCTTGCCCTGGCCAGGGACTACTCGTGTAATGGCTCTCCTAGACACAGCGCGATGTCAACCCCCAATACTGAGAGAGACGAATCCTGTCTAACCGTCGCTGCCTCCAAGTGCTTCGGGACTGCACCCAACTACTACATCTTTGCACGACTCCTTTGAACCGTGGTAGGGTAGTAATCTAAGTACAGTGGGAACACACTCGAGGTGAAGTGACAGTGTCAAGTCAGCGGACTAAGCTGTACTCATGTCACCTGGGAACTGATAACTGACGATAGGTATAATACCAACCAACAGTTCCCGACGAGTCCTGTCCAGTGTACTCGTAACCTAACGAGCACCCGCATACTATCTCCAGTATGACGTACTGATGGCTGTGGGACAGACCATCTCCTCTGCTGGGATGAGAAGCGCATACGCTAGTCTACTCCGAAGTATTGATGCCCTGTCTCGATAGTCCTACGACTAGAGACCTGTATAAGGATGTTCTTGTGGATTACCCAGCCCCCACGAGTGTGACTGCCATCACAACGCCGGTAATCAAGCAAAGATCCTAAGGGCTCTACTAATATGTATAAGCGATATGCTAAAAGAAACACATGCATATATTGAAGTAGATACAAACCAAGTAGCATACTACCATTTTGAGCAAGATTGTCTATACAACTGTGAATATCCCAAGCTTCTATTAAGTAATATACAAACTAGTATGATACAGTAATGGCCTCTAGGGCATATACACTAACTGTTAAGGACATCATAGTCCGTGGATTTAAGGACTCCACAGTCCGATGTTAGTTTTAAGACATCACGGTCGAGGTTAAGGACATCATAGTCCTTGGATTTAAGGACTCCACAGTCCGATGTTTGCTCTGGATGCTTCCTATGGGTTCACTGCCGTGTTTGGCGAGGACCAGGCTCCGCTCTTGATGCTTCACACGGGTTCACTGCCGTTCTCTACGAGGACCAGGATCCGCACTGGACGTTTTCTATGCGGTCAGAAGTGACGTTATCCGCGTTTCACGTGACTAGGAATTTTGCTCTAAATGCTTCCCACGGGTTCACTGCCGTGTTCGGCGAGGACTAGGCTCCGCTCTGGATGCTTCACACGGGTTCACTGCCGTGCTCTGCGAGGACCAGGATCCGCTCTGGACGTTTTCCACGGGGTCAAAAGTGACGTTATCCGCGTTCCACATAACCAGGAATTTTGCTCTAGATGCTTCCCACGGGTTCACTGCCGTGTTCGGCGAGGACTAGGCTCCGCTCTTGATGCTTCACACGGGTTCACTGCCGTGCTCTGCGAGGACCAGGATCCGCTCTGGACGTTTTCCACGGGGTCAAAAGTGACGTTATCCGCGTTCCACGTAACCAGGAATTTTGCTCTAGATGCTTCCTACGGGTTCACTGCCGTGTTCGGTGAGGACTAGGCTCCACTCTGGATGCTTTACACGGGTTCACTGCCGTGCTCTGCGAGGACCAGGATCCGCTCTGGATGTTTTTCGCGGGGTCAAAAGTGACGTTATCCGCGTTCCATGTAACCAGGAATTTTGCTCTAGATGCTTCCCACGGGTTCACTGCCGTGTTCGGCGAGGACTAGGCTCCGCTCTGGATGCTTCACACGAATTCACTGCCGTGCTCTGGGAGGACCAGGATCCGCTCTTGACGTTTTCCACGGGGTCAGAAGTGACGTTATCCGCGTTCCACATGACCAGGAATTTTGCTCTAAATGCTTCCCACGGGTTCACTGCCGTGTTCGGCGAGGACTAGGCTCCGCTCTGGATGCTTCATACTGGTTCACTGCCGTGCTCTGCGAGGACCAGGATCCGCTCTGGACGTTTCCGCGGGGTCAAAAGTGACGTTATCTGCGTTCCACGTAACCAGGAATTTTGCTCTAGATGCTTCCCACGGGTTCACTGCCGTGTTCGGCGAGGACTAGGCTCCGCTCTGGACGTTTTCCACGGGGTCAGAAGTGACGTTATCCGCATTCCACGTAACCAGGAATTTTGCTCTAGATGCTTCCCATGGGTTCACTGCCGTGTTCGGAGAGGACTAGGCTCTGCTCTGGATGCTTCACACGGGTTCACTGCCGTGCTCTGCGAGGACCAGGATCCGCTCTGGACGTTCTCCACGGGGTTAGAAGTGACGTTATCCGTATTCCACGTATCCAGGAAATTTGTTGATTATATCCGCATTTCATGGAGTTGGGATTTGACTCTTGGTCATCTGTACACCGCCGAGTCATGGAACTGGGAGTTGCCACTGTTCCTCTTTGCTTGATGTTGTGTCTGCTGAGACGAATGTTGGGATGATCTCCAGGCTATCTGTGACCCATCGAGATTTGGCTTCTTCTTCTGATGAAACCTGGGGAGGAGGAGTGTGATTCCTTCTTTGTTTGCGCCCCTGTATTGTATACAGGGATTGATGTAATATCACCTGTAGGGCATAAATTTCATTTTTATTTTATTTCTTTTCGCGATGCTCTTTCATTTCAGCTTTTATATTGCGAAGGTCGTGATTGCCCAATCATTTCGGCTATTTTTCGCGGTGCCCAATCATTTCGGCTATTTATTTCATTCTTACTCGCTGCTTTTTATTGCGAGTTGCCCAATCATTTCGGTTATTTTGCATGCATACATTTTTTTACTTGTTGATTTTGTTGCAAGTTTCCCCATCATTTCGGCTATTTCGTATGCATGTATGGCTCGCAAGCTTTTTGCCGCAAGCTTGGAATTAGACACCGATTTCGGCATCAGCACCGCTACAACTGGAATATTGCCAGGAGCGAATCATCATTTGCCTCTGTCGATATCAAACAAAGGTGGCTTAGCGAACAGGGTTAGGATCCTGTCGACTAAGGCTTGTGACTTCATGAGCCGTAAGGGTCTCATAAAGGTATTTCTCCCTGCGAGCCGTGAGGATCTCGTAGGTGTGTTTTCTCCTTAGGAGTCATGAGGATTCCTAAGTGCATGTTCTCCTGTAAGTCGTAAGGATCTTACAAGAGAGTTTTCTCCTTATAAGTCGAGAGGACTCACAAGGGTTGTTCACCGTGCGAACATATCCCTAGTCATGGATGGGACTTTGTTACGGAAATGTTTATTCATGCCCGTGGATTGTATACAAGGGTCAGTGTTGCACCGCTTGTAGGGCAGTATCGGAGGTTGTGGGGGTTGCTTAAGAACAGGTTCAGGTCTCTGTAGCTTAAGACTTTCAAATCTTATGAGCCGTGAAGGTCTCATAAGAGGATTCTCCTTACGAGTCGTGAGGATCTCGCAAGTGTAATTTCTCCTTAGGAATCGTGAGGATTGCTAAGTGTGTTGCTCCCTTGTGAGTCGTAAGGATCTCACGCAGGTGGTTTCTCCTCACAAGGTCGAGAGGACCCTGTAAGTGTCTTTTAACGAGGTTGTGCCCTTTCGGGTTTTCACAAACACTCGCCGGTAGCCCTGCTGTTTTTACTCACAGAGCCCTTTCGGGTTTTCATCCGTGCCCATTTTGCTTATGGACATACCGTTTTCCTTATTTTTTATTCTCTTTTTTTTTCTAACGAGGTTGCGCCCTTTCGGGTTTTCACAAGACTCGCCAGTAGCCCTGCTGTTTTTACTCACGGAGCCCTTTCGGGTTTTCATCCGTGCCCATTTCGCTTATGGACATACCGTTTTCTTTTTTTATTTATTTTTTTCCTTCTTTTTTTTTATTTTAGCTTCGGGATGCTGCAATCCACCGTAGTTTCTCGACATCTCGGTCAATAGCTAGTTTTAGGACATAGTGGTCCGTTGTTAGTTTAAGGACGTTTCGGTCCGCTGTTAGTTTAAGGACGTTTCGGTCCGCTGTTAGTTTAAGGACGTTTCGGTCCGTTGTAAAGTAAGCCGGTTACTACTTATAGAGTTTGGGCTTAGGAATATAGCGAGCGGACATAGTCGTTGTCATCTATCATTGACCTAGGCCGTGACTCGTCAAGCGTAGTACTTTTTCCAGAAGTGACCGTTTATTGTCCTGAAAGGTCTTTCACCATGCATGTCCATGCGTAGATAGGCTCCACCCTGGTAGACCTTGTCTATGATATACAGGCCTTCATAGTTCGGCTCAAATTTCCCCCGCTTAGCGCGATTGGGGATCATAGGTCTTTTGACCACTAGCATGAGTTCGCCTTGGTGGAATGTCCTCATCCTGGTCAATCTTTCATATGAGCGCGTCATCTTTGCTTTATAAGCTTCCAGATTTTGTTGCGCGATGAGCCGGGTTTCATCGAGGGCGTCGAGCTCCTCAAGCCGAAGGTGAGCATTCTCTTCGTCCGTTAGCTCGTAATGAACTGCTACCCATAGAGAAGGTAGCTCTATCACGAGGGGGAGTACCGCCTCTGTACCGAATACCAATGCGTACGGCTTTGTGCTCGTGGCTGTTTTGAACGTAGTTCGATACGCCCAAAGAGCTTCATGCAGTCTCTCGTGCCAGTCCTTCTTATTTCGGGACACCGTCTTCTTCACGATCTTCGTCAAGGTCTTGTTGAAAGCCTCAGCTAGACCGTTAGCTCGGGGATTATAAACTGAGGAGTATCTCCAGTCTATGTTGTGTTGTTGTGCGAAGCGGCTGATTTTGTGGCTTCTGTAGGCTGGCCAGTTATCGGAGATGATCCATCTCGGAGTTCCAAACCGATAAATAACGCGCGTCTTAAAGAAATGGAGGATATTCTCCGTCTTCACTTCCCTCAGCGGTACTGCTTCTGCCCATTTGGAGAAGTAATCAGTCGTTGCCAAAATGAATCGATGTCCTCTAGACGATGCTGGCTCGATGGGGCTGATTATGTCAGTTCCCCACATTTCGAACGGCCAGCTAGCCACCGTTGGATGTAGTGGATTTGGATGCTGGTGGATAAAGTCCCCATGAATCTGGCATGAGTGGCATTGCTTCGCATACTCGAGACAGTCTTGAATCATCGTGGGCCAGTAGTAGCCCATCCGTTTGATCTTCAACTTCATCTTCGGTCCTGCCTGGTGAGAACCGCAGAGTCCATCGTGAACTTCTTGGACGACTCTTTTCGCCTCTTCAGGTCCCAGGCACTCAACCACAGAGAATCAAACGACCTCTTGTACAGAGCATCATTGACGAAGGCGAAAGATAAGGCTCGCTTCATGAGCTGATGTTTTGAGGACGCATCTTCAGGCGTTCGACGGGATTTGAAGTAGTCTATAAAGACTTCTCTCCAGTCCTCAACCATTTCTTGGTCTTTTATTTGCAGGGCCGTCTGCTCGGTCGCTTCCTTTTCCTCGGATGATTCCGGAGATATTTCCGCTGGTGCAAGAACTCGACGGCTTTGTACCACGATTCTTACGTCATCGAGGTTTTCGTCAGCCAATTCTTTAGCGAGCTTAGCTAGTGTATCCGCTTTGCTATTTTCTGCACGCGGTATGCTTTCCAAGATATATGAAGGTATTTGGCTCAGCAGCTGCTGTACCCTTTCGCCGTATTTTACCAACTCTGGTTTACACATTTGGTAGTCGCCATTTACTTGACTGACGACCAGTTGGGAGTCTTCGTATATAAACAGGTTTTCGATTCCCATGTCGATGGTGATCTCGAGACCTGCTATCAAAGCTTCGTATTCGGCTTCATTGTTCGTCCTCGGCTCTATCAAGGAGAAGGCGGAGCGCATTATTCCTCCTTGTGTGGTTACGAAGATAAGGCCTATCCCGAATTTGATTATAGGGGTACTTTGTTTGCGCTTCTTCATGGAAGATGCTCCATCAAAATAAAGTTCTCATTGGGTATCACCACCGTCGATCGCATCAAACGCATGTTTGTCTGGCAGTTCTCAATTCAAAGGGGAATCGGCCGATATCGGATGCTCAGCGAGGAAGTCGGCGATGGCCTGGCCTTTCACTGCCTTAAGAGGCTGATAGGTTATTGAGAACTCTATCAAGAGCAGGGCCCATTTACCGAGTCGCCCCGTCAGTATGACCTTTGACATTAAATACTTGAGAGGGTCCACCTTCGATATGAGATGGACCTCATATGCCAACGCATAATGCCTGAGTTTCGTTATTGCGAAGATCAATACCAGGCAATGTTTTTCGATGGGAGAATAATTGCTTTCTGCCCCCAGTAGAACTCGACTCAAATAGTATAGGGCTCTTTCTTTCCCTTGGTCGTTCTCTTGTGCCCATAATGCGCCTAAGGAACCTTCAAGGGCAGTTGTATACAGAATGAGAGGCTTTCCCTTGACCGGAGCAGCCAGCACTGGAGGGTTCTGCAGATCCTGCTTGATTTCGTCCAGCGCGCTTTGGCATTTTTGATCCCAGACGAACGGGGTTCCCTTTTTCATCAAGTGACTGTAGGGACGGCACTTTCTAGAGAGAGTGGCTATAAATCGTCGGATATACGTGAGCTTCCCTTGGAGAGACCGCTTCCCTTGGAGAGACCGCAATTGCTTGAGAGTCCTTGGCGGAGGCATTTCCATAATCGCTTTGATCTTTGACAGATCTATCTCAATGCCTCGGTGTCGGATAATGAATCCTGGGAATTTGCCCGAGGAAACTCCGAATGCGCATTTGAGAGGGTTCATCTTCAAGTTGTATTGCCGAGGGCGTTGAAATACGATCTTCAGATGTTCGAGATGTTCCTCGTATGATTTGCTTTTAACCACGAGGTCGTCGATATAACATTCGACGATTTCATGTATGAGGTCATCGAAGATCCTCTTCATGGCCCTCTGATAGGTGGCACCGGCGTTCTTTAGACCGAAGGGCATCACTTTGTAACAGAATATACCCAAAGGGGTCCGGAAAGCGGTGTGCCTCTGGTCCTCGGGATGCATCTTGATCTGGTTATATCCCAACGATCCGTCCATGAAGGAGAAAACTTCGTGAGTGGACGTATTGTCTATCATCAGCTCGGTGACCGGTACTGGGAAGTCGTCCTTCGGACAAGCTTTATTGAGATCCCGAAAGTTCACGCATATGCGCACCGTCCCATTTTTCTTCATCACCGAGACGATGTTGGCGATCCAGTCAGGATACTGAATTTCTTGGATGAAGCCAGAGTCGATCAGCTTCTTGACTTCGGCGTTGATACTCATCTCAAGCTCGAACCGCATTCTTCTCGGTGCTTGTTTGATTGGCTTAACGTCCGGGGATATTGCCAATTTGTGGATAGCAATCTCTGGATCTAGTCCTGGCATTTCAGAATAATTCCATGCGAAGCAGTCTTTATGCTACATGAGCACGTCCTTTAGCGTAGCTACCCTTTCTTCAGACAACAGCTCACTGACGAATGTTAGCCGCGGATCACTTGTCGTCCCCAGATCAACTTTCTTGAGGTTATCTGCAGTAGTATGTACCCCATCTTCCAGCTCTTTTGGCACCGGTGGAAATTCTGAGATCACCTCGCCCTCATTGTTTTCGAAGCACCAGGGGAGGTCATCCATACTCTCGGGCTCTTCTTTTGATATCGTTATCATATGACAAGTACGAGCTCGCTTCCACGACCGATGTTGATCTGGTTCTACTCTCGCTGTATGCGCGGCTTTTGGTTTGTGCTTCTGTGGCGGATTTATCCTCCAACTACCGGATAGAGCGAACCTGCCTTGCTGATATTGATCTTCGACCCAGTTCTTGAAGGTGAAGCAGTCTTCAATAAGATGCCCTATTGCCCTATGATAGGAGCAATAGTCCGGGTGAGAGACCTCGTTGGCTTGCTCAGGGTGTTTGGACTCCGGAAGTGTAAGCATTTGATGTCTTATGGAAAGATCAAGTATCTTCTTTGTCTTGTCTTGAGGAAAAGAGTATGCTCGACTCATCTTCTTCATAAGGGACAAATCCGGACCGCTCGATTCATGATTGCGTGACTTCTCGGTCCCGCTTTGTCGCTGTCGAACGCCTTTTCCGCTCTTTGACTTGTTTCTGCCTCTGCGTCGGGCCTTTTGCACAACAGGTTGATAGGAAGGAACATTTTCATCTTTCGCAGCCTGTTGAAGAAGGCGTTGCGTCCTGGCTTTCTCGTAGATAGCCATTTCGCGATTATGGTCGTCTCGAACCTTTTGACCTGCTTCCTTTATAAGCTTGTCCATTTGTTCTTCGAACGACGGACTGGGCATTTTCACGTCGGGGGCTCTTTCTGGTTTAGGGTTAGCATTCTCCCATTGAGCATCTCCTTGTTCATCAAAGTCATGTATGACATAGCAGTCGCGGGATTGCTCCCATTTTTTGGACCGAACATATCCAAGCCCGATCACTTCCATTCTCCCATTGGGCAACTTGCGCTGAGTTTCGGGAACGTTCCAGATCCTGTTATAGAATCGAGCTTGTCGAGTGGTCTGTTTGAAGGGTATCCCTTGGCGCTTCAATAGCCTTTTCAAGCCTTCTGTGTAATATCTAGGCAGACGGATGGGCTGGAGCCTGTCAAGTGTAGAATCCGCGCCGTGCTAGATTTCTTTCTCCACTTTGGTTTCCCTAGAGCGGTAGAATAGGATCGCCTTTTCGCCTTCTCGCCTGGAAGGGACATAGAATGTCTGCAGCTCTTCCACACTGTAGGTATCAAGTGCGTCTAGTTCTTTATAATGTTTGGGCGGAACCATGGCAATTTGCAAACTTTGCTCTTCATCAGCGAATGTTTGTATTGAAGGCCGAGCGGAGAATATAGCATGGACCTCATCTTCCGAGTCACTGCCAAAGATCAACATGGGAGCGGACGGTCCTGGCTTGTTGTACTGGGGCGGGCTTGGATAAACTATATCTTCCTCTTCCTCAGTATCACTCCCGAAGACAGGAATGGTGGTGATAGCTTTGTTCTCCGGCTTGTGACATCTCTCTGTGTCCTCGAAATCTGGCAAAAAGTATTTTGCATCTTCATACTTGCAGACTTCGTTCACGGAGAATGGGTTCAGCTCTCCCATTACGGTATACTCGAGACCATCCTTAAAGTATTTCATACACTGATGTTGTGTAGAAGGGATGATATTGTACTCGTGTAACCAAGGTCGGCCGAGCAAAGCGTTATAGCATGTCTTGGCGTCAATGACATGAAATTTAATATCCGTGATAAGTAGCCCGAATCGTAATGTCAATATGACAGACCCGAGAGTCCGCGATGACTGGGAGTCAAAACCAGAGATGGTGATTTTATCACGAGCGAGATGCTGGACGCTCATGCAGATTTCCTTCAATACTCGCACGTCGAGAAGATTGACGGAAGACCCATTGTATACTTCCTCCAGCTCGTCCTTCATCTTTTCTTCGGCCAGAAAAGCTTGGAATTGCTCTGGCTCTTGTAGCTCCTTGATCAATGAGTCCCTTGCTTCTTTTGATAGTAAAAGGGAGTCGAGAATACTGAGCTGCGAAGGTAACTTCCTCAAGTGTGCCAGAATGTTGTAGTCCACCTTGTTCTTCTTTTGCGGATCCTTGGCAGTCAGCTCTTTCATGACTTGGTCATCTAGGGCGATATCCTCAGAGACCTTTTTCTTTTCCCTTATCTTTTCTATTCGTGGATCCGAGATTCTTTTCTGGAAGCGTGCGATTGCGCAGCTGAATGTTTTCACAGGCCTTCGGTTCCTCCTCCTTCCCCAATATGGATTCTTTAAAGAGAGGGCCAAGAGCCATCTCTTCGTCAGAATCGCTTCCGAAAGGGAGAATCTGCGATCCCCCGGTGTTGACCATGCGACAGTTACCGGTATTTCTTTTATGCTCCTCGGTTGCACTTCTTTGCTCACGACGAGTTTTGCGCTTCATTTGCTTAAAATGTTGCCGGTGAGCAACATATCCCTTCCACCATCTTTTAAAAGTGTCGCACTCTTCGGTAGGGTGGGAAATCTTTCGATGATATAAGCAGTAGCTAGGATGTGTTTCTGTTTCACCAGGAGTGTTTCCTTTAGATGGTGGTAGCTTCATTCCCATTGATATGGCTTTAGCGAACCTTTTCCTTGTCTTAACTTGTTTTTATCCGCGACGGATGTTCCTTGATTTGGCTGGAGTGTCTCGACTCTTTTGTCTAGTCGCCGGCGTTTGGCTCTTTCAAATATGGCCATCTCACGCTCCCGATTGGCTTTACTTTTCAGATGAATTTCATTCAAGAAGGCGTCAATCATTTCGTGTGACGGCCACAGAAGTTCCGGCTCGGGACCTGTCGCCGGTCTCTCTGTGCAAGGAGCTTCTTCATCGTCTGTAGATGAGTGAGAGATCACATGACAACTTGCTACGTAATCCTCAGATCTATCCGACGAGTCTTCTCCATCATCTTCATCCTCAAGGACGTAGCCGAGGAACTCCTGAAGCGTGATTGGGGTCCGCGCCTTCTGGTTGTACTCTTCCAGTGCGTCAATCTGTTTCTGTAGGTCCGTGCGCTTGTCACCAGGCTTCACGGGCTTCTTGGATTTCTTCTTATTTTTCGAAGATTTCGGCGGTTGGGTGTGAGCACTTTGGCTATCACCATCGATTTTTGTAGTCGGGCGCGGTTTTAGCATCCCCTCGATGATCTGGGGTTCCAGCGGGTTCTTCCACCTGATCGCCGGGCATGTCTGAAGATCATTCAACATCCTTTTGGTTTTGGCCGAAAGAACGACCTCCCATGGGGCTTCTTCAACAAAAGAGCACGTTGCCCCCGGTGTGTCCGTCTTCTTAGGAGTGTGCGGTTGTGGTGGGTTTACTTTCCACTTCTCAAACAGCGTAAACTTGCCTTGTAGGTACTGATCCTCGATCCATCCCTTAAAGACGAAGCAATTTTCGATTGGATGGCTCACCGTTTGGTGGTAAGGGCAATAATAGGGATTATTCACTTCGCCGGGTTGCGATGGTCGTCTTGGATTCAGCAAATTGATAAGCCTGTTGCGCATCGCTAGTTTGAACAGCCTCTTCATTTTATCCCGCGGGAATGAGTAAGGGCGCTTCATTTTCTCATTATAATATCGTCGCCTCTCTTCCAGTTGATCCGCTAGCTTTGGGGCATTGAGCTGCTGTTGGGTGTTCGCAATGAAGATCGCCTTCCCTTTACCCTTGTCGTTCTGCGGTTCCGGCTTCGGGGGAGACGGTCTGTGGCCCATCTGGTCCATCTGGGCCAGCTTGTCGATTAGAGCCTGGAACGTGGTTGGTTTAAAGAACATCATGAACTGTGAAATAGTTGCATGAGGGTCTAGGGTGCCCACGAACATGCCCACCGCTGGTGCTTCTTCGATGCGCTGTTCGCACTTTGACCACATGTTCCGCCATCGGATTGCGTATTGAACCCAAGTTTCGCCCAGCTTCACCCTTGCATTGATCAACGCCATTATTGGGGTGCATTCGCTGGCGCTCGCGAATCGCTGGGTGAATAGCAACTCCATCTCTGCGAAAGTTTTGACGGAGTCGTTTGGAAGCTCGGAGTACCATTCAAACGCCGTCTCCGATAAGCTGCCGACGAATTGGCGAAGCAAGAGCTTATCATTGCCACCAGTGTTGCCACACAGAGTTCTGAACTGGGCGACATGTTGATGGGGATTGTCTGTCCCCTTGTACACATGGAATTTCGGGATCGTATAGCCCAGCGGGTACTTTATCTGATCATACCAGCCTGGATACGGTCGCCCAGTTCTAACAACTTGGCCGGCCGCTTCATTTGCCTGGTGAACTCTTATTTGCTGAGCAATATAGTCATCCAGTGCAGCTTTGGAGATTGTCTCTTCTTTGGCTGTCGACAGAGCCGGCAGAGGGTTTGATGTTTCTCCTCTATCATCTTCAATTATCACTGGAGGATCTTCGGCTGGGGGATCCGGCCGGATCATCATGCCCAGCATATCTTGGAATAGAAAGGCCATTCGTTTTATATTGGCTGCTTGTTCCGCAGCCTCTTTGTCCTTCTTCTCAAGTATTCTCCAAAGGAATTCAGCATCAGTTTCCTGCTCACGGCGTTGCTCTGAGGATGTTTCCGGGCTTTCTTTTGGCCCGGTGAGTGCGGCCATTGCAGTCAGCATCTCCTGGAGCTTCTGCTGTTGCTATTCCTGAGTCCTTGTGATAGATCGGGTGAGTGGTCGGTGCCCCGTAGAAGCGCGGCTGTCCTCTTTCCCGGATGCCATGTAGACGGTATGCACCACCATGCCCCCAGACTTAGGGCGTTTGGGCTCCGTGCCTTTGACATTTGTCGCAGGCATGGGGATCTTCTCCGGCTTTCTCCTCTTATAAGCGGTCGAAGTTGAGGGGGCCGTCGCGGTGGGCACCCAAATAGCTTTCCGTGGCTTAGCAGGATGGCTTTCTTCCTGTTGAACCTTCGTCCTTTTTTGTCGGCAAGGGTAATCTTGATCAACCACTAAGTTCCGGACCTGCCGCCAGACTTTGTAGATCTTGGAGGACAGCCACTGAGGGGACTGTTCTGGCTTTGCTTCCGCAACATTCTCCACCGGAGGAGGAGATCTTTTCAGTTCGGCGGTAGGAGAATTCCTACGCATCTTATTTAGCAGCTCGAAGCTGTTCCCGGTTAGAACAGCAGCATTAATTTTCGCCGTTGGGGCTGGTGGAGTTAGCTCAGAAGGGGAGTTGCCCCCGGCCTTCCTTACTCGGCGCCAGTGGTGACGTCGAGCGTGTCGAGCTGATGGAGTTGGCTCGATGACGGGGATGGCTTTGTCTTTTCCCCCGTTCAGGTGAGGGGTTGTTGCTGGTGTCAGCCTGTTGAAGACTGATGTCCTTTGAGTAGCAGGAGCGGGAGTGGGAGTTGGGACAGTCAGTCTTGTAAAGACCGACCCCTTGGCAGGAGAAGCCGCCTTGACGATTTTAGGAGCAGGGTTGGTTACTCTTTTCGGAATAACCTTTTCTTGAGGTATAGGCTTCATCATGGACCCACCTGAACTTTGGCCTAATTTGGAGAAGACCGAGGCGCCGGAGCTGGACGACCCGTTGAGAGGAGCCGCAGTAGGTGTAAGCCGATCAAAGACCGACTTCTTGGGAACTTCTAGTGTCAGCACAGGAGCAGTGAAGCTCGTTGGCGGGAGCATGGTCCCGAAGAACAATCCTGTCGTGGCCTGAGTCACCTGTTCCATGGGCATCGTGAACAGGGAAACCGCTTGGGGCCCGTAGGTTATGCCCCCAGTTGAGGCAGGACGTGGGTTGCAGCTGCATGTGGAACACTTTGAGCAGGTGAACGCCATTGATTCTTTGCTTTCTGCACCAAGCAAAATGCCAAATTTTAGTACCTCGAAACCCAAGGGTAACCATTAGCAAACCGCGATTGGTTCGCGAAAACGACACACGAAGTGTGGAGTGGAAAGAGGAAAAAGTCCCACCGGGCGTGCCAGAATCTGTTCCCCTCCGAATCACGGAGACGCGACCGCGCAGGTCCGTCTTGCCTGAAATTCGGGGCAGATGCTAATTGGTGCTATCCGTCCACCTCTCCGAAGATGCCAAGTTGATTTATGGCACCATGTATCGAAGGTTTAAACGGATACGACCGATGTAGCAGACTTTGTCAGATTCCCCCTCGTTTGAGGGGTTTTTGATTGTGGGGACGCTCTTCCTTGCAGGCGCAAGCCCCTGCAGTTAATTATGCTACCGCATCGCGGTAACAACTTTCTCCTTCTCCAGATGGTCACTTCGTGTCGTGGGTGTTTGTTTTGTGTTCGGTTGCCCGTGGATTGTATACGGAGACTAACTTATGCTGTCGCCCGTAGGACGTGGATTAGTCTAAATCCGTATCTTTCTTAGATTTTGGTTTGGGGGGTTGTGTTTAAGGATAAGTTAGCCTTATTTGAGGCTAAGATCAACTTAAACGTTTGTTAAGGACACGTTAGTCTAATTCTAGACTAAGATCAACTTAACGGGATCGTTTAGATCCAACAAAAGAGCAATTGGGCTCTATTGTTTAGTTTAATGACATTATGGTCGATAATTAGTTTAAGGACATTGCTGTCCAATGTTAGTTTAAAGACATCGCAGTCGAGGTTAAGGACATCATAGTCCATTGGCTTAAGGACCCCACAGTCCAATGTTAGTTTTAAGACATCACGGTCGAGGTTAAGGACATCATAGTCCATAGGTTTAGGGACCCCACAGTCCATTGTTAGTTTTAAGACATCACGGTCGAGGTTAAGGACATCATAGTCCATGAGTTTAAGGACCCCACAGTCCGATGTTAGTTTTAAGACATCACGGTCGAGGTTAAGGACATCATAGTCCATGAGTTTAAGGACCCCACAGTCCGTTGTTAGTTTTAAGACATCACGGTCGAGGTTAAGGACATCATAGTCCATGAGTTTAAGGACCCCACAGTCCGTTGTTAGTTTTAAGACATCACGGTCGAGGTTAAGGACATCATAGTCCATGAGTTTAAGGACCCCACAGTCCGTTGTTAGTTTTAAGACATCACGGTCGAGGTTAAGGACATCATAGTCCATGAGTGTAAGGACCCCACAGTCCGTTGTTAGTTTTAAAACATCACGGTCGAGGTTAAGGACATCATAGTCCATGGGTTTAGGGACCCCACAGTCCGTTGTTAGTTTTAAGACATCACGGTCGAGGTTAAGGACATCATAGTCCATAGGTTTAGGGACCCCACAGTCCATTGTTAGTTTTAAGACATCACGGTCGAGGTTAAGGACATCATAGTCCATGAGTTTAAGGACCCCACAGTCCGATGTTAGTTTTAAGACATCACGATCGATGTTAAGGACATCATAGTCCATGAGTTTAAGGACCCCACAGTCCGATGTTAGTTTTAAGACATCACGGTCGAGGTTAAGGACATCATAGTCCATGAGTTTAAGGACCCCACAGTCCGTTGTTAGTTTTAAGACATCACGGTCGAGGTTAAGGACATCTAGTCCATGAGTTTAAGGACCCCACAGTTCGTTGTTAGTTTTAACACATCACGGTCGAGGTTAAGGACATCATAGTCCATGAGTTTAAGGACCCCACAGTCCGTTGTTAGTTTTAAGACATCACGGTCGAGGTTAAAGACATCATAGTCCATGAGTTTAAGGACCCCACGGTCCGTTGTTAGTTTTAAGACATCACGGTCGAGGTTAAGGACATCACAGTCCATGAGTTTAAGGACCCCACAGTCCGTTGTTAGTTTTAAGACATCACGGTCGAGGTTAAGGACATCATAGTCCATGAGTTTAAGGACCCCACAGTCCGTAGTAATGTGTGGTTTTCGCGACCCATCACCTCTCTGACGACGTTGAAGGATTACAACGACAGATATCAGATGAGTAAAGAGATGTACCCTCGAACCGGGTGTAAATGGATTGGAAGAGCAGATGAGCTCAGTTCAATTTAAATTGAGGACTTACGGCCAGAATTGGGCTAAGTCCGGTTAAAAAAGTGTTTAACATTTTATTTTCGTTTTGCCTGTTATGCCTTTGTTTGGGCTCTGCCCTTTTAATAATGCCAAGTATTGGGCTCTAATATTTTGTCTGGTATTAAATGCATAGCATTTATCAAAAACAAAGTATGTTCTGACAGCGCGCCACGTGGCGCATCAGGCGCTTTGCGCCAATTAAAGAGCGCGTTGCGCTAGCGCACATGAGGGTGACACGTTTCGCTTAGCGCTAAGCGCTGGTTTGTTAACGCACTGCGTTTTAAATTTATGAGCGCGCTGCGCTAGTTTATGGGTGCGCCAGTGAGGGACACGTAGCGCCAACCCAAGAGCGCAGTGCGCTGTTTTCAGGAGCGCAAAGCGCAGATCGTGTCTATGGTTGACACATGGCATATTTTGGCACTGAGCGCCGGTTCAAGGAGCGCAAAGGCGCAGTTCATGAGTGCAAAGCACTTTCCAGTAGCGCAAAGCGCATCAGATCAAATTTAAGATCAAAGAATAAGTTTATGTTCTTCAAAGGAGGCCTTGCCTCAAGATCTAAGAACCAAAGTTCTTGTTTTTTATTAAAAGCCTCTGCCTTTATGGATCAAAAGATCTGTGAATGAAGTAAAATACTTCTTTTTTATATTTTAAGGATTTGATCTTTTAATCCTTTATGTTTAATCAAAGACGTTGGTCTTTTTTATAGATCTAAGATCTTTTTATAAGATGTTTCTTCTTTTTACGAGATGATTTCATCTCTGTTGTTCAAGGATTAATTGTTTTACCTTTAAAGATGAAGAAATGATCTTCTTTCTTCAAAGGCTTTCCTTTCTTTCTTTTTGAGTTCTTCTCAAACTTTGCAGAGGGTTTTTTCTATTTTTTTTTGTATCTGTCTCTCTATATTTTAGACTTGAAGTCTAGGGTCCTTTATATAGGGCCAAATGATTTGTTGAATTGGTGAGAGAGATCTTTCTCTGATTGATTTGGGGATGTTTCCCCACTGTTGGATCTTTGATCCTAAGGCTTCTGTTTTATAGAAGACAATTTTCTTATTTTTAACAAGATTGGAAAGACCTTTCCATAACAAAATTTTAGTTCTGATTAATTAATAATTTATTATTAATAGATCTTTTGATCTGATAGTGGGGGAAATTTAATTCCAGCGCTGGGGCACCTTGCGCTAGCGCACCTGCGCTTGACACGTGGCGCGCAGCACAACTGTGCTAGTGCGCCCGTGTTTGACATGTGGCACGCAGCGCAGAGCGCAGCGCAACTGCACTAGCGCACCCGTGTTTGACACATGGCACGCAGCGCAGAGCGCAGTGCAACTGTGCTAGCGCGCCCGTGTTTGACACGTGGCGCATAGCGCAGAGCGCTGGATCTGAAGCGTTGCTTCAATTTATATTTTGAATTTTAGAGCAGAGCTTTGCTCTGATCGGGGGTGCGCTGTCTAGGACGCAGCGCTCCTGGCGCTGGCGTGTCTGCTTTTGACACGTGGCGCGCAGCGCGCAACGTGCAGAATCTGAAACGTTGCTTCAATTTTTACTTTAGATTTTTAATACAAACCTTTGCTCTTATTGGGAAAAGGAAGCGTCGCTTCATTTCAAATTTTGGAATTTGAACAGAGCTTTTTGCTCTGATTGGGGAAACACCAAAATTAACCATAATCGTTACCCTAACACAAATTATCCATAATTAACCCAAACTTAACCCATTTTACCCAAATTAAGCTAATGAACCCTAATCAACCCAAACTTAATCCAATTTAGCCAAGTTAACCTAATTAACCCTAATCAACACCCTAACCCTTTCAAATTATCACTAGTTAATCCAAACTTAACCCAATTTACCCAAATTAACCTAATTAACCCTAATCAACCCAAACTTAACCCAATTTACCCAAATTAACTTAATTAACCCTAATCAACACCCTAACCCTTTCAAATTATCAATTAACCCAAATTAACCCTACCCTCTAATTAACCCTAACCTCTAACCCTAAACCTGAACCAAACCCTAACCCTAACCCTAATTACCCTAACCCTAACCCCAACTAATTAAACCTAACCCTAACCCCAACTAATTAACCCTGACCCTAACCCCAACCCCAACCCCAACCGAACCCTAACCCTAACCCTAACCCCAACCCCAACCTCAACCGAACCCTAACCTTAACCCTATCCTAAACTGAACCCGATGCCTAACCCTAACCCTCACCCCTACCCGAAACCTGAACCCTAGCCATAACATCATCAAAATTATGTCGACGAGGAATTACTAACCTATAGTGGGCGGTGGAGGAGACGATGGAGGAGACTGGTGGTCGATGACGCAATCGCCGACGAGTCGCGGGCGGTGGCGACGAGGAAGTTTTGGGAATTGTTTCTCCCAATCAGAGCAAAGCTCTGTTCAAATTTCAAATTTTGAAATGAAGCGCTTCATAGCAGCGCCAAGTGGGTTGCGCCCCAAGTAGCGCACCACGTGCAAAGCACGTGTGCGCTAGCGCTAAGAGTGCTGCACGATAAGCAGCGTACCACGTGCAAAGCATGTTTACGCTAGCTTTAAGTGCGCTGCACTCTAAGCAGCGTATCACGTGCAAAACACGAGTGCGCTAGCGCTAGAACTAAATGTTCTCTACCGTTCGATCAAAGATCCAACGAACATGATTAAAAATCATCAATTAACCAAAATAAAATTCTGTTAAGGAGAGATTCCTCAAAATCTTTCCAAACAAAAAGATTGTGCTCTATAAATCAGAGCACCGTTGGATCAATGATCCAAAGGTGATTAAAAATCACCAAATTACAGAATAAATTCTGTATAAGGAAAGATTTCCCAATCTTGTTAAAAAACAAGAAAATTGCCTTCTGTAAATCAGAAGCCCTTGGATCAAAGATCCAACGGTGGGGAAATCCCAAAATCAATCGGAGAAAAGATCTTCTTAACCGATTGAACAAATTAGCTCGCCCTATATAAAGGCCCCAAGACTTCAAGTCTCATATATAGAGAAACAAATAAAGGAACCCCCTATAAAGTTGGAGAAATCTTAGAAAGAAGAGCAAGCTCTCGGTAGTAGAATAAAATTTTCTTCAAGATAAAAAGAACAGAAAGACGAAATCGTCTCATATAAAAAGAAGAATTTACTTCTTTTTCTAAGATCATAGATCTATAAGACCAAGGTCTTTCACAACAACAACAACAACAACAACAACTGAGCCTTTTATCCCAAGCATATGAGGTAGGCTACATGAACCAACACGAGAATCACGCCGGGTCCAGCACATGAATCCTCTGTCTCCACTCACTTCTATCGAACAATATACTTTCATTGAGTCCTTTGGCAACCATATCGTTTCGTATCACCTCCATCCATGTTTTCTTCGGTCTCCCTTTTGCTCTTTTGCCATTACCCATATCGAGAGTATCTATTCGTCGAACCGGTGCTTCCATAGGTCTGCGTCGCACATGACCAAACCATCTAAGCCGGTTTTCCCGCATCTTCTCCTCCACGGGTGCCACACCAACTTTTGCACGAATATCCTCATTTCGCACCTTGTCTTTTCTAGTGTTACCGCACATCCAACGAAGCATGCGCATCTCCGCTACGTGCATCTTCTGTGTATGATGCTTCTTAGGAGCCCAGCATTCTGTACCATATAATAAGGCAGGCCGAATAGCGCTCCGATAAAACTTCCCTTTCAATTTTAACGAAAAGTTACGATCACACAAAATCCCTGTTGCACTCCTCCATTTCAACCAACCAGCTTGGATCCTTTGATTAACATCACTATAGATCTCCCCATTCCTTTGGATGATAGAACCTAGATATCTAAACTGGTCGCTCGGTGATATCTCTTGCCTTTCCAATGTTATACCAATATGGTTTTGACTTCTCTGGCTACTAAATTTGCAGTGCATATATGTTGTCTTGGACCTGCTCAATCTGAATCCCCGAGATTCCAATGTTTGTCTCCATAATTCCAATTTGGCATTAACCCCTGCTTTCGTCTCATTTACTAGAACAATATCATCAGCGAATAGCATACACCAAGGGACCTCATCTTGGATAGTTCTAGTAAGCTCATCCATCACGATGGTAAACAGGAAAGGACTTAATGCAGATCCTTGATGTAAACCAATAGTAATCGGAAAATCACTTGTTAAGCCACCGCAAGTTCTGACATTTGCCACTACTCCGTCGTACATATCCTTGATTATGTCAATATACTTGACGGGGACCCCCTTTTTCATCATTGTCCCCCATAATACCTCTCTAGGTACCTTGTCGTACGCTTTTTCTAAATCAATAAATATCATATGCAAATCTCTTCTCCTCTCTCGAAAGCGCTCGACAAGTTGACGAAGCAAATGAATCGCCTCTGTCGTCGATCGTCCAGGCATGAACCCAAATTGGTTCTCTGTTATCTTAATATCCTTTCTTAGCCTGTGTTCAATCACTCTCTCCCAAAGTTTCATGGTGTGACACATTAGTTTTATTCCACGGTAGTTTGAGCAACTTTGAATGTCACCCTTATTCTTGTAGATAGGTACAAGGATACTTTTCCTCCATTCATTTGGCATCTTTTTTGTCTGCCAAATCTTATTAAACAGATCTGTCAGCCATTTAACGCCTATTTCTCCTAAGCATCTCCAAATCTCGATAGGAATCCCGTCAGGACCAACCGCTTTTCTTAAACCCATTCTGTTCAAAGCTTCTTTAACCTCAGTAAGTCTTATTTTACGCATGAAATCACGATTTATATCTTGAGATTGAATGACAAGACCAAGGTCTTTCACAAAGAGATCAAAAGACTCATCATTAAAAATAAGAAGAAGAACATAATTTTTCTCACAGATCATAGATATATAAGACTAAGGTCTTTTACAAAAAGAAATCATGAACATCTCATTACAAAGAAGGGGGGAGAATAATTCAATTCTCTTAAGATCACAAATCCATAAAGGCAAAGCCTTTAACCAAAATAAGAGATTGAAACATCTCCTATGAAATAGGAACTTTGTTCTTAGAACTTTGAGACAAAGTCTCTTATAAACGAGAATTTATTTCTCAGATAATAAAGCTAATCAAATAGTGCTTTGCGCTCTTGGACTGGAGCTCAGCGCCAAGCGCACCACGTGCTCCTCACGTGTGCGCTACTGAACAAATAGCGCTTTGCGCTCTTAGACTGGCGCTCAGCGCCAAGCGCACCACGTGCTCCTCACGTGTGCGCCACTGAACAAATAGCGCTTTGTGCTCTTGGACTAGCGCTTTGCGCTCATGGACTGGTGCTCAGCGCCAAGCGCGCCACGTGCTCCTCACGTGTGCGCTACCCTGCAGAAGCGCTCTACGCTCTTTGACTGGCGCCAAGCGCGCCACGTGCTCCTTACGTGTGCGCTAAAAGAACATAAATTTTTCTATAAATAAAGCCCGGAGCTATGATAAATGCTCAGCATTCAGTAAAAGACAAAAATATTGTCAGATGTCAAATCAATGCTCAGCATTGTCAAATGTTTAACATTTTAACTGAGTGGGCCGAGCCCAAGTTGGCCATAAACCCCTTATTCAGGTTAATTGAGCCCATGTGCTCATAAATTTTTGATCTTAGTCCCAAATTGGACTATAGATCCCAACCAAAATTGGTTCAAGGGTACATCTCTCCACTCCTCTGATATATGTTGTTGTAATTCTTCAACGTCTTCGGGTCCCGACAACCAAACATCCCTCGGACTGTGGGGTCCTTAAACCCATGGACTATGATGTCCTTAACCTCGGACTGTGGGGTCCTTAAGCCCATGGACTATGATGTCCTTAACCTCGGACTGTGGGGTCCTTAAGCCCATGGACTATGATGTCCTTAACCTTGGACCGTAATGTCCTTAAACTAATGGACCGCAATGTCCCTAAACTAAACAATAGAGCCTAAATGCTCTCTTGTCGGATCTAAATGATCCCGTTAAGTTGATCTTAGTCTAAAATTAGACTAACGTATCCTTAACAAACATTTAAGTTGATCTTAGTCTCAAATGAGATTAACGTATTCTTAAATCCAACCCTAAACCCAAATCTAAGAAAATACGGATTTGGACTAATCTACGCCCTACGGGCGACAACATAAATTAGTCTCCGTATACAATCCACGAGCAACCAAAAACAAAACAAACATCCACGACATGAAGTGACCATCTGGAGAAGGAGAAAGTGGTTACCGCGATGCGGTAGCGTAATTAACTGCAGGGGCTTGCGCCTGCAGGGAAGTGCGTCCCCACATTCAAAAATCCCTCAACGAGGGGGATTCTGACGAAGTCTGCTACATCGGCCGCATCCATTTAAATCTTCGATACATGGTGTCATAAATCAACTTGGCATCTTCGGAGAGGTGAACGGATAGCACCAAAAAGCATCTGCCCTCGAAGTTCAGGCCGGACGTCCCAACGTCCCGCTCGCGTCTTTCAGCGGAGAACAGATTCTGGCACGCCCGGTGGGACCTTTTCCTCTTTCCACTCCACACTTCGTGTGTCGTGTTTCGTGAATGAATCGCGGTTTGCTATGGTTGCCCTTGGGTTCGAGGTACTAAGATTTGGTTTTGCTCCTGTGCAGAAGAAAGAACATCAATGGCCTCTAACTGTTCCAGCTACAGCAACAACTCCCGTTTCGCCTCATCTAGAGGAGTAACCTACGGGCCTCAAGCAGCCTCCCTTTTTACAATGCCGGTGGAATAGGTCATACAAGCTACCACTTGGCTATTCTTCGGGACCATGATCCCACCAACAAGCTTCAACGTTCAGATGCCGTCACAGGAAGTTCCAAAGAAGTCGGTCTTTGATCGGCTTGCAAGTACCGCGTCCCCTCTCAACGGGTCGTCCAAGTCCAGTGCCTCAGTTTTCAACAGACTGGGCCAAAGCTCAAATGGGCCCGTCAAGAACCCCATAATACCTGAAGGGGTTATCCCAAAGCGGATAGACATTCCTGCTCCGGAAATCACCAAGGCAGCTTCTCCTGCTAAGGGGTCGGTCTTCACAAGACTGGCTGTTTCAGCTCCTACTCCACACGAAGTCATGAAGGCCGCTTCCCTTGTTCGAAAGTCGGCCTTTGCAAGACTGACTATCCCCTCTCAACGGACGTCAGTCTTCGACAGGCTAGTGCCAATAACAACCTCTCCTCAAAGCAGGGGGCATGAGGAAGCTCATCCGACAGCGGAGGTGATCCCGGCAGCACGACATGCTCGACGTCGCCACTGGCGCCGAGTGAGGAAAGCTGGGGGCAGCACCCCTTCCGGACTCACCCCACCAGCTCCAACGGTGGAAATTGATGTCGCTGTTCCAACTGGGAACATCTTTGAACCACTCAAGAGGGTCCGCAAGAACTCTCCGACTACTGTACTAAAAAGATCTCCTCCACCTATGGAGAACACTACAAAAGTGAAGCTAGAGCAGCCCCCTCAGCGGCTGTCCTCTAAAATTTATAAAGTTTGGCGACAGGTTCAAGACTCGGTGATCAACCAAGACTACTCCAGCCGACAAAAGAAGATGAGGGTTCGGCAAGAAAAGGACCAACCTGTCATGCCACAGGATATGTCATCTATCCGGGTGCCCACTGCAACGGCTCCCTCAACTTCGACCACTCACAAAAGGGGAAGGCCGGAGAAAATCCCCGTGTTCGCAACGAATCTCAAGGTCATTGAATCTAAACGCCCTAAGTCTGGAAGGATGGTGGTGCACACTATTTATATGGCATCCGGGAAGAGGATAGCCGTGCTTCTACGGGTCACTGACCGCTCACCCGATCAGTAAAAAAGGCCCAGGAGCAACAACAGAAGCTCCAAGAGATGTTAACACAGATGGCCGCACTCACTGGACCAAAAGAAAGCCCGGAGACGTCGTCAGAGTAGCGTCATGAACAAGAAACCGATGCTGAGTTCCTCCGCAGAATCCTCGAGAAGAAGGACAAAGAGGCAGCGGAACAAGCTGCCTATATAAAAAGAATGGCGCTCTTATTTCAAGACATCGTCGGGATGATGTTACAGACGGATCCTCCAGCCGAAGACCCCCCGATTATCCTTGAAGACGATAGGGGAGAGACATCGAACCCTCTTCCGGCTTGTTCAGCAGCCAAGGAGGAGACCATTTCCGAAGCCGTCCTGGATGACTATCGCTCAGCAAATACGAGCTCATCAGGCGAGCGAAGTGGCCGGCCAAATTGTTAAGACCGGATGACCCTATCCAGATTGGTATGATTAAATCAAGTACCCGCCGGGATATACGATCCTTAAATTCCATGTATATAAGGGGACGGGGAATCCACACCAGCACGTTGCTCAATTCAGGGCTCTGTGCGGTAATATTGTAGGTGACAACAAACTGTTGCTTCGCCAGTTTGTTGCAACCTGTCGGAGACAGCATTCGAATGGTACTCCGAGCTCCCGAATGACTCTGTCAAGACGTTTGCAGAAATGGAGTTGCTATTCACCCAGCGTTTCGCAAGCGCTAGTGAACGCACCCCGATCACGGCACTCATCAATGCCAGGGTGAAGCTAGGAGAAACATGGATTCAGTATGCGATACGGTGGCGGAATCTATGGTCGAAGTGCGAACAACGCATCGAAGAAGCTCCCGTGGTAGGCATGTTCGTAAGGACCCTCGACCCTCAGGCTACCATTTCACAATTCATAATGTTCTTCAAGCCGACCACTTTCCAGGCCTTGATCGACAAGCTGGTCCAAATGGACCAGATGGGCCATAGATCGTCCTCTTCAAAGACGGATCCTCAGAATGAGAAGGGGAAAGGGAAAGCAACCTTCGTCGCCAATGCTCAACAACAATCGAGTGGCCCGAGACCGATTGTTCGCCAAAGGAACAAGCGGCAATCCCTCGATGAGAAGTTGAGATGTCCTTATTCGTTTCCCCGGGATAAAACAAGGAGACTTTTCGAACTAGCGGTGCGCAACGGGCTCATCACTCTACCGGAGCCGAGACACCCACTATAACCAAACGATGTCAACGATCCCAATTACTGCCCCTACCACCGAGTATTGGGCCATCAGATCGAAAACTGCTCCGTCTTCAAAATTAGGTTGAAGACCAGTATCAACAGGGCAAGTTCGCGCTGTTCGAAAACTGGAAGGTAAATCCACCACAACAGCACACCCCTAAAAGGGTGGACACGCCGGGGGCATCATGCTCATTTATAGAGGAAGTTCCATGGGAAGTCGTTCTTTCGGCAAAAACTAAAAGAATGCTGAAAGATCTTCAAACATGTCCAGCGATCTGGTGGAAGAGCCCACTGGAGCTGGAGATCATCGAGGGGATGCTGAAACCACGCCCAACATTGGGAGTTAATAGCGATGGGCAAAACACCCAAGCTCAGCTGTCAAAGTCTTCGAAGAAAAAGAAGAAGACCAAAAAGCCCACGCAGTTTGATGACAAGAGAACGGATCTGCAAAAGGATATTGACGCGCTGGAGGAATATAACCAGAAGGCGCGGACCCCAGTCATACTCCAGGAATTTCTCAACTATATCCTTGAGAACAGAGGCGATGACAATGACGAGGGAGACGACGCATCAAAAGAACCCGAAGATTACGTGGCAGGTTGTCACATGATCTCTCACTCGTCAATAGATGATAAAGAAGCTCCTGGTGCAGAGAAATTAGGGGGCAGATCCAAAACCAGAATCAAAATCCCTGGAGCCATCGGATGAATTGATTGACAGACTACTGAGCAAAGGTCTTCAAAAAAGCAAAGTTGACAGAGAGCGGGAAACGGCCATATACGAAAGGGCCAGACGACAGCGTCAAGTTAAAGGAGCTCCGGTAACGGGAAGCCATAGAATGCCCCAACCGGATTGAAGCATCCCTATCGCCAGCAAAAGCAAGCTTAAAGCAAGGAAACGGTTCGCTAGGGCCCTGTCAATGGGAATGAAGTTTCCCTCTTTCAAAGGAAATTCTCCTGGCGGTATACATCTTGATGAAGCGGACGTACATCCTCATTTCTGCTTATACCATCAGAGGATTGCACACCCTACCGAAGAGTGCATAGCCTTTAAAAATTGGTGGCAGGGATATGTTGCCCACCGACAACATGTTCAACGTGTGAAGCGCAAGGCTCGTCGGGAACAGAGAAGTACGACAGATGAGCGTAAGAGAACTGCCGGCAACTGTCATATAGTTGACACCAAGGGATCGCAAGTTATCACCTTTGGAAGAGACTCTGACGAAAAAATATCCCTTAGCCCTCTCTTCAAGGAATCCACCTCCGACACAAAAGATACGAAGACTTGCGAGGACATCTAACTGCGTAATCGTACGTTGCCCGAAGAAAATCCCGGACCCACGAGCAATTGACCGAAACGTCGTTAAACTAATACAAACCCGCGGCATCCCCAGGCTGATGTGGTAAAAAAACGGTACGTCCATAAGCGAAATGGGCACGGATGAAAACCCGAAAGGGCTCCGTGAGTAAAAACAGCAGGACTACCGGCGAGTTTTGTGAAAACCCGAAAGGGCGCAATCTCGTTAAAAGACACTTTCAAGGTCCTCTAAACCCTGTAAGGAGAAACCACCTGTGTAAGATCCTTACGACTCACAAAGGAGAAACACACTTAGGGATCCCCACGATTCCTAAGGAGAAATTACACTTGCGAGATCCTCACGACTCGTAAGGAGAACCCTCTTATGAGACCCTCATGGCTCATAAGATTCAAAAGCCTTAAGCTACAGGGATCTGAACCTGTTCTTAAGCCATCACAATCCCCTGATTGCCCCACAAGCGGTTCAATGCTGACCCTTGTATACAATCCACGGGCACGAATAAACATTTCCCTAACAAAGTCCCACCCGCGACTAGGGATATGTTTACACAGTGGACAACCCTTGTAAGTTCTCTCGACTTATAAGGAGAAAACACTCTTGTAAGATCCTTATGACTTATAAGAGAACACACACTTAGGAATCCTCACAATTCCTAAGGAGAAAACGCACCTACGAGATCCTCACGACTCGTAGGGAGAAGTACCTTTATGAGGCCCTTACGGCTCGTAAAGTCAAAAAACCTTAGTCGACAGGATCCTAACCCTGTTTGCTAAGCCACCTTTGTTCGATATCGACAGAGGTAAATGATGATTCGCTCCTGGCAATATCCCAGTTGTAGCGATGTTGATGCCTAAATCGGTATCAAATCCAAAACTCGCAGCGAAAAGTCTGCGAGCCACAAATGCATATGAAATAGCCGAAATGATGGGGCAACTTGCACCAAAATCAGCAAGTAAAAATGCATGCATACAAAAACAGCCGAAATGATTGGGCAACTCGCAATAAAAAACAGCGAGTAAAAGAAAATAGCCGAAATGATTGGGCACCGCGAAAATAACCGAAATGATTGGGCAATCGCGACCTTCGCGATACAAAAAGCTGAAATGATAGAGCATCGCGGAAATAAAAAAAATGAAAGAATAAAACTTTTGCCTTGCAGGAAAGTCCATACTGACCCCTGTATACAATCCATGGGCATAAACGGAAGGGAACCATATTTCCCCACCAGACCTTGTCAAAGGGAGAGTCGGATCTTGACGGCAACATCTGCATCCCAGAAGAACAACAACCGCGTTCCTCCTCAATCAAGCAGGAATCGAACGTAACAATCAGTCACAGAGCCACGGCAGAGTCCTTAGTTCCAAGTCTCGACGGCCACATCTACAGCCTGGAGTCCCACAACAGCGTTCCTCCTCATTCCAGCAGGATTCGGATGCGACATCAACAAAGCAGAACCACGGCAAAGTTCTAGTTCCAAGACTCTACGGTCCACAGACAACCTAGAGTCAACCAATGACCTCCCCTCCGGATCAACGCTCCGTCTCAGAAACAAGTCAACCCACTCCGAGGAAATCAGCGTCCTTGGCAAAAACCTCGATTCAGGGAAATCTGCGTCCTTGATGAGAGCATCTCGATTCGCATCGACCTGCAAGGCAATCAGTGTCTTTGCAGGAATCTCTCGATTCGTCTCAACTTCGAGGAAATCAGCGTCCTTGGCAAAACCTCGATTTAGGGAAATCAGCGTCCTTGACGAGAGCATCTCGATTCGCGTCGACCCGTAGAGAAATCAGTGTCTTTGCGGGAATACCTTGATTCGTCTCAACCCCAGGAAAATCAGTGTCCTTGGCAAAAACCTCGATTCAGGGAAATTAGCGTCCTTGACAAGAGTATCTCGATTCGCATCGACCCGCAGAGAAATCAGTTTCTTTGCAAGAATACCTCGATTCGTCCCAACCCCAGGTAAATCAGTGTCCTTGGTAAAAACCTCTGTTCCCCACCGAAAGAAGCGGGCAAAGACGCGGCGGGCGTCCTGCCTGAATTTCAGGGCAGATACTAATTGGTGCTATCCGTCCACCTCTCTGAAGATGCCAAGTTGATTTATGGCACCATGTATCGAAGGTTTAAACGGATGCTGCCGATGTAGCAGACTTCGTCAGATTCCCCCTCATTGAGGGGTTTTTGATTGTGGGGATGCTCTTCCCTGCAAGCGCAAGCCCCTGCAGTTAATTACGCTACCGCATCGCGGTAACCACTTTCTCCTTCTCCAGATGGTTTCTTCGTGTCGTGGGTGTTTATTTTGTATTTGGTTGCTCGTGGATTGTATACGGAGACTAATTTATGTTGTCTCCCGTAGGGCGTGGATTAGTCCAAATCCGTATCTTCTTAGATTTGGGTTTGGGGGTTGGGTTTAAGGATACGTTAGTCTCATTTGAGACTAAGATCAACTTAAACGTTTGTTAAGGATACGTTAGTCTCATTTTAGACTAAGATCAACTTAACGGGATCATTTAGATCCAACAAAAGAGCATTTGGACTCTAATGTTTAGTTTAGGGACATTGCGGTTGATTAGTTTAAGGACATTACGGTCCAATGTTAGTTTAAGGACATCTCGGTCTAGGTTAAGGACATCGTAGTCCGTGAGTTTAAGGAACCTACAGTCCAGGTTAGGGACATCGTAGTCCGTGAATTTAAGGACCCTACAGTCCGGTTTAAAGACGTCATAGTCTATGAAATGTATGGTTCTTGGGACCCGTCACCTCTCTGAAGACGTTGAAGGATTACAACGACAAATATCAGAGGAGTAAAGAGATGTACCCTCGAATCGGTGTGAGTTGGTTGAAAGATCCGTAGTCCAATTTGGGACTAAGATCTGTTAAATATTCATGAGCAGGTGGGCTCAGTTAACATAAGTTGAGGACTTATAGCCAATATTGGGCTAAGTCCAATAAATGTTTAACATTTTATTTAGAGCTGCTGAACTTTTATTTGGGCTTGGCCTTTTTAATAATCTTGATAAATTTTTTATCTTGTATTGAATGCAGAGCATTCATCAGAGTTCTGGGCTTTATTAAAGAACAATTTTTATTCTGACAGCGCAACACGTGGCGCGCCAGGCGCTTCTGTCAAGATTTGTCTGAATAGACAACAGGATCAGTATAAGCATCGAAGGGTAAGGCATAGGTGATGTGCAGTGAGTAATCTAGAATGGTCTACTGGGTTAAATACTCTCAAGTCTTGAAATCAATTTGATGAATCATCGATGTAACTCAATAGTATCCCGTGCATGCCCGGGACCGCGGTCAAGATTCTCGGGCTGAATCCGAGACGTACCGCTAGGCAGTAAACAGGTAACATGTACAGATGAATGATGTCAGCATCATCATCCCGGGGCTGGCCTAACCCATAAAACTGATCAGTATAAGTATCGAACTGTCGAGTTATAAGTCAGGTTTCATCATTGATTTCCCCATACACCCAAGTTATGTGTTTAAGTCAGGTATTGATAAATCTGAAGTTAATGCCAACACAGATCAAGCAGGTACAGGTTTGTCTGAATAGACAACAGGAAATGTCCGTAGGGGCAACATGTAAAGATTGTTGGCATTAGTAACAAATCAGGTAACAGGTCAAGCTGTGGTACATCAGGTCAAGTCAGGTAGTGTATATAGATACAATCATGTCAAGTAGTGCATAATATCAAGTCGTGTCACGTAGTGGTGTATCAAGTCATGTCAGGGGGTGCACAAATATCCTGTGGGTGCTCATAATGAAACTATAATAAGCATGGGTACACAAAACAAGTATGGGGTACCAAAGTAACAATAAAATGGAATAATGTGATGTGGTATGCAAATAAGTATAGATTCTAACATATGGATGCCCAGTTATCGATTAGGGTTAAAGTTATAGTTCCAACACCAATTAGGATGCACTTTATTAAACATGGAATGTTAATATCACATTATTATGCACTTAGGTGATCTATGGATGCAATTATATATATATTAGACGAGATGGATGCAAATAGGTATCCGAAAGGTTATAAACTATAAAAATGGTACTATGGGATGTACAAATAAGCACTATGTGATATAAATATTGGTATGAATGCATTGTAATGTAATCTACTATGTAACAAGATCAGTTTTCATGTTCTAGATCTAAATGATATAATCGGATGCAAACGGAACATCGACACGCTATAAAATGATACATGGGGTACTAGATTTAAACTACAGGTATGGCATATATTTAAATAGGTATAATAATAATTTAAATAGCATGTAGCAAGATTAACTTGCCTAGACGGATCAAGAAACGGGTGTGTACGGAACGTCTCACGTCGGCGAAAAGTCGCGACGCGCGCACGGTACACGGAACGGTTCCAAACAACGCACAAAGGTGATCACACAAGTCAGGTACGTTCGCTGGCTCGTCGGGATCGTCAACGTCATCACGGCTTCGGCGAACTACAGAAATCAATAATTACAGAAAAGAAAAGAAAAGAAAAGTAAGAAGGAAAGAGAAGAAAGGAAGAATGAGAGAGAGAAAGCTCACTGTGGTTTGGTTCTCAGGGGTTCCAGGGGACAGAGGAGATGAGGTAGGGGTGTAGGGTTCACCGGCGGTGAGCGGCGATCGAAAAGGAGGCTAGGGTTTCGGTGTTTAGGGTTTGGGATTTAGTTTGCTGGGTTTCTTGATGGGTTTGAGGGTTCTGTGAGGGGAGAAGACAGAGGAGAGAGGAGAGAAGAAGAACGAGATGGTGATGGGATGAGGTGGTCGGCGGCGACGAGGTGGGTTTCTTGGGTTGAGATGGGTGTGCGGGGGTTGCAGGGTGCTCGGGATATGGAAGAAGGAGGAGAAAGAAGGAGGAAGGAGAAGAGGGAATGGTGACGAGGAGGAGGAGGCTCGGTTGAGGGAGTTGTGACGAAGTTAGGGTTAGGGTTTGAGGATCGTAGATGGGTTAAGGCGATGGGGGCTCGGGGTTTTTAAAAGAAAGAAGAAGGCAAACTAAGAGGGAGGTAATCCTAACGGGAAGGGAGGTGACGATATCCCTATCGCTACAGGGATAGCGAGATGAGAGAGAGAGAGAGATTCGAGAGGAGAGAGAGAGAGAGGAAGTGCACAGTAAGGAGAAAGAAAGTTGGCAGTATGTGGGGGGAGAGAAAGAGAGGCAGAGCGCGAGGAAGAGAGAGAGAGAGAAAGGGGTTGTTAGTTTGTTAAGAAATTAGCTTAGATTTAAATTTAAAAAATCTTTTATTAGTTAACTAAATTTTAATTTGTATCAGTTTATAAAATTAATATTATATAAATAAAATTTGATATTCTGGTAAATACAAATATTGTCCAAAATATGCCCGGGTCGGATCTAAAATTCAGTTTTAAAATACGAAAAATATACATGTCGACCAAAATTAAAGTTGGATATCCGGGTAACGAAAATGCATACCCCCAAGAACGAATGCACGTACGTGTGTGTAGCCATCCAAATACGTCCGTTTTACTGAACGGGACGAGAACAAGATGCGCGGACGCTACCACGGGATTATGGGTATCATGCAGGCTATGAAATAAAATTTTAAATTATTTTACGTGACCTAAAAATGTTATATGGTAAAATGTGCGATGTCAGATGAAATGCCAATATGCAGTATACATGAGATAGACGTGTCTATGTAACAAGTCAAGGTAATTTATAAATATGAATCAAATAGGTTCAAGCAAGCGGGTCGGGTCGAATGTAATGTAAAATGTAAAATACCATTCGCACCCAAAACACGATAAATCAAGAAAATACTACAGAAAAGTAAATACGGGAACTAGAATTGGTATAAATGAACTAGGTTGTTACATTTTACCCAACTACAAAAGAATTTCGTCCTCGAAATTCCCGGAACGAGAAAAGACAAGAAAACATGAATCTAAGAAAAGAGATGTGAAAACTTCTGTCGAATCTCGTCTTTTCATTTCCAAGTCGATTCTCCGTGCGAGCGATTCCCCAAGAAACAAGTACGAGAGGGATAACCTTGTTCTTAAGGACCTTTTTTTTTCTTTGATCAACAATCGACATCGGTCGTTCCTCAAAGGTCAAATTCTCTCGTACAGTCAGCTCCGAATGATCCAGCACGTGTGTTTCATCTTGAACATACTTACGGAGTTGAAATACATGAAACACTTCATGAACATTCGCTAAGGATTGCGGTAACGCCAATCGATACGCCACTTCTCCAACACGCTCCAAAATCTTAAAAGGTCCAACGAATCGAGGACTAAGCTTTCCTCGACTTCCGAAACGAATCACCCCTCTAGTTGGTGATATCTTCAAGAATACCAAATCACCAACCGCGAACTCTAGAGGTCTTCTCGATGTATCTGCCCAACTCTTTTGTCGGTTTTGTGCTGCTTTCATATGATTCCGGATAGTGTTAACATTCTCATCTGTTTGCACGATCAAATCCGGTCCCAATAATCTTCGTTCTCCAATATCGTCCCAACAAACAGGTGAACGACACTTACGACCATATAATACTTCGAATGGAGCCATCTGAATAGTCGCCTGAAAGTTGTTATTGTACGAAAACTCCACCAAATGTAGATGATCCTCCCAAGAACCCTTGAAGTCCAACATGCAAGCTCTCAACATGTCTTCAAGAGTTTGGATCGTTCTCTCCGACTGGCCATCTGTCTGAGGATGATAAGCGGTGCTAAACTTCAATCGAGTCCCCAAACTTTCCTGTAAGCTCCTCCAAAAGTGTGATAAGAAACGGGTGTCACGGTCGGACACGATGCTCATCGGTACTCCATGCAATCTTACAATCTTCTGCATGTACCATTCTGCCAAAGCTTATGTTGATTGACCAACTCGAAATGGTATGAAATGAGCTGCCTTGGTCAATCGATCAACAATCACCCAAACTGCAATGTTGCCCTTTGGACTCCGCGGTAAAGCCGTCACAAAATCCATGGTTATATGTTCCCACTTCCATTGAGGAATCGGAAGTGGTTACAATAAACCAGCAACCCTTTGATGTTCAGCCTTAACTTGCTGACACACCAAATACTTTGCTACAAAGCAGGCAATCTCCCGTTTCATGCCTTCCCACCAGAAATGCTGTCGTAGATCACGGTACATCTTCGTGCCTCCTGGATGTACGGAATATGCTGAACTGTGCGCCTCCTTCATAACTTCTTCGCGGATATCTCCCTTTGGCACACACAAACGACTACCATATCGTAACGAACCATCTTCATGAATCAATAAGTCCGTTCGAAGTCCAGCTTCAACCTGTTCTCGAAACTTTTGCAATCTAGGATCCTGTAACTGCGCTGCTTTAATATTCTCGATCAACGACGACTGTACTTGTAGTTGCATCAACTGTCCCGAAGAATGCGGTAGCAAGATCTCCAAATCAAATCTCCGAAAGTCTACAATAAGTTCCTTTTGTGCAGTCAATGTCTGAATTGCTGGCAACCGACTAAGCGCATCCGGCACAACATTAACTTTCCCCGGATGGTACTTAAGATCAAGATCGTAGTCATCCATCAACTCCAACCATCTACGCTGCCTTAAATTAAGCTCTTTCTGTGTGAACACATACTTCAAGCTTTTGTGATCTGTGAAAACTTCGACTCTTTCGCCCATTAAATAGTGTCTCCAAATCTTTAAAGCGAAAATCACAGCTGCTAGCTCCAAATCATGAGTTGGGTAATTCTTCTCATGGGTTTTCAACTGTCTCGATGCGTAAGCTATAACCTTCCCATGCTGCATCAAAACACATCCCAAACCTTTCCCAGATGCGTCGCTGTGAATCACCAATCCTTCGGAACTGTCTGGCACGGTCAAAATAGGAGCGGTTATCAATTTCTGCTTCAACGCCTCAAAAGCTGACGCACACTTATCCGTCCACACAAATAGTACTTCCTTGCGCGTAAGCTTGGTCAGAGGTTCAGCCAAACGAGTAAAATTCTCCACGAACCTTCTGTAATACCCGGCAAGTCCAAGAAAGCTTCTGATCTCTGCAACATTCTTCGGAATCGGCCAATCTCGAACTGCTGCAATCTTTTCGGGATCAACGGCGATTCCATCTCCGGATACGACATGCCCCAAAAACTTCACTTCTTCAAGCCAAAACTCGCACTTGCTCATCTGTGCGTATAATCTTTCATGCCTCAATGTCTGCAGTGCAATCTTCAAGGGTTCCGCATGCTCTTCATTGCTCCTCGAGTAGACTAGAATATCATCAATGAACACCACTATAAACTGGTCCAAGAATGGTGAGAAGATTCGATTCATCAAGTCCATAAATATCGCCGATGCATTCGTTACTCTGAAGGGCATCACTAAATACTCATAATGTCCATACCGAGTTCGGAACGCAGTCTTGCAAATATCTTCTGATTTAACTTGGGCCTGATGATATCCGGATCGCAAATCCAGCTTCAAGAATACCCTTGCGCCACTAAGCTGCTCAAATAATTCGTCAATGCGAGAGATCGGGTACTTGTTCTTAATAGTCACCCGGTTTAATTCTCGATAATCGATGCACATCCTCCTTGTGCCATCTTTCTTCTTTACTAGAAGAACTGGAGTTCCCCAAGGTGAATTGCTGCTGCGAATTCAACCTTTCTCTAGCAATTCAGTAACTTGCTTCTTTATTTCTTCCAACTCCACAGGTGCCATCGGATAATATGCCTTGAAATCGGCGATGCACCAGGAACAAGATCGATCGCGAACTCCACATCTCGTTTTGGCGATAAACCCGAGTTGTCCTCGAACACATCCATGAAATCTTGAACAACAGCTGGCGCTCCTCCTTTATCCACTTCCATCGACGAAAGAACATTATTTGTCGGCCTAGCCCTAAACTCGACTGGCCCGACAGAACTGCTTCCTCCAGTAAAGATAAACTCTAGATGTCCGGGAATCTGGAAAATTACTTTCTTTTCCTTACAATCAATGTGAGCATGGAAAGTGCCGAGAAAATCCATTCCCAAGACGACTTCGTAGCTGCCGGTATCAATCACCAAGAAATCTGCAAAACATGAACTGGTAAGCAATGAAACTGAGAGAACCAAGGTAATAAAATGACCATGAAACAAGGAAATGAATTAAGACTAGGACTCCAAGTTACTTAAATAGAGTACCGCATTGTAACCATGCTGCAGTTCATAGTTACAATCACATAACTCCGTTCAAGTCGCCCAAATCCTAGTATCAGAATCAAAGGAATATGACGGAAGAAACACTAGGGAACCAAAAGAATTTCAACTCGAGATGCAAAGTTATTTGCATATCGTCAGGACAGGGGTCAAGAGAAAGATATGATTCAAGAATCACGATAACAATCTAGCAGGACATGTTCCTAATTATGAGTTTTCCGATTCGTGTATCGGGTCCAATACCCAACTACAAAAGAATCAAACCCGATAACATAAATCCTATGGCTCTGATACCAAACAAACCCTGTCACGCCCCGCTTCCCAGAGTGCGCTAAGATAGGCACGTGACAGAGCCAACCATACTACCTGTGGATAGGAAATATCCTTCTACAGTCACATTACGGCTGTAGAAATATCAAGAACAATAATAATAACTATCTAATACATGTCCATGAGCCAGAATAACGAGTCAAGAATAAAATAATGCGGAAGCAAAAGATCCAATACAAGAATAACTGGAATGTACGTCCCATAATGCGGGCTCACATCAGGAATGAAAATTCATAAATAAAACCAAAACACTAACAGGTCCTCACTGCTCGGCCTGCTGACTGAAATACTCCTGCTCGGCCTGCAGCAAAGGTAAAGAATTTAGGCCATGTAGAACACAGACGTCAGTGCGTCATAATATCAAGCAATAATATAAACAGGGGGTAGCAAGACATGCAGGTATGCGTATGAACGGTAAAACAGGTATAACAGTAACATAAATAAGAACAGTGAAGGGTAAGGCATAGGTGATGTGCAGTGAGTAATCTAGAATGGTCTACTGGGTTAACTACTCTCAAGTCTTGAAATCAATTTGATGAATCGTCGATGTAACTCAATAGTATCCCGTGCATGCCCGGGACCACGGTTAAGATTCTCGGGCTGAATCTGAGACGTGCCGCTAGGCAGTAAACAGGTAACATGTACAGATGAATGATGTCAGCAGCATCATCCCGGGGCTGGCCTAACCCGTAAAACTAATCAGTATAAGTATCGAACTGTCGAGTTACAAGTCAGGTTTCATCATTGATTTCCCCATACACCCAAGTTATGTGTTTAAGTCAGGTATTGATAAATCTGAAGTTAATGCCAACACAGATCAAGCAGGTACAGGTTTGTCTGAATAGACAACAGGAAATGTCCGTAGGGGCAGCATGTCAAGATTGTTGGCATTAGTAACAAATCAGGTAATAGGTCAAGCTGTGGTACATCAGGTCAAGTCAGGTAGCGTATATAGATCCAATCATGTCAAGTAGTGCATAATATCAAGTCGTGTCACGTAGTGGTGTATCAAGTCATGTCAGGGGGTGCACAAATATCCCGTGGGTGCTCATAATCAAACTATAATAAGCATGGGTACACAAAACAAGTATGGGGTACCAAAGTAACAATAAAATGGAATAATGTGATGTGGTATGCAAATAAGTATAGATTCTAACATATGGATGCCAAGTTATCGATTAGGGTTAAAGTTATAGTTCCAACACCAATTAGGATGCACTTTATTAAACATGGAATGTTAATATCACATTATTATGCACTTAGGTGATCTATGGATGCAATTATATATATATTAGACGAGATGGATGCAAATAGGTATCCGAAAGGTTATAAACTATAAAATTGGTACTATGGGATGTACAAATAAGCACTATATGATATAAATATTGGAATGAATGCATTGTAATGTAATCTACTATGTAACAAGATCAGTTTTCATGTTCTAGATCTAAATGATATAAACGGATGCAAATGGAACATCGACACGCTATAAAATGATACATGGGGTACTAGATTTAAACTACAGGTATGACATATATTTAAATAGGTATAATAATAATTTAAATAGCATGTAGCAAGATTAACTTGCCTAGACGGATCAAGAAACAGGTGTGTACGGAACGTCTCACGTCGGCGAAAAGTCGCGACGCGCGCACGGTACATGGAACGGTTCCAAACAACGCACAAAGGTGATTACACAAGTCAGGTACGTTCGCTGGCTCGTCGGGATCGTCGACGTCGTCATGGCTCCGGAGAACTACAGAAATCAATAATTACAAAAAAGAAAAGAAAAGAAAAAAAGAAGGAAAGTGAAGAAAGGAAGAATGAGAGAGAGAAAGCTCACTGTGGTTTGGTGCTCTGGGGTTCCAGGGGACAGAGGAGATGAGGTAGGGGTGTAGGGTTCACCGGCGGTGAGCGGCGATCGAAAAGGACGATAGGGTTTCGGTGTTTAGGGTTTGGGTTTTAGTTTGCAGGGTTTCTTGGTGGGTTTGAGGGTTCTCTGAGGGGAGAAGACAGAGGAGAGAGGAGAGAAGAAGAACGAGATGGCGACGAGATGAGGTGGTCGGCGGCGACGAGGTGGGTTTCTTGGGTTGAGATGGGTGTGCGGGGGTTGCAGGGTGCTCGGGATATGGAAGAAGGAGGAGAAAGAAGGAGGAAGGAGAAAAGGGAATGGTGACGAGGAGGAGGAGGCTCGGTTGAGGGAGTTGTGACAAAGTTAGGGTTAGGGTTTGAGGATCGTAGATGGGTTAAGGCGATGGGGGCTCGGGGTTTTTAAAAGAAAGAAGAAGGCAAACTAAGAGGGAGGTAATCCTAACGGGAAGGGAGGTGACGATATCCCTATCGCTACAGGGATAGCGAGATGAGAGAGAGAGAGATTCGAGAGGAGAGAGAGAGAGTTGGCAGTATCTGGGAGAGAGAAAGAGAGGCTGAGCACGAGGAAGAGAAAGAGAGAGAGAGAAAGGGGTTGTTAGTTTGTTAGGAAATTAGCTTAGATTTAAATTTAAAAAATCTTTTTTTAGTTAACTAAATTTTAATTTGTATCGGTTTATAAAATTAATATTATATAAATAAAATTTGATATTCTGGTAAATACAAATATAGTCCAAAACATGCCCGGGTCGGGTCTAAAATTCTGTTTTAAAATACGAAAAATATACATGTCGACCAAAATTAAAGTTGGATATCCGGGTAACGAAAATGCATACCCCCAAGAACGGATGCACGTACGTGTGCGTAGCCATCCAAACACGTCCGTTTCACTAAACGGGACGAGAACAAGATGCACGGATGCTACCACGGGATTAGGGGTATCATACAGGCTATGAAATAAAATTTTAAATTATTTTATGTGACCTAAAAATGTTATATGGTAAAATGTGCGATGTCAGATGAAATGCCAATATGCAGTATACATAAGATACACGTGTCTATGTAACAAGTCAGGGTAATTTATAAATATGAATCAAATAGGTTCAAGCAAGTGGGTCGGGTCGAATGCAATGTAAAATGTAAAATACCATTCGCACCCAAAACACGATAAATCAAGAAAATACTGCAGAAAAGTAAATACGGGAACTGGAATTGGTATAAATGAATTAGGTTGTTACAGCTACCTAAGACTTTTCAACTTCATGAGACATGAGGGTCTCATGAAGACTTTTCTCCCTACGAGTCGAGAGGATCTCGTAGTTGTCTTTTCTCCCTAAGAATCGTGAGGATTCTTAAGCGCGTTTTCTCTTGAGAGTCGTAAGGATCTCACAAGAGAATTTTCCCTCTTACAAGTCGAGGGGACCTGTAAGCGGTTGTTTCTTTCTTTGTCGATGTTCGACTTCGGAGAGTGTAACCCGTGAATAGTATGCAAGAGTCTATCTTGGACTGACTTGCAGGGCCCCAGTGCTTAGGAAACATGTTTTTTAATCCCCATTGCCTATGGCTTTGCCTTACGAGTCGAGACGAATCGAGAAGTTCTCGCAAGGATGTCCTAACGTCACAATTAACCTCTGCTCTTTACGACAAAGGTCCGTTAGGGTCTGTGGTACTAGGATTTTGTCCGTCGTACCATCGCGTTGGCTGATGTATTCCTCGATAGGCAATCTTGCTGTTCGAGCAGCCTTGCGACTGTCGTGTCTCTGATCCCTTCGGGGGCTGGACAAGACGTCTTCAAGCAATCTTCCTAGGCAGTTTGACCGTCGGAAGAGCAAGTGTTAGGAATTTTGCCTTGCCGCTTTTTTACTTGAGGTTAGGCTCATTTTGGAGAGCCCCGATGAGTCATAACCACTCCGCGCTGGCGTGGGATGATCTCCGATAGTCTTTTAGGTTTTATATGAGTTATCGTCAAGACCTTGAAGATAGGAATTTGGCCTTCGTTTCGTTTGCTGGCAATGCGTCTGCTGTATCGAGACGAATGTCGCGGTTGTCTCTAGGTTGCTGGTGAACCGTTGAGGTTTGGAACTGGGGATTTTGCCGTGGCTCCGTAGTTTTAATTGTCGCGTCTGAATCCTGTTGGAAGAAGAACGCTGTAGTGACATTTCGTCTGCTGTATCGAGATAAACGTCGAGGTGGTGACCACTCCGCGCTAGCATGGGATGATCTCCGGTAGTCTTTCAGGTTTTATATGAGTTGCCGTCAAGATCCTGAAGCTAGGAATTTGGCCTTTGCTTCGTTTGCTGGCATTGCGTCTGCTGTATCGAGACGAATGTCACGGTTGTCTCTAGGTTGCTGGTGAACCGTCGAGGTTTGGAACTAGGGATTTTGCCGGGGCTCCATTGTTTAATTGTCGCGTCTGAATCCTGCTGGAGGAAGAACGCTGTAGTGACATTTCGTCTGCTGTATCGAGACGAACGTCGAGATGGTGACCACTCCGCACTAGCATGGGATGATCTCCGGTAGTCTTTCAGGTTTTATATGAGTTGCCGTCAAGACCTTGAAGCTAGGAATTTGGCCTTCGCTTCGTTTGCTGGCATTGCGTCTGCTGTATCGAGACGAATGTCACGGTTGTCTCTAGGTTGCTGGTGAACCGTCGAGGTTTGGAACTAGGGATTTTGCCTTGGCTCCGTTGTTTAATTGTCGCGTCTGAATCCTGCTGGAGGAAGGACGCTGTAGTGACATTTTGTCTGTTGTATCGAGACGAACGTCGAGGTGGTGACCACTCCACGCTGGTGTGGGATGATCTCCGATAGTCTTTCAGGTTTTATATGAGTTGCCGTCAAGATCCTGAAGCTAGGAATTTGGCCTTCGCTTCGTTTGCTTTGGCATGTCCGAATCCTGTTGGAGGAAGGACGCTGTAATGACATCTCGTCTGCTGTATCGAGGCGAACATCGAGGTTGTGACCACTCCGCGCTAGCATGGGATGATCTCCGATAGTCTTTCAGGTTTTATATGAGTTGCCGTCAAGACCCTGAAGTTAGGAATTTGGCCTTCGCTTCGTTTTCTTTGGCGTGTCCAAATCCTGTTGGAGGAAGGACGCTGTAGTGACATTTTGTCTGCTGTATCGAGACGAACGTCGAGGTGCTGACCACTCCGCGCTGGTGTGGGATGATCTCCGATAGTCTTTCAGGTTTTATATGAGTTACCGTCAGGACCCTGAAGCCAGAAATTTGGCCTTCGCTTCGTTTGCTGGCATTGCGTCTGCTGTATCGAGATGAATGTTGCGGTTGTCTCTAGATTGTTGGTGAACCGTCGAGGCTTGGAACTAGGGATTTTGCCGTAGCTCCGTTTGGTGATGTTGCGTCTGCTGTAACGAGACGAATGCTGAGGTGGAGTTAGGATTTTGCCATCACTCTGCTTTGTTTCGACCATGAGGTCTTTTGTTGACGTTGCATCTGCATCCTGCTGGACTGTGAAGGAACGCCATTGTTGGCATTGCGTCTGGTGTAATGAGACGAACGCTGAGGTGGAGTTGGGATTTTGCCATCACCCAGCTTTGTTTCGACCATGAGGTCTTTTGTTGACGTTGCATCTGCATGCTGCTGGACTGCGAAAGAACGTCGTTGTTGGCATTGCGTCTGGTGTAATGAGATGAATGCTGAGGTGGAGTTGGATTTTGCCATCACTCCGCTCTGTTTCGACCATGAGGTCTTTCGTTGACGTCGCATCTGCACTCTGCTGGACTGCGAAGGAACGCCGTTGTTGGCATTGCATCTGGTGTAATGAAATGAATGCTGAGGTGGAGTTGGGATTTCGCCATCACTCCGCTTTGTTTCGACCATGAGCTCTTTCGTTGACGTTGCATCTGCATCCTGCTGGACTGCGAAGGAATGCCGTTGTGGACATTGCATCTGGTGTAATGAGAAGAATGCTGAGGTGGTCTCTAGGTTGTCTGTGAACCGTCGAGATTTGGAACTAAGGACTATGCCGTGGCTCCGTTTCGTTGTGTCGCTTCTGTGCCTTGCTGGCATAAGGAGGAACGCTGTTGTTGGTCTTCTGGGATGCAGATGCGACCATTGAGATTTGGTTCTCTTTCTGAAGGAGCTTGGTGGGATGATATGGTTCCCTCTTCGTTTGCGCCCCTGGATTGTAAACAGGGATTGATGTGATATCACCTGTAGGGTATAAATTTCATTTTCCTTTTTTTTCCGCGATGCTCTATCATTTCAGCTTTTATATCGCGAAGGTCGCGATTACTCAATCATTTCGGTTATTTTTCGCAGCGCCCAATCATTTCGGCTATTTATTTTATTTTCACTCGCTGCTTTTTATTGCGAGTTGCCCAATCATTTCGGCTATTTTGCATGCATACTTTTTTACTTGCTGATTTTGTTTGCAAGTTGTCCCATCATTTCGGCTATTTCGTATGCATGTGTGGCTTGCTAGCTTTTTGCTGTAAGCTTGGAATTAGACACCGATTTCGGCATCAGCACTGCTACAACTAGAATATTGTCAGGAGTGAATCATCATTTGCCTCTGTCGATGAAGAACAAAGGTGGCTTAGTAAGCAGGGTTAAAATCCTGTCGACTAAGGCTTTTGACTTCATGAGCCGTAAGGGTCTCATAAAGGTATTTCTCCCTACGAGTCGTGAGGACCACGTAGGTGCGTTTTCTCCTTAGGGATCGTGAGGATTCCTAAGTGTATGGTCTCTTATAAGTCGTAAGGATCTTACAAGAGTGCTTTCTCCTTATAAGTCAAGAGGACTTACAAGGGTTGTTCACCGTATAGACATATCCCTAGTTACGGATGGGACTTTGTTAGGGAAATATTTATTCGCGCCTGTGGATTGTATACAAGGGTCAGCATTGAGTCGTTTGTAGGGCAAAACCGGGGGGGGAGGGGGTATGACTGCTTAAGAACAGGTTCAGATCTCTATAGCTTAAGGCTTTTGAATCTTATGAGCCATGAGGGTCTCATAAGAGGGTTCTCCCTACGAGTCGTGAGGATCTCATAGGTGTAATTTCTCCTTAGGAATCGTGGGGATCCCTAAGTGTGTTTCTCCTTTGTGAGTCGTAAGGATCTCACGCAGGTGGTTTCTCCTTACAGGGTCGAGAGGGCCTTGCAAGTGTCTTTTAACGAGATTGCGCCCTTTCAGGTTTTCACAAAACTCGCCGGTAGTCCTGTTGTTTTTACTCACGGAGCCCTTTCGGGTTTTCATCCATGCCCATTTTGCTTGTGGACATACCATTTTTTTTACACTACGTCAACCTGGGGACGGCACAGGTTGGTAGTAGTTTAACGACGTTTTGGTCAACAGCCAGTTTTAGGATATAGTGGTCTATTATTAGTTTAAGGACGTTTCGGTCCACAGTTGCCGTATTTGAGGCGAATTTCTAGTTTACGGACTTTTCGGTCCAAGGGGATTTCTCTATGAATAAGCACGATGCCGCCGGCATGTCCACCTTTTTAGGGGCGTGAGGTTGTGGCGGGTTCACCTTCCAGTTTTCGGATAATGCGAACTTGCCTTGTTGGTACTGGTCTTCAATCCAGTCTTTGAAGATGAAGCAATCTTTAATTGGATGGCTTACTGCTTGGTGGTAAGGGCAGTAATTAGGATTGTTGACATCACCTGGTTGCAATGGACGTTTTGGATCCGGCAAATTTATGAGCCTGTTGCGCACTGCCAGCTCGAACAGTCTCCTCGTTTTATCTTGGGGAAATGAGTAAGGACGTCCTAGTCTCTCCTCGAGGGATGGGCGTGGACGCATATTGTTTTGGCGAGCAACCATCTTTAGGTTGCTCGGCTGTTATTGAGTATTGGCGATGAAAGTTGCTTTTCCTTTACCTTTTTCATTTCGAGAGTCCATCTTTGGAGGAGATGGTCTATGACCCATCTGATCCATTTGGGCCAGCTTGTCAATCAAGGTCTGGAAAGTAGTTGGATTGAAAAACATCATGAATTGTGAGATGGTCGCTTGAGGGTCGAGAGTACCTACAAACATGCCTACTGCAGGCGCTTCTTCGATGCGCTGCTCGCATTTTGACCACAGATTTCGCCATCGTATTGCGTATTGAACCCATGTCTCGCCCGGCTTTACCCTGACGTTAATTAGTGCGGTTATTAGGGTACGCTTGCTAGCGCTCACGAATCTTTGCGTAAATAACAGCTCCATCTCCGTAAAATTTTTGACGGAGTCGTTGGGAAGTTCGGAGTACCACTCGAATGCCGTTTCCGACAAGCTGCCGACGAATTGGCGAAGTATAAAATTATCATTTCCCCTGGTGTTGCCGCAAAGAGCCCTGAACTGAGCAACATGTTGATGGAGATTGCCTATCCCCTTGTAGACATGGAATTTGGGGATTGTATATCCCGGCGGGTAACTTATTTGGTCATACCAGCTCAGATAAGGTCGCCCAGTTTTAACGACTTGGCCGGCCACTTCATTCGCCTGGTGAGCTTGTATTTGCTGAGCAATATAGTCATCCAGAGCGGCCTTAGAAATGGTTTCCTCTTTAGCTGCTGAAAGAGCCGGAGGAGGGTTCGATGTGTCCCCTCTGTCGTCTTCAATGAAGATAGGAGGGTCTTCAGCTGGAGGTTCCGGCTGTAACATCATCCCAGCCATGCCTTGGAACAAGAGAGCCATTCGTTTTATATTGGCTGCCTGTTCCGCAGCCTCTTTTTCTTTCCTCTCGAGCATTCTTCGGAGGAACTCGGTGTCAGTTTCTTATTCCCGACGCTGCTCCGAGGTCTCTGGATTTTCTTTTGGCCCAATGAGTGCGGCCATTGCAGTCAGCATCTCTTGAAGCTTCTGCTGCTGTTGTTCCTGGGCCTTCGTTATCGATCGGGTAAGCGGTCGATGACCCGTAGAAGCACGGCTTTCCTTTTTTCCAGAAGCCATATAAACCGTATGTACCATCATGCCCCCAGACTTGGGGTGTTTAGATTCAGCGCTTTTACGGTTTGCCGTGTTCACAGGGGCTTTCTCTGGCCTCCTTCTCTTTTGAGCAGTTGGAGTCTAGGGGGCTGTTGCAGCGGGCACCCAAACAACTGTTTCCTTTTGTGGCTTGACAGGATGGTTCTCTTCTTGCTGAATTTTCGCTTTTTTCTGCCGGCGAGGGTAATCTTGATCAATCACCGATTCCTGGACCTGTCGCCAGACTTTTTAAATTTTGGAAGAGAGCCGCTGAGGGGGTTGTTCCGGCTTCGCCTTCGATGCATTCTCCACAGGTGGAGGAGATCTTTTCAGTATGGCGGTGGGTGAATTCCTGCGCACCCTATTAAGCAGCTCGAAGCTGTTCCTAGTTGGAACAGCAGCATCGATCTCCACCGTTGGAGCTGGTGGAGTTAGCCTAGAGGGGGAGTTGCCCCCAGCCTTTCTTACTCGACGCCACTCGCGACGTCGAGCGTGTCGAGCCGTTGGGATTGTTTCAGTTTTAAGGGTGACTTCGTCATGCCCCCTATTCTGGTGAGACGCTATTGGTACTAGGCTCTTGAAGACCGACATTTATCGAGCAGCAGTATCCAATCTGTCAAAGACAGACCTTTGAGCAGGAACGGGAGCTGGGGTGGCCAACCTCGTAAAGAACGATCCCTTGATGGGAGAAGCTTCTTTAGTGACCTTAAGAGCAGGAATGGCTATCCGTTTTGGGATGGTCGCTTCAGGTATCATGGGCTTCTTGACAGGCCCATTGGAGTTCAGGCTCAGCCTGTCGAAGACTGACACCGTTGGCTTGACATCGGATGACCCGTTGAGAGGGGCTATGGTGGTAGTGAGCCGATCAAAGACCGACTTCTTTTGCGCTTCTTGCGGCAGCGGGATGTTAACGTTCATTGGTGGGAGCATGGTCCCGAAAAACAATCCGGTGGTAGCCTGCGTCACCTGCTCTATCGGCATTATGAACAGGGAGGCCGCCTGGGGCCCGTAAGCTATACCTCCAGATGAGGCGGAAGGTGAGTTGCAGTTGCAATTGGAACATTTCGTGCAGGTAGACGCCATTGATCTTTTGTTTTCTGCACGGAGCAAGATACCAAATCTAAGTATCTCGAATCCACAGGCAACCATAACAAACCGCGATTCGTTCGTGAACACGACACACGAAGTGTGGAGTGGAAAGAGGAAAAGGTCCCACCGGGCGTGCCAGAATCTGTTCCTCGTCGAAAGACGCGACGAAGACGCGGCGGGCGTCCTGCCTGAATTTCGGGGCAGATGCTAATTGGTGCTATCCGTCCACCTCTCCGAAGATGCCAAGTTAATTTATGGCACCATGTATCGAAGGTTTAAATGGATGTGGCCGATATAGCAGACTTCGTCAGATTTCCCCTCGTTGAGGATTTTTTGATTGTGGGGACGCTCTTCCCTGCAGGCGCAAGCCCCTGCAGTTAATTACGCGACCGCATCGCGGTAACCACTTTCTCCTTCTCTAGATGGTCACTTCGTGTCGTGGGTGTTTGTTTTGTGTTTGGTTGCCCGTGGATTGTATACGGAGACTAATTTATGTTGTCGCCCGTAGGGCGTGGATTAGTCCAAATCCGTATTTTCTTAGATTTGGGTTTGGGTGTTGGGTTTAAGGATAAGTTAGTCTCATTTGGGAATAAAATCAACTTAAACATTTGTTAAGGATACGTTAGTCTCATTTTAGACTAAGATCAACTTAACGGGATCATTTAAATCCAACAGAAGAGCATTTGGACTCTAATGTTTAGTTTAGGGACATTGCGGTCGATTAGTTTAAGGACATTACGGTCCAATGTTAGTTTAAGGACATCTCGGACCAGGTTAAGGACATCGTAGTCCGTGAGTTTAAGGACCCCACAGTACAGGTTAGGGACATCGTAGTCCGTGAGTTTAAGGACCCCACAGTCCGGTTTAAAGACGTCATAGTCTATGAAATGTATGGTTGTTGGGACCCGTCACCTCTCTGAAGACGTTGAAGTATTACAACGACAAATATCAGAGGAGTAAAGAGATGTACCCTCGAACCGGTGTGAGTTGGTTGAAAGATCTGCAGTCCAATTTGGGACTAAAATCTGTTAAATATTCATTAGCAGGTGGGCTCAGTTAACATAAGTTGAGGACTTATGGCCAATATTGTGCTAAGTCCAATAAATGTTTAACATTTTATTTAGGGCTGCTGAACTTTTTTATTTGGGCTTGGCCCTTTTAATAATCTTGACAAAATTTTTATCTTGTCTTGAATGCAGAGCATTCATCAGAGCTCTGTGCTTTATTAAAGAACAATTTTTGTTCTAACAGCGCAACACGTGGCGCGCCAGGCGCTTTGCGCCAATTAAAGAGTGCAGTGCGCTTCTGTCAAGTAGCGCACACGTGGAGGACACGTGTCGCGCTTGGCGCTAAGCGCCAGATAGTGAGCGCATTGCGCCAGTTTATGAGCGCTAAGCGCTAGTTTATGAGCGCATTGCGCTAGTTTAGTGGCGCACACGTAAGTGACACGTGGCACGCTTGGCGCTGAGCGCTAGTCCAGAGAGCGCAGAAGCGTTGTTCAAGAGCGCAAAACGCATTTGATCAATTTTATGATCTATGAACAAATTTATGTTGTTTTAAATGAGACTTTGTCTCAAGATTCAAGAACAACGGTTCTTTTTTTTTTGAAAGGGCTTTGCCTTTGTAGATCAATGATCTATGAATGAAGTAAATACTTCTTTTGTTTTTATGATGAGAACTTTTAATCTCTTTTTATAAAGGACCTTGGTCTTTGTAGATCTATGATCTTTTTTAAGAAGATAATTCTTCTTTTTAATTATGAGATGAATCCATCTCTTTGTTCATCACCATTTTTACCTTGAAGAAAAGGTCTTCTTTTGCTGAGAGCTTGCTCTTCTTTCTTTAAGTTTTTTCAAAGTTTATAAGGGGGTTTCTCTATATCAGACTTGAAGTCTTGGGGCATTTATATAGGGCAAGCTGATTTGTTGAATCAGTTAAAGAGATCTTTCTCTGATTGATTTAAGGATATTTCCCACCGTTGGATCTTTGATCCTAGGGCTTCTGTTTTACAGAAGGCAATCTTCTTGTTTTTAACAAGGTTGGAAAATCTTTCCAAAACAGAATTTTAATTCTGATTAATTAATGATTTATCATTATTATTAGATCTTTTGATCTAACGGTGGGGAATTTTATAATTCCAGCGCTAGCACACACGTGCTTTGCACGTGATGCGCTGCTCAGAGCGCAGCGCACTTTGCGCTAGCGCACCTACATTTGACACGTGGTGCGCTGCCCAGAGCGCAGCGCAGCCTGCGCTAGCGCACCCTGCGCTAGCGCACCCGTGTCTGACACATGGCGCACAGCGCGCCTAGCGCTAGCGCACACATGGTGCACTGCCTAGGACGCAGCGCACCTGGCGCTAGCGCATCCGTGTTTGACACGTGGCACGCAGCGCGCCTAGCGGTGGATCTGAAGCGTTGCTTCAATTTTTGAATTTTGAATTTCAGAACAGAGCTTTGCTCTGATTGGGGGAATCAACCTCGATTCAGGGAAATCAGCATCCTTATCGAGAGCATCTCGATTCGCGTCGACCCGCAGAGAAATCAGTGTCTTTGCAGGAATACCTCGATTCATCTCAACCCTAGGGAAATCAGTGTCCTTGGCAAAAACCTCGATTCAGGGAAATCAGCGTCCTTGACGAGAGCATCTCGATTCGCATCGACCCGCAAGGAAATTAGTGTCTTTGCAGGAATCTCTCGATTCGTCTGAACTCCGAGGAAATCAGCGTCCTTGGCAAAACCTCGATTCAGGGAAATCAGCGACCTTGACGAGAGCATCTCGATTCGCGTCGACCCGCAGAGAAATCAGTGTCTTTGCAGGAATACCTCGATTCGTCCCGACCCCAGGAAAATCAGTGTCCTTGGCAAAAACCTCGATTCAGGGAAATCAGCGTCCTTGATGAGAGTATCTTGATTCGCATCGACCCGCAGAGAAATCAGTGTCTTTGCAGGAATATCTCGATTCGTCCCAACCCCAGGGAAATCAGTGTCCTTGGCAAAAACCTCGATTCAGGGAAATTAGCGTCGTTGACGAGAGCATCTCGATTCGTGTCGACACGCGGAGAAATCAGTGTCTTTGCAGGAATACCTCGATTCGTCTCAACCCCAGGGAAATCAGTGTCCTCGGCAAAAATCTCGATTCAGGGAAATCAGCGTCTTTGACGAGAGCATCTCGATTCGCATCGACTCGCAGAGAAATCAGTGTCTTTGCAGGAATACCTCGATTTGTCTCAACCCCAGGGAAATCAGTGTCTTTGGCAAAAACCTCGATTCAAGGAAATTAGTGTCCTTGACGAGAGCATCTCGATCCGCATTGACCCGCAGAGAAATCAGTGTCTTTACAGGAATACCTTGATTCGTCCCAACCTCAGGGAAATCAGTGTCCTTGGCAAAAACCTCGATTCAGGGAAATCAACGTCCTTGACGAGAGCATCTCGATTCGCATCAACCCATAGAGAAATCAGTGTCTCTGTAGGAATATATGACGTCAGCAAAATGGAGCCATGGCAGAGTCCCTAGTTCCAAGTCTCGACGGCCACATCTACAGCCTGGAGACCCACAATAGCGTTCCTCCTCATTCCAGCAGGATTCAGACGCGACAATCAACCACGGAGCCATGAAAGAGTCCCTAGTTCCAAATCTCGACGGTTCACAGACAACCGAGAGAGAAAATCCTGGCCCCGTAGAACACGGCTAAAGTCAATCCTGACCCCGTGGGAAACGGCCAGAGCAAATCCTGGTCACGTAGAACACGGCTAAAGTCAAAAAATGACCCCGTAGGAAACGGCCAGAGCAACCCCTTACCCCGTGCGGCTAAAGTCAATCCTGACTCCGTATGGCCAAAGTCAACCCCTCCTGGCCCCGTAGAACACGGCTAAAGTCAATTCTGACTCCGTGGGAAACAGCCAGAGTAAACCCTCGAACTCCCCGTCAAAGCGATGCTTTGACCCGGGAGCAGGTCAACTCATCAATCACTTACAAGTCCTCTCGACTCGTAAGCAAGAAAAACTCTCTATTGAGATCCTTATGACTCTCAAGAGAAAACACACTTAGGAATCCTCACGATTCCTAAGGAGAAAATACACCTACGGGATCCTCTCGATCGTAGGGAGAAAAGTCTTTATGAGACCCTCACGGCTCATAAAGTTGAAAAGTCTTAGGTGGAAGATCCTAACCCTGTCTCTCAAGCCATCATTGTTTCGCAGAGAGGTCAAGGTAGATTTTCTACAGGCCACACTCTCCCAAGTCAAATATCGACAAGAAAGGAAACAACCACTTACAAGTCCTCTCGACTCGTAAGTAAGAAAAACTCTCTTGTGAGATCCTTACGAATCTCAAGGGAAAACACACTTAGGAATCCTCACGATTCCTAAGCAGAAAATACACCTACGGGATCCTCTCGACCCGTAGGGAGAAAAGTCTTTATGAGACCCTCACGGCTCATAAATTGAAAAGTCTTAGGCAGCAGACCTGAACCTGTTTTCTAAGCCATCACTACCCTACGAGGAGGATGAGATGAAATGTTCTCTACTATCTACAGGCCACACTTGCTAGAATCACATGGCAATAACACAGCGAAGAGAAGAAAGCAACAGTCGAACAAAAAATGTGTATCTTTTATTCATGAATTCAATGGAGCACAAGTTGAATCATATGAAAGAATAAAAAAAATGGATACATGTTATTCAAAGATTACAAGTGTTCAATCTATACAAAACAGCTACTGAGAAGGAAGCGTTTTCAAAAAGTCAGCAAGTTGCTCGCGCATTCCTTTCAATTCCTTTTCATGGTCAGCCGCTGCGGCCAGCTTCGCTTCGACTCGAGCCCTTTGCTGCAAGCACGATGAAACCTTCTCATCAATTTCCCGTTGGGCAACTTCGTGACTCTGCGTAACCCGCTCAATGGAGTCGAGCTTCCGCCTCAATGCCAGCCCATCCGAAATGCATCGCTGCAAATTGTCAAAGACGTCTCTCAGTTGCGCGGCATTCGCTTCAACTTGGGCGCGCGGCCGGGAAGATTCATGTTGGGGTAAAAATTTACACCCCGGTTGACCAAGTCAAAATCCAAGTCAACCCCAAGCCAAGTGGGCCCAAGCCCAGATCCAGTGGGCCCATGCCCGGGTCGAGCCCGAACATGAAACGGCCGGCCTCCCCCCATGCCAAGATTAAAATTTTGTAATAAATATTTTTGTTGTATTTCTTTTATTTTATTTTCGGATAAATGTAAGAAAAATAGGCATAAAGCCAAATTTTTGTAAAGCCCATGGTTTATGTGCAAAAAGAAATGGCACATGAGCCATGGGATAGGCAAAATGCCATTTTGTGAAGCCCAAGGGGCTATGTGTAAAATGTATGGCCTATAAAGGCAAAGATAATGAAATATCATAAGAACTTTTTCTCTCTCCAGAAATTTCTAGATCTGAGATCTCTTTCTCCTTCTTCAAGGTTCCAAAACCTTCTTCTTTCTTTTGAATTAAATCAAGAGTTCTACTCTCATTTTTATAAAACGAATTAGTTTTTCACCACAAAACCCATCAAGGGGAACTCAGATCTTCCATCAGATCTCAAAAAGAAAGGATTTTGAAATCCCACATCTCTTGATCTTCAAGATCCAGCTAACAGAGGAGGAAGAAGAAGAACATCTTTCACTAAACCCTCAAAAAAAAAAAAAAAGAAGAAAAACACATTCAGGAGTTCAACTCCTCTCTGATTTCTCTTCTGAGAAATTTTTTTCAGGCTAAAAGCCTCCTGTGCCTCTCCGGCGTGCAGCGCAAGTGCGCAAGGCGCCCGCGTGCCGACACGTGGCGCGCGCGCTTGCGCACCTGCGCAAGTGCGCAAGGCGCCCGCGTGCCGACACGTGGCGCGCGCCCTTGCGCACCTGAAGTGCGCAAGGCGCCCGCGTGCCGACACGTGGCGCGCGCGCTTGCGCACCTGCGCAAGTGCGCAAGGCGCCCGCGTGCCGACACGTGGCGCGCGCGCTTGCGCACCTGCGCGCTTGCGCAAGGGCGCAAGGCGCCCGCGTGCCGACACGTGGCGCGCGCGCTTGCGCACCTGCGCAAGTGCGCAAGGCGCCCGCATGCCGACACGTGGCGCGCGCTTGCGCACCTGAGCGCACAGCGCTCAAGGCGCTGGCCCCCACGCATCCCTTGGATGCCTTTTCCCTCTCTTTTTGTGTACATACATACATATATACATATGTATACAAATTTATACACACACATACTCCGCAACATTCTCCCCCTCAAAAAAAATTTTCGGGCCGGGGCGCTGCCCCGAACCCCGCAAGGGGGCTGCTAGCCCCCTTGACCCCCAGCCCGCTATCCGGGTAGCGGGACCCCCGTAAAAACTCTGCGTGGCTCCCGATATATCCAAAACCCCCTTTCAAAACACACGCACACTGCACATTGAGTTCGCATGACCAGTTTAACCCGTTAATCGGAGGTTCCCTCGCCCCAAAGGCGAGGGGTAATTAACGGCAGCTTAGTCCGCGGCTGCCGGAGATTCGGATCCCCACAATCATTAAACCCCAGCCTACCCTAGGCAGGGGGAATCTGTAGTACGCCTGACAAGCGCGCGCGTATTCCCATCTCACTGGGGTGACGAAAAACACCCTACAGATTCTGGCACGCCCGGTGGGACCAATCTCTCCTCCCATATTTCGGGTTAAACGTTCATGCGAACTCAATCAATACACATATCGATTGCCTATACTGAAATGATGTTTTTTTTCCCATGCAGCAATCAACCTTCGACGACAATGTCTCCCCAGACGAATTCAGCTTCCAACGTGACTCCGATTCCGTACGTGGTCAAGATCAACGCTCGTGTGGTTCTCCCCGCAAGCCTCAGTCGACAGTGGGAGGAACTGCCCCGCCAGTTTGGCTCCGTCATCATCTACCCTGCCGGAAGCGCTCATCTGGCGGAAATCCCAGCGGAACAGGTGGCCAAGCCGGTCCCAAGGGGCAAGAGGCCGAATGTTGTGATTGCTAAGGCACCACAACCGAAACTTAAGATGGTGTCTGAACGACTCCCTGGCGCTCCAGCTGGGGGCAAGGCTTCCGGTGCGAAAGGCAACATCAAATGTTACGGACAAGCTCAGGCGATGACTCCAACAAATGCACAATCGGGCGTATTTCCAAGGCCCTCCATCAATCGGTCTGCGGCGTCTTCCCAAAGAGTCGAAGTCTGCCAGGTGCTTAGAACAGAAAAGTTAAGGCAGAAGCGGCTCAGGTATCGAGCCAACAAACGGGCCAAGGCTTCGGCCAAATGGAATCGTGTGAAGTTCCAAGTGCAGGATTGCCCTGCGACGACGGCTGAGTCGGACATAAGAATTAGCAATTCCTTCGAGCCTCTAAAGTGGGTTCAGAAAAATTCCATGACCGCCAGAATCAAGAAGATAGCAGTCCGAACAGTGCCACAAAGAGACGTGTCCTGGCCCCAACATAAAAAGTATGACACTGTCTCTTCAATTGTCTATCAGGCGCTCTGTGCCGCACGAAAGCAGTGGGGCAAACCCAGAAAAGAAGCGCCAGCACCATTCAAGAACCTGGTTAGGCCAGCTGCCTTCAATCGACTACCAGCTACCGAAGCAAGGGGGTCAAGACAGCGATCCGTGAAATCAGCTTCCAATGATAGAAAGACGGCCGGATACATCATCCATACGGTCTATATGGCGGGCGGACGCCCCAGCGACAACCTTCGCAGCAAAAGCAAGGATGGGGCCACCACATCCCAAGCCCAATCTAGCCTGAATGTGGTCGCCGCCACTCAAGAACAGCCGCCCCCGCTGGATGAAGAAAACCCTCTCGATGAGGATGATAGGCAGAAAGACCCCTCGGTCCATGAAGAGTCAAGCTCGGACAGCGAGGAGGAGCCGACTTTCCGCCCCAGGACTGCGGAGCAAGAGCTGCTTCAAGAGCTTCGAAAACAGCTCAGGAGCAAAGAGAAAGAGATGGCCAAGCTCTATTCGAAAATTGATGATTTAACGAACGTGGTGATGCAGCTTACGGCTCAAATTGCTCGAGCGCCTCCCAATCAAGCACAAGCCGCTACTAATCAGCCGGGTGATGACAATCCGAGGCAGCCAATGCCTGTTCCTTTGGGACCAAGACTGGTCGAGCCGCATGAAAGCCGGCCACATTCCGCTTCGGGGGACGCCCTGGCCCCAGATAATACTATCCCGCTAACACAGGATCGGATAATGGATTTGGTCACCAGCAAGGTTAAAACATTGGTGGCCGAAGCTGAAGCTCAGAGAGAAATCGGCAGTAGCGGGCGGCCATATCCCGCGCAGTACGATCTGATTGAGTTCCCAAGCGGCTACGTTATTCCTAAGTTCGGAAGATTTGATGGAACGGGGAATGCAAATCAGCACGTCGCCCACTTCAAAGCATCGTGCGGAAATACAGGGGGCAATGACGCGCTCCTTCTTCGTCAATTTGTCAACAGCCTGACCGGTGTCGCTTTCGACTGGTACGCGAGCATACCAGACGGGTCCGTCATTACCTTTGCCCAAATGGAGTCTCTGTTCCGGCAAAGATTCATGAGCGTCAGTGATAAAATCTCCATTGCCGACCTTGTGAGGACCAAGCCGGGGAAGAATGAAAGCAACACTGACTTTATCGCCCGATGGCGTAATCTCACGGTCAAGTGCGAACCGCCGCTGGAGCAGGACCAGTCCGTCAGCCTTCTTATTGGGAACCTCAGCAATTGGATGGTCCCATTCTTGTGTACAGCGGGCCTCAAGACATTTCAGGAGCTAACCAAGAAAGTCCAGATGCTGGAACGCTCGAAGCAAGAGTCCCCGCCGGACTCTCAGAGAGACAAAACCTGGAAAAGCAAGCGGGACGACAACCGTAGAAGCGGGAGTTCCAGCAGTACCAATGTCTTCAATGCCTCCGACAATGAAGAAAAGCGAAGGGCGGCCGAATCCAAAACTAACCGGTCTCGAAAGCCATTGCTGGGAGGAGATGGGCCTTCCCTAGAGGAGAAAAAGAACAAGGTTTACTCTTTCAGAAGGGACAAGGTCCGCAAGATATTTAAAGATGCCTTGAACAACGGCCTACAATTGCCGGAATCGAAAAGACCCCAAGAAGCAAAAATGACCGACAATCCCCTGTATTGCCCGTACCACCGAGTAGTGAGCCATGCGATCGAGGATTGCTATATCTTCAAAGACTGGGTCGAGAAGCAGTATAAGGCTGGAGAGATCGAGCTGTCCAAAAGTGTGTTGGTGAACAATCAAGTTGCGACCGCCAACTTTATACAGACAGAAGTTGAAGCCTTCTGGGAGCAGACAGCTGAACCCGCTGCCCCGACAAACGAAACTGACTCATCGCAGCCTCCGTGGAGTACGCACATATCTAATAAGACAAAGAAGATGCTAAAGATGCTTCAGAAAGAGCCCAGGATGGAATGGGAAGGACAGAAGAAGCCTACCAGTCCAGCTGCCTATGCGGCTCCATCAGGCTCAAAATCCAAGAAGCTCAAGAAGAAGAAAAGTGCAGCTCGGCGCGAAAAAGAGTCTGCAGGGAGATCGACCATTCAAAAGTATATCGATTCCCTCGAAGAATATGAGCAAAAGGAAAGAACATTGATTCAATTGAAGGAGTTCTTCCCTGTACAAGCGGCTGAAATTCTGGAGGAGTTAGAAGAAGACTCCAATGAAGAAATTCCAGTAGTGACCTGCTACGCCATTCATCTTGGCAGCGACTCGGAAGAGGATCTCTGTTTTCCCGAAGAGGACGAGGAGCTCACCACAAAGGCCAATCAAATCCAGCTCAGAAGCGGCAGGGCTCTACCGCAAAATCAGGGCAACGCCCCAAAAGGGAAGGAAAAACAAGTCGCTAATGAAGAAGATGGCAGAGAACCGGCTGATGAAAACATAAGTCCTTCCTCGGTGGACTATAATGTCTTGGCGCATCTCCGGAAGCTTCCGTCTCTCCTAAGCATCTACGACGCCTTGGTCCTATCTAAGGAGCTTAGAGATGTTCTCATTCACGCTCTGCAAAACCCCGAGCGGTATCAGGCTCACTTTGCGGAAATTAATATGAAAGAAGCCCAGCACGCTCTGCATGCCGCCGCAGTCACATTTAAGGATGAAGACTTGCTACTAGGAACGGCTGAGCACAATCGGCCGCTTTACGTGACCGGGTACAGCGACGGAGATCGAATTAATCGCATATTGATTGATCCGGGGTCCTCAGTGAACATCATGAACTTGCGAACTCTGAAGAGTTTGTCAATGGACGTCCGTCACCTGTCAAAGGAAAGGATCGTCATTCAAGGCTTCAACCAAAATTGCCAGCAAGTTCTGGGGTCTATAGCTCTGCCAATCAAATTCGGGGATCTGCAAACTGAAGCTAAGATATACGTGATCGATGCCGACACGTCTTATAAGATTCTCTTGGGGCGGCCATGGCTCCACGATTATGGCATCATCCCGTCAACTCTCCATCAATGCATGAAGTATACCAAAAATGGCGAAGAAAGACGCATTGACGGAGACATCCAGCCGTTCGGTGTGCATGAAGTCCGCTATGAAGATTCTCGGTACTTTATGAACCACCAAAATGCTAAGCCGCAACTGACTGAGGATAGACCGGCCCCGAGACCCAAAAGCAAATCTGCGCCGGTTGTCACTTTCAAAAGTAAAAACGCCCAAGTGCGCCCACATTTCGGTAGCGACACTGATGAGTCCGACGATGGAAGCCCGTCCTTCCGTAAAACTCGCCTTCATTTCGGCAGCGATACAGACAAATCTGATGCTGAAGGCCCATCTAGCAGCAAAGTCCGCCCTCATCTTGGCAGTGACACTGAAGAGTCAGAGGAAGAGGACCTATCGTGCAACAGCGGTATAGATTGGACCCCCATGCAAAAAGCAAAACTACGAGAGACCTTCGAAGTTGCAGAAGGGTCCCTAGCCGTTACAAGGGTACCAGAGCAAATGTGCAAAGAACTCGATGCATTATCGATCTCCACCGTGGACCAGCTGAAAACTTTCTACGTTCCCGGGAGGAATAGTGGACAGAAGGGCATCCTGTTTTATGGGTCAAACCCCGTTGCGCGCCCGGACGATTTGTCTGTCGCGTGCCTTCCATATGAGAGAGGCATAAGAGCCGTCCTTAATCCCAGATACTATGCGCCCGAGATGCGGGAATACTTTAAGAAGTGCGGATGCCGGTTATATCAAGCGGAGTCCGAAGCAAAGTTTTACGAAGGGCTATGGCATCCGCCCCAGGTCCGAGCACTCATCGATGGACGAATTCCAGATAGACGGGGCATAGGCTACATTCAACCTGATTCCAAAGCGTGCTACATGATCCATGTTGGTGAGGCCAGCGAAAGATCAAATGATGATGATGAGATAGCCGAGCCAGAAGAAGCTCCACAAGAGCTCGAAGATGGCGGACAAGCAACCTTTGACGAGCTAGCCGAGATTGACTTAGGAACGCCCGATAATCCAAGGCCGACCTACATCAGCTCACTCTTGTCGGAGGAAATGAAAGAGCAGATAATTGCCCTGCTGCGTGAGTTCGTCGACTGCTTCGCATGGACGTACAAAGAAATGCCTGGCCTTTCTCCTGAGGTAGCCGTGCATGAGCTGGCTATATCTCCTGATGCTAAGCCAGTCAAACAAGCTCCTCGAAGAATGAGAAGGAAGTTGGAAGAAAAGGTCATCGAGGAAACCAAGAAGCTCATCGATGCCGGCTTCATCAGGGAAGAGAAATATGCGGACTGGATCGCATGCATAGTCCCAGTGAAGAAGAAAAATGGGCAGATCCGAGTTTGTGTCGATTTCAGGGACCTCAATAAGGCATGTCCTAAAGACGACTTCCCGCTACCGGTCATGGAAATGATGGTCGATGACACCTCAAATTACGAACTGTTCACCTTTATGGATGGCTCGTCTGGATATAATCAGATCAAGATGTCTCCTGAGGATGAGAAGCACACAGCATTTCGAACCCCGATCGGAATATATTGCTACAAGGTAATGCCATTCGGACTGAAGAACGCAGGTGCTACATATCAAAGGGCAATGACTAATATCTTTGATGACCTAATCCATAAAGTCGTCGAATGTTATGTCGATGATCTGGTCGTCAAGACTAAAGCCAAGGCCGATCATATCCAAGATCTCAGGACCGTTCTCACTAGACTGAGGGAATACGATCTGAAGATGAATCCTCTGAAGTGCGCTTTTGGCGTGTCATCGGGAAAATTCCTGGGCTTCATAGTCCGACATCGAGGGATCGAAGTTGACCCATCAAAGATAAAGGCCATCATGGAGATGCCCCCTCCGAAGAGTCTGACGCAGCTAAGATCTTTTCAAGGCAAGCTTGCTTATATACGGAGGTTTATCTCAAATTTATCAGGGAGATGTAGGCCCTTCTCAAAGCTCATGAAGAAAGGAGCTCCTTTTATCTGGGATACCGAATGTCAAGCAGCGTTCGAAAGCATCAAACAATACTTGTTGCACCCTCCAGTGCTGGCCGCTCCCATTCCAAATAAACCGTTGATTCTCTATACTGCCGCGCTAGATGAGTCACTCGGTGCGCTCCTCGCCCAGAATAACGAGGAGGGAAAGGAAAATGCCCTCTACTACCTCAGTCGAACTCTAGTCGGGGCGGAACACAACTATTCCCCAATCGAAAAGCAATGCCTGGCTCTGATATTTGCTGTGAAGAAGCTGAGGCACTATCTGCTGGCTCATCGGGTTATGCTGATCTCCAAGGTCGACCCGCTCAAACACTTGATGACCAAAGCAAGCCTAGCCGGCAGAATGGCAAGATGGGCTGTCATGCTACTTGAGTTTGACATAGTTTACACTCCTCAGAAAGCAGTAAAAGGGCAAGCTCTTGCAGACTTTCTCGCTGCTCATCCCATACCAGAAGGGTCGCCGCTAAATTGTGAGTTACCCGACGAACAAGTTCTGCATCTCGAGAATGATGAGCCATGTTGGGAGCTCTACTTCGATGGAGCCTCGTCAATAAGGACCTCCAGTAAATCAAGCGTCCCGGAGATAAAAGCAGGGATAGGATTGGTGTTCATCACACCATCAATGGGAACCCTACGACGTTCTTTTGCTCTCACCGAGCCTCGGACAAACAATGAAGCTGAGTATGAAGCTCTGATAGCTGGTTTGGAGCTCGCCATAGAAATGGAAATCTTTCGGCTACAGGTTTACGGTGACTCCCAGCTTGTCGTCAACCAAGTAAGCGGCAACTATAAGATATACAAACCCGAGTTAGCTCGGTACAGAAGCCGGGTGGTGGAACTCATGAAACGGTTCACTCACATTGAACTGACAAGAGTCCCTAGAGCATTGAACGGAAAAGCCGACATACTCGCTCGCCTAGCCAAGGAGCTGGCTGATCCTGACATGGACGAAATTCTGATCACAGTCAGGAGCCGACAAATTCTACCCCCAGTCTCTCTACGAGAAGAGGAAAGCGCGGAGCAGGAGAGCAGTCCTGCCGAAGAAGCTTCGATCATCCAAGACGAGCCCGATTGGAGAGAACCCTTCATAGAGTACCTCCGATATGACAAGCTTCCCGAAGAAAAATCTGCGAGGATCCAGCTGAAGAAAAGAGCTCTCCGATACGTGTTTGTAAATGACACGTTATACCGCAGGTCATATGACCAACTCTGGCTCAGGTGTCTGTCATTGGCCGAAGCCCAGAAGGTCATGAAAGATGTCCACTCGGGCGTCTGCGGTGCTCACCAATCTGGCCCCAAGATGCGACTTCAAATCAAACGGTTTGGGTATTACTGGCCCACCATGATACGGGATTGCGGAGAGCATGCAAAGAAATGTCAGATCTGCCAAATCCATGGTGATTTCATTCACAAGCATCCCAATCCATTGCACCCTACGGTGGCGTCATGGCCCTTCGAAGTTTGGGGCACCGACATTGTTGGCCCAATTGATCCTCCGTCGTCCAAAGGCCACCGGTTCATACTGGCCGCGACAGACTACTTCTCCAGATGGGCTGAAGCTGTCCCGCTAAAAGAAGTCAAGACAAAAGATATTCTGACATTCTTCCAGCATAATATTCTATACCGCTTCGGTACACCAAGAAGAATCATTTCTGACAACGGGCCTTCTTTCAAGAGCTTCAATGTATCAAGATTCGCTACTCAGCACAAGATAGACTGGCGGTATTCCTCCATCTATAATCCAAGAGCCAATGGGCTAGCCGAAGCCTTCAATAAGACTCTATGCAAGCTCCTGAGGAAAAATGCTTCAGCCAACAAGAGAGACTGGAATCTCAAGCTTCACGAGGCATTGTGGGCATATCGTACCACGCACCGTACTCCAACTCAGTCCACTCCATACTCATTGCTCTTCGGAGTGGAGGCGGTCCTCCCCCTCGAAGTTGAAGTTCCGAGCTTAAGAATGGCCGTCCAACATGAATTGACGGAGGAGGAAAACGTGCTCCTTCGACTTGAAGAACTCGATGCCCTCGAAGAAAAGAGGCTCGCGGTGCAACAAAATCTGGAGCTATACCGAGCCCAAATGTCACGGGCTTATGACAAGATAACCCGTCTCCGCGCTTTCAAGAAAGGCGAATTGGTGTTGGTCCTCAAAAGACCGATCATCCTCAATCGACATGCCAAGGGAAAATTCGAGCCAAACTGGGAAGGACCATACGTCATTGAGAAAGTGTTCGACGGAGGATCCTACCAACTAATAAGCGCCGAGGGAGAAAGGCCCATGCCACCCATCAATGGCCGATATCTCAAGAAATACTACACATGAATGCTCCAAGTTGCAGGCAAATTGAGCACATCAGCCCTACGGTCTGGATCAGACATCCTGCAAAACCGTATACAATCCACGGGCGTAAATGACCCCTATTTCTCCCAAATCCTGCCGGTGAGACTACTTTTAAAGTCCCACCAGCGGCAAAAAAAAAAAAACAAAACAAAACAAAAAAAAACGGTATGTCCACAAGCAAAACGGGCACGGATGAAAACCCGAAAGGGCTCCGTGAGTAAAAACAGCAGGACTACCGGCGAGTCTGTGAAAACCCGAAAGGACGCAAACTCGTGAAAAGAGATGAAATACACTCGCAAAGCCCTCTCGACCTTGCGAGGAGAAAACCCCTGCGTGAGATCCTTACGACTCACAAAGGAGCAACACACTTAGGAATCCTCATGATTCCTAAGGAGAAAATACACCTGCGGGATCCTTACGACTCGTAGGGAGAAAATGCTTTTATGGGACCCTCACGGCCCATAAAATTGAAAAGCCTTGGGTGGTAGGGACCCAAACCTATCTCCTAAGCCATCGTTCCCCAACGGGCAACGGCAAATGATGAGTCGCTCCTGGCATTTCGCTTCAGTGTTAGCGGTGCTGATGCCGACCAAAAACCCAAATCCCGAGTCCTCCCAAGGCAAATGATGAGTTGCTCCTGGCATTATTCCAGTGCAGCAATGCTGATGCCAAACAAGATCCAAATTCCAAATCCCATACCCCAACGGCGAATGATGAGTCGCTCCTGGTACCACATTCCAGTGCAGCGATGCAGACGCCAACAAAGCCCTGAAATTTTTTCGGCCCTACGGTCTGGATCATACATCCTGCAAAACCGTATACAATCCACGGGCGTAAAACAATCCCAATCTCCCCTAAGTCTTACCGGTGAGACCACATTCAAAGTCCCACTAAAAAAAAAAAAGAAAAAAAAAAGGGTATGTCCACAAGCAAAATGGGCACGGAGGAAAACCCGAAAGGGCTCCGTGAGTAAAAACAGCAGGACTGCCGACGAGTTTGTGAAAACCTGAAAGGGCGCAAACTCGTGAAAAGAAGATGAAATGCACTCTCAAAGTCCTCTCGACTTTGAGAGGAGAAAATTCCCGCGTGAGATCCTTACGACTCACAAAGGAGCAACACACTTAGGAGTCCCCACGACTCCTATGGAGAAAATACGCCTACGAGATCCTTTCGACTCGTAGGGAGAAAATGCTTTTATGGGACCCTCACGGCCCATAAAATTGAAAAGTCTTAGGTGATAGGGATCTAAACCTGCCTCCTAAGCCATCAATTCTCAAATTCTCTCGGGGCAAATGATGAGTTGCTCCTGGCATTATTCCAGTGCAGCAATGCAGATGCCAAACAAAAACCAAAATTCCAAAATCCTCTCCATGACAAATGATGGTTCGCTCCTGGTACCATATTCCAGTATAGCGATGCTGATGTCAACCCAAATCAAAATCAGCAAGTCAGAATCCAAGCTCGACACCGCAAGAAGCGGAGCAAGTCAAGTCTACCCATGACACTGCAAGAAGCAGAGCAAGTCAAATCAAGCATCGACCGTCCAAGTCGCAAAAAGGGCAGCATCGACCGTCCACGTCGCTAAAAGGGCAGCACCGACCGTCCAAGTCGCAAAAAGGGCAGCATCGACCGTCCAAGTCGTTAAAATGGCAGCATCGACCGTCGACGTCGCTAAAAGGGCAGCACCGACCGTCCAAGTCGCAAAAAGGGCAGAACCGACCGTCCACGTCACTAAAAGGGCAGCATCGACCGTCCACGTCGCTAAAAGGGCAGCACCGACCGTCCAAGTCGCAAAAAGGGCAGAACCGACCGTCCACGTCGCTAAAAGGGCAGCATCGACCGTCCACGTCGCTAAAATGGCAGCACCGACCGTCCAAGTCGCAAAAAGGGCAGAACCGACCGTCCACGTCACTAAAAGGGCAGTATCGACCGTCCACGTCGCTAAAAGGGCAGCACCGACCGTCCAAGTCGCAAAAAGGGCAGAACCGACCGTCCACGTCGCTAAAAGGGCAGCATCGACCGTCCACGTCGCTAAAATGGCAGCACCGACCGTCCAAGTCGCAAAAAGGGCAGAACCGACCGTCCAAGTCGCAAAAAGGGCAGCATCGACCGTCCAAGTCGCAAAAAGGGCAGAACCGACCGTCCACGTCACTAAAAGGGCAGCATCGACCGTCCACGTCGCTAAAAGGGCAGCACCGACCGTCCAAGTCGCAAAAAGGGCAGAACCGACCGTCCACGTCGCTAAAAGGGCAGCATCGACCGTCCACGTCGCTAAAATGGCAGCACCGACCGTCCAAGTCGCAAAAAGGGCAGAACCGACCGTCCACGTCACTAAAAGGGCAGCATCGACCGTCCACGTCGCTAAAAGGGCAGCACCGACCGTCCAAGTCGCAAAAAGGGCAGAACCGACCGTCCACGTCGCTAAAAGGGCAGCATCGACCGTCCACGTTGCTAAAATGGCAGCACCGACCGTCCAAGTCGCAAAAAGGGCAGAACCGACCGTCCAAGTCGCAAAAAGGGCAGCATCGACCGTCCAAGTCGCTAAAATGGCAGCACCGACCGTCCAAGTCGCAAAAAGGGCAGCATCGACCGTCCACGTCGCTAAAAAGGCAGCAACGACCGTCCAAGTCGCAAAAAGGGTAGCACCGACCGTCCACGTCGTAAAAAGGGCAGCACAGGATTCCTACAAAGCGGGAACCAGATCACTCCGGGCCAGGGAAACGTCTATCACGGACACTCCGTCTCGGAGACATGTCAAGCAACGACCGTCCATGTCGTAAAAAGGGCAGTGCCAGCTTCCCAAAAGGTGGGAACCAAATCAAGCCGCCTCCACGTGAAAGAAGATCCATCAATTTCATGCACACGACCCACATATGTGGTGTGCATTTATTGATGGGGGGCAATTTGTTGGGGTAAAAATTTACACCCCGGTTGACCAAGTCAAAATCCAAGTCAACCCCAAGCCAAGTGGGCCCAAGCCCAGATCCAGTGGGCCCATGCCCGGGTCGAGCCCGAACATGAAACGGCCGGCCTCCCCCCCATGCCAAGATTAAAATTTTGTAATAAATATTTTTGTTGTATTTCTTTTATTTTATTTTCGGATAAATGTAAGAAAAATAGGCATAAAGCCAAATTTTTGTAAAGCCCATGGCTTATGTGCAAAAAGAAATGGCACATGAGCCATGGGATAGGCAAAATGCCATTTTGTGAAGCCCAAGGGGCTATGTGTAAAATGTATGGCCTATAAAGGCAAAGATAATGAAATATCATAAGAACTTTTTCTCTCTCCAGAAATTTCTAGATCTGAGATCTCTTTCTCCTTCTTCAAGGTTCCAAAACCTTCTTCTTTCTCTTGAATTAAATCAAGAGTTCTACTCTCATTTTTATAAAACGAATTAGTTTTTCACCACAAAACCCATCAAGGGGAACTCAGATCTTCCATCAGATCTCAAAAAGAAAGGATTTTGAAATCCCACATCTCTTGATCTTCAAGATCCAGCTAACAGAGGAGGAAGAAGAAGAACATCTTTCACTAAACCCTCAAAAAAAAAAAAAAAGAAGAAAAACACATTCAGGAGTTCAACTCCTCTCTGATTTCTCTTCTGAGAAATTTTTTTCAGGCTAAAAGCCTCCTGTGCCTCTCCGGCGTGCAGCGCAAGTGCGCAAGGCGCCCGCGTGCCGACACGTGGCGCGCGCGCTTGCGCACCTGCGCGCTTGCGCAAGTGCGCAAGGCGCCCGCGTGCCGACACGTGGCGCGCGCGCTTGCGCACCTGCGCAAGTGCGCAAGGCGCCCGCGTGCCGACACGTGGCGCGCGCGCTTGCGCACCTGCGCGCTTGCGCAAGGGCGCAAGGCGCCCGCGTGCCGACACGTGGCGCGCGCGCTTGCGCACCTGCGCAAGTGCGCAAGGCGCCCGCGTGCCGACACGTGGCGCGCGCTTGCGCACCTGAGCGCACAGCGCTCAAGGCGCTGGCCCCCACGCATCCCTTGGATGCCTTTTCCCTCTCTTTTTGTGTACATACATACATATATACATATGTATACAAATTTATACACACACATACTCCGCAACATTCTCCCCCTCAAAAAAAAATTTCGGGCCGGGGCGCTGCCCCGAACCCCGCAAGGGGGCTGCTAGCCCCCTTGACCCCCAGCCCGCTATCCGGGTAGCGGGACCCCCGTAAAAACTCTGCGTGGCTCCCGATATATCCAAAACCCCCTTTCAAAACACACGCACACTGCACATTGAGTTCGCATGACCAGTTTAACCCGTTAATCGGAGGTTCCCTCGCCCCAAAGGCGAGGGGTAATTAACGGCAGCTTAGTCCGCGGCTGCCGGAGATTCGGATCCCCACAATCATTAAACCCCAGCCTACCCTAGGCAGGGGGAATCTGTAGTACGCCTGACAAGCGCGCGCGTATTCCCATCTCACTGGGGTGACGAAAAACACCCTATAATTCACCCGAAGCCTCCTCGCGTTCCTTCCGTCTCAAGATCACTTCTTGTTCAAAATGGCAGAGGAAGGACACGTTCTGCTCAACCCATGCAGCTCGCTGGGAGTTCAAAGCCAATATCGCGGGAGCAGGACGCCTAAGCTCAAGCTCATGCAGGAAGGCCTCAATTTTCCTGCAGTAGTTAATCCAAGACTCAACGACGCCTTCGTTATGGAAGTTCACAAGCGTCGCCAACATTGGATTAATCTCGGCAGCAAAATCTGCAGTAAATGCAGGGGCCTCCGCGTCAAGCTCCTCGATGTATTCATTCAACATACACAGACTGGTCACAGTGCCTTTTGAAGATGGACGTCTAGAAAAGGACCCTGCCGGCATTATGATGCGAGACTCGAACGGAGCTGGAGTCGATGTGACCGCTGCAAAACAAATCATAATCAGATGTCGGCTCAAGAAATAAAGAAAAATACACGAACAAAAGAGTCTACTATACCGGCTGCAACACGGGGCAGAGCTGGGAGTACCGGTGGCGCGAGGATACCCTCGTCCCCTCCTTCAATTTGTAAGGCTACAAGTAATGCAAAGAAGAATTAGCAATGACATGGCTGCCCGTTAAAGAAAAGAAAGGACGTCGGTTAGAAAAGATACTCACCGGCACCAGCGGGCAGACTAATCTCCGACTGGAAGGAGAAGTGCGGGTTCAGCACCTGATACAGGTGATCAAAGAGAACTCCTGCAAGAACACGATGATACATGGTCAGTACACGGAAGATGCCGTCCCTAATTTAAATTAATCACAAACCCATACCTTCCAACATTCAAGAAGATATAATAAGAGACGAAGGGGCAGCAACCATCAGAGCGGCAGCTGGTGGTGCTTCTTCAGGTGTCACAACCTCAGCGCTCACCACACCTACATTCGAAAGGAACAAGATGTCATCAGAAGGGATTGCAAAACGAAAAGAATGCAGCGATCCAACACCTACCAGACAAGTCATCAGCCAAAACGGCCACGGAAGCATCACCAAGCATCACGACTTCTTCGATCTCATTTGGGGGGATGGTTTCGCCGCCCGTAGCTTCGTCCACTGATTCCACGAGAGCCGTCATGACACTCGCAATGCCAGGCGATGGCAGGGAACCGCAGGTGGAAAGAGTGGCAATTGGAGCAGCCCTGGACTCCTGGGAAAGAGTAGCCACTTCAGGCTCAGTGGTTGTCGTCATCTCACCCGCCGCCTCCTCACCCGGACTTGACCCTGTAGGGTAAGATATATGAGAATCTGAAGATCAAATTCTGACAAAAGGACCCAGCATTACGTTACCTTGGGATGACTTTTCAATTGCTTCCCGAGCCGCACGTACCGCCTGTCTATGAGCGGAAGACAGGGAGGCCGGAGAACCCTCTGAAGAAGCAGCGACAGGGGAAGCAGCGCTCGAGCCTGCACCTACGGCCAAGGCGGCGTTACGTTCTCTTGATGCACGCCTCCTGCGCTTCCTTTTCGCCTGGGCCGTGAGAGCTGATCTTCTTAGGACCTCCGTCAAAGAGACGTCATCGTCCGCGCCAGGAGCTACCTCTGGATCCGTTATGGCGTCCGTCATCGGTTGCTTAAGTGAAGCCTTTTTTGGCGATACTGGGGAAGCTGGCACTTCGGTAGCCGGCCTTGGAAGCATCTCCGCACCACCCTGCGAAATGGTATGGCACTTGGGATAACTTGGGTCGAAGTAGTCCCTGCGATAAAATGAAAAATGGGTCAGACTATCCATGAAGGAAAAAAGAATAAGGGCATAATGAGCCGAAATATACCAAGGCCCAACGAAGCGCGAAGCCTTTCTTCCTTCTCAAAAGTCTTGAGGGAAGCCGCGAGAGCCTCTTCAGTGGAAACGCCCATTGAAGAAAAAGTGTCAGTCAAAACAGGATAATAAAAATGTAATGCAACCACAAAAAGATACGACTGAAGATTACCTGACTCAGCGAGGGTGATCAGTCATGCCTTGTGGCTACCTAGTCACTCGGAACCTGCGATGGCAGCCTCCAGATCAGTATCATCTGGTGCCATGAATAGACACTTGTTGGTCCCGTATTCGCTTAAGCCTTCGCTATAAGGAGCATGGGGCTCCTGGCCGAGTACAACATCTACAGAAAGAATCGATTTCTTCTTCTTCTTCTGCGAGCGAGTACTGGCCGCCGGTAACACGAGCTTGCGTTTAGCGGGCAACTTCGTACGGCGAGTCCCGATCTCCGCACCCAAGCCGCACTCTGGAGATGCCACAGTGACCACTTCAATGGGAGCACGGGGTAGCGGCAGCTCAGGTATATCACACGGTACCACAGCAGCACCAGCTTCCCTCAAGGGAGGACGGACAATGGTCTGTCGTTTCAGGGGAATAGCGGGGTTAGCAGCCGGGGCGGTGCCCTTGTGATCGAGCAGCAATCGCTTTTCTTCCCTAATAACGGCGCCCATCGAATATTGATACCACGCCACATACACGTTCAGGGCCTTCGGAACACAGCTCAGTTCACTGATGAAGAAGTCGGACCCTGTGTTTAGGCGCATAAAATGATGCAACGCGCTCCGGATACCCTCTTTAGTAGCAGCCGGTTCTGCCAAGAAAGCCTCAAGCGGGACTCCCTGATTATAGCTTAACTACTGGGCGAAATGATGCGGGTTGTATCTCATGAACAACGCCAAATCATTCTGCCTAAACATGAGAAAGCCCGGCCTGATGGAGTATAGATGAAGAATCTCCCGAGCTTTCAAGACAGAGGCCCCGTCTTTAAAAATGTCCTGCAATGGCAGCACCGTTTTCGCGGATTCCTGGCCGATGGTCAAAATTTTATCGGTGAAGGACATGCCATCTCCAACCGTGCGCGGACGAAAGAGCAAGCCCCTAGCTTCCCGCGGTGTCGGGTTTACAATGGATGCGTCGACTAGCCGCATGATCCGAGGGAACTTACACTTATCATAGAAGCAAGGCCTTCTGTGGATACCGAAGACCCCAAGCACGTGCAACACGAGCCACGAGGTGAAATAATGCATCGAGAAGTTTGCAGGCTGCACCCCTGGTTCAGTAGTATCCACTGCCAAGCTGAGGCCATGATACAAATGGGCTAACGCAGCGATCCCGACGGCCACTTGCATCCCAGCAACCATTCGATGCGCTGGGTAGAAGACGGACGACCTCATACAGCGAGGGTGCATCGGAAGCGCAAACCAGCTCAGCCATAACCCGAGAAACCCCAAAAAGAGCGTTTCTTCGTCGATCCTAAGAGCTGCCAGCTCTACAAAAGGGACGACCGCGGTGTTGGGGAGAAAGAAACTCTTCTGATCCGCCTCCGCCGTTGGCAGGTTGCCCAAACCAAAGCCAAAAGGATCGTCAGGTTTGGCGAACTTCGCGGCTTCCTTCGACAGTACTTCCGAGCGAAGAAAACGAGCGATAAAATCCGTAAAATTAACCCTACGACCTTCGGATTCGAGAAAAAGGTTCTCATAGATATTCAACACCTTTATCAAACTCGGGAATTGGTGTTGAATAGCGTTTTCCGGGGTAAGACCCATTACGACTGATTTGGTGGCAAAAATGTATTCATCCGAAGGAACCAGCTCCTCATAATGTTCTCTCCTAACGGGTAAACCAGACATCTCAGAAAATTCCTCCAAAGAAATAGAGACTTCTCGATCCAATAAGAGGAATGCATGGGTCGGAATGTTCCATTGCTCCAGAAATGCCTTGACCCACCATGTAGGAGGTGTGGAATACTGGAACAAAGAAGCATAGATCGCAGGGTACAATCCGAGCCTTAGCAGCTGTGACTTCTTCGCCGATAAGATGTATCGGGCCCAGTGCAGATATCCGGCTGGGTGGCGGGGAGTTAGTCCTATATTGTATGGCTGTCCCCAAGGGAGCGACTCGCCCTGACATATGCGCCGCCCTAGAGTGTCCAAAGCCACTGGCAGCTACACGGATATTGCGGCCATAGAAGGCTGAAAGAGACCCTCTGAAGTCCAATTCACCTCCTCCATAGTATAGTTTATCGGGGGTGCATCTGCATAAGGGATCGCTGAAATAGGATCCGAAGGTGTCGCGCAAGAAAAACTCCGACGACCTTTGATGATTTGGTTGTACCATGTTCCCTACAAATGGAGATTCTTCCGCTTTGGGTCGTGATCCTTGATCAGTGCAAAGACTTCCCTTTCCACGGGCGCTTCGGGGAATCCTCCTTCCGAACGGACGAACGGGAAGGAAGTGTCGAAAGACATAGTACCTGCGCGGAAAAGAACAAATTTTCAGCCGCCAATGCTACAGTTTAAGTTCGATCACTAGGTACTTTAAATCCGTACCGCACTGTAATGCAGTGAAAAGGGACCAAAGGGGACCCACATAATCTAGATGACAGTTCATCATTAATAAAACAGTCTCATCATTTGATGAGACTGTCATTAAATGAGGAAATCCTCAAAAGATTCTCGTTCAATGAGAACCTCTCGGGCCAAGGAGTAAATCTCCCCTTGAGAGCAGCGCTCTGTGACAGAGTGACATCTGTCAATTCTAATGATGATAGGAATAAAAATTCTTCAAGTGCCTTGCTCTGTAAAAATGATGGAATAACCCATCAGAAAAATTGAAGTAAAGATTTTAATGAATTAAAATTCTAATATCTTCAAGATCTATGAACAAACTCTAAGAGTTTTCATGAAAGATTAACAAATCTATATGATTTGAAAAGAGCAAAGCTCTGTTAATGGGTTAAGAAACCCCGGGAAAGATCTCTTTAGATCTATGATTTCAAGAGAGTAAAGCTCTGTTAATAAAACCCTAAAAAAGGATTTTCTTTAGATCGAAGATCTATGAAGAGCAAAGCTCTGTTAATAGGTGAAACCCTAGATTATTAAATAATCCTTTAAAAGATTTAATCTTTACCTAAATTTTGACAGAGTTCCGTCCTTATGAAAGTTCTTAAAACAGAGAGCTATGCACTGAAAGAGAATTAATTCTCAGGAAAAAACAAGGAAGAAGATGAACAGTAATCATCTCAAGGCCCAAGGGTCCTATTTATAGGCACTGAGATGCTGTTTCAACTTCTGAGTTGATCCAATGGCAGAGATGCTGCCACCGCTGCACTCACATGTAGGCCACGTGAGCGCAACGGTGGGGGCATTTGTTACCCCCAATCAGAGCAAAGCTCTGTTCAAATTTCAAATTTTGAAATGAAGCAACGCTTCATAGCAGCGCCAAGTGTGCTGCCCTCCAAGTAGCGCACCACGTGCAAAGCACGTGTGCGCTAAAGCTAAGTGTGCTGCACTCTAAGCAGTGCACCACGTGTAAAGTACGAGTGCGCTAGCGCTAGAAATAAATATTCTCCACCGTTGGATCAAAGATCCAACGAACATGATTAAAAATCATCAATTAACCAGAATAAAATTCTGTTAAGGAGAGATTCCTCAAAATCTTTCCAAACAAAAAAATTATGCTCTGTAAATCAGGGCACCGTTGGATCAATGATCCAAAGGTGATTAAAAATCACCAAAATTACAGAATAAATTCTGTTTGGGGAAAGATTTCCCAATCTTGTTAAAAAACAAGAAAATTGCCTTCTGTAAATCAGAAGCCCTTGGATTAAAGATCCAACGGTAGGGAAATCCCCAAATCAATCGGAGAAAAGATCTCCTTAACCGATTGAACTAATCAGCTCGCCCTATATAAAGTCCCCAAGACTTCAAGTATCATATATAGAGAAACAAATAGAGGAACCCCCCTATAAACTTGGAGAAATCTCAGAAAGAAGAGCAAGCTCTCGGTAGAAGAAGAAAATTTTCTTCAAGGTAAAAAGAACAGAAAGACGAAATCGTCTCATATAAAAAGAAGAATTTACTTCTTTTTCTAAGATCATATATCTATAAGACCAAGCTCTTTCACAAAGAGATCAAAGGATCTCATCATAAAAAACAAAGAAGAAGAACATAATTCTTTTCACAGATCATAGATCTATAAGACTAAGGTCTTTTACAAAAAGAAATCATGAACATCTCATTACAAAGAAGGGGGAGAATAATTCAATTCTCTTAGGATCACAGATCCATAAAGGCAAAGCCTTTCACTAAAATAAGAGATTGAAACATCTCCTATGAAATAAGAATTTTGTTCTTAGAACCTTGAGACAAAGTCTCTTATAAACGAGAATTTATTTCTCAGATCATAAAGTTTATCAAATAGCGCTTTGCGCTCTTGGACTGGCGCTCAGCGCCAAACGCACCATGTGCTCCTCACGTGTGCGCCACTGAACAAATAGCGCTTTGCGCTCATGGACTGGCGCTCAGCGCCAAGCGCCACGTGCTCTTCACGTGTGCGCTACTCAGCAGAAGCGCCATAGCGCTCCAAATCTGGCGCACAGCGCCACGTGCTCCTCACGTGTGCGCTACCCAGCAGAAGCTCTCTGCTCTCTTTAACTGGTGCAGAGCGCCAAGCGCGCCACGTGCTCCTCACATGTGCTCTAAAAGAATATAAATTGTTCTATAAATAAAACCCAGAGCTACAATGAATGCTCAACATTCAGTAAAAGACAAAAATATTGTCAGAACTCCAATCAATGCTCAGCATTGTCAAATTTTTAACATTTTAACTGAGTGGGCCGAGCCCAAGTTGGTCATAAGCCCCTCATTCAAATTAATTGAGCCCATATGCTCATAAATCTTTGATCTTTGTCCCAAATTGGACTATAGATCCCAACCAAATTTGGTTCAAGGGTATATCTCTGCACTCTTCTGATATATGTCGTTGTAATCCTTCAACGTCTTCAGAGAGGTGACGGGTCCCGACAACTAAACATCCCTCGGACTGTGGGGTCCTTAAACCTATGGACTATGATGTCCTTAACCTCGGACTGTGGGGTCCTTAAACCCATGGACTATGATGTCCTTAACCTCGGACTGTGGGGTCCTTAAACCCATGGACTATGATGTCCTTAACCTCGGACTGTAGGGTCCTTAAGCCCATGGACTATGATGTCCTTAACCTCGGACTATGGGGTCCTTAAGCTCATGGACTATGATGTCCTTAATCTCGGACTGTGGGGTCCTTAAGCTCATGGACTATGATGTCTTTAACCTTGGACCGTAATGTCCTTAAACTAATGGACCGCAATGTCCCTAAACTAAACAATAGAGCCCAAATGCTCTCTTGTCGCATCTAAATAATCCCGTTAAGTTGATCTTAGTCTAAAATTAGACTAACGTATCCTTAACAAACGTTTAAGTTGATCTTAGTCTCAAATGAGACTAACGTATCCTTAAACCCAACCCCAAACCCAAATCTAAGAAAATACGGATTTGGACTAATCCACGCCCTACGGGCGAAAACATAAATTAGTCTCCGTATACAATCCACGGGCAACCAAAAACAAAACAAACATCCACAACACGAAATGACTATCTGGAGAAGGAGAAAGTGGTTACCGCGATGCGGTAGCGTAATTAACTGCAGGAGCTTTCGCCTGCAGGGAAGAGCGTCCCCACAATCAAAAACCCCTCAACGAGGTGGAATCTGACGAAAGCTGCTACATCGGCCGCATCCATTTAAACCTTCGATACATGATGTCATAAATCAACTTGGCATCTTCGGAGAGGTGGACGATAGCACCAAAAAGTATCTGCCCTCGAAGTTCAGACCGGACGTCCCAACATCTCGGTCGCATCCTTCGGTGGAGAACAGGAATGATTGAGGGCGGTGGCGGGCCGCGGGCGGAGGTCGGTGGCGATGTGGCGTGGGATCGAGGTGCGACGAGACGCGCGCGCGGGAGAGTGAGAGAGAGAATTTTTGGGAACGGCGAAGGCTTTCCTGTGACTTTTTTTTATTAATAAACCATATATATGCCCCTACGGACTTAACCGTAGGTCATTTGTTTGCGGCTCCGTAGGGCCAAACAACAAATTACGATTTAATATTTTTAAATTAAAACGTAGGGCACCGTAGGGACAACCATGAGGACCTACGGATTAATCCGTAAGGGTAATAAAAAATTGCCCTTACGGATTCCTGTAGCCATAGGGGCAACCCCATATTGTAGTAGTGTACGACTTTATCTGTAGGGGCAAAACACTGCCCCTACGGATATATTCGCAGGGGCTAGAAAATTCTCCGTAGGTGCAATCGCCGCAGGTGCAAGTCTTCACCCTAGAAAATTCTCCATAGGTGCAATCGCCGCAAGTGCAAGTCTTCACCCTGAACATGCCCCTACGGAATAGAAATTGCCCCTACGGTTTCATGCGTAGGGGACTATGTACCTACGGTGTATTCCGTAGGGACAAAATATTTATTTAATTTAGTGGTTTATAAAATAAAATACTTGCTCCTCCGGTGCTATCCGTAGGGGCAACTTCCAGCCCCTACGGAGTTAGCCGTAGGTCTACATATAAGCCCCTACGGGTGTATCCGTAGGGGCACGTGTAACTCCTGTTACTGAATCCATAGGGGGAAAATGTCATTTATCCAGCCCCTACGGAGTTAGCCGTAGGTCTACATATAAGCCCCTACGGATGTATCCGTAGGGGCACGTGTAACTCCTGTTACTGAATCCATATGGGCAAAATGTCAGTTATCATGATATTTTGTCCCTACGGATAAATATGTAGGGGCAAACATTGGATCTACGGATTAATCTGTAGGTGCAACAGATGGCCCTACAGATTAATCCGTTGGGACATAATAGCAGGGTTTTTTTTATAAAAAAAGGGCTTTCTGTTTTTAACCCGCCCTGTACACAATAATATATACATCATATAACCAAATACAAAAATATTCATAATCAACATCTCACGCATAATATATAAAAGAAATAGACACACAGAATATGATATCAGGATACATCATCGTTCATAAACAACCACCAACCATTATTGTCCAAAATTTATAAAATATGTATCAGATACGTATATACATTCTCAAAAATATAAATAAAGCTACCCTAGCTTGGTCCAGCTCCTCCACTTCTGATAATCGACGTAATCTGGCGCATCTGCTCCTCGGTGCAGCCCTGAGTCGTCAAAAACTCGACCAATGAAGGAGCAGACTGTACAGGAGTCTGAACGGGTTGTGGAGCTGCAGGATTGGTCTACGCAACTGCAGCCGAGGTAGTGGCTTGCGGAGCCGCAGCCGAAGGAGATGTATGTGGATCCGCAGCCGAAGTACCCTGTCGCATCTGTTCAATTTTGTGTGTAATAAACGAGTAAGAACCGTGTATTAGTTGAATTAGTTTCATTATCAGGTTATTGCGAAACCCCAATCTAAGATTAATCAAAGTTAATTCTATAACCAAATAAGCTCAGACTACTAATATTGGATATGTTACTATCTATAATATGATATAATATTTTACTATTAAGTAGTATACATACCATCATCTCCTTTAACTCATGGACGGTGGTCTTCAAGGTGGCAACATCCTGCTCTAGACGTCGCTCACGGGGGGTAAGGGAAGTAACCGTCGGAGTAGAGTCCAACCTCATATGGGCCCTGGTAGGACCCAGTCCCTGGCCTCTCTACCAACCTCTGTGGTACGCTCCGTGTGCGGCGTCTAGAACTGGGATCAGCAGTATCGGATCGTTTTGTCCAGTAAAATCGATCCCCGATGCCTCCGCCTGCTCCACCACCCACTCCTACACCTACATTAACCATTAAAATATAAGTATATCATTTAAATTTGAACTTTTCAAAAAAAAAATTTCAAACCTGTTAGAATAAATATTAACACTTACGCAATACTCCTAGGTAGTGATGTCAGGGAATCGAAGCTCACCCGTGGAAGGATCTGTCGAGGTGCCGTAGACGGCAAGATACGTGGACAACACGCTTGGTGTACCATCCTGCGCCAGGGTCAGAGCTCTCTGCAATTCGAAAAAAAATTACATATATTATAAAATAACTCTTAATATTACACTATATCACAATAGGTCTATTGTAATTTACCGATTACTCCATGGCACGAGTAATATTCCTCGAGCCACCTGTATAAGTGGGGCGACCCCTCTTCGCCGACTTCCTATTCTCTTTATTTTGATCGGCCTGTTTCTGCACAACACATTCATATTTAGTTTTCTAATTAAGCAACATAAAAAAATAAATTATATACTAAACAATTAATTACATTTAAAATACAAACCTGTTTGCGCTGAGAGTCGAAATATTGGTACAAGAGAGGCCATGTATCTACGTCGACTCTCGTAAAGGCCGGAGTATGCAGGAGATCCGCTCTCTCTGTCTCGGGGGTCGCCATCCACAGGGAATAGCAGTCGATCTTCAGCTCGTTCCTATTGTATCGGACCTTTGATTTCATGTTCTTCATCAGGCCATGGTACAGAGCATGAAGATCGAGCACTCTCTCAGGGTGATCAGGGTCGGGTACAGGCTGAAAGTCGTAATCCAACTGCAAATACAAAAAAAAACAATGTTATTAAATTGCAAGTGTTAAATAATAATAAATATATTGGGTAAGTCAAATGAAACTATATATTAATACCCGAGCCTGATCCCAGAAGAGGGCAAAAGAGCATCGGTGCTGGTCGCCCCACTCAACGTGAAGTGGATACTTCTTCACGAGGCGGCTCTCATCCCCCATATACCGGCCGAACCTCTCGGCATAATCTTCGGTATAGCAATAATCAGGGGTAAAGAAGAGGGGGAATACTGCCTCCCCTAGCTCTGTCGGGCCTCAGCCTGTGGGACTGATTCGGGCCTCGAGTCCGCCTCTCGGGATGGGGATGCCCTGCATCTACAAGAAATATCAAGACAATCAATATTAAGACAAAGTGGTATTATGAAATCAAGGTTTAACGAAAATTGAAGTGTGATATATACCTCCGGCGACAGAAGCACGAGCCTGGGCCCGGGCAGCAGCACGAGCGGGACGATAGTTCCTCCGAGGAGGAACAGCCGGTGATCCGGACGCGGACGCATCTCCAACTAGAAAATAAATATCGATAAAATTATATGAAGTTCATGTTTATTCTTAAAGGATCTGTAAAATGAATAAATATTTTATATTTATTCATATAAACCTGCAGACTGAGCGGAGGGTATGGAAGTGACGGGAGTGGCCCCTGCACCAGACGTGGACGCACCACCTATAATTAGACAATCAAACATTGACTATATAAGTAATTGCAAAAAGAATGTGTATATCAATAATATAACATTCTAAATCAACATGTATATACTATAGCATATATAAACATACCCGCAGATGCGGTGGTGGCCTCTATCCGAGATGTGGAGGCACCACCTACAGCCCGAGATGTAAGTACGTAAGAGCAAAAAGAATGTATGTATATTTATGATATAGAATTCTAAATCAATATACATGCACTATATGATATATAAACATACCTGGAGGTGCGTGAGTGGCCTCTGTCCCTGATGTGGACGCACCACCAACTGCTAGACAATCAAACATTGACTATATAAGTAATTTTGACATGAATATGGATGTATATCAATAATATTACATTCAAAATGAATATGCGTGCAATATACCTAGAGGTGTGGCAAAGTCCGCACGGAAGGAGGCATCCGAAGGGGTCTCCGATCGGGGTGCAAGACCGGCCCTCTGAAGCTCCCTACGCAGCTCTCCGGGCGGTAGAACTGCTCTGCCTCTTCCTCTGCCTCTGCCGGTGCCGCGGCTAGAGCTCCTGCCGCCCCTCGCTGCTCCCGTCATCGTCATAAAATCTAGATAAAATGGTTCGTGGAAGCATTATACAATCATTACATATGCTTGCTATATATGTATAGATCGTAAAATGTGAAATAATAATATAACATTACTGATAACCTTTTTCGTTTCGTGGACACATTAGACATATCTACTTGGATTTCATCATCGATATCATTTCTAACCCACGTAGCTTCATGATCGGCCGAAGATAACCCGTCTTTCGAAACAGACGGTCGGAGCACCCTAAGTCTTCTCTCTTCTTCATCCTCATCGCTGTCCTCGAATTCTGGGAGATCGTAAACATCCCTGGGTTTCCAACGGCATACGACACTCCATCCTGGATGCTTCAAACACTGTGAGTAGTATACTTGGAATGCTTGGTTCGGAAAGATAAACGGATCGTCCTGACCGTAAAATCGAAGTGTGTTCACACTGGTCAATCCATATTCATCTTTCCAAGTCCCGAGATTGCTTCTCCACTTATCTGTATCGGTTCGTGTATCGTACCAAGTACACTGAAATATATAAAACGGTTCTGATCGTCCGGGATATTGGATGCCAAGTATACAATTTAAGTATCCATAATAAATCACACCATCCGATCCTACCGTCGCAATCCCACTATTCTGAGTGGTTCTAGATGTTTCTATGTCCTTAACTTCGAATTTGTATCCAAGGACACCGAATCCTTTATAATATGCAACCTCCATACTAGGAAACTGAGCTAATCATCTTGAATCACTCTCTAATGATGCAGATAAGTTCGGATCGTGGATCTAACAAAATAAATTTTACGACAAATACATAACGATATAATTTAGATTAAAACTGGTAGAAATAACATATTATTCGAATAACTTACATGGTCTGGAACCCAATCGCAAAAATTATCCTGATGATATTTTTCCAATCGTTCATCGTTCCAATCAGGATGCCCCTCACGTATCTCGTTAAAATGAATTCTGTTCTCGACAATAAATTATGACATTAATATTATATCATTTCATACACACATAAACACAAATATAACAATTAATCCAAAAAAACCTACTCTATAATTTTTTCAAGACATGCGCTATTGAGGAGGATAAACCGGTATATTTTGTTGATAAACATAGTGTCTACCCTCTTATAATCAGCTTTACCATATGGCCCGTCCTGAATTCTTTGAGGCCGGTTAAATATCGTCTCAATGTTCTCGTCCAGATGGCGGGAACAAAATGTGGCTGCTTCATCTAGAAGATAACCTTGCATGATAGAACCCTCTGGTCGATTTCTATTGCGTATATACTTTTTTGAGTGTAGAGGTACCTAAAGAAAAATATGTTAAATAAATAAATACGGGCATACAGGACAACAATAATTTTACAAATTGCGCGAAACGAAAAATTCCACGTACCTCTCGACGGTATACATCTATCAATATTGTACCGGTCCGGCAAACTTAGCCTCAATTGCAAGATGAACGGTCATGTCTATTATGATATCGAAGAATGAATGTGGGAAAATACGTTTAAACTTGTAAAGTATCAACGAAAAAGAATTTTCTAGTTTCTCCAGCGTCACAACATCTAGTGTTTTAGCGCATAATTTTCTGAGAAAACAACACAGGTCACTGATTACTAGACCAACCGATTCGGGAAGGGAAGTCCTGAGGACTAACGGGAGAAGGTTCTCCATAATAACATGGTGATCATGACTTTCAGCCCATCGATCTTACCTTTCACAATTTTTATCTTCTTGCTGAATGATCCTGAGAAACTTTTGGGAACTTTCAAATCATGCAACACCTGCAGGAATCTTTTCTTCTCCGGTTATGACATATGATACGCGGCATTGGCAAGTACAAACTTGCCTGGTTTACCCGCTATCGGTTTAGGATGCAATTCACTTCTAATTTTCCAGTCCTGTAGATCCATCCGAGCATTGAGGTTGTCTTTCGATTTCCCGTCTTTACAAAAAAGCAAGTTGAGTACGTGCTCAGATACTCACTTCTCTATATGCATGATGTCCAGACAATGACACACTAAATTTGTTTACCAGTACGGAAGCTCAAAGAAAATGCTTAACTTATTCCAGAATGGTGGTTTGACCTGTTTTGTCGGATCCATCCCGAAGGTCACATTATTGTAACCATCCACTGAGCAGTCACGTCCTCTCCGGACAATGGGGCTGGAGGTCCAAGAAGCTCCTGATGACCATCAAAGTGAACAACGTCTAACCTGTAGGGGTGGTCTAGAGGCGGGAAACGTCGATGGCCGCAATAACAAACCTACCTGCTAAAATTCAAGAATTTCGATATTGTATGTTGATGGCAATAAGGACATGCTTTGTGACCATGTACGGACCAACCTGATAGCATTCCATACGCAGGAAAGTCATGAATTGTCCACATTAAAGCCGCACGCAGTATGAAGGTTCTATTTATGTTTGCATCATAAGTCTCTACACTATCAATGAATAAAGATTTTAACTCCTCGATCAAAGGTTGGAGATAGACGTCGATATTGTTTCCCGGTGAGTTTGGTCCATCAATAAGAAGAAACATCATAAAGTATGATTGGTCCATAGCCAACCAAGACGACAGATTATAAACTATCATTACAAGGGGCCATGTGCTGTGGCTTCCAGCCATATAGTTGAATGGGCAGAAGCAATCACTAGCGAGTCCAAGCCTGACATTGCGAGGATCGCTACTGAATATTTTGTGCCTCTTATCAAAATCCTTCCATCCAGGTGAATCTCTTGGATGACTCATTTTTCCATCTTCACTTAGAGGAGCACGGTGATGCCAAATCATTTCCTTGGCTGTTTTCTTGCACCTGAATAACCTCTGCAAGCTCTGTGTTATGGGAAAGTATCGTGCTATCTTGACAGGTATATCGGGCTTCTTATCAGAATCTTTCAGCTTATACCTGGCCTCTCCGCATGTTGGACACTCTTTCAAATCTGAATTCTCTTTCCGGTACAACACGCAATTTTTAGGATATACTTGAATCTTCTCACACTTCAGACCCAAATCAGACATCATCTTCTGGGCTCCGTACCAGCAGTCGGGCACGTTATTTTTCGGGGGCATAGAATCTTTCAAGAACGAAAGAAGCATTGTGAATGACTTGTTACTCCATCCATTTAGGCACTTAATCTGGAAAATTTGGACGAACCATGAGAGGGTGGAATACTTTGCATTCTCATAAATTGGTTTTCTAGTATCATTCATGAAATTTTCATACTTATCCGCACGCGGTCCTTGACCGGAAAGAATGCCATCTTCGGTACGAATAGATTCACCTAGGGCGGCCTCTACCATATCCTCCGTTTCTTCTCCTGGAAAGAAATTACCGTCTTCTTCTTCTGCCGCATTACCGTCTTCTCCTTCTTCTTCTGCCTCATTACCGTCTTCTCCTTCTTCTTCTGCCGTATTACCGTCTTCTCCTTCTTCTTCTGCCGCATTACTGACTTCTTCTCCATCCCCATGATATAGCCAAGTTGTATAAAGTCTAGTAAAACCATGTTTAACGATATGGAGCTCTGCAAATTCTACCTTCTGCCAGTACTTATTCCCACATCTATCGTACGGGCAGAGAATCTTCTCTATCACGATCTTATTATGTGCGCGTGCAAATTCAATAAAAGCAGCAACTCCAGCGACAAACTTAGGTTGCATACGTTGTTGCCAATCTGCATACATCCAGTCCTTAACTCTGAAGTACTCATAGGCCATGTTAAACTGTATAACATATAAATTGTAGGTTATGATGACTATATTGAGAAATCTAAGAACGGGATAGTTACTGACAAAGAAGAAAATCCGTGTATATACTTTGTGTGTGCGTTTGTCGTTGAAAAGAATAAATTATCGATAATCAAACTTAGATTTGAGGATACCCATGTATGAGTTGTATTCTATATATGTGTGTTTCAATTTATGATTTCGCTAAAGTGTAGAGTTGTTAGTGTGTATGTGTTGTGTGTGCGTTTGTTGTGTATTCGTGTTGTATGTGTGTGTTTCGACTGTCGGGGGTAAGGCTTCTATCCCATTAAGAATGTATAGAGCAGACACCCATTCGCTTGTGCTTTCAACCATTTCGAGTAAATTTCGGCAACAGCTCCCCGCTATTCTCCGAGTACACTGTAATAGAATAGATAATCATTTCAAAACTATGAAACAACGTTGAAATGAACATCTAATCTATCTTTGTACACGGAGAACCAACAGAAAAGTACCGACGAAATAAGTTGAAACAGATGAAAACACAAGTGAATGCAGGTGTTTGCTTTATACATTCCTAACTTGTCCACACTGGACAAATCTATCGATTATCATACGATTGAATCTTCTCGTCATATAGACTATACGACGGTTGTTAGTACCGAACTATACCATCTGATATTTAACAACCGTCGTATAGTTCTATGTCATGACGAACATCGAATGTATGTTAACCGATAGACAGGGACTAAGTCGCGCTTTGATTTTCATATATTAGTATCGATGAGAATATGAAAATTTCATATTATCATCGAGTATCATATATTGGTTTTTGAAGGGTTGTCTAGCACGGCAGTAAGGTTTCGGGAGGCATCATCCATGTCATATTTAAATTTTTGCCGTTCTAGCTAACCCTAAGCCTAGAATCGAAACTAGAAAATACGACGATAAGCAAAGTAAACACTTTACATCTAAGTGAATAAGGGAATACAACCTTTGTAGACCAGTCCTTTACTTCTAAAGCTCCATGTTGTAGTCCCTTCGCTGCGAATGATGAACTCCCGGACTCTTGAGAGGGTTCACAATGTCTTCGAAGCCGAAGATGATCTATGTCGAGGAGACTCGAGCTCATGCTACCTCTTCACTAATGGAGAAATTAGTGAAGCAAACACCCTAAACTAAATGGCTAATAGTAGAGGATGATGAAGTAGGAAGTGGGCTCACTTTAGATTTATTTTTCTCACATTTCATCACCTCTCAAAATCCTAGAAAACCTTTATCTTGAGCTCATGAAGAAGATGAAGAGAGATGAATGAGAGTGTGAACTCCTCAAGTGAGAATAGCAACCATGGGTGAGTTAGTCTCATACACTAATCCATGTAGAGACTTAACTAAACTAAGGATAATGGTTAGGTTAAATAAAAATCTACAAGTAAAACAAAGAGAGTGGATTAAGTTAATGAACACTTGAAGCTTCTCCAAGCTTCTAGCCATGAGATAATGCTACTTATTTTGTAAATTACTTGGATAAATATAAACCCTAGATTATCACTAGCATAGTGTAAGTCTCACACACCCATGAAGCATGTATCATCAAACATGACACATAATAATGTACACAAATATATATTACGTATATACTTATGCACAAAAATGAGAAAAAGAAATGTTTAGTGAGCAAATATTAGTTAATATAATTTAATATATCAAATATATATAATTATACATTAAATTATTAAATCAACACTTGATTTAATAATTCGGCTATATCACATATAACCGACTGATATCAAATAAAACTATCCATCGAATCAACACTTGATCCGATAACCCGGTTATATCAAATATAACCGACCGATATCACATATCGCGAGAATAGAATGCGGTATCACATACACGCATAAATCTCGATCCTGCACATATCACATATGTGCTCCTACTCCGTTTCGCATGAACCAGGAAACCTCTGTGTAGGACTCTAAAGACTCGTCAATACGCCGGCAGTATGTGATGATCATATCAAATACCCACAAGCCGCAAGCGATCTGCTAAACGTAACGGCCACCCGGGTATTGAGCGATCAGTAGATCAACAAGTAAGCCTGCTCATACTCCTGCGAATCCAATCAGTAACACTACCGTACAGTCCGGTCTTTTCGTCTGATATGTCGCATATCACAGCCTGGGGGTGGTATAACGTCAGACCCCAATAGCCTAATAAGTCATGCCGATGCAAGGTCCATAACGGTTCAAGAAACTACTGGTAATACTTACCAGTAAATCTCAACAACCCTGGCCAGGGATTTCATGTTATGGCCAATCGAGCATAGCGCAACATTAACTCCCAATACCGGGAGAGACGAAACCCCTCCTATCGCTCATTGCCTCCATGTGACTCGGGACTGTACCTAAAAACCACCTTTTTGCACGATCTCTTGATCATGGTATGGTGGAAATCAAAGCACAATGGGAATCACACAAGACTCTATGACGATCTCGGGTCTACAGACTAACCTGTACCGGTGTCACCAAAGAACTGCTATCCGACGATAGGTATAATACCATCTAGGAGTTCTCGGCGAGTCCGTCTAGTGTACCCAGTCTCCACTGAGCACCCGTATACCTTCTCTGATGTCAAACACCAATGGATATGGGATCATCCATCGCCCATCATATGGGTCGAGAAGCGTATACGCTAGTCTACTCTAGAGTATCGATACCCTGTCTCGATACTCCCACGACTAGGAACATTCTAAGGATGTACTTACCGACTACCTCTGCCCCACTAGTAGGATCCGCATCATAATCCTGGTAGTCAAGTACTCATCCTAAGGGCTTTATCAACATGTAATAGAGAGACAATAAGTGTACATATTAAGATAAAGAGCAACCAGATAGCATACTATCATATCGAGCAAGAAAGTCCTCCCCATATATGTCCAAGCATCCACTACAATGTACATCACATGCACAGTAATGGCCTCTAGGGCATACATATAACTAATAATCTCCCACTTGCACTAAGGCCATCTGTTGTAGTATCCAATACCCAACATTATAGCAGTGGTTGTAGTGTCCCATACTCAACCATCCCATAGAAGTCTCTCTAGGGGTAAGGCCTTTGTGAGTGGATCCACTTTGTTATTCTTCGTGTCTACTCTCCTAACCTCGATTCCTTGGGTATCAACCATCTCCCCGATCAGGTGATACTTGCCTCTGAATATGTCCGGAACGCTGATGGGACCTGTGTTCCTAAGCCAAAGCCACAACTCCATTATTGTCACAATAACAGTTATTGGACGCTCAATGGTAGGAACCTTTTTCATCTCATGAACAAGAAATGTCCAGACAACTACTTTGGCAGAATCATTGGTAGCAATGTATTCAGCCTTTATCGTCTAGTATGTCTCGATATCTAGCTTGGAACTCTTCCAACATACCATCCCTGCAATGAGGGTAAAGACAATGCCTGTGACTGACTCTCAGTCAAACTTATCACTCTGGAAGCTGGAACCAAGAATTTTCGTTTAGTGCTTCTCAAGTACTTAAGAATTTCCTCCACAGCTGTCCAGTGATTCTCCCAAGATCCGATTGATTCCTGATCACTACACCTGGTGAGTCATTTACATCTTGTCTGGTACATAACATCGCACACTCTGATAGAGCCTACTACCAAAGCATAGGGTATCCCTTGCACACGAGTGATCCATGAGTAAGTGGGCGAACCACCACGCTTAGAATCATCCATACTAAATCCCTTTAGTATGGTGTTAATGTACCTGGATTTGGGACACTCCCAACATCCACTTAGATCTATCACCATAGATCGTAATCCATAAGATGTTGTAGGTATCATCTAGATCTTCTATTGAGAATCCTTATGATAAGAGGAGCTTGACCGAGTGTAAGATAGGAAACCATTTCCTATCAAGAGTATGTCATCTACGTACAATACGTGGAAGACAACCTTACTCTCTACAATCTTCTTGTATATACAAGGTTCATCTATCATTTTGATGAAGTCGAACTCTTTGACTGCCACATCAAAACAGATGTTCTAACTCCGCGATACTTGCATTGATCCTGATGGACTTAAGCATACCTTGAAAGTCTCAACTTTTCCATTTACACCAATAATCTTCTCAAGATCCATTTGCTCCTAATGGGTTTTACCCCTTCAGGTGCAACATGCAAAGTCATACTTTGTTGGTGTACATGGATTCCATCTTTGATCGCATAGCATCCAGCTTTTTTACAGAGTCGCCACTCGTGATGGCCTGCCTGAACCTAGTTGGGCCATCATCAACCATGATGCAATCCTCTCTCCCACTGTCACCGAGAATACCACAGTATCTCTTAAGTGGATGAAGAAAGATTCGCGGAGAGGCTGAGATTCGTTGGAGACTATTGAATCTTTTGATTTCACCAAATCATCAGCTGTTAGTTTGTCTAGCTAGAACTCCTTCCAGTTCTACCTCATGACCACTAATTTCTTCACAAGAAATTCCTTTTCTGAAAAGGTGGCATGCTGAGAAACAAAACATCTTTTGCTCCTCAGAGTGGTAGATGATATTCTCTCGCAAATGTTTGGGATATCCTAACAAACTTATACAGTCCTGACCTTGCCTCGAGCTTGTCTGGATTCTGCCTTTCAATATAGGCCGAACATCCCCATATCTTAACTCGTTTAAAACATGGTCTCTTCCCATTCCATATCTCATATGTAGTGGTAGGCACTGATTTGGATGGAACCCCATTCAATAGGTATGCAGCTTCTCAAGTGCACAATTCCAAAAGGAAACAGGTAACTCAGCAATACTCATCATAGAGCGCGCCATATCTCATAAGGTGCGATACCTTCGTCCTGATACACCGTTGTGTTGTGGTGTACTCGAAGGAGTAAGCTGAGAGAGAATCACATTCTTCTTTTAAAAACTCCAGAAACTCCATGCGCAAGTATTAACCTCCTCGATCACATTGAAGGACTTAATACTTTTACCCGTCTGATTTTTTAACTTCAAGCTTATATTCCTTGAATTTCTCAAAAGTTTCAGACTTATGTTTCAACAGGAACATATGTCCGAATGTTGAGAGATGATCAGTGAATGTAATGAAGTATAAAGAATCAATCCTGGCATGTGTAGACAGGGGACCTACATACATCATCATGCATCAATCCCAAGAGTTCACCAACTCTTTCTCTGTTTCTAGTAAACGGAGATATGGTCATCTTATCTTTGTGACAGGACTGGCAAGTATTATAAGATGAAAAATATGAACAGATTCTCATATTCATTCATATGTAACTTAGCTGGTCGTGTCGCATTGATATGACTCAGTCTACAATGCCACAGAAGGATTCGTTCATTTCTGAACTGATCCTCTTGTGTGTGTTTTACATACTTTGAACTGTGGTTTGATTTAGAACGTATATGCTATTATATAACGTGCCTGATCGAATCAACTCTTGATTCAGGAAAATGTTAACAACATTATCCTCTAATACAGAATTATATCCTTCTTTAACTCATTAAAGAAACCGATGTAATGTTGTATATCAGGTTCGGTATGTAATAACAATCGTTCAGAATTAATGTATTAATACAAGGTGATATCTTCCAGCTGACTTGGCTGCAACAATTGCACCATTCTCTAACACGTAGAGACATATCACCCTTTCTCAGTTCTCTACCTTTCTGTAGCGCATATAACTCTTATATATGTGGGATCCTTATCCGGTATCACATACCTAAGACGTAGAGGATACTGAGAAATAGTTCTCGGTAATCGAACACACCCGAAGAATTATGCATCAACATGCTCATTCCTCGATTGGGTGGCATGGGAATCCGGATATTCCTCTATTTCCTGCTCGGACTTATAACAATTATAAGATTGAGCGGAACCAACGTTCCCTAACTCAGTATAATAAGCAGGTTCGGTTAATGCATCCATATTATTATCTTGATTAAGGCGTGATATGGTTGCTACCAGGAGAGAGAGAGAGAAGAAAATACTCTGCGTGCGCTCTTGTAACATCAGATTGGTTATTATTTTATCTAATCAGGATGGCTCCCACTGTTTTAGTCAAATCTTCCTTCAAACCCTAAAAGGTAAGACTAGCCAGGATTAATTACACCCTACAAGTTCGCCAATTTTTCAGTCAGGCCAGTGTCGGTACTTTGAGGGAGGTTCCCCGTGCTTTTGCACGGACCTAATTAAAAATAAATCTCGTTTTCCCAGAGGCGTAACCCCGTTAACACCTTTCTAAACACCTACTTGATTGACTAATTATAATGTGTAAAACTCTCCCAGGAGTAACTCTTACTCGCAGTGAGTATCGGGATCCAACTAACTCATAGAAGGTATGCAATCTCATTGCTAATTTCAATACTTGAAATTCCCGATAATATTTTACCCCTAGCGACTTATGACCTTAACATGGTCAACAAATCATAAGCGCTAGCCAAGTTCAACCCGTCATTTCCTGATTGAATCAAACCCACCCGCACGACCCTTAACATGGTCAAAAAAGTCGCACGACTACCCTAATCCAATCGCATCATATGCTTATGCAGATAAGCACTAATCAGCTACCGCACACTACACCTTAACATGGTCAACAAACGTAACACGAATACTAAGTAGTATTTATCTAAAATGACGGAGGGCTACGACAGGTTTTTATGAAAACCTTTTGCGTAATGAACTTGATATCGTTGTAGAATCGAGTGATTTTTAAAAGGAGTGTTTTTAAGCCTTTTACTAGCTTTGTTAAAGAGGTCACTCCCGGTGAAGAGATCTCGGCTCTTTCCTTATCGAATAAGGTGCAGGATATTTCACAAATACCACTATTCAAAGCAAAAACTATAGAAGAAATCAAAAGAGAAACCGAGTGGATTGTAGCATCTGCTAGTTTCGCTAAAGAGATCACTCCCGGTGAAGGGATCTCGGCTCTTTCCTTATCGAATAAGTTGCTGAATATTCTATAAGGAATACCGCTATGCAAAGCAAGAATTAGAGCTACCAGTTTTTAAAACAAATTTATACAACATCTTTAGGTTTCTTTTATTTCATTAATCTCATTAATGAAGTCCCATCTGTTATGCTTCCTAAGCATCATATAAGAAAAGAAAGCAGCAATATTTATTATATCTCATATATATAATATAGGCATTCGTCTCAGAACATATCATAGTGATCACATCACAGAGCAGCAGAAGATAACATATAAAATATTGGATATACTAGGATTTTCGTGTTTTAAATTAAGCCAGTATAAATCACGGATTCCACGGTCGCGATGAATAGCCAAACCCACATCCTAGACCCCTACGAGAGCGGCAAGCAACCCTACCAATTCTACAGTTAGGAGACCCGGTCTCGACTCCTCGAGATGGTCTCCTACTGGACCCTAGAATCCGGTTACTTGTGTTCCCCGCCTTGGGTCTATCCTAATGCGGAAAAGTAAATAATATACATCAATGGTGACATCATCCTCAACCCGGAAGTGCCCCAATAAAAGAATATTACATACAAGCTTTTACATGAATGAAAATGAAAAACTCTCATCTCACATAAAAACCCCCGGCTATTCTAAACACGACGATCCAAAATAACATATCACAGCAACAAACATAACAGCACATGTCACCAACGTAAGTAAATATGCGTATCCCAATTGTCGTTGACATATAGCACCGAAACCGGTGATACACCACATATTACACTTACGGTCGCAGAAAAGAAAGTGAAAAACTACAACAGTTGGAATCCGCAACCAGCTTAGACATCATAAACCCAATGTATCACATACTTTGGATTTCATGCCCAACAAAATGAATTCCTTAGACATCGCATGCCTAACAATTATAAACCCCGCATTTCAGTCTCGGTATTGAAAACACTTTCCAATAACCTATCGGGTAATTCAACAAGATTCCCGATAACTTGATCGAATGCTCGTCGGAAATTTTATTAGGCGGCCGCACCCCCGATGCCGTCGACAAAGTGCAATAAGGCGGAACACCGCTGCCGCGAGCACCCGAACGGATGCTTTTGGCAACGGGGTTCTCCTACAGTCACTTGGTCGGGTCTATGGGGCATGGCTATCTAGTAAGGTTACCCGGCGAGTATCCGCATATACTACGTATTGCGACTGACTTTTGATCCACATCAAAATTCCGTGGCAACCGATCAAATGAGACTAAACTGTTAGATTTAAATAATTCAAACTAGTTATCTCATAACTATTTGTGGATTCTAAATATTGTATCACAATCACAGATAGCTAGACGAAGTTAAACTTTTCGATCGAATAAGCAAGCACCCAAAATTTCCCTACAACCTCAACACTTGAGCGGAGTTCAAAAAGTACCCAGAACATGTCACAGCTCATATGAACCAGCCGTAGAAGGGTCAACCAATGCCTCACATGTGGCACCGCTGAACTACCACAAACCCTAGGGTTTGATGGCGGTTCTGACGGTCACAGAATCGAGTTAGGGTTTCGTTCTTCTAGAGGGTCCACAGAATCGCTTGCAAGATTTTCTTAAGATTTTAAACTCGGAAAAAATCTAACTCTTGAAAAATTTCCAGCGGTGGAAAAATTGTGTTATTGATATCCGTTCAAACTTTTTAATATCGTCTAAATAACCCGTATACATGTTAGAATTACGATTACGAAACACTCCGAATTGCCTTAACATCACAAGAAAATTTAGCAAAAACAAACATTACCTGAAACACCAAAACCCAGAGACTGGAACACAGAAGAAATTTGAAGCCAAATACCCATGAAAAAATCGAGCACACCGTATTTTCCATGCATGTGGCCGGCCCAAATTTCTCCAAATTGCCTCGAATTTCTTTTGTGTTTATGTCATATCATATACAACATTTTGCAGTTGTTTTAAAAAAAATTTGAAGACTTTTTAAAATCGACAGAAACCAAGTTTTCGTATCGGGTGTTTCGGAGTAGTTTCGGTTTCGTAATCCTAGCAAATATCGTTTAATTTTCTAGCATGACTCTGATACCACTGAAGGGTTGTCTAGCACGGCAGCAAGGTTTCGGGAGGCATCATCCATGCCATATTTAAATTTTTGCCGTTCTAGTTAACCCTAACCCTAGAATCGAAACTGGAAAATCCGACGATAAGCAAAGTAAACACTTTACATCTAAGTGAATAAGGGAATACAACCTTTGTAGACCGGTTCTTCACTTCTAAAGCTCCATGTCGTAGTCTCTTCGCTGCGAATGGTGAACTCCTGGACTCTGGAGAGGGTTCACAATGTCTTCGAGGCCGAACATGATCTACGTCGAGAAGACTCGAGCTCATGCTATCTCTTCACTAATGGTGAAATTAGTGAAGCAAACACTCTAAAATAAATGGCTAATAGTAGAAGATGATGAAGTAGGAAGTGGGCTCACTTTAGATTATTTTTCTCACAATATTTCATTACCTCTCAAAACCCTAGAAAACCTTTTTCTTGAGCTCATGAAGAAGATGAAGAGAGATGAATGAGAGTGTGAACTCCTCAAGTTAGAATAGCAACCATGGGTGAGTTAGTGTTATACACTAACCCATGTAGAGACTTAACTAAACTAAGGATAAAGGTTAGGTTAAATAAAAATCTACAATTAAAACAAAGAGAGTGGATTAAGTCAATGAATACTTGAAGCTTCTCCAAGCTTCTAGCCATGAGATAATGCCACTTATTTTTTAAATTACTTGGATAAATATAAATCCTAGATTATCACTAGCATAGTGTAAGTCTCACACACCTATGAAGCATGTATTATCAAATATGACATAATAACATACACAAATATATATCACATATATACTTATGCATAAAAATGAGAAAAAGAAATGTTTAGTGAGCAAATATTAGTTAATGTAATTTAATATATCAAATATATATAATTATACATTAAATTATTAAATCAACACTTTATTTAATAATCCGGCTAAATCACATATAACCGACTAATATCAAATGTAACTATCCATCGAATCAACACTTGATCTGATAACCCGGTTATATCAAATATAACCGACCGATATCACATATCGCGAGAATAGAATGCGGTATCACATACACGCATTAATCTCGGTCCTGCACATATCACATATGTGCTCCTACTCCATTTCGCATGAACCAAGAAACCTCTGTGTAGGACTCTAAAGACTCTTCAATACGCCGGCAGTAGGTGATGATCATATCAAACACCCACAAGCCGCAAGCGGTCTGCTAAACGTAACGGCCACCCGGGTATTGAGCGATCAGAAGATCAACAAGCAAGCCTGCTCATACACCTGCGAATCCAATCAGTAACACTGCCGTGCAGTCCAGTCTCTTCGTCTAATATGTCGCATATCATAGCCTGGGGGTGGTATAACGTCAAACCCCAATAGCCTGATAAGTCATGCCGATGCAAGGTCCATAACAGTTCGAGAAACTACTGGTAATACTTACCAGTAAATCTCAACAACCCTGGCCAGGAATTTCATGTTATGGCCAATCGATCATAGCGCAACATCAACTCCCAATACCGGGAGAAACGAAACCCCTCCTATCTCTCATTGCCTCCATGTGACTTGGGACTGTACCGAAAAACCACCTTTTTGCACGATCTCTTGACCGTGGTATGGTAGAAATCAAAGCACAGTGGGAATCACACAAGACTCTATGACGATCTTGGGTCTACAGACTAACCTGTACCAGTGTCACCAGAGAACTGTTATCCGACGATAGGTATAATACCATCTAGGAGTTCTCGGTGAGTCCGTCCAGTGTACCCAGTCTCCACTGAGCACCCGTATACCTTCTCTGATATCAAATACCAATGGATATGGGATCATCCATCGCCCATCATATGGGTCGAAAAGCATATACACTAGTCTACTCTTGAGTATTGATACCCTGTCTCGATACTCCCACGACTAGGAACATTCTAAAGATGTACTTACCGACTACCTCTGCCTCACTAGTATGATCTGCATTATAATCCTGGTAGTCAAGTACTCATCCTAAGGGCTTTATCAATATGTAATGGAGAGACAATAAGTGTAGATGTTAAGATAATGAGCAGCCAGATAGCATACTATCATGTCGAGCAAGAAAGTCCTCCCTATATATATCCAAGCATCCACTACAATGTACATCACATGCACAGTAATGGCCTCTAGGACATACATATAACTAACAGTTTTAACTTGAACATTTAACTTGAATAAGTTTTTCGTTTACGTTTCGTTATTAAGGGTTCGAAGTTTTTAGTTTAGGATAAATTTTTCTTATGTTTACGATAAAGTTGTACGTTAACGTTATCATCGAGTATCCTACTGAATGAACTAGTGCACCGTAAACCCTAACCCTAAATAACCCAAATTAACCTAATTAACCACAATTAACCATAATCGTTAGCCTAACACAAATCATCCCTAATTTACCCAAACTTAACCCAATTTACCCAAATTAACCTAATTAACCCTAATCAACCCAAACTTAAACCAATTTACCCAAATTAACCTAATTAACCCTAATCAACACCCCAACCCTTTCAAATTATCAATAATTAACCAAAATTAACCTTAAGCTCTAATTAACCCAAATTAACCTTAGCCTCTAACCCTAAACCTGAACCAAACCCTAACCTTAACCCTAACCATAACCATACACTGAACCCTAACCCAAGTCTTACCCTAACCCCAACTAATTAACCCTAAGCCTAACTGAACCGAACCCTAACCCTACCCTCAACTGAACCCTAACCAACCCTACTCTGAACTGAACCCTCCCCTCAACTGAACCCTAACCCTCCCCCTAACCGAACCCTGAACCCTAACCCTAGCCCAAGTAGCAACCCAATAATCAACAGAAACAGAAATAAAATCATAATTAGAAGTAAGACTATGAAATTTACTAATCTGTAGCTAGGCCGGCGATGGAGGAGACCGGAGACAGTCGACGACGCAATCGGCGACGAGTCGCAGGCGGTGGCGACGAGAAAGTCGATGAGAAAGTCGACGGTGATGTCGGGGACGACGAGCCGCGCGCGGGAGGGCGGTGGCGACGAGGCCCGGGCGGTGGCGACGAAAAGCGCGCGGGGGAGATCGAGTGATGAGATAGGGTATTTTTTTTGGGATCGAGGACTTTTCTATGGTTTATTTTCTTATTAATAACCCATATACATGCCCCTATGGATTAAACCGTAGGTCCTTCTTTTGCGGCTTCGTAGGGCCAAATAACAAATTACGTTTTAATATTTTTAAATTAATTCGTATGGCACCGTAGGGATAACCATGGAGACCTACGGATTAATCCACAGGGGCAAACTTTTATTACCCCCACGGATAACTATATCCGTAGGGGCAACCCTTATTGTAGCAGTGAATGGTGGTAATTAAGATGGTAGAAAATGGAAAGCTTCTTATTCCTAAGTGCAATGGCATTCAAATGATAAAGTATTGTGCATAAAGAATTACTATTTTTTACATTTAAAAAATACATCTCAACGACACTTTTTGACTGTCTAGGACTTCTTCCTAGCCGCTATTTTCGCATGTCTTATAGTGATGCATCATATATAGAATAAGTTGGAAAGTGCAACTGATGATATTAGACTCCATCTCAAATTTATAACCGAAATTGTGAGAAACACCATTTCCACACAATTATATATGTTTTTGTGATGGACAAAGAAAATACAATTTTAAGAATACCAATATAGTTTGAACATTGATATGTATGTATCAGTTCACTAACTAACATGTCAGAAAGGCGATAATATGTAGGGTAAATTGTCAAAAAGCCCGCAGCCCACTCGCAGTTGTCTAAAAACCCTGATATTTTTGAAATTGTTTGGAAGGGGCTACTGTTCAAAATCTTTATGAAAAAATCTCTGGACTGAATTGTTTAGATATTACAAGCAACTGCTTAGATTTTACAAGCATGTATAAAAGGGGTTTTAATTGGGCCTAGAAGTTTTTTTAGCAAGAGCAAAAGACCCAGGGGGGTTTTACACAAGTTTGAGGAGTGCCCTTTTTTTTGTTGAAAATTTACCCTGCTATATATTGTCAATAAGTAAATTGGACATTATATACTTCAATTTTGCAGTTTGAAAAGAAATATCCACAACCTTTTCCTTTCTTTTCATGTCTTACATAATAATAAATATTTATATACATAAATGGAAAGGAAAAATCAATAAATTCAGGTGTGTGTATACTAAAACTCTCATGCCACAAGATGACAAGCAAAAGATTGGCCACCTCATAACCCTCACCGTTTTGGACTACGACTTTGATTTGTTGTGATATATATATATATATATATATATATATATAGAGAGAGAGAGAGAGAGAGAGAGAGAGAGAGGAAAGAGTCCATATGAGGGAATTCCCTCCTATTGCGTCGAAAAAACACACCCTCTATCGTGTTTTCCGACTATCGGAATGCATCATCTTTATCGTTATGATGTAAGATGTGGATACACCAAATTTCATGTGATTCTATAACATTTTCACTGTTGATTTAGCAATTTAAAAGTTATATTGTCGATAAACCGTTAATTTTGAACCCACTAATTCAAAGGTGAAAAGGTTATAGAATCACATGAAATTTGGTGTACCCATATCTTAGATGATAACGATGAAGATGATGCATTTCGATCGTCGGAAAACACGATTGATGGTGTGTTTTTTCGACGTCATAAGAGGAAATTCCCTCAAATGGCCTCTTCCCTCCATTATTCTCATATATATATATATATATATATATATATATATATATATGAGAATAATGGAGGGAAGAGGCCATTCCTCCTATGGCGTCGAAAAAATACGCCCTCCGTCGTATTTTCCGACGTTCGGAATCCATCATCTTCATCGTTATCATCTAAAATATAGGTACGCCAAATTTCATGTGATTCTATAACTTTTTCACCGTTGATTTAGCAATGTAAAAAGTTATATTATCGGTAAACCGTTAATTTTGAACCCACTAATTCAACGGTGAAAAGGTTCAAAATTAACGGTTTACCGACAGTAGAACTTTTTACATTGCTAAATCAACGGTGAAAAGGTTGTAGAATCACATGAAATTTGGTGTACCCACATCTTAGATGATAACGATGAAGATGGTGGGTGCCGATCGGCGGAAAAAATAAGAGAGGATGTATTTTTCGCTGCCATAGGAGGAAATTCCCTTCTATGGCATCTTTCCTCCATTATTCTCTCTCTCTCTATATATATATATATGCACATGACTCAACTAATACAAAAGAGTTCGTGGTTGCTTTTCTTTAATGCAAATATTATCAATCATTAATATTTGTAATTGTGGCACCTAAAAGTTGACGGTGAGTTTCATCCCTCACTATTTCTTTGCACTAACCCTAATGTTAATGCGTCGATAGACTAGTGGCCCTTTGTAGATTGATTAGACTCCAAAGTCTGAAAATGGCAGGAAAATGTATGGTGTCTTTGATGGATTTAGTGTTGATAGTGATCAAATGAGATTCAATGGTTTGTTGATACAAATATCTATACAGCTTATGATGAGAATTTACTGGATGCCAGGTGATATGTATAGTTAAGGTCCGTCCATTTGTATATAGTCTGATCCTATGCATGTGGATCATTGACCGGAAATATCCAATCGGAACTTTGACCTAACAATTGACGGTGAGTCTCATCCCTCACTATTTCTTTGCACTAACCCTAATGTTAATGCGTCGATAGACTAGTGGTCCTTTGTAGATTGATCAGACTCCAAAGTCTCAAAGGGGAAGGAAAATGTATGGGGTCTTTGATGGATTTAGTGTTGATAGTGATCAAATGAGATTCATTGGTTTGTTGATACAAATATCTATACAGCTTATGATGAGAATTTAGTGGATGGCAGGTGATATGTATAGTTAAGGTCTGTCCATTTTTATATAGTTTGATCATATGCATGTGGATCGTTGGCCGGAAATATCCAATCGGAACTTTGACGATGCAGGTAAAGAAGTTCGGCTATACTAGTTCATTGCATGTGATTACTGGACGTGAACGATACATGATGCATCATGCCAGAGGCTTGTCACTGCCCTTTTTATGCATTGCATGTTTTTTGGTTAGCTTTCCTGACACTATTCTCCATGTGATCTTAACAACTCTTCTTTTATATTTTTCTTGATTAGAACGAAGGTAATGTTGATATCGTGGAGTTTCTTCACGAGCCGGCTCGACCTTATCTTGAGACGGCTCATAGTTATGTTGAGCCAGCTTATAACATGTCTGGAATTACCAATTCTTCTCTGTTGGCTCATAGTTATGTTGAGCTAGCTCAAAGGAGTTTCGTGACGCGCAGGGTATTTTCGACAAGGTATTTTCGTAATACTGTTTAATTCTAATTCAAGTGGGATTAAGATTTGGCTGTAAATAGAGTTTCTCATTAGAGAAAATTAGAGGCTATCAGGAGAGGCTGTTAGGAGAGGCTATTGAAAATAGGGAGAGGGTGACGGCTAAAGAGAAATTAGAAAGATTTGAAAGAAATCTTCTAAGATTTACTCTTGGTGTAGTATTGACAAAAGAATTAGTGGAAGTTTTGCAGATTCCGCTCTGCCGGGGATTAGTCATACGGTGGGTGAACTTCGTAAAAAAATATCGTGTCTCTCTCTAATTTGATTCTCTTATTCCTGTATTGATTTATCTTTCGTTGTATATCGCGTTTGGCGTGGTTGACCGTTTAGCATAGTTCTTGTTTCTTTCCGTTTTTCCCCAACAAAGTGGTATCAAAACGTAGAGAACCGAAAGGTCTTCGATTCTACAATCTAAGTTTACGGTGGGTAACGACAATTGTGTCCGCTCCCCATCTTCTTAGATTGTAATTTCGAAAGTGTTGGTTCAAATATCTGAAAGAGAAGGTTAAGTTTGCTGTGGCGTTAAACGAAAGATGGTTGAGGATAAGATCAGAACCGAGAAGTTTAATGGTTATAACTATGGTTGGTGATATGTGCAGATGAAGGACTACTTATATCAGAAATATTTGTATCTTCCGTTATTGGGCGATAGGCTCGAGAAGATGTCCGATGAAGCATAGAATCTACTGGATAGGAAAACGCTGCCGACGATTAGGCTATCGTTGACTTTGCAAGTAGCCTTTAATATTTCGAAGGAGAAAACAACCATGGGGCTAATGATGACATTAGAAAAGTTGTATAAGAAGCCTTCAATATCAAATAAAATATTTCTGATGAAGAAACTTTTCAACATGAAGATAGTAGAAAACGGTTCAGTGACAGCCGGTGAGCTCCAACTCCTTTTTAGGGGCCGGTAAGCCAACTCTCTTGCCACTGAGAGGGGATGAGTGAATACCAGTTGACACTTGACCCGCAGGGGAAAGCCAGCGGAAAGAAGGGGTTTTGGTGGATTATCCCAATCCATAAGATAAGAAGTGATCCCTTTTTTTCCTGACCGGAATGTAAAAAAAAAAATTAGTTCATGAGACCTCTCCCAGCAAGAAAACGGACCAACCTCTTGGATCCCCACTCCTGAAAAGGAAAGCGATGGGAGTATGCTTCAGTTAGAACATGCCCTGGGACAGTTCTTCTCATCCGGAATCCTGTGGTAGGACAAGACGAATTGTGGCCTTGCTTTTTGTCTGAGAACATTGTGGGGACCTGGACGGTCTCGATTTAGCTTCAATTGCTTTCCCTTCTATCTCTTACTCCTTCCTCCAACTCTGTCACTCCTTTTCATTGGAGGCCGAAGGTAAGAAAGTAACATGGACCCGGTGAAATTGAATTCTCCGTGAAGATGCGGAGTACCAACGGCTAGACGGTTTCCAGTCCCCCGCTTGGTAAATTCCTCCTCTTTGAGACGCGCTCAGGATGCCATTGCCCAGTCTTCATCGCTTTCATCTTCTCTGGCTGCACCAATAATTCGAATTCATTATAGGCAGACAGAGTATCTGAACGAGTTCAACTGTATGAAAAGCCAACTCGAATCAGTCTCAATCACGTTTAAAGATGAGATTTGAGCCCTATTATTTCTATGTTCGTTGCCAGAGAATTGGGAAAACCTAGTTATGGCGGTCAGCAACTCGATCTCAGGGACTCTCACATTTAATAATGTAGTGAGTTGCATATTAAATGATGATATGAGGAGAAAAGCTATGAGTGGAAGTTTGGGAATTTCTGCACTCTCAGTAGAGAATCGTGGCAGGACAATTGATTGATCTGTTTAAAAGAGTGTTGTAAATAAAGTAACCGCAATCAGGACGGTGACGCTAGTAGCTAGCCGCGATGAGTACGAGTCGTCCCCAGAAAAACATGAACATTTTTCTTGCTTTAGACAAGTTGATAGAAGATGGGTGATTGTTTGTCGTTACGGATATACTACGGATGTAAGATTTATAAAGAAGAGGCTTGTAGGCTTCATATGACTTAGTAGTAATAGATGATTGATTAAAAATGACACATTTTAATTTTTAATAGTTTAAAACTAAATCAATAGTGTTGAATGTAGATTAGGGTTCTTTTAGAAGAAACCAGGGTTTCCCCACTCCTAACCTTTATCCTTGCATTGATCTCTATTCATGTCTAGCTCCTAACAAAACAAATATTAATCTAATCTCAAATCGTGGTCGAGACTATAAATATATTGGTAGCGCGTCCGATAAGGATGTTAACATTTATTTTGCTAAAGTTTATAAACTTTAAAATTTATAAAAGAAGTTAAAATATTTTATCATCCATTGATCTACTCTAGCTTACGAACCCTAATAAGTTAGGAATTACTCACGCAAGGTTGTAAAAGAAAGGATGAAGAATGAGATCACAGTGTAAGATGCAGAAATTAAGTGCAGAAAGTAAGTGCAGAAATTAATTGCGAAAAGACTAATAAAAACTCTATCTTTATTAATCAATTATATCATGTACAAATCCTTTTAAAGTAGAGTACAAGAACCCTAGTTTTTGCTCTCGATCTCTATCTTGTTGGAAGTAGATGAACAGCTGATGATCAACTCGGATGCATGGATCGTCTTGGACCTCTTGGTCTCTTCGGTTGATGATCTTCAAAGTATAGCTCTCGGTCCCTTAAATAGTCACAGAAACTCTAAACCCTTGATGCCAGATGTTAGGATATGCTGATACGATCACACCAAAAAAATCCCAAATCCTACGGCCATAAGGAGGCCATGGATCCGCCGTATATCATGGGGTTGGCCACCCAACCGCGGCTCTTTGGTGAGATCAAGTTCTGGGATTTTTTGTGAAGTCTTCTGTGGACATGTGTAGATCTCTTCGATATCTGGATTTTGGAAATCTTACTCTGAGTCTCTGCCGTTGCTAGATCTTATATTTTCCCTCAATATTTCGGCAGATTTGATTCCGACATCTCGGATCTTTTGATCTCTAGATCTGAGCTAATATCTGCACAATATCTCAAGTCATAGTGTTAGTAATATTTGTTATTATTTTGAGATATTATCCTAACCATTTGTATGATACAATATTTTAAGAATATTGATTAGAATTATTTGATATGATATGCATATTTTAATTACTAATATTTTATATAAATATTATATGCATGTATTTTCCCTCATTATGTTAATTATAAGTAGAAACATATGATAATAAACTTTTTACACATAAGCCCTCATATGTTCTATAATTACAATAAACACCTTTTAGAACTTAACAATAGCGGGGAAAATAATCATTCAAATGTGCAATATTTCAAACTAATCAAATACCCCCAAACTTAACATTGATCGTTTCGAACAACTAGTTATTAAAGAGAAGAAAAAGAAAAAGAAACCTAGCACATTTTCCTCGGCAACACGATTGCACTGAGCACGTGCAGTAAGCCTTTAAATCTCTAGGTGTCCCTAGCTGGAGGAGTGTTGTCTCGTGAGGGTTTTTAGCGGATTACACCAACAAAATCGCATAATAAAAGAAAGGTGATGAAAATTACATATAAAGATAAAGAACATATAAAAGAAAGAACTTGAAAATAAGAGTTTCAAACTACACTAGTTTTTTAGTTGCCATCAGCTCTATCTTAATAGTAATGAAAAAATGTTAGAAATCACATCATCACTCAATAAAACATCGCTTTTAGTCTTCCTCCGTACTTTTCTTCCAAATATAGATCATATACCCCTACGTGTGTGTAAAAGACATCTCTACACTCAGAGAATTCAATTCAAGCTATCATACTCTTGTCCATCTTTCTTAGTACTTTTTAGTCGGTGAATATTTTAGATGGAATTGCTCACACATTCTTCATGCGACCGTTAATACTTTTTGAGGTACTAACTAACTGATTACCAAATGTGCTCACTCATTTAGGCGTAATTAGCAATTTTCTTGTCTTGCAACACTTAAGGCTTAGCAGTGGCTCCCAAACCAGTTGGTCTAAGGTATTAGGTGATAAGTACCATCTTTATATTTTTTTATGCCGCCTTAAGCAATTACAAAACCGGTGTTCATTTTTCTTCACCATTTTATTTATTTATTTTTCACTTTTTTTCATTGATCTTCATACTGAGGATTTTAGACAAGAGCATTTCAAGGTATCCTCTACTAACCCAAGTTTCAAAATGTGTGCAAGTGCATATAGTAAGGTATCAACGTTCAAAAGTTTGGACTCAAGAATAGGGACTATTTTCCAGACTTAATTTTTATCCTCAGATTAGTAATTTCCTTCATCTTACTAACTCATGGGGCAACACTATTACTAGCTTCATTATAAAACATCTAATTTTCTTGCTTTTCTTATACTTTTCCTTCCTATCATATGTATTTTTCACTTTCTAACTTTCATTATCAATTTTTTTGGGTGCTTTTATTTAGTATAATACAGAAAATGATGCGTGAATAAGCACATACCTCCCCCAAACCTATTTGCAGCAGTTTCCTCACTGATGTCATCTGTTAAGCTTAAATTCTGTAGACTTGGGAGGAAAAGTTAGTAACGGGGGTAAGAATTAATGACAGTGAAATCCTCCCACAAACTTATATTTGGCTCACAATTTTAAAAATTTTGTTTTTCTTTCAAGAGCCAAATATTTTTCTCCCCCTCAAAATTGAGTAAAACAGTATTAAGCATTTAAAGTTATGAGAGGGGGGGGTAAAGTTATTGGTCTATGTAAAGCTCTACAGAGTCCAAAAACCAACACCAACCATTCGAATATTTTATCGATATAACAACATGATTGGTAGAAGATCATAGATGTGAAGAAGTGGGGAGATAAGAAGCGTAATCGCTCGGGTTTACGTCTCGGTTGGTAGAGACGAAACAGTGATGGTGCATTACTCGCATTCTTGTTATTCATAAGAAGAAGGGGTGGCGGTTCAACTTTTTTAGGTGGGGGTTGGTTCATCACAACTCCCATGTCTTTCAGGAATGCGAGTTCTTCGGCAAAAATGTCTTCAAAACTTTCATCAATATTCCGAATGATAATCTCATCGGAAAGAGAGTTATGAAACTCGGATGGCTTGACTAAATCATTCAACAAGTCAAAAGGTTCGGACTTAGGTGTGGACTTGTCGACAAAAGGATCTTCACGTGTATAATAAGCCGTAGGATCAAACCATAACGCCTTAGTGGCGTAGAGATCGGTATCATGAAGCTCCTCAAATTCGCAACTGTCGGAAGCTATATTTTCGACAGAACAAACATGAGCATAGGGTTCTGATGGTTGACTTCCTAGCTTGTAGATGTTAAGCTCAAATGTCATCTTCCCAAAGGACAGTTTCATTGAACCGTTACGACAATTGATTATCGCGTTTGAAGTTTCTAGGAAAGGTCGACCTAGGATCACCGGAATTTGGTTCCGTGGGTTCGCTATAGGCTATGTATCTATAACTATAAAGTCCACAGGGAATATAAATTCCCCGACTTTGATTAACACGTCCTCTAGCTCACCCCGAGGTTGGGTGATAGATTGATCGGCCATCTGGAGAGTGCAATGCGTAGGTTTCAACTCTCCTATCCCTAATTGCTCATAAACAGAATATGAGAGTAAGTTAACACTAGCACCTAAATCGGGTAGAGCATAATTGATATTTTTACCCCCAATAGTTATAGATATTGTAGGACAACCGGGGTCCTTACGTTTCGTGGGCACCAATTGGGTAAGAGAATTGCTCATATTACTTGCTAATAAAACCTTTTTAAGTACTTGAGTTTTCCTCTTCCTAGAGAACAAGTCCTTTATAATTTTCGCATAGGACGGAACTTGTTTGATAATATCTAGGAGAGGGATATTTATTTTAACTTGCTTAAAAATGTCTACAATCTTGTCCATTTGGGGACTTAGTTTGTTGGCCCTCAACCTATGTGGAAAATGAGCTTTATCAATAAGTGTTGGGTCTAACTTTTGAGGAGAAGTTTGTGGGGATGGAATGGATCCCAAAATTGGATTTGGGATGGTTGTAGATGGTAATTCCTTCAAGGAAGTAGGATGATGGTTCGAGCCTAGTAAGAAATGGAGAATAGACTCGGAAGAAGATGATAGACTAGACAAAGTAGGATTAGAAGTAGTAGCCGGGATTTCATCTGATTCATCCTCAACAACTTATTTACAAACATTGTTATCCAGCACTCTTCCCGATCTCAACGTAGTTACGGCACTCACATTTTGATTTTGAAGGATGATATTCGCGCTTTGTGAGTGGTCGGGATTTGGTAGAGCTTGAGATGGAAGTCTCATTTTCTCTCTCTCGCTCATCGCGGCATATAACTCTGCAAGTTTTTCTTATATTGATTTTATGCTTTCACTGTGGGAAGCAGTGTGTTGTACTAATATTTGGATAGAAGATGTTAAATTAGCCGTCGTTGTCGTGGATTGTTTAATGAACATTTCTAAGTTATGTTCGAGCGCAGAAGTTTTATCGGTACTGGCCGTTGAAATATTATTATAAGAATCAAAGTTGTTGGCCGGGTTTTGAAAATATTGCGGTTGAAAGGGGTGCTGATTTTGTTGTGGTGGCTGCTGTTGCTGTGGGGAAGGCCTTTGATAGTTGCTTGGGAACTGGTTTTGATTTCAAGTTTGGTTTTGGTTTCAAGCAAAATTAAGATGATTCCTCCATCTATGATTGTATGTACAAGGATAAGGATCGTTTCTAGGCCATTGCTGAAAAGCAGCATTAGTTTGTTTTTGACCTTGAAACGGAGGATTCAAAGGACATTCTTCCGTTAAGTGTGATGGGTCAGAACAGCAACCACACACGGTTTTTGGGAGCGTAATTTGGTTTAGGGAGGCTGATGAGAATTTGTTTTCCATAGCTTCGAGTTTCTTTTGCATCGCGACCATTTTGGTTTTCACTACGATGGAAATATCGAGCTGATGAATACCTACCCTAGATGAAGTTGGTTTAACGCTTTCCCACTGTAAGTTTTGTTCGGCGAGATCTTTCAGGAATTGCCAAGCTTCGCCATCATCTTTTGACATGAAATGACATTGACAAATGGTTTCAAGCATTTGTTTCATGGAAGGATTAACACCCTCATATATAATTCGAAAAAGTTGCCATCTATCAATTCCGTGATGGGGGCATTGTAGAAAAAGATCCTTAAACCGCTCAAAGCATTTCCAGAATGGTTCGTTGGGAAGTTGGGTAAACTGGTTAATCTCACTTCGAACACGGACGGTTTTGTGATTGGGATAAAATTTCTTAAGGAATGCTATAACGAATTTGTCCCATTTGGCGATATAATATGCGACAGTGATATAAAGCCATTTTTCTGCTAGGTCGTACAAGGTAAAAGGGAGAAGACGTAATCGCATAGCATCCCTGAAAGTTGGGTTGTGCCCATCATTGCGCATACATTTTCGAATTTGGTGATGAAAACGTATGCGTCTTCGGATTCAAGCCTGTGAAATTTAGACAACAAGTTGATGAAATAGGGTTTAATTTCAAAATTATCCCCATTGGCCGGTGGAAGAGACAGACAAGTAGGAAAGGGTCAATACACGGGGTAGCATCTTTCTTGAAGAGGGATGCACGGTAGATTCTGCGCACGTACGGGTGGTGGCAGGGTGGTGTTGTGAAAATTTGATGGAGAACCATCCATCTCGGTCGATGTGGTGGGTGGAGGGGAAATAGAAGATAAAGAAGTACCGACTTCAGAGTCAATAGCAGAAACGCGGACAAGACGGACACTAGAATTGTAACAACCCTAAACTTTCTATACATTTTTTTTTCAAAAATACAGAAAGGGGTACTTGAGCCTGAGCACAAGTTATAGGTTTGATTTGCTTTTGAAAAGCAAGAAAGAGCTTGTAGCTCATTAGTAAGACCTTGCACGGCTGAACCATAGCACCAGAATTCAAATCCCATCAGCCACACATTATTTTAAATTATTTTTCTTTTAATCTTTTAAAATCCCAAAGGTCTACACGTGCACAACCCTTAAAACCAAGAGTCACAGCCTAAATAAACATGTCCACGAGGCTAGACCAATCTTCAGGGATACGTGGCACCAAGATGAGCCCCGACTCGCCCGACTCAGGCCGGCGAAAGGCTTAACTTGGCCGGCGCCGCCGGTCCAACTCGGTCCAAACCCTATTTTTCTTTAACTATGGCGACTCTTGGACTCCCTCCATAACTCCTGTATTATTTGTTTTTCCTGCACATTTACAGAGCACATTAAAACACACATTTAATCCATTTTAATACAAATTTTTAATACACCCTTTCACTACCCTAAAATCCTAATTTTCCCTATAAATACCACCCTTAAATCACCCCTCCTCGCTCCCAAATCCCTGCCCAAACTCTCAAGAAAATTCCCAAGTCTTTTGTGTGCAAGTGGAGTTAGCAAAAGGGCGAAGCTCCGACGAACTTCCGACGGCAATCCGAGGAGTTTCCGACGACGATACGACGCACCGGCAACTCCCACCTCTTCCTCTTTCTCTCCTTTATCCAATCATCCTGTAAATCCCTACTTCTCCTTCTTTTCTCTATTATAAAAACATTCAAAACTAAAATCCGACGGAAGCGGAGTTAGTCCGACTTCCGATTCGGTTTTCTTTAAAAACTACAATTTTTCTTGATCAAGATACCTTCATATCATCACATATTGTTCATTAAACATTAAAAAACTTAATAAAACAAGTTGCACATCAAACTAATCATTTTTGTAACTTTTATTATGCTTTTTCAGAAAAATACCATATAGTTTAGTTTCGACATAAACCATCATAATTCCTTGTTATAACTATAGATAGCTTACGAGGTAATGACCTACCTCCTTACAACACTCATATCTAACATAGCTCGATGGAATTTGAGAACATAGATTTGGGAAAACACGACTTTATATATAACTACCTTCAACTTATAAAATCTTTTTCTACAAGAAGTGTATTTTAACAAATCTTTGCAATTGCGCATCTACAACCTATTTAGGGAACCCGTTCGGGATGGTGCGTATTATCGCACATCCTCGGGCTTAGTAGAGTGAGATGCAGACCTCCACAAGGAGCATACGATCTCGAAAGATTTAAAATACAATTTTCTGTAGAAAATGTAATTTCTATTATAAATAAAACTTATATTTTTAATAAATATGTATATATATGTAATTAATATCAAAATATCTAATTTTAATATTTATAATATTCCACATTTCCAAAATTTAAGAAAAACATCACATTTAAAAGAAAATACCATACAATTCCAATATTACAAATAAATACCATATATTATGAAGTTAGGTTTATTTCACTAGAAATGTCACATTGATAAAATATACATCAATAAAAACTCTAAAGACGATAATAAAATACTTGAGGTGTATTTTGAAAATGATACAAAATTATTTTTACATAAAACTCCCTCAAGTTATACTAAATTACAATAAGGACCCTAGTAAACATAGGTTTAACCGGGACAGGTCTCTTGAGCCTCAGGGAGCCGGAGATATGGGTGCTTGCCTATTTATGGTAGACAACTTAACAAACGGTGTTATCAACACGGTAATTTTTTTTGAAAAAGACACAAATCCTGCCGTCCATGTGCAGCAGTTACCGATAGCGCCAAAACATAATTCAGGATTAAATTTCTTTTCTAAATTGTCTGACTCAGACTGAGTCTCAATATAATCAATCTGACTTGAATATGATTCAAGTATAAACTACAATTCAATATGAATCCATATACTCAATCTGTTCAATCTAATCAATCTATATTGACTGAACCGAACCATGGATATATTCTATCTACATGTTCATCCATTATATCCGTTCCATTACTGATATCATGGTTTCGGTAAGTCATCCATCTATATACAATATACAATACAAACAATACAATCAAGACATCGCGGGGTTTATAAGAGGTAGACTGGTATGAAAGGTGTTAGAAGTGGCATGAGACTGTAACCATAATACACCTAACCTGAATTCAATTGCCGTTGTATCGTGGCTGAACGGTTCCTTGTGCTCCTTATACCTTAGTCCACGGGGAAAGTTAGACTCCTCTCGTATACACTGGCCTCTTCTGTACCAAGCTACAAACAACAGCGTTAACACTAAATACAACATTATAACAATATACTCTCTATTCTGTCTATTCCATTCTTATCTAATTACGGGACTTACCGAGCGATTTATTCGCTGAAGCCATTCTCTTTCTTTTCTTTGGAATGTCGTCAGGTGATTCGGACCTTCAGGAGATCGAGCCCACCTTCGACCCAGAGCTTTAGATTCCTTGTACACATTTACATTCTATATTTTCCATTTCTTTTATGCCACTGTTTAGGCACTGCTTTCCATTCCATATATTTACTTTTCAGTTGTATTGTAAAAAGAATGTTTAATAAATAAAACTGTTGTTCAATTATTTCCATAGTCATTGTCTCTTGTGCATTTTACTTATATTGCTTAGATACGCTTAGCGTGTTTACTTCGAAGTAAATACGTAGCGGCCTCGTCACATCCTCTGCCCGTTTACTGGGAAGCGGGGCATGACTAGAATCCCGTGTCCAGTCGATCATGCACTAAGAGGGTTTAGCGCACGTGGCAACGTGTGTGAGAACGAATTTAAGAAGGTTTGTTTTGAAAAAGTGTCGGACGTGAGGCTTGACTCCAGAAATCACAAAATGCACAATCAATCCCTAAAACTAGGGTTACCTAGGTCATGTCACTAGACCGCTCCTAGACTTCCAAAGGACAAGTCACATGATCAATTCTCTACTACCTTTTTATCGCTCTTGTGGCCAAGTAAGTGCCAGGTATGTAGGAGGTATCCGCTATATGAATCACCGAAAATAGCAGGCCTAATTAAGTAACCACTTTCCTTAGTCACACTTGCCTAGACACCACAAGAGAAATGCGGATAAGCGATAGATTACCCATGACCCTCCTCTGTCCTAATTGAGCGCGACGGTCCTTAGAGGCTTAGTCTATATATTTTTTAATTAATGTAGGGTGAAAATATACTCGTTTTGTGATTTGTGGGGCTTAGGAAGGGTGATGAAATCCCCACCTAATCTGGATTTGAGTTATTGCCCCTTAATGTCCGATTAAGATATGCACAAACAAATCAATATAAAAACATGCAAACAGATTTTTGAGTGGCGATATTTGCAAAGAATCTTGCAGGAAAAGATCGGATTATTGGATTTTATAGGAGAGAGAAGGATATTAGGAAATTCCCTGAAGATTTTGGGGGCCCAAATCCGCCAAGGCGCCGCGGTTCCGCCGCCAATTCCTTGCTTCCGCCACAGTTTCGCCGTAGCTTAGAAGGTTTGTGCGCCAAAATTTCTTCAGTGCTCCCCTCTGCTCCTCTGGGCTACGATGAAAGTCTCTGAATCTCTGTTTCCTTGCTTCAGTTACTCCAGAATCTCTTACAAAACTCGCACAATAATTGTTAAATACACAAGATGTGGTTTTGATTATTTTTTTTATCGTTGCCTGATTTTATAAGAAATCAACCCGAATAATAAGAAAAAAATTACAGTCGTTTCCCCGGCAACGACGCCATTTGATTGGTCTGCTAAAAATGTGTTTTTGTAAAGTAACCGTAATCAGGACGATGTCGCTAGTAGCTAGCCGCGATGAGTACGGGTTGTCTGCAGGGAAACGTTAAACTTTTTCTTGTTTTAGACGAGTTGATAGAAGATGGGTGATTGTTTGTCGTTACGGATATACTACGGATGTAAGATTTATAAAGAAGAGGCTTGTAGGTTTCATAGGACTTAGTAGTAATGGATGATTAATTAAAAATGAATCATTTTATCTTTTAATAGTTTAAAACTAGATCGATAGTGATGAATGTAGATTAGGTTTATTTTGGAAGAAATTAGGGTTTCCCTACTTTTAACCCTTTTCCTTGCATTGATTTTTATTCATGTCTAGCCCCTAACAAAACAAGTGTTAACTTAATCTCAAATCGTGGTCGAGACTATCAATAAATTGGTAGTGCGCTCGATAAGAATGTTAACATTTATTTTGCTAAAGTTTATAAATTTTAAAATGTATAAAAAAAGTTAAAATATTTTAGTATCCATTGATCTACTCTAGCCTACGAACCGTAACAAGCTAGGAATTACTCAGTTGGAGAAGAAGGGATGAAGAATGAGATCATAGTGTAAGATGCATAAATTAAGTACAGAAAGTAAGTGCGGAAATTAATTGCGAAAAGACTAATAAAAACTCTAACTTTATTAATCAACTATATCATATACAAATCCTTTTAAAGTAGAGTATAAGAACCCTAGTTTTTGCTATCGATCTCTATCTTGTAGGAAGTAGATGAACAGCTGATGATCAACTCGGATGCGTAGATCGTCTTGGATCTCTTGATCTCTTCGGTTGATGATCTTCAAAGTATAGCTCTCGGTCCCTTAAATAGTCATAAAAACTCTAAACCCTAGATGCCAGATGTTAGGATATGCTGATACGATCACACCAAAAAAACTCCCAAATCCTACGGCCATAAGGAGGCCGCGGATCCGCCGCATATCATGAGGTTTGGCCGCCCAACCGCGGCTCTTTGGTGAGATCAAGTTCGATAATTTTTTGTGAAGTCTCTAGTTGACATGTGTAGATCTCTTCGATGTCTGGATTTTGGAAATCTTACTCTGAGTCTCTGCCGTTGCTAGATCTTATATTTTCCCTCAATATTTCGGCAGATTTGATTCTGACATCTCGGATCTTTTGATCTTCAGATCTGAGCTAATATCTGCACAATATCTCAAGTCATACTGTCAGTAATATTTGTTATTATTTTGAGATATTATCCTAACCATTTGTATGATACAATATTTTAAGAATATTGATTGGAATTATTTGATATGATATACATATTTTAATTACTAATATGTTATATAAATATTATATGCATGTATTTTCCCTCATTATGTTAATTATAATATAGAAATATATGATAATAAACTTTTTACATATAAACTCTCATATGTTCTATAATTACAATAAACACGTTTTAGAACTTAACAATAGTAGGGAAAATAATCATTCAAATGTGCAATATTTCTGACTAATCAACAATAGAAAAGGGAAAAGGGAAGAAGGGCAAGGCAAAGAGCCGAGGAAATTCAAAAGAAAAGATCTAAGGTGGCTGTTGGAACCGCGGAAAGAAGGGTTACAAGAAGAAGGACTGCAGACTCTTGAAGAAAGAAAAATGCTCAGATAAAAAGTCAGATGATAAGGAAGCCAATGTGGTGTCTACACATGAACAAGGGGAACATGGACTTTGTCTTTCGGCGAGTGAGAGAACAAAGGGAGATACCCGATTTCTTGATTCAGGGGCATTCTTTCACTGCACTTTAGGTCGGCATCATTTTAGCGATTATGTTCAAGGGGATCTTGAGCATGTGACGGTGGGAAATGGTCTGCCGTGCAAAATCATTGGAAAAGAAACGATTGTATTGCATCCATCAGGAGGAGGTTAGAAAAAGCTGAAGAATGCTAGACACATATCAGATCTGAAGAAGAGTCTAATATATCTATAAGTCAGATGGACAACGAAGAGTATGTTATAGTATTTGGGAATTCTTAATGGCAGATTTCCAAAGGATCGTTGATAGCCGCAAGGGGTAAATTGATCGGTTCATTGTATTCTTTCAGTGGGAACAATGACTTTCGATTGCATTGACGATAGGTTTAGATGCAGATTCTGAGAATTCTTTGTGGCACAAAAGATTGATGCATCTTAGTGAGAAGAATATGAAGATTATTCAGGGTAAGGGTTTTTTATCTGGGCTAAACAAGGTAGAGTTGGGACTCTGTGAGAGTTGTTTATGAAAATCAAAAAGCACTTAAGTTTTAGATTGGCGGTGTAGAAAAGAAGACTAAGAAGCTAGAGTTGGCGCATATGGATGTATAGGGACCGATATCTGTAAAGTCTTACGGTGGAAATCGGTACTTCGTTATATTCATTGATGATGCAAGCAGTAAGATCTGGGTTTATGCAATGAAGAAGAAGTACGATATGTTTGGTCACTTCAAACACTGAATTATATAGGCAGAGAACCAAACATGGACGGAGCTTAAGTGCCTAAAGTCCGACAATGGCGGGGAATATTGCAAACAAGAATTTGAGGGGTTTTGCTCACAGAAAGGTATACGTTGGTTAAAGACGATACCGGGGACACCGCAACAGAACGATATCGATGAAAGGATGAACATGATGATTCTAGAGCGGGTAAGGAGAATGACCTTGGATGCAGATGTGCCCAAATTCGTATGGGCAGCAGCTGTCGATACTGTTGTGTATCTGATCAATCGAAGCCCGGCAAGTGCACTTGATGGAGGAATTCCAGAAGAAATTTGGTCAGGTGAGCCAATAAATTACCCACGCCTTAAAGTTTTTGGTTGTATTGCTTATTTGCTGATAGATAAGACAGAGAGGAGTAAGCTTAACTCCAAGTCAAGGAAGTATGCATTCATTGGTTATGGAGGAGATAAGTTCGGATATCGGCTGTGGGATTACTCAAGCTAGAAGATAATACGGAGCCAGAACGTTTTCTTTAATAAGAAACATTTGTACAAGGTAGCAAAGCAAGTCAATGTTAAGAATGGTACATTATCTGAGTTCGTTGAGTTAGAGGAAACTCAGGAGAATGGTCAGGTGGCTACAGGTGCAGATCGGAATATGGAGGAGACAAGCACTGCTGTGCAGGATCAGGTTTAGGAACCGGTTGAAGACCAGATTCAGCAACCAAATATCCCAATTCCGAGGAGATCTACATGAGAGAGGAAACCACCTGAAAGATTAGTTACCAACTTCATATTGTACACTGATTCGGGAGAGCCCGAATCCCTCACAGAAGAGACATTGGACCGTTAGGGTCAAAAATTACACCCCAGTTGACCAAGTCAAAGTCAAAGTCAACCCAAAATAAGCGGGCCAAAGCCCAGATCAAGTGGGCCCATGCCCAAGTCTAGCCCCATGGCCGGCTTGCCCCATTCCAAAATGAAATCATGTAATAAATAATTTTGATGTAATTTTTATGAATGAATGTAAGAAAAATAGGCATAAAGCCAAAATTTTGTAAAGCTCATGGCTCATGTGCAAAAGAAATGAGCACATGAGGTATTGGATGGGCAAAATGCCATTTTGTAAAGCCCAAGGGGCTATATGTAAATTTGTAAGCTGATAAAAGGGAACATGATAATGAAATAGAAAGACGAATTCATTCCCCTCAAAATGTAGGGTTTCTGTGCCTCCTTCCCCTTTCTCAAGTTTCTAAAACCTTCTCCTCTTTTCTGAATTAAATCAAGAATTTAACTCTTTCTTTTCCAAAAATAAACAGTTTTTCACCATCAAACCCTTGAAGGGGAACTCAGATCTTCCATCAGATCTCAAAAAAGAGAGATTTTTAAATCTCATCCCCTTTCCTTCAAGATCCGGCTAACCGAGAGGAAGAAGAAGGAGACCCATCTCCAAAAATCTCACCTTGGAAAGATCCAAGACCTAAAAGAAGACCCAGGGCCAAAGGGGAGAAAAAAGGGGTCCCCTTTGATCATTTTCAAAGATTTCTAAGAGTTTAACTCCATTCAAGATCTGTTGGAGTTTAACTCCATAAATAAAAGACGCTCTCTCGGAATTTAACTCCTATTTCCGGAGTTAAAATTGCCTTCTTTCCGCCGGCACCCAAACGTCCAGCGTCCACGTGCCGGGCACGTGAGGCGACGACGCCCACGTGCCGGACACCCATCGCCTACGTGCTGGGCATGTGAGGCGCCAGCGCCAAAGCGCCCAGCGCCCATGTGCCGGGCACGTGAGGCGCCAGCGCCCAAGCGCCCAGTGCCCAGCTCCCTAGCGTCTTTAAGACGCTCCTCACCGTACTTTTTTCCACACTCTACAACACTTTTGTAATACCCAGCCCCTCTTATACCAAAATCTGCATTTTGTTACTCTAGAATCCTATTTACTCTTATTTATAATTTTAATGATTTTATTTATAATTTTATCTATTCTTATATAATTAATTATTTATGTTAAAGTCCCTTTTTATTTTTGGAAATTTAAAACCCTTCTTCCCTTCCTAAGCCCACTATTTTTTCCTTTTCTCTAATATTCTATACACCTAACCCAAACTCGGCCATCCCGTAGCCCAGCCCACTCTCGGCCGTTTCTTTTTCCAATTCCCCCCCCCCAATTCTCAGCCCGGCCCTCTTCTATTAACTAAAATCATTTTTCTTTTCCCAGCCCACCCAGCCGGCCCGGCTCCTCACATTTAATTCTTGGGAATTCATTTTAATTCACTGGCCCGGCCCACTCCTCTCCCCAGCAGCCCGTTCCCACGCTTCACCCCCGACCCGACCCGCCTTCTCCTTTCTTCCCCACAACGGCTCTCTTTCCCGCCTCCTCCGCTCACGCCCGCGTTCCTCGCCTCCACCAACGCCCGCGCTCGCGCCCGTTACACCCACGACGCGCGATCCCGTCTCCTTATCATTCCTCTCGTACACACCCACGCACCCTTCTCCTCATCTCGTTTTCTCTCTCCCTCGCCCTCCTTCTTCCTCCCTCTCTCAAACCCACTAACCGCCCCTGGCACTCCCCTCACCGGAGCTCCGACCTCCACCGTCATCTCCTCCCATCACCTCCCCATCTCTCCAACTCTCATCACTCTACCTCCCTCCTTCATCCTCCACGAGACCCATGCACGCACCTCGAGCTAACCCCGGCCGATCTCCCTGCACACCCGCTCCTCTCGTCGACGCCGACGACCACACTACCTCGCTCACTCCTCCTCTCTTCCTCCACTGCCCCGAGTGCCTTCGCCTGCACCCATACCCCTGCACCCACTCACCTGCACACCGAGTCCCCTGCCCCAACGCCGGTGATCTTCTCGTCTCGTCGTCGACCTCCCCGCATAGTCATCATCATCGTCGACGTCGTCGTCATCACCTCTCTGTTTCTTCCTCTCGCTCTCTAGCTCTGGCTCTCTCTCTGTGTGAGCTTTCCCTCTCTCTCTCCTTCCTCTGTTTCTCTCTCTCAATTCTCTCTCTCTCTTCATCTCAGACCTCTCTCGCTCTCCTTGGTTCTCTGCCTACTCCCTCTTTCTCACTCTGCTCCCTTTTCTCTCTCTCACTTCCCTCTCTCTCTCACAGCTTCTCCCTCTCTCTCCCTCTCCCTCTGTGCTTTCTCTCTCTCTCTCTCACTCTCAGTTCTCTCTCTCTATCTCATTTTTGTATCTCTCTCTAACTCTGTATCTCTCTCTCTCCCTCTACAACTCTCTCTACGTATCCCTCTCACTCCTTCTCCCCCACTAACGGCCCGGCACAATCGAGCATTCCCGCATCAACAGTAAGGCTGCGGCGCAAACCCAAGCCGAGTCGAGCCCCGATATTCCATCGAGCACCTACAGAGATCGTCGTTGCCGCTGCCGTGCATCGCACTAGACGCCTCCAGGCAAGTTCTCTACTTGCTTCATGCTATTCTATCTATGTTACAAATCAACATCGTATATAAATCATGCTTTACTTTACCGTTAGATTATTCGACACAACTGTTCGATACTTGTTCTCTTAGGAAATCAATATCAAGTTAGACGGAAATGGATAAATTACCTTGGCCCTTGTAGAGATGGTTAACGTGTGCAAATTTCATTAGAAAATACGACTGTTAAAGATTAAAACGACTATCCCCAAGTTTAATCGTAAAACTGTAATTTTATTTGTACCTGAAAACCGTTAAATTCACCATAAATCATATACACACTAGAATGGTGTGTTCGAGGCTCAAATCGAAGCCGACTCGATGAACTTTAACCCTATACTAACTTCCAGACATTCCTGTACTTAAACCGTGATGATAATTGGATCGGAGTGCGACTCTGGACTGCAGTCCAGAGCGACTTCAGTTGTTGCTTTTTGTTCCGTAATGGGTACCACAGGATTTCCTTAACTCGTAGGTTGCGGAACTCCGCTGTTCATTATAGATAAATCTGTTAGCTAGACAACACAATTGATTTCATTCTGTTTCGTTACCATTTGATATTTATTCTGTAATTTAAAAGATCGGGACGCATAACAGTCCCGACAGAATCAGAATTGACATATTAGGGTTAAACATTGTATATCTCCCGACGTGCAGATGAGATTGAAGATCCGTATGTTGCGTTGAAAACCTTACTGAAAACTCTAGAATTCATCCAACTGTAGCGTCGCTAAAATCTGATCCCAACTGGGGTTAAAATGTGTTACGAAACGGACATCTGATTTTGAAACCGGATTTCCAGCCGCGAGCGCTTAAAATGAAATGGTTATAATTAATGATCCTGGAACCCGATTGGCTTGAAACCAAATTTGATGGATGGACAACTGAACATACTAATTACTACCTGTTTATCGTTTTGCTAAATTATATATGTACGTTTCATGATAAATCGTGCCAGTGATAAAATACTGTTTTTATGACACCTTAATCGTGTTTATATACTGTTCACACATCATATTATACCCATATTCATTGTAGTGATAACTTAGTGATATCGTGCATTTACCCAGTGTTAGATTTTAGCGATGATTGTGGCAAGTAAGTCAGTGTTCGTGTATCCGTGATTAAGTGAAAGTGATACGTACTTGTACACAATCAGTGACCCTATTATTCTATTGCATTGTCGACGTCTGTGGAATGCATGTACATGTGACTATAAGTGGTATGGGACACTTATGGAAGCGCTTGCATGGGTGTCACAGATAAGGCATCCGACACTGCCATTTATCTTAGATATTAGTCGGGACGTGCTTGATGGAGGTCCTGACTCCAGTTCTCGCGCAGACATGTCACGGATCGATTAGTATTTGGGGTTATGGTTAGAGTTTGATGTAGACCACGGAGTGTGGGGTAGTTTAAGTGTGAATTCAACAGAAACTCGGGAGTCCCATGCCGGCTTATATATTTAGGGAGTTATATGGAGATTTACAGGGTATGTGATATACACCGTGATATACATGTTACATGTTGGGCCCGTGATCCCTTGCCCTTGGGTTCTACTCTTGGGTGGAGGACACTCGCGAGTGGTTGATTCTCACACTTGGACTGACGATAGGCTTAGTGACATGTGCAGTGAGACTTAGAGACTGATAGGGATACTGGCATTTATATTCCTTATATACTGTGTTGACATACGTGGCATATCGTTCTACTGCTTTACTGTTCCGCTGCATTGATTACTGCACATGCATATTCATGATGTCATTGATTCACTGCTTCACATATCTATTATCACTGTTAGAACTGTCACTCGATTTTATACATATTATATTGCTATTGTGTCGCTCTGATGACCTGAGTATGCATGCTCAGTGTGAGGAGAAGATTTAGCTTGGACCAGAACTAGACGTGCATCACAGACTTCTTGACTTGCCATTCCGAGTTACATTCGTTTGTTCCACTTCAGGTCAGTTTATATTATTGTTTCTTTCAGTTACTGCATTTCTCATTAGCTGCGCATCATTTACTGTTTACCATGAAAAACTAGAAGCCGAAGTATGACTACGGCAGGATATTTCCTTGACCGTAGGAGCATGGCTGACCTTGTCTACCCCTCGTATTCCGTATTTTGGGAAGCGGGGCGTGACAACTTTCGCCGTTAGAAAAAAATCTGTGGGGCCCCCGATATATCCAAAACCCTTTCAAAAAATACACATAACCAGTTTGACCCGTCAATCGGATGTTCCCTCGCTCCAAAGGTGAGAGGTAATTAACGGCAGGTTACTCCGCGGCTGCCGGAGATTCGGATCCCCACAATCAATAAACCCCTGCCTACCCTAGGCAGGGGGAATCTGTAGTACGCCTGACAAGCGCGTGCATATTCCCATCTAAATGGGGTGACGAAAAACACTCTACAGACTCGGCTTGACGGGCATCCGTCATCCAGGAAGCCATCGTGAGTTGGTTGACGGGGAGCTTAGAGAAGATACCCGATTGAGCAGTTGTCAGGGGCACTGCTAGAGCTTTCCCTAAATGCCTTGTTGCTTTATTGGTGTTGATGGCCTTACCCCCAGCCGGGGCCAAGGGAAGTCGTTCAAACACCGACTTGCATTTGGATAGTGGTGCCTTCGAGATCACCACATTTGGCCTCCTGCCTTTCGAGGCCGGTCTATCTATTACTGGAGCTTGAGGAACTGGAATGGCGTTAGCTAGCATGAACAGAATAGATCCAAATGGTAGCAGCGGCTCCTCCCACTGCCGCCCGAGACTGGCCGGGAGGATCGTCCTGGTGTCTAACTTCATCGTGTAGGAGTTGGGAGTTGTGTTGAGTGTTAGTTATATGTATGCCCTGGAGGCCATTATTATACATGATTGTATATTATAGTGGATGCTTGGACATATATAGAGAGAACTTTCTTGCTCGACATGATAGTATGCTATCTGGTTGCTCTTTATCTTAACATGTACGCTTATGTATATTTATATTGTCTCTCTGTTACATGTTGATAAAGCCCTTAGGATGTGGACTTGACTACCAGGACTATGATGTAGATCATACTAGTGGGGCCAGGGTAGTCCATAAATACATCCCTTTAATTGTTCCTAGTCGAGAGAGTATCGAAATGGGGCATCGATATTCCAGTGTAGACTAGTGTGTACGATTCTTGACCCTGCATGTGGCGATGGTTGACCATAACCATTGGTGTTTGACATCAGAGAATGTGCACAGGTGCTCATTAGAGAATCGGCAAACCGAACAGGACTCGTCAAGAACTCCTAGATGGTATTATACCTAACCACAGATAGCAGTTCTCTGGTGACACTGGTACAGGTTAGTCTGTAGACCCGAGATCGTCATAGAGTCTTGTGTGATTCCCACTGTGCTTTGATTTCCATCATACCACGTTCAAGAGAATGTGCAAACCGGTGGCTTTTGGGTACAGTCCCGAATCACATGGAGGCAATGAGCGATAGGAGGGGTTTCGTCTCTCACGATATTGGGGGTTGATATTGCGCTGTGCTCGATGGCCATAACAGGAAATCCCTGGCCAGGGTTGTTGAGGTTTACTGGTAAGTGTTATTAGTAGTTTCTCGAACCGTTATGGACCAGAACATCGACATGACTTATCAAGTTATTGGGGTCTGATGTTTACCACCCCTAGACTCGATATACGACCAATCAGGCGAAAAGACCGGACTGTACGGTAGTGTTACTTGATTGGATTCACAGGGGTATGAGCAGGCGTGATTGTTGATCTTATGATCGCTCAATTCCCGGATGGTCGTTACGTTTGGGAGACCGCTTGAGGCTTTTGGGTGACAAATATGATCACCACCTACTGCCGGCGTATTGACGAGTCTTTAGAGTCATACACAGAGATTTCCTGGCTCAAGCGAAACGAAGTAGGGCACATATGTGATATGTGCGGGACCGAGATAGATACGAGTATATGATACCATATTCTAATCTCGCGATATAGATTATATGTGATATAGCCGGATTATTGGATCAAGTGTTGATTCAATGATTTGATATTAGTCAGTTATATGTGATATAGCCGGATTGTTAAATCAAGTGTTGATTTAATAATTTAATATATATATATATATATTAATATATATTAACTAATATAAATTAGCTCACTTAAGAATTTTCTTTTCTTCATTTACATTTAATACATATGTATATATATGATATATATATATATATATATATAAATGTATTTAGAATATTGTATCATGCTTGATGATACATGGAACTTGGGTGTATGAGACTAACACTTAAGTTATGATAATGTTTGGTTTTAATTATTTAGATAAAACTAAAAATAGGTGGAAATTAGCATGGTTGTGAAGTTTGGAGAAACTTGTAGAAACCTTGACTAAACTCCACTTGACTTTTGTTTTACTCTAGATATTATTTAACCTAACCTTATCCTAGCCTTAGTTAAGTCTCTACAAGAGTTTATATTAGATATTTTCTCACCCTTGGTTAATGAGATGCTTCATCTTCTTCATCCTTTTTTCTTCACTTGTTTTTCTTGAGTTGAAAAAGAATGAGAGGAAAAATATTCTAAAGTGAGCTAAATTCCTACTTCATCAATCTATACCATATTAGCCATACTGTATAGGTTGTTTGCTTCACTTGTTCATACATTAGTGAAGGGGTAGCTTGAGTTGGGTCTCTTCAAAGTAGATCATCTTCGGCTTCAACGATCATTAAGCAAGATCGTTCATTTCGACTAGTGGAGCCTACGGAGAGTCCGGATCACCACTACTTGGAGCGAAGGGACTTCTACACGGAGTATTTGAAGTGATGGACCGGTCTATAAAGGTTGTATTCCACAATCACTTAGGTTTATGCTTGCTTACTTGTTGTAAAACCCTAATTCTCTAGTTCGATTCTAAGTTTGAGTTCATTAGCACACTAAATTTTTAAAATTGTATACTTGATACACCTTGAAACCCTAGTAGATGTGCTAAGAAACTCCAACATGGTATCAGAGCTAAGCTAGAGCATTAGGCGTCGTCTAGGCGAAGTTAGAAGTCCGAACGAATACCGAAAACCCTAACTTCCCATGCTCTCTGGAAATTTTTCCAAACGTTGGAATTTTTGAGATTAAAAATATTCAAAAAATCGTGCAGGTAATTCTATGGACCCTTTTGAAGAACGAAACCCTAAGTCGATCACTTGACCATGGAACCGCGGCCAAATAGTGGTATTTGCGGCGGTTCCGCGGCGCCAAGTGTGAAGCTTGGGTTGGCACTTCAACGGTTGATCCATAGGTACCGTGGCATGTTCTGGGTAATTTTTAACTGTGCTCAAGTGTTGAGTTTTCTGGGAATTTTGGGAATTCGTTAATTCGATCGAAATGTTTAACGTCACCTAGCTATATGTGATTTGTGATACAATATTTGGAATCCCCAATTATAAGTTTTGTGAAAAATGGATTATATCTTATAAATCTAGCAATTTAGTATCCAAACATCGGTTGCCATGAAGTTTCGATTTGGATCAAAACTTCGTCGCAATCGCGTAGCGTACGCGGATACTCGCCGGGTAACATTACTAGATAGCCATGCCCCAACGCTCCGACCAAGTGACTATAGGAGAACCCCGTTGCCAAAAGCATTCGCTCGGGTGCTCACGGCCACGGTGTTTAGCCTAAATGCACTTCGTCGACGGCATCGGGGGTGCGGCCGTCTACTAATGTTTCCGACGCACATTCGATCATGTTGTCGGGAATCCTGTTGAATTACCCGACTATTAGTTGAAAAGTGTTTTCAAGACGAGACTAAAATGCGGGGTTTATATAGTTAGGCATGAAATTCGGAATATGTGATGTTCCGAGTTTATGATGTCTAAGGAATTTAATCTGTTAGGCATGAAATCCGAAGTATGTGATATTTCAGGTTTATGATGTCTAAGGTTGATTGCGGATTCTAATTATTGTAGTTCACATTTCTATTCTACGACCGTAAGTGTAATATGTGGTGTATCGCCGGTTTCATTGCTATACGACAACGACAATTGGGATACGCATATTTACTTACGTTGATGACATGTGATGTTATGTGTTGCTGTGATATGATATATTGGATCGTCGTGATTGAATGGCCGGGGGAGGTTATGTGAGATGAGAGTTTTTCTTTTTATTTATGTAAAATTTATTGTATGTAATATTCTTTTATTGGGGCACTTCCGGATTGAGGATGATGTCACCATTGATGTATATTATTTACTTTTCTGCATTAGGATAGATCCAAGGAGGGGAGCATAAGTAACCGGGTTCTAGGGTTCAGTAGGAGACCTTCTCGTGGAGTCGAGACCGGGTGTCCTAACCCTAGAATTGGCAGGGTTGCTTGCCGCTCTCGTAGGGATCTAGGGATGTGGGTTTGGCTATTCATCACGATCGTGGAATCCGTGTTTTTTACTGGCTTAATATAAAACGCGGAAATCCTAGTATATCCAATATTTCATATGTTGACTTCTGCTGCAATGTTCTGTGATGAGATCATATTACTACCTGAGAAGAATGTTTTATTATTATATATATGATATATAATAGACATTGCTTATGTTTTGCATCCGCGCTAGTCCCGCCCCGCTATGCCGTTAGTTAAGTAACCTAACGGAGCATAACAGGACAAAGTGGCGAATGCGGATGGTATAAGCGTACGTTGTATTTTCGTTTTTTTATCTGTGATGCTTAAGAAGCATAGATGATGGGACTTCATTAATGAGATTAGTGAAAAGAAAATAAACCTAAAGATGTTGTGGAATCAAATTTTTAAAAAAAATGTAGCTCTAGTTCTTGCTTTTCATAGTGGTATTCCTTGTAGAATATCCAACACCTTATTCGATAAGTAAAGAACTGAGATCCGTTCACCGGGAGTGACCTCTTTAGCGAAACTAGCAGATGCTACAACCCACGAGGTTTTGTTTTTGATTGCCTTTTTAGTTTTTGCTTTGCATAGTGGTATTCTTTGTAGAATATCCAGCACCTTATTCAATAAGGAAAGAGCCAAGATCCTTTCACCGGGAGTGACCTCTTTAGCGAAACTAGTAAAAGTCTAAAAAACACTCCTTTTCAAAATCGCTAGATTCTGCAACGATATCAAGTTCATTACGCAAAAGGTTTTCTTAAAAACTTGTCGTAGCCCTCCGTAATTTCAGATACGTACTATTTAGTATTCGTGCTGCGTTTGTTGGCCTGCATCAAGGCGTAATGTGCGGTAGCTGAGTAGTACTTATCTGCTAGCATGTGATGCGATTGGATTAGGGTAGTCGTACGACTTTGTTGGCCTGCGTCAAGAGTCGTGCGGGTGGGTTTAATTCAATCAAGAAATGTACGGACTGAACTTGACTAGTGTTCTATGGTTTGTTGGCCTGCGTCAAGGTCATAGGACGCTAGGGGCAAAAGATTATCGGGAATTTCAAGTGTTGAAATTTGCAATGAGATTGCATACCTTCTATGAGATAGTTGGATCCCGATACCCGCTGCGAGTAAGAGTTACTCTTGGAAGAGTTTTGCACTATACAATTAGCTAACCCATTAGCTGTCTAGAAAGATGTCAATGGGGTTATGCCTCTGGGAAAACGAGGTTTATTTTAGAACATCTCTCAAAGTACTGACACTGGCCTGGCTGCCCGGTTAGCGAACTTGTAGCGTGTAATTAATCCCGGCTAGTCTTACCTTTTAGGTTTTGAAGGAAGATTTGATAAAAAGCAGTGGGAGCCATCCTAATTAGATAAGATAATAACCAATCTAATCTTGTAAGAGTATACGCTAAGGTGTTTTTCTTTTCTCTCTCTCCAAATAGAGACCTTGACATAGCTTAATCAAGATAATAATATGGATATATTGACCAAACCTGCTTATTATACTGAGCTGGGGGACGTTGGTTCCGCTCTTTCTTATAACTGTTATAAGACTAAGCAGGAAATAGGGAAATACCAGGATTTCCATGCCACCCAAATGAGGAATGAGCATAATGATGCGTCTTCTTCGGGTGTGTTCGTTACTGAGAACTGTTTCTCAGTACACTCTACGTCCTGAGTATTAGATACCGGATCAGGATCCCATATATGTAATATATTATAAGGGCTTAGAAGAGGTAGAGAACTGGGAATAAGTGAACATTCCATAAAAGTTTGGAATGGTGCAACTGTTGCAGCCAAAGCAGTTGGAGAATATCACCTTGTATTGCCAAACGGTAATACACTGATCTTGAACGACTGTTACTACGTACCATCTATGATGTGCAATTTAATATCAATTTCTTTATTAGATAAAGAAGGATATAACTTTGTAGTAGAGAAAAATATTATGAAAATTTTCCTAAATCAAGTGTTGATTGGGTTTGGTGCGCTATGTAACAGATTATACGTTCTGAATCAGAATACAGTTCTTAATGTACAGAACATACACAAGAAGAAAAGATCAGAAATGAACGAATCCTTCTTATGGTATTGTAGACTAGGTCATATCAATGCGACACGGCTAGCTAAGTTACATAAGAATGGATATTTAAATCCGTTTGAACTTTCATCTTATAAACTTGCTAGTCATGTCTCAAAAGAAAAATGACCAAAACATCGTTTACTGGACACGGAGAAAGAGCTACTGAACTCTTGGGACTGATACATAGTGATGTATGTGGTCCTATGTCTACACATGCCAGGAATGGTTTCTCGTACTTCATTACATTCACCGACGATCTCTCAAGATTCGGACATGTGTTCCTGTTGAAACACAAGTCTGAAGCTTTTGAGAAATTTAAAGAATATAAAAGTGAAGTAGAGAACCAAACGGGAAAAAGTATTAAAATCCTTCGATCTGATCGGGGAGGAGAATATTTGAGCACGGAGTTCCTGGACTATTTAAAAGAGAATGAGATTCTCTCTTAGCTTACTCCTCCGTATACACCACAGCACAATGGTGTATCGGAGCGGAGGAATCGCACCCTATTAGATATGGTGCGCTCTATGATGAGTATTGCTGAGTTACCTATCTCCTTTTGGGGTTATGCACTGGAGACAGCTGCAGACTTATTGAATATGGTTCCTACCAAATCCGTACCTACCACTCCATATGAGATATGGAAAGGGAAGAGACCATGTCTTAATTATGTTAAGATATGGGGTTGTCCGGCCTATGTTAAAAAGCAAAATCGGGATAAACTCGAGGAAAGATCGTTTATGTGCAAGTTTGTTCGATATCCCAAACATTCGCGAGGGTATATCTTCTACCACACCGAGGAACAAAAGGTGTTTATTTCTCGGAATGCCACCGTTTTAGAAAAGGAATTTCTTGCAAAAGAAATTAGTAGTGATGAGGTAGAACCGGAAGAAGTTCCAGCTACACAAACTGCGACTGATGATTTAGTAAAATCAGAGGATTCGATAGTCCCCAACGAATTTCAACCTCTCCGCCGATCTACTACGGTTCCTCATCCGCCTGAGAGATACTACGGTTTTCTCATAGACTGTGCGAGCAAGGATTGTATCATGGAAGATGATGACCCTACTAGCTTCGAGCAGGCCATCACGAGTGGTGACTCTGTGAAATAGCTGAATGCTATGCGATCTGAGATGGAATCCATGTACACCAACAAAGTATGGACTTTGGAAGATGCTCCTGAAGGGGTCAAACCCATTGGGAGCAAGTGTATCTTCAAGAAGAAATTTGGTGTAGATGGAAAAGTTGAGACTTTCAAAGTTAGACTTGTAGCAAAAGGTTTCCGTCAACGACCAGGTATGGATTATGACGAAACCTTTTCTCCAGTGGCTATGCTTAAGTCCATCTGGATCCTACTTGCCATCGCTGCATACCACGACTACGAAATCTGGCAGATGGACGTCAAGACCACTTTTCTAAATGGTGATTTAGAAGAGAGCGTGTATATGACTCAGCCAGAGGGCTTCGTAGATAGTGGGAGCAGCGGAAAGGTGTGCAAGCTACTTAAATCAATCTACGGGTTAAAACAGGCATCGCAGAGTTGGAACATCTTTTTTGATGTTGCAGTCAAAGAGTTTGACTTCATCAAAAACGTAGATGAACCTTGTATATACAAGAAGGTTGCAGAGAGTAAGATTGTCTTCCTCGTATTATACGTAGATGACATACTCTTGATAGAAAATGATGTTCCTATGTTGCACTCGGTCAAGCTCTTCTTATCACACAGATTCTCCATGAAAGATCTGGGTGATGCCTCCTGCATTCTGGGGATTAAGATGTATAGAGATAGATCTAAACGGATATTGGGATTGTCCCAATCCAGGTATATTGATACCATACTAAATAGGTTTAGTATGGAAGATTCCAAGAGTGGTGGTTTACCCACCATTTCTGGAATCACTCTTTCCAAAGAGATGTCTCCCAAGACTGATTTGGAGAGGGCTCGCATGCAAGGGATACCCTATACTTCGGCAGTAGGCTCTATCATGTATGCGATGCAATGTACTAGACCAGATGTACCTTATTCACTAGGTGTAGTGAGTAGGTATCAATCGGATCCTGGGGAGAATCACCGGACTGCTGTGAAGAACATTCTTAAGTACTTGAGAAGGACTAAAGAAATGTTCTTGGTATATGGTAACAGTGAACTCCAGGTGGAGTCCTTTACCGATTCAAGCTTTCAGAGTGATAAGGACAACAGTAAGTCGGTCTCAGGCTTTATCTTCACCCTCAATGGAGGGGCAGTATGTTGGAAGAGTTCCAAGCAAGATACCGTGGCAGACTCGACGATGGAGGATGAATACATCGCTGCCAACGATTCCGCCAAGGAGGCTGTCTGGATAAAGAAGTTCATAACTGAACTTGGTGTGGTTCTGTCCATTGAGTATCCAATACCTTTGTATTGTGATAACAATGGAGCAGTAACTTTGGCCAAGGAACCCAGGTCCTTTCAGAAGTCCATACATATTCTTAGACGGTATCACCTGATCCGGGAGATAGTTGATCGTCGGGAGATCGAGGTCAGGAGAGTTGACACGAAGAATAACATAGAGGATCCACTCACGAAGGCCATACCCCAGATACAGTGTGAGAGACTCTTCGGGATGATGGGTATGAGATACTACAACAGCTGGCCTTAGTGCAAGTGGGAGATTGTTAGTTATATGTATGCCCTAGAGGCCATTATTGTACATGATTGTATATTATAGTGGATGCTTGGACATATATAGAGAGGACTTTCTTGCTCGACATGATAGTATGCTATCTGGTTGCTCTTTATCTTAACATGTACACTTATGTATATTTATATTGTCTCTCTGTTACATGTTGATAAAGACCTTAGGATGTGGACTTGACTACCAGGACTATGATGTAGATCATACTAGTGGGTCCAGGGTAGTCCACAAGTACATCCCTTTAATTGTTCCTAGTCGAGGGAGTATCGAAACGGGGCATCGATATTCCAGTGTAGACTAGCGTGTACGATTCTTGACCCTGTATGGGGCGATGGTTGATCCCACAACCATTGGTGTTCGACATCAGAGAATGTGCACAGGTGCTCATTAGAGAATGGGTATACCGAACAGGACTCGCCGAGAACTCCCAGATGGTATTATACCTAACATCGGATAGCAATTCTCTGGTGACACTGATACAGGTTAGTGTGTAGACCCGAGATCGTCATAGAGACTTGTGTGATTCCCACTGTGCTTTGATTTCCATCATACCACGTTCAAGAGAACGTGCAAACCGGTGGCTTTTGGGTACAGTCCCGAATCACATGGAGGCAATGAGCGATAGGAAGGGTTTCGTCTCTCCCGGTATTGGGGGTTGATGTTGCGCTGTGCTCAATTGGCCATAACAGGAAATCCCTAGCCAGGGTTGCTGAGATTTACTGGTAAGTGTTATCAGTAGTTTCTCGAACCGCTATGGACCAGAACATCGGTATGACTTATCAAGTTATTGGGGTCTGACGTTTACCACCCCTAAACTCGATATGCGACATATCAGGTGAAGAGACTGGACTGTACGGTAGTGTTACTTGATTGGATTCACAGGTGTATGAGCAGGCATGCTTGTTGATCTTCTGATCGCTCAATACTCAGGTGGCCGTTACGTTTGGCAGACCGCTTGCGGCTTGTGGGTGACTGATATGATCACCACCTACTGTCGGCGTATTGGCGAGTCTTTAGAGTCCTACACAGAGATTTCCTGGCTCAAGAGAAACGAAGTAGGGCACATATGTGATATGTGCGGCACCAAGATAGATACGAGTATATGATACCGTATTCTAATCTCGCGATATAGGTTATATGTGATATAACCGGATTATTGGATCAAGTGTTGATTCGATGATTTGATATTAGTCAGGTATATGTGATATAGCCGAATTATTAAATCAAGTGTTGATTTAATAATTTAATATATATATATATATATATATATATATATATATTAGATATATTAATATATATTAACTAATATAAATTAGCTCACTTAAGAATTTTCTTTTCTTCATTTACATTTAATACATGTGTGTGTGTGTGTGTGTGTCTATATATATATATATTTAAATGTATTTAGAATATTGTATCATGCTTGATGATACATGGAACTTGGGTGTATGAGACTAACACTTAAGTTAAGATAATGTATGGTTTTAATTATTTAGATAAAACTAAAAAATAGGTGGAAATTAACATGGTTGTGAAGCTTGGAGAAGCTTGTAGAAAGCTTGACTAAACTCCACTTGACTTTTGTTTTACTCTAGATATTATTTAACCTAACCTTATCCTAGTCTTAGTTAAGTCTCTACAAGAGTTTATATTAGGTATTTTCTCACCCTTGGTTAATGAGATGCTTCATCTTCTTCATCCTTTTTTTCTTCACTTGTTTTTCTTGAGTTGAAAAAGAATTAGAGGAAAAATATTCTAAAGTGAGCTAAATTCCTACTTCATCAATCTATACCATATTAGCCATATTATATAGGTTGTTTCCTTCACTTGTTCATACATTAGTGAAGAGCTAGCTTGAGTTGGGTCTCCTCAAAGTAGATCATCTTCGGCTTCGACGATCATTAAGCAAGCTCGTTCATTTTGACTAGTGGAGCCTACGGAGAGTCCGGATCACCACTACTTGGAGCGAAGAGACTTCTACACGGAGCATTTGAAGTGATGGACCTGTCTACAAAGGTTGTATTCCATAATCACTTAGGTTTATGCTTGCTTACTTGTTGTAAAACCCTAATTCTCTAGTTCGATTCTAAGTTTGAGTTCATTAGCACACTAAAATTTTAAAATTGTATACTTGATACACCTTGAAACCCTAGTAGATGTGCTAAGAAACTCCAACATTAAGAGCCGAGCTTGTCCCTGGAGACATTTTTGCTGCTTTCGAAGATTGCAATTGGAAACTGTTAACCTGCACAAAGAAGCATGATTTTAGTACAGGCAATCGATATGTATATTGATTGATCTCGTATGAACGTTTAACCCAAAATATGAGAGGAGAGAAAAGGTCCCACCGGACGTGCCAGAGTCTGTAGGGTGTTTTTCGTCAACCCATTGAGATGGTGTTAGTCGTATGTATGCCCTAGAGGCCAGTATTGTACATATGATGTATATTATATTGGATGCTTGAACATATATAGAAAGGACTTTCTTGCTCGACATGATAGTATGCTATCTGGTTGCTCTTTATCTTATCATGTATACTTGTCTCTTGATACTGTCTTATGGTTACATGTTGGTAAAGCCCTAAGGATGTGTACTTGACTACCAGGACTATGATACAGATCATACTAGTGGGGCATGGTAGTCCATAAGTTCATCCTTTAATGTCCCTAGTCGTAGGTGTATCGACACGGTGCATCGATATACCAGAGTAGACTAGCGTGTACGCTTCTCAACCCATGAGATGGGCGATGGATGATCACATATGCATTGGTGATTGACATCAGAGACGCTATACGAGTGCTCAGTGGAGACTGGGTACACTGGACGGACTCGCCGAGAACTCCCAGATGGTATTATACCTCACTTCAGATGGCTTTGATTTCCACCTTACCACGTTCAAGAGGGCGTGCAAAACGGTGGTTTTTGAGTACAGTCCCGAGTCACATGGAGGCAATGAGCGATAGGAGGGGTTTCGTCTCTCCCGGTATTAGAAGTTGATGTTGCGATGTGCTCGATTGGCCATAACAGGGAAGTCCCTGGCCAGGGCTGATTTAGAGATTTACTGGTAAGTGTTACCAGTAGTTTCTTGACCAGTTATGTGCCTCACATCGGCATGACTTATCGGTTATTAGGGTCTGACGTTTACCACCCCTAGACTTGATATGCGACATATCAGACGAGAAGACCGGACTGTACGGCAAGTGTTACTATCAGGCTTTTGCAGGAGTTAGAGCGGGCTTCCTTGCTGATCTTCTGATCGCTCAATACCCGGGTAGCCGTTACGTCCAGTTAGTACCGCTGACGGCTTGTGAGTGCTTGATGTGATCATCACCTACTGCCGGCGTATTGACGAGTCTTTAGAGTCCTACATAGAGATTTTACTGGCTCAGGCAAAATGAAATAGGAGCACATATATGATATGTGTGGGACCGAGATTAATGCGTGTATATAATACCGTATTCTATTCTCGCAACTTTTGTATCGATCGGTTATATGTGATATAGCCGGGTTATCGAATCAAGTGTTGATTCGATATGTTGGTACATTTAGTGTTAGTCGGTTATATGTGATATAGCCGGATTATTAAATCAAGAGTTGATTTGATAATTTAGTGTATAATTGTATATTTGATATACTAATTTACATTAACTAACATTAGCTCACTTAAGCATTCTTTTCTCACTTGTGTGTACATGTAATATATATGTGATATATATTGATGTGCATTATTTCTTTTAGCGTGTCATGGTTGTTGATACACTATACATGGGTGTATGATACATACACCATTCTAATTATAATGGTGGGTTATTAATGTTTAAAGTAATTACAAAATTAGTGTATTATTTGTTAAAAGCATGAAGCTTGTAGAAGCTTGTGTGTGCTTTGACAAAGTCCACTCACTTTGTTTAACTTTACATATTTGTTAACCTAACCATTTTAATTAGCCATGGTTATGTCTCTACATGAGTTAGTATATGATACTCACTCACCATGGTTCACTCTCTCACTTGATCAATTCATTCTCCTCTCATTTGTTCATCTTCTTCCTCAAGCCAAAAGCTTACTAGGGTTTGAAACAGGTGAGAAAGTATTGTGAGAAAAATAATTCTAAAGTGAGCACACTTTCTATTTCATCATCCTCTACTAAATTAGCACTTTAGTATAGGGTGTTTGCTTCACTAATCATTTAGTTAGTGAAGTAGAAACTTGAGCTAGTATTCTCTCGACGTAGATCATCTTCGGCCTCGAAGACTTCAAGCAAGATCGCTCTTTTCCCCTCGTGAAGCCATGCAAGAGTCCGGGAGTTCAACGATTGCAGCGAAGGGACTACTACAAGGAGCTTTAGAAGTGAAGGACCGATCTACAAAGGTTGTATTTCTATTTCACTTAGAAGTAAAAAGGTTTACTTTTGTTTCCGTATTATATTCTAGTTATCGATTCTAGTTTAGAGTTTCTTTTAACGGCAATTTTTTAAAAATGGCATAGACGATACCTCCTGAAACCTTGCTGCCGTCGATAGGAACTCTACAGTGGTATCAGAGCCTAGCTAGAAAATTATACGGATAATGTTAGATTACAAATACGAAACAAACTCCGAAACTTGAAACCCTAAAACCATGTTTCTGTCAATTTTAAAACGAGCTCCAAAATTTTTTCAAACAAGTGCAGAATCTAATATGAGCAAATATCGGAGCATGGAAGAAAGTTGGGACCCAGTGCTCGGATTTGGACCAAGCACATGGGGTGAAAAACCAGGGTGGCCGGCCCTGGGAAGTCTTCTGGGTCCCAAATTTTTTTCATGCTGTGTGCTCTGGGATTTGGGGTTTCATGTGTTGTTTATTTTTGCTACTTTTTCATGTGATGATTAACTCAATGCAAAGGCAACTCGGAGTGTTTCGTAGTCGTAATTTTAACTGTTTTCGGATTACTTTAGACGTTGTTAAAAAGTTCAATCGGATGTCAAATACCCGCTTTAACCCTTGCCGGGAAAATTTCCAACTGTTGGATTTTTCCCGTAGTTAAAAAGCTTTCAAAGATCATGCAAGTTATTCGATGGACCCTCTAGAAGAATGAAACACTAACTCGAGATGTGGCCACCGAACTGCGACTAAATCTTAGGGTTTACCGTAGTTAATGGCGCCACAAATGAGGCTTAGGTTTGCCCTTCTACGGCTGGTCCATTGGTACCGTGGCATGTGCTGAATAACTTTAAACTACGCTCAAGTGTTGAGCTTTTTGGGTAATTTTGGGTGTTTAATGATTCGATTAGAATGTTTAACATCGTCTAGCTTTCTCTGTGATGTCATGACATGTGATGTTCTGTGATGCTGGATATGTTATATTGGATCGCCGCGTTTTGAATAGCCGGGGGTTTTATGTGAGATGAGAGTTTTTATTTTCATTCATGTAAAATTAAATGTATGTAATATTCTTTTATTGGGGCACTTCCGGGTTGAGCTTGATGTCATCATTGATGTATATTATTTACTTTTCCGCATTAGAATAGACCCAAGGATGATAGCACAAGTAACCGGGTTCTAGAGTCCAGTGGGAGACCAACTCGAGGAGTCGAGTCCGGGTCTCCTAACTCTAGAATTGGTAGGGTTGCTTGCTGCTCTCGTATGGGTCTAGGGGTGTGGGTTTGGCTATTCATCGCGACCGTGGAATCCGTATTTTATACAGGCTCAGAATAAAACACGGACCTCCTAGTATATCCATTATTTCATATGTTTCTTCTGCTGCGATATCTGTGATGTGATCATTTGATATATTGAGATGGATACTGAATATAGTATATATGATATATTATATAAACGTTACTTATGTTTTACACCCGCGCTAGCCCTTCCCCACTCTGCCGTTAGTTACCTAACCTAACGGTGCATGACGGGACATCGAGGCGAATGCGGATGGCATAAGTGTACGTCGTATTTATCTGTGATGTTTAGGTGACTTAAATGATGGGACTTCATTAATATGATTAATGAAAGAAAAGAAACCTAAAAAAGTTGTAGAATCAAATTTTCAAAAAGGGTAGCTACAGTTTTGCTTTGCATACTGATATATATGATATATCCCGCACCTTATTCGATGAGGAAAGAGCCGAGATCCCTTCACAGGGAGTGACCTCTTTAGCTAAACTGGCAGATGCTACAACACTCGGTTTGTCTTTTGATTGCTTTTGGAGTTTTGCTCTGCATAGTGATATATATGATATATCCCGCACCTTATTCGATGAGGAAAGAGCCGATATCCCTTCACCGGGAATGATCTCTTTAGCAAAACTAATGAAAAGCCTAAAAAACATTCCTTTTCAAAATTCGCTTATTTCTACAACGATATCAAGTTCATTACGCAATAGGTTTTCAGAAAAACCTGTCATAGCCCTCCGTCATTTCAGATAGATACTACTTAGTATTCGTGCTATATTTGTTGACTATGTTATGGCGTAGTGTGCGATAACTAATTAGTCTTTATCTGTTTATGCATATGATGCAGATTGGATTAGGGTAGTCGTACGACTTTGTTGACTATGTTAAGGGTCGTGCGGGTGGGTTTAATTCAATCAAGAAATGACGGGTTGAACTTGGCTAGCGCTTATGATTTGTTGACTATGTTAAGGTCATGAGTTGCTAGGGGCAAAATATTATCGGGAATTTCAAGTGTTGAAATTTGCAATGAGATTGCATACCTCCTATGAGATAGTTAGATCCCGATACCCACTGCAAGTAATTGTTACTCTTGGGAGAATTTTACACAGGACAATTAGCCGATCAAGTAGGTGTCTAGAAATGTAAGTCCATGCTACCTCTCCCGGTACTTTCGGGAATGCGGAATTTGGTAAAAAACGATTTTCTTAAAGATGGTAACATGGACCTATAACCCGGATCTTGGTTAAACATCTATCTAACATCCTAACTAAGAGATTCTAGCTACTCGGTTAGGGGGTTATACCTAGCTTGTCTTGAACTCCTTCTCTTCAAGCTCCGATGGTGGTCCGATGGCTCCTTCTCGTCGTCTCCGTACGCCGAAGATAGATCCACTTGAAAGCTCCAACCTTTAGCTCCTTCTTCGTTCTTTGAAGAAACTAGTTCACTTGGTTTGCCAAACCTAGTGAACTAGAATGAGTAGAGAAGAAATAGAATGGGATTTTATCTATGGTTCTTGATTCTCAACTCATGAGACAAGAGAACCATAGATCAAGAGAGGGAGCAAGAGGTTGAGAGTGAGAGCAAGAGGAGAGCTCAAGAACAAGAGAGAGAATGAGCAAGAAAGAATGAGGCTCTCTTTTGTCTTTCACCCTCTCATAATCCAAAGTGATCATAACTCATCATATCAAAAAAAGTCTTATGTGATGGTTTGAAGCAACCATAACCATATCATTTCATGCACTCATTTTACACAAATGAGCAAGTAAACAAAAGTCTTTGCCATGAAATGATGGCTATGGTTATCATGATGGTCAACTAGTCAAGCCTAGTCAACCGGTCAACAAGTCAACAAAAGTCAACAAGTCAACAAAGTCAACAAGTCAACAAAAGTCAACAAGTCAACAAAGTCAACAACCATATCACCATAATACTTAATTAATATAATAGTTAATCACATATCATATTCTCATTAGGGTTGAGCAAAAAGTCAAATAGTCAACGGTCAACTGTCAACAACCCTAATGAGAATCCACTGCCTCTGTCTCCCTGTCAACTGTGCATACACACCCGCATCCGCGTTCCGAGGAACACGAATGCAAACTGGATAAATCCAATCCCATAAGGTACACTAGGATCTGGCTTAAACCAAAGCCCGCTAGTGTAAACTGTCCGGACACTGTACGTGCACAAGTGCACGGATGTGACCGACCCCTGTCGCAAAACCATGCGACCTGTCGCAATACCATGCGACCTCTACTCTTTTGCCTAAAGGCGAAAAGCTTTCTGTGTGGGACTCTAAAGACTCGACACTACGCTGGCAGTGGGTTTAACCACAGACCGCAAGCGGCACTAGCTGTGCGTAACGGTCCCCAGGCAGTGCCGACAAGAAGACCGACGAGGCGAAACCCATCTGAACTCCTACTGAGCCTGAGTGTGACATTCTCCGTACAGTCCGGTCTGTTCGTCTGATACATCGCATGGCGGGCCTAGGGGGCGGTAAACGTCAGTCCCCCAATAGCGGTACAAGTCGTGCCGGAGCGAAGCCCAAAACACCCTGAGATAACACTGGAAACCTACCAGTATATCTCGATTGCCCTGGCCAGGGACTACTCGTGTAATGTCTCTCCTAGACACAGCGCGATGTCAACCCCCAATACCGGGAGAGACGAATCCTGTCTAACCGTCACTGCCTCCAAGTGCTTCGGGACTGCACCCAACCACTGCCTGTTTGCACGACTCCTTTGAGCCGTGGTAGGGTAGTGGTCAAAGTACAGTGGGAACACACTCGAGGCGGAGTGACAGTGTCAAGTCAGCAGACTAAGCTGTACTCATGTCACCTGGGAACTGATAACTGACGATAGGTATAATACCAACTAGTCAGTTCCCGACGAGTCCTGTCCAGTGTACCCGTAACCTAACGAGCACCCGCATACTATCTCAAGTACGACGTACTGACGGCTGTGGGACAGACCGTCTCCCACACTGGGATGAGAAGCGCATGCGCTGGTCTACTCCGGAGTATCGATGCCCTGTCTCGATAGTCCTGCGACCAGGGACCTGCATAAGGATGTGCTTATAGATTACCCAGCCCCACTAGTGTGACGGCCATCACATCGCTGGTAATCAAGCAAAGATCCTAAGGGCTCCACTAATGTGTATAGGCGATATACAAAATATAAACAATTGTACACATTGAAGTAGAAACAAACCAAGTAGCATACTACTATTTTGAGCAAGATTGTATATACAAGGTGAATATCCCAAGCATCCATTAAGTAATATACAAACTAGTATGATACAGTAATGGCCTCTAGGGCATATACACTAACAATCTCCTACTTGCACTAAGGCCATGTACTGGCGTATCGAAAACCTATCATCTCGATCAGCCGCTCGAACTGAGTCTGGGGCAGGGCCTTGGTAAATGGATCTGCAGTGTTATCTTCTGAAGCGACTCTCCGAACCTCGATCTCCTGGCGATCCACGATCTCCCTGATCAGGTGATACCGCCTCAAGATGTGCCTGGATCTCTGATGGGACCTGGGTTCCTTCGCTAAAGCTATAGCCCCGTTGTTGTCGCAATACAGAGGTATTGGATCAACAATGGACGGAACCACCTGAAGTTCTTTCAAGAACTTCCTCATCCAGACAGCTTCTTTTGCGGCATCAGATGCAGCGATGTATTCCGCTTCCATCGTCGAGTCTGCAACGGTTTCTTGTTTGGAACTCTTCCAACACACCGCCCCTCCATTGAGGGTAAAGACAAAGCCCGACATGGACTTGGAATCATCCTTGTCACTTTGGAAGCTGGAGTCAGCAAAGGCCTCGATCTGGAGGTCTTTTCCGCCATACACCAAGAACATCTCCTTAGTCCTTCTCAGGTACTTGAGAATGTTCTTTACCGCTATCCAGTGTTTCTCCCCAGGGTTTGACTGATACCGGCTTACCACACTCAGTGCATAAGCTACATCCGGTCTGGTACACAACATCGCATACATTATAGAGCCTACCGCAGAAGCGTAGGGTATAATAGACATGCGATCCCTCTCCAAATCAGTCTTGGGAGACATCTCTTTAGAGAGGGTGATCCCGTGACAAGCCGGTAGGTTACCGCGCTTGGAATCTTCCATACTGAATCTCTTCAGTATGGTGTCGATGTACCTGGACTGTGATAGTCCTAATATCCTCTTGGATCTGTCACGGTAGATCCGGATACCCAGAATGTATGAGGCATCACCCAGGTCTTTCATGGAGAACCTGTGTGACAAGAACCCCTTGACAGATTGTAGCATAGGAATGTCATTTCCTATTAAGAGAATGTCATCCACGTATAAAACGAGGAATACTACAGTTCTCGCTACAAATCTACTATAGATGCATGGTTCATCTGGATTTTTGATAAAGCCAAATTCTTTGACCGTCTCATCAAAGCAGATGTTCCAACTCCGCGATGCCTGCTTTAGTCCATAGATGGACTTAAGCAACTTGCACACCTTTCCGCTGCTCCCACTCTGAATGAAACCCTCTGGCTGGTCCATATAGACACACTCCTCTAAATTTCCATTTAGAAAAGCTGTCTTCACGTCCATTTGCCAGATTTCATAATCGTGGAAGGCAGCAATGGCAAGAAGGATCCGAATGGATTTCAGCATGGCTACTGGAGAAAAGGTTTCGTCATAGTCCAAGCCAGGTCTTTGACGGAACCCTTTTGCTACCAGCCTAGTTTTATAGGTCTCAACCTGTCCATCTACACCAATCTTCCTTTTGAAGATCCACTTGCATCCTACGGGTTTTACCCCGTCTGGAGCAATGTCCAACGTCCATACCTTGTTGGTGTACATGGACTCCATTTCGGTCCGCATTGCATCCAGCCATTTCACTGAGTCAACGCTCTGAACGGCCTGCTGGAAGCTAGTAGGCTCATCATAATCTATGATGCAATCCTCTCTATCCCCGTCTATGAGAAAACCGTAGTATCTCTCGGGCGGATGAGTCTGCCTACTACTCCTGCGGAGCGGCGTAGGAATGTCCTGTTCTGTTGAACCCTCTGGTTCCACTAAGCTTTCAGTAACAGTCTGTGGTTCTGGAACTTCTTCCAGTTCTATTGTGCTCCCACTTATCTGGTTTTCCAAAAACTCAGTTTCCAAGAAGTAGGCATGACGAGAAACAAGGACTGTTTGTTCCTCTTCACAGTAGAAGAAATATCCTTTGGAATTCTTTGGATATCCCACAAACTTGCACTGTACTGAGCGTGCCTCGAGCTTGTCCGCATGCTGCTTTTTGACAAAAGCTGGACATCCCCATGTCTTAATATGCTTAAGATAGGGTCTCTTCCCACACCACATCTCATATGGTGTAGTAGGCACGGTCTTAGTAGGAACTCGGTTCAAAAGGTATGCGGCTGATTCTAGCGCATATCCCCAGAATGATCGCGGTAACTCAGCGTTACTCATCATGGACCGCACCATATCCAATAGGGTGCGGTTCCGTCTCTCCGATACACCGTTATGTTGCGGGGTATATGGAGGAGTAAGCTGAGAGAGAATTCCGTTCTCTTTTAAATAGTCCAGGAACTCGGCACTTAAGTATTCTCCACCTCGATCCGATCTTAGAATCTTAATACTTTTGCCGGTCTGTTTCTCTACTTCATTCTTATACTCCTGGAATTTTCCAAAGGCCTCGGACTTATGTTTCATCAAGAAGACATAACCGTACCTTGAGAAGTCATCCGTAAAAGTAATGAAGTAAGAATGTCCGCTTCGGGCATGTGTAGACATTGGACCGCACACGTCACTGTGTACGAGTCCCAAGAGCTCGCTCGCTCTTACTCCTTGTCCAGTAAACGGAGTCTTTGTCATCTTTCCTTTGAGACAAGATTGACAAGTGGCATACGATTGATATTCGAACGCATTCAAATATCCTTCTGCATGTAACTTAGTCAACCTTTTCTCATTGATGTGACCCAATCTACAATGCCATAAGAAAGTCTGATTCATTTCCGGAGACTTTCTTTTGTGTGTATTCTGGACGTTGAAAATCTGTGGTTGGTTTAACACGTATATACCATTGCTCAATGTACCTGACCCAATCAAAACTTGATTAAGGTGAATGTTTACAACATTACTTACAAACGCAAATTCATAACCTTCTTTAGAAACTAAAGATACAGAAATGATATTACAAGTTGCGTTGGGTACAAAAAAGCAATTACGCAAAACCAAAACATGTCCATCTGACATTCCCAGGTGATAGTCCCCAACGGCTTTAGCATCCATGCTAGCTCCGTTCGCAACTTTGAGGGTCATGTCACCTGCCTTCAAAACCCTACGGTTTCTCAACGCCCGCAAAGAATTACAGATATGAGATCCTGATCCGGTATCCAATACCCAGGAAGTAGAGTTTATTGAAAGACAATTTTCAATAACATACACACCTGAAGCTGAAGCTGCAACCTGCTTCAATTCCTGTGTTCTGGCCTTCCAGGCCCTGCAATCATTCTTCCAGTGTCCTTTCTTATGACAATAGAAGCATTCTTCCTTATCCACAAGCTTCCCCGCTATCTTTGTTGCTTTTGCTTTTCCCTTCGTATCCACTTTACTAACACCGCCCCTTGGTTTGGCGGGGGCTTTCTTCTTCTTTCCCTTGGCTTTCGCCTTGGACCTAGAAGAAGATGATCCTCCTACAAACAAAGTGGATATATCCCTACCTTTCTGTAGGGTGCCCTCTGCGCTCCTCAGCATGTTGAGGAGCTCTGAAAGTTCAACCTCTTTTTCTTGTAAGTTGAAGTTCAGTATAAACTGGGCGTAAGTGGAAGGAAGGGACTGGAGAACTATATCCGTATATAGCTCACTCTCCAATGTGATCCCTAGGTCAGCGAGCTCCTCAATGTAGCCGATCATCTTTAGCACGTGCTCGGCTACTGATGATCCGACGGCCATTCTTGTCGAAAATAACTTTTTCGACGCTTCGTATCTTGCGATACGAGATTGCTCTCCATACAGTTCTTTTGTATGAAGCAATATGGATTCCATGTCCATATTCTCATGCCTCCTCTGATGTTCGTTGTCCATCGAGGCAAGCAGGAGGCATTTGGCCTTCGCGCTATCAATCTCCCAAGTCTTGCGGATTTCCTTATCTGCGACGCTGGAAGTTGGACCAGGGACAGGGGGAGCTTTGGTGGTAAGAAGATACCCCAGCTTGTCGTAAGTGATTGCTATCTTGAGATTCCTGAGCCAATCTTTGTAGTTTGGCCCTGTCAGTTTGTTTTTATCTAGGAGTAACTTAAGTCCAGTCATGTTGATTGGTCGCTGCAATTAGGAGAGAGAAGAAGAAACACTCAGCATGATGCTCTTGCAAGTTTAGAGTGGTTTTTAGTTTGTCTAAACAGGATGGCTCCCACTGTTTCTCGAATCCCTCCTCAAACCATAAAGGAAGAATTAGCCGGGATCAATCCCACCGCACAATACTTGCTTAACCGTTCAGCCAGGCCGGTGTCGGTACTTCGAGGGAGGTTTTCCAACGCTTTCGCGAAGTTCCTTAATTAAAGAACCTTTTTTCCCTGGGGGCGTAGCCCCGCTAACACCTTTCTAGGCACCTACTAGGTTTATAGCATTGATCGATTAGTGAGAAATTTCCCGAGGAGTAGCATATACTCACAGTAGGATCGGGATCCAAATATCATTGCGTGACGAAACTGAAGGAATCCTACCAGAATCATCACACTCCAAATGGTATGCAAATCTAGCAAGTTTCAGTACTTATGAAACTCCCGATGTGGATTTTTGCCCCATGCTCTTATGACCTTGACTTTGGCCAACAAATCATAAGTCACATGTCAAGTTCTGCCCGTCGTTCTCCAGGTTAATTTGAATCCACCCGCACCTACCCTTGACTTTGGCCAACAAGGCAGTACGACTGTTCCAAACCAACGCATCTATCTATGCTGCACATGAATACCCAATAGCTACCAATCACTGTGCCTTGACTTTGGCCAACAAACACAGCTTGAATACTATTGACTATTCATGTGAAACGACGGAGGGCTACGGATGGTTTTGGCAAAACCGTGAACGTAGTGAACTTGATTTGGTCGATGGAACGAGATAGCTTTTAAAAGGAGTGGCTCAAGCTCCGCATTTAAAAGTTGTTTTGAAAAGAACCGAGTGGTTTTTCGAAAGTGTTCCAACGACTTTAACTTGGTTTATTATCTTGCATTAGTTCTTTTAATGCGTGATATTCTTGCATTAGTTCTTTTAATGCGTCCCATCATTTAATCCTACCATTGCAGAAAACAACCAAAATATGACGTACGCTTATGCCATTCGCATTCGCCACGGGGCCCCGTCATTACCCGTTAGGTTACTTAACTAACGACAGAGCGGGGGCTGGGCTAGCGCGTCTGTAAAACATAAGCAACGCCTAAATAATATCATATATAGATATACTGCAATGATAAACATTTCAGATCACAGATGAATACATTGGATATACTAGGAATCTGTAATTTGCACGAGCCTGTAACAAAAACAGATTACACGGTCGCGGTGAATAGCCAAAACCCCACCCAAGACCCCTACGGGTGCGGCAAACTACCCGCCAAGTACCCGAAGCGTAGTAACCTCCCTCATCTCCATAAGTAGGCCACTCGACACTTCGGCATACCCGGTAGTTTGTGCACCCCCTCCATGGGTCTATCCTAGGAGCAAAAACAGTAAAAAGAAATTATACAATGACGGCTACAACCCCGACCCGGTTGTGCGGCCATACAAATAATTATTACATCAATTTATAAATTTACATGAATTGAAAGAAAAGAAAACTCTCGTCTCACAACCCCCGGCTATTCACCCGCGACAATCCAACATATTCATATACACATTCCATCAACATTACAGATCACAGATTTGTATAACCCCCACTAATCGACATATAGCGATTAGTAGACGTTCAATACAAATATCACATTACAGAAAACCCGTTAGCTTAAGTCTTTTAGAAGTTCGATCAAAAATACGGATTTTCGGGACCCCAAAATAAAATTTTCGTTCTGGAAAATCTGGGCAGAAAATATATATACCAAAAATCCCAAAATACCCCGAAGAGTAAACTGCAAAAAATAAAACTCCTGACCGAGTCAACTCGGCCGCGTTTCCGCGGCGGGAGCGTGCTCCCGCCGCGGAAACGCGGCGCTTTGATCGAGTCAGGGGCCCAAAATTTTGCAGATTCTTTAAAAAAGCCTGAGTCGATTTTAGGTGTGTTCCAAAAAAAATTTCCAGTACTTTTGAAATCGACAGAAAGTTGAAAATTTGGGGTTTTGTTTTCGGGACTTTTTCTTTGATCGATGTTCTAGTTACTTGCTAACATGTTAGATAGAGTTTAACTAGGCTCTGATACCACTGTAAGTCCATGCTACCTCTCCCGGTACTTTCGGGAATGCGGAATTTAGTAAAAAACGATTTTCTTAAAGATGGTAACATGGACCTATAACCCGGATCTTGGTTAAACATCTATCTAACATCCTAACTAAGAGATTCTAGCTACTCGGTTAGGGGGTTATACCTAGCTTGTCTTGAACTCCTTCTCTTCAAGCTCCGATGGTGGTCCGATGGCTCCTTCTCGTCGTCTCCGTACGCCGAAGATAGATCCACTTGAAAGCTCCAACCTTTAGCTCCTTCTTCGTTCTTTGAAGAAACTAGTTCACTTGGTTTGCCAAACCTAGTGAACTAGAATGAGTAGAGAAGAAATAGAATGGGATTTTATCTATGGTTCTTGATTCTCAACTCATGAGACAAGAGAACCATAGATCAAGAGAGGGAGCAAGAGGTTGAGAGTGAGAGCAAGAGGAGAGCTCAAGAACAAGAGAGAGAATGAGCAAGAAAGAATGAGGCTCTCTTTTGTCTTTCACCCTCTCATAATCCAAAGTGATCATAACTCATCATATCAAAAAAAGTCTTATGTGATGGTTTGAAGCAACCATAACCATATCATTTCATGCACTCATTTTACACAAATGAGCAAGTAAACAAAAGTCTTTGCCATGAAATGATGGCTATGGTTATCATGATGGTCAACTAGTCAAGCCTAGTCAACCGGTCAACAAGTCAACAAAAGTCAACAAGTCAACAAAGTCAACAAGTCAACAAAAGTCAACAAGTCAACAAAGTCAACAACCATATCACCATAATACTTAATTAATATAATAGTTAATCACATATCATATTCTCATTAGGGTTGAGCAAAAAGTCAAATAGTCAACGGTCAACTGTCAACAACCCTAATGAGAATCCACTGCCTCTGTCTCCCTGTCAACTGTGCATACACACCCGCATCCGCGTTCCGAGGAACACGAATGCAAACTGGATAAATCCAATCCCATAAGGTACACTAGGATCTGGCTTAAACCAAAGCCCGCTAGTGTAAACTGTCCGGACACTGTACGTGCACAAGTGCACGGATGTGACCGACCCCTGTCGCAAAACCATGCGACCTGTCGCAATACCATGCGACCTCTACTCTTTTGCCTAAAGGCGAAAAGCTTTCTGTGTGGGACTCTAAAGACTCGACACTACGCTGGCAGTGGGTTTAACCACAGACCGCAAGCGGCACTAGCTGTGCGTAACGGTCCCCAGGCAGTGCCGACAAGAAGACCGACGAGGCGAAACCCATCTGAACTCCTACTGAGCCTGAGTGTGACATTCTCCGTACAGTCCGGTCTGTTCGTCTGATACATCGCATGGCGGGCCTAGGGGGCGGTAAACGTCAGTCCCCCAATAGCGGTACAAGTCGTGCCGGAGCGAAGCCCAAAACACCCTGAGATAACACTGGAAACCTACCAGTATATCTCGATTGCCCTGGCCAGGGACTACTCGTGTAATGTCTCTCCTAGACACAGCGCGATGTCAACCCCCAATACCGGGAGAGACGAATCCTGTCTAACCGTCACTGCCTCCAAGTGCTTCGGGACTGCACCCAACCACTGCCTGTTTGCACGACTCCTTTGAGCCGTGGTAGGGTAGTGGTCAAAGTACAGTGGGAACACACTCGAGGCGGAGTGACAGTGTCAAGTCAGCAGACTAAGCTGTACTCATGTCACCTGGGAACTGATAACTGACGATAGGTATAATACCAACTAGTCAGTTCCCGACGAGTCCTGTCCAGTGTACCCGTAACCTAACGAGCACCCGCATACTATCTCAAGTACGACGTACTGACGGCTGTGGGACAGACCGTCTCCCACACTGGGATGAGAAGCGCATGCGCTGGTCTACTCCGGAGTATCGATGCCCTGTCTCGATAGTCCTGCGACCAGGGACCTGCATAAGGATGTGCTTATAGATTACCCAGCCCCACTAGTGTGACGGCCATCACATCGCTGGTAATCAAGCAAAGATCCTAAGGGCTCCACTAATGTGTATAGGCGATATACAAAATATAAACAATTGTACACATTGAAGTAGAAACAAACCAAGTAGCATACTACTATTTTGAGCAAGATTGTATATACAAGGTGAATATCCCAAGCATCCATTAAGTAATATACAAACTAGTATGATACAGTAATGGCCTCTAGGGCATATACACTAACAAGAAAGGTGTCAACGGGGTTACGCCTCTGGAAAAACGAGGTTTATTTTAATTAGGTCCGTGCGAAAGTACGAGGAACCTCCCTCAAACTACCGACACTGGCCTGGCTGAAAGATTGGCGAAATTGTAGGGTGTAATTAATCCCGGCTAGTCTTTCCTTTTAAGGTTTGAAGGAAGATTTGATAAAAAACAGTGGGAGACATCCTGATTAGATAAAATAATAACCAATCTGATCTTGCAAGAGAATACGCTAAAGTGTTTTCTTCTTTCTCTCTCCAGGTAGCGACCACATCATGCCTTAATCAAGATAATAATATGGATGTATTGACCCAACCCGCATATTATACTGTGCTGGGGAACGTTGGTTCCGTTCTTTCTTATAAAAGTTATAAGACTGAACAGGATATAGGGGAATACAAGGATTCCCATGCCACCCGAATGAAGAAAGTACATGTTGATGCATTTTCTTCGGGTGTGTTCGTTACAGAGAACTGTTTCTCCATTTGCTCTACGTCCTGGGTATTAGATACCGGGTCAGGATCCCATATATGTAATCTGTTACATGGGCTTAGAAAAGGTAGAGAACTTGGAGAAGGTGATAAAGACATAAGGGTTGGTAATGGTGCAATTGTTGCAGCTAAATCCGTCGGGGAATATCACCTTGTATTACCAACTGGTAATACATTGATTCTGAACGAATGCTATTACATGCCGAACCTGATATGCAACATTATATCAGTTTCTTTATTAAGCAAAGAGGGATATAATTTTGTATTACAGGATAATGTTGTGAACATTTTCCTGAACCAAAAGTTGGTTGGATCAGGCATGTTGTGCAATGGCATTTATGTTTTAAATCAATCAACAGTTCTGAGCATAACAAACACACACAAGAGGAAGAGTTCAGAAATGAACGAATCCTTCTTGTGGCATTGTAGACTTGGTCATATCAATGCGACACAGCTAGCTAAGTTGCATAAGGATGGATATTTGAATCCGTTCGAATTCTCATCTTATAACACTTGCAAGTCATGTCTCAAAGGCAAGATGACCAAAACTCCGTTTACAGGACACAGAGAAAGAGTTACAGAACTCTTAGGACTGGTACATAGTGATGTATGCGGTCCCATGTCTACACATGCCAGGGATGGTTCTTGTACTTCATTACATTCACTGACGATCTCTCAAGATACGGACATGCGTTCTTGATAAAACACAAGTCTGAAACTTTTGAGAAATTTAGAGAATATAAACAAGAAGTCGAGAACCAAACCGGGAAAAGTATGTTGGATATATGTATGCCCAAGAGGCCATTATATGATAGTGGATGTATTTATACATGTGTGTATATATATATATATATACAGATGACATTCTTGCTCGACATGGTAGTATGCTATCTGGTTCTTCTTTATCTGACATGTTGACTTGATCATGCTTTTATTCATTTACACATGTTGATAAAGCCCTGAGGATATTTGCTTGACTACTGTGATTATGATGGAGATCATACTAGTGGGACGTCCGTAGTTTATAAGCATATCCTGAAATGTCCCTAGTCGTAGGTGTATCGAGATGGGGCATCGATATACCAGAGTAGACTAGCATATATGATACTAGACCCATATGACAGGCGATGGATTATCCCATATCCATCGATGTTTAACATCGAGATCATATGCGGGTGCTCAGTGGAGACTGGGTACACTGGACGGACTCGCCGAGAACTCCTATATGGTATTATATCTATCGCCGGATAGCAGTTCTCAGGTGACACTGGTACAGGTTAGTCTGTAGACCCGAGATCGTCATAGAGTCTTGTGTGTTCTCCCACTGTACTTTGATTACCACCCTACCACGGCTCTACTGAGTCGTGCAAACAGGTGGCTTTTGGGTACAGTCCTGAGACACATGGAAACAGTGAGAGATAGGAGGGGTTTCGTCTCTCCCAGTATTGGGAGTTGATGCTGTAATGTGCTCGATTGGCTATATCTGTAAGTCCCTGGCCAGGGCTGTTGAGATTTACTGATAAGTGTTATCAGTAGTTTCTCGATCTGTTATAGACCATTCATCGGCACGACTTATTGAGTTATTGGGGTCGACGTTACCATCCCTAGACTCGATATGCAGCATATCTAACGAAGAGACCGGACTGTAAGGTAGTGTTGCCGGTTGGCTCGACGGGAGTTGTGACAGGTTCGCTTGTTTTTCTTCTGATCGCTCAATACCCGGGTGGCCGTTACGTTTAGCCGATCTCTTGCGGCTTGGGGGTGCTTGATATGATCATCACCCACTGCCGGCGTATTGACGAGTCTTAAAGTCCCACAATGAAGTTACCTAGTCCTGGCGAAACGATGTGGTGTGCATATGAGATATGCGCGGGGACCCGATTAAATGCGCGTATGTGATACCGTATATTAATCGGACGGTTTGCTATTGGTCAGGTCGTATGAGATATGACTGGTTTGCTAAATCAAGTGTTGATTTAATATTGACCATTAGCATTTTCACTTTAAACCCTTTTGTCTTTTGGTGTATGCATGCATGTATGCACATGTTTACATTGATGCACATATGGATGTGCATGCACACATACATGCATACTCATTTGTATCATGGTTGTTGATACATTAGATGGTGGCAATATAAGACTCACATGCTAGTAAATATGTTGATATTTATTTTTCAGATAAATGGAAATGGATAATTACTCATGGTTGATTATTTTATTCCTCCACTAAACCTCTCTTTAACCATGAGTTATTATTCTATGGCCATTAGTGCTCCAAAGATAAATATCTAGATATTTATTAACTTGGGTTAAGAATGAGAGTGGAATATATATATATATTAACTTTGATACCATGAAGGGTTTCCTTAGCACCACTACTAGGGTTTAGTAGCATCACACATGCCATATTAAAAAATTTAGAGGGTGCTAAAGAAACTAACCTAAGGATCAAACTAGAAAAACTAGGGTAACACAAAAACTATCACAATCCACAAGTAGTAAAGTACTAGGTTTAGAGAATACAACCTTTGTAGCTCCCTTCGCTAGACCCATTGGCTACTTGAGAGTTGAAAGAAGCTTGCTTGAGATCCTCCAAATCCACGACGATCCACCCGGAGTCCTCTTTGTCCAAGCTTGAAGCTCCACTTGATCAAGAGAAGAAGTTGAAGCCAACACTCTAAACTAATGGGCAAGAGTAGTATAGAATGATGATGTGGTTTGTTTTCTCACTTTAAAACCCTAACTTGATCACTCTTTCACTCACTATCAAAACCTAGAGAGCAAGAGAGAGAGAGGAAGAAGAAGATGGCAATATGAGAGCTCAAGAGATAATGAAAAGATAATCATAGAAATGAGAATAGAATATATATATATATATATATATATATATATATATATATATATTCCACTCTCATTCTTAACCCAAGTTAATAAATATCTAGATATTTATCTTTGGAGCACTAATGGCCATAGAATAATAACTCATGGTTAAAGAGAAGTTTAGTGGAGGAATAAAATATTCAACCATGAGTAATTATCCATTTCCATTTATCTCAAAAATAAATATCAACATATTTACTAGCATATGAGTCTTATATTGCCACCATCTAATGTATCAACAACCATGATACAAATGAGTATGCATGTATGTGTGCATGCACATCCATATGTGCATCAATGTAAACATGTGCATACATGCATGCATACACCAAAAGACAAAAGGGTTTAAAGTGAAAATGCTAATGGTCAATGTTAAATCAACACTTGATTTAGCAAATCGTTCATAGCTCATACGACCCGACCAATAGCAAACCGCCCGATTAATATACGGTATCACATACGCGCATTTAATCGGGTCCCCGCGCATATTTCATATGCACACCACATCGTTTCGCCTAGACTAGGTAACTCCATTGTGGGACTCTAAGACTCGTCAATGCGCCGGCAGTGAGTGATGATCATATCAAGCACCCCCAAGCCGCAAGAGGTCGGCTAAACGTAACGGCCATCCGGGTATTGAGCGATCAGAAGAAAACAAGCGAAGCTGTCACAACTCCCGTCGAGCCAACCGGCAACACTACCATACAGTCCGGTCTCTTCGTTAGATATGCTGCATATCGAGTCTAGGGATGGTAACGTCAACCCTAATAACTCAATAAGTCGTGCCGATGAATGGTCTATAAAAGATCGAGAAACTACTGATAACACTTATCAGTAAATCTCAATAGCCCTGGCCATGGACTTACTGATATAGCCAATCGAGCACAGCACATCATCAACTCCCAATACCGGGAGAGACGAAACCCTTCCTATCGCTCACTGTCTCCATGTGTCTCGGGACTTGATTGATATGAAATCTCTCTCGGTGTGTATGTTAGAAAATATGTAGAAATCACAATCAAAAATATTTTGACCGCAATCAATAACGGTGTCGAATGTAGCGCGTTAGTAAGTGAGGATCGTCCACAGGGAAAGTGTAATCGTTCGTGTTTCGATTTAGATGAGTTGAAACTTTAAAGAAAAGAAAACAAACAATTCATGATTTGTAAAATTGAATTTCAAGAATTAGAAAATCTAGGTCTAAATCAAGAAAACAATAAAATCAAGAATCGAGATGTGATGATTTCCAAACCAACAATCAAGATTCGAAGTGTGGCTCGTAGGAGTAGATCGGATCTAAAGATGTGATGAGATCTAATGATTACATACTCTTATCCATTAACGAATTGATACTAGATCGATGACGATTTATCGAGGTTAAGGATCTTGCGAAGAAACTAGGGTTTCCTCATCTCATCCTTTGTCCTTTCAATGAATCTCATTCACAAACTAGCTTCAAGTAAATCAAATGATCAATCGTTGATCTCTAGTTTTGAGCGAACACAATCAAGAAAGCATCGCATCGAAACTAGGTCATCGATCATTCGATTCACAAGAATTTACAAACGTTATAGGATTTAAGAATTGTAAAAGAATCTAAATCATCATCATTCTATCGATCATCTCGACTCCTTTATGAGCGGAGTTTTACTCAAACATTATCACAAAGCAAACATTCAAGAATCTAGATTGAATCATAATGCTCGAATTCAAAAGATAAGCAAGATAAAAGAATTGTCACCTTTATTATATCAACAATTAGTTACAACTCTCAAGAACTACAAGAGGAAGGAACTTTGATCATTGAATTTGGCGTCGCTCGGCTCCTTGAGTCACGGATCGGCTTGGATCACTTGCTCGGATGAAGATCGGCTTCGCTCCAAAAGGATCTAGGCTTCTTGCTTTGATTGAACTTGGAATTCTTGATCTTGGATTGGAATTGGAATTAGGGTTTACAAGTTGTGTCACTCAACTTGTATTGAATTTGGGGGAGATGAAGAACAACTACTCAACAACCTTTGAAAGTGGAGCCTAGGGTCCCTTTTATAGCCTTAAGAATGATTAGCTTCCTTAAGAAGCTAGGATTAGGTTAGCTTCCCTTGTAAGCTTAGTTTAGATTAGCTTCTCTCATAAGCTTAGTAGTTAGGAGGAAGGTTCTAGACTTAGTTAGTTAGGCTTTGGCTTCCTTCATAAGCTTGGAGATTAGGGAGAAGCTTCTAGGCTTTAAGGTAGTTAAGGGGGAAGCTCGGAAGTTTAGTTTGCACAAGGAGCTTGCTGATCTGGCAGAATATTCTGCAGAATTTTGGAATTTGCCATAGTTTGATGAGGTTTACACCAGAAGTGTAACACCTGAGTTTAGGGTTAGTGGTAATAGTGTGTTAATGTGGGGTTTTTGGTAAAAAGTTTACCAAAACGGGATTCTAGTAATTTATCTGGTTTTATGGTTATTTTTGTAGAATTTTATCTCGACCGCACACACTTGTGCACGTTAGCTAGGGTTAAGACTAGGGTTTTGCCACATAATGGAGCTTGTGGGTTAATCATGTTTAAGTTAACCATGGTGAGTTAGGCCCTTGGTTAAGTTAATGGAGTTGATTATGAGCTAATTAGGTTAATTAGGGGTGGTTGGTTTTGTCCAAGGGTGTTTAGGGTGTAGGTTGACTTGCTTGTTGTGAGAGAGAGAGAGAGATGGGATGTGTATCATGATAGCTTTTGGTTTGAGAGAGGGAAATGATGGGTTAAGGATGTGTCACCTCTTTTCACTTCACAACTTTTTAGCTTATCCATCACCCTCTCACTCACATCTCTCACACACTCACATCAGCCCAAAAATCAGCTTTTCAGCCACCAAATTCAGCACCAAAACATCACAACCAGCACACCAACTGCTGCACATTCAGCCCCTAACATCATTGCAAACAGCCCCAACTCCAAAACCTCACTCACACACCAAACATCATCTTTTAGCCACCAAAACAACTCCTTCAGCCCTAACTTCAGCCATGCATCAGCATCAGCAGCAACACTTCAGCTCCCAGCAACATCATTAGTATCAGCTACCTACCCCTAGCTTCAGCAGCTACTATAGCCACCAACAGCACACCATCAGCCTCCAAACCAGCATCATCAAACATCAGCCTAACCAGCCCCCCTACCACAATACAACAGCTACTTAACCCCTCATATCAGCATCACAACATCATCAGCCACAAAGCCAGCCTCCAATGCAACAGTAGCTGCTGCTACAGCCAAGCAAACACCATAAAACAGCAGCAGCAGCTGCACAACAGCCCCCCCAACTTCAGCCACACTCACACAACATCACTACACCCCACACTCCACCACAAACACTTCAACATCTTCTCCACCTGCTGCTACAACAGCACCACAAAATAACACAACACCACACCAAGCTAAAGCAACAGCAGCAGCAACATTTCAGCCCAAACAACAGCATCAGCTTCAGCAACAGTGAAGCTCAGCTCATTTCCAGCCAAGTTTTGCAGCACCCACTCTCTTCTTCTTCTCCTTCTCCTCGTTTGAGAGGTTCCTAGGGGGTATAACTCCTAAACTCTTTTCTTATTGCTTAGATTATGTGTTTGTTTAGCTAGTTTAGTGTCTTAATAGAGTTTTAGTGCTAGAATTATGTCGTGATGTTAGATCTAGCTACATTAGAGTGCTTGTAGCTTAATGAACTCTTTTAGGTGTTAGTTAGTCTATGTTAGCATAGTTGTGTCGTTAAAGTTATATAGATAACCCTAAATTGCTAAAGTTATGGTTATCTAGCTTAATTTAGTGATTATTGTACGCTTTAGTGGTAATTTTGGGTAAATTAGGGGAATTTTGGCAAGGTAAAGGTAATGTTGGTTAGAGTAACCTAAGTAGGTTCTGGTGGGTTTGTGCGCGTCGTGACGTGTCGTGTGCACGCGCGTTTAGTTTCACGCACGCGTATCCCTTTTAATCGATATATCGTGTTTTTGCAGGATTTTCCTGATGTATGTGACTTTTGTAAATTCTAGGTTTGCCAGCGGGGACTTCAAGAGCAGCGGAGAAAGGAAAGCAGGTGGTCGGACACACCTAGCGCGGGATCATGGGTGAGTAGATTTAACATCTACGGGGGACGATCGTTTGGATGGCGCGAGTCGCCCGATAGATTTAGTAAACTTGAAAATAGTAGACTTGACATTTACTAGTGACATTAGAATAATAATACTTGTATGACATTTGCTGCAGTTAGGATCTATATGATGTTCTATATACGCAAACTCACTTATGGGACACATGCACCATTACCAGGTTTTTATATGCAGCACGAGCACTATTCATGTGTACACACACACCCTGGTAATTGCCATGTCATGACACTAGATAACTATAAATCTGAAACATGTTAATTGCTTAGATCTGTGTTATTGCAACAAATATTTAAAATGAAATCATAAGAATTGCTATTCTCGTGCATATGTATTATTATATCATTTGTTCATGCCTAGTATAAATCATACATTGCAAATTGATACCATAGGCACTCATTATCATTGACATATGCATACATCATGATTTCATGAGATTTATGATATTTCTGGATTTCGGGGGAAAGCCGCAAGATTTCAAACTTATAATCTTTTAAAATATAAAAATTGCGGTTTTCTAGTGATATAAAGTGTCGTCCACCATGAGTTTGAAGTGGTTTTCGAGGAGGTGGATGAACCGTCTCGGATACATGGTGGGCCCGGTACGGTACCCCGGGACAAGAAGATCGCAGGAGATGGCGTTGAGCCTGGCAGGGGACGGATTACCTACTGGTGACTTCATTTGGCACGGCGGATATCCAGAGGATACCGACCGTGGCCGCTGGATTGGGATATTGATATTTGATATGGATCAGCTGGATGGCTGAGGCCAGAGATACTTGACATGGATATATGAGATTTGAGACAGTTTTGGGGTGTCGTTGCTGGACACTGATTTTATTGATTTCATGGATATTATGCTGATATTTAAAAAGAGTTTCAAAAACAAAAGAAAGAACAATTCATATACCTACATGATGAGATCTTGAGTTGACTCATATAGTATACATACATGATAGTATATTCATGTGGCATACATACCTGTTATTCTATCCATGTGACATACATACTTGTTAGTACACTGATGATACATGCATACCTGCTAGTACATATAGCCATACCTGTTTAGGGATGTTAGGATACTTGTGTACATGCATGCGATAGCCTTTGTAGATATTATTTATTACTCACGAGCTGGCAACTCACCCCCGTTGTGCCACAGCTTTTCTGCAGGTCCATTCCGTCAGCACTGTAGCGGCGGACACTTTTGCCTCTTTTGCTCTTTTTGCCTGGACTCGAGGCTTTTGATCATCGGTGGGTTGTTATCATTTTGTACCACCTTACATATTCATTGTATCTAGAGTACTCCATCTGCTATTATTTCAGCTGTACTAGTTTTATTTGGATTACTGTATATTGACCTAGAGACGAGATTGTGAGACTTGGGGATTTATGTTATATTTGGGGTCGAGCTCACTTGAGTCGACATGTTATCTTCCTGTGCTTTCATGCCTATTTATGCACATTGCTATCTTACATTGCGTGGGATTTATGACCGCCTTGAGGCGAAGAGCTAGCTCCCGCTTGGGGATGCCATATTCCTGTTATTCACTTATATTTCTATTGTACCCGTTGGGGGGACTATTTTACAAGAAGATTTTGCCGGAAATTTGGGAAAAGGAAGTTTTTTTTTATAAAAAGAGACTTGATACGACTTAATGAAACAAGTGCTTAAATAAAAATGGTTTTTCCTTCACTCTAATTCTTAATTGGGTTTTGATTTCTGGGCTTCGGCTTACTTATTTTACGGATGCCTTGAGACGTTTCGTAACTTAAGCGCCGGTCGCGTTCCGTACTTTACGGGTCGTGACAAGAAGAGAAGAGCACTAGAGCAAATTTCAGCTGACGTCACCACTAAGTAGCCGCGGATCCGCCGCGCAAGCGCTCTCACGCCGCGGATCCACGGCACTTTGGTGTCCTTGGATCATGAAACTTTCTGTAGTGCTTTGTGCTGACTTTAGGTGTATCTTCTGATGTGCTGAATTTTATATTTCTTTCTGTGTCAATGCCAGATCAAAAATCTTAGACTTGCAGCATTTTGACAATTTTGGCGTGGTTCCTGAAATTTCCTGCACAGACTTCGAAACAAGTGTTGCGCTATGCAAGAATGATGCGATACCATGATGAACAATCAATTCCCCTTAAAATGCCGGTTTTAAAGTATAACACGGGTAATTTGGTATTTTACAACTGTTTTGCTAATATGTGTAATATGCAAACCGAACACTTCTAGATGAGTGCAAATGATAGGGAAATTGACGTGCTAAAAATGCAGTATTTTCGACTGATCAGGACTGTACCCAAAAGCCACCTGTTTGCACGACTAAGTAGAGCCGTGGTAGGGTGGTAATCAAAGTACAGTGGGAGAACACACAAGACTCTATGACGATTTCAGGTCTACAGACTAACCTGTACCAGTGTCACCTGAGAACTGCTATCCGACGATAGATATAATACCATATAGGAGTTCTCGGCGAGTCCGTCCAGTGTACTCAGTCTCCACTGAGCACCCGCATATGATCTCGATGTCAAATATCGATGAATATGGGATCATCCATCGCCCATCATATGGGTCTAGTATCATATACGCTAGTCTACTCTGGTATATCAATGCCCTATCTCGGTACACCTACGATTAGGGACATTTCAGAATATGCTTATAAACTACAGACGTCCCACTAGTATGATCTCCATCATAATCACAGTAGTCAAGCAAATATCCTCAGGGCTTTATCAACATGTGTAAATGAATAAAAGCATGATCAAGTCAACATGTCAGATAAAGAAGAACCAAATAGCATACTATCATGTCGAGCAAGAATGTCATCTGTATATATATATATATATATATATATATATATATATCATATAATGGCCTCTAGGGCATACATATATCCAACAATCTCCCAGTTGCACTAAGGCCAGTTATTGGCGTATCTCATACCCAACATCTCAAAAAGTCGCTCATGCTGCGGCTGAAGGAGGGCCTTGGTGAGTAGATCCGCAGTGTTATTCTTTGTGTCTACTCTCCTAATCTCGATCTCGTGGTGATCCACAATCTCCCGGATCAAATGAAAACGCCTCAGGATGTGTTTGGACCGCTGATGGGACCTGGGCTTCTTGGCTAACGCCATAGCCCCATTATTGTCACAATACAATGGTATTGGATCAATAATGGTTGGAACTACTCCTAGCTCCGAGACAAACTTCTTCATCCAGACGGCTTCCTTGGCGGCATCATTCGCAGCAATGTACTCAGCTTCCATCGTAGAGTCTGCAACGGTATCCTGTTTGGAACTCTTCCAACTTACCGCCCCTCCATTGAGGGTAAACACAAACCCAGAGATAGATTTGTTGTCGTCTTTATCACTCTGAAAGCTCGAATCGGTAAAGGCCTCCATTTGGAGATCTCCATTACCATACACCAAGAACAATTCTTTAGTCCTTCTCAAGTACTTAAGAATGTTCTTCACAACTATACAGTGATTCTCCCCTGGGTTGGATTGATACCTGCTTACTACACTAAATGCATAAGCTACATCTGGGCGTGTACATAACATCACATACATTATAGATCCTACGGCTGAAGCATAGGGTATAATGCTCATGCGGGCTCTCTCTTCATCGGTCTTTGGGCAAAAGTCCTTGGAGAGAGTGACTCCATGGCAAGCGGGTAAGGCACCGCGCTTGGAGTCTTCCATACTAAACCTCTTTAGGATGGTGTTGATGTACCTGGTTTGGGACAATCCCAATAACCTCTTGGATCTATCCCTATAGATCCGAATGCCCAGAATGTATGTGGCATCACCCAGGTCCTTCATGGAGAACCTTAGTGATAAGAAAGATTTGACTGACTGTAGCAAAGGAATGTCATTTCCTATCAAAAGAATGCCATCTACGTACAATACGAGGAATGTAACAGCTCTCCCTACAGTCTTCTTATAAACATAAGGTTCATCTGGATTTTTGATGAAATCAAACTCTTTGATAACATCATCAAAATAGATGTTCCAACTCTGTGATGCCTGCTTTAATCTATAAATGGATTTAAGCAATCTACATGCTTTTTCGCTGCTCCCACTGTCAATGAAGCCCTCTGGCTGATCCATATAAACGCGTTCTTCTAAATCTCTATTTAGAAATGCAGTTTTAACGTCTATCTGACATATTTCATAGTCGTAGTGAGCAGCAATAGCAAGTAAGATCCGAATGGATTTAAGCATGGCTACGGGAGAAAAAGTTTCGTCATAGTCCAGACATGGTCTTTGATGAAAACCCTTCGCCACAAGTCTTGCCTTATAGGTCTCTACCTGCCCATCTACACCAATCTTTCTTTTAAAGATCCATTTGCACCCCACGGGTTTTACCCCAGGGGGTACAACGTCCAAAGTTCATACTTTGTTGGTGTACATAGACTTCATTTCAGATCTCATGGCATCCAGCCACTTCACAGAGTCTCCACTCGTGATAGCTTGCTGAAAACTGGTAGGATCAGCATCCTCCATGATGTGGTCTTCTCTGTCACCATTAATGAGGAAACCGTAGTACCTCTCCGGTGGGCGAGAAGTCCTACCAGACCTACGGAGTGGCCGAGGTTCATCAGTTTCTGTTGCAACAGCCGGTTCAACCAAGTCATTATTTGTAATTTGTGTTTCTAGAACTTCTTCTAGGTCTACCACACTGCCATCTGTATCATTTGTAAAAAACTCTTTTTCTAAAAATGTGGCATGCTGAGAAACAAACACCTTTTGTTCCTCCTTATGATAGAATAGATATCCATAAGAATTCTTTGGATATCCCACAAAATTACATATGACTGACCGTGTCTCGAGCTTGTCCAGATTCTGCTTTTTAACATAGGTCGGACAACCCCAAATCTTAATTCGTTTAAGAGATGGTCTCTTCCCACGCCATATCTCATATGGCGTGGTAGACACGGTTTTGGTTGGGACCCCGTTCAGTAGAAACGCTGCAGTCTCCAATGCATGCCCCCAAAATGAAATGGGTAACTCAGTATCACTCATCATGGAATGAGCCATATCTAATAATGTCCGATTCCGTCGTTCTAACATACCGTTGTGTTGTGGTGTGTAAGGAGGAGTGAGTTGAGAGAGAATCCCATTCTCTTTTAGGAAGTTCGCAAACTCTGTAATGAGATACTCCCCACCTCGATCTGATCGAAGCATTTTGATACTCAATCCGGTTTGTTTTTCTACTTCAAGTTTATATTCAGTGAATTTCTCGAAAGCTTCGGATTTGTGCTTTAATAAAAATACATGACCGAATCTTGAGAAATCATCAGCGAAAGTAATGAAGTAAGAAAAACCGCCTCTAGCCTGTGTAGACATTGGCCCGCATACATCACTATGTATGAGGCCTAAGAGCTCAGTAGCTCTTTCTCCGTGTCCGGTAAACGGAGTTTTGGTCATTTTACCCTTGATACAAAACTGACAAGTCGCATAAGATATATATTCAAAAGGGTTTAAATATCCATCTTTGTGTAACTTGTTTAGTCTTGTTTCGTTAATATGACCAAGTCTATAGTGCCAAAGAAAAGCTTCATTTATTTCTGAAAGTTTTCTTTTATTAGTGTGTTGTATGCTGAAAACTGTGTGTTGATTTAGGACGTATATCCCGTTATTAAGTGTACCATACCCAACCAACATTTGATTCAGGTGAATGTTCATAACATTGTTCTGCAATACAAAATTATATCCTTCATTGTCTAACTAAAAAACGGATATTATATTACAAAGCATACTAGGTACATAATAGCATGGGTTCAAAACCAATATACATCCAGACGGCAACCCCAAGTGATATTCTCCCACTGCAACTGTATGTACATTGGAACCATTTCCAACGCGGAGAGTATGGTCACCTGTCTTCAAAACCTTGCTATTTCTCAGCCCCTGCATAGAATTGCAAATGTGAGAACCTGAACCGGTATCTAATACCCAGGAAGCAGAGTTTATTGAAAAACTGTTTTCTGTCACAAACACACCTGAAGCGGAAGCATACCCATGCTTCTTCTTGAGATCCAAGTACTCTGTGCAGTTGCGCTTTCAGTGTCCTGTTTTGTGGCAGTGATAACATTCTCCTTTCCCCGATTCCCCAGCCTTGGACTTGTTTTTCCCCTTAGCCTTTTTGACTCCACCCTTAGGTTTGGTAGGTTTCTTCTTCATCTTTCCTTTGGCCTTAGCCTTCGGGCGAAAGGAGGAAAATGGCCCAACACTCAAAACGGGAGTCTTCACTGACTTCTGCGTACTCTCTGCACTCCTTAACATATTAAGGAGTTCAGGTAGTTTCTTCTCCATGTTGTGCATGTTGAAGTTAATTATAAATTGAGCAAAGGTGGAGGGGAGAGATTGCAGAATAATATCAGTATATTGCTCATTGTCTATTGTCCACCCAAAGTCCTCAAGCTCTTCTATGAGAGCTATCATCTTCAGAACATGGTCTCCTATTCGCGTCTGAAACAGCTTTCGTGACGCTCCGTATCGTAAGACACGAGATTTCTCCCATACAACTCCTTTGTATGGAGAAATATGGCTTGGACGTCCATATTCTCGTGCTGCTTCTGATGTGTGTTATCCATCGATACAAGCACGAGGCATTTGGCCGTGGCACAGTCAGCGTCCCATGTCTTGCGTACTTCCTTATCCACAACTGAAGATTTAGGACCTGGGACGGGCGGGGATGGAGCCGTGAGGACATATAATACCTTATCATAAGTCAAGGCAATGTTAAGGTTCCTCAGCCAGTCTTTATAAATGATCCATTCAGTTTATTTTTATCTAGTAGAAACTTGAGTCCTCTTATTGGTATCTGCCATTAAGAGAGAGAAAAGAATACACTCAGCGAAAGCTCTTGCAAATATCAGATTGGTTATTATCTTATCTAATTGATGTTTCCCACTGATTTTATCAAATTTCCCCTCAAACTTTAAAAGGAAAACTAGTCAGGATTAATTACAGTCTACAACTTCGCTAACTGTTCAGCCAGGCCAGTGTCGGTACTTAAGGGAGGTTCCCCGTGCTTTCGCACGGACCTAATTAATATAAACCTCGTCTTCCCCGAGGCGTAGCCTCGTTAACACATTTCTAGACACCTAATGGGTTAGCTAATTGTAAACTGCAAAACTCTCCTGGGAGCAACTATTGCCCACAGTGGGATCGGGATCCAACCATCATATGGAAGGTATGCAATCTCATTGCAAATTTCAACTCTTGAAATTCCCGATATGGTTTTTACCCCTAGCACTCATGACCTTAGCTATGGTCAACAAATCACAAGCACTAGTCAAGTTCAACCCGTCATTTCTTGATTAATTAGACCCATTCATATGACCCTTGGATAAGATCAATAAAGTCACATGCCCGTCCCAATTAATCTGCATCATATGCATTGTAAGAAGATATCACTTAGCTACCATACACTACGCCTTGGCTAAGGTCAACAAACGTAGCACGAATACTAAGTGCTCTACTTCCTAAAATGACGAAGGGTTGCGGATGGTTTTTAAGAAAACCTTTAACGCTTTAAACTTGATATCGTCGTAGAATCAAATGGTTTTTAAAAGGAGTGGCTTAAGCTCCGCAGTTTTGAAATGTAGCTTTTTCGTAAAAAACCGAGTGGTTTTCAAATCCGATTCTACAACATCTTTTTAGGTTTATTTTTCTTCACATTAATCATATTAATGTTGTCCCATCATTTAAGTCCTTAAGCCAATCACAGAAAAAAAAACAAAAATATAACGTACGCTTATGCCATCCGCATTCGCCGCAATGTTCCGTTATGCACCGTTAGGTTACTTAACTAACGGTATACCGGGACGGGACTAGCGCGGGTGTAAAATATAAGCAACGTCTATTATATATCTCATATATAATATAGCATTCGTCTTAGATATATTAAGCGATCACATCACAGAATATAGGCAGCAGAAACACATATATGATAATATAGGATATACTAGGACGTCCGTATTTAGTATTTAGCCAACAATAGAAAATACGGATTCCACGGTCGTGATGAATAGCCAATCCCATACCCTAGACCCCTACGAAAGCGGCAACCGACCCTACCAATTCTAGAGTTAGGAGACCCCGGTCCCGACTCCTCGAGATGGTCTCCCACTGGACTCTAGAACCCGGTCACTTGTGCTCTCCACCTTGGGTCTATCCTAATACAGAAAAGTAAATAATATACAACAATGGTGACATAACCCTCAACCTGGATGTGCCCCAAATAAAAGAATATTACATTACAAATGAATTTTATATGAATGAAAAGTAAAACTCTCATCTCACATAAAACCCCCCGCTATTCGATCACGACAATCCTATACATCATAGCACAGCAACACATAACATCACATGTCATCAACGTAAGTAAGTATGCGTACCCCAATTGCCGTTGACATATAGCAACGAAACCGGCGATACGCATACTACGCTTACGGTCGCAGAAACAAGTATCGTATACTACTAGGCGATGTTAAACCCTTCGATCGAATTAACGAACACCTGCATTCCCCAGCAAGCTCAACACTTGAGCGTCATTAAACAATACCCAAAATCCATGCCACGGTATTTAATGGACCAGCTGTAGAAGGGCAAACCCAAGACTCATTTGTGGCGCCACTAACTACGGTAAACCCTGAGGTTTAGTCGCAGTTTGGTGGACACATCTCGAGTTAGGGTTTCATTCTTCTAGAGGGTCCATAGGAATACCTGCATTATATATCGAGTATGTTCAACCTGGAAAATACCAGTGTTTGATAATTCGTTCGACCTGTTTAACGTCGCCAAAGTTACCAATACAATGCTAAAAAATACGAATACGAAATACTCCGCAAAGAGTCCATTACCAAACTTACATCACATGCAATTCTGGACTACCCAAACAATACCAGAAACCCCAGATCATGAAGTACAGAGCACTGGTGCAATACGAGCAGGGGAGGAGCCAAACTGGCCGGCGACGCCGAAATCCCTGGCCCAGGGCTTGGCCAAAATCCGAGGCCCCCCACTCGTATTTCACCTGTGTTCTTGTATTATCATAAATGCCACTCTGCAGTTATTTAAATAATTTTTAGACCACTTTTTAAAAAATTTCCAGAGAGCATTTTCAAGGGTTTCTAAAACCGTATTTTTGCGGAGTTTTTCGTTTTCGGATTATCGTAACATCTTCTACGCTTCTAGTTAGGCTCTGATACCATGAAGGGTTTCCCTTCAAAGTATTAAAATCCTTCGATCAGATCGAGGAGGTGAATACTTGAGCAATGAATTCCTAGACTTCCTAAAAGAGAATGGGATTCTCTCTCAGCTAACTCCTCCATATACACCACAGCACAACGGTGTATCGGAACGGAGGAACCGCATCCTATTAGATATGGTGCGCTCTATGATGAGTACAGCTGAGTTACCTATTTCCTTCTGGGGCTATGCGCTTATGACAGCTGCATACCTATTGAATCAAGTTCTATCTAAATCAGTGCCTACCACACCATATGAGGTATGGAGTGGGAAGAGACCATATTTTAAACGAGTTAAGATATAGGGTTGTCCGGCCTATGTCAAAAGGCAAAATCCGGACAAACTCCAGGCACGATAAGTTCTTTGCAAGTTTGTGGGATATCCAAAGAATTCACAAGGATATATTTTCTACCACGCTGAGGAACAAAAAGTGTTTGTTTCTCAATATGCCACCTTTTTAGAAAAGGAATTTCTTGTAAAAGAAATTAGTGGCAAAGAGATAGAGCTGGAAGAAGTTCCAGCAGCACAAACTGCAACTGAAGATTTGGTGGAACCAGAGAATTCGGTAGTTCCCAACGAACCTCGGCCTCTCCGCCGATCTAGTATGGTTCCTCACCCACCTGAGTGATAGTATGGTTTTCTTATGGATGGTGGGAGCGAGGATTGCTTCATGGAGGATGATGACCCAACTAGCTTCGAGCAGGCCATCACGAGTGGTGACTCAGTGAAATGGCTGGATGCAATGCGGTCCGAGATGGAATCCATGCACACCAACAAAGTATGGACTTTGGAAGATGCTCCTGAAGGGGTAAAACCCATTGGGAGCAAGTGGATATTCAAGAAAAAACTTGGTGTAGATGGGAAAGTGGAGAATTTCAAAGCTAGACTTGTTGCAAAGGGTTTTCGTCAATGACCAGGTATGGATTATGACGAAACCTTTTCTCCAGTGGTTATGCTTAAATCCATCCGGATCATGCTTGCCATCGCTGCATATCATGACTACGAAATCTGGCAAATGGATGTTAAAACCACCTTTCTAAATGGTGATTTAGAAGAGAGCATGTACATGACTCAGCCGGAGGGCTTCGTAGCTAGTGGGAGCAGCGGGAAGGTGTGCAAGCTGCTTAAATCCATTTATGGATTAAAGCAAGCATCACGAAGTTGGAACATCTGCTTTGATGTCGTTATCAAAGAGTTTGATTTCGTCAAAAACGTAGATGAACCTTGTATATACAAGGTGGCAGGGAGTAAGGTTGTCTTCCTCGTATTGTACGTGGACGACATACTCTTGATAGGAAATGACATTCCTATGTTGCAATCGGTCAAGCTCTTCTTATCACAAAGATTCTCAATGAAAGATCTAGGGGATGCCTCCTACATCTTGGGATTAAGATCTATAGAGATAGTGTTAGTGATATGTATGCCCTAGAGGCCATTACTGTACATACGATGTATATTGTAGTGGATGCTTGGACATATATATGGAGGACTTTCTTGCTCGACATGATAATATGCTATCTGGTTGCTCTTTATCTTAACATGTACTCTGATTGTCTCTATGTTACATGTTGATAAAGCCCTTAGGATGGGTACTTGACTACCAGGACTATGATGCAGATCATACTAGTGGGGACATAGTAGTCGCTAAGTACATCCTTCAAATGTTCCTAGTCGTAGGTGTATCGAGACAGGGCGTCGATATACCAGAGTAGACTAGCGTATGCTTCTCGACCCATGTAAATGGGCGATGGATGATCCTATATCCATTGGTGTTTGACATCAGAAATAGTATATGGGTGCTCAGTGGAGACTGGGTACACTGAACGGACTCACCGAGAACTCCCAGATGGTATTATACCTATCGTCAGATGGCAGTTCTCTGGTGACACTGGTACAGGTTAGTCTGTAGACCCGAGATCGTCATAAAGTCTTGTGTGATTCCCACTATGCTTTGATTTCTACCTTACCACGTTCAAGAGAACGTGCAAAACGGTGGCTTTTGGGTACAGTCCCGAATCACATGGAGGCAATGAGCGATAGGAGGGGTTTCGTCTCTCCCGATATTGGGAGTTGATGTTGCGCTGTGTTCGATTGGCTATAACTGGAAATCCCTAGCCAGGGTTGCTGAGATTTACTGGTAAGAGTTATCAGTAGTTTCTCGAACTATTATGGACCTCATATCGATACGACTTATCGGTTACCGGGGTCTGACGTTTACCACCCCTAGACTGGATATGCGACATATCAGACGAAGAGACTGGACTATACGGGAGTGTTACTGGTTGGATTCGCAGGAGAATGTACAGGCTTGCTTGCTGATCTTCTGATCGTTCAATACCTGGGTGGCTGTTACGTTTATCTGACCACTTGTAGCTTGTGGGTGTTTGATATGATCATCACCTACTGCCGGCGTATTGACGATTCTTTAGAGTCCTACACAGAGGTTTCCTGGCTCAGGCAAAACGGAGTAGGAGCACATATGTGATATGTGCGGGACCGAGAATAATACGAGTATGTGATACCGTATTAGATTCTCGCGATATGTGATATCAGCCGGGTATATGTGATATAGCCGGGTCATCGGATCAAGTGTTGATTCAATGAACTGATACATTTTATATTAGTCGGTTATTTGTGAAATAGCCGGATTATCGGATCAAGTGTTGATTCGATAATTTAATGTATAATTATATATTTGATATATTACATCACATTAACTAATATAAGCTCACTTAAAGATTCTTTTTCTCACATGGATAATACATTGATGTATATGCGATACATGTTAATTGTATTATTTTATTTTGTTACTATATATATTATATATGTGATATATAATATTGTAACATGTTAGGGTTACAAATGCAACAAATATTTTGAGACTCAACCATATTAGGGTTTGGATTAGGGTTATTGTTTTGGATGAGCTTTATGAAAGCTTCTTGAAGATTTGACTTTGTCCATTTTTCTTTGATATTTTGGAGAGATATTTATTAACCCAACCCAAACCTTAACCCATGGTAAAGTCTCTACAAGGGTTAAGTATTGCATACTTAACCCTAGGTTGCATTTCTAACCTCAACAACAATTCATTATTCATCACAAAAGGATTTCTTCTTGTTCTTCCTCTTGAAAAAGGTTTCTAGCTTTTGGGTTAATGATGATTTAATGTGAGAAACTGAAAATAAAAGAGAGCAAAATTCCTACTTCATCATCCTCATCTATTCTATCCACTTAGAATATGGTGTTTTCTTTACTAATACATGATTAGTGAAGTAAGAGCTTGGGTTAGTGTTTCTTCAAGGTAGATCATCTTAGTTTTTGAAGATTGAAAGCAAGGTTGCATCTTTCTCTTCATGGAGCCTCTCTAAAGTCCGGGTACTTGATGATCACAGCAAAGAGACCTCAACACGGAGCTTATGAAGCGAAGGAACGGACTACAAAGGTTATAGTCCCTAACTCTTAGATGTTAAAGTGTTAACATGCTAGTTTTGTTTGATTCTCTAGTTAAAGTTCCTATATTTAGGGTTATCTATAATGGCAAAATTTGAAATTGGCATGTGAGATTCCACCCGAAACCTTGCTGCCGTTGTAAGTATCCCAATAGTGGTATCATAGCCTAGCTAGAGAATTAGACGGATAAGTGTAGGATTACGAGACCGAAACAACTCCGAAACACCCGATGCGAAACCCCATTTTCTGTCGAATTATTTTAGGTGTCAAAATTGTTTTCAAACATGTGAAGAAGACTGTATGAGATACATTGTGAACATAGCCCAAACCCCACCCCCCTGCTCAGATTTTGGCTGAGCACATGGCCAAGAAATCCGAGCAGGCCGGCCCCCCAGTGGGTTCTGGGCTCCAGGTTTCGGTCATGGTCATGTCTCTGGGGTTTGGTACTTCATGTGTTGTTTATTTTGGCTAAATTTGCATGAGATGTTTATTTACTCAAAAGGTAATTCGAAGTGTTTCAAATTTGCAATTCTAGCTTGGTTTCTTGATTGTTTAGACAGTGTTAAAAAGTTCGAACAAATATCAATAACTCACATTTTCCCCTGCCGGAAAATTTCCAAGTGTTGGATTTTTTCTTAGTTAAAGAACATTCAAAGTCGTGCAAGTAACGCGGTGGACCCTTTAGAAGAACGAAATCTTAACTCGATTTTGTGACCGTCAAAACTGTCACTAAACCCTAGGGTTTGTGATGGTTTAGCGGTACCATAAGTGAGGCGTTGGTTTGACCCTTCTACGGATGGACCATTGGTACTGTGGCATGTGATGGATGTTTTTAAACTAAGTTCAAGTGTTGAGCAAATAGGAAAATTTTGGGTGTTTGTTAATTCGATCGGAATGTTTAATATCGTCTAACTTTTTCTGTAATGTGATACAATATTTGGAATCCACATGTAGTTATGAGATAACTAATTTGAATGTTATAAATCTAGCAATTTAGTCTTATTTGATCGGTTGCCACGGGATTTTGATGCGATCAAAATTCCGTCGCAATCATGTAGCGTACGCGGATACTCGCCGGATAAACTTAATAGATTGCCACGCCCCATAGCCCCGACCAAGTGACTGTAGGAGAACCCCGTCGCCAAAAGCATCCGTTTGGGTGCTCGCGGCAGCGGTGTTCCGCTTTAGTGCACTTCGTCGACGGCATCGGGGGGTGCGGCCGTCTACTAAAGTTTCCGACGAGCATTCGATCAGGATATCGGGAATCTTGTTGAATTGCCCAACTGGATATTGAAAAGTGTTTTCGAGATCGAGACTAAAATGCGGGGTTTATAATTGTTAGGCATGCGATGTCTAAGGAATTCATTTAGTTAGGCATGTGATTTCTAAGGAGGTTGCGGATTCCAACTGTTGTAGTTTTACACATTCTTTTATGCGACCGTAAGTGTAATATGTGGTGTATCGCCGGTTTTGTTGCTATGCATCAACGATAATTGGGATACGCATATTTACTTACGTTGATGACATGTGATGTTATGTGTTGCTTGGATATGTTATATTGGATCATCGTGTTATGAATAGCCGAGGGTTTTATGTGAGATGAGAGTTTTTCATTTTCATTCATGTAAAATTCATTGTATGTAATATTCTTTTATTGGGGCACTTCCGGGTTGAGGATGATGTCACCATTGAATATTATTTACTTTTCCGCATTAAGATAGACCCAAGACGGGGAGCATAAGTAACCGGGTTCTAGGGTCCAGTGGGAGACCATCTCGAGGAGTCGAGTCCTAACTCTAGAATTGGTAGGGTTTCTTGCCGCTCTCGTAGGGGTTTAGGGGTGTGCGATTGGCTATTCATCACGACCGTGGAATCCGTGTTTTATACAGGCTCGCATTAAAACACGGACCTCCTAGTATATCCAATATTTCATATGTTTCTTCTGCTGCGATATCTGTGATGTGATCATTTGATATGTTGTGATGAATATAGGATATAGTATATGTGATATATTATATAGACGTTGCTTATGTTTTACACCCGCGCTAGCACTGCCCTGCTCTGCCGTTAGTTACCTAACCTAACGGTGCACGAGGGGACATCGAGGCGAATGCGGATGGCATAAGCGTACGTTGTATTTATCTGTGATGTTTAGGTAAACTTAAATGATGGGACATCATTAATGAGATTAATGAAATAAAAGAAACCTAAAGATGTTGTGGACTAGAATTTTCAAAAACAGGTAGCTCTAGTTTTTGATTTGTATAGCGATGTTCCTTGTAGAACATCCAGCACCTTATTCGATAAGGAAAGAGCCGAGATCTCTTCACCGGGAGTGACCTCTTTAGCGATAACTGGCAGATGCTACAACCCTCGGTTTTGTCTTTTGATTGCTTTTCTAGTTCTTGCTTTGCATAGTGGTATTGTGAATATCCTGCACCTCATTCGACGAGAAAAGAGCCGAGATCCCTTCACCGGGAGTGACCTTTTTAGCGAAACTAGCAAAGGCCTCAAAAACACTCCATTTAAATCATTTGATTCTACAACGATACCAAGTTCATTACGCAAAAGGTTTTCTTAAAAACATGTCGTAGCCCTCCGTCATTTCAGATAAGTACTTCATAGTATTCGTGCTGCGTTTGTTGACCTTGTCAAGGCGTAGTGTGCGGTAGCTATTTATGCTTATCTGCATAAAAATATTATGCGATTGAGTTAGGGTAGTCGTACGACTTTGTTGACTATGTTAAGGGTCGTGCGGGTGGGTTTAATTCAATCGGGAAATGACGGGTTGAACTTGACTAGCACTTATGATTTGTTGACTATGTTAAGGTCATATAGCTACTATGGGTAAAATATTATTGGGAATTTCAAATGTTGAAATTTGCAATGAGATTGCATACCTCCTATGAGATAGTTGAATCCCGATACCCGTTGCGAGTAAGAGTTACTCCTGAGAGAGTTTTACACATTACAATTAGCCGATCAAGTAGGTGTCTAGAAAGGTGTCAACGGGGTTACGCCCCTGGGAAAACGAGGTTTATTTTAATTAGGTCCGTGTGAAAGCACGGGGAACCTTCCTCAAAGTATCGGCACTGGCCTGGCTGAAAGATTGGCAAACTTGTAGGGTGTAATTAATCCCAGCTAGTCTTTCCTTTTAGGGTTTGAAGGAAGATTTGACTAAAACAGTGGGAGCCATCCTGATTAGATAAATAAATAACCAATCTAATCTTGCAAGAGTATACGCTGAGTGTTTTCTTCTCTCTCTCTCCAGGTAGCGACCATGTCACGCCTTAGATCAAGATAATAATACGAATGTATTGACCGAACCCGCTTGTTATACTGTGCTAAGGAACGTTGGTCCCGCTCCAATTTATAATTGTTATAAGACCGAGCAGAAAATTGGGGATTACCAGAATTCCTGTGCCGCCCAAACGAAGAAAGTGCATGCTGATGCATCTTTTTGGGGTGTGTTCATTACCAAGAACTGTTTCTCAGTATCCTTTACGTCCTAGGTATGAGATACCGGATCAGGATCCCACATATGTAATCTGTTACATGGGCTACTGAAAGGTAGAGAACTGAGAAAGGGTGATAAGTTTTAAGAGTTAAAAATGGTGCAAATGTTGCATCTAAGTCTGTTGGCAGTTATCACCCTGTATTACCAAATACATTGATTCTGAACGAATGTTATTAGATACCGAACCTGATATACAACATCATATCAGTCTCTTTATTGAGATAAAGAAGGATATAATCTTGTATTGTTGGATAATGTTTTGAACATTTCCTATATCAAGAGTTGATCGGTTCAGGCACGTTATCTAAAAGCATAGACGTTCTAAATCAAACCACAGTTCTTAACATACAGAACACACACAAGAGGAAGAGTTCAGAAATGAACAAATCCTTCTTGAGGCATTGTAGAATAGGTCATATCAATGCGACCCGACTAGCTGAAGTTACATAAAGATGCATATTTAAATCAGTTTGGATTTACATCTTATGAAACTTGCCAGTCATGTCACAAAGATAAGATGACCACAACTCCGTTTATTAGAAACAGAGAAAGAGTTAGTGAACTCTTCGGATTGATACATGATGATGTATGTAAGGTCCCCTGTCTACACATGCCAGGACCGGTTCTTTATACTTCATTACATTCACTGATTATCTCTCAAGATTCGAACATATGTTCCTGTTGAAACACAAGTCTGAACCTTTTGAGATATTCAAATAATATAAGTTAGAAGTAGAGAACCAAAACAGGTATAAGTATTATGTCCTATGATGAGATCAGGGAGGAGAATACTTGAGCACTGAATTTCTGGACTATTCTAAAGGAGAATGAGATTCTCTCTCAGCATTACTCCTCCGTATACACCACAGTACGTCGGTATATCGGGGCGGAGAAATAGCACCCTATGTGATATGGTGTGCTCTATGATGAGTACTACTGAGTTGCCTATTTCCTTTTGGGGGTTATGCACTTGTGAAGCTGCATACCTATTGAATAGGGTTCCAACCAAATCAGGTGCCTACCACTCCATATGAGATATGGTATGGGAAGAGCCCATCTCTTAAGGATGTTAAGATTTGGGGTTGTCCGGCCTATGTCAAAAGCATGATCTGGACAAGCTCGAGGCAAGGTCAGTTATGTGGAAGTTTATTGGATATCCCAAGCATTTGCAAGGGAATATCTTCTACCACACTGAGAAACAAAAAGTGTTTTATTTCTCGGCATGCCACCTTTTGGAGAAAGGGAATTTCTTGTAAAGAAATTAGTGGTCATGAGGTAGAACTGGAAGGAGTTCCAGTTATACAAACTACAGCTGATGATTTGGTAGAACCGGAGGATTCAATAGTTTCCAACGAACCTCAGCCTCTTCGCCGATCTTGTAGGGTTCCTCACCCACCTGAGAGATACTTCGGTTTTCTCTATGACAGTGGGAGTGAGGATTGCATCATGAGATGATGACCCAACTAGTTTCGAGCAGGCCATCAGGAGTGGGGACTCTGTGAGAATGGCTGGATGCTTAGCGATCTGAGATGGAATCCATATACACCAACAAAGTATGGACTTTGTTTGCTTTATCTGAAGGGTTAAATCCCCATCAGGAGCAAGTATATCTTGAGAAGATTACTTGGTGTACATAGAAAAGTTGCGACTTTCAAAGCTATGCTTAAGTCCATCCAGATCCTACTTGCCACTGCTACATACCATGACTACGATATCTGGCGGTTGGGTGTCATGACTGCTTTTCTAAATAGTGATTTGGAATAGAGCGTCTATAAGTACACAGACAGAGGGCTTCGTAGACAGTGGGAGCAGCGGAAACGTGTGCAAGTTGTTTTATGGGATAAATCAGGCATCGCGGAGTTGGAACGTCTGTTTTGATGTGGTAGTCAAAGAGTTTGACTTCATCAAAATGGTAGATGAACCTAGTATATACAAAAGGGTAGTAAGGAGTATGGTGGTGATTCTCATATAGTACGTGGATGACATACTCTTGATAGGGAAGGAGTTTCCTATGCTACGCTCGGTCAATCTCTTCTTATCACAAGGATTCTCCATATAGGATCAATGTGATACCTCATAAATCCTAGGTTTTGGATCTATGAGATAGATCTAATTGGATGTTAGGATTCTCACTAGTTGTAGTGAGATGGTATCAATCGATCCTGGGGAGAATCGCTGGATAGCTTCCAGGGTGGTAAGGTCGACTGAATGTTAGTCACAGGTATTGTCTTTATCCTCAGTGGAGGGACGGTATGTTGGAAGAGTTCCAAGCTAGATACTGTGGCAAACTAGACGATTAAAGGATAGATACATTGTTACCAAGGATGCTACTAAAGAGGCAGTCTGGATATATATATAAGTTCATAAGATGAACTTCGTTCCTACAATTGTGTGATAATGGAGTTGTGGCTTATGCCTAGGAACCCCCGTCCCATCAGAAATCCAGACATATTCTTAGGCAGTATCACCTGATCATGGAGATGGTTGATCTCCAGGGAGATCGGGGATAGGAGAGTAGATATAGAGGACAACAGCGCGGATCCACTCACAAAGGCCTATTTCCCAGTAGAGACTTTTATGGGATGGTTGAGTATGAGATACTTCAACCACAGCTGATTGTTGGGTATGAGATACCACAACAGATGGCCTTAGTGCAAGTGGGAGATTATTAGTGATATGTATGCCGTAGAGGCCATTACTGTACATACGATGTATATTGTAGTAGATGCTTGGACATATATATGGAGGACTTTCTTTCTCGACATGATAGTATGCTATCTGATTGCTCTTTATCTTAACATGTACTCTGATTGTCTCTATGTTACATGTTGATAAAGCCCTTAGGATGGGTACTTGACTACCAGGACTATGATGCAGATCATACTAGTGGGGACATAGTAGTCGCTAAGTACATCCTCTAAATGTTCCTAGTCATAGGTGTATCGAGACAGGGCATCGATATACCAGAGTAGACTAGTGTATGCTTCTCGACCCATATAGATGGACGATGGATGATCCCATATCCATTGGTGTTTGACATCAGAGATAGTATACGGGTGCTCAGTGGAGACTGGGTACACTGAACGGACTTGCCGAGAAGTCCCAGATGGTATTATACCTATCGTCAGATGGCAGTTCTCTGGTGACACTGGTACAGGTTAGTCTGTAGACCCGAGATCGTCATAGAGTCTTGTGTAATTCCCACTGTGCTTTGATTTTCACCTTACCACATTCAAGAGAACGTGCAAAACGGTGACTTTTGGGTACAGTCCCGAATCACATGGAGGCAATGAGCGATAGGAGGGGTTTCGTCTCTCCCGGTATTGGGAGTTGATGTTGCGCTGTGTTCGATTGGCTATAACTGGAAATCCCTGGCCAGGGTTGCTGAGATTTACTGGTAAGAGTAATCAGTAGTTTCTCGAACTGTTATGGACCTCATATCGACACGACTTATCGGTTACCGGGGTCTGACGTTTACCACCCCTAGACTGGATATGCGACATATCAGACGAAGAGACCGGACTGTACGGGAGTGTTACTGGTTGGATTCGCAGGAGAAAGTACAGGCTTGCTTGCTGATTTTCTGATCGCTCAATACCTGGGTGGCAGTTACATTTAGCTGACCGCTTGCAGTTTGTGGGTGTTTGATATGATCATCATCTACTGCTGGCGTATTGACGATTCTTTAGAGTCCTACACAGAGGTTTCCTGGCTCAGGCAAAACGGAGTAGGGGCACATATGTGATATGTGCGGGATCGAGAATAATAGGAGTATGTGATACCGTATTAGATTCTTGCGATATGTGATATCGGCCGGGTATATATGATATAGCCGGGTCATCGGATCAAGTGTTGATTCGATGAACTGATACATTTTATATTAGTCGGTTATTTGTGAAATAGCCGGATTATAGGATCATGTGTTGATTCGATAATTTAATGTATAATTATATATTTGATATATTACATCACATTAACTAATATAAGCTCACTTAAAGATTATTTTTCTCACATGGATAATACATTGATGTATATGCGATATATGTTAATTGCATTATTTTATTTTGTTACTATATAAATTATATATGTGATATATAATATTGTAACATGTTAGGGTTACAAATGCAACAATGGTTTTGAGACTTAACCATATTAGGGTTTGGATTAGGGTTATTGTTTTGGATGAGCTTTGTGGAAGCTTCTTGAAGCTTTGACTTTGTCCATTTTTCTTTGATATTTTGGAGAGATATTTATTAACCCAACCCAAACCTTAACCCATGGTAAAATCTCTACAAGGGTTAAGCATGTCATGCTTAACCCTAGGTTGCATTTCTAACCTCAACAACAATTCATTATTCATCACAAAAGGATTTCTTCTTCTTCTTCTTCTTCCTCTTGAAAAAGCTTTCTAGCTTTTGGGTTTGTGATGATTTAATGTGAGAAATTGAAAACAAAAGAGAGCAAAATTTCTACTTCATCATCCTCATCTATTCTAGCCACTTAGATTAGGGTGTTTTCTTTACTAATAAATGATTAGTGAAGCAAGAGCTTGGGTTAGTGTTTCTTCAAGGTAGATCATCTTAGTTTTTGAAGATTGGAAGCAAGGTTACATCTTTCTCTTCATGGAGCCTCTCTAGAATCCGGGTACTTGATGATCGCAGCGAAAGGACCTCAACACGGAGCTTATGAAGCGAAGGAACGGACTGCAAAGGTTGTAATCCCTAACTCTTAGATGTTAAAGTGTTAACATGCTAGTTTTGTTTGATTCTCTAGTTAAAGTTCCTATGTTTAGGGTTATCTATAATGGCAAAATTTGAAATTGGCATGTGAGATGCCACCCGAAACCTTGTTTCCGTTGTAGGTATCACAACAGATAGATCTAAACGGATACTGGGATTGTCTCAATTCAGGTACATTGACACCATACTAAAGAGGTTTAGTATGGAAGAATCCAAGCGTGGGTTTTTACCCACGATCTATGAACTCACTCTCTCCAAAGAGGTGTCTTCCAAGACTGATTTGGAGAGAGCTCGCATGCAAGGGATACCCTATGCTTCGGCAGTAGGCTCTATCATGTAAGAGATGCTATGTACCAGACCCGATGTAGCACACTCACTAAGTGTTGTGAGTAGGTATCAAGCAGATCCTGGAGAGAGTCACTGGACAGCTGTGAAGAGCATTCTCAAGTACTTTAGAAGGACTAAAGATATGCTCTTGGTGTATGGTAACGGAGAACTCCAAGTGGAGTCCTACCGATTCGAGTTTCCAGAGTGATAAGGACGTCTCCAAGTCGCACTCGGGATTTGTCTTTACCCTCAATGAAGGGGCGGTTTGCTGGAAGAGTTCCAAGCAGGAAACCGTTGCAGACTCGACGATGGAGGCTGAATACATCGCTGCCAACGATGCTTCCAAAGAGGCTGTCTGGATGAAGAAGTTCATAACTGAACTTGGAGTGGTTTCATCAATTGAGTATCCAATACTTTAGTATTGTGATAACAATGGAGCTGTCATGCCCCGCTTCCCAAAATATGGAATACGAAGGGTCGACAAGGCCAGCCATGCTCCTACGGTCAAGGAAATATCCTGACGTAGTCACACTTCGGCTTCTAGCTTTACGTGGTACTCAGTAATCAATGCACAGGTAATGAGAAATGCAGTCACTAAATCAAAACCAGTACAAAAGACTAACCAGATGGAGATCAAGAGAGTATAGCTCTGGGTCACTGATCAAGATTTCCGCGATACCTCGAAGTACGTCAGGTCCTGGTCCAAGCTTGATCCACCTCTCACTCTGAGCATGCATACTCAGGTCGTCAGAGCGACACGATAGCAATATATATATAGATGTAAATGGTAACTCATGCAATAATAATGAATATGTAACAGTAATCAAAAGAGTAAAGACGTGAACATGAAGTAGCCAATGCAGGTATCTAATAGAGCAGGTAAACAGTAAAGCAGTAAACAGTATGGCAAGTATGTTGAATCAGTAAGCAATGCATGTCAATATCACTAACCCTATCAGTCTCTAAGTCTCACTGTATAGGTCACTAAGCCTATCGTCAGTCTAAGTGTGAGAATCAACCACTCGTGAGTATCCTCCACCCAATGGTAGGACCCAAGGGCAAGGGAACACGGGCCCGAGTCGCTCGCTAATAATCAGTAATATCCCTATATATCTCCAGAATCGCTATATATGCCGGCATGGGACTCCAGAGATTCTGTTGAACTCACACTCAAACTACCCCACACCCCGTTGTCTACATCAAACGCCAACCATAAACTCAAATACCAGTCGGTCCATGATGAGTCTGCACGAGAATTGAAGACAGGGTCTTCATCAAGCATGTCTCGACTGATACCCAAGATAAATGGACAGCGTTTGGTGCCTTACCTGTGACACCCATACAAGTGCTTCTATAATTGTCCCATACCAATTATAGTCACACTTATACACGTCCCACAGATGTCGACAATGCAATAAATCAATAGGGTCCACTGATTGTGTACAAGTACGTGTCACTTTCACTTATCCATTCATGCTTAAACACTAACGTACTTGCCACAATCAAACCTGACACCTAACACTGGGTAATGCATGTGATCACTAGGTTACCAATGCAATGACGTATATATAATGTGATGAGAATACAGTAATTAAGGCATGATTAAGATATCATCAGTCGGTGTTCTACCACTTGCATAATTTATCATAAATCATACATGCAAAATTTAACGAAACAATGAAAAGGGGGTAAGCAGGAGGTTTGATTATCTATTCATCAAAATTAGTTTCACGTTAATCGGGTTTCAGGATCCCTAGATATGGCCATTTCACTTCAAGTGTTCGCTGCAGGAAATTCAGTTTCTGAACTGAACGTCCGTTTCGCGACACAATTATCACCCTGTTGGGATCAAAATTTAGCGACGCTACAGTGGAATGAAATTTAGGTTTTTCAACAGGGTTTCCAACGCATCATACGGATTCTCAATCGCGTTTCTACGTCAGACGTTATGCACCGTTCCATGATAGGGTATCAGTTCTGTTTCTATTTGGGACTGCCATACGTCCTGTCCGTTTAAATTACAGTTTAAATAGTAAACGACGGAAAAAAGGGGTGAAATCACTTGAGTTATTTATCTAACAGTTTCATATTCAATAAAGTATAAGGTTTCACAATGTACAAGTTCAAACAGCAAAGGGGTAAGCATTACGAGATAGAAATCAACAACCAGAGCTGCTCTGGACTGCAGTCCAGAGCCGCTCTCCGAACCAGTTCTCGTCATATTTTCAGTACATAAACAATTAAAAACTTTTATAGAGTTCCAGGTCGTCGAGTCGGCTTTGATTTGAGCCCTAGAATGCATCATTTCAATGTGTACACGATTAATTATGATTTTAACAATTTTCAGACACGGGAAATATTCAGTTTTAACGGGTGTAATTGGGGGTGATCGTTCAAGCCAGTAACGATTATATTTTACAGTAAAATTTCACCACACGGGCCAGCATATATAATCAAGTTCCGTCAGTTTAATGGAAGGTTTTCGTTCGGGTTTTGCATCAAGCACTTGTGTCATATAGGTTTTCACAAATCGTAAACATGGAATTAATAGTATTTTGAAATATAACAGTATAATCTAGCATGTAGCAAGTAGGGTACTTGCCTGGAGATGCTTTGGCGATGCACGGCAGCGGCAATGGCACGAACGCGCAATGAACGGTACGGTTTGGGTTCACGGCCTCGGTTCGAGTTCGGGTTCGTTATCGGGGTTGCCCGGGGATGGCTCGTGTTCACTGGAAGCGGAGTGGGGTTCAGTGGATCTCCTGTGAGTGTGCTGGGGTCGGTGATGGTGCAGTAGGGTTCGAAGCTCGTGGCGAGGAGTTTGGTGTGGTTTTTGGAGTGAGGGAGTGAGGTAGTGGGGGCTCGGGTTTTGGAGGTGATGGTGATGCAGAGGATGCAGAGGCATCGACGATGTGGCCGGCGGCGCGATGGGAGCTCGTCGGTGTGAGGGTGCAGGGGAGGCTTCGAGCTCGGCGGTGAGGTTCGGTGTGCAGGCGATAGGGTGAGGCAGTGTAGGGGCTTAAGTTTTGGAAAGAGGAGCGAGGGAGGAAAGACGAGGTGGTTTAGTCGTTGTCGTCATCGTCGTCGGGGGTGAGGGTTGAAGCTCGGTGTATCTTTTTGGAAAGAGAGGAGAGGAATGAGAACGAGATATCGAGAGTGAGGAGGGGGAGTGGGTTAGAGGGACGAGGAGAGGGTGAAGCGTGCACGCGGTCGTGGCCTTGAGGAGCGGGGACGTTGGCGAGGTGGGCGGCGATGTAGGGGCAGTAGGGGAATCGAGCGGGAAAATGAGCGGAGTGGGGAAGGAGAAGAGAGTCTGGTCGGGTCGGGTTTGTTGGGCGCGAGCATAGGGCTTGGAAGCTTGGGCCGGGGAAGTGCTTGGGCTTTAGGGTTTTAATTTAATTTAAATGTTGTTCTGTTTGGCTGAGTTTAGGGTAAATATATATGTTTGATTAATAAATTTTGGTTTCACTGTGGGCTGGCTTTGTATATGTATTTGGCTAGGGATTTTTAATTTGTTTTGTTTTCTTGGGCTGGGGTTTTAATTGGGCTGGTGCTTGGGGAAAATTAAGATTAATTTAATTATTTGTTTAGGGCTTTGATTTTCATTTGGCAGAGGAAAGGAATGGGAGTGGGCCGGGGAAAAATTTAGGGGAATTAATTTATTTAGTTCTTAATAATTATGTTGGGCCGGGGGATACATATATATATATATATATATATATATATAGTTTTGGTTTTGTTTTGGGGTAAAAGGGAAAATAATGAAAGGAAAAAAGAGGTATGGTTAGGGTTTGGGTTAGGAAATTATAAAAGGAAATGGAGATTAGAAAATAGGGTTAGGGTTACAAAAGGAACCAAGATACAATGAAGGGATTAGGGTTTTATTTTAAAATACTTAAGCTAATTATAAATATCAATAAGTAAATTCTGTAAGTGACCCTTATAAACATACGGAAAATTTGTAGTAAATTTTTGGGGAAATACCCGGAGACTTATTTATTAAAATACGCTAATTACATATAGGGACTGGGTATTACATCATACCACCCTTACAAAAATTTCGTCCTCGAAATTTAAAACAAGCGATAAGCTATATAAAATGACATGCGAAAAGCTACGACCTCGAAAACTCACATATAGTGGTATACTTAAAGCAGTTAAAGGGAAAAGAAAAATCGAAGGTCTAAGTAAGTATAAGGCAGAATCAACTATAAGGGCAAACTATATGTACAAGAAAATAAAAATAGCAATAACGAACAATAACATTCGAGGAATGCTAGATAAAATCGAAATCCTAAATATATGCATACATACGTATATCAAAATAGCGCAGCTAAAATAATGGCATCAGGCATAACCATTTATAATAGCAAACTATGAGCACAATACCCGGGAAAAATAAAGTAACAATAATAAAATAGTGGAGGATTTGTCGATAGGCCAAAGTATTTTAGAATAACTGTATCGATCAAACGATTTTAAAATAACTTAGAAACCCACGTGGGGAATATAAGAAATATAGAACAAAATAGTATGCGTGATACATGTTTGCGCTATTGAAAACATGGAGAATAGCAAAGCATTTAAAAAAATGGATAAAACGGAAATAGTCAATAACACGCAATTTTTCGATAAATACAAAATAGTGAAAGCTAAATTTTCGAATAACGACGTCACTGAATGTAATAAAAGGAAGTACTACTGATGCATAAGGGCTAGTCAGGGTAGGGGTTACAATAGAGTATAGCCCATTCAAAAGATCGGGGTGCGGTACTTTCTAATCTAAGCGAGGGTCAAAACAGTACAAGGTGCAGGAGTGAAGGACAGTAATGAATCTCAGGAGGAAAATAAATGTATAGGGGAAACAGTTCAAGCATCATGTGAACCAAAAATTAAAAGATTAGCGAACTCAGAAATTTTATTTCATTCCAGAAAATTTCCAACAAGGTACTCACGAAAGATAAAGGGTGGCCTTAAGCTATACATAGATTTATTTGGCCAGAGGAGACAAAAACTAAATCACGTCAGTCACGGTTGTGGAAGTTCAGTAGGTTACGGTAGGCTCGCGCGCTCAGATAGGGGCATCCATTTCCATATCGTCTCGCAGGGATCGCCACTGGAGGTTCTTCTGCCGTGGGGTCTTGTTCTTCTGGTCCTTCTATCTTGACTGGAGCTTCTTCATCATGGTATACTTCCACGTGATTCACCTCTTCTGGATCTTCTTCCACGGGATTTCCTTCCACGGGATTCTCCTCAAGGTCTTCCTCCCCTAGATTTTCTTCTATTGGGTCCTCCTCGGGATCTTCTTATATTGGGTCCTCTTCGGGGTCCTCTTCTTCGTCGTCCGAGTCGCTGATCACGTCAACTTCTGGGGATGCGAATCCTTCGCCCTCGGAATCGTTGTTTCCGAAAATCACCTGTGGACCATTGATCTCGTCATCCGAACTCACCAGCATGCAGTCCAAAGAAACGCACGACCGTGTGTCCTCATCTAGAGGCGGCGCTGCTCTAGGGTGGGCCATGACCTGAAAAGAAAGAGCCGTGATTAGACAGTGGGACACACTAAGAAAATAACTGAGGATGCGGTAGCACAAGGAAAATATTCAGTAGGTAAGGACTGAAAAATCAAATTTTAGAACGCTGATGCAATGAATAGTATAAGTAAAGCGAGAAGCAAGGGAATGATACATACATCACAATTCAGAGTTTTATTGCATTCAACTAAAAGTTCAGTGGATACAAGATCTCAAATGAAAAGAAAAATATTTACAAAAGAGTGACAACATTTTTATTGAAAGAGGAAAGGCGATAATTCTTCTTTGATTTTCAGGCCGCTGCATTCTTGTCACGCGAGTTGAATTCTGCGCTGGGTCCGCACTATCCTCGAAGCTCGAACTACAAAATAACCATCACTTAGCCGGAGTGGAGAGTGTGGACGGATCTCCTCCTTGTAGCTCCTTCCTTTTAGGGCAACCATTGATAAGATGTTCACTGGATCCGCAAATCAGGCACTGCCCTTTGGCGCTGCGACAATCTCTCTGAAGGTGCCCTGGCTTCTTGCAGTATCCACAACGTTGAGTCTTCTGCTGCTTCCGTTGCTGGGGAACAAGTGGGCACTTCATCTTCACCTCTCTTCCTTGTCTAACAAGGATCCCTTTACGATTGGAGGCTTCCGCTGGTGCCGGAGTCATCTGCCGTCTTAATCGTTCAGCTAACAGGTCGTTCGTTCGCTCCTGGGCTTCCTTCAGACTTTGCAGTACATTCAAAATCTCGACAGTCTGATTCTGGGGAGTGGAGATAGGGGGAGAGTCGTTGGAAGACATGGTCCTGAAACAATAATTTTGAGGACGATATAAGGCACAAGCTATAAGAATTAAAATACAATATGGATTAGGCAAGGAATCAAGAATATCGGGTGCGGTGAAATTCAAACAAGTGGAAATCAACTGTAGAACTCCAAGTCACTCAAACAGAGTACAGTATTGTAACTATACTGCAGTTCATAATTACAACCACATAACTCTATTAAATCATCCAAAACTCTAGCGAATGGATCAAAATGTATAGCAGAACACACCATATGAATCAAGATCAAGGATAACAAATTTGCAATCTAGACCGAAGGATGTCTTAGATTGTCAAGCACTACACGGAAATTGCAATCCCAATCGAAGAAAAACCTGGCTCTGATACCAACAAAACCATGTCACGCCCCGCTTCCCAAAATACGGAATACGAGGTGTCGACAAGGCCAGCCATGCTCCTACGGTTAAGGAAATATCCCGCCGTAGTCACACTTCGGCTTCTAGCTTTACGTGGTACTCAGTAATCAATGCACAGGTAATGAGAAATGCAGTCACTAAATCAAAACCAATACAAAAGACTAACCAGGTGGAGATCAAGAGAGTATAGCTCTAGGTCACTGATCAAGATGTCCGCGATACCTCGAAGTACGTCAGGTCCTGGTCCAAGCTAGATCCACCTTTCACTCTGAACATGCATACTCAAGTCGTCAGAGCGACACGATAGCAATATATATATAGATGCAAATGGTAACTCATGCGATAATAATGAATATGTAACAGTAATCAAAAGAGTAAAGACATGAACATGAAGTAGCCAATGCAGGTATCTAATAGAGCAGGTAAACAGAAAAGCAGTAAACAGTATGGCACGTATGTTGAATCAGTAAGCAATGCATGTCAATGTCACTAACCCTATCAGTCTCTAAGTCTCACTGTATAGGTCACTAAGCCTATCACCAGTCCAAGTGTGAGAATCAACCACTCGTGAGTATCCCCCACCCAATGGTAAGACCCAAGGGCAAGGGAACACGGGCCCGAGTCGCTCGCTAATAATCAGTAATATCCCCATATATCTCCAGAATCGATGTATGTGCCGGCATGGGACTCCAGAGATTCTGTTGAACTCACACTCAAACTACCCTACACCCCATGGTCTACATCAAACGCCAACCATAAACTCAAATATCAGTCGGTCCATGATGAGTCTGCGCGAGAATTGAAGACAGGGTCTTCATCAAGTATGTCTCGACTGATACCCAAGATAAATGGACAGCGTTTGGTGCTTTACCTGTGACACCCATACAAGTGCTTCTATAATTGTCCCATACCAATTATAGTCACACTTATACACGTCCCACAGATGTCGACAATGCAATAAATCAATAGGGTCCACTGCTTGTGTACAAGTACGTGTCACTTTCACTTATCCATTCATGCTTAAACACTAACGTACTTGCCACAATCAAACACTGATACCTAACACTGGGTAATGCATGTGATCACTAGGTTACCAATGCAATGATGTATATATAATGTGATGAGAATACAGTAATTAAGGCATGATTAAGATATCATCAGTCGGTGTCCTACCACTTGCATAATTTATCATAAATAATACATGCAAAATTTAGCGAAACAATGAAAAGGGGGTAAGCAGTAGGTTTGATTATCTATTCATAAAAATTGGTTTCACGTTAATCGGGTTTCAGGATCCCTAGATATGGCTATTTCACTTCAAGCGTTCGCTGCAGGAAATTCAGTTTCTGAACTGAACGTCCGTTTCGCGACACAATTATCACCCTGTTGGGATCAGAATTTAGCGATGCTACAGTTTAATGAAATTTAGTTTTTTCAACAGGATTTCCAACGCACTAAACGGATTATCAATCGCATCTCTACGTCAGAAGTTATACACCGTTCCATGATAGGGTATCAGTTCTGTTTCTATTTGGGACTGCCATACGTCCTGTCCGTTTAAATTACAGTTTAAATAGTAAACTACGGCAAAAAGGGGTGAAATCACTTGCGTTATTTAGATAACAGTTTCATCTTCAATAAAGTATAGGGTTTCGCAATGTACAAGTTCAAACAGCAAAAGGGTAAGCATTACGAGATAGAAATCAACAGCCAGAGCTGCTCTGGACTGCAGTCCAGAGCCGCTCTCCGAACCAGTTCTCGTCATATTTTCAGTACATAAACAATTAAAAACTTTTATAGGGTTCCAGGTCGTCGAGTCGGATTCGATTTGAGCCCTCGAACGCGTCATTTTAATGTGTACATGATTAATTATGATTTTAACAAGTTTCAGACGCGGGAAATATTCAGTTTTAACGGGTGTAATTGGGGGTGATCGTTCAAACCAGTAACGATTATATTTTCGAGTAAAATTTCACCACAATGTTCATTGCCACACGGGCCAGCATATATAATCAAGTTCCGTCAGTTTAATGGAAGGTTTTCATTCGGGTTTTGCATCAAGCACTTGTGTCATATAGGTTTTCACGAATCGTAAACATGGAATTAATAGTATTTTGAAATATAACGGTATAATCTAGCATGTAGCAAGTAGGGTACTTGCCTGGAGATGCTTTGGCGATGCACGGCAGCGGCAGCGGCACAAACGCGCAGCGAACGGTACGGTTTGGGTTCACGGCCTCGGCTCGAGTTCAGGTTCGTCGTCGGGGTTGCCCGGGGATGGCTCGTGTTCACTGGAAGCGGAGTGGGGTTCAGTGGATCTCCTGTGAGTGTGCTGGGGTCGGCGATGGTTGGCGGTGGTCGCTCCGGCGATGGTGCAGTAGGGTTCGAGGCTCGTGGCGAGGAGTTTGGTGTGGGTTTTGGAGTGAGGGAGTGAGGTAGTTGGGGCTCGGGTTTTGGAGGTGATGGTGATGCAGAGGATGCAGAGGCGTCGACGATGTGGCCGGCGGCGCGATGGGAACTCGTCCGCGTGAAGGTGCAAGGGAGGGTTCGAGCTCGGCGGTAGGGTTCGGTGTGCAGGCGAGGGGGTGAGGCAGTGTAGGGGCTTGAATTTTGGAGAGAGGAGCGAGGGAGGAAAGACGAGGTGGTTTAGTCGTTGTCGTCGTCGTCGTCGTCGTCGTCGTCGGGGGTTAGGGTTGAAGCTCGGTGTATCTTTTTGGAGAGAGAGGAGAGGAGTGAGAACGAGAGATCAAGAGTGAGGATGGGGAGCGGGTTAGAAGGACGAGGAGAGGGTGAAGCGTGCGCGCGGTCGTGGCTTTGAGGAGCGGGGGCGTTGGCGAGGTAGGCGGCGACGTGGGGGTAGTAGGGGAATCGAGCGGGAAAATGAGCGGAGTGGGGAAGGAGAAGAGAGTCGGGTCGGGTCGGGTTTGTTGGGCGCGGGCATGGGGCTTGGAAGCTTGGGCCGGGGAAGTGCATGGGCTTTAGGGTTTTAATTTAATTTAAGTGTTGTACTGTTGGGCTGAGTTTAGGGTAAATATATATGTTTGATTAATAAATTTTGGTTTCACTGTGGGCTGGCTTTGTATATGTATTTGGCTGGGGATTTTTAATTCATTTTGTTTTCTTGGGCTGTGGTTTTAATTGGGTTGGTGCTTGGGGAAAATTAAGATTAATTTAATTATTTGTTTAGGGCTTTGATTTTCATTTGGCAGAGGAAAGGAATGGGAGTGGGCCGGGGAAAAATTTAGGGGAATTAATTTATTTAGTTCTTAATAATTCTGTTGGGCCGATATATATATATATAGTTTTGGTTTTGTTTTGGGGTAAAAGGGGAAACTAATGAAAGGAAAAAGGAGGTATGGTTAGGGTTTGGGTTAGGAAATTATAAAAGGAAATGGAGATTAGAAAATAGGGTTAGGGTTACAAAAGGAACCAAGATACAATGAAAGGATTAGGGTTTTATTTTAAAATACTTAAGCTAATTATAAATATCAATAAGTAAATTCTGTAAGTGACCCTTATAAACCTACGGAAAATTTATAGTAAATTTTTGGGGAAATACCTGAAGACTTATTTATTAAAATACGCTAATTACATATAGGGGCTGGGTATTACAGGAGCGGTGGCTTTGGCCAAGGAACCCAGATCCCATCAGCGATCCAGGCATATTTTGAGGCGGTATCATCTGATCCGGGAGATAGTTGATCGCCGGGAGATCAAGGTCATGAGAGTTGACATGAAGAATAACACAGCGGATCCACTCACGAAGGCCATTCCCCAGATACAGTTCGAGAGACTCTTCGGGATGCTCGGTATGAGATACTACAGCAGCTGGCCCTAGTGCAAGTGGGAGATTGTCAGTTATATATATGTCCTAGAGGCCAGTATTGTACATATTATGTATATTATATTGGATGCTTGGACATATATAGAGAGGACTTTCTTGCTCGACATTATAGTATGCTATCTGGTTTCTCTTTATCTTAATAAGTATACTTGTCTCTTGATACTGTCTTATGGTTATATGTTGGTAAAGCCCTTAGGATGTGTACTTGACTATCAGGACTATGATGCAGATCATATCAGTGGGGCCATGGTAGTCCATAAGTTCATCCTTTAATGTCCCTAATCGTAGGTGTATCAAGACGGGGTATCGATATACCAGAGTAGACTAGCGTGTACGCTTCTCGACCTATGAGATGGGCGATGGATGATCCCATATTCATTGGTGTTTGACATCAGAGATGCTATACGGGTGCTCAGTGGAGACTGGGTACATTGGACGGACTCGCCGAGAACTCCCAGATGGTATTATACCTCACGTCAGATGGCAGTTCTCTGGTGACACTTGTACAGGTTAGTCTGTAGACCCGAGATCGTCATAGAGTCTTGTATGATTCCTACCGTGCTTTGATTTCCACCTTACCACGTCCAAGAGGGCGTGCAAAACGGTGGTTTTTGGGTACAGTCCCGAGTCACATGGATGCAATTAGTGATAGGAGGGGTTTCGTCTCTCCCGGTATTGGGAGTTGATATTGTGTTGTGCTCGATTAGCCATAACAGGGAAGTCCCTGGCCATGGCTGATTTAGAGATTTACTGGTAAGTGTTACCAGTAGTTTCTCGACCAGTTATGTGCCTCACATCGGCATGACTTATCGGTTATTGGGGTCTGACGTTTACCACCCCTAGACTTGATATGCGACATATCAGACGAGGAGACCGGACTGTACGGCAAGTGTTACTATCGGGCTTTTGCAGGAGTTAGAGCGGGCTTCCTTGCTGATCTTCTGATCGCTCAATACCCGGGTAGCCGTTACGTCCAGCTAGTACCGCTAACGGCTTGTGAGTGCTTGCAGTGATCATCACCTACTGCAAGCGTATTGACGAGTCTTTAGAGTCCTACATAGAGGTTTTACTGGCTCAGGCAAAACGAAATAGGAGCATATATGTGATATGTGTGGGACCGAGATTAATGCGTGTATGTGATACCGTATTCTATTCTCGCGACTTTTGTATCGATCGGTTATATGTGATATAGCCGGGTTATCGAATCAAGTGTTGATTCGATATGTTGGTACATTTAATGTTAGTCGGTTATATGTGATATAGCCGGATTATTAAATCAAGAGTTGATTTGATAATTTAGTGTATAATTGTATATTTGATATACTAATTTATATTAACTAACATTAGCTCACTTAAGCATTCTTTTCTCACTTGTGTGTACATGTAATATATATGTGATATATATTGATGTGCATTATTTCTTTTAGCGTGTCATGGTTGTTGATACACTATACATGGGTGTATGATACATACACCATTCTAATTATAATGGTGGGTTATTAATGTTTAAAGTAATTACAAAATTCGTGGATTATTTATTAAAAGCATGAAGCTTATAGAAGCTTGTGTGCGCTTTGACAAAGTCCACCCACTTTGTTTTACTTTAGATATTTGTTAACTTAACCATTTTAATTAGCCACGGTTAAGTCTCTACATGAGTTAGTATATGATACTCACTCACCATGGTTCACTCTCTCACTTGATCAATTCATTCTCCGCTCATTTTGTTCATCTTCTTCCTCAAGCCAAAAGCTTACTAGGGTTTGAAACAAGTGAGAAAGTATTGTGAGAAAAATAATTCTAAAATGAGCCCACTTCCTATTTCATCATCCTCTACTAGATTAGCACTTTAGTATAGGGTGTTGGCTTCACTAATCCTTTAGTTAGTGAAGTAGAAGCTTGAGCTAGTATTCTCTCGACGTAGATCATCTTCGGCCTCGAAGACTTCAAGCAAGATCGCTCTTTTCCCCTCGTGAAGCCATGCAAGAGTCCGGGAGTTCAACGATCGCAGCGAAGAGACTACAACAAGGAGCTTTAGAAGTGAAGGACTGATCTACAAAGGCTGTATTTCTATTTCAGTTAGAAGTAAAAAGGTTTACTTTTGTTTCTGTATTATATTCTAGTTATCGATTCTAGTTTAGAGTTCTTTTTAACGGCAATTTTTTAAAAATGGTATGGACGATACCTCACGAAACCTTGCTGCCATCGATAGGAACCCTACAGATGGGAATACGCGCACGCTTGTCAGGCGTACTATAGATTCCCCTGCCTAGGGTAGGTGGGGGTTTATTGATTGTGGGGATCCGAATCTCCGGCAGCCGTGGACTAATCTGCCGTTAATTACCCCTCGCTTTTGGAGCGAGGGAACCTCCGATTAACGGGTCAAACTGGTCATGCGAACTCAATGTGCAGTATACGTATGTTTTGAAAGGGTTTTGGATATATCGGGGGCCCCACAGAGTTTTACGGGGGTCCCGCTATCCGGTTAGCAGGCTGGGGGGTCAAGGGGGCTAGCAGCCCCCTTGCGGGGTGCGGGGCAGCGCCCCGTTAGAATTTTTTTTCTAACGGGGGAAGTGTCGTGGAATGTGGGAAAAAGTAGGGTGAGGAGCGTCTTAAAGACGCTAAGGAGCTGGGCGCGGGGCGCTTGGACGCCGGGCGCTAAGGAGCTAGGCGCCGGTGAAAAGAAGGGGCTTTTAGCCCCGGAAATAGGAGTTAAACTCCGAAAGAGCATCTTTTATTTATGGAGTTAAACTCCAACAGATCTTAAATGGAGTTAAACTTCTAGAAATCTTTGGAAATGATCAAAGGGGACCCCTTTTTTCTCCCCTTTGGTCCTGGATCTTCTTTTAGGCCTTGGATCTTCCCAAGATGGGATTTTTGGAGATGCGTCTCCTTCTTCTTCCTCTCGGTTGGCCGGATCTTTGAGGAAAGAGGGGTGAGATTTAAAAATCTCCCCTTTTGAGATATGAGTTTCCCTTCAAGGGTTTGATGGTGAAAAACAGTTTATTTTTAGAAAAGTAAGAGTTAAACACTTGATTTAATTCAAAAAGGGGAGAAGGTTTTAGAACCTTGAGGAAAGGGAATGACGCACAAAAACACTAAATATTGAGCAGAATGAATTCCTCTTTTTATTTTATTATCATGTTGTCTTTTATAGGCTTACAAATTTACATATAGCCCCTTGGGCTTTACAAAATGACATTTTGCCCATCCCATGTCTCATGTGCTTATTTCTTTTGCACATGAGCCATGGGCTTTACAAAAATTTGGCTTTATGCCCATTTTTCTTACATCCATGCATAAAAATTACATCAAAATTATTTATTATATGATTTTATTTTGGAATGGGACAGGTCGGCCTTAGGGCTAGACTTAGGTATGGGCCCACTTGATCTGGGCTTGGGCCCACTTACTTAGGGTTGACTTTGACTTTGAGTTGGTCAATCGGGGTGTAATTTTTAACCCCAACAGGGACAGTACTAGCAAGCAGTTGGAGTAAGTCATGAACGAAGAGATGGATTCATTGAAAAAGAATCGTACATGGGATCTAGTGAAGCTACCCAAGGGTCGAAAAACGTTGCTGAATAGGTGGGTTTACAGAATTATGGATGAGCTAGATGATATGAAGCGGTACAAAGCTCGCTTGATAGTGGAGGGTTATGCGCAACAGTATAGAATAGACAATCAGGAAATATTTTCTCTAGTGGTAAAGATGACTTCAATTCAGTATATACTTAGTATGGTGTTGGTGGAAGATTTGCATTTAGAACAGCTAGATGTGAAAACAGCGTTCCTGCATGGAGATTTGGAGTATGAAATTTATATGGTGCAACTACCAGGATACGGGGTTAAGAGGAAGGAAAGTTTTGTTTGTAGACCGCGGAAGAGTTTATATGGCCTCAAGCAAGGTCCAAAGCAGTGGTATCTCAAGTTTGATTGATTCATGTTGGAATTAGGATTTGTGAGATGTGATTCAGATCACTGTATTTATATTCAGACATTTAAGGATGGAGAATATATTATTTTATCACTCTATATGGATGATATGTTGGTGGCAGGTCCGAATTTCAAGAAAATTCAACGTCTGAAGAAGCTCATGGCTGAACAATTCTCCATGAAGGATTTGGGAGCAGCCAAGCAAATTCTGGACATGAAGATCATTAGAGATATGCAGCAATGAAAGCTGTGGCTATCGCAACAGGACTACATGGAGATGGTTTTGAAGTGGTTCAAAATGGACAAAGCAAAACCTGTAAGTACGCTTTTAGCGAAGCATTTCAAACTCAGCAAATAGTTGTGCCCGATAATTCAAGAGCAGAGTGATGACATGGCACGGGGGCCATATGCATCAGCCATTGGGAGTTTGATATATGCAATGGTGAGTACACGACAAGATATTGCACGAGCAGTGCGAGTTATAAGCAGGTATATGCAAAACCCGAGGAAGAAGTATTGGAATGCAGTGAAGAAGATATTGAGATATCTCAGGGGAACATCCACTCATTGCTTATGTTTCGGGGGTGATACACTCAATGTGCAAGGTTATATTGAAGCAGACCACTCAGGTGATCGAGATGGTAGGAGAAGCAAAAAAGAGTATGTATTCACGGTTGGGGGAACAACAGTCAATTGGATTTCCCAATTGCAAAAGATTGTTGTGTTTCCACGACAAAGGCCGAGTATGCGGCCATCACGGAAGCCAGTAAAGAGATGATATGGCTACAATGGTTACTCGAAGAGTTGGATAATAAACAGGAGTTCAATACCTTGTGGAGAGATAGTCAAAATGTAATACATTTGGCCAAGAATACTGCATATCACTCTAGAACAAAACACATCAAGATGCGTTATTATTTCATACGTATAGTGTTGGAGGATGGTGAGTTAACATTACAGAAGATCGCGAGAGAAAAGAATCCTGCAGATATATTCACTAAAATTGTAGTCAAAGATAAGATGGATCCCTGTTGCAGGCTGGTGAACCTCTATGGGACGATTTGACGAGGAGAGAGTAGATAGCGAAATCGTGTGAAGTCTACTAGTTTTTTGGGAGTCAAGATGGAAGAATCTCTAAGTGGGAGATGTTGATATCATAAAGTTTCTTCATGAACCGGTTCAACCCAATTTTAAGCCGGCTCATAGTTATGTTGAGCCGACTCACAACAAATCTGGAATTACCAATTCTTCTTTGTTCGTATGAGACGACTCATAGTTATGTTGAGCCAGCTCAAAAGAGTTTCGTGATGCGCAGGGTATTTTCGACAGGGTATTTTCGTAATACTGTTTAATACTAATTTAAATGGGATTAGGGTTTGGCTATAAATAGGATTTCTCATTAGAAAAAATTAAAGGCTATCAAGAGAGGCTATTGAAAATAGAGAGAGGGTGACGGCTAAGAGAGATTAGAGAGATTAGAAAGAAATCTTCTTGGATTTACTCTTGGTATAATATTGACAAAAAAAATTAGTGGATGTTTTGCAGATTCTGCTCTACCGGGGACTAGCCATACGGTGGGTGAATCTCGTAAACAAATATTATGTCTCTCTCTAGTTTGATTCTCTTATTCTTACATTATTTTTATCTTTCGTTGTATATTGCGTTTTGTATGGTTGGGCATTTAGCATAGTTCTTGCCTCTCATCGTTTTTTCCTAACAGGTAAAGCCCTTCGCATTTAATTAAACGAAACTAAAGTTTTAATGAAACTACTTATCAAAAAGAAGAAAAAAGAAAGAAAGTGAAAAGGCAACATCTAAGGTCTCAACACATCATACCTAAAAACCTCATGCAACTCGTAAATAAAAGAACAAAAAAATCCCTCTCCTCCTAGCGGAAGACACCGGTCACAGCTCTTGATCTTGCTCCTATGGGCCCATGGGCTCCTGTTCTCCATCAGCCGTCTCTATTTGTTTAATCGATGTCTCCATTTTAGGTCCCTCGAGGCCGATCTTCACTCTCACTCGCTTGTTACCCCTTGATACGTATTTGCCTAGACATAAATATTTTTTTCAATCCCAATCAGTAAGATGCCTAGTTGATTTCTTCAAGTTGTTAAATATGAAGAAGGCGATTGATGCTAATTAAGGGTGTGCTCTAGCCATTCACAGACCCCTCTCTAGGTCTCCAAGATGACACAGATCTGGAGAATCGCCGCTTAATTAGGCAAAGCTCGATCGAGAGAGTCTGCTAGGGGCCGATAACAGACTTATTGAGGCAGCCCATCATGCTAATAATTAAGGTGATTTCAAAGATGGACGGTGGGAGAAGGCGAACATGGCTTCCTCATCAAATTCAAAATTCCTGGATCATTGGACGTGATTTCAAAGATGGAGGTGATACCGCTGAATAAGTCGGTATTAGAATCAAAAGATGTACTAAAGAGGAGAAGAATGAACGCATGATGTTCCCATGGGAGGGATGGGTTTGGCTGGAGGGTTTGCCATTTAGATTCTGGGGTGAACGAGATTTTCGTGAACTGTTTAATGAGTTTGCGTCTTTTACTGTTATTGATCCAATCACATTGGCAAGAGAGGGAGATAGGGCACGAGTAAGAATTGTATGTGGAACTGGTAGGAGATTTGAATTTTGGGCAATTCTAGTCGGAGATCTGAATTGAAGGAAAAAGTGTCATGTGGGCTTATCTAGATATTCGGCTTGAGCTCCATTTTGGGCTAGACCATCAAAACAACAACTTGGGACTGAAGGAGAGAATCAATCGGCAAGGAGGTATTGGGCCTTTTAACCTTCCAGGAGCTTCTAATCAAATACTTCAAGATAATAATGAGATGTTCCAAAATTGAGGCAAGTGAAGGGGTGATTGAAAACAAGATGGTTGAAGTATCGTCAGGTGGCTTAGATCCATAGGAAATCTAATCAAGCGAAGCCGAGGCGGAGGCATATCAAACTAACGAAGTTCGTGAGGGGATAGAAATGTTGGCAGCGGTTGAGGAATATTCTCGTCCTCTGCAAAATGGACCGGTCTTCGAGGAGATAGTCGCCCCAGGAGTGAAGAAAGGAATTGCCCAAGAGCAGGAGAGCACCGTACACAACCTGAGAAGAAGCGAGAGCCATGGATGGGAGCTCTTGAACCTGGACAAATTGCTGGAGCAAACAAGCAAGAGAAATGAATTTTCTTGCAAGACAGTACCTACCTCTAGGTCCATTTCATTTTTTTGGGTGATATTCCTGATGATAAATTAGATTTTTTTATCAAATATTATTGGATTTTTTTGGGGTGTAACGAACCCAAAATCCATGTACCGTTGTATTTTCCTTCTTTAATAAAAGACAGCTTTTGTTTCGATCACTGGTATATATTTAAATCCTGCTGAATATATGCAGAGTAAACTTATATCTCATTGGTTAAGTCCTTGCATTCCTATCCCACAAATCTTGAGTTTAATCCCCAACCTCTCTAAATTATTTATTTCTTTATTTTAATCATTTTGCATTATATAATCTTGTTTTTAAAAAGAAGGCAAAAGAATTGTTTTATTTTATTTTATTTTATTAGATTTTTAAAAAGAGAATTTGTTTTATATAAAAAAAAATTAGTTTAAGGAATTGAATTTTCTGGTTACATTTTAAGTCATTTATTTCTGATATTTTAAGAGAACATGCATGAGTATCCCATTGGTGGAGATGTTGTGGAGTTATCTGGAGTTTGCAAGATCAAACACCTAATCTTGTAATAATTTTTATCAAATCTTTTTTAAACCTTCTCATAACATACAACTGAGATCTTTCAATTCTTTTAACTCTCAAAATGAGTTCGTAATAAATTAGAATTATTATGAAGAGTTTTTTTATCACCATTAAACCTAGTTTAATTTCTTTTTAATACCACTTATTATCTCATTCTTCTTTAATTGTTTCTTCCTCCTCCAATGCAACAAAAAATCATCATCATCCTCTTCCACCTATAAGCCATTTGAAGATCCCCGATAATCCTAAGTTGTCGGAAGCCTCTCGATCGAGTCTTTGATCGTATCGACGATACGGTTGTTACACACTATTGCAAAATCATGCAAGTCCCCTCTCCTCAAATTTTCCTTTCTCCTTCTCTTTATCCTTCCCTCTCCTTTCTTCTAGACTTCCATGATGCCGGTAGCCCTTGTTTAAGTTTTATGAAGGAAAAAAATAGAGAAATATAAATTAACTATGAATGTTATGTGCATGAATGGTTGTCCATACACCTTATACGTTTTTAAATGCTTGTGGTATTTGTATGTAGTCTATGGTAATTGTTGCATGATATTAACATTGTAAGCAACATCTTACAAGAATTAACTATAAATGATTTATGTGAAAGAATTGTTATAGTAGTTTCTTGAATGTCGATTCATATGTGTTTCTTTTGTAACGCGATTGCATGCTTGAATCACCGATGAGATACCTCAATCCGTGACACGATTTTTATGGACTCATTCATGTATTCTTCTCTCGTATATTCTTAATTATTATGTTTTTTTAAAAAATAAAATAAACCGAAGTTGCAAATAAATACCATAGTTTTGTTACTTTCAAGTACGATTGTAAATACCATTATCTTTAAAATAATTTTTAGAAATTAATTTTGACTTTTGGAAATTTCAAGAAATTTATCTATGATAGAATATATTTTTATATACGTGCTATAAAATTTTCGGTCAAACCGAACAATGGTTTAGGATTTACGACACTTTTTGTCACTGTTATTTTTAAAATCCAAAAACTGTTTTTAACGGCCTCATTCGAAGATCCATAGCTCTTCCTTCTGAGTCAGATTTGAGAAAACTCAAGTGTTTTGGACAACTAGATCGAAAGATCTAGATTTTATTAGTTTTTAGCAACTGGTGTTAGGGTTGCAACACTTACGGACCGCGGCAGAATGATGAATTTTTTTTGTAAAATATAGCACCAAACACTAAACCCAAAATTATTCAAATACAAATAGTTGTAACAAAACTAGTAAGCTAATAGAGAGGGTTTAGGGGGCTATAACCTTTGCAATATGTCCACACAATCGTGGAAGACCTAAACTAGAATCCATCATCGTAGGAACGAGCTTGCAAGCGGACCTCCTCGCCGAAAATGATCCGCTTCGAAGAAATCCCCAACCCAAGCATCAACTTCACCGAAATCACATATTTTGTGAAGTAACTTGCTCTCGTAATTTTCTAAAGAATGAGAGGAAGGGATGTAGATGGTTCACTCTCTAAAATCTCTATTTTCTTCTCTTTAGTTCTCTTGAAAAATGAAGAGAGAGAAAGAGGATGAAGGAATGAATCAAGTGTTGGCTATAGTGTCCTAACGCCAATTATTGTAATCGTAGGCAGACGATTATAATGATTGAGAGAGGACCTATACGGGTAGAACAGTCTTACTCGATATAATAGTATACTATCTGATTTATTTCTATCAATATGTACATGTATTATGTGATATTACAAATTACTATTACATGTTGATAGAGCCTTTATGATTCATGCTTGACTATCAGGGTTATTGTGGCGATCACACTTATGAGAACTGGGTAGTCTGTAAGCAAATCCTTAAATGTTCTTTGTCACGCCCCGCTTCCCACTATACGGCGAAGGGGACGCGACTGGTCCGCTATGTATTTACTGTGAAGTAAATACGCTAAGCGTATCTAAGAAATATAAAAGTAAAACACAAGAGACAAGAGATATAAATTGAACAGCAACTTTATTTATTAACATTGTTTTGTACAATGCATGAAAAGTAAATACAACTGAATAAAAAGCAATGCCTAAACAATGGCATAACAGAAATGAAAGTACTGAAAAGGAAGTGTATAATGACTAGAGCTCGGGGTCTTCACTGAACCGGTCCGACTCTTCAGCGCTGGGCTCGATCTCTGAAGTGTCCAGATCACCTGATGGCATTCAAAGAAGAAAGAAGAGAATGTCGTCAGCGAACAGATCGCTCGGTAAGTCCCAAACATAAGGGAGAAATAGAATAGACAGAATAAGAAGGTAGCTTTTAAAGTTGTATTATGTTGTTATAATGTTGTGTTAACGCTGTTGTTTGTAACTTGGTACAGAAAGATGCCAGTGTATATGAGAGGTGTCTCACTTGTCCCGGAGACTAAGCTATCAGAAACTCAAGGAACCGTTGGGCCACGGTACAACAGCAACGGAATATATATTAGGTGTCTTATGGTTGCAGTCTCGTGCCACTTCTAACACCTTCTGTACCAGTCTACCCCTTAAACCCCGTGTTATCTTGATTGTATTGTTGTATTGTATTGTCTTGTATTGTATAGATTGTATGTTTGGATGACTGACCGAAACCATGATATCAGTAAACGGATGCAACTGGAGAATCATGTATGTAACTGTAGAATCATGTATGTAACTGTATAATCATGTAAATGGAATATATATCCATGGTTCGGTTCAGTTAAGTTGATAGCGTGAATATATGGAATAATGGATTCATGAATTCATGTTGAATTGTAATATTGCAGATTGTAGATTGTAGATTGTACTTGAATCATATTCAAGTCAGATTGTAATGAGACTCAAACCGAGTCAGACAATTAGAAAAGTAAATTGAAGTCCTGATTGTTTTGATATTATCGGTAACCGCTGCACATGGACGACAGGATTTGTGTCTTTTTCAAAGACGATTACCGTGTTGATAACACCGTTGTTAAGTTGTCTATTTTAGATAGGCAAGCACCCACTTCTCCGGCTCCCTGAGGCTCAAGAGATTAGTCCCGCTTAAACCTATATTTATTAGAGTCCTTAGGGTAATTTATAAAACTTGAGAGGTTTTTATGTAAAAATACTTTGTATAGTTTTCAAAATACACCCCAAGTATTTATTATCGTCTTTAGAATTGTAATAAATGTAGATTTTATATTTATGATATTTCTAATGAGAATATCCTATTTTCATGATAAATGGTATTTATTTGTAATATTGGTTTTGTATGGAATTCATGGTATTTTAAGGTAAATTGATTCTTGTGATTTTTAGAAAAAAGTGGAATATTTATATCATAAACAAATTGGTATTTTAATGATAAATATACATATAAAAAATAATTTTAATAAATATTTTATATTCTAAAAATCTCATTTTCTTAAGATATCGTATTTTAAATCTTTCGAGACCGAATGCTCCTTGCGGAGGTCTGAATCTCACACTACTAAGTCCGAGGATGTGCGATAATCCGCACCATCCCGAACAGATTCCCCAAATTGGGTTGTAACGGCGCTTTGCAAAGATTTGTATAAATACTAAATCCTTTAAAAAACGGTTTTATTAAGTAAATGGTATTTAAATGAAAATGTGTCGTTTTCCCGTATTCTATGTTCCCAAGGGTATGGTGCTATGTTGCATATGAGTGTGTGACGAGGTAGGTCGTTACCTCGTGATCTACTTAAAGGTATAGCAAGTATTGTGATGTTAAAGGTGGAATTGAAACTATGTGGTATTTACATGAAAAATTCGGTAAAATGAAATATCAATTGTTTTGTGAAGTAAATACGCTAAGCGTATCTAAGCAATATAAAAGTAAAGCATAAGAGACAAGAGATATAAATTGAACAACAACTTTATTTATTAACATTGTTTTGTACAGTGCATGAAAAGTAAATACAACTGAATAAAAAGCAATGCCTAAACAATGGCATGACAGAAATGAAAGTACTGAAAAGGAAGTGTACAATGACTAGAGCTCGGGGTCTTCACTGAACGGGTCCGACTCTTCAGCACTGGGCTCGATCTCTGAAGTGTCCAGATCACCTGACGACATTCAAAGAAGAAAGAAGAGAATGTCGTCAGCGAACAGATCGCTCGGTAAGTCCCAAAGATAAGGGAGAAATAGAATAGACAGAATAAGAAGGTAGCTTTTAAAGTTGTATTATGTTGTTATAATGTTGTGTTAACGCTGTTGTTTGTAGCTTGGTACAGAAGGATGCTAGTGTATACGAGAGGAGTCTTATTTGCCCCGGAGACTAAGGTATCAGAAACTCAAGGAACCGTTGAGCCACGGTACAACAGCAACGGAATATAGGTTAGGTGTCTTATGGTTGCAGTCTCGTGCCACTTCTAACACCTTCTGTACCAGTCTACCCCTTAAACCCCGTGTTATCTTGATTGTATTGTTGTATTGTATTGTATTGTATTTTATAGATTGTATGTTTGGATGACTGACCGAAACCATGATATCAGTAAACGGATGCAACTGGAGAATCATGTATGTAATTGTAGAATCATGGATGTAACTATATAATCATGTAAATGAAATGTATATCCATGGTTCGGTTCGGTCAAGTTGATAGCGTGAATATATGGAATAATGGATTCATGGATTCATGTTGAATTGTAATATTGTAGATTGTAAATTGTAAATTGTACTTGAATGATATTCAAGTAAGATTGTAATGAGACTCAAACCGAGTCAGACAGTTAGAAAAGTAAATTGAAGTCCTGATTGTTTTGATGTTATCGGTAACCGCTGCACATGAACGGCAGGATTTGTGTCTTTTTCAAAGACGATTACCGTGTTGATAACACCGTTGTTAAGTTGTCTACCTTAGATAGGCAAGCACCCACTTCTCCGGCTCCCTGAGGCTCAAGAGATTGGTCCCGCTTAAACCTATGTTTACTAGGGTCCTCAGGGTAATTTATAGAATTTGAGAGGGTTTTATGTAAAAATACTTTGTATAGTTTTCAAAATATACCCCAAGTATTTATTATCGTCTTTAGAGTAGTAATAAATGTAGATTTTATATTTGTGATATTTCTAATGAGAATATCCTATTTTCATGATAAATGGTATTTATTTGTAATATTGGTTTTGTATGTAATTCATGGCATTTTAAGGTAAATTGATTCTTGTGATTTTTAGAAAAAGATGGAATATTTATATCATAACCAAATAGGTATTTTAATGATAAATATACATATATTTGTACAAAAATAATTTTAATATATATTTTATATTCTAAAAATCTCATTTTCTTAAGATATCGTATTTTAAATCTTTCGAGACCGAATGCTCCTTGCGGAGGTCTGAATCTCGCACTACTAAGCCCGAGGATGTGCGATAATCCGCACCATCCCGAATGGGTTCCCCAAATTGGGTTGTATCGGCGCTTTGCAAAGATTTGTATAAATACTAAATTCTTTAGAAAACGGTTTTATTAAGTAAATGGTATTTAAATGAAAATGTGTCGTTTTCCCGTATTCTATGTTCCCAAGGGTATGGTGCTATGTTGCATATGAGTGTGTGAGGAGGTAAGTCGTTACCTCGTGATCTACTAAAGGTATAGCAAGTATTGTGATGTTAAAGGTGGAATTGAAACTTTGTGGTATTTACATGAAAAATACGGTTTAATGAAATATCAATTGTTTTGTGATATGAAACTTGATCAATTTGGTTGATTTGTGTTTAATAGTCAATATGAGAGAGTTTAAGTATAATTGTATTAACGAGAAGTGAAGTTTTATAAAAAAACCGAATCGGAAATCGGATTTGTTCCGATTCTGTCGGGTTTTGTAAATCCGTATTTTAAAATAGAATAGAGAAGTTAGAAATGGGACTTACGAGTTTCGGACGACTAGAAGAGGAAGATGGAACGGGAGGAGTCGCCGGTGCGTCGCTTCGTCGCCGGGAGCTTCTAGAATGATTGCCGGAAGTTCGCTGGAAATTTCGCCGTAGCTTCGCTTCGTGCTCGTTTTCAAAGTACACAAGATTTCTTGGAAATTTTAGAGAGTTGGCTCAGAGTTTGGGGGTGAGAGGGTAGTGTGTAGGGTTGGTATTTATAGGGTTAGGTTTGGTTAGGGTAGATGAAAAGTTTAAAATAAAATATGTGATAAAATGTAATAAAAATGTATTAAAAGTGGAGTAATTGGGGTTTTAAAAGAGTTCTGGAAATGGTCTGAGGCTAAATTTTGCAGGTGTACAGGGGAGACCAAAAGACACATTTTTGTGTTGGGGTCGTCGCCGGAATCGGCCGACTCGGCCATGACTCGGTAGGAGGACTGAGTCGGCCGAGTCGAGGCCGATTTGGCCATTCCCGGCCGAGTCTAGGCCGATTTGGCCGATTCCCGGTCGAGTCAGGTGGCCGGGATCATCCCAGACGGTTCATCTAACCCCTGGCAATGTTACATTTTTGGGTGTAGTGGGGTTTTTTGTGAGATATGCACGTGTAAACCCTTGGTATTCTAAAGGTTCAAAATAAAAACAATATTAAAAATAATGTGGGGTATAGGATTTGAACTCTGGTGGCTTGGTTCAGCAATACAAGATATTACCAATGAGCTACAAGCTCATTCTTGTAATTATGGAGCTAATTAATTACTTAAAGTAATAACAGTAAATGTAAATACCCCAAGTATACATTAATTTTTAAGCAAATTTTGTACACTAAAAATGGAGTTATTACATTATTTTAACTTGTAAACTAAAAGCAAATTAATTACTTATCTTGTGCTTAGGCAATAAATACCCCTTTATGGATTTTGAAATTTTTCTGTAAAACCTTGTTTTGGAAATTTGGGGTTGTTAGTCGTGGGAATATCGAGACTGGGCATCGATATTCCAGAGTAGACTAGTGTATATCTTTCTTGACCCCGACGAGGGATGATGGCTGGTCTCACAGCCAATGGTGTCAGTTAGTCACTAAAGATTGTATGCAAGCGCTCATTAGGTTATGAGTTATAATAGACGGACTCGCCGGGAACATACTAGATGGTATTATACCTATTTTTAGATAGCGGTTTTCTAGTGACATAAATACAACTTAGTCTGTTGACCTGAGATTGTCATTTGTCTCGTGTGAGTTCCCGTTGTGCTTTGATTACCACCCTACCACGGTTCTACTGAGTCGTGCAAACAGGTTTTAGTTGGGTACAGTTCCGAGCCATATAAAGGCAGTGAGCGGATCGTCAGGGATTCGTCTCTCTCGGTATTGAGGCTAGATGTCGCGCAGTGCACGGGTGGCCATCACCAGAAATCCTTGCCTAAGGTGGACGAGAATTACTGATTTGGATCAATAGTTTCTCAGTGGGTGATTAGCTTCATACCGACACGACTTATCACGTTATCAGGGGTCTGACTTTATCCACCACTAAACTCGATATGAGATATTCTTAAATGAATAGACAAGACTGTACGGAGACTGTCACTTTCAGGCTCAGTAGGGATACGGACCCGGCCTTCCTTTGTTCAATACCTGGGTAGCCGTTACGTACAGCTAGTGCTGCTGATGTGCTTATGGTTAAAAACACTGCCAGCGTATTTTTGAGTCTTTAGAATCCCACACAGAGGGTTTCCTAGCTAAGGCGAAACTATGTAGTGTATGTATTTTGATACGTACTTCGGTTCGATTAAAACACGTGTTTTTGTACACGTACTTTTAATCGGACATTTTGTTAATACTAACCGGTTTGAAAGATAGCCACATTATCACATTTGGAGAAAATGTAAGTTAGTATTATATATCTCTTTATACTATCTCTCTTTTCGGTATTCGTATTTTGACAGTATACGGTATTTTGACAGAATACGGCATTTATACGAATACGGGTATTTATACGAATACAGATATTTGTATAAATACGAGTATTCATGACTTGATACGAATACGGGTGTATGTATTTGTAGCATATACTTGTATTATTGTGTATATATATATTGTATATTTATTTATACATATGTATATATGTACATGTGAGGTGGTTCTCTTCTCTTCTCATCTCTTCTTTAATATGTGAGAATGGTGCAGGCTTGTGACTCACCATGGTGAGTCACAAGTCCACCCATTCTTCATATTAAAAAGGAAGAAAGAGAAAAGAAAAGATGATGATAGTTTTTCTAGCCATGCTTGTTTTCTTCACAAAACACCCTTGTCCTTCCTCCTTTTCTCTTGAGTTTTTGATTTATAAGAAAGGAAAAAGAAAATGAGAGAACACTTAGAAATTAGCCACTACTAAATCCTAGTGATCAATTCTTAGCAAGTCTTGATCACTAGTTGCTTCACTTTGCTATTTAATGTGAAACTAGAGCCTATGTGAGGGTTTTTTCAGGTGGATCATCTTCGACGAGGAAGATCGACTCTCAAGCTTGTTCCCGACGACTTAGGAGCGTAGGATCTGGATTTGAAGATGAAGGACACAACTACAAAGGTTGTAATTTCTAACTGAGTAGTTAACTCTTTCTAGTGGTTTCTAGTTTAGTGTTTAGATTTGATTCTAGATCGTAGAGTTCGTGCTCATGTTTCGAAATTTTTTCGTTTTGTATTCCGCATTGGTCGTAAGTTAGCGGCACGAGCATGAGTGTCTACCTATATGGTATCAGAGCCACCCAAACACTAGAATTGGTATTAGACGATATTTACGTTTTGAAACTAAATATTTTCGTTTCTCGATAACTCAAAATTCAAGTTTCTATTGATTTTTATTTAATCTCTGAAACTTTTTTAAACAAGTGCAGAGATCTTTTCATGAGATATAAAAACCAGGGAAGAAACAAGAGGACCCAGTTCCAAAGAAAAACCACCAGATTTCGACATAGGCGGTTTTGTTATGGCCTCTGGTCCCAATTTTTTTCCAGGTGGTTTATCTCTTGAAAACTTGGTTTTTAGTTATGTTTGATTTGGCCCATATTTCATTTAATGTTATCTTTGTATTCGGGCAATACGAAAAGTTTTAAATCGAAACTTTTGCATCGTTTATATGTTTGTGTTTTGTATTTGTGTTTGTATACATCGTCTAATTGCTATAGGTCGAATAGACGGGGTTGCAAATACTTGCTTCCAGTGTGATGATTTATATCTTGTGATGATTTATCGGATATTCGTTGTGGATAACCCCTCATCTTAGAATTGAATGTATATTTGATTATTCGGGGCGAGCGGCCGGATTGTGGCCGTCGTTACCGCTTGATGTATATTCTTTTATTGGAACACGACCGGGTTGAGGTCGATATTACCATTATATATTCATTCATTCTTGTATTAAGATAACCCACAGAGAAGTGCTCAAGTATCCGGGTTCTAGAGTGTGACTAGGTGGTCATTTCGCAGTGGCGAGTTTGAGCCGCCTTACTTTAGAATTGGTGGGTTATTCGCCACACTTGTAGAGGTTTAAGATAGACCCAGGGTGGAGTGCAAAAGTTACAGGATTCCTTGAAGTGGCAGGTGGCCCACTCATGTTATTGAGTGATGGTTGCCTTACTTCTAGAATTGACGGGTAGCTTGCCGCGCTCGTAGAGGTCTTTGGTTCAGGTGATGTTCGAGCTATCCACACGACCGGAGAACGTTAGTTTTCGTTTGCGGCTCAAACGAAATACGGTGCTCCTAATTTATCCGCTATTCTATCTTGTTTATCGCATGCCTGTGATGTTTATTACCTGTCTATAATGATATATATAAATATTGTATATGTTTTTCACCCACGCTAGCCCTACCCATACACTGTCGTAAATTAAGTAACCTTACGGTGAAGTCCTCGGATACCGTAGCGAATGCGGGTAGCATATGCGTACATTCTATTTTGGTTGTTTCTGTGTTGCATAGGAACTTAATTGATGGGATCACATTACAGGTTTAATGCAAGGAAAATAAACCTAAAAAGATGTTGTTAGAATCAAATTTCAAAACCACTCGGTTCTTTTCAAAACTACTCGGTTTTTCACAAAACCAAAAGTTTTCAAAATTGAGCTTGAACCATTCGTTTAGAAATCACTAGATTACTTCAACGATATAAAGTTCATTACGTTAAAGGTTTTTAGCCAAAAACCAGCCGTAGCCCTCCGTCATTTCCTATGAGTAGTGCTTAGTATTCGTGCTGCGTTTGTTGACTCAGTCAAGACGTAGTGTACGATAGTTAAGTGGTTCTTGTTTGTTGCGTGTATTGTGATTGGTTAGGACAGTCGTACGGCCTTGTTGACTCTGTCAAGAGCTCATGCAAGTGGATTTAATGCAATCAAGATAATGACGGGTTGAACTTGACTAGGACCTTTTGATTTGTTAACCCAGTCAAGGTCACTTGGGTTTTATGGTTAAAAACCATATCGGGAGTTTCAAACATAAAGGAAACTTGCCAGGCATATGCATACCTTCTGGAGTGTGGTGACATAAGTGGCTTCCGTCAGGTTATCACGCGATGATAGTTGAGTCCCGATTCCTACTGAAGAGTGGGATTACTCCTCGGGAGATTTTTTACTTCACAATTAGCTTACCTATTAGGTGTCTAGAAAGTGTTAACAAGGTTACACTTCTGAGGCAACAGGGTTATTTAATTAGGTCCGTATGAAAGCACGGAGAGCCTCCCTACCAACACTGTCATGGCTGAATGGTTAGCTAACTTGTAATGTGTAAATAATCCTGACTAGTTCTTCTTTTGGGGTTTGAAGGAGAATTCGAGGAAACAGTCGGAGGCATCCTGATTAGATAAAGTGACCAACCAATCTAATATAGGTTAGAGTGCACACTGAGTGTTTGTTTTCTCTCTCTCTCTTTGGCAGCAACCATGACCCTCCTTAAACTAAAACTTGTAAACCAAATTGGCCGAACCTTTTTATAAACCTGGATTTGTTTTGTCACGATTCAAGATAAAGTCACATATATCCATGAAACTCATGCTTTAACCTTTGCTTTCTCTAGAATATACCGTATCACTGCGAAGATCCATATAGAATGGATAAAACCATCTCGTATAGTTATGTACGAACTCGTAGAAATTTATTTCAGTTCGAGGATGGATTCCGGTTCTAGAGAAATTGAATAGGATTATCTGGTTGTCTTTTCTCTTTACCTTCTCTTAGGTTACGAGGGCTCCTAGTATTAGGAGTGTACACCTATTACGCTTATTGGATAGTATTCTTCCAAACCTTAGGCACGTGTCGAAAGGTAGGGAAAGAAGAAAACCAATTAGCCTAAAAATGGTGTACAGAAGGCAAGAAGTAAAGATATATAAAGGGATTGGAGTAACGACAATGGAAATTGTAACTATTTTCATGACTCTGGTATTGAAAGAGACATTACTAGGAATACTTGGCCATCCTCTCAAAATATTTTCATGTTTCAGTTTTATTGTGCGGTGTTAATTAAAAACCGCTTTCCCAATTAGATTCTGACTCTAGAGTATGTATTTACTGAACTTGATTCTCACATATGTATAGCTTTACAGATGCTGAGTGGGAGTAGAATATTAAGATTTGGTTGATTAGATTCTCAATACCAGAATTCTTTGTAATTGGTAATTTTGAGGAAATCACCTGGATTTTTGCCTAACGGGAAATATTTGGTTTTGAATATCCGTTGTTATGCACCAATTTCAAACTGATATATGTGTAAGTTTATTTTATAAAGTGAGATATTACCTTTTTAAATTATGTTTATAACATTTACTTTTATTAATTGATGATTAGGTAAGGTGCATTCGATAACGGTGTAATTCTTCTTAATCATAATACACTTTTTAACCTACGACACATAGGGTCTGAGTTATTAAACTTAGAGAACTTATACAAAGTATTGTATGTTGTCCGATGTTCATTAGGACAAGGGGTTGGTACTCATACTATATTCAGTTTACTTATGACTTCTCTGGTTTTAGACACACATTTCGTTGAAATACACGGTCCAAATTTTGAGAAGTTATAGGTATAAAAATAAAGTAGAGAACCATACGTTGGTGGTCTCAGGATTCTTCGAGATGATCGAAAATATAGATACTTATGTTAGGTATTCCGTCATAGTAATATATTTGAGAACTTGCTTCTCTATTAGGTTACTCATCCATGGGTGCGCTCCTTGATGAGTAATGTTGTATGGCATTTTCCTCTTTGGATATACACTGGAAGCAGCTGCATATTTTTGAATCTGGTTCCAATTAAATTAGTGCCTTTGTTTCTATATTGGATATAGAGTGGATTCATATCGTAACGATGTTAAGGTATATGGAGTTGTTCGGCTTATGCTTAAAACCAGAATACGGATAAACTCAAGGTACGTTTTCAGTAACGACAGTTTGTAGGTTATCCCGGGTTTAGATGATGGTTAACATTCTACCATTTGCAAGATCAATAGTTATATCGTTCTTGACTCGCTATTTTTTTAGTAAAATGAATTTTTTTCAGAAAACATTAGTGGGAGTATGGTAGAACCGAAAGTGATTCCAGAACCAAAAATAGTTATTGAATATTTAATAGAACCTAAGAATTCAATTGGATTCGGCAATCCATTAGCCACACCGTAGATTTAGTGGGTAACCTCAGCCACCCGAAAGGTATTTTGGTCTCCTTAAAGACGGTGACAAGTAGGATTTGATGACCCAAGCTTATCACTATTGTTGTCTTAGACTATGAGATCTGGCAGGTGGATAACTATAACGTTATTCTAAATTAAATTCAGAAGTGCATGTATACATGGCTCTGTTAGAAGGGTGTTGTAGTCAGTGAGAGCAGTGGAAGCGTGATGGGCAAGATGCTTATGTCTATTTATAGATTAAAGCAATGAGAGCAGAGATGTGTCATATTTTCTTGATGTGATAGTCATTGTGTTTGAATTCATCGAGAATGACAGATAGACCTAGTAAGAAGGTTGAGTAGGGAGTACTGTCCTGGTTTTTAGATGACATACTCCTGATAGCAAGAGTTGTTTCTATACTACGATTGGTTAAACTTTGGTTATCACAGATGTTTCGTCACATAGAAACTGGATAAAATATCATAGGCAGGAGATTATAATGATTGAGGGAGGACTTATATGGGTAGAAAAGTCTTACTCGACATGATAGTATGCTATCTGGTTCATCTCTATTATCATGTACATGTATTATGTGGTATTACAGATCACTATTACATGTTGATAGAGCCCTTACGATTCATGCTTGACTACCAGGATTATTATGGCGATCACACTTGTGAGAACTGGGTAGTCTGTAAGCAAATCCTTAAATGTCCATAGTCGTAGGAATATCGAGACTGGGCATCGATATTCCAAAGCAGACTAGTGTATACGTTTCTTGAGCCCGACGAGGGGCGATGGACGGTCTCACAGCCATTGGTGTTAGATAGTCACCAAAGATTGTATACATGTATTTATTGGGTTATGAGTTACTTTGGATGGACTCACCGGGAACATGCTAGATGGTATTATACCTATTGTCAGGTAGCAGTTCTCTGGTGATATGAGTATAACTTAGTTTGTCAACCTGAGATCGTTATTTGTCTCTTGTGAGTTCCCACAGTGCTTTGATTACTACCTTACCACGGCTCTACTGAGTCGTGCAAACAGGTTTTAGTTGGGTACAGTCCTGAGCCACATGGAGGCAGTGAACGGATCGTCAGGGGTTCGTCTCTCCCAGTATTGGAGGTAGATATCGCGTAGTGCACGGCTGGCCATCACTAGAAATCCTTGGTCAAGATGGACGAGAATTACTTATTTGGATCAGTAGTTTCTCAGTGGGTGATGTGTTTTACACCGACACGACTTATCACGTTATTAGGGGTCTGACGTTATCCACCATCTGAAGCCGATATGCGATACTCTTAGACGAGCAGACCGGAATGTACGGAGATTGTCACTTTCAGGCTCAGTAGGGATACAGACAAGTTTGCTTGCCGGCCTTCCTTCCATTCAATACCTGGGTAGTTGTTACGTACAACTAGTGCCGCTGACGTGCTTGTGGTTAAACCCACTGCCAGCGTATTGTCGAGTCTTTAGAGTCCTAGACAGAGTGTTTCCCAGCTCGGGCGAAACGATGTAGTGTACGTATTTTGATACGTACTTAGGTTCGATTAAAACACGTGTTTTTGTACATGTACTTTTAATCAGATATTTTGTTAATACTAACGAGTTTGAAAGTTGGCCGCATTATCACATTTGGAGAAAATGCAAGTTGGTATTATATATCTCTTTATCGTATCTCTCTTTTCGGTATTCGTCTTTTGACAGAATACGGTATTTATAAAAATACGGGTATTTGTATAAATACGTGTATTTGTGTCTTGATACTAATACGAGTATTCGTATTTAATACGAATACAGGTGTATGTATTTATAGTATATACTTGTATTAGTGTATGTATGTGTGTGTGTATTTGCGTGCGTGCGCACATGTATATGTGTACATGTGAGGTGGCTCTCTTCTTTTCTCATCTATTCTTTAATATGTGAGAATGGTGTAGGCTTGTGACTCATCATGTCGAGTCACAAGTCTACCCATTCTTCACATTAAGAAGGAAGAAAGAGAAAAGAAATGATGATAGTTTTTCTAGCCATGCTTGTTTTCTTCACAAAACATCCTTATTCTTCTTCCTCCTCTCTTGAGTTTTTGATTTATGAGAAAGGAAAAAGAAAATGAGAGAATACTTAGAGATTAGCCACCACTACATTCTAGTGATCAATTCTTAGAAAGTCTTGATCACCAATTGCTTCACTTTATTATTTAGTGTGAAGCTAGAGCCTCAGTGAGGGTTTCTTCAAGTGGATCATCTTCGACGAGGAAGACCGGCTCCCAAGCTCGTTTCCGACGACCTAGGAGTGTAGAAAGTAGATGAAGATGAAGGACATTACTACAAAGGTTGTAATTACTAACCGAGTAGTTAACTCTTTCTAGTGTTTGGATTCGATTCTAGGTCGTCGAGTTCATGCTCATGTTTCGAAATTTTTTCATTTTGTATTCCGCGATGGTTGCAAGTTAGCGGCATGAGCACGTGCGTCTACCTACATCAAGACAGAGAAAGCTAACATGCTAGTATAGGAATTATTTCCATTAAAAAATAATGCTTATAACTCTTTATAACATACCTCTTTTATTTATTATTAAAAAGAAATTACACATTTTCCTTTTTAATAATAACTTGAAACGAGGCGTGCCTTATAGAAGTGTATACATGTATCATAGTATATATATGTATCATATACATATACATGTATTTGTATCATATACAAATAGAAAATGAGAAGTAAATATAATACTAGAATACATATCAACATATGTTTTATTACTAAATCAACACTTGATTTAATAATCCGGCTTTATAATAAATCAACTAGTATTATGAAACGTTTGATTTATGTACTTGCATCACATACACGTATTTAATCGAACCCCTATACTTATCATCACTTCTAGAAGTATATGTGTATCATATACACAATATATTAGTATATGTATCATATACATATACATGTATTTTTATCACATACAAATAGAAAATGAGAAAGAGAGTGAGAGAGTGAACATAATACTAGAATATATACATCAATATATATTTTATTATTAAATCAACACTTGATTTAATAATCCGGCTTTATAATAAACCGGATAGTATTATCAAATGTCCGATTAATATACGTTTATCATATACACGTGTTTAATTGAACTCCCGCATGTATCATCATACACACATAACATCATTTTGCCTGAGCGGGGAAAACCTCTGTATGAGACTCTAAAGACTCAATCAATATGCTGGCAGTAGGTTAGGATCATATCCGATTGAATCTGAAACACTTTCAGATCAATCTCCTCACGGGATAACCCACAAGTACATCAGCGGTACTAGCTGCACGTTATGGCTATCCAGGTATTGATTGAAAGAAAGGTCGACAAGCAATCTCATCCGTACGCAATCAGATGCTATCAGTGATAGTCACCGTATAGTTCGGTCTTTTCGTTTGAGAGTGTCGCATACCGGGTCTGGGGGTGGAAATTATCATACCCCCAATAACCCGATAAGTCATGTTGATATCAAACTTATAACCATTTGAGATACAACTGATAAGACTTATTAATTTATCTCAACCGCCTTGCCCAAGGACTTATGGTTATAGTTAATCAAGCACAGCGCGACATCAACTCCCAATACCGGGAGAGACGAATCCCTTCGATCGCTCACTGCCTCCATGTGCTTCGGGACTGTACTTAACTAAAACATGTTTGCACGATACTTTAAAGTCATGGTACAACAGTAATCAAAGTACAATGGGAACACACACGAGAAACTATGGCGATCTCATGTCAAAAGACTACTCTTTACTCATGTCACCAGAGAACTGCTATCTAACAATATGTATAATACCATCTAGGAGTTCTCGGTGAGTCCGTTTAGTGTATCATTCTCCAATAAGGACCTGTATACAATCCTTAGTGTCAAACACCAATAGCTGGGGGACCAGCTATTGCCCTCCAATCGGGTCAGGAAACGTATACAGTAGTCTACTCTGGAGTACCGATGCCCAGTCTCGATACTCCCACGACTAGGAACATTTAAAATTGTGCTTATAGACTATTCAGGCCCCACTATTATAATCCCCATCATAATCATGGCAGTCGAGCAAAGTTCCTATAGGCTTTATCATCATGTATTAGCGATATGTAATAGCAAAACATATACACATTAATGATAAAGACAAACCGAATAGCATACTATCATCTCGAGCAAGATTGTTCTATCCATATAGGTCTATGTACAATTACAATAATTGCCTTCAAGTCACTTATATCCAACAGAAAATCGATGGAAATAACCCATTTCCGACATTTTAATTTATGTGTTGAATTTGGACAGAATCTGTCCTAATCTGTGCACTGTTTTTTAAAATGATATAATTCGAGCTATAGAACTCGGTTTTTGATGAAGCTTAGATGTATGGATGCAAAATTGGCAGACCTATAACTTTTCTACATAATTGGTGACTCAAAAATATATAGAATGATCCGATATATGCTCTGTAAGACACCTCATAGTTACTGTCCAGAAAATAAATAATCTGTTTTAAACCCTTATGTTAAAATAACCATAACTAAAGTTTCAGAAATCCAAATCGTGTGAAATAAAATTGTTTAGATAAGTATAACAAAATACCTACAAGTTTCTAATTATTTTCAAGACCTGAAAACCGACACAAAATATCACAAACTGCACTTTTAAAATGTATGACGATGCTGGATAGATTCTGATCTGTTCTGCGCAGCAATATGAATACGCATATATCTCCCAAACCAGTAGTCAGAATTAGACGAGATTTCAACCCATATTTGCGTAACACCTAAAACTACATTTCTTGTTTTATTTCTGAATTAATACGAGTTGAATAATCGGTAGTTTCCAGCACTTTTTCACGACACTGTTTCTGGTTTGTGCTTGAATATTATACCTGTCTCATTTCTTAGCATGTGGCTTCCTCATTTGCTTGTACCTATATGAACTACTTGATTTGATATATTGCATGCCTGATATGATGTTGACTCAACCCATGAATACCTATTGACATGAATTTGACATGAACTCGACATGAACTCGACATAAACTTACAACACCCTAACGTATTTCATGGATTCATGTGAGGCTTATTTTAGCTTTATAACTTAACATACACGGGGGAAATGGATAGTTTGGTAGTGAGCGTATGCTGTGGCATGAGAGTTCACTAAAAAATCACTTAATCTGAATCCCGTGTGCCATTGTTCCGTAAGTTTGACAGAGCTTAACTCTACGTGCTGTTGGTCTATAAGTTTGACAGACTATTCTCGTATACACGCATACCTTAACTATCGCACTGCAATAAACACATAACAGTAGAACTGCCATGTCTAATTGATATATCATGCTTGTTCACCGTATTATTCTTTCCTATCTATTTGTATACTTGTCGTTACACTTTTTACATTCTATTTCAAATCGGGAACTTACCGAGCGCAAGATCGCTGATGGACATTCCATTATTTTTTTCTTCTTTTGGGAATGTTCGTCAGGTGGCTTAAGGACAGAAAAACCGACCGAGGAGGACTATTCACAGCTGTCTTCTCAGGCAGATTACTAGCTATATATCAGACCTTACTTTTCAGTATGCTTATTTGGTTAGGCTTCTTTTATTTATATTTTTGTTGTATTTGATTTTCAGACTCATTGTTAGTTATTTTGAATATTGTGGAACTTGAAATGTAATAGTTGTAGTTGGATTTATTCTCTCGCTTAATTCTTGTTATATTATACATATTGTTTACTATACGCTTAACGTATTTATTTCGGGAAAGACCCATTTTCGGTATAAATATATTGCGGACCTCGTCAGGTGCCTGCTACTGTCTTTTGAGAAGCGGATCGTGACTGGGGGAATTGGACCAGGATATTAGCTCTATATTAGATTACCTTTGGGCAGTGGAACATGATAGAGGGGACGTTAATCCTGTACTAGAGAAGGGGCTAATGTCGAACATAAGGGGGGCTAACACTCGTTTTTAATGAATTACATATGTTGGAATGTTAGGGGTATGGGGTTACCCGAAAAAAGGAGGATGATTAGAGAGGTTCTAGTTGATAATAAGACGGACGTCGCCTGTTTCTCGGAGTCGAAACATTCGGATCCGGAAGATAGGATTTTAGATAGCATTCGTGGGTCCAGAGGTTTTATTTGGAAAGGCAAGAATTCGGTTGGGGCCACAGGGGGATACTGGTAGGAGTTAACCAGTACGCTTTTAACACTATAGACGAGTGGGTAGGGGATTTCACGGTGTGGTGCTTGAAAGAAAACTAGGGAAGGATACTAAGACTATTACGACAGTGTATAGTCCTAACTGGTCTGAGATTAGAAATCGTTTCTTAGACGAACTGAAATTTGTAGCAAAAAGATGGCACCACTCGTGGGTGGTGGGAGAGGACTTCAATCTCACTAGATTTGTTGGGGACCGGAAGGGTGGGCGAGGAGATGATAGAGACAGGACGCGCTTCAATTGTCTATTGGTTAGAGTCAGCCTTATTGACATTCGTAACTCAGGTAGAAAGTTTACCTGGTCTAATCATCGGGAGTAACCAAAGTTGGCTAGGTTGGATATAATTTTTGTGTCAATAAGTTGGGAGTTTATATTTCCTCCAGCTTATTTTATCTCTCTGAAGAAACCTACCTTAGACCATGTCCCACTCAATCTTAATACGGGGGAGGAAGCGAAATGCCTGAAACACATTTTCAGGTTTGAAAAATGTGGTTGGAGGATTAGTCATGTAAGAATTTAATTATTAGGTGCTGGAATTTGCATGTGCATATTAGGGATGGCTCTGCTTCAGCTACACTTGTTGCTAAATTGGCTCATCTTAGACGTTGTCTATCCAAATGGGCGAAGGAGGAGTTTGGATGTATTAAAACTTAAAAGTTTGCTTTATTGAATGAGATTGATATACTCGAAAATATAGAAGAGAAGAGAGACTTGGAGTTGGAGGAATGGCGCAAATTAGGAACTTTACGCCGGCAACTGGAGGGATTGTTCAAGAAGGAAGAAATCATATGGAGATAGCGGTCTAGGGTGCAATGGCTTAAAGAGGGGGATCTAAACATGGCATTCTTCCACAAAATTGTGAATGGTAGGAAAATAAGAAACCACATCCGAATATTGCAGATCAATAGGGAAGAGACTGAGGACAAAGAGAAAATAAAGATGCACATGAAGGATACGTGCTCAATATTGTTCGCTCGAACGGCTGATAGGAGATTGCAAGGTTCTGTGGATCTATGGAATGACGAAGATAGGATAACCATTGAGCAAAGGTCTAAATTAGAAGCCCTTTTTCTTGAAGGAGTAAATTAAAGAAGCGATATTTAACTTGGGTTCGGACAAAGCAGCGAGGCCTGATGGTTTTCCTATGTTGTTCTATCAAGTGTTTTGGGATATTGTTGGGCCGGATATTTTCAAATTAGTGGAGGAATGGTTTGATGGAATAGGGAACTTTTTAGATGGTACTGAAGAAAGAAGAGGCCATCGGCATGGGGGTGTAACGTCTATAATTTTTTAATACGTAATAAAAGCTTTTCAATAATTTTTCTTGCTATCAGACTTTTTTACTAGCCTCTTCTGGGTTGGAAAAACCTTAAAAGGAGAATTTACTTTTAAGACTAGTTAATATAATTTTTGGTAATTTTTAAATATTTATTTTGTTTTTTTAGAAAAGAAAAGGTTTTCTGAATATTTATAATGTCAGTGAAAAGTAAACCATTTTAACATAAATTTTTTGCAAGATGAAGAAAACATTAAAATAGATTTATCTAAATTTTTTCTCATTTTCCCAATATTTTAAACTATTTTTTCTATTTAAAAGAAGTTTTAAAACAGTTTAAGAAAAAAATATATATTTCGAAACGGGTCGAATCGGGTAAGATCCGACCCGACCCTCTTTGCACTCGCCAGCAGACATTGGCGAGTGGATCCCATACGCAAGCGTGTGGGGGAGCATGGGCGAGCCATACCCACGTGGGGGATTGCCCCCACCGTTCGATCCTCGATCGAATGACCAGGAATGCCTATATAGGGACAGCGGCGCGTGATTGGCCGGCCGGCAGCGCGATTCTGGCCGGGTGTCGGCTCGGGGCTAAGGTTTTTGAACCATATAATACACCCCTTTCTCCACTCTTTTTCTCACTCGTTTCTCGTCACAAAAAATCAGAAAAAATATTCGGTTCTTCGATTTTTCGACGCTGACGCAGTGGTGTTGCTAGTTCTTCCAGCAAATATCCGAGCGTGAAGCTATTCGTATTTCCATACGAAGCAATGTTCCGACATCCATTTTCTTAACCAAATCCAAGGTAGGATTCTCTATCTTCCCCTTAGCCCTCGTCACTTTCTTTGTACATATTCATCTTGATAAATCTTTGCTTGCTCTCAATGTTAACACGACCATTATATGTTGTACTTAGTGTAATGTTAAATAAACCCAAAGGGTGTTTTACTTTGACCTGCATTTTAACTATACTCATGCTAGAATCTTACACCTGTTAAGGTTGGGATAATGACTTATCCCAACCCTTTTTAGTGTTAGTCTCATGAACTCTGCTATGTCGTTGTGCTGCTTAAATCTAAACTAAGAAAACACCTTTTTACAAGCCGTTGTGCTGTCTAAATCTAAACTAAGAAAATGTTGTTTTACAAGCCGTCGTGCTGCCCAATTTGAGAGTGAACTTTTTTCGCTAAAATATCTTATTATTAAATGTTCGTATTTTATTAAATATAGTAACGAAGTTCTAACTTCGCTTTACCAAAATATCCTAAACTATTTTGTTCCACCAGAATACCCTAAAGTTCCTAAAGTTGTATGTTCTAAAAAAATGCATCGACTTTATCTAAAGTCGTATTTTTAACTAAATGCCTCGACTTTATCTAAATTCATATTTTCAAATAATTATCTCGACATTTTAGAAAGTTGTATTTTCAAATAAATACCCTAAACCATTGCAACCTATTTTCAAATATATACCTTATCCTTTCATGAACTTTATTTCAAATAAATACCATTAACCTTTTCTGAAACTAATATTACACTAAAATACCATAGACTATTACAAAACCTATTACATGAGCATACCCTGTATTTACTTCTTTTGAATGAACTTGTAGACCCTTCACATCTTGAATGAGATACTTAACCTTATTATGGAATACCACATGACATGTTATCTAGTACAGTTAGGGTTAGACATGAGCATCTAGGCATGGGGGTTCATGTAGATTCCTTCTTTAAGGATGACCTGTAGATTCCGTTTTTACGGATGATCTGTAGATTCCGTCTTCACGGATGACCTGTATAGACTACGTTCTTACAGATGACTTGATGGGAACCTCCTTGTGACCCTGCATAGTAGTGCTACATGCTAATACCGACATGTACTTCTATATCACTGTATGAGACCGGGGTGGGGTCGTTTGATTAGGTAAGTCTGTATTAAGGGTCTCAAATTCCCCTTTTGATTAACCATGGTTTGGGGAGTGAAACAAGTACTAATCACTCCCGATTGCTGTTGTTCCGTGGCCCCAACGGAATAATCACGAGGGCTCAATATCTTTGTCTACCAAACTGATATGTGCATAACAATTAGTAGATACTTGATATTCCTTCCTACCACACATATATGATATTATGCATCGCACACACATGATATATTACTGTACTTGTCCTTTATGAGATATTCTACCCGAGTATAACTCGCTGACAGACTTTCTTTCCTCCTATCTCTTCCATGAACGTCCATTAGATAAGAACGGAGCCCATGATGCAGGTGCAGGAATGGAACCAAGCGAAGAAGACTATGCGAAATTGTCCACATATTACTAGGATTAGTTTCTTGGCCATTTTTCAGTTGCCCACCTGTTTAGAGCTTGTCTTCTTTCATTGGATGTAATAAACACTATGCTTTATTTGGTGCCCCTATGATGTAATAAGTGCTTAGTTAATGAGAATAAATGCTTGTGCCTTTATTTTTAGTTTTGGTAGATTACCTGCATGTATTTACGCTTAACTTAACCGTATAGAGTCTAGACCACTCTTGTTATAATTAGGTTGCAGACCGAGCCATGTCACCGTTCCGTACTTTGGGAAGCGGGACGTGACAGGTTTTATTGGTGGCTCATGCAGGTCGTTAGTGTACTAAAACCGAAATATTAACTAACGTTATTATGTCTTTGGTTCCTTTCTGTTCTATCCCTTTTATTTCTTTCAATTTTAGTCGCTATTCTATTTTCCTTCATATTCCGATCATCTGACCATGGCTTTCTTTTTCATGCCATGGCATTTCCTTTATATCAATCTTTCTTTTCAGTCCTTTCCTTACCTTACCTTTTTGCTAAACCTTTAGTTGATATACACGCACACCTGAACCCTTTTTCCCTAACATACATACCTTTTTAGTAGATTCCATGCTGGCACTTGCACTTTTGGATTCGGAGGTATCTCAATGCTTCATGTCGCACAAGTTCGTGTTGGATATAATGCCCTCAAAACAATTATTGTAATTGCAGAAAGGCAATTATGGTAATTGAAGGAAGACCTATACAGGTAGAACAATTTTTCTCGAGATGATAGTATGCTATCTGGTCTGTTTTTATTATTTATGTGTATAAGTTTTACTTGCTATTATGTGTCTCTAATACATAATGATAAATCCCGTAAGGTCCTTACTTGATTACCAGGATTATGATGGCGATCATACTTATGAAACCTGGGTAGTCTATAAGCACATTCTTAAATATTCCTAGTCATGGGAGTATCGAGACCGGGCATTGATATTCCGGAATAAACTAGTGTATACATTTCTTGACCCCAACGAAGGGCGATGGCCAGTCTCGCAGCCATTGGTGTTTGCCACCAAAGATTGTATACAGGTACTTACTAGAGGTGAGTACACCGAACGGACTTGCCGAGAACTCCTAAATATTATTATACCTATCGTCAGATAGCAGTTCTCTGGTGATATGAGTACATTGTAGTCTGTAGACTTGAGATCGTCATTTTTCTCGCGTGAGTTTCCACTGTACTTTGATTACTACCCTACCACGGGTCTACCGAGTCATGCAAACTGGTTTTAGTTGGGTACAGTTCCGAGCGGAAGGGATTCTTTTGTCCTAGTATAGGGAGTTCGGTTGGCCATCGCCATAAGTCCCTGGACAGGGCAGATGAGATTTACTGATAGGAGATCAGTAGTTTCTCGGTTGGTCATAAGCCTGACATCAACACGACTTATCAGGTTATTAGAGATCTGATGGCTTCCACCCCCTATACCCAATATGTGAAACTCTCAGATGAAGAGACCAGACTGTATGGAGATTGTCACTTACAGGCTTAATAGGGTAAGGATGGAATTGATTGTCGACCTTCCTTTCGATACATACCTGGGTAGCCGTTACGTACAGTTAGTGCCGCTGACGTGCTTGCAGTTATTGATTTTATACAATAACTCACTGCCAGCGTATTGTCGAGTGTTTAGAGTCCCACAAAGAGGGTTTTCCAGTTCTGGCGATACGAAATAGATACCGTATGTTAATACGTGCAGAAGTCCGATTAAATACGTATACTAGCTGCACGAATTTAATCAGACGTTTGATAATATTAGCCGGCTTAGCTTTAAGCCGGATTATTAAATCAATTATTGATTAATAATATATATATATATATATTGATATATGTATATATCCTAGTATTATGTTCACTATTCATTTTCTCTCTTTTTGGTTATTCGTATTTTTATACGGATACTCGTATATGCGATACATACATCATGGCTGTATTTCGTATTTATATGGAATACTTCTAGAAGGAGGATACCTCATTTAGGGTATTTTCTTTTTAGAAAATGCAAAATGAGGTGGAGGGTGAGATGTAAAGTAAGGATGGCATGAGAGGGATGAGCTCATTTTTTAAATGGAAAACGGTTGCAATATTTTATAGTATGGTTGTAAAATATCCCACGCACTCTAATTCTTGCTAGACACTTGCTCATTTTTGTTATGAGACACTGTAACACCTTAGAATGTGTTTTGTATCTAATTATATTTTAAAATATAGTTTTTAATAAAAAGTTTACCAAATTACGTTTCAAATATTTTATCCTATTTATTGAGTATTTTATTAGATTTTTCCTAGACTTGCACACACTTGTGCATGATAACTAGGCTTGTTTTTGGTGTTTAACCATGATTGGTAACATGGTGAACTAACCATTCCTTAATCTAGTTTTAATTATTATTAAGTGTTTTGGGTTTTAAGTGTGCATGGTTGTTAAATTAATAAGGGTTTTATTTTGAATTTTGTTATGAGTGTTGACTTGGTGTGAGAGAGAGAGAGTGCATTATGAGGCATGATGGCCTTGCCATGCCTCATTAAATGAAGAGAGAGAGAGAGGGGGGTTGACCCTTGGTGCCACAATTTCCTTGCCTTTCAATTTCTTCTCACTTCTCTCATTTCTCTCACACAAACACAAACACACACACACACTCACACCTGAGGCAGCAGCAGAAGAAGCAGCAACAACAGCAGTAACAACAACAACAACACTAGTAGCAGCAGCCCCAGCATAAGAGCAGCAGCAGCAGCTCCAGCTCCAACACCAGCATCACCAGCATCAGCTCCAGCATGATCATCATCATCATCAGCAGTAGCAGGACCAGCAGCAGGAGCAACAAGCAGCAACAGCAGTAGCAGGAACCCCAGCACTTGCAGAAGCTCTTCTCCACTTCTTTACCTGCTCTCTAGAGCTCATTAGGGTATAATTTCTGAACCCAATCCCCTAGTTGCTTAGATTATGTGTAATTGGTGTCGGTTAGTGTTAATTAGCTAGATTAGTGCTAGATTGTTGTGATTTGTGAGATGTTGTGGCAAAGTGATGATTGTGTTGGTTAACCCTACTTGTTTAAGTGTTGTTAGGATCACCTTAACTGAGTTTAACCCCAGATTACACTAAAATACCATAGGGTTTGCCAATTGTGCAAATTGGTGAGTTTAAAGAGATAATTGTGACATCTGTGATCTGCTATGGACCCGGACCCTACAGAATAAAATTGAGGAAACTGGAGCATGTACACTAGGTATAGATAACACCACCAGAGCACGAGACCCCCATTCTCAAACCTGGCCGCCAATTAATTAATATTGGCCGCAAATTGCGGCCAAGTAGGGGACAGGGGTGTTGGGCTCTTGGCTAGGGGTCCCTTCTGTGTTGTCTAAGTCTTTGGCATGTCTAGTTTTGTGATATCTTACCTGTAGGAAAATCTGGGGTCATATATCGCTTTTGATGTTCGTTGTGTTTGCGCGATACGCGCGATACGTGAGTGGGTTCTGTGATCCAGCGAATCGCGGCGTGTCGCGATGGTTCTAGACGCGTGCACACACGATTCAGCGTATCGTGCACACGCGCGTTTAGTTCGCGACACGAGTTTCTCGTTTTGGTTCGATATCGCGTTTCGCGGAATATTTGACTTATATGTGATTTCCATGTCTTATTTGCAGGTTTGCAGACAGAGACTATGGACACGGCTACAGAGGGAGCAGATGGTAGGATTCACCTAGCGTGGAGTGTAGGTGAGTAGATTTAACATCTACAGGGGAATCTCCCGCATGGCGTTATGCGTCTGGGCTAAGATTCAGATACCTGTCGCGCATTCTACGTCATTGTTAGAATTGCGCCTTTATTTTAGTTCCTTGATAAAGTTGTACTGTGACTAGCAGCCGTAGGACACTGCACACATTATTGACGGTTCATGTTGCACGAGCACGGATTGTATGCTACACACACACCGTCAATAATTGCCATGTCACACACAACCCCTTATAGATTCTATTGCCTATCATACTTGACATCTATCTTATCGTATACCTGTAGTGTATCTTACCTTTAGTGATAGGTACATATACACCTAGAGATACAGCTACAGGTTTACCATGCATATATTTTAGTTATACCGGGGGGGATTTCCTACATATGTTACTTATACCCAGGGGGGTATACGGCATCCTTTACTTATAGGTAGATACCCATACTTGGCTGTACCTTATTGATTTTGCATACATCTGGTTCAGTTATATACTTTTGTTTACCTGCTCGCATTCAGATATATCGCATATATTTATTCCTGGATTTGCGCATTGTTTATCTGGATTTTATATGATGTTTTCGGGATTTGGGAACCGCGGGGGTTCATGAAATTATGCATACATTGAACAACCCGGTTTTCTTGATATGATAATTGCGCGTCCACCATGAGTTTTATCGGTGCTGATTATATGCTCCATACGAGGTGTGGTTGCCGTATGAGAGTACATGGTGGGGCCCGGTATGGTTCCCCTCGGCAAGAAGATCGATGGGTTTGCCGATTGAGCCTGGAGGCGGGCGAGTACCTACCGGTGACTGGTTGGACCTGGCAGTTGTCCGGAGGATACTGGCCAGAGTCGAGAGATGGATGCGGGATGATCTGTACTGCCGGGGCCGAGGGCTGACACCGCAGACGGACCCCATGGGCCGATCCGGACTGACGGAGCCCGATATACGAGGATTTCTGTGTCGATGCTTGGCACACTGTTTTCATGATATTTCTTTTAATACCTTTGTATATATAACAGGGGATTTAGCCGTTGTTATATTTACCTTTACACCAATATTAGTGGAATGGGACGCTAATATATGTGTATTGCCCCCATCATATTTATTTCTGTATATATATATGTTTAGGATATTATAGATTATTTGAGATTTGACTTGGGTTATTAGGTGATTCATTGAGATTGGATATTGGATATGAAAGATATGGTTGATTTGTACATTCGAGATATAGGAGAGCTATTCGATATTGTACTTTGGGGTGATGTGAGACCTATGTGATATGAGAGCCCAGTTTGGGGGCCGATTTGACGATCTGGGATGTGAGTGTCTTGATGGATTGTGATCCTACCACGATATCAGGTTTCCGTGGAAATGACATATTCCACCCTATACCACACCCTCATCTACCTTATGCACAGATTCATATATTGGTAGTACCTGTTAGTATACCCTTATGATAGTTGCATATCTACTTTCACATATCCCTATTGCATGGTTATTGCATATTATTGTCATGTTATTACTGTTTCACATATGGATTGTACCTGTTACTGTACTTCCATTATTTCAGCATTTGCATGACATGTTATTACTGTAATCGCATATCTTAGATTCATGCTGTACGTGCATTCCTGCGATTACCTGCATATGTTATCTACTATTCACGAGTTGGCAACTCACCCCCGTTGTGCCACAGGTGTTTTAGGTTTTTCCCCAGAGTAGTCGAGGCAGACTATTCTTCTATTCAGCTTTCCAGCTATCATCTTTTGCTATAGATACCGCATCAGCTCACAGTACTATTTTGCTTAGGTAGGTTTTGGTGGTCATCTGTATTTCATTTTGTATATTCGTTGTATTTGTACTCTCCATCTACTATTGTATTGTTGACTTAGAGACTTGGTGAGGACGTTAATGTGTATCTTTGTGGATTTGATGTCTTTTATATACAGCTTTTCTCTATTGTCTTTATTTTTTCGCTACGGCGTCGTATATTCTGTTGTATTCATCTTGATTAGTCTTTACAAAAAGGGGGTGTTGCTAAAATTTTAAAGAAAGAAAGTAAGACTTTTTAAAGAATTTGGGTTGTGCTTTCAAATGTTTCAAAAACTTGCATTATCTTTTCCGTATTTTCATGGTTTAGATTTCTGGGTTTGGCTTTCTTTTGCTACGTTGCGTCTTTAGGCGTTGCGTAGTATTAGGGCCGTCACGGGCCAATTTTGGGTCGTGACAAAGTTGGTATCAGAGCGTTAGGTTTTACCTTTCGGAGTGTAGGATGACCTTAGTATGATGGAGTAGGTAGCTTAAGCAGAGTAACGTAGTGTGTGTATGTCTGCAGCATACCCACGATGCGGTACTTCGCATTAAGTGACCTAAGTACAATTTGCTGAAATTCCTTCCTTGATGATCCCTACCCTTAAGATTCGATTTCCTTATTCTTATCGAATCTTATCTTATATCTATTTATAGCCTTGCCGCCGATGACTATGGGGACTCAGAGTGATGCAGCGAGAGCCGAGGTCAGAGTTGGCTCGGGTGAGACGGGTACTGACCAGGATGGCACTCTAGTTGCACAGGTGCAGACGGATCAGCCTACGATCTATACTATGGATAAACTTTTGGCAGAGATGCAGGAGTTCCGCCAGACGATGCATTCCTTGGTTGATGTCGTTCGGGAGCTACGACAGGAGGTTGTCACCCCTGTTGCTCAGCTGTCCCTTACGATCAGCAGGCAGCAGTCCGTCACTTACATAGCACCAGTGGTTGCAGCTCCAGTTGACGAGGCGCATATTCCAGAGGCTCAGAGAGTTCCAGGACAGTGGAGGACTTGTACCAGCGTACCAGCCCAGAGGCAGAGGTTTGGTCGTCGAGACAGATTTCGTGGCCGTCGCGGGAGTAGCAGAGGCTTAGGACGAGGACAGTCGTTCAGCTCTTATCCCCAGGATGGTCAGCAGTCAGCGCGTGGATGTTTTCGATGCGGAAGCCTTCAGCACTTCGTCAGGGATTGTTCTTTAGCACCTCGTCAGAGTCGTATTCAGAGAGGCCGTGGACGTGGAAGATTCGCTCAGAGGGCTCAGTCTACCAGAGGAGTTCATCCAGCTGCGAGTAGAGGGCAAACACAGGAGTTTGCTTCTACTTATCGGGACGCGCAGACGTCCAATGTGGAGTTTTCAGGTATCTTTTATTTTATATGTTCTCTTGATGTATTCGTTTGTTTTCTTGCTTGTACCGTTGTCGGGTAGATTAGTTATAGTTGTTTTAACTTCTGTCGGCGATCCTTTTGTTGCGCGACGCGTATTTCAGTTGTGTGCTAATCGGTTAGGAGATAGAGATTCGTCCGCCATCTTAATCCTTCTAGAGGTGTTGGATTTGACGTTCTCCTGGGCACGGACTGGTTAACTACGTGTTAGGCGTCTGTGGACTACCGTGAGGAAACAGTCAGGGTTATTTCCCCGGCAAGTCAGTTCTTGTTGTGCAGGTGGATAGTTGTGCCGCCTTTCACAGCTTGAATTCAGCCTTTTTCGCTAGTCGGCTACTGAGGTGATGTCGTGAATTCTTGGCGTTCATTAGTGACATCGTAGCCACAGAGGGTTTGTTGGACCGGTGTTCCTTTCGTGCGAGAGTTTTCCGACGTTGTTCCGGATGAGCCGGCGAAGCTCGGGAGCTAAAGGATCAGCTGCAGAGTTGTGGTTTGGGGAGTTTTGTGTGTCTGAGTGTTTCGCTTTTGGAGGCTCCGATTTCTGTTCGTCAAGGAGGAAGACGGCAGTTTGAGGTTGTGTATCGACGGATCGTCAATTGAACCGGCTTACGGTCCGGATGGGTGTCCCTTACCTCACATTGACGATTTCTTCGATCAGCTCCAGAGTGCGAGACATTTTTCTAAGTTTGCTTGGGATCAGGTCATCATTATTGCGGGATTTGGAGTGACGGCATTCCGGAGACTGCCTTGTGCGTGCTACGGGCTATGTGTGTTTTTGTGAGTCGTTGGATTCATTAATGCCCTAGCAACATTCGTAGATGTGATGAACCGGATTTCTTCAGGCCGTTCCTCGACAAGTAGTCGTTGTGTTATTTACGACCTTCTGGTCTATTTAATGTGTCTTGAGGAACAGGAGCAGCACTTGAGGATTTGTTATGCGGATACTGGGAGAGCACCAGCAGTTTGCTAAATTCTCGGAGTGTTTCTTCAGGCTTGTTTTGTGTTGACTCCTAGGTCTTGTAGTCACGGGAGACGGTTTCGTATGGTTCCGAGGGAGATCGTGACCGTACAGCTTAGGTCCAGACATGTGTGCAGGACGGAGATCCGCAGATTCTTGGACTTAGCAGGTTTTTACCGCCGTTTCGTGCAGGATCACGAGAGTAGTGCTGCACCGTCGACTGAATTGACCGAGATGGAGGTTTCTGTTCTGTGGACTGAGGTATGTGTACGGAGTTTTCGGCAGTTGAAGATTCTGTTAACAACTGCATCAGTTCTTTCTTTGCTTTTGGTTCGGGCGACCTTGTTGTTTAACTGTAATGTTTCTTGAGTGGGCTCGATTGGGTACTGAGGTGACACTATAGAGTTATCACTTTTGCTTCCCTACATCTGGAGGGAGTACGAGGAGGATATTCCACTCATGATCTGGAGATGGCCGCGGTGGTTTTGCGTTGGAGATTTGGAGACACTACTTGTTGGAGAGTCGTGTCAGATTTCCCATGGACCACTAGAGCTTAATGGACATCTTCCTACAGCGGATTTTGATTGTTGTGATAGTCTCCTACAGATTTACAGTTCTTGTGTGATCGTTGAGTACAGCTTTAGTTCGTCTCTACGGAGTGAACAGCTTGCTCATGTCCGCGCCCGACCACTTTCCTTAAGTCGTTTTCGCGAGACACTGCCCGCCGATGCTCGTTCGTCAGTGATACTTGAGCAAACTCGGCTGGGTAATGATTCGGAGACCTTGATTTGTGACCATGATGTGCTAAGTTAGGGACGCGTTTGTGTACCTGGTTTCATCGGGTAGAGACGTATAATCCTAGAGCATGCACATCTGTCAACTCTCTATATGCATTCAAGTTCCACCAACGCTTAACGTGACTTGTGAGATAGTTACGGGTGGACAGGGATGTAAAGAGATGTTTCAGGTTTCGTTTCAAGGTGTCTGTCTTGTTGTGTGCTTGAGTCGAGCATCTGAGGCCAGCAGGAGAATTGCAATCTTTTACCGTTCCGAAGCAGGGATGGGAGCAGATCTCCATGAATTCCGTTATGGTTTCTACCCAGGGTTAGTCAGGGTGTGACTCCATCTGGATTCTTGTCGTCCGGTTATACTCAGTTTCCTCAGTTGTTTTGTTAAGTGGTGGGTTTGTTTGGTCGTTGTCAGCAGTTGGGGATCATCACTCGCCATCGTTAGGGTTCTCCTTCGATAGTCGTTATCAGGAGACACTCCAATTGGCCACCCTTAGGCTTAGGGGTTAGGTCGTGTCGATCACCAGTCTGTTGTTCTTCTGACTCCGCGTAAGTAGGACTTTGGACCCCAGCTAGTCTAGAGACTTCGGAGACGGTCCAGTTGTGTTAGGTCAGGATGGGGATTGTCCATTTCGAACTGAGGTCTTATGACGACTGTGTTGGTCATAGACTCGAGTTCGCAGGGACAGATCATGTATTCCTATGGACTTTCCGATGAATGACGGTGTTGGATTTTGGGAAGTTGTCCCAGGATTTAGGTCCTTTTAAGATCCTTTAGGCGAGTTAGTTTTGTTGCCTTTAATTTGGCACTTCCGCCCAGATTATTGGATTTTCACCCCGTATTCCTTGTGATGATACTCTATAATTACCTTCTTGACCTTTCTCACATAATTTGGAACCAGACCATTTAGCTTGGACGCGATCTTTCGTTCGCCAGCAGCCAATTGTGTTAATGGCTCGGCAGGCAGAGAAATGTCGGTCAAGGGTCTTGCCATCCGTGAAGGGTTTTTCTTGGACGTAGCCGTATAGTGAGGTAATCACTTGGAGGCTGCGAGCGAGATCGAGAGTTGTAATCTTCTCCTTGAAGGTACGCGTATCAGTATATTTTTAAATTCGGGGACGAATTTCTTTTAAGGGGGGAGATTGTAACACCTTAGAATGTGTTTTGTATCTAATTATATTTTAAAATATAGTTTTTAATAAAAAGTTTACCAAATTACGTTTCAAATATTTTATCCTATTTATTGAGTATTTTATTAGATTTTTCCTAGGCTTGCACACACTTGTGCATGATAACTAGGCTTGTTTTTGGTGTTTAACCATGATTGGTAACATGGTGAACTAACCATTCCTTAATCTAGTTTTAATTATTATTAAGTGTTTTGGGTTTTAAGTGTGCATGGTTGTTAAATTAATAAGGGTTTTATTTTGAATTTTGTTATGAGTGTTGACTTGGTGAGAGAGAGAGAGAGAGTGCATTATGAGGCATGATGGCCTTGCCATGCCTCATTAAATGAAGAGAGAGAGAGGGGGGGTTGACCCTTGGTGCCACAATTTCCTTGCCTCTCAATTTCTTCTCACTTCTCTCATTTCTCTCACACAAACACAAACACACACACACACACTCACACCTGAGGCAGCAGCAGAAGAAGCAGCAACAACAGCAGTAACAACAACAACAACACTAGTAGCAGCAGCAACTAGTAGCAGCAGCAGCAGCTCCAGCTCCAACACCAGCATCACCAGCATCAGCACCAGCATGATCATCATCATCATCAGCAGTAGCAGGACCGGCAGCAGGAGCAACAAGCAGCAACAGCAGTAGCAGGAACCCCAGCACTTGCAGAAGCTCTTCTCCACTTCTTTACCTGCTCTCTAGGGTTCATTAGGGTATAATTTCTGAACCCAATCCCCTAGTTGCTTAGATTATGTGTACTTGGTGTCGGTTAGTGTTAATTAGCTAGATTAGTGCTAGATTGTTGTGATTTGTGAGATGTTGTGGCAAAGTGATGATTGTGTTGGTTAACCCTACTTGTTTAAGTGTTGTTAGGGTCACCTTAACTGAGTATAACCCCAGATTACACTAAAATACCATAGGGTTTGCCAATTGTGCAAATTGGTGAGTTTAAAGCGATAATTGTGACATCTGTGATCTGCTATGGACCCGGACCCTACAGAATAAAATTGAGGAAACTGGAGCATGTACACTAGGTATAGATAACACCACCAGAGCACAAGACCCCCATTCTCAAACCTGGCCGCCAATTAATTAATATTGACCGCAAATTGCGGCCAAGTAGGGGACAGGGGTGTTGGGCTCTTAGCTAGGGGTCCCTTCTGTGTTGTCTAGGTCTTTGGCATGTCTAGTTTTGTGATATCTTACCTGTAGGAAAATCTGGGGTCATATATCGCTTTTGATGTTCGTTGTGTTTGCGCGATACGCGCGATACGTGAGTGGGTTCTGTGATCCAGCGAATCGCGGCGTGTCGCGATGGTTCTAGACGCGTGCACACACGATTCAGCGTATCGTGCACACGCGCGTTTAGTTCGCGACGCGAGTTTCTCTTTTTGGTTCGATATCGCGTTTCGCGGAATATTTGGCTTATATGTGATTTCCATGTCTTATTTGCAGGTTTGCAGACATAGACTACGGACACGGCTACAGAGGGAGCAGATGGTAGGATTCACCTAGCGTGGAGTGTAGGTGAGTAGATTTAACATCTACAGGGGAATCGCCCGCATGGCGTTATGCGTCTGGGCTAAGATTCAGATACCTGTCGCGCATTCTACGTCATTGTTAGAATTGCACCTTTATTTTAGTTCCTTGATATAGTTGTACTGTGACTAGCAGCCGTAGGACACTGCACACATTATTGACGGTTCATGTTGCACGAGCACGGATTGTATGCTACACACACACCGTCAATAATTGCCATGTCACACACAACCCCTTATAGATTCAATTGCCTATCATACTTGACATCTATCTTATCGTATACCTGTAGTGTATCTTACCTTTAGTGATAGGTATATATACACCTAGAGATACAGCTACAGGTATACCATGCACATATTTTAGTTATACCGGGGGGGATTTCCTACATATGTTACTTATACCCAGGGGGGTATACGGCATCCTTTACTTATAGGTAGATACCCATACTTGGTTGTACCTTATTGATTTTGCATACATCTGGTTCAGCTATATACTTTTGTTTACCTGCTCGCATTCAGATATATCGCATATATTTATTCCTGGATTTGCGCATTGTTTATCTGGATTTTATATGATGTTTTCGGGATTTGGGAACCGCGGGGGTTCATGAAATTATGCAAACATTGAACAACCCGGTTTCCTTGATATGATAATTGCGCGTCCACCATGAGTTTTATCGGTGCTGATTATATGCTCCATACGAGGTGTGGTTGCCGTATGAGAGTACATGGTGGGGCCCAGTATGGTTCCCCTCGGCAAGAAGATCGATGGGTTTGCCGATTGAGCCTGGAGGCGGGCGAGTACCTATCGGTGACTGGTTGGACCTGGCAGTTGTCCGGAGGATACTGGCCAGAGTCGAGAGATGGATGCGGGATGATCTGTACTGCCGGGGCCGAGGGCCGACACCGCAGACGGACCCCGTGGGCCGATCCGGACTGACGGAGCCCGATATACGAGGATTTCTGTGTCGATGCTTGGCACACTGTTTTCATGATATTTCTTTTAATACCTTTGTATATATAACAGGGGATTTAGCCGTTGTTATATATACCTTTACACCAATATTAGTGGAATGGGACGCTAATATATGTGTATTGCCCCCATCATATTTATTTCTGTATATATATATATGTTTAGGATGTCAGAGATTATTTGAGATTTGACTTGGGTTATTAGGTGATTCATTGAGATTGGATATTGGATATGAAAGATATGGTTGATTTGTACATTCGAGATATAGGAGAGCTATTCGATATTGTACTTTGGGGTGATGTGAGACATATGTGATATGAGAGCCCAGTTTGGGGGCCAATTTGACGATCTGGGATGTGAGTGTCTTGATGGATTGTGATCCTACCACGATGTCAGGTTTCCGTGGAAATGACATATTCCACCCTATACCACACCCTCATCTACCTTATGCACAGATTCATATATTGGTAGTACCTGTTAGTATACCCTTATGATAGTTGCATATCTACTTTCACATATCCCTATTGCATGGTTATTGCATATTATTGTCATGTTATTACTGTTTCACATATGGATTGTACCTGTTACTATACTTCCATTATTTCAGCATTTGCATGACATGTTATTACTGTAATCGCATATCTTAGATTCATGCTGTACGTGCATTCCTGCGATTACCTGCATATGTTATCTACTATTCACGAGTTGGCAACTCACCCCCGTTGTGCCACAGGTGTTTCAGGTTTTTCCTCAGAGTAGTCGAGGCAGGCTATTCTTCTATTCAGCTTTCCAGCTATCATCTTTTGCTACAGATACCGCATCAGCTCACAGTACTATTTTGCTTAGGTGGGTTTTGGTGGTCATCTGTATTTCATTTTGTATATTCATTGTATTTGTACTCTCCATCTACTATTGTATTGTTGACTTAGAGACTTGGTGAGGACGTTAAGTGTATCTTTGTGGATTTGATGTCTTTTATATACAGCTTTTTTCTATTGTCTTTATTTCTTCGCTTCGGGGTCGTATATTCTGTTGTATTCATCTTGATTAGTCTTTACAAAAATGGGGTGTTGCTAAAATTTTAAAGAAAGAAAGTAAGACTTTTTAAAGAATTTGGGTTGTACTTTCAAATGTTTCAAAAACTTGCATTATCTTTTCCGTATTTTCATGGTTTAGATTTCTGGGTTTGGCTTTCTTTTACTACGTTGCGTCTTTAGGCGTTGCGTAGTATTAGGGCCGTCACGGGCCAATTTTGGGTCATGACAGACACACTCTCTCCTCTCCTCCTCCATCTTCTTGCTCATAGCATGAGAGCTCTCTTGAATTATGGATTTGAGAGAAAAAGATAGTGATAAATCTCTACATCCCTCGCATTATATCCCTAGCGAGTTTAGAATGTCAGTTTCTTCCTCAAAGATCTCTTGGGAGAAAAGCTGGAGCTTGGATCGTGTTCGTTCGGGTGGATCATCTTCGGCAAGGGAGATCGCCTCTCAAACTCATTCCCGAGGGCCTAGGAGCCTTGAGTCTACGATTGGGTGGAAACGCTATAAATGTAGTATGTTCGCAACATAGTAGATAGATCTCTTGTTTATGTTTTCTAGTTTAGTTGTTTGGAATGATTTCCAGGGTTTAGGTTTCTTGTGCTTGCAAGAAAATTTTTGTTTTAGCTTTCGTCTTGGCCGTGAGTCTAGCGGCATGAACATAAGGAACCAGCAGTTCGTGTCTGCCCACACCATTCCAGTAACATCCCTCACTTCCGGATTGGATATAAACACAGGGAGCGGCGTGCTAAAGTCCTCTGCGGGATACGACTTGTGTCCTGTGGTGATCTGTGCCCGAGGGTTCTACGCCAACTTCATGCTGATAGATATTCCGAACTTCGACATGGTTTTGGTCATGGACTGTTTGGGGACCTTCTATGCTACCATTGACTGTCGTCAAAGGAGAGCAGTGTTCGAGATCTTTCATCATCCGATGTTCATCTTCGAGAGCGAAAGTCGGTCTTTAGATCCAACAAGGCTAGACTGAAGGAGGAAGTGCTGAACACCCTGCAGACGGAGGATGGGATGCCCATGGTGGTTCGGGAGTTTGAGGACGTGTTCATGGATGTGTGTGGTCTAACACCAGACCTCGCGATTGAATTTACGATAGATCTGATGCTTGATACCCAACCGATTTTGAAGGCACTATATCGGATAGGGTCTACGGAGTTAGCGGAGCTCCGAGCGCAGATATACAATCATCTTTAAAGGGTTTTTATTAGACCAAGCGTATCACTCATGGGAACTCCTATTCTTTTGGTACCTAAGAAAGATGAGACCCGACGTATGTACATCGACTACCAGAAACTAAACAAGGTCACTATTAAGAAAAAATATCCGTTGCCATGAATCGACGATCTATTCACTCAACTGGAAGGATCTCGAGTGTTTTGTTATCATCGGCTCCAGGTCAAGACATCTAACATTCCTAAGATAGCTTTCAGGACCAAATATGGACACTATGAGTTTCTAGTTATGCCTTTTGGAGTAAACAATGCCCCAGCCATGTTCATGAATATGATGAATCATGTAATCTATGAATATCTTGATAAGTTCGTCTTCATCCTTATCAACGACGTCTTGATATACTCGAAAAGCTGGGAGGAGCAAGCAGAACATCTACGCATCGTATTAAAGACTTTGCGACAACACTGATTGTACTCAAAGGTCAGTAAGTGTGAATTCTAGTTGGAGCGTGTGGGCTCTCTTGGGCATATAGAGTCTGGCAAAGGAATTTCATTGGACCCTGCCAAGGTGGCTATAGTTCAGAAATGGACGACTCCGGAAATAGTAACGTAGATTAGAACCTTTTTTGGTCTTGTCGGTTACTACCGCCGGTTCATTAAGAATCTTTCGAGGATTGCTAAGTCGTTGACTAGCTTGACCCTGAAGGATGTAACACACGCATGGTCAGAAGCTTGTGAGCAAGCATTTATGGAGTTAAAAACTCGTTTGACCTCAGCCCTGATTCTTACCATTCCCGATAGGTCTGGAGGTTTCGACATTCATTGTGATGCCTTAGGTTGTGTATTGTATCAGCACGGTATGGTAGTGGCGTATGCATCACAACAGTTGAAGATTCATGAACGCAATTACCCAACACATGACCTTAAGCTCGCTGTGGTAATTTTAGCTCTTAAAATTTGGAGACACTACCTATTAGGGGAGAGAGAGTGGAGATTTACATCGATCATAAGAGTTTGAAATATATCTTCACTTAGAAAGAGCTCAATATGAGACAAAGGAGATGGATGGAACTAATAGCAGATTTTTACATAAATCTGCAGTATCATCTAGGGAAGGTAAATATAGTCTGTAACACTCTGAGTCGCAAGCCGATGGCTTTGAGTCCCACTACTCATTGGAGGAATCAACATTGGAGGAATCGACAGGATCTCAATGAATTAGAGACATAGATGATCATACCAGGGGTACTCATGTTCTTAATGAACCTACAAATTCGGTCCGCATTAGTTGATCGGATCAAAGAATCACAAATTATTGATGCCAGGTTGTGAAGGATCCGAGAACAAGTAGAAGAAGTCTTACAGATAAACTTTGTAATACACGAGGATTGATCGCTAAGGTATATAAGCAGGATCTGTGTGTCTACGGGCAAAGTCAGAGAGGAGTTACTAAAAGAGGCTCATAGTTCTCCATACTCCATTCATCCGAGGGGAACAAAGATGTATAAGGACCTCCGACAGAACTACTGGTGGCATGTGATGAAAAAACAACCTTAGAGGAGGTGAATAAAGCTTTATGGCAAAAACAGTGCGTTTGTGTTAATTTGAAAATTTTGCAGCAGAATATAAATCAGAGTCTAATAGTAATAAAATTTTCACAACACAGAAATCACAGAAAGTAAATGACACAAATTTTTTTACTAGGGTTCACCAACTCTGTGGCTAACCCCCGCTTGAGATACTGGCTCAAGAATTCACTCTCTACCTATAGTGAAAAATGGAGAACATAAACCTTCTCCACTAGGTTTACAACATGGAGACACAAACCTTCTAATAGGGTTATCAACATAACCTTCTCCCAAGATTAAACCGGTGAAGATCACAGACCTTCTTCACTGGGTTGTACATAACATATTTTGAAAAATCTTTTAAAATATCAACTTTACAATCCTATTGATCAGAATAGATAAATCAAGTTTCAAATCAAAGAGATATGGATTGTGTTTTTGAGATAATAAAACATTTTAAGAACGATTCAAAGAAGTTTTCAAAAAGGATAAAGAAAAACTTAAATCAAAATAAACTTCTTCGAAAAACTAGAGATCTTTCTATTGACTAGAAAATTCTAATGCTCTGAAAGATCTCTTCTCTCTAAAGAGTATTAAAAATTTAAGAACTGAGAGCTAAAGAGTTTTCAACACGAAGGTTAAAGATTGATGAAAATGTGAAAGAAATAAGTGTTGAGGTCATAAGTTAGTTAAAAACTCATTGAAATAGGGTCTTATATATAGAATTTGGATATGGACGGTTAGAATAACCGTTCCTACAATTTTGGACCGTTAGAGGCAGTTAATAGTTGTTGAGATTTGAAATTCGAAATAGAAAATTTGAGAAATTCTATAACAGTCATATACGTCTATATAGATGTCTATAAGCTTATAGATGTCTATAGGGACGTCAATAGTCTGATATATCAGACATAGACGTCTCCAAAGACGTCAATACCGATATTTCTTATATTTTTATAAAGGAAGGATGATATTTGAAACTCAAATTGATAATCTAGATATCCCTTTTAAGTAAAGAGATATCTAATATAGAAAATTAAGATTAGAAAGAGATTCAAACCATTGAGATCGAATTTAGACTCAAAGAAAATAAAAAGTCTTCAATATGTCCGTTATTTGACTTCTTCGTTATTTCTTTTGAACCGTTCTTTGATCTTTAGAGTCTCTTGATATTACTGTTGAGAAATTAGTTGTATTATTAATTGTTCTCTTACTTAAATAATTCCATTGTTTTTGCACTTTAACTTATCCGACATAATTAGTAACATCTGATATCTTTGAAATACGGTTTTTTTAAAATAATCAAAATTAAAGAGAATGAGACTCATAGATCAACAATCTCCCCTTTTTTGATATTTTACAAAAATTAATTAGTAAAAATTAAAGATACACATAATTTCAAAACGATATTATTTATTCAAATGCTTCCTATGAATATGTGCATATTAATTCTCCCCTTTTTGAAAATATCAAAAAGTTTTTAGCATGAAGGAAGAATATATAAAAAATTAGATAGCAAGTGAATAGTAGATAATGAACATGATAAGTGTTAGTGTGATATGCCCTAGAGGCCATTATTATATAGTACTAGTTTGTATATTACATTTTGGAAGCTTGGGATATATACACGGATTGACATTCTTGCTCAATATAGTAGTATGCTACTTGGTTTGTATCTATCTTAATATGTGTATGTGTTTCCTTTTAACATATCGCTAATACATATTGATAGAGCTCTTAGGATCTTTGCTTGACTACCAGCGTTGTGATGGCAGTCACATTAGTGGGGGCTGGGTAGTCTGCAAGCACATCCTTATACTGGTCCCTGGTCGCAGGATTATCGAGACAGGGCATCGATACTCCAGAGTAAACTGGTGTATACGCTTCTCATCCCAGGAAGGGAGATGGTCTGTCCCACAGCCATCGGTACGTCGTACTGAAGATAGTATGCAGGTGCTCGTTAGGTTACGAGTACACTGGACAAGACTCGCTGGGAACTGTTGGTTGGTATTATACCTATCGTCAGTTATCAGTTCCCAGGTGACATGAGTGCAGCTTAGTCCGTTGACTTGACACTGTCACCTCGTCTCGAGTGTGTTCCCACTGTTCTTAGATTACTACCCTACCACAGCTCTATTGATTCGTGCAAACAGGTAGTAGTTGGGTGCAGTCCCGAAGCACTTGAAGGCAGTGACGGTTATACAGGATTCGTTTCTCCCGGTATTGGGAGTTGATATCGCGCTGTGTCTAGGAGAGCCATTACACAAAGTCCCTGGCCAGGGCAAGCGAGATTTACTAGTAGTGTTTCCAATAGTTTCTCAGGGTGTTCTGGGCTACACTCCGACACGACTTGTACTGCTATTAGGGGTCTGACGTTTACCGCCCCCTAGGCCCGACATGCGATACTCTTAGACGAACAGACCAGACTGTGCAGAGATTGTCACATTCAGACTCAGTACGAGTTCGGATGGGTTCACCTCATCAGTCTTCTTATCGGTATCTACCTGGGGACCGTTACGTACAGCTAGTACCGCTTGCGGCCTGTGGTTAAACCTACTGCCAGTATAGTGTCGAGTCTTTAGAGTCCCACACAGAGGGTTGTTCACCTTTGGGTGAAACGTAGTAGAGGTCGTATGGTTTTTACGACGGGGGTTCGTTCACATACGCGCACTTATGTACGTTTGGTGTTCGGGCAGTTGATACTGGTGGGCTTTGGTTTAAGGCAGATCCTAGTATTAGTTTTGGGATCGGTCTAGTCTCATTGTATTCGTGTTTTTATGGAACACGGATGCGGGTATGCATATACAGTTGACAGGAGCGGAGAGGAAGACACCTCATTAGGGTTTTGACCATTGACTTGATCAAAACCATAATGAGAAGGAGGAATATGATTAATAGTTTTAATTAAGGATAATTGTATCATGGCTAATGTTGGTTTGACCATTTGACCAAGTTGACCCATGTTGACTTGGATATTTTTTCTTATGTTTTGTTGTTTTGTTAAGCATGTGATATTTCTTGAAGCATGCTTAGCATTAATGGTGAAATGATAATGGTCAAATCAACTCACCATCACAATTTTCTTAATTATTATTATTATCTTTTTTCCTCATATGAGAGTTTATCCTCTCATTTTCTTTCATTCTCTCATAACTTTTCTCTCTCATGGTTTGCTCTCTCTCTTCCTCTCTCAAAAATCTTAAGTGTTTCATGTGTTGAAAATCAAAGCTTTGAGACTAAACAACTAAAATACTTAGGGTTCTTAGTGTAGCAAGCTAAGCACTCTAGTTACTTCATTGTTGAGGTAGAAGCTCAAGGTAGAGGCCTTTGGATGGATCGTTCTTTGACCTAGAGAGGACAACGAGGAGGAGCCATCTACACCACTCCAAGGAGCTAGCAACTAGGAGGACCACAACAAGAAGAGAAGGAGTTCAAGAACTAGGTATAACCATCTAACCTAGTAGTTAAAACTCTTTTTTTGTTTGTTAGTTTTTGTTTGGCAAAGATCCTTCATGGTTAGTCTATGTTTCCTTTGTGATAAAAATTCGATTTTTACCTCTTCTGCCTCCCTGAAAGTACCAGGGTGGGTAACATAGACTTACAGTGGTATCAGAGCCTAACTAAACAACAACTAACATGTTAGCAAAGTTTTTAGAACTTCGATCCCGGAAAAATCGCAAAAAACCATCAAAAACTTGTGTTTTCTGCCGATTTTAAAATAGGTCTAAAAATATTTTCAGAGACCTGAAAAAATACGTGCAGGCTTTTTTAGGGACACCCAAGAAAAACGAGATCGTGACTCGGTCAGACTGCCGCGGAAGTGCGGCGAAACCATGCGTTTCGCCGCGGATCCGCGACCGAGTCGACTCGGAGTCAACTCGTTTTTCCTGCAGATTGTCCAGCTTGATGTTTTGTGATTTTTCAGATACTTTGTTTCTTCCCAGATTCCTTTGAGTACAGTGTTGTATTTGGGATAGTTTCAAATTTGAATATCGATCGAAATTCTGTAAACTTTAGCTAATCAGATTATATCTGTAATGTGATATATGTATTGAACGTCGACCAATCACTATACGTCGATTAGTGGGGGTTGTACATATCTGTGATTTGTGATGTTGGATTGTGTATATAAACTTGTTGGATTGCCGTGGATGAATAGCCGGGGATGTAAGACGAGTGTTTATTTATCTTTCATTTGATGTAAATTGTAAATTGATGTAATATTATTTTTGGGTCGCACATCCGGGTTGAGGATGTAGCCGCCTTTGTATATTATTTCTTTTACTGTTTTCTGCTCCTAGGATAGACCCAAGGTGGGGTGCACAGACTACCGAGTACTTTGAAGTGCCGAGTGGCCTACTCACTTTGTCGAGAGAGACTGCTCCACTTCGGGTATTTGGCAGGTAGTTTGCCGCACCCTTAGGGGTCTAGGGTGGGGTTTTGGCTATTCATCACAACCGTGTAATCCGTCTTTCGTTGCAGGCTTGAACGAAACATGGATTCCTAGCATATCCAATGTGTTCATCTGTGATCTGGAATGACTATCATTGCATCTGACGAATGTATATATCTATATATGATATCTAGTAGGCGTTGCTTATATTTTGCATCCACGCTAGTCCAGCCCTCGCTCTGTCGTTAGTTAAGTAACCTAACGGGTGATGACGGGGCCCCGTGGCGAATGCGGATGGCATAAGCGTACGTTATATTTTCGTTGTTTTCTGCAATGGTAGGATTAATTGATGGGACGCATTATATTAATGCAAAGAAAACAAACCAAAGTTGAATCGTTGGAACAATTTCAAAACCGCTCGGTTTTTCCAAAACAGCAAAACTTTTAAAATGCGGAGCTTAAACCACTCCTTTTAAAAGCTATCAGGTTCCTTCGATTATATCAAGTTCACTACGTTCATGGTTTCGCTAAAACCATACGTAGCCCTCCGTCATTTCAGTTAAATATTAAGTAGTATTCAAGCTATATATTTTGACCTTCGCCAAGACATAGTGATTGGTAGCTGCTGAATATTTATCTGTTGCATAGATAGATGCGTTGGTTTAGGACAGTCGTACTGCAATTTTGGCCTTCGTCAAGGGTATGTACGGATGGGTTCAAATTAACCTTGATAATGACGGGTAGAACTTGACATGTGACTTATGATATGTTGTTCTTCGTCAAGGTCATAAGAGCATGGGGCAAAAATCCACATCGGGAGTTTCTAAAGAAACTGAAACTTGCTAGTGTTTCATACCATCTGGAGTGTGATGATTTTGGTAGGATTCCTTCAGCTTTATCACATGATGATATTTGGATCCCGATCCTACTGTGAGTATATGCTACTCCTCAGGAAATTTTCTCACTTAACGATCAATGCTATAAACCAAGTAGGTGACTAGAAAGGTGTTAGCGGGGCTACGCCCACAGGGGAAAAATGTTATTTAATTAAGGAACTTCGCGAAAGCGTCATAAAACCTCCCTTGAAGTACCGACACCGGCCTGCCTGAATGGTTAAGCAAGTATTGTATGGTGAGATCAATCCTGACTAATTCTTCTTTTATGGTTTGAGGAAGGATTCGAGAAACAGTGGGAGCAATCCTGTTTAGACAAACTAAAAACCACTCTAAACTTGCAAGAGCATCATGCTAAAGTGTTTCTTCTCTCTCTCCTAATTGCAGCAACCAAACATCATGACGGGCCTTAAGTTACTATTAGATAAAAACATACTGACAGGGCCAAACTATAAATATTGGTTCAGGAATGTCAAAATGGCAATCACTTATGACAAGCTGGGGTATCTCCTTACCACTAAAGCCCTCGCCGTCCCAGGTCCAGAATCCAGTGTCACGGATAAGGAAATCCGTAAGACCTGGGAGATTGACAGCGCGAAGGCCAAGTGCCTCGTGCTTGCCTCTATGGATAATGAACATCAGAGGAGGCACGAGGATATAGATCTTGAATCCATATTTCTCCATACTAAGGAACTATATGGAGAGCAATCCCGTATCGCAAGATACGAGACCTCGAAGAAACCGTTTCAAGCGAGGTTGGCCATCAGATCATCTGTAGGGAACACGTCCTGAAGATGATTGGCTACATTGAGGAGCTCGCGGACCTCAGGACCACATTAGAGAATGAGCTGTACACTGACTTGATTCTCCAGTCCCTTCCTTCCACCTACGCCCAGTTTATCTTGAATTTCAACATGCAAAGAAAAGAAGTTGAACTTCCAGAACTCCTCAACATGTTGAGGAGTGCAGAGGGCACCCTGCAGAAAGTCAGGGAAACACCCACATTGTTTGTTGGAGGAACTTCCTCTTCTAGGTCTAAGGCGAAAGCCAAAGGAAAGAAGAAGAAGGCCCCCACCAAACCAAGGGGCGGTGTTAGTAAGGTAGAAGCTAAGGAAAAAGCAAAGGTAGCGGAACAGATTGTGGGAAAAGAAGAATGCTTTTATTGTCACAAGAAAGGACATTGGAAGAAAGATTGCAGGGCTTGGAAGGCCAAGAACCAGGACCCGAAGCAAGTTGTGGTTTCGGCTTCAGATGTGTATGTCATTAAAAACTGTCTGTCAATCAACTCTACTTCCTGGGTATTGGATACCGGATCAGGATCTCATATCTGTAATTCTTTGCAGGCACTGAGACACCGTAGGGTTTTGAAGGCAGGTGATATGACCCTCAGAGTTGCAAACGGAGCAAGCATGGATGCTGAGTCCGTGGGGGACTATCACTTAGGATTGACAGATGGACATGTTTTGGTTTTGCGCAACTGTTATTTTGTACCCAGTTCGACTTGTAATATCATATTTGTATCTTTAATGTCTAAAGAAGGTTATGATTTTGCATTTGTAAGCAATTGTTCACACCATAATATTGCATTATTATATTCCCCATTCTTATATATTTTACAAATAAACGGGTGCTTTTGATGAATGTCTGCTACATGTTACAGGTTACAGGTTCTTGGACAGGAAACAGTGAAAACGATGTAAAGACGATGAAAATATGGACTTTTGACCAACAAATAGGAGGATCTTAGTCAAGCCTACATCGAAAGACAGTTCACAATTAACAAGGCAACGCAAGACCCCAAAATGTCAAGGCAAACGGTTAAAAAGCCATTGCAAATTGTTCACTGAAGATCTGGAACCAACCTAGAAGCCCAAATAGAAAAAGACATATAGAAACAGGAAGACAAAGTCACCAGGAGCCCAGCCCAGAAGTTGCAGAAGCCAACTCTTCCTTTTGGCCGTGGAACCGCGGCCAAACCATGCTTCGGGCCGCGGTTCCGCGGCAGTTTTAAAGAAATAAAAAAATAATTTTTTAGCGAAATAAAATGGCGGCGTTGACCGGTCTTCCTAGAGGGCTATTTTTGTAAATGCAAACATGCGAGTCATTGTAACCCTAGGGTTTCCTATCTTCTATAAATAGGAACTCTAAAAATTGTAATTCTTATGCCTCCCTTTAATGAATAAAATTTAGAAATCTTTTGGAGAGCATCGGTGTTTCTTCTCCATTCAGAAATTCAGATCTGACAACCCTGCATGGATGATTGGAGGGATGCATCTGTAAGTGATTTAATTTCTTGCCTTAGTGTAGATTTAAATTCCTTGCCCTAGGTAGATTTAATTTCATGCCCTAGGAACTTGTTTAGGGTTTAGCTTTTGGGAAGGATTTTGAGAGATGAGATCTCTCATCCCTTTCTTACCCACCAAATATTTACAATAGGACTCCATGCATACATGCACATACCGCTCCCTACGGCACCCTATCCCTCGAGGTAGCGGTGATACCGTAGTATAAAGGCCCGGGTGTGATGTTTTCCATGGAGGTTAGGGTAAGGATCTCTAAAGGAAGGACAAGAACCTAGAGGAAGGAACACCTTCCCGAACGGATCTAATCCACTTTATTGATAATTACCATAACTCCTCATAGATCTTCATTCGGGTATTGAAAGCGGTGAGATTTAATTACATTTCCAAACCATCCCTAAACCTAGCCCTAGCAAGAGTAGATCTAGATAATTGCCCTAGGTTAATTAGATTTTTAGATTTAATAATCAACCGAACACCCTTCGGAATTAACTCGTAAGAACGAATCGGAAATTCACAAAATCCCTGTGGACCGACCCGTACTCACCGGCTAGCTTCATGCGACGCCGTTCTTGATTGCGGTTACAAATATTTTTGATCTATCTTTTAGAAAGCGCAAGCACGCTAAATCATCCAATCAGCAATGTTGTAAACATTCACCTTAATCTTGTTTTGATTGGGTCGGGTACATTGAGCAACGGTATATACGTATTAAACCAACCGCATATTTTCAATATCCAGAATACACACAAAAGAAAGTCTCCAAAATTAAATCATGCTTTCTTATGGAATTGTAGACTGGGTCACATCAATGAGAAAAGGTTAACTAAGTTACATAAAGAAGGATATTTGGATCCGTTCGAATATCATTCTTATGCAACTTGTCAATCATGTCTCAAAGGAAAGATGACAAAGACTCCGTTCGCTGGTCACGGAGTAAGAGCGAGGGAGCTCTTGGGACTCGTACATAGCGACGTGTGTGGTCCAATGTCTACACATCCAAGAAGTGGTTTTTCCTATTTCATTACTTTTACGGATGATTTCTCCAGGTATGGGCATGTCTTCTTAATGAAGCATAAATCCGAGGCCTTTGAGAAATTCCAGGAATATAAGAATAAAGTAGAAAAACAAACCGGCAAAAGTATCAAGACACTGAGATCTGATCGAGGTGGTGAATACTTAAGTGCCAAGTTCCTGGATTACCTAAAAGAGAATGGAATTCTCTCTCAGCTTACTCCCCCATACACTCCATAATACAACGGTGTATCGGAGAGACGGAACCGAACCCTATTGGATATGGTACGTTCCATGATGAGTAACGCTGAGTTACCGCGATCTTTCTGGGGTTATGCACTAGAATCAGCTGCATATCTTTTAAACAAGATTCCAACCAAGACTGTGCCTGCCGCACCATATCAGATGTGGAGTGGAAAGAAACCCTATCTTCAATATCTGAAGATATGGGGATGTCCAGCTTTTGTCAAAAAACAGCATGCGGATAAACTCGAGGCACGCTCAGTACTGTGTAAGTTTGTGGGATACCCAAAGAACTCCAGGGGGTATCTTTTCTATCACGCAAAGGAACAAAAGGTTTTTGTTTCTCGTCATGCCCACTTTCTGGAACACCAGTTCTTGGAAAAGGAAACTAGTAGGAGCGCAATAGAACTGGAAGAAATTCCAGAACCACAAGCTATTACTGAAAGCTTGGTGGAACCAGAAGTTTCAAAAGAACAGGACATTCCCGCACCTCTCCGCATGAGTAGTAGGCTGTCTCATCCGCCTGAGAGATACTACGGTTTTCTCATAGACGGGGATAGAGAGAATTGCATCATTGATAATGATGAGCCGACTAACTTCCAGCAAGCCATTCAGAGCACTAACTCAGTAAAATGGCTGGATCCAATGCGGACCGAGATGGAGTCCATATACATCAACAAAGTATGGATTTTAGACATTGCTCCAGAAGGGGTAAAACCCGTAGGCTACAAATGGATCTTCAAAAGGAAGATTGGTGTAGATGGACTGGTTGAAACCTATAAGGCTAGACTTGTTGCAAAGGGTTTTCGTCAAAAACCTGGCTTGGACTATGACGAAACCTTTTCTCCAGTGGCTATACTCAAATCCATTCGGATCCTTCTTTCCATTGCTGCCTTCCACGATTATGAGATTTGGCAAATGGACGTAAAAACCGCTTTTCTAAATGGAAATTTAGAGGAGTGTGTCTATATGGACCAGCCAGAGGGTTTCATTCAGAGTGGGAGCAACGGAAAAGTGTGCAAGTTTCTTAAGTCCATTTATAGACTAAAGCAGGCATCACGGAGTTGGAACATCTGTTTTGATGAGACGGTCAAAGAATTTGACTTTATCAAAAATCCAGATGAACCATGCATTTATAGTAAGATTGTAGCACGAACTGTTGTATTTCTCGTCTTGTATGTGGATGACATTCTCTTGATAGGAAATGACATTCCTATGCTACAATCTGTCAAAGGGTTCTTGTCACACAGGTTCTCCATGAAAGACCTGGGTGATGCCTCTTACATTCTGGGGATCCGGATCTATCGTGATAGATCTAAAAGGATGTTGGGACTTTCACAGTTCAGGTACATCGACACCATACTGCAAAGATTCAGTATGGAAGATTCCAAGCGCGGTAATTTACCGGCTTGTCACGGGATCACCCTCTCCAAAGAGATGTCTCCCAAGACTGATTTGGAAAGGGATCGCATGTCTATTATACCCTACGCTTCTGCGGTAGGCTCTATAATGTATGCGATGTTGTGTACCAGACCAAATGTAGCTTATGCACTGAGTGTAGTAAGCCGGTATCAATCAAACCCGGGGGAGAAGCACTGGATAGCGGTAAAGAACATTCTGAAGTACCTGAGAAGGACTAAGGATATGTTTTTGGTTTACGGCAGAAAAGACCTCCAGATCGAGGCCTTTGCTGACTCCAACTTTCAGAGTGACAAGGATGACTCCAAATCCATATCGGGTTATGTCTTTACTCTCAATGGAGGGGCGGTGTGTTGGAAGAGTTCCAAACAAGAAACCGTTGCTGACTCGACGATGGAAGCAGAGTATATCACAGCATCTGATGCCACAAAAGAAGCCGTCTGGATGAGGAAGTTCTTAACAGAACATCAGGTGGTTCCGTCCATTGTTGATCCAATACCTCTGTATTGTGACAACAACGGGGCTATAGCATTAGCGAAGGAACCCAGGTCCCATCAGAAGTCTAGACACATCTTGAGGCGGTATCACCTGATCAGGGAGATCGTGGATCGCCGGGAGATCGAGGTTCGGAGGGTTGCTACAGAGGATAACACTGCAGATCCATTCACAAAGGCCATTCCTCAGACGCAGTTCGAGACGCTATTCGAGATGATAAGTCTGCGATATGCCAGCATATGGCCTCAGTGCAAGTGGGAGATTGTTAGTGTGATATGCCCTAGAGGCCATTATTGTATAGTACTAGTTTGTATATTACATTTTGGAAGCTTGGGATATATACACGGATTGACATTCTTTCTCAATATGGTAGTATGCTACTTAGTTTGTATCTATCTTAATATGTGTATGTGTTTCCTTTTAACATATCGCTAATACATATTGATAAAACCCTTAGGATCTTTGCTTGACTACCAGTTTTACGGTGGCAGTCACACTAGTGGGGGCTGGGTAGTCTACAAGCACATCCTTATACTGGTCTCTGGTCCCAGGATTATCGAGACAGGGCATCGATACTCCAGAGTAGACTAGTGTATACGCTTCTCATCCCAGGAGGGGATATGGTCTGTCCCACAGCCATCGGTACATCGTACTGGAGATAGTATGCAGGTGCTCGTTAGGTTACGAGTACTGTTGTCTTCTAGAGGGTCCATCGCGTTACTTGCACTACTTAGAACGTCTTTAAACCCTGGAAAAGTCCAACAATTGGAAATTTCCCAACAGTGGAAAACTTGGGTATTTATATCCGGTCGAACTTTTTAACATATTCTAAAATTATCCGGAAAGGCGATGCGTAGACGGAATTAGAAATCCGATTGAACCGAAACCCTAATCGTATTTTGCTCTCTGGACAATTTTGAAAATCGTGGTTTTTTCCAGATTAAAAATATGCAGAAAAATCAGCAGGTATACCTAAGAGTTACTGTGAAATTCGAGCTCCTGAATCCATCAAACCACCGTGGTTCCGCCGCATAAGCATGGCTTATGCGGCGGTTCCGCGGCCGTAATGTCTCCTTGTTTAATGAATTTTGCACAGTAATTCTTAGTTTCCAATGGTGGTTTTCCTGGGAATTTTTAATATTTATTCAAGAGTAACCATGATTAACTCTCTACACATTACCATGGTTAATATTATGATAAGAATGATTTTATTATTCTTTTTTGATAAAAAAAACTTATCATAATATTTATCTTCATCTTCTTCTTCTTCTTCACAAGAAGAAACTTTGCTCCATCAATGGCAACTTGAGCAAATGAGTGAGAAATCCAATTCTAAAGTGAACCCACCTCCTATTTCTTCATCCTCTACCTCTTGCCAAGTAGTATAGGGTGTTCTCTTCATAAGTTTCATGACTTGGTGAAGTGGGAGCTTGATCTTGTGATGCCTCGACGTAGATCATCTTCGGCATGAAGCCGACGACCTTGCCCGCCCATTTCTCCGATGAAGCCGACGCTAGAGCCCGGGTTTCCATTTGGACAGCGAGGAGACTTCATTGCGGAGCTATGGAGGTGGAGGACCGGATCTAGAAAGGTTGTATTTCCGTTCTTTTAGTTAAATTGTTAACTAGTTGCCTTTGTCGCCTATATATCTAGTTAACGATCCGTATTAGGGTTTCTCGGCACCCGTAAAATTTGAAATTGGCATGGTTGATGCCTCGTGAGACCTCCTTAGTGTGCCTAGGAACCCTACAGTGGTATCAGAGCCTAGCTAGAGCCTTAGGCGATGAGTAGACGATGTTTGAAACCCGATCGAACCAAAACCCTAACCCCAAAATAGCTCTCTGGACTTTTTCTAAAAACTGGGATTTTTCCAAATTAAAAATATGCAGAAAAATCAGCAGGGAATCCTAAGAATTACTGTGCAACACGTGTCCATGATTCCTCCAAAGTGCGGCGGAACCACGGCAGAAGCCTGGCTTCTGCGGCGGTTCCGCGACCGTATGATGACGTCACCCACCCAATTTTGCACAGTAACTTCATTTATTCAGTGCTGAGTTCTCTGGGTATTTTTAAAAATTTATTCAAGAGTTGAATTTTCTGGGTTGTATTGAGGACTTGGTGTTTCGATCGGATTTTCTAATTTTGTCTATGTGCTTTTCCGGATAATTTTAGAATATGTTAAAAAGTTCGACCGGATATAAATACCCAATTTTTCCCCTGCCGGAAAATTTCCAAGTGTTGGATTTTTCCGAGGTTTAAAGACGTTCTAAGTAGTGCAAGTAACGCGATGGTCCCTCTAGAAGACAACAAACCTTAACTCGATTATGTGACCGTCTTGAACTGCCCTTTGAACCTTCGGGTTTGGGGCAGTACGGCGTGCCACATGTGAGGCGTTCGCTTGACCCTTCTACGGCTGGACCGTTGGTACTGAGGCACGAAGTGAATGTCTTTGAACTTATTTCATGAGTTAAGCTGTTTCGGGAAAACTTGGGTGTTCGATTGTTCGATCGGAAAGTTTAACATTTTCTATCTTATCCGGAATGTGATACAACAATTGGAATTCACAAGAAGTTATGAGATAACTGAATGAATGTTATAAACATAGCATTTTAGTCTCACTTGATCGGTTGCCACGGAATTTTGATGTGATCAAAAGTCCGTCGCAATCACGTAGCGTACGCGGATACTCGCCGGGTAAACTTAATAGACAGCCTCACTCCATAGCCCCGACCAAGTGACTGTAGGAGAACCCCGTCACCGAAAGCATCCGTTCGGGTGCTCACGGCAGCGGTGTTCCGCCTTGGTGCACTTCGTCGACGGCGTCGGGGGTGCGGCCGTCTGCTAAAGTTTGCGACGAGCATTCGATCAGAATGTCGGGAATCTTGTTGAATTGCCCGACTTGATATTGAAAAGTGTTTTCGATAATGAGACTAAAATGCGGGGTTTATAATTGTTAGGCATGCGATGTCTAAGAAATTCATTTAGTCAGGCATGCGATGTCTGAGGATGTTGCGGATTCCAACTGTTGTAGTTTTACACTTTCTTTTCTGTGACCGTAAGTGTAACATGTGATATCGCCGGTTTCGTTGCTATATGTCAACGACAATTGGGATGCGCATATTTACTTACGTTGATGACATGTGATGTTATGTGTTGCTGGATATGTTATATTGGATTGTCGTGTTTGAATAGCCGGGGGTTTTTATGTGAGATGAGTGTTTTTCATTTTCATTCATGTAAAAACTTGTATGTAATATTCTTTTATTTGGGACACTTCCAGGTTGCGGAAGATGTCACCCTCTGTATATTATTTACTTTTCCGCACTAGGATAGACCCAAGGAGGGGAGCACAAGTAACCGGGTTCTGGAGTCCAGTGGGAGACCAACTCGAGGAGTCGAGTCCGGGTCTCCTAACTCTAGAATTGATAGGGTTTCTTGCCGCTCTCGTAGGGGTCTAGGGGTGTGGGTTTGGCTATTCATCACGACCGTGGAATCCGTGTTTTATACTGGCTCGTATTGAAAACACGGACGTCCTAGTATATCCAATATTTCATATGATTCTTCTGCTGCGATATCTGTGATGTGATCATGTGATATGTTCTGTGATGGATACAGTATATAGTATATATGATATATTATATAGATGTTACTTATGTTTTACACCCGCGCTAGCCCTTCCCTGCTCTGCCGTTAGTTACCTAACCTAACGGTGCATGAGAGGACATCGAGGCGAATGCGGATGGCATAAGTGTACGTCGTATTTATCTGTGATGTTTAGGTACTTAAATGATGTGACTTCATTAATGTGATTAATGAAAGTAAAAAGAAACCTAAGATGTTGTAGAATCGAATTTCAAAATAAAAAGGGTAGCTACAGTTCGTGCTTTGCACAGCGGTATATGTGATATATCCTGCACCTTATTCGATGAGGAAAGGACCGAGATCCCTTCACCGGGAGTGACTCCTTTAGCAATAACTGGCAGATGCTACACACTCGGTTTGTCTTTTGATTGCTTTTAAGAGTTCTGCTTTGCACAGTGATATATATGATATATCCCGCACCTCATCCGACGAGGAAAGGACCGACGATCCCTTCACCGGGAGTGACTCCTTTAGCAAAACTAGAAAAGCCTCAAAAACACTCCATTTTAAAATCATTTGATTCTACAACGATATCAAGTTCATTACGCAATAGGTTTTCAGAAAAACCTGTCGTAGCCCTCCGTCATTTCAGATAAGTAGTAGTTAGTATTCGTGCTGCGTTTGTTGGCCTTTGTCAAGGCGCAGTGTGCGGTAGCTAACTGGTGCTTATCTGCTTATGCACATGATGCAGATTGGGTTAGGGTAATCGTGCGACCTTGTTGGCCTTTGTCAAGGGTCGTGCGGGTGGGTTTAATTCAATCAGGAAATGACGGGTTGAACTTGACTAACATCCTATGGTTTGTTGGCCTTTGTCAAGGTCATAGGAGGTTAGGGGCAAAAAAATTATCGGGAATTTCAAGTGTTGAAATTTGCAATGAGATTGCATACCTTCTATGAGATAGTTGGATCCCGATACCCGCTGTGAGTAATTGTTATTCCTGGGAGAGTTTTACACATTACAATTAGCCGATCAAGTAGGTGTCTAGAAAGGTGTCAACGGGGTTACGCCTCTGGGAAAACGAGATTTACATTAATTAGGTTCGTGCGAAAGCACGGGGGACCTCCCTCAAAGTACCGACACTGGCCTGGCTGAAAGATTGGCGAACTTGTAGTGTGTAATTAATCTCGGCTAGTCTTTCCTTTTAGGGTTTGAAGGAAGATTTGATAAAACCAGTAGGAGCCATCCTGATTAGATAAAATAATAACCAATCTATTCTTGAAAGAGCGCACGCTGAGTGTTTTCTTCTCTCTCTCTCCAGGTAGCGACCATCTCATGCCTTAATCAAGATAATAATACGGAATATTGACCGAGCCCGCTTGTTATACTGAGCTGGGGAACGTTGGTCCCGCTCCAACTTATAATTGTTATAAGACAGAGCAGGAAATTGGGGATTACCAGAATTCCCGTGCCGCCCAAACGAAGAAAGTGCATATGATGCATCTCCTTCGGGTGTGTTCGTTACACAGAACTGTTTCTCTGTATCCTCTACGTCCTGGGTATGTGATTCCAGATCAGGATCCCAGATATGTAATCTGTTACATAGGGCTACAGCTAGGTAAAGAACTGAGAACGGGTGATAAGTTTCATGAGGCAGAAAATGGGGCAAGTGTTGCAGCCAAGTCTGTTGGTCACTGTCATCCTGTATTACCAATACATTGATTCTGAACGAATGTTATTAGATACCGAACCTGATATACAAAATCATATCAGTCTCTTTATTAGTAAAGAAACGATAAAATTTTGTATTGTTGGATAATGTTTTGAACATTTCCTATATCAAAAGTTGATCGGATCAGGCACGTTATCTAAAAGCATTGATGTTCTAAATCAAACTACAGTTCTTAGTATACAGAACACACACAAGAGGAAGAGTTCATAAATGAACGAATTCTTCTTGAGGTATTGTAGACTAGGTCATATCAATGCGACCCGACTAGCTGAAGTTACATTTAGATGCATATTTAAATCTGTTTGAATTTGCATCTTATGAAACTTGCCAGTCATGTCACAGAGATAAGATGACCACAGCTCTGTTTATTGGAAACAGAGAAAGAGTTAGTAAACTCTTGGGATGATACATGTTGATGTATGTAGGTCCCCTGTCTACATATGCCAAGACCGGTTCTTTTTACTTCATTACATTCTCTGATGATCTTTCGAGATTCAGACCCATGTTCCTGTTGAAACACAAGTCCGAACCTTTTGAGATATTCACAGAATATAAGTTAGAAGTAGAGAACCAAAATATGGGTATAAGTATTATGTCCTTTGATGTGATCAAGGAGGAGAATACTTGAGCACGGAATTCCTGGACTTTTCTAAAGGAGAATGAGATTCTCTCTCAGCATTACTCCTCCGAATACACCAAAGCACGATGGTATATCGGGGCGGAGCAATAGCACCCTATGTGATAAGGTGTGCTCTATGATGAGTACTACTGAGTTACCCATTTCCTTTTGGGAGTTATGCACTTGAGAAGCTGCATAACTATTGAATAGGGTTCAAATCAGATCAGTTGCCTACCACTTCATATTTGATATGATAAGGGAAGAGCCCATCTCTTAAGTTAGTTAAGATTTGGGGTTGTCCAGCCTATGTCTGAAAAGCAAAATCCGGACAAGCTCGAGGCAAGGTCAGTGATGTAGAACTGGAAATGTTCCAGCTATGCAAACTACAGCAGATGATTTGATAGAACCAAAGGATTCAATAGTTACCAACGAACCTCAGCCTCTCCGCCGATCTAGTAAGGTTCCTCACCCGTCTGAGAGATACTTCGGTTTCTCTATGACAGTGGGAGCGAGGATTGCATCATGAGATGATGACTCAACTAGTTTCGAGCAGGCCATCAGGAGTGGGACTCTGTAAGAATGGCTGGATGCTTAGTGATCTGAGATGGAATCCTCATACACCAACAAAGTATGGACTTTGGTTGCGATATCTGAAGGGTTAAATCCCCATCAGGAGCAAGTATATCTTGAGAAGATTACTTGGTATAGATGGAAAAGTTGAGACTTTCAAAGCTAGACTTGTTAAAACTTTTCGTCATCAACCAGGCATGGATAATGATGAAACCTTTTTAAGTGGCTATGCTTAAGTCCATCCAGATCCTACTTGCCACGGCTACATACCATGACTACGATATCTGGCGATTGGGTGGCATGACTGCTTTTCTAAATGATGTTTTAGAAGAGAGAGTCTGTAAGTACACAGTCAGAGGGCTTCGTAGACAGTGGGAGCAGCGGAAACGTGTGCAAGATGGTTTATGTGATAAAGCAGGCATCGCGGAGTTGGAACATCTGTTTTGATGGATTAGTCAAAGAGTTTGACATCATCAAAATGGTAGATGAACCTTGTATAAACAAAAGGGTAGTAGGGAGTATGGTTGTGATCCTCGTAGAGTACGTGGATGTCATACTCTTGATAAGAAAGGAGTTTCCTATGCTACGCTCGGTCAATCTCCGCTTATCACAATGATTCTCCATATAAGATCAAAATGATACCTCCTAAATCCTGGATTTTGGATCTATGAGATAGATCTAAATGGATGTTAGGATTCTCACTAGTTGTAGTGAGATGGTATCAATTGATTCTGAGGAGAATCGCTGGAAAGGTTCCAGAGTGATAAGGACGACTGAAAGTCAGTCACATGCATTGTCTTTACCCTCAGTAAAGGGACGGTATGTTGGAAGAGTTCCAAGCTAGATACCGTGGCATACTAGAAGATAAAGGCAGGATACATCACTACTTAAGATGCTACCAAAGAGGTTATCTGGGTGTATATTAGTTCATGAGATGAACTACGTTCCAACCATTGTGAGACAATGGAGTTGTGGCTTATGCCAAGGAACGTCTGTCCCATCAGTGATCCAGACATATTCTAAGGCAGTATCACCTGATCATGGAGATGGTTGATCTCCAGGGTGATCGAGGTTTGGAGAGTAGACTCAGAGGACAGCACGGCGGATCCACTCACAAAGGCCTTTTTCCCAGAGAAAGACTATTATGGGATGGTTGAGTATGAGATACTACAACCACTGCTATCAGATGGCCCCAGTGCAAGTAGGAGATTGTTAGTTATATGTATGCCCTAGAGGCCATTACTATACATAGGATGTATATTGTAGTGGATGCTTGGACATATATAGGGAGGACTTTCTTGCTCGACATGATAGTATGCTATCTGGTTGCTCTTTACCTTAACGTGTACACTGATTGTCCCTCTGTTACATGTTGGTAAAGCCCTTAGGATGTGTACTTGACTACCTGGACTATGATGCGGATCATACTAGTGGGGACATGGTAGTCCATAAGTACATCCTTTAAGGTCCCTAGTCGTGGGTGTATCGAGACAGGGCATCGATATACCAGAGTAGACTAGCGTATACCTTCTCGACCCATACAGATGGGCGATGGATGATCCCATATCCATTGGTGTTTGACATCAGAGATGATATACGGGTGCTCAGTGGAGACTGGGTACACTGGACGGACTCGCCGAGAACTCCCAGATGGTATTATACCTTACGTCAGATGGCAGTTCTCTGGTGACACTGGTACAGAGTGGTCTGTTGACCCGAGATCGTCATAGAGTCTTGTGTGGTTCCCACTGTGCTTTGATTTCCACCTTACCACGTCCAAGAGGGCGTGCAAAACGGTGGTTTTTGGGTACAGTCCCGAGTCACATGGAGGCAATGAGCGATAGGAGGGGATTCGTCTCTCCCGGTATAGGGAGTTGATGTTGCGCTGTGTTCGATTGGCTATAACCGGAAATCCCTGGCCAGGGTTGCTGAGATTTACTGGTAAGTGTTACCAGTAGTTTCTCGAATTGTTTTAGACCTCATATCGACACGACTTATCGAGCTATTGGGGTCTGACGTTTACCACCCCTAGGCAAGATATGCGACATATCAGACGATCAGACCGGACTGTACGGTAAGTGTTACTGGTTGGATTCACAGGAGTGTGAGCGGGCTTGCTCGTCGATCTTCTGATCGCTCAATACCCGGGTGGCCGTTACATTTAGCAGACCGCTTGCGGCTTGTGGGTGTTTGATATGATCATCACCTGCTGCCGGCGTATTGACGAGTCTTTAGAGTCCTACACAGAGGTTTCCTGGCTCAAGCGAAACGAGATAGGAGCGCATATGAGATATGTGCAGGACCGAGAATAATGCGTGTATGTGATACCGTATTTCATTCTCGCGATGAATGTATCGAATGGTTGTATGCGATATAACCTAGTTATCGAATCATGGATTGATTCGATAAGTCGATACATTGGATATTAGTCGGTTATATGCGATATGACCGGATCGTTAAATCAAGTGTTGATTTAATGATTTAATGCATAATTATATATTTGATATATTACTTTGTATTAACTAGTATTGGTCCACTTTAAATGGATTTTCTCACTCGGATGTGCACATTGTATATGTGATATATTTTTGTGCACTTGATTGTATCATGTTTGATGATACATGTTTGCTAGGGTTTTTGTGTAAAGAATTAAACCATGGTTATTTAAATGGTTAGGGTTTTGATTATCTTAACTAATTATTTAGGTTATTTCCTTTTTAGGCATGTAAAGAGAAAATGGTTTCTTTTCATTCATGAAGCTTGATGAAGCTTCATGAAGACTTTGACCAAGTGACCATTTTGTCTCATGCTTAACCCTAACCATTCCTTTTAACCATGATTAACTCTCTACACATTACCATGGTTAATATTATGATAAGAATGATTTTATTATTCTTTTTTGATAAAAAAAAACTCATCATAATATTTATCTTCATCATCTTCTTCTTCTTCACAAGAAGAAACTTTGCTCCATCAATGGCAACTTGAGCAAATGAGTGAGAAATCCAATTCTAAAGTGAACCCACCTCCTATTTCTTCATTCTCTACCTCTTGCCAAGTAGTATAGGGTGTTCTCTTCACAAGTTTCATGACTTGGTGAAGTGGGAGCTTGATCTTGTGATGCCTCGACGTAGATCATCTTCGGCACGAAGCCGACGACCTTGCCCGCCCATTTCTCCGATGAAGCCGACGCTAGAGCCCGGGTTTCCATTTGGACAGTGAGGAGACTTCATTGCGGAGCTATGGAGGTGGAGGACCGGATCTACAAAGGTTGTATTTCCGTTCTTTTAGTTAAATTGTTAACTAGTTTCCTTTGTCGCCTATATATCTAGTTAACGATCCGTATAACAAATCAAGCCACCATTTTCTTTTTCTTTTGCCAAAAAGAAATAAATAAATAAATAGATAAAAGAATAAGTAAATAAAATGCAACCCTAACCATTCATATAACCATGGTCAATTCTTTACACAAACCCAAGCTTGCATGTATCATCAAACATGATACAATCAAGTGCACAAAAATATATCACATATACAATGTGCACATCCGAGTGAGAAAATCCATTTAAAGTGGACCAATACTAGTTAATGCAAAGTAATATATCAAATATATAATTATGCATTAAATCATTAAATCAACACTTGATTTAACGATCCGGTCATATCGCATATAACCGACTAATATCCAATATATCGACTTATCGAATCAATCCATGATTCGATAACTAGGTTATATCGCATACAACCATTCGATACATTCATCGCGAGAATGAAATACGGTATCACATACACGCAATATTCTCGGTCCTGCACATATCTCATATGCACTCCTATCTCGTTTCGCTTGAGCCAGGAAACCTCTGTGTAGGACTCTAAAGACTCGTCAATACGCCGGCAGCAGGTGATGATCATATCAAACACCCACAAGCCGCAAGCGGTCTGCTAAACGTAACGGCCACCCGGGTATTGAGCGATCAGAAGATCGACGAGCAAGCCCGCTCACACTCCTGTGAATCCAACCAGTAATACTTACCGTACAGTCCGGTCTGATCGTCTGATATGTCGCATATCTTGCCTAAGGGTGGTAAACGTCAGACCCCAATAGCTCGATAAGTCGTGTCGATATGAGGTCTATAACAATTCAAGAAACTACTGGTAACACTTACCAGTAAATCTCAGCAACCCTGGCCAGGGATTTCCGGTTATAGCCAATCGAACACAGCGCAACATCAACTCCCTATACCGGGAGAGACGAATCCCCTCCTATCGCTCGTTGCCTCCATGTGACTCTGGACTGTACCCAAAAACCACCGTTTTGCATGCCCTCTTGGACGTGGTAAGGTGGAAATCAAAGCACAGTGGGAACCACACAAGACTCTATGACGATCTCGGGTCAACAGACTACTCTGTACCAGTGTCACCAGAGAACTGCCATCTGACGTAAGGTATAATACCATCTGGGAGTTCTCGGCGAGTCCGTCCAGTGTACCCAGTCTCCACTGAGCATCCGTATATCATCTCTGATATCAAACACCAATGGATATGGGATCATCCATCGCCCATCTGTATGGGTCGAGAAGGTATACGCTAGTCTACTCTGGTATATCGATGCCCTGTCTCGATACACCCACGACTAGGGACCTTGAAGGATGTACTTATGGACTACCATGTCCCCACTAGTATGATCCGCATCATAGTCCAGGTAGTCAAGTACACATCCTAAGGGCTTTACCAACATGTAACAGAGGGACAATCAGTGTACACGTTAAGGTAAAGAGCAACCAGATAGCATACTATCATGTCGAGCAAGAAAGTCCTCCCTATATATGTCCAAGCATCCACTACAATATACATCCTATGTATAGTAATGGCCTCTAGGGCATACATATAACTACCAAGTACACTGGACAGGACTCGCTGGGAACTGTTGGTTGGTATTATATCTATCGTCAGTTATCAGTTCCCAGGTGAGATGAGTGCAGCTTAGTCCGTTGACTTGACACTGTCACTTCGCCTCGAGTGTGTTCCCACTGTTCTTAGATTACTACCCTACCACGGATCTATTGAGTCGTGCAAACAGGTAGTAGTTGGGTGCAGTCCCGAAGCACTTGGAGGCAGTGACGGTTAGACAGGATTCGTCTCTCCTGGTATTGGGAGTTGATATCGCGCTGTGTCTAGGAGAGCCATTACACAAAGTCCCTGGCCAGGGCAAGCGAGATTTACTGGTAGTGTTTCCAGTAGTTTCTCAGGGTGTTCTGGGCTACACTCCGACACGACTTGTACCGCTATTAGGGGTCTGACGTTTACCGCCCCCTAGGCCCGACATGCGATACTCTTAGACGAACAGACCGGACTGTGCGAAGATTGTCACATTCAGGTTCAGTAGGAGTTCGGATGGGTTCACCTCATCAGTCTTCTTATCGGCATTTACCTGGGGACCGTTACGTACAGCTAGTACCGCTTGCGGCCTGTGGGTAAACCCACTGCCAGCGTAGTGTCGAGTCTTTAGAGTCCCACACAGAGGGTTGTTCACCTTTGGGTGAAACGTAGTAGAGGTCGTATGGTTTTTACGACGGGGGTTCGTTCACATACGCGCACTTGTGCACGTTTGGTGTTCGGGCAGTTGATACTGGTAGGCTTTGGTTTAAGCCAGATCCTAGTATTAGTTTTGGGATTGGTCTAGTCTCATTGTATTTGTGTTTCTATGGAAACGGATGTGGGTATGTATGTACAGTTGACAGGGGCGGAGAGGGAGACACCTCATTAGGGTTTTGACCATTGACTTGATCAAAACCATAATGAGAAGGAGGAATATGATTAATAGTTTTAATTAAGGATAATTGTATCATGGCTAATGTTGGTTCACTACTACAAATAAGGGTTGCCCCTACGGATTTATCGGTAGGGGCAACCCACTGCCCCTACGAATATATACGTAGGGGCGAAAAAAGACCCCGAAGGTGCAAAGGCCGCAGGTGCAAGTTGAGGCCCTGAAATTGCCCCTACGGACAAATTCATGCCCCTACGGATAACTCGGTAGGTGTTATAGCCCCTACGGAGTACCCCGTAGGGGTAATAAAATCATATATTTAATTTTTTTTTTTTGAGTATATTGTATATACCTACGGATACATCCGTAGGGGATAGAAATTAGCCCCTACGGACTTATCCGTAGGGGCGACTCCCAACACCATGCACTGAGATCGGGGGGGAAAATATCAGGAAACCTGATATTTTGTCCCTACAAATTTATCCGTAGGGGATAAACAGTGGCCCCTACGGACATATCCGTAGGGGCACCCCCAACACCCTGCACTGATATCAGGTGGGAAAATATCAGGTTTCCTGATAGTTTGCCCCTATGGATAACTCCGTAGGGGCAAAGTATATACCTACGGCTTAATCCGTAGGTACATATTGTCTGTATTTTTTTTTAAAATATGGGCTGCTAGATTTTTTCCCGCCCTGTGCACAATACTATATACATCAATCAAATCATATATTGCAGTATTCATAATCACATCTCACGCATATATATAATATACAAAAGAAACCCAAAAACTGAATATGATATAAATACAAACCAATATCAATATCGTTTCAAAATGTAGTACAATGTGATATAAATACATGTTTCAAAAAATAAGAACCAAAAAGCTACCCTAGTTCGGTCCGGCTCCACCTCCGAATAACGTTAGAATAACGCGCGCCTGCTCCTCGGTCAATACACTCTGCAATGCTACATATAAGGGAGTCTGAGCGGCATGTGGAGCTGGCGATGTGGTCTGCGCAGCCGCCGTCGAGGTAGTCGCTTGCGGAGCCGCGGCTGCGGGAGTCTGAGTGGGCGGTGGAGCTACAGGAGCTGTCTGCGGAACCGCAGCCGATGTAGTAGCTTGCGGAGCCGCAGCCGAAGGAGATGCATGTGGAGGCTCGGCCGATCTACCCTGTCGCGTCTGGACATAACGTGTGTAAGAAGCGTGTAAGAACTGTGTATTATTCGAATTCGTTTCATTATTAAGTTATTTCGAAACCCTGTTTGGATATCTAGTTTGGAAAAGCGTTGTTTATTTTAATTACATATGTATGTATGATTAATCAGACTTAAGTCTAAAACCAAATAAGCTCAAGCTACGTACTAATTATGGATATGTTCATATGTATATAATATGAAATGATATTTTACTATAAAGTAGTATACATACCAGCATCTCCTTCAACTCCTGAACGGTGGCCCTCAAGCTATCCAGTTCCTGATGGACATGCCGGTCACTGGAGACGGAGGAAGTAACCGCCGGGGTGGAGTCCAACCTCATATGGGCCCTGCTAGGGCCCAATCCCCGGCCTCTCTCCCAACCTCCGTGGTGCCCTCCGTGTGCGGCGTCCAGAACTGGGGTCAGCAGCCTCGGATCGTTCTGTCCGGTAAAATCGATCCCCGAGGCCTGGGCCTGCTCAACCACCCGCTCCTACACCCACATTAAGCAGTAAAGTATAAGTATAAAATTTAAACTTGAACCTTCCAAAACTAAAATTTTAAATTTGGGTAGAAAAAATATTAACACTTACGCAGTACTCCTGGGTAGCGACGTCGGGACATCGAAGCTCGCCCGTGGCGGGATCTGTCGAGGTGCCGTGGACGGCAAGATATGCGGACAGCACGCTCGGTGTACCACCTGACGCCACGGTCCGAGATGTCTGCAATATTAGAAAGTAACTCTTAATATTAGAAATATTAGAGAATAACTCTTAATATTGCAGAATATTAGAGAATAACTCTTAATTTACCGATAACTCCATGGCTCGAGTAATGTTCCTCGAGCCACCTGTGTAAGTGGGGCGACCCCTCTTCGCCGACTTCCTGTTCTCCATATTCTGAGCGGCCTGTTTCTGCACAACGCATTAACATTTAGTTTTCTAATTAAGAAACACAAAGAAATAAATTATATCATAAATAATGAATTAAATTTAAAATACATACTTGTTTGCGTTCGGAGTCGAAATAAGCGCACAATAGAGGCCATGTCTCTACGTCGACTCTCGCAAACGCCGGAGTAGATAGGAGGGCCGCTCTCTCTGCCTCGGGGGTCGCTATCCACAGGGAGTAGCAGTCAGCCTTCAGCTCATTCCTGTTGTATCGGACCTTGGCCTGCATGTTCTTCATCAGGCCATTGTACAGAGCATGAAGGTCGAGCACCCTCCCCGAGTGATCAGGGTCGGCTACAGGCTGAAAATCGTAATCCAACTGAAAATACAAAAAAAAACATTGTTATTAGATTGCAAGTGTTAATAATAAATATATTGGATAGATCAAATGAAAATATATATTAATACATACCCGAGCCTGATCAAAGAAGAGGGCGAATGAGCGCTGGTGCTGCTCGCCCCACTCAACGTGAAGTGGATAGTTCTTCACGATCCGGCTCTCGTCCCCCAAATACCGGCCGAACCTCTCGGCATGATGACCGGTATAGCGATAGTCAAGGGTAAAAAATAGGGGGAATGCTGCCTCCCCCCTAGCTCTATCAGGCCTCAGCCTATGGGACTGATTCGGGCCTCGAGTCCCCCTCTGGGGATGGAGAGGCCCTGCGTCTGCACGAAATATCAAGACAATCAATAATAAGACAAAGTTGTATTAAGAAATCAAGGTTAAACAAAAATTCAAGTGTGATATATACCTCCGGTGATTAGCGCACGAGCCTGGGCCCGAGCAGCAGCACGAGCGGGACGATAGTTCCTCCGGTGAGGAACAACCGGGGTCCCGGACCCGGACGCATCCCCTCCAACTATAAAATAAACATCGACGCTAAATCTCCATGAAGTTCATATTTATTCTATATAGCATATGTAAAATAAATAAATATTTTAAATTTATTCATACTAACCTGCAGACGATGCGGAGGGTACGGAAGCGGCAGGAGTGGCCCCTGTGGAAGGTGTGGACGCACCACCTATAATTAGACAATTAAAAATAGATTTTATAAGTAATTGCAAAAAGAATGTGTAGATCAATAATATAACGTTCTAAATCAATATGCATGAACTATAGGACATATAAACATACCCGCAGGTGCGGTGGTGTCACCACCTACAGCTAGACAATAATAAAAAATGCTAAGTAAGAGCAAAAGGAATGTGTATATTTATGATATAGCATTCTAAATCAATATACATACACTATATGATATATAAACATACCTGGAGGAGCGGGGGTGGCCTCTGTCCCAGATGTGGACGCAGGACCAACAACTAGACAATTAAAAATAGATTTTATAAGTAATTGCAAAAAGAATGTGTAGATCAATAATATAACGTTCTAAATCAATATGCATGCACTATAGGACATATAAACATACCCGCAGGTGCGGTGGTGTCACCACCTACAGCTAGACAATAATAAAAATTGCTAAGTAAGAGCAAAAGGAATGTGTATATTTATGATATAGCATTCTAAATCAATATACATACACTATATGATATATAAACATACCTGGAGGAGCGGGGGTAGCCTCTGTCCCAGATGTGGACGCAGGACCAACAACTAGACAATCAAACATTGACAATATAAGTAATTTTGACATAAACATGCATGAATATCTATAATATTACATTGAAAATGGATATGCGTGCAGTATACCTAGAGGTGTGGCAAAATCCACACGGAAGGAGGCATCCGAAGGGGTCTCCGATCTGGGTGCAAGACCGGCCCTCTGAAGCTCCCTACGGAGCTCTCCGGGCGGCAGAACCGCTCTGCCTCTGCCTCTGCCTCTGCCGCGGCTGGAGCTCCTGCCGCCCCTCGCTGCTCCCGACATCGTCATCAAATCTAGATAAACGGTTCATGGATGCATTAGACAATCATTAAAAGTATTGACTATATATGATCTAGAGCGTAAAATGTGAAGTAATAATATAACATTACTGATAACCTTTTTCGTTTCGTGGGCGCATCATACATATCTACTTGGATTTCATCGTCGATGTCATTTCTAACCCACGTAACTTCATGATCGGTCGAAGACAACCCGTCCTTCGAAACAGACGGTCGGAGCACTTTAAGCCTTCTCTCTTCTTCGTCCTCATCGCTGTCCTCGTATTCTGGGACATCGTAGACATCTCTAGGTTTCCATCGGCATACAACACTCCACCCCGGATGCTTCAAACACTGTGAGTAGTATACTTGGAACGCTTGGTTCGGAAAGATAAACGGATCGTCCTGACCGTAAAATCGAAGTGTGTTCACACTGGTCAATCCATATTCATCTTTCCAAGTCCCAAGACTGCTTCTCCACCTGTCTGTATCGGTTCGCGGATCGTACCAAGTACAGTGGAATATATAAAAGGGTTCTGATCGTCCGGGATAGTGGATGCCGAGTATACAATTTAAGTACCCATAGTAAATCACACCGTCCGATCCTACCGTCGCAATCCCACTATTCTGAGTGATTCTAGATGTTTCTATGTCCTTAACTTCGAATTTGTATCCAAGGACACCAAATCCTTTGTAATGTGCAACCTCCATACTAGGAAATTGAGCTAAACATCTTGAATCACTCTCAAATGATGCAGACAAGTTCGGATCGTGGATCTAACAAAACAAATTTTACGATAAATACATAACGATACAAGTTTAGATTAAAACTGATAGCAATAAAATGTAATTCGAATAACTTACATGCTCTGTGACCCAATCACAAAAATTATCCTGATGGTATTTTTCCAAACGCTCTTCGTTCCAATCAGGATGCCCCTCACGTACCTCGTTAAAATGAGTTCTGTTTTCGACAAATAATTGTGACATTAATATTATGTCATTTCATACACACACAAACACAGATATAACAATTAATCCAAAAGAACTTACTCTCTAATTTGTTCAAGACATACGCAATTAAGCAAGATAAACCGGTATATCTTGTTGATAAACATAGTGTCTACCCTCTTATACTCGGCTTTACCATATGGCCCGTCTTGAATTCTTCGTGGTCGGTTAAGCCTTGTCTCAATGTTCTCGTCCAGATAGCGGGAACAAAATGTGGTTGCTTCATCAAGAAGATAACCTTGCATGATAGAACCCTCTGGTCGATTTTTATTGCGTATATACTTCTTAAGAGTGTAAAGGTACCTAATGAGAATATGTTGAATAAATAAACACGGGCATACATGACAAAAATAAATTTATAAATTGCGCGAAACGAAAAATTACACGTACCTCTCGACGGGATACATCCATCGATATTGTACCGGTCCGGCTAACTTCGCCTCAGTTGCAAGATGAACCGTCAAGTGTATTATGATATCGAAGAATGAAGGTGGGAAAATACGCTCAAACTTGCAAAGTATCAACGCAATAGAATTTTCTAGTTTATCCAGCGTCGCAACCTCCAGCGTTTTAGCACACAACTCCCTGAAAAAACAACATAGGTCGTTGATTACTAGACCAACCGAGTCGGGGAGAGAAGTCCTGAGGGCTAATGGAAGAAGGTGCTCCACGATAACATGGTGGTCATGACTTTTCAGCCCATCGATCTTGCCCTTCACAATTTTTATTTTCTTGCTGAATGATCCTGAGAAACCTGTGGGGACTTTCAAATCATGCAACACCTGCAGGAATCTTTTCTTCTCCGGTTGTGACATATGATAAGCGGCATTGGGAAGTACAAACTTGCCCGGTTTACCCGCTACCGGTTTAGGGTGCAGTTCACTTCTTATTCCCCACTCTTGTAGATCCATCCGGGCATTCATGTTGTCTTTCGATTTCCCGTCTTTACACAGAAGCAAGTTAAGTATGTGCTCTGATACTCCCTTCTCTATATGCATGACGTCCAGACAATGACGCACTGAATTTGTAGACCAGTACGGAAGCTCGAAGAAAATGCTTAACTTGTTCCAATATTGTGGTTTGACCTGTCTCGTCGGATCCATCCCGAAGGTCACGTTATTGTAACCATCCCATTTAGCAGTCACGTCCTCTCCGGACAATGGGGATGGAGGCCCAAGAAGCTCCTGATGACCATCAAAGTGAACCGTGTCTAACCTATAGGGGTGGTCTGGAGGCAGAAAACGTCGATGGCCGCAATAACAAACCTTCCAGCTAAAATTCAAAAATTTTGATGTTGTGTGTTCATGGCAATGAGGACATGCTTTGTGACCATGTACGGACCAACCTGAAAGCATTCCATACGCAGGAAAGTCATTAATTGTCCACATTAAAGCCGCACGCAGTATGAAGGTTGTATTTGTGTTTGAATCATATGTCTCTACACCATCAATGAACAAAGTTTTCAGCTCCTCAATCAGAGGTCGGAGATAGACGTCGATATTGTTCCCCGGTGAGTTTGGTCCGTCGATAAGAAGAGGCATCATAAAGTATGATTGGTCCATAGCCAACCAAGGCGACAGATTATAAATCATCATTACAACGGGCCATGTACTGTGACTTCCAGCCATATAGTTGAATGGGCAGAAGCCATCGGCAGCCAGTCCGAGCCGGACATTGCGAGGATCGCTACTGAATATTGCGTGCCTCCTATCGAAATCCTTCCATGCCGGTGAATCTCTTGGATGGCTCATTTTTCCATTTTTGCTTGGAGGAGCACGGTGATGCCAAATCATTGCCTCGGCTGTTTTCTTGCACCTGAATAGCCTCTGTAGCCTCTGTGTTATGGGAAAATATCGTGCTATCTTCACAGGTATATCAGGCTTCTTATCAGAATCTTTCGGCTTATACCTAGCCTCTCCGCATGTTGGACACTCTTTCAAATCTGAATTCTCTTTCCGGTACAACACGCAATTTTTAGGACATGCTTGAATCTTCTCGCACTTTAGACCCAAATCAGACATCATTTTCTGGGCTTCGTACCAGCTTTCGGGCACATTATTTCCCGGAGGCATAGAATCTTTCAAGAACGAAAGAAGCATTGTGAATGACTTGTTGCTCCATCCATTTAGGCACTTAATTTGGAAAAGTTGGACGAACCATGAGAGGGTGGAATACTTCGCATTCTCATAAATTGGTTTCCTAGCATCATTCATGAAATTTTCATATTTATCCGCACGCGGTCCTTGACCGGAAGGAATGTCATCTTCGGTACGAATAGATTCACCTAGGGCAGCCTCTACCATATCCTCCATTTCTTCTTATGGAAATAAATTTCCGTATCCTGCCGTATTACCGAATTCTTCTTCTTCTCCTGCCGCATTATCGTGTTCTCCTTCTTCTACCGCAGTACTGCATTGTTCTCCTTCCCCGTGATATTTCCAAGTTGAATAAAGTCTAGTAAACCCATGTTTTACAATATGAAGCTCTGCCAATTCTACCTTCTGCCAGTACTTATTGCCACATCTATCGCACGGACAGAGAATCTTCTCTATTATGATCTTATTATGTGCTCGTGCAAATTCAAGGAAAGCAGCAACTCCTGCGACAAACTTAGGTTGCATACGTTGTTTCCAATCCACATACATCCAGTCCTTAACTCTGACGTACTCATGGGCCATGTTAGACTGAATAACATATAAATTGTAGGTTATGCTGACTATATTGAGAAATATAAGAACGGGATAGTTACTGACAAAGGAGAAAATCCATGTATATGCTTTGTGTGTGCGTTTGTCATTGAAAAGAATAAATTATCGCACGTTATGTTGACCGATAGACGGGGACTAAGTGGCGCTTTTAGTTTCATATATGGGTATCGATGGGAATATGAAGGTTTCATATTATCATATATTGGTTTTAACCCGAATATCTCGAATCGCTCTCTGATTATGCGTTTGTATGTATGTGTTCCGGCTGTCGGGGGTAGGCTTCTATCCCATTAAGAATGTATAGAGCGAACGCCCATCACTTGTGCTTTCAACCGTTTCGAGTAAATTTCGGCAGCACCTCCCCGCTGTTCTCCGAGTACACTGTAATAGAATAGATAATCATTTCAAAGCTGTGAAACAACGTTGAAATGAACATCTAATCTATCTTTGTACACGGAGAACCAGCGGAAAGGTACCGACGAAATATCTCGAAATGGATGAAAACACAAGTGAATGAAGGCGTTTGCTTTATACATTCTTAACTTGTCCACACGGGACAAATCTATGGGTTACCATACGATTGAATTTTCTCGTCGCGTAGACTATACGACGGTTGTTAGTATCGAGCTATACTGTCCGATATTTAACAACCTTCGTATAGTTCTAGGTCACGACGAGCATCGCACGTATGTTAACCGATAGACGGGGACTAAGTGGCGCTTTTAGTTTCATATACGGGTATCGATGGGAATATGAAGGTTTCATATCATCATCGAGTATCATATATTGGTTTTAACCCGAATATCTCGAGTCGCTCTCTAATTATGCGTTTGTTGTGCATTCGTGTTGTATGTGTAACATGATTTTAAACCATTGAGATCAAGATTGATAGAACTGATCATCCTACATTGCAATAGCATTCATCAACCAAAAACTATTATTGCAATGGTATACATCTATAACAATCAACAATTAAAACTATAAATATAGGATACTGATATCATAAAGCGTTATGAGACACCTCATCTGCCACGTGTCGTGATCATGGAAATCGCTAATATTGAGTTATGAGACACCTCATCTGCCATGTGTCATGGAAATAGCATGCATGGTGTGTTCAATGTATGATAAACAAGTACACTTCTAATAGTTTTTAAATTTGAGAAGTCCAGAGTGTATGGAAGGAGTTGAATAACAGAAGCATAAGGGGCACAACATTTTTTTCTTAAATTCTGGATACATTCTAAAATCTTCAACAGCAATTGGAGTGTATTTCGCTGTGAGAGACTCTTCAAAGAAATGGAGGAAGAAGCACTAAAGAAAAAAGAGAGAAAAATAAGAATATAAAGTTGAAACTAAACTTGAGCTATCCGCTGAAATCATAAAGCATAGGAAAGTTGATTGAGTCTTGATCTATTGCTCTTTCTTTGCATTATCTCGTATGTCCATTTATAGATTTTAATGCCACATGAGATGTATAATCTGTCAGCTCCCTATGGTTGTATTAATGTCAGCTCTTACACAATATGGGTATCTGCCTTACCATTAAGACAACTATGGAATATGTTAATTTAAAATGTAAGGCTAGCTATCTATGTATTCTGAGGGACTGCTTGCATAGAACTTAGCTTGATCCTCTCAATTATTACACATAAATATGCTGACATGCCTCTCATAACCCTAACCCCAGCCCCACAGTAACCCTAACCCCAGCCCCAACCCTAACCCCAGCCCACCGTAACCCTACCCCAGCCCCACAGTAACCCTAACCCCAGCCCCACAGTAACCCTAACCCCAGCCCCACCCCAGCAGCAGCCGAACCCTAACCCTAACCCTACCCCGACCCCGACCCCGACCCCGACCGCCACCGTGCCCCTGCCCAAACCCAACTCTCGCGCGCGCAACCCAGACCTAGCCATGAATAATCCAAAAATGCTTTAATTTACCTCGAGATTTATACCTGAACGGGTGCGCTGGTGGGCTGGAGCGACGACGGTGGCGAATTGGCGAAGAAACCGGCGGTGGCGACGACGAAACCGGCGGTGGCGACGACGGTGGCGACGAAATCGGCGGTGGCGACGACGGTGGCGACTCTGCCCAACGACGGTGGCGACGTGACGGTGGCGATTTGGGGTTTTTCGCGCGCGTTTGAGGGAGAGAGAGAAAATGAGCGTAGGCTTTTCGATCTGGCTTTATTTTAAAACGATATTTACTTTCCCCTACGGATATACCCGTAGGTCCTTTGTTTGCGCCTCCGTAGGGGCAAACACCAAATTAAGAATTAATATTTTTATTCTTGGACGTCAGTGCCCGTAGGGGCAAGCTTTTAGCCCTACGGATTAATCCGTAGGGCCAAGTTAAATATGCCCCTGCGGATATTTCCATCCGTAGGGGCAACCCCCTATTTTACTAGTGGTTTGACCATTTGACCAAGTTGACCCATGTTGACTTGGATATTTTTCCTTATGTTTTGTTGTTTTGTTAAGCATGTGATATTTCTTGAAGCATGCTTAGCATTAATGGTGAAATGATAATGGTCAAATCAACTCACCATCATAATTTTCTTAATTATTATTATTATTATTATTATCTTTTTTCCTCATATGAGAGTTTATCTTCTCTTTTTCTTTCATTCTCTCATAACTTTTCTCTCTCATGGTTTGCTCTCCTTCTTCCTCTCTAAAAAAGCTTAAGTGTTTCATGTGTTGAAAATCAAAGTTTTGAGACTAAACCACCAAAATACTTCTCTACTCACTCTAGTGTTCTTAGTGTAGCAAGCCAAGTACTCTAGTTACTTCATTGTTGAGATAGAAGCTCAAGGTAGAGGCCTTCGGGTGGATCGTTTTTTGACCTAGAGAAGACAACGAGGAGGAGCCATCTACACCACTCCAAGGAGCTAGCAACTAGGAGGACCACAACAAGAAGAGAAGGAGTTCAAGAACTAGGTATAATGTCACGATCCGAAAGTATGGAACATGACCGGCACTTAAACTACGAACGTCTCGAGGCGTACGTAATCTAAGTAAACCGAAAACCCAGAAATCCAAACCAAGAAAAGTAGTAGAGTGCAGGAAAAACCAACTTAAAGCAAGTAGTTTCAATAGCATAAGCCGAATTATGCGGTTTTTAAAAACATCAAAAATTTACTGAAAATTTCGGCAGAGTCTCCTTTGTAAATACTGGCCCCCAAACGGGATACAACATGAATAGTATACGAAATCAAGAAAAAGGCATCCCCAAGCGGGAGCTAGCTCTTCGTCAATCGACGGTCACAACCACACAAGCAATATAATATACAACGCCAACGGCGAGGATCAAAACTCAAAAGGAAACTCAAAACCACCAGAAATGTAACGAGCGACTCTAAGGTCGAAAGAATAAACGATACTGGTCTCTATCTCAATAAATACATGTTTGGTTGATGGAATTTACTAGATACAACTGAATAATATTATACAAGGTAATATGATGGGTACGATACAAGAAAAACCCACCTACTAGCAAGTCACCCGAATGAAACTGAGCCCGCAAAGCCGTAATGAAACCTGTACGGCAAAACCTGCAAGAAACTGGGGCACAACGGGGGTGAGTTGCCAACTCGTGAATAGAAGAATATCTACGCACAGAAATCGCATAAATAACGCAATCCTAGGTCAATGATCATAATATAACCTCAAATATAAGTATAACAGGCAGCCTATAACAATGGCTAGGGTAATATCTAACCCGAGTATAATTTCATGTGCCCGTGTCAGTGCCTCAGGTAGCAATATATCATATGAATGAGGTATGAATGCATGAAACAGAATACATGTAAATGAAGAAACTATTTTCATAAATTAGTGAGATTTCCTTCGTATTTTTAAACTGAGGTATCATACATGAAATCAGCATCAACAGTGTCTAGCATCGACACAAAACATAAATCTCACTGTCTCAATCTCAATATCTAGGGCGCCGTCAGTCCAGACCGGCCCCTACCATCCATCTCAAGACCACGACGGTATCCTCCGGATATCCGACGCGTCGGGTAATATCACCGGTAGGTAGTGCTCCCCAGCCAGGCTCAACGTCAACACCACATTCCTCTTGCCCCGGGGTACCATACCGGGCCCACCATGTACCCGTGACGGTTCCTCCACTCCTCGACACGGATCTCCAAAACCACAGCAAACTCATGGTGGACGACACTTTACATCACTAGAAAACCGCAACATTTTATATTTTAAAAGATCATAAGTTGTAAATTTTGCGGCTTCCCCGAAATCCAGAAATATCATAAATCTCAAGAAATCATCACAAGTGCATATGTCAATGATAATGAACTAGGCATGAACAACTGAATAACAGTATGCATGAAGTGGTAGGTAATAACTACAATGTCTAATATGGCATATAAGGGAAGTACACTAATATCATGTCAAAACTACTAGCTAACAATCTAAGTCAAGCAATTATATTCTCTAAAGTGTACGTGACATGGCAATTACCGATGAAGATGTGTGTGAGCCGGCAAATAGGTGTACGTGGTACATACGCATCATCGGTAATGGTGCTAGTGTCCTAACAGCATGATATCAATAATGGAATATGCAGCAAAATAAATATGCGAGGCAGAGCGAACAGCAATAATGTGCGGGAGATGAAACTAGACGCAACGATAACTAATCTGCATTAATCTAATATAAGTCCTACAAATTGGTGCCTTTTGAAATAACCCGAATCATGGGGTTTTGAAAATAGGGGCTACGGTGTTTTTATGAAAAGATACGTCTTTTGAAATATCCGTAAGATCCCTTGGGCTGTCTTTTAAAATACCCACGATTCGTTAGTTTTGAAATAGGTAAGAAGTCTAATCTAATCTAACAACTACACTAAACTATACGGCTGAACTAACAAGCTGAACTACAGGTAAGGAAACCGCCTATCATCTGAGTCGATACATATACATACCTGTATATGTATAGTCGGTGATCCCGCCTCAATAATATCATATCCGATACCATATCTATAATCAGGCATCCCAAGTCAAGAGTGCGGATCAATCATCAATATAGCTCGTACGTAAATCCGTCGTACGGCATCCCAATCTGGGTACGGGTCAATATCACATTCATCATACTATTCACCTGGTATCCTCTTTATCAAATATCATGATCGGGGTACTGATCTACGTCTAGTACCATACTGATACCGCCTACGTGTGCATGGACATGTATGAAACACTACGTCAAGGACCCGCTACAACGTCATGTCGTATCTAAGATACGAACCCTGCTATATTACCGATCTCACGGCCTCAAATCAAATCTCATCGACTCAGCTCAATCCCAAGTATCATCCTCAATCCGTATGTGAACACATAGTCCCATACCCATGTGAACACATAACTATAAAGAATCCCATGAGCACATATCAATAGGAATGTATGCAAGTATGTATGTGTGTATGTGTAGTGCAACACTACCCTAGGGTTCGCAACACTAAAAATAGTCCAACACACCAATATCCATCCTAAGCATCGTTATTAATCCTAAATAACATATAATAAATGTTGGTGTGTATACGCATCCGTATACACCACCACGGACTGCGGGGGTGCTATACGCCATCCACCCGACTTCTCCCCGTAGATATAAATCTACTCACCTGGTCCTCGCTAGCCGGTGCCGACGTCGCCACGCGCTTGCTTGTCGTCTCGAAGTCCACATGGGGGTACCTACATATCATAATGCACCATATCTCATTAAAATCCGACTCATGATCAAAACGACGCACGAATCCCACATAGGTCAAAACCTATGGTTGCTTTCACAAATCAACCCAAAAACCCTCGATGTCGGCGTACAAACGCCAAACCATCGAGAAAAACCCAAATACACTCATTTGCACATTCACGAACACTAATTTTAATATAAACTAGGTTGAAACTCACAAAAACGCCAATTTCACTCAAAAAGTCATTTTTCCGAAAATCTAGCGAGCACAATTCACCGTTTTTGTACAAAACATGTTGTTTAAATGAATGTAGAGGCCAATAAATTTATTAAATATCTTAAATAAGTCATAGAAACAATTTCCGGAATTTAATCTCATTAAATTCCAAAAACCCTAATATTCTAGTTTACAAAATACCCTTTTTAACAATTTCAAAGCAAAAAAATGCACAAACTACAATTTATGTTGGATTTCCATGAACAAAAAGCATTAAACTACTCAATATAATCTTTATAATGACATGAAACCTAAATTTGAATTTTATCTCATAAGAATATAATTATTTAAAAAAACTAGTTTACCAATTATATAATTATCACTTTTAAATTAACAAATATGCAAACTAGCAACTTAAATTGGATTTAGCATAACATTAATATGTCAATTACATCACATAAACTAAATCTCACAACACAAAATACCAATTTAAAATCAAACCCCTCTCTTGAATTTTAAATCATGCACCTAAAACTAATTAAAAACCTAATTAAACAATTAATTAAGCTAACCTAAGCAATTAACAACACATTAAGCAAAAAGGTTAGAATTTATACCCAAATAATTTGAAGAACCCACAAGCACACTTAGCCTCCCAAATTGAAATCTAAATCCCTAGATCCATGCAATGGTAGCCAAGGGAAAATGGGCAGGAGGTGGATTTTGATTTGGATTTTTGCTTGATTTTTTGTGGATTTTTCAAGCATTTTTGAAGAACTTTTTTAAAGAGAAGGAGATGAAGAATGAAGGGTTGTTGGGGTTCAGATTTTGGCCAGAAAATGAGTGGGGGAGGAGAGAGAGGGAGGTGGAGAAAAATGGGGAGAAAGTCAAAGTCAATTCAAGGTCAAAAGTCTAACTAATTTATCCATTTTCTTTTCTTTTCTTTCATTTCTTTTTCTTTGAAATTCAAGTGGGGAAAAAATGGGGGCTGCTGAATTTAGCTAAGGGGAGGAGTAAGTGGGGGTTTGTGGGTGTGGGCACGGGTGTGGGGTGATGAAAAATGATAAATACAATACCCCAAACATCCATTTACGCTAAAAAAAAGCCTTTTTTCTTCAATAATTTCTAAACCGTTTTGGCAAATGATTTCGTTCCAAAAACCACATGATAAATTTTTATTTAAAGTTTTATGATGCACAAAATTTGTTTCAACTCATTCCAATTTGTAATTTTCCCTAATTAAATGTATTAGCGACGGTTTAAAATAATAATAAAATAATATTTTTTTCAGAAAATTTGAAATTTCACCAGCGGCTCAATAAACACCAAATAATAGCAATTACATAGCTAGAATATGTATATTTAATTTTTATAATAAGATATTTGTATTTTGACTTTTTACAGAAAACCCCTTTATTTTACCGATTTTTCGAAATTTCACCGAAACGATTTTCAAAACGCTACATATAACCATCTAACCTAGTAGTTAAAGCTCTTTGTTTGTTTGTTAGTTTTTGTTTGGCAAAGATCCTTTATGGTTAGTCTATGTTTCCTTTATGATAAAAATCGATTTTTACCTCTTCCGCCTCCCCGAAAGTACCAGGGTGGGTAACATAGACTTACCATATGCCTGACTTCTAGACCTAACGGATCCTTAGAGGCTACGGAGATGCTTCATGTATTCCTTCGTCTTCATCTCCCTTTATTTGATGAAAATCCCTTTGACCCGGTTGAAAAGCTGGGTATGAACATCATGCACTTCATGTTGGATATGTATGCCTTAGAGGCCTTCATTGTATAGGATGCTAGGGATATGTATGTACATGACAATCTTGCTCGATATGATAGTATGCTACTTGGTTTGCCTTTATCTTAACATGTGATGTGTTTTACATTGTATTTCATATTTTGTATACATGTTGATAAAGCCCGTAGGATCTTTGCTTGACTACCAGCGTTGTGATGGCAATCATACTTGTAGGAGCTGGATAGTCAATAAGCGCATCCTTAAATTGTCCCTAGTCGTAGGAGTATCGAGACTGGGTATCGATACTTCAGAGTAGACTAGTGTATACATATCTAGACCCTGAAGAGGGGCGATGGATTGGTCCCGCAGCCATTGATGAGGTGCACCTAAGATTGTATATAGGTGCTCACTGCGGTGAGTACACCGGATGGACTCGCCGAGGACTAGCTAGATGGTATTATACCTAGCGTCATATAGAAGTTCTCTGGTGACATGAGTGCAGATAGTCTGTTGACCTGAGGTCGTCATTTGTCTCATGTGAGTTTACACTGTGCTTTGATTACTACCCTACCATGGCTCTACTAAGTCATGCAAACAGATTTTAGTTGGGTACAGTCCCGAGCCACATGGAGACAGTGAGCAACTGTTGGGGATTCGTCTCTCCCGGTATAGGGAGTCGATATCGCGCTGTGATCGGTTGGTCAACACCATAAGTCCCTGGCAAGGGCGGATTGAGAATTACTGGTAATTGGACCAGTAGATTCTCGGATGCTCCTGAGCCACACCGACATGACTTGTCTGGTTATTAGGGGTCTGACGTTTTCTACCCCCTAGACCTGGCATGCGATACTCTCAGACAAACAGACCATACTGTATGGAGATTGTCACGGATAGGCTCAGTAGGGGTTCGGATGAGTTCGCTCGTTGGTCTTCTTTTCGACAGATACCTGGATAGCCATTACGTATAGCTAGTGTCGCTGACGGACTTATGGTTAAACCCACTGCCAGCGTACTGTCGAGTCTTTAGAGTCTCCCACAGAGGGTTTTTCTGGTTCAGGCGAAACGATGTAGAGGCCGTATGGTTTTACGGCAGGGTTTCGATCATATACATATACCGGCTACACGGATGTTGTTCAGACGGATAATACTTGTGGACTTTGGTTTAAGCCGGATTCTAGTATTATATTATTGGATTATTATTATCTCATTGTATTCGTATTTTTACGGTACGAATACGGGTATGTATATGTGGTGAGGGCATTCTTGTAATTTCACAAGACTTGCTTCTAGAAGGGGCACCTCATTATTTGGATTTATCTATTTTGCAAATAAATTAATGAGGTGGAAAATGGAGATATTTGTGGCATGGGTGAAGCATGGCTAGTTCATTTGTTTATTGCCTTTGACTTTACTATTCAAGCATGGGTCATTATTTTCTATTGAAAATATTGCATGCTTGATTATTGTGAATGACTAAGCCATTCCTCACTTGCCTCTACACAACCCTCAAGCTCATTTGTGTTTGCTCTTTCTCTCTCCATTTTCTCTCCTCTCCTTCTTCCTCAAACCCTAACCCTCACATGTGTTGTTAATCCTTGAGTTCTTGAGACAAAATACTCTAATCATCTCTCTACATCTTCTAAATTGTCTAGATTAGAAAACCAGACATCTCTTGAGGTTGAAGCTTGAACCATAGACTCTCGGATGGATCATCTTCGACACGAGGTGACCGACGACCAAGTTCTATTCAAGCCATCTAGAAGCCAAGAAGAGAAGAAGAAGATTCAAGCCATCTAGGAGCTAAGAAGAGGAAAAGAAGACCCAAAGGACTTGAACAAGGAGGTATAATCTCTCACCGAGTAGTTAGAACCTCTTTGTAGTAGTCTAGCTAGTTATGGTTTACGATTAAGATCCTGTGTTCTAGGTCGATGTTATGAAGCCTCTTGAAAGAAAAAATCATTTTTTTTGTGTATTTCGCCTCCCTGCGGACCCGCGGGGTGCGCGACATCGACTTACACTGATATCAGAGCCATTTAAACCTTAACTAGCTAGCTAGCAAGTAGTTAGAACTTCGATCGTCGGAAAAATACCCGAAATCACATTTCCATGTCAAGCTTGCTGTCGCTTTTCAAAACTGCTCAAAAAAATTATTTTAGTGGACTTCAAAATACATGCAGGCATTTGTAAGAACAAGGAAAAAATTTGAGCTCGTAATCCACCAAGACGACCGCGGAACCGCGGTCAAACACATTGTTTAGCCGTGGATCCGCGGCCGAGTCATGGCTGATTCGCTCCATTTTTTTTCTGTGGATCTTAATCTTGGAAACATGATTTCTTGCATATTTGGTTTCTACCCAGAATTGTTTGTGTATTGGTTTGTATATGGGGTAGACACGGAAAATATTTTCGATCGAAATTCTAAGTTACTTGGCTAATCTAGGTTTTCTGTGTTTGTATATGTGTTGCTAAACGTCAGCTAATTGCTATATGTCAATTATTCGGGGTTGCACATGTTAGGAATATGTATGCCCTAAAGGCCATTATTGTATGATATAGTGGATGCTTGGACATATATATAGAGGACTAACTTGCTCGACATGATAATATGCTATCTGGTTGCTCTTTATCTTAACATGTACACTTGTATTATTATACTGTCTCTCTGATACATATTGATAAAGCCCTTAGGATGTTGCCTTGACTACCAGGACTATGATGCAGATCATATTATTGGGGCTTGTGTAGTCCATAAGCACATCCTTTAACAGTTCCTAGTTGAGAGAATATCGAGACAGGGCATCGATATTCCAGAGTAGACTAGTGTGTACGTTTCTTGACCCTGTATGGGGCGATAGTTGATCCCATAACCATTAGTGTTTGATATCAAAGATTGTACTCAGGTGCTCATTAGAGAATGGGTATACCGAATAAGACTCCCCGAGAACTCCTAAATGGTACTATACCTATCGTCAGATAGCAGTTCTCTGGTGATACTTGTACAGGTTAGTCTGTATACCCGAGATCGTCATAGTGTCTTGTATGGTTCCTACTGTCCTTTGATTTCCTCCCTATCACGGCTCAAAGGAATTGTGCAAACAGGTGGATTTTGGGTACAATCCTGAGTCACGTGGAGGCAGTGAGCGATAGGAGGGGTTTCTTCTCTCTCGGTATTGAGAGTTGATGTTGCACTATGCTCGATTGGCTATAACAGCAAGTCCCTGGTTAGGGATGATGAGATTTACTGGTATGTGTTATTAGTAGTTTCTCAAACGGTTATAGGCCACACATCGGCATGACTTATCAAGTTACTGGGGTCTGACGATTCCACCCCTAGACTCAATATGCGACATATCAGACAAAGAGACCGGACTATACGGTAAGTGTTACTTATAGGCTTCATGGGAGTTTGTACAAGTTTGCTTGTTGATCTTCTATTCGCTCAATACCTGGATAACCGTTACGTCCAGCTAGTACCGCTGATGGATTGTGGGTATCTGATATGATCATTACCTACTGTTGGTGTATTGACGAATCTTTAGAGTCCCACACAGAGATTTCCTATCTCAAGCGAAACGAAGTAGGGCACATATGGTGATATGTGCGGGAGCTTGATTAAATACGAGTATGTGATACCGTATTCTAATCTCGCGATATTTGATATCGGTTAGGTTATATGTGATATAACCTGATTATTGAATCAAGTGTTGATTTAATGATTTGTTATATGTATATATATTTTATATTGGCCGGTTATATATGATATAACCGGATTATTGAATCAAGGGTTGATTTAATATCTAATATTGAATGTTTTCGGTTATATGTGATATAACCGTGTTATTGAATCAAGTGTTGATTTGATAATATGATATACATATAAATGATATTAGCCGGTTATATATGATATAACCGGATTATTGAATCAAGTGTTGATTTAATAATTTGATATATATTAATATATTTGATATATACATATATATTAACTAATATAGCTTACTAATGATTTTCTTCTCTTCTCTTTATATATATATATATATATAATGATTATGTATCATGGTTGATGATACATAGAACATGGGTGTATGAGAGTCACACCATGACATAAAGATAATTAGGATGATTATTTTAAGAGAAAAATAGAAATGAGTGGAAAATGAGTCATGGCTTGGATGCTTGGAGAAGCATTGAGAAGCCATGACTCATCCTCTCCTTTAGTTTTACTCTTAGATATTTATTCATCTCAACATTATCTCTAACTCATGGTTCATTCTCTCAAATATAATTCACAACACTCACTCATCCAAGTCCATCTTCTTCCTCAAGAGCTCTCTCTAGGGTTTTTCTTGAGTTGGTAAAAGAAAGAGGAAAACATTTCTAAAGTGAGCAAATCTCCTACTTCATCAACCTACACTATCCTAGCCCTTTAGTATAGGTTGTTTGCTTCACTAATACTTTGATTAGTGAAGAGTGAGCTTGTGTTAGAGTGACTTCAAGATGGATCATCTTTGGCTTCGAAGACTACAAAGCAATCTCGATCCTTTCTCAAGTGGAGTCAAAGAAAAGTTCTAGGGACTACTACTTGGAGCTATAGAAGTGAAGGACTCGGTCTACAAAGATTGTAACCCTCTTCATTTAGATTAGAATTTATTTTCTTGCTTACAAACCCTAATTCTCTAGTTCGATTCTAGATTAATATAGCTTAGCTGTAACAACTCTAATTCTTGTGTACATAAATTTGATTAAAGGTTAATGTATACTTGGGATATTTACAATTTCTGTGAGTAGTATAAGAATTTAATTTACTTTTGAACAGCAAGAAAGTATTTATAGCATATTGGTAAGACCTTGCACCGCTGAACGAAGCACCAGAGTTCAAATCCAATCAGCCACATATTCTTTTTATTTTAAATTATTGTAATTTTTTAGAAACCCAAAAGTCTACACGTGCACAACACGTAAAACCAAGAGTCACGGCCTAAACAAACATGTGCACGAGGCTAGACCAAGAGTCAGGGACACGTGGCGAGAATCCGAGCCCCCATCCCTCGGATCCGACCGGCAAAAGCCCCCTAGGACCGGCACCGCCGGTTTCCCATGCCCAAACCCTATTTTTTTTTATAAACAATAGACCCTTGGACTGCCCTCTCAACCCCAGTATTGCTTATTTACTTTGCACATTTACAGAGAATAATACAACCTTTTAAATTCTATTTTAATGCATTATTCATTCACACTAAACCCTAGTTTTCCTATAAATACCACCCTCAAATCACCCCTCCTCACTCACAAATCCCTGCCAAAACTCTCAATAAAATTCCCAAGTCTTTTGTGTGCAAGTGGAGTTAGCAAAGGGCGAAGCTCCGACGAATTTCCGGCGACAACTCAAAGAGTTTTCGACGACGAAACGACACACCGGCACCTCCCACCTCTTTCTCTTTCTCTCCTATAGCCAATCATCCAGTTAGTCCCTACTTCTAATTCCTTTCTCTATTCTAAAAACATTCAAAACTAAAACCCGACGGAAGCGGAGTTAGTCCGACTTCCGATTCGGTTTTCTTTAAAAACTATAATTTTTCTTAATCAAGATACCTTCATATCATCACATATTGTTCATTAAACATTAATAAATATCTTTAAAATGTTTCATCACAAAAGATTTTTATATCAATCTTTTATCGCAATTTTACATTAAAATACCACAAACTTTAGTTTCCGACATAAACTCTATAATACCTTTATACCTTTAGATAACTCATGAGGTAATGACCTACCTCCTCACAACACATATATCTAACATAGCACGATGGAATTTGGGAACATAGATTTAAGAAAATACGACTTTACATATAACTACCTTCAACTATAAAACATTTTTCTATAAAAAGTGTATTTAACAAATATTTGCAATTGTGCCTCTACAACCTATTTTGGGGAACCCGTTCGGTATGGTGCGGATTATCGCACATCCTTGGGCCTAGTAAAGTGAGATGCAGACCTCCGCAAGGAGCATACGATCTCAAAAGATTCTTAATACATTTTTCTTTAGAAAATGTGATTTCTATTATAAATAAAACTTATAATTTTAATAAATATATATATATATATGTAATTAATACCAAAATATCTATTTTTAATATTTATAATATTCCACATTTCCAAAATTCAAGAAAAACATCCCATTTACAAGAAAATACCATACAATTCCAATATTTCAAATAAATACCTTATACTTTAAAAACTATGTCATATTCACTAGAAATTTCACATTGAATAAAAGAAATATCTATGAAAACTCTAAAGACGATAATTAAATACTTGAGTTATATTTTGGAAGTATATAAAAACTATTTTACATAAAACCCCTCAAGTTATACTAAATTACAATAAGGACCCTAGTAAACATAGGTTTAAGCGGGACCAGTCTCTTGAGCCTCAGGGAGCCGGAGATATGGGTGCTTGCCTATTTAAGGTAGACAACTTAACAAACGGTGTTATCAATACGGTAATTGTCTTGAAAAAAGACACAAATCCTGCCGTTCATGTGCAGCAGTTACCGATAACACCAAAACCTAACTCGGGATTCAATTTCCTTTCTAATTGTCTGACTCAGACTGAGTCTCAATATAATCAGTCTGACTTGAATATGATTCAAGTATGAAATTACAAAACTACAATTCAATATGAATCCATATATTCAATATGTTCAATCTATATTGACTGAAACGAACCATGGATATACATCCATCTACATGATTCTCCAGTTACATCCATTTATTGATATCATGGTTCCGGAAAGTCATCCATCTATCTAAATCAAGACAATACAATAAAAATCATACAATCAAGACATCGTGGGGTTTAAGGGGTAGATTGGTACGGAAAGTGTTAAAAGTGGCACGAGACTGTAACCATAATACACCTAACCTGAATATCCATTGCCGTTGTACCGTGGCTGAACGGTTCCTTGTGCTCCGTATACCTTAGTCTCCGGAATAGTGGGACTCCTCTCGTATACACTGGCATTCTTCTGTACCAAGCTACAAACAACAGCGTTAACACTAAATACAATATTATAACAATATACTCTCTATTCTGTCTATTCCATTCTTGTCTATTTACGGGACTTACCGAGCGATTTGTTCGCTGACGACATTCTCTTTCTTTTCTTTGGAATGTCGTCAGGTGATTCGGACCTTCAGGAGATCGAGCCCACCAGCGAGGACTTGATCAGCTAGCCTTTGACCCCGGAGCTCTAATTACTTGTACATTTCATTTCAGTATTTTCATTTCTGTTATGCCACTGTTTAGGCATTGCTTTCATTCCATGTATTTACCTTTCCAGATGTATTATAAAAAGAATGTTAATAAATAATGTTGCTATTCAATTATATCTATTGGCATTGTCTCTTGTGCATTTTACTTATATTGCTTAGATACGCTTAGCGTGTTTACTTTTGAGTAAATACGTCGCATGATCTGTCGCGTCCTCTGCCCGTACACTGGGAAGCGGGGCATGACAGGTTTTGTTGGTGGCCCATGCAGGTCGATATGTGTGGACATACAGGTCAGTTCTGTATGGACATACAGGTCAGTTCTGCATGGATAACCTAAGAAATATAACACAAGAACCATCAACTGAAAACATTCTTTACAATTCATATTTCTTGAATCTTATCATTTCATATATTTTAAATTCGTCCTAACCCAAAATTTTCTTTCATGGTTATAGATTCCCCAAACAACACCAGCACGAATGTCAACAACACTCCCCCACCACTACCACTCACACCTGCCGTTGCTGCTCCGATCAACGAGCAGACGGTTCTACTTGAGGCAATCCGCAGCCTCCTAGAAGGACAGCAGCAGCAGACTGCTATTCTAATGAACCGTCCCGAGGCAGAAGCACCTGAGGTGAAGCAATTCAGGGCCTTGCACCCCAAGCAATTCTTAGGAAAAGGGAGCCCTCTGGAAGCTGAGGAATGGGCTCAAAAAATTGAAGATGATCTGACAGCGGCACAAGTGCCAGAGATATCTTGGGTCCGAGTTGCGAAGTTGCAGCTCACGGATAATGCACAGGTTTGGTGGAAGGCGGAAGAAAGCCGTCTTGATCAACCCATCGAATGGAAGACTTTCCGCAACATGTTCGACGCAAAGTATTTCCCAGAGACTGCCAGGTTCGACATGGGACAGCAATTCATCCACTTACAACAGGATTCGATGTGGACCAAATCAGTGGATGAATACGATGCTGAGTTCACCGTGCTCAGTCGGTAAGATATGTCTCAATAATTCGATTTTTCAATAAATCACATACTACACAGCTAACACAATACTTTAACAGATTTGCGGCATACTTGATACCGACGAATGAGATCAGAGCCCGTCGATTTCAACAAGGGTTAGATTTGGAGATCCAGGTTGCATTAGCCATAGGAGATTTTCTGACTCATGAATCGGCTCTAAAAGTTGCCCGCCATTATGAGGCAGTGGTAAAGATGAGAGGCAGATCTCAATCTGCTGGAGTTAAGCGCCCTGCCACCCAAATGGTAGGAGGAGCCTCATCAAGGCCACCATTTGTGCCCAGGAGACCGAGAGTACCAATCAACCGGCCCAGCCCAGCCTTTTGTACCTACTGCAGGAGAGATGGATATTTGACGAAAGACTGCCGGCGAGCCAACCGTCTTTGCTTAGTCTGCAGCTCAGCTACTCATGATATTGGGTCTTGTCCCGGAAGACACAACCCAGTTGCTGCACCTAGGCCAGCAATCACTTACCAGCAGAGACCAGCTCTTCAGGCACCTGCTCTAAGACTCGCTCTCTCTCTCTGCTCCACCACCTTGAGGACCACCGATTGCACTGTTTACCCTAATAAGAGCAAAGCTCTGTTCAAATTCCAAGGCGGGAAACAAAGCAACGCTTCTGTTTCCCCCAATCAGAGCATAGCTCTGTTTTGAAAACTAAAGTGAAAATTAAAATTAAAATAAATGAAGCAACGCTTCAGATCCCCTACGCTGCGCGCAGAGCGCCACGTGTCAAAATCAGACATGCCAGCATAGGGAGCGCAGTGCCCAAGGCAGCGCACTCAATCAGAGCAAGGCTCTATAAAGGAAGCAACGCTTCAGGCAACTTGCGCTCTTCGCTGCGCGACACGTGTCAGCGCAGCTGCGCTAGCGCGGTTGCACTGCGCTCTGCGTTGCGCGACATGTGGCAGCGCAGCTGTGCTAGCGCGGTTGCGCTGCGCGACATGTGTCAAGCGTAGGTGCGCTTGCGCCAAACAGAATTAAAATTCTGAAAGATCTTTCTCAATCTTATTAAAAACAAAAGATTGCCTTCCGTAAAACAGAAGCCCTTGGATCAAAGATCCAATGGTAGGGAAAAATCCCCAAATCACTCAGAGAAAGATCTCTCTAACCAATTCAACAAATCATTGGCACTATAAAAAGGCCCCTAGACCCCAAGTCTAAAAGGGACATCAACACAGAGAAACAGAGAGAGAATTCAGAGAACTTCTAAAAAATAAAAGTTTGAGAAGAACTCAGAAAAAAAAAAGAAAAAAAAAAGTAAACCTTTGATAAGAAGAATTTCTTCTAAAAAGATCATTGATCTAAGAACAAGATCAAGGATCTTCAATAAAAAAATATAATAAATAACAAAGGCATTGCCCTTTTGATGAACCATTGGTTCTGGCATCTTAAAAATTCTTTTCTTGAATCCAAAATTGGATCAAGATATTAAAACAGTGCTTTGCACTTCCAAATCTGCACTGTTGCGCTCCTGGGTTGGCGCAAGCCACCAGAGAGCGCCACGTGTCAGCACCAGAATAACTTACGCTATGTGCTTTTAAGATAGAGCATTGCTCTCTGAAATTGATGCAACTCACCAGAGCGCGCTACGTGTCAGCAGCGCAACAGCGCAGCGTACTGGCGCAGCGCACTGCGCTTGCGCTCACCAGAGCGTGACACGTGTCACCTCCACATGCGCTTACGCTCAATAATTGGCGCAAAGCGCCTGACAAGCCACATGGCCACTGTCAGTTTGATTAATGCACTGCATTATTTACAGAAGGGCCAAGCCCAATTAAAAAGGGCTTAACAGGCCTAATAAAATGCATTGCATTATTTTAAAAAGGGCAGAGCCCAAACAAAAACAGATGCTGTGCATCATTTAAAAGGGACAGAGCCCAAATCAAAAAGGCTTAGCAGGCCAAAAGAAAATGCAGTGCATTATTAAACAGGGGCAAAGCCCTAGCATAGGCCTAATAGGCCAAAGATAAAAACGTTGAATATTCTCAACTGTACTTAGCCCAATCATGGCCGTAAGTCCTCAAATTAAATTGACTGAGCAAGACTGCTCTCTTAAATCAATTTACATCCGGTTCAAGGGTACATCTCCGAACTCCTCTGACACCTATCGTTGTAATCCTTCAACGACGTCAGAGAGGTGACGGGTCCCGATAACCACACATTAATACGGAACGTGGGGTCCTTAAACCCATGGACTTATGCGTCCTTAAACTAATGGACTAATGCCTCCTTAAACACACCCATACGGACTATGAGGTCCTTAAACCCATGGACTTATGCGTCCTTAAACCCATGGACTAATGCGTCCTTAAACACATCTATATGGACTATGGGGTCCTTAAACCCATAGACTAATGCGTCCTTAAACTAATATCCATCCCTAAAACGGGAACGATGGACCACCATGTCCTTAAACTGGTGATGGACCACCATGTCTCTAAACTGGCAATGGACCGCAATGTGCTTAAACTACCTATGGACCACCACGTCCCTAAATTGGAACAATGGAGCCCCAAATGCTCTTTTGTCGGATCTAAACGATCTCATTTAAGTTGATCTTAGCCTCAAACATGGCTAACGTATTCTTAAACATTCAAACAGAATTTAGTCCCAAATTGGACTATAAGACCCCCAATCAACTTTGGTTCAGGGGTACATCTCCGAACTCCTCTGACACCTGTCGTTGTAATCCTTCAACGTCGTCAGAGAGGTGACGGGTCCCGACGGCCATATATTAAATGGACCACTACGTCCCTAAACTGGAAAAATAGAGCCCCCTAAATTCTCTTTCGGTTAAGTTGATCTTAGTCTCAAATCAGACTAACGTATCCTTAACGAACGTTTAAGTTGATCTTAGCCTCAATATGGCTAACGTATTCTTAAACTAAAACACCAAACCCAAATCTAAGTAAATACAGATTTGGACTAATCCACGTCCTACGGGCGACGGCATAACTTAGTCTCCGTATACAATCCACGGGCATCTACAAACAAAACAAACACACACGACACGAAGTGAAATTCTGGAGAAGGAGAAAGTTGTTACCGCGATGCGGTAGCGTAATTAACTACAGGGGCTTGCGCCTGCAGGGAAGAGCGTCCCTACAATCAAAACCCTTCAAGCGAGGGGGAATCTGACGAAGTCTGCTAAATCGGCCGCATCCGTCTAAACTTCCGATACACGGTGCCATAAATCAACTTGGCATCTTTGAAGAGGTGGACGGATAAAACCAAATAGCATCTGCCCCGAACCTCAGGCAAGACGTCCATGTCTTGGCCGCCGTTCGGAGGGGAACATGCACCTCCTCCTCATCAGTTCCATCAAGCTCAAAGGAACGTTCAGAGGAATGCTCCTCCGGCCAGGAGGAATGTACCACGGCGACAGGCTTTCACGATGACCGTGGAAGAAGCCGAGGCCACTGGCCAAGTCATCACTGGTAACCCTTTCTTCTCAAGCTTTTCTTTCGGTCTTAACACCTACCTACATATTTTTCCTGTACCTAAAACATATCCCACATACCTTAGGTACAATCTTAGTAGCCTCACTTCCTGCACTAGCACTATTCGATACTGGAGCATCTCATTGCTTTATGTCGCAACGGTTCGTCTGAACTCATGTGATTCCAATCACACCGCTTGTATCTAGTTGGAATGTCAGTTCAGAGAACGGCGTTCTAAAGGCAACAATGGGATACAGCTTGTGTCCAGTAGTCGTCTGCAACAGAGAATTCTATGCTGACTTCAAGGTGATGGACATACCGAACTTCGATGTGGTTCTAGGTATGGATTGGCTCGGAAAATTTTATGCTACCATTGACTGTCGTAAAAAAAGGGCAGTATTCGAGATTCCAGAGCATCCGGTGTTTTATTTCAAAAGTGGAGACCGTACACTGGAGCCAAGTACATACAAGGCGAAACCAAAAAAGGCAGTGATTGCAGCAATTCAAGCGGAGGAAGGATCAAAGCCAGAAGTGGTTCGAGAGTTCGAAGATGTGTTTCCTGATGATATACCAGGTTTGCCTCCCGATCGAGCTCTTGAATTCAGTATTGATTTAGTATCAGGAGCACAACCGGTGATCAAAGCACCGTATCGATTAAGTCCGGAAGGTTTGAAGGAAGTCCGAACTCAGTTGGACGAATTATTGGCGAAAGGAAGGATTCGTCCCAGCACTTCAAGTTGGGGATCTCCAGTTCTGCTCGTGAAGAAGAAGGAAGGTTCATACAGAATGTGCATTGATTATAGAGCCTTGAACAAAGTAACGATAAAGAAAAAATATCCACTACCGCGTATCGACGATCTGTTCGATCAACTAAGTGGATCTTGTGTTTTCTCCAAGTTAGATCTTCGTTCAGGTTATCATCAGGTGAAGGTCAAGGAATCTGATATCCATAAAACGACATTCAGAACTCGTTATGGACATTACGAATTTCTTGTGATGCCATTTGGAGTGACCAACGCACCGATGATATTCATGAACCTAATGAATCAAGTTTTCCGGGAGTACTTAGACAGATTTGTTGTCATCTTCATCGACGACATCCTGGTGTATTCTAAGAGTTGGAAAGAACATGCCGAGCACTTACGAATTGTCCCGGAAACTCTACGACAACATCAACTATATGCCAAGTACAACAAATGTGAGTTTTGGTTAGATCAAGTCGGTTTCCTCGGACATATTGTATCAGGCGAAGGAATCTCTGTAGATCCAGTGAAAGTTTCAGCAGTAAGCGAATGGCCGACACCAAAGTCAGTGAAGGACATTCGGAGTTTCTTGGGTCTAGCTGGATATTACCGAAAGTTCATTGAAGGATTTTCGAAGATAGCAACACCCTTGACCAAGCTCACACGTAAAGATGAAGACTTTGTGTGGTCAGAAGCATGCGAGCAAGCTTTCGTTGAACTCAAGTCCAGGTTGACATTAGCACCTATCCTTGTCATACCGGACCAATCTGGAGGTTTTGAAGTGCATTGTGATACATCTGGTAAGGGATTAAGATGTGTTTTACATCAGCATGAAAAGGTTGTGGCTTATGCTTCAAGACAGCTGAAGATTCATGAGCGCAATTATCCGACGCATGATTTGGAATTAGCAGTCGTTATCTTTGCTCTTAAGATTTAGCGCCATTATCTTCTTGGTGAGCGAGTGAATATATACACAGATCACAAGAGTCTGAAATATGTGTTTACTCAAAAGGAGCTTAATATGCAGCAGAGACGATTGTTAGAACTCATGGCGGACTTTGACATCAACCTGCAATATCATCCGGGAAAGATGAATGTGGTACCTGATGCCCTTAGTCGCCAACCATTAGCAATGAATCTCACCGCTCAGTGGAAGCTTCAACAAGACTTGCATCAGATGGAGATTGAAGTAGTCATGCCAGGTAACGCTTCAAATTTGATGAATTTACAAGTTCAATCTACTATTATCAATCAGATCAAAGAAACTCAAGCAAGTGATGCTAAGTTGCAAAAGATTAGAGAACAAGTAAAAGATGGACTCAGAACAGACTTCATCATCCATGAAGACGGATCTTTAAGATACGGCAGTAGATTGTGTGTACCAAAAGGTTCTGTTCGGGAAGAGTTAATGAAAGAAGCACACGGCTCTCCCTACTCAGTACACCCTGGAGGTACAAAAATGTACAAAGATCTACGTCAAAATTACTGGTGGCATGGAATGAAGCGTGAAGTAGCCAGACGCGTCGCTAAATGCTTGGTGTGTCAGCAAGTAAAGGCTGAACATCACAGGACTGCTGGATTACTTCAACCGTTACCTATCCCAGAATGGAAGTAGCAACACATCACAATGGATTTTGTGACTGCACTTCCTCGCAGCAAAAAGGGTAACGATGCGGTATGGGTTATTGTGGATTAACTTACGAAGTCGGCTCACTTCATCCCATTTCAAGTTGGCCAATCTACAGAGACATTAGCAAAGAAGTACATGGAGGTAAGAATCTAAGTAAGATTTAAACTCTTCAAAATGTATTATCTCTGATACCCATGAACTCATACAGGAAATTGTGAGACTTCATAGAGTACCTGTCTGCATTGTCTCCGATCGTGACATCAGGTTCCGATCACAATTTTGGCAAAGTCTGCAAGCGAGGTTGGGAACAAATCTGAACTTCAGCACAGCTTATCATCCACAAACAGATGGTCAGTCTGAGCGAACTATTCAGATCTTGGAAGATATGCCCAGAGCATGTTGTTAGACTTCGGAGGATCGTGGGAAAGATCACCTATATCTTGTGGAGTTTTCATATAACAACAGCTACCAAGCAAGCATAGGAATAGCACCTTTTGAAGCGCTTTATGGAAGGAAGTGTCGATCGCCAAGTTGGGACGACATCGGTGATAGGGAATTTCTTGGACCAGAGATGATAGTAGCAACTGTTGATGTGGTTCGTACTATCAAAGAAAGAATGCACATAGCCCAAGATCGACAGAAGCACTGGGCTGATGCAAAGCGCCGTCACTTGGAGTTCCAGCCGGGAGACCATGTATTTCTAAAGATATCTCCAAACCGCGGAGTGATTCGATTTGGAAGACGGGGTAAGCTAAGTCCAAGATACATTGGACCGTTCGACATACTCGAACGAGTCGATGAAGTGGCTTATCGCTTGGCACTTCCACCTTCATTGGAAGGAGTGCACAATGTGTACCACATATCCCAACTCAGAAGGTATGTGAGTGACCCCAGCCATATTCTTGATCCCGAGCTCACTGTACAGCCCGAATTATCTTGTGAGCAGCAACCCGTTGAGATCCTAGACAGGAAAGTGAAGTCACTTCGGAACAAGAAAGTCAACTTGGTTCGAGTGATATGGAGAAAAGAAACTCCAGGAGAATCGACATGGGAAAGAGAAGATAAGATGCGTGCAAGATATCCTCACTTATTTGTAAACTAGTCCTTAAAATAAATCGTAAATTTCGAGGACGAAATTTTTGTAAGGAGGGTAGACTGTGACAACTCCAATTCTTGTGTACATAAATTTGATTAAAGGTTAATGTATACTTGGGGTATTTACAATTTCTGTGAGTACTATAAGAATTTAATTTACTTTTGAACAGCAAGAAAGTACTTATAGCATATTGATAAGACCTTGCACTGCTGAACCAAAACACCAAAGTTCAAATCCCATCAGCCACATATTCTTTTTATTTTAAATTCTTTTAATGTTTTAGAAGCCCAAAAGTCTACACGTGCACAACACGTAAAACCAAGAGTCACAGCCTAAATAAACATGTGCACGAGGCTAGACCAAGAGTCAGGGACACGTGGCGAGAATCCGAGCCCCCATCCCTCGGATCCGACTTGTAAGAAGCCCCTAGGAATGGCGCCGCCGGTTTTCCCATGCCCAAACCTCATTTTTTTTAAAAACCCTAGACCCTTGGACTACCCCCTCAACCCCAGTATTGCTTATTTACTCTGCACATTTACAGAGAATAATACAACCTTTTAAATTCTATTTTAATGCATTATTCATTCACACAAAACCCTAGTTTTCCTATAAATACAACCCTCAAATCACCCCTCCTCACTCACAAATCCCTGCCCAAACTCTCAAGAAAATTCCCAAATCTTTTGTGTGCAAGTGAAGTTAGGAAAGGACGAAGCTCCGACAAACTTCCAGCGACAACTCAAGGAGTTTTCGACGACGAAACGACACACCGGCACCTCCCATCTCTTTCTCTCCTCTAGCCAATCATCCAGTAAGTCCCTACTTCTCATTCCTTTCTTTATTCTAAATACATTCAAAACTTAAACCCGACGGAAGCGGAGTTAGTCCGACTTCCGATTCGGTTTTCTTTAAAAACTATAATATATTGTTCATCCAGTATCATCACATATTTTTCATTAAACAATAATAAACATCTTTAAACAATAATAAACATCTTTAACAAGTTTCATCACAAAACATTGTTATATGAATCTTTTATCACAATTTTACATCAAAATACCACAAACTTTAGTTTCCGAAATAAACTCTATAATACCTTTATACCTTTAGATAACTCACGAGGTAATGACCTACCTCCTCACAACACACATACACGATGGAATTTGTGAAAATAGATTTGGGAAAATACGACTTTACATATAACTACCTTCAACTATAAAACATTTTTCTATAAGAAGTATATTTAACAAATCTTTGCAATTGCGCCTCTACAACCTATTTTGGGGAACCCGATCGGTATGGTGCGGATTATCGCACATCCTTCGGCTTAGTAGAGTGAAATGCAGACCTCCGTAAGAAGCATACGATCTCGAAAGATTTTTAATACATTTTTCTTTAGAAAATGTGATTTCTATTATAAATAAAACTTATATTTTTAATAAATAAATATATATGTAATTAATACCAAAATATCTATTATTAATATTTATAATATTCCACATTTCCAAAATTCAAGAAAAACATCCCATTTACAAGAAAATACCCTACAATTCCAATATTTCAAATAAATACCTTATACTTTAAAAACTATGTCATATTCACTAGAAATTTCACATTGAATAAAAGAAACATCTATGAAAACTCTAAAGACGGTAATTAAATACTTGAGGTATATTTTGGAAGTATATAAAAACTATTTTTACATATAACCCCTCAAGTTATACTAAATTACAATAAGTACCCTAGTAAACATAGGTTTAAGCGGGACCAGTATCTTGAGCCTCAGGGAACCGGAGATATGGGTGCTTTCCTATTTAAGGTAGACAACTTAACAAACGGTGTTATCAATATGGTAATTGTCTTGGAAAAAAACACAAATACTGCCGTCCATGTGCAGCAGTTACCGATAACACCAAAACCTAACTCAGGATTCAATTTCTTTTCTAAATGTCTAACTCAGACCGAGTCTCAATATAATCAATCTGACTTGAATATGATTCAAGTATGAAATTATAAAACTACAATTCAATATGAATCCATATATTCAATCTATTCAATCTATATTGACTGAAACGAACCATGGATATACATCCATCCACATAATTCTCCAGTTATATCCATTTACTGATATCATGGTTTCGGCAAGTCATCCATCTATATAAATCAAGACAATACAATACAAATAATACCATCAAGACATCGCGGAGTTTAAGGGTAGATTGGTACGGAAGGTGTTAAAAGTGGCACGAGACTGTAAGCATAATACACCTAACCTGAATATCCATTGCCGTTGTACCGTGGCTGAACGGTTCCTTGTGCTCCGTATACCTTAGTCTCCGGAATAGTGGGACTCCTCTCGTATAAACTGGCATTCTTCTGTACCAAGCTACAAACAACAGCGTTAACACTAAATACAATATTATAACAATATACTCTCTATTCTGTCTATTCCATTCTTGTCTATTTATGGAACTTACCGAGCGATTTGTTCGCTGATGACATTCTCTTTCTTTTCTTTGGAATGTCGTCAGCTGATTCGGACCTTCAGAAGATCGAGCCCACCAGCGAGGACTTGGATCAGCTAGCCTTCGACCCGGAGCTCTAGTTACTTGTACATTTCATTTCAGTATTTTCATTTATGTTATGCCACTGTTTAGGCATTGCTTTCATTCTATGTATTTACCTTTCCAGATGTATTGTAAAAAGAATGTTAATAAATAAAGTTGATGTTCAATTATATCTATTGTCATTGTCTCTTGTGCATTTTACTTATATTTCTTAAATACGCTTAGCGTGTTTACTTCTGAGTAAATACGTCGCGTAACCCGTCGCGTCCTCTGCCCGTACACTGGAAAGCGGGGCGTGACATTAGCACTCTAGATTTTTTAAAATTGCATACTTGATGCTCCTTGAAACCCAGTAGTGGTGCTAAGACATACTTTCAGCACACATATGTATTTTGATGATGGTTTGTGTATATGGAGTATTGGATCGTCGTGAATGAATAGCCGGGGGATGTGAGAAGAGTGTTTTCTTTTCTTTCATTCATGTATATTTGTAAATTGATATAATATTATTTTTTGCGGGGCACATCCGGGTTGAGGTTGTAGCCACTATTGTATTATTTTTTTTACTTTTTATTGCACCTAGGATAGACCCAAGGTGGGGTGCACAAACTACCGGGTTCTTGAAGTGCCGAGTGGCCTACTCATTTTATTGAAGGAAGTTGCTTCACTTCGGGAATTTGGTGGGTAGTTTGCCGCACCCATAGGGGTCTAGGGTGAGGTTTTGTCTATTCATCACGACCGTGGAATCCGTGTTTCGTTATAGGCTAAAATGAAACACGGAAATTTTAGTATATCTAATATATCCATCTGTGTTTCTGTGATCTAGAATGCTTATTATTGCATGAGACGAATTACTATATATATATATATATATATTATTTAATAAATATTGCTTATGTTTTGCACCCGCGCTAGTCCAGCCCTTGCTCTGCCGTTGGTTAAGTAACCTAACGGTGTATGACGGGGCCCCATGGCAAATGCGGATGGCATAAGCGTACGTTCTATTTTCCTTTCTTTTCTGCAATGATAAGGTTAGTTGATAGGACCGCATTAATATTGATTAATGTAAAGGAATAAACCTAAAATATGATGTCGTTGGAACAATTACAAAACCACTCGGTTTTCTTCAAAAAGAAAATTTTAAAAGAGGAGCTTAAACCACTCATTTTCAAAATCTATTCGGTTCCCTCGACTATTTCAAGTTCATTACGTTAACGGTTTTCGCCAAAACCAGCCGTAGCCCTCCATCATTTCAGATAGGTATCTACTAGTATTCATGCTATGTGTTTTGACCTTCGCCAAGGCATAATGTTTAGTAGCTTGCTTATCTGTAGCATAGATAGATACATTTATTTAGGACATGCATACAGCTGTTTTGGCCTTCGTCAAGGGCTTGTACGAATGGATCTAGATTAATCTGGATAATAACGGATTGAACTTGACTTGCGACTTATGATGTTTTGACCTTCGTCAAGGTTATAAGTGCTCGGGGCAATAATCACATCGGGAGTTTCAAATATAAAAGAAACTTGCTACTGTTGAATACCTTCTGGAGTGTAGAGTTTTTGGTAGGCTTCCTTCAAAATCATCACACAATGATAGTTGGGTCCTGATCCTACTGTGAGTATCCGCTACTCTTCGGGAGATTTTTTCACTTAACAATCAATGCTATAAACCAAGTAGGTGCCTAGAACGGTTGTGCCTAGAACGGTGTTAGCGGGGCTACGCCTTCAGAGAAAAGAGGTTATGTATTTAAGGAATTTCGCGAAAGCGTTGGAAAACCTCCCTCAAAGTACCGATACTAGCCTGGCCGAAAGGTTAAGCAATAATTGTGAGGTGCGATTAATCCTGACTAATTCTTCTTTTAGGGTTTGAAGAAGAATTCGAGGAAACAGTGGGAGCCATCCTGTTTAGATAAACTAATAACCAATCTAAACTTGCAAGAGCATATGCTGAGTGTTTCTTTTCTCTCTCTCCTAATTGCAGCGACCATTATGGGATTTAAGCTGATACTAGATAAAAATAAACTCGCTGGGCCAAACTATAAAGACTGGCTGAGGAATGTCCATATGGCCCTTACATATGATAAGGTCGCATACGTCCTCACGGCAAAAGCTCCCCCTGTTCCCAGTCCAGAATCCTCGGTCGCGGACATTGAGGTCCGTAATACCTGGGATCTTGATTGTGCAAAAGCCAAGTGCCTCGTGCTGGCCTCCATAGATAATGAACATCAGAGGCGGCCCAAGAAGATGGACCTTGCTTCCATCTTCCTCCATACCAAAAATTTATATGGAGAGCAATCTCGTATCGCAAGATATAAGATCTCGAAGAAATTGTTTCAAGCGAGCTTGGCTATCGGATCATCTGTTGGGGACCATGTCCTAAAGATGATTTCTCTCATAAAAGAGCTCGCGGACCTCGGAACTACGTTGGAGAATGAGTTGTACATCGACTTAATTCTACAGCCCTTTCCCTCCACCTATGCTCAGTTCATATTGAATTTCTAAATGCAAAGTATGGAAGTTTCACTTTCTGAGCTCCTCAACATGTTGAGAATAGCAGAGGGCGCCTTAAAGAAAACCAAGGAAACACCCGCTCTGTTTGTTGGGGAATCTTCTTCTGCTAAATCCAAATCTAAGGCCAAGGTGAAGAAGAAGAATGCCCCCACCAAACCGAGGGAAGGTGTGCAGAAGGTGCAGGGAAAGGGAAAGGATAAGACTGGGGGGCAGCCACAAAGGAAAAATGCTTCTATTGTCGGAAAAATGGACATTGGAAGAAGGACTGTCGGGCCCTAAAGGTTAGGAATTATGACACGAAGCAAGTTGTGGATTCGGTTTCAGATGTGTTTGTGATTGAAAACCGTTTCTCTATAAACTCTACTTTCTGGGTATTGGATACCGGATCAGGATCTCACATCTGTAATTCATTGCAGGCGCTAAAAAGCCATAGAGTTTTGAGGAAAGGTGATATGATCCTCAGGGTTGGCAATGGATATGGTGTGGATGCTGTTGCAGTAGGAGAATATCACCTAGGACTGGCGAGTGGACATATTTTGTTATTGCATAACTGCTTTTGTGTACCCAGTATGGTGTGTAATATTATATCTGTATCTTTGTTATCAAATGAAGGATATAATTTTGCAATCGTAAGAAATATCATAAACATTCACCTAAATCATGAAATGGTTAGGTCGGGTACACTGAATAATGGAATATATATTCTCAATCAACATCAAGTTTTCAACATCCAAAACACACTAAAAAGAAAGGCTTCAGAATTAAAACAAGCTTTCTTATGGCATTGTAGACTTGGTCATATCAATGAAACACGGCTGACTAAGTTACATAAAGAAGGATACATAGATCCGTTTGAGTGTCAATCATATACAACTTATCAATCATGTATCAGAGGAAAGATGAAAAGAACTCCGTTCACTAGACACGTAGAAAGAGTCACAGAGCTCCTGGGACTCATACACAACGACGTGCGTGGGCCAATGTCTACAAATGCAAGAAGTGGCTATTCCTACTTCATTACTTTCACAGATGATTTCTCAATGTATGGACATGTATTCTTAATGAAACATAAATCCGAGACCATTGAGAAATTCCAAGAGTATAAGAATGAAGCGGAAAAGCAAACCGGCAAAAGTATCAAGATGCTCCAATCCGATAGTAAATACATAAGTGCCGAGTTCCTAGAATATCTAAAAGAGAATGGAATTCTCTCTCATCTTACTCCTCCATACACACCACAACACAACGGTGTATCAGAAAGACGGAATCGCACCTTACTATATATGGTGCGTTCCATGATGAGTAATGCTGAGTTGCCATCCTCCTTCTAGGGTTATGCACTAGAAGCTGCTGCATACCTATTGAATAAGGTTCCAACCAAGTCTTTGTCTACCATTCCATATGAAATGTGGAGTGGGAAGAAACCCTGTCTTAAGTATATAAATATATGGGGTTATCCAGCTTTTGTCAAAAAGGTTCATCCGGACAAACTCGAAGCACGTTCAGTATTGTGTAAGTTTGTAGGATACCCCAGGAATTCTAGGGGGTATTATTTCTATTTTACTGAGGAACAAAAGGTCTTTGTTTCTCATCATGTCCTCTTCATGGAAACTCAATTTCTTGAAAAAGAGATAAGTGGGAGCGCAATAAAGCTGGAAGAAATTCCAGAACCACAAACTATTACTGAAAATTTAGTACAACCAGAGATTTCAATAGAACCGGACGTACCCACGCCACTCCGCAGATCTAGTACGCAGTCTCATCCGCCCGAAAGATACTACGGTTTTCTCATAGAAGGGGATCAAGAGGATTGCATCATCGACGTTGATGAGCCGACTAGTTTTCAGCAAGCCATCACGAGTAAAGACTCGGTGAAGTGGCTGGATGCTATGCGATCCGAGATAGAATCCATGCACACAAACCAAGTATGGACTTTGGATTTTGCTCCTACTGTGGTAAAACTGGTAGGATGCAAATAGATCTTCAAAAAGAAGATTGGTGTAGATGGTCAGGTAGAAACCTACAAAGCTAGACTTGTTGCTAAAGTTTTTCGTCAAAGACCAGGATTAGAATATGATGAAACTATTTCACCAGTGGCTATACTTAAATCCATTCGGATCCTACTTGCCATTGCTGCCTTCCATGACTATGACATCTGGCAAATGGATATTAAAACCGCTTTTCTAAATGAAAGTTTAGAAGAGTGTGTTTTCATAGATCAACCAGAGGGTTTCGTAGACAGTGGGAGCAGCGGAAAGGTGTGCAAGTTGCTCAAATCTATTTATGGATTAAAGAAGGTATCGTGGAGTTGCAACATCTTCTTTGATGAGACGGTCGAGGAATTTGACTTTATCAAAAATGTTGATGAACCTTGTATTTATAAAAAGATTGTAGGGAGAACTGTGGTATTCCTCGTTTTATACGTTGATGACATTCTCCTGATAGGAAATGATATTCCTATGCTACAATCGGCCAGGATGTTCTTGTCACAGAAGTTCTCTATGAAGGACCTGGGTGATAACTCGTACATTCTGGGGATTAAGATCTATCGTGACGGATCTAAAAGAATGTTGGGACTTTCACAGTCAAGGTACATTGAAACCGTACTAAAGAGGTTTAGTATGGAAGATTCTTAGAGTGGTAATTTACCCGCTTGTCACGGAATCACCCTCTCCAAAGAGATGTCTCCCAAGACTGATGAGGAGAGGGCTCGCATGAGCATAGTACCCTGTGCTTCAGCGGTAGGGTCGATAATGTATACGATGTTATATACCAGACCAGATTTAGCTTATACACTTAGCGTCTTATGCAGGTATCAGTCCAACCCAGGTGAGAAACATTGGATAGTAGTAAAGAACATTCTTAAATACCAAAGATGGACTAAGGAGATGTTCTTGGTGTACGGTAATGGGGACCTCCAGATCGAGGCTTTTACCGACTCTAGCTTCCAAAATGACAAGGATGACTCTAAATCTGTCTCGGGTTATGTGTTTACCCTTAACGGAAGGGCGGTCTGTTAGAAGAGTTCCAAACAGGACACCGTAGCAGATTCGACGATGGAGGCTGAGTACATCGCTGGTAGTGATGCCGCAAAAGAGGCAGTCTGGATGAGAAAGTTCGTTTTTGAACTTCAGGTGGTTCCATCTATTGCTAATCCAATACCTTTGTATTGTGATAACAACGGAGCCATGGGTTTGGCAAAAGAACCACTGTCCCATCAGAAATCCAGACATATCTTGAAGCGGTATCACCAGATCAGGAAGATCGTGGATCGCCAGGAGATCGAGGTGCGGAGAGTAGATGCAAAAGACAATAGGGCAGATCCATTCACCAAGGCCATCCCTCAAGTCCAGTTCGAGAGACAGTTCGAGATGTTGGGTATGCGGTATGCCGGCAAGTGGCTCTAGTGCAGACGTTTGGTACTTAATTCGCCAATTACTGGCCTTAGTGCAGGTGGGAGATTTTTGGATACGTTTGCCCTAGAGGTCTTCATTGTATACGATGCTAGGAATATGTATGTACATGACAATCTTGCTCGATATGATAGTATGCTATCTGGTTTGTCTTTATCTTAATATGTGATGTGTTTTACTTTTTAATTCATATCTTGTATACATGTTGATAATGTAAGTCGATGTACAACACCCCAGTACTTGTGGGGAGGCGGAATTTTCAAAAACGAACTTGTTTAGTGAACAAACATCGACTAACCGCTTGAATCGAAGCTAAACGATAACTAACTACAAACATAGAGTTTCTATGCTACTATGTTTAGGGATTATACCTAATGAAACGTGTCCTTCGTCTTTGCGAACTCCACCTCCTCCTCGGCCTTCTCGAAGTAGTAGACGATCCACCCGAGAGCTTTACTCCAAGCTTAGCCTCTAAACTTGAGGCAACTAACCTTCTTTAAGTGCTAATCAAAGAAGCTAGGTGATATAGAGTGAGGGTTATGGTTTAATTAGTCTAACTAATCCTTGTACTCAACACATGAGAGGGGAGGATTAGGGTTTGAAGAGGGAGAGTTTGAGGAGAGAGAAGGTGAAGATAATAGTGAAGTGAGAAGAATGAGTTATCATAATATATATCAAGCATTTCTTTTTAACAAGAAAAGAAAAGAAATCATTTTACAACCATGCTTGATAAATATCTTGTGGTGATTCATCTCCATGAGTCATTAAGCAATTATGAAGCATTAATGACATGGATGAATCATCCATATGACTCACTAATCTCATTCAATGTATATGCCACCTAAACCTCCTTAGTCACCATCTTCTAGAAGCTTCTCACGCAATTACGAGAACGCCCCTCCTTTCCGCAAAAATACGGAAAAACTTTAGACTGTATAAATCCAATAACCGGATACCAGTAACTGGCTTAAACCAAAGCCGACTGTTAAAAACTGTCCGAAAGTCGTACGTGCGTAAACACACGTATGCGTCCGAACCCTTGTCGTAAAACTATACGACCTCTATATCGTTTCGCCTGGAGTAGGGAAACTCTCTGTGTGGGACTCTAGAGACTCGACTACTATGCTGGCAGTGGGTTTAACCACAGACCGCAAGCGGCACTAGCTGTACGTAACGGTCCCCAGGTAGATGTCGATAAGAAGGCCGATGAGGAAACCCATCCGAACTCCTACTGAGCCTGATGTGACAATCTCCATACAGTCCGGTCCGTTCGTCTTAGACTATCGCATATCGGGCCTAGGGGGGCGGCAAGCGTCAGTCCCCTAATAGCGGTATAAGTCGTGTCGGAGCGAAGCCCATTACACCCTGAGAAACTACTGGAACCTACCAGCAAATCTCGCTTGCCCTGGCCAGGGACTTTGCGTAATGGCTCTCTGACACAGCGCGATATCAACCCCCAATACCGGGAGAGACGAATCCTGTCTAACCGCCACTGCCTCCAAGTGCTCGGGACTGCACCCAACTGTTACCTGTTTGCACGACTCCTTTGAGCCGTGGTAGGGTAGTAATTTAAGAACAGTGGGACACACTCGAGGCGAAGTAGCAGTGTCAAGTCTGCGGACTATGCTGTACTCATGTCACCTGGGAACTGTTCACTGACGACTGGTATAAAACCAACCAACAGTTCCCTGTGAGTCCTGTCCGGTGTACCCGTAACCTAACGAGCACCTGTATACTATCTCCAGTACGACGTACTGACGGCTGTGGGACAGACCATCTCCCCAACTGGGATGAGAAGCGTACACACTAGTCTACTCCGGAGTATCGATGCTCTGTCTCGATAATCCAACGACCAGGGACCTGAATAAGGATGTGCTTGTAGACTACCCAGCCCTCACTAGTGTGACTGCCATCACAACGCTGGTAGTCAAGAAAGATCCTAAGAGCTCTATCAATACGTATACTCACATATTAAGATAGAAAAACCAAGTAGCATACTACCATGTTTAGCAAGACTGTTATATACATGTGAATATCCCAAGCTTCCATTAAGTAATATACAAACTAGTATGATATAGTAATGGCCTTCTAGGGCATAAACACTAACAATCTCCCACTTGCACTAGGGCCATGTACTGGCGTATCGAAGATCGATGATCTCGAGTAGCCTCTCGAACTGAATCTGAGGTAGGGCCTTCGTGAATGGATCAGCAATGTTCTCTTCAGAAGCAACTCTCCGAACCTCGATCTCCTGACGATCAATGATCTCCCTGATCAGGTGATACCGCCTTAAGATGTGTCTGGACTTCTGATGGAACCTTGGTTCCTTCGCTAAAGCTATAGCTCCGTTGTTGTCGCAATACAGAGGTATTGGATCAACTATGGTAGGAACCACCTGAAGTTCTGTTAGGAACTTCTTCATCCAGACTGCTTCTTTTGCGGCATCGCAAGCAGCTATATACTCCGCTTCCATCGTCGAGTCAGCAACGGTGTCCTGCTTGGAGCTCTTCCAGCACACCGCCCCTCCATTGAGGGTAAAGACATAACCCGACATGGACTTGGAATCGTCCTTATCACTTTGGAAGCCGGAATCAGCAAAGGCCTCCAACCTGAGGTCTTTTCCGCCGTAAACCAAGAACATCTCCTTAGTCCTTCTCAAGTACTTGAGAATGTTCTTTACTGCTATCCAGTGCTTCTCCCCTGGGTCTGACTGATACCGGCTTACCACGCTCAGTGCGTAAGCTACATCTGGTCTGGTGCACAACATCGCATACATTATAGAGCCTACCGCAGAAGCGTAGGGTATAATAGACATGCGTTCCCTTTCCAAATCAGTCTTGGGAGACATCTCTTTGGAGAGGGTGATTCCGTGACAAGCCGGTAGATTACCGCGCTTAGAATCTTCCATACTGAATCTTTTCAGTACAGTGTCGATATACCTGGACTGCGAAAGTCCCAACATCCTCTTGGATCTATCACGATAGATCCGGATCCCCAGAATGTAAGAGGCATCACCCAGGTCTTTCATGGAGAACCTGTGTGACAAGAATCCTTTGACAGATTGTAGCATAGGAATGTCATTTCCTATCAATAGAATGTCATCCACGTACAAGACGAGGAATACGACACTTCTGGCTACAACTTTACTATATATGCACGGTTCATCTGGATTTTTGATAAAGTCATATTCTTTGACTGTCTCATCAAAACAGATGTTCCAACTCCACGATGCCTGCTTTAGTCCATAAATGGACTTAAGCAGCTTGCATACTTTCCCGCTGCTCCCACTCTGATTGAAACCCTCTAGCTGATCCATATAGACGCTCTCTTCTAAATTTCCATTCAGAAAAGCCGTCTTTACGTCCATCTGCCAGATTTCATAATCATGGAAGGCAGCAATAGCAAGAAGGACCCGAATGGATTTGAGCATAGCCACTGGAGAAAAAGTTTCGTCATAGTCCAAACCAGGTCTTTGACGAAAACCCTTTGCAACAAGTCTAGCCTTATAGGTTTCCACCTGTCCATCTACACCAATCTTTTTCTTGAAGATCCATTTGCATCCTATGGGTTTTACCCCATCTGGAGCAAAGTCCAAAGTCCATACTTTGTTGGTGTACATGGACTCCATTTCGGTCCGCATTGCATCTAGCCATCGTACTGAGTCGCCGCTCTGGATGGCCTGCTGGAAGTCAGTAGGTTCATCATCATCTATGATGCAATCCTCTCTATCCCCATCTACGAGAAAACCGTAGTATCTCTCAGGCGGATGAGACGGCCTACTACTCCTGCGGAGGGGTGCGGGAATGTCCTGTTCTTCTTGAACTATCGGTTCTACCAAACTTTCAGCAGCAGTTTGTGGTTCTGGAATTTCTTCCAGTTCTATTTCGCTCCCACTTATTTCCTTTTCTAAAAACTGATATTCTAGAAAATGGGCATTACGAGAAACAAACACCTTTTGTTCCTCTGCGTAATAGAATAGATACCCCTTGGAGTTCTTTGGATATCCCACAAACTGACACTTTACTGATCGTGCCTCGAGCTTGTCCACATGCTGCTTTTTAACAAAAGCTGGACATCCCCATATTTTCAGATACAGAAGATAGGGTTTCTTCCCACTCCACATCTGATATGGTGTGGTAGGCACAGTCTTGGTAGGAACCATGTTCAAAAGATATGCCGCTGATTCTAGCGCATAACCCCAGAAAGATCGCGGTAACTCAGCATTACTCATCATGGATCGTACCATATCCAATAGGGTTCGATTCCGTCTCTCCGATACACCATTATGCTGTGGAGTGTATGGAGGAGTAAGCTGAGAGAGAATTCCTTTCTCTTTTAAGTAACCTAGGAACTCGGCACTCAAGCATTCACCACCTCGATCAGATCTAAGTGTCTTGATACTTTTGCCGGTTTGGTTTTCTACTTCATTCTTATACTCTTGGAATTTCTCAAAAGCCTCGGATTTATGTTTCATCAGATAAATGAATCCGTATCTTGAGTAATCATCCGTGAAAGTAATGAAATAGGAAAAACCACCTCTTGCATGTGTAGACAATGGACCACATACATCGCTGTGTATGAGTCCTAAGAGCTCGCTCGCTCTTACTCCTTGTCCAGTGAATGGAGTCTTTGTCATCTTTCCTTTGAGACAAGATTGACAAGTGTCATAAGTTTGATATTTGAACGAGTCCAAATATCCTTCTCTATGCAACTTAGTCAACCTTCTCTCATTGATGTGACCCAGTCTACAATGCCATAAGAAAGCTTTATTTAAATCTGGAGACTTTCTTTTTAGTGTGTTCTGGACATTGAAAATTTGGAGTTGGTTTAAAACATATATACCGTTATTTAGAGTACCGGACCCAATCAAACCATGATTAAGGTGGATGTTAACAACATCTCTTACAAACGTGAAATCATAACCTTTATTTGATAACAAGGAAACTGATATGATATTACACGTTAAGCTTGGTACAAAATAACAGTTATGTAAAACCAAAATGTGTCCACTCGTCAATCCTAGGTGATAATCCCCGACGGACGCAGCTCCCACGCTAGCTCCGTTAGCAACCTTTAGGGTCATATCACCTTCCTTCAGCACTCTACGGTTTCTCAGTGCCTGCAATGAATTGCAAATATGAGATCCTGATCCGGTATCCAATACCCAGGAAGTAGAGTTGATCGACAGACAATTCTCAATTACAAACACACCTGAAGTCGAAGCCACAGCTTGCTTCAGTTCCTGGTTCTTGGCGTTCCACGCCTTGCAATCCTTCTTCCAGTGCCCTTTCCTGTGACAATGGAAGCACTCATCCTGGCCCACTACCGGTACCGCAAACTTTTTCTTTCCCTTCCCTCCCACCTTACTAACACCTCCTCTAGGTCTGGGGACGGCCTTCTTCTTCCTTCCTTTGGCCCTAGCCTTGGACCCGGAAGAAGATGCACCGCCAACAAACATAGCGGGTGTTTCCCTTGCCTTCTGCAAGGTGCCCTCTGCACTCCTTAACATGTTCAGGAGTTCCGGAAGTTCAACTTCTTTTCCTTGAAGGTTGAAGTTCAGGATAAACTGGGCGTAGGTGGGAGGAAGGGACTGGAGAATAAGGTCTGTATATAGCTCATTATCCAAAGTCGTCCCAAGGTCTGTGAGCTCTTCAATATAGCCGATCATCTTTAGGACATGTTCTCCTACCGATGACCCGACAGCCAACCTCGCTCGAAACAAGTTCTTAGAGGTCTCGTAACTTGCTATACGAGATTGCTCTCCATAAAGTTCCTTTGTATGGAGAAATATGCCATCTAGGGTCATATCCTCGTGCCTCCTCTGATGTTCATTGTTCATTGAGGCAAGCACGATGCACTTGGCTTTCGCTCAATCTAAATCCCAGGTTTTGCGGATTTCCTTATCCGCATTGCTGGATTTGGGACCAGGGACAGCAGGTGCCGTAGCGGTGAGGATGTACCCCAATTTGTCATAGGTCAAAGCCATTTTGACATTCCGCAGCCAATCTTTATAGTTTGGCCCTTTCAGTATATTTTTCTCTAAAAGTAACTTAAGTCCAGTCATTTTCAGGGTCGCTGCAATTAGGAGAGAGAGAAGAAAACTCTTTAGCATGATGCTCTTGCAAGTTTAGAGTGGTTTTTAGTTTATCTAAACTGGATGGCTCCCACTGTTTCTCGAATCCTTCCTCAAACCATAAAAGAAGAATTAGCCAGGACTATTCTCACCGTACAATACTTGCTTAACCGTTCAGCCAGGCCAGTGTCGATACTTCGAGGGAGTTTTTCCAACGCTTTCGCGAAGTTCCTTAATTAAATAACCTCTTTTCTCTGGGGGGCGTAACCCCGCTGACACTTTTCTGGACACCTACTTGGTTTATAGCATTGATCGTTAAGTGATGAATATCCTGATAAGTAGCATATACTCACAGTAGGATCGGGATCCAAATATCATCGTATGATAATGTTGAAGGAATCCTACCAACATTCATCAAACTCCAAATGGTATGCATCTCTTTGCAAATTTCAGTTTCTTTAGAAATTCCCGATATATATTTTTTGCCCCATGCTCTTATGACCTTGGCGTTGGTCAAAATATCATAAGTCACATGTCAAGTTCTACCCATCATTATCTTGTTAATTTGAACCCATCCGTACATATCCTTGACGTTGGCCAAAATGACCATACGACTGTCCCAAACTAACTCATCTATCTATGCAACAAATGAATACCCAGCAGCTACCAAACACTATGCCTTGGCGTTGGTCAAAATACATAGCTTGAATACTACTGAATACCCAGATGAAATGACGGAGGGCTACGAATGGTTTTGGCGAAACCGTGAACGTAGTGAACTTGATATAACCGAAGGAACCTGATAGCTTTTAAAAGGAGTGGTTAAGTCTCCGCATTTAAAAATATCTGTTTTAAAATTAACCGAGTGGTTTCTTTTAAATTGTTCCAACGATTTAAACTTTGGTTTGTTTTTCTTTGCATTATAGATAATGCGTCCCATCATTAACCTATCATTGCAGAAAACAACGAAAATACAACGTCCTCTTATGCCATCCGTATTCGCCACGGGGTCCCGTCATCACCCGTTAGGTTACTTAACTAACGACAGAGCGGGGGCTGGGCTAGCACGGGTGTAAAACATAAGTGACGTCTAAATAGCTATCATATATAGATATTGTACATTCGTCAGACGCAATAATAGGCATTCCAGATCACAGATGAACTTTATTGGATTTGCAAGCAATCCGTGTTTGTTTTGAGCCTGCAACAAAAGACGGATTACACAGTTGTGATGAATAGCCATTACCCCACCCAAGACCCCAACGGGTACGGCAAACTACCCGCCCGGCAGTTTGTGCACCCCACCTTGGGTCTGTCCTAGGAGCAAAAACAGTAAAATGAAATAATACAACGGTGGCTACAACCGCAACCTGGATGTGCCCCGCAAAATAATATTACAACAAATTACATTTACGTCAAATGAATTAAATAATAACCAATCACATAACCCCGGCTAATCATCACAACAGTCCAACACAGTTCATATCCACAAACAGTAAAAACCATTACAGAAATGTGCAACCCCCTGCCAACCGACATACTAGCAGTTAGGGGAGGTTTACGAACACATTATACAAACACAGATATAATCCATTAAGCAAATACTGTATAATTTCAATCGATTAAACACATTTAATATTGCTCCAATACTTCTCTGTAAACTTGAAACCTGAGCAAAATTAAAAAATACCAGAAAATCCCAAATATCACAGAGAACCATCACAAGAAAAATGGGTCCCTGAATCGTCAACTCGGCGGCGGAAGCGCGGCGGATCGGTGCTATCCGCCGCGGTTCCGCGGCGCCGTAGGCGATTCAGGGGACCAAATTTTTTGTGTGTTCTACTACTGTCATTTTAAGCTTTCTGAACATCCCTGAAAAAATTTTGGACTTCATTTCTAAATCGACAGAAACTTGATATTTTAGGGTTTTCCGGTTTCGTTTTTTCCGTTCGAAATTCATACAAATTTGAAAAAAAGTTATTTATTGTTTAGCGAGGCTCTGATACCACTGTAAGTCGATGTACAACACCCCAGTACTTATGGGGAGGCGGAATTTTCAAAAACGAACTTGTTTAGTGAACAAACATCGACTAACCGCTTGAATCGAAGCTAAACGATAACTAACTACAAACATAGAGTTTCTATGCTACTATGTTTAGGGATTATACCTAATGAAACGTGTCCTTCGTCTTTGCGAACTCCACCTCCTCCTCGGCCTTCTCGAAGTAGTAGACGATTCACCCGAGAGCTTTACTCAAAGCTTAGCCTCTAAACTTGAGGCAACTAACCTTCTTTAAGTGCTAATCAAAGAAGCTAGGTGATATAGAGTGAGGGTTATGGTTTAATTAGTCTAACTAATCCTTGTACTCAACACATGAGAGGTGAGGATTAGGGTTTGAAGAGGGAGAGCTTGAGGAGAGAGAAGGTGAAGATAATAGTGAAGTGAGAAGAATGAGTTATCATAATATATATCAAGCATTTCTTTTTAACAAGAAAAGAAAAGAAATCATTTTACAACCATGCTTGATAAATATCTTGTGGTGATTCATCTCCATGAGTCATTAAGCAATTATGAAGCATTAATGACATGGATGAATCATCCATATGACTCACTAATCTCATTCAATGTATATGCCACCTAAACCTCCTTAGTCACCATCTTCTAGAAGCTTCTCGCGCAATTACGAGAACGCCCCTCCTTTCCGCAAAAATACGGAAAAACTTTAGACTGTATAAATCCAATAACCGGATACCAGTAATTGGCTTAAACCAAAGTCGACTGGTAAAAACTGTCCGAAAGTCGTACGTGCGTAAACACACGTATGCGTCCGAACCCTTGTCGTAAAACCATACGACCTCTATATCTTTTCGCCTGGAGTAGGAAAACTCTCTGTGTGGGACTCTAGAGACTCGACTACTACGCTGGCAGTGGGTTTAACCACAGACCGCAAGCGGCACTAGCTGTACGTAACGGTCCCCAGGTAGATGTCGATAAGAAGGCCGATGAGGAAACCCATCCGAACTCCTACTGAGCCTGATGTGACAATCTCCATACAGTCCGGTCCGTTCGTCTTAGACTATCGCATATCGGGCCTAGGGGGCGGCAAGCGTCAGTCCCCTAATAGCGGTATAAGTCGTGTCGGAGCGAAGCCCATTACACCCTGAGAAACTACTGGAACCTACCAGCAAATCTCGCTTGCCCTGGCCAGGGACTTTGCGTAATGGCTCTCTGACACAGCGCGATATCAACCCCCAATACCGGGAGAGACGAATCCTGTCTAACCTCCACTGCCTCCAAGTGCTCGGGACTGCACCCAACTGCTACCTGTTTGCACGACTCCTTTGAGCCGTGGTAGGGTAGCAATCTAAGAACTGTGGGACACACTCGAGGCGAAGTAGCAGTGTCAAGTCTGCGGACTATGCTGTACTCATGTCACCTGGGAACTGTTCACTGACGATTGGTATAAAACCAACCAACAGTTCCCTGTGAGTCCTGTCCGGTGTACCCGTAACCTAACGAGCACCTGTATACTATCTCCAGTACGACGTACTGACGGCTGTGGGACAGACCATCTCCCCAACTGGGATGAGAAGCGTACACACTAGTCTACTCTGGAGTATCGATGCTCTGTCTCGATAATCCAACGACCAGGGACCTGAATAAGGATGTGCTTGTAGACTACCCAGCCCCCACTAGTGTGACTGCCATCACAACGCTGGTAGTCAAGCAAGATCCTAAGAGCTCTATCAATACGTATACTCACATATTAAGATAGAAAAACCAAGTAGCATACTACCATGTTTAGCAAGACTGTTATATACATGTGAATATCCCAAGCTTCCATTAAGTAATATACAAACTAGTATGATACAGTAATGGCCTTCTAGGGCATAAACACTAACAGATAAAGCCCATAGAATCTTTACTTGACTACCAACATTGTGATGACAATCATACTTTTGGGAGCTGGGCAGTCGATAAGCGCATCCTTAAAGTGTCCTTAGTCATAGGAGTATCGAGACTGGGCATCGATACTCCAAAGTAGAATAGTGTATACATATTTAGACCCTGAAGAGGGGGTGATGGATTGGTCCCGCAGCCATTGGTGAGGTGCACCTGAGATTGTATGCAGGTGCTCACTAGAAGTGAGTACACCGGATGAACTCGCCGTAGAATGGTTAGATGGTATTATACCTAGCGTCAGATAGCAGTTCTCGGTGACATGTGTGCAGATAGTTTGTCGACCTGAGGTCATCATTTGTCTCGTGTGAGTTCCCATTATGCTTTGATTACTACCCTACCACGGCTCTACTGATTCGTGCAAACAGGTTTTAGTTGGGTACAGTCCCGAGCCACATGGAGGTAGTGAGCGACTGTTGGGGATTCATCTCTCCCGGTATAGGGAGTCGATGTCGCGCTGTGATCGGTTGGTCAACACCATAAGTCCCTGGCCAGGACGGATTAAGAATTACTGGTAGTTGGACCAGTAGATTCTCGGATGGTCTTAAGCCACACCGACATGACTTGTCTGGTTATTAGGGGTCTAACATTTTCCACCCCTTAGACCTGGCATGCGATACTCTCAGACGAACAGACTGGACTGCATGGAGATTGTCACCGATAGGCTCGGTAGGGGTTCAGATGAGTTCGCTCGTCGGCCTTCTTTTCGACAGATACCTGGGTAGCCGTTACGTACAGCTAGTGCCGCTGACGGACTTGTGGTTAAACCCACTGTGAGCGTACTGTCGAGCCTTTAGAGTCCCACACAGAGGGTTTCCCTGGTTCAGGAGAAACGATGTAGAGGCCGTATGGTTTTACGGCAGGGTTCCGATCATATATGTGTACTGGCTACACAGATGTTGTTCTGACGGATAATACTAGTGGGCTTTGGTTTAAGCCGGATTCTAGTATTATATTATTGGATTATTATTATCTCATTGCATTCATATTTTTACAGTACGAATACGGGTATGTATATACGGTGAGGGCATTCTTGTAATTTCACAAGACATGCTTCTAGAAGGGGGCACCTCATTATTTGGATTTATCTATTTTGCAAATAGATTAATGAGGTGGAAAAAGGAGATATTTGTGGCATGGGTGAAGCATGGCTATTTTATTTGTTTATTGCCTTTGACTTTACTATTTAAGCATGGGTCATTATTTTCTATTGAAAATATTGCATGCATGATTATTGTGAAAGACTAAGCTATTCCTCACTTGCCTCTACACAACACTCAAGCTCATTTGTGTTTGCTCTTTCTCTCTCCATTTTGTCACGCTTCGCTTCTCGGTGTACGGAAGCGGACGTGGCGAGGCACGCGACGTAATTACTCAGAAGTAAACACGTTAAGCGTAAATAAGCAATATAAATGAATACACAAGAATAACAAGAAATGTAATAATAACAGCAATTTTTATTAACATTCTTTCTTTACATACAGCTGAAAAGAAAAGTACAATGATAGAAAGCGATGCCTAAACAATGGTATATGAACTGAAAAGAAAATAAGTACAAGTAAAAGCCTAGAAGTCTGGTTCCTCTGTGAACTGCTCCAAATTGTCCTGGTTGGGCTCGGTCTCCTGAGAGTCGGGTCCTCCTAATGAACATTCCAAAGAAAGAAGAAACAGGAATGTTGTCAACGAACTAGCGCTCGGTAAGTCCCAAAAAATAGAATGGAATAGACAAGTAAAGAGAATAGAACTGGTAAATTATCTGCTTGTTATGCTAACGTAGTTGTTTGTATCTTGGTACAAAATGTATTAGTGTATACGAGAGAAGTCCAACTTTTCTTGTGGACTATGGTAACCCATAGTACAGGGCCCCGTCAAAACCCACGGGACAACGGCACAGGATGTTCATGTAGGTGTCTTTTAGTGACCATCATCGTGCCACTTTTAACACATTCCGTACCAATCTATCCCGTTAAATCCCGTAATGTATATTGTATTGATTGTATTGATTTGTAGTTATCAGACTTGCCGAGACCATGGTATAAGTTGTTCATGTAAACTGATTCAGAATGTAAACGGTAGTCATGTAGTCAAGTTCAAGATATAGCCATGGTTCGGTCGAGTCAAGTTATGTTGCATGTTTGACATTTTTCTGGTATTCATGTTCAAGTATTCATGTTTAGATTCAGGTTGACTTGGATTCATATTTGGATTGGGTTCAGATTGATTTGGACTTAGACTTGAATCAGACACTTTAAACAGAATTTGGATCCTGAATTAGGTTAGGTTGTTATCGGTAACTGCTGCACATGGACAACAGGATTTGTGTTTTTTTCCAAGACAATTACCATTGATAACTCTATTTTAGTTTTCTAACTTAAATAGGCAAGCACCCACTTTCTCCGGCTCCCTGAGCCTCAAGAAAATTGGTCCCGCTTAAACCTATATTTACTAGGGTTCTTAATGTAATTTTATATATCTCGTGGGGTTTTATGAAAAATATTTTATATACTTTCAAAATAAATCTCGAGTAATTATTTATGTTATTTAGGATTTTCATGGATGTAAATTTTTAAAGAATGAAGTATATTAGTGAAAATTGAATATTTCAAGGTATTTTAGTGTAAAGTTTGACCTGTATTGATTTTTGATGGTATTTTCATGAAACTTGTAATTCTTTTATTTTGTTTAGAAAACATGGAATTTAATAATATCTTAAAAATATGTGGTTTGATAATATATATATAATTATTAAAAATAAATTTTTATTTATTAGGTAGAAATCCTCGTTTTTCTTAAAAATTGTATTAAAATTCCATCGAGATCGTATGCTTCGTGAGGAGGTCTGCATCTCGCCCTACTAGTCCCGAGGATGTGCGATAATCTACACCATCCTGTTAGTGATTTATGCCCTAGAGGCCATTATTGTATCATACTGGTTTGTATATTACTTAATGGAAGCTTGGGATATACACGGATACAGTAACAGTCTTGCTCGAAATTGTAGTATGCTACCTGGTTTGTTTCTACCTCAATATGTGCATGTGTTTTCTTAGGATATCGCTTATACATATTGGTAGAGCCCTTAGGATCTTTGCTTGATTACCAGTGTTGTGATGACAGTCACACTAGTGGGAGCTGGGTAGTCTATAAGCACATCCTATACAGATCCCTAGTCGTAGAATTATCGAGACGGGGCATCGATACTCCAGAGTAAACTAGTGTATACACTTCTCATCCCATCAGGAGAGATGGTCTGTCCCACAGCCATCAGTACGTCGTACTGGAGATAGTATCCAGGTGCTCATTAGGTTATGAGTACACTGGAGAAGACTCGTCAGGAACTGTTGGTGGGTATTATACCTATCGTCGGGTAGCAGTTCCCAGGTGACATGAATACAACTTAATCCGTCGAATTGACACTGCTACTTTGCCTCAAGTGTGTTCCCACTATACTTTGATTACTACCCTACCACGACTCAAAGGAGTCATGCAAATAATTAGTAGTTGGGTGCAGTCCCGAAGCACTTGGAGGCAGTGGAGGTTAGATAGGATTCGTCTCTCCTGGTGTTGGGGGTTGATATCGCGCTGTGTTCGGAAGGCCATTACATAAAGTCCTTGGCCAAGGCAAGCGAGATTTACTAGTAGGTATTCCAGTAGTTTCTCAGGGTGTATTGGGCTATACTCCAACACGACTTATTGCGCTATTAGGGGTCTGACGATTACCGCCCCCCTAGGCCCGATATGCGATACTCTTAGACGAACAGATCGGACTGTACGGAGATTGTCACAAACAGGCTCAGTATGAGTTTGGATGAGTTACATACCTGGGTAGCCGTTACGTGCAGCTAGTACCGCTTGCGGCTTGTGGTTAAACCCACTGCCAGCGTAGTGTCGAGTCTTTAGAGTCCCACATAAAGAGTTTCCCTGCACCGGGCAAAAGGTGTAGAGGTCGTATGGTTTTACGACAGGGCTTCGATCACGTACGTGCACTTGTGCGTGTATGATGATCGGGCGGATAATACTAGTGGGCTTTGGTTTAAGCCGAATCCTAGTATTAGATTGATGGATTACATTCGTCTCATGGTATTCGTATTCTTTGGAATGCGGATGCGTGTATATATATATGGATGAGGGCATTCTCGTAATTTCATGGGAAAGCTTCTAGAAGTGGAAACCTCATTTAGGGTTTTAATTCTTTTTGGATTAAAACAAATGAGGTGGTGGAAATGAGGTGTAAACTTGACAAAAGAAATTCATTGCTCTTGGTGACTCATACCCATGACCGACCTCTTGATATTTTGAACCTCACAAGATATTTTGTGAGATATTTTTTATCTCATCAATTATTAGTTTGGTTCAACTATTCATCACAAATGAGCAAGGGTTATTCTTGAGTTGCTTCTTCAATCTCTTTTTCTCAAGTGACCATCTTCTACCTCTAACCCTGAACCTCTTATGTGTTGAGAATCCGAGGGTTACAAGAGATAAATCACTCCATCTTCTCACTCTACACAACCTAGGACATCTATTTTAGCGAGCTAGATATCGTAGTTATCTCGGATTTGAGGTAGGAGCTCAGACTATAGACTCTCGGGCGGATCGTCTTTGACTCGAGGAGGCCGTCGAGGTTGCCTGATCCGTTTTGATCCTTGGAGCTGACGACGAGGTGGAGGACATCGATGAAGACCCGAAGGACTTGGTATCGTGATGTATAACTTTCATCCGAGTAGTTAAACCTCATTGCTTGTTAGCTAGTTAAGATTTAGTATCGATCCTGGAGTTCAAGTCGGTGTTGCGAACTTTGAAAATCATTTTTTAAATATTCCGCCTCCCCGCGAACACGCGGGGTGCACGAAATCGACATACAGTGGTATCAGAGCCTACTAAACCATAGCTAACAGTTTAGACGAAGTGTAAAACTACGAAACCAAAATAACTCCGAAACATCGAGACAAAGATCCAAGTTTCTGTCAATTTTTTCTGAGCCTCTAAATTTTTTTAAAACAATTGCAGAGTGCTCTACTTCTTGTGAGATGAACACAAACCAAAAACGAAGCATTCTCACCTGTTTTTGACCGGCCAAACCTTCAAAAAAACCGTCACCACCTTTTTAGTTGTGGTGAAATTCTTTGAATTTTGATTTGTGTTCTAGTTGCTTGGATCTAAGGTCTCTGGTGTTGTTTTGCCAATTTTGGATATACTGTTATCTTTATGTAATGGCAATACGGGGTGTTTCAAAGTCTTAGTTTTAACGTCGTTTAAAGTTTCAAGTTGTGTTATATGTGTTTATAAACGTCGACTAATTTCTATACGTCGATTAGTCGGGGTTGCACATATCTATGTTGCTTTGTTAGTTTACGTATATGAACTTATTGGATCGTCGTGGATGAATAGCCGGGGAATGTGAGATGAGTGTTTTTATCTTTCATTCGATGTAATAATTGTAAAGTGATGTAATATTATTTTGCGGGGCACATCCGGGTTAAGATTGTAGCCACCGTTTTATTATTTCTTTTACTGTTTTCTGCTCCTAGGATAGACCCAAGGTAGGGAGCATAAACTACCGGGTATTTTGAAGTACCGAGTGGCCTACTCATTTTACTGAGGAAGGTTGCTTCTCTTCGAATATTTGGCGGGTAGTTTGCTGCACCCGTAAGGGTCTGGGGTGGGGTTTGGCTATTCATCACAACCATAGAATCCGTCTTTCGTTACAGGCTTAAACGAAACGCGGATTTCCTAGTATATCTAATATGTCCATCTGTGATTTGGAATGCCTATTATTGCGTCAGACGAATGTTTATTATATATATGCTATATAGTAGGCGTTGCTTATGTTTTTCACCCGCGCTAGTCCAGCCCCCGCTCTGGCGTTAGTTAAGTAACCAAACGGTGTTAGACGGGGCCCAGTGGCGAATGCGGATGGCATAAGTGGACGTGGTATTTTCGTCTTTTTCTGTGATGATAGGTGTAAATGATGGGACTGCATTAGATTAATGCAAAGCAAACAAACCAAAACTGAATCGTTGAACAAATTTTAAAACCACTCGGTTATTTTAAAACAGGAGACTTTTAAATGCGAAGCTTAAACCACTCCTTTTAAAAGCTATCAGGTTCATTTGATTATATCAAGTTCACTACGTTCACGATTTCGCAAAAACCATTCGTAGCCCTCTGTCATTTCCGTTGAATATTCAGTAGTATTCAAGCTATGTATTTTGACCTTCGCCAAGGCATAGCGTTTGTTAGCTGCTGGATATTCATCTGTAGCATAGATAGATGCGACAGTCGTACTACTATTTTGGCCTTCGTCAAGGGTATGTACGGGTAGGTTCAAATTAACCCGGACAATGACGGGCAGAACTTGACATGTGACTTATGATATGTTGGCATTCGTCAAGATCATAAGAGCATGAGGCAAAAATCCACATCGGGGGTTTCTAAAGAAACTGAAACTTGCTAGTGCTGCATACCATTTGGAGTGTGATAATGTTGGTAAGATTTCTTTAGGATTATCACACAATAATATTTGGATCCCGACCCTACAATGAGTATCCGCTACTCCTCGGGAGATATTTTCACTAACACGATCAATGCTATAAACCAAGTAGGTGTCTAGAACGGTATTAGCGGGGCTACGCCTCCAGGGAAAATAGGTTATGTAATTAGGGAACTTCGTGAAAGCGTTGGAAAACCTCCCTCGAAGTACCGACACTAGCCTGGCCGAACGGTTAAGCAAGTATTGTACGGTGAGATTAAATCCTGACTAATTCTTCTTTTATGGTTTGAGGAAGGATTTGAGAAACAGTGGGAGCCATCCTGTTCAGATAAATTAAAAACCAGTCTAAACTTGCAAGAGCATCATGCTAAGTGTTTTCTTCTCTCTCTCCTAATTGCAGCGACCAGGTGACCAAATTAGGTTACAGATAGATAATAAAATGACTGAGTTTACTATATTGACTGGCAAAAGATTGTCCAGATGTCCATTACCTATGACAAGCTGGACCACCTCATTACTACTCAAGCCCCGCCGTCCCATATCCAGTTTCCACCGTCACGGATGTTGATATCCGTAAGACAAAGCAAAAAGACTGTGCGAATGCCAAGTGCCTCGTGTTGGCCTCAGTTGATGGTGTATATCAGAGGCAGCACGAGAAGATGGACTTAGTTTCCATCCTCCTCCATAACAAAAAGTTATATGGAGAGCAATCTCATATCGCAAGATTTGAGACCTCGAAAGAATTGCTTCAAGCGAGGTTGGCTGTCGGGTCATCTGTAGGGGACCACGTCCCTACAATGATCAGTTGTATTAAACAGCTCACGGACCTGGAGTCCACGTTGGAGAACGAGTCATGTACTGACTTAATTCTACAATCCCTACCTTCTACTTACGCCTAGGGGAAGAAAGTTATACTCCAGTTGAGGGCACCTTGAAGGAAACCTAGGAGACACCCGCTCTGCTTATTGGGGAATCTTCCTCTTCTGGATCCATGGCGAAAGCTAAGGGTGAGAAGAAGAAGACCTCCACAAAGCCGATAGGCGATGTCAGTAAGGTAAAGGGAAAGAACAGGGCAAAAGATTTGGGGTTAATAGTAGGGAAGGAGAGATGTTCCTATTGTCACGGGAAATGGCATTGGCAGAAGGGATGCGGGGCTTGGAAAGCCAGAATCCAGGATCCAAAGCACGTTGTAGCTTCGACTTCGGGTGTGTTTGTGATTGAAAACAGTCTTCAATTAGCTCTACTTCCTGGGTACAAGATACCGAATCAGGATCTCATATCTTTAATTCATTACAGAATTTGAGAAATCCAAAAAACTTTAGGGGGTATCTTTTCTATTACGCAGAGGAACAAAAGGTTTTTGTTTCTCGTCATGCCCACTTTTTGGAAAATCAATTTTTGGAAAAAGAAACTAGTGGGAGTGCAATAGAACTGGAAGAAATTCCAGAACCACAAGCTATTACTGAAAGTATGGTAGAACCAGAGGTTTCGAAAGAACAGGACATCCCTGAGCCACTCCACAGGACTAGTAGGCAGTCTCATCCGCCCGAAAGATACTACGGTTTTCTCATAGATGGGGATAGAGAGGATTGCATCATTAACAATGATGAACCAACTAGCTTCCAGCAAGCCATTCAGAGCGGTGACTCGGTAAAATGGCTGGATGCAATGCGGACCGAGATGGAGTCCATGTACACCAATAAAGTATGGACTTTGGACATTGCTCCAGAAGGGGTAAAACCCGTAAGCTGCAAATGGATCTTCAGAAAGAAGATTGGTGTAGATGGACATGTTGAAACCTATAAGGTTAGACTTGTTGCAAAAGGATTTCGTCAAAGACCTGGTTTGGACTATGATGAAACCTTTTCTACAGTGGCTATGCTCAAATCCATTCGGATCCTTCTTGCCATTGCTGCCTTCCACGATTATGAGATTTGGCAGATGGACGTAAAGACCGCTTTTCTGAATGGACATTTGGAAGAGTGCGTCTATATGGATCAGCCAGAAGGTTTCATTCAGAGTGGGAGCAGCGGGAAATTGTGCAAGTTGCTTAAGTCCATTTACGGACTAAAGCAGGCATCGCGAAGTTGGAACATCTGTTTTGATGAGACGGTCAAATAATTCGACTTTATCAAAAATCCAGATGAACTATGCAATTATAGTAAGATTGTAGCAAGAACTGTGGTATTCCTCGTCTTGTACGTGGATGACATTCTCTTGATAGAAAATGACATTCCTATGCTACAATCAGTCAAAGGATTCTTGTCACAGAGGTTCTCCATGAAAAACCTGGGTGATGCCAACTACATTCTGGGGATCCAGATCTATTGTGATAGATCAAAGAGGATGGTGGGACTTTCACAGTCAAGCTACATCGACACCATACTGAAAATATTTAGTATGGAAGATTCAATGTGCGGTAGTCTACCGGCTTGTCACGGAATCACCCTCTCCAAAGAGATGTCTCCCAAGACTGATTTGGAAAGGGCTCGCATGTCGATTATACCCTACGCTTTTGCGGTAGGCTCTATAATGTATGCGATGTTGTGTACCAGACCAGATGTCGGGGTGGTAAGCCGGTATCAGTCAAACCCAGGGGAGAAGCACTGGATAGCAATAAAGAACATTCTCAAGTATCTGAGAAGGACTAAAGAGATGTTCTTGGTGTATGGAGGAAAAGACCTCCAGATCGAAACCTTTACTAACTCTAGCTTCTAGAGTGATAAGGATGACTCCAAGTCTATGTCGGGTTATGTCTTTACCCTCAATGGAGGGACGGTCTGTTGGAAGAGCTCCAAGCAGGACACCGTTACAGACTTGACGATGGAAACGGAGTATTTCGCTGCATGAGACGCCGCAAAAGAAGAGGTCTGGATGAGGAAGTTCTTAACTGAACTTCAAGTGGTTCCTTCCATTGTTGATCCAATACCGCTGTATTGCGACAACAACTGCGCTATAGCTTTAGCGAAGGAACCGAAGTCCCATCAAAGATCCAGACATCTTGAGGCGGTACCACATGATCAGAGAGATCATTGATCGCCGGGAGATCGAGGTGAGGAGAGTAGATACAGAGAACAACACTGCAGATCCACTCACAGAGGCCAACCCTCAGACAGAGTTCGAGAGGCTATTCGAGATGATAGGTCTGTGATATACCAATATATGGCCTTAGTGCAAGTGGGAGTTGTTAGTGATATATACCCTAGAGGCCTTTATTGTATCATACTGATTTGTATATTACTTAATGGAAGCTTGGGATATACACGGATATATTAACAGTCTTGCTCGAAATGGTTGTATGCTACCTGGTTTGTTTCTACCTCAATATGTGCATGTGTTTTCTTAGCATATCGCTTATACATATTGGTAGAGCTCTTAGAATTTTTTGCTTGATTACCAGCGTTGTGATGGCAGTCACACTAGTGGGGACTGGGTAGTCTATAAGCACATCCTATACAGGTCCCTAGTCGTAGGATTATTGAGATGGGGCGTCGATACTCCAGAGTAGACTAGTGTATACGCTTCTCATCCCAGCAAGGAAGATGGTCTGTCCCACAGCTATTAGTACGTCGTACTGAATATAGTATACAGGTGCTCATTGGGTTATGAGTACACTGGACAAGACTCGTTGGGAACTGCTGGTGGGTGTTATACCTATAGTCGGGTAGCAGTTCCCAGGTGACATGAGTACAGCTTAGTCTGTCGACTTGACACTGCTACTTCGCCTCAAGTGTGTTCCCACTGTTCTTAGATTACTACCCTACCACGGCTTAAAGGAGTCATGCAAACAGGTAATAGTTAGGTGCAGTCCCGAAGCACTTGGAGGCAGTGGCGGTTAAATAGGATTCGTCTCTCCCGGTGTTGGTGGTGGATATTGCGCTGTGTTTGGAAAGCCATTACACAAAGTCCTTGGCCAAGGCAAGCAAGATTTACTGGTAGGTACATCAGTAGTTTCTCAAGGTGTTTTGGGCTATACTCCGACACGACTTATTGCGCTATTAGGGGTCTGACGATTACCGCCCCCTAGGCCTGATATGCGATACTCTTAGACGAACAGACCAGACTGTACGGAGATTGTCACAGATAGGCTCATTAGAAGTTCGAATGAGTTTGCTCATCGGCCTTCTTATCGACAGATACCTGGGTAGCCGTTACGTGTAGCTAGTACTGCTGACGTGCTTATGGTTAAACCCACTGCCAGCGTAGTGTCGAGTCTTCAGAGTCTCACACAGAGGGGTTCCCTGCATCGGGCAAAAGATGTATAGGCCGTATGGTTTTACGGTAGGGTTTCGATCACATACATGTACTTGTGCACGTACAATGTTCGGGAGGATACTACTAGTTGGCTTTGGTTTAAGCCGGATCCTAGTATTATATTGATGGATTATTTTCGTCTCATTGTATTCGTATTCTTCGGAATACGGATACGGGTATGTATATACGGATGAGGGGAATTCTCATAATTTCCTCGAGAAAACTTCTAGAAGGAGACACCTCATTAGGGTTTTTATTCTTTTTTTATTAAAGATTAATGAGGTGGATGTTTGCATTAATTGTAGCATGGCTCAGAGCATGACTCACCACTTAGATATTTTGAAGCATGCTAGATATTTGTTGAGATATTTTATCTCATCAATTATTATATGCTTCATTATTCTACACTTGAACCATTTTTTTATTCCAAGCTCATTTCTACACTCTCAACTTCCTCAAGCTCCTTCTTCTTCCTCTAAGCCTTTCATGTCTCATGAGTTGAGAAACCTAAGGCTATTAGAGATAAACTAATCCATCTTCATTCTCTACACCATCTAATCCATCTAGTTTAGCGAACTATATGCCCTAGTAACCTCGGATTTGAGGTAGGAGCTCGGACTATAGACTCTTGGGTGGATCGTCTTTGACTCAAGGAGGCCGACGAGGAAGCATCGATCCGTTACGATCCTCGGAGCTTACGACGAGGACAAGGACAGCGAGAAGACCCGAAAGACTTGGTATCGTGAGGTATAACTTCTTTCCGAGTAGTTAACCTCACATGTGTTTGCTAGTTAGGGTTTAGCATCGATCCTGGAGTTCAAGTCGGTGTTGCGAGCTTTGAAAAATCGTTTTTTGCATATTCCGCCTCCCGGCGAACCCGCGGGGTGCGCGACATCGACTTACAGGTTGGACCCTGAAATCCAAGCTGCACTCGCTACAGGGGATTTCCCAACCCATGAGCTTGCTTTGAAAGCTGCCCGACGCAATGAGGCAGTTGTGAAGAAGAAGGGCAGGCCGCAGACTGCCGGTGTGAAATGCCATGTGCACCAGATTACAGGAAGGGCATCTTCTAGGCCAGTTTTCAACGGACCATCTCAGAGACCAGCAAGTTCGTTCTCCAATAGCAGGCCAGACTTTTGCATCTACTGCAAAAGAACATGGCATCTTGTGAAGAACTGTCGCAGGGCGAACAACTTGTGCCTGATCTGTGGGTCTTCTACTCACGCCATTGGAGCATACCCCCAGAACCGAGGACCCAACAAACCTCCAGCTAGACCGGCGATCCAAGCTCCTCCTACCTGGTTAGCTCTACTAGCTCCAACTCCCCATACTCAGACCGCTCAACCCCAACGCCAAGTGTTTAACCAGGCACAGAGGAAAGTTCCACAACGCCAAGCATTCACTATGTCGGTCGAAGAGGCCGAAGCTACGGGTCAGGTTATCACCGGTAAATCTCTTCCCTATTTCTTTTCAAGTTATTTCATACCCTAGTCATCTATATTTGCAATACCTAAACCTATCCTACGCGACTTAGGTACAATTTTATTAGCCTTCCTATCTGCACTCGCGCTCTTCAACACTGGAGCATCACATTGCTTTATGTCGCAACGGTTCATCCGAACTCATGCGATCCCAACTAAACCGCTCGTATCCGGTTGGAATGTCAGTTCAGAGAACGGCATTCTAAAAGTAACTTTGGGATACGATCTGTGTCCAGTGGTCGTCTGCAGTCAAGAATTTTATGTGAACTTCAAAGTGCTGGACATACCAAATTTCGATGTAGACTTGGGAATGGACTGGCTGGGAACTTTCTTCGTTACCATCGACTGTCTGGGAACTTTCTTCGCTACCATCGACTATCGCCAAAGGAGTGTAGTGTTCAAAATACCAGATCATCTAGTGTTCTACTTCAAAAGTGGAGACCGAACCTTGGAACCTAGCGTCTACCGAGCAAAACCAAAGAAGGCAGAGATTGCAGCGTTGCAAGCGGAAGAATCGAAGTCAGAGGTAGTTTGAGAGTTCGAGGATGTATTCCCGGAAGATATATCAGGTTTGCCTCCTGATCGAGCTCTTGAATTCAGCATCGATTTACAACCCGGCGCACAACTATTAATAAAAGCTCCATACCGATTAAGTCCGGAGGGAATGAAGGAGATCCGCATTCAGTTGGACGAACTCCTGAAGAAAGGTTGGATTCGTCCCAGTACTTCGAGCTGGGGATCTCCAGTGCTACTGGTGAAGAAGAAGGAAGGTTCCTACAGGAAGTGTGTGAATTATCAAGCTTTGAACGAAGTGACAATTAAGAACAAGTATCCACTACCGCGCATCGATGACCTTTTCGATCAGTTAAGTAGATCTTGTGTCTTTTCAAAGCTAGATCTTCGTTCGGGTTACCATCAGGTGAAGGTCAAAGAGTCTAACATTCCGAAGACGGCGTTTAGGACTCGTTATGGTCATTATGAATATCTCATAATGCCATTTGGAGTGACCAATGCACCTGCCATCTTTATGAACCCGATGAACCAAGTTTTCCAAGAGTATTTAGACAGCTTTGTTATTATATTCATCGACGACATCCTGGTGTATTCAAAGAATCGAAAAGAACACACCGAGCACTTACGGATTGTCCTGGAGACATTATGACAACATCAGCTCTACGCCAAGTACAGCAAGTGTGAATTTTGGCTAGATCAAATCGGATTTCTCGGACATATCGTTTCAGGCGAAGGAATCTCTGTAGATCCAGCTAAGGTGTCAGCTGTTAGTGAGTAGCTGACACCAAAGACGATGAAAGATATACGAAGTTTCTTGGGCTTAGCAGGATACTACCGACGATTCATAGAAGGATTCTCAAAAATCGCAGCACCCCTGACCAAGCTCACACGTAAAGACGAAGCATTCGTATGGTCAGAAGCATGTGAAAAGGCTTTTGTAGAACTCAAGTCGAGGTTAACCTCTGCACCAATTCTTGTAATACCGGATCAACCTGGTGGATTCGTTATGCATTGTGATGCGTCTAGTAAAGGATTAGGATGTGTTCTACACCAGCATGAAAAAGTTGTGGCTTTTGCATCAAGACAGTTAAACGTCCATGAACACAACTATCCAACACATGATCTAGAATTGGCAGCCGTCATCTTCGCACTTAAAATTTGGCGTCACTATCTTTTGGGAGAACGAGTGGATATATACACTGACTATAAAATTCTGAAGTATACATTTACTCAGAAGGAACTCAACATGCGGCAGAGAAGATGGTTAGAACTCATGGCGGACTTCGACATCAACCTACAATATCATCATGGAAAGGTGAACGTAGTTCCTGATGCACTTAATCGCCAGCCATTAGCATTGAACCTCACCGCTCAGTGGGAGCTACAACAAGAACTACATGGATTGGAGATTGATGTAGTTGTGCCAGGTAACGCTTCATCTTTGATGGACTTATAAGTCCAGTCCACTCTTGTAAATCAGATCAAGGCAGCTCAAGCAAATGATGCTAAGCTATAAAGGATCCGAGAACAAGTAGAAAGTGGACTACGAACTAACTTCATCATCCACGAAGATGGATCCTTGCAGTATGGAAGTCGTTTATGCGTGCCAATAGGACCTATTCGAGAAGAGTTGATGAAAGAAGCTCACAGCTCTCTATATTCGGTGCACCCTGGTGGTACAAAGATGTTCAAGGATCTACGACAACATTACTGGTGGCATGAAATGAAGCGAAAAGTAGCAAGAAGCGTAGCCAAGTGTTTAGTGTGTCAGTAAGTGAAGGCTGAACATCACAGAACTACTGGTCTACTTCAGCCGTTACCAATCCCAGAATGGAAATGGCAGCACATTACCATGGACTTCGTGACTACTCTCCCTCGTAGCACGAAGGGTAACGATGAAATTTGGGTTATTGTGGATCGACTCACCAAGTCGGCTCACTTTATTCCATTCAGAGTTGGCCATTCAACTCAGACGTTGGCAAGGAAGTACATGGAGGTGAGTAAAAATCTAAAGTAAAATTTAAAACCTTCAAGATGTACCATACTTGATACCCATAAACTCATGCAGAAGATCATGAGAATACATGGGGTACCTGTCTGCATCGTCTCTGATCGTGATACAAGATTCCGATCACAGTTCTGGCAGAGTTTGCAAGCTAGCATGGGAACGAGTCTGAATTTTAGCACGGCGTACCATCCATAAATAGACGGACAGTCCGAGCGAACAATTCATATCCTGGAAGACATGCTGAGCGCCTATATGTTAGACTTTGAAGGATCGTGGCAAGATCATCTACACCTTATGGAGTTTTCATACAACGACAGCTATCAGACAAGTATTGGAATGACACCATTCGCAGCACTCAACGGACGGAAGTGTCGTTGAGTTGGGACGACGTTGGAGATCGTGAACTCCTTGGACCAGAGATGATCGTGGCAACTGTAGATGTGGTTCGCACGATCAGGGAAAAGATGCGCATAACCTAAGACCGACAGAAACATTGAGCAGATGCAAAACACCGACACTTGGGGTTTCAACCCGGAGAACATGTATTCTTGAAGATCTCTCCAAACAGAGGAGTGATACGTTTTGGAAAAATGGGTAAATTAAGTCTAAGATACATAAGACCGTTCGACATACTCGAACGAGTTAGAGAAGTGGCATACCGTTTAGCACTACCACTCTCGTTGGAAGTAGTGCACAATGTGTTCCACATATCCCAACTACGATGATATATGAGTGACCCCAACTATATACTTGATCACTCAGAGCTCATGGTACAGACTGACCTAACCTGCGAGCAACAACTAGTTGAGATCTTGGACCGAAAGGTGAAAACATTACGGAACAAGGAGGTAAACTTGGTCCGAATGATGTGGAGAAAGGATTCGCCAATAGAATCAACTTGGGAAAGAGAAGAAGATACGCGTGCACGATACCCTTACCTTTTTGAAAATTAGTCTCTATGTAATTGTAAGTTTCAAGGACGAAATTTTTATAAGGAGAGTAGAATGTAACAACTTTGAAATCACTGTGAAGAAATTTCTTGTTATTGTACAGAAAAGGGCATTACAGCCTGTGTAAGAGTTAAAAGTTATTTTTGTTAATTAAAAACAAGAAGCAACTTATAGCTCACTGGTAAAGGCTCTACACTGCTGCGACATAGCCTGCGCGTTCGAATCCCATCAGACCCCATTATTTTTAGGATTTTTCTTTTTAATTTTCGGAAGCCCAAGAGTTGCACGTGCAATACACAGAGAAACGAAAAGTTTCAGAAAAATAAAACTGGCGCAATGAGGAGTACACACCCAACTGGACACGTCACACGAATCTCGAGGTAAGGCCTCAAGATCTGACCGCCTGTTTTGCCCCTTGGGCTAGCGCCGACAGTTCGATTGAGCCCAATCTCCCCCGTGCTTTGCACACTCATCTCTTCATCTCCCCTTAACTCCCCTGCACTATTTGATTTTCTTGCAATCAAACAGAAACTCTTCAATTCACCATTTAACACCATTTAAATTCTTTTAATCCATATTTTTAATTTCTAAACCCTAATTCTTCACTATAAATACCACTCCGTGCCCTAGCTCTTCCCCATTCTGAAATTTCGAGCAAAAATTCTCTTAAACTCTCTAAGTATCAAGTGGAGTTAAGCCCTCCAAGTGGAGTAGCAAGCCAAACTCGACGACCGGAGTATCTCCGACGAAGCCACGTCCCCTGAGGGCATCATCTTTCTTTTATTAACCACCTAAAACCGTAAGTCCCTTCATCTCTACCCTTTTCCATCTTAAATTTTTTTTTAAAAAACAAATCGATAAAAGTGGAGTTATCTCCGATATAATCTTCTTTTTAATTTTTGTAATCCACTTGATAAGAAAATTAGATCAAACTAACATCCTATACTAATCTTAACCTTATTTACCATCATTTAGTTTTAGTTTAACAAATATTTCATGTGAAACAAACATATAACAAACTTTTCATTAAAATGCCATGAACTTTAGTATAACCCTCATTTCAATAAGTGTTAAAAAGATACCTTTAGGAAAACTTCACGGGGTAACGTCCTACCCCACACGCACACTATGGTTACATAGCATGATTTTCTAAACATATAGCTAATTTAAAAAATAACTTTTTTATTAAAATACCACACCTTTACAAAATGGGTTTCTTTTGATCGGTATTTCGAAATTCATAGTAATTACGCCTCTACAACCCTCGTTAAGGGACCCGCTAATGGATGGTGTGAATTATCACACATCTTTGGGATAGTAGAGAGAGATGCAGAACTCCTCACGGAATATTCGGTCTCGAAAGGAAATAAAAATACGGTTTTTAAGAAATGTGACTTTTCTAAACAAAACTAATTTTTGAAAAATTATATAAAAAAATTATGAATCCGTACTTTCAATAAAATCATGGTATGAAACTATATTCTTTAAAATGAAAAGTTAGAATTTTTGATAAAATGCCACCAAGTTTCCAAAAGTAGCAGTTTTCACAAAAGTATCATAAACTTTCAAAAAAGGTAAGTTTTATCATCAAAACACCACAACAATTAAAATTCATGTTCATGAAAACCTTAAATATTACAAATCACCCTCGAGGTTATTTTTAAACCATATTAAAGTATTTTTCATAAAACTCCCTCGAGATATGCACACGATATTTTAAGGACTCTAGAATTAATATAGCCTTAAGCGGTATCATTTCTCTTGAGCCTTAGGGAGCTGGAGAAAGTGGGTGCTTGCCTATTCAGGTTAGACAACTTAACGGAGTTATCAATGGCAATTGTCTTGAAAAAAGATACAAATCCTGTCGTCCATGTGCAGCAGTAGCCGATTTCTCCCGAACATAAGATTTTTAATAGTTTAAATCAATTCCTATAAAAAAGACATGAACTCAAATGCAATCTCGAATCTAAACTTGAAATTGAACTTGAACACAAACTCGAACTCTAACCTAACTCGAATATGAACTTGAACCCAAACTACTCAAACCAACTTGACTCGAACCAAGATTGCAATTGTCATGACTCGCATATTACATGACTCACTCGAATACATTCTACACCTTTTGCAATCTATGGTTTCGATCAAGACATATTAATCAATCAATCAAACCAATTAAGTATATTAACCAGTTATAATATATTATACTCGGGGTGCTTGGGATAGTTTCTTGTGTGAATCCAACAGAGTTTCGGGAGTCCCGTATTAACCTCTTTTTTTATTTTACTCGAATATCAGTCGGGTTGACTCATCCACGGCTTAAAACCCCAATGCTAACACATGAAATAGGACCGTGTTTCCTTGCTCCTGGGGCCCCACTATTGAGCTCGTGAATACTTCTACGGCTGCGTTGACATTCACACTTGGAACTTAACGTTAACATAATGACCATATAGAGACCTATAGTATATACTTACCCCTGAACATATACTCTTATTCGTCATATATATTCTACACTTGTCATTTTCTTTACTCTTACTTATCTTTGGAACTTACCGAGTGCTAGTTCGCTGACGGGCATTCCACCCACTTTTATTCTCTTAGAATGTTCATCAGATACGGTCGAGATGGAGGAAGTGGAAGCCACAGAGGAGGACTAAAACCAGATCGCTGGTCAGGGCTAGCTCAACTTCACTTTTCTTCAGTTTATGTATGCTACTTGTTTAGGCATTTTCTTTATTGTATTTACTTTCCAGCATAAACTCATGTATTTGTAAATATTAGAAGTTGAATGTAAATGAAGATGCTTATTGAAAATTTTTACAGTCTTCTTATATTGTGTATTATTGTTTCAATATGCTTAGTATATTTATTTAAGGAATGACCTTCTCTGGATAAATATGTCGTGGGCTTTCCACATTACCGTTTCCGTCTACTAGGAAGCGGGGCATGACAATGTTCCTCGGTAGTAGGCCTGTGGTTCGAGAACGAACCATTGTTCTTAAGTGGGGAGAATGTAATATCTCAGAGTAGTACGGTTTTCGAACATCATGGTGATCTGCTCTATTTATACTCAATGCATTCTGTTGTGGACACATGGTGATCTGAGTGTGGACCCGCTTCAGAACAATGGGATCGGGTCCCTAAAGTACATTCCGAAAGAGGACCGAACTATATTTTAAGTGCAACGATACCACCCTCAATTACGGATGTGTCTTTTGGATGAACCGGCACTCTGGAGTTTGAAGAACTCCGTAGTTAAGTGTGCTCGGGCTAGGGAAATCCTAGGATGGATGATCACCTGGGAAGTGGCCCCTTCACGAGTCCGGTTCATCGCAAAGGACAAAACTGTGCGGTTTCGGTCAGAGCGGACAATATCATCCGTACTGGGGCATAGGGTGTGACAGACACTATGGCGATCTCAGGTCAAAAGACTACCATATACTCATATCACCAGAGAAATTCTATATGACAATAGATATAATATCATCTAAGTGTTATAGGAGAGTCCGTTCAGTGAAACTCATTCTCTAATTAGCACATGTATACAATCCTCGGTGTCAAACATCAATAGTTGTGAGACCAGCTATCGCCCACCAATTGGATCAAGAAACGTATACACTAATCTAAACTGGAGTACCGATGCCCAGTCCTGATACTCCTACGATTAGGAACATTTAAGAATGTGCTTATAAACTATCAGGCCCCACTATTATGATCCCCATCATCAATCTTGTTAGTCAAGAAAATATCTTATAGGCTTTATCATCATGTATTATCAATACATAGCAAGTAAAACATATACATATGAATGATAAAGACAAACCAGATATCATACCAGCATCTTGAGCAAGATTTTCCTATCCATATATGTCTTGTACAATTACAATAATTACCTTCAGGGAACCTATATCCAACAAACACTATATTACTTGATGCATTTCACTAACATTTCGGAAAAGGACGGCGCCCAGTGAGCTCGAGATGGAGTGGAAAAGCAAAAAATGCACGTGCATCGATGAATCACTCCATTTCGTATGTTTTTTTAGTTTTAACAAGCTATAAATTACAATTATAATATGAATAAATTTCTAATTGAATTGAATTGAGTTATGCTCGTTTGTATATTGGTAATTGAATTGAGTTATGCTCGTTTGTATATAAGTAATTGAATTAAATTTGTATCAAATACTCGAAAACGACCCAAAATCTGCTATATTTTTTCTCTGTCTGAAGCTTATTTTGTCGGGTTCTATCCGACAAATTAAATTATTCCGTCGGATACATCCCGAGGGGATAAGCTTAAAACAGGAAAAACTGCCCAGGTTTTTTGAAATTATTCCGTCGGCTGATATCCGACGTAATAAAGTGCCCAATGAAATAAATAAGGAACTTATCATGACCCGGAAACGGCACGTGACCGGCACTTGAATCACATGAAGTCTATAGGACCCCACCGTAACCCAAGTAAGTCAAAAACCTGGAATCTAAACCTTTTAAGCAAATAATGGAGATGGAGTGTTGAAAAGGAGTTATTTATGAAATCAAGTTCTGCTTTTTAAAGTATAAGAAAAGTATATAGAAATACAAGTGAGACTAAAGTTTGAAAACATTTTCGTCGTTTAAAATTTTTGCAGCACCTCCTTTGTAAATTTTGATAAAAACTAGTACATAAGCATAATATAATCCGCATCCCCAATCGGAAGCTGTCATATCGTCCAAACGGCAGAATTACAACCATGCATTCTTTTGGACTTAGAGACGGGACGAGATTTCAGGGCACCTATATCCAAAAACATCATCAACTCAACTATAACCAACTCGTCATATAAAAGAACAATATACAAGTGTCTTCTCTAAGTCCAAAAGAATATACAAATCTGGTCTCTAAGTCCATAAATATACAAGTCTGGTTGATGGAGTTTTTAACTAGATTGCAAGGGAATATAAATAAAAAAATGGCGGTTACGATTTGTAATGTAACCCACCTACCAAGCAATCCCCTGAAGAAGAAGTATGCCAGCAATCCGCTACTAATCCGAGTGGTCGACCCTACAAGAAAACTATGGCACAACAGGGATGAGTTGCCAACTCGTGAGTAGAAAACATCATCAGGTAGAAATCAAATGCATAACGATCTACCTAGGTCATACTGTAATATATCATATTATGAGGTAATGAAAGTGAACGTATATATATATATATATATATATATATATATATATAATATCGAGACTGTATCAATATGTGGTAGCATGCCATCCATAACATAAATGTGTATCATTCAATGGGTGTCCATCAACGACACTCGAAAGCTTCATAAAACATCTGAATGTCCAGCATCGACACTCGAAATCCTCATAAATCCCGTGTCCAATATCGACACGTAAAATCTTCATATCTCAGGCGCCGTCTTTCGGATCGGCCCTCTCTCATGCGCCATCTCATCGAATCGGCCCTTATATCCATCTGTATCATATCACTCCGGTCGGTATACTCCGAATATTCGCCGAGTCCCATACTGTCACCAGTAGGTAGTGTTCCCAGTCAGGATCAATGCCTTTATATATGATCTTCTTGCCCCTGAATACCATACCGGGTCCACCATGTATCCGCAGACGGTGACTCCTCACTCCTTAAATCAGATAATACTCATTGCTCAGAACCGAGAAAACTCATGGTGGACGTCGAAATATCATATCAAGAGAAAACTGCATTTTTAAAACATTCACAAGTTTTATAAAATCGTATCCGCGGTTTCTCAAATCTCAGAAATCCCATAAAAACACTATCTTATAAAACATGGAAATAATGGAACAACATGTAAAGGCATAGAACAGTAATATAATACATGCTAGTGTGAATTGAGAAGCAATCTAAGGTACTAGCAGAAATATAGTATGATGTGATATAGCATGGCAAGTGTGTTCATATAAGCGTGTTCTTTTAAGCAATGTAAAGAAAGTACAATATCCGGAACAATATGTGGTGCTGGATACTAAACAGTACTCTATAATGCTAACGGGGTATGCTGCTATACGGGTGACATAGCAAGTTCTATATGTGTACGTGGCATGGCAATTATCGATGAGGTGTAGGTGCAATATACGAATATGTGCAGGTGCAACATGAATCATCGGTAATAGTGCGCGTGTCCTAGCACATGAAGTTAAGTAGAGTTAAAGATATGAACGTAGTATATATCGTAAATAATCGAAATATGAGCGTATCTAGAATAATGAAATCATAACGTGAACAAATATTAAAATATCCAACTACGTATGAGCTATACAGTTATAGTTTAAAATAGCACGAAACATTGTTTTGAAAATAAGGGACTACGATGTTGTTGAAATAAATATCATTTGAAAAGTTATAGCGCACCCTTGACGTTATCAGTTAAAAGTATGTAACGAATCGTTAGTTTTGAAAGTAAGTATGGTTTTAAACATCTTATGAATTTTCCACTTTGAAATATTAACAAGACTCCTCGAGTCGAAATAAATATCGACTGTATTCGGCAATCAGTTTTCATCATATCACGTACGGAATATCTCTCGTACAATATCATCCAATCAATATAATACGGATCTATAGTCGCGTACATCAACTCATCTCATATCATATCATGTCATCTCGTATCACCTCAAATCATCTCATCTCATATCATGTATACTCATACCGTATCCATTCTCATGTCATCTCATATCATGTATATATTTTGATACATGTATGTGTGTGTGTATAGCTCAATAGCTATAAAATAGAACTAGGTGTATAATAATCTACTAAGTATACTGCTATCGCATATGGTTAGAATAGGTTTATAATTCTAGGATATATAGTATCCTAATCACTATGATTGCGGGGATGCTATACAGCATCCACCCGACTTCCCCCGTAAATATACATCTACTCACCTAAATGCCTCGCCCTAGTCGAAGCTGACGGATACCTCGCCCTTCTTCGTCGTCTTGGAAGTTCCCACGATCATAACTTCAATCGAAACCATATCGAATCGCATAAAAATCCATATCAAAACTGATACGACGAGTGAAACATACATAGGTTAGAATCTATGGTCAACGCGTGCTAAATCCGATAAAATACTCCCGGCGTCGATGTATGAACGTCAAACGACCAAGTCACAACATAGAAATCAAAAAACCAAATTTCAAAACTCGCAAAATATCATTAAAAGCCAAGTAAAATAAATCCAGATTTTTACTAAGAGAATCTGGGGCAAATTAGCATATAAAATAAGCTTGTATATAGTATAAAATATCTACTGACCAAACCCCGACACCTATCTCCAAAACTTAGCCACAGATTTAATCCTCTGGGTCATAAATTGCGGTTTGAATTGGGAGTTAGGGCCTCGTCTTCGTGGTGGGGTCTCCTAATGGTCTAATTAGGTCGAATATATATGCAAAATATTTTTTAAAGTGTCCAAGTTGCTCCAGATTCAATTCAGACTCCAAAACTCAATGAAAACCATGTTTAGAAACTTCAAAACTCTTTTAAAACTAATGATACTTGCACTCAAACACCCTCATCTATCACTAAAGAGGTTGTAATCACTCACTAACTCTCTACTACACAACCACTACAAGTTGTGTCCATAAAAACTCACTTTTGAAAATCTCAGGTCTAGAAAACATGAACCTTGGCTCTAAAACTAATATGTGAAGGAAAGTATTATAAAAACTGGGTTTAAAGTGAGCATCTTACCTCAAAATGGGGATCAAGGAAAGTTCCATACTTGTAAATGGGCTCAAAGTGAAGACTTGATCACATCTTCATGTTTAAGATGGGGGTATGAACATTTTTTGTTAATGCTTCAATAAGTTTTGAGGGGTTTTGTGTGGGTGTTTGGCTATAGATGGTGGTGAAGGAGATGGAGAAGGAGAAGGAGAAGAAAATGATGAAGAAGAAAGGATGGAGGAAAAGGACATGAAGAAGAAGGAATGGCTAAGGCAAGCCATAACCCCCCCCCCTCCCTCTCTCACCCATGCCTCATTTTAAAATAACCACTCATGCTCTCATGTCTCCTTCTCTCTCATTTTCTTTTCTTTTATTTTTCTTTAAAAAAAAATATAAAACCATCATTTTAAAACACAAACAAAATGTTAACCCTCTCATATAAATATGTCATAGCACTTTAAAGTATGTTTAGCAAATAAGCTTGGTTTAATGCACAAATAGAAAAAAAAATAATTAAGTTTAACATTAAACTATTATATGTATATAATTATATGCTAATTTATGAAAATCCCAATTGAATAAATACTTTCTTAAATAATAATTCCTTTTAAATTCCAATTATTTTCCAAAATAAAGGTATAAAATTATACCAATTTACGAAAGCTCAAATCCATACTCGGTATAATATCCATAAAACATTATATTATTATTTAAATTCTAAAATAATATTTCCATTTTCTGAAATGTTATAGAACCCGACAAAAAAAAAATTCTTCGCAATTTATTTCGTCGGACATTAGCCGATGGAATAAGTTTATTCGTCGGATATCTATTTGTTTTGTCGGGTGATGCCCGACAAAATAAAGGTGTATTTCTTGAAGTGTGTCTTGTCGGATTAGGAGGCGGAGCAAAAGGGTACAGATCATGGTGTTCTGGGATCCAGAGTGGAGTAATCGGTCAAGTGACATTCGTTGAGTCTGCGATACTTCATAGAAGAAAGACTCGGTCAGATGGTGTACGGAGAACATGTATGCCGTCAAGGGAGATGGAGTTCAATGTTCCAGTCCAGCTTATGAGAGATGAGGTGGTCGGTACTCCGATTCAGGTGAAGAGTCCAATGCAGCTAGTGGTGCAGTAGTCGAAAATAGTTCAGCACACAGAAGTGGTTAGGAATGAGTCTCCAAAGCAAAAGGATCAGGAGTTCGACAAAAAGACTACACATTTGATTCGTGGTATGGAGAGTGTCATGGACGGAGAGTTGTGTCGGTTGCAGTGGAGTATTGAGCAAGTTCTAGTTCAGTATGGGATGAAGAAGACTCGGCACCGTATCTTCTCACTTAGAGGATTTCAGGCTTTCAGTGATATTATCACCAGGGTCAGATGCAGACAGAGATCATGTGTCTATAGTGCCATATGCAAGTGCAGAGATCGGTTTGATATGCATGCGATCGAGTATTGCACAAGCAATTGTAGTAGTCAGCAGATACTGGGCTATTCCGAGCGGAGAGTATTAGCAGGCTGTGGAGTAGATTCTATGATATTTAACAGATAGTGAAGGGTTCGACTCGTCATTCAGCAGAGACAGTGTGAATGGATGCATCGTGACAGTGTATGACGACAGGGGCAGATGGAGGTCGCCGAAGGGTTACATATTAGGTATAGAAGCAGTGTCAGGTAGATCGACATTTCAATCAGTTATTGCGCAATCAACAGCAGAAGCGAGATTGTTAATCATCTTGGAGACGGTTAGGGAGGCCATCAATTGGCGGAGGTTATTTGGTTTGGGTTTTCCACATGTGGTAAGAGTGTTTTTCTTAGAGGCCGAGAAAAAGGTAATGTCTCTTACGAAAGTTGGTATTCCAAAAAATAATCCGGAAGACGCATTTATAAGATGGTTCCGGTCTAAATTCAAGATTTCGCATAGTTAATTGTTGAGGGCAAAACCATGATGAGAATAGAGTTCCAATGATTGAGTAAGTGTCGAGATTGTGAAGAATTTGCTTCAAGGTGGAGATTGTTGTTTTTGATACAAATTCTATGGGCTAAAAAGCAAAGCCTACTTAAAGCCCATGAACAGTAGCACATGAAGATGGCAGCTATTTAGTTTCATTAGGAATTGGGTGTAGGGATTTAAGTTAATCTCTATTTGGATATTAGAGTTTATCTTAACATATATATACAGAGAGAGAGAGAGAGAAAGAGAGATGGGGGAAGGGGGATTAATTAAAGCCTTGTTCTCTGAATAATATAGAAATCCAAAGGAGACCTTAAATCTAAGAAGCTGCGGCCAAAATTTAAGAGGCATACAGAGAGCTTTAAAGAGAGAGAGAGAGAGAGAGAGAGTTTTGTCACTACTACAAAATCCACTTGCTCCTGCGAATTTAGCAGTAGGGGAAAACCATAGCCTCTACGGATTAATCCGTATGGACATAAAATATCTCCGTAGGTCCAAAGACCGTATGTGCAAGCTTTTACCCTGAGCAAGACCCTACGGAGTAATCCATCGGGGCATTTAGCCCTACAGATTATTCTGTAGGGACATAATCTTTTTTAATTTATCTGTTAAAAAAATAAAATAATTGTACATACGGAGTTATACATAGGGCCTTCTAAATGTCCCTACGGATTACTTCGTAAGGACAAGTTTTGCACATATTACTGAGTCCATAGGGACAAAATATCAGATATTCTGATTTTTTGTATCTACGGATAAATGTGTAAGGGCAATAAATGACCATACGGATTAGTCCATAGGGACAACTGTTGCACCTACGGATTAATCCGTATGGCCATTATGTCAGTATTTTTTTTTAAAGGGGTTTCCCGTTTTTTCCCCGTCCTATGAACAATAATATATATCATATAGCCAAATACAGAAATATTCATAAACATCTCACACATAATATATAAAAGAAATAAACAAATAGAAAACGAAATCAATCTAAAATTATCGTAAACATCCGAACAACCTCCGATATCGTCCAAAACATACAATATATATCAAATAAGTACATCCAACCTCAAAAATATAAATAAACATATCCTAACTCGGTCCAGCTCCTCCACCTCTAATAAACGCCGTAATTTTGCGTATCTGCTCTTCGGTGCAGCTCTGGGTCATCAAAAACTCGACTAATGAAGGAGTGGTCTGTGCTAGAGTCTGAGTGGTCTGTGCAGGAGTCTGAATGGGCTGTGGAGCTATAGGAGTGGCCTGCGCAGCCGTAACCGAGGTAGTGGTTTGCGGAGCCGCGATCAAAGGAGACATGTTGAGCCACAGCCAAAATAGCCTGTCGTATTTGTAAAATTTTGTGTTTGTGTAATAAACAAGTAAGAACAGTGTATTAGATTTTAGTCGAATTCGTATCATTATCGGATTATTGGGGAACCACAAATTTATATATACTTTGTTAAGATTCCACATGTTCTGTTGAAATTCATATGTTATGTATGAGAATTTATACATTTTGAAATTCCACACATTCAGGACTATGCTTTTTTCCCCCAATCTAAAATTACTTAGGGACTTAGGCCTAGTTTGGATATCTAGTTTGGAAAACCGTAGTTTATTTTAAGTGAAGATAGAAATGATGCTTACTCTAACTTGTAAACCCATATCTAGCTTTGATTGGATACTTGGTTTTAGAGTTATCTAATTTACAAAGCAATGTTTTCTTCTCAAGTTTTGAGTTTCGATAATCATAACTTTTTAAACTCCAAAATGAAGAAAGATGTGGCATGGTTATGATTATAGAGTTCAGTTTAATTAGATAGTCTTATCTAAGTCTGATTAATCAAATTTAAGTCTAAAACCAAATAAGTTCAGGCTACTAATATTGCATATGCTACTATCTATAATGTTATATAATATTTTACTAATAAGTAATATACGTACCAACATCTCCTTCAACTCCACAACGGTGGTCTTCAATGCGGTAACATCATTTTCCAGACGTCGCTTACGGGGGGTAAGGGAAGTAACCGCTGGAGTGGAGACCAACTTCATATGGGCCATGTTAGGACCAAGTCTCCGGCTTCTCTCCCAACCTCCGTGGTGCCCTCCGTGTGCAGCGTCTAGGACTGGGGTCAGTATGATCGGATCGGTCTATCCACTGAAATCGATCCCCGATGGCTCTGCCTCCTCTACCACCCGCTCCTACACCCACGTTAACCATTAAAACATAAGTATATCATTTAAATTTGAACTTATCAAAACAAAAAATTTATTCGAATAAGAATAAATATTAACACTTATGCAATACTCCTGGGTAGCAGTGTCGAGGAATCAAAGCTCGCCCGTGGCGGGATCTCTCGAGGTGTCGTGGACAACAAGATACGTGGTCAACACGCTCGGTGTACCACTCTGCGCCATGGTCTGAGCTCTCTGCAATTCGCCAAAAATTTACATACATTATAAAATAACTCTTAATATTGCATTATATCAAAATAGATTTATTATAATTTACCGATGCCTCCATGGCACGAGTAATGTTTCTCGAGCAACCTGTGTAAGTGGGGCAACCCCTCTTCACCGACTTGCTATTCTCCTTATTTTGGTCGACCTGTTTCTGCACAACACAATCAGATTTAGTTTTCTAATTAAGCAACACAAAAAAATAAATTATATACTAAATAATGAATTACATTTAAATTAAAAACATGTTTGCGCTCAGACTCATAATACCGGCACAAGAGAGGCCATGTATCTATGTCGACTCTGGCAAAGACCAGAGAATGTAGGAGAGACGCTCTCTCCGCCTCGGGGGTCGCCAGCCATAGCATGTAGCAATGGATTTTCATCTCGTTCCTATTATATCGGATCTTAAATTGCATGTTTTCATGAGGCCCAGGTTAAGAGCGTGAAGATCGACCACTCTGTCAGGGTGACCAGGGTCGGGTACAGGCTAAAACTCGTAGTCTAACTGTAAATACAAGAAAATAATGTATTTAAATTATGAGTGTTAAATAATAATAAATTTATTTGATAATTCAAATAAAAATATATATTAATACTCGAGCATAATCCCAGAAGAGGGCAAAAGAGCGTCGGTGCTGATCGCCCCACTCAACGTGAAGAGAATAATTCTTTTGGATGTGGCTCTCATCCACTATCTACTGGCCGAATCTCTCGGCATAATCGCCGGTATAGCGGTAATCAGGGGTAAAGAAGAGTGGGAATGGTGCTTCCTCCTAGCTCTATCGAGCTTCAGCCTGTGGGACTGATTCGACCCTCAAGTCCTCCTCTCGGGGTGGGGCTGCTCTGCATCCACAAGAAATATCAAGACAAGCAATATCAAGACAAAACAGTATTTAGAAATCAAGGATAACAAAAATTGAAGTGCGATATATATCTCCGGCGACAGCAGCACGAGCTTGGGCCCGAGCAGCAGCACGAGCGGGACGATAGTTCCTCCGATGAGGAACGGCCGGTGACCCGGACGTGGACACATCCCCTCCAACTAGAAAATAAATATTTACGATAAAATTACATGAAGTTCATGATTATTCTTAGAGGATATGTAAAATGAAAAAACTAATTTCATAAAAATAAAGGCTGACTACATCCGCCAAAAAGGTAAAACTAATTGAGAGATTAAATCATTTGCATTTGGGCCCTTTGGATAGGCTACCGTGTCTAAGTCATCGTCTCTTTTATGAAAAATATTTTATATTTAAGAATACTAACCTACAGATCACGCGAAGGGTACGGAAGTGGCGTGAGTAGCCTCTGCGCCGGATGTGGATGCACCACCCACAATTAGACAATAAAAAATAGATTATATAAGTAATTGCAAAAAGAATGTGTGTATTTATAATATAACATTCTAAATCAATATGCATGCAATATAGGATATATAAATATACATGCAGGTGTGGTGGTGTCCTCTACCCGGAATGTAGAGGCACGGAATGTAGAGGCACCAGCTACAGCTAGACAATCAAAAATTGATTATATAAGAAATTGAAAAAAGAATGTGTGTATATCTATAACATTTTATCATTTCACACACACACACACAAATATAACAATTAATCCAAAAAAATTTACTCTCTAATTTCTTCAAGACATACGCTATTGAGAAGGATAAACCAATATATTTTGTTGATAAACATGGGGTCTACTCTCTTATAATCTACTTTACCATATGACCCGTCATGAATTCTCCTAAGCCGGTTAAGTTTCGTCTCAATGTTCTCGTCCAGATAGCGGGAATAAAATGTGGTTACTTTATTTAGAAGAAAACCCTGCATGATAGAACCCCTGGTCAATTTCTATTTCGTATATAATTTTTTAGAGTGTAGAGATACCTAAAGAAAAAATGTTAAATAGATAAATACGGGCATATAAGACAACAATAATTTTACAAAATGCGTGAAACGAAAAATTCAATGTACGTTTCGACGGGATACATCCATCGATATTATACCGGTCCGGCAGACTTAGCCTCGGTTGCAAGATGAACCGTCAGGCGTATTATGATATCGAAAAACGACAGCTGGAAAATATGCTCAAGCTTGCAAAGTATCAAGAAAATAGAATTTTTTAGATTCTCTAGCATCACAACATCCAAGATTTTAGCGCACAATTCCCTAAAAAAGCAACAAAGGTCATTAATTACTAGACCAACCGATTCGGGAAGGGAAGTCCAGAGAGCTAATGAGAGAAAGTGCTCCATAATAATATGGTGATCATGACTTTTCAGCCCATTGATCTTGTCTTTCACAATCTTTATCTTTTTGCTAAATGATCCTGAGAAACCTATGGGAACTTTCAAATCATGCAGCACCTGCTGTAATCTTTTCTTCTCCGATTGTGACATATGATACGCGGAATTAGGAAGTACAAACTTACTTGGTTTACCCGCTATCGGTTTAGAATGCAATTCACTTCTAATTTCCCAGTCCTGAAAATCCATCCGAGCACGGAGGTTGTCTTTCGATTTTCCGTCTTTACAAAGAAGCAAGTTAAGTACGCGTTCAGATACTCCCTTCTCTATGTGCATGACATCCAGACAATGACACGCTAAATTTATTGACCAGTACGGAAGCTCGTAGAAAATGCTTAACTTGTTCTAATATGGTGGTTTGTCCTGTTTTTCCGGATCTATCCTGAAAGTCACGTTATTGTAACCATCCTACTGAGAAATTACGTCCTCTCCGGACAATTAGGCTGGAGGCCTAAGAAACTTCTGATGACTATTAAAGTGAGAATTGTCTAACCTGTAGGGATGATCTAGTGGCAGAAAATGCCAATGACCGCAGTAACAAACCTTCCTACTAAATTCTACCATTTTGATATTGTATCTTGATGGAAGTAAGAGCATACTTTGTGATCATGTACGGACCAACCTGATAACATTCCATACACAGGAAAGTCATTAATTGTCCACATTAAAACCGCACGTATCGTGAAGATTGTATCTGTGTTTGCATCGTAATTCTCTACACCATCAATGAATAAAGATTTTAACTCATCGATCAGAGGTCAAAGATGGACATCGATATTGTTTTCCGATGAGTTTATCCCGTCAATAAGAAGATGCATCATAAAGTAGGATTGATTCATAGCCAATCAAGACGACAAATTATAAACCATCATTACAACAGGCCTTGTACTGTGGCTTCCAGCCATATAGTTGAATGTGGACAAAAGCCATCACTGGCCAGTCCGATGCTGACATTACAAGGATCACTACTGAATGTTTGATACCTCCTATCGAAATCCTTCCATACCGGTGAATCTCTTAGATAACTCATTTTTCCAACTTTGCTTGGAGCAGCACGGTAATGCTAAATCATTGTCTCGACTGTTTTCTTGCACCTGAATAGCATCTGCAGCCTCTGTGTTATGGGAAAATATCATGCTATCTTGACAAGTATTTCAGGCTTCTTATTAGATTCTTTCGGTTTATGCATGGCCTCTTCGCATATTGGACACTCCTTCAAATCTGAATTTTCTTTCCGGTAAAACACGCAATCTTTTAGACATGCATGAATCTTCTCATGGTTCGGACCCAAATCAGACATCATCTTCTGGGTTTCGTACCAGCTCTCGGCCACGTTATTTTCTAGGGGCATAGAATCTTTCAGGATTTTCAGAAGTATCGTGAATGATTTGTTGTTTCATCTAATTAGGCACTTAATCTGGAAAAGTTGGACGAACCATAATAGAGTGGAATACTTTGTATTCTCATAAATTGGTTTTCTAGCATCATTCATGAACTTTTCACATTTATCCGCACGTGGTCCTTGACCAGAAGGAATGTCTTCTTTGGTAGAATTACTATCACCGATGGTAGCCTCTATCATATCCTCCATTTCTTCTCCTGAAAAGAAGTTATCGTCTTTTTCTTCTTCCGCCGCATTACCGTCTTCTCCTTCTTCTTCCGCCGCATTACCGTCTTCTTCTTTTCCTTTTCCGTGATATAATCAAGTTGTATAAAATCTAGTAAAACCATATTTAACGATGTGAAGCTCTACGATTTTTACTTTCTGCTAAAACTTATTCCCACATCTATCGCACGGACAGAGAATTTTTTATAACACGATCTTATTATGTGCGCGTACAAATTCAATGAAAGTAGCAAATTCTGTGACAAACTTAGATTGCATGCGTTGTAGTCAATCCACGTATATCCAGTTCTTAATTCTGATGTACTCATGGGCCATGTTAGACTGTATAATATATAAATTGTAAGTTATGGAAGTTGGTTTTTTATGGTGACTATATTGAAAAATCTAAAAAAGAAATGGTTATTGACAAAGAAGAAAATCCGTAAGACAAGTTTGTCATTGAAAATGATAAATTATCGATTAACAAAATTAGGTTTGAAGATACCCAAATATGAGTTATATTCTGTGCATGTTTGTTTCAATTTATGATTTCATTTATGTGTAGGGTTGTTAGTGTGTATGTGTTTTGTGTGTGCGTGTGTTGTGTATTCGTGTTGTATGTATGTGTTTCGGCTGTCGGAGGTAAGACTTCTATCCCATTAAGAATATATAAAGTAGACACCCATTCGCTTGTGCTTTTATCCGTTTCGAGTAAATTTCGACAGCATCTCCCCGCTGTTCTCCGAATACACTATAATAGAATAGATAATCATTTCAACACCGTGAAACAATATTGAAATGAACATCTAATTTATCATTGTACACGGAGAACCAGCGGTAAAGTATCGACGAAATAACTCGAAACGAATGAAAACACAAGTAAATGCAGGTGTTTGTTTTATACATTCCTAACTTGTCCAAACTGGACAAATCTATCGGTTATCATATGATTGAATTTTCTCGTCGCATAGACTACATGGAGGTTATTATCACCGAATGATACCGTTCGATATTTAATAACCTTTGTATAGTTTTATATCACGACGAATATCGAACGTATGTTAACCGATAGACGAGGACTAAGGCGCGCTTTGATTTTCACATATGACTATTGATAAGCATATGAAAATTTCATATTATTATCGATTATCATATATACACTTATTTTAATATTTAACTTGAATTGGTTTTACGTTTACGTTTCAATTTAAAGGGTTTAAAATTTTTTAAAGTTAAGGGTTTTCTTAATCAAGTTTAAGATTTTGGATTTGGTTCTGATGTTAAATTTAAAATTAGGATTTGGCCTTGTTTAATATGAGAGATCAACATCATCATTATCACAAACACACACACACACACATATCATCATCAACATTATCACAAACACGCGCGCGCGCGCACGCACATATCATCATATATATCACAAACACAAACACATATACACATACACTAACACTAAAATACCCTAACCCTTAACTCTAAACTTAATTAGCTTAACCTTAACTCTAGACCTAATTAACCCTAACCCCCTATAAATTCTTCACTGAACTATCCTTAACTATTGTTTTTTTACTAAACCTTAAATCTAATTATGATCCTAACCTTAATCCTAAACCTACCCCTAACCATTAGCGCTAACCCTAATCATAATCCGAACCGAACTAAACCAAACCAAACCCTAACCTACAACCAATCTTCTTCTTCCCTTCACCATCACCACCAATCTCTTCTAAACTTACTTTTTCCGTCCCCTCACCCGAACTACCCGGTCCCTGTTGACCTCCCCCGACCCCTTTCCCCACCACCACAGCCGCCGCCACCCACATTCCCAAACAACCCCAAAATGAAGCGCAATCACCACAGCTGCTACCACCCCCACAGCCGCCGCCGCCGCTACCCACATCCCCAAATCACAGCCGCCGCCACAGGCGCCGCTATCCCACTGACCACCACCACAATCCAAAATCTCCAAATTAAAACCCTACCCACCAAATTCAATTTACGAAAATTTAAATCTAAATTGATCATAAATTAACTGACCGGTTGACGATTTCGACGGTGACAAGGAAATCGGTGAGGAGCTTGACATTAATGAAGAGGGCGACACTCGAGGTTATGGAGACGGCGCTGAAGGTTGATGAGGTTGAAAAAGATGACGAGGGAGGAGGCGACAAGGTCGGAGGCGACGGGCGCGGGGAAATTTTAGGAGGAAATTATTTGAGGAATTAGGGTATGTGGTAACTGGGGAGGATAGCCTTTGGATTTTTGTTTTTTTTTAAATCTTGAAATTTTCCTCTATGGATATATCCGTAAGGTCTTATCTTGCGGCACCGTAGAGACAACTGCATATGTTAAATTATAACAATTTTTTTTAAATATGTCCCTTCGGTCTTTTCTATAAGGGCATTAGTTGTCTCTACGGAGTAATCTGTAGGTGCATTAATTAATTTCCCCTACGAATTTTATCATCCATAGGGGCAAACCATCTTTGTACCAGTGTGTATTCGGCGAGTTATCGGAGGGTGTATCTCGTGTATTTTCTTATTCCAGTGGAAAGTTCTCGTTGCGAAGGCAGGATTAGATGCAAGTTTGCATCTAAGCTAAGTATATCGTTGTGTCCTTTGTGTTGTTGGTGCGTTTTTCTATTTGTTTGATGTGTTGCAATAGCCGTCGGATATATCTTTTCATTGTCTTCGTTTGCATGTGATTTTGTTTATTTTCACCACGCCGTACCGCTTTCGCTATTGGTTTGTATGATCCTTTCGTTGTTCACCACGCCGTGTTAGAGCATATCGGGGTACAACAGAAATGACTCTAGATTAAATATATAGGACAACTTTATACAGTCAAAATGTCAAATCCAGGACCCTCAATGATCATGCCCCAACTTTTTATTGGCGCCGTGTCCACAAAAGTTGGACAACAATTTAATCGAGCAAATTAATCATCAAGCACAACTTTTTCTCAAACATTTTGGTCAAAAAATAAAAAAATAACAACTTTTTCAACCATACAAGCCGTTTAATTCCTCAGTTTCTTTTGATTACTACACGGTTTTTTTCGTTTTTTTTTTCTTTTTATCAGATTGATGTATAGCCTGCGAAGAGATTATAGATGCAAATAGCAATGTATATATTAAAGGATAGCTAGCCATTCAAGTTGTAACCCGACCATCAACGTCATCAAGTTGAATAATATATAATTCAAAGACATTTGTTATAATTTAATATTTGATATTAGTTACTCATGATCATCCCAGATTGGTAACATATATCATAGATTCATTTTTTTTTTTCAATCTTATTTAGTAAGTAAATTCTTTAAAAAATTATAAGCTTACCCAATTCCAATGATCCAAAATATTAGAAGTTATTTACTAAATTACAACCTCGATCAATCCAAATAATGATCCAAAATTTCAAATCCAACTTTCTTTCTTTTTTGTCTTGTCGCTGCTGGTATACATAACCATGATAGAATGTTTCTACACAAAAAGGAAACGGCCTAAAGAGCTAAGTCGTTTCTAACATTCCACGTTGAGTTGATAACGCTGTCAGCATAGAGTAGCAGGTTCCATGATTTCCATATTACCGTATTTCCATTACTTAGAGTGCCTAGTTCTATTGTTTGAGAAATTATTCCCTATACCGGTTGTAATACATTAGGGGAGGGGTAGAGTGACAGGAGAGAATTTCGGACAACTTTGAGCAGAGTGTGAGGACGGCATTTCTATTTCTTCTTTTTCTTGTCAAGATGTATACGACCAGTACTGTATATATTTTTGTTCGCGTGCATTCTTATCTAATTTCATTTTATCACGTGTGGGCCCACAGGTACAATTCGGTCGTGTTGACCTCCAAAGTCAGCAATTACTCGCCTATCTTATTGCCACGTGTGCTTCGTTGTCCATGTGGTAGTGAAAGAATTTGGAATTGTCAAGAAAAGAGTGAGGTCATAAATCATGCACGTAAAAAATGACATGAGAGGAGACGAAGATGGAAGCTGCCTCCAAATTCGATGCATGAAACACAAATCATTGGGGGATGACGTGGGTGTTTTTTTTTTGTGCATCACCATGCATGACACGCTTTTGAGTGCTTTATGCCACAGCTGTGTCACATCTTCCCCCCATGATTTTTTGATTTTTTGAGTCCTCTTTTGGAAATACTCTCCCCTGTGCTGACCACACATACGTGTCCGGTGTCATGAAAGTGAACGAAATTTGAATCATAAGTCGACTCATTAAATTTTATTATGAAGGGTGTAAATAACTATTATCTATTTATATTTTTTGTTCGGTCATGCAAGTTGGTTTCTCTATGATCGGGACAATAGACCTTTCTTGTATCTAATTTGTGAAGATTGTAAAAGGAAACTAATCGATGCATGGGACTCATATCACAGATGATTATTAGGCTTTGTTTTTTCTTGCCTAATTATTTATATCTTTTCTGTTTCAAGTAGTTTCTCTCGTTAAACTAATTTATAATGAAACGTGGGAGGATTGTTTTTTTTCTTTTAATTATCGTCCAATTTCAAAATGATCAATTACAATATATATATATATATATATATATATATATATAGAGAGAGAGAGAAGAGAGAGAGAGAGAGAGAGAGAGAGCGTGTGATCTATTGCTAACCGGTCTGCGTTTCTTAAAAACGGGAACTATCGATCCATAACATATTTGAACGATCTGAACCGTTCAAGTTGATCACCCTAGCTACCCTCAAATGTATGTGTATGAAAAATCAAAAAATTTAAATACTTCTAATCCATGCATCGAATGAGTGTAAAATGAACGTCTTTCAATATAGAAACATAAACTACATCTAATATATTGATTAGAGATCTTAAAATCCTTTGATTTTTCATACGCATAGACTTGAAAGTAGAGTGATCAATTTGAACGGTTCGGATCGTTCAAATATGTCATGGATCAAGAGTTCCCGTTTTTTAAAAAACGTGGACCGATTTTCAATAGAGCGCTCTCTCTCTCTCTCTGTCTATATATATATATATATATATATATGTATGTATATATATATATATATATTGCAAGACAAAATGGGCCTTGCCGATATCTAGAAACAAATTAATCATTAATTAATGTGAATTACATTATAAAGTAGTGATAAATTAAGCCTTCTTGCAATTGGGATGCAATTGAGGGCGGGGGACTTGAGATTCAAATCCTACTTGAAGCAATTACGGTTATTATAAAAGAAAGATAAAAAAAAAAATAAACTAATTTATGTCAAAATCATTTTTTCTTTTTTTCTTTTGAACTGGAACATGACCGTAACCCAAACACAGAACAAACCTACACATCGGCACACACAAGCCCACAGCCAGCACACACAGGCCCACAACACACGAACCTAAAGGGCCCATGAATTTGCCATGAAAATTAACATTAAATTATGACTAATTTCTCTTCCGAGTATCGAACCCACACGGTCATTAAAACAGGAGGGGAAGTGCCATTTTGAGCTATTTATCATTGGTCAAAAACATTTTAGTGATGTGGTATATATATATATATATATATATATATATATACATGACAAAAATGATATGGCTACATATATCGCTTTTTAACTAAGGATTTAACTTTCGTGGACAGTTTATACACACACATACCAAGAATGTTATAATCATATAAAAAAAATATTATGAATTCTTTAGATTCCTATATCATTATGAGCCAAGGAAGAACTCCCACGTCTAAAAACCTATTTAGTTTTTTTCTTTTATATATATATAAAGGAGGAAACGGAATATACCGTGGAGTCTTTAAAAGTCAACGATCCGCCTATTTTTTCGGCGATTCACTCTATCCATCTTGATCTCCATGTCCTAAAATTTACATTTATCAATTTTCATATCATTTGAACATCATTTGTCCTTGTATCGGATGATTGCAGGTTAACGGTTTACTGACAATAGAACATTTTGAAACGCTATATGAATAGTCAAAAAGCATCCAAATATAATGAAAAATGGTAGACATGTATTTTAGAACACAAAGATCAACATGGCAAGAGCCGATCGGCGAAAAAATCGACGGATAGTTGACTTTTAGAGACGCCGCGGTAAGAAATTTCCGTGCCATAGTATATACCGCCATGGTAAGAGACGCCGCGGTAAGAAATTTCCATGCCATAGTATATACCGCCATGGTAAGAAATTTCCGTGTGTGTGTGTGTGTGTGGAGAGAGAGAGAGAAAGAGAAGGGTTGTTTGTTTTCTTGAATTGAGCCTTGAGTAGCGGGGAGAGAGAAAGGGAGGATGTTTGTTTTCTTGAGTTGGTCCTTGAGTGGTTTGATTTGAGGAAACAAACATTGTAATATGTTTGTTAGTGAACCCTCGTTTACAAGTTTGGTGTTTGTTTGAGATTTGAGTTGAAATGATTAACTTTAATTTTTCAGCATCCCACCTCATTAAAAGCCAAGTTTTCAAGGCTTGACTTAGACCAAGTCAAGCCCAATGTAGATTTTTTAATATTAAAAAATTAAGAGATGAAGTTATTATTAAGCTCTTTTACAAGTCAAGAAAATCAAACTCAATACCAACTTTGTCTAAAACAAACATATGACTCAAAGCATTCAAATTCAAGTATTTTTACACTCCATCAAACAAACATTGGACTGACGACTCAAGAAGAGCACAAGAACACTCGTGCCTTGTCACACGACTCAATCATTTTTGAGTGGTTTTCAGCTATTTGAAACGTACGATTTCATATTGCTTCGTAAAAGTTAATATTATGATATTAAAATACATATAATATAATATTTTATTATCCAGAAAATAGAATGATTTCTTCTTTCTTGTTGCTTCGTAAAAGTTAATATTATGGAAGAACATTAGAGCCTATAAATCAATCAATAGAAATACATTCAGTTCAATTCCATTGTTAAAAAAAACATTCTAATTATAAGAAACAAAGCAATCACTACTACAATAAAGGGTTGACCTACGGATAAAGGTTTCCATAGGGGCAATAAAATGATGCCCTTACGGATTACTCCGTAGATCCACATGGTTTCCCCTACGGTACCATACGAATTAATTTAAAATATTAAAACGTAATTTGTTATTTGGCCCTACAGAGCCGCAAAAGAAGGACCTACGGTTAAATCCATAGGGACATATATATGGGTTATTAATAAAAAAAATAAAGCATAGAAAAATACTCGATCGTTCCCAAAAATTCCTCTCGCTCTCACTCTCCTGCACGCGCCTCGTCGCCAGTGCCCTCCTGCGCACGCCTCTTCATCCCCGACATCACCGTCGACTTCCTCGTCGCCACCTCCCGCGACTCGTCACCGATTGCATCGTCGACCATCTCCGGTCTCCTCCATCACCGGCCTAGCTACAGGCTAGTAAATTTCATATTTTTACTTCTAATTATGCTTTTATTTATGTTTTTGTTGATTATTGGGTTGCTACTTGGGCTAGGGTTAGGGTTCAGGGTTCGGTTAGGGTGAGGGTTAGGGTTAGGGTTCAGTTGAGGGTAGGGTTAGGGTTAGGGTTCGGTTCAGTTAGGGTTAAGGGTTAATTAGTTAGGGTTAGGGTATGACTTGGACTAGGGTTAGGGTTCAGTGTATGGTTAGGGTTAGGGTTTGGTTCAGGTTTAGGGTTAGAGGATAGGGTTAATTTGGGTTAATTAGAGGTTAGGGTTAATTTGGGTTAATTAGTGATAATTTGAAAGAGTTAGGGTATTGATTAAGGTTAAGTAGGTTAATTTGGGTAAAATTGGGTTAAATTTGGGTTGATTAGGGTTAATTATGTTAATTTGGGTAAATTGGGTTAAGTTTGGGTTAATTAGGGATAATTTGTGTTAGGATAACGATTATGGTTAATTGTGGTTAATTAGGTTAATTTGGATTATTTAAGGTTAGGGTTTAGGGTGCACTATATCATTCAGTAGGATACTCGATGACAACGCAAACGTACAACTTTACCGTAAATGCACAACTTTACCGTAAACGCAAGAAAAATTTATCCTAAACTAAAAACTTCGAACCCTTAATAACGAAACATAAACGTAAAACCTATTCAAGTTAAATGTTCAAGTTAAAACCAATATATGATACTCGATGATAATATGAAACTTTCATATTCTCATCGATACTGATATATGAAAATCAAAGCGCGACTTAGTCTCCGTCTATCGGTTAACATACGTTCGATATTCGTCGTGACATAGAACTATATGAAAGTTGTTAAATATCGGATGGTATAGTTCGGTACTAACAACCGCCGTATAGTCTATGTGACGAGAAGATTCGATCGTATGATAACCAATAGATTTGTCCAGTGTGGACAAGTTAGGAACGTATAAAGCAAACACTTGCATTCACTTATGTTTTCATCCATTTCGAGTTATTTCGTCGGTACTTTTCCGCTGGTTCTCCATGTACAAAGATAGATTAGATGTTCATTTCAACGCTGTTTCACAGCTTTGAAATGATTATCTATTCTATTACAGTGTACTCGGAGAACAGCGGGGAGGTGCTGCCGAAATTTACTCGAAACGGTTGAAAACACAAGTGAATGGGTGTCTGCTCTATACATTCTTAATGGGATAGAAGCCTTACCTTCGACAGCCGAAACACACACATACAACACGAATACACAACAAATGCACACACAGCACATACACACTAATAACCCTACACTTAAGCGAAAGCATAAATTGAAACACACATATATAGAATACAACTCATATATGGGTATCCTCAAATATAATTTTGATTATCGATAATTTATTCTTTTCAACGATAAACGCACACACAAAGCGTATACACGGATTTTCTCCTTTGTCAGTAACCATCCCGTTCTTAGATTTCTCAATATAGTTATCATAACCTATAATTTATATGTTATACAGTCTAACATGGCCCATGAGTATATCAGAGTTAAGGACTGGATGTATGTGGATTGGCAACAACGTATGCAACCTAAATTTTTCGCAGGAGTTGCTGTTTTTATTGAATTTGCACGCGCACATAATAAGATCGTGTTAGAGAAGATTCTCTGCCCGTGCGACAGATGTGGGAATAAATACTGGCAGAAAGTAGAATTTGCAGAGCTTCATATCGTTAAATATGGTTTTACTAGACTTTATACAGCTTGGCTATATCACGGGAAAGTAGAAGAAGACAGTAATGCGAAGGAAGAAGAAAGAGAAGACGGTAATGCAGCAGAAGAAGAAGGAGAAGACGGTAATGCGGCAGAAGAAGAAGACGGTAATTTCTTTCTAGGAGAAGAAATGGAGGATATGGTAGAGGCTGCCCTAGGTGAATCTATTCGTACCGAAGATGACATTCCTTCTGCTAAAGGACCGCGTGTGGATAAATATGAAAATTTCATGAATGATGCTAGAAAACCAATTTATGAGAATGCAAAGTATTCCACCCTCTCATGGTTTGTCCAACTTTTCCAGATTAAGTGTCTAAATGGATGGAGCAACAAGTCATTCACAATGCTTCTTTCCTTCTTGAAAAATTCTATGCCCCCGGGAAATAACGTGCCCGACAGCTGGTACGGAGCCTAGAAGATGATGTCTGATTTGGGTCTGAAGTGTGAGAAGATTCAAGCATGTCCTAAAAATTGCGTGTTGTACCGGAAAGAGAATTCAGATTTGAAAGAGTGTCCAACATGCGGAGAGGCCAGGTATAAGCCGAAAGATTCTGATAAGAAACCCGATATACCTGTCATGATAGCACGATATTTTCCCATAACACAGAGGCTGCAGAGGCTATTCAGGTGCAAAAAAACAGCCAAGGCAATGATTTGGCATTACCCTGCTCCTCCAAATGAAGATGGAAAAATGAGTCATCCAAGAGATTCACCGGCATGGAAGGATTTCGATAGGAGGCACGAAATATTCAGTAGCGATCCTCGCAATGTCATGCTCGGACTCGCTAGTGACGGGTTCTGCCCATTCAACTATATGGCTGGAAGCCACAGCACATGGCCCGTTATAATGATAGTTTATAATCTGTCGTCTTGGTTGGCTATGGACTAATCATACTTTATGATGTCTCTTCTCATCGACGGACCAAACTCACCAGGAAACAATATCGACGTCTATCTCCAACCTCTGATCGATGAGTTAAAATCTTTATTCATTGATGGTGTAGAGACTTACGATGCAAACACAAATACAACCTTCATACTGCGTGGGGCTTTAATGTGGACAATTAATGACTTTCCTGTGTATGGAATGTTATCAAGTTGGTCCGTACATGGTCACAAAGCATGTCCTTATTGCTATCAACATACAACATCGAAATTCTTGAATTTTAGCAGAAAGGTTTGTTATTGCGGCCATCGACGTTTCCTGCCTCTAGACCACCCTTACAGGTTAGACGCTGTTCACTTTGATGGTCATCAGGAGCTTTTTGGACCACCATCCCCATTGTCCGGAGAGGACGTGACTGCTCAGTGGGATGGTTACAATAATGTGACCTTCGGGATGGATCCGACAAAACAGGTCAATCCAACATTCTGGAACAAGTTAAGCATTTTCTTCGAGCTTCCGTACTGGTCAACAAATTTAATGCATCATTGTCTAGACGTCATGCAAATGGAGAAAGGAGTATCCGAACACGTACTCAACTTGCTTCATTGTAAAGACGGGAAATCGAAAGACAACCTCAATACTCGGATGGATCTACAGGACTGGGAAATTAGAAGTGAATTGCAGCCTAAACCGATAGCGGGTAAACTAGGAAAGTTTGTATTTCCCAATACTGCGTATCATATGTCACAACCGGAGAAGAAAATATTCCTGCAGGTGTTGCATGATTTAAAAGTTCTCACAGGTTTCTCAGAATTATTTAGCAAGAAAATAAAAATTGTGAAAAGCAAGATCGATGGGTTGAAAAGTCATGATCACCATGTTATTATGGAGCACCTTCTCCCATTAGCCCTCAGGACTTCCCTTTCCGAATCGGTTGGTCTAGTAATCAATGACCTATGTTGTTTTTTCAGAGAATTATACGCTAAAACACTGGATGTTGTGACGCTGGAGAAACTAGAAAATTCTATTCCGTTGATATTTTGCAAGTTTGAGCGTATTTTCCCACCGTCATTCTTCGATATCATAATACACCCGACGGTTCATTTTGCAACTGAGGCTAAATTAGCCGGACCGGTACAATATCGATGGATGTATCCCGTCGAGAGGTACGTGGAATTTTTCGTTTCGCGCAATTTGTAAAATAATTGTTGTCATGTATGTCCGTATTTATTTATTTAACATATTTTTCTTTAGGTATCTCTATACTCTAAAAAAGTATATACGCAATAGAAATCGACTAGAGTGTTCTATCATGCAAGGTTATCTTCTAGATGAAGCAACCACATTTTGTTCCCGATATCTGGACGAGAACATTAAGACGAGACTTAACCGGTCTCAAAGAATTCAGGACGGGCCATATGGTAAAGCCAATTATAAGAGGGTAGACACTATGTTTATCAACAAGATATATCGGTTTATCCTCCTCAATAGTGCATGTCTTGAAAAAGTTATAGAGTAAGTTTTTTTTGGATTAATTTTTATATTTATGTTTATGTGTGTATGAAATGATATAATATTAATGTCATAATTTATTGTTGAGAACATAATTCATTTTAACGACGTACGTGAGTGGCATCCTGATTGGAATGATGAACGGTTGGAAAAATATCATCAGGATAATTTTTGCGATTGGGTTGCAGATCATATAAGTTATTCGAATAACATGTTATTGCTACTTGTTTTAATCTAAAGTTATATCGTTATGTATTTGTCGTAAAATTTGTTTTGTTAGATCCACGATCCGAACTTATCTGCATCATTAGAGAGTTATTCAAGATATTTAGCTCAGTTTCCTAGTATGGAGGTTGCATATTATAAAAGATTCGGTGCCCTTAGATACAAATTCGAAGTTAAGGACATAGAAACATCTAGAACCGCTCAGAATAGTGGGATTGCGACGGTAGGATCAGATGGTGTGATTTATTATGGATACTTAAATTGTATACTTGGCATCCAATATCCCGGACGATCAAAACCATTTTATATATTTCAGTGTACTTGGTATGATACACGAACCGATACGGATAAATGGAGAAACAATCTCGGGACTTGAAAAGATGAATATGGATTGACCAGTGTGAACACACTTCGATTTTACGGTCAGGATGATCCGTTTATCTTTCCGAACCAAGCGTTCCAAGTATACTACTCACAGTGTTTGAAGCATTCGGGATGGAGTGTCGTATGCCGTTGGAAACCCAGGAATGTTTACGATGTCCCAGAATTCGAGGACAACGATGAGGATGAAGAAGAGAGAAGACTTAGAGTGCTCCGACCGTCTGATTCAAAAGACGGGTTATCCTCGGCTGATCATGAAGTTACGTAGGTTAGAAATGATATCGATGATGAAATTCAAGTAGATATGTCTAATGCGTCCACGAAATGAAAAAGGTTATCAGTAATGTTATATTATTACTTCACATTTTACGATCTATACATATATAGCATGCATATGCAATGATTGTCTAATGCATCCACGAACCGTTTTATCTAGATTTGATGACAATGATGGGAGCAGCGAGGGGCGGTAGGAGCTCCAGCCGCGGCACCGGCAGAGGCAGAGGCAGAGCGGTTCTGCCGCCTGGAGAGCTGCGTAGGGAGCTTCAGAGGGCCGGTCTTGCACCCCGATCGGAGACCCCTTCAGATGCCTCCTTCCATGTGGACTTTGCCACACCTCCAGGTATATTGCACGCATATTCATTTTGAATGTAATATTATAGATATATATGCATATTCATGTCAAAATTACTTATATAGTCAATGTTTGATTGTCTAGCTGTTGGTGGTGCGTCCACATCAGGGACAGAGGTCACTCCCGCACCTCCAGATATGTTTATATATCATAGAGTGCATGTATATTGATTTAGAATGCTATATCATAAATATACATACATTCTTTTTGCTCTTACGTACTTATATCTCGGGTAGAGGCCACCACTGCACCTGCGGGTATGTTTATATATCCTATAGTGTATACATGTTGATTTAGAATGTTATATTATTGATATACACATTCTTTTTGCAATTACTTATATAGTCAATGTTTGATTGTCTAATTATAGGTGGTGCGTCTACGTCTGGTGCAGAGGCCACTCCCGTCACTTCCATACCCTCCGCTCAGTCTGAAGGTTTGTATGAATAAATATAAAATATTTATTCATTTTACATATCCTTTACGAATATACATGAACTTCATGTAATTTTATCGATGTTTATTTTTTAGTTAGAGATACGTCCACGTCCGGGTCACCGGTTGTTCCTCACCGGAGGAATTATCGTCCCGCTCGTGCTGCTGCCCGGGCCCAAGCTCATGCTTCTATCGCTGGACGTAAATTTCACACTTAAATTTTCGTTAAACCTTGATTTCTTAATACCACTTTGTCTTAATATTGATTGTCTTGATATTTCTTGTAGATGCACGGCATCCCCATCCCGAGAGGGGGACTCGAGACCCGAATCAGTCCAACAGACTGAGACCCGACAGAGCTAGGGGGAGGCAGCATTCCCCCTCTTCTTTACCCCTGATTATCGCTATACCGGCGATTGTTCCGAGAGGTTCAACTGGTATATGGGGGATGAGAGCCGTCTCGTGAAGAAGTATCCACTTCACGTTGAGTGGGGCGACCAACACCGGCGCTCCTTTGCCCTCTTCTGGGATCAGACTCGGGTATTAATATATAGTTTCATTTGACTTACCCAACATATTTATTATTATTTAACACTTGCAATTTAATAACATTGTTTTTTTTTGTATTTGCGGTTGGATTACGACTTTCAGCCTGTACCCGACCTTGATCACCCTGAGAGAGTGCTCGATCTTCACGTTCTGTATCATGGCCTGATGAAAACATGCAATCAAAGGTCCGATACAATAGGAACAAGCTGAAGATCGACTGCTATTCTCTATGGATGGCGACCCCTGAGGCAGAAAGAGCGGCTTTTCTACATACTCCGGCCTTTGCGTGAGTCGACGTAGATACATGGTCTCTCTTGTGCCAATGTTTTGACTCTCAGCGCAAACAGGTTTGTATTTTAAATGTAATTCATTGTTTAGTATATAATTTATTTTTATGTGTTGCTTAATTAGAAAACTAAATCTGAATGTATTGTGCAGAAACAAGCCGATCAAAATAAAGAGAATAGGAAGTCGGCGAAGAGGGGTCGCGCCCACTTATACAGGTGGCTCGATGAATATTACTCGTGCCATGCAGTTATCGGTAAATTACAATAGACCTACTGTGATATAATGTAATATTAAGAGTTATTTTATAATATATGTAAATTTTTTGCGATTTGCAGAGAGCTCAGACCCTGGCGCAGGGTGGTACACCGAACGTGCTGTCCGCGTATCTTGCCGTCCACGGCACCTCGACAGATCCTTCCACGGGCAAGCTTCGATTCCCCGACACCGCTACCCAGGAGTATTGCGTAAATGTTAATATTTATTCTAACAGGTTTGAAATTTTTATTTTGAAAAGTTCAAATTTAAATAATATACTTATATTTTAATGGTTAATATGGGTGTAGGAGCGGGTGGTGGAGCAGGCGGAGGCATCGGGGATCGATTTTACTGGATAGAACGATTCGATGCTGCTGACCCCAATTCTAGACGTCGCACACGGAGGGCACCACGGAGGTTGGGAGAGAGGCCCAGGACTGGGTCCTAGCAGGACCCATATGAGGTTGGACTGTACTCCGGCGGTTACTTCTCTTACCCCCCGTGAACGACGTCTAGAGCAAGATGTTGCCACCTTGAAGACCATCGTCCAGGAGTTGAAGGAGATGATGGTATGTATACTACTTAGTAGTAAAATATTATTTCATATTATAGATAGTAACATATCCAATATTAGTAGCCTGAGCTTATTTGGTTGTAGACTTAACTTTGATTAATCTTAGATTGGGGTTTCGCAATAACCTGATAATGAAACTAATTCGACTAATACACAATTCTTACTCGTTTATTACACACAAAATTGAACAGATGCGACAGGGTTGTAACAACCCTAATTTTCCTATACAAAATTTTTCAAATATTTTTTTCAAAATCCATAAAAGGGTATTTTAGTCTGAGCACAAGATATAAATAATTATTTTGCTTTTTAATTTCAAGTTAAAAGAATGTAACAACTCTATTTTTAGTGTACAAAAATTTGCTTTAAAATTAATGTATACTTGGGGTATTTACATTTTTTGTGACTAGTTTAAGTAATTAAATAGCTCCATAATTACAAGAAGGAGCTTGTAGCTCATTGGTAATATCTTTCACTGTTGAACCAAACCACCAGAGTTCAAATCGCATGCCCCACATTATTTTTAATATTATTTTGTTTTAAAATTTTTAGAAGTCCAACAGTCAACACATGATAACTCCATATTTTCCCACTACACCTGAAAACCTAAATGTACCAGAGGCTATATCAGGCGACCCCCCACCTACCCATCCCCTGACTCGGCCCGACTCGGGCCGGCACCGCCGGCCGAACTCGGCCGGACGGCCAAGTCCCCAACAGGAAAAATGTGACTCTTCCCCTCCCCTACCCCCTGCACACTCCATTTATTTGGATCAGTTGCAGAGACTGTTGAATTCCCCATTTACTCCATTTTTAATGATTTTTTAATACATTTTTACATTTTTTAAAAATTAAAACCCTTCATCTACCCTAACCCTAGCCAAACTCTATAAATACCAACCCTACACACTACCCCCTCACCCCAAACTCTAAGCCAACTCTCAAGAATTTTCAAGAAACCTTGTGTACTTTGAAAACGAGAAAGAAGCGATGCTACGGCGAATTTTCCGGCGAACTTCCGACGACCATCCTAGGAGCTCCCGCCGACGAAATGACGCACCGGTGACTCCTCCCGATCCATCTCCCTCTCCTTGTTGTCCTAAACCCGTAAGTCCCAATTCTATCTTCGCTATTCTTATTCTAATATACGGAATTACAAAACCCGACGGAATCGGAACCAATCCGATTTCCGGTTCGGTTTCTTTATAAAACTTCACTTCTTGTTAATACAATTATGCTTAAACTCTCTCATGTTGACTATTAAACACTAATCAACCAAATTGATCAAGTTTCATATCACAAAACAATTGCTATTTCATTTTACCGTATTTTTCATTTAAATACCACATAGTTTCAATTCTACATTTAACATCACAAAACTTTGCTATACCTTTAAGTAGATCACGAGGTAATGATCTACCTCCTTACACACTCATATGCAACATAGCACAATACCCTTGGGAATATAGAATACGAGAAAACGACATCATTGCAAAATAAATACCATTTACTTAATAAAACCGTTTTCTAAAGGATTTAGTATTTATACAATCTTTGCAAAGCGCCGCTTGTTCATATCATAATTTTGCATTATTATATTCCCCATTCTTATTCATTTTACAAATAAACAGGTGCTTTTGATCCATGTCTGCTATATAGTTGCAGATTACAGGTTCTCGGAATAAAACAGTGAAAATGATGAAAAGACGATACAAAAGTGAGACTACGACCAACAAATAGAAGAATCTTGAACATGCCTACAGTTCGAAGAATAAACAAAGATCAATGGACAATTTCACAAAGCACAAAGGCAGCGCAAGATTCAAGACTTCGACACGAAGCAAAGTGTAAAAGTCTACGACATTATGCACTGTGGAAATCTGGAAGAGAACTAGATGACAATCTGAGAAACCAAGTGAAGAAACAAGAAGCCAAATGCAAACAGAAGAAGTCCAGAGAAATGCAGCCCAAGACCCCACCATTTGGCCGCGGATCCGTGGCCAAATAGGGCATACGGCCGCGGATCCGGGGCCGTGCTAGACACGTGTCGGTGGGAATTTTGACGGTGTGGCGGTGCGTTGACTAGGCTTCTTTAGGGTATATTTATAAATGCAGATATGAATCGAATGTAACCCTAGGGTTTCTATGATCTATAAATAGAAACCCTAAACCTCTTTTTGAGGTATGCCTCTTCTTGTGCCTCATTTTTATTTATCAAATTCAGATTTCAGTTCCTGTAATGTATGAAGAGTGCATCAAATAAAAAGTAGGAAGTAAGTTTTCTTTACCTTGTCCTAGTTAATTTTCCTTTCTGCCCTAGTATAACTTTATTGATCTGCCCTGGTTTAGATTTTATTTATCTGCCGTAGATTAGATAATTAGGTTATTAAAAACAATCATAAAAAAATGAAATCTTTTAATTCCCTAATGAGTGAGTAGTTCCTCACTTGTTAGGGTTAGGAATAGGAAATGTTTGAGAGATAAAAATCTCTCACCCCTTTCTTGCCCATCATATATTTTTATATGACTCCATTGATACATACACACACCGCTCACTACGGCACCCTATCCCACGAGGTAGCGGTGATACCGTAGTTTAAAAAGACCGGTTGTATATGTTTTCCATGGAGGTTAGGGTAAGAATTAAAAAAGGAAGGACAAGAATCTAGAGGAAGAAACCTAGTTTCTTCCCGATGGTACTAATCCACTATTAATTATTACCATAACACCTAATAGATCTAAATTAGGGCATTGAAAGCGGTGAGGAATATTGACTTTCCAAACTTAACCTAAACATAACCCTAGTAAGATTTTAATCTTAATCAACTCATTTCAGTTTTTAGCGATAATCAATCCAACACCGTTTGGAATTAACTCGTTAGAACAAATTGAGAATACACAAAATCCCTATGGACCGACCCGTACTCACCGGCTAGCTACCAAGCAATGCCGTTCTTGATTGCGGTTAACAATTCTTTGATCACTAAAATCACAAACAATCACAAACAATTCTTTGATCACTAAAATCACCGCTACTTTTTTCTCCTCCCTAACTCTGAATTTTAACGTTTAAACAGTGGAAACACTGTTTCACTTAAGTTTAGGGGGACCTTTTTGTGTGTGTGTGTGTGTATATATATATATATATATATATTCTGTTAACAATAAATAAAAAAAATAAAAAAATAAACAGGGGAATACCGGCAATTTTGACCCTCTTGGTGTAGCCTGACAGTGAGGACACTATCAAGTTTAAGTTTGGTGGTGTGCTCGGTAAGCTTTCTTCCTTCACATTCATATGTATATTTTTGCATTTGCATACTTATTTTAAAACCCATAAAAAATTGAAAATTTTGAAAAATTATAAAAATTGAAAAATTCAATTTTGGCAATTATTGACTTAAGTTGGACAAGAAGGTTAACTAGCTAGGAACAACTAGATCTTAGACTTAGTAAATTAAAAACTCTAAAAATAATCTTTCTTAAAGTTTAACTGTAGAAAATGTATGTCCTTGTAGTTTACTTAGAAATAGGCAAATTTTGAGTTCACTTCTTGGGCTAAGTTAAAATAAAGGAAAAGTATTAATATTTTTATTAAAGTATAAGTCTAAAAAATAATTCCTAAGCTTAAGTCTAAATTCTGAAAATATATATCCTACAAATTGCACAAACACGAACATTGAAACTTGGAATAGTAGAATAGACCTTGAAATGCTCTTGTCTAAAGTCCTTAGTATGAAGGAAAATAAAATAAAAATACAAGCGTGAATAAAGAAATAAAAAAATGAACACTGGTTTTTTGTAATTACTAAAGGCTGCATAAAATAAAAAATATTTAGCGAGGGTGCTTTATCACCTAGTGCCTTAGACCAACTGGTTTAAGAGTCACTGCTAAAGCCTTAGGTGTTACAAGACTAAGAATTACGCCTTAATGTGCAAACACATTTTGTAATCGGTCGTTAGTACCTCAAGAAGTATTAACGGTCGCATGAAGAATGTGTGAGCGATTCCATCTAAAAATTCACCAACTAAAAGTACTTAGGATGATGGACAAGAGTATAAGAGCTTGAATTGAATTTCCAAGTGTAGGGGTGATATATACACACACGTAGGGGTATGTGATTGGGGTTTGGATGAGAGATAGGAATGAAAAATATGACTTATGTCTTTAGTAGAGATGATAGAAATTCCTAAGTTGAGATGGAACCTTAGAAGGAAAACTTAAAAGATGCTAAAAGCTAAGTAAATTTACAAAATATATACAATCTTAAGTTAAATGATAAGGAAGCGTCAAAAATATGGGTGGATAATTTCTGAGTTGAAGATAATAGAATTTCTTGCTAGAAAACCGAATTGGAGAATAAAAGTCAAATAGGCCGAATTGATAGTATTTTGTGGGTAGTATCCGCTGAAAACCCTTAGGAGACAACACTCCTCCTACTAGGGACACCTAGAGGTTTAACGACTTGTTGCACGAGCTCAGTGCAATCGCGTTTCCCTGCGAAAGTGAGGGTATGTCTTTTTCAAGAATAAAACTAGTTTTGCTCGAGAACGAGCAAAAGATAAGTTTGGGGGTATTTGTTCATATCATAATTTTGCATTATTATATTCCCCATTCTTATTCATTTTACAAATAAACAGGTGCTTTTGATCCATGTCTGCTACATAGTTGCAGGTTACAGGTTCTCGGAACAAAACAGTGAAAATGATGAAAAGACGATACAAAAGTGAAACTTCGACCAACAAATGGAAGAATCTTGAACATGCCTACAGTTCGAAGAATAAACAAAGATCAATGGACAATTTCACAAGGCACAAAGGCAGCACAAGGTTCAAGACTTCGACACGAAGCAAAGGGTAAAAGTCCACGACATTATGCACTGTGGAAATCTGGAAGATAACTAGATAAAAATCTGAGAAACCAAGTGAAAAAACAAGAAGCCAAATGCAAACAGAAGAAGTCCAGAGAAATGCAGCTTAAGACCCCACCATTTGGCCGCGGATCCGCGGCCAAACAGGGCATACGGCCGCGGATCCACGGCCGTGCTGGACACGTGTCGGTGGGAATTTTGACGGTGTGGCGGTGCGTTGACTAGGCTTTTTTAGGGTATATTTGTAAATGCAGATGTGAATCGAATGTAACCCTAGGGTTTCTATGTTCTATAAATAGAAACCCTAAACCTCTTTTTGAGGTATGCCTCTTCTTGTGCCTCATTTTTATTTATCAAATTCAGATTTCAATTCCTGTAATGTATGAAGAGTGCATCAAATAAAAAGTAGGAAGTAAGTTTTCTTTACCTTGTCCTAGTTAATTTTCCTTTCTGCTCTAGTATAACTTTATTGATCTGCCCTAGTTTAGATTTTATTTATCTGCCGTAGATTAGATAATTAGGTTATTAAAAACAATCATAAAAAATGAAAAATTTTAATTTCCTAATGAGTGGATAGTTCCTCACTTGTTAGGGTTAGGAATAGGAAAGATTTGAGAGATGAAAATCTCTCACCCCTTTCTTGCCCATCATATATTTTTATAGGACTCTATGCATATATACACACACCGCTCACTACAACACCCTATCCCACGAGGTAGCGGTGATACCGTAGTTTAAAAAGACCGGTTGTATATGTTTTCCATGGAGGTTAGGGTAAGAATTAAGAAAGAAAGGACAAGAACCTAGAGGAAGAAATCTAGTTTCTTTCCGATGATACGAATCCACTTTATTAATTATTACCATAACACCTAATAGATCTAAATTAGGGCTGTTCCCCTCCGAAAGATGGCGGCGACGACTGAGAGATGTCTTGCCTGAGATTCGGGGCAGATACTATTTGGTTTTATCCATCTACCTCTCCGAAAATGCCAAGTTGATTTATGGCACCATGTATCGGAGGTTTAGACGGATGCGGCCAATGTAGCAGACTTCGTCAGATTCCCCTGTTTCGCCCAATCAGAGCAAAGCTCTGTTGAAATTCAAAATTCAAAAATTCTGAAGCAACGCTTCAAGTCTCGGGCGCAATGCGCCACATGTCGGGCGCTGATACGTCAGCGCAGCGCCCAAGAAGGCGCATCCAATCAGAGCAAAGCTCTATTAAAGGAAGCAATGCTTCAGTTGCGCAGGCGCTGCGCTGCGCGACACGTGTCAGCGCAGATGCGCTAGCGCAAGTTGCGCTGCGCTGTGCGCTGCGTGACACGTGTCACGCGCTGGGGCATCTGCGACAAACAGAATTAAAATTTTAAGAAATCTTTTCTGTTCTTATTAAAACAAGAAGATTTTTTTCTGCAAAGCAGAAGCCCTTGGATCAAAGATCCAACGGTGGGGAAAATTCCCCAAATCACTCAGAGAAAGATCTCTTTAACAAATTTAACTAATTTATGGGCACTATAAAAAGGACCCTAGGCCTCAATTAAAAGGCATGAACATCTTTCTAAAAAAAAAAGGGAGAGAAGAGAACTCTGAGAAACTCCTCAAGAATAAAAAAGGTAAAAACCTTTAGAAAAAAGAGAAAGTTCTCTTATGAATAGATCATAGATCTAAAAACAAGATCAATGATCTATAATAAAAATAAAATAAAACAAAAAATAGTGCTTTGCACTTTTCATGAACCTTTGGTTCTCTGAGATAAGAAAAACAAGAAAAAACTTATTTTTCTTTGATCTAAATTAGATCAAGAAATCAAATAGTGCTTTGCACTTCTGTTCTTGAATCTAAAAGATTCTTGGTGCTTTGCACTTGCAAACTGCGCTGTTGAGCTCTTGGGAGAGCGCCACGTGTCAGCATCTAAACCACTTGCGCTATGCGCTCTTGAAATAAGAGCTTTGCTCTCTGGAGTTGGCGCAACTCACCAGAGCGCGCCACGTGTCAGCAGCGCAACAGCGCAGCGCAACAGCGCTGTTGCACTTGCGCTCACCAGAGCGCGCCACGTGTCAGCAGCACAACAGCGCAGTACTGCGCTGTTGCGCTTGCGCTCACCAGAGCATGACACGTGTCTTCACCACAAGCGTTTGCGCCCAGTGAGTGGCGCAAAACGCCTAACAAATGCAAGGCATTTCTTAAAGGGCCAAGCCCAAATAAAAAAGACCTAGCAGGCCAAAATAAATTGCAAAGCAATAAAAAGGGGGCAGAGCCCAAGTGAAATTGATGCTCTGCATCTTTTATGGGCAGAGCCCAGACAAAGAAAATAGAAGTAATGCAATGCATTATTTAAGTGTGGTCAAAGCCCCAGCACAGGTCTAATGGACTAAAAATAAATAAAATGTTGAACATTTTCAACTGGACTTAGCCCAATTCTGGCCGTAAGTCCTTAAATTAAATTGAACTGAGCACAAATGCTCTCTCAAATCAATTTATATCCGGTTCAAGGGTACATCTCCGAACTCCTTTGACATCCATCGTTGTAATTCCTCAGCGACGTCAAAGAGGTGACGGGTCCCAACGACCATACATCAATACGGACTGCGGGGTCCTTAAACTCGTGGACCGAAACGTCCCTAAACTAATATTGGACCGAGATGTCCTTAAACTAATATTGGACCGAGATGTCCGTAAACTAATATTGGACCGAAACGTCCTTAAACTAATAATGGACCACCACGTCCCTAAACTGGAACATGGACCACTACGTCTCTAAACTGGAACAATAGAGCTCCCAAATGCTCTTTTGCCGGATCTAAACGGTCCCGTTTAAGTTGATCTTAGCCCTAAAAATGGCTAACGTATCCTTAAACATTTAAATGGACTATAAAACTCCAAATCGACTTTGGTTCAAGGGTACATCTCTGAACTCCTCTGACATCTGCCGTTGTAATCCTTCAACGACGTTAGAGAGGTGACGAGTCCTGATGGCCAGATATTAAACGGATTATCACGTTAAGTTGATCTTAGTCTCAAACAGGACTATTGTATCCTTAACGAACGTTTAAGTTGATCTTAGCCGCAACGCGACTAATGCATCCTTAAACTAAAAACACCAAACCCAAATCTAAGTAAATACGGATTTGGACTAGTCCACGTCCTACGGGCGACGGCATTATTCAGTCTCCGTATACAATCCACGGGCAACCACAAACAAAACAAACACACACGACACGAAGTGAAATTCCGGAGAAGGAGAAAGTTGTTACCACGATGCGGTAGCGTAATTAACTGCAGGGGCTTGCGCCTGCAGGGAAGAGCGTCCCCACAATAAAAAACCCCTCAAGCGAGGGGGAATCTGACAAAGTCTGCTACATCGGCCGCATCCGTCTAAACCTCCGATACACGGTGCCATAAATCAACTTGGCATCTTCGGAGAGGTAGACGGATAAAACCAAATAGCATCTGCCCTGAATCTCAGCGTCAGGCCATCGCAGTCCTGTGCGCCGTCCTTCGGAGGGGAACAGATTCTGGCACGCCCGGTGGGACCTTTTCTTCTTTCCACTCCACACTTCGTGTGTCGTCCTCGCGAACCAATCGCGGTTTGTTAAATGGTTGCCTTAGGATTTCAAGTTACTAAGATTTGGTCTTTTTCCTGGCGCAGAACTCAAGATTCAATGGCCTCTAACTGCACCAATTGCTCGAAGTGCCACTGCAATGGACGCTCCACATCCCCCGGAGGTGTAGCATATGGGCCCCAAGCGGCTTCCTTCCTCACTCTGCCGGTAGACCATGTGACCCAAGCCACCACTAGTCTGTTCTTCGGGACCATGATCCCACCTACAAGCTTCCCTACGCCAATACCTGCACCGGAAGTGAACAAAAAGTCGGTCTTCGACCGGCTCACTGCTACGACGGCCCCTGTCAACGGGTCGCTCACTACCGAACCGACAGCCTCTGTTTTCACCAGGCTAAATCAGAACTCTAAATTGGCTGTCCCGAGGAATGCGATAACTGTTTCTCCAGAAGTCGTCAAGGCGGCTTCCCCTGTCAAAGAGTCAGTCTTTTCAAGGCTGACGATTCCTGCTCCTCCCCCTACTCGAGGATCTGTCTTCGACAGGTTGAATATCACCCCCTCAAAAGACAACCTCAGTCTTTAAGAGGTTAACACCGGCGACGCCTCATTCAAACAGGGGGCAAAAAGAAGATGTCTCAATCTCCGAGCCAGTCTCAACGGCTCGTCATGCTCGACGTCGCCATTGGCAACGAGTGAGGAAGGCAGGGGGCAACTCTCCCTCAGGGCTAACTCCACCGGCTCCAGTGGTGGAAGTCAACGCTGCTGTTCCAACTGGGAACAGCTTTGAGCTGCTGAGAAGGGTACGGAAGAACTCTCCAACCGCTACATTAAAGAGATCTCCTCCACCTGCGGAGAGAGCTCCAGAAACGAAGCAAGAACATCCCCCTCAACGGCTGTCCTAAAAAATATACAAGGTTTGGCGTAGGGTTCAAGACTCCGTGATTGACCCAGGTCATTCTCGTCAACAGAAGAAGGCGAAGGTGCAAAAAGAAAAGGACCATCCTATTAAACAACAAAGGGCAACAATCACCAAGATGCCTACTGCAACGGCCCCCTCCACTTCAACAGCCCACAAAAGAAGAAGACTGGAGAAAACCCCCGCGCCCGCGGCAAAAGTTAAAAATGGCGAACCCAAACGCCCAAAGTCAGGGGGCATGATAGTTCATACAGTTTATATGGCATCGGGAAAAGAAGATAGCCGCATATCAACAGGTCATAGACCGCACACGAGGTTAGTGACCAAGGCTCAGGAGCAGCAGCAGAAGCTCCAAGAAATGATGAACGCTATGGCCGCACTTACAGGGCCAAAAGAAACCCCTGAAACGTCCTCGGACGAGCGTCAAGAATAAGAAACTGACGCTAAATTCCTTCGTCGCGTACTGGAGAAGAAGGATAAAGAAGCTGCGGAACAGGCAGCCAACATAAAGAAAATGGCCCTCCTGTTCCAGGATATGGTAGGTATGATGATTCAACAAGATCCACCTGCTGAAGATCCCCCGATCATCCTTGAAGACGATAAGGGAGAGACGTCGAATCCTCCGCCAGCTCTGTCAGCAGCTAAAGAAGAGACAATCTCCAAAGCCGATCTGGACGAATACATAGCTCAGCAGATCCGGGTTCATCATGCAACCGAAACAGCCGGCCAGATCGTGAAAACGGGGAGACCATATCCGAGTTGGTACGATCAAATCAAGTACCCAGCCGGTTATACAATTCCCAAGTTCCATGTATACAAAGGGACGGGCAATCCTCACCAGCAAGTTGCCCAGTTCAGGGCACTCTGCGGCAACACCGGCGGTGATGACAAGCTGTTGCTTCGCCAGTTTGTTGGAAGTTTATCAGATACGGCGTTCGAATGGTACTCTGAGCTCCCGAACGATTCTATTAAAACCTTCACGGAGATGGAGCTGTTGTTTACTCAGCGTTTTGCAAGCGCCAGTGAACGTACCCCGATGACAGCACTGATTAACGCCAGGGTAAAACCCGGCGAGACATGGGTTCAGTACGCTATACGATGGCGGAACTTATGGTCGAAGTGTGAGCAGCGCATTGAAGAAGCTCCCGCGGTGGGTATGTTCGTGGGAACCCTCGATCCACAAGCAACCATCTCGCAGTTTATGATGTTTTTCAAGCCGACTACCTTCCAAGCCTTGATTGACAAACTAGCGCAAATGGATCAAATGGGTCATAAACCCCCTCTTCCAAGGCCGGACTCCCGAAATGACAAAGGGAAGGGAAAAGCGATCGTTGTCGCTAATACTCAACAACAACCGAGCGACTCGAAGCCGGTTACTCGTTAAAATAATATGCGCCCTTACGTGCCCCTTGAGGATAGGATGGGACGTCTTTATTCCTTTTCCCGCGATAAAACGAGGAGGTTATTCGAGCTGGCGTTGCGCAACAGACTCATAAATCTGCCGGATCCAAAACGACCGTTGCAACCAAATGACGTCAACGAGCCCAACTACTGCCCTTATCATCGAGTACTAGGCCATCCGATCGAAGATTGCTACGTCTTCAAGAATTGGCTTGAAAACCAGTACCGACAGGGCAAATTTGCGTTATCTGATAAATGGAAGGTGAATCCCCCACAGCCCCACACCTCTAAAGGGACGAATACGCCGGGGGCAACATGCTCCGTCGTTGAGGAGGCTCCTTAGCAGGTTGTATTGTCGGCTAAAACGAAGAGGATGCTAAATGATCTTCAAACATCCCCGGCAATCAAATGGAATAACCCATTGGAACCGCAAATTATTGAAGGAATGCTGAAACCTCGCCCGACTCAAAAGACTGATGGAAGTGGCCCGAACATTCATAACCAGCCCTCGAAATCTTCAAAGAAAAAGAAGAAGTCGAAGAAGCACGTGAAGCCTGGTGACAAGCGCACAGACTTGCAAAAACAAATTGACGCGCTGGAAGAATACAACCAGAAGGCACGAACCCGCATTACGTTCCAAGAGTTCCTCAGCCATGTCTTTCGAGAGGAAGATGAGGGAGGTAGTTCGTCGGATGAGTCCGAGGAATATGTGGCAAGCTGCCATATGATTTCCCATTCGTTCATAGACGATGAGGAGACTCCTCGTGCTGGAAAGCTGGGGGCAAATCCTGAACCAAAAATTCCGGAGCCGTCGGATGAAGTAATTGATGCATTCCTCAATAGAGCGTTCTTAAAAAGCAAAGCTGATCGGGAGCGCGAGGCGACTATATTCGAAAAGGCCAAACGCCAACGCCTTGACGAAAGAATTGAGACACTCCCGCTGGAGCAAAGTGCACCCACAGCGGATAAAAGCAAATTCAAGATGAGCAAGAGGTTTGCTAAAGCCGTCTCTATGGGTATGAAGCTGCCATCCTCCGAGGGAAGCGTTACTGGTGAAATGGAAAGCCACCCCTCCTATCGCTTATATCATCGGAAAGTATCGCACCCCACTGAAGAGTGCAAAGCTTTCGACAGATGGTGGCAAGGATATGTTGCTCACCGGCAACAGTTTAAGCGGGAAAAGCGCAAGACTCACCGAGAGCAGAACGGAACGATCAAAGGGCTTAACAGAGCTACCGGTGATTGTTGCATGATTGACGCCGAAAGATCATAAGTGCCCACATTCGGGAGCGATTCTGATGAGGAGCTAGAGCTTGGCCCCCTCTTTAAAGAATCCACTTTGGGAAAAGAAGGACCGAGGGTTTGCGAGAATATCCAGCTACGCAATCGGACGCTACCTGAGAAGAATCTCGGACCTCTAAACAAGAAAGACAAAGGGAAAGAGAAGGTCTCCGAAGACATCGCCTTGGATGACCGAGTTGCGGAAGAGTTAAACGCCAAGAACCCGCCGAAGAGAAATAAGGTAGATTACAACGTCTTAGCGCATCTGAGAAAGCTACCCTCACAACTCAGCATTCTTGATGCCTTATTACTATCAAAGGAGGCGAGGGATTCTTTGATTAAGGCGCTATAAGATCCGGACCAGTTCCAAGCCTTCCTGGCCGAAGAAAAGATGAAGGATGAACTAGAAGAGGTGCACACGGCCGACGTTGCTTTTGGTGATGAAGACCTCCTCCTAGGGACGTGCGAACACAATCGTCCCCTTTATGTCTCAGGGTACTGCCATGACATAAAGATAGGTAAAATCTTGGTCGATAACGGATCGTCTGTTAATCTACTCAATGTGCGGGTGTTAAAGGAAATTTGCATGAGTGTCCAGCACCTCGCCCGAGACAAAATCACCATCTCCGGGTTCGACTCCCAATCATCAAAGACTCTTGGATCTGTGATATTGACGTTACGCTTCAGGTTGCTCGTCACAGATATTAAATTCCACGTCATAGATGCCAAGACGTGCTACAATGCCCTACTCGGTCGACCATGGTTACACGAGTACAATATCATCCCTTTTACACAGCATCAGTGTATGAAATATTGTAGGGACGGTCTCGAGTACACTGTGGCAGGAGAATTGAATCCGTTTTCCGTAAATGAAGTTCGCAAGTATGAGGATGCCAAATACTTCTTGCCGAGTTTCGAAGACACGGAAAGGTGTCACAAGCCGGAGAACAAGACTAACGCAACCATCCCTGTCTTCGGCAGTGATACTGAGGAGGAGGAGGATATAATTTATTCGGGCCCGCCCCAATACACCAAGCCGGGACCATCCGCTCCTTCATTGATCTTCGGTAGTGATTCGGAGGATGAAGTTCATGCTGTATTCCCTGCTCGGCTTTCAATACGAGCTTCTGCTGATGAAGAGCGAAGTCTGCAAATAACCATGGTGCCCCTTGAACATTATAAAGAACTGGATGCGCTCGACACCGACAGCGTGGAAGAATTGCAGACATTTTATATCCCCCCGGACGAAAAGGCGAGAAGGCAATCCTATTTTACCATTCTGAAGAAAACAAGGTGGAAAAAGAGATTTGGCATGGTGCGGATCCAACGCTGGACAAGCTTCAGCCCATCCGTCTACCCAGATATTATACAGAGGGCTTGAAGAGGCTGTTGAAACGCCAAAGAATACCCTTCCAACAGACCGTTAGAAAATCCAAATTCTATGACAAGGTCTGGAACGTCCCCGGGACTCAACGTAAACTGCCTAACGGGAGAATGGAAACAAAAGGGCTCGGATACATCTGGTCAAGGAAACGAGAGCTACTAAACAGCTGTTACGTCATGAATGACCTCGATGAAGAAGAAGATGCTCAATGGGAGGACGCTAATTCTAAGCCAGCAAAAGTTCCTGATGAAAAATTGCCCGGTCCATCATTTGAAGAACAAATGGACAGGCTTATAAGGGAAGCTGGTCAAAAAGTCCGAGATGATCACAACCGCGAGACGGCCATTTACGAGAAAGCGAAGACGCAACGCCTTCTCCAACAGGCCGAAAAGGAAGAAAATGCCGCCCCCCGTCAACCTGTTATAAAAAGGGCTCGACGCGGAGGCAGAAACAAACTGAAAAGCCAAAAAGGCGCTCAACAGCAACAAAGCAGGGCTAAGAAGCCACGCAAACGAGAATCGAGCGTTATCGATCTATCCCTCATGAAGAAAATGGGTCAAGCATACTCGTTCCCTCGGGACAAGACGAAGAGGATACTTGATCTTGCTCTAAAACATCAAATGCTCTCATTGCCGGAGTCTAAACACCCCGAGCAAGCGAGCGAAGTCTCACACCTGGACTATTGCTCGTACCATCGAGTAATAGGTCATCCTATTGAAGATTGCTTCACCTTCAAGAATTGGGTCGAAGATCAGTATCAGCTTGGTAAATTTGCTCTGTCTGACAAATGGAGGGTAGCGCCACCACAAAAGCACGAGCCCAAGGACACGAAAGAAAAACCAGTTCCACATTGGGATTGGAAACGAATTCGTGCATGTCACATGATAACAATACTAAAAGAAGGACCCGAAAACCTGGACAGCCTTCCCTGGTGCCTCGAAAACAACAATGATGAGGTAATCTCAGAATTTCCCCCAGCTCCGAAAGAACTGGAGGATGGAGTACATACCACTGCAGATAACCTCAAGAAAATTGAGTTGGGGACGGTAAACGATCCGCAACCGACTTTTGTCAGCGAGCTGCTGTCTGAAGAGAGGGTGGCTGCGTTAAAGGACGTCCTTGTACAGTATAAATATTGCTTCGTATGGAACTATTCCGAGATGCCAGGACTAGATCCAGAAGTTGCTGTACATAGACTGGCGATATCCCCGGGTGTCAAGCCAGTTAAACAAGCGCCGAGAAGAATGCGGCTCGAGCTCGAGATGAGCATCAACGCTGAAGTCAAAAAGCTGATAGACTCTGGCTTTATCCAGGAGGTTCAATACCCTGAATGGATTGCTAATATCGTCCCAGTGATGAAGAAAAATGGGACGGTGCGCATATGCGTGGACTTCCGGGATCTCAACAAAGCCTGCCCGAAAGATAATTTCCCAGTACCAGTCACCGAACTGATGATAGACAATACGTCCACGCATGAGATTTTCTCCTTCATGGACGGATCATCAGGGTATAATCAAATAAAAATGCATCCTGAAGACCAGAAACATACGGCTTTCCGGACTCCTTTGGGAATATTCTGTTATAAGGTAATGCCCTTCGGTCTAAAGAACGCCGGTGCCACCTATCAGAGGGCTATGACGAAGATTTTCGATGACCTTATACACGAAATCGTCGAATGCTATATCGACGACCTCGTTGTTAAAAGAAAATCATACGAGGAACATCTCGAGCATCTAAAGACTGTATTTCGACGCCTTCGACAATACAATTTGAAGATGAACCCTCTTAAGTGTGCATTCGGGGTTTCCTCGGGCAAATTCCTGGGGTTCATCGTTCGACACCGGGGTATCGAAATAGACCCGTCTAAGATCAGGGCGATTATGGAGATGCCTTCGCCAAGAACTCTTAAGCAGCTGCTATCTCTCCAAGGAAAGCTCGCATACATTCGGCGGTTTATAGCTAATCTTTCAGGAAAGTGTCGTCCTTATAGCCACCTGATGAAGAAGGGAACCCCATTCATTTAGGATCACAAATGCCAAGGCGCGCTGGACGAGATTAAGCAATACCTGCAAAACCCTCCAGTGTTGGCTGCCCCGGTTAAGGGGAAACCTCTTATCCTTTATACAACTGCTCTCGAAGGTTCTTTAGGCGCATTATGGGCACAAGAGAATGACCAGGGAAAAGAAAGAGCACTCTACTACTTAAGTTGGGTTCTGCTGGGGGCAGAACGCAACTACTCCCCCATTGAAAAACACTGCCTGGCGTTGATCTTCGCAATAACAAAGCTTAAACATTATGCATTAGCACATGAAGTCCGTCTCATTTCAAAGGTGGACCCTCTTAAATATATAATGTCAAAGGCCATATTGACGGGACGACTCGCCAAATGGGCCCTGCTCTTGATGGAGTTCTTGATAACATATCAGCCTCTGAAGGCAGTAAAAGGCCAGGCCATCGCCGACTTCCTTGCTGAGCACCCGATACCTGCCGATTCTCCTCTGAATTGTGATTTGCCAGACAAACATGCGTTTGACGCAATCGATGGTGGTGATACCCGTTGGGAGCTTTATTTCGATGGGGCGTCTTCCATGAAAAAGCACAAACAAAGTACGCCAATGATCAAATCGGGAGTAGGCCTTATCTTCGTGACCCCACAAGGAGGAATAATGCGCTTCGCTTTCTCCTTAACAGAGCCGAGAACGAATAATGAAGCTGAATATGAAGCTTTGATAGCAGGTCTCGAGATCGCCATCGATATGGGAATTGAAAGCCTCCTCATATATGGGGACTCCCAGCTAGTCGTTAGTCAAGTGAACGGCGATTACCAAACATGCAAACCGGAATTGGTGAAATACGGTGAAAAGGTGCAACAACTGCTGACCCAAATTCCCTCCTATACTTTGGAGAACATACCGCGTGCAGAAAACAGCAAAGCGGACGCGTTGGCCAAACTTGCTAAAGAAATGGCTGACGAGAACCTCGATGATGTTAGAATCATGGTGCAAAGTCGTCGGGTGCTCGCCCCCGCAGAAATACCTCCGGAATCACCTGAAGAGAAGGGAGCGACTGAACAAGCGACCTTACAAATAAAAGACCATGAGAAGGTTGAGGATTGGAGGGAAATCTTTATAGACTACTTCAAGTCCCATCGAATGCCTGAAGTGGCATCCACAAGACATCAGCTCATGAAACGAGCTCTGTCCTTCGCCTTCGTCAATGATACTCTATACAAGAGGTCATTTGATTTTCTGTGGCTGAGATGCTTAGGACCGGACGAAGTGAAAAGAGTCGTTCAGGAAGTTCATGATGGAATCTGCGGTTCTCACCAAGCGGGCCCAAAGATGAAGTTAAAGATCAAACGGATGGGCTACTACTGGCCCACGATGATTCAGGACTGCCTCGAATATCCGAAGCAGTGTCACTCATGCCAAATTCATGGGGACTTCATCCATCAGCATCCAAATCCATTGCATCCAACAGTGGCTAGCTGGACGTTCGAAATGTGGGGAACTGACATAGTCGGCCCTATCGAACCAGCATCGTCTAGGGGACATCGTTTCATCCTGGCGACGACTGACTACTTTTCCAAATGGGCAGAGGCAGTACCGCTGAGAGAGGTGAAGACGGAGAATATCCTCCATTTCTTCAAAACGCACGTCATATATCGGTTTGGAACGCCGAGACGGATTATCTCCGATAACGGGCCTGCTTATAGAAGCCACAAGATCAGTCGCTTCGCGCAACAACACAATATAGACTGGAGATATTCCTCGGTTTATAATCCGCGAGCTAACGGTCTCGCCGAGGCCTTTAACAAGACCTTGACGAAAATCATAAAGAAAACGGTGTCCCGAAATAAGAAGGACTGGCACGAAAGACTGCAAGAGGCTCTTTGGGCGTATCGAACTACATTCAAAACAGCCACGAACACAACGCCCTACGCGTTGGTGTTCGGCGTGAAAGCAGTACTCCCCCTCGAAATAGAATTACCCTCTCTACGAGTGGCAGTCCATTACGAGCTGACGGACGAAGAAAATGCTCACCTTTGGCTTGAGGAGCTTGACGCCCTTGAAGAAACACGACTCATGGCGCAACAAAATCTGGAGGCCTATAAAGCAAAGATGACGCGCTCATATGAAAGACTGACCCGACCAAGGACATTCCGCCAAGGCGAGCTTGTGCTAGTGGTCAAAAGGCCTATGATCCCCAATCGCGCCAAGCGGGGAAAATTCGAGCCAAACTATGAAGGCCCGTACGTCATAGATAAGGTCTACCACGGCGGGGCCTATCTACTCATAGATATGCACGGTGAAAGGCCTTTCAGGCCAATAAACGTTCGCTTCCTAAAGAGATACTACGCTTAATGAGCCACAGCCTAGGTCAATGATAGATGACGACGACTATGTCCGCTCTGTGTCTTCCCAAGCCCAAAACTCTATAAGTAGTAGCTGGCCAACGGACCGAAACGTCCTTAAACTAATAGCGGACCGAAACGTCCTTAAACTAATAGCGGACCGAAACGTCTTTAAACTAATACCGCAGCATCTTTAGACTGACGAGATGAATAAAAAAATAATAAATAGAGAAAAAATATAATAAATAAAAACGGTATGTCCATAAGCAAAATGGGCACGGATGAAAACCCGAAAGGGCTCCGTGAGTAAAAACAGCAGGGCTACCAGCGAGTGTTCGTGAAAACCCGAAAGGGCGCCACCTCGTAAAAAAAAAGAGAGAAAAAGAAAATAAAAGGAATAAAAAAACGGTATGTCCATAAGCAAAGAGGGCACGGATGAAAACCCGAAAAGGCTCCGTGAGTAAAAACAGCAGGGCTACCGGCGAGTGTTCGTGCAAAACCCGAAAGAACGCGACCTCGTAAAAAAAAGAGAAAAATATATATATATATATATATAAATAAAAAAACAAAAAAAAACGGTATGTCCATAAGCAAAATGGGCGCGGATGAAAACCCGAAAGGGCTCCGTGAGTAAAAACAGCAGGGCTACCGGCGAGTGTTTGTGAAAACCTGAAAGGGCGCAACCTCGTTAAAGGACACTTATAGGTTCCTCTCGACCTTATAAAGAGAAACCACCCACGTGAGATCCTTACGACTCACAAGGGAGCAGCACACTTAGGGATCCCCACGATTTCTAAGGAGAAAATACACTTGCGAGATCCTCACGACTCGTAAGGAGAACTCTCTTATGGGACCCTCACGGCTCATAGGATTTGAAAGTCTTAAGTTACAGAGACCTAAACCTGTGCTTAAGCAATCCCCACAATTTCCGATATTGCCCTACAAGTGGCTCAATACTGACCCTTGTATACAATCCACGGGCGCGAATAAACATTTCCCTAACCAAGTCTCATCCGTGACTGGGGATATGTTCGCACGGTAAACAACCCTTGTAAATCCTCTCGATTTATGAGGAGAAAACCCTCCTGTAGGATCCTTACGACTTACAAAGGAAACGAACATTTAGGAATCCTCACGAGTCCTAAGGAGAAAATACACCTACAAGATCCTCACGACTTGTAGGGAGAAATACCTTTGTGAGACCCTTACGGCTCAAGAAGTTAAAAGCCTTAGACGACAGGACCCTAACCCTGGTCGCTAAGCCACCTTTGTTCAACATAGACAGAAGCAGATGATGATTCGCTCCTGGCAATATCCCAGTTGTAGCGGTGCTGATGCCGAAATCGGTGTCTAATTCCAGGTTTACGGCGGAAAGCCAGTAAGCCGCACATGCATACAAAATAGCCGAAATGATTGGGCAACTCGCAATAAAAAGCAGCAAGTAAAAATAAAATAAATAGCCGAAATGATTGGGCACCGCGAAAATAGCCGAAATGATTGGGCAATCGCGACCTTCGCGATATAAAAACTGAAATGATAGAGCATCGCGGAAATAAAAAAAAAGAAATGATAAAACTTTGCCCCTACAGTTAAGATCACATCGATCCCTGTATACAATCCAAGGGCGTAAACAAAGAGGGAACCATACTTTCCCAACAGGCTCCGCCAGAAGACAAAGCCAAATCTTGACGGTTCAGTCCAACTCCGAAGAAACCAGTGTCTTCAGCAGATACCTCAACTCACGGATACAAACACTCCTTGACGAGAGCCTCCTGATCCGCGTCGACTCGCAGAGCCACCAGTGCCTCCGTGGGAAATCCTCAACTCGTTTCAAACCCCAAGGAAACAAATGATCTTTGGCGCTTGGGAAACAAATAATCCCTAGCAAATTCCTCGACTCACGGATACAAACACTCCTTGACGAGAGCCTCCTGATCCGCGTCGACTCGCAGAGCCACCAGTGCCTCCGTGGGAAATCCTCGACTCGTTTCAAACCCCAAGGAAACAAATAATCCTTGGCGCTTGGGAAACAAATAATCCCTAGCAAATTCCTCGACTCACGGATACAAACACTCCTTGACGAGAGCCTCCTGATCCGCGTCGACTCGCAGAGCCACCAGTGCCTCCGTGGGAGATCCTCGACTCGTTTCAAACCCCAAGGAAACAAATAATCCTTGGCGCTTGGGAAACAAATAATCCCTAGCAAATTCCTCGACTCACGGATACAAACACTCCTTGACGAGAGCCTCCTGATCCGCGTCGACTCGCAGAGCCACCAGTGCCTCCGTGGGAAATCCTCGACTCGTTTCAAACCCCAAGGAAACAAATAATCCTTGGCGCTTGGGAAACAAATAATCCCGAGCAAATTCCTCGACTCACGGATACAAACACTCCTTGACGAGAGCCTCCTGATCCACGTCGACTCGCAGAGCCACCAGTGCCTCCGTGGGAAATCCTCGACTCGTTTCAAACCCCAAGGAAACAAATAATCCTTGGCGCTTGGGAAACAAATAATCCCTAGCAAACTCCTCGACTCATGGATACAAACACTCCGTGACGAGAGCCTCCTGATCCACGTCAACTCGCAGAGCCATCAGTGTCTCCGCGGGAGAATTCCCGATTCGTCTCAACTCGCAAGATGAAGCCTCAGGCAGCAAGGACTAAAAAACTTACTTTCTGAACAATGGGACCCTGCAAGTCAATCCAAAATGGTCTCTTGCATACTATTCATGGGTCTCACTCTCCAAAGTCGAGTTTCGACGAGGAGGGAAACAACCGCTTACGGGTCCTCTCGACTCGTAAGCGGGAAAAAATACTCTTGTAAGATCCTTACGACTTATAAGAGAAAATCACACTTAGGGATCCTCACGATTCCTAAGGAGAAAAACCCACCTACGAGATCCTCTCGATCCGTAGGGAGAAAAGTCTTTATGAGACCCTCATGGCTCATAGAGTTGAAAAGTCTTAGGCGGCAGATTTGAACCTGCGGCCTAAGCCATCGCTATCTCTTGGAGAAATTAAGTTATCGGCCAATTAGGTTCATCGAAAACATCATGATACAAAGGGAGAAAGCAAAGAGATAGTATAAGAAATTGCAAAAAGAAAATGTGTATCTTTATTCATTGACTTCAATCAAATACACGATGAATCGTACAAAAGAATAAAGAATGGATACATATTATTTAAAAGGAAAATTTTATAAATACATTGATACAAAGGCAGCTACTGGGAAGGAAGCGTCTTATGTAGCTTTATCAGTTGTTCGCACACTTCCTTCCATGCCTTTTCCCGACTGGACACCACTGCCAACTCCGCCTCCACTTGGGCCCGCTGCTGTGCGACAGATGCAAGTTGATCCCTGACGGCCTGATGAGCAGCTTCACGGCCTGGAGTGTCATGCTCGGCGACATCAAGTGCCCGCTTCAGTCTCAGCCCATTTGAGATGCGCTCCAGAAGGCCCTCGAAGACGGCCTTCACCTCAGCGGCGTTTGCCTCAACTTCAGCACGCAGGCGAGCAGTTTCGCTTGAAGATTCATGGCACTCCTTCAGCCTCAAAGCTGCTTCTTGTTCCAAATGACGGAAATGAGAAGTGCTTTGCTCGAGCCATGCTCCCCGTTGAGTGCTCACGGCCAAAGTCTCTGGGGATGGACACATCGACTCTAGCTGATGAAGGCAAGCCTCAATCTCCCGACAATGGTTAACCCAAGAGGCGACAATGCCCTCGTCGTGGAAGGTGGAAAATATCACCAACATCGGTTTAACCGTCGTAGCGAAGTCCTCAGCAGATGTAGGAGCCTCAACGTCGAGTTCCTCGATGTAGTCACTCAACATGCGCAGACTATTCGCCGCACCTTTTGAGGACGGACGTCTCCGGGAAGGGCCGTCCGGTATTATAATACGAGACTCAAAAGGCACCGAGACTGGAACGACAGCTGAAAAGGACAAAGTGTGATTAGATGATGATTCAATAGACACAGAGGAAGTCACTGATAAGATAGTTTACTATACCGGTTGAAGCAGGTGGCAAGGCCGGAAGGGCCGGTGGCGCAATCGATCTTTCTTCTCCCCCTTCGATTTGTAACACTGCGGTCAGGACAAGAGAGAGTTAGAAATAATTCTACCACTGAAAAACAAAGATATCAATCAGGAACGGTACTCACCAGCGCCACCAGAGGGGGAGGCGAATTCAGATGGGAAGGAGAAGTGTGGGAGCAACACTTGATAAAGGTGGTCAAAAAGCACTCCTGAAAGACACAACAGTATAACTTTAGTACACAAATTATGCATCTGGAAGATAAGATTAATAAATTACAAACCCATACCTTCCAACATTTTCGAAGGTATGAGAGAGGGTTGAGAGGTGACCACCGCCAAGGCAGTCGTTGAAGGAGCACCCTCGAGCAGTGGGGCATCGGCACTGGCTGCACCTGCATTACAACAGATGCAAATTTGTCAGAAAGGATTGTAAGATAAAAAAAAAAAGAAGATAGCAACTTAGGACTTACCTGATGAACTGCCGGCTAAAACGGAGGCGATTCCCTCCTCTATTGACATGAGACCACCGCCCGTGGCCTCATCACCTGACTCAATGGGAACCGTCGTGGTGCTCGCGAGACCTGGAGACGGCGGAGGACCATAGACGGGGAGGGCTATGTCTGGAGTATTGCCAGATTCCAGAGAAGGAGCGGTTGACTCGTCCTCGGGAATCATGGCTGCCTCACCCACTACTCTCTCAGGTTCAGTAGTCACGGTTGTATCGTCCACTGTCACCACGAGGTCGTCGGCCTCAAGCGCCTCGTCCACCACCACCCTCGGTTCAGTTATAATGATCATATCATCTGCCACCGCTTCAGGTTCGGCATCAATGACCTTCTCGGCTGCAGGCCCCTCGACCTCCACCTCAGGCTCCAAAGCCACAACGACGTTGCCCAGCGTTGGCTCGAGTTCGGCAGGTACCGCCTCCTCTGTTTCATTGGGATAAACGGTTTCCGCCTCCCCCTCGATCGGACTCGGCCCTGCAAGATAAGAGATATAAGGACCAATGACATTAAAAATCCTTATAACAAAAAACTCTGAGAGAAATATTACCTGAAGCGGATCTACCGTTTGCGCTCCAAATTGCGCGCGCCACCTCTCTGCGGGCAGTGGATAGGGCGACAGGGGCCTCTTCAGATGGAGTATCAGCACGAGGGGCGGTGTTGGGACCCGCTCCCATAGCCATGCGCGCCTTCGCCTCACGCCTCAGCCGCTTCCTTTCCTCCCGGGCTGTCGCGATGGACCTTAGTGACGCCTCCTTCAAGGCGTCGTCATCCTCGTTCAGGGATGCCTCCAGAGCCTTTAAGGCATCCTTCATCGGCTCTTCAAGACGAACCTCCTGCGGTGGCCCAGAGGAAGCATCGGCAGCTGGTAAAATATCTGCGTCGCTTGGTGGGAACGGCATTGAGGTTTCTGCAATAAAAAGAGAGAGGTTAGATCGACCATAACACGAGGGAGATGGAGACTTGATGGATTAAAACTTACTAAGGCTCATAGATGCTCTAAGACGTTCCTCCTCCTGGAAAGTCTTCAGAGAAGCGGCAATAGCTTCTTCGTCAGTGATGCCTGTTGAAAGGAAAGAAAGAAAGGCGTTAGTCAAAGGCAATGAAGAGGATATGTTGCAATAAAGAAAAGGCGACTAATAGTTACCTGATTGCGCAAGCTTAGCTAGCCACGCGTCATGCCTCGCCAGCCATGCTGAAGCTTCGAGAGCAGCCTCCAAGTCTGTATCGTCTGGCGGCGGCATCACTAATCCTTCGTTAGTCCCATATTCGAGCAGACCCTCGGCATAAGGAGCATGGGGTTCCTGACCGACCACGACGTTCGCAGCGAAGAGCGACTTCTTTTTCTTTTGCCCTCCGACCCTAGGCTCACGGGGGATCGACTTCCGTTTAGCAGCCACTTTGGGACGACGGGTCCCGATGTCCGCCCCCACGCCAGACTCCGGCGAGGGTACAACCACTATCTCCGCCGGAGCACGGGGCGCTGCAGGTGCATCTGCGACATCAGGGAGCGACGAGTCACGTGGAGGGCTTCACGCACGCGATGGTCCGGTTCTGACCTCTTTTAAAGGGGCAACTACTGGGGTCCTTGGGACCAAAGGAGCGTTGCGATCGGTACCTGGAGGCACACCCTTACGATCGACCAACAGTCGCCTTTCCTCCTTTATAACTGCTCCTGTTGCATGATTGTACCAGTCTTTGTACACATTGAGGAGTCTCAGAGCATAAGCCGGCGCATTGATAAAAAATGAGAGCTCGTATTCAGGCGCATGAAATGGTGCAGTGCGTTCTCCATCCCTTCTTCAGTGGCAGTGGGTTCCAGCAAGAAGGCTTCCAAGGGGACCCTTTGATCGTAGCCCAGTTGTTGAGCAAAACGATGCGGGTTATACCTCATAAAAATTGCCACACCATTCTGCCTAAAGACTAAGAAACCCAGTCTAATGGAATATAAGTGAAGGGTCTCCCGAGCCGTCAAAACTGAGGCTCCATCTTTAAAGACATCTTGTAATGGCCGCGTCACAGTGGTAGACACCTTTCCAATGGTCAATACCTTATCGACAAAGGACATACCGGCTCCAACGGTGTGAGGGCGAAGGAGTAAGCCCCTGGCATTCCGCGGTGATGAGGTTACAATTGATGCGCCGATCAGCTGTATAATGCGGGGAAAACCGCACTTGTCAAAGAACGAGGGCCTTTTATGCATGCCGAAGACACCCGCTGTGTGTAGCTCGAGCCACGATGCAAAGTAATGCATCGGGAAGACCACATGCAGTACTCGGGCTCATTAGCATCCGCTGCTCGACTGAGGCCATGGTATAAGTGCGCCAAGCCAGCAATCCCAACAGCTACCTTTACCCCGATGACCATCCGGTGGGCTGGGTAAAAGACAGAGGGTCGCATCCGATGAGAGTGCATTGGGATCGCAAACCAGCTCAGCCACAATCCAAGAAATCCCAAGAAAAAAGCCTCCTCATCCATTCCAGGGGCCGCAATTTCTGCAAATGACATAGTAGGGAAGTCCGAAAGAAAAAAACCCTTTTGATCTATATCCTTCTCCGGTAGGTTGTCCACACCTAGACCGAAAGGGTCATCCAGGGTGGCGAACTTGGCAGCTTCCGATGAGATGACGCTTGGACGAAGGAAACGAACAGTGAAGTCCTCAAAGTTAACTCCCCGACCCCCATATTCGACGAAGAAGGACTCATATATGTTCAACACTTTAATCAAGCTTGGGAATTGATGTTGAACGGCATTCTCTGGTGTGACCCCCCTTACCATCGGCCTAGCACCAAAGACGTACACATCTGTCAGGAGCAGCTCCTCATAATGTTCCCCCATCACTGGTAAGCCGGATACCTCCACAAACTCCTCCAAGGAGATTGACACTTCCCGATCCATGGCAAGGAAAGTGTGGGTAGGAATATTCCATTGCTCCAAGAAAGCTTTGAACCACCAGGTGGGGAGCGTGGGATACTGGAAAAGAGAGACGTAGACCGCGGTGTACAGTCCTAATCTTATCAACTGCAACTTCTTCGTCGACAGGATGTACCGGGCCCACGGCAGATAGCCAATCGGGTGGCGGGGGATCAGACCAAGGTTATACGATTGCCCCCAAGGTCGTGCTTCACCCTGACAGATACGGCGCCCTAGGATGTCCAAAACCATAGGACGCTGAACCGGTATCGCATCTATAGCGGGATGTAGAAAACCCTTCGATGTCCAATCCACCAACTCCACGGCATACTGCACCGAGGGTGGGGTAGCATAGTGAATCGCCATGATGGGTTCCGACGGCACCGCGCATGTGAAGCTCCGGCGGCCCATGATGATCTGATTATACCACGATCCCCAAAGGTGGAGACTCTTGTATTCCGGGTCGTACTCCTTAATCATGGTCAGGACCTCACGGTCCGAGGGTGCCTCGGGAAATCCCTCCTCCGAGCGGACAAAAGGGAATGAAGTGTCTGGAGACATGATCGTGGCAAAGGAATAATTTAGCCATTAGTGTTGTAATTCCAACGTTTGGCATAAAAAAAAATAGCATTAAATTAAAATTAATTAATTACACCACACAGCAGTGCAGTGAGTAGGAGACCAAACAGGGACCCACAAAATCTGGATGACAATATGTCAGTTAATAAGACAACCTCATCATTGGATGAGATTGTCAGTTGGTCCCCAGGAAAACATTCCCACTAATAATAATAATAATAAATCCCTAGAGATAAGGAGAAAATCTCCTCTTTCAGAGCAAAGCTCTGCCACAGAGTGACACTTGTCAAACTCTGGTCTCAGGGAAATAAGATTCCTTAAAAGAGCCTAGCTCTGTAGTGATGATGAGGAAATTTATTTAAAACTCCTAAAGAGATTAGAACATTTTGAAGACTCTTAGAAGTTCTTCATTTTTAGATCAAAAAGATCTATTTTTGGATCCATGAGCAAAGCTCTGCTCATGGATTAAAACCCATGAACAAGATCTCTGTAGATCTATGGAGAGCAAAGCTCTGTTGGTGAAACCCTAAAGGGAATTTCTTTAGATCAAAAGATCTATGAGAGCAAAGCTCTTTTGGTTAAGATTAATGTAAATTAATTTGATTTAAATTAATTTTACCTAAAAGTTTTCTAACTTTAGAAACGAGCAAAACTCTGAAGTCCTTAAGCAAGAGCAAGCTCTGAAAATAAAAGTTTTTGAAGATGGTAATCATCTACTGAGGGCCAGAGGTCCTATTTATAAGGCGCTTGCGCCCCTTGAGCTCACCCCTTGATCCAACGATCAGGAGTTTGCCACCGCTGCACTCACGTGTGCGCCACGTGAGCGCAACGGTGGGGGGGCATTTGTTTCGCCCAATCAGAGCAAAGCTCTGTTGAAATTCAAAATTCAAAAATTCTGAAGCAACGCTTCAAGTCTCGGGCGCAACGCGCCACATGTCGGGCGCCGATACGTCAGCGCAGCGTCCAAGAAGGCGCATCCAATCAGAGCAAAGCTCTATTAAAGAAAGCAACGCTTCAGTTGCGCAGGCGCTGCGCTGCGCGACACGTGTCAGCGCAGATGCGCTAGCGCAAGTTGCGCTGCGCTGTGCGCTACGTGTTAGCACAGACGCGCTAGCGCAGTTGCGCTGCGCTGTGCGCTGCGCGACACGTGTCACGCGCTGGGGCATCTGCGCCAAACAGAATTAAAATTTTAAGAAATCTTATCTGTTCTTGTTAAAACAAGAAGATTTTCTTCTGCAAAGCAGAAGCCCTTGGATCAAAAAGATCCAACGGTGGGGAAAATTCCCCAAATCACTCAGAGAAAGATCTCTTTAACAAATTTAACTAATTTATGGGCACTATAAAAAGGACCCTTGGCCTCAATTAAAAGGCATGAACATCTTTCTGAAAAAAAGGGAGAGAAGAGAACTCTGAGAAACTCCTCAAGAATAAAAAAGGTAAAAACCTTTAGAAAAAAGAGAAAGTTCTCTTATGAATAGATCATAGATCTAAAAACAAGATCAATGATCTTTAATAAAAATAAAATAAAACAAAAAATAGTGCTTTGCACTTTTCATGAACCTTTGGTTCTCTGAGATAAGAAAAACAAGAAAAAACTTATTTTTCTTTGATCTAAATTAGATCAAGAAATCAAATAGTGCTTTGCACTTCTGTTCTTGAATCTAAAAGATTCTTGGTGTTTTGCACTTACAAACTGCGCTGTTGCGCTCTTGGGAGAGCGCCACGTGTCAGCATCTAAACCACTTGCGCTATGCGCTCTTGAAATAAGAGCTTTGCTCTCTGGAGTTGGCGCAACTCACCAGAGTGCGCCACGTGTCAGCAGCGCAACAGCGCAGCGCACTAGCGCAGCGCACTAGCGCAGCGCACTGCACTGTTGCGCTTGCGCTCACCAGAGCACGCCACGTATCGGCAGCGCAACAGCGCAGCGCACTAGCGCAGCGCACTGCGCTGTTGCGCTTGCGCTCACCAGAGCATGACACGTGTCTTCACCACAAGCGCTTGCGCCCAGTGAGTGGCGCAAAGCGCCTAACAAATGCAAGGCATTTCTTAAAGGCCCAAGCCCAAATAAAAAAGACCTAGCAGGCCAAAATAAATTGCAAAGCAATAAAAAGGGGGCAGAGCCCAAGTGAAATTGATACTCTGCATCTTTTATGGGCAGAGCCCAAACAAAGAAAATAGAAGTAATGCAATGCATTATTTAAGTGTGGGCAAAGCCCCAGCACAGGTCTAATGGACTAAAAATAAATAAAATGTTGAATATTTTCAACTGGACTTAGCCCAATTCTGGCCGTAAGTCCTTAAATTAAATTGAACTGAGCACAAATGCTCTCTCAAATCAATTTATATCCGGTTCGAGGGTACATCTCCGAACCCATTTGACATCCATCGTTGTAATTCCTCAGCGACGTCAAAGAGGTGACGGGTCCCAACGACCATACATCAATACGGACTGCGGGGTCCTTAAACTCGTAGACCGAAACGTCCCTAAACTAATATTGGACCGAGATGTCCTTAAACTAATATTGGACCGAGATGTCCCTAAACTAATATTGGACCGAAACGTCCCTAAACTAATATTGGACCGAAACGTCCCTAAACTAATAATGGACCACCACGTCCCTAAACTGGAACATGGACCACTACGTCTCTAAACTGGAACAATAGAGCTCCCAAATGCTCTTTTGCCGGATCTAAACGGTCCCGTTTAAGTTGATCTTAGCCCTAAAAATGGCTAACGTATCCTTAAACATTTAAATGGACTATAAAATTCCAAATCGACTTTGGTTCAAGGGTACATCTCTGAACTCCTCTGACATCTGCCGTTGTAATCCTTCAACGACGTTAGAGAGGTGACGAGTCCTGATGGCCAGATATTAAATGGATTATCACGTTAAGTTGATCTTAGTCTCAAACAGGACTATTGTATCCTTAACGAACGTTTAAGTTGATCTTAGCCGCAACGCGACTAATGCATCCTTAAACTAAAAACACCAAACCCAAATCTAAGTAAATACGGATTTGGACTAGTCCACGTCCTACGGGCGAAGGCATTATTCAGTCTCCGTATACAATCCACGGGCAACCACAAACAAAACAAACACACACGACACGAAGTGAAATTCCGGAGAAGGAGAAAGTTGTTACCGCGATGCGGTAGCGTAATTAACTGCAGGGGCTTGCGCCTGCAGGGAAGAGCGTCCCCACAATCAAAAACCGCTCAAGCGAGGGGGAATCTGATAAAGTCTGCTACATCGGCCGCATCCGTCTAAACCTCCGATACATGGTGCCATAAATCAACTTGGCATCTTCGGAGAGGTAGACGGATAAAACCAAATAGCATCTGTCCCGAATCTCAACGTCAGGCCATCGCAGTCCTGTGCGCCGCCTTCGGAGGGGAACATCCCCTTTCTTGAGGAGTTTTTGATTGTGGGGACGCTCTTTCCTGTAGGTGCAAGCCCCTGCAGTTAATTATGCTACCGCATCACGGTAACAACTTTCTCCTTCTCCAGAATTTCACTTCGTGTCGTGTGTGTTTGTTTGTTTGTGGATGCCCGTGGATTGTATACGGAGACTAAGTTATGCCGTCGCCCGTAGGACGTGGATTAGTCCAAATCCGTATTTACTTAGATTTGGGTTTAGTGTTTTAGTCTAAGGATACGTTAGCCGTATTGAGGCTAAGATCAACTTAAACATTCGTTAAGGATACGTTAGTCTTGTTTGAGATTAAGATCAACTTAACGTGGTGATCCATTTAATATATGGCCGTCGGGACTCGTCACCTCTCTAACGTCGTTGAAGGATTATAATGACAGGTGCCCTTGAACCAAAGTTGATTTGGCGTTTTATAGTCCGCTTGAATGTTTAAGGATACGTTAGCCATGTTTGGGGCTAAGATCAACTTAAACAGGATCGTTTAGATCCGGCAAAAGAGCATTTGGAGGCTCTATTGTTCCAGTTTAGGGACGTAGTGGTCCATGTTCCAGTTTAGGGACGTGGTAGTCCGTATTCCAGTTTAAGGACGTGGTGGTCCGTCATTAGTTTAAGGGCGTTTCGGTCCATCATTAGTTTAAAGACGTTTCGGTCCATCAATCCTATTTTGGGACGAATATTAGTTTAAGGACGGTTCGGTCCAATATTAGTTTAAGGACGTTTCGGTCCAACATTAGTTTAAGGACGTTTCGGTCCACGAGTTTAAAGACCCCGCAGTCCGTATTGATGTGTGGTCGTCGGGACCCGTCACCTCTCTAACGTCGTTGAAGGATTACAACGATAAGTGTCAGAGGAGTTCGGAGATGTACCCTCGAACCAGATGTAAATTGATTTAGGAGAGCAATCTTGCTCAGTCAGTTTAATTTGAGGACTTACGGCCACGATTGGGCTAAGTCCAGTTGAAAAATATTCAACACTTTTATTTGTTTTTGGCCTATTAGGCCTGTGCTAGGGCTTGGCCCATTTTTAATAATGCAAAGCATTAATCTTGGTCTCTGTTGGACCTTTATTTGGGCTCTGCCCCTTTTAAAATAATGCATTGCATTATTTATTATTTTGTTTGGGCTCTGCCCATTTATAAATGATGCAGAGCATCAATTTTGTTTGGACTCTGCCCTTTTTATTGCATTGCAATTTAATTTGGCCTACTAGGCCTTTCTGATTTAGGCCTGCCCCTTTAGTAAAAGAAATGCATTGCATTGTCAGACGCTTTGCGCCAATCAGAGAGCGCAAGCGCTTGTGGTATTGACACGTGTCACGCAAGCGCAGTGCGCTGCGCCAATGCGTTGCACTTGCGCTGCTGACACGTGGCGCGCTTCGGTGGGTTGCGCCAATTTCAGAGAGCAAAGCTCTATCTTGAAAGCGCACAGCGCAAATGAGTCGGATGCTGACACGTGACGCTCTCTGGTGGCTTGCGCCAACCCAGGAGCGCAACAGTGCAGTTTTGCAAGTGCAAGGCACTATTAATTTGAGAATCTTTTAGAACCAATGGTTCATGAAAAAGTGCAAAGCACTGTTTGTTTTCTTTGATCTAATTAGAATCAAAGAAAACAAGTATTTCTTGTTTTTTTTCTTGATCTCAGAGAACCAATGGTTCATAAGTGCAGAGCACTATTATTATTTGTTTTTTATTGGAGATCATTGATCTTGTCCTTAGATCAATGATCTATTAGAAGAAATTCTTCTATCTTAAAGGATTTTACCTTTTCTTCTTTTGAAATTTCTTCAGAGTTCTCTCTGTTTGAAGTTCTTGATTTCTCCCAAATGTTCATGATCTTGAATTGAGGTCTAGGGTCCTTTATATAGTGCCCATAAATTAGTTAAATTTGTTAAAGAGATCTTTCTCTGAGCGATTTGGGGAATTTTCCCCATCGTTGGATCTTTGATCCAAGGGCTTCTGTTTTACAGAAGAAAATCTTCTTGTTTTAACAAGAACAGAAAGATTTCTTTAAAATTTTAATTCTGTTTGGCGCAAATGCCCCAGCGCGTGACACGTGTCACGCAGCGCACGGCGCAGCGCAACTGCGCTTGCGTAACCGCGCTGACACGTGTCGCGCAGCGCACGGCGCAGCTAGCGCATCCGCGCTGACACGTGTCGCGCAGCGCACGGCGCAGCGCAACTGAAGCGTTGCTTCCTTTAAATTTGTTTTAAATAGAGTTTTGCTCTGATTGGGCGCGCTGCCTTGGGCGCTGCGCTGACGTGTCAGCTTCTGACACGTGGCGCGTTGCGCGCAGCGTACAGCATCTGAAGCGTTGCTTCACTTATTAGAATTTAAATTTTCAAAGTAGAGCTTTGCTCTGATTGGAGGAATCAGAAACGTTGCTTCATTTCCCGCCTTGGAATTTGAACAGAGCCTTGCTCTGATTGGGGTAAACAAATGCCCCCCACTGTTGCGCTTACGTGGCCCCAGAACGTGAGCGCAACGGTGGCAGAACTCCAACCGTCGCGGTAACTTTCAGAAGTTGAAAAGGCACTTGGTGCCTATAAATAGGACCTTTGGTCCTCAACAGATGATTACAATCTCTAAGATTTTACTTTCAAAACTTCAGAGCTTTGCTCTTGCCTTCAAGAACTCTCAGAGTTAAATTTTCTTTTAAAAGAAACTTTTTAGGTAAAAATTAATCTTGAATTAAATTAATTTTAATTAATAGAGTTTTGCTCTCATAGATCTTCTGATCTAAAGGAAACCTCCTTGGGGATTCACCAACAGAGCTTTGCTCTCAAGAATCTGTTCTAGGGTTTCTTAACCTATGAACAGAGCTTTGCTCTTTGGCAAAACATAGATTTCTTTGATTTAAAAAAAATGATGAACTCTTAAGAGTTTGAATATGGATAATGAAGATTAAAAAAAAAATGGAGTTTTGTCTTTAATGGATTATATCATCTTTTAATAGTAAGGCTCTCAGAGTTCTCAGGGATTTTCTTTAAATCCCCCTCATTATTGGATTTTGACAGTCACTCCTGTTTGCGGAGCGTTGCTCTCGAGGAGTTTAACTCTTAGTGCCTGTTTTCAACAAGAATTCGCTTAACCAGTCTGTCTGCTAATCCTGTTAATCTTCTTTTACAGGAGCAATGGACGCCCATATGTATGACCTCAACGAAATCATCTCTTACGGAGACATCCGCCGACTCGGCCGTTCTCAGAACCAAGAGTTCACCAACGCCGAGTGTGCCGAGATCATGAGTCGCTTCGACGCGTAAAATGGTCAACTGCTTCCTCGACGCTCCTCTCTCCTGAAGCTTATCGTAGGAGCCATTTGGGAAGCACTTCCCCTATTCTGCTCCGGCGTGCCGCTTGGGGCGTTGGATGCTGCTGAGGATAAGGTGCACTCGGTGTATCTGATACACCTCATCTCAAAGAGACGGCGAGACAATCTTGTTGATCTCCTGCACCAGGCTTTCCAACAGTCCGCCATACTCGCTGCTTATTGGAGGGTGGAAGACATCAGGGGGGACCCTGACGCTTGTGCTCGCGAAAGAAAGCACATCAGGATGGTCCGCGAGGCTTGGAAAGTCATAGATAGGGTCACTTTCGAGTTCCTCAATCCATGTCCTGGGTTCGAGGTTATACCTTTGTAAACATTTTAATAATGTTATTATTTATTTCTCTGTGATTGTACGAACTCCTTTTTATGATATGAATAGAAAATTTCCATTTCAGCTTGTCTTATTCCTCGTTCTGAATCTTTTGCACATGCATGGATGAGTGTGTCCCGAATGCTTGATCCAACGCCAATCAGATGTTCTTTCTGTCGCTCTCCTCTTTGCTTTTACTATCAGCATGTTGTCTTGATGAACATAATTGACAGATAACTTTTTTTTTTTAAAGATAGCGATGGCTTAGGCCGCAGGTTCAGATCTGTTGCCTAAGACTTTTCAACTCTATGAGCCGTGAGGGTTCTATAGAGACTTTTCTCCCTACGGATCGAGAGGATCTCATAGGTGGGTTTTCTCCTAAGTGTGTCTTCTCTTATAAGTCGTAAGGATCCTATAAGAGAATTTTTTTCCTCTTACGAGTCGAGAGGACTCGTAAGAGGTTGTTTCCCTCCTTGTCGAAACTCGACTTTGGAGAGTGAGACCCGTGAATAGTATGCAAGAGACTGTTTAGACTGACTTGCAGGGTCCCATTGTTCAGGAAGCAAGTTTTTTTCTAATCCCTGCTTCCTGGGGCTTCATCTTGCAAGTTGAGATGAATCGGGAATTTCCCGCGGAGACACTGGTTTCTCTACGAGCCGACGCGAATCAGGAGGCTTTCGTCAAGGACACTGGTTTTCCTGAGTTGGGGTATTTGCCAGGGATTATTTGTTTCCCTGGTGTTGAAACGAATCGAGAATTTCCCGCGGAGACACTGGTTGCTCTGCGAGTCGACGCGAATCAGGAGGCTCCCATCAAGGACGCTGGTTTCCCTAAATTGAGGTATTTGCCAAGGATTATTTGTTTCCCTGGTGTTGAAACGAATCGAGAATTTCCCGCGGAGACACTGGTTTCTCTGCGAGTCGACGCGAATCAGGAGGCTCTCATCAAGGGCACTGGTTTCCCTGAATTGAAGTATTTGCCAAGGATTATTTGTTTCTCTGGTGTTGAAACGAATCGAGAATTTCCCACGGAGACACTGGTTGCCCTACGAGTCGACGCGAATCAGGAGGCTCTAATCAAGGATGCTAGTTTCTCTGAGCTGAGGTATTTGCCAAGGATTATTTGTTTCCCTGGTGTTGAAACGAATCGAGAATTTCCCGCTGAGACACTGGTTTCTCTGCGAGTCGACGCGAATCGGGAGGCTCTCATCAAGGATGCTGGTTTCCCTGAATTGAGGTATTTGCCAAGGATTATTTGTTTCCCTGGTGTTGAAACGAATCGAGAATTTCCCGCGGAGACACTGGTTTCTCTGCGAGTTGACGCGAATCAGGAGGCTCTCATCAAGGGCACTGGTTTCTCTGAATTGAGGTGTTTTCCAAGGATTATTTGTTTCCTTGGTGTTGAAACGAATCGAGAATTTCCCACGGAGATACTGGTTGCCCTACGAGTCGACGCGAATCAGGAAGCTCTCATCAAGAACGCTAGTTTCCCTGAGTTGAGGTATTTGCCAAGGATTATTTGTTTCCCTGGTGTTGAAACAAATCGAGAATTTCCCACGGAGACACTGGTTGCTCTGCGAGTCGACGCGAATCAGGAGGCTCTCATCAAGGACGCTAGTTTCCCTGAGTTGAGGTATTTGCCAAGGATTATTTGTTTCCCTGGTGTTGAAACGAATCGAGAATTTTCCACGGAGACACTGGTTGCTCTGCGAGTCGATGCGAATCAGGATTTTCTTCGTCAAGGACACTTGTTTCCTCGAGTCGAAGGATTTTTCCGAAGATGCTGGTTTCTTCGGGGTTGGGATGAACCATCGAGATTTGGCTTCGTTTTCTGGCGGAGCCTGTTGGGAAAGTATGGTTCCCTCTTCGTTTGCGCCCTTGGATTGTATACAGGGATCAATGTGATCTCAACTGTAGGGCAAAAGTTTTATTATCATTTTTTTTATTTCCGTGATGCTCTATCATTTCAGCTTTTATATCGCGAAGGTCGCGATTGCCCAATCATTTCGGCTATTTTTCGCGGTGCCCAATCATTTCGGATGTTTATTTTATTTTTACTCGCTGCTTTTTATTGCGAGTTGCCCAATCATTTCAGTTGTTTATTTTATTTTTACTTGCTGCTTTTTATTGCGAGTTGCCCAATCATTTCGGCTATTTTAAGTGCATACGTTTTTACTTACTGCTTTTTATTGCAAGTTGCCCCATCATTTCGGCTATTTCGTATGCATGTTTGGCCTACTGGCTTTTTGCCATAAACCTGAAATTAGACACCGATTTCGGCTTCAGCACCGCTACAACTGGGATATTGCCAGGAGCGAATCATCATCTGCCTCTGTCGATGTCGAACAAGGGTGGCTTAGCGAGCAGGGTTAAGGTCCTGTCGACCAAGGCTTTTGACTTTATGAGCCGTAAGGGTCTCACAAAGGTATTTCTCCCTACAAGTCGTGAGGATCTTGTAGGTGTATTTCTTCTTAGGAATCGTGAAGACTCCTAAGTATTTGTTCCTCTGTAAGTCGTAAGGATCCTACAAGAGGATTTTCTCCTTGTAAGTCGAGAGGACTTATAAGGGTTGTTCGTCGTGCGAACATATCCCCAGTCTCGGATGGGACTTGATTAGGGAAATGTTTATTCGCGCCCTTGGATTGTATACAAGAGCCAATATTGGACCACTTGTAGGGCAATATTGAAAGTTGTAGAGGTTGCTTAAGCACAGGTTTAGGTCTCTGTAACTTAAGACTTTCAAATCTTATGAGCCGGGAGGGTCTCATAAGAGAGCTCTCCTTACGAGTCTTGAGGATCTCGCAAGTGTATTTTCTCCTTAGGAATCGTGTGGATCCCTAAGTGTGCTGCTCCCTTATGAGTCGTAAGGATCTCACACGGGTGGTTTCTCCTTACAAGGTCGAGAGGACCCTATAAGTGTCTTTTAACGAGGTTACGCCCTTTCGGGTTTTCACAAACACTCGCCGGTAGTCCTGCTGTTTTTACTCACGGAGCCCTTTTGGGTTTTCATCCGTACCCATTTTGCTTATGGACATACCGTTTTTTTATTCTTTTTATTTTCTTCTTCTTTTTCTTTTTACGAGGTCGCGCCCTTTCGGGTTTTCACAAACACTCGCCGGTAGCCTTGCTGTTTTTACTCACAGAGCCCTTTCGGGTTTTCATCCGTGCCCTTTTTGCTTATGGACATACCATTTTTATTTATTATATTTTTCTTCTTTTTTTTTACGAGGTCGCGCCCTTTCGGGTTTTCACGAACACTCGCCGGTAGCCCTGCTGTTTTTACTCATGGAGCCCTTTCGGGTTTTCATCCGTGCCCTTTTTACTTATGGACATACCGTTTTTATTTATTATATTTTTCTTCTTTTTTTTTTATCTCGTCAGCCTACGGATGCTGCGGTATTAGTTTAAGGATGTTTCGGTCCGCTATTAGTTTAAGGACGTTTCGGTCCGTCATTAGTTTAAGGACGTTTCGGTCCGTGCTGGAGAGGGCTGGCTACTGCTTATAAAGCCTGAGCTTAGGAAGATAGCGAGCGGACATAGTCGTCGTCATCTATCATTGACCTAGGCTGTAGCTCGTTAAGCGTAGTATTTCTTTAGGAAGCGGCCGTTTATTGGCCTAAAAGGCCTTTCACCGTGCATATCCATGAGTAGATAGGCTCCACCCTGATAGACCTTGTCTATGATATACGGGCCTTCATAGTTTGGCTCGAATTTTCCCCGCTTGGCGCGATTGGGGATCATAGGCCTTTTGACCACTAGCACGAGTTCGCCTTGGCGGAATGTCCTCGGTCGGGTCAATCTTTCATATGAGCGCGTCATCTTTGCTTTATAAGCTTCCAGATTTTGTTGCGCTATGAGCCGTGTTTCTTCAAAGGCATCAAGCTCCTCAAGCCGAAGGTGAGCATTTTCTTCGTCCGTCAGCTCATAGTGGACCGCCACTCGTAGAGAGGGTAATTCTATCTCGAGGGGGAGTACTGTTTCTGTACCGAATACCAACGCATATGGCGTTGTGTTCGTGGCCATCTTGAACGTAGTTCGATACGCCCAAAGAGCCTCTTGCAGTCTCTCGTGCCAGTCTTTCTTATTTCGGAACACCGTCTTTTTCATGATCTTCGTCAGGGTCTTGTTGAAGGCCTCGGCTAAACCATTAGCTCGCGGATTATAAACCGAAGAATACCTCCAGTCTATATTGTGTTGTTGCGCGAAGCGACCGATCTTGTGGCTTCTGTAGGCTAGCCCGTTATAGGAGATGATCCGTCTCAGTGTTCCAAACCGATATATGACTTGCGTCTTGAAGAAATGGAGGATATTCTCCGTCTTCACCTCCCTTAACGGTATTGCTTCTGCCTATTTGGAGAAGTAATTAGTCATCGCCAGGATGAAACGATGTCCCCTGGACGATGCTGGTTCGATGGGGCCGACTATGTCAGTTCCCCACATTTCGAACGGCCAGCTAGCCACCGTTGGATGTAGTGGATTTGGATGCTGGTGGATGAAGTCCCCATGGATTTGGCATGAGTGGCATTGCTTCACATATTCGAGGCAATCCTGAATCATCGTGGGCCAGTAGTAGCCCATCCGTTTGATCTTCAACTTCATCTTCGGGCCCGCTTGGTGAGAACCACAGATTCCGTCATGGACTTCCTGAACGACTCTTTCTGCTTCATCCGTTCCTAAGCATCTCAGCCACAGAGAATCAGACGACCTCTTGTACAAAGTATCATTGACGAAGGCGAAAGACAGAGCTCGTTTCATGAGCTGATGTCTTGTGGACGCATCTTCGGGCATTCGACGGGACTTAAAGTACTCTATGAAGACTTCCCTCCAGTACTCAGCCTTTTCTCGTTCTTTTATTTGTAAGGTCGTCTGCTCAGTCGCTCCCTTTTTTTCGGATGATTCCGGAGATATTTCTGCTGGGGCGAGCACTCGACGGCTTTGTACCACGATTCTGACGTCATCGAGGTTCTCGTCAGCCAGTTCTTTAGCGAGCTTAGCTAACGAGTCCGCTTTGCTATTTTCCGCGCGTGGTATACTTTCCAAAGTATATGAGGGAATTTGGGTCAACAGTTGTTGCATCTTTTCACCGTACTTCACCAACTCCGGTTTACACGTATGATAGTCGCCGTTTACTTGACTAACGACCAATTGAGAATCTCCGTATATGAGGAGGTTTTCAATTCCCATGTCGATGGCGATCTCGAGACCTGCAATCAAGGCTTCATATTCTGCTTCATTATTCGTCCTCGGCTTTGTTAAGGAGAAAGCGAAGCGCATTATCCCTCCTTGTGGAGTTACGAAGATGAGGCCTACCCGCGATTTGATTATAGGGGTATTTTGTTTGCGCTTTTTCATGGAAGATGCTCCATCGAAATAAAGCTCCCATTGGGTATCACCACCGTCGATCACGTCAAACGCATGTTCGTCTGGCAAATCGCAATTCAGAGGAAAATCGGCAGGTATCGGGTGCTCAGCGAGGAAGTCGGCAATGGCCTGGCCTTTCACTGCCTTGAGAGGTTGATACGTTATCGAGAACTCCATCAAGAGCAGAGCCCATTTAGCGAGTCGACCTGTCAATATGGCCTTCGACATTAAATATTTAAGAGGGTCCACCTTCGAAATGAGACGGACTTCATGTGCCAATACGTAGTGTCTGAGCTTTGTTATCGCAAAGATCAACGCCAGGCAGTGTTTTTCAATGGGAGAGTAGTTGCTTTCTGCTCCCAGAAGAACTCGACTTAAATAGTAGAGTGCTCTTTCTTTCCCCTAGTCATTCTCTTGCGCCCATAATGCGCCTAAAGAACCTTCGAGGGCAGTCGTGTAAAGAATGAGAGGCTTTCCCTTAACCGGAGCAGCCAACACTGGCGGGTTCTGCAGGTACTGTTTAATCTCGTCCAGCGCGCCCTGGCATTTTTGATCCCAGACGAATGGAGTCCCCTTCTTCATCAGGTGACTGTAAGAGCGGCACTTGCCAGAGAGGTTGGCTATAAATCGCCGAATATATGCGAGCTTTCCTTGGAGAGACCGCAACTGTTTGAGAGTTCTCGGCGGAGGCATTTCCATGATCGCCTTGATCTTAGATGGATCTATTTCCATGCCTCGGTGTCGGACGATGAATCCCAGGAATTTACCCGAGGAAACCCCAAACGCACACTTAAGGGGGTTCATCTTCAAGTTGTATTGTCGAAGGCGTCGAAATACGGTGTTTAGATACTCCAGATGTTCCTCGTATGATTTGCTCTTAACCACGAGGTCGTCGATATAGCATTCGACGATTTCATGTATAAGGTCATCGAAGATTTTCGTCATGGCTCTCTGATAGGTGGCGCTGGCGTTCTTTAGACCGAAGGGCATTACCTTGTAAGAGAATATTCCTAAAGGAGTCCGGAAAGCGGTATGCTTCTGGTCTTCGGGATGCATCTTTATCTGATTATACCCTGATGAGCCGTCCATGAAGGAGAAAACCTCATGAATCGATGTATTGTCTATCATCAGTTCAGTGACTGGCACTAGGAAATCGTCCTTCGGGCAAGCCTTGTTTAGATCCCGGAATTCCACACATATGCGCACCGTCCCATTTTTCTTCATCACCGGGACGATGTTGGCGATCCATTCAGGATATTGAACCTCCTGGATAAAGCCAGAGTCGATTAGCTTCTTGACCTCGGCGTTGATGCTCATCTCAAGCTCGAGCCGCATTCTCCTCGGCGCCTGTTTGACTGGCTTGACGTCCGGGGATATCGCCAATTTGTGCACAGCAATTTCTGGATTTAGTCCCGGCATTTCGGAATAGTTCCATGCGAAGCAATCTCTATGCTGTACAAGGACGTCTTTTAATGCAGCCATCCTTTCTTCAGATAGTAGCTCGCTGACAAATGTCGGTCGCGGATCGTTCTCCATCCCCAACTCAATTTTCTTAAGGTTATCCGCAGTGGTGTGTATTCCATCTTCTAGTTCTTTCGGCGCTGGTGGAAATTCTGAGATCACCTCATCATTGCTGTTCTTGAAGCACCAGGGAAGGTTATCCATGTTCTCGGGCTCTTCTTTTAATATTGTTATCATGTGACAAATACGAATCCGCTTCCAATCCCAATGTGGAGTTGGTTCTGTTCTTGTGGCTTTGGGTTCGTGCTTCTGTGGCGGCGTTACCCTCCAGTTGTCGGACAAAGCGAATTTGCCAAGCTGATACTGATCTTCGACCCAATTCTTAAAGGTGAAGCAGTCTTCGAGCGGGTGCCCTATGTCTCGATGGTAAGAGCAATAATTTGGGTCAGAGACTTCGCCTGCTCGTTCGGGGTTTTTGGACTCCGGCAGTGTAAGCATTTGATGTTTTAGAGCAAGATCAAGTATCTTCTTCGTCTTGTCCCGAGGAAATGAGTACGCTCGACCCATTTTCTTCATGAGGGATAGATCAATAACGCTCGACTCCCGTTTGCGTGGCTTCTTAGCCCCGCTTTGTTGCTGTTGAGCGCTTTTTTAGCCTTTCGACTTATTTTTGCCTCTGCGTCGAGCCTTTTTTATAACAGGTTGACAGGGGGCGGCATTTTCGTCTTTCACGGCCTGTTGAAGGAGGCGTTGCGTTTTGTCTTTCTCATAGATTGCCATTTCACTATTATGATCATCTCGGACTTTTTGACCAGCTTCCCTTATAAGCCTGTCCATTTGTTCTTCAAACGACGGACTGGGCACTTTTGCATCAGGAACTTTTACTGGTTCAGGATTAGTGTCCTCCCGTTGAGCATCTGCTTCTTCATTGAAGTCGTGCACGACTTAACAGTCGCGGAGCAGCTCTCGTTTCTTGGAGCAAATGTATCCGAGCCCGATCGTCTCCATCTTCCCACTAGGCAGCTTGTGTTGAGTTCCGGGAACGTTCCAGACCCTGTCATAGAATTTGGCCTTTCTAATGGTCTGTTTGAAGGGTATCCCTTGGCGCTTCAACAGCCTCTTCAAGCCTTCTGTATAATATCTGGGTAGACGGATGGGTTGAAGCCTGTCCAGCGTTGGATCCGCACCGTGCCAGATTTCTTTCTCCACTTTGTTTTCTTCAGAGCGGTAGAATAGAATTGCCTTCTCGCCTTCTCGCCTGGGAGGGATATAGAACGTCTGCAGCTCCTCTACACTGTCGGTATCGAGCGCATCCAGTTCTTTATAATGTTTAAGCAGCACCATGGCGACTTGCAGACTTTGCTCTTCATCAGCGGAAGCTCGTATTGAAGGTCGAGCAGAGAATACAGCATTGACTTCATCCTCCGAATCACTACCAAAGATCAATGTAGGAGCAGATGGTCCCGGCTTGGTGTATTGGGGCGGACCCGAATAAACTATCTTCTCTTCCTCCTCGGTATCACTGCCGAAAACAGGGATGGTAGCGTTAGTTTTATTCTCCGGCTTGTGACACCTTTCCGTGTCTTCGAAACTCGGTAAGAAGTACTTGGCATCTTCATATTTGCGAACTTCGTTCACGGAAAACGGATTCAGTTCTCCCGTCACGGTATACTCGAGACCATCCCTAAAATATTTCATACACTGGTGCTGTGTAGAAGGGATGATGTTGTACTCGTGTAACCATGGTCAACCGAGCAGAGCATTGTAGCATATCTTGGCATCTATGACGTGGAATTTAATGTCCATGACGAGCAGCCTAAAGCGTAGTGTGAGTATCACAGATCCAAGAGTCTTTGATGATTGGGAGTCGAACCCGGAGATGGTGATCTTGTCTCGAGCGAGGTGTTGGACGCTCATGCAGATTTCCTTTAACACCCGCACATTGAGTAGATTAACAGACGATCCGTTATCGATCGGGATTTTGCCTATCTTTATATCATGGCAGTATCCTGAGACATAAAGGGGGTGATTGTGTTCGCACGTCCCAAGGAGAAGGTCCTCATTGCCAAAAGTGACATCGACCGTGTGCACTTCCTTCAATTCATCCTTCATCTTTTCTTCGGCCAGGAAGGCTTGGAACCGCTCCGGGTCCTATAGTGCCTTAATTAACGAATCTCTCGCCTCCTTTGAAGTAAAAGGGCATCAAGAATGCTGAGCTGCGAGGGTAGCTTCCTCAGATGCGCTAAGACGTTGTAATCCACCTTATTTTTCTTCGGCGGGTCTTTGGCAGTTAGCTCTTCCATGACTTGGTCAACTAGGGCGATGTCCTCAGAGACCTTTTCTTTCCCTTTATCTTTTTTGTTTGAGGGTCCGAAATTCTTTTCGGGCTGCGTGCGATTACGCAGCCGGATATTTTCACAAATCTTCGACTCTTCTTCTTTTCCCGAAGTGGACTCTTTAAAGAGGGGGCTAAGCTCCAACTCCTCATCAGAATCGCTCCCGAATGTGAGTACTTGTGATCCTCCGGCGTTGACCATGCGATAATTGCCGGTGGTTTTGTTAAGCCTTTCGGTCGTATCGTTTTGCTCTCGGCGGGTCTTGCGCTTTTCCCGCTTAAAATGCTGCCGGTGAGCAACATATCCTTGCCACCATCTATCGAAAGTTTTGCACTCTTCAGTGGGGTGGAAAATCTTCTGATGATACAAGCAATAGGAGGGGTGCGTTTCCGCTTCACCAGTAACACTTCCATCAGAGGATGGTAGCTTCATACCCATTGACACGGCTTTAGCAAACCTCTTCCTCATCTTGAATTTGATTTTATCCGCAGTGGGTGTGCTTTGCTCCAGTGGGAGTATCACAGCTCTTTCGTCAAGACGTTGGCGCTCGGCCCTTTCAAATATGATCGCCTCACGCTTCCGATCAGCTTTACCTTTCAAGAGAGCTTCATTGAGGAACGCGTCGATTACTTCATTCGATGGCCCTAGAAGTTTTGGTTCGGGATCTGCCCCCAGCATTTCAGTACAAGGAGTCTCCTCATCGCCCATGAACGAATGGGAAATCACATGACAGCTCGCCACGTATTCTTCAGATCTGTCAGATGAACTTTCTCCCTCATCTTCCTCTTGAAAGACGTGATTGAGGAATTCTTGGAATGTAATGGGAGTCCGTGCCTTCTGGTTGTATTCCTCCAGTGCGTCAATTTGTTTTTGCAAGTCCGTGCACTTGTCTCCAGGCTTCACGGGCTTCTTTGACTTCTTTTTCTTCTTCTTTGAAGATTTCGACGGCTGGTTGTGAATACTTGGGCCACCTCCATCGATCTTTTGAGTTGGACGAGGCTTCAACATCCCTTCAATGATCTGCGGCTCCACCGGGTTCTTCCACTTAATCGCTGGGCATGCTTGAAGATCATTCATCATCCTCTTTGTTTTGGCTGATAATACAACCTCCCAAGGAGCTTCTTCAACGATAGAGCATGTTTCCCCCGGCGTATTCATTCCCTTAGAGGTGTGGGGCTGCGGTGGATTCACCTTCCATTTGTCAGACAATGCGAACTTGCCCTGTCGGTACTGGTCTTCAAGCCAATTTTTGAAGACGTAGCAATCCTCGATCGGATGACCCAGTACTCGATGATAAGGACAGTAGTTGGGCTCATTGACATCACTTGGTTGCGACGGACGTTTTGGATCCGGTAGATTTATGAGTCGGTTGCGCAACGCCATCTCGAATAACCTTCTTGTTTTATCTCGGGGAAACGAGTAAGGACGTCCCATCCTCTCCTCAAGGGCTATGTACGGGTGCATATTATTTTGACGAACGACCGGCTTCGAGTTGTTCTGTTGTTGTTGAGCATTAGCGACAACGATCGCTTTTCCCTTCCCCTTCTCATTTTGGGAGTCCGGCTTTGGAAGAGGAGGTCTATGGCCCATCTGATCCATTTGCGCTAGCTTGTCAATCAAGGCCTGGAAGGTAGTCGTCTTGAAGAACATCATAAATTGCGAGATGGTTGCTTGCGGGTCGAGGGTTCCCATAAACATACCCACTGCAGGAGCTTCTTCAATCCGTTGCTCGCATTTTGACCATAAGTTCCGCCACCTTATAGCGTATTGGACCCATGTCTCGCCTGGCTTCACCCTGGCGTTAATCAGTGCCGTCATCGGGGTGCGTTCGCTGGCGCTTGCAAAACGCTGAATAAACAACAGCTCCATCTCCGCGAAGGTCTTGATAGAGTCGTTCGGGAGCTCAGAGTACCACTCGAACGCCGTATCTGATAAACTTCCAACAAACTGGCGAAGCAACAGTTTATCATCACCGCCGGTGTTGCCGCAAAGTGCCATGAATTGGGCAACATGTTGGTGGGGATTGCCCGTCCCCTTATAGACATGGAACTTAGGAATTGTGTAGCCCGGCGGGTACTTGATCTGGTCGTACCAGCTCGGATATGGTCGTCCTGTTTTTACGAACTGACCGGCTGCTTCGGTCGCATGATGAACCCGTAATTGCTAGGCTATATACTCGTCCAAGTCAGCTTTGGAGATTGTCTCCTCCTTGGCTGTTGACAGTGCCGGTGGAGGATTTGATGTTTCTCCCCTATCGTCTTCAAGGACAATGGGGGGATCTTCGGCCGGAGGATCCTGCTGGATCATCATCCCTACCATGTCTTGGAACAGGAGGCCCATACGCTTTATGTTGGCTGCTTGTTCAGCAGCCTCTTTGTCCTTCTTCTCCAATATTCGTCGAAGGAATTCGGCGTCGGTTTCTTGTTCTTGGCGTTCATCTGAAGACATTTCAGGGCTTTCTTTTGGCCCAGTAAGTGCGGCCATCGCGTTCATCATCTCTTGGAGCTTTTGCTGTTGCTCCTGAGCTTTGGTCACCGACCGTGTAAGCGGTCTATGACCCGTCGAAGCGCGGCTATCCTCCTTTCCGGAAGCCATATAAACTGTATGAACTGTTATGCCCCCGGACTTAGGGCGTTTAGGTTCACCACCTTTGATATTCGCCATGGGTGTAGGGACTTTTTCTGGCCTTCTTTTCTTATGGGCTGTAGAAGTTGAGGGGGCCGCTGTTTTGGGCACCCAAGCGGTTGTCGCCTTTCGTTGCTTGATCGGGGGATTTTCTTCTTGCCGACCTTTCGACTTGTTGTGTTGGCGAGAGAAATTAGGATCAATCACAGATTCTCGGACTCGTCGCCATGTCTTGTAAATCCTGGAGGACAGCGATTGAGAAGACTACTCCGGCTTTTCTGCTTCCATGGCGGTCTCTACCGGTGGAGGAGATCTTTTGAGCACCGCAGTTGACGAGTTTCTGCGTACTCTATTCAGTAGCTCGAAGCTGTTCCCAGTTGGAACAGCAGCGTTAACTTCCACCGTTGGAGCTGACGGAGTCATCCCAGAAGGGGAGTTGCCCCCGGTCTTCCTTACCCGGCGCCAGTGGCGTCGTCGGGCGCGACGAGTCATCAGTATTGGTTCAGAGACAGAAACAGCTTCTTCTTTCCCCCTGTCTGAATGAGGCACCGCTGGTGTTAACCTATTAAAGACTAAGGTTGTCCTTTGAGGGGTGATACTCAACCTGTCGAAGACAGATCCTCGAGCAGGGGCAGGATTAGTCAGTCTTGAAAAGACCGACTCTTTGACAGGGGAAGCCGCCTTGACGACTTCTGGAGCAGCGGTTATTTCCTTCCTTGGGACAGCCACCTTGGGATTCACAGGCTTCTTGGCGGGCCCCTCAGAGTTTTGATCCAGCCTCGCAAAGACAGAGGCAGTTGGCTTGGTAATAGACGACCCGTTGACAGGGGCCGTCGTAGCAGTGAGCCGGTCGAAGACCGACTTCTTGTTCGCTTCTGGTGCAGGTATTGGTATAGAGAAGCTTGTAGGTGGGATCATGGTCCTGAAAAACAGGCCGGTGGTGGCCTGGGTCACCTGTTCTACCGGCAGAGCGAGGAAAGAGGCCGCTTGGGGCCCATATGCTACACCTCCAGGTGAGGTGGAGCGTCCGTTGCAGTGGCACTTCGAGCAGTTGGTGCAGTTAGAGGCTATTAATGCTTGAGTTCTGCGCCAGGAAAAAGACCAAATCTTAGTAACTTGAAATCCAAAGGCAACCGTTAACAAACCGCGATTGGTTCGCGAAGACGACACACGAAGTGTGGAGTGGAAAGAGAAAAAGGTCCCACCGGGCGTGCCAGAATCTGTTCCCCTCCGAAAGATGGCGGCGACGACTGAGAGACGTCTTGCCTGAGATTCGGGGTAGATGCTATTTGGTTTTATCCATCTACCTCTCCGAAAATGCCAAGTTGATTTATGGCACCATGTATCGGAGGTTTAGACAGATGCGGCCGATGTAGCAGACTTCGTCAGATTCCCCCTCGCTTGAGGGGTTTTTGATTGTGGGGATGCTCTTCCCTGCAGGCGTAAGACCTGCAGTTAATTACGCTACCGCATCGCGGTAACAACTTTCTCCTTCTCCAGAATTTCACTTCGTGTCGTGTGTGTTTATTTGTTTGTGGATGCTCGTGGATTGTATACGGAGACTAAGTTATGCCGTCGCCCGTAGGACGTGGATTAGTCCAAATCCGTATTTACTTTGATTTGGGTTTAGTGTTTTAGTCTAAGGATACGTTAGACGTATTGAGGCTAAGATCAACTTAAACATTCGTTAAGGATACGTTAGTCCTGTTTGAGACTAAGATCAACTTAACGTGGTGATCCATTTAATATATGGCTGTCGGGACTCATCACCTCTCTAACGTCGTTGAAGGATTACAACGACAGGTGTCAGAGGAGCTCGAAGATGTACCCTTGAACCAAAGTTGATTTGGTATTTTATAGTCCGCTTGAATGTTGAAGGATACATTAGCCGTGTTTGGGGCTAAGATCAACTTAAACAGTATCGTTTAGATCCGGCAAAAGAGCATTTGGAGGCTCTATTGTTCCAGTTTAGGGACGTAGTGGTCCATGTTCCAGTTTAGGGACATGGTAGTCCATATTCTAGTTTAAGGACGTGGTGGTCAGTCATTAGTTTAAGGACGTTTCGGTCCATCATTAGTTTAAGGACGTTTCGGTCCATCAATCCCATTTTGGGACGAATATTAGTTTAAGGACGTTTCGGTCCAATATTAGTTTAAGGACGTTTCGGTCCAACATTAGTTTAAGGATGTTTCGGTCCACGAGTTTAAGGACCCCGCAGTCCGCATTGATGTGTGGCTGTTGGGACCCGTCACCTCTCTGACGTCGTTGAAGGATTACAACGATAAGTGTCAGAGGAGTTCAGAGATGTACCCTCGAACCGGATGTAAATTGATTTAGGAGAGCAATCTTGCTCAGTCAATTTAATTTGAGAACTTACGGCCACGATTGGGCTAAGTCCAGTTGAAAAATGTTCAACACTTTTATTTGTTTTTGGCCTATTAGGCCTGTGCTAGGGCTTGGCCCATTTTTAATAATGCAAAGCATTAATCTTGGTCTCTGTTGGACCTTTTTTTGGGCTCTGCCCCTTTTAAAATAATGCATTGCATTATTTATTATTTTGTTTGGGCTCTGCCTATTTATAAATGATGCAGAGCATCAATTTTGTTTGGATTCTGCTCTTTTTATTGCATTGCAATTTAATTTGGCCTACTAGGCCTTTCTGATTTGGGCCTGCCCCTTTAGTAAAAGAAATGCATTGCATTGTCAGGCGCTTTGCGCCAATCAGAGAGCGCAAGCGCTTGTGGTATTGACACGTGTCACGCAAGCGCAGTGCGCTGCGCCAATGCGGTGCACTTGCGCTGCTGACACGTGGCGCGCTTCGGTGGGTTGCGCCAATTTCAGAGAGCAAAGCTCTATCTTAAAAGCGCACAGCGCAAATGAGTCGGATGCTGACACGTGGCGCTCTCTGGTGGCTTGCGCCAACCCAGGAGCGCAACAGTGCAGTTTTGCAAGTGCAAGGCACTATTAATTTGAGAATCTTTTAGAACCAATGGTTCATGAAAAAGTGCAAAGCACTGTTTGTTTTCTTTGATCTAATTAGAATCAAAGAAAACAAGTATTTCTTGTTTTTTTTCTTGATCTCAGAGAACCAATGGTTCATAAGTGCAGAGCACAATTATTATTTGTTTTTTATTGGAGATCATTGATCTTGTCCTTAGATCAATGATCTATTAGAAGAAATTCTTCTATCTTAAAGGATTTTACCTTTTCTTCTTTTGAAATTTCTTCAGAGTTCTTTCTGTTTGAAGTTCTTGATTTCTCCCAAATGTTCATGATCTTGAATTGAGGTCTAGGGTCCTTTATATAGTGCCCATAAATTAGTTAAATTTGTTAAAGAGATCTTTCTCTGAGCGATTTGGGGAATTTTCCCCATCGTTGGATCTTTGATCCAAGGGCTTCTGTTTTACAGAAGAAAATCTTCTTATTTTAACAAGAACAGAAAGATTTCTTTAAAATTTTAATTCTGTTTGGCTCAAATGCCCCAGCGCGTGACACGTGTCGTGCATCGCACGGCGCAGCGCAACTGCGCTTGCGCATCCACGCTGACACGTATCGCGCAGCGCACGGCGCAGCGCAACTGAAGCGTTGCTTCCTTTAATTTTGTTTTAAATAGGGCTTTGCTCTGATTGGGCGCGCTGCCTTGGGCGCTGCGCTGACGTGTCAGCTTCTGACACGTGGCGCGTTGCGCGCAGCGCACAGCATCTGAAGTGTTGCTTCACTTATTAGAATTTAAATTTTCAAAGTAGAGTTTTGCTCTGATTGGGGGAATCAGAAGCGTTGCTTCATTTCCCGCCTTGGAATTTGAACAGAGCCTTGCTCTGATTGGGGTAAACAAGGGCATTGAAAGCTGTGAGCAATATTGACTTTCCAAACTTAACCTAAACCTAACCCTAGCAAGATTTTTAATCAACTCATTTCAGTTTTTAGCGATAATCAATCCAACACCGTTTGGAATTAACTCGTTAGAATAAATTGAGAATACACAAAATCCCTGTGGACCAACCCATACTAACCGGCTAGCTACCAAGTGACGCCGTTCTTGATTGCGGTTAACAATTCTTTGATCACTAAAATCACAAACAATCACCGCTACAACCCAATTTAGGGAATCCGACTGGGATGGTGCGGATTATCGCACTTCTCTGGGCTTAGTAGTGCGAGATTCAGACCTCCGTAAGGAACATTCGGTCTCGAAAGATTTAAAATACGAAAATCTAACGAAAATGAGATTTCTAGAATATTATATATATTAAAAATTATTTTCATATAAATATATGTATATTTATCCTTAAAATATCTATTTTGTAATAATATAAATATTCCATTTTTTTCTAAAAATATCACAAGAATCATTTTACACTAAAATACCATGAATTCCATACAAAACCAATATTACCAATAAATACCATTTATTATGAAAATAGGATATTTTCACTAGAAATATCACAATATAAAATCTACATTCATTACAACTCTAAAGACGACTAATAAATACTTGGGGTGTATTTTGAAAAGTATATAAAAGTATTTTGACATAAAACCCCCTCAAGTTCTATAATTTACCATAAGGACCCTAGTAAATATAGGTTTAAGCGGGACCAATCTCTTGAGCCTCAGAGAGCCGGAGAAATGGGTGCTTGCCTATCTAAGGTAGACAACTTAACAACGGTGTTATCAATACGGTAATCGTCTTTGAAAAAGACACAAATCCTGCCGCCCATGTGCAACGGTTACCGATAATATCAAAACAATCAGGACTTCAATTTATTTTTCTAATTGTCTGACTCAGATTGAGTCTCTCTATAATCTGATTTGAATATGATTCAAGTACAATCTACAATATTACAATTCAACACGAATCCATGAATCCATTATTCCATATATTCAATCTATTAATCTATACAACTTGACTGAACCGAACCATGGATATACATTCCATTTATATGATTATACAGTTACATCCATGATTCTACAGTTACATACATGATTCTCCAGTTACATCCGTTTACTGATATTATGGTCTCGGTCAGTCATCCAATTATACAATCAATACAATTTACAATACAACAATACAATCAAAATAACACGGGGTTTAAGAGGTAGATTGGTACGGAAAGTGTTAAAAGTAGCACGAGACTGCAAGATTAAGAAACCTAACATGAATCCAATTGTCGTTGTTCCGGGTTATATAACGGAGCCTTGTACTTCCATTTTCCTTTAGTCCCTAGCATTTAGAGACTCCTCTCGTATACACTGGCATTCTTCTGTACCAAACTACAAACAACAGCGTTAATACTAAATACAACATTACAATAATATAATACAACTTTAAAAGCCATCTTCTTATTCTGTATATTCTATTTCTCTCTTATTTTTGGGACTTACCGAGCGATCTGTTCGCTGACGACATTCTCTTCTTTCTTCTTTGAATATCGTCAGGTGATCTAAACACGTCAGAGATCGAGCCCACGAGTGAAGACTTGGACCAATTCGGTGAAGGCCCCGAGCTCTAGTTATTGTACATTTTCCATTTCAGTACTCTTCTTTTCTGTTATGCCATTGTTTAGGCATCGCTTTTTATTTCAGTCGTATTTACTTTCCATGCATTGTACAGAAAATAATGTGAATAAATAAAGTTGCTATTTATTATATCTTGTCTCTTATGCTTTAGTTTTATATTGTTTAGATACGCTTAACGTATTTACTTCACAGTAAATACATAGCGGTCTCGTCGCGTCCCCTTCGCCGTATACCGGGAAGCGGGGCGTGACAAGGGTACTTCGGCTGCGGCTCCACATGCATCTTCTTCGGCTGCAGCTCCGCAAGCCACTACCTCGGCTGCGGTTGCGCAGACCACTCCTGCATCTCCACAGCCCGCTCAGACTCCTGCACAGTCCGCTCCTTCATTGGTCGAGTTTTTGACGACTCAGGGCTGCACCGAGGAGCAGATGCGCCAGATTACGTCGATTATCAGAGGTGGAGGAGCTGGACCGAGTTAAGGTAGTTTTATTTATATTTTTGAGAATGTATATTGTTTACCCCAATCAGAGCAAAGCTCTGTTCAAATTCCAAGATGGGAAAAGAAGCAATGCTTCTGTTTTTCTCCAATCAGAGCAAAGCTCTATCTTGAAAATTAAAGTGAAAATTAAAGTTAAAATAAATGAAGCAACGCTTCAGATTTCCTGCGCTGCACGCAGAGCGCCACGTGTCAAAATCAGACACGTTAGCGCAGGGAGCGCAGCGCCTAAGGCAGTGCACCCAATCAGAGCAAAGCTCTATTTTAAGTAAAATTAAAGGAAGCAACGCTTCAGTTGCGCAAGCACTGCGCTGCGCGACACGTGTCAGCGCAGACGCGCTAGATCAGTTGCGCTGCGCTGTGCGCTGCGCGACACGTGTCAGCGCAGACGCGCTAGCGCAGTTGCGCTGCGCTGTGCGCTGCACGACACGTGTCACGCGCTGGGGCATCTGCGCCAAACAGAATTAAAATTCTAAAGAAATCTTTTCTGTTCTTGTTAAAACAAGAAGATTTTCTTTTGTAAAACAGAGGCTCTTGGATCAAACATCCAACGGGGGGAAAATTCCCCAAATCACTCAGAGAAAGATCTCTTTAACAAATTTAACTAATTTATGGGCACTATAAAAAGGACCCCAAGCCTCAATTCAAAATCATCAACATTTTTCTTGAAAAAAAGTCAAGAGCTTCAAACAGAGAGAGAACTCTGAGAAAATTCCAAAGAAAAAGGTAAAAACCTTCACAAGAGAGAAGAAATCTCTTTTAATAAATCGTTGATCTAAAAACCAGATCAATCATCTTCACATAATAAACAGTGCTTTGCACTTCTTATGAACCACTAGTTCTTTAAAACAAGAAAACAACAAAAATAAAAAAAAACAGTGCTTTGCACTTTTATGAACCTCTGGTTCTTGAAATAAAAAGAAAAACTTATTTTTCTTTGATCTAAATTAGATCAAGAAATCAAATAGTGCTTTGCACTTCTGTTCTTGAATCTAAAAGATTCTTAGTACTTTGCACTTCCAAACTGCGCTGTTGCGCTCTTGGGAGAGCGCCACGTGTCAGCTACAGAACAACTTGCGCTACGCGCTTTCGAAATAGAGCTTTGCTCTCTGTAATTGGCGCAACTCACCAGAGCGCGCCACGTGTCAGCAGCGCAACAGCGCAGCGCCCTAGCGCAGCGCACTGCGCTGTTGCGCTTGCGCTCACCAGAGCATGACACGTGTCCTCACCACAAGCGCTTGCGCTCAGTGATTGGCGCAAAGCGCCTGACAAATGCAATGCATTTCTTTTACTGAAGGGCCAGGCCCAAATCAGAGGGGCCTAGTGGGCCAAAATAAATTGCAAAGCAATAAAAAGGGGGCAGAGCCCAAGTGAAATTGATGCTCTGCATCTTTTATGGGCAGAGCCCAAACAAAAAAATAGAAGTAATGCAATGCACCAAAAATAAATAAGGGTGTCGAACATTTTCAACTGGACTTAGTCCAATTTTGGCCGTAAGTTCTTAAATTAAATTGACTGAGCACGGCTGCTCCCTAAATCAATTTACGACCGGTTCGAGGGTACATCTCCGAGCTCCTCTGACACCTCTCGTTGTAATCCTTCAACGACGTCAGAGAGGCGACGGGTACCGACGAACACATATGAATATGGACTGCGGGGTCCTTAAACTCGTGGACCGAAACGTCCTTAAACTAACGTTGGACCGAAACGTCCCTAAACTAATACTGGACGTCCTTAAACTAATATTGGACCGAAACGTCCTTAAACTAATGATGGACCACCACGTCCTTAAAACTGGCGTTGGACCGAAACGTCCCTAAACTAATATTGGACCGAAACGTCCTTAAACTAATGATGGACCATTACGTCCCTAAACTGGAACAATAGAGCCGCCAAATGCTCTTTTGCCGGATCTAAACGGTCCCATTTAAGTTGATCTTAGCCCCAAACACGGCTAACGTATCCTTAAACATTCAAATGGACTATAAAACCCTAAATCAGCTTTGGCTCAAGGGTACATCTCCGAACTCCTATGACACCTACCGTTGTAATCCTTCAACGACGTCAGAAAGGCGACGGGTCCCGACGGCCATATATTAAATGGATCACCCCGTTAAGTTGATCTTAGTCTCAAACAGGACTAACGTATCCTTAACGAACGTTTAAGTTGATCTTAGCCGCAACGCGACTAATGCATCCTTAAACTAAAAACACCAAACCCAAATCTAAGTAAATACGGATTTGGACTAATCCACGTCCTACGGGCGACAGCATTACTCAGTCTCCGTATACAATCCACGGGCAACCACAAACAAAATAAACACACACGACACGAAGTGAAATTCTGGAGAAGGAGAAAGTTGTTACCGCGATGCGGTAGTGTAATTAACTGCAGGGGCTTGCGCCTGCAGGGAAAAGCATCCCCACAATCAAAAACCCCTCAAGCGAGGGGGAATCTGACGAAGTCTGCTACATCGGCCGCATCCGTCTAAACCTCCGATACACGGTGCCATAAATCAACTTGGCATCTTCGCAGAGGTGGATGGATAAAACCAAATAGCATCTCTCCCGAATCTCAGCGTCAGGACATCGTGGTCCTGTGCGCCGTCCATTCGGAGGAGAACAGATTCTGGCACGCCCGGTGGGACCTTTTTCTCTTTCCACACCACACTTCGTGTGTTGTGTTCGTGCGCAAATCGCGGTTTGCTGTGGTTGCCTGTGGATTCAAGGTACTAAGATTTGGTGTCTTGCTCCGTGCAGAAAACAGAAGATCGATGGCTTCGAACTGCACTGCCTGCAGCTGCAACTCTCGCTCCGTCATTGCTGGAGGAGTGACTTATGGGCCCCAAGCGGCCTCCCTTTTCAAAATGCCAGTGGATCAGGTGGCTCAAGCCACCACTGGACTATTTTTTGGGACCATACTCCCACCAATGAGCTTCAACGCCCCAATGATATCACAAGAAGCTCCGAAGAAGTCGGTCTTCGATCGACTTACCACTGCCGCGACCCCTCTCAACGGGTCGCCCAACTCCACTGCTTCAGTTTTTAACGGACTAGACCAGAGCTCTAACGGGCCCATGAAGAAGCCTGCAATACCAGAAGGCGTTATCCCGAAGCGGATAGCTTTCCCTACTCCAGTTTCAGGTGAAATCACCAAGGTTGCTTCCCCTGCTCGGAAGTCCGCTTTTGACAGGTTGGCCGTCCCTGTTCAACGGACGTCAGTCTTTAAAAGGCTAGTACCCGCATATTCTGACCAACACAGGGGCCATGAAGAGGTCACCCCTATAGCGGAAAAAACTCCATCAGCACGACATGCTCGACGTCGCCACTGGCGCCAGCAAGGAAGGCTGGGGGTAACTCCCCCTCTGAGTTTACTCCTCCAGCTCCAACGGTGGGGATTGAGGCTGCTGTTCCAACCGAGAACAGCTTTGAGTTGCTGAACTCGGTACGCAGAAACTCTCCTACCGCGGTGTTGAAGCAAACTCCTTCGCCTGTAGAAAATACTCCAGAGAAGAAGCTAGGACAGCCCCCTCAACGGCTATCCCCTAAAATTTACAAGGTCTGGCGACAGGTCCAGGAGTCGGTGATTGATGAAAACTATCTCCACCGACAGAAAAGGACGGAGGTTCGGCAAAAGAAAGATTACTCTGTCAGACCAGAAGAAGCAATGGCTACTCGAGTGTCTACTGCAGCGACACCCTCAACGCCAATCACTCAAAAGAGAAGGAGGCCACAAAAAGCCCCTGTGAACAAGGCACACCGTGAAAGCACTGGACACAAACGCCCTAAGTCTGGGGGCATGGTAGTGCACACGGTTTATATGGCTTCCGGAAAAGAGGAAAGCCGCGCTTTGACGGGTCACCGACCGCTTACCCGATCAGTAACGAAAGCCCAGGAGCAACAGCAAAAACTCCAGGAAATGATAACTGCAATGGCCGCACTCACTGAGCCAAAAGAAATCTCTATCAGTAGGAAAGAAGCTACCGCCCTCTGAAGAAAATACTCTCGCTGAGGTAGAAATGCACCCTAAGTTCTGTTTATATCATCAGAAGATCATACATCCTACCGAAAACTGCGAATCCTTTAACTGTTGGTGGCAAGGGTATGTCGCTCAAAAGCAACACTTCGACAGGACAAAATATGAAGCTTGTAGACGTCAAAAAAATGCGATAGATGAGCACAAAAGAGCCGCCGACGATTGTCATATAGCCGACTCTAAGGTATCGCAAATTATCACCTTCGGAAGCGACTCCGACGAAGAAGCTACCCCCAACCCTTCCCTCGGGGAATCTATTTCAAAAATGAAGGAATTGAGGAGCTGAGAGAACGTTCAGTCGTGTAATCGCACGCTACTCGAAAAAAATCCCGGCCCCGCAAACAATGGAGCGAACAAAAAGGATAAAGGAAAAGGAAAAACGGCCTTCGTCGCCAGCGCTCAACAACAATTAAGTGACCCTAGACCGGTTTCCCGCCAAAGCAACAAGCGGCAACCCCTCCAGGAAAAGTTGAAACGTCCTTACTTGTTTCCGCAAGGTAAAACAAGGGGACTGTTCGAGCTGGCAGTGTGCGACAGACTCATCAATCTGCCGAGTCCAAGACGTCCGTTGCGGCCAGGCGATGTTAATAATCCTAATTATTGCCCTTACCATCAAACGGTAGGTCATCTGATCGAGGATTGCTACGTTTTCAAGAACTGGGTTGAAGACCAATACCAACAGGGCAAGTTCGTGTTGTCCGAAAATTGGAAGGTGAACTCGCCACAACCGCATGCTCCGAGAAAGATTGATACGCCGGCGGCATCATGCTCATTCATGGGGAAGGACCTATAGACCGAAACGTCGTTAAACTAACAGCGGACCACTACGTCATAAAACTGGATATGGACCGAAACGTCTTTAAACTAACGACGGACTGCAATGTCCTAAAACTTGCAAATGACCGAAACGTCGTTAAACTACTCCCAACCCGCAGCATCTTCAGGCTGACGTGGCGTTATAAAAAAAAGCGGTACGTCCACAAGCAAAATGGACACGGATGAAAACCCGAAAGGGCTCCGTGAGTAAAAACAGCAGGGCTACCGGCGAGTGTTCGTGAAAACCCGAAAGGGCGCGACCTCGTAAAAAAAAATAAGAATAAAAAAAGAAATAAAAAAGAAAAACGGTATGTCCTTAAGCAAAATGGGCATGGATGAAAACCCGAAAGGGCTCCGTGAGTAAAAACAGCAGGGCTACCGGCGAGTGTTTGTGAAAACCCGAAAGGGCGCAACCTCGTTAAAAGACACTTATAGGGTCCTCTCGACCTTGTAAGGAGAAACCACCCGCGTAAGATCCTTACGACTCACAAGGGAGCAACACACTTAGGGATCCCCATGATCCCTAAGGAGAAATTACACTTGCGAGATCCTCACGACTCGTAAGGAGAATTTTCTTATGGGACCCTCACGGCTCATAAGATTTGAAAGTCTTAAGTTACAGAGACCTAAACCTATGCTTAAGCAACCCCCACAACTTTCGACATTGCCCTACAAGTGGCTCAATATTGGCCCTTGTATACAATCCACGGGCGCGAATAAACATTTCCCTAATCAAGTCCCATCCGAGACTGGAGATATGTTCGCACGATGAACAACCCTTGTAAGTCCTCTCGACTTACAGGGAGAAAACCCTCTTGTAAGATCCTTACGACTTACAGAGGAACATACACTTAGGAATCCTCACGATTCCTAAAGAGAAAACACACCTACGAGATCCTCACGACTCGCAGGGAGAAATACCTTTGTGAGACCCTTACGGCCCATGGAGTCAAAAGCCTTAGTCGACAGGATCCTGACCCTGTTTACTAAGCCACCTTTGTTCAACATCGACGGAGGAAAATGATGATTCGCTCCTGGCAACGTCCCAGTTGTAGCGGTGCTGATGCCGAAATTGATGTCTAAATTCAGATTTACGGCAGAAAGCCAGTAGGCCGCACATGCATATGAAATAGCCGAAATGATGGGGCAATTTGCAATAAAAAGCAGCAAGTAAAAATGTATGCATGCAAAATAACCGAAATGATTGGGCAACTCGCAATAAAAAAACAGCGAGTAAAAATAAAATAAACAGCCGAAATGATTGGGCAACTCGCAATAAAAAACAGCGAGTAAAAATAAAATAAATAGCCGAAATGATTGGGCAAGTCGCAATAAAAAGCAGCGAGTAAAAAACAAAATAAACAGCCGAAACGATTGGGCACCGCGAAAAATAGCCGATATGATTGGGCAATCGCGACCTTCGCGATATAAAAGCTGAAATGATAGAGCATCGCGGAAATAAAATAATAATAAAAAAAATGAATGAAACTTCTGCCCTACAGGTTAGATCACGTCGATTCCTGTATACAATCCAGGGACGCAAACAAAGAGGGAACCATACCTTCCCAACAGGCTCCATAAAAAAGCAAAGCCAAATCTCGACGGATCACAGACAACCTAGAGACCATCTAAGCATTCGTCTCGTTACAGCAGATGAGGTGTCAATAAAGGCGTTCCTTCGTAGTCCATCAAGATGCAGATACAACGCCAACAAAAAGACCCTGCGGTCGAAACAAAGCGAAGCGACGGCAAAATCCCAGCTTCATTTCGACGTTCGTCTCAATACAGTAAACGCAATATCAACCCCAGCGTTCTTCCTCCAACAGGATTTGGATACACCAAAGCAAACGAAGCGAAGGCCACATTCCTAACTTCAACGTCTTGACGGTAACTCATATAAAACCGGAAAGACAATCAGAGATCATCTCGCACCAGCACAGAATGGTCACCACCTCGATGCCCATCTCGATATAGCAGACTAGATGTCGCCCCAGCGTTCTTCCTCCAACAGAGTTCAGACGCGACAATCAAACAAGTGGAGTATCGGCAAAATCCCAGCTCCACCGCGACGTTCGTCTCGCCACAGCAGACGCAACGTCATCAAACGAATGGAGCCACGGCAAAATCTCTAGTTCCAAACCTCGACGGTTCACCAGCAACCTAGAGACAACCGCGACGTTCGACTCGATACAGCAGACGAGATGTCACCCCAGCGTTTTTACTCCAGCAGGATTCAAACACGACAATCAAACAAACGGAGCCACGGCAAAATCCCTAGTTCCCACCTCGACATTCGTCTCGATACAGCAGACGCGATACCAGCAAACGAAGCAAAGGCCAAATTCCTAGCTTCAGGGTCTTGACGGCAACTCACATAAAACCTGAAAGACTATCGGAGATCATCCTACACCAGCGCGGAGTGGATATGACTCATCGGGGCTCTCCAAAATGAGCCTAACCTCAAGTAAAAAGCGACATGGCAAATTCCTAACGCTTGCTCTTCCGACGGTCAAACTGCCAAGGAGGATTGCTTGAAGACGTCTTGTCCAGCCCCCGAAAGGATTAGAGACACGGCAGTTGCAGGGCTACTCGAACAGCACGATTGCCTATCGAGGACTATATCAGCTTATGCGACGGTACGATGGCCAAAACCCTAAGTACCACCAACCTTAACGGGCTTCTGTCGTAAAGTGCAGAGGTTAAATGCGACGTTAAGATGTTCTTGCGAGAAACGCTCGATTCGTCTCGACTTGTGAAGAAATTGTTGAGGCGGCTCGACTCGTGAGATAAAGCCTTAGGCAGTGGGCATAAAAGAAGCCTGTTTCCTAAGAACTGGGACCCCGCAAGCTGGCCCAAAACGGTCTCTTACACACCATCCACAGGTCTCACTCTCCAACGTCGAATTTCGACAAGGAGGGAAACAACCGCTTACGGGTTCTCTCGACTCATAAGAGGGAAAAATTCTCTTATAGGATCCTTACGACTTATAAGAGAAAATCACACTTAGGAATCCTCACGACTCTTAAAGGGAAAAACCCACCTACGAGATCCTCTCCATCCGTAGGGAGAAAAATCTCTACAAGACCCTCACGGCTCATAGAGTTGAAAAGTCTTAGGCAGCAGATCTGAACCTGCGGCCTAAGCCATCGCTATCCCTTGGAGAAATCTAAATGCTTACTCTGTTATCTATCGACCTTGCTTATTAACACAGCATACCGAGAATAAAAGAAAGAAGAAAGCGACGGAAAGAACATCTGATCTACATTTGATCAAGCATTCGAGACACATTCATTCATTCAAAAGATTCAGAACAAAAGGCCTCGCGGACCATCCTAGTATGCTTTCTTTCGCGAGCACAAGCGTCAGGGTCCCCCCTGACGTCTTCCACCCTCCGATAAGCAGCGAGTATGGCGGACTGTTGAAAGACCTCGTGCAAGAGATCGATAAGACTGTCTCGCCGTCTCTTCGAGATAAAGTTCAATAGGTACACCGAGTGCACCTTGTCCTCAGCAACATCCAACGCCCTAAGTGGCATGCCGAAACAGAAGAGGGGAAGCGCTTCCCAGATGGCTCCCACGATAAGCTTTAGGAGGGAGGAACGTCGGGGAAGCAGTGGACCATTGTACGCGTCGAAGCGACTCATTATTTCAGCACACTCCTCGTTTATGAACTCCCGATTCTGAGAGCGGCCAAGTCGGCGGATGTCCCCATAAGAGATGATCTCGTTAAGAGTATACATGTGGGCGTTCATTGTTCCTGTGAAAGATGATCAACAGAATTAACAGAAAGACTGATTAAGCAAAACGATATAATACACCGAGGAATGAAACGCCATCGTTAAACTCCAAGATCAATGAAAAACTCCTAGGAGTTCTGTTGAATGATTTGGAAGGAGCAAAACTCCATTAATGAAATGAGAAAATACAGGGAAAATCTTTCAGAGAGCAGAGCTCTATGGAACCCTAGTAGAGTCCCCTTTAGTTCTCTTTAGATCCCTTTAAGACCTGTAGAGCAAAACTCTGCTAAGTGAAACCCTAAATAGGTTTCCTTTAGATCAGAGATCTATTGAGAGCGAGGCTCTATCAATAAAAATTAATTTAATTTAATTTAATCCAAATTAAAATTTTCACCTAAAAGTTTTAAGAGTTTAACTCTTGAAGTTCTTGAAAATAAAGAGCAGGGCTCTGAGTTCTGAAAGTAAAATTTTAGAGATGAAAATCATCTAAGCGACCAAAGGTCCTATTTATAGGCATCAAGTGCACTTTCAGCTTTCAAGGGATGGCGCGACGGTTCGGAGTCTGCCACCGCTGCGCTCACGTTAGGAGGCCACGTAAGTGCAACGGTGGGGGGCATTTGTTTATCCCAATCAGAGCAAAGTTCTGTTCAAATTCCAAGATGGAAAAAGAAGCAATGCTTCTGTTTTTCTCCAATCAGAGCAAAGCTCTGTCTTGAAAATTAAAGTGAAAATTAAAGTTAAAATAAATGAAGCAACGCTTCAGATTCCCTGCGCTGCACGCAGAGCGCCACGTGTCAAAATCAGACACGTTAGCGCAGGGAGCGCAGCGCCCAAGGCAGTGCACCCAATCAGAGCAAAGCTCTATTTTAAGTAAAATTAAAGGAAGCAACGCTTCAGTTGCGCAAGCACTGCGCTGCGCGATACGTGTCAGGGCAGACGCGCTAGAGCAGTTGCGCTGCGCTGTGCGCTGCACGACACGTGTCACGCGCTGGGGCATCTGCGCCAAACAGAATTAAAATTCTAAAGAAATCTTTTCTGTTCTTGTTAAAACAAGAAGATTTTCTTCTGTAAAACAGAGGCTCTTGGATCAAAGATCCAACGGGGGGGAAAATTCCCCAAATCACTCAGAGAAAGATCTCTTTAACAAATTTAACTAATTTATGGGCACTATAAAAAGGACCCCAAGCCTCAATTCAAAATCATCAACATTTTTCTTGAAAAAAATTCAAGAGCTTCAAACAGAGAGAGAACTCTGAGAAAATTCCAAAGAAAAAGGTAAAAACCTTCACGAGAGAGAAGAAATCTCTTTTAATAAATCATTGATCTAAAAACCAGATCAATGATCTTCACATAATAAACAGTGCTTTGCACTTCTTATGAACCACTGGTTCTTTAAAACAAGAAAAAAACAAAAATAAAAAAAAAACAGTGCTTTGCACTTTTATGAACCTCTGGTTCTTGAAATAAAAAGAAAAACTTATTTTTCTTTGATTTAAATTAGATCAAGAAATCAAATAGTGCTTTGCACTTCTGTTCTTGAATCTAAAAGATTCTTAGTGCTTTGCACTTCCAAACTGCGCTGTTGCGCTCTTGGGAGAGCGCCACGTGTCAGCTATAGAACAACTTGCGCTACGCGCTTTTGAAATAGAGCTTTGCTCTCTGTAATTGGCGCAACTCACCAGAGCGCGCCACGTGTCAGCAGCGCAACAGCACTGCGCTGTTGCGCTTGCGCTCACCAGAGCATGACACGTGTCCTCACCACAAGCGATTGCGCTCAGTGATTGGCGCAAAGCGCCTGACAAATGCAATGCATTTCTTTTACTGAAGGGCCAGGCCCAAATCAGAGGGGCCTAGTGGGCCAAAATAAATTGCAAAGCAATAAAAAGGGGGCAGAGCCCAAGTGAAATTGATGCTCTGCATCTTTTATGGGCAGAGCCCAAACAAAAAAATAGAAGTAATGCAATGCACCAAAAATAAATAAGGGTGTCGAACATTTTCAACTGGACTTAGTCCAATTTTGACCGGAAGTCCTTAAATTAAATTGACTGAGCACGGCTGCTCCCTAAATCAATTTACGACCAGTTCGAGGGTACATCTCCGAGCTCCTCTGACACCTCTCGTTGTAATCCTTCAACGACGTCAGAGAGGCGACGGGTCCCGACGACCACATATGAATATGGACTGCGGGGTCCTTAAACTCGTGGACCGAAACGTCCTTAAACTAACGTTGGACCGAAACGTCCCTAAACTAATACTGGACCGAGACGTCCTTAAACTAATATTGGACCGAAACGTCCTTAAACTAATGATGGACCACCACGTCCTTAAAACTGGCGTTGGACCGAAACGTCCCTAAACTAATATTGGACCGAAACGTTCTTAAACTAATGATAGACCATTACGTCCCTAAACTGGAACAATAGAGCCGCCAAATGCACTTTTGCCGGATCTAAACGGTCCCGTTTAAGTTGATCTTAGCCCCAAACACGGCTAACGTATCCTGAAACATTCAAATGGACTATAAAACCCTAAATCAGCTTTGGCTCAAGGGTATATCTCCGAACTTCTATAACACCTACCGTTGTAATCCTTCAACGACGTCAGAGAGGCGACGGGTCCCGACGGCCATATATTAAATGGATCACCCCGTTAAGTTGATCTTAGTCTCAAACAGGACTAACGTATCCTTAACGAACGTTTAAGTTGATCTTAGCCGCAACGTGACTAATGCATCCTTAAACTAAAAACACCAAACCCAAATCTAAGTAAATACGGATTTGGACTAATCCACGTCCTACGGGCGACGGCATTACTCAGTCTCCGTATACAATCCACGGGCAACCACAAACAAAACAAACACACACGACACAAAGTGAAATTCTGGAGAAGGAGAAAGTTGTTACCGCGATGCGGTACCATAATTAACTGCAGGGGCTTGCGCCTGCAGGGAAGAGCGTCCCCACAATCAAAACCCCCTCAAGCGAGAGGGAATCTGACGAAGTCTGCTATATCGGCCGCATCCGTCTAAACCTCTAATACACGGTGCCATAAATCAACTTGGCATTTTCGGAGAGGTGGACGGATAAAACCAAATAGCATCTCTCCCGAATCTCAGCGTCAGGACATCGCGGTTCTGTGCGCCGTCCATTCGGAGGGGAACATATATACTTAACTTATACATATTGTAACACCCGAGCCCAATACTACTGGTTTCTGTTGTCGTAGGGTGGCGTATGGTATTTATTTCGTTGATCTTACTTGACTGTTGTGACTTATTGAAATTTTACCGGCAATTCATTTCTGCATATAACAATTTAAGGTATCTAAAATAAAATTAAAAATATTCGTCATGGCCTGCTTGTCACCCCTAATCCTGTTGTAGCGTCCGTGCATCGTGTTCTCGTCCCGTTCGGTGAAACGGGAGAGTTTGGATGGCTTCGCGCACGTACGTGTGTCCGTCTTGGGGGTATGCTTTTTTATTGTAAAATGCTTCATTTTAAATTTTGGATCCCACCTAAAATTTTCTTATTTCAATTTCGAATTTTTGGACCCGATCCGGGCGCAATTTGAAAATATTTTACTTTGCACCAAAACCCAATTTCTAATATATTTTATAAACCGTCGAATATATATATTTTTAACCTCATAAATATTTTTAATATTTCTAAATCTTTTATTTAATTTCGCTAACCCCACAAATCCCTTATCCCAACCAATCAGATTTCCGCTTACACCCCCGTGGGCCCCACCTTCGTTCTCTCTCTCTATCTCTCTCTCTCTCTCTCTCTTTCTCCCCATCTCTATCTCTCTCTCTCTCTTTCTCTCTCCCCCTATATATTCTATCATCCTCCTCTTTTCTTTTTTCCTTCACAGAACGAGAACCCACCTCGCGAAGCCCTAGCCGCCTTGCCCCTCGCCGCCGCAGCCCCAACGCCGACGCCCTCATCGCCGGTCACATCGCCTCCTCGCCCTCGTCGTCTACATCATCTCCACCTCCTCGCCTCCATTCTCTTTCTCTCCCTGCACGAGGCTGCACACCCCCTGCAGCCGCAGCTTGCAGTGGAATCGCCGCCGACGATCTCCATACGTCCCTGGCCTTGTGCACACCCCTCAGTGAGCATCGCTTCCCCTCCTCTCCTCTCCTCCTTCCTTCTTTTCCTTTTCTTTTCTTTGGAGTTCTGTTCCATTCTTGATCGCCGGTGATCGCTGCAGGTACCCCGCCGGAGCTCCGTCGACGTGGTCGGCGATCGCCACCCCTCCACAGATCCGCGTGAGCGCCCTCTCCCCTATCCTCCTTCCCTTCTCTCTTCTTGATTATTTTCTTATCTTTTCATGCATTTTTAAATATGGTTTGTTCACTGGTTTTGTTTTTCGCCGGAATCCGGCCGTGCCGACGACGTGTTCCGACGATCCAGCGAGGTACTCTGGTCTGTGCGGTTCCACTGTTCGTCGTTTGGGTTCATTCCGTGAACCGTGCGCCCGTCACGAGTTTTCCCCGCCGACGTTTAACATTCCGTTTTCCCGGTTCGCGACCCGTCGAGGCAAATACCCCTTGCTACATGCTAAATAATATTTACATAGACATTGAGAACACCCTAAACCTGTAGTTTTAACTTTAGTACGATCATTTCTCATTTTCGTGTTCAAATATTGATATATATCATTTTATCTTTCAAACTTGGAACCTATCTGTTGCAATTACTGTTTTGAACCTAATAACCATATTTACATGTTTTAATTTCACTTTCACTAATGACGCAGCCTATGGTACTTTATCTATCGTTTTACTTCATTCGGACACTCGTGTACATTTAACCTGCATAAACTGTGATTTTATCCTTGGAACCTATATATATATATATATATATATATATATATATATATATATATATCATTGCATCCATGAAGTCTTAAACTTGTTAACATGATTAAACGGGTATAATTGTCATACTGCATTCTTATGATGTTGAAATCATCTCCGTGACACAATTGATAACTGTGCTGCTATTTAATCGATGCTTCTTTATTGTTTAATTCGTTGCTTAAATCTATGTTGTTGATGACCATGCTTGATTATGTGACTAAGTATGAGCACACCCATGATATCGTTTACTTCTTGACCTGACTTGCTACAAATATATTGATTGACCCGACATGGTACCGTATACTGCTTGACTTGATCTGATGTACCATGACCTGACCCGTTACCTGATCTTGTATCTAATGCCAACAAACCTGACATGTAGTCCTCATGGACCGTTCCTGTTGTCTATCCAGACAAACTTGTTTACCTGATCCTGTGTTGGCATTAGTTTCTTGATTTCGGGATACCTGACTTGACTTACACATATAACTTGGGGGTATGGGGAAATCAAAGGTGAAACCTGACTTGTAACTCAACAGTTCGCTAGTTGTTCTGATCAGTTTTTAGGCTGGGCCAGCCTTGGAATGATGATGCTGACATCATTCATCTGTACACATTCCTGTTTATTGCCTAGCGGCATGTCTCGGTTTCAGCCCGAGAATCTGGGGCCGTGGTCCCGGGTATGTACGGGATACTATTGAGTTACATCGATGATTCATCAATTTGGTTTCAAAGACTTTAGAACAGAAAACCTGATAGAACAGTTTGGTTTACCCACTGCACACTACCTTGCACTGCTCTGATTTATATTATTGTTACCCTTGCTTTATTCATGCTTATATTCGCATTGCCTGTTACCCTGTTTATTATGTTATTACTTGATGACTTGACGCGCTGACGTCTGGATTTTGCATGGCCCAGATTCTGTACCACTGTCGCAGTCCGAGCAGGAGTACTTCAGCCGACAGGCTGAGCTGTGAGGGTCAGCAGTAGTTAGCTTTTCTTTTCTGTATTTTTATTCCTGATGTGAGCCCGCATTATGGGACATACATTCCAGTTATTTGTATTGGATCTTTCGCTTCCGCATTTTTATTATTCTTGACTCATGTTATCTTGGATTATGGACATGTTTAGATAGTTTTATTTTGTTCTTGATATCTCTACAGCCGTAATGTGACTGTGGATGGATACTTCCTACCCACAGGTAGCATGGTTGGCTATGTCACGTGCCCACTTTAGCGTACTCTGGGAAGCGGGGCGTGACACATATTGTATAAATTTTGGACGATAATGGTTGGTGGTTGTTTGCTTGTTCACGATGATTTATTCTGATATCGTATTCTGTTTATCTATTTCTTTTATATATTATGGGTGAGATGTTGATTATGAATATTTCTGTATTTGGTTATATGATGTATATATTATTGTGCACAAGATGGGTTAAAAACAGGAAGCACTTTTTTTTATAAAAAAACCTGATATTAAGTCCCTACGGATTAATCCGTAGGGACATCTGTTGCACCTACGGATTAATCCGTAGGTCCACAGTTTGCCCCTACATATTTATCCGTAGGGACAAAATATCAGGATAACTGACATTTTGCCCCTATGGACTCAGTAACATGCGTTACACTTGCCCCTTTAGCTATATCCGTCGGGGCTTATATTTGGACCTACGGCTAACTTCGTAGGGACTGGAAGTTGCCCCTACGGATAGCACCGGAGGGGTAAGTATTTTATTTTATAAATCACTAAATTAAATAAATATTTTGTCCCTGGGGATTACATCGTAGGTACATAGTCCCCTACGCATTAAACCGTAGGAGCAATTTTTACTCTGTAGGGACATGTTCACGACGAAGACTTGCACCTGCGGCCATTGCATCCATGGAGAATTTTCCAGCCCCTACGAATATATCCGTAGGGGCAGTGTTTTGCCCCTATGGATAAAGCTGTAGGGACAACCCCTTATTGTAGTAGTGAATAAAGTGGTTTGAAAGATCAGAGCAAAAGATCCGTTTTGTCATTTCTCGGAATAAAATATTCTGATTATGTTGACTGGATAACTTTCCAATTTGTATGTCATGAAATACATCAAAGTCTCATCTCAATTCAAGGATTTTTGCCTTTCGCAACCCAACGGACCGTGATGGAAAATTAGGCTTCCAAATTCCGTCCACAGGGCGTTATAACTTAATCAAATACATTGACCGACTTCAAAACAAACTTGAAATTCATGATCTACGATACCTGATCCTAAATAATATCAACATGGTCGATATGGACTAACGAAAAAGTTTCCGCATATACCAGATGCATGTGTCTAGCCATGCATAAAAGAGAGAATTAAACACAAATTCACAAAGTTGACAGAGAGATGGCCGACAAATTCTATCTTTTTACGTCTTATGTCCGGATGCATTGCATTCGGTATATTGAATAATTTCGCTAAACTATAGGATGTTGACCGAAAATAACTATGTAAAACTCACCATTGTTTGAATCAAAGTTTCGAAAGTCTGCTCATATCTTTTTCTCATGATGTCAACAGTGCAAAATAGTAGTGTAAGCATACTTATTGAACTAAATTAATAATACTATATTATTATTTCAAATATTTAGCTACCCTTACGTTAAGAAATTGAGTGGAAAATTATATATATTTATATAAATGATTTTATTGACAAATAATATATATATATATATATATATATATATATATATATATATATATATATGATTTTATTGATAAATTGGGTCCCTTGAACGTCTGAGACCCATACTAGTGAGTCACAACACAGAGAAGAAGTACTCAGATACTTTCTACGTGGGCGCCTCAAGCTAAAGCTAAAGGATTGAATATGTTTTTCTTGGCTATGATTGTTGTCTTATCATGATCTTTCTCATTTTGTCTTGTTAGCTTGAGGCGCCCACGTAGAAAGTTATATTTGAGAAGAAATTTGATTAAGCATTCATATTTTATTCTCCACATGTCCTTAATTATTGCCATGAAAGAACACTCATGGCAACTTTTGTTTATTTGGGATGAATGCATATTTGATTTTTGCTTGTCTCCGTTTGCTTCGCATTTTCTTCGTCTCATATATCCAAAAGTCTATAGAAAAAACTAAAAGTAATCATAAAATATTGTCATATCAAGCATGATGCCATCATATAAATGACATTAATTATAGAAGTGCAACATCCATTCACATAATAGATCCTTGTTACATATCAACTTAAATTAAATATCCAAGAGAGAAAATCGTATTAAATTTTTAAAGGGCTTTATATGTATTTCTCTCTTCTTCTCAAGCACTCTTGAAATTTTCTACGATGCACATCATCGAGTATTTGGCGAAAGGAGGTTTGATTGAGAACTTGGACTTGTGTTCGAAGACATGATGTATTAGGTGGCCCAATTGGGATTATGTGTGACTGAAGATTTAGAGTCTGATCTGGTGTATGGTTACCCTCAATAATTGAGGGTTAGGGGTCCGAATACTTAAAGTCTGATCTTGAATAGAAAAAACTAGATCGGGAAAATGAAGATTTTAACACAAAATGAAGATTTTAACACAAATGGTTACTATGTGCCGGAAAAGGCTCGTTGAAGAGGTATCATGGCGAATACACGAAAGATATACACGACCGGAATTTTGTCTAGGTTCTAAAACGTGCCGAAATATTTTTAGAGGATGGCTTGTGGTGATTATTGATGTAATTTGATTTTTTTTATTTCTTTCCCTTTTTACTTTTATTATATCTTGTAGTTTAATTTAGTCATCTTTTAATGAGCGAACGAGAGTACAATTCTATTAAATTTATCTATTTACACAAGCGAGGAGACGATTATATATTTTATTTATGAGTGGACACTTGAACTGTCATTTAGAACCGGAAATCGGAACCGAACCGGAATTGATACCGGAACTCACTGGACCGTAGAGCAACGGTTTAGTTCCGGTTCTATTTTAGAACCATGATTAGTAACAGTTCGGGTCCGGATCCACCATATTTTTACTCGAACCGAAACAAAAACCAGAACCGCAATCATTAGTTATTAGACGGTTCCATACTTTCTAGACCCGATCCGGACTCGAACAGCAATCATTGTTTGCAATTTGAGTTCATATATGTTTGTAAAATGCAGCACTGACATGATCGCGATCACGTCAAGATGTTACCTTCCGTTGATCTGCTGATGGCGGCGATGGACGGCTGAGATTGGATCTGGATGCTGGCTCCTGAAGCGTGTGGATCTCAATAGGTTTTGAGGTTGTTTGGGCCAAGCTACCTGCAAAGAAGTCCCGGGGTGGTTGTACCACCGAGGACCCTCCGACGGTCAAGTTAGAGAGGAAATCCGAGCAAAGTAACGGCTTAGTGGAGTAAAAATAGCTTATTTGAACCGTTTGAAGGAGGAGTTTAAATAGTGGTGGCAGTAGACAAGCAGGTGCGAGAATCGCGCCGGCCGTTCGCTCCCGACGTTACGCCCGCGTGATGGACGGGATCCCTCATTAATGGCGAGACAGGCTCGTTAATGGGGGATCGTGATGGCGTGGAACGCGGGACGTGGCCGGTGGATATCTTGCGCATGGCGAGATTCGCGCGAGTGACACGGTTGCGCCTGCGAGTAGTGCCGTTGGTCAGTCGATGAGACCGAGAAAGATGAGCTCAGCGGGAGAGTTCGAGACCGAGCGGGAGGCTGAGCTATCTTGGTTCTGCTAGAGCCCGGAGGCGAGCTGAGAGGGCCGAGGAGGCTCGGGCCTGTGATAGCTCGGAGTAAAGCAAAGGGACAGTTGGCTTGGCTGCTGAGATGTTCGGGAGCAAGGAGTGGGGTGCAATATCGGAGACAGGGTTTGAGGGAAACCCCAACTGTAGCACACTGGTTCTCCCTCCATGGCCCTCAGGGGTCTAACTGGTTTACGCGTGTGACATGTCATCCGCCACCGTTATTGAGCATCATCAAGCACCTTTGTTGTTCTCTTTTAAATGATAGTAGCTCCAAATGTTTTCGAACCGTGCAAGACTTTTACAATTTTCAGTTCTCCTATACATATACATCCTTTTCTCTGTGATTTTGCTTAGTGTGTGATTTTGCTCTCATGTCTCTCTATGTGGTATTATAAAATTGATGTTTGCAATTATACCGTTGCATAAATTTCTTCCTTAATTTTATTTTTGTTCATTCAATATAGTCATTCATTTTCCACGTCATATTTATGCTTTTTTAGTAAGAATATGAGATCATGCAAAATTGAGTCAACTTATCGGGCTTGATCAAGTTTGTAAATAAATCGAAACCGGACTGAACCGATAGTGAATGGTTTGATTCTTGTTCTTCTCAAACCGAAACCAGAACCGTAGACCCGATGGATCCAAAAATTATGAAGGAACCGGTCAAACCAAGCAAGATTCCAGTTCCAATTTGAGAAACCGTTCCCTTAACGGTTCGGTTCGGTTCTCGGTTCTAGTGGAACCGGAACCAAACCGGAACCGTGATAGCTCTAGTGTACACGGGCTTCTGATATTAATGGGTTTTAGCAATAAGACTAAAGACTTTTTTAGGTGTGTCTCATCTTATATCATATACTATGCATCTCTCATAGTTTTTTCAATGTGGGACCATATTATCCACATATCTCACAACACTCCTCCTCATGAACAACGTGGTTATCCGCACAAGCAAAAGTAGACCGCACAAGGAAAGGTGCAACTATGGAACAAGGAGAAGGAAATGTGCAACTATGGGCACAAGGAAAGATTGTCTATCAACAGCATGTAGATGGCTTTCAGAGGTGTTATTAAAATACAAATCCACAAATATTATTAATCTAGCTCTGATACCATATTAAATTTATATATATTCACAAATGAGGGGGTAGTTATATATTTTATTTATAAATTTACACGGGTTTTTGATATAAGTGTATTCCATCAATAAGACTGGAATCTTGTTGAGATTTGTCACATCTTATATCTCATATCCATGCATCTCTTATAGATTTTTTTTATAATGTGGGACTATGCTTTCCACGTATCTCACATCAAATTCAGTTAATTAAAACGAAAGGAAGAATGGGGATTTGGTTTATTAAAATTGAACAACCAAGGGTATTTTCGTTTAGAAAGGATGACGTGGAAAGTGGTTGGAGAGCAAAGTTAACAAATTTTTAATTCATTTTTTGAAAACTTCAAGGACATCATTTTAAAAATTCTTGAAAGATACTGTTTGTAAAAATTATCAATAGATTTTGACAGCAAGTTGATATTTAACCCTTTCCATATTGGTATATTTTTATGATATAAATATCTACATGTGTCTATCTCAATCGCGGTTTGTGAAGATGTCGCCAAATAAATAAATAAATAGAGGTCATTTTATTGAGTTGAAAAAGCTATGGATGCCAACAATTGAATTAAAGACAAATATTGGTTTAAGTAGGCCAATAATTTTGACTGCTTTAGAGTACAAATTATATTCAAATTCATGCACCAATGTTGGTTAGCAGCTGGAGGCTACCCAACAAATTAAGGTTGAGTTCCAATTAATTGCTAGCTATGCGATCTTAAATATTCTCAATGATCTAAGTTGGAAGCTGCACACCATAAACTTGTTCATGCATGAACTTTAGGGTTTTTATACTATTTTTTGCACTCTACTGCCTTAAAAAATAGGAAGGATCCATGTAAGACAGTAAATATATAGCCAGCTGTGGTGATTAATTATAATACTTAACCTAAACAAGCAAAGCCAAAGCGACTATTGACTCATTTGCATGACATAAAGCTAGAGATCATAAACAACATTTTATATATGTTCAAGGATCGCATTCTTAACTTTAACTCATCTTTTCCTAATGCAATCTCTTCGAAACACAGTTTGAAATATATTCTCGATTTCTACTAACGTTGGAGAGTTAATGCCATGTGACACCCTGTTGAAAAGGAGCTTAATACCAATGGTATGAAGCCAATAATGAAAAAAATAAATTCTTTATAATTAACTGAAGATCTCTCTTTATATGATCATGTGTGATGATGCTCATAACTAGGAATTCTTCTGATCACGACACATCGTGGATGACGTGTTATCCACGTAAGCCCGCTAGATTTCTGGGGACTACGGAGCTGGAATAAGTATGACACATGGGGATATTCCTCGGCATCTCGTCTCCGAGGTTGCATCCGACCTTTTGGAGACCTCTCCGAAATACTTTCCATATTCGCCTAGCAACCAGCCAACAGCCCACCTTCGAACAATCTCACAACTGAGCTTACACAGCCTCCTTGCTCGTCTCCAAACTGTTACAGAGCTGAGCTTCCTCGGCCTCCTCGCTCGTCTCCAAGCTATTCACCGAGCTGAGCTTTCTCGGCTTCCCTATTCAACCGAGAGCACGGATCCCAAGCGTCCCCGTAACGACTCCGTATATCTCGCCAAAACGAGATCTCCGCCGCTCCACGTCCCGCGTCCCACACAGGCTCATCTCTCCATTAATGAGCATGTCCCGCTATTAATGGACGTATCTTGCCATCAACGTGAACGTGACACAGGGGCGTAACGGACTGCGAGAATCTCGCGCCGGTTCGCTCCAAACGACCGCTATATAAACCCTCTCACTACTATAAATAGTGGTTGGCCCTACAGATAAATCCGTAGGAGCAAACCACTACCCCTACGGCTATAGCCGTAGGGGAATGAAATTACGCCGTAGGTGCAAATCTTAGCCTTAAACATGCCCCTACGATTAAATACTTGCCCCTACGGCTTAATGCATAGGTCCATATGTCCTCATGGATTAGTCTGTAGGGAAAAAAAGTTATTTAATTTATCGGTTTATAAAATAAAATTGCTGTCCCTACGGATAACTCCGTAGGGCCAAATTGCTGTCCCTACGGATACATGCGTAGGTCCAGATGTGTAGAGGCAAAATATTAGATTTCCTGATATTTTGTCCCTATGGATACCTGTGTAGGGGCATGTTTATGTCCCTACGGTCCAATCCGTAGGGACAAGTATAACCCCTCTTACTGAGATCATAGGGGCAAAATATCAGGTATCCTGATATTTTGCCCCTGCGGATAAATGTGTAGGGGCAAAGTAGAACCCTACGGATTAATCTGTAGGGACAATGTTTGGCCCTACGGTTTAATCCGTAGGGACATATTATCAGGGTTTTTTTTATAAAAGGGCTGCCTGTTTTTTTCTCGCCCTGTGCATAATAATATATACATCATATATAAAATTAATCAACACGCAGAATATATACCGCAGTATTCATAATCACATCTCACGCATAATATACAAAAGAAATTAACAAGCAGAATACGATATCAATCTAAATCAATATGAACACGCAAACACCATCAATATCAATATCGTCAAAAATATATACAATATGTATCATATAAGTAAATACATGTTTAAATTATAAGAATCAAAAAGCTACCCTAGCTCGGTGCAGCTTCACCTCTGATAAACGCCGTAATCTGGCGCGTCTGCTCCTCGGATATACCCTGAGTCAATATCTCGAGCAATGCGGAGTGTGCGGGAGTCTGAGCGGGCTGTGAAGCTGTAGGAGTGGTCTGCGCAACCGCCGCCGAGGTAGCGGCTTGCGGGGCCGCTGCTGCGGGAGTCTGAGCGGGCTGTGGAACTATAGGAGTTGTCTGCGCAACCACAGCCGAGGTAGTAGCTTACAGAGCCGCAGCCGAAGGAGATGCATGTGGAGACTCAGCCGATATACCCTGTCGCGTTTGTTCAATTTTGTGTGTAATAAACGAGTAAGAACTGTGTATTAGTCGAATTCGTATCATTATCAGGTTATTGCGAAACCCCAATCTATGTATACTTAGGGACTTAGGCCTCGTTTGGATATCTAGTTTGGAAAACTGTAGTTTATTTTAATTAGACAGTTCTATGTATATATGATTAATCAAAGCTAAGTCTACAACCAAATAAGCTCAGACTACGTACTAATATTGGATATGTTGCTATCTATAATATGACATAATATTTTACTATTAAGTAGTATACATACCAACATCTCCTTCAACTCCTCAACGGTGGCCTTCAAGGTGTCCAGTTCTTGCTCGAAACGTCGCTTATGGAAGATAGAGAAAGTAACCGCCGGAGTGGAGTCCAACCTCATATGGGCCCTGCTAGGACCCAGTCCCCGGCCTCTCTCCCAACCTCCGTGGTGCCCTCCGTGTGCGGCGTCTAGGACTGGGATCAGCAGCATCGGATCGTTCTGTCCAGTAAAATCGATCCCCGATGCTTCCGCCTGCTCAACCACCTGCTCCTACACCCACATTAACCAGTAAAATATAAGTATATCATTTAAATTTGAACCTTTCAAAACAAAAATTTGAAATAGGGGTTGAATAAATATTAACACTTACGCAATACTCTTGGGTAGCGGTGTCGGGGTATCGAAGCTCGCCATGGCGGGATCTGTCGAGGTGCCATGGACGGCAAGATACGCGGACAACACTCTCGGTGTACCACCCTGCGCCAGGGTCTGAGCTCTCTACAATTCGCCAAAAAATTACATATATTAGAAAATAACTCTTAATATTACATTATATCACAAAGGCCGGTCTATTGTAATTTACCGATAACTCCATGGCACGAGTAATATTTCTCGAGCCACCTGTATAAGTGAGGCGACCCCTCTTCGCTGACTTCCTATTCTCTTTATTTTGATCGGCCTGTTTCTGCACAACACATTAAGATTTAGTTTTCTAATTAAGCAACACAAAAAAAATAAATTATATACTAAACAATGAATTACATTTAAAATACATACCTGTTTGCGCTGAGATTCGAAATATTGGCAAAATAGATGATATGTATCTACGTCGACTCTCGCAAAGGCCGGAGTATGTAGGAGGGCTGCTCTCTCTTCCTCGGGGGTCGTTATCCACAGAGAATAGCAGTCGATCTTCAGATCATTCCTATTGTATCGGCCCTTCGTTTGCATGTTCCTCATCAGGCCATTGTACAGAGCGTGAAGATCGAGCACCCTCCCAGGGTGATCAGGGTCGGGTACAGGCTGAAAATCGTAATCCAACTGAAAATACAAAAAAACAATGTTATTAAGTTGCAAGTGTTAATAATAAATATATTGGATAAATCAAATGAAAATATATATTAATACCCGAGCCTGATCTCAGAAGAGGGCGAATGAGCGCCAGTGCTGGTCGCCCCACTCAACGTGAAGTGGATAGTTCTTCACGAGGAGGCTCTCATCCCCCATATACCGGCCGAACCTCTCGGCATAATCGCCGGTATAGCGATAATCAGGGGTAAAAAAGAGGGGGAATGCTACCTCCCCCCTATCTCTGTCGGGCCTCAGCCTGTGGGACTGATTTGGGCCTCGAGTCCCCCTCTCGGGATGGGGAGGCCCTGCATCTACAAGAAATATCAAGACAATCAATATTAAGACAAAGTGGTATTAAGAAATCAAGGTTTAACGAAAATTGAAGTGTGATATATACCTCCGGCGACTAAAGCACGAGCTTGGGCCCGGGCAGCAGCACGAACGGGATGATAGTTCCTACGGTGAGGAACAGCCGGTTACCAGGACGTAGACGCATCTCCAACTAGAAAATAAATATCGATAAAATTACATGAAGTTCATGTTTATTCTTAAAGGATATGTAAAATGAATAAATATTTTATATTTATTCATACAAACCTGCAGACTGAGCGGAGGGTATGGAAGTGACGGGAGTGGTGCCTGCACCAGACGAGGACGCACCACCTATAATTAGATAATCAAGTATCAGCTATATAAGTAATTGCAAAAAGAATGTGTATATCAATAATATAATATTCTAAATCAACATGTATACACTATCGGATATATAAACATACCCGCAGGTGCGGTGGTGGGCTCTGCCGGAGATGTGAAGGCACCACGTACAGCCCGAGATGTAAGTACGTAAGAGCAAAAGGAATGTATGTATATTTATGATATAGCATTCTAAATCAATATACATGCACCATATGATATATAAACATACCTGGAGGTACGGGAGTGGCCTCTGTCCCTGATGTGGACGCATCACCAACAGCTAGACAATCAAGTATCAGCAATGTAAGCAATTTTGACATGAACATGCATGTATATCTATAATATTACATTCAAAATGAATATGCGTACAATATACCTGGAGGTGTGGCAAAGTCTACATGAAAGGAGGCATCTGAAGGGGTCTCCGATCGGGGTGCAAGACCGGCCCTCTGAAGCTCCCTACGCAGCTCTCTGGGCGGCAGAACCGCTCTGCCTCTGCCTCTGCCGGTGCCGCGGCTGGAGCTCCTGCCGCCTCTCGCTACTCCCGTTATCATCATCAAATCTAGATAAAACGGTTCGTGAACGCATTAGACAATCATTACAAGCATTGACTATATATGTATAGATCGTAAAATGTGAAGTAATAATATAACATTACTGATAATTTTTTTCGTTTCGTGAGCGCATTAGACATATCTATTTGGATTTCATCATCGATATCATTTCTAATCCATGTAACTTCATGATCAGCTGAAGACAACCCGTCTTTCGAAACAGACGGTCGGAGCACTCTAAGCCTTCTCTCTTCTTCATCCTCATCGTTGTCCTCAAATTCTGGGATATCGTAGACATTTCTGGGTTTCCAACGGCATACGACACTTCATCCCGGATGCTTCAAACACTGTGAAAGTATACTTGGAATGTTTGGTTCGGAAAGATAAACGGATCTTCCTGACCGTAAAATCGAAGTGTGTTCATACTGGTAAATCCATATTCATCTTTCAAAGTCCTGAGATTGCTTCTCCACTTATCCGTATCGGTTCGCGTATCGTACCAAGTACACTAAAATATATAAAAGGGTTCTGATCGTCTGGGATATTGGATGCCGAGTATACAATTTAAGTATCCATAATAAATTACACCATCCGATCCTACCGTCGCAATCCCACTATTCTGAGTGGTTCTAGATGTTTCTATGTCCTTAACTTCGATTTTGTATCCAAGGACACCGAATCCTTTATAATATGCAACCTCCATACTAGGAAATTGAGCTAAATATCTTGAATCACTCTCTAATGATGCAGACAAGTTCGGATCGTGAATCTAACAAAACAAATTTTACGACAAATACATAACGATATAAGTTTAGATTAAAACTGATAGCAATAACATGTTATTCGAATAACTTACATAATCTGCAACCCAATTGTAAAAATTATCCTGATGATATTTTTCCAATCGTTCATCGTTCCAATCAGGATGCCCCTCACGTACCTCGTTAAAATGAATTCTGTTCTCGACAATAAATTATGACATTAATATTATATCATTTCATACACACACAAACACAAATATAACAATTAATCCAAAAAAACTTACTCTCTAATTTTTTCAAGACATGCGCTATTGAGCAAGATAAACCGGTATATCTTGTTGATAAATATAGTGTCTACTCTCTTATAATCGGCTTTACCATATGGCCCATCTTGAATTCTTCGAGGCCGGTTAAGTCTCGTCTCAATGTTCTCGTCTAGATAGTGGGAACAAAATATGGTTGCTTCATCTAGAAGATAACCTTGCATCATAGAACCCTCTGGTCGATTTATATTGCGTATATACTTTTTAAGAGTGTAGAGATACCTAAAGAAAATATGTTGAATAAATAAATACGGGCATACAGGATAACAATAATTTTAAAAATTACGCGAAATAAAAAATTCCACGTACCTCTCGACGGGATACATCCATCGATATTGTACCGGTCCGGCTAACTTAGCCTCAGTTGCAAGATGAACCGTCAGGTGTATTATGATATCGAAGAATGACGGTGGGAAAATACGCTCAAACTTGTAAAGTATCAACGCAATAGAATTTTCTAGTTTCTCTAGCGTCACAACATCTAGTATTTTAGCGCATAACTCTCTGAAAAAACAACATAGGTCGTTGATTACTAGACCAACCGATTCGGGGAGGGAAGTCCTGAGGGCTAATGGGAGAAAGTGCTCCATGATAACATGGTGATCATGATTTTTCAGCCCATCGATCTTGCTTTTCACAATTTTTATTTTCTTGCTGAATGATCCTGAGAAACCTGTGGGAACTTTCAAATCATGCAACACCTGCAGGAATCTTTTCTTTTCCGGTTGTGACATATGATAAGCAGCATTGGGAAGTACAAACTTGCCTGGTTTACCCGCTACCGGTTTAGGATGCAATTCACTTCTAATTTCCCAGTCCTGTAGATCCATCCAAGTATTGAGGTTATCTTTCGATTTCCCGTCTTTATAAAGAAGCAAGTTGAGTATGTGCTCGGATACTCCCTTCTCTATATGCATGACGTCCAGAAAATGACGCACTAAATTTGTTGACCAGTACGGAAGCTCGAAGAAAATGCTTAATTTGTTCCGGAATGGTGGTTTGACCTGTTTTGTCGGATCCATCCCGAAGGTCACATTATTATAATCATCCCACTGAGCAGTCGCGTCCTCTCCGGACAATGGGGCTGGAGATCCAAGAAGCTCCTGATGAACATCAAAGTGAACAGCGTTTAACCTGTAGGGGTGGTCTAAAGGCAGGAAACGTCGATGGCCGCAATAACAAACCGTCCTGCTAAAATTCAAGAATTTCGATATTGTATGTTGATGGCAATGAGGACATACTTTGTGACCATGTACGGACCAACCTAATAGCATTCCATACGCAGAAAAGTCATTAATTGTTCACATTAAAGCCGCACGCAGTATGAAGGTTGTATTTGTGTTTGTATCGTAAGTCTCTACACTATCAATGAACAAAGATTTTAACTCCTCGATCAGAGGTTGGAGATAGATGTCGATATTGTTTCCCGGTGAGTTTGGTCCGTTGATAAGAAGAGGCATCATAAAGTATGATTGGTCCATAACCAACTAAGGCGACAGATTATAAATTATCATTACAACGGGTCATGTGCTGTGGCTTCCAGTCATATAGTTGAATGGGCAGAAGCCATCACTAGCCAGTCCGAGCTTGACATTGCGAGGATCGCTACTGAATATTGCGTGCCTCATATCGAAATCCTTCCATACCGGTGAATCTCTTGGATGACTTATTTTTCCATTTTCTCCTGGAGGAGCACGGTGATGCCAAATCATTGCCTCGGCTGTTTTGTTGCACCTGAATAGGCTCTGCAGACTCTGTGTTATGGAAAAGTATCGTGCTATCTTGACAGGTATATCAGGCTTCTTATCAGATTCTTTCGGTTTATACCTGATATCTCCGCATGTTGGACACTCTTTCAAATCTGAATTCTCTTTCCGGTACAACACGCAATTTTTAGGACATGCTTGAATCTTTTCACACTTCAGACTCAAATCAGATATCATCTTTAGGGCTCCGTATCAGCTATCGGGTATGTTATTTCCCAGGGGCATAGAATGTTTTAAGAACGAAAGAAGTATTGTGAATGATTTGTTACTCCATCCATTTAGGCACTTAATCTGGAAAAGTTGGACGAATCATGAGAGGGTGGAATACTTTGCATTCTCATAAATTGGTTTTCTAGCATCATTCATGAAATTTTCATATTTATCCGCACGCGGTCCTTGACCTGAAGGAATGTCATTTTCGGTACGAATAGATTCAGTTAGAGCTGCCTCTACCATATCCTCCATTTCTTCTGATGGAAAGAAATTACCGTCTTTTTCTTCTGCCGCATTACCGTCTTCTCCTTCTTCTCCTGCCGCATTATCGTCTTCTCCTTCTTCTTCTGCCGCATTACTGTATTCTTCTCCTTCCCCGTGATATAGCCAAGTTGTATAAAGTCTAGTAAAACCATTTTTTACGATATGAAGCTCTGCCAATTCTACATTCTGCTAGTGCTTATTCCCACATCTATCGCACGGGCAGAGAATCTTCTCTATCACGATCTTATTATGTGTGCGTGCAAATTCAATAAAAGCAATAACTCCTGCGACAAACTTAGATTACATACGTTGTTGCCAATCCACATACATCCAGTCCTTAACTCTAATGTACTCATGGGCCATGTTAGACTGTATAACATATAAATTGTAGGTTATGATGACTATATTGAGAAATCTAAGAACGGGATGGTTATTGACAAAAGAGAAAATCCGTGTATATGCTTTGTGTGTGCGTTTGTCGTTGAAAAGAATAAATTATCGATAATCAAACTTAGATTTGAGGATACTCATGTATGAGTTGTATTCTATATATGTGTGTTTCAATTTATGATTTGTCTTAAGTGTAGGGTTGTTAGTGTGTATGTGCTGTGTGTGCGTTTGTTATGTATTCGTGTTGTATGTGTGTGTTTCGGTTGTCGGGGGTAAGGCTTCTATCCCATTAAGAATGTATAGAGCGGACACCCATTCGCTTGTGCTTTCAACCGTTTCGAGTAAATTTTGGCAGCACTTCTCCGCTGTTCTCCGAGTACACTGTAATAGAATAGATAATCATTTCAAAGCTGTGAAACAACGTTGAAATGAACATCTAATCTATCTTTGTACACGGAGAACCAGCGGAAAAGTACCGACGAAATATCTCGAAACAGATGAAAACACAAGTGAATGAAGGTGTTTGCTTTATACATTCCTAACTTGTCCACACGGGACAAATCTATCGGTTATCATACGATTGAATTTTCTTGTCACATAGACTACACGACGGTTGTTAGTACTGAGTTATACCGTCCGATATTTAACAATTTTCGTATAGTTCTATATCACGACGAATATCGAACGTATGTTAACCGATAGACGGGGACTAAGTGGCGCTTTGAGTTTCATATATGAGTATCGATGAGAATATGAAAGTTTCATATTATCATCGAGTATCATATATTGGTTTTAACTTGAACATCTTGAATCACTCTCTGATGATGTGTTTGTTGTGTATTCGTGTTGTATATGTGTGTTTCAGCTGTCGGGGGTAAGGCTTCTATCCCATTAAGAATGTATAGAGCGGACACCCATTCGCTTGTGCTTTCAACCATTTCGAGTAAATTTCGGCAGCACCTCCCCGCTGTTCTCCGAGTACACTGTAATAGAATAGATAATCATTTCAAAGCTGTGAAGTAGCGTTGAAATGAACATCTAATCTATCTTTGTACACGGAGAACCAGCGGAAAAGTACCGACGAAATATCTCGAAACGGATGAAAACACAAGTGCATGCAGGTGTTTACTTTATACATTCCTAACTTGTCCACACAGGACAAATCTATCGGTTATCATACGATTGAATCTTCTCGTCACATAGACTACACGACGGTTTTTAGTACCGAGCTATACCGTCCGATATTTAACAACCTTTGTATAATTCTATATCACGACGAATATCGAACGTATGTTAACCGATAGACGGGGACTAAGTGGCGCTTTGAGTTTCATATATGAGTATCGATGAGAATATGAAAGTTTCATATTATAATCGAGTATCATATATTGGTTATAATACAACATTTTGCATTCAGGGTTGATGCTCATAGCAAAATTGATTTCTTTTATCTAACAACGGGTAACAAACTTCCAGCAACCATTTTGACTCTGAGGTGCCTTTATTCACTCTTAAGCAATCATATAGGAGGAAAGGCTTTAAATCAATGAATGAAGCAGTGAGAGAAATATGACAATCGACAGGGCCGAGACCATGAGCAAGTTTCTTAATATATTCTAGAAGAACAACCTACGTGAGTGATCATTGGTAATCACTAAACATGAATCATCAAATGCACTACCTTTCAAATTAATTTAATTGTATTACAAAGTAAACTTCACACAGCATAAAAAAGGTGCCACATAGCATTCAAAGAGATGCATACATGAGATCTCAAATTTGCATTATATTATATAATTGTTTTGAATCAATTTGATCGACATTGCAAGTTAAACTTCAGCTTCGTATGTACCAAGAACTAGTATCTCCAGAAATGTATTAGACATCAATTTGGATATTTCAATCTACTACCCATCTGTATCCATATGCATAAAAGGGATGCATTTCATATATCCATATTTTGAGTCATCCATATTTATCAATATACAGATTCAAAATCCAAATAATTTGTATTTATTTTCAACCTAGTTCATTTATGCTGTGTGAAAGATGCTAAAGCATAATAGACTAGGCAAATGATAGTTGCATTTAAGCTTTCAGGGATCAAAACATCAATCAAAAGAATCTGCACCGTGCTACAAAGAAGGCAGCTACTGGGATGCAATTAAAGACCGATAGATTATTCATTCCAATTGTAATTCACAACCATATATTCATTGACTAAATTTTGGTAAACCATAATATGCACTAAATAAACAAGGTTAAATTTAGTTTAAATTCTTAACCATCTAGTGCGGGCAAGCATTTCTTTATAATTTCAGCCGCTAGTTCCAGCTCCTCCTCTGATATAATCAATGGCGGCACCAACCTAACTATATTCACCATGCTACAAATGATAGTTGCATTTAACCCCAACCCCAACACCAAGACCAACCCAAACCGAACCCTAACCCCATCCCCATCCCCAGCCCCAATCCCAACCCTAACCGAACCCTAGCCCCAGCCCCAATCGAACCCCAACCCCAACCCCAACCCCAACCTAAACCTAAACTGAACCCGATGCCTAACCCTAACCCTCACCCCTACCCGAATTCTGAACCCTGAACCCTAGCCCTAACATCATCAAAATTATAAATAATTGGAGATTTACTAACCTGTAGCGGGCGGTGGAGGAGACGACGGAGGAGATCGGTGGTCGACGACGCAATCGGCGACAAGTCACGGACGGTGGCGATGAGGAAGTCGATGAGGAAGTTTTGGGAACGTGGGCGGTGGCGGGCCGCGGGCAGAGGGCGGTGACGACGAGGAAAAAATTGGAGGTGCGGGAACGAGATCGAGACGCAGGAAAGATTGAGAGAGAGAATTTTAGGAACAAGATCGAGGCGTAGGGCTTTTCTGTGCCGTTTTTTTATTAAATACCCATTTATACGCCCCTACGGACTTAACCGTAGGTCATTTGTTTACGGCTCCGTAGGGCCAAACAACAAATTACGATTTAATATTTTTAAATTAAAACGTAGGGCACCGTAGGGACAACCATGGGGACCTACGGACTAATCCGTAGGGGAAAGAAAACGTCGCCCCTACGGATTCCTGTGTCCGTAGGGGCAACCCCATATTGTAGTAGTGTCTCTTCCAGACGACGGAGGCAACTCGAATCCATTCTAATACGCCGCTACCCTGCCATTATTTCTCAGCACTTATTTGATCGTCGGAGGGTCCTACGGTGGTTTCTAACTCTGGGACTTTCCTTGCAAGTAGCTCCACGTCAACGGCAACCAACAACCCGCTGAGATCCACACACTCAACTCTCACACCAAATCTCAACCGTTCAGCACCGCTGGCAGCAAGATCGATGGAGGTCAATATCTGAGGGAGATTCCGAACTCCATCAATATGAGATTGTACTTTAATTATTCATACATGCGCATCATACATACAAAGTTACCAGTAGATCAAAGGAATAAAATTGGATGGATAAAGAACCTAAAGAGTACTACAATTTGACCACGCCTATTGAACAAAGGCGGCAAATATTATAGGCATGCATGTTAATTTGTAGTAAAAAGATGAACAAAAGTGAGTAATCAAGGCAAAAAACTAAAATAAAACTGATACCATATTTAATTTGATCATAATTGGTGGAGAATGCATGATATTTCATGCATAGATCATGTGCTTAATAATTGAAGGATGAGAAAAGGCTATATGAATGAGATGAGAAGGCACCTACATATTAGGCATGCAAAGCGCACGAAATTGATGGCGTAATCTCTCATTACTCTAAACATCTCTTTTTCTTTTGATTTTAATTTCTTTTGATTTTAATTTCTTTTGACTTTAATTTTCAGTGTATATATATGCCTGATAGTGGAAAAATAGCGAGTAGGCCCTCTAAAGAAAAAGGCGGATCAGAAGTTGGGATAGTTAATTAATATTTCTTTTGGAGACATAATTAAGGGTGAAAAGTTAGAAAGGGAGCCTCCATGTCTTTAGATTATGGAATATTCCTTAAATCATTCATCTCTGGATATTTTCGCATTTATTTCTTTGCGTTGGTTGCATATTTAATTTGAACTTGTAAAAACACCGTGAGTTAGCTAGTTACTTCAGCAAGCATCAATGCGTATATGATATGTGAACAAGTGTTAAGCTGGGTCTTGAACAATTAAATAATGATTTTCTTTATCCCAAAAAAAAAGGAAGTGGGTGTTAATACTTAAAATAATTAATGCACAAAATATTGCAACAAAAGCTTTTAGTTTTATGTAGTATTACTTTTCATTGAAAATAAGGTTTAAGTATGAGAGATCTTGAAATGCGACACACACAGGTATACATATATAAAGAGAGAGGTTAGCGATAATATGAGATGGTGAGATAGAATTTTTAAAGTGAGATGAAAAAAACCGACCGTTGGATCGACGATTAAATTTTTGCAACATGTTCTACACGTCAAAATATGTGTGTGTATAAAAAATTAGACGATTTTAGTGGCGTGTAAGTCATGCATCAAGGATATACAATGTATGCAACTGTTACGATGCTTTAACAATCATCCATTTTGCGACCGTGATATCCAGACCTTAAAGGTGTCTAAATCATTAAATTTTTTGAAAACATATGTTGATTAACATTTATAGAAAGATGTACGGAACTGATCATTATTTTGATTGATGGGTTATGATCGGATTTTTCCATCTCACCTTAAAAATCCCATCTCACCGTCTCATTATATCATATCATATATACACACCCGCCTTTATGTCTAGTTCCAGTATAAACTTTTATTTAGGGCACTTAAAGCTTAGCACTAACCATTCATATATGTATGTTTACAATATATTGCATATATACACTAAAATTGTCTAGGCATCAACATCGTTTCCCCTGCGAAATTGTTGTTGCAAAATTTGGGTTTTAAGATTCGTTGTTGCAAAATTTGGGTTTTAAGAATCAATGGGAAGAAAAAACACAGACACGTATAATAGATTGAGTTGAGGCATGTTTGACGCTTTCTTTAAAGCAATATTCGCTCCTCTACGATGCAAAGGAGATTGATGCAATTTTCTTTCGGGATACAACAACCAACCTTGTGTTTACAATTATCTGTGTTGCACTCGCAGGTAATTGTTCGAAGAACTTGATCTTTTTAAGTACCAGGAAGAGAAGAGCGAAGAGAAGGAAAAGAGTTGTATTGCTTTTTAAACAAATAATTATGTATTTATAAGAGTTTCAATAAGAAAGGTCTCGGTTTAGTGCTGTTTCGGCAAGAGGACCGTAGCCGAATTTGACTTCAAAAACCATCTCTTGGTTTTTGTCTTGGAGGCAATTGACAGTTGGTTAAACCAACGTAGTTCGGGGGGCGGGGGGGGGGGGGGGGGGTCCCAAGTAACTTGAAAATACAATTCTGGAATTTGAAAACTCATGTTGGTCCCAAATTATTTAAAATTGGAATTTGCTTAATTGTGTTAATCGAATCTACATTTTAGCTAGAATGCGAGAATTTGGATTTTAGAACCCGTCATACAAGTTATTATACAAAAATGATAAAACCAATTAATTTCAAATCACTATGTTCCTCTAGATTTTCTAAAATATCATACTATACATAATAGATTAAAATTTGACTAAATCGTCCCACTTGACATTGCCACCACCGGCTGCCGCCACGATTAATCCGACATCGAATGTCACCACCCATGCCGTCGCCGCCGACCACCCGTCTGTCCCCACCGCCGTTGCCGGACAATCGTCCCTGCCGCGGCCGTCGGCCGACTGTCTCCACCACCGTCGTCGGCCGAATATCCCCACCATCGTCGTCGGTCGACCCCTACCGGCCAACCGTCCCCACCACTATCGTTGGCCAACCACCGTCACCACCAACCGTCGCCCATAGCCTTCGACCATCCATTGTTGGCTGTTACCGCCCCCGTTCTATGCCAGTGGCCGGTAGTTGTTACCGTCCTCGTTCGCCGCTGCCATTTCCACCCATCGCCGCCTCCGATCGCCACCTCTAACCGCCAATCGACAATCCTCGTCGTCGGTCGATGGTCGCCTTTGCCTCCACCAATCATCCTTCACCATCGATTGATGTCCATCGAATCTCCATCAGTTAAGTATCGGTTAACGTCCATTATTAAATGTATGTCCACTATTTAGTGTATTGTATTATCCTAAATTACATATGGATTTTGAAATCAAATGATTAGCATTTTGAACAGAAAATAATTTTATCAAAATGACAGTCATTTTATTTATAAATTCTGAATTCTAAAATTATCTGGGACTAACAGCTCCTTAGAGAATTAATGCCATTGTTGGGCCTTTAGGCCTTGCGAAATTAAATTAAAAACCACATGGCATGGATCCTGTTGTGTATGCCTTCCTTTTCAATCTCTATTAATTTTCCATACATTCAGACTTATCTACAATGGAAATGATAACAGATTCCGATTTATCTACAAGTAAGGTGGATATTTATTAGTTGGGAAATTAGTTATTTAGACTTATATCTAGTTATTTAGACTTATCTCTGGTATACTATATATATTGTAGTATTTTGTAAGCTTAGAAATTGATGCCTTTTGTTTACCGCCGGAAACCGGACTGAGACGCGGGGAGCGTGTCTAGCCTGAATATGGGGGTATATGCTATATAAAATATATCTATCCATCTCTCCGAATATACCAAGTTTATCGGAGGTTTGGATAGATGCGATCTTTGTAGCTGACTTTTCAGATTCCCCCTCAATGATGAGGGGTTTTTGATTGTGGGAACGCTTTTTTTAACAGGCGCAAGCCCCTGTGGTTAATTACATTATCGCCAAGCGATAAAAACTTTCTCTACTCCAGATATATCATTTCGTTCCGTGTTGTATTTTGTTTATTTTGGGGTTGCTCTTGAATTGTATATGGAGACTAATGTCGTCGCCCGTAGGGCGCGGATTAGTCCAAATATATATATATATATATATATATATATATATATATATATCAGATTAGGGTTTGAGCCTAGGTATCATTTCGTATATGAATGAGGTCCATCGGTTCAAAATATGTCATCTAAGGATCGTTAGTCGCATCTGACTAAGATCAACTTAGGAATATGACTAAGGAGCGTTAATCTTGTTTTAGATTAAGGTCAACATAGAAGTTTGGTTAAATACCGTTAGTCGTATTTGAGACTAAGGTCAACTTAGAAATATCATTTAAGAATCGTTAGTCGTATTTAGGACTAAGATCAAATTAAAGTTTTGATTAAGGATCGTTAATCTTATTTTAGAATAAGATCAACTTAGGGATACTTATTTTATTTGATCATTAGATCATATATGAAAAGCAAAAATTTCTGTACTTAGTTTATTTTTGACTAAATGATCAAGCAAAAGCTTGCAGTCCAAGTGCGCAGGTACATATAGGATGCGCTTTGGAGAGGGTGCACACGTGCTTTGCACGTATTGCGCACTTGTTTTCCATCGGGAGATTGCGCACGTGCATATAACGTAAAGCATACTTGTTTATCAGGTCAAATTCCTAATGAAATTCGTAGTGCCTTTGCCATTAACTCGCGGTCTTTACGGACTGAAAAACTTTAAATTTAAAATATGGCACTAGCAACTTAAAAGCATAGATCAATTCAAACACTAAACTAGTTAACTATAAAGGGGTTTTAACTACTCGGTTAGAGTTACAGCCTTTATAGACGTGTCTTTCGGGTCTTCAAAACTCCTCTTCTTTAGCTCCTTGGTGTCCTAGATCGAGCTTGTAAGCTGGTCTTCCTTTGTCGAAAATGATCCACCCAAGAGATGTGGTTCAAGCTCTAGCTTCACCATGCGAAGCAACTAACACTCAAAACTTGTTAGGAATTAAGTGTTAGGGATGTAGTGAAGTGTTCTAGTATTTTCCTATCTCTTATTTTTTTGATTCTCAACACATGAGAGGTTAAGGAAAAAGAAGAAGATGGAGGAGGAGAGCTCAAGAGAGGAGAGAGAGAGAGAAACTTTTGGTGAGAATGAGGAAAAAACTAGTGAGAGAAATAAGCCACTCTAGGTTTTGATAAAATATTTTTACAATTAACAATTACAACCATACTTGAATAGTGCATCCAAATCAAATAAACAAATAAAATGGCCATTCCTCTTACCATCCCTCCTTTATACCTCACTCCACCTCATTTCCAATTTCCATAAAATGGAAAATCTATAGAAATGAGGTGTCCTCCTAGAATGTATTTTTGTATGCATACAAAAATACAACTCCGTATATACATACTTGTATCCATATAAATGTTTACCGCCGGCAATCGGGAAGACAAAACGTCTTGCTTGAATCTGGGGGCAGATGCTAATTGGTGCTATCCGTCCACCTCTCCGAAGATACCAAGTTGATTTATGGCACCGTATATCGAAGGTTTAAACGGATGCGGCCGATGTAGGAAACTTCGTCAGATTCCCATCATTTGAGGGGTTTTTGATTGTAGGGACGCTCTTCCCTGCAGGCGCAAGCCCCTGCAGTTAATTACGCTACCGCATCGCGGTAACAACTTTCTCCTTCTCCAGATGGTCACTTCGTGTCGTGGGTGTTTGTTTTGTTTGTGGTTGCCCGTGGATTGTATACGGAGACTAATTTATGTTGTCGCCCGTAGGGCGTAGATTAGTCCAAATCCGTATCTTCTTAGATTTGGGTTTTTGTTTGGGTTTAAGGATACGTTAGTCTCATTTAAGACTAAGATCAACTTAAACGTTAGTTAAGGATACGTTAGTCTAATGTTTAGACTAAGATCGACTCAACGTTTGTTAAGGACACATTAGTCTAATTTTAGACCAAGATCAACTTAACAGGATAGTTTGGATCCAACAAGAAAGCATGTGGCCTCTGTTGTTTAGTTTAGGGACATTGCGGTCGATTACCAGTTTAAGGACATGGTGGTCCAATGTTAGTTTAAGGACGTCTCGATCCATCGGCAGTTTAAGGACATTTCGCTCCGGGTTAAGGACATCGTAGTCTGTGGGTTTAAAGGGACACCACAGTCCAGGTTAAGGATATCGTAGTCCATGGGCTTAAGGACCCCACAGTCCGGTTTAAAGACATCGTAGTCTATAAAGTTTAAGGACATCGTAGTCCATGAGTTTAAGGACCCCACAGTCCGGTTTAGAGACATCGTAGTCTATAAGGTTTAAGGACATCGTAGTCCATGAGTTTAAGGACCCCACAGTCCGTGAGATGTGTGGTTGTCGGGACCCGTCACCTCTCTGAAGACGTTGAAGGATTACAATGACAAATATCAGAGGAGTAAAGAGATGTACCCTTGAACCGGCGTGACTTGGTTGAAAGATCAGTAACCCATTTTAAGACTAAGATCTGTTGAATATTCGTGAGCAGATGGTCTCAGTTCAATATAAGTTGAGAACTTATGTCCAGAATTGGGCTAAGTCCAATTAAAATGTTTAACATTTTTAATTCTGGCTATTGAGCCTTTACTTGGGCTTGGCACTTTTAGTAATGCTGAGCATTAGGTCCTGACAATTTTTGTCTTGTATTGAATGCATAGCATTCATCAGAACAAAGTGTGTTCTCACAGTGCGCCACGTGATGCGTCAGGCGCTTTGCTCCAATTAAAGAGCGCATTGCGCTTCTGCCAAGTAGCGCACACGAAAAGGACACGTGTCACGCTTAGCGCTAAGCGCCAGTTTATGAGCGCATTGCGCTTTCAATTTATGAGCGCGTTGCGCTAGTTTAGTGGCATACCAGTAAGTGACACGTGGCACGCTTGGCGCTGTTGGATATAGTGCCCTCAAAGTCAATTATTGGATCACAGGTACGTGATTGCAATGATTGAGGGAGGACCTATGCCGGTAGGACAGTCTTGCTCAAGATGATAGTATGCTATCTGGTTTATCTTTATCACCGTGTACAGGTTTAGATGACATTACATGTCACTATTACACATTGATAGAGCCGTTAGGATTCTTGCTTGACTACCGGCAGTATGATGGCGATCATATACGTGAGAGTTGGGTAGTCTATAAGCACATCCTTAAAGTGGTCCCTAGTCGTGAGAGTTTCGAGACTGGGCATCGATACTCCATTAGTAGACTAGTGTATACAGTCGAGACCCCAACGAGAGGCGGTGGCCGGTCTCACAAGCCATTGGTGTCAGTTGGATCACCTAAGATATATACAGGTGCTCATTGGGTTATGAGTACACCGGACAGGACTCGCCGGGAACATGCTAGTTGGTATTATACCTGACGTCAAATAGCAGTTCCCTGGTGACATGTGTACAGGTTAGTTCATCGATCTGAGATCGTCATTTGTCTCGTGTGAGTTTCCACTGTTCTTTGATTACTACCCTACCACGGTTCAAAGGAGTCGTGCAAACAAGTTTTAGTTGGGTACAGTCCCGAGCCACATGGAGGTAGTGAGCGGATCGGCAGGGGTTTCGTCTCTCCCGGTATTGGGGGTGAGATCGCGCTGTGTCTAGGAGAGCCATTACACGAAGTTCTTGGCCAAGACAGGAGATTTACTGGTAGGTATTCCAGTAGTATCTCAGGGTGTTCTGGGCTACACTCCGACACGACTTGTACCGCTTTTGGGGGTCTGACTTTTACCAACCCCCTAGGCCCGACATGCGATGCTCATAGACGAATGGACCGGACTGTACGGATATTGTCACTGACAGGCTCAGTAGGGTGTCAGGATGAGTTCGCTCATCGACCTCCCTTTTGGTCAATATCTGGTAGCCCGTTACGTACGGCTAGTACCTCTGACGTGCTAGTGGTTAAATCCACAGCCAAAGTATTGACGAGTCTTTAGAGTCCCCCACAGACAGTTTCTCAAGTTTCGGACGAAACGTTGTAGAGGCCGTATGATATATGGCAAGGTTCGATCATATACGTGTAGTAGTGTACGGATCATGATCGGACGGATCATACTAGCGGGTTTTGGTTTAAACCGGATCCTAGTATTAGATTTGTTGGATTATTTTAGTCTCATTGCATTCGCATTCAGTCGGAATGCGGATGCAGGTATGTATATACAGGTGAGGGGTATCCTTATGATCCGTCACGAGTTTACTTTAGATATTGCCGTATCTTTTTGTTGTTGTAAACATTTGGGTTAATGTTTACAAATAGAAATAATGAGCTAGAAATCATGATTAGGAGCATTAATTGTGACACATGCACAAGTGGTGACTCATGGTCTCTTTCTTTGTGCATGTGTCACATTATGTGATTGATTTGTGAGTTGAATTGAGAGGAAGAGAGAGAAGGGCAACCATATCTCTTTGGGTTGGCTCTTGAGTTTCATTCTAGTGCTCTCACAATAATTCACAACACAAGAAAGAAATGGCTTCTTCTTCTTCTTCTTCCTCCTCTAGCTCACCATTTCCCTTAAAGGCATCATCTTCAACCTCCATCCATACACTCTCATGCGTTGAAAATCAATGGATGCTTGAGACAAAGTGATCACACACATTCTCTACTTCACCTTGGACACGTCGGCTAGCAAACTTCGTGTCCGAGTTGCTTCGGACAAAGCGGGAGCCCGTAAAAAGACTCGAAGATGTGGTGCCCTTTCCGACGAGGAGATCGGAGATGTCGCGAGGATCTAGGGATGGTGGCTAAAGACTGAAGGACACGGATCGATCGGTATAGATTTTCTAACCTTTCTCTAGTTGCTAATTATAGGTTAATGGTTCGATCCGGGATTAAAGTCTGCGATAGCGCCAGTTTCAAGTTTAGAAAAAGTTTTCGTTTCCTCATTTTGGCCTTGGACAAACGGCCGGGGCGCTGCCGTAGACTTACATGGTATCAGAGCCACGTCATTAACCTTTACTAACTTGTTCTAACGTATTAAAAATATCGATCGAACAAAATTTCAGAAACCGCGATTCCATTCATGAAGTTTCTGTCGAATTTTTTTTGTGGTCGAAAAATTATTTTGAGTGTTGTAGAAAAACAGGCAGGCTTTTTAAAGAAATCTGAGAAAATTTGGTACACTGATTTCACTGTAGCGCCACGGAACCGCCGCCATACCCACGTTTTGGCCGCGGTTCTGCCGCAGTACTGTAGCAACACTGCACTAAATTTTCTGCAGTGGTCTCTGACTTGGAATTGGGGTTTCTGGTATTTTTAGTTTTGGCCTAGATTACTTTGAGTGCTGGATTTGTGCTTGGGGCCCACTTCGGGAAATTTTGTCGATCGAAAATTTTAAATAAGTTAGTTTACAGTACTTACATTATATCTGCGACCGTGAATGTCATTCGATCGGTAAATCTTGTCTAATTGCTATAGTTCTTTTAGACGGATTTGCGAACGTGACATTCACGTTGATGTTCTGTGTTGTGCTGTGATATTGCGGATTTGTCGTGGTGGATAGCCTGGATGCAATGGTAGTACAGTTTGGTTATATTTGTACATTTGATATTGCGGGGCGAGCGTCCGACATGTGGACTGCCGTCACTGCCTGTTTTTATATTATTCTTTTAAGGCACGACCGGGCTGAGGTCGATGTACCCGTTGTATATATTTTACTTTCTGTACTAGGATTACCACGCGGTGGGGTGCACGGATAGCCGGGTTCTAGAGGGCAACGGGCCCGCATCTCATGGCTTTGAGACGGAGGGGGCTTTACTCTAGAATTGGCGGGCTATTCGCCGCACTCGTAGGGGGTATGGTTGACCCAAGGAGGGGTGCTCAAGTTACCGGATTCCGTGAAGTGCTGGGTGGTCCATTCACTTTGTTGAAGGGGGCTGCCTCGCTTCAGGTTTTGGCGGGTAACTTGCCGCGTCCGTAGGGGTCTAGGATTTTATTGCACAGGCTATCCACATGACCAGGGGAACGTCGGGTTTCAGTAGCGGCTCTATGAAACCCGGGGATCCCAGATTATCTGTATTGTTCTGTGATGCTTATTACATTTCTGTGATGTTGTATTTTATCACGCCTGGAGCGATTATTATATATTGATATATATACTAGTAGATGTTGTATATATTTTACACCCGCGCTAGTCCAGTCCCCGCTCTGTCGTTAGTTAAGTAACCTAACGGGTGATGACGGGACTCAGTGGCGAATGCGGATGGCATATACGTACATCATATTTTCGTTCATTTGTGGTGTGATTAATTGATGGGACTGCATTGATTCGGATCAATGCAAGCTAAACAAACCTATTCTGATGTTGTTGGAATATTTTTCAAAAAGCTGTTATTGTAAGGACGTTCTCTTTTGTTTTGCACAGTGGTATTCGGTTATGAATATCCAGCACCTCAGTCGACGAAGCAAGGGCCGAGATCCCTTCACCGGGAGTGACCCCTTGGACAGAAGTTTGTGTCAGGGTAATAACTTCACTATAGTCGATTACTTTTTGTTTTGCATCATGGTATTCAGTTAGAATATCCTGCACCTCATTCTACGGGGAAAGTGCCGAGATCCCTTCACCGGGAGTGACCTCTTTAGCAAAGGTTTTCACCACTATATTTTTATAAAAAGCTATCCGGTTCCTTCAACGATATCAAGTTCATTACGTTAAAGGTTTTTCGCCAAAAACCATTCGTAGCCCTCCGTCATTTCAGACGGGTAGCACTTAGTATTCATGCTATGTTTGTTGACCTTCGTCAGGGCATAGTGAATGGTAGCTGCTTGTTACCTTTCTGTTGCATAGATAGATGCGTTGGTTTGGGACAGTCGTATAGCCTTGTTGACTTTCGTCAAGGGCTTATACGGATGGGTTCAAATTAACCTGGACAATGAAGGGTATAACTTAACATGTGACTTATGATTTGTTGACCTTCATCAAGATCATAAGAGCATGGGGTAAAAATCACATCGGGAGTTTCTAAAGAAACTGAAACTTGCCAGATATGCGCATACCTTCTGGAGTGTGATAACGTGAGTGGATTCCATCATGTTATCATGCGATGATAGTTGGATCCCGATTCCCACTGATGAGTTGGTTTACTCCTCGGGTGATCCCGACTAATTCTTCTTTAAGGTTTGGAGGAGAGGTTACAGTGGGAGGTTTACTGATTAGATAAATTAATAACCATTATGATCTAGGTTAGAGTGCACGCAGAGTGTTTCTTTTCTCTCTCTCTTTGGCAGCGACCATGACCTGACTCTTGACTATGACTCAGTGACCAAGTTAACCGAACTTTCTTAAAACACCGGCTTTTGGATTGCCAGAGTTGCATACCCCATTGCCACTCCTACTTTTACCCTTTTCTCCAGAACACCCCGTATTACTACGAACATCCACTTCCATTGGATAAAACCATCGTATGGTTATATACGAACTCGAAGGAACTTGTTCCAGATTCGAGGATGGTTTCCGGTTCTGGAGAAAATGAATAGGACTATTCAGTTGTCTTTTCCTTTTACCTTCTCTCAGGTTGCGAGTGCTCCTTGAATTAGGACGGTACACCTATTACGCTAATTGGATAGTCTTCATCCAAACCATAGGCAGGTGCCAAAAGGTAGGGCATGAAGAAAACCATTTTGCCTAAAAGATGTACAGAAGGTATTAAGTAAAGACAAATAAAGGGATTAGTAAGAGGGCAAAATAAATTGCGACTGCTATTCACGACCAAACCAAGTATTTCATCGCCACTCCTACTTCACCTTTGTATTTCTCCGGAACACCCCGTATCACTACGAAGATCCACAGTTATTTGGATACTCCATCGTATGGTTATATATGAACTCGAAGGAACTTGTTCCAGTTCGGGGATGGATTCTGGTTCATGAGAAATAGAAATAAGGTTTATTCAGTTGTCTTTTATCTTCATCTTCTCTCAGGTTACGAGTACTCCTAGGATTAGGAGAGTACACCCATTATGCTTATTGGATAGTCTTCTTCCAAACCATATGCTGGTGCCGAACGGTAGGGAAGGAAGAAAACCATTTAGCCTAAAAGGGTGTACAGAAGGTAATGAGTAAAGACAAATAAAGCGATTTGGAGAGATGGCAAAGAAATATACGGCTACAGTTGTGAATCTGATAATGGAAGAGGCATTACTTAGAATACCCGGATACCCCTTCAAAACATTTTCATGTTTCAGTCTCACTGTGTATTGTTAAAAGAAAACTGATTTCCCAATTAGCCCTTACTCCAGGGTGTGTATTTACTAGGTTTGGTTCTCATATCTGTATGGTTTTACAGATGATGAGTGGGAGTAAGTTATTGGGAATTGGGTGATCATCCTCATTATATCGGGATTCGTTGTAATTGGTGATATTTGAGGAAATCGCCTGGGTTGTTTGCCGGACGACAAATATTTGGTTTTGAATATCCATTGTTATGCACAAATTTCAAATTGATGTATCTGTACGTTTATTTTCATAAAGTGAGATATAACTTTTTGAAATTATGTCTATGACATTTACCTATATCAGTGGATGGTTAGCTAAGGAGTATTAAACAGCGGTGTAATTCTTCTTAACCATAAGTACAGTTTTCAACCTACGACATACAAGGATTGGTTATTAGACTCAGGGGACTTATACAGAGTATTGTATGTTGTCCTGTGTCCATTTGGACAGAGGGGTTGGTACTCGTACTATATTCTGTTTACTTGTGACTTCTCTAGTTCTTAGACATGTGTTTCGTAGAAATGCAAAGTCTAAGTTTTGAGAAGTTATAGGTATAATAATAAAGTAGAGAATCAGGTGTTGCAAGTATCAGGATTCTTCAAGGTGATCGAAAATGTAGATACTTGTGTATGGTATTCAGTTGATAGTAATGATTATGAGAACTTGCTTCTCTTTCAGGTTACTCATATCTGGATGTATTCCTAAGTTGAGTAATGTTGATCGGCCTCTCTCCATTTAGTTGACATGCACTGGAAACAGCTGCATGATTTGAATCTGGTTCCAATTAAATCAGTGCCTCTGTTCCTATATTGGATATAGAATAGTTCATATCTTAACAATGTTAAGGTACGGAGAGTTGTCCGGCTTATGGTTAAAACCAAACTCTGGATAACTCAAGGCGCGTTTCTGTAATGGTTGTTTGTGGGTTGACCCGGGCTAATACGGGGGTTGATTTTCTACCATCTGGAAGATCAATAGTGATATTGCTCTTGACTCACCACAGTTTTGATAAAAATGGATTTTTCAGAAAACACTAGTGGGAGTATGGTAGAACTGGAAGTGATTCCAGAACCGCAAACGATTACTGAAAATTTAATAAGAACTTAAAGATTCAATCTGATTTGACATTCCATTGGCCACTCCGCAGATATGGTGGGTAACCTCAGGCACCCGAGAGGTACTCTGGTAGCCTCAAGGACGGTGACAGGGAGGTTCTTGTTTATCCAAACTTGCCATTGCTGTTGTTCCAGACTGTGAGACCCGGCAGGAGGATGGGTATAGCGTCGTTCTAAACTAGCTTTAGAAATGTATGTGTATATGACTCTGCCAGAGGGTTGTCGTAGTCAGTGGGAGCAGCGGAAGCATAGTGGACAAGCAGCTTATGTCTATTTATAGACTAAAGCAGATATAGCGGAGATAGATCATCTATTTTTGATGTGGCAGTCATAGGTTTGATTTCATCAGAATAGGGGATGGATATGTTAAGAAGGTAGTAGGGTGTGATGTCCTGGTATATGGATGACATACACATAGTAGGAAGTGAAATTCCTATACTACGATCGGTTATACTTTGGTTGTCACACAGTGGTTTCTCCACATACGATATAGATATAATATCAGACATTCTGGTTATTAGATCTATGGTTTTAGATCTAGATTTGGGTAGTTTCCTAATCAGGGTACTTAGACAGCATTCTAAAGGTGTTTTAGAATGGACGACTCCTGGCACGGTAGTATACCTGCAGGTGATGGAGTCACCCTCTCTAAAAGTGTCTTACAGACTAAAGGGGAGAGGGATGTGCATGATTGGCAGATCACTTGCTTAGGCAATTGAGTTGATCATGAGATATCAAGTACCACACCAGATGTTGTTTTTGCACGAACTGCAATAAGTTGATATTAATCCTATCCTGGAGAAACATTCGGAAGCAGTTTTTAGAATATAAGTGGATGTTCTAGGGATATGATAACAACAGCCTCTTTTAGGAGACAGTTATCATTCCAGGCTTCCAAGGTGACCTGGATAACAGAGTGACTGTCAGAGTTGTAGTTTTCCCTCTGACGAGGGGCAGTATTTTGGACAGGTGGTCCAAGCGGATACTGAGGGAGGTATGGCGCAGGATACTGATTAAATTCAGTTGACGATATAGTCTAAGAAGTTTGGATTTGGAGTTCATTTATGAACTAGGTCCCATAAGATATCCAGACATATTCTAAGACAGGTATTGCTCATTTCGGGAGATGGCTTTCTCCACGAACTTGAGATAAAGAGAGACATAGAAAGAAACATTACGGCGGATCCACTCACTGAGGCTATTCCTCGAACGCAATAGTTTCGCAAATGGGCTTTGTGAGACTGATCAGTAGAGGAGTTGGGTGTTCGGTATCACACGGCCTGTGAGTATGCGACATTGCAATAATTAGTCTTGAGTGAAAGTGGGAGATTGTTGGATATAGTGCCCTCAAAGTCAATTATTGGATCACAGGCACGTGATTGCAATGATTGAGGGAGGACCTATGCCGGTAGGACAGTCTTGCTCAAGATGATAGTATGCTATCTGGTTTCTCTTTATCATCGTGTACAGCTTTAGGTGACATTACAGGTTACTATTACACATTGATAGAGCCTTTAGGATTCTTGCTTGACTACCAGCAGTATGATGGCGATCATATACGTGAGAGTTGGGTAGTCTATAAGCACATCCTTAAAGTGGTCCCTAGTCGTAGGAGTTTCGAAAATGGGCATCGATACTCCATTAGTAGACTAGTGTATACAGTCGAGACCCCGACGAAGGGCGGTGGCCGGTCTCACAAGCCATTGGAGTCAGTTGGATCACCTAAGATGTATACAGGTGCTCATTGGGTTATGAGTACACCGGACAGGACTCGCCGGGAACATGCTAGTTGGTATTATACCTGAGGTCAGATAGCAGTTTCCTGGTGACATGTGTACAGGTTAGTTCATCGACCTGAGATTGTCATTTGTCTCGTGTGAGTTCCTACTGTGCTTTGATTACTACCCTACCACGGCTCAAAGGAGTCGTGCAAACAGGTTTTAGTTGGGTACAGTCCCAAGCCACATGGAGGCAATGAGCGGATCGGCAGGGGTTTCGTCTCTCCCGGTACTGGGGGTGAGATCGCGCTGTGTCTAGGAGAGCCATTACACGAAGTCCTTGGACAAGGCAGGAGATTTACTGGTAGGTATTCCAGTAGTATCTCAGAGTGTTCTGGGCTACATTTCGACACGACTTGTACCGTTTTGGGGGGTCTGACTTTTACTAACCCCCTAGGCCCGACATGAGAAGCTCATAGACGAACGGACCGGACTGTACGGATATTGTCACTGACAGGCTCAGTAGGGTGTCAGGATGATTTCGCTCATCGATCTCCCTTTTGGTCAATACCTGGTAGCCCGTTACGTACGGCTAGTATCTCTAACGTGCTAGTGGTTAAATCCACAGCCAAAGTATTGACGAGTCTTTAGAGTCCCCCACAGACAGTTTCTCAAGTTTCGGGCGAAACGTTGTAGAGGCCGTATGATATATGGCAGGGTTCGATCATATACGTGCAGTAGTGCACGGATCATGATCGGACGGATCATACTAGTGGGCTTTGGTTTAAGCCGGATCCTGGTAGTAGATTTGTTGGATTACTTTAGTCTCATCGCATTCGCATTCAGTCGGAATGCGGATGCATGTATGTATATACAGGTGAGGGGTATCCTTGTGATCCGTCACGAGTTTACTTTAGATGTTGCTGTATCTTTTTGTTGTTGTAAACATTTGGGTTAATATTTACAAATGGAAATAATAAGCTAAAAATCATGATTATGAGCATTAATTGTGACACATGCATAAGTGGTGACTCATGGTTTCTTTCTTTGTGCATGTGTCACATTATGTGATTGATTTGCGAGTTGAATTGAGAGGAAGAGAGAGAAGGGCAACCATATCTCTTTGGGTTAGCTCTTGAGTTTCATTCTAGTGCTTTCACAATAATTCAAAACACAAGAAAGAAATGGCTTCTTCTTCTTCTTCCTCCTCTAGCCCACCATTTTCATTAAAGGCATCATCTTCAACCTCCATCCATACACTCGCATGCGTTGAGAATCAATGGATGCTTGAGACAAAGTGATCACACACATTCTCTACTTCATCTTGGACACGTCGGCTAGCAAACTTCGTGTCCGAGTTGTTTCGGACGAAGCGGGAGCCCGTAAAAAGACTCGAAGATGTGGTGCCCTTTTCGACGAGGAGACCGGAGATCGGAGATGCTGCGAGGAGCTAGGGATGGTGGCTAAAGACCGAAGGACACGGATCTATCGGTATAGCTTTTCTAACTTTTCTCTAGTTGCTAGTTATAGGTTAATGGTTCGATCCGGGATTAAAGTCCGCGATAGCGCCGGTTTCAAGTTTAGAAAAAGTTTTCGTTTCCTCATTTTGGCCTTGGACAGACGGCCGGGGCGCTACCGTAGATTTACAGACGCTGAGCGCCAGACCATGAGTGCAGTGCGCTGTTTCAGAAGTGCAAAGCGCAAGTTGTATCTGTGGTTACAACGTGGCATGTTTTGGCGCTGAGCGCCGGTCTAAAGAGCGCAAAAGCGCGGTTCATTAGTGCAAGGCACTTTTCAGCAGCGCAAAGCGCATTTGATCAAATTTATGATCAGAGAACAAGTTTATGTTCTTTTAAAGGAGGCTTTGCCTCAAGATTTAAGAACAAAAGTTCTTATTTATAAAAAGGCGCTGCCTTTGTAGATCAATGATCTGTGAATGAAGTAAATTCTTCTTTTTGTTTTTTTATGATGAGATCTTTTGATCTCTTTTTTATCAAAGACCTTGGTCTTTTGTAGATCTATGATCTTTTTTAGAAGATAGCTTTTCTTTTCATGAGATGATTTCATCTCTGTGTTCAAGAATCATGTTCTTTACCTTTAAGAAGTGATCTTCTTTTGCTAAAAGCTTACTTTTCTTTCTTTTAGTTTTCTCAAAGTTTGTAGGGAGATTTCTCTATATCTGACTTAAAGTCTTGGGGCCTTTATATAAGGCAAATTGATTTGTTAAATCAGTTGAAGAGATCTTTCTTTGATTGATTTGGGGATATTTCCCCACCGTTGGATCTTTGATCCTAGGGCTTTTGTTTTACAGAAAATAATCTTCTTTTTTTTAACAAGATTGGAAAGATCTTTCCATAACAGAATTTTAATTTTGATTAATTAATAACTTATTATTAGATATTTTGATCTAACGGTAGGGAATTCTTAATTCTGGCGCTGGCGCACCTACGTTTGCCACGTGGCGCACAGCGCAGGGCGCAACGCACCTTGCGCTAGCGCACCTTCGTTTAACACGTGGCGCGCAGCGCAGCCTACGCTAGCGCACCTGTGTTTGACACGTGGCGCGCAGCGCAGTGTGCTGGATCTGAAGCGTTGCTTCAATTTTTTTGAATTTTGAATTTCAAAACAGAGTTTTGCTCTGATTGGGGGAAACAAATGCCCCCCAACCGTTGCGCTCATGTGGCGCACACGTGAGTGCAGCGGTGGCAGCATCTGAACCCTTGGATCAACTCAGAAGTTGAAGAGGCGCTTCAATACCTATAAATAGGACCTTTGGTCCATGATTCTGTTCATCTTCTTATTTGATTTTCTGAGAATTTTATTCTCTCACAGAGCATAGCTCTCCATCTTAAGAATTTTAACTGAAATTCTGCCAAAATTTTAGGTAAAAACATTTTAGATAATCTAGGGTTTTACCCTTTTAACAGAGCCTTGCTCTTTATAGATCTTTGACCTACAGAAAACCCATTTAGGGTTTCATTAACAGAGCTTTGCTTTCATGAACCTATAGATTTAAAGAGATTTTTTCTTGGGTTTCTTAGCCCATAAACAGAGCCTTGCTCTTTAGATTTCTTAATCTTTGATGAAGAACTCTTAAGAGTCTTTTCATGGATCTTGAAGATCCCAGAATTTTTATTCATAAAAATTAATTGATTTTAATTTTCATTTCTGATGGGTTTTTCCATCATCATTACAGAGCCAGGCTCTTTAAGGAATTTGATTCCTTCATGATCAGAGTTTGACAAGTGTCACTCTGTCATAGAGCTTTGCTCTCACAGGGAGATTTTCTCCTTTTCCCGAGGGATCTTTCATTCAATGAGAATTTTCTTGAGGATTTCCTCATTAATTAACAGTCTCATCCAATGATGAGGCTGTTTTATTAATTATCAATTGATGAATTGTCATCTAGATTTTGTGGGTCCCCCTTTGGTCCCCTTTCCACTGCATTGCAGTGTGGTACAAATTTTAAAGTACAGTTAAAATTAAATTATAGTATTGACAGTTGACTTTTGTCCCTCTTTTGCAAGCAACATGTCTTTCGATGCTTCGTTTCCGTTTGTTCGTTCAGAGGGAAGATTCCCTAAGGCACCTGTGGACCGAGAGGTTCTCGCGCTCATCAAAGACCGTGACCCGGAACGCAAAAATATTCACTTGTGGGGTAGATGGTATGACCAGATTATCAGAGGTCGTCAAAACTTCTCTTGTACGACGCCGTCGGAGCCTATCTCGGCGATTCCGTACGCAGTTGCACCCCCGGTGAACTATGCCATGGAGGTTGTCAATTGGACTTCGGAGGGTCTTCTTCAACCTTCGATTGCCGCCGTACCCATGCAGCCGCCAACAGCTTTGGATACCGTGGGACGGCGCATATGCCAGGGCGAGTCGCGCCCTTGGGGACAGCCCTACAACATCGGGCTAACTTCCTGTCATCCGGCCGGGTACTTGCAGTGGGCCCGGTACATCTTGTCGGCGAAGAAATCGCAGCTGCTAAAGCTCGGTCTATACCCTGCGGTTTACGCTTCGTTGTTCCAATATTCTGCACCTCCCACATGGTGGATTAAGGCGTTCTTGGAGCAGTGGAATATCCCTACCCATACCTTCCTTCTACTGGACAGAGAGGTCTCCATTTCCTTGGAGGAATTCGCCGAGGTTTCTGGTCTACCGGTCAGGGGAGGAGCACTACGAGGAGCTGCTTCCTCCGGATGAATACGTTTTTACCACCAAGCCGGTGGTGATGGGCCTCACGCCAGAGAACGCTATTCAGCACCAGTTCCCCAGTCTGATAAAGGTGCTGAACATGTACGAGAGCCTCTTCCTGGAATCCGGAGGTCGCGGGTTCAGTTTTGCAGACTTCATTGCCCGGTTTCTTCGCCCGGAGATTTTGTCGCAACAAGGCGAAAAGTTTGCCAAGCTCGATGATCCCTTCGGCTTTGGCTTGGACCGTCAGCCGGTACTGGAAACTGATCAGAAGGGCTTCTTTCTTCCTAACGCTGCGGTCATCCCTCTGTCAGAAATCGCTGCCCCGGGCATTGATGAGGAGGCATTTTTTCTTGGGTTTCTTGGGCTATGGTTGAGTTGGTTTGCGCTCCCTATGCATCCTTGTTACATGAGACCCTCTGTCTTCTACCCTGCGCATCGCATGGTTGCCGGAATACAAGTGGCCATCGGGATCGCCGGGTTAGCTCACCTATACTACTGTCTTAGCATAGCGGCGGATACCACTGAACTGGGGGTTCATCCTGCCCACTTCCCGATGCATTACTTCACGTCATGGATGGAGATGCACATGCTCGGGGTCTTCGGCATTCACAAGAGATCTTCGTTTTACGAGAGATGCAAGTTCTCTTGGATTATGCGGCTGGTTGACGCCTCCATCGCGAGTCCGTCACAACGGGAAGCTAGGGGCTTGCTCCTTCGTCCGCGCATGGTCGGAGATGGTATGTCTTTCACGGAAAAAGTCCTGAAGATCGGCCAGGAAACTTCCAAGACGGTGCTGGCATTGCGCGACATTTTTAAGGACGGGGCCTCCGTGTTGAAAACCCGGGAGATTCTCCATTTATACTCCATCAGGCCGGGCTTTCTTGTATTCAGGCAAAATGATGCGGCGCTATTCATGAGATACAACCTCCATCATTTTTCCCAGCAGCTGAGTTATAATCAGGGGGTCTTGCTGGAGGCTTTCTTGGTAGAACCCGCTGCCACCAGAGAGGGAATGCGGGGTGCGCTACATCACTTCATGCGCTTGAATACGAGCTTTCACTTCTTTATCAGTGAGCCGAGTTGTGTCCTGAGGGCCATCAACGTACACGTGGCCTGGTATCAACACGCAATGGGTGCTGTTATCAGGGAAGAGAGGCGGCTGCTGCTCGATCGCAAAAGTGCGCCCCCTGCCGGCGATCGCAACGTCCCTTTGAAGCGACGGACCACCGTCCCCCTCCGCTAAGAGAGGTCGCTGTAGTTGAGCCTTCCCGCGTGCTAAGCCCTACGCGTAGGTTGCCCCGTGCTCTTGTGGAGACGGTGGATGTACCATCGGTGCCCCGTGCTCCCGTGGCGACGGTAAATATAGCTTCCCCCGAATCTGGCGTGGGCTCGGATATCGGGACTCGTCGCCCCAAGGTGCCCACCAAGCGTAAGCTGGTGTAAGCGGCAACCGGAGCTTGCTCGCAGAACAGGAAGAAAAAGTCGCTCTTCTCTGCCGACGTCGTATTTGGTCAGGAGCCTCATGCTCTTTATAGTGAGGGCTTGAGCGTGTATGGGACAAATGAGTGCTTATTCATGCTGCCAGATGATACTGATCTGGCGGCTGCCATTGCATCTTCTGAGCAATTGGCAAGCCACAAAGAGGGGTTGGCTATCCTCGCGCGATCAGGTAATCATTAGCCGTATTTTTTGCCATTGCATCGTATTTCCATTATCATGTTTTGAATGACGCTTTTCCTTCTTTAACAGGCATTTCCACTGAAGAAGCTCTCGCAGCTTCTCTCAAGACTTTTGAGGAAGAGGAAGGACTTCGAGCATCCTTAGGCATCGGTATGCTTCGGTTTATCGTGTCTCCGCTCCTTTTTTTATAGGTGATCTGACCCCTCTTTATCTTATCACAGGGACCACAATGTCGATCCCGCAAGCCGATGCGGAGATTCTTCCCAGGCCAGCCACCGGAGTCCCGGCCTCTTCGGCACTGCTAAAAGAGGCCTTACTCAAACAACTGACAACGGAAGCCCTGACGGCTCCAGAGATAACCCTTGGTGCGGACGATGACGTCCTGTTGACGGAGGCGTCTAGAAGGTCCGCTTTGACGGCTCAGGCGGAAAGGAAGCGTCGAATGTGCATGGCAAGGGAGCATAGTGCTGCCTTAGTCGCGGGTGCGGGTTCGAGCACCGCTACCCCTGCCCCTACTCCTTCGGAGGAATCCCCGGCTGCCTTGTCCACTGCCTATAGACGGGAAACACGTGCGGCTTGGGAAGCAAACGGAAGATCAACTCAAGGTAATGTGACAAGGGGTTCTGTTGTCAAAGTTATAACTACCAGTTCTCATATATCTTATCATGCAGGGCCGAGTATTACCGAAGAAGTGGCGGTGACTGCTGAGCCCGGGGTAGCGGTAGAGGAGGTAGCTGTAATTGCCGAACCCGAGGTGGCGGTATGCGAGATGGCTGCGATCGCCGAACTCGAGGTAGCGGCAGGTGAAACGGTTACGATTGCCGAGCCTGAGATGGTGGTAGGTGAGATGACCATCATTGCCGGGCCCGAGGTGGCGATGGGTGAAATAGTCACAATTGCTGAGCCCGAGGTGGCCTCTCTCTCTCAAGAGTTGGGCACCGCCCCAATCATTGCTCTTTCCGCCTACGGCTCCTTGCCATCTCCTGGAGTCGCAAGCGTTACGACGGCTCTCGTAGAGTCAGGGGATGAGGCGACAGGAGGTGAGACCATTCTGATGGAAGAGGATGAAGCAGTTGCTGTATCAAGTGACGCTCTCGTCGTGGTTTCGCCTGGCGACTCATCAGGTAGATTTTGGGTCATTGCTTTTTTTTTTATTCTGCAATCCTTCTCGATCTTTCCTGACAGTATTTATCTTGTTTCTAATGCAGGTGTGGCGAGCGTTGAGGTCGCGCTACCCGAGGCAGCGCCATCAGCTACCGCTTTGATGGTGACACCTCCTCCACCCTCTCTCGTACCATCTCAGATGTTGGAAGGTGCGGATTCGTGATCCATCAGTCTTATTTTTTAGGCTGTATAACTTATATACTGACGTTGCATTACTGCATCCTTGCAGGAGTCCTTTTTGACTACCTCTATCAGGTGCTGCACCCACACTTCTCCTTCCTGTCAGAGATTAGTCCGTCTGGTAGTGTTGGTGAGTATCTTTTCTAAATGACGTCTTTTCTTTAACGGGCAGTCACATTATTGCTAACCCCTCTTTCTATTGCTTGTAGCCTTACAAATCGAAGGCGGAGACGAGGCTATCGTCGCGCCACCAGTACTCCCAGCTCTGCCCCCTGTTTCAGCCGGTATAGTAAACTCCGTTTTCGTGTATTTTCTTTATTTCCTGAACCGACATCTGACTATGATTTATTTTGCAGCGATCACATCGACTCCAGCCCTGTTTGAGTCTCACATTATTATGCCGGCAGGGCCCTTTTCCAGACGTCCATTCTCGAAAGGCGTCGCGAATAGTATGCGCATGCTGAGTGACTACATTGAGGAGCTCGACGTAGAGACTCCCACATCTTCTGCGGACTTTGCTGTGGAGGTTAATCTAATGCTGGCGACGCTTATGAACTTCCATAATGAAAGCATTGCCAAGTCTTGGGTTAACCGCTGCAGGGAAATTGAGGCTTGCCTGCACGAGCTTGAGCTTAGGCGTCCTGCTCCTGAGGTTCTGGCTGTGAGCACTCAACGGGCTGCATGGATCGAGCAGAGTACTTCTTACTTCCGCTATCTTGAACAGGAAGTGGCTTTAAAGCGGAAGGAATGTAAAGAAACTTCAAGCGAATCTGCTCGACTGCATTCTCAGGTTAATGCGAATGCTGCCCAGTTGAAAGTTATCTTCGAAGGCCTTCTGCGATGCATTTCTGACGGGTTAACACTGAGGCAGCGGGATGCACAAAATCGGGAAGCAGCTCAGCGGGTCGTCGAGAAACAACTTTCGTCTTACTTGCAGCAGCGAGCCCAGGTCGAAACAGAGTTGGCCGTGGCAGCTAATCAAGAAGAGGGGCTGAGGGAAGTGCGCGAGCGGCTGATCGAATTATTGAAAGCGCTTCCCTCTCAATAATTTTTTGTATCATTTGTAATTTTGAATAAAATGTATTCATTCTTTTATTCTTTCATATGATGTATTTTGTACCCAATTGAATTCATGAATAAAAGATACATTTCCTTCGCAATGTCTTGTGTCATTTTTCTGCTTTCTTCTTTCTTTTGTTATCAGCATGTTACCTTAGCAAACATAGCCGGCAGATGATAGGGTGAGCATCTTTTTTTGGCTTCTTCGAGAGGTAGTGATGGCTTAGGAAGCAGGTTAAGATCTTCTGTCTAAGACTTTTCAACTTTATGAGCCGTGAGGGTCTCATAAAAACTTTTCTCGCTACGAGTCTTGAGGATCTCGTAGGTGTCTTTTCTCCTTAGGAGTCGTGAGGATTCTTAAGTGTGTTTTCTCTCGTGAGTCGTAAGGATCTCACAAGAGAATTTTCCCTCTTACAAGTCGAGAGGACCCGTAAGCGGTTGTTTCCCTCCTTGTCGAGATTCGACTTTGGAGAGTGTGGCCCGTGAATAGTATGCAAGAGTCCATTTTGGACCGACTTGCAGGGCCCCAGTGCTTAGGAAACCGGTTCTTATCCCGATTGCCTAAGGCTTTTCCCTACGAGTCGAGACGAATCGAGCATTTCTCGCAAGGATATCCTAACGTCATAGTTAACCTCTGCTCTTTATGACAAAGGTCCGTTAAGGTTTGTGGTACTAGGGTTTTGTCTATCATACTGTCGCGTTGGCTGATGTATTTCTCGATAGGCAATCTTGCTTGTTCGAGTAGCCTTGCGACTGTCGTGTATCTGATCCCTTCGGGGGCTGGATAAGACGTCTTCAAGCAATCCTCCTAGGCAGTTTGACCGTCGGAAGAGCAAGCGTTAGGAATTTTTCCATGCTGCTTTTTACTTGAGATTAGGCCCATTTTGGAGAGCCCCGATGAGTCATAACCACTACGTGCTGGTGTGGGATGATCTCCGATAGTCTTTCAGGTTTTATATGAGTTGCCGTCAAGACCCTGAAGCTAGGAATTTGTCCTTCGCTTCGTTCGCTGGCATCGCGTCTGCTGTATCGAGACGAATGTCGCGGTTGTCTCTAGGTTGTTGGTGAACCGTTGAGGTTTGGAATTAGGGATTTTGCCGTGGCTCCGTTTGTTTGACTGTCGCGTCTGAATCCTGCTGGAGGAAGAACGCTGTAGTGACATTTCGTCTGCTGTATCGAGACGAACGCTGAGGTGGTGACCACTCCATGTGGGATGATCTCCGGTAGTCTTTCAGGTTTTATATGAGTTACCGTCAAGACCTTAAAGCTAGGAATATTGGCTTTGCTTGATTTGCTTTTGTCGTTGTGTCTGCTGTATTGAGACGAACGTCGAAGTGGTGACCACTCCGTGCTGGTGTGGGATGATCTCCGGTAGTCTTTCAGGTTTTATATGAGTTACCGTCAAGACCCTAAAGCTAGGAATTTGGCCTTCACTTCGTTTTGTTTCGACCGTGAGGTCTTTCGTTGATGTTGCATTTGCATCCTGCTGGACTGTGAAGGAACGCCGTTATTGATATTGCGTCTGCTGTATCAAGACGAATGTCACGGCGGTTTCTAGGTTGTCTGTGAACCGTCGAAATTTGGAACTAGGGACTATGCCATAGCTCCGTTTGGTAATGTCGCGTCCGAATCCTGTTGGAATGAGGAGGTTCACCGTTGCTGATTTTTAGGTTGTAAATGTTGCCGTTAAATTTTGGAACTAGGGACTATGCCATGGCTCCATTTCGTTGTGTCGCTTCCGTGCCTTGCTGGCATAAGGAGGAACGCTGTGGTTGGTCTCCTGGGATGCAGATGTGACCGTTGAAACTTGGCTCTCTTTCTGATGGAGCCTGGTGGGATGATATGGTCCCCTCTTTATTTGTGTCCCTGGATTGTATACAGGGATCGATGTGATGTCACCTGTAAGGCAAGAGTTTCATTTCATTTCATTTTTTTTTATTTCTTCTCGCGATGCTCTATCATTTCATCTTTTATATCGCGAAAGTCGCGATTGCCCAATCATTTCGGCTGTTTTTTCGCGGTGCCTAATCATTTTGGCTATTTGTTTTATTCTTACTCGCTGGTTTTTATTGCGAGTTGCCCAATCATTTCGGCTATTTTTGTATGCATACATTTTTACTTACTGATTTGTAAGTTGTCTCATCATTTCGGCTATTTCATATGCATGTGTGGCTCGCTGGATTTTTGCTGCAAGCTTGAAATTAGACACCGATTTCAGCATCAGCACCGCTACAACTGAGATATTGCCAGGAGCGAATCATCATTTCCCTCTGTCGATAGCGAACAAAGGTGGCTTAGCGAACAGGGTTAGGATCCTGTTGACTAAGGCTTTTGACTTCATGAGCCGTAAAGGTCTCATGAAGGTATTTCTCCCTACGAGTCGTGAGGATCACGTAGGTGCGTTTTCTCCGTAGGAATCGTGAGGATTCCTAAGTGTATGTCCTCTTATAAGTCGTAAGGATCTTACAAGAGTGTTTTCTCCTTATAAGTCGAGAGGACTTACAAGGGTTGTTCACCATGTAGACATATCCCTAGTCGCGGGTAAGACTTTGTTAGGGAAATGTTTACTCGCACCCGTGGATTGTATACAAGGGTCCATACTGAACCGCTTGTAGGGCAATATTGGAGGTTGTGGTGGTTGCTTAAGAACAGGTTTAGATCCCTGTAGTTTAAGAATTCCAAATCTTATGAGCCATGAGGGTCTCATAAGAGGGTTCTCCTTACGAGTCGTGAGGATCTCGCAAGTGTAATTTCTCCTTAAGGAATCGTGAGGGTTCTTAAGTGTGTTGCTCCCTTCTGAGTCGTAAGGATCTCACGCAGGTGGTTTCTCCTTACAAAGTCGAGAGGGCCTTGCAAGTGTCTTTCAACGAGATTGCGCCTTTTCGGGTTTTCACAAAAGTCGCCGGTAGCCCTGCCGATTTTACTCACGGAGCCCTTTCGGATTTTCATCCGTGCCCTTTTGCTTATGGACATACCGTTTTCTTTTTTCTTTTTTTATTCTAACAAGGTTGCGCCTTTTCGGGTTTTCACAAAACTCGCCGGTAGCCCTGCTATTTTTACTCACGGAGCCCTTTCGGGTTTTCATCCGTGCCCATTTTGGTTGTGGACATACCGTTTTCTTTTTTTTCTTCTTTTTTTTATTGTCTCTTTTTTTGTATCAGCCTTGGGATGCTGCGGTCTGTAGTAGTTTATCGACGTCTCGGTCAATATCCAGTTTAGGACATAGTGGTCCATTGTTAGTTTAACGACGTTTCGGTCTTTGGTTCATAGGTCGGAAATGTTTGAAGATCTTTCAGCACTCTTTTAGTTTTTTGCCGAAAAAACAATTTCTCATGGAGCTTCCCCTATAAAGGAGCATGATACCCCGGCGTGTCCATCCTTTTCTGAGCATGTGGTTGTAGCGGGTTTACCTTCCAGTTTTCAGACAACGCGAATTTGCCCTGTTGGTATTCATCCTCAATCCAGCCTTTGAAGACGTAGCAATCTTCGAGTGGGTGACCCATTACTCTGTGGTAGGGACAATAGTTAGGATTGTTAACGTCACCCGGTTGCGACGGATGTTTTGGATCTGGTAGCGTGATGAGCCCGTTGTGCACTGCCAATTCGAACAGTCTCCTTGTTTTATCCCTGGGAAATGAGTAAGGACGTTTCAACTTCTCATCGAGGGATCGCGACTTGTTTCTTTGACGAACAAACGGTCTCGGGTTACTCGGCTGTTGCTGAGCGTTGGCGACAAAGGTCGCTTTTCCCTTCCCCTTATCCTTTTTGCCTGATCCCTTGTTTGTGGGTCCGAGATCCTTTTCAGGTAGCGTGCGATTGCGTAGCGGAATGTTCTCGCAGCTCTTCGTTTTTTCCTTTTTTCCTGAGGTGGATTCTTTGAAGAAAGGGCTGAGAGTAATTTCTTCTTCAGCATTGCTCCCGAAGGTGAGAGCTTGCGATCCCCTGTTATCAACCATGTGACAGTTGTCGGCAGCTCTTTCTCGTTTGTCTGTCGCATTTTTCTGCTGTCGACGAGTTTCACGCTCTATCCTCTTGAAGTGCTGCCTGTGAGCGACATACCCTTGCCACCAATCTTTAAAGGAGTTGCACTCTTCGGTGGGGTGCGCAATCCTTTGATGATATAAACAGTAATTTGGATGCACATCCTCATCATTAAGGCGTATATTGCCAGGAGAATTTTCTGTAAAAGAGGGCAGCTTCATTCCCATCGATATGGTTTTGGCGAACCTTTTCCTCTTCTTGAACCTTCTTTTATTTGCGGTAGATGAAATGCTTCGATCTGGGGGGAGTGTTTTAACCCTTTCGTCCTATCGCCGGCGTTTGGCCTTTTCAAATATGGCAATCTCACGCTCTCGATCACCTTTGCTTTTAAGACGGGTTTCGTTCAGGAATGCATCAATCATTTCGTCTGATGGTCCTAGAAGTTCCGGCTCAGGATCTGCCCCCAATTTCTTTGCATCAGGAGCTTCTTCACTGTTTATTAACGAGTGAGAGATCATATGGCAGCTTGCCACATAATCCTCGGGTTCTTCTGACGAGTCTTCTCCATTGTCATCACCTCCGTCCTCAAGGACGTGGCTGAGGAATTCTTGGAGTGTGACTGGGGTCCGCGCCTTCTGATTATATTCTTCTAGTGCGTCAATATGTTTTTGCAGGTCCGTGCGTTTGTCATCAGGTTTCACGGGCTTCTTGGTTTTCTTCTTAGAAGACTTTGACGGCTGGGTATGAGCGCTTTGACTATCACCACCGATCTTTGGAGTTGGGCGCGGCTTCAGCATCCCCTCGATGATATCAGGTTCCAGTGGATTCTTCCACCTAATTGCCGGACATGTGTGTAGATCTTTCAGCATTCTTTTTGTTTTGGTTGAAAGAGCAACCTCCCATGGAGCTTCTTCCACGAAAGAGCATGATGCCCCCGGTGTATCCATCTTCTTTGGAGTGTGTGGCCGAGGCAGGTTCACCTTCCAATTTTCGGATAATGCGAACTTGCCCTGTTGGTATTGGTTTTCAATCCAGCCTTTAAAGATGAAGCAATCCTCAATTGGATGGCTTACCGTTTGATGGTAAGGGCAATAATTGGGACTATTAGTCTCGCCAGGTTGCAACGGTTGTTTTGGATCCGGCAGATTAATGAGTCTGTTGCGCACTGCCAGCTCGAACAGTCTCCTCGTTTTATCCCGGGGAAACGAGTAAGGACGTCCCAGTCTCTCATCGAGGTATGGGCGTGGACGCACGTTGTTTTGGCGAACAACCGGCTTTAAGTTGCTCGGCTGTTGTTGAGTATTGGCAACGAAAGTTGCTTTTCCTTTCCCTTTTTCATTTCGAGAGTCCGTCTTTGAAGGAGATGGTTTATGACTCATCTGGTCCATTTGGGCCAACTTGTCAATCAAGACCTGGAACGTGGTCGGCTTGAAAAACATCATGAATTGCATGAGGGTATAGGGTGCCCACGAACATGCCCACCGCCGGTGCTTCTTCAATGCGCTGTTCGCATTTCGACCACAGATTCCGCCATCGGATTGCGTATTGAACCCATGTCTCGCCTGGCTTCACCTTGGCATTGATCAAGGCCGTTATTGGGGTGTGTTCACTGGCTCTTGTGAACCGTTGAGTGAATAGCAACTCCATTTCTGTAAACATTTTGATGGAGTCGTCGGGAAGCTCCGAGTACCATTCAAAAGCTGTGTCTGCTAAACTACCGACGAACTGGCGAAGTAGAAGTTTATCATCACCTCCAGTATTGCCGCAAAGAGCCCTGAACTGAGCGACATGTTGATGGGGATTGCCTGTCCCCTTGTACACATGGAATTTGGGGATCGTATATCCCAGCGGGTAACTTATTTGATCATACCAGCCTGGATATGGTCGCCCAGTTTTAACGACTTGGCCAGCCGCTTCGTTCGCTCGGTGAGCTCGTATTTGCTGAGCAATGTAGTCATCCAGAGCGGTTTTGGAAATAGTTTCCTCTTTGGCTGCTGAAAAAGCCGGAGGAGGGTTCGATGTCTCCCCTCTGTCATCTTCAATAATGATTGGAGGGTCTTCAGCTGGAGGATCCGGCTGTAACATCATCCCGACCATGTCTTGGAAGAGAAGCGCCATTCGTTTTATGTTGGCAGCTTGTTCTGCAGCTTCTCTGTCCTTCTTTTCGAGGACTCTGCGTAGGAAGTCGGCATCGGTTTCCTGCTCATGACGCTGCTCTGATGATGCCTCCGGGCTTTCTTTTGGCCCGGTGAGTGCGGCCATTTGCGTCAGCATTTCTTGAAGCTTCTGTTGCTGCTCTTGAGCTTTTGTCACGGATCGGGTGAGCGGTCGGTGGCCCGTCGAAGCGCGGCTTTCCTCTTTTTCGGAAGCCATGTAAACAGTATGCACCGTTATGCCCCCTGACTTGGGGCGTTTGGGCTCCGTGTCTTTGTGGCCCGCCACGTTTATAAGGGCTTTCTCTGGCCTCCTTCTCTTTTGAGCAGCTGACGTTGAGGGGGCCGTTGCAGCGGGCACCCAGGTGGTTGTCGTCCTTTATGGCTTGCTAGGACGGTTCTCTTCCTGCTGAAGCTTCAGCTTCTTCTGTCGGCGGGGATAGTCTTGATCAATCACCGACTCCTAGACCCATCGCCAGACTTTGTAAACTTTGGAGGACAGCTGTTGAGGGTGCTGATCCGGCTTTATTTCTGTAACATTCTCTACCCGCGGAAGAGATCTTTTCAGTATGGCGGTATGAGAGTTTCTGCACACCTTGTTAAGCAGCTCAAAGCTATTCCCAGTTGGAATAGCAGCGTTGACTTCCATCGTTGGGGCTGGTGGAGTTAGCCCAGAGAGGGAGTTGCCCCCAGCCTTCCTTACTCGGCGCCAGTGGCGACGTCGAGCGCGTTGCGCTGTTGGGATGGTTTCAGCTTGAGCGGTGACTTCGTCTTGCCCCCTGTTCAGGTGAGACGCTGCCGGTACCAGCCTCTTGAAGACCGTCGTCCGTTGAGTAGCGGTATCCAATCTGTCAAAGACAGACTTTTGAGCAGGAACGGGAGCTGGAGTGGGAGCCGGAATAGTCAGTCTTGTGAAGACCGACCCTTCGGCAGGAGAAGTCGCCTTGATGACTTCGGGAGCAGGGATGGCTATTCTCTTCGGAATAACCTTTTCTGGAATTGCAGGCTTTATCATGGGCCCACATGAACTTTGGCCCAATCTGGCGAAGACTGAGGCGCTGGAGTTGGACGACCCGTTGAGAGCGGCCGCGGTAGTAGCAAGCCGATCAAAGACCGACTTCTTGGGAGCTTCTGGTGTTGGTACAGAGATGCTGAAGCTCATCGATGGGAGCATAGTCCCAAAGAACAATCCGGTGGTGGTCTGAGTCACCTGGTCCACCGGCATCGTGAACAAAGAGGTCGCTTGGGGCCCGTAGGCTATGCCTCCAGATGAGGCGAAGCGCGAGTTGCAATTGCAGTTGGAACACTTCACGCAAGTGGATGCCATTGATATTTTTCGTTCTCTGTGCCAAGCAAGAAACCAAATCTTAGTATCTCGAACCCAAGGGCAACCAAATAAAACCGCGATTCGTTCGCGAACACGACACACGAAGTGTGGAGTGGAAAGAAGAAAAGGTCCTACCGGGCGTGCCAGAATATGTTTACCACTGGAAACCGGGAAGACAAAACGTCTTGCCTGAATCTGGGAGCAGATGCTAATTGGTGTTATCCGTCCACCTCTCCGAAGATACCAAGTTGATTTATGGTACCGTACATCGAAGGTTTAAACGGATGCGGCCGATGTAGCAGACTTCGTCAGATTCCCCCTCATTTGAGGGGTTTTTGATTGTGGGGACGCTCTTCCCTGCAGGCGTAAGCCCCTGTAGTTAATTACGCTACCGCATCGCGGTAACAACTTTCTCCTTCTCCAGATGGTCACTTCGTATCGTGGGTGTTTGTTTTGTTTGTGGTTGCCCGTGGATTATATACGGAGACTAATTTATGTTGTCGCCCGTAGGGCGTGGATTAGTCCAAATCCGTATCTTCTTAGATTTGGGTTTTGGTTTGGGTTTAAGGATACGTTAGTCTCATTTGAGACTAAGATCAACTTAAACGTTAGTTAAGGATACGTTAGTCTAATGTTTAGAATAAGATCGACTTAACGTTTGTTAAGGACACGTTAGTCTAATTTTAGACCAAGATCAACTTAACAAGATCGTTTAGATCCAACAAGAAAGCATGTGGCCTCTGTTGTTTAGTTTAGAGACATTGCGGTCGATTACCAGTTTAAGGACATGGTGGTCCAATGTTAGTTTAAGGACGTCTCGGTCCATCGGTAGTTTAAAGACATTTCGGTCCGGGTTAAGGACATCGTAGTCCGTAGGTTTAAAGGGACCCCATAGTCCAGGTTAAGGACATCGTAGTCCATGGGCTTAAGGACCCTACAGTCCGGTTTAAAGATATCGTAGTCTATAAAGTTTAAGGACATCGTAGTCCATGAGTTTAAGGACCCCACAGTCCGGTTTAGAGATATCGTAGTCTATAAGGTTTAAGGACCTCGTAGTCCATGAGTTTAAGGACCCCACAGTCCGTGAGATGTGTGGTTGTCGGGACCCATCACCTCTCTGAAGACGTTGAAGAATTACAACGACAGATATCAGAGGAGTAAAGAGATGTACCCTTGAACCGGTGTGACTTGGTTGAAAGATCAGTAGCCCATTTTAGGACTAAGATCTATTGAATATTCGTGAGCAGATGGGCTCAGTTCAATATAAGTTGAGAACTTATGTCCAGAATTGGGCTAAGCCCAATTAAAATGTTTAACATTTTTAATTCTGGCTATTGAGCCTTTACTTGGGCTTGGCCCTTTTAGTAATGCTGAGCATTAGGTCCTGACAATTTTTGTCTTGTATTGAATGCATAGTATTCATCAGAACAAAGTGTGTTCTGACAGTGCGCCACGTAGCGCGTCAGGCACTTTGCGCCAATTAAAGAGCGCATTGCGCTTCTGCCAAGTAGCGCACACGAAAAGGACACGTGTCATGGTTAGCGCTAAGCACCAGTTTATTAGCGCATTGCGCTTTTAATTTATAAGCGCGTTGCGCCAGTTTAGCGGCACACCAGTAAGTGATACGTGGCGCGCTTGGCGCTGAGCGCCAGACCATGAGTACAGTGCGCTGTTTCAGAAGCGCAAAGCGCAAGTTGTATCTGTGGTTGACACGTGGCACGTTTTGGCGCTGAGCGCCGATCCAAAGAGCGCAAAGCGCAGTTCATGAGTGCAAGGCACTTTTCAGTAGCGCAAAGCGCATTTGATCAAATTTATAATCAGAGAACAAGTTTATGTTCTTTTAAAGGAGGCTTTGCCTCAAGATTCAAGAACAAAAGTTCTTATTTATGAAAAGGCGCTGCCTTTGTAGATCAATGATCTGTGAATGAAGTAAATACTTCTTTTTGTTTTTCTATGATGAGATCTTTTGATCTCTTTTTTATCAAAGACCTTGGTCTTTTGTAGATCTATGATATTTTTTAGAAGATAGTTCTTCTTTTCATGAGATGATTTCATCTCTGTGTTCAAGAATCATGTTCTTTACCTTTAAGAAGTGATCTTCTTTTGCTAAAAGCTTACTTTTCTTTCTTTTAGTTTTCTCAAAGTTTTTAGGGAGGTTTCTCTAAATCTGACTTGAAGTCTTGGGGTATTTATATAGGGCAAATTGATTTGATAAATCAGTTGAAAAGATCTTTCTCTGATTGATTTGGGAATGTTTCCCACCGTTGGATCTTTGATCCTAGGGCTTCTGTTTTACAGAAGATAATCTTCTTGTTTTTAACAAGATTGGAAAGATCTTTTCATAACAGAATTTTAATTCTGATTAATTAATAACTTATTATTAGATCTTTTGATCTAACGGTGGGGAATTCTTAATTCCAGCGCTGGCGCACCTACGTTTGCCACGAGGCGCAGAGCGCAGAGCGCAGAGCGCAGCGCACCTTCGTTTGACACGTGGCGCGCAGCGCAGCGCAGCCTGCGCTAGCGCACCTGTGTTTGACACGTGGCGCGTAGCGCAGAGTGCTGGATCTGAAGCGTTGCTTCAATTTTTTTGAATTTTGAATTTTAAAACAGAGTTTTGCTCTGATTGGGAGAAACAATAAAAGTACGAATATCCAAAAGATAGGAAAATAACAATGAATATAATATAAGAATATATATATCCTAAACCGGCTAGTATTATCAAACCGTCCGATTAAATTCCTTGTAGCCAGTACACATATTTAATCGGAACCTTGCATGTATCAATATATGGCCACTACATCGTTTCGTCTGAATCGGGAAATCTCTCTCCATGGGACTCTAAAGACTCAACAGTATGCCGGTAGTGAGTTACTGGATAAATAGATACCCACAAACACGTCAGCGGCACTAGCTGCACGTAACGGCTACCCAGGTATCTTTCGAAAAGGAAGGACGATGAGTAAACTCATCCATACCTATACCGAGCCTGTCTGTGACAATCTCCATACAGTCTGGTCTCTTCATCTAAGAGCGTCGCATACCGGGTCTAAGAGTGGAAAATGTCAGACCCCTAATAACCCGATTATTCGTGTCGATGTGGCTTAGGACCAATCTGAGAAACTACTGATCTGTAACATTTCAGAAAAATAAAATATTATTTTTGGGAAATTAAATAATTAAAATAATTATTATTATGAATATTTTAATAATGCGGTATAATTAAATACCGATAAATTGGGAAATATTTGGAAAATTATAGGAATTACGGAAATGAGTGTGTTTTATATGATTTAAGAAAATTATAATTCTTGTGGTTAATTATATTCCATTTTAACGCTAATCGTGATTAAATATCACTAATCGTGCATTAAACTTGTTTTGTGCATGTGACATGCACCAACTCATTTTTCACATTTGTTACCTTTTCCTACCATGGGTCTTTCCTTTTCTTCATGCTTGGTTTTTGAATTTTGGTTAATAGAAAAGGAAAAGAAAAGAAAAGAAAAGAAAAGGTTAGAATAATGGGTATGGGCAAGAGAGAGAGAGAGAGAGAGGTGAGGGGTCAACCTTGGTCTTGGCTTCTTGTTTCATTCATTATCCTCATCTTTTCTCCTCTCCTTTCTTCACCATGGCAGCCCATTCCCTCCACCTCCTCTTCATCCTCACAAACAACCCTAAAACCACATCAAAACTTCATCTCCTTTTCATTAAAAACATGCACAAGCTCATCACAAGCACTTTAGATCAAGAAAAATCGGATTTTGAGCACTTGGGGCAACTCAAGAATTTTCTTGAGTTGCCAAATGAGCTACTTTCTTTACCATTAGCATAGTATTTCATTCACTTTAGTATCCATGTATGTTTAGAAGTGATTAAGTGATATTTAGTGAGGTTTGAAAATTCTAAGTTATGGTTTTGTGGAGTTATTGAATTGAGATAGTGTAATTGAGCTTAGTAGTGACCTCAAACCTCCTGCGGTGATTGTATATTGGGCTAAATCATATACTTAAACCCCAAACCTAGAAACCCCGATATCGTATTTTTTAGACTTTGGTGATGGTATATTGACATCTGCTATGACCCGGGGCACCTGAAAATTTTATAGCGATTACTGGGAGTCGTGCAGGCAACCTGGAGTATACTCTAAAGACCCCAGCCCCTATACCGTCACTGTGGCCGCAATTTTAATCATTCTGGCCCTAATTTACGGCCAGGGTGGGATTTTGGGATTCGTGCTTGGTCCAGGGCTTTATTCCCAGTAAAATAGACCCTCCATGTGTGCAAAATTGGCTAATTTCACCTAGGGTAAAATCTGGAAGTGTTTTACATAGTTTCTAATTTTGTCTTGCGGCTTTTAATGAATTGGGATTTGGTATTTGTTATTGTGTTCCGTCGTGTGGCGTTTGAACGTCAACAACGAGGGTTATGGGGTAGTGTCTTGCATGCGAGACCATAGGTTTTAACCTATGTGTGATACGCGTGCCGATTTGGTTTTCATGCGCGATTTCTATTTACGATGTCATGTGATATATATGTAGGTACCCCCTCACGTGGACTTCGGACGATGAAGAAGAGGATGGCGACATCGACTTCGGTAAGTAAGGATCAAGGTGAGTAGATATATATTTACGGGGGAAGTCGGGTGGATGGCGTATAGCACCCCCGTAGTTTCGTAGTGCAGTATGCAAATGTATTATATCTAGATATTTATATGTTATTATAAGATGTGTATACTTAGCTAGAAATGCTTTAGAGGACTTTGGGTTAGTGTAAGCGTATTTGGTAGTTAATGCTATAGTTTAGTGTTAGTCGCGAAACCCTAGAATAAGGTTTACACTCACGCACATACACACGCATACACTTGTTTACTTGTGCGTATATGGGTATATATATATATATATATACATATACATATATGTTTGTGAGTATGTATATACACACACACATACACATATACATGGATAATGAGGATAGTACATGGTACATGGAGATGAGTCGATGAGATTGGGCATGATGCTACGAGATCGGTGATGTGATTTGGTTCGTATTATGAGATACGACATGATATTATAGCGGGTCTTTAGGCGATGTGTTTTTATACACACGCATATATATGTAGATGGTATCAGTATGTACTAGACTTTATATCAGTACCCCTAATACAGGATATGATGATAAGGATACCAGATGAAGAATGAGATGATGTGATATTTGACCCGTACCCAGATTTGGGATGCCGTACGATAGATTTACCGTACGTGATATAATTATGATGATTGATTCGCACTCTTGACTCGAGAATGTCATATGATATATTGTATCGTGCGTGATACTATTGAGGCGGGATCACCGACTACTAGATATGGATATCGATTCAGACTTAGGTGGTTTTCCTTACCCCTTTCGACTAGTCTGTTAGTTTAGTCCTGTAGTTTACTTGTAGATGTTAGACTAGAGTCGAGTCATACCTATTTCAAACTAACGAATCGTGAGTATTTTAAAGACAGGCCAAGAGATGTTATGGATATTTCAAAGGACGTACCTTTTCTTAAAAACACCGTAGCCCCTATTTTCTAAACACCACGATTCGTATTATTTCAAATGTCAAAACTGTATGACTCATATATAAATGTATATTCTTATATGCTGCATTTACTATTCATTTTCCGCATATTCTTATTACTCGCATCGCATTGCATGCTTATTTTTGTTTTGTAGTTATTATTAAAATCATGCTGTCAGGACACCAGCACCATTACCGATGATGCGTATGCTCTACGTACACCTGCTTGCCGGCTCACGCACATCATCATCGGTAATTGCTATGTCACGTACACGTTAGAAAATACTATTTCATTAGTATAAATTGCTAGCTGATAGTTTCGACATAGTACTAGTACACTTGCTTTTATATGATAGCTTAGACATTGTATTTATTACTGTGATATCTCATGCATGTGTATTTTCATTTGTCATGCAATATTATAGAACTTATTACTGGTATTTCATTGTTTATTTACCCTTGAGATTGAGATTTCGGATTTCCATGAGATTTCTGGATTTGGAGAAACCGCAAAGATTTTATAAACTGATTATCATTTTAAATATAGAAAATTGTGGTTTTCCCATGATATGATTTAGGAGATGTCCACCATGAGTTTTCTCGGCTCTGGAGCGATATCATACACCCGACTCGAGGAGGAGGAGGAACCGTCCGTGGGTGCATGGTGGACCTGGTGCGGTACCTCGGGGAAAGATGGTCGCAGATGATGGCGTTGAGCCGGGCAGGGAAGCACTATCGACCGGTGATTTTATTGTGACTCGACGGATATCCGGAGGATACCGATCGGAGTACAGGCCAGTCCGGATTGCCGGAGCCTGAGGTTTTGAGATTTGATGTTATGGGCCAGTCCGGATAGCCGGAGCCCTAGATATTGAGATTTGAGGATACAGGCCAGTCCGGATTGCCGGAGCCTGAGATATTGAGATATTGAGATATATGTTTTGTGTCGATGCTTGACACTGATTCTATATTGATTTCATTGATGATACATCGATTTAAATATACAGAAATCTTACTAAATTAAGAAAACAGTTTTCTCATTCATGATATATTCTGTTTTCATTTTATTGCATTCATACCTCATATTTATGATATGTTGCTATCTGAGGCACTGACACGAGCGCTTGGTATTACACTTATGTATAGATGTTTACCCATGCCATTATTAGATGCTTCAGGCTTTATCATTTTGAGGATATATATTACTGATCGTATGATCTAGGATTGAGTCATATATACAATTTCTGCTCTGTGATGTTTTCTACTCACGAGTTGGCAACTCACCCCCGTTGTGGCACAGTTTCTTGCAGGTTTTGCCGTACAGGTTTTTCTTGGCGGCTTTGCTGGCACACTTCTTCATTCCGGGTGATTGCTTTGGTAGGTAGGTTCACTTGTATCGTGACTACCATTGTATTTTATTTATATTCAGTTGTATCTAGAAACTCCATCAACTAGACTTATATTATTTATAGACTTAGAAGACTAGTGTATTATTATTTCGACTTTAGTGTCACGTTGTAATATTATGGTTTTCTTGATGATTTTGGGTTTCTAGAAACTCCATCAACTAGACTTATATTATTTATAGACTTAGAAGACCAGTGTATTATTATTTTGACCTTAGAGTCACGTTGTAATATTATGGTTTTCTTGATGATTTTGGATTTCCTTTTGAGTTTTGATCATCGCCCTTCGGCGTTGTATATTATATTTCTTGCATGGTTGTGACCGCCAATTTGCGAAGAGCTAGCTCCTGCTTGGGGATGCCTTTATTCATATTATGCATGTTGTACCACTTTTGGGGCCAGTATTTACAAAGAAAACTCTGCCGAAATTTTCTGAAAAGACTTGAGACTTTAAAAATGCAATACTTCGGCTTATTTTATTAAAACCGCTTGCTTTAAAAATAAGTTTTCTTCATTTCTTCTTTAATTTGGTTTAGATTTCTGGGATTTTTGGCTTACTTGAATTAGATGGGATCCTATAGACTTCATATGATTCAAGGGCCAGTCACGTGCCATTTTAGGTCGTGACATGATCTAACTATCAGTAAACTTCATCTGCTTTGGCCAAGGTCTTATGGTGCTGACCAACCGAACACAGTACGACATCGACTCTCTATATCGGGAGAGATGAATCCCTAACAATCGCTCACTGCCTCCATGTGGCCGGGACTATATCCAACTAAAACCTATTTACACGACTCAGTAGAGCCATGGTAGGATAGTAATTAATCTAAGTATAGTGGAAACTCACACGAGATAAATAACGATCTCAGGTTTAAAGACTAATCTGTACTCATGTCAACTGAGAACTGCTATCTGACGATAGGTATAATACCATCTATAAGTTCTCGGCGAGTCCGTCCGATGTCCTCACTTCCAGTGAGCACATGTATATAATCTTAGGTGCATCACACTAATGGTTGTAAGACTAACCACGGCCCCTCATCGGAGTCTAAAAACATATACACAAGTTTACTCTGGAGTATCGATACCCAGTCTCAATACTTCTATGACTTGGGACATATAAGGATATGCTTATGGACTATCCAGCCCCCATAAGTATGATCGTCATCACAACACTGGTAGTCAAGTAACAATCCTACGCGCTTTATCATCGTGTATTAGTGATACGTAATAACAGCTAAAACATACACATGTTGAGATAAAGACAAACCAAATAGCATACGATCATATCGAGCAAGATTGTCCCGTACATACATACCCCTAGCATCCTATACAATAAAGGCCTCTAGGGTATACATATCTAATAATTTCCACTTGTGCATGTATATATGCGCATGTCTAGAGGGACAATATTTTCCACTTGCGCACACGTGCATATCACGTGATGCACATATTATCCAGAAACATTATTTTCTCTAAGTACTCATTTGCGCACTTCTGCATGGGCAATCTTTTTAAAGTGCGGCCTAGGGTTAGATGCGTATTGTTCATCGGAAAGCAATGGTTTTCAAAAGAGATTTAAGTCTCGTTCTTTTATTTTATGGAGTTTTTTAATATGACGTATCCAATTTTTATGAATATCATGATCTTCCAACAGAGTCAAAAGCCTCTTCGAGGGGCATAAGCTTGTATCTTTTATTATATATGTTGAAACATATGTTGATGAAAGTCTTGGATTTTAGGATCGATCTCTCGCAAAAGTATGAACTTTATATGAGAGAGATCGGCCTTAAGGTCTTTCAATTTTTCATTTAATGAATCAAAAGATTCAAGAAAAAGCGGACGCTTTTATCCTAAAGAAAAAGCTTTAATATGCAAAAAAGAAATTTTTCTATTTTATTTACCTAGTTTTCTAGGGTTTTTCGAGAAGGAAGAAGGTGAAGACACTTGCAGAAATCTTCTCAAGCTTATAGAGGTGTCGGCTCTTCTTTTTGTTTTAATGAAGAGGGGTTCTTATTTATAGGAGATGGAAAAATTAGGGTTTGTTAAGCTTTGTTCCAAACAAATTGATTTTTTATCATTTGATTTTGATTTAATTTGATTTTTAATTGATACATATCAATTAGAGGCCTTGAGAAATGATTTTCGGCAAAGTCCTGATAGCCGCTCCGATCCTGACATGTGAAGTATATAGAGACACTGCTCAGCCTGAAAACCCGTCTCTAAAACTGAGATGGAAAATCTCAGGGATGTCAGAACATCCCAACAAGTACTCAACGTAAAAGGGGTGTCTATGTAGTATGATAACATGAGTATGTAAGTGGAGTGAAGCCCGTGTGCGCATATTTATAAATACATATGGATATAGTAATACTATAAAACAAACATATGAACAGGTCAAGTCATATCCTACTGGTTACTAAAAGGTAATCTATCCTATTGTGAGTTCGAGTGTGTGCGTCAACCTCTGCAGGAGTATTCCTAACCCAAGAGTAGGGCCCCAGGGGTTAGAAAATACGGGCCCAAATGTGGAATGAATAAGTGACCGATATAGCCTGGTACGAGCTGTAATAACATGCAACCGATATAGCCCGGTACGAGCTGCCGGCATGGGACTCCTGAGATCCTGTTGTACGAACGCATACTCAAACTACCCCAACCCCCGTGTATCTATAGCTAACATGGTAATAAATTCAATCACAATATAGAATGCTGACTGGACAGGAAAACAGGATAAGCCACGATGATAGTACAGTATGGTAAATATGTAGGCACAAGTAATTGTTTCATGGCATGAATGTTCATAATTCTAATTAGTGATATCGTTTTAATTTAAGAAAACAGAAATCATGAACATGTATGTCATGTCAAGTACGTCGATGATAATAGTCTCAAGTAGTATGTCAAATACGGTCGATATAATATGATAGTATCAATAATATAAACAAGAATCTAAATGAATTTATAAGTATCTCCATTCAATATCCATATTTATTATTGGGAAGAATAATAAACTAAAATATGGTTGTAAAAGATTAATGTGATTAATGGGTGTTCTAGAAATTCTAGGATTTTCATTTCATGCATGATGAACATAAGGTTTCATTTAACAGCGTATGGTTTGATTGTTAATAAAAAAACAAAACTAAAAATATAAAATTAATACCAAGGGTATTAAAACACAATCAATATAGTTATCTTATATAAATACACTTAAGCGTTCCATTTCATACTATTAGTAATAATGAGTAATTTCTTGATTTTATTATATATTGTATATTTATTTTCTTGCTGTTACAATGATTTGATCATATGTATAAATAATTTAATTATCTTGAACTGCTGTTCACTAAGCACTATGTTATGTAAGCTATATTCTATAACGATTCAACAAAAAAATAAAACTGAATTGATATTTTAACTTAATGAAATGATAACTCACATATACTAATTAAAATTTATATAAACTATGCAAATAAATCTAAATATAAGCTATATATATATGAGCAGCATGTAAACTTATGTGAGTGGTATAAAACTAAGGTTTTCATCATGTATATAATAATTACGTGGTATTTTAGTGAAATTGCACAATAGTATAATTTTCATTCAAATATTATAGACTAAGAATTTATTGCGATATTTGTCGATATTGCATTAGATAAAAAAAGAGTACTTGCCTCGGAGACGGATAAATATGACGACACGAAACGTAACTCCAAGCTTTTGATGGCTCAACAAATTTTGAAGAAGAAAATATTGTGATGGGAAAGAGAGAGAAGGTTGATTTATATGAGAAGGAAAGAGATAATAATCATGTTATTTATAGGGAAGAGAGAGATGTTAAAGATTAGAGAGAGAGAGAGAGAGAGAGTGATTTTTATTATAATTGGAGAGAGAGAAATATTCTGATGAGATGGGATTCGGGTTAGATTTTAAGAGAGAGAAAGATATATAAATATAAAAGAGAAATATGATAGATTATATACTTCTATAAGATATCAGAAAAGTTGTATATACACATATTATTTTGTATATAGTTAGGATAATAGAAAATTATATGTATTTACATATATTAGTATATAGTAAAAATATATATAGATATGTATATGGTTATGGGGTCGTTGAAATAAATATAATTAGTTGTTTACATATATACATATATACATATATATACATATGTATACATATACATATATACATATATATACATATGTATACATATACATATATATGTATACATATATATACATTTGTACAGATATCTATATATATACATCTGTATACACATGTGTACATATGTATACACACATGTGTACACACATGTGTACACACATGTGTATATGTATATACATATACACGTGTACACATGTGTGTACACATGTGTACACATGTGTGTACACATGTATATACATATGTATATATCAAACAACAAAAATATATTTTCAGTTAAACTATCATAACAAAATATCTTAAGTTATATATATATATATATATATTGTTTATAAAGGTTTGTAGAAAAAGAATTAGAGAGAGAGTAGATTTGAGAGAGAGAGAGAGAGAATCTACTGAGAGAGATTAGATTGGATTGGAGAGAGAGAGAGATTTTGTTAGGGAATATATATATATATATATATATATATATATATATATATATATATATAGTGAGGTTTGGTGAAATATAGTTAGGGATATTGAAAAATATATGTAGATAGAATATAGTATGTAGAGAGAAATCTGTTGGAAAAGATAATTGTTTGGAGAGAGAAAGAAAATAGTATTGATTTTAAATGAAGAGAGAATTATCAGGTGAAAAAGATATAAGATCAGGTGGAGAGATATATGTTGATTGAAGAGAGAAAATTGAGTTGTTAGTTTAGAAAAAAATATTTATATGGTTAAAAGATTTAACAGGGACTGTCATGACCTGTCAAAACTAAATATTTTAAGTAAATAAATATCGTTAAACAAAATATCTTATAAATAAGATTTAAAAAGAGATAAAATCTTGTGTGTATATATTGTTTTAAAAAATATCAAACAAAATATCTTTTATTTAAACTATAATACTAAAATATAAATATGGTTATAAAATAGTGTTAAACAAATAAATATTTAAATACTAATATGCCTATTTAACAAACTTGAAAAACAATAATTATATGCATATATCTTAATTAAAAATATTAAACTCTAAATTATAATAATAATAAAACAAAACCCAATATATCCAAAAAGAAAAAAGAAACGCACGATCGGACTAGGATGTTACAGAGTGGATCATGGATTCAGGTTGTTCATACCACATGTGTCCCAATAGGGCCCATTGATAGTGTAGTGGTTTTGATAGGCAAAAATAGCTCGTGCCGAGCTATTAGCAAAGGGACAATCCAAATCAAGATGTTTGACGGTGTTGTGAAGATATAGGCGGAACTCAGGTATGTACCTGACTTGAAGAAGAATCTTATCTCTTTAGGTGCACTCGATGACAAAGGTTACAAATTTTCCGCTGAATGTGAAGTTTTAAAGGTAAACAAAAGTGTTCTCGTTATAATGAAGGGCTTGAAAAAAAGGTTCTTTATATTCGTTGTATAGCTTGACGACTTCCGAATTGGCGGCTATTTTATTTTCCAAATCTATGACAGATTCGGAAACTACCAGAATATAACATATGAGACTCGGGAATATGAGTGAGAGAGGTATGGGCGAGTTATCGAAGCAGGGTCTACTTGGTGGTAAGAGTACAACGAATCTGGAGTTTTGTGAACATTACGTTTTTGGGAAGCAGAAATGTGTTAGATCCAGTTTGGCGATACACAACACAAAAGGTACTCTTGACTATATCCATTCGGATTTGTGGGGACCCTTTCGAGTTGCTTTTAAAGGAACATTACTACAATAAAGGTTTTCCCTTACGGCTACAGGAATCCTAGGGGCAACTTTTTATTGCCCCTACGGATTAATCAGTAGGGCCATCCGGTTGTCCCTACGGTGCTCTGCGGATTAATTTAAAAAATATTAAAATGTAATCTTTTATTTAGCCCTACGGAGCCGCAAAAGAACGCACTACGGATTAATCCGTAGGGACAACTAAGGGTTATTTATAAAATAAAAAAAATAAAGCCCAGAAATTCCTCACCCCTAATTTTTCCCACCAACTTCCCCGTGCGTCGTCATCTCAGTCTCGTCACCCACCGGACCCACTTCTCATCGCCAAAACTACCCGCCGTCGTCGTCGCCTCAGTCTCCCCCACCACCTCGTCGAGCTCCTCCATCTCAGTTTCGCCAAAATTTCCCGCTCGTCGCCATTTTGCCGCCACCACCTCGTCGAGCTCCATCCCCGGCCTACTCCACCTCGTCGAGCTCTATTCGCCGGCAAAACTACAACTGAGGTGAGTTAATTCCATTTTGAACTTATAGTTATGCTTTTTAGGTGTTATTGTTGATTTTAGGGTTATGGTTAGTTCCAGATTAATTGGGGGTTAATTAGGGTTAGGGTAAGGGTTAGGGATAGGGTTAAGGTTAATTAAGTAGGGTTCGGTTTAGGGTTAGGATGGGTTTAGGTTTAGGGTTAGGGTTAATCAGGTAGGGTTAGGGTTAGTTAGGGTTAATGAGGTAAAATAGGGTTGGTGATGATTAGGGTTAGGGTTAATTAGATTAATTAGGGTTAATTTTGGTTTGGGCTATAGTTAATTTGAGTTGGGGTTTGAGTGATGATTAGGGTTAGGTTAATTTGGGTTAAGGTTAATTTGGGTTAATTAGGTAAAATAGAGTGTATTTGTGTTAGGGTGTTGATTAGGGTTTATTTGGGTTAATTAGTTTAATTTTGGGTTAATTATGGATAATTTGAGTTAGGATGATGATTAGGGTTAATTAGGTAAAATAGAGTGTATTTGTGTTAGGGTGTTGATTAGGGTTTATTTGGGTTAATTAGGTTAATTTTGGGTTAATTATGGAAAATTTGAGTTAGGGTGATGATTAGGGTTAATTTGGGTTAATGAGGTAAATTTGGGTTAATTTGAGTTAGGGTGATGATTAGGGTTAATTTGGGTTACTTAGGGTTAGGGTTTAGGATGCACTAGTTCATTCAGTAGGATACTCGATGATAATGTAAACGTACAAGTTTACCGTAAACTCAAGAAAAATTTACCCTAAACTAAAATTTTTGAACCTTTAATAACGAAACGTAAACGTAAAACCTATTCAAGTTAAATGTTCAAGTCAAAACCAATATATGATACTCGATGATAATATGAAACTTTCATATTCTCATCGATACTCATATCTGAAAATCAAAGCGCGACTTAGTCCCCGTCTATCGGTTAACATATGTTCGATGTTCGTCTTGACATAGAACTATACGAAACTTGTTAAATATCAGACGGTATAGTTCGGTACTAACAACCATCGTGTAGTCTATATGACGAGAAGATTCAATCGTATTATAACCGATAGATTTGTCCACTGTGGACAAGTTAGGAATGTATAAAGCAAACACCTGTATTCACTTGTGTTTTCATTCGTTTCAAGTTATTTCGTCTGTACTTTTCCGCTGGTTCTCCGTGTATAAAGATAGATTAGATATTCATTTCAACGTCGTTTCACAGCATTTAAATGATTATCTATTCTATTGCAGTGTACTCAGAGAACAGCGGGGAGGTGCTGCCGAAATTTACTCGAAACAGATGAAAGCACAAGAGAACGAGCGTCTGCTCTATACATTCTTAATGGGATAGAAGCCTTACCCCGAAAGCCGAAACACACACATACAACACGAATACACAACAAACGCACACACAAAGCACATACACACTAACAACCCTAAATTTAAGTGAAATCATAAATTGAAATACACATACACAGAATACAATTCATACTTGGGTATCTTCAAATCTAACTTTATTTATCGATATTTTATTCTTTTCAACGACAAACTTATATCTACGGATTTTCTTCTTTGTCAGTAACCATCGCATTCTTAGATTTCTTAATATAGTCATCATAACCTATAATTTATATGTTATACAGTCTAACATGGCCTGAGTACATCAGAATTAAGGACTGGATATCCGTGGATTGGCAACAATGTATGCAACCTAAGTTTATCGCAGGAGTTGCTGCTTTCATTGAATTTGCACGCGCACATAATAAGATCATGTTAGAGAAGATTCTCTTCCCGTCCGATAGATGTAGGAATAAGTACTGGAAGAAGGTAGAATTCGTAGAGCTTCATATCGTTAAACATGGTTTTACCAGACTTTATACAACTTGGCTATATTACGGGGAAGGAGAAGAAGAAGACAGAAATGCGGCAGAAGAAGAAGGAGAAGACGGTAATGCGGCAGAAGAAGAAGACGGTAACTTCTTTACATGAGAAGAAATGGAGGATATGGTAGAAGCTGCCTTAGATAATAGTATTCGTACCGAAGATAACATTCCTTCCGGTCAAGAACCGCGTGAAGATAAGTATGAAAGGTTCAAGAATGATGCTAGAAGACCAATTTATGATAATGCAAAGTATTCCACCCTATCATGATTCGTCCAACTTTTCCTGATTAAGTGCCTAAATGGATGGAGCAACAAGTCATTCACGATGCTTCTGAAGTTCTTGAAAGATTCTATGCCCCCGGGAAATAGCATGCCTGATGTTTCCCCCAATCAGAGCAAAGCTCTGTTGAAATTCAAAATTCAAATTTTGAAGCAACGCTTCAAATCCCGGACGCAACGCGCCACGTGTCAGGCGCTGATACGTCAGCGTAGCGCCCAAGACAGCGCGCCCAATCAGAGTAAAGCTCTATTAAAAAACAAATAAAAGCAAAGCTTCAGTTGCGCAAGCGCTGCGCTGCGTGACACGTGTCAGCGCAGTCGCTTTTGCGCAAGCGCTGCGCTGCGCGACACGTGTCAGCGCAGTTGCGCTGCACTGTGCGCAGCGTGACACGTGTCACGCGCTGGGGCATTTGCGCCAAACAGAATTAAGATTTTAAAGAAATCTTTCTGTTCTTCTTAAAACAAGAAGATTTTCTTCTGTAAAACAGAAACCCTTAGATCAAAAATCCAACGGTGGGGAAAATTCCCCAAATCACTTAGAGAAAGATCTCTTTAACAAATTTAACTAATTTATGGGCACTATAAAAAGGATCCTAGACCTCAATTCAAAGGCATGAACATTTGTGAGAAATCAAGAACTTCAAACAGAGAGAACTCTGAAGAAATTTCAAAAGAAGAAAAGGTAAAAACCTTTAAGATAGAAGAATTTCTTCTAATAGATCATTGATCTAAGGATAAGATCAATGATCTCCAATAAAAAACAAATAATAATAGTGCTTTGCACTTATGAATCATTGGTTCTCCGAGATCAAGAAAAAAACAAGAAATACTTGTTTTCTTTGATTCTAATTAGATCAAAGAAAACAAACAGTGCTTTGCACTTTTTCATGAACCATTGGTTCTAAAAGATTCTCAAATTAATAGTGCCTTGCACTTGCAAAACTGCACTGTTGCGCTCCTGGGTTGGCGCAAGCCACCAGAGAGCGCCACGTGTCAGCATCTGACTCATTTGTGCTGTGCGCTTTTATGATAGAGCTTTGCTCTCTGAAATTGGCGCAACCTACAGGAGCGCGCCACGTGTCAGCAGCGCAAGCGCAACGCACTGCGCTTGCGTGACACGTGTCAATACCACAAGCGCTTGCGCTCTCTGATTGGCGCAAAGCGCCTGACAAATGCAATGCATTTCTTTTACTAAAGGGGCAGGCCCAAATCAGAAAGGCCTAGTAGGCCAAATTAAATTGCAATGCAATAAAAAGGGCAAAGCCCAAACAAAATTGATGCTCTGCATCATTTATAAATAGGCAGAGACCAAACAAAATAATAAATAATGCAATGCATTATTTTAAAAGGGGCAGAGCCCAAATAAAGGTCCAACAGAGACCAAGATTAATGGTGGGCCAAGCCCTAGCACAGGCCTAATAGGCCAAAAACAAATAAAAGTGTTGAACATTTTTCAACTGGACTTAGCCCAATCATGGCCGTAAGTCCTCAAATTAAATTGACTAAGCAAGATTGCTCTCTTAAATCAATTTACATCCGGTTCGAGGGTACATCTCCGAACTCCTCTGACACTTATCGTTGTAATCCTTCAACGACGTCAAAGAGGTGACGGGTCCCGACGACCGCACATCAGTACGGACTGCGGGGTCCTTAAACTCGTGGACCGAAACGTCCTTAAACTAATGTTGGACCGAAACGTCCTTAAACTAATATTGGACCATCACATCCCTAAACTGGAACATGGACCACCACGTCCTTAAACTGGCGATGGACCACCACGTCCCTAAACTGGAACATGGACCATCACGTCCCTAAACTGGAACAATAGAGCCCCCAAATGCTCTTTTGCCGGATCTAAACGGTCCCATTTAAGTAGATCTTAGCTCCAAACACGGCTGACTTATCCTTAAACATTCAAATGGACTATAAAACCTCAAATCGACTTTGGTTCAAGGTACATCTCTGAACTCCTCTGACACCTATCGTTATAATTCTTCAACGACGTCAGAGAGGTGATGAGTCCCGACGGCCATATATTAAATGGATCACCACGTTAAGTTGATCTTAGTCTCAAATCAGACTAACGTATCCTTAACGAACGTTAAAGTTGATCTTAGCCTCAATACGGCTAACGTATCCTTAGACTAAAAACACCAAACCCAAATCTAAGTAAATACGGATTTGGACTAATCCACGTCCTACGGACGACGACATAAATTAGTCTCCGTATACAATCCACGGGCAACCACAAACAAAACAAACATACACGACACGAAGTGAAATTCTGGAGAAGGAGAAAGTTGTTACCGCAATGCAGTAGCGTAATTAACTGCAGGGGCTTGCGCCTGCAGGGAAGAGCGTCCCCACAATTAAAAAAAACCCTCAAGCGAGGGGAAATCTGACGAAGTCTGCTACATCGGCCGTATCCGTCTAAACCTCCGATACACGGGGCCATAAATCAACTTGGCATTTTCGGAGAGGTGGATGGATAAAACCATATAGCATCTACCCCGAACCTCAGGCAAGACGTCCTCACGTCTCGGCCGCCGTTCGGAGGGGAACAGATTCTGGCACGCCCGGTGGGACCTTTTCCTCTTTCCACTCCACACTTCGTGTGTCGTCTTCGCAAACCAATCGCGGTTTGTTAACGGTTGCCTTTGGATTTCAAGTTACTAAGATTTGGTCTTTTGCCTTGCGCAGAACTCAAGCATCAATGGCCTTTAACTACACCAACTGCTCGAAGTGCCACTGCAACGGACGCTCCACCTCACCTGGAGGTGTAGCATATGGGCCCCAAGCGGCCTCCTTCCTCGCTCTGCCGGTAGAACAGGTGACCCAGGCCACCACCGGCCTGTTTTTCGGGACCATGATCCCACCCACAAGCTTCTCTATGCCAATACCTGCACCAGAAACGAACAGGAAGTCGGTCTTCGACCGGCTCACTGCTACGACGACCCCTGTCAACGGGTCGTCCATTACCAAGCCAACAGCCTCTGTCTTTGCGAGGCTGGATCAAAACTCTGAGGGGCCCGCCAAGAAGCCTGTGAATCCCAAGGTGGCTGTCCCAAAGAAGGCAATAGCCGCTGCTCCAGAAGTCTTCAAGGCGGCTTCCCCTGTCAAAGAGTCAGTCTTTTCAAGACTGACTATTCCTTCTCCTGCCCCTGCTCGTGGATCTGTCTTCGACAGGTTGAATATTACCCCTCAAAGGACAACCTCAGTCTTTAAGAGGTTAACACCAGCGGCGCCTCATTCAGACAGGGGGCAAAAAGAAGCTGTCTCTATCTCCGAGCCAGTCCCAACGGCTCGTCATGCTCGACGTCGCCATTGGCGACGAGTAAGGAAGGCAGGGGGCAACTCCCCCTTAGGGCTAACTCCACCTGCTCTAGTGGTGGAGGTCAACGCTGCTTTTCCAATTGGGAACAGCTTTGAACTGTTGAGGAAGGTACGTAAGAACTCTCCAACCGCTACATTGAAAAGATCTCCTCCGTCTGCGGAGAGAGTTCCGGAAACGAACCAAGAACAGCCCCCTCAACGGCTGTCCTAAAAAATATACAAGGTTTGGCGGAGGGTTCAAGACTCCGTGATTGACCCAGGTCACTCTCGTCAACAAAAAAAGGTGAAAGTGCAAGAAGAAAAGGATCGTCCTCTTAAACAGCAAAGGACGACAATCACTAGGGTGCCCACTGCAACGGCCCTCCACTTCAACGACCCACAAAAGAAGAAGGCCGGAGAAAACCCCCGCGCCCGTGGCAAATGCTGATTGTTAGGGATTCTGCGTGTTCAAGTTTAGTTAATTACCGCAATCAAAACGGTTTCGCTTGTAGCTAGCCGGTTGAGTACGGGTCGTCCGCAGGGAGATGGAAATCTTTTTCTATGTGCTTTAACGAGTTAAGTCCAGTTTTCCAGATTTGTTTGTGATTATCTAAGTGTTAAGATGATATGTAAAGAGAGCTTGTTAGGGTTAGGATTAGGTTAGTTTGAGTTAGGAGTCCCTCACTTCTTTCATTGCCCCTCTTAATGTCAGGGTTACGGTAATCGGCAACAACGGGGATTAGCACGACTAGGAAGGAACTTGCGAGTATAAGCTAGGCTTTCCAACGCATAAGTTCTTCCTTTTGGTGCTTGTCCGTCCGTTCTTGGCTCTTAGCCATAACCTCCGGTTAATTCAACCACAACCGGTCTCACTACGGAATCACCGCTATCATTTAGGATAGGGTGCCGTAAGGAGCGGATTGTGGTTCAATTAACGGGAGTCGATTTTAAGATGTTGGGCAAGGAAAGAGTGAGAGAGATTTCCTTCTCTCAAACTTCCCTTATCCTACCCTAACAAGTATGAAACTACTCACACGTCATAATGAAAACAAAACAAAACAAAGAGGAAGATAGAAAGAAGGAGATTAGAAGATAACAACTAGCTATTTGCGACCTCACCTTGGCAAGGATCAAGCGTAAGCGTCATGGTTGTTTAAGGATAAAGGAAAAGAGAAAAGAAAGAAACAACAAGAAATAACAACAACTAAGTTAACAAATGAAAATTACAACAATTAACAAGTTAACTAAAGAACAAGACAAGCATGATAAGTAAAAGGTTCTTCTTTATTCATCATTCTTCACTCACAAAAGCTCACTACAAGATTTTCAATGGAGAAGAGATGAGAAGAGGAAGAAGAAACAAGCATTCTAAACCTAGAAAAATACAAGATTATGCACCCTTGGCTTTACAAGGTTCTGTGCTATTTATAGACTGTAGAGTGAAAACCTAGGGCAAAATTCTGAACCAAGATGAAAAGACCAAACAACCCCCGAAATCCCATCAAGTGAGGCGCCAGTACGGCCGCGGATCCGCGGCCTATACCCCCTATTGGCCGCGGATCCACGGCCCTATGGTGGAGTTGGGCTGTCGGCTTTTGTGTGCTGCCCTGGTCTGCTATCCCCTTTTGTCTGGTACATGTTTTTTCTGATAATCTTTCCACATTTCTTCCAGAATTCTAGTGGATCAAAAGGTGATTGGACATGGATCTTTTGTAATGATTTTCTTGAGCTCCGTGTAGATTTCTTGGATCTTGTGTTTCCATGGAGCCTTGTGCATGAAAGTGACAATCGATTTGCCATTTTGTCTCCTAAACTGGTGTGTGGCAACAGACGGATAAAGAGCGGAGATCCGTGTTTTATCTGTGGTTGGCAGGAACCCGGGTTTTGTCGTGTATTTCCATGAATTTCACCATTTAGAGCCGAGAACCTGTATCCTGCAATTGACTAGCAAACACGGCTCAAGAGTATCTACCGATATGTAATGTGATAAAAATTGGGCGGTATGAAAATGCAAAAATCTGATATGAACAAATACCCCCAAACTTATCATTTGCTCATCCCGAGCAAAGCCAATTTATTCACAAAAAATTTCCTAACCTCACTTTCGCAGGGAACGCGATTGCACTGAGCATGTGCAACAAGCCGTTAAACCTCTAGGTGTCCCTAGTAGGAGGAGTGTTGTCTCCTGAGGGTTTTCAGCGGATTACACCCACGAAATCCGGTCACGTTAGTTTTGTAAAATAACTAAGATTCAAACCCTAAAGTTTTGTTTCAGAAAATAACAATTCTATTATCCTAAGTCTAGACTATCGAACCTTTATTTTTCACACCTCGCTTCTTATTTAACTACAGATTTTATATGTCTTTACGTGTAGTGCAAATAGTGTCGTTAAGTTTCAGAAGGATCGAATAAAGTCATCATATCACACAATAAAGCTTAGATAAGAATTTTGAAAGGATCACATAAGTTTTATAAAGAGTTAAGCATTTTTCAAGTTTCGTTTTCCAGTAAGGTTTCAACTTCAGAATTTCTATCTTCCATAACAGGAAACTAGGTCTTATTTTTCACTCCACCTTTTTCTTGTTTTCATTTCATACACACCTCTGTGAACGTGCAATAGTCTTTATCATAGAATAAGACCTTCATATCTCCGCTAAATTTTTTATAAAAGCCTGTCTTTTATCAAGATTATTCTCACACAAAGGACCGTTAGGAATTTTAACTCGGAGAGAACACTTGCTTGACTTTGTTTTAACCTGGACTTTCTAGGCTTCTTAGCGAGCTTTGGGCCAATGCACCAAAACCAGTTGGCTTTAGAGCATTAGGTGTAGAAACACCCCAGCGGACTTAATTACTCAAGTTACCTAGGTCCAAAAACAAAAGACAGTTTGGCGTGAAAATCATGATGATTCAATACGAACGGAGATATAACCGGCAGTTCAATTATTTTTTTGGATAAAAGACGTGTTTAGTGGGTTCAGTGTGTAATCATTCCAATCAAGTTTTAGATGGGTTATTTTTTCAGACTTAGTTCCAATTAGGACATCAATAACATTCCTTCATATTCACTCACTTCATAAACTATTCTTGATATTACTTATTTCAGAACAAACCTATTTGATTCTCAGAAAATCATTTATCCATTTAAAAGTTTTTAGACATAAAAAAACTTGTCATCTAATTTCCAAAACTCACGACACGTGTAGTGTGATGTAAAGACGTATATCAGCTATAGTTAACTTCAAAGGAGAGTTATCTTTCAGGTTTTCAAAATCTAAACATAAGATTTAGTTATTTTTATTTTATCAAACAAAACTGTCGAAATGTTGAATCAGAGTCCTCCCACTAGCTAACTTGACAAAAAAAGTTTTTATGTTTTTAGAAAATTTTCAGATTTTTATGGATTTTATGGATTTTAATATGCCGATGCAAAATATACATATGAATGCGAAGGTTAGAAATGCGTACCGAGCGTACCCCCAAACTTAAACTGGACAGTGTCCTCGGTGTCATTGCATGAAGAGATCATTTGAAGGGTCAAAATTGTCGGTTAGCGATACACAATGTTTTTTTGTTTTTGTTTTTAAAGAAAAGAAAAAGAAAAAGAATATCCACAAATATATACAAAATGGTTTATACATACCCCCAAACTTATTTGGAACATTGTCCACTTGTTCTTGGCTGGATAACCGAAATTTGGTGGTAGGCAGAGCAAGATTATGCAGGGTAAACCGGCTCCTGTAAGACCAGGAGCTCCTCTGTTGGTTCGGCGCTAAGGTACGGTTTTAGTCGGTGTCCGTTCACTTTGAAAAATGAACCGTCCTTTGGATTTTCCAAATCCACAGCGCCCTGCGGATACACATTCCGTACAAAATACGGCCCTTTCTAGCGAGATCTGAGCTTTCCTGGATGGAAGTGAAGTCGGGTGTCGTAAAGCAGTACCTGTTGACCAGGTACGAAGGTTTTACGCAAAAGGTGTTTATCGTGAAACACCTTCGTTCGGTTCTTAACGACAACCGCGTTATCGTAAGCCTCATCCCTAAGCTCGCTCAGTTCGTTCAACTGCAGCTTCCGATGGCTGCCCGCATCTTCGAGAGACAGATTCAGCTCTTTTATCGCCCAAAATGCGCGATGCTCTATTTCGACAGGTAGGTGGCAGGATTTTCCGTACACAAGCCGATAGGGAGACATGCCAAGGTCGGTTTTATAAACGGTTCGAAAGGCCCAAAGGGCATCAGTGAGTTTCAGCGACCAATCCTTACGGTTCTTGGAAACCGTCTTCTCCAGTATCTGCTTGATTTGCCGATTTGAGACTTCGGCCTGCCCGCAGGTTTGGGGGTGGTAGGACGTAGAGAGCTTATGATTAATGGAATACTTCCGCATCAAGGCCTCAAAAGTTTTGTTGCAGAAATGACTTTCATTGTCGCTAATGATCGCTCGGGGGTGCCCCAACCGGGAGAAAATGTTTTCTTTACGGAACCTAACGACAACCTTGTTGTCGTTAGACCCATTTAGAGACGTAATCAACAGCGAGAAGGATGTACAAGTTTCCAAAAGAGCTGGGAAACGGCCCCATGAAATCTATCCCCCAAACATCGAAAATCTCCACAACCAAGATTGGTTGGAGCGGCATCTCGTTCCTTCGGGATATCCGGCCCAAGTGTTGGCACCGGGAGCAAGTCTTGCAATAGTCATGAGCGTCTTTGAAGAGTTGTGGCCAGTAGAAACCATATTGCAAGATCTTCTCAGCTGTCTTTCTGGGGCCAAAATGCCCGCCACACGCTTGATCGTGGCAAAATGACAGCACACTCTTGAATTCCTCGTTAGGGACACACCGACGAATAATCTGGTCGGGACAGTACTGTTGGGGTAAAAATTTACACCCGGTTGACCAAGTCAAAATCAAAGTCAACCCCAAGCCAAGTGGGCCCAAGCCCAGATCCAGTGGGCACACGCCCGGGTCGAGCCCGAACATGAAGCGGCCGGCCTCCCACCGCGCCAAGATAAAAATTTTGTAATAAACAATTTTGTTGTATTTCTTTTATTTTTATTTTATGGACAAATGTAAGAAAAGTAGGCAGAAAGCCAATTTTTTGTAAAGCCCATGGTTTATGTGCAAAAAGAAATGGCACATGAGCCATGGGATAGGCAAAATGCCATTTTGTGAAGCCCAAGGGGCTATGTGTAAAGTGTATGGCCTATAAAGGCAAAGATAATGAAATATCTAAACAACTTTTTTTTCTCTCTCCAAAAAAATTTTCAGATCTGAGATCTTTTCTTCCTCTTCAAGGTTCCAAAACCTTCTTCTTTCTCTTGAATTAAATCAAGAGTTTTACTCTTCTTTTATAAAAAAAATTAGTTTTTCACCACAAAACCCATAAAGGGGAACTTGGATCTATCATTAGATCTCAAAAAGAAGAGATTTTTAGATCTCACATCTCTTGAGCCAGCCAACAGAGGAGGAAGAAGAAGAACCCATTTCCCCAATCAAAACATTCTTCTTTTTTTCCAGGAGTTTAACTCCACTAATTTCTCTTTCGAGAGTTTTTGGGGCTAAAAGCCCTCTTTTCCTCTCCAGCGCACTGCGCCCGAGCGCAAAGCGTCCACGAGCCGACACGTGGCGCGCCGTCCACGAGCCGACACGTGGCACGCCGTCCACGATCCGACACGTGGCGTGCGTGCTTGCGCTCCAACGCACCGCGCCCGAGCGCAAAGCGCCCACGTGGCGCGCGCGCTTGCGCTCTGGCACGCAGCACTCATGCGCAAAGCGCCCACATGCCGACACGTGGCGCGCGTGCTTGCACTCCAGTGCGCTTGCGTTCCAGCGCGCAGCGTTCATGCGCAAAGCGCCCACGTGCCGACACGTGGCGCGCGCGCTTGCGCTCCAGCGCGCAGCGCTAATGCGCAAGGCGCCCACGTGGCGCGCACGCTTGCGCTCCAGCGCGCAGCGCTCATGCGCAAGGCGCCCACGTGCCGACACGTGGCGCGCTTGCGCCTGAGCGCACAGCACCTAAGCGCACAGCGCCCAAGGTGCTGCCCCACGCATCCTTTGGATGCCCTTTTCCCTTTTTTTATATATAACATATGTATACAAATGTACACATACACATATTCCACGACACTGTCTCTGTTAGAAAAAAATTCTAAAGGGGCGCCGCCCTGCACCCCGCAAGGGGGCTGCTAGCCCCCTTGACCCCCAGCCCGCTATCCGGGTAGCGGGACCCCCGTAAAAACTCTGCGTGGCTCCCGATATATCCAAAACCCCCTTTTAAAACAAAACACATGCACACCGCACATTGAGTTCGCATGACCAGTTTAACCCGTTAATCGGAGGTTCCCTCGCTCCAAAGGCGAGGGGTAATTAACGGCAGCTTAGTCCGCGGTTGCCGGAGATTCGGATCCCCACAATCATTAAACCCCAGCCTACCCTAGGCAGGGGGAATCTGTAGTACGCCTGACAAGCGTGCGCGTATTCCCATCTCAATGGGGTGACGAATTAACACCCTACAGATTCTGGCACGCCCGGTGGGACCAATCTCTCATCCCATATTTCGGGTTAAACGTTCATGCGAACTCAATCAATGTATATATCGATTGCCTATACTGAAATGATGTTCTTTTTTTCCATGCAGCAATCAACCTTCGACGACAATGTCTCCCCAGACGAATTCAGCTTCCAACGTGACCCCGATTCCGTACGTGGTCAAGATCAACGCTCTTGTGGTTCTCCCCGCGAGCCTCAGTCGACAGTGGGAGGAACCGCCCCGCCAGTTTGGCTCCGTCATCATCTTCCCTGCCGGAAGCGCTCATCTGGCGGAGATCCCGGTGGAACAGGTGGCCAAGCCGGTCTCAAGGGGTAAGAGGCCGAATGTCGTGATCACCAAGGCACCACAACCGAAACTCAAGACGGTATCTGAACGATTCTCTGGTGCTCCAGCGGGGTGCAAGAACTTCGGTACAAAGGGCAAAATCAAATGTTGCGGACGAGCTCAGGCGATGACTCCAACATATGCACAATCGAGCGTATCTCCAAAGCCCTCCATCGCCCGGTCCGCGGTGTCTTCCCAAAGAGCTGAAGTCTGTCAGGTGCTTAGAACAGAAAAGTTAAGGCAGAAGCGGCTCAGGTATCGAGCCAACAAGAGGGCCAAGGCTTCAGCCAAATGGAATCATGTGAAGTTCCAAGTGCAGGGTTGCCCCGCGACGACGGCTGAGTCGGACGTAAGAATCATCAATTCCTTCGAGCCTCTGAAGTGGGTTCAGAAAAATGCCATGACCGCCAGAATCAAGAAGACAGCGGTCCGAACGATTCTACAAAGAGACGTGTCCCGGCCCCAACAGAAAAAGTATGACACTGTCTCTTCAAGAGACTATCAAGCACTCTGTGCCGCACGAAAGCAGCGGGGCAGACCCAGAAAAGAAGCGCCATCACCATTCAAGAAACTGGTTGGGCCAGCCGCCTTTAATCGACTACCAGCTACCGAAACAAGGGGGTCAAGACAGCAATCCATGAAATCAGCTGCCAATGATAGAAAGACGGCCGGATATATCATCCATACGGTCTATATGGCGGGCGGTCGCCCCAGCGACAACCTTCGCAGCAAAAGCAAGGATGGGGCCACCACATCCCAAGCTCAATCTAGCCTGAATGTGGTTGCTGCCGCCCAAGAACAGCCGCCTCCGCTGGATGAAGAAAACCCTCTCGATGAGGATGATAGGCAGAAAGACCCCTCGGTCCATGCAGAGTCAAGCTCGGACAGCGAGGAAGAGCCGACTTTCCGCCCCAGGACTGCGGAGCAAGAGCTGCTTCAAGAGCTTCGAAAACAGCTCAGGAGCAAAGATAAAGAGATGGCCAAGCTCTATTCGAAGATTGACGACTTAACGAATGTGGTGATGCAGCTTACGGCTCAAATTGCTCGAGCGCCTCCCAATCAAGCGCAAGCCGCTACTAATCAGCCGGGTGATGACAATCCGAGGCAGCCAATGCCTGTTCCTTCGGGTCCAAGACTGGTCGAGCCACATGAAAGCCGGCCACACTCCGCTTCTAGGGACGCCTTGGCCCCAGATAGCACTATCCCGCTAATACAGGATCGGATAATGGATTTGGTCACCAGCAAGATTAAAACATTGGTGGCCGAAGCTGAAGCTCAGAAAGAAATCGGCAGTAGTGGGCGGCCATACCCCGCGCAGTACGATCTGATTGAGTTCCCAAGCGGCTACGTCATTCCTAAGTTCGGAAGATTTGATGGAACGGGGAATGCAAATCAGCACGTCGCCCACTTCAAAGCATCGTGCGGAAATACAGGGGGCAATGACGCGCTCCTTCTTCGTCAGTTTGTCAACAGCCTGACCGGCGTCGCCTTCGACTGGTATGCGAGTATACCGGATGGGTCCGTCATTACCTTTGCCCAAATGGAGTCCCTGTTTCGGCAAAGGTTCATGAGTGTCAGTGATAAAATCTCCATTGCCGACCTTGTAAGGACCAAGCCGGGGAAGAATGAAAGCAACACCGACTTTATCGCTCGATGGCGTAATCTCACAGTCAAGTGCGAACCGCCGCTGGAGCAGGACCAGTCCGTCAGCCTTCTCATTGGGAACCTCAGCAATTGGATGGTCCCATTCTTGTGTACGGCGGGCCTCAAGACATTTCAGGAGCTAACCAAGAAAGTCCAAATGCTGGAACGCTCAAAGCAAGAGTCCCCGCCGGATTCTCAGAGAGAGAAAACTTGGAAAAGCAAGCGGGACGACAACCGTAGAAGCGGGAGTTCCAGCAGTACCAATGTCTTCAATGCGTCCGACAATGAAGAAAAGCGAAGGGCGGCCGAATCCAAAACTAACCGGTCTCGAAAGCCATTGCTGGGAGGAGATGGGCCCTCCCTAGAGGAGAAAAAGAACAAGGTTTACTCTTTCAGAAGGGACAAGGTCCGCAAGATATTTAAAGATGCCTTGAACAACGGCCTACAATTGCCGGAGTCGAAAAGACCCCAAGAAGCAAAAATGACCGACAATCCTCTGTATTGCCCGTACCACCGAGTAGTGAGCCATGCGATCGAGGATTGCTATATCTTCAAAGACTGGGTCGAGAAGCAGTACAAGGCTGGAGAGATCGAGCTGTCCAAAAGCGTGTTGGTGAACAATCAAGTTGCGACCGCCAACTTTATACAGACAGAAGTTGAAGCCTTCTAGGAGTAGACAGCTGAACCCGCTGCCCCGACAAACGAAACCGACTCATCGCAGCCTCCGTGGAGTACGCACATATCTAATAAGACGAAGAAGATGCTAAAGCTGCTTCAGAAAGAGCCCATGATGGAATGGGAAGGACAGAAGAAGCCTACCAGTCCAGCTGCCAATGCGGCTCCTTCAGGCTCAAAATCCAAGAAGCTCAAGAAGAAGAAAAGTGCAGCTCGGCGCGAAAAAGAGTCTGCAGGGAGATCGACCATTCAAAAATATATCGATTCCCTCGAAGAATATGAACAAAAGGAAAGAACATTGATTCAATTGAAGGAGTTCTTCCCTGTACAAGCGGCTGAAATTCTGGAGGAGTTAGAAGAAGACTCTAATGAAAAGATCCCAGTAGTGACTTGTTACGCCATCCATCTTGGCAGTGACTCGGAAGAGGAGCTCTGTTTTCCCGAAGAGGATGAGGAGCTCGCCACAACGGCCAATCAAATCCAGCTTAGAAGCGGCAGGGCTCTACCGCCAAATCAGGGCAACGCCCCAAAAGGGAAGGAAAAACAAGTCGCTAATGAAGAAGATGGCAGAGAACCGATTGATGAAAACATAAGTCCTTCCTCGGTGGACTATAATGTCTTGGCACATCTCCGGAAGCTTCCGTCTCTCCTGAGCATCTACGACGCCTTGGTCCTATCTAAGGAGCTTAGAGATGTTCTTATTCACGCTCTACAAAACCCCGAGCGGTATCAGGCTCACTTTGCGGAAATTAATATGAAAGAAGCTCAGCATGCTTTGCATGCCGCCGCAGTCACATTTAAGGATGAAGACTTGCTACTGGGAACGGCTGAGCATAATCGGCCGCTTTACGTGACCGGGTACAGCGACGGAGATCGAATTAATCGCATATTGATTGATCCGGGGTCCTCAGTGAACAACATGAACTTGCGAACTCTGAAGAGTTTATCAATGGACGTCCGACATCTGTCAAGGGAAAGGATTGTCATTCAAGGCTTCAACCAAAATTGCCAGCAAGTTCTGGGGTCCATAACCAATCAAATTCGGGGATCTGCAAACTGAAGCTAAGATATACGTGATCGATGCCGACACGTCTTATAAGATTCTCTTGGGGCGGCCGTGGCTCTACGATTACGGCATCATTCCGTCAACTCTCCATCAATGCATGAAGTATACTAAAAATGGCGAAGAAAGACGCATTGACGGAGACATCCAGCCGTTCGGTGTGCATGAAGTCCGATATGAAGATTCTCGGTACTTTATGAACCACCAAAATGCTAAGCCACAACTGACTGAGGATAGACCAGCCCCAAGGCTCAAAAGCAAATCTGCGCCGGCTGTCACTTTCAAAAGCAAAAATGCCCAAGTGCGCCCGCATTTCGGTAGCGACACTGATGAGTCCGACGCTGGAAGCCCGTCCTTCCATAAAACTTGCCCTCGTTTCGGCAGCGATACGGATGAATCTGTCACTGAAGCCCCATCTAGCAGTAAAGTCCGCCCTCATCTTGGCAGCGACACTGAAGAGTCAGAGGAGGAGGACCTGTCGTGCAACAGCGGTGCAGATTGGACCCCCACGCAACAAGCGAAACTACGAGAGACCTTCGAAGTTGCAGAAGGGTCCCTAGCCGTTACAAGGGTACCAGAGCAAATGTGCAAAGAGCTCGATGCATTATCAATCTCCACCGTGGACCAGCTGAAAACTTTCTACGTTCCCGGGAGGAAAAGTGGACAGAAGGGCATCTTGTTTTATGGGTCAAACCCTGTTGCGCACCCGGACGATTTGCCTGTCGCGTGCCTTCCATATGAGAGAGGCATAAGAGCCGTCCTCAATCCCAGATACTATGCGCCCGAGATGCGGGAATACTTTAAGAAGTGCGGATGCCGGTTATATCAAACGGAGTCCGAAGCAAAGTTTTACGAAGGGCTATGGCATCCGCCCCAGGTCCGAGCACTCATCGATGGACGAATTCCAGATAGACGGGGCATAGGCTACATTCAACCTGATTCCAAAGCGTGCTACATGATCCATGTTGGTGAGGCCAGCGAAAGATCAAATGATGACAACGAGATAGCCGAGCCAGAAGAAGCTCCTCAAGAGCTCGAAGATGGCGGACAAGCAACCTTTGACGAGCTAACCGAGATTGACTTAGGAACGCCCGATAATCCAAGGCCGACCTACATCAGCTCGCTCTTGTCAGAGGAAATGAAAGCGCAGATAATTGCCCTGCTGCATGAGTTCGTCGACTGCTTCGCGTGGACATACAAAGAAATGCCTGGCCTTTCCCCTGAAGTGGCCGTACATAAGTTGGCTATATCTCCTGATGCTAAGCCAGTCAAACAAGCTCCTCGAAGAATGAGAAGGGAACTAGAAGAAAAGGTCATCGAGGAAACTAAGAAGCTCATCGATGCCGGCTTCATCAAGGAAGAGAAATACGCGGACTGGATCGCATGCATAGTCTTAGTGAAGAAGAAAAATGGGCAGATCCGAGTTTGTGTCGATTTCAGGGATCTCAACAAGGCATGTCCTAAAGACGACTTTCCGCTACCGGTCATGAAAATGATGGTCGATGACACCTCAAATTACGAGTTGTTCACCTTTATGGATGGCTCGTCTGGATATAATCAGATCAAGATGTTGCCTGAGGATGAGAAACACACAGCATTTCGAACCCCGATCGGAATATATTGCTACAAGGTAATGCCGTTCGGACTGAAGAACGCAGGTGCTACATATCAAAGGGCAATGACTAATATCTTTGATGACCTAATCCATAAAGTCGTCGAATGCTATGTTGATGATCTGGTCGTCAAAACTAAAGCCAAGGCTGACCACATCCAAGATCTTAGGACCGTTCTCACCAGACTGAGGGAATACGATCTGAAGATGAATCCTCTGAAATGTGCTTTTGGAGTGTCATCGGGAAAATTCCTGGGTTTTATAGTCCGGCATCGAGGGATCGAAGTTGACCCATCAAAGATAAAGGCCATCATGGAGATGCCCCCTCCGAAAAGTCTGACGCAGCTAAGATCTTTTCAAGGCAAGCTTGCTTATATAAGGAGGTTTATCTCAAATTTATCGGGGAAATGTAGGCCCTTCTCAAAGCTCATGAAGAAAGGAGCTCCTTTTATCTGGGATGCCGAATGTCAAGCAGCGTTCGAAAGCATCAAACAATACTTGTTGCACCCTCCAGTGCTGGCCGCTCCCATTCTAAATAAACCACTGATTCTCTACACTGCCGCGCTGGACGAGTCACTCGGTGCGCTCCTTGCCCAGAATAACGAGGATGGAAAAGAAAATGCCCTCTACTACCTCAGTCGAACTCTAGTCGGGGCGGAACACAACTACTCCCCAATCGAAAAGCAATGCCTGGCTCTAATATTTGCTGTGAAGAAGCTGAGGCACTATTTGCTCGCTCATCGGGTTATGCTGATCTCCAAGGTCGACCCGCTCAAACACTTGATGACCAAAGCAAGCCTAGCCGGCAGGATGGCAAGATGGGCTGTCATGCTACTTGAGTTTGACATAGTTTATACTCCTCAGAAAGCAGTAAAAGGGCAAGCTCTTGCAGACTTTCTCGCTGCTCATCCCATACCAGAAGGGTCGCCGCTAAATTGTGAGTTACCCGATGAACAAGTGCTGCATCTCGAAGAAGATGAGCCATGTTGGGAGCTCTACTTCGATGGAGCCTCGTCAATAAGGACCTCCAGTAAATCAAACGTCCCGGAGATAAAAGCAGGGATAGGATTGGTATTCATCACGCCATCAATGGGAACCCTACGGCGTTCTTTCGCTCTCACCGAGCCTCGAACGAACAACGAAGTTGAGTATGAAGCTCTGATAGCTGGTTTGGAGCTCGCTATAGAAATGGAAATCCGTCAGCTACGGGTTTACGGTGACTCCCAGCTTGTCGTCAACCAAGTAAGCGGCAATTATAAGATATACAAACCCGAGTTGGCTCGGTACAGAAGCCGAGCGGTGGAACTCATGAAACGGTTCACTCATATCGAACTAACGAGAGTCCCTAGAGCGTTGAACGGAAAGGCCGATGTACTCGCTCGCTTGGCCAAGTAGTTGGCTGATCCTGACATGGACGAAATTCTGATCACAGTCAGGAGCCGGCAAATTCTACCCCCAGTCTCTCTACGAGAAGAGGAAAGCGCGGAACAGAAGAGCAGTCCTGCGGAAGAAGCTTCGATCATCCAAGACGAGCCCGATTGGAGAGAACCCTTCATAGAGTACCTCCGATACGAAAAGCTGCCCGAAGAAAAACCTGCGAGGATTCAGCTGAAGAAGAGAGCTCTCCGATACATGTTTGTAAATGACACGCTATACTGCAGGTCATATGACCAACTCTGGTTCAGGTGCCTGTCATCGGCCGAAGCCCAAAAAGTCATGAAAGAAGTTCACTCAGGCGTTTGCGGTGCTCACCAATCTGGCCCCAAGATGCGACTGCAAATTAAACGGCTTGGGTATTATTGGCCCACCATGATACGGGACTGCGGAGAGCATGCAAAGAAATGTTATATCTGCCAAATTCACGGTGATTTTATTCACAAGCATCCCAATCCATTGCATCCTACGGTGGCGTCGTGGCCTTTCGAAGTCTGGGGCACCGACATTGTTGGCCCAATTGATCCTCCGTCATCTAAAGGCCACCGGTTCATACTGGCCGCGACAGACTACTTCTCCAGATGGGCTGAAGCTGTCCCGCTAAAAGAAGTCAAGACAAAAGATATTCTGACATTCTTCCAGCATAATATTCTATACCGTTTCGGTACACCAAGAAGAATCATTTCCGACAATGGGCCTTCTTTCAAGAGCTTCAATGTCTCAAGGTTCGCTACCCAGCACAAGATAGACTGGAGATATTCCTCCATCTATAATCCAAGAGCCAATGGGCTAGCCGAAACCTTCAATAAGACTCTATGCAAGCTCCTGAGGAAAAATGCTTCAGCCAACAAGAGAGACTGGAATCTCAAACTTCACGAGGCGTTGTGGGCATATCGTACCACACACCGTACTCCAACTCAGTCCACTCCATACTCATTGCTCTTCGGAGTGGAGGCGGTCCTCCCCCTCGAAGTTGAAGTTCCAAGCTTAAGAATGGCCGTCCAACATGAGTTGACGGAGGAAGAAAATGTGCTCCTTCGACTTGAAGAACTCGATGCCCTCGAAGAAAAGAGGCTCGCGGTGCAGCAAAATCTGGAGCTATACCGAGCCCAAATGTCACGGGCCTATGACAAGATAACCCGTCTCCGCGCTTTCAAGAAAGGTGAATTGGTGTTGGTCCTCAAAAGACCGATCATCCCCAATCGACATGCCAAGGGGAAATTCGAGCCGAACTGGGAAGGACCATACGTCATCGAGAAAGTGTTCGACGGAGGATCCTACCAACTAATAAGTGCCGAGGGAGAAAGGCCCATGCCACCCATCAATGGCCGATATCTCAAGAAATACTACACATGAATGCTTCAAGTCGCAGGCGAATTGAGCACATCAGCCCTACGGTCTGGATCAGACATCCTGCAAAACCGTATACAATCCACGGGCGTAAATAACCCCTATTTCTCCCAAATCCTGCCGGTGAGACTATTTTTAAAGTCCTACCAGCGGCAAAAAAAAAAAGAAAAAGAAAGAAAAAGAAAAAAAAGAAGAAGAAATAAACGGTATGTCCACAAGCAAAACGGGCACGGATGAAAACCCGAAAGGGCTCCGTGAGTAAAAACAGCAGGACTACCGGCGAGTCTGTGAAAACCCGAAAGGACGCAAACTCGTGAAAAGAGATGAAATACACTCGCAAAGTCCTCTCGACCTTGTGAGGAGAAAACCCCTGCGTGAGATCCTTACGACTCACAATGGAGCAACACACTTAGGAATCCTCACGATTCCTAAGGAGAAAATACACCTGCGGGATCCTTACGACTCGTAGGGAGAAAATGCTTTATGGGACCCTCACGGCTCATAAAATTGAAAAGCCTTAGGTGATAGGGACCCAAACCTATCTCCTAAGCCATCATTCCCCAACGGGCAACGGCAAATGATGAGTCGCTCCTGGCATTTCGCTTCAGTGTTAGCGGTGCTGATGCCGACCAAAAACCCAAATCCTAAGTCCTCCTAAGGCAAATGATGAGTTGCTCCTGGCATTATTCCAGTGCAGCAATGCTGATGCCAAACAAGATCCAAATTCCAAGTCCCCAACCCCAAAGTGGCGAATGATGAGTCGCTCCTGGCATTATTCCAGTGTAGCGATGCAGACGCCAACCAAATTCCAAATCCTATACCCCAACGGCGAATGATGAGTCGCTCCTGGTACCACATTCCAGTCCAGCGATGCAGACGCCAACAAAGCCCTGAAATTTTTCCAGCCCTACGGTCTGGATCAGACATCCTGCAAAACCGTATACAATCCACGGGCGTAAATAACCCCTATTTCTCCCAAATCCTGCCGGTGAGACTATTTTTAAAGTCCCACCAGCGGCAAAAAAAAAAGAAAAAGAAAGAAAAAGAAAAAAAAGAAGAAGAAATAAACGGTATGTCCACAAGCAAAACGGGCACGGATGAAAACCCGAAAGGGCTCCGTGAGTAAAAACAGCAGGACTACCGGCGAGTCTGTGAAAACCCGAAAGGGCGCAAACTCGTGAAAAGAGATGAAATACACTCGCAAAGTCCTCTCGACCTTGTGAGGAGAAAACCCCTGCGTGAGATCCTTACGACTCACAATGGAGCAACACACTTAGGAATCCTCACGATTCCTAAGGAGAAAATACACCTGCGGGATCCTTACGACTCGTAGGGAGAAAATGCTTTATGGGACCCTCACGGCCCATAAAATTGAAAAGCCTTAGGTGATAGGGACCCAAACCTATCTCCTAAGCCATCGTTCCCCAACGGGCAACGGCAAATGATGAGTCGGTCCTGGCATTTCGCTTCAGTGTTAGCGGTGCTGATGCCGACCAAAAACCCAAATCCCAAGTCCTCCCAAGGCAAATGATGAGTTCCTCCTGGCATTATTCCAGTGCAGCAATGCTGATGCCAAACAAGATCCAAATTCCAAGTCCCCAACCCCAAAGTGGCGAATGATGAGTCGCTTCTGGCATTATTCCAGTGTAGCGATGCAGACGCCAACCAAATTCCAAATCCTATACCCCAACGGCGAATGATGAGTCGCTCCTGGTACCACATTCCAGTCCAGCGATGCAGACGCCAACAAAGCCCTGAAATTTTTCCGGCCCTACGGTCTGGATCATACATCCTGCAAAACCGTATACAATCCACGGGCGTAAAACAATCCCAACCTCTCCCAAGTCCTACCGGTGAGACCACATTCAAAGTCCCAAAAAAAAAATCCCAAATCCTCTCGGGGCAAATGATGAGTTGCTCCTGGCATTATACCAGTGCAGCAATGCAGATGCCAAACAAAAACCAAAATCCCAAAATCCTCTAAATGACAGATGATGATTCGCTCCTGGTACCATATTCCAGTATAGTGATGCTGATGTCAACCTAAATCAAAATCAACAAGTCAACTTTCACTCCGACACCGCAAAAAGCGGAGCAAGTCAGAATCCAATCTCGACACCGCAAGAAGCGGAGCAAGTCAAGTCTACCCCTGACACTGCAAGAAGCAGAGCAAGTCAAATCAAGCACCGACCGTCCAAGTCGCTAAAAGGGCAGCATCGACCGTCCACGTCGCAAAAAGGGCAGAATCGACCGTCCAAGTCGTTAAAAGGGCAGCATCGACCGTCCAAGTCGCAAAAAGGGCAGCACCGACCGTCCACGTCGCTAAAAGGGCAGCACCGACCGTCCAAGTCGCTAAAAAGGCAGCATCGACCGTCCAAGTCGCAAAAAGGGCAGAACCGACCGTCCACGTCGCTAAAAGGGCAGCACCGACTGTCCAAGTTGCTAAAAGGGCAGCATCGACCATCCAAGTCGCAAAAAGGGCAGCATCGACCGTCCAAGTCGCAAAAAGGGCAGCATCGACCGTCCAAGTAGCAAAAAGGGCAGAACCGACCGTCCACGTCGCTAAAAGGGCAGCATTGACCGTCCAAGTCGCAAAAAGGGCAGCATCGACCGTCCAAGTCGCAAAAAGGGCCGCATCGACCGTCCATGTCGTAAAAAGGGCAGTGCCAGTTTCCCGAATGGTGGGAACCGAATCAAGTCGCCTCCACGTGAAAGAAGATCCATCAATTTCATGCACACGACCCACATGTGTGGTGTGCATTTATTGATGGGGGGCAATTTGTTGGGGTAAAAATTTACACCCCGGTTGACCAAGTCAAAATCAAAGTCAACCCCAAGCCAAGTGAGCCCAAGCCCAGATCCAGTGGGCACACGCCCGGGTCGAGCCCGAACATGAAGCGGCCGGCCTCCCACCGCGCCAAGATAAAAATTTTGTAATAAACAATTTTGTTGTATTTCTTTTATTTTTATTTTATGGACAAATGTAAGAAAAGTAGGCAGAAAGCCAATTTTTTGTAAAGCCCATGGTTTATGTGCAAAAAGAAATGGCACATGAGCCATGGGATAGGCAAAATGCCATTTTGTGAAGCCCAAGGGGCTATGTGTAAAGTGTATGGCCTATAAAGGCAAAGATAATGAAATATCTAAACAACTTTTTTTTCTCTCTCCAAAAAAATTTTCAGATCTGAGAACTTTTCTTCCTCTTCAAGGTTCCAAAACCTTCTTCTTTCTTTTGAATTAAATCAAGAGTTTTACTCTTCTTTTATAAAACAAATTAGTTTTTCACCACAAAACCCACAAAGGGGAACTTGGATCTATCATTAGATCTCAAAAAGAAGAGATTTTTAGATCTCACATCTCTTGAGCCAGCCAACAGAGGAGGAAGAAGAAGAACCCATTTCCCCAACCAAAATATTCTTCTTTTTTTTCAGGAGTTTAACTCCACTAATTTCTCTTTCGAGAGTTTTTGGGGCTAAAAGCCCTCTTTTCCTCTCCAGCGCACTGCGCCCGAGCGCAAAGCGTCCACGAGCCGACACGTGGCGCGCGCGCTTGCGCTCCAACGCACCGCGCCCGAGCGCAAAGCGCCCACGTGCCGACACGTGGCGCACGCGCTTGCGCTCCAGCACGCAGCACTCATGCGCAAAGCGCCCACGTGCCGACACGTGGCGCGCGCGCTTGCCCTCCAGTGCGCTTGCGTTCCAGCGCGCAGCGTTCATGCGCAAAGCGCCCACGTGCCGACACGTGGCGCGCGCGCTTGCGCTCCAGCGCGCAGCGCTAATGCGCAAGGCGCCCACGTGCCGACACGTGGCGCGCACGCTTGCGCTCTTGCGCGCAGCGCTCATGCACAAAGCGCCCACGTGCCGACACGTGGCGCGCTTGCACCTGAGCGCACAGCACCTAAGCGCACAGCGCCCAAGGTGCTGCCCCACGCATCCTTTGGATGCCCTTTTCCTTTTTTTTTATATATAACATATGTATACAAATGTACACATACACATATTCCACGACACTGTCTCTGTTAGAAAAAAATTTCTAACGGGGCGCTGCCCCGCACCCCGCAAGGGGGCTGCTAGCCCCCTTGACCCCCAGCCCGCTATCCGGGTAGCGGGACCCCCGTAAAAACTCTGCATGGCTCCCGATATATCCAAAACCCCCTTTTAAAACAAAACACACGCACACCGCACATTGAGTTCGCATGACCAGTTTAACCCGTTAATCGGAGGTTCCCTCGCCCCAAAGGCGAGGGGTAATTAACGGCAGCTTAGTCCGCGGTTGCCGGAGATTCGGATCCCCACAATCATTAAACCCCAGCCTATCCTAGGCAGGGGGAATCTGTAGTACGCCTGACAAGCGTGCGCGTATTCCCATCTCAATGGGGTGACGAAAAACACCCTACAAGTACTTGAACAAATAGGGTTCGTCCCAGTAAAAGTGTTTTACTTGGGATAAGAAGCGAAGTCTGTCCTGACTTGACCATTCAGTCGGTAGTAATCCCGTGGCCAAATAGTTCACAATATCTGCGAACCAGGGTTCACAAGATACTGTCAAGAGCTGTTCATCCGGGAAAACGTCGTTGATCGGAATTGGATGCGAAGGCGAAGAAGGAAGTCGTGAGAGATGGTCGGCAACTACGTTTTCACATCCTCGTTTGTCCTTAATGATAAGGTCAAACTCTTGAAGCAAGAGGATCCAACGTATTAACCGAGATTTTGCATCTTTCTTCGCAAAAAGATGGCGCAGAGCAGAATGGTCGGTGTAGACAATGACTGGAGAGCCGATGAGGTAGGGCCTGAACTTTTCTAAAGCAAATACAACAGCCAAGAATTCCTTCTCAGTTGTTGTATAATTGAGTTGGGCATCGTTCAGGGTTCGGCTCGCATAATAGATTACGTGCGGCATCTTGTTGATGTGTTGTCCAAGGACAGCACCAATGGCAAAGTCGGATGCATCGCACATAATCTCAAATGGGTGCGTCCAGTCAGGCGAAGAAAGAACGGGAGCAGAAGTGAGTGAGCTTTTCAATGACTCGAATGCAGTCATACAGCTCGAGTTGAAGTCGAATGGCGTATCCTTGGCCAGTAAAAGAGTCAAGGGCCTAGCAATCTTGCTAAAGTCCTTAATGAACCGTCTATAGAAACCGGCATGGCCAAGGAAGGCTCGGATATCTCTGATGCATCGGGGAGGAGGGAGATTGGAAATGACCTCAATCTTCGCTTTGTCAACCTCTATGCCATTTTGCGAGATGATATGTCCTAAGACAATACCTTCGCGCACCATGAAGTGGCACTTCTCCCAATTCAAAGTGAGATTCTTGTCCTTACATCGGGTAAGGACAGCGTCAAGATGCAGCAAACACTCGTTGAAGGAATCGCCGAAGATGGAGAAATCATCCATGAAAATCTCCAGAAATTTTTCCACCATGTCTGAGAAGATTCCCATCATACACCGCTGGAAGGTAGCGGGCGCATTGCATAACCCAAAGGGCATGCGACGATATGCAAACGTGCCGAACGGACAAGTGAAAGTGGTCTTGTCCTGGTCTTTTTCGGCGATGGGAATTTGATTATAGCCGGAGTAGCCATCAAGAAAGCAGTAGTACTCGTGTCCGGCCAATCGTTCAAGCATCTGGTCAATGAAAGGTAGCGGAAAGTGGTCCTTCCGCGTTGCGGCGTTGAGTTTTCTGTAATCAATGCATACTCACCATCCAGTTTGGGTGCGAGTAGGGATTAACTCGTTTGCCTCGTTGGTTATGACCGTGATGCCCGACTTCTTGGGGACAACATGAATGGGGCTAATCCACTGGCTATCAGAGATAGGGTAAATGATACCACTATCTAGACATTTTACGATCTCCTTCTTCACAGCCTCTTTCATGACTGGATTGAGACGTCTTTGTGGATCCCGGGCTGGTTTGGCATCATCCATCAGATGAATGTGATGTTCAACGATCAGGGGACTAATCCCCTTGATGTCCGCCATGGACCAGCAAAAAGCTTGCTTGTTGCTGTGCAGGACCGTGAGAAGGGCTTTCTCTTGCTCTGGAGCTAGAGAAGCCGAGATGATGACAGGGCGGGTCTCGTTCTCACCTAAGTAAGCGTACTTAAGGTGAGACGGCAAAGGCTTGAGTTCGAGCGTTGGAGGTGAAACGATTGAAGGCAAGATTGGTGCAGAGGTCTCGAACTCAAAGGACTCCAGCAAAGGTTCAAAACGAGTGTAGGCGACCGAGTTGGATGGTTCAGGTAACTCATCTGGAAATTCGAAGGATTCAAACTCGGGTGGTGAGCGGCTAAGATCGTTGGAGAACGTGAAACACTCGTAGTCGTTGTCGGGCGCAGAAACAGCAGCAGGTTCGAGGAGGAACGCACTAGTGGCATCAAGATTATCGTGATCAAACAGAAACTCCTTGAATTCACATTCTTCTGGGGTGATCTCCTGGATCGAGCAGACGTCCAGTATATGAGCATTAGGTTCGGAGGGCTGATTCCCCAACCTAAAAATGTTGAGTTCAATCGTCATATTTCCAAAAGATAGGTTCATCGAACCATTGCGACAATTGATCACAACATTTGAGGTTGCAAGGAATGGGCGACCGAGTATCACCGGAATTTGATTCCGGGGGTTAGCTACAGGCTGTGTGTCTAATACAATGAAGTCAACGGGGAATATGAAGTCCCCGACTTTGATTAACACATCCTCTAGCTCACCCCTAGGATGGGTGATCGATCGGTCGGCCATTTGGAGAGTGCAGTGTGTGGGTTTCAGCTCTCCTACGCCTAATTGCTCGTATACTGAGTACGGAAGCAGGTTAACACTGGCACCAAGATCTAATAGTGCGCGGTTGATGTTCTTATCCCCAATGGTAATAGAAATCGTAGGACAGCCAGGGTCCTTCCGTTTTTGTGGTAAAGATTGGGTAAGAGCATCACTCACAGCACTAGCCAAGAAAACTTTCTTTGGTACCTGAGACTTCCTCTTTTTCGTGCACAAGTCCTTTAAGATTTTCGCGTAGGATGGGACTTGTTGGACGGCATCTAAAAGAGGAATGTTAATGTTAACCTGCTTAAATAACTCCAGAATCTTCTCCATTTGAGGATTTTGTTTATTAGACCTCAACCGGTTTGGAAATGGGACATTTTTAAAATTGGTTGAGTCTAATGCTAGTGGAGGAGATTGTGGAGTCGGAACGGATCCCAGAACAGGTGTTTTCGTGGAGTGAGAGGCGGGTCCATTCAGAGCAGAAGAAGAAGAAGAAGGAGTGCCTTTCGAAGAATGGAGAATAGGCTCATAAGACGAAGAAGCAGGAGAAGAAGAAGAAGAAGAAGAAGAAGAAGAAGCGGCCGGGGTGTCATCGTTGATCCGTATGCCAATGTTGTTTTGCAGCATCCTTCCCGATCTCAATGTGGTCACGGCACTCACATTATGGTTTTGTTGTTCAAGAGCAACATGTACATTCTGTGGGTGACCGAGATTTGGGAGTGGTTGGGACGGGAGCTTCCCCTTCTCTCGCTCGCTTAAGGCCGCATTCAGTTGTGCAATCTGGGCCTCGATGGTTTTGATGCTTTGCCCGTGAGCGGCAGTGTGTTGCACTAAGGACTGAACGGAAGACTGGATGTTTGCGGTGGATTGAGTCGATTGTTTGACGAACGCCTCCAGAATTCGTTTGAGCGAGGAAACCTTATCGTTGTTTGACGGAACAAAGTTGTTTGGTGGAAAAGAATTGTTGGGTGCAAAGTTGTTCGTCTGATTTTGGAAAGGTTGGGGTTGGAAGGGTTGCTGAAACTGCTGTTGAGTTTGTTGTTGCGGCGGAGGGGCCCTTTGGAAATTGTTGCCTTGGAATTGATTCTGATTCTTATTCCAGGCGAAATTGGGGTGGTTCCTCCAACCGGGATTGTAGGTGGAAGAGTATGGATCATTCCTCGGTCTTTGCTGGAATGCAGCATTAACCTGATCCTGTCCTTGCGATGGTGGATTGTAAGGACACTCTTCGGTCAAGTGAGAAGGATCGGAACAACAAGCGCAGATGGTACGAAGGGGAAGAACAGGGGTAGGAGCAGGAGAAGAGAATTTGCTCTCTATCGCTTCAAGCTTTCTCGTTATTGCAGCCATTTCAGCTTTCATCGCAATAGAGACGTCAAGTTGGTGAATTCCTACCCTAGACTGACCGGTAGAAGTGGAGGTAAAAGAAGAAGAAGAAGTCGGTCTGGTGCTCTCCCATTGTAGCGTTTGCTCCGCAAGGTCGTCAAAGAACTGCCATGCTTCCTCGTCAGATTTTGATAGGAAGTGGCCTTGACAGATGGTTTCCAACAACTGCTTCGTTGCTGGGTTCAGGCCCTCGTATAAGGTTTGGCAAAGTTGCCATTTCTCTATACCGTGGTGAGGACACTGAACAAGAAGGTCTTTGTACCGGTCAAAGCACTTCCAGAAGGGTTCAGAAGGAAGCTGAGAGAATTGGTTGATTTCATTGCGGATCCTTGCGGTTTTATGATTCGGATAAAATTTTTTTAGAAACGCTTTTACAAACTCGTCCCAACTGGTTATGGAGTGGGAAGCGGTGCTATACAGCCATTTTTCAGCAAGATCGCATAAAGTGAACGGAATAACCCGTAGGCGTATAGCATCGTCCGACAGTTGGGTAGTTTTCATCATGGCACAGACGTTTTGAAATTTATTGATGAAGATATAGGCATCTTCAGATTCAAGCCCATGAAATCGTGGAAGCATGTTGATGAAGTGGGGCTTAATTTCAAAATTATCCCCATTGGCCGGTGGAAGAGAAAGGCAGGTGGGAAGTGCAGAACGGGTGGGATAGAAACGATCCTGGAGCGCAATTCGCTGCGGCGCTACAACAGGCGGTGGTGGTAGGTTATTGGTCTCCGTAGGAGGTGGAGCCAATCCAGGGGTAGTCAAAAAGATGTTCGGATTAAATCCTGACATCGCGGAAGAAGAGGTTGGTGATGGTGAAGGTGAAGATGTATGAACAGAATTCCGGTCAACGTCGGAGTTGGCCGGCAAAGGTAAAGGTGAAAGAGGAGTGGACGGAGTTTCGACGTTTGAGTCGATCGCGTAGTCGGTAGCGACTAACGTAACGCGGACTAGACGGACGCTAGTGTCCCGAGTCCAAGCGGACATACACTAAACGAGTTTAGTATAGTCAAAGCGGAGAAGGTGAGGGTAAGAAAACGTCAATGGAGAAAGGCGATGGGTGGTGGGTGAAAAATGGATTTTGGCGACAAAGGGCAAGTTTTTATAAAAGTTTTTGATTTTTTTCCTTTTTTTTTAGAAAGAGCTTTACAGAAATATGTACGGACTTACGGCTTTAAGCAATCACAAACAAGATATGCACAATCACACCTAGATCTAGTGGTCACCTAGGTCAACTAGACAGCTCCTAACTGTTCCAAAGAACTAGAAACAGGATCTCAAACCGTCTCTTCTCCGCCAATTGCAGCCAGATAAGTGCCAGGTAAGTGGGAGGTTATCCAACGCTTTCGCGAAGTTCCTTAATTAAATAACCGCTTGCCTTCGTCACACTTGCCTAGACACCGCAAAGTCAGGATAGGATAAACGGCCGATGCCTGTAATTAGTCCTCTGTCCTATTGAGCGCGAAGTCCTTAGGGCTGAGTCTAGTATTTTTTAATTAATAATGGTCAATGCATATGCTTTTTGTGATTTCTGGGGTCCTGGGAAGGGTGATGAAATCCCCACCCAATCTGAATTGGTTTCAAGCCCCTTAAGTCCGTATTAATAAATGCAAAGCAGTAACAAATCAACTGCAAATAATTTTTATTTTTAGCGCGGCGCAAAGAATCCTGCACAAGAACAGTTTATTGGAGGGGGAAGAGAATTTGCGCAAAGAATGCTGCAGAAAACACAGTTTATTGGAGTCCAGAGGAGTGGGAGGAAGAAGAAGGAAACTTACAGGGAATTTGGCACCCTGAAGCCACCAGAAGGCCGCGGATCCGCGGCCTAAGCTAGCTTATGCCGCGGTTCCGCGGCAAGATGGTGGGCTTGGGCCTCCAGATTTTTGCGTAGTGCTCTGTTGGGTGTCCTCTTCTGTTCTGGATTTCCTGAATCTTTATTTACTCACTGTATCTGCTCCAGAATGTTTCAGTAGACCGTCTGCTTCGTTTTTGATCCGTCGCGGTGTAGCCGCGAAATATGGGTCTATCTTCCCACGTCTTTGGCACTGAACTCGAACTTCGTATATCCCATGTCTTTGGCGCTGAACTTGAACTTCGTATTTTCCTGCACACTTGCACAAAAACTAATCAAAAATAACAAGATTTTTTTTTTTACAAAGTATATTTTTTTTGTTTTGTTTTTCGGTTGTTTTTATATTCACAAGTTAACCTGAAATTACACAAGGAAATAAACTACCGTCTCCCCGGCAACGGCGCCATTTGATTGTTAGGGATTCTGCGTGTTCAAGTTTAGTTAATTACCGCAATCAAAACGGTTTCGCTTGTAGCTAGCCGGTTGAGTACGGGTCGTCCGCAGGGAGATGAGAATCTTTTTCTATGTGCTTTAACGAGTTAAGTCCAGTTTTCCAGATTTGTTTGTGATTATCTAAGTGTTAAGATGATATGTAAAGAGAGCTTGTTAGGGTTAGGATTAGGTTAGTTTGAGTTAGGAGTCCCTCACTTCTTTCATTGCCCCTCTTAATGTCGGTGTTACGGTAATCGGCAACAACGGGGATTAGCACGACTAGGAAGGAACTTGTGAGTATAAGCTAGGCTTTCCAACGCATAAGTTCTTCCTTTTGGTGCTTGTCCGTCCGTTCTTGGCTCTTAGCCATAACCTCCGGTTAATTCAACCACAACCGGTCTCACTACGGAATCACCGCTATCATTTAGGATAGGGTGCCGTAAGGAGCGGATTGTGGTTCAATTAACGGGAGTCGATTTTAAGATGTTGGGCAAGGAAAGAGTGAGAGAGATTTCCTTCTCTCAAACTTCCCTTATCCTACCCTAACAAGTATGAAACTACTCACACGTCATAATGAAAACAAAACAAAACAAAGAGGAAGATAGAAAGAAGGAGATTAGAAGATAACAACTAGCTATTTGCGACCTCACCTTGGCAAGGATCAAGCGTAAGCGTCATGGTTGTTTAAGGATAAAGGAAAAGAGAAAAGAAAGAAACAACAAGAAATAACAACAACTAAGTTAACAAATGAAAATTACAACAATTAACAAGTTAACTAAAGAACAAGACAAGCATGATAAGTAAAAGGTTCTTCTTTATTCATCATTCTTCACTCACAAAAGCTCACTACAAGATTTTCAATGGAGAAGAGATGAGAAGAGGAAGAAGAAACAAGTATTCTAAACCTAGAAAAATACAAGATTATGCACCCTTGGCTTCACAAGGTTCTGGGCTATTTATAGGCTGTAGAGTGAAAACCTGGGCAAAATTCTGAACCAAGTTGAAAAGACCAAACAACCCCCGAAATCCCATCAAGTGAGGCGCCAGTACGGCCGCGGATCCGCGGCCTATACCCCCTATTGGCCGCGGATCCGCGGCCCTATGGTGGAGTTGGGTTGTCGGCTTTTGTGTGCTGCCCTGGTCTGCTATCCCCTTTTGTCTGGTACATGTTTTTTCTGATAATCTTTCCACATTTCTTCCAGAATTCTAGTGGATCAAAAGGTGATTGGACATGGATCTTTTGTAATGATTTTCTTGAGGTCCGCGTAGATTTCTTGGATCTTGTGTTGCCATGGAGCCTTGTGCATGAAAGTGACAATCGATTTGCCATTTTGTCTCCTAAACTGGTGTGTGGCAACAGACGGATAAAGAGCGGAGATCCGTGTTTTATCTGTGGTTGGCAGGAACCCGGGTTTTGTCGTGTATTTCCATGAATTTCACCGTTTAGAGCCGAGAACCTGTATCCTGCAATTGACTAGCAAACACGGCTCAAGAGTATCTACCGATATGTAATGTGATAAAAATTGGGCGGTATGAAAATGCAAAAATCTGATATGAACAAATGCCAAAGGTGGTGAACCTAAACGCCCTAAGTCCGGGGGCATAGCAGTTCATATAGTATACATGGCGTCGGGAAAGGAGAACAGCCGTGCATCCACAGGTCATAGACCGCTTACACGGTCAGTGACCAAGGCTCGGGAGCAACAGCAAAAACTCCAGGAGATGATGACCATGATGGCCGCACTCACTGGGCCAAAAGAAACCCCTGAAACGTCCTCGGATGAACGTCAGGAACAAGAAACTGACGCCGAATTCCTTCGTCGCATACTGGAGAAGAAGGATAAAGAAGCTGCGGAACAGGCAGCCAGCATAAAGAAAATGGCCCTCCTGTTCCAGGACATGGTGGGCATGATGATTCAACAGGATCCACCTGCTAAAGATCCCTCGATCATCCTTGAAGTCGATAGGGGAGAAACGTCGAATCCTCCACCGGCTCTGTCAACAGCCAAGGAGGAGGCGATCTCCAAAGCCGACCTGGACGAATATATAGCTCAGCAGATCCGGGTTCATCAAGCGACTGAAGCAGCAGGTCAGGTCGTAAAAACGGGGCGACCGTATCCGGGCTGGTACGACCAGATCAAGTACCCGCTAGGTTATACGATACCAAAATTCCATGTGTATAAGGGGATTGGCAATCCCCACCAGCATGTGGCCCAGTTCATGGCGCTTTGCGGCAACACTGGCGGTGATGATAAATTGTTGCTTCGCCAGTTCGTTGGTAGCTTATCGGATACAGCGTTCAAGTGGTATTCCGAGCTCCCGAATGACTCTATCAAGACCTTTGCAGAGATGGAGTTGCTGTTTACCCAACGTTTCGCGAGTGCCAGCGAGCGTACCCCAATAACGGCATTGATTAATGCCAGGGTGAAGCCGGGCGAGACATGGGACCAATATGCTATACGGTGGCGTAATTTATGGTCAAAATGCGAGCAGCGCATAGAAGAAGCTTCTGCAGTGGGAATGTTTGTTGGAACCCTCGATCCGAAAGCAACCATCTTGCAATTTATGATGTTCTTCAAGCCGACCACCTTCCAGGCACTAATCGACAAGCTGGCGCAAATGGATCAGATAGGCCATAAACCTCCTCTTCCAAAGCCGGACTCCCGAAATGAGAAGGGGAAGGGGAAAGCGATCGTTGTCGCTAATACTCAACAACAGCCAAACAACTCGAAGCCGGTCGTTCGTCAAAATAATATGCGCCCGTATGTAGCCTTTGAGGAGAGGATGGGACGTCCTTACTCGTTTCCCCGAGATAAAACGAGAAGGTTATTCGAGCAGGCGTTGCGCAACCGACTCATAAATCTGCCGGATCCAAAACGTCCGTCGCAACCAAGTGATGTCAATGAGCCCAACTACTGTCCTTATCATCGAGTACTGGGTCATCCGATCGAGGATTGCCACGTCTTCAAAAATTGGCTTGAAGACCAGTACCGACAGGGCAAGTTCGTATTGTCTGACAAATGGAAGGTGAATCCACCGCAGCCCCACACCTCTAAGGGAATGAATACGCCGGGGGCAACATGCTCTGTCGTTGAAGAAGCTCCTTAGGAGGTTGTATTATCAGCCAAAACAAAGAGGATGCTGAATGATCTTCAAGCATGCTCAGCGATTAAGTGGAAGAACCCGGTGGAGCCGCAGATCATTGAACGGATGTTGAAGCCTCGTCCAACTCAAAAGATCGATGGAGGTGGCCCAAGCATTCACAACCAGCCGTCGAAATCTTCAAAGATGAAGAAAAAGAAGTCAAAGAAGCCCGTGAAGCCTGGCGACAAGCGCACGGACTTGCAAAAACAAATTGACGCACTGGAGAAATACAACCAGAAGGCACGGACTCCCATTACATTCCAAGAATTCCTCAATCACGTCTTTCAAGAGGAAGATGAGGGAGAAAGTTCATCTGACGAATCTGAAGAATACGTAGCGAGCTGTCATGTGATTTCCCATTCATTCATGGGCGATGAGGAGACTCCTTGTACTGAAACGCTGGGGGCAGATCCCGAACTAAAAATTCTAGGGCTATCGAATGAAGTAATCGACGTGTTCCTCAATGAAGCTCTCTTGAAAAGTAAAGCTGATCGGGTGCGCGAGACGATCATATTTGAAAGGGCCAAGCGCCAACGCCTTGACGAAAGAGCTGAGATACTCCCGCTGGAGCAAAGTACGCCCACTGCGGATAAAATCAAATTTAAAATTAGGAAAAGGTTCGCTAAAGCCGTGTCAATGGGTATGAAGGTACCATCCTCTGAGAGAAGTGTTACTGGTGAAGCGGAAATGCACCCCTCCTATTGCTTGTATCATCAGAAGATTTCGCACCCCACTGAAGAGTGCAAAGCTTTCGATATATGGTGGCAAGGATATGTTGCTCACCGATAACTGGTTAAGCGGGAGAAGCGCAAGACTCGCCGGGAACAAAACAGTGCGACCGAAGGGCTTAACAGAACTACCGGCAATTGTCGCATGGTCAATGCCGGAGGATCACAAGTGCTCACATTCGGGAGCGATTTCGACGAGGAGCTGGCTCTTAGCCCCCTCTTTAAAGAGTCCACTGCGGGAAAAGAAAAAGAGCCGAAGATTTGTGAAAATATCCGGCTGCGTAATCGCACATTGCCCGAAAAGAATCTCGGACCCTCAAACAAAAAAGATAAAGGGAAAGAAAAGGTTTCTGAGGACATTACCCTAGATGACCAAGTCATGGAAGAGCTAGCTGCCAAAAACCCACTGAAGAAAAATAAGGTGGATTACAACGTCTTAGCGCATCTGAGAAAGCTACCCTCGCAGCTCAGCATTCTTGACGCCCTTTCACTATCAAAGGAGGCGAGAGATTCGTTAATAAAGGCACTACAAGACCCGGAGCAGTTCCAAGCTTTCCTGGTTGAAGAAAAGATGAAGGATGAATTCGAGGAAGTGCGCACGGCCGATGTCACTTTTGGCGATGAAGACCTTCTCCTTGGGACGTGCGAACACAATCGCTCCCTCTATGTCTCAGGATACTGCTATGATATAAAGATCGGCAAAATCCTGGTCGATAACGGATCATCTGTTAATCTCCTTAACGTGCGAGTGTTGAAAGAAATCTGCATGAGCGTCCAACACCTCGCTCGAGACAAGATCACCATCTCCGGATTCGACTCCCAATTATCAAAGACTCTTGGATCTGTGATACTGACGCTACGCTTTGGGCTGCTCGTCACGGACATTATATTCCACGTCATAGATGCTAAGACACGCTACAACTCTCTGCTCGGCCGACCATGGTTACACGAGTACAACATCATCCCTTCTACACAGCATCAGTGTATGAAATATTTTAGGGATGGTCTCGAGTATACCGTGACGGGAGAACTGAATCCGTTTTCCGTGAACGAAGTTCGCAAATATGAAGATGCCAAATACTTCTTACCGAGTTTCGAAGACACGGAAAGGTGTCACAAGCCGGAGAATAAAACTAACGCTACCATCCCTGTCATCGGCAGTGATACCGAGAAGGAAGAGGAGATAGTTTATTCGGGTTCGCTCCAATACACCAAGCTGGGACCATCCGCTCCTACGTTGATCTTTGGTTGTGATTCGGAGGATGAGGCCCATGCTGTATTCTCTGCTCGACCTTCAATACGAGTTTCCGCTGACGAAGAGCAAAGTCTGCAAGTCTCCATGGTGCCGCTTAAACATTATAAGGAACTGGATGCGCTCGATACCGACGGTGTAGTGGATCTGCAGACATTCTATATCCCTCCCAGGCGAGAAGGTGAGAAGGCAATTCTATTCTACCACTCTGAAGAAAACAAAGTGGAGAAAGAAATCTGGTATGGCGCGGATCCTGTGCTTGATAGGCTTCAGCCAATCCGTCTCCCCAGTACTATACAGAAGGCTTGAAAAGGTTGCTGAAACGACAAAGGATATCCTTCAAGCAGACCGTTCGAAAAGCCAAGTTCTATGACAAAGTCTGGAACGTTCCCGGGACTCAACGCAAACTGCCTAATGGGAGAATGGAAACAAAAGGGCTTGGATACATCTGGTCAAAGAAACGAGAGTTACTACACGGCTGCTACGTCGTGTATGACTTCGATGAAGAAGCGGATGCTCAATGGGAGGACGCTAATCCTGAACCAGTAAAAGTTCCAGATGCAAAAGTACCCAGTCCGTCGTTCGAAGAGCAAATGGACAAGCTAATAAGGGAAGCTGGTCAAAAAGTCCGAGACGACCACAACCGCGAAATGGTCATCTACGAGAAAGCCAAAACGCAACGCCTCCTCCAACAGGCTGTGAAAGAGGAAAATGCCGCTCCTTGTCAACCTGTTATAAAGAAAGCTCGACGCAGAGGCAGAAACAAGTCGAAACGCGAAAAAGGCGCTCAACAGCAACAAAGCGGGGCTAAGAGGCCACGCAAGCGGGAACCGAGCGGTTCCGATCTATCCCTTATGAGGAAAATGGGTCGAGCATACTCTTTTCCTCGGGACAAGACCAAGAAAATACTTGACCTCGCTCTAAAACATCAAATGCTTACACTGCCGGAGTCCAAAAACCCCGAACAAGCAGGCGAAGTCTCTAACCTAAATTATTGCTCTTACCATCGAGTAATAGGGCACCCGCTCGAAGACTGCTTCACCTTTAAGAATTGGGTCGAAGATCAGTACCAGCTCGGCAAGTTCACTTAGTCTGACAACTGGAGGGTAACGCCGCCACAGAAGCACGAACCCATAGCCATGAGAACAGAACCAACTCCACATTGGGATTGGAAGCGGATTCGCACTTGTCACATGATAACAATATTAAAAGAAGAGCCCGAGAACATGGACAACCTTCCCTGGTGCTTCGAAAATAGCAACGATGAGGTGATCTCAGAATTTCCACCAGCGCCGAAAGAGCTGGAAGATGGAATCCATACCACGGCGGATAACCTCAAGAAAATTGAGTTGGGGACGGTGAATGACCCGCGACAAACATTCATTAGTGAGCTGCTGTTTGAAGAAAAGGTGGCTTCGTTAAAAGACGTCCTTGTACAGCACAAAGATTGCTTCGCATGGAACTATTCCGAGATGCCAGGACTAGATCCAGAAATTGCTGTGCACAAATTGGCGATATCCCCGGACGTCAAGCCAGTCAAACAGGCGCCGAGGAGAATGCGGCTCGAGCTTGAGATGAGCATCAACGCCGAGGTCAAGAAGTTAATCGACTCTGGCTTTATCCAGGAGGTTCAATATCCTGAATGGATCGCTAACATCGTCCCGGTGATGAAGAAAAATGGGACGGTGCGTATATGCGTGGACTTTCGGGATCTCAATAAAGCCTGCCCGAAGGATGATTTCCCGGTACCAGTCACCGAACTAATGATAGACAATACGTCCACTCATGAGATTTTCTCCTTCATGGACGGCTCATCAGGGTATAATCAGATAAAGATGCATCCCGAAGACCAGAAGCACACCGCCTTCAGGACCCCTTTGGGAATATTCTGTTATAAAGTGATGCCCTTCGGTTTAAAAAACGCCGGTGCCACCTATCAGAGGGCCATGACGAAAATCTTCGATGACCTTATACATGAAATCGTCGAGTGCTATATCGACGACCTCGTGGTCAAGAGCAAATCATATGAGGAGCATCTCGAGCATCTAAAGACCGTATTTCGACGTCTTCGACAATACAACTTGAAGATGAACCCTCTCAAGTGTGCATTCGGAGTTTCTTCGGGCAAATTCCTGGGATTCATCGTCAGACACTGAGGCATCGAGATAGATCCGTCAAAGATCAAGGCGATCATGGAAATGCCTCCGCCGAGAACTCTCAAACAGTTGCGGTCTCTCCAAGGAAAGCTCGCATATATTCGGCGATTTATAGCCAACCTCTCTGGCAAGTGCCGCCCTTACAGTCACCTGATGAAGAAGGGGACTCCATTCGTCTGGGATCAAAAATGCCATGGCGCGCTGGACGAGATTAAACAGTACCTGCAGAACCCGCCAGTGTTGGCTGCTCCGGTTAAGGGAAAGCCTCTCATTCTTTACACGACCGCCCTCGAAGGTTCTTTAGGCGTATTGTGGGCGCAAGAGAATGACCAGGGGAAAGAAAGAGCACTCTACTACTTAAGTCGAGTTCTACTGGGGGCAGAAAGCAACTATTCACCTATTGAAAAACACTGCCTGGCGTTGATCTTCGCGATAACAAAGCTCAGGCACTATGCGTTGGCGCACGAAGTCCGTCTCATCTCGAAGGTGGACCCTCTTAAATATTTAACGTCAAAGGCCATATTGACGGGGTGACTCGCTAAATGGGCCCTGCTCTTGATGGAATTCTCGATAACCTATTAGCCTCTCAAAGCAGTGAAAGGCCAGGCCATTGCCGACTTCCTCGCTGAGCACCCGATACCCGCCGATTCTCCTTTGAATTGCGATCTTCCAGACGAACATGCGTTTGACGCTATCGATGGGAACGATACCCGATGGGAACTCTATTTTGATGGAGCGTCCTCCATGAAGAAGCGCAAACAGAATACCCCTGTAATCAAATCAGGGGTAGGACTCATCTTTGTAACTCCACAAGAAGGGATAATGCGCTTTTCTTTTTCCCTAACAGAGCCAAGGACGAATAACGAAGCCGAATACGAAGCTTTGATAGCAGGCCTCGAGATCGCTATCGGCATGGGAACTGAAAACCTCCTCATATACGGAGATTCTCAACTGGTCGTTAGTCAAGTAAATGGCGACTACCAAACGTGCAAACCGGAGTTGGTGAAGTACGGTGAAAAGGTGCAACAACTGTTGACCCAAATTCCCTCCTATACTTTGGAAAGCATACCACGAGCGGAAAATAGCAAAGCGGACGCGTTAGCTAAGCTCGCTAAAGAACTGGCTGACGAGAACCTCGATGACGTCAGAATCGTGGTACAAAGCCGTCGAGTGCTCGCCCCAGCAGAAATATCTCCGGAATCATCCGAAGAAAAGGGAGCGACTGAGCAGACGACCTTACAAATAAAGGAACAAGAAAAGGCTGAGGACTGGAGGAAAGTCTTCATAGACTACTTTAAGTCCCATCGAATGCCCGAAGATGCGTCCACAAGACATCAGCTTATGAAACAAGCTCTGTCTTTCGCTTTCGTCAATGATACTCTGTATAAGAGGTCGTTTGATTCTCTATGGTTGAGATGTCTGGGACCTGAAGAGGCGAAAAGAGTCGTTCAGGAAGTCCATGACGGAATCTGTGGTTTTCACCAAGCGGGCCCGAAGATGAAGTTGAAGATCAAACGGATGGGCTACTACTGGCCCACGATGATTCAGGATTGCCTCGAATATGCGAAGCAATGCCACTCATGTCAAATCCATGGGGACTTTATCCACCAACATCCAAATCCATTATATCCAACAGTGGCTAGCTGGCCATTCGAAATGTGGGGGACTGACATAGTCGGCCCCATCGAACCAGCATCGTCCAGGGGACATCGTTTCATCCTGGCGACGACTGATTACTTCTCCAAATGGGCAGAGGCAGTACCGCTGAGGGAAATGAAGACGGAGAATATCCTCCATTTCTTCAAGACGCACATCATATATCGGTTTGGAACCCCACGACGGATCATCTCCGATAACGGGCCAGCCTACAGGAGCCACAAGATCAGTCGCTTCGCGCAACAACATAATATAGACTAGAGGCATTCTTCGATTTATAATCCGCGAGCTAATGGTTTAGTCGAGGCCTTCAACAAAACCCTGACGAAGATCATGAAAAAGACGGTGTTCCGGAATAAGAAAGACTGGCACGAGAGACTGCAAGAGGCTCTTTGGGCATATCGAACTACGTTCAAGACGGCCACGAACACAACGCCATACGCGTTGGTATTCGGTACGGAAGCAGTACTCCCCCTCGAGATAAAGCTACCCTCTCTACAAGTGGCAGTCCACTATGAGTTGACAAACGAAGAGAATGCTCACCTTCGCCTTGAGGAGCTCGATGCCCTTGATGAAACACGACTCATAGCGCAACAAAATCTGGAAGCTTATAAAGCAAAGATGACGCGCTCATATGAAAGATTGACCCGACCGAGGACATTCCGCCAAGGCGAACTTGTGCTAGTAGTCAAAAGGCCTATGATCCCCAATCGCGCCAAGCGGGGAAAATTCGAGCCAAACTATGAAGGCCCGTATATCATAGATAAGGTCTACCAGGGTGGGGCCTATCACTCATGGACATGCACGGTGAAAGGCCTTTCAGGCCAATAAAAGGTCGCTTCTTAAAGAAATACTACGCTTAATGAGCCACAGCTTAGGTCAATGATAGACGACGACGACTATGTCCGCTCGCTATCTTCCTAAGCTCAAGCTTTATAAGCAGTATCCAGCCTTCTCAATGACGGACCGAAACGTCCTTAAACTAATACCGCAGCATCCGTACGCTGACGAGATAAAAAAAAAGAAGAAAAATATAATAAATAAAAACGGTATGTCCATAAGCAAAAAGGGCACGGACGAAAACCCGGAAGGGCTCCGTGAGTAAAAACAGCAGGGCTACCGGCGAGTGTTCGTGAAAACCCGAAAGGGCGCGACCTCGTAAAAAGAAAAAGAAGAAGAAAATAAAAAGAATATAAAAAAATGGTATGTCCATAAGCAAAATGGGCACGGATGAAAACCCGAAAGGGCTCCGTGAGTAAAAACAGCAGGACTACCGGCGAGTGTTTGTGAAAACCCGAAAGGGCGCAACCTCGTTAAAAGACACTTATAGGGTCCTTTCGACCTTGTAAGGAGAAACCACCCGCGTGAGATCCTTACGACTCACAAGGGAGCAGCACACTTAGGGATCCACACGATTCCTAAGGAGAAAATATACTTGCGAGATCCTCACGACTCGTAAGGAGAGCTCTCTTATGAGACCCTCACGGCTCATAAGATTTGAAAGTCTTAAGTTACAGAGACCTAAACATGTGCTTAAGCAACCCCCACAACTTTCGATATTGCCCTACAAGTGGTCCAATACTGGCTCTTGTATACAATCCAAGGGCGCGAATAAACATTTCCCTAACTAAGTCCCATCCGAGACTGGGGGATATGTTCGCATGGTGAACAACCCTTGTAAATCCTCTCGATTTACAAGGAGAAAACCCTCATGTAGGATCCTTACGACTTACAGAGGAACAAACACTTAGGAATCCTCACGATTCCTAAGGAGAAAATACACCTACAAGATCCTCACGACTTGTAGGGAGAAATACCTTTGTGCGACCCTTACGACTCATGAAGTCAAAAGCCTTAGTCGACAAAACCTTAATCCTGTTCGCTAAGCCATCCTTGTTCGACGTCGACAGAGGCAGATGATGATTCGCTCCTGGCAATATCCCAGTTGTGGCGGTGCTGATGCCGAAATCGATGTCTAATTTCATGTTTACGGCGAAAAGCTAGCAGGCCGCACATGCATAATAAATAGCCGAAATGATTGGGCAACTTGCAATAAAAAGCAGCGAGTAAAAATAAAATAAATAGCCGAAATGATTGGGCAACTCGCAATAAAAAGCAGCGCGTAAAAATAAAATAAACAGCCGAAATGATTGGGCACCGCGAAAAATAGCCGAAATGATTGGGCAATCGCGACCTTCGCGATATAAAAGCTGAAATGATAGAGCATCGCGGAAATAAAAAAAATGATAATAAAACTTTTTCCCTACAGTTGAGATCACATCGATCCCTGTATACAATCCAAGGGCGCAAACAAAGAAGGAACCTTACTTTCCCAACAGGCTCCGCCAGAAAACGAAGCCAAATCTCGACAGATCATCCCGACCCCGAAGGAGCCAGTGTCTTCGGCAAAATACTTCGACTCGAGAAAACAAGTGTCCCTGACGAAGAAAATCTTGATTCGTGTCGACTCGCAGAGCAACTAGTGTCTCTGTGGGAAATTCTCGATTCGTTTCAACACCAGGGAAACAAATAATCCTTGGAAAATACCTCAACTCAAGGAAACTAGCGTCCTTGATGAGAGCCTCCCGATTCGCGTCGACTCGCAGAGCAACCAGTGTCTCCGTGGGAAATTCTCGATTCGTTTCAGCACCAGGGAAACAAATAATCCTTGGCAAATACCTCAATTCAGGGAAACCAGTGCCCTTGATGAGAGCCTCCTGATTCGCGTCGACTCGCAGAGAAACCAGTGTCTCCGTGGGAAATTCTCGATTCGTTTCAACACCAGGGAAAAAAATAATCCTTGGCAAATACCTCAATTTAGGGAAACCAGTGTCCTTGATGAGAGCCTCCTGATTCCCGTTGACTCGCAGAGCAACCAGTGTCTCCGTGGGAAATTCTCGATTCGTTTCAATACCAGGGAAACAAATAATCCTTGGCAAATACCTCGATTCAGGGAAACCAATGCCCTTGATGAGAGCCTCCTGATTCGCGTCGACTCACAGAGCAACCAGTGTCTCCGTGGGAAATTCTCGATTCATTTCAACACCAGGGAAATAAATAATCCTTGGCAAATACCTCAATTCAGGGAAACCAGTGCCCTTGATGAGAGCCTCCTGATTCGCGTCGACTCGCAGAGAAACCAGTGTCTCCGTGGGAAATTCTCGATTCGTTTCAACACCAGGGAAACAAATAATCCTTGGCAAATACCTCAATTCAGGGAAACCAGTGCCCTTGATGAGAGCCTCCTGATTCGCGTCGACTCGCAGGGAAACCATTGTCTCCGCGGGAAATTCTCGATTCGTTTCAACACCAGGGAAACAAATAATCCTTGGCAAATACCTCAACTCAGGGAAACTAGCATCCTTGATGAGAGCCTCCTGATTCGCGTCGACTCGCAGAGCAACCAGTGTCTCCGTGGGAAATTCTCGATTCGTTTCAACACCAGGGAAACAAATAATCCTTGGCAAATACCTCAATTCAGGGAAACTAACGTCCTTAATCAGAGCCTCCTGATTCGCATCGGCTCGCAGAGAAACCAGTGTCTCCGTGGGAAATTCCCGGTTCGTCTCAACTCCGAAGAAACCAGTGTCTTCGGCAAATCCTTCGACTCGAAGAAACAAGTGTCCTTGACGAAGAAAATCCTGATTCGCGTCGGCTCGCAGAGCAACCAGTGTCTCCGCGGGAAACTCCCGATTCGTCTCAACTTGCAAGATGAAGCCTCAGGCAGCAGGGATTAAAAAACTTGTTTCCTGAACAATGGGACCCTGCAACTCAGTCTAAAACGGTCTTTTGCATACTATTCACGGATCTCACTCTCCAAAGTCGAATTTCGACAAGGAGGGAAACAACCGCTTACGGGTCCTTTCGACTCGTAAGAGGGAAAATTCTCTTATATGATCCTTACGACTTATAAGAGAAAACGCGCTTAGGAATCCTCACGATTCCTAAGGAGAAAATCCACCTACGAGATCCTCTCGATCCGTAGGGAGAAAAGTCTCTATGAGACCCTCACGGCTCATAGAGTTGAAAAGTCTTAAGCCGCAGATATGAACCTGCGACCCAAGCCATCGCTATCTCTTAAAAAAAAACTAAGTTATCTGCCAATTATGTTTATCAAGTCAACATGCTGATAATAAGAGAAAGAAAGAAAGCGAAAGACCATACAAGACATTGCAGAGGAAAAAAATGTGTATCTTTATTCATTAACTCAAAGAAGTACAAGCGGAATAGTATAAAAGAATAAAGAATGGATACATGTTATTCGAAGAAGGAAAAGAAAATTTTTACAAGTTTATTGGTACAAAGGCAGCTATTGGGAAGGAAGCGTCTTGCATAGCCTTATTAATTGTTCATGCACTTCCTTCCACGCCTTTTCCTGATCTGCCACCACCGCCATCTCTGCTTCCACCTGAGCCCTTTGCTGTAAGAGAGATGCGAGCTGCTCCCTGACGGCCTGCTGAGTGGCTTCGCGGCCTTGGGCATTACGCTCGGCAGCGTCAAGTGCCCGCTTCAGTTTCAGCCCATTTGAGATGCGCTCCAGAAGGCCCTCGAAGACAGCCTTTACCTCAGCGGCGTTCGCCTCAACTTCAGCACGTAGGCGAGCAGTTTCGCTTGAAGACTCCTGGCACTCCTTCAGCCTCAAAGCTGCTTCTTGTTCCAAATGGCGGAAATGAGAAGTGCTTTGCTCGAGCCATGCTCCCCGTTGAGTACTCACGGCCAAAACCTCGGGGACAAGACGCATCGACTCCAGCTGATGAAGCCGAGCCTCAATCTCCCTGCAGTGATTAACCCAAGATGCGACGATGCCTTCGTCATGGAAATTAGTAAATATCACCAGCATCGGGTTAACCGTCGTAGCAAAATCTGCAGCAGGAGTAGGAGTCTCGACGTTGAGTTCCTCGATGTAGTCGCTCAACATGCGCAGACTATTCGCAGCACCTTTCGAGGACGGACGTCTCTGGGAAGGGCCGGCCGGCATTGTAATATGAGACTCAAAAGGCGCCAAGACCGGAACGACAGCTGAAGAGACAAAATGCAATTAGATGACGATTCAATAGATATGGAAAAAGTCATTGATAAGATAGTCTACTATACCAGTTGAAGCAGGTGGCAAGGCCGGAAGAGCCGGTGGCGCGACCGATCTTTCTTCTCCCCCTTCGATTTGTAACACTGCAGTCAGGACGAAAAAAATTAGAAATAATTCTATCACCGAAAAAGAAAGATATCAGTCGGGAACTATACTCACCAGCACCACCAGAGGGAGAAGCGAGTTCAGATGGGAGGGAGAAGTGTGGGAGCAACACTTGATATAGATGATCAAAGAGCACTCCTGAAAAGACACAACAGTACGACTTTAGTGCACAAATTACACATCTGAAAGATAAGATTAATAAATTGCAAACCCATACCTTCCAATATCTTCGATGGTATGAGAGAGGGTTGAGAGGTAACCACCGCCAAGGCAGTCGTTGAAGGCGCTCCCTCGAGCAGCAGGGCATCGGCGCTGGTTGCACCTGCGTTACGAACAAAGGTGAACTTGTCAGAAAGGATTGTAAGGTAAAGAAAGACAGCAACTTGGGATTTACCCGATGAGCTGCCGGCTGAAACGGAAGCGACTCCCTCCCCCATCGACATGAGGCCACCACCCGTGGCCTCATCACCCGACTCGATGGGGACCGTCGTGGTGCTCGCGCGGCCAGGAGACGGCGGAAGATCGTAGGCAGGGAGGGCAATGATCGGAGCATTGCCGGACTCTTGAGAAAGAGCGGCTGACTCTTCCCCAAGAGTCGTGCCCATCTCACTCGCTACTTCTTCGGGCTCAGCTGTCTCCATCGGTTCATCCGCCGTCACCATGAGGTCGCCGGTCTCAAGCGGCTCATCCGCCGCTGCCCCGGGCTCAGTTATAGCGGTCATCTCATTCGCCGCCACCTCAGGCTCGGCATCAACGACTTTCTCAAGTGCAGCTCCCTCGGCCCCCAACTCAGGCTCCACAGCCCCAGCGACGTTGCCCACCGTCGGCTCAGGTTCGGCCAGTGCCTCCTCTTCTGTTTCCTTGGGTTCGACGGTCTCCGCCTCCCCCTCGGTCGGACTTGGCTCTGCAGGATAGAATATATAAGAGCCAGCAGATTTATAATTCTTACAAAAAAATTCTGAAAGAAATATTACGTGAGGTGGACTTATCGTTAGCCTCCCTATTGGCTCGCACCGGCTGTCTATGAGCCGTAGACAAGACGACCGGGGGCTCTTCTGATGGAGTATCGGCACGAGGCACGGTGCTTGGGCCCGCTCCAATGGCCAAGGCAGCCCTGCGTGCCTTTGCTACGCGCCTCAATCGTTTCCTTTCCTCCCGGGCAGTCGCGATAGACCTCTTCGACGCTTCCTTAATTAAGGTGTCGTCGTCCTCGTTTAGAGATGCCTCAAGAGCCTTTAAGGCATCTCTATCGGCTCTTCAAGACGGACCTCCCGCGGTAGCCCTGAGGAAGCAGGAATATCGGCAGCTGGCAGAACATCCGCGTCACTTGGCGGGAACGACATTGAGGTTCCTGCGATAAAAAGGGAGAGGTTAGATCGACCATAACACAAGGAAAATGAAAACTTGATGAATTTAAACTTACTAAGGCCTAAAGACGCTCTAAGGCGTTCTTCCTATTGGAAGGTCTTAAGGGAAGCGGTGATGGCTTCTTCAGTTGTGATGCCTGTTGGAAGAAAAGAAGGAAAAATGTTAATCAAAGGCAATAATAAAGATATGATGCAATAGAAAATGCGACTAGTGATTTCCTGATGCCGCAAGCTTAGCCAGCAATGCGTCACGCCTCGCCAACCGCTCCGAAGCTTCGAGGGCGGCCTCCAAATCCGTGTCATCCGGCATGACTAATCCCTCGTTAGTCCCGTATTCACTCAGGCCCTCAGCATAGGGAGCGTGGGGTTCCTGACCGAACGCGACGTCAGCGGCAAAGAGCGACTTCTTTTTCTTCTTCTGCCCACAAACCCTGGGTGCACCCGGGATCGACTTCCGCTTGGCAGCCATTTTGGGGCGGCGGGTCCCGATGTCCGCACCCACGCAAGACTCCGGCGAGGCTACAACCACTGTCTCTACTGGAGCACAGGGTGCTGGTGGTGCATCCGCAATATCAGGGAGCGGCAATCCGCGTGGGGGACTCTGCGCACGTGGTGGCCCGGCTCTAGCATCTTTCAAAGAGGGAACTATCGGGGTCCTTGGCACCAAAGGAGCGTTGCGATCGCTACCTGGAGACGTACCCTTATGGTCGACCAACAATCGCCTTTCCTCCTTTATGACGGCTCCCGTCGAATGACTATACCATTCTTTATATACATTGAGGAGTCGTGGAGCGTAAGCCGGCGCACTAACAAAAAAGTGAGAACCCGTATTCAGGCGCATGAAATGATGCAGCGCGTTCTCCATCCCTTCTTCAGTGGCAGCAGGTTCCAGTAGGAAAGCTTCCAAGGGTACCCCTTGATCGTAGCCCAGTTGTTGGGCGAAACGATGCGGGTTATATCTCATGAAAATCGCCGCACCGTTCTGCCTGAAGACTAGGAAGCCCGGTCTAATAGAATATAAGTGGAGGGTCTCTCGGGCCTTCAAAACTGAGGCTCCATCCTTAAAGGAGTCTTGTAATGGTCGCACCGCAATGGTGGACGCCTTTCCAATAGTCAATACCTTATCAATGAAGGACATCCCGGCTCCAACGGTGTGAGGGCGAAGGAGTAAACCCCTGGCGTTTCGTGGTGATGGGGTCACAATTGATGCGCCGATCTGCTGTATAATGCGAGGGAAACTGCACTTGTCGAAGAACGAGGGCCTTTTGTGCATGCCGAAGACACCCGCCGTGTGTAGCTCGAGCCATGATATGAAGTAGTGCATCGGAAAGACCACGTGCAGTACCCCAGGCTCATTAGCATCCGCTGCTCGACTGAGGCCATGATATAAGTGTGCCAAGCCGGCGATCCCAACGACCACTTTTACCCCGATGGTCATCCGGTGGGCTGGGTAAAAGACAGAAGGCCGCATATGGCGAGAGTTCATTGGAATCGCAAACCAACTCAGCCACAACCCAAGAAATCCTAAGAAAAAGGCCTCCTCGTCCATCCCAGGAGTTGAAATTTTTGCAAAAGACATGGTCGGGAAGTCCGGAAGGAAAAAACCCTTTTGGTCTATTTCTTTCGCCGGCAGGTTATCCAAACCTAGACCGAAAGGGTCATCCAGGGTAGCAAACTTGGCAGCTTCTGATGAGAGGACGCTTGGGCGAAGGAACCGAGCGATGAAATCCTCAAAGCTAACTTTATGACTCCCATGTTCGATGAAAAGGGTCTCATAGATGTTCAATACTTTAATCTAGCTTGGGAATTGGTGTTGAACAGCATTCTCCGGCGTGAGCCCCCTTACCACCGGCTTAGCAACGAAGACATACTCGTCTGTCGGGAGCAACTCCTCATAGTGTTCCCCTATAACCGGTAAACCGGATACTTCTGTGAACTCCTCCAGAGAAATTGACACTTCCCGATCCATGGTGAGGAAAGTGTGGGTAGGAATGTTCCACTGCTCCAAGAAAGCCTTGAACCATCAGGTGGGGAGCGTGGGATACTAGAAGAGAGAGACGTAAACCGCAGTGTACAGTCCTAACCTTATCAACTGTGACTTCTTCGTCGACAGGATATACCGGGCCCACGGCAGATAGCCGATTGGGTGGCGGGGGATCAGACCGATGTTATATGATTGCCCCCAAGGTCGTGCCTCGCCTTGACAGATACGGCGTCCTAGGATATCCAAAACCATAGGACGCTGGACCGGAATCGCATCTATGGCGGGATGAAGAAAGCCCTTCGAGGTCCAATCAACCATCTCCACGGCATACTGCACCGAGGGTGGGGTGGCATAATGAATCGCCGTAATCGGTTCTGACGGTACAGCGCACGTGAAGCTCCGTCGACCCACGATAATCTGATTATACCACGACCCCCAAAGGTGGAGACTCTTATATTTCGAGTCGTGGTCCTTAAGCATGGCTAGAACTTCGCGGTCCAAGGGCGCTTCAGGAAACCCTTCCTCCGAGCGGGCGAACGGGAATGAGGTATCGAGAGACATGGTCACTGCAAAGGAACAAAAAATAGCCGTTAGTGCTGCAATTCCAACTCATGGCGTTTAAAAAACTTTTAATTAACTGAATTTAAAAATTAATTAAATTAAAATTAATCACACCACAATGCAGTGCAATGGGTAGGGGACCAAATGGGGACCCATAAAATCTGGATGAAGGTGTCTCATTTAATAAGACAGCCCCATCATTGGGTAAGACTGTCAATTAATGAAAAGATCCCCAAGAGAATATTCTCATCAATGGGAAATCCCTATAAACAAGGAGAAAATCTCCTCTTTCAGAGCAAAGCTCTGTCACAGAGTGACACTTGTCAAACTCTGGTCTCAAGGGAATAGGATTCCTTAAAAGAGCATAGCTCTGTGGTAATAATGGAAAGATCCATCAAAAAAAAAATTTAGCACTTAAAAGAATTAAAATTTTTGGAATCTTGAAAAATCCATGAAAACTTATAATAAGTTCTTCATTTTTCAGATTTAAAAGATCTACATTTGATCCAAGAGCAAAGCTCTGTTCATGGGTTAGAACCCATGAACAAGATCTCTGTAGATCTATAAGTTTTTGAGAGCAAAGCTCTGTTTATGAAACCCCAATGGGGATTTTTTTAGATCAAAAGATCTTTGAGAGCAAAGCTCTGTTTATGAAACCCCAATGGGGATTTCTTTAGATCAAAAGATCTTTGAGAGTAAGGCTCTGTTTATGAAACCCCAAAGGGATTTCTTTAGATCAAAAGATCTATGAGAGCAAAACACTTTTGGTTAAGATTGATTTAAGTTAATTTGATTTAAATTAATTTTACCTAAAAGTTTTCTAACTTTGGAAATGAGCAAAGCTCTGAAGTTCTTAAGCAAGAGCAAAGCACTGGAAAATCAAAATCTTGAAAAATGGTGAAGATTTTCTAAGGGCCAGAGGTCCTATTTATAAGGCGCTTGCGCCCCTTCAGCTCACCCGTTGATCCAACGGTCAGGAGCTTGCCACCGGTGCACTCACGTGCGCGCCACGTGAGCGCAACGGTAGGGGGTATTTGTTTCCCCCAATCAGAGCAAAACTCTGTTGAAATTCAAAATTCAAATTTTGAAGTAACGCTTCAAATCCCGGGCACAACGCGCCACGTGTCAGACGCTGATACGTCAGCGTAGCGCCCAAGAGAGCGCGCCCAATCAGAGCAAAGCTCTATTAAAAAACAAATAAAAACAAAGCTTCAGTTGCGCAAGCGCTGCGCTGCGTGACACGTGTCAGCGCAGTCGCTTTTGCGCAAGCGCTGCGCTGCGCGACACGTGTCAGCGCAGTTGCGCAAGCGTAGGTGCGCAAGCACAGTTGCGCTGCGCGACACGTGCCAGCGCAGTTGCGCAAGCGCAGCTGCGCTGCGTGACACGTGTCACGCTCTGGGGCATTTGCGCCAAACAGAATTAAGATTTTAAAGAAATCTTTCTGTTCTTGTTAAAACAAGAAGATTTTTTTTCTGTAAAACAGAAGCCCTTGGATTAAAGATCCAACGGTGGGGAAAATTCCACAAATCACTCAGAGAAAGATCTCTTTAACAAATTTAACTAATTTATGGGCACTATAAAAAGGATCCTAGACCTCAATTCAAAGGCATGAACATTTGTGAGAAATCAAGAACTTCATACAGAGAGAACTCTGAAGAAATTTCAAAAGAAGAAAAGGTAAAAACCTTTAAGATAGAAGAATTTCTTCTAATAGATCATTGATCTAAGGATAAAATCAATGATCTCCAATAAAAAACAAATAATAATAGTGCTTTGCACTTATGAACCATTGGTTCTCTGAGATCAAGAAAAAAAACAAGAAATACTTGTTTTCTTTGATTCTAATTAGATCAAAGAAAACAAACAGTGCTTTGCACTTTTTCATGAACCATTGGTTCTAAAAGATTCTCAAATTAATAGTGCCTTGCACTTGCAAAACTGCACTGTTGCGCTCCTGGGATGGCGCAAGCCACCAGAGAGCGCCACGTGTCAGCATCTGACTCATTTGCGCTGTGCGCTTTTAAGATAGAGTTTTGCTCTCTGAAATTGGCGCAACCCACCGGAGCGCGCCACGTGTCAGCAGCGCAAGCGCAGCGCACTGCGCTTGCATGACACGTGTCAATACCACAAGTGCTTGCGCTCTCTGATTGGCGCAAAGCGCCTGACAAATGCAATGCATTTCTTTTACTAAAGGGGCAGGCCCAAATCAGAAAGGCCTAGTAGGCCAAATTAAATTGCAATGCAATAAAAAGGGCAGAGCCCAAACAAAATTGATGCTCTGCATCATTTATAAATGGGCAGAGCCCAAACAAAATTGATGCTCTGCATCATTTATAAATGATGCAATGCAATATTTTAAAAGGGGCAGAGCCCAAATAAAGGTCCAACAGAGACTAAGATTAATGGTGGGCCAAGCCCTAGCACAGGCCTTATAGGCCAAAAACAAATAAAAGTGTTGAACATTTTTCAACTGGACTTAGCCCAATCGTGGCCGTAAGTCCTCAAATTAAATTGACCGAGCAAGATTGCTCTCTTAAATCAATTTACATCCGGTTCGAGGGTACATCTCCGAACTCCTCTGACACTTATCGTTGTAATCCTTCAACGACGTCAGAGAGGTGACGGGTCTCGATGACCGCACATTAGTACGGACAGCGGGGTCCTTAAACTCATGGACCGAAACATCCTTAAACTAATGTTGGACCGAAACGTCCTTAAACTAATATTGGACCATCACGTCCCTAAACTGGAACATGGACTACCACGTCCTTAAACTGGCGATGGACCACCATGTCCCTAAACTGGAACATGGACCATCACGTCCCTAAACTGGAATAATAGAGCCCCCAAATGCTCTTTTGCCGGATCTAAACGGTCCCATTTAAGTCGATCTTAGCCCCAAACACGGCTAACGTATCCTTAAACATTCAAGTGGACTATAAAACCTCAAATCGACTTTGGTTCAAGGGTACATCTCTGAACTCCTCTGACACCTATCGTTGTAATTCTTCAACGACGTCAGAAAGGTGATGAGTCCCGGCGGCCATATATTAAATGGATCACCACGTTAAGTTGATCTTAATATCAAATCAGAGTAACGTATCCTTTACGAACGTTTAAGTTGATCTTAGCCTCAATACGGCTAACGTATCCTTAGACTAAAAACACCAAACCCAAATCTAAGTAAATAGGGATTTGAACTAATCCATGTCCTACGGGCGACGACATAAATTAGTCTCCGTATACAATCCACGGGCAACCACAAACAAAACAAACATACACGACACGAAGTGAAATTCTGGAGAAGGAGAAAGTTGTTACCGCGATGCGGTAGCGTAATTAACTGCAGAGGCTTGCGCCTGCAGGGAAGAGCGTCCCCACAATAAAAAAAACCCCTCAAGCGAGGGGGAATCTGACGAAGTCTGCTACATCGGCCGTATCCGTCTAATCCTCCGATACACGGTGCCATAAATCAACTTGGCATCTTCGGAGAGGTGGACGGATAAAACCATATAGCATCTGCCCCGAACCTCAGGCAAGACGTCCTCACGTCTCGGCCGCCGTTCAGAGGGGAACACCTGACTGCTGGTATGGAGCCCAGAAGATGATGTCTGATTTGGGTCTGAGGTGTGAGAAAATTCAAGCATGTCCCAAAAATTGCGTGTTGTACCGGAAAAAGAATTCAGATTTGAAAGAGTGTCTAACTTCCGGAGAGGCCAGGTATAAGCCGAAAGAATCTAATAAGAAGCCTGATATACCTATCAAGATAGCACGATACTTTCCCGAGGCAATGATTTGGCATCACCGTGCTCCTTCAAGTGAAGATGGAAAAATGAGTCATCCAAGAGATTCACTGGCATGAAAGGATTTCGATAGGAGGCACGAAATATTCAGTAGTGATCCTCTCAATGTTAGACTTAGACTCGCTAGTGATAGCTTCTGCCCATTCAATTATATGGCTGGAAGCCACAACACATGGCCCATTGTAATGATAGTTTATAATCTGTCGTCTTGGTTGGCTATAGATCAATCCTACTTTATGATGTCTCTTTTTATTGACAGACCAAACTCACCGGAAAACAATATCGACGTCTATCTCCGACCTCTGATCGATGAGTTAAAATCTTTATTCATTGATGGTATAGAGACTTACGATGCAAACACAGATACAACCTTCACACTACGTTCGGTTTTAATATGGACAATTAATGACTTTCCTGCGTATGGAATGCTATCAGGTTGGTCCGTATATGGTCACAAAGCATGCCCTTATTTCCATCAATATACAATATCGAAATTCTTGAATTTCAGCAGGAAGGTTTGTTATTGCGGTCATCGACGTTTTCTTCCACTAGACCATCCTTACAGGTTAGACACTACTCACTTTGATGGTCATCAGAGCTTTTTGGGCCTCCATCCTCATTGTCCGGAGAGGACGTGACTGCTCAGTGGGATAGTTACAATAATGTGACCTTCGGGATAAATCCGGCAAAACAGGTCAAACCACCATACTGGAACAAGTTAAGCATTTTCTACGAGCATCCGTACTGATCAACAAATTTAGTGTGTCATTGTTCGGACGTCATGCACATAGAGAAAGGAGTATCCGAGCACGTACTCGACTTGCTTATTTGTAAAGACGGAAAATCGAAAGACAACCTCCATGCTCGGATGGATTTTCAGGACTGGGAAATTAGAAGTGAATTGCATTCTAAACCGATAGCGGGTAAACCAGGCAAGTTTGTACTTCACAATGCCCCGTATCATATGTCACAACTGGAGAAGAAAAGGTTCATGCAGGTGTTGCATGATTTGAATGTTCCCACAGGTTCCTCAGGATTATTTAGCAAGAAAATAAAAATTGTGAAAGGCAAGATCGATGGGCTAAAAAGTCATGATCACTATGTTATTATGGAGCACCTTCTCGCATTATCCATCAGGACTTCCCTTCCCGAATCGGTTAGTCTAGTAATCATTGACCTTTGTTGCTTTTTTAGAGAATTTTGCGCTAAAACTCTGGATGTTGTGACACTGTAGAGTCTAGAAAATTCTATTTCATTGATATTTTTCAAGCTTGAGCGTATTTTCCCACTATCATTCTTCGATATCATAATACACCTGATAGTTCATCTTGCAACCGAGGCTAAGTTAGCCGGACCGGTACAATATCGATGGATATATCCTGTCGAAAGGTATGTGGAATTTTTCGTTTCACGCAATTTGTAAAATTATTGTTGTTCTATATACCCGTATTTATTTATTTAACATATTTTTCTTTAAGTACCTCTACACTCTAAAAAAGTAAATAGGCAATAGAAATCAACCAGAGGATTCTATCATACAAGGTTATCTTCTAGATGAAGTAACCACATTTTGGTCCCGCTATGTGGAAGAGAACATTGAGATGAAACTTAACCGGCCTCGGAGAATTCAGGACGGGCCATATGGTAAAGCTGGTTATAAAAGTCTAGACACTATATTTATCAACAAGATATATCGATTTATCCTTCTCAATAGCGTATGTCTTGAAGAAATTAGAGAGTAAGTTTTTTTTGGATTAATTATTATATTTGTGTTTGTGTGTGTATGAAATAATATAATATTAATGTCATAATTTATTGTTGAGAACAGAAATCATTTTAATGAGGTACGTGAGAGGCATCCTGATTGGAATGATGAACGATTGGAAAAATATCATCAGGATAATTTTTGCGATTGGGTTGCAGATCATGTAAGTTGTTCGAATAACATATTATTGCTACCAGTCATAATTTAAACTCATATCGTTATGTATTTTTCGTAAAATTTGTTTTGTCAGATCCACGATCCGAACTTGTCTGCATTATTAGAGAGTGATTCAAGATCTTTAGCTAAATTTCCTAGTATGGAGGTTGTATATTATAAAGGATTCGGTGTCCTTAGATACAAATTTGAAATTAAGGACATACAAACATCTCGGACCATTCAGAATAGTGTGATTGCGATAGTAGGATCGGATGGTGTGATTTATTATAGATACTTAAATTGAATACTTGGCATCCAATATCCCGGATGATCAGAACCGTTTTATATATTTCAATGTACTTGGTACGATACATGAACCGTTATGGATAAGTGGAGAAACAATCTCGGGACTTGGAAAGATGAATATGGATTGACTAGTGTGAACACATTTCGATTTTACGGTCAGGACGATCCATTTATCTTTCCGAACCAAGCGTTCCAAGTATACTATTCACAGTGCTTAAGCATCCTGGATGGAGTGTCGTATGCCGTTGGAAACCCAGGGATGTTTACGATGTCCCAGAATTCGACGATTGTATGGAGGACAGCGATGAGGATGAAGAAGAGAGAAGATTTAGAGTGCTCCGACCGTCTGTTTCAAAAGACAGGTTCTCTTCGGCTGATCGTGAAGTTACGTGGGTTAGAATTATTATCGACGATGAAATACAAGTAGATATGTCTAATGCGTCCACGAAACGAAAAAGGTTATCAGTAATGTTATATTATTACTTCACATTTCAACGATCTATACATATATTGTATGCATATGTAATGATTGTACTCTTATCTAGGTTTGATGATGACGACCGGAGCAGCGAGGGGCGATAGGAGCACCAGCCGCGGTAGCGGCAGAGGCAGGGGCAGAGGCAGAGCTGTTCTGCCACCAAAGGGTTGCTGGTGTGTTGCAACCACTTCCGATTCCTCAATGGAAGTGGGAACATATAACCATGGATTTCATGACGGCTTTACCGCGGAGTCCAAAGGGCAACAATGCTGTATGGGTGATTGTCGATCGGTTGACCAAGGCAGCTCACTTTATTCCTTTTCGGGTTGGTCAATCGACAGAGACTTTGGCAGAGCGGTACATGCAGGAGATTGTCAGATTGCATGGAGTACCGGTAAGCATCGTGTCCGATCGGGACACTCGGTTCTTGTCGCACTTTTGGAGGAGTTTACAAGAAAGTTTGGGGACTCGATTGAAGTTCAGCACAGCTTATCATCCTCAGACTGATGGACAATCGGAGAGAACGATCCAGACCCTTGAAGATATGTTGAGAGATTGCATGTTGGACTTTAAAGGTTCTTGGGAAGACCATCTACACCTGGTGGAGTTTTCATACAACAATAGCTTCCAAGCAACTATTCAGATGGCCCCGTTTGAAGCGTTGTATGGTCGTAAGTGCCGTTCACCTGTATGTTGGGATGATGTGGGTGAACGAAGGTTACTAGGGCCAGACTTGGTGGTACAGACAGTTGAGAAGGTGAATACGATCAGGAAGCATATGAAGACAGCTCAAGACAGACAGAAAAGTTGGGCCGACACGTCAAGAAGACCTCTAGAGTTCGCCGTGGGTGATTTGGTATTCCTGAAGATATCACCAACTAGAGGGGTGATTCGCTTTGGAAGTCGGGGAAAGCTTAGTCCCCGATTCGTTGGACCCTTCGAGATATTGGAACGTGTTGGAGAGGTATCGTACCGGTTGGCGTTACCACCGTCATTAGCAGGAGTTCACGATGTGTTTCATGTGTCTCAACTATGGAGGTATGTTCGTGATGAGACTCATGTCTTGGATCATTCGGAGTTGACCGTTCGGGAGGACCTGACTTTTGAGGAGCGACCAGTTGAGATCAAGGATCGAAGAGAAAAGGTTCTTAAGAACAAGGTTATCCCTCTTGTGCTAGTTTCTTGGGGTAACCGATCGCAGGGAGAATCTACTTGGGAGCGAGAAGACGAGATCCGGCAGAGATTTCCTCATCTTTTCCAGTAGTTAGTTATCTTGTATTCTTGGAATTTCGAGGACGAAATTCTTTTTGTAGTTGGGTATGATGTAACACCCGAGCCCAATAATACTATTTATATTACTAGTTGAGGGTTATATATTGCTCATTCCAATTTTCCTGATTTTCTGGTGTTTATTGCTAAATTTTACCCGGTTAAGTCATTTTGGCACATAACAAATTTTAACTCCGAAAATGAAATTTAAGATGTCCATGTTAGCCTACTCGTCGCCACTAGTCGCGTGGTAGCGTCCGCGTGTCGAGATTCCATTCCGTTTGGCTAAAACATGCAAGTTTGGACGACTACGCGCGCGTGCAAGTGTCCGACTTGGGGGCATGCATTTTTATCATTAAACACCTCTTTTCAAAATTTGGAACCCGCTTAAAATCATATAATTTGAATTTGGAACATTTGGGCGCAACCCGGGCGCGATTTGGAAATATTTCATTTCGCGCCAAAAAGGGCCGTTTCAATTTAATTTATAAAACTAATATATATTTATACGAATAATTCCCAACGGCCAAATCCATTCAAATCTTATTCCAAATAATTTCTCACCTCCCTTCAGCCAATCACGAGCTCACAATCGAGCTCGTGGGCCCCGCCTCCTTTTCCCTATCTCTCTCTCTCTCTCTTCCCTCAATCCCTCGCTCAAATCTCTCTCTTCAATCTTTTCTCTCTCCTCCCCTATACATACCCATGCATGCAGCCGCCTTCCTCGAGCATCCGTCGCGACCATGAGAAACCCTAACCCTAGCCCTCGCGATCCCATCGCCGACTTCCCCGCGACTTCGCCGTCGCCGCCACCATCCCGTCGACCTCACAGCACCTTCCTCCTCCCTCCTTCCTCCTCTCTCCTGCGCCTGCACCCATTCCCGACCTCACCTCCACCTTCGCAGACCTCGCCGTCGACGCCACCCATCGTCGTCGACGACTCCCGCAGCACCCTCTCACCCTACTCGACCCGACCTCGTCGTCGCTGTCCTCCTCCCCTCGCCGGAACACCCACACGAGCCCTAACCCCTCGCCTAACCTCCGCTGTTCGCCGGAGAAGCGCGCCGGCGACCTCGTCGACGCCACCTCCGACCACCTACTTCTTCCCCTCGACCACCAGAGCCGACCCCCTCTCCTCCAGCTCGCCGCAGCACCCTATCCCGCGCACCCCGAAGCCTTCAACCCTCGCTACAGCCGCTGCCGTCGCTTCACCGGCGTTCCAGCGCCGTCGAGCTCGCCGGGGTCACCTGGTATACCTCTCTGTAAGTGCCCCCTTTCCTTCCTTTGCGCAAATCATTCCCCTTGCTGGTTGTAGTCGCTTGTATCCTATCGTTTTGCTAACTTCGCTCCCTTTTGTCGTTGCCGGAACCCGACCGTGCCGTCTTGGCGAACCCGACGCTCCAGCGAAGCCCCCTGGTCCGTGTGATCCCGTTGACCTCTGTTGGGACTCGATCCGTGGCCCGTGCTTTCATATCGCAGTTTCTGCCGACATCGCATCCGTGTTTCGGTTTGCGGAACCGCCGAGGCAAGTATCCGAATACTTGCTCTAACATGCTACAACTTAATCATCATATTATAACCACACAACTATTATAACATCGATACCTTTTATAACTTAGAATTGCTAGTCACAATTATCCGTAACTTTAAATCAATGAAATCATTGCTCGTATTAACCGGTCTGCTATTAATTCATACTTAACTAATCAAACCAAGTAGATCATCCCCACTTCATTTGTTAAAATCACTCATGAGACAATTATTATGCTTAGTTCAAATTCATGTAACTCCATTACGTATATTATCGATATTGTTTCGTATTGTGGCTATTGCACCTCAAAGGTGCGTGAACCGGATTAATAAGAGAATACGAAACATCACTGTGTTTACCTAGATTAATATTGTTATTTACTGTTTCCTGCTACTGTTCATTATTGATTGCATACCTGTTGCGAGCACACACCTGATTGCATTACATATTGACCGATCTTGATACACATGACACTTGTACTGATACACCGGACATGACACCCTGTGCATATCGACTCGACCTGTTGAAAGTAACCTGACCTGTTACCTGATTTCATGCCTAATGCCGACAAACCTGACCATTTCCCGCTGTCTATCCAGACAGACCTACTCTTACTGGATCTTGCGTTGGCATTAGTCCTTGACAACTGAATACCTGACCTGACATACATAGCTTGGGGGTATGGGGAAATCAAAGGTGAAACCGACTTGTAACTCAACAGTTCGATACTTGTTCTGATCAGTCTTACGGGCTTGGCCAGCTCCGGAGTGTTGATGCTGACATCACTCATCTATCCTACTACCTTTTACTGCTTAGCGGCACGTCTCGGATTTAGCCCCGAGGATCATGACCGTGGTCCCGGGCATGCACGGGATACTATTGAGTTACATCGACGATTCATCAATTGGTTTCAAAGACTATAGAGTAGAAAACCTGATAGGACAGTTTAGTCACCATTACATATTACCCTGCTTGTTATCTCTTATTGTTGCTTATTCATGTTCATACTTGCATTGTTTATTACCATGTTTATGCTATATACTTGATATCATGACGCGCTGACGTCTGGGTTTTGCATGGCCCAGATTCCGTACCTTTGTCGTCGACCGAGCATGGGTACTTCAGCCAGCAGGCTGAACAGTGAGTCCTTAGGATTTATTTATTGCTTTTCATTTCCAGATGTGAGCCCGCATTATGGGACGTACTGTTTATTCATTGTATTGGATCATTAGCTTCCGCACTTATTGTTTATTGATTCTTGTTATATTGGATTTGGACATGTATTAGTTTAGTTTATTTGTACTGTTCTTGATAACCTTACAACCGTAATGTGACTGTGGATGGATACTTCTTACCCACAGGTAGCATGGTTGGCTATGTCACGTGCCCAAACGCGCGTACTCTGGGAAGCGGGGCGTGACATGGTTCTTTTGGTATCAGAGCCATAGGTTAATTGGGTTGATTCTTGTAGTGGGGTATTGCACCCGATACATGAATCAGAATACCCGTGATCAGGAAACATGTCCTGCCACTTTGACCGTTTTACTATCCTTGAATCATTCTTCCGGATCATGTCGACGTGCAAACTTACTTTGCATTTGTCAACTCAAAAACCTAATTTCTTGTTATCTCTAGGACTTAGGCGACTTGGGTAGAGTTAAGTAATTGCGGCTATGATACCGCGGCATAGCTACAATGCAGTACTCTATTTAATTATCTTGGAGTTCTAGCCTTGATCTATACTCAGAATCTATCATCATGCTAATGTTGGGTACTTTGATTTCCAGGATTCATGGCAGGTACGAATTTGAAGATGGACCAACGAAGTGCGGTCTTAGCCGCCAGGCGTAGAGTGATAAGGGGATTGCTGGAGAGTCTAAAGGAACAGATCGAGCTGGAACCGGCTTTTGCACTGAACCAAACGTCGGTACGTAGAAGTATTCCAGTGAACAAGCGCAGCGTAGCACCGATGAAGAAAATGATTGTGGGTGATCGAAAGGGGAGCGTGATCTGTAGCCACTGCCATAAACCCGGACATGTGCGAAGGGAGTGTCGTTTGAGGCTGGGACTCTGTTTGAGATGTGGAGCGGCAGATCACACCGTTGATGCTTGTCCGTCGAAGCCTCGCACGAAAGATGATGTTCAGAAGCCTCCGCAGAGACCGTTCCAAGGGCAGAGACAGTCGAATCAAGGACCAAATCAGGCTCGAGCGTTCACATTGACAGCCGAGGAAGCTAAGGCATCGGGAGAAGTGGTTTCAGGTACTTTACTCGTTCATGGTTTTCCCGCATTGGCATTATTTGATTCCGGAGCATCCCACTGTTTTATGTCGTCCAAATTTATAAATGCACACTCGATTACCTGCACGACCCTGTCTAGTTTTTGGGACATACACACTGGGAATGGGAAAATCATAGCTAGTAAGGAATGTAGGGATTGTACAGTCGTTGTTTGCGGACGAGAGCTTTTTACAGATTTCTTGGTGATAGATCCGGGCAGTGATGAAGTAGTCTTGGGAATGGATTTTCTTGGCACTTTCCACGCACACATTGATTGTAGGGCAAGGAAAGTAATTTTCCAGATTCCCGGACACCCTGAGTTTATTTTCATCGGAGGAAGCTGTTCTGTCGGGCCAGTCGAGTTTAGGGCTAGGCCGACGAACAATGTTCTTGCGGCTATGGTAGTGGATAGTAATGAAGAGCCGGCAGTTGTTCACGACTTTATGGATGTGTTTGAAGATATTTCGGGCTTACCGCCGAAGCGAGATGTGGAGTTTGCGATTGAACTCATTCCTGGTGCAGCGCCAGTGTCAAAATCGTATTATCCGATGGCACCGGTGGAATTAGAAGAAGTTAAGAAACAAGTTGGCGAACTACTCGAGAAGGGATGGATTCGAAGCAGCAACTCGCCGTGGGGAGCTCCAGTTCTTTTAGTAAAGAAGAAGGATGGCACGAGAAGGATGTGCATCGATTATCGAGAATTGAACCGGGTGACTATTAAGAACAAGTACCCGATCCCTCGCATTGGAGAACTTTTTGAGCAGCTTAGTGGCGCGAGGGTATTCTCGAAACTGGACTTGCGATCAGGATATCATCAGGTCCGAGTGAAGGCAGAAGACATTTGCAAGACGGCGTTTCGGACTCGGTATGGGCATTTCGAGTATTTAGTGATGCCCTTCGGAGTGACTAATGCGCCGTCAATATTTATGGACTTGATGAACAGGATCTTTTCACCATACCTGGATCAGTTTATTGTGGTATTCATTAACGATATTCTGGTGTACTCGAAGAGTCCGGAGGAGCATGCTGAGCACTTAAAGATCGCACTGCAGACACTGAGACAGGAGAAATTATTCGCGAAGATGAGTAAGTGCGAATTCTGGCTGGAAGAAGTGAAGTTTCTGGGGCATGTCGTGTCGGGCGATGGAATCGCCGTTGATCCCGAGAAGATTGCAGCAGTTCGAGATTGGCCTGTTCCAAAGAATGTTGCAGAGATAAGAAGTTTTCTTGGACTCGCCGGATACTACAGAAGATTTGTGGAGAACTTCGCTCGTTTAGCTGAGCCGTTAACCAAGCTTACGCGTAAGGAGGTACCGTTTGCTTGGACAGATGGATGTGCATTGGCCTTCGAGACGTTGAAGCAGAAGTTGATAACCGCCCCTATCCTAACCGTACCGGATGGTTCAGGAGGACTGGTGATTCACAGCGACGCATCAGGAAAAGGTTTGGGATGTGTATTAATGCAGAACGGGAAAGTCGTCGCTTACGCATCGAGACAACTGAAGACTCATGAGAAGAATTATCCGACCTATGATTTGGAGCTTGCAGCCGTGATCTTCGCCCTGAAGATTTGGAGACACTACCTGTTGGGCGAGAGAGTCGAAGTCTTTACAGATCACAAAAGTTTGAAGTATGTATTCACTCAGAAGGAGTTGAACATGAGGCAACGCAGATGGTTAGAGTTGATGGCCGACTACGACCTTGATCTTAAGTACCATCCGGGAAAAGTCAACGTCGTGCCAGATGCGCTAAGTCGGTTACCAGCCATTCAGGTATTGACCGCACAAAGGGAGATCATTGCGGATTTTCAGAGATTTGACTTGGAAGCTGTGCTACCACATGCTACAGGACAGTTGATGCAACTGCAAGTACAGTCGTCTTTAGTTGAGAAGATTAAAGCAGCACAATCGCAGGATCCTAGACTGCAAAAGTTTCGGGAGCAGGTTGAAGCCGGACTACGAACCGATTTACTGATCCATGAAGACGGTTCGTTGAGATATGGTAGCCGTGTGTGTGTGCCAAAAGGAGATGTGCGTGAAGAGCTTATGAAGGAGGCACACAGTTCAGCTTACTCTGTACATCCAGGAGGGACAAAGATGTACCGAGATATTCGACAGCATTTCTGGTGGGAAGGTATGAAACGGGAAATTGCTCGCTTCGTGGCTAAGTGCTTGGTGTGTCAGCAAGTCAAGGCTGAACACCAAAGGGTTGCTGGTGTGTTGCAACCACTTCCGATTCCTCAATGGAAGTGGGAACATATAACCATGGATTTCGTGACGGCTTTACCGCGGAGTCCAAAGGGCAACAATGCTGTATGGGTGATTGTCGATCGGTTGACCAAGGCAGCTCACTTTATTCCTTTTCGGGTTGGTCAATCGACAGAGACTTTGGCAGAGCGGTACATGCAGGAGATTGTCAGATTGCATGGAGTACCGGTAAGCATCGTGTCCGATCGGGACACTCGGTTCTTGTCGCACTTTTGGAGGAGTTTACAAGAAAGTTTGGGGACTCGATTGAAGTTCAGCACAGCTTATCATCCTCAGACTGATGGACAATCGGAGAGAACGATCCAGACCCTTGAAGATATGTTGAGAGCTTGCATGTTGGACTTTAAAGGTTCTTGGGAAGACCATCTACACCTGGTGGAGTTTTCATACAACAATAGCTTCCAAGCAACTATTCAGATGGCCCCGTTTGAAGCGTTGTATGGTCGTAAGTGCCGTTCACCTGTATGTTGGGATGATGTGGGTGAACGAAGGTTACTAGGGCCAGACTTGGTGGTACAGACAGTTGAGAAGGTGAATACGATCAGGAAGCATATGAAGACAGCTCAAGACAGACAGAAAAGTTGGGCCGACACGTCAAGAAGACCTCTAGAGTTCGCCGTGGGTGATTTGGTATTCCTGAAGATATCACCAACTAGAGGGGTGATTCGCTTTGGAAGTCGGGGAAAGCTTAGTCCCCGATTCGTTGGACCCTTCGAGATATTGGAACGTGTTGGAGAGGTATCGTACCGGTTGGCGTTACCACCGTCATTAGCAGGAGTTCACGATGTGTTTCATGTGTCTCAACTACGGAGGTATGTTCGTGATGAGACTCATGTCTTGGATCATTCGGAGTTGACCGTTCGGGAGGACCTGACTTTTGAGGAGCGACCAGTCGAGATCAAGGATCGAAGAGAAAAGGTTCTTAAGAACAAGGTTATCCCTCTTGTGCTAGTTTCTTGGGGTAACCGATCGCAGGGAGAATCTACTTGGGAGCGAGAAGACGAGATCCGGCAGAGATTTCCTCATCTTTTCCAGTAGTTAGTTATCTTGTATTCTTGGAATTTCGAGGACGAAATTCTTTTTGTAGTTGGGTATGATGTAACACCCGAGCCCAATAATACTATTTATATTACTAGTTGAGGGTTATATATTGCTCATTCCAATTTTCCTGATTTTCTGGTGTTTATTGCTAAATTTTACCCGGTTAAGTCATTTTGGCACATAACAAATTTTAACTCCGAAAATGAAATTTAAGATGTCCATGTTAGCCTACTCGTCGCCACTAGTCGCGTGGTAGCGTCCGCGTGTCGAGATTCCGTTCCGTTTGGCTAAAACATGCAAGTTTGGACGACTACGCGCGCGTGCAAGTGTCCGACTTGGGGGCATGCATTTTTATCATTAAACACCTCTTTTCAAAATTTGGAACCCGCTTAAAATCATATAATTTGAATTTGGAACATTTGGGCGCAACCCGGGCGCGATTTGGAAATATTTCATTTCGCGCCAAAAAGGGCCCGTTTCAATTTAATTTATAAAACTAATATATATTTATACGAATAATTCCCAACGGCCAAATCCATTCAAATCTTATTCCAAATAATTTCTCACCTCCCTTCAGCCAATCACGAGCTCACAATCGAGCTCGTGGGCCCCGCCTCCTTTTCCCTATCTCTCTCTCTCTCTTCCCTCAATCCCTCGCTCAAATCTCTCTCTTCAATCTTTTCTCTCTCCTCCCCTATACATACCCATGCATGCAGCCGCCTTCCTCGAGCATCCGTCGCGACCACGAGAAACCCTAACCCTAGCCCTCGCGATCCCATCGCCGACTTCCCCGCGACTTCGCCGTCGCCGCCACCATCCCGTCGACCTCACAGCACCTTCTTCCTCCCTCCTTCCTCCTCTCTCCTGCGCCTGCACCCATTCCCGACCTCACCTCCACCTTCGCAGACCTCGCCGTCGACGCCACCCATCGTCGTCGACGACTCCCGCAACACCCTCTCACCCTACTCGACCCGACCTCGTCGTCGCTGTCCTCCTCCCCTCGCCGGAACACCCACACGAGCCCTAACCCCTCGCCTAACCTCCGCTGTTCGCCGGAGAAGCGCGCCGGCGACCTCGTCGACGCCACCTCCGACCACCTACTTCTTCCCCTCGACCACCAGAGCCGACCCCCTCTCCTCCAGCTCGCCGCAGCACCCTATCCCGCGCACCCCGAAGCCTTCAACCCTCGCTACAGCCGCTGCCGTCGCTTCACCGGCGTTCCAGCGCCGTCGAGCTCGCCGGGGTCACCTGGTATACCTCTCTGTAAGTGCCCCCTTTCCTTCCTTTGTGCAAATCATTCCCCTTGCTGGTTGTAGTCGCTTGTATCCTATCGTTTTGCTAACTTCGCTCCCTTTTGTCGTTGCCGGAACCCGACCGTGCCGTCTTGGCGAACCCGACGCTCCAGCGAAGCCACCTGGTCCGTGTGATCCCGTTGACCTCTGTTGGGACTCGATCCGTGGCCCGTGCTTTCATATCGCAGTTTCTGCCGACATCGCATCCGTGTTTCGGTTTGCGGAACCGCCGAGGCAAGTATCCGAATACTTGCTCTAACATGCTACAACTTAATCATCATATTATAACCACACAACTATTATAACATCGATACCTTTTATAACTTAGAATTGCTAGTCACAATTATCCGTAACTTTAAATCAATGAAATCATTGCTCGTATTAACCGGTCTGCTATTAATTCATACTTAACTAATCAAACCAAGTAGATCATCCCCACTTCATTTGTTAAAATCACTCATGAGACAATTATTATGCTTAGTTCAAATTCATGTAACTCCATTACGTATATTATCGATATTGTTTCGTATTGTGGCTATTGCACCTCAAAGGTGCGTGAACCGGATTAATAAGAGAATACGAAACATCACTGTGTTTACCTAGATTAATATTGTTATTTACTGTTTCCTGCTACTGTTCATTATTGATTGCATACCTGTTGCGAGCACACACCTGATTGCATTACATATTGATCGATCTTGATACACATGACACTTGTACTGATACACCGGACATGACACCCTGTGCATATCGACTCGACCTGTTGAAAGTAACCTGACCTGTTACCTGATTTCATGCCTAATGCCGACAAACCTGACCATTTCCCGCTGTCTATCCAGACAGACCTACTCTTACTGGATCTTGCGTTGGCATTAGTCCTTGACAACTGAATACCTGACCTGACATACATAGCTTGGGGGTATGGGGAAATCAAAGGTGAAACCGACTTGTAACTCAACAGTTCGATACTTGTTCTGATCAGTCTTACGGGCTTGGCCAGCTCCGGAGTGTTGATGCTGACATCACTCATCTATCCTACTACCTTTTACTGCTTAGCGGCACGTCTCGGATTCAGCCCCGAGGATCATGACCGTGGTCCCGGGCATGCACGGGATACTATTGAGTTACATCGACGATTCATCAATTGGTTTCAAAGACTATAGAGTAGAAAACCTGATAGGACAGTTTAGTCACCATTACATATTACCCTGCTTGTTATCTCTTATTGTTGCTTATTCATGTTCATACTTGCATTGTTTATTACCATGTTTATGCTATATACTTGATATCATGACGCGCTGACGTCTGGGTTTTGCATGGCCCAGATTCCGTACCTTTGTCGTCGACCGAGCATGGGTACTTCAGCCAGCAGGCTGAACAGTGAGTCCTTAGGATTTATTTATTGCTTTTCATTTCCAGATGTGAGCCCGCATTATGGGACGTACTGTTTATTCATTGTATTGGATCATTAGCTTCCGCACTTATTGTTTATTGATTCTTGTTATATTGGATTTGGACATGTATTAGTTTAGTTTATTTGTACTGTTCTTGATAACCTTACAACCGTAATGTGACTGTGGATGGATACTTCCTACCCACAGGTAGCATGGTTGGCTATGTCACGTGCCCAAACGCGCGTACTCTGGGAAGCGGGGCGTGACACTTTGTCTTAATATTTCTTGTCTTTATATTTCTTGTAGATACAGTGCAGCCCCATCACGAGAGGTGGACTCGAGGGCTGAATCAGTCCCACAGGCTGAGGCCCGACAGAGGTAGGGGGGAGGCAGCATTCCTCCTCTTCTTTACCCTCGATTATCGTTATACCGACGATTATGCCGAGAGGTTCGGCCGGTATACGGGGGATGAGAGCCACATCGTAAAGAAGTATCCACTTTACGTTGAGTGGGGCGAATCGGCGCTCATTTGCCCTCTTTTGGGACCAGGCTCGGGTATAAATATATATATTTTGATTTGACTTATCCAATATATTTATTATTATTTAACACTTGCAATTTAAATACATTATTTTTTTGTATTTGCAGTTAGATTACGACTTTCAGCCTATACCCGACCCTGATCACCCTGAGAGAGTGCTCGATCTTCACGCTCTGTACCAGGGCCTGATGAAGAACATGCAATCAAAGGTCTGATACAATAGGAACGAGCTTAAGATCGACTGCTATTCCTTGTGGATGGCGACCTCCGAGGCAGAGAGAGCGGCTCTCCTACATACTCCGGTCTTTGCGAGAGTCAATATAGATACATGGCCTCTCTTGTGCCAATATTTTGACTCTCAGCGCAAACAGGTTTGTAATTTAAATTTAATTCATTGTTTAGTATATAATTTATTTTTTGTGTTGCTTAATTAGAAAACTAAATCTGAATGTTTTGTGTAGAAACAAGCCAATTAAAATAAGGAGAATAGAAAGTCGGCGAAGAGGGGTTGCCTCACTTATACAGGAGACTCGAGAAACATTACTCGTGCCATGCAGGCATCGGTAAATTGCAATAGATCTATTTTGATATAATGTAATATTAAGAGTTATTTTATAATATATGTAAATTTTTTGCAAATTGCAGAGAGCTCAGACCCTGGCGCAGGATGGTACACCGAGCGTGCTGACCGCGTATCTTGCCGTCCATGGCACCTCGACAGATCCCGTCACGGGCGAGCTTCGATTCCCCGACACTACTACCCAGGAGTATTGCGTAAGTGTTAATATTTATATTAACATGTTTGAAATTTTTGTTTTGAAAAGTTCAAATTTATATGATATGGTTATATTTTAGTGGTTAATGTGGGTATAGGAGCGGGTTGTGGAGCAGGCGGAGGCATCGGGAATCGATTTTACTGGACATACCGATCGAATGCTGCTGACCCCAGTCTTACATGCCGCACACGGAGGGCACCACAGAGATTGGGAGAGAGGTCGGGGACTGGGTCCTAGCAGGGCTCATATGAGATTGGAATCCACTCCGGAGGTTACTTCCCCTACCCCCCATGAGCGACGTGTAGAGCATGATGTTGCCGCCTTGAAGACCACCGTCGAGGAGTTGAAGGAGATGGTACATATACTACTTAATAACAAAATATTATATCATATTATAGATAGTAACATATGCAATATTAGTAGCCTGAGCTTATTTGGTTGTAAACTTAGCTTTGATTAATCATACTTACATAAAACTATCTAATTAAAATAAACTACACTTTTCCAAACTAGATACCCAAATAAGGCCTAAGTCCCTAAGTATTCTTAGATTGGGGTTTCACAATAACCTGATAATGATACGAACTCAACTAACATCTAATACACCGTTCTTACTCGTTTATTACACAAAATTTAACAGATGTGACAGGTTATTTCGGCTGCAGCTCCACATGCATCTCCTTCGGCTCCGGCTCTGTAAGCCACTACCTCGGATGTGGTTACACAGACTACTCCTGCAGCTCCACAACCTGTTCAGACTCCCGCACAGTCCGCTCTTTCATTAGTCGAGTTTTTAACGTCTCAGGGCTGCACCGAGGAGCAGATGGATTGCGGCGTTTATCAGAGGTGGAGGAGATGGACCGAGTTAGGGTAGCTTATTTTTATATTTTTGAGGATGTATGTACTTCTCTGATACATATTGTATATTTTTTGGACGATATTGGTGGTTGTTTGCTTGTTCACGATGATTTAGAACGATATCGTATTCTGTTTTTTTTTATTTCTTTTATATATTATTTATTAGATGTTGATTATGAATATTTCTGTAATTGGTTATATGATGTATATATTATTGTGGACAGGGCGGGGAAAAAACATAAAACCCCTTTTAAAAAAACCCCTGATATTTTGTCCCTACGGATTAATCCGTAGGGCCATATATTGCACCTACAGATTAATCCATAGGTCCAATGTTTGCCCCTACACTGTTAGCCGTTCGGACAAAATATCAGGATACATGATATTTTGTCCCTATGGACTCAGAAACAGGGGTAAAACTTGCCCCTACGAATTTATCCGTAGGGGTATTTATCTGGACCTACGGATGTATCCGTAGGGGCAAGTATCAGGCCCTACGCATAGATCCGTAGGGGCAAGTATTTTATTTTCTAAACCAATAAATTAAAATATTTATCAGGTCCTACAGAGTAATCCGTAGGGATACGTATCTCTACGGATTAAGGCATAGGGGCAAGTATTACTCCGTAAGGGCATATTCCGGGAGAAGACTTGCACCTGTGGCCTTTGCACCTACGGGGTAATTTTATGTCCCTATGGCTATATCCGGCTATATTCGTAGGGGCGGTATTTTGCCCCTACGGATAAATCCGTAGGGACAACCCCTTATTGTAGTAGTGGAAGTAGTGCCAAATATCTACTTATCTTCATTGATAATTTTTCGATAAAGGTTTGGGTCTATTTCTTGAAGCACAAAAATAATGGGTTTACTATATTCAAACAATGGAAGACGTTGCTTGAGAAGCAGACATGAAAGCAAATCAAGAGACTGAGGACGGACAACGGGTTATAATTTTGCAGTGGAGATTTCAACAATTTCTGCAAAAACGAAGGAATAGTTCGGCATCATACCATTGCCCATACACCACAGCAGAATGGAGTTGCGGAGCGAATGAACCACTCTTTTAGAGAAAACGTGGTGCATATTGTCCAACGCAGGGCTCGGAAAGGAGTTTTGGGCAGAAGCGGTAAATATAGCATGTTATATTGTGAATCGGTCATCTCATATATCACTAGGTTGTAAGACACCGGAGCAGATATGGTCGGGAAAACACTCTGATTATTCAACACTTAAGGTGTTTGGTTGCCCCGCTTATGCATATTGCCGTGAAGGCGAACTGGATTCTCAAGCAAAGAAACATATATTTCTCAGTTATGCTACCGACGATAAGGGTTATAGGTTGTGGCGTTCGGATCAAAAGTCGCCTAAATTTATGATTAGCAGAGATATGATTTTTGATGAATCTGCTATATTGAAACTGAATAATAAGGAATCTTCAGTTGAAGACGATTCGAAGAAGTATGATCCGAGAGTTGATATTGAGGTCCGTGAGAGCTCGGGTTTATAGGAGATCTCTCCTTCACCATCTTCTGAAGAAGTTCAAGATGAGCAGTCCCATGATGAGGAGTATTTGTTTGCTCGTGACCGACAGAGAAGAGACACTAGACCGCCACAGAGGTATGACTATGATTACCTAGTGGCGTGTGCGCTGTCTGTTGTAAAGACAGTTGATGGTAGCGAGCCGATAAGTTATAAAGAATCCATCTCGTCCAATGAAGTAGCTCGTTGGCTAGTTGTTATGATGAAGAGATTGAGTCTCTTCACAATAACCAAACTTGGAAGCTCGAAGGAGGAAAAAAGACAGTTGGTTGTAAGTGGATCTTCGAGAAGAAAGAAGGTGATCAAGGAGCGGTTGATACGAGATATAAGGAGCGGTTAATAGCTAAAGGCTATTCGCAGGCACGGGGAGTTAACTTCACTGAGGTGTTTTCTCCATTTGTTAAACACAACTCTATACGTATCTTATTTGGTTTGGTAGTTATGCAAGATTTAGATCTTGAGCAGCTCGATGTAAAGACCGCATTCTTACACGGTAATTTTGTAGAGAAAATCTATATGCAACAGCTCGAACCTTTCGAAGTCGAAAGAAAAGAAGACCATGTTTGCTTTTTAGAGAAGTCTCTCTACGGTTTGAAGCAGTCACCAAGACGTTGGTATAAGCGGTTCAATTCCTTCATGAAAGAAATAGGGTTTACGAGAAATCTGGGCAGCAGCTGTGTATATTTGAAGAATCTCGCTGATGGTTCTTTCATATATTTGAAGTTTATGTTGATGATATGTTGATAGCAGAAAAATATATGGTTGATATTAAGATTTTGATGGAACAGTTGAAAGACAAGTTTGAAACCAATGATTTGGGAGCGCTAAGAAAATACTTGGTATGGAGATCAGGTGAGATCGCAAAGGAGAAAAGCTATACTTGTCTCAACGACGATATGCCGAGAAAGTTTTAGAGCGTTTCGGTATGACAGACGCTAAATCTGTAAATACTCCGTTGGCAGCTCATTTTAAACTTTCAGCTTGTTCATCACCGTAAACAGAGGTTGGGATTAGATATATGTTTAATGTTCCATATGCGAGTGAGGTGGATAGCGTTATTATGCCATGATTTGTATATGACCCGATATTCCACACGCCGTTAGTGTTGTTAGTCACTATATGGTTTCTATTGGTAAGGGCCATTGGCAAACAGTGAAATGGATATTACGATACCTACGAAGTACATCTGACGTGGGGTTGGTGTTTTGAAGGAATGGCAACAATTTAGTTGGATTCAGCGATTCCGATTATGCAGATGATCTTGACAGACGTAAATCGATGACCGGTTACTTGTTCTTCTTGGGAGGATGTACCATCATTTGGCATACGTCGTTGCATCCTACGGTAGAGTTGTCTACGACGGAGGCGGAATACATGGTCGTTGTTGCGTCCGTTGAGGAGGCGATCTGGTTGAAGTGGCTATTTTCAGAACTTGGTATTCCAAAAGATACCATAATAGTATACTGTGATGGCCAAAACACTATTCACTTGACGAAAGATCAGATGCATCATGAAAGGATGAAGCACATCAACGTGAGGTACTGGTTCGTGCAGGAAGTCGTTGAGAAAGAAGATATTAGTGTGAAGAAAATTGGCACAATGGATAATCCGGCCGACTTGTTGACAAAGTTTCTTTCAGCTGTTAAGTTTGAGCTTTACTAGAACTTTATTAGAGTGCGTCGTACTCATTTGATCCCTTGAGGAGTTTTGTGGTGAAAGTAGAGCTGTTATTAATTTTGATGAAGGAGTTTGTGGGAATGTGAGGCAAAGTGAATATTTGTTGTGTATGCCTTCCATTCCGATCCCTATTGATTTCCCATACATTCAGACTTATCTATAAGACAACAGATAACATATTCAGACTTATCTACAAATAAGGTGGATATTTATTAATTGGAAAATTAGTTATTTAGACTTATCTCTAGTTATTTAGACATATCTTTAGTATACTATATATATTGTAGTATTTTGTAATCTTAGAGATTGATGCCGTTGAGATAGTTTTTTGAGAGAGAACTATTTGTGAGAGTGATTTGTATTCGTCCACTTTTGGTTATTAATAAACCTTCGCCTTCGTCTAATTAGTAAGTTCTCAAATTTCTATCTTGCCTATGATTTGTTCTCTTTTCTATATCGTTTGGTTTTGTCTTTATGATCGTATTTTTCGCAACAGATCCCTTAAACAAAAGAAAATGATTCCATTTCTTTTTCTTTTCTTTTGTATCCCCTCATGATACTAACCCAACTTGGTCGACTTAAAAAATCCAATCCCTTTTCCAACTACTAAAAAACGAAAGTACTCTTTAATTTATTTGAAATTATATATTTTATACGTAAATGTAACAGAAATAAGAGCGGTTAATTTAACTATATATATGCATGGTAATCTACGGGCATGTTTTGTCGCATATGTACAGAACAGTTTAATATTTAACTATATATATGCATGGAAGTGTTGACTGTAACACCCGAGCCCAATTAAACTATTTATATTACTAGTTGAGGGTTGTGGTTTGCTCATTTCCAATTTTCCTGATTTTCTGGTGTTTATTGCTAAATTTTACCCGGTTAAGTCTTTTTGGCACATAACAAATTTTAACTCCGAAAATGAAATTTAAGATGTCCATGTTAGCCTACTCGTCGCCACTAGTCGCGTGGTAGCGTCCGCGTGTCGAGATTCCGTTCCGTTTGGCTAAACGGGCAAGTTTGGGCGACTACGCGCGCGTGCAAGTGTCCGACTTGGGGCATGCATTTTTATCACTAAACACCTCTTTTCAAAATTTGGAACCCACTTAAAATCTTATAATTTGAATTTGGAACATTTGGGCGCAACCCGGGCGCGATTTGGAAATGTTTCATTTCGCGCCAAAAAGGGCCCGTTTCAATTTAATATATATAACTAAATATATCCACGAATATATTATCCTCAACCGTTTCAATCTCCACAAATCTCTTAATTGGTTTATCTAAAACCCTCAGCCAATCGCGAGGGTGGGATTGCCTTCTCGTGGGCCCCGCCTCTCTCTATCTCCTTTCCCTATCTCTCTCTCTCTCTTCCCTCAAATCTCTTTCTGTTTCTCTCTCCAATCTCTCTCTCTCTCTTCCTCTATTAATTAACCATGCATGCAGCCGCCCCTCACATTCTCTTCCTCGCGAGAAAACCCGACGCAAACCCTAACCCTAGCCCTCGCGGTCTCACCGCCGGTCTCCTCGCGACCTCGCCGTCGCCGCCCTCACCACCACGACCTCCACCGCACCCACCTACCTTCCTCCTCCCGTTCTCCCGACGATCCCGCGCCTGCAACCCATTCCCGACCTCGCCTCCACCCTCGTAGACCTCGCCGTCGACGTCGCCTCTCACCGTCGACGCCTCCCACGACTCCCTCTCACACCCCTCGTCGAGACCTCGTCGTCGTTTCCCTCCTCCCCTCGCCGGAACAGCAAACCCGAGCCTTCATCCTTTGCCTACCCCGCTGTTCGCCGGAGTAACGCGCCGGCGACCTCGTCGACGCCACCTCCGACCACCTCCCTTCTCCCTCGACCACCAGAGCCGACCCCCTCTCCTCCAGATCGCCACAGCACCTTCCCCTGCACACCCGAAGCCTCCACCCTTGCTGCAGCCGCCGCCGTCGCTTCGCCGGCGATCCAGTGCCGTCGAGCCATCGTGTTTGCACCCTGTTTCTTCGCGGTGAGTTTTCCTTGTGCTTCCTCTTGATACAATCCCTCCGCTGGTCCGTATCTTGGATGCGTAGTTTATGTTTGCTAACTTTGTTGTTTCTGTTTGCTGCCGGATCCGACCATGCCGTCTGACGAACCCGACGCTCCAGCGAAGTCCCCTAGTCCGTGTGATCCCGTTGTTCGCTGTTGGGACCTGATCCGTGGCCCGTGCTAGCTTATTGCAGTTTCTGCCGACATCGCATCCGTGTTTCGGTTTGCGGAACCGCCGAGGCAAGTATCCGAATACTTGCTTTAACATGCTACAACTTAATCATCATATTATAACCACACAACTATTATAACATCGATACCTTTTATAACTTAGAATTGCTAGTCACGATTATCCGTAACTTTAAATCAATGAAATCATTGCTCGTATTAACCGGTCTGCTATTAATTCATACTTAACTAATCAAACCAAGTAGATCATCCCCACTTCATTTGTCAAAATCACTCATGAGACAATTATTATGCTTAGTTCAAATTCATGTAACTCCATTGCGTATATTATCGATATTGTTTCGTCTTGTGGCTATTGCACCTCAAAGGTGCGTGAACCGGATTAATAAGAGAATACGAAACATCACTGTGTTTACCTAGATTAATATTGTTATTTACTGTTTCCTGCTACTGTTCATTATTGATTGCATACCTGTTGCGAGCACACACCTGATTGCATTACATATTGACCGATCTTGTTACACATAACACATGTACTGATACACCGGGCATGACACCCTGTGCATGTCGACTCGACCTGTTGAAAGTAACCTGACCTGTTACCTGATTTCATGCCTAATGCCGACAAACCTAACCATTCCTGCTGTCGATCCAGACAGACCTACCTTTACTTGACTTGTGTTGGCATTAGTCCTTGACTACTGAATACCTGACTGACATACATAGTTTGGGGGTATGGGGAAATCAAAGGTGAAACCGACTTGTAACTCAACAGTTCGATACATTGTTCTGATCAGTCTTACGGGCTTGGCCAGCTCCGGAGTGTTGTAGCTGACATCACTCATCTATCCTACTACCTTTTACTGCTTAGCGGCACGTCTCGGATTCAGCTCCGAGGATCATGACCGTGGTCCCGGGCACGCACGGGATACTATTGAGTTACATCGACGATTCATCAATTGGTTTCAAAGACTATAGGGTAGAAAACCTGATAGGACAGTTTAGTCACCACTGCACCTTACCCTGTTTATTACTTCTTATTACTGCTTTATTCATGTTCATGCTTGCATTGTTTATTACCATGTTTATGCTACATACTTGATATCACGACGCGCTGACGTCTGGGTTTTGCATGGTCCAGATTCCGTACCTTTGTCGCCGACCGAGCAGGAGTACTTCAGCCAGCAGGCTGAACTGTGAGTTCTTTAGAGTTTAGTTTATTTATGTCGTTTCATTTTCAGATGTGAGCCCGCATTATGGGACATACTGTTTATTCATTGTATTGGATCATTAGCTTCCGCACTTATTGTTTATTGATTCTTGTTATTATGGATTTGGACATGTATTAGTTTAGCTTATTATCCTGTTCTTGATATCTTTACAACCGTAATGTGACTGTGGTTGGATACTTCCTACCCACAGGTAGCATGGTTGGCTATGTCACGTGCCCAAATCTTGCGTACTCTGGGAAGCGGGGCGTGACATGGTTTTATGGTATCAGAGCCATAGGTTAGTCGGGTTGATTCTTTTGTAGTTGGGTATTGTACCCAATACACGAATCAGAATGCCCGTGTTTAGGAAACATGTCCAGCCACATTGACCGTTTTACCATTCTTGAATCACATTCTTCCTGATTATATCTTTTACGACGTGCAAACTTACTTTGCGTGTCGACTCGGAAACCTGATTTCTTGTTATCCCTAGGACTTGGGCGACTTGGGTGGAGTTAAGTAATTGCGGCTATGATACCGCGGCATAGCTACAATGCAGCACTCTATTTAAGTATCTTGGAGTTCTAGCCTTGATCTATACACGAAAACTATCATCATGCTAATGTTGGGTACTTTGATTTCCAGGAATATGGCCGATCAGAATTTGAAGATGGACCCAGGGCATGCGGTCTTAGCCGCCAGGCAAAGAGTGATAAGGGGATTACTGGAGAAACTAGAGGAACAAATCGAGCTGGGGCCAGCTTGTGCACTGAACCAAACGTCGGTACGTAGAAGTATTCCAGTGAACAGGCGCAGCGTAGCACCGATGAAGAAAAGGATTGTGGGTGATCGAAAGGGGAGCGTGATCTGTAGCCACTGCCATAAACCCGGACATGTGCGAAGGGAGTGTCGTTTGAGGCTGGGACTCTGTTTGAGATGTGGAGCGGCAGATCACACCGTTAATGCTTGTCCGTCGAAGCCTCGCACAAAGGATGATACACAGAAGCCTCCGCAGGGACCGTTCCAAGGACAGGAACCGCTTACTCAAGGACCACAGCAGGCTCGAGCGTTCGTGTTGACAACTGAAGAAGCTAAGGCATCGGGAGAAGTGGTATCAGGTAATTTACTCGTTCATGGTTTTCCCGCTTTGGCATTACTTAATTTCGGAGCATCCCATTGTTTATGTCATCCAAATTTATAACTACACACTCGATCAACTGCACGACCTTGTCTAGTTTCTGGGACGTACACACTGGGAATGGGAAAATCATAGCTAATAAGGAATGTAGAGATTGTACTGTTGTTGTTTGTGGAAGGGAGCTTTTTGCGGATTTCTTGGTGATTGATACGGGCAGTTATGAAGTAGTCTTGGGAATGGATTTTCTTGGCACTTTCCACACACACATTGACTGTAGGGCAAGGAAGGTAATTTCCAGATTCCCGGACATCCTAAGTTTACTTTTGAGGAAGCAGTTCTGTCGGGCCAGTCGAGTTTAGGGCTAGGCCGACGAACAGCGTTCTTGCGGCTATAGTAGTGGAGAGTGATGAAGAGCCGGCAGTGTCCGCGACCTTATGGATGTGTTTGAAGACATTTCAGGCTTACCGCCGAAGCGAGATGTGGAGTTTGCGATTGACCGTACTCCTGTTGCAGCGCCAGTATCAAAATCTTATTATCCAATGGCACCAGTAGAATTGGAGGAAGTTAAGAAACAAGTGGGTGAATTACTCGAGAAGGGATGAATTCGAAGCAGCAACTCACCTTGGGGAGCTCCAGTTCTTTTAGTGAAGAAGAAGGATCGCACTGCCGACGCTGAGACAAGAGAAACTATTCGCGAAGACGAGTAAGTGCGAATTCTGGTTGGAAGAAGTGAAGTTTCTGGGGCATGTCGTGTCGGGCGATGGAATCGCCGTTGATCCCGAGAAGATTACAGCAGTTCGGGATCGGCCTGTTCCGAAGAATGTTGCGGAGATAAGAAGTTTTCTTGGACTCGCCGGTTACTACAGAAGATTTGTGGAGAACTTCGCTCGTTTAGCTGAGCCGTTAACCAAGCTTACGCGTACGGAGGTACCGTTTGTGTGGACAGCTGGATGTGCATTGGCCTTCGAGACGTTGAAGCAGAAGTTGATAACCGCCCCGATCCTAACCGTACCGGATGATTCAGGAGGACTGGTGATTCACAGCGACGCATCTGGAAAGGATTGGGATGTGTTTTGATGCAGAATGGGAAAGTCGTCGCTTACGCATCGAGACAGCTGAAGACTCATGAGAAGAACTATCCGACTCACGACTTGGAGCTTGCAGCCGTGAGCTTCGCCCTGAAGATTTAGAGACACTACCTTCTGGGCGAGAGAGTTGAAGTCTTTACGGATCACAAGAGTTTGAAATATGTGTTCACTCAGAAGGAGTTGAACATGAGGCAACGCAGATGGTTGGAGCTGATGGCCGACTACGACCTTGATCTTAAGTACCATCCGGGAAAAGTTAATGTCGTGCCAGATGCACTAGGTCGGTTACCAGCAATTCAGGTTTTGACCGCACAAAGGGAGATCATTGCGGATTTTCGGAGATTTGACTTGGAGGTTGTGCTACCGCATGCTACGGGACAGTTGATGCAGTTGCAAGTACAATCGTCCTTAGTTGAGAAGATTAAAGCGGCGAAATCGCAGGATCCTAGACTGCAAAAGTTTCGAGAGCAGGTTGGAGCCGGACTACGAACCGATTTACTGATCCATGAAGATGGTTCGTTGAGATATGGTAGCCGTGTGTGTGTGCCAAAAAGAGATGTGCGTGAAGAGCTTATGAAGGAGGCACACAGTTCAGCTTACTCGGTACATCCAGGAGGGACAAAGATGTACCGAGATATTCGACAGCATTTCTGGTGGGAAGGTATGAAACGGGAAATTGCTCGCTTCGTGGCTAGGTGCTTGGTGTGTCAGCAAGTCAAGGCTGAACACCAAAGGGTTGCTAGTTTGTTGCAACCACTTCCGATTCCTCAATGGAAGTGGGAACATATAACCATGGATTTCGTGACGGCTTTACCGCGGAGTCCAAAGGGCAACAATGCTGTATGGGTGATTGTCGATCGGTTGACCAAGGCAGCTCACTTTATTCCTTTTCGGGTTGGTCAATCGACGGAGACTTTGGCAGAGCGATACATGCAGGAGATTGTCAGATTGCATGGAGTGCCGGTAAGCATCGTGTCCGATCGGGACACTCGGTTCTTGTCGCACTTTTGGAGGAGATTACAAGAAAGTTTGGGGACTCGATTAAAGTTTAGCACAGCTTATCATCCCCAGACTGATGGACAATCAGAGAGAACGATCCAGACCCTTGAAGATATGTTGAGGGCTTGCATGTTAGACTTCAAAGGTTCTTGGGAGGATCATCTACACCTGGTGGAGTTTTCGTACAACAACAGCTTCCAAGCAACTATTCAGATGGCCCCGTTTGAAGCACTGTATGGTCGTAAGTGCCGTTCACCTGTTTGTTGGGATGATGTTGGTGAACGAAGGTTATTAGGACCAGATTTGGTGGTGCAGACAGTCGAGAAGGTGAATACAATCAGGAAGCATATGAAAGCAGCTCAAGACAGACAGAAGGTTGGGCCGACACGTCAAGAAGACCTCTAGAGTCCGCCGTGGGCGATTTGGTATTCCTGAAGATATCACCGACTTGAGGGGTGATTCGCTTTGGAAGTCGGGGAAAGCTTAGTCCCCGGTTCGTTGGACCCTTCGAGATTCTGGAGCGTGTTGGAGAGGTATCGTACAGGTTGGCGTTACCACCGTCATTAGCAGGAGTTCACGATGTGTTTCATGTGTCTCAACTACGGAGGTATGTTCGTGATGAGACTCATGTCTTGGACCATTCGGAGTTGACCGTTCGGGAGGACCTGACTTTTGAGGAGCGACCAGTCGAAATCAAGGATCGAAGAGAAAAGGTTCTTATGAACAAGGTTATCCCCCTTGTGCTAGTTTCTTGGGGTAATCGATCGCATGGAGAATCCACTCGGGAACAAGAAGACGAGACCCGGCAGAAATTCCCTCATCTTTTCCAGTAGTTAGTTATCTTGTATTCTTGGAATTTCGAGGACGAAATTCTTTTGTAGTTGGGTATGGTGTAACACCCGAGCCCAATAAAACTATTTATATTACTAGTTGAGGGTTGTGGTTTGCTCATTTCCAATTTTCCTGATTTTCTGGTGTTTATTGCTAAATTTTACCCGGTTAAGTCTTTTTGGCACATAACAAATTTTAACTCCGAAAATGAAATTTAAGATGTCCATGTTAGCCTACTCGTCGCCACTAGTCGCGTGGTAGCGTCCGCGTGTCGAGATTCCGTTCCGTTTGGCTAAACGGGCAAGTTTGGGCGACTACGCGCGCGTGCAAGTGTCCGACTTGGGGGCATGCATTTTTATCACTAAACACCTCTTTTCAAAATTTGGAACCCACTTAAAATCTTATAATTTGAATTTGGAATATTTGGGCGCAACCCGGGCGCGATTTGGAAATGTTTCATTTCGCGCCAAAAAGGGCCCGTTTCAATTTAATATATATAACTAAATATATCCACGAATATATTATCCTCAACTGTTTCAATCTCCACAAATCTCTTAATTGGTTTATCTAAAACCCTCAGCCAATCGCGAGGGTGGGATTGCCTTCTCGTGGGCCCCGCCTCTCTCTATCTCCTTTCCCTATCTCTCTCTCTCTCTTCCCTCAAATCTCTCTCTGTTTCTCTCTCCAATCTCTCTCTCTCTCTTCCTCTATTAATTAACCATGCATGCAGCCGCCCCTCACATTCTCTTCCTCGCGAGAAAACCCGACGCAAACCCTAACCCTAGCCCTCGCGGTCTCACCGCCGGTCTCCTCGCGACCTCGCCGTCGCCGCCCTCACCACCACGACCTCCACCGCACCCACCTACCTTCCTCCTCCCGTTCTCCCGACGATCCCGCGCCTGCAACCCATTCCCGACCTCGCCTCCACCCTCGTAGACCTCGCCGTCGACGTCGCCTCTCACCGTCGACGCCTCCCACGACTCCCTCTCACACCCCTCGTCGAGACCTCGTCGTCGTTTCCCTCCTCCCCTCGCCGGAACAGCAAACCCGAGCCTTCATCCTTTGCCTACCCCGCTGTTCGCCGGAGTAACGCGCCGGCGACCTCGTCGACGCCACCTCCGACCACCTCCCTTCTCCCTCGACCACCAGAGCCGACCCCCTCTCCTCCAGATCGCCACAGCACCTTCCCCTGCACACCCGAAGCCTCCACCCTTGCTGCAGCCGCCGCCGTCGCTTCGCCGGCGATCCAGTGCCGTCGAGCCATCGTGTTTGCACCCTGTTTCTTCGCGGTGAATTTTCCTTGTGCTTCCTCTTGATACAATCCCTCCGCTGGTCCGTATCTTGGATGCGTAGTTTATGTTTGCTAACTTTGTTGTTTCTGTTTGCTGCCGGATCCGACCATGCCGTCTGACGAACCCGACGCTGCTCCAGCGAAGTCCCCTAGTCCGTGTGATCCCGTTGTTCGCTGTTGGGACCTGATCCGTGGCCCGTGCTAGCTTATCGCAGTTTCTGCCGACATCGCATCCGTATTTCGGTTTGCGGAACCGCCGAGGCAAGTATCCGAATACTTGCTTTAACATGCTACAACTTAATCATCATATTATAACCACACAACTATTATAACATCGATACCTTTTATAACTTAGAATTGCTAGTCACGATTATCCGTAACTTTAAATCAATGAAATCATTGCTCGTATTAACCGGTCTGCTATTAATTCATACTTAACTAATCAAACCAAGTAGATCATCCCCACTTCATTTGTCAAAATCACTCATGAGACAATTATTATGCTTAGTTCAAATTCATGTAACTCCATTGCGTATATTATCGATATTGTTTCGTCTTGTGGCTATTGCACCTCAAAGGTGCGTGAACCGGATTAATAAGAGAATACGAAACATCACTGTGTTTACCTAGATTAATATTGTTATTTACTGTTTCCTGCTACTGTTCATTATTGATTGCATACCTGTTGCGAGCACACACCTGATTGCATTACATATTGACCGATCTTGTTACACATAACACATGTACTGATACACCGGACATGACACCCTGTGCATGTCGACTCGACCTGTTGAAAGTAACCTGACCTGTTACCTGATTTCATGCCTAATGCCGACAAACCTAACCATTCCTGCTGTCGATCCAGACAGACCTACCTTTACTTGACTTGTGTTGGCATTAGTCCTTGACTACTGAATACCTGACTGACATACATAGTTTGGGGGTATGGGGAAATCAAAGGTGAAACCGACTTGTAACTCAACAGTTCGATACATTGTTCTGATCAGTCTTACGGGCTTGGCCAGCTCCGGAGTGTTGTAGCTGACATCACTCATCTATCCTACTACCTTTTACTGCTTAGCGGCACGTCTCGGATTCAGCCCCGAGGATCATGACCGTGGTCCCGGGCACGCACGGGATACTATTGAGTTACATCGACGATTCATCAATTGGTTTCAAAGACTATAGGGTAGAAAACCTGATAGGACAGTTTAGTCACCACTGCACCTTACCATGTTTATTACTTCTTATTACTGCTTTATTCATGTTCATGCTTGCATTGTTTATTACCATGTTTATGCTACATACTTGATATCACGACGCGCTGACGTCTGAGTTTTGCATGGCCCAGATTCCGTACCTTTGTCGCCGACCGAGCATGAGTACTTCAGCCAGCAGGCTGAACTGTGAGTTCTTTAGAGTTTAGTTTATTTATGTCGTTTCATTTTCAGATGTGAGCCCGCATTATGGGACATACTGTTTATTCATTGTATTGGATCATTAGCTTCCGCACTTATTGTTTATTGATTCTTGTTATTATGGATTTGGACATGTATTAGTTTAGCTTATTATCCTGTTCTTGATATCTTTACAACCGTAATGTGACTGTGGTTGGATACTTCCTACCCACAGGTAGCATGGTTGGCTATGTCACGTGCCCAAATCTTGCGTACTCTGGGAAGCGGGGCGTGACATTGACCCTAGCTAATTAATTGGGCTAGGAATGAGCTAAGGAATTATGTTAATAGTTATCAGGCACAAATCAAAGATACATATATATTAATCAACATCTATATATTTTCATAAACAGTTTGTATATTTTGAAAAGAGAATTATGTGGTAGCGCTCAACCGTAGTTGGTATTATGGTAAGTGTCACGGGGGAGGTCTGGCTTTGATTCTTACACCTTAGTGTTTTCCAAATATGGTTCTGCCCAGTGAGAAATTATTCGCTATGTCAGATATATGGTCAGGAGAGAGAAAGAGATGAAGAATTTCACATGTTTTTTGGGCAGCTTAGTGGGGTTTATGTTTTTATATCTTACTCTTTTAAGACTGGGCATATATTGCCGGAATACTATAGAATTTTCCCTACCCAACATTTATAACTGCAGCAAAAGAACCTCGGTGTTTTGCTAATTGAGTGGTTACTACTCTACTTGCATGCCATGTTAATTACCTAAGCCAATAGGTAGAAGCATCAATTTGGCATTATTCGAAAAAAATAGGTTTCAATCTCCGATCGAGTTTAATTTATGGTTCGATCAATCTTCTTTAATTCGCATAGTTTGATCATTGGTATGTGTTATTTTTAATATTTAGTATTTAAAAAGCATTGGGTTTTATACGTATGGGCTTTTAACATAGATTGGATCCACCCAAATAGATTTAGTTTATTAGCGACTTTTTCCAATATGGAACTGCATGAAACACTTTTTCATTTTTTTCAGTTCTTTTTTCTCTGATTGGACCACATTGAACCTCCAATTTACTTGGTTACAATCTCATTTAATGAAACATGGGATGTATACCTTCGTGTTAGTAAAAAACAATCATGGTAAAACATTGAACCATGAAGAGCTAGTTGAGGAAAAAAGATGAAAAGAAAAGCGCAAAAGGCATCCAAGATGGGGAAAAGTTCAACTTTTTTCTAAAAACGAAAAGGTTAAATTTTAAGAATTTAACTCAGCACAGAAGAACATTAGGATATTAAATTGTAGATAGAGGATTTTATACCAATTTAGCTAGCCTTCTAATATATGCTAAAGATTTAAAAAGAAAAACACACATGGATTTATTATAATACATGCATGCATATATATATAGAGAGAGCTCTTAATTAGCCACACTACAAAATAATGAATACATTGAATCAAATCGAACAATATTAGACTCGTTAGCTACATAAAGTATTTACTATATCTGGCTATTCTTTCTTTCCCCTCACACAGGGCTCATCTCAACTCCCTCCTCTTCCCCCATCTTTGCCTCTTTGATCTTCTCTTTTGCATCAGTGGCCTCTTTGGCAGCGATCTCACCGAATTTCGCCGTGTCGATTTTGTGCTCGGGTAGCTTGAGTTCTTCTTTCAAAACCTTCGCATCCATGCAGATTATGTACATCACCATCTGAACTAGTCCAAAACTAAATCCCTAAATGTTTGGAATCTACCTATTCAAGCCAACGTATACATATAATTAGTACTAAGAACACTGATACAATTGGGCCCAACAGTAACGAGGAATTGGTCACGGTTCAGACCATGACCAAATCCTCATCATGATTTTATGGGATACGGTCATGGTTAAAACCGTGACCGTTTCCAATATTAGACGGGCCTCCCTTCCACTCGTGATTAAAACCCAAATCTTTTACTTCCCCACCCGCTACCCCCACCCCTCCCCCGCCATTCATTCCCCCTCCAAAAATTTTACCTTCTCTTCTTCCCCAAAATTTCCCATCCTAGGTCGCCATCTCGCTTCCCCAAATCTCACCAGCCCGTCGAATCCCTCTACTCCCTTCTCCCAGCGAAGCTCCGGTCCGTCGATTGAGGTCGTCATCGAGCCCTAGATTGGCGTCACCATCGATTGAAGTCCCGCCGGCCCTAGGTTGTCTTTGAAAGTCGCCAGCGTCGTTTAGAGGTAAGTAAACATGGTTAATTTTTAAATTTTTTGATTTAATTTTAGTTTTTATTGTATTATCTCAAAAAAAATCTTCTTTTGCCCTAGATCCCCCGTCGTCGGCCTAGTCCCGTCGTCGGCCTCTTGATCTCCCACGGCAGCTCGCCGCTTAAAGTTCCTGGCGTTCCCGTCGCCGTCGCCGACGATTGTGAAGATGTAAGTTTGCATTTAATTTTTTTGGTTTAATTTTATTATTTCCTAAATTAAATTAAATTTTATGTTGTCGATTGAAATATTGTTGTTGTTGTTAAGTTGTTCTGGGTATTATTAATTAGCGTTGGTGTTGATTTTGTTGGTGTTGCTTGTTGATGGTTATGTTGTTGGTGTTGATCGATTTTGATGGTGATGTTGTAGCTAGGGGAGAGTTAGGGTTTAGGTTGAGGGTTAGGGCCGAGGGGAGGGTTTGGGTTGGGGGTTAGGGTTAGGATTAGGATCAAGTGTTATGGTATTTTAGTGTAAAGTTACAACAATAGTAGTTAAGGGTATTTTAGTAAAATTGCAATAATAGTTAAGAGTATTTTAGCGTACAAAAGTAATATTGAGCAAATGAGGTTTTTAGTAAAACTTTAAGGTAGTTTAGTGTAAAACCAACAATACCTAAGGGTATTTTAGTGAAATTTGTAATAATCAAGTAAGTTTAAGAATATGATCGAATAGTTTATTTAATTTTGTTAAGGTAGTTTAGTGAAAAAACCAACAACGGGGTATTTTAGTGAAAATAACAACAATTAAAGGTATTTTAGTGAATAGTGCGCGCGCGCGCACACAAAAAAAAAAAATAAGGCCAAATTTTAATTCATCACCTTTCTCCTCTATATTGAACTCTTGTCAAATCTCACTCTAAAACCAATCCTAAACCTAACATATCAAACTTCATTAAAATAAACCTAAATTCAAAATCTTAAACTCAATTAAGAAAACCCTTAACTTTAATTTTTTTTTTACCCAAAACCAAAAACTTTGAAACCATTGAAACGTAAACGTAAAACTATTCCAAATTAAATCATAAAGTAAGAGTATGACACTTGATGATAATATGAAATTTTTATATTCTCATCGATAATCATATGCGGAAATAAAAACGCGACTTAGTTCCCGTCTATTGGTTAACATACGTGCGATATTCGTCGTGACATAAAACTGCACAAAAATTGTTAAATATCGGACGGTATCGTTCGGTTTCTAACAACCGTCATATAGTCTATGTGACGAGAATTAATATTCAATCGTATGATAACCGATAGATTTGTCCCATGTGGACAAATTAGGAATTTATAAAGCAGACGTCTGTATTCATTTGTGTTTTTCATTCGTTTCGAAATATCTCATCGATACCTTTCCGCTGGTTCTCCGTATACAACGATAGATTAGATACTCGTTTCAATACTGTTTGACAGCATTGAAACGATCATCTTTTCTATTACAATATATTCGGAGAATAGCGGGGAGCTGCCGCCGAAATTTTCTCGAAATGGATGAAAGAACGAATGGATGAGTGTATACTTTATACATTCATAATGGGATAGGTGTCTTACCCCCGACAGCCGCTACTCTCGACATCTAATATAGAATATTTAATATCATCATCATCTTTCTTGAAAGAAGAATCCAACACGCTAGCTATGGGCATTTGCTCTCGGTCCTTGATAATCTTTATAGCTAAATCGTTAATTGAAAATTAAATTAACCAAGTCGTCAATTAAACCTAGTACTAATGCTTCTTAGCATCCCGTCTATCCTGGATCTTTCAAGAAATCTTAATCCGATACGTCTTGTCTATAAGAACCTTGGTTCGTCCGGACTGTACCAATATGGCATTCCTGTACCTTCACGACAAGAGTTGGATGTATGTCGATACTCTCTCTCGAGTTAATCGCTTTTTCGTTGACGGTGTTAGTTTTTTCACCGATTTTGCCTATGCACGTCTTGGGTTACCGAAAGAGCACGAAATCTATTATCTTTGCTCTAAGTATATGAACAAGCGATTGCTCAAAAAGTTGAAAGTTGAGTTACACATCGAGAGATATGGTTTCGTTAGAGATTACACTACGTTGGAAATTCACGGAGAAAAATTAGTTGTAATGGGAGATGAGGTATTAGTGAAAGAGACGGAAAATGAATTCATCAAAACGGAACCGCTGAGGGGCAAGGGATAGTAAAAGAAGAGGAGGAAGAGGAATGACAGTTTGAAGAAAACAAAACCGTCGAAAAAGATGATATTGTATTCGCGTCGATCAATGACATGGATGAGCTTATAAATACCGCTAGACTTCCTTATGATATGGAAAGCACTTGTTCCCCTCCAAATGGCGGCCAAGACATGGACGTCTGGTCTATGATTCGGGGCAGATGCTATTTGGTTTTATCCATCCACCTCTCCGAAGATGCCAAGTTGATTTATGGCACCGTATATCGGAGGTTTAAACGGATGCGACCGATGTAGCAGATTTTGTCAGATTCCCCCTCGCATGAGGGGTTTTTGATTGTGGGGATGCTCTTCCCTGCAGTCGCAAGCCCCTGCAGTTAATTACGCTACCGCATCGCGGTAACAACTTTCTCCTTCTCCAGCTGGTCACTTCGTGTCGTAGGTGTTTATTTTGTTTGTGGTTGCCCGTGGATTGTATACGGAGACTAATTTATGTCGTCGCCCGTAGGACGTGGATTAGTCCAAATCCGTATTTTCTTAGATTTGGGTTTGGGGTTTTTGGTTTAAGGATACGTTAGCCATATTTGAGGCTAAGATCAACTTAAATGTTTGTTAAGGATACGTTAGTCTAATTTGAGACTAAGATAACCTTAACGGAGTCGTTTAGATCCTACAAAAGAGCGTTTGGGCTTGATTGTTCCAGTTTAGGGACATAGTGGTCCATTGAATATATGGCCGTCGGGACCCGTCACCTCTCTGATATCGTTGAAGGATTACAACGATAGGTGTCAGATGGGTTCAGAGATGTACCCTTGACCCAAAGTTGATGGGGTGATCTATAGTCCAATTTGGGGCTAAAATTTGTTTGAAGGTTTAAGGATACGTTAGCCATTTTTGAGGCTAAGATCAACTTAAACGGGATCGTTTAGATCCGACAAAAGAGCGTTTGGAGGCTCTATTGTTCCAGTTTAGGGACGTAGTGGTCCATGTTCCAGTTTAAGGACATGGGGGTCCATGGAATGTATGGCCGTCGGGACCCGTCACCTCTCTGACGACGTTGAAGGATTACAACGACAGGTGTCAGAGGAGTTCAGAGATGTACCCTTGAACCAGGTGTAAATTAATTTAAGAGAGCAGCCGTGCTCAGTCAATTTAATTTGAGGACTTACGGCCATGATTGGGCTAAGTCCAGTTGAAAATGTTCAACATTTTTATTTGTGGTTGGCCTGTTAGACCTTGGCTTGGGCTTTGCCCTTTGTTTAATAATGCAGTGCATTTTGTCTGGCCTATTAGGCCTTTTTGATTTGGGCTCTGTCCCTTTTAATAGTGCATAGCACTTTGTTTGGTCTGATAGACCTTTCTTTATTGGGCTCTGCTCTTTTATTAATGCGGGGCATTTAATTTCTGACAGTGCCCCACGTGGCTTGTCAGGCGCTTTGCACCAATTGAGGAGCGCAAGGCGCAAGTCCATGGGGAGGTGACACGTGTCACGCTCTGGTGAGCGCAAGCGCAGTGCGCTGCGCTGTTGCACTTCTGCCACGTGGCTCGCTCTGGTGGATTGCGCCAATTCATGAGAGCAGTGCTCTATTTTAACAGCGCATAGCGCAGATCATTCTGGAGCTGAGACGTGGCGCTCCCTAGTGGCTTCCGCCAACCCAGTAGCGCAACAGTGCAGATTTACAAGTGCAGAGCACTGTTTTATTATTTTGATCAATTTTAGATCAAAGAAAACAAATTTTCTTGTTTTCAAAGAAGCAGTGGTTCATCAAAAGGCAATGCCTTTATTATTATTATATTTTTATTGAAGATCTTTGATCTTTTTCTTAGATCAATGATCTTTTTAGAAGAAATTCTTCTTTATTCAGAGGTTTTTACCTTTTTCTTTCTCTGAGTTCTTTCTCAAAGTTTTCAGATGATTTCTCTCTTTTTCTCTTTGTGTTGATGTCTTTGATTTTGATTTTTTTTTCTTCCTCTTTTGAATTGGGGTCTAGGGGCCTTTATATAGTGCCCATTAATTTGTTAAATTTGTTAAAGAGATCATTCTCTTAGTGATTTGGGGAATTTTCCCCACAGTTGGATCTTTGATCCAAGGGCTTCTGTTTTACAGAAGACAATTTTCTTGTTTTAACAAGAATAGAAAGATCTTACTGGAATTTTAATTCTGTTTGGCGCAAACGCCCCAGCGCTTGTTCGCGCAGCGCACGGCGCAGCGCAGCGCAACTGCGCTGACACGTGTCGCGCAGCGCACAGCGCAGCGCAACTGCGCTGACACGTGTCGCGCAGCGCAGCGCTTGCGCAACTGAAGCGTTGCTTCCTTTTAATTTTGTTTTAAATAGTGTCTTGCTGTGCACTGCCTTGGGCGCCGTGCTGACGTTTCAGCTTTTGACACGTGGCATGTTGCGCGCAGCGCAAGAGATCTGAAGCGTTGCTTCAATTTTTGAATTTTTGAAATTCAAACAGATTTTTGCCCTGATTGGGGGAAACAAATGCCCCCCACCGTTGCGCTCACGTGGCGCATACGTGAGGCAGCGGTGGCAAGATTTTGGCCGTTAGATCAACAGGTGAGTTGAGGGGGCGCATGCGCCTATAAATAGGACCATTGGTCCTTATTAAATGTTTTACCATTTTTCAAGAACTTGAGTTTTCAGAGCCTTACTCTTGTTTAAGAATTTTAGAGCCTTGCTCTCGTTTCTTCCTAAGAACTTCGGAGTTCAGAACCTAGAATCATCTTAGGTAAAATTAAATTAAATTAAATTAAATTAAATTAACGGAGCCTTGCTCTCATAGATCTTTGATCTAAAGAAAACCCCTTTGGGGTTTCATCAACAGAGCCTTGCTCTCAAAAGTCCATAGATCTACAGAGATCTTGTTCATGGGTTTTAACCCATGAACAGAGCTTTGCTCATGGATCAAACATAGATCTTTTTTGATCTAAAAATGGAGAACTTTTTATAAGTTTTCATGGATTTTTTTAAGACCCCGAATTTTTAATCTTTAGGAGTTAAAATTTTCTTTTGATGGATCTTTCCATCACTATCACAGAGCTAGGCTCTTTTTAGGAAATTTTATTCCCTTGAGACTAGAGTTTGACTAATGTCACTCTGTGACAAAGCTTTGCTCTGAAAGAGGAGATTTTCTCTTTGTCTCTAGGGATTTCCCACTAATGAGGATATTCTTTTGGGGATCTTTTCATTAATTGATAGTCTCATCCAATGATGGGGCTGTCTTATTAAATAATGCACTGTCATCCAGATTCTGTGGGTCTCCCTTTGGTCCCCTACCCACTGCATTGCAATGTGGTATAAATTTTTTTTTTAAATACCAAGCGTTGGAATTACAACACTGCCGGCTAATTTTTATCTCTTCACAGGAAACATGCCTGCTGACCTATCATTCCCGTTTGTTCGCTCGGAGGGAGGATTTCCCCAGGCACCAGTGGACCGAGAGGTGCTCACTCTCATCAAGGATCATGACCCCGAGCACAAGAACCTTCACTTGTAGGGTAGGTGGTATAACGATATCATCCAAGGTCGCCGAAGCTTCGGTTCCGCTACTCCGTCCGAGCCCATATTTTCGATCCCCTATGCGGATGAACCCCCGGTGAAATCTGCCGTTGAGGTCAAAAATTGGAATTCGGATGACCTCCTCCAGCCTGCTGTAACAACTCCAATTTTTGTATACCAAAATTTGATTTAAAATTGAAGTATACTTGGAGTATTAATGTTGCTGATAACACTTTAAGTATCTATCTCTTTACAATAATTACAAGAAGGAGCTTGTAACTCATTGGTAATACCTTGCACTGCTGAACTAAGCCACCAGAGTTCGAATCCCATACCCCACATTATTTTTAATATTGATTTTTAAAAAAAACCTTTAGAATACCAAGAGTTTACACGTGCATATCTCACAAAAACCCCACTACACCCAAAGATGTAACACTTGAAGAGGGTAGATGAACCATCGGGGGAGATCCAGGTCACCGGACTCGGTCGGGAATCGTCCAACTCGGCCTTGACTCGGCCGACTCAGTGATCCGACCGAGTCACGGCCGAGTCACCCCCTTTTAGGCCGATTCCGGCAAGGGTCACAACATGAAAGTTGTGTATTTTGGTATTCCCTACTCACCTGCAAAGTTTCAGCCCAATAACACTTCCAGAGATCTTTAAAACCCCCAATTACTCCACTTTTAATACATTTTTATTACATTTTATCACATTTTTATTTTTAACTTTTCATCTACCCTAACCCTAGCCTAACCCTATAAATACCAACCCTACACACTACCCTCTCACCCCCCAAAATCTTGAGCCACTCTCTCAAAAGTTTCCACAAGAAGTGTGCTTCGAAATCGAGTTCCCGGCGAAGCCCTGACGGAATTCCGACGACGCGTTTTGGAGCAACCGGCGACGTAACCACCCTAGGCTTTCCTCCCTAGTTCTCTTTACTCTTTAGAAGAGTTTAAACCCGTAAGTCCCAACCTTCTACCTCTCTTTTCTATATTTGCAAAATACGACTTTTTGAAACCCGACGGAAATCGGACAAACCGATTTCCGATTCGGTTTTTCTTAAAAATTCCACTTGTCACCTAATACATATTATCAACCCTCTTGCATGTTGACTATTAATCACCCTTAAATCAAATTTAATTGTATTTTTCCACATGAAATGACAAGTTCTTTAGAAAACCGTATTTCTTGCATAAAAATACCATCAAGTTAAATTTTAATGTTCTATTTAGATACCCCACTCCTAATCATGTTTATTTTGATAACAAAACTTGTTTCATTCAATTTGGATGAAATTTCACACATGAAATGATAACGTTTATGGAAACCGTATTCTTGCACTTTAATACCCTTAACTTTAACATAACTCATTTCACCTTGAAACTTCACCAAAACTTAATATAAGTCACGGGGTAATGACCTACCCTTACACACACTCATTATAACCCTAATTGCTGAATAACAAAATACAGAATACGATATTATAGGACTTTTTCACTAAAATACCATAATCTTTATAACTTTTAGTTTAATCTTTAAATTGTAAATTCTTTTTAAATAAAACTTATACAAAATGAAAGCACGATTGGTCATGGACATCGATCGTTTATCTAAACTGTCTTGTGGGTCTAGGCAAGTGTGTCTAAGGCTAGTGGTTTTTAATTAGGCCCACGACTGTGGTTCCTTCCCACTTACCTGGCACTTACCTGGCTGCATTCGACGGTGAAGAGGCGATTTGAGGCTTCTAATGACTCATCGTTTAGACCATAGAATATAGGTTAGATGGTCTAGGAAACCCTAACAACTAAAATATGGAGAACTATATACTTTTACAAATAAATACCCTATATTTAGAAAACCTTTTCCCTAAATTAAAAGTATTTATAAAAACCTGAGCAAAGTGCCATTACAACCCATCTTTGGGGAACCTGTTAGGGATAGCACGGTTCATCGTGCACCCGCAGGCTAGTAGTGCGAGATTCAGACCTCCGCAAGGAGCATTCGGTCTCGAAAGGTTTAAAATACGATATTTAAAGAAAGTGATATTTTTGTAAATAAAATATTCATTTAAAAATTATTTATGTGTTTAATTATATATAATTATCATTTAAACATTTATTTTGTTATAATATAAAATTTCCACTTTTTCCTAAAATTCAAAGATTAAAAGTTACATTAAAATAACACGAATTTCAAATAAACAATTAATACTTTTATTAGGATATATTCACTAGAATAACACAAATAAAATTCACATTCATTATAACAATAAAGACGATTATTAAATACTTGAGGTGTATTTGGAAAACTATACAAAAGTATTTTTACATAAAACCCCCTCAAGTTTCACAAATTACAATAAGGCCCCTAGCTAATATTGAACTTCAAATTATATTTCTTTTAGTCGGACTCGGGTTAGAGTCTGACTAATTCTGACTTGAATATATTTCAAGTCAATCTATATTTCAATTATATTCCAACACAACTTGAATACATGAATCCCAGAATCAGTTAACAATCTGTCTGACTGAACCGAACCATGGATATTCTTTTTACAAGTTTCCAGTATTCCATTTACATGACTCTACGGTTATAACCGTTTCCTGATATCATGGTTTCGGTAAGTCAATCAGTTAATCAAGTCAATCAAGCAATCATTACAAGTTTACAAGATAACAATACAAACATGACATCGCGGGGTTTAAAGGGGTAGATTGGTACGGAAGATATTAAAAGTGGAATGAGGTGGTCAGATTAAGACACCTAACATGAATACTGTTGCTGTTGTACCGTGGCATAACGGTTCCTTGTACTCTCCGTTTGCACTGATCTCTAGCATATAGAGATCCCCCTCGTATACACTGGCATTCTTCTGTACCAAGCTACAAACAACTGCGTTAAACAATATTCCATAATATTCTACAACATAATACTCTAGAAAATACTGTTACTCTGCCATTCTCACTCCACTTTTCTTTGGGACTTACCGAGCGACCTGTTCGCTGACGACATTCTATTTCTTTCTTCTTTGAATGTCGTCAGGTGCGTTGGACCAACTTGAGACCGAGCCAACAACTGAAGATTTGGAGCAGTTCCAAGAAGATCCAGAGCTCTAGACTTTGTACTTGTTCTTTCCAGTATTTCCTTTTATTATTATGCCACTGTTTAGGCATTGCTTTCTTTTTTTCATTCCAGTTGTATTTTCATTTCATGCATTGTATAAAGAATGTTATTAATAAAAGTTGCTGTTATCTCAATCTCATTTGTCTCTTGTGATTATTTTATATTGCTTAGTTACGCTTAGCGTATGTACTTCTGAGTACATACGTAGCGGGCCTCGTCACGACCACTTCGCCGTACATTGGGAAGCGGGGCGTGACAGGTTTTGTTGGTGGCCCATGCAGGTCAGAGCTGTATGAATCCCTATCATGCAGTTCTGGTCTGCGTGAACAACCTAAGCAATGTAACACAAGAAACAGCAACTAAAACATTCTTTACAATTCATGTTATTTGAATCTTACAAGTCTTTATTCCTTGAATCTTATCATTTCATGTATTTGAATCTGTCCTAATCCAAATTTTTCTTCAGGATTATGGATTCCCCAAACAATTCCCCGAACAATACCAGCACCAATGCCAACAACACCCCTTCAGAACTACCTCTCACTCCAGTTGTTCCCGCACCATCCACTGAGCAAACCATGCTTTTCGATGCGATCCGCAGTCTGCTAGAGGGACAGCAACAACTTCTGAGTCGTCCTGAGACAGATGCACCGGGAATCAAACAGTTCAGAGCGTTGCACCCGAAGCAATTCTCGGGAAAAGGGAGCCCTCTCGAAGCAGAAGAATGGGCGCAAAGTATTGAAGATGATCTGGCAGCAGCTCAAGTGCCAGATAATGCCTGGGTCCGTGTAGCGAAGCTACAGCTCACGGATAACGCTCGAAATTGGTGGAAGGAGGAAGAGACCCGCCTGGCCCAGCCGATTGAATGGAAAACATTTCGCGAGAAGTTCGACGCGAAATATTTCTTTGTGACCGCCAGGTTCGCTATGGAACAGCAATTTATTCACCTACAACAAGGATCTATGTGGGAGAAATCTGTAGATGAGTATGATGCTGAGTTTACTATGTTGAGCCGGTAAGATCTGTCACAGTAGTTCAATTTTTTTAATATCACCTACTACACAGCTAACACAACCTTTAAACAGATTCGCGGCACACCTGATACCGACGGACGAGATCAGAGCCCGTCGTTTTCAGCAAGGTTTGGACACCGAAATCAAGGCTGCTCTAGCCACCGGGAAGTTTTTGACTCACGAGGAAGCCCTGGAAGCTGCCCGCAGTTACGAGGCAGTGATAAAAGAGAGGGGAAGACCTCACTCTGTAGGAGTCAAGCGTCCTGCCAACCAGATGGCAGGTGGAGCCACGTCCAGACCACCCTTCGTGCCGAGGCGACCCGGAGTACCAACTCATCACCCTAGCCCAGCCTTTTGCACCTACTGTAAGAGAAAGGGACATATGATGAAGGATTGCCGTCGAGCCAACCGCCTTTGTTTGATCTGCGGTTCAGCCACTCATGACATTGGATCTTGTCCTCAAAGGCAGAACTCAGTTGCTGCAAACCGGCCAGCAAACAACTATCAGCAGCGACCAGCTCTTCCAGCACCTGCTACCAGACTTGAACTACCTGCACCACCTAGAGGACCACAAGCTGCACCACCTCCTCGACAGTTCCATCAAGCACAAAGAAACGTTCAGAGGAATGCTCCTCAGGCCAGGAGGAATGTGCCGAAGCGCCAGGCTTTTATGATGTCTGTTGAAGAAGCTGAGGCCACTGGCCAAGTCATTACTGGTAAATTTCCTTCCCAAATTTATCTTCTAGTTTTGGTTACCTACACACTTTCCCTATACCTAAAACCTATCCCATATACCTTAGGTACAATTCTAGTAGCTTCACTACCTGCACTTGCACTGTTTGATACTGGAGCATCCCACTGCTTTATGTCGCAACGGTTTGTCCGAACCCATGCGATTCCAGTCTCACCGCTCGTATCCTGCTGGAACGTCAGTTCCGGAAATGGTGTTCTAAAGGCAACTATGGGATACAGCATGTGTCCGGTCATCGTCTGCAGTCGAGAATTTTACGCTGACTTCAAAGTACTGGACATACCGAACTTTGATGTGGTTCTAGGAATGGACTGGCTTGGAACCTTTTATGCTACCATCGACTGTCGCCAAAGGAGGGTAGTATTTGAGATTCCAGATCATCCGATCTTTTACTTCAAGAGTGGAGACCGTACATTGGAGCCAAGTATTTACAAAGCAAAGCCAAAGGAAGCAATAGTTGCAGCAGCTCATGCAGAAGAAGAAGCAAGACCGGAGGTAGTTCGAGAGTTCGATGACGTATTCCCTGACGTTATATCAGGTTTGCCTCCTGATCGAGCTCTTGAATTCAGTATTGACTTAGTACCAGGAGCACAACCAGTAATCAAAGCACCATATAGACTAAGTCCAGAAGGTTTGAAGGAAGTACGAACACAGTTGGACGAATTACTGGCGAAAGGATGGATTCGTCCCAGCACTTCAAGTTGGGGAGCACCTGTGCTACTGGTGAAGAAGAAGGAAGGTTCATATAGGATGTGCATCGACTATAGAGCCTTGAACGAAGTTATTATTAAGAACAAATACCCACTTCCGCGCATCGACGACTTATTCGATCAGCTAAGTGGATCTTGTGTCTTCTCTAAACTAGATCTTCGTTCAGGTTATCATCAAGTGAAGGTCAAGGAAGCTGATATTCACAAAACAGCTTTCAGAACTCGCTATGGACATTACGAATTTCTAGTAATGCCATTTGGAGTGACCAATGCACCAGCAATTTTCATGAATCTTATGAACCAAGTCTTCCGGGAGTATTTAGACAGGTTCGTTGTCATCTTCATCGACGACATCCTGGTATATTCTAAGAACCGGAAAGAGCATGCGGAGCACTTACGAATTGTCCTGGAAACTCTTCGACAACATAAGCTTTATGCCAAATACAGCAAGTGCGAGTTTTGGTTAAAACAAGTTGGTTTCCTTGGACATATCGTATCAGGAGAAGGGATTTCTGTGGATCCAGCAAAAGTTTCAGCAGTCAGCGAATGGCCTACACCAAAATCAGTGAAGGATATTCGGAGTTTCTTGGGTTTAGCTGGATATTACAGAAGATTCATTGAAGGCTTTTCGAAGATAGCAACACCCCTGACCAAGCTCACACGAAAAGATGAAGAATTTGTGTGGTCAGAAGCATGCGAGCAAGCTTTTGTAGAACTCAAGTCGAGGCTGACGTCTGCACCTATTCTTGTATTACCGGATCAATCTGGAGGATTCGAAGTACATTGCGATGCATCCGGTAAAGGATTAGGATGTGTTCTACATCAGCACGGTAAGGTTGTGGCTTATGCTTCAAGACAACTGAAGACTCATGAGCGCAATTACCCGACGCATGATCTAGAGTTGGCAGCCGTTATTTTTGCTCTTAAAATTTGGCGCCACTACTTACTTGGTGAACGAGTGAACATCTACACAGATCATAAAAGTCTGAAGTATGTGTTTACCCAGAAGGAGTTGAATATGCGGCAGAGAAGATGGTTAGAACTTATGGCGGACTTCGACATCAATTTGCAATATCATCCAGGAAAGGTGAACGTAGTACCTGATGCTCTTAGTCGCCAACCATTAGCAATGAATCTCACCGCCCAGTGGAAGCTTCAGCAAGACCTACATCAGATGGAGATCGAACTAGTCATGCCATGTGATGTTTCAAATTTGGTGAATCTATAAGTTCAATCAACCATTGTCAATCAGATCAAAGCAGCTCAAGCCAGCGATGCTAAGTTGCAAAAGATCAGAGAACAAGTGGAGAATGGACTCAGAACAGATTTCATCATCCATGAAGACGGATCTTTGAGATACGGCAGCAGATTGTGTGTACCAAAGGGTCCTGTTCGGGAAGAGTTAATGAAAGAAGCTCACAGCTCTCCCTATTCAGTACATCCTGGAGGTACCAAAATGTACAAAGATCTACGTCAGAATTATTGGTGGCATGGAATGAAGCGTGAAGTAGCCAGGAGTGTCGCAAAATGTTTGGTGTGTCAGCAGGTAAAGGCTGAACATCATAGGACAGCTGGACTACTTGAACCGTTACCAATCCCAGAATGGAAGTGGCAGCACATCACGATGGACTTTGTAACTGCTCTTCCTCGCAGCACAAAAGGTAACGATGCGATTTGGGTCATTGTGGATCGACTCACAAAGTCGGCTCACTTCATCCCATTTCGAGTTGGCCAATCAACTGAGACATTAGCGAAGAAGTACATGGAGGTAATAACCTAATTTAGATTTAAACGAAATTCTTCATAATGTACTATCTCTGATACCCATGAACTCAAACAGGAAATTGTGAGACTTCATGGAGTACCAGTCTGCATTGTCTCCGATCGTGACACCAGGTTCCGATCACAATTTTGGCAAAGTCTGCAAGCTAGCTTGGGAACAAGTCTGAACTTCAGCACGGCTTATCATCCACAAACAGATGGTCAGTCGGAACGAACTATTCAGATCTTGGAGGATATGCTCAGAGCATGTATGCTCGACTTCAAAGGATCGTGGGAAGATCACTTGCATCTTGTGGAGTTCGCGTACAACAACAGCTACCAAGCAAGCATAGGAATGTCACCTTTTGCAGCATTATATGGAAGGAAGTGTCGATCGCCATTAAGTTGGGACGATATCGGAGATAGGGAACTCCTTGGACCAGAGATGATAGTAGCGACCGTTGATGTGGTTCGTACTATCAGAGAAAGAATGCGCATAGCCCAAGATAGACAGAAACATTGGGCTGATGCAAAGAGAAGACACTTGGAGTTCCAGCCAGGAGACCATGTATTCTTGAAGATATCTCCGAACCGCGGAGTGATCAGATTTGGAAGACGGGGAAAGTTGAGTCCGAGATACATTGGACCGTTCGATATACTCGAACGAGTCGGTGAAGTGGCATACCGATTAGCGCTTCCACCCTCATTGGAAGGAGTGCATAACGTGTTCCACATATCCCAACTCAGAAGGTATGTGAGTGACCCCAGCCATGTACTTGATCATTCAGAGCTCACGATACAGCCCGATTTGTCTTGTGAGCAGCAACCTGTGGAGATCCTGGACAGCAAAGTGAAGACACTTCGGAACAAAGAAGTTAATTTGGTCCGGGTAATGTGGAGAAAAGACACTCCAGGAGAATCCACGTGGGAAAGGGAAGATGAGATGCGTGCAAAATATCCGCACCTTTTTGTAAATTAGTCCTTAAATAAAAGTTGTAAATTTCGAGGACGAAATTTTTTGTAAGGAGGGTAGATTGTAACAACTCCAATTTTTGTATACCAAAATTTGATTTAAAATTGAAGTATACTTGGAGTATTAATGTTGCTGATAACACTTTAAGTATCTATCTCTTTACAATAATTACAAGAAGGAGCTTGTAACTCATTGGTAATACCTTGCACTGCTGAACTAAGCCACCAGAGTTCGAATCGCATACCCCACATTATTTTTAATATTGATTTTTAAAAAAAAACCTTTAGAATACCAAGAGTTTACACGTGCATATCTCACAAAAACCCCACTACACCCAAAGATGTAACACTTGCAGAGGGTAGATGAACCATCGGGGGAGATCCAGGTCACCGGACTCGGTCGGGAATCGTCCAACTCGGCCTTGACTCGGCCGACTCAGTGATCCGACCGAGTCACGGCCGAGTCACCCCCTTTTAGGCCGATTCCGGCAAGGGTCACAACATGAAAGTTGTGTATTTTGGTATTACCTACTCACCTGCAAAGTTTCAGCCCAATAACACTTCCATAGATCTTTAAAACCCCCAATTACTCCACTTTTAATACATTTTTATTACATTTTATCACATTTTTATTTTTAACTTTTCATCTACCTTAACCCTAGCCTAACCCTATAAATACCAACCCTACACACTACCCTCTCACCCCCCAAAATCTTGAGCCACTCTCTCAAAAGTTTCCACAAGAAGTGTGCTTCGAAATCGAGTTCTCGGCGAAGCCCTGACGGAATTCCGACGACGCGTTTTGGAGCAACCGGCGACGTAACCACCCTAGGCTTTCCTCCCTAGTTCTCTTTACTCTTTAGAAGAGTTTAAACCCGTAAGTCCCAACCTTCTACCTCTCTTTTCTATATTTGCAAAATACGACTTTTTGAAACCCGACGGAAATCGGACAAACCGATTTCCGATTCGGTTTTTCTTAAAAATTCCACTTGTCACCTAATACATATTATCAACCCTCTTGCATGTTGACTATTAATCACCCTTAAATCAAATTTAATTGTATTTTTCCACATGAAATGACAAGTTCTTTAGAAAACCGTATTTCTTGCATAAAAATACCATCAAGTTAAATTTTAATGTTCTATTTAGATACCCCACTCCTAATCATGTTTATTTTGATAACAAAACTTGTTTCATTCAATTTGGATGAAATTTCACACATGAAATGATAACGTTTATGGAAACCGTATTCTTGCACTTTAATACCCTTAACTTTAACATAACTCATTTCACCTTGAAACTTCACCAAAACTTAATATAAGTCACGGGGTAATGACCTACCCTTACACACACTCATTATAACCCTAATTGCTGAATAACAAAATACAGAATACGATATTATAGGACTTTTTCACTAAAATACCATAATCTTTATAACTTTTAGTTTAATCTTTAAATTGTAAATTCTATTTAAATAAAACTTATACAAAATGAAAGCACGATTGGTCATGGACATCGATCGTTTATCTAAACTGTCTTGTGGGTCTAGGCAAGTGTGTCTAAGGCTAGTGGTTTTTAATTAGGCCCACGACTGTGGTTCCTTCCCACTTACCTGGCACTTACCTGGCTGCATTCGACGGTGAAGAGGTGATTTGAGGCTTCTAATGACTCATCGTTTAGACCATAGAATATAGGTTAGATGGTCTAGGAAACCCTAACAACTAAAATATGGAGAACTATATACTTTTACAAATAAATACCCTATATTTAGAAAACCTTTTCCCTAAATTAAAAGTATTTATAAAAACCTGAGCAAAGTGCCATTACAACCCATCTTTGGGGAACCTGTTAGGGATAGCACGGTTCATCGTGCACCCGCAGGCTAGTAGTGCGAGATTCAGACCTCCGCAAGGAGCATTCGGTCTCGAAAGGTTTAAAATACGATATTTAAAGAAAGTGATATTTTTGTAAATAAAATATTCATTTAAAAATTATTTATGTGTTTAATTATATATAATTATCATTTAAACATTTATTTTGTTATAATATAAAATTTCCACTTTTTCCTAAAATTCAAAGATTAAAAGTTACATTAAAATAACACGAATTTCAAATAAACAATTAATACTTTTATTAGGATATATTCACTAGAATAACACAAATAAAATTCAAATTCATTATAACAATAAAGACGATTATTAAATACTTGAGGTGTATTTGGAAAACTATACAAAAGTATTTTTACATAAAACCCCCTCAAGTTTCACAAATTACAATAAGGCCCCTAGCTAATATTGAACTTCAAATTATATTTCTTTTAGTCGGACTCGGGTTAGAGTCTGACTAATTCTGACTTGAATATATTTCAAGTCAATCTATATTTCAATTATATTCCAACACAACTTGAATACATGAATCCCAGAATCAGTTAACAATCTGTCTGACTGAACCGAACCATGGATATTCTTTTTACAAGTTTCCAGTATTCCATTTACATGACTCTACGGTTATAACCGTTTCCTGATATCATGGTTTCGGTAAGTCAATCAGTTAATCAAGTCAATCAAGCAATCATTACAAGTTTACAAGATAACAATACAAACATGACATCGCGGGGTTTAAAGGGGTAGATTGGTACGGAAGATGTTAAAAGTGGAATGAGGTGGTCAGATTAAGACACCTAACATGAATACTGTTGCTGTTGTACCGTGGCATAACGGTTCCTTGTACTCTCCGTTTGCACTGATCTCTAGCATATAGAGATCCCCCTCGTATACACTGGCATTCTTCTGTACCAAGCTACAAACAACTGCGTTAAACAATATTCCATAATATTCTACAACATAATACTCTAGAAAATACTGTTACTCTGCCATTCTCACTCCACTTTTCTTTGGGACTTACCGAGCGACCTGTTCGCTGACGACATTCTATTTCTTTCTTCTTTGAATGTCGTCAGGTGCGTTGGACCAACTTAAGACCGAGCCAACAACTGAAGATTTGGAGCAGTTCCAAGAAGATCCAGAGCTCTAGACTTTGTACTTGTTCTTTCCAGTATTTCCTTTTATTATTATGCCACTGTTTAGGCATTGCTTTCTTTTTTTCATTCCAGTTGTATTTTCATTTCATGCATTGTATAAAGAATGTTATTAATAAAAGTTGCTGTTATCTCAATCTCATTTGTCTCTTGTGATTATTTTATATTGCTTAGTTACGCTTAGCGTATGTACTTCTGAGTACATACGTAGCGGGCCTCGTCACGACCACTTCGCCGTACATTGGGAAGCGGGGCGTGACACCTGCAATTGGTGCTATCCCGTGCAGCCGCCGCCGGCAATAGACATTTGGGGGAGGCGAATCTGTCAGGGTGAAGCACGCCCTTGGGGACAGGCCTATAACATTGGATTGATCCAGCGACCGCCCGCCGGATATTTGCAGTGGGCCCGGTACATCTTATCGGCGAAAAGGACTCATCTGATGAAGATTGGTTTGTATTCGGCCATCTACGTCTAGCTCTTCGAGTATCCCTCTCCTCCAACGTGGTGGATTAAGGCTTTTATCGAACAATGGAATATCCCTACCCACACCTTCCAGATGACGAACAGGGAAGTCTCTATCTCCTTAGAGGAGTTTGCTGAAATCTCGGGTCTGCCGATGAGAGGGGAGCATTACGAGGAGCTGCTTCCTCCTGACGAGTACGTCTTTGCCACCAAGCCATTGGTGTTTGATCTGACTCCAGAGAACGCTATTCAGCACCAGTTTCCGGGCTTGGTGAAGGTGCTGGACATCTATGAAGGGCTCTATCTGGAATCGGGCACCCGGGGAGTCAGTTTTGCAGATTTTATCGCCCGCGTCATTCGACCGGGGTTTCTATCGTAGCGGAGTGAGAAGTTCGCTCAGCTTGATGACCTTTTTGGCTTCGGCTTGGACCGTTGACCCACATCGGAGGATGATCATAAGGACTTTTATCTCCCCGACGCCGCCGTCATGCCCTTGTCAGAGATCGCCGTCCCGGGTATGGATGAGGAGACCTTTTTTGTAGGGTTCCTAGGATTGTAGCTATGCAGCTTTGCGCTCCCCATGCACCCGTGCCACATGCGGCCATCTGTTTTCTACCCAGCGTATCGGATGGTGGCTGGTCTGCAGTTGACAGTAGGAATCGCCGGGCTGGCTCACCTCTATAATGGACTTAGCGTAGCGGTGGACGCTAATGAGCCTGAGGTGCAGCCTGCTAACTTCCCGATACACTACTTCACCTCTTGGATGGAAATACATGTGCACGGGGTGTTCGGTGCCCATAAGATCCCTCCGTTTTTTGAGAAGTGCAGACTCCCAAGAGTCATGCGGTTGGTCGGCGCTTCGATCGTGGTTGCGCCTCCGCGGGAGGCTAGGGGGTTGCTCCTCCGTCCATACCTGGTCGGAGCGAAGGTTTCTTTTTTGGATAAAGTCATAACCATAGGCTCAAATACCACCAAGTCGGTAGTGCTGCTGCGCGATGATTTTAAGGACGGGGCCTCCATATTGAAAGCTCGGGAGATCTTCCACCTCTACTCTATTCGGCCGGGCTACCTAGTGTTTAGGCAGAATGAGACGGCACTCTTCATGAGGTATAACCCTCACCGGTTCGCTCAGCAATCGAGCTATCACCAGGGGATCCCGATGGAAGCTTTCTTAGAAAAGCCCATGGCCAGTCGAGGGGGGATAAGGAATGCAATGCACCATTTCATGCGGCTTAACACGGGTTCCTATTTCTTCATCAGCGAGCCGAGATGCGTCCCCAAGGTGCTCAACGCGTACGTGGCTTGGTACGCGCATGCAATGGGTCCAGTTATCCTTATGGAGAAGCGCATGCTGGTTGACCGCAAGGGCGCGCCTCCCGGCAGCGATCGCAAGGCTCTCTTGAAGCCAAGAACCCCGGTCATTCCTCCGCTGAAGGATGCCGGAGTTAGGCCATCGTGCGTGCTGAGCCCCCCGCGCGGATTGCCGCTTCCTGATACGGTAGATGCGCCACCAGCGTCCCGTGCTCCAGCGGAAACAGTCAATGTGGTATCGCCGGAGTCCGGCGTGGGCGCGGATATCGGGACCCGCCGCCCTAAGGTGCCTGCAAAGCGTAAGTCAATCTCGGGTGCACCCAGGGCTGGTGGGCAGAAGAGGAAGAAGAAGTCGCTCCTCTCTCTCGATGCTATCCTCGGTTTAGAGCCTCAGGCCCCTCTTACCGAAGGTATAAGCAAGTATGGCAGCAATAAGGGCTTCTCGGTAGACCCCGCAGACACTGATCTGGCGGCCGCTATTGCGGCTTCTGAGCGATCAACGAGGCTCGAAGCGTGGTTGGATAAACTCGCTCGAGCAGGTAATCATTAGCTGTACTCTTCGTCATTTTATAGCATTTTTATCATTATCTTCGAATAATACTTTCCCCCTTTTTTAACAGGTATCACTACCGAAGAAGCCGTCGCTGCCTCTTTAAAAACCTTCCAGGAGGAGGAAGAGAAGCGTGCTTTAATGGGCGTTGGTACGTATCGCCTTATTAAGTTTTCATCCTCTTTTCTGATGGCCAACCTAACCTTCTTCCTTTGTTTCTTTGCAGGGGCTCCGCCAGCTGATGCGGGGACTCTCCCCGGGCCCGCTACTGAAGTCCCAATCTCCTCGGGGCTGCCGCGAGAGCCTCAACTCGACAAGTCGACGAGGGATGCCTTGAAGGATTTGGAGGCATCCCTGTTCACGGACGAGGATGTCTCAATGAAGGAGGCTTTGAAGAGGTCTGTCTCAACGGTTCGGGAGGAGAGAAAGCGGTTAAGGCACGAAGCGAAGGCTCGCAGGGCTGCTTTGGCCGTGGGAGCGGGCCCAAGCACCATCCCTCGTGCTGATACTCCCTCAGAAGAGCCTCCGGTCGCCTTGTCCACAGCTCGTAGATAGGTGGCGCGTGCAACTCGCGGGGCTAATGATAAGTCCACCTCAGGTAATATACCTTTCAAGATTTGTTTGTAAGAATTGTAAACTTGTCGGTTCTTATATATCTTATCCTGCAGGGCCAAGCCCAACTGAAGGGGAGGCGGAGACCGTCGAACCTAATGGGACAGAGAAAGAGGCACCGGCCGAACCCGAGCTAACGGTGGGCAACGTCGCCGGGGTTGCTGAGCCTGAGCTGGAGGTTGAGGGAGCTGCACCCGAGAAGGTCGTTGATGCCGAGCCTGAGGTGGAGGCAAATGAGATGACCGCTATAACTGAGCCTGGGGCAGTGGCGGACGAGGCGCCTGAGACCGGCGACCCTATGGCGACGGCGGATGAGATAGCAGCAACCGCTGAGCCTGAAGGAGTAGCGGGTGAGATGGGCGTGATTTCCGGGGACGAGCCAGCCGCTCTTTCTCAAGAGTCTGGCAATGCTCCAATCATTGCTCTCCCCGTCTACGGTCCTCCGCCGTCTCCTGGTCGTGCGAGCACGACGACAGCTCCTGTCGAGTCCGGTGATGAGGCCATGGGAAGTGGACTCGTATCGATGGGGGAGGGAGACGCCTCCGTTTCGGCCGACGGCTCATCAGGTGCTGCCAGTTTATCCTTGTTTTTTAACGCAGGTGCGGCCAGTGCCGATGCTCCATTGCTCGAGGGAGCGCCGTCAACTACTGCCTTGGCGGTGGTCATCTCTCAGTACCTTGTACCATCGCAGATGTTGGAAGGTATGGATTTGCAACCCATTAGTTTTATCTTTCAGCCGCATAATTTATGTACTAATGTCGTACTATTGCATCTTTTCAGGAGTGCTTTTTGATCATCTCTATCAGGTGTTGCACCCGCACTTCTCCTTCCCATCTGAACTTGCTTCTTCCTCCGGTGGCGTTGGTGAGTATAGTTTCCAATTGATGTCTTTTTTTTTTCTAGTAATGGAATTATTTTTGGCTCTTCTTTGTCCTGATTGCAGTGCTACAAATCGAAGGAGGAGATGAAAGATCGGTCACACCACCGGCCCTCCCGGCCTTGCCGCCTGCTACAGCTGGTATAGTAAAATATCGCATCGATGACTTTTTTTTGTATTTCTTGAACCGTTATCTAATCGTATTTTATTTTTTCAGCTGTCGTTCCGACCCCGGCGCCCTTTGAGTCTCGTGTCACAATGCCGGTAGGCCCCTTCCTGAGACGTCCGTCTTCAAAGGGTATCGTAATGAGCTTAGGTCTGCTGAGCGGATATGTCGAGGAGCTTGACGCAGACGCTCTCCCCTCTGCCACGGATTTCGTTATGGAGGTTAACCCGATGTTGGCGGCGCTTGTGAATTTTCACGATGGAGGCGTCGTCGAGCTTTGGGTTAATCACTGCAGGGAAATCGAGGTCCGCCTGCATCAATCGGAGTTTATGCGTCCTGCTCCTGAGACCTTAGCCGCAAGCAATCTAAGAGCAGCGTGGATCGTGCAAAGCGCTTCTTACTTCCGTCACCTGGAACAAGAAGCGGCTTTAAGGCTGAGGGAATGCCAAGAGTCCTCAAACGAGATGGCTCGTCTGCGCGCTGAGGTTGAAGCGAACGCTGCCCAAGTGAAGGCTATCTTCGAGGGCCTTCTAGAGCATATCTCTAATAGGCTAAACTTGAAGCGGAAGCTTGATGCCGCCGAGCGTGACGCCCAAGGCCGCGAAGCAGCTCAGCAGGTAGTTGGGGAGCAGCTTGCATCCTTCTTGCAGCAGTGGGCTCAAGTGGAAGCGGAACTGGCGGTGGTGGCCGATCAGGAGAAGGCATGGAAGGAAGGGCACGAACAACTGATAGGGCTATTTAAGACGCTTCCTTCCCAGTAGCTGCCCATGTATCAATATACTTGTAAAAATTTTCTTTTTCGAATAAGATGTATCCATTCTTTATTCTTTTTGTACGATTCACCTTGTATTTGATTGAATTAATAAATAAAGATGCACATTTTTTCTTTGCAATGTCTTGTGCTATTTCTTTGCTCTCTCCCTTTCTCTTATTATGAGCATGCTGTCTTGATAAACTTGGTTGGCAGATAATAGAGTAAGCATCTTGGTTTCTTCAAGAAATAGCGATGGCTTAGGCCGCAGGTTCAGATCTGCTGCCTAAGACTTTTCAACTCTATGAGCCGTGAGGGTCTCATAGAGACTTTTCTCCCTACGGATCGAGAGGATTTCGTAGGTGGATTTTCTCCTTAGGAATCGTGAGGATTCCTAAGTACGCTTTCTCTTATAAGTCGTAAGGATCCTATAAGAGAATTTTTCCTTCTTACGAGTCGAGAGGATCCGTAAGCGGTTGTTTCCCTCCTTGTCGAGATTCAAGTTTGGAGAGTGAGACCCGTGGATAGTATGCAAGAGACCGTTTCGGGCCAACTTACAGGGTCCCAGTGCTTAGGAAACAGGTTTTTTAATCCTTACTGCCTAAGGCTTTATCTTACGAGTCGAGCCGCATCGAGAAGTTCTCACAAAGACATCAATTTCTTCACAAGTCGAGACGAATCGAGCATTTCTCGCAAGAATATCCTAACGTCACAGTTAACCTCTGCTCTTTACGACAGAAGTCCGTTAGGGTCTGTAGTACTTAAGGTTTTGGCCGTCGTACCGTCGCATCAGCTGATATATTCCTCGACAGGAAATCGTGCTGTTCGAGTAGCCCTGCGACTGCCGTGTCTCTGATCCCTTCGGGGGATGGACAAGACGTTTTCAAGCAATCCTCCTTGGCAGTTTGACCGTCGGAAGAGCAAGCGTTAGGAATTTTGCCATTGCCGCTTTTTATTTTAGGTTAGGCTCATTTTGGAGAGCCCCGATGAGTCATAACCACTCCGCACTGGTGTGGGATGATCTCCGATAGTCTTTCAGGTTTTATATGAGTTGCCGTCAAGACCCTGAAGCTAGGAATTTGGCCTTTGCTTCGTTTTCTGACATTGCGTCTACTGTATCGAGACGAATGTCGCGGTTGTCTCTAGGTTGCTGGTGAACCGTCGAGGTTTGGAACTAGGGATTTTGCCGTGGCTCCGTTAGTTTGATTGTCGCGTCTGAACCATGCTGGAGGAAGAACGCTGGGGTGACAACTCATCTGCTGTATCGAGATGAACGTCGCGGTTGTCTCTAGGTTGCTGGTGAACCGTCGAGGTTTGGAACTAGGGATTTTGCCGTGGCTCCGTTTGTTTGATGATAGCGTCTGAACCCTGCTGGAGGAAGAACGCTGGGGTGACAACTCGTCTGCTGTATCGAGACGAACGTCGCGGTTTTCTCTAGGTTGCTGGTGAACCGTCGAGGTTTGGAACTAGGGATTTTGCCCTTGCTCCGTTTGTTTGATGATCGCGTCTGAACCCTGCTGGAGGAAGAACGCTGGGGTGACAACTCATCTGCTGTATCGAGACGAACGTCGCGGTTGTCCCTAGGTTGCTGGTGAACCGTCGAGGTTTGGAACTAGGGATTTTGCCGTGGCTCCGTTTGTTTGATTGTCGCGTCTGGATCCTGAAGGAGGAAGAACGCTCTTAGTGACATCTTGTCTGCTGTATCAAGATGAACGTCGAGGTGGTGACCACTCCGCGCTGATATGAGATGATCTCCGATGGTCTTTCAGGTTTTATATGAGTTACCGTCAAGACCCTGAAGTTAGGAATTTGGCCTTCGCTTCGTTTGCTTTGGCGTGTCCGAATCCTGTTGGAGGAAGGACGCCGTAGTGACATATCATTTGCTGTATCGAGACGAACGTTGAGGTGGTGACCACTCCACGCTGGTATGAGATGATCTCCGATGGTCTTTCAGGTTTTATATGAGTTGCCGTCAAGACCGTGAAGCTAGAAATTTGGCCTTCGCTTCGTTTGCTTTGGCGTGTCCGAATCCAGTTGGAGGAAGGACGCTGTAGTGACATTTCGTCTTCCGTATCGAGACGAATGTCGATGTTGTCTCTAGGTTGCTGGTGAACCGTCGAGGTTTGGAACTAGGGATTTTGCCGTGGCTCCATTTGGTGATGTTGCGTCTGCTGTATCGAGACGAATGCTGAGGTGGAGTTGGGATATTGCCATCACTCCGCTTTGCTGACCATGGGGTCTTTTGTTGACGTTGCATCTACATCCTGCTGGACTGCGAAGGAACGCCGTTTTTGACATTGCGTCTGCTGTAACGAAACGAACATCAAAGTGGTGACCATTCCGCACTGGTGTGGGATGATCTCCAGTTGTCTTTCAGGCTTTATATGACTCGCCGTTAAGACCTTGAAACTAGGAATTTGGCCTTCGCTTCGTTTGCTTTGTTTGTTGACAGTGTGTCTGTAATATTGCGACAGATGTTGAGATTGTCTCTAGGTTGTCTATGAACCGTCGAGATTTGGCTTCGCTTTCTGATGAAGCCTGTTGGGAAAGTGTGGTTCCCTCTTTGTTTGTGCCCCTGGATTGTATACAGGGATCAATGTGATATCACCTGTAGAGCAAAAAGTTTCATTCTTTCATCATTCATTTTTTTTATTCTTTCCGCGACGCTCTATCATTTCAGCTTTTTATATCGCGAAGATCGCGATTGCCCAATCATTTCGGCTATTTTTCGCGGTGCCCAATCATTTCGGCTATTTATTTTATATTTACTCGCTGCTTTTTTTATTGCGAGTTGCCCAATCATTTCGGCTATTTTGTGTGCATACGTTTTTACTTGCTGCTTTTTATTGCAAGTTGCCCCATCATTTCGGCTATTTCGTATGCATGTGCTGCCTACTGGCTTTTCTCCGTAAACCTGAAATTAGACACCGATTTCGGCATCAGCACCGCTACAACTGGGATATTGCCAGAAGCGAATTATCATTTGCCTCTGTCGATGTCAGACAAAGGTGGCTTAGCGAACAGGGTTAAGGTCCTGTCGACTAAGGCTTTTAACTTCATGAGCCGTAAGGGTCTCACAAAGGTATTTCTCCCTACAAGTCATGAGGATCTCGTAGGTGTGTTTTCTCCTTAGGGATCGTGAGGATTCCTAAGTGTATGTTCCCCTGTAAGTCGTAAGGATCTTACAAAAGGGTTTTCTCCTTATAAGTCGAGAGGACTTACAAGGGTTGTTTACCGTATGGACATATCCCCAGTCACGGATGGGACTTGGTTAAGGAAATGTTTATTCGCACCCATGGATTGTATACAAGGGCCAGTATTGGACCACTTGTAGGGCAATATCGAAGGTTGTGGGGGTTGCTTAAGCACAGGTTTAGGTATCTGTAACTTAAGACTTTCAAATCTTATGAGCCGTGAGGGTCCCATAAGAGAGTTCTCCTTACGAGTCGTGAGGATCTCGCAAGTGTATTTCCTCCTTAGGAATCGTGGGGATCCCTAAGTGTGTTGCTCCCTTATGAGTCGTAAGGATCTCACGCGGGCGGTTTCCCCTTACAAGGTCGAGAGGACCCTGCAAGTGCCCCCTTTTTTTTTGAAACGAGGTTGCGCCCTTTCGAGTTTTCACAAACACTCGCCGGTAGCCCTGCTGTTTTTACTCACAAAGCCCTTTCGGGTTTTCATTCGTGCCCATTTTTCTTATGGACATACCGTTTTTTTTTATCTCGTCAGCCTGAGGATGTTGCGGTAGTAGTTTAAAGACGTTTCGGTTATCAGCTAGTTTTAGGACGTAGTGGTCCGTTGTTAGTTTAAGGACATTTCGGTCCGCCGTCGCCGTATTTGAGGCGAACATCTAGTTTATTGACTTTTCGGTCTATGGGGCTTTCCTTATGAATGAGCATGATGCCCCCAGCGTATCCATCTTTCTCAGAGCATGCGGTTGTGGCAGGTTCACCCTCCAGTTTTCGGAGATGACGAACTTGCCCTGTTGGTATTGGTCTTCAACCCAGTTTTTGAAGACGTAACAGTTTTCGATCAGATGGCCCAATACTTGGTGGTAAGGGCAATAATTAGAACTGTTGGCATCATCCAGTTGTAGTTGGTGTTTCGGCTCCGGTAGAGTGATAAGCCTGTTATGCACTGCCACTTCGAACAGCCTCCTTGTTTCATCCTGGAGAAATGAGTAAGGACGTCTTAGCCTCTCCTCGAGGGATATGCGTGGACGCATATTGTTTTGACGAACAACCGGTCTAGGGCCACTCGACTGTTGTTGAGTGTTGGCGACGAAGGTCATTTTCCCCTTTCCTTTATCCTTTTTGCTCGATCCTTTATTTGCGGGGCCGAGATTTTTTTTGCGTAGCGAGCGATTGCACGGCTGAGTGTTCTCGCAACTCCTCAATTCTTTCATTTTTGAAATGGATTCCTTGAGGAGAGGGTTGAGGGCAACTTCTTCGTCAGAGTCACTTCCAAAGGTGATAATTTGCGATCCCTTGGAGTCGGCTATATGACAGTCGGCGGCGGCTCTTTTGCGCTCATCTATCGTATTTTTCCGATGTCTACGAGCTTCACACTTTGTCCTGTTGAAGTGTTGCTTTTGAGCGACATATCCTTGCCACCAACACTTAAAGGAGTCGCAGTCTTCGGTAGGATGTATGATCTTCTGATGATATAAGCAGAAGTTAGGATGCATCTCTACTCCACCGAGAGTATTTTCTTCAGAGGGCGGTAGCTTCATTCCCACTGATAGGGCTTTGGCGAACCTTTTTCTCGTCTTGAATTTGTTTTTATCCGCAGCGGATGGCTTTTGATTTGACGGAAGTGCCTCGACTCTTTGGTCTAGTAGTCGGTGCTTGGCTCCTTCCAGTATGGCCATCTCACGTTCTTGATTGGCTTTAACTTTCAGACGAATCTCATTCAGGAAGGCATCGATCAACGCGTCTGATGGCCGCAGAATTTCTGGTTCAGGGTTCGCCCTTGGTTTCTCGGCGCAAGGAGCTTCTTCATCATCCGCCAATGAGTGAGAGATCACATGACAAGTTGCCCCTGGTGCGTCTGTCTTCTTTGGAGTGTGCGGCTGTGGTGGGTTTACCTTCTACTTTTCAGACAACGCAAACTTTCCTTGTAGGTACTGATTCTTAATCCATCCCTTAAAGACGAAGCAATCCTCGATCGGGTGACTTACCGTTTGGTGGTAAGGGCAATAATTGGGATTATTGAGATCGCCTGGCTGCGACAGACGTTTTGGACTCAGCAGATTGATGAGTCTGTTGCGCACTTCCAGCTCGAATAGTCTTCTCGTTTTATTCTGAGGAAACGAGCAAGGACGTCCCAGTCTCTCCTCGAGGGATGGGCGTGGACGCACGTTATTTTGGCGAACGACCGGCTTTGAGTTGCTCAGCTGTTGTTGAGCATTGGCGACGATGGTCGCTTTCTCTTTTCCTTTCTCATTTCGAGAGTCTGGTTTTGGAGGAGACGGTCCATGGCCCATTTGGTCCATTTGGGCTAATTTGTCGATCAAGGCCTGGAAGGTGGTCGGCCTGAAGAACATCATGAATTGCGAAATGGTCGCTTGCGGATCAAGAGTTCCCACGAACATGCCTACCGCAGGTGCTTCTTCTATGCGTTGTTCGCATTTCGACCATAGGTTCCGCCATCGTGTTGCGTATTGGACCCACGTTTCACCGGGCCTTATCCTGGCGTTAATCAGCGCTGTTATCGGGGTGTGTCCACTAGCACTCGCGAATCTTTGTGTAAACAGTAGCTCCATCTCCGCAAATGTTTTGACAGAGTCATTAGGTAGCTCCAAATACCATTCAAAGACTGTTTCTGCTAAGCTGCCGACGAATTGGTGAAGCAACAATTTGTCATCGCCTCCACTATTGCCACATAAGGCCCTGAATTGAGCGACATGCTGATGCGGATTCCCTGTCTCCTTATATACGTGGAACTTAGGGATCGTATATCCCGGCGGGTAACTAATTTGGTCATACCAGCTTGGATAGGGTCGTCCGGTTCTAACAATTTGCCCAGCCGCTTCATCCGCCTGATGAACCCGTATCTGCTGAGCTATATATTCGTTCAAGTCAGCTTTGGAGATTGTCTCCTCCTTGGCTGTTGAAAGGGATGGAGGAGGATTAGATGTTTCCCCTCCGTCGTTTCCAACAATGATTGGAGGGTCTTCAGCTGGAGGGTCCGGCTGTAACATCATCCCTACCATATCTTGGAAGAGGAGCGCCATCTGTTTTATGTTATCCGTTTGCTCTGCGGCTTCCTTGTCCTTCTTTTTGAGGACTCTGCGTAAGAAATCAGCATCAGTCTCCTGTTCGTGACGTTGTTCTGATGATGCCTCTGAGCTCTCTTTCGGCCCGGTAAGTGCAGCCATTGCAGTCATCATTTCCTGAAGCTTCTGTTGCTGCTCCTGGGCTTTTGTCACGGATCGAGTGAGCGGCCGGTGACCTTTCGAAGCACGGCTTTCCTCCTTTTCTGAAGCCATATAAACAGTGTGCACTACCATGCCCCCAGACTTGGGGCGTCTGTGTTCAGTGCTTTTACGGTTCGCCATGTTCACAGGGGCTTTCTGCGGCCTCCTTTTCTTTTGAGTGATTGGAGTTGAGGGGGCCATTGCAGTGGGCACCCAAATAGCTGTTGCTTTTTGTGGATTGACGGAGTAATCCTTCTCCTACCGAACCTTCATCTTTTTCTGTCGGCGGAGATAATTTTCATCAATCACCGACTCTTAAACCTGTCGCCAGACTTTGAAAATTTTAGAGGACAGCCGTTGAGGGGGCTGCTCTAGCTTCTTCTCTGGAGTATTCTCTACAGGTGAAGGAGTTTGTTTCAACACTGCAGTAGGAGAGTTTCTGCGCACCGTGTTCAGTAATTCAAAGCTGTTCCCGTTTGGAACAGCGGCATCGATCCCCACCGTTGGAGCTGGCAGAGTTATCCCAGAGTGGGAGTTGCCCCCAGCCTTCCTCACTCGGCGCCAGTGGCGACGTCGAGCGTGTCTTGCGGATGGAGTTGTTTCAGCTATAAGGGTGACTTCATCGTGCACCTTGCTTTGAGGAGAGACTGTTATTGGTGTTAGCCTATCGAAGACTGATACCCGTTGAGCAACAATGTCTAATCTGTCAAAGACAGACCTCTGGGAAGGGGAAGCAGCTTTGAGGACCCCACCTGGAGCAGCAACCGGAATGGCCAGCCTTGTAAAAACTGACTTCTTGGAAGGAGGAGCCTTCTCAATGATTTCGTCCGCTTGAGCCGGGATGGCTATCCGCTTTGGGATGGCTATCCGCTTTGGGATGGCAGCTTCGGGTATCACGGGCTCGTAGACGTTCTGGCTCAGTCTGTTGGAAACTGAGGTATTGAAGTTGGGCGACCCGTTGAGAGGGGCCGCGGCAGTAGCAAGCTGATAAAAGACCAGATTCTTTGGAGCTTCTTGCGATGTCATTGGGGCATTGAAGCTCATCAGTGGGAGCAGGGTCCCGAAGAATAGTCCAGCGGTGGCTTGAGTTACCTGCTCCACTGGCATTTTGAAAAGGGAGGCCGCTTGGGGCCCATAAGTCATTCCTCCAGTAAGGACGGAGTGAGAGTTGCAGTCGCAGGCAGTGCAGTTTGAAGCCATTGATCTTCTGTTTTCTGCACGGAGCAAGACACCAAATCTAAGTACCTTGAATCCATAGGCAACCACAGCAAACCGCGATTTTTTCGCGAACACGACCGACGAAGTGTGCAGTGGAAAGAGGAAGAGGTCCCACCGGGCGTGTCAGAATCTGTTCCCTTCCGAACGGCGGCCAAGACATGGACGTCTGGCCTATGATTCGGGGCAGATGCTATTTGGTTTTATCCGTCCACCTCTCCGAAGATGCCAAGTTGATTTATGGCCCCGTATATCGGAGGTTTAAACGGATGCGTCCGATGTAGCAGATTTCGTCAGATTCCCCCTCGCTTGAGGGGTTTTTGATTTTGGGGACGCTCTTCCCTGCAGGCGCAAGCCCCTGCAGTTAATTACGCTACCGCATCGCGGTAACAACTTTCTCCTTCTCCAGCTGGTCACTTCGTGTCGTGGGTGTTTATTTTTTTTGTGGTTGCCCGTGGATTGTATACGGAGACTAATTTATGTTGTCGCCCATAGGACGCGGATTAGTCCAAATCCGTATTTTCTTAAATTTGGGTTTGGGGATTTTGGTTTAAGGATACGTTAGCCATATTTGAGGCTAAGATCAACTTAAAAGTTTGTTAAGGATATGTTAGTCTAATTTGAGACTAAGATCAACTTAACGGGGTCGTTTAGATCCGACAAAAGAGCGTTTGGGCTCTATTGTTCCAGTTTAGGGACATAGTGGTCCATTGAATGTATGGCCGTCGGGACCCGTCACCTCTTTGACGTCGTTGAAGGATTACAACGATAGGTGTCAGAGGGGTTCAGAGATGTACCCTTGAACCAAGGTTGATGGGGTGATCTATAGTCCAATTTGGGACTAAAGTCTGTTTGAAGGTTTAAGGATACGTTAGCCATTTTTGAGGCTAAGATCAACTTAAACGGGATCATTTAGATCCAACAAAAGAGCGTTTGGAGGCTCTATTGTTCCAGTTTAGGGACGTGGTGGTCCATGTTCCAGTTTAGGGACATCGGGGTCCATGGAATGTATGGCCGTCGGGACCCATCACCTCTCTGACGACGTTGAAGGATTACAACGACAGGTGTCAGAGGAGTTCAGAGATGTACCTTTGAACTAGGTGTAAATTGATTTAAGAGAGCAGCCGTGCTCAGTCAATTTAATTTGAGGACTTACGGCCATGATTGGGCTAAGTCCAGTTGAAGATGTTCAATATTTTTATTTGTGGTTGGCTTGTTAGACCTTGGCTTGGGCTTTGCCCTTTGTTTAATAATGCAGTGCATTTTGTCTGGCCTATTAGGCCTTTTTGATTTGGGCTCTGTCCCTTTTAATAGTGCATAGCACTTTGTTTGGTCTGATAGACCTTTCTTTATTGGGCTCTGCCCTTTTATTAATGCGGTGCATTTAATTTCTGACAGTGCCCCACGTGGCTTGTCAGGCGCTTTGCGCCAATTGAGGAGCGCAAGGCGCAAGTCCGTGGGGAGGTGACACGTATCACGCTCTGGTGAGCGCAAGCGCAGTGCGCTGCGCCAGTGCGCTGCGCTGTTGCGCTTCTGCCACGTGGCGCGTTCTGGTGGGTTGCGCCAATTCATGAGAGCAGTGCTCTATTTTAACAGCGCATAGCGCAGATCATTCTGGAGCTGACACGTGGCGCTCCCTGGTGGCTTGCGCCAACCCAGTAGCGCAACAGTGCAGATTTCCAAGAGCAGGGCACTGTTTTATTATTTTGATCAATTTTAGATCAAAGAAAACAAATTTTCTTGTTTTCAAAGAACCAGTGGTTCATCAAAAGGCAATGCCTTTATTATTATTATATTTTTATTGAAGATCTTTGATCTTGTTCTTAGATCAATGATCTTTTTAGAAGAAATTCTTCTTTATTCAGAGGTTTTTACCTTTTTCTTTCTCTGAGGTCTTTCTCAAAGTTTTCAGATGATTTCTTTCTTTTTCTCTCTGTGTTGATGTCTTTGATTTAATTTTTTTTCTTCCTCTTTTGAATTGGGGTCTAGGGGCCTTTATATAGTGCCCATTAATTTGTTAAATTTGTTAAAGAGATCATTCTCTAGTGATTTGGGGAATTTTCCCCACCGTTGGATCTTTGATCCAAGAGCTTCTGTTTTACAGAAGACAATTTTCTTGTTTTAATAAGAACAGAAAGATTTTACTGGAATTTTAATTCTGTTTGGCGCAAACGCCCCAGCGCTTGACACGTGTCGCGAAGCGCACAGCGCAGTGCAACTGCGCTGACACGTGTCGTGCAGCGCAGCGCTTGCGCAACTGAAGCGTCGCTTCCTTTTAATTTTGTTTTAAATAGAGCCTTACTGCGCACTGCCTTGGGCGCTGCGCTGACGTTTCAGCTTTTGACATGTGGCGCGTTGCGCGCAGCTCAAGGGATCTGAAGCGTTGCTTCAATTTTTGAATTTTTGAAATTCAAGCAGAGCTTTGCCCTGATTGGGGGAAACAGCACTGGACTCTCGTTACTGGAGATGTACAAGGCTGACTCTAGGATTCCGCTATATCCAAATTGCAAAGGGTTTTCAAAACTGTCCTTTTTCGTACGTCTCTTCCAGATCAAGTGTAAGAATAGATAGAGTGATCAGTCTTTCACCGATCTTCTAGAATTACTGAAGGAAGCTTTTCCCGATGGAAATGAAATACGACTAAGTAGGTACGAGGAGCAAGAGATAATCACAAATATCGGCCTGAAATATCATAAGATACATGCATGTGAGAATGATTATGTTTTGTTTCGGAATGAATACGCCACACTCAGAAACTGCCCCGTGTGCAGGACCATCCGATTCACCCCTAAGAAAGACCCTCAGTCGAGTGATATTCCCATGAAGTTTCTTCATCATTTTCCATTAATACTGAGGCTGCAACGGTTATTTATGTTTGAGGAGTCGACGTCCGAAATGCAGTGGCATCATAAAGTTCCTTGTGAAGAGCAAAAAATGAGTCATCCCATAGATTCGATATCGTGAATAATTTTTGATGATAAACATTCTTCATTCAGCGCAGACCCTCATAATATGAGGCTGGGAATTGCGAGCAATGGTTTCAGTCCATCTGGGATGGTTCGCGACTGGCGTACTCACAGTACTTGGCCCATTGTGGTGACTATATACAACCTGCCTCCATGGAGGGCTATGACGGAGTCTTATTTTATGTTGGTGCTTTTAATCGACGGTCTCTCGTCTTTCGGGAAAAATATCGACGTGTACCTTCAACCCTTGATCGATGAGTTAAAAATGTTGTGGAAACCTGGCGTGAGAACCTATGACGCAGATAGTAAACAATTTTTTCAGATGCAGATTGCTTTGTTGTGGACTATTAATGATTTTCCTGTCTATGACATGCTGTCGGGGTGGACAACTCAAGGTAAGCTTGCATGCCCCAGCTGTCATATTCATACGAGTGTTGTACGCTTGAAGTTTATCGGGAAAGAATCATTTATGGGTCACTGACGATTCTTGCCTATAACTCACAGATTCAGAAAGAATAAAGAATTATTCAAAGGTAAGACAGAGACTGGTAGGCCTCCTAAACTATTTTTCGGTAACGACATATTGCAACAATAGATAGGTTATCAGAATATTACATTCGGAAAGAAAAAAAATAAAGATGCAATGCCATGTCCAACCGGTTGGAAGAAACTAAGTGGTTTATTTCAACTTTCATACTGGTCCGATCTACCGCTCCGCTGCAATTTAGATGTTATGCATATCGAGAAGGGTGTCTCTGAACACATCATTAATCTTCTGCTGTGTAAGGATAGAAAAATGATGGACAATCTCAACGCCCGCCGTGATTTGACCGATTTGGATGGTTTGTCCATTAAAGAAGAATTACATTCTCTTCCCGTGGCTGGTAAACCGGGTTATTACGAGATCCCACCAGCAATCTACAACCTGGAAAAAGAGGAGAAGCAGCGGTTCCTGCGGGTGTTGATAGAATTGAAAGTCCATGATGGTTTCTCATCAAATATTTCCAAACATGTACATGTAGAAAATGGAAAATTGTAGGACTCAAGAGCCACGACTACCACATATTGATGCAACATCTTTTTTCTTTATTCCTGAGAACATCGGTAAAATCCGAAATTGGTTTCGTTCTTAACGACTTTTACACGTGTTTTCGCCAACTGTGTTCTAAAAACGTAGACGTTAATGAGATAGCAAATTGAGCTCGAAAAAGATATTCTTATGATCCTCTGCAAGCTCGAAACTATCTTTCCACCATTCTTTTTTTGAGATTATTGTTCATCTGTCTGTCCATTTGGCAACCGAGGTCAAGATTGACGGTCCGGTGCATTACCGTTGGATGTATCCCATTGAGAGATATGAAAATATTTATTATTAATCATTTAAATTGAAAAAATATTGTGGATTATTAATATATATTATTTTCAACAGATATCTATTAACTTTAAAAAACTATATCCGTAACAAGTATCGTCCTGAAAATTCGATTGTGGAAGGTTATCTTTTGGAAGAAGTCGCGTCTTTCTGTACTCGTTTCCTGAACGACGATTTCAGGACGAAACTGAACAAACCGCCGCATGTTCCTGATGTTCCAATTGGAGCAGGAAGGCTAAAAAACATGTCTTACGATCTCATTGGCGGTTTACATGTGTTCATCTTACTAAACAACGAATGTTTTGCTAAATGTGTAGACTAAGTTTTTCTAATTTCATCTATTTAAACCGTTTGAAATAGAGTATAATCTAACTGATAAAACTGTAAATTAATGAAAAGAGCGCACAAAACTATACTTAAGAGATCGAATCTTAGGACGGTCGGATGACAAATTCGAAGAAGAACAGAGACGCACTTTCATCGCTTGGTGTAGAGAAGAAGTCGACGGACAAATGAATTGTGATGAGCAAATCGATAGAGAGGTCCAAGACCTTTTAGTCGATCCATCGATTGCAGCTACGTTTTACAATGGGTACAGGGTTTCCGGCTACAAATTTGAGATCGAAAGGACATAACACATTAGAGCTACGTAAAATAGCGGCGTCGCAACCTTCGACGAAAGAGGAAATCCCTACTACGGTGTTCTTGAGCAGATTATAGCGGTCCCATATATTCATAAGGCTGCTTCTTTTTTTATATTCCAATATAGATGGTATGATACTAAGTCTGAAAGAGATATGAAGGTCGATGAATACAAACTCGCTTTAGGGTATGAAGGCCGATGAGTACATACTCTGAATATTCTAATATTGTGTCTGTATATCTATCATTTTACAGACTCCACCAGTGTTAGGACAAGGGGTTCTACTAGGCCCTCCTCCTCCAGGCCATCCCTAGACGCTGCTCCATGAATGCTGGAGTGGACCCCGTCAGGTGTGCCCGTTGGTGATTACTCGACCAAGTGGGGGATTACATGGGAGCGAAGATCTGCACCTACTATGGGTACCCGCTCCATATTAGGTGGAGCCCACGCTAGACCGACTATGTTCAGAAGTTTTTTACAGCATCCACGGTATCACATACTCTTATATATATATTTAAATTTTTGTAATTTCAGACCCAGGGACATTACAGATTCATTGGCATCATCGGCAAGGATGGCATTCCTATGTCGTTCGATGCACATCGGGCCATAGACTGGGTCATATCCGAGTACCAAGATATCAAGTGGAGACACTGATATGAAGTAAGGAAGAATCATTACATTCTCTGGGCCGTGACAACTGAGGAGGAGCAGGAGGCGATGATGGAGGCCATTTTTGGGATATCTCGAGAGAGGATTGGCCACTGCTGGTCGCGTATTACGAGCGCGATGATGTTTAGGTATAAATTTAATTTTTAAGATTATAATTATGTAATATGAAATCATATTTTGTGATATATAATATTATTTTCTTTATATTTGCAAGGCGGCGTCAGTTCGTAACCAGGAGAACCAGAACAACGGTGTCGAAGAACGTGCTAACCCAATCCAAGGGAAGCGGTCGCAGACGCTCGGCACCAACTCATGATTATTTCGACGTTTAAGAATATATGTTTTCTTCGTCGCAAATTAATTATTGAAATAAATCCTAATTTTATCGCAGAAAAAGAAAGACCACGCCAACTACACTATTGTCAAGGGATAGTCCATGTTACACAGGGACACAGGAGAGTACATGATAAGTTTCATGTAATCAAGTCGATACTGTATTTAAGGTAGCACGTTTATATATGTGTGTGTTGGGGTCAAAAATTACATCCTGGTTGACCAAGTCAAAATCAAAGTCAATCCCAAATAAGCGGGCCCAAGTCCAGGTAAAGTGGGCCTATGGCCAAGTCGAGCCCCACGGCCGGTCTTCCACATACCAAAATAAAAATTATGTAATAAATAATTTTGATATAATTTTTATGAATAAATGTAAGGAAAATAGGCATAAAACCAAATTTTTATAAAGCCCATGGCTCATATGCAAAAGAAATAAGCACATGAGGCATGAGATAGGCACAATACCATTTTGTAAAGCCTAAGGGGCTATATATAAAATTGTAAGCCTATATAAGACAACATGATAATGAAATAGAAAAAAAATTCATTCCCCTCAAAAATTAGGGTTCTGTGCCTCCTTCTCTTTCCTCAAGATTTTAAACCTACTTCTTTTTTTTGGAATTAAACCGAGAGTTTAATTCTTCCTTTTCCAAAAAGAAATAGTTTTTCACCATAAAACCGTTAAAGGGGGGCTCAGATCGCCCATCAAATCTCTAAAAGGGAAGATTTTTAAATCCCATCCCCTTTTTCTACAAAATCGAGCTAATAGAGAGGAGGAGGAAGAAGGCCCGTCTCTAAAAATCCCACTTTGGGAAAATCCAAGGCTCAAGAGAAGATTCAGGACTCAAGGGAGAAGAAAGGGGTCTCTTTTGATCATCTCCGAAAATCTTTGAGGAGTTTAACTCCAAATCCAAATCTCAAAAGAGTTGAACCCCAAAAATCCAGATCTTTTAGGCATTTAACTCCATAAAAGATTCTTTTTTAGGATTTTAAATCCTAAAGTCACTCGGGAGTTCAACTCCAAGTTCATGGGCTAAACCCCTTTTTCCACGGGCGCATGACCCTCTGGCGCCCAGCGTCCACGTGCTAGGCACGTGAACCGCTGGCTCCCAGCGCCCACATGCCATCTTACGCGTCCTTAGGACACTCTTCACCCCTTTTTTCCTATATGCTCCACACTTAAAATATCTCCCCCGTTAGAAAAAAATTTCTAATGCGGCGCTGCCCCACAGCCCGCAAGGTAGCTGCTAGCCCCCTTGATCCTCAGCTCGCTATGTCTAAGTCCCCTTTGAAACACAACACGTACACCGCACATTGAGTTCGCATGACCAGTTTGACCCGTCAATTGGTGGTTCTCTCGCTCCAAAGGAAAGGGGTAATTAACGACAGCTTAGTCCGCGGCTGCCGGAAATTCGGATCCCCACAATCAATAAACCCCGGCCTATCTCAGGCAGGGGGAATTTGTATACGCCTGACAAGCGCGCGCATTCACATCTTAATGGGGTGACGAAAAACACCATACAATATATATATATATATATATATATATATATATTCTTCACAGACCCAATTCCAGAAGAGGACAGACGCCTTAGGACTTAGCCCCGATGACTCGATTACCGCCATTGTCCATGTTATAGATTCAATATTCAGCGGACATCACGATGGCTATGAGCACGGGGTTGGTCCCGGAGCCACCGATGCTTTGCCAAGTGTTTGTCTGTCCACGAGTACGCTGTGGCCTAGACGCGGACAGATGTGGCCACTGCATTGCAGGAGGAGATTATTCAGCTCTAAGATCGGGTGAAGTAGCAGAATGTGTGGGTGGATACGCTTGAGGCGCAGATCGAGGAGTAGAGGCGGTCAAACGCTGAGGCTATCAGGCAGGCTATACGAGACGAGTTTGGGAGTATGTTCAGGTCATGGGACGATGGAGCTGGATCGTCCCAATGACCATAGATTATTGATTATTGATTTTTTAATAAAAACATTTGATTTGTTGATACAAACATTTGTTTTATTGGTTATTGATTATACTGTTTGGTGCATATATTTTGTTTATAATTGCGTTTGATTCTAATCATATTACTTTTTGATTGTTATAATTGCATGAGATTTGATCATATTATTATATTTATTGCTGTTTGTAATTGAAAGTAGCACACGTAGGGCGCATGAATTTCTGTTTAAAAAAATTGATAATATATTTGATCACGGTTTTAACCGTGTCCAAAGATTATATGGCCATGGTTTTAACCGTGACGGTAAGATATAGTCATGGTTACTTGCTCGTAGTAGCTATGTTGGATATATGTATGCCCTAGAGGCCATTATATGATAGTGGATGTATTCATACATGTGTATATATATATATATATATATATATATATATATATATATTCAGTGTACATTCTTGCTCGACATGATAGTATGCTATCTGGTTTCACTTTATCTGACATGTTGATTCGATCATGCTTTTATTCATTCACACATGTTGATAAAGCCCTGAGGATATTGGCTTGACTACTGTGACTATGATAGAGATCATACTAGTGGGACATCTGTAATTTATAAGCATATCCTGGAATGTCCCTAGTCATAGGTATATCGAGACGGGGCATCGATATACCAGAGTAGACTAATGTATATGATACTTGACCCATGTGATGGGCGATGGATGTTCCCACATCCATCGATGTTTGACATCGAGATCGTATACGGGTGCTCAGTGATGACTGGGTACACTGGACGGACTCACCGATAACTCCTATATGGAATTATATCTATCGTCGGATAGCAGTTCTTAGGTGACACTGGTGCAGGTTAGTCTGTAGACCCGAGATCGTCTTAGAGTCTTGTGCGTTCTCCCACTGTGCTTTGATTGCCACCCTACCACGGCTCTACTGAGTCGTGCAAACAAGTGGCCGTTGGGTACAGTCCCGAGACACACGAAGGCGATGAACGATAGGAGGGGTTTCGTCTCTCCCGGTATTGGGAGTTGATGCTGTGCTGTGCTCGACTGGTTATATCAGTAAGTCCCTGGCCAGGGCTACTGAGATTTACTGATAAGTGTTATCAGTAGTTTCTCGATCTGTTATAAACCATTCATCAGCATGACTTATTGAGTTATTGGGGTCGACGTTACCATCCCTAGACTCGATATGCAGCATATCTGACGAAGAGACCGGACTGTACGGTAGTGTTGCCGGTTGGCTCGACGGGAGTTGTAGCAGGTTCGCTTTTTTTCTTCTGATCGCTCAATACCCGGGTGACCGTTACGTTTAGCTGACCGCTTGCGGCTTTGGGGTGCTTGATATGATCATCACCCACTGCCGGCGTATTGACGAATCTTAGAGTCCCACAAAGCAGTTACCTAGTCCAGGCGAAACGTTGTGGTGCGCATATGCGATATGCACATGGACCCGGTTAAAATGAGCGTATGAGATACCGTATATTAATCGGGCGGCTTGCTTTTGGTCAGGTCGTATGTGATATGACCGGATTGCTAAATCAAGTGTTGATGTATCACATGACCGTTAGTTTCTCACTAGAAATCCTTTCTTTTCTTTTTGGATGTATGCATGCATGTGTGCATTCATTCTTGTTCATGTACATATGGATGTGCATGCACACATACATACATACATCATTCTATCATGGTTGTATATATAGAAGATGGTGGCAATATAAGACTCACACCTTATGATTATATATAGATATATATTTGTATTTGTGTTAAAACAAAACAAAAGAAAAAGATTAATCCATGGTTATCTTCTACACTCTTCCTTGAACTAATCCTTGTTCACCCACTTTTTAACCATGTGTTAATCTTCCTTTTGTGTTTTAACTCAAGCACAATAATATCTTTATTATGCAACCATGGTTTGAGATGAAGAGTAGAAAATATATATACTTATATTTTCTATTTTTCATATAACACATTATCATTCTCTTGAGTTTTCTAGAGCTATCATCTTCTTCCTCCTCTCTCTTGCTCTCTAGATCTTTCAAGTGAGCCAAAGAGTGAACAAGTTAGGATTTTGAAGTGAGAAAACCAACCACAACACCATTCTACACTAGTCTTGCCCACTAGTGAAGAGTGTTAGCTTCTTTTTCTCTTCTTGATCTTGTGAAGTTTCAAACTTGGACAAAGGGGGCTCCGGGTGGATTATCGTGGACCCAGAAGGATCTCAAGCGGACCCTTTCCAACCCTCAAGTAGCCAAGGAGTCTATCGTAGGGCGCTACAAAGGTTGTACTCTCAAAACCCTAGCTTTATCTACTTGTGATGTTGCTAATGTTAAGAAACCCTAAATTTCTAATGAAGATTCTTTGTATGTTCACTTAGCACCTTAAAAATTTGATTTTGACACATGTGATGCTTCCAAACTCTTCATGAGGTGCTAGGTAAACCTAACATTGGTATCAGAGCCGACCTAGAACTTTAGGCGACACTTTAATGAAGTTAAAACTCCGATCGAACCAAAATACGGACTTTTTGGACACTCTCTGGACATTTTTTCAAACTGTGTTATTTCCAGAATTAAAAATATGTAAAAAATTCAGCAGGAAATTCTAAGAATTGTTGTAAAAAATGAAGCCCTAAGCCTTACATCCCACTGCGGAACCGCGGCCAAAGCTTGCTTGGGCCGCGGCTCCGCGGCCGTACAGAGGCATTAAGGCCTCGTTTTTATACAGTGAACTTCTTACCTGCTTGTAGATATTTTTGGGTATTTTTAATCTGGTTTAAGTAATATATGTTCTGGAGATTGTTTTGGATTCGGTGATTCGATCGGAATTTTAATTTCGTGTTTTTTCCGGATAATTTAGAAAGTATTAAAAAGTTCGAACGGATATCATTAACTCACTTTTTCCCGACACGAAAAATTTTCAAGTGTTGAATCTTTTCTCGAGTTTAAATCTTTCGGAAATGCGTGCAAGTTTTGTGGTGGACCCTCTAGAAGACAACAAAGCTTAACTTGATTATGTGATCATCTTGAACTGCCTTTTGAACCTTAGGGTTTGAGGCAGTACGGCGTGCCACATGTGAGGCGTTGGCTTGACCCTTCTACGGCTGGACCGCTACTACTGTAACACATTCTGGGTTTTTTAAACTCCACTCAAGTGTTGAGCTTTAGGAAATTTTGGGTATTTGATTATTCGATCGAAATGTTTAATACTGTCTATTTATCTGGAATGTGATACAATATGTGGAATTCATATAGTTAGGCATGAAATGCGAGGTATGTGATATCTCGGATTTACGATGTCTAAAGAGAATGTGGATTCCAAATATTGTAGTTTTACACTTTTTTTTCTGTGACCGTAAGTGTAGTATGTCGCTTATCGCCGGTTTCGTTGCTATATATCAACGACAATCGGGGTACGCATACTTACTTACGTTGATGATATATGATATTTTGTGTTGCTGAGATATGATGTACAGGATTGTCGCGATTGAATAGCCGGGTTTTTTTTATGTGAGATGAGAGTTTTCTTTTCATTCATGTAAAATTCAAATGTAATGTAATATTCTTTTATTTGGGGCACTTCCGGGTTGAGGTTAATATCACCAGTGTTGTATATTATTTACTTTTCCGCATTAGGTTAGACCCAAGGAGGGGAGTACAAGTGACCGGGTTCTGGGGTTCAGTGGGAGGCCATCTCGAGGAGTCGAGACCGGGTCTCCTAAACTCCAGGATTGGTAGGGTCGCTTGCTGCTCTCGTAGGGGTCTAGGGGTGTGGGCTTGGCTATTTATCGCGACTGTGGAATCCGTATTTTCTATTGTTGGCTAAATACTAAATACGGACGTCCTAGTATATCCCACATTATATATATGTTTCTGCTGCCTGTGTTCTTTGATATCTGAGACGAATGATATATTATATATGAGATATATAGTAGACGTTGCTTATGTTTTACACCCGCGCTAGTCCCGTCTCAGTATGCCGTTAGTTAAGTAACTTAACGGTGCATAACGGAACATTGCGGCGAATGCGAATGGCATAAGCGTACGTTGTATTTTCGTTTCTTTTCTGTGATTGGCTTAAGGACTTAAATGATAGGACTACATTAATATGATTAATGTAAAGAAAATAAATCAAAAAAGATATTGTAGAATCGGATTTGAAAACCACTCGGCTCTTTATGAAAAAGCTACATTTCAAAACTGCGGAGCTTAAAACCACTCCTTTTAAAAACCATTTGATTCTACGACGATATCAAGTTCAAAACGTTAAAGATTTTCTTAAAAATCATCCGCAACCCTCCGTCATTTTAGGAAGTAGAGTACTTAGTATTCGTGCTACGTTTGTTGACCTTAGCCAAGACGTAGTGTACGGTAGCTAAGTGATGTCTTCCTACAATGCATATGATGCAGATTAATTAGGATGGGCATATGACTTTGTTGACCTTAACCAAGGGTCATGCGAACGGGTCTAATTAATCAAGAAATGACGGGTTGAACTTGATTAGTGCTTGTGATTTGTTGACCTTAGCCAAGGTCATGAGTACTAGGGGTAAAAACCACATCGGGAATTTCAATAGTTGAAATTTGCAATGAGATTGCATACCTTCCATATGATGGTTGGATCCCGATCCCACTGTGGGCAATAGTTTCTCCCAGGAGAGTTTTGTAGTTTACAATTAGCTAACTCATTAGGTGTCTAGAAAGGTGTTAACGGGGCTACGCCTCTGCGAAAATGAGGTTTACTTTAATTAGGTCCGTGCGAAAGCACGGGGAACCTCCCTCAAGTACCGACACTGGCCTGGCTGAACGGTTAGCGAAGTTGTAGACTGTAATTAATTCTGGCTAGTTTTCTTTTTAAGGTTTGAAAGAAAAACTCGATTAAAGCAGCGGGAAACATCGATTAGACAAGATAATAACCAATCTGATCTTTGCAAGAGCTTTCGCTGAGTGTATTCTTTTCTCTCTCTTAATAGCAGATACCAATGACTGGACTCAAGCTTCTACTAGATAAAAATAAACTGAATGGGACCAATTATAAAGACTGGCTGAGGTATCTGAAAATAGCCTTGACTTATGATAAAGTATCATATGTCCTCACGGCTATAGCCCTGCCCGTCCCAGGCCTAAAATCCTCAGTTGCGGATATTGAAGTCCGCAAGACATGGGACGCTGACTGTGCCACGGCCAAATGCCTCGCGCTTGCATCGATAGATAACACACATCAAAAGCAGCACGAGAATATGGACATTCACGCCATATTCCTCCATACAAAGGAGTTGTATGGAAAGCAATCCCGCGTATTACGATACGAAACATCAAAGAAATTGTTTCAGATGCGAATGGCCCCTGGCACACCAGTAGGAGAACATGTTATGAAGATGATAGCTCTCATAGAAGAGCTTGAGGACCTTGAATGGACGATGGACAATGAACAATATACAGATGTTATTCTACAGTCCCTCCCCTCCACCTTTGCTCAATTTATAGTTAACTTCAACATGCACAACATGGAGAAGGAACTACCTGAACTCCTTAATATGTTAAGGAGTGTAGAGAGCACACTGAAATCAGTGAAAACTCCGGTTATGACTGTTGGACAATCTTCCTCTTCTCGCCCAAAGGCTAAGGCCAAGGGAAAGAAAAAGAAGAAGCCCACCAATCCTAAGGGTGGAGTTAAAAAGGTGAAGGGAAAGGAAAAGTCCAAAGCTGGAGACTCGGAGAAAGGGGAATGTTTTCATTGCCACAAAACAGAACATTGGAAGCGCAACTGTACGGAGTACTTAAATTTCAAGAAGAAGCATGGGGATGCTTCCGCTTCAGGTGTGTTTGTGACAGAAAACTGTTTTTCAATAAACTCTGCTTCCTGGGTATTAGATACCGGTTCAGGTTCTCACATTTGCAATTCTATGCAGGGGCTGAGAAATAGCAAGGTTTTGAGGACAGGTGACCATACTCTCCGCGTTGGAAATGGTTCCAATGTACATACAGTTACAGTGGGAGAGTATCACTTGGGGTTGCCATCTGGGTGTATATTGGTTTTGAACCCATGTTATTTTGTACCAAGTATGCTTTGCAATATAATATTTGTTTCTTTGTTAGACAATGAAGGATATAATTTTGTATTACAGAATAATGTTATGAACATTCACCTGAATCAAATATTGGTTGGGTATGGTACGCTTAATAACGGGATATACGTCCTGAATCAACACACAGTTTTCAGCATACAACACACTAATAAAAGAAAACTTTCAGAAATAAATGAAGTTTTTCTTTGGCATTGTAGACTTGGTCATATTAACGAAACAAGACTAAGCAAGTTACACAAAGATGGATATTTAAACCCTTTTGAATATAAATCTTATGCGACTTGCCAGTTTTGTATCAAGGGTTAAATGACCAAAACTCCGTTTACCGGACACGGAGAAAGAGCTACTGAGCTCCTAGGCCTCATACATAGTGATGTATGCGGGCCAATGTCTATACAGGCTAGAGGCGGTTTTTCATACTTCATTACTTTCACTGACGATTTCTCAAGATTCGGTCATGTATTTTTATTAAAGCACAAGTCCGAAGCTTTCGAGAAATTCACTGAATATAAACAAGAAGTAGAAAAACAAACCGGCTTGAATATCAAAATGCTTCGATCAGATCGAGATGGAGAGTATCTCAGTACAGAATTTGCAAACTTCCTAAAAGAGAATGGGATTCTCTCTCAGCTCACTCCTCCTTACACACCACAGCACAACGGTGTGTCAGAACGACGAAATCGGACCCTATTAGATATGGTCCGTTCCATGATGAGTGATGCTGAGTTAGCTGTCTCATTTTGGGGGCATGCATTGGAGACTGCAGCGTTTCTACTAAATAGGGTTCCAACCAAAACCGTGTCTACCACGCCATATGAGATATGGCATTGGAAGAGACCATCTCTTAAGAGAATTAAGATTTGGGGTTGCCCAGCCTATGTTAAAAAGCAGAATCCGGACAAACTCGAGACGCGGTCGGTCATGTGTAATTTTGTGGGGTATCCAAAGAATTCTTATGGATATCTTTTCTACCATAAAGAGGAACAAAAGGTGTTTGTTTCTCAGCATGCCACATTCTTAGAAAAAGAGTTTTTCACAGATAAAGCTAATGGCAATGTGGTAGATCTAGAAGAGGTTCTAGAGACACAAACTACAAATGACGACTTGGTTGAACTGGCTGTTGCAATAGAAACTGAGGAACCCCGGCCACTCCATAGGTCTGGTAGGACTTCTCGCCCACCGGAGAGGTACTACGGTTTCCTCATTGATGGTGACAGAGAAGACTGCATCATGGAAGATGATGATCCTACCAGTTTTCAGCAAGCAATCACGAGTGGAGACTCTGTGAAGTGGCTGGATGCCATGAGATCCAAAATGGAGTCTATGTACACCAACAAAGTATGGATTTTGGACGTTGTACCCCCTAGGGTAAAACCTGTGGGGTGCAAATGGATCTTTAAAAGAAAGATTGGTGTAGATGGGCAGGTGGAGACCTATAAGGCAAGACTTGTGGCGAAGGGTTTTCGTCAAAGACCAGGTTTGGACTATGACGAGACTTTTTCTCCCGTAGCCATGATTAAATCCATTCGGATCCTACTTTCTATTGCTGCTCACTACGACTATGAAATCTGGCAGATGGACGTTAAAACGGCATTTCTAAATGGAAATTTGGAAGAATGCGTTTATATGGATCAGCAAGAGGGCTTCATTGACAGCGGGAGCAGCGGGAAAGCATGTAAATTGCTTAAATCCATATATGGGTTAAAGCAGGCATCACAGAGTTGGAACATCTGCTTCAATGATTTTATCAAAGAGTTTGATTTCATCAAAAATCTAGATAAACCTTGTGTTTATAAGAAGGCTGTAGGGAGAGCTGTCACATTCCTCGTATTGTACGTGGACGACATTCTTCTGATAGGAAATGATATTCCTATGCTACAGTCGGTCAAATCTTTCTTATCACTAAGGTTCTCCATGAAGGACCTGGGTGATGACACATACATTCTGGGCATAAGGATCTATAGGGATAGATCCAAGAGGTTATTGGGACTGTCCCAAACCAGGTACATCAACACCATCCTAAAAAGTTTTAGTATGGAAGACTCCAAGCGGGGTGCCTTACCCGCTTGCCATGGGGTCACTCTCTCTAAGGACTCTTGCCTAAAGACCGATGAAGAGAGAGCTCGCATGAGCATTATACCCTATGCTTCGGCAGCAGGATTTATAATATATGCGATGTTATGTACACGCCCAGATGTAGCTTATGCACTTAGTGTTATAAGCAGGTATCAATCCAACCCAGGGGAGAATCACTGGACAGCTGTGAAGAACATTCTTAAGTACTTATGAAGGACTAAAGAATTGTTCTTGGTGTATGGTAATGGAGATCTCCAAATGGAGGCCTTTACCGATTCGAGCTTCCAGAGCGATAAGGACGACATAAAATCTATCTCTGGGTTTATATTTACCCTCAATGGAGGGGCGGTAAGTTGGAAGAGTTCCAAACAGGATACCGTTGCAGACTCTACGATGGAAGCTGAGTACATTGCTGCGAATGATGCCGCCAAGGAAGCCGTCTGGATGAAGAAGTTCGTCTCAGAGCTAGGAGTAGTTCCAACCATTATTGATCCAATACCATTGTATTGTGATAATAATGGGGCTACGGCGTTAGCCAAGGAGCCCAGGTCCCATCAGCGGTCCAGACACATCCTGAGGCGCTTTCATTTGATCCGGGAGATTGTAGATCGCCACGAGATCGAGATTAGGAGAGTAGACACAAAGAATAACGCCGCGGATCCACTCACCAAGGCCCTCCTTCAGCCGCAGCATGAGCGACTTTTTGAGATGTTGGGTATGAGATACGCCAATAACTGGCCTTAGTACAAGTGGGAGGTTGTTGGATATATGTATGCCCTAGATGCCATTATATGATAGTGGATGTATTCATACATGTGTGTGTGTGTGTGTGTGTGTGTGTGTGTGTATTCAGTGTACATTCTTGCTCGACATGATAGTATGCTATCTGGTTTCACTTTATCTGACATGTTGATTCGATCATGCTTTTATTCATTCACACATGTTGATAAAGCCCTGAGGATATTGGCTTGACTACTGTGACTATCATAGAGATCATACTAGTGGGACATCTGTAGTTTATAAGTATATCCTGGAATGTCCCTAGTCGTAGGTATATCGAGACGAGGCATCGATATACCAGAGTAGACTAGCGCATATGATACTTGACCCATATGATGGGTGATGGATGTTCCCACATTCATCGATGTTTGACATCGAGATCGTATACGGGTGCTCAGTGATGATTGGGTACACTGGACGGACTCACCGAGAACTTCTATATAGAATTATATCTATCGTCGGATAGCAGTTCTCAGGTGACACTGGTGCAGGTTAGTCTGTAGACCCGAGATCCTCATAGAGTCTTGTGCGTTCTCCCACTGTGCTTTGATTGCCACCCTACCATGGCTCTACTGAGTCGTGCAAACAGGTGGCCGTTGGGTACAGTCCCGAGACACACGAAGGCGATGAGCGATAGGAGGGGTTTCGTCTCTCCCGGTATTGGGAGTTGATGCTGTGCTGTGCTGTGCTCAACTGGTTATATCAGTAAGTCCCTGGCCAGGGCTACTGAGATTTACTGATAAGTGTTATCAGTAGTTTCTCGATCTGTTATAGACCATTCATCGGCACGACTTATTGAGTTATTGGGGTCGACGTTACCATCCCTAGACTCTATATGCAGCATATCTGACGAAGAGACCGGACTGTACGGTAGTGTTGCCGGTTGGCCCGACGGGAGTTGTAACAGGTTCGCTTGTTTTCTTCTGATCGCTCAATACCCGGGTGGCCGTTACGTTTAGCTGACCGCTTGCGGCTTGGGGGTGCTTGATATGATCATCACCCACTGCCGGCGTATTGACGAGTCTTAGAGTCCCACAAAGCAGTTATCTAGTCCAGGCGAAACGTTGTGGTGCGCATATGCGATATGCACATGGACCCGGTTAAAATGCGCGTATGAGATACCGTATATTAATCGGGCGGCTTGCTTTTGGTCAGGTCGTATGTGATATGACCAGATTGCTAAATCAAGTGTTGATTTATCACATGACCATTAGTTTCTCACTAGAAATCCTTTTTTGTCTTTTTGGATGTATGCATGCATGTGTGCATTCATTCTTGTTCATGCACATATGGATGTGCATGCACACATACATACATACATCATTCTATCATGGTTGTATATATAGAATATGGTGGCAATATAAGACTCACACCTTATGATTATATATAGATATATATTTGTATTTGTGTTAAAACAAAACAAAAGAAAAAGATTAATCCATGGTTATCTTCTACACTCTTCCTTGAACTAACCCTTGTTCACCCACTTTTTAACCATGTGTTAATCTTCCTTTTGTGTTTTAACTCAAGCACAATAATATCTTTATTATGCAACCATGGCTTGAGATGAAGAGTAGAAAATATATATACTTATATTTTCTATTTTTCATATAACACATTATCATTCTCTTGAGTTTTCTAGAGCTATCATCTTCTTCCTCCTCTCTCTTGCTCTCTAGATCTTTCAAGTGAGCCAAAGAGTGAACAAGTTAGAATTTTGAAGTGAGAAAACCAACCACAACACCATTCTACACTAGTCTTGTCCACTAGTGAAGAGTGTTAGCTTCCTTTTCTCTTCTTGATCTTGTGAAGTTTCAAGCTTGGACAAAGGGGGCTCCGGGTGGATCATCGTGGACCCAGAATGATCTCAAGTGGACCCTTTCCAACCCTCATGTAGCCATGGAGTCTAGCGTAGGGAGCTACAAAGGTTGTACTCTCAAAACCCTAGCTTTATCTACTTGTGATGTTGCTAATGTTAAGAAACCCTAAATTTCTAGTGAAGATTCTTTGTATGTTCACTTAGCACCTTAAAAATTTGATTTTGACACATGTGATGCTTCCAAACTCTTCATGAGGTGCTAGGTAAACCTAACAAGCTAACCTTCACTATGGTTTCCACTTATGGTCATGGTTTAAACTGTGACTGTAGGGTCTTTAGAGTCACGGTTACCTGCTATAGCAGGTATCCTACATTATGGTTTAACTTTTTGGTCACGGTTTAAACCATGACCATAAGAGATATATGGTCACGGTTTAAACCGTGACCATTAACTAGCTACGGTTATAACCGTGACCATATATATAGACCCCACACGGATTTCATTTAGTTGTTTGAACCGTTTTTAGCAACGCTATGTATATTGTCACGGTTTTAACTATGACGAAAAAGAGATATGGTCACGGTTAAAGATGTTACTAGATTTCTCCTGACGGGGTTTTAAGCGACTAGTGTGTCATGATTTTAACCGTGACCAAAAGTGTCTTTGGTCACGGTTAAAACCGTGACCAAAACCATACTCTGAAGTGGTGGAAGAAGTTTAAATAGTTTTAAAAAATTTCAAATTAATAATGGATAAATTGAATTACTGTGACATAGATTTCCTTTATGTGTAGACCATAGGAGAACCATGCAACCGCGCTTAACCTGAGGAAGAATGATAATTTAAACGACATGAATTCAAAGCTTTTTGTTCTTATAACTAGCTTCTGAATATATTATGATTAAAATTTTAATTTATGATGCAATTGGTTGTCAGTGAAATATCATGTTAAGGAAGATTTTCTCACAATAATTTTCAAAGGACCAGTAAAGACGCTGACTGCGAAACCTACACATATCGACCCAAGAAGTTTCTGGCGGTTGGCACTTTCGGTGAGGACAAGAGTCGATAGAACAATCAAAGAAAATACTCCCACATTTAGAATCGACATATTTTCACCGTATAAAACTACATATTTAATATGAAAATCAATATTCAAGCAAGGTTCTTTTTAAATTAATATGTATTACATGAAAATTAATGATTTGCGCATATATACCTTTGCCTTTCATGGGGCATCGGCCAAGTACATGACGATGCAAACGGACTCGATGACACAACCGAATGAGTTGATGCTGATAACGAGGTATTCGTTGGTCTTGATGAATGCATAGTTGATCCATAACATGGCACTGAATAGGGCGACCACGTATGGCAGCGATTGAAACCCTTCGATCATTCTTGTTGTAGATTTGATAAAATGTCGGTCTGCAAAGAATTAATCATGATATATGTTATGTTAGCCTTGTATTCTTGATCCCTAGATATTTCACATCACATTCGGTATTTCACAGAGTGTCCCAGTTTCAAATACGTCTACAGCAAAGGGACAGACGTCTGAAGCCCAAGCTTCAGATGTCTGATCCATATTCAAAAACATGCACACAGAGAGTCGAGAGACCTGTCCTCTCTTGTTCTTCAAACGTTAATCAGCGCTCTATTTTTTGGGCAGACGTCTGCGTGCTCTTTGGTGTTCCGTGAAGATTTTGGACAGGTGTCTGTCAAGTCCTTCTTCAGACATCTGCTAACGTCTTGGGCCGAATCTTTGTTCTGTTTGAAAATTAGTTATTTTATCTTATCTGTTTAATACTATATATATTATAGTATTTTGTAACCCTAGATCTGATAGGTTTTAAGATAGTTTTTGGAGATAACTCTTTGTATTTATGAGAGGAGGCTAGGGTTTTGTGAGAGGGATTTATGAGATTTCATCCACCGTTTATAACACTCCATATTTGTTTGATTAGTAAAGCTTCTCCTACGCCCGTGGTTTTTCCCGTAAGGATTTTCCACGTAAATCTAGAGTCTTGTTTGGTTTGTGATTTATTCTTATCGCTTTTGTTTATTTGATTGCTTCTCTATATCGTTTGTTATTACTTCGAGATCGTGTTTGCCACAACAAACTGGTATCAGAGCCACGTTGTGTTTGGGAGATTTAGTGTTTTTTGTTTGAACTGTTAGGTCTTCGATCCCACGATCTAAGTTTACAGTGGGTATCGACGCTTGTGCCCTCTTTCCCATCTTCTTAAATTGTGACTTTGAAGTTTTAGGGTTTGTAAGCATTCAAGGTGTTTTTTTATCCTACATCATGTCTCCAACGATTATGAAGTTCGACATTGAAAAGTTTGATAAAAATATGAGTTTCAGTTTATGGCAAGTTCGTATGATTACCGTAATGACACAGAATAATTTGAGAAAAGCGATTATTGGGAAGGATTTAAGGCCTTCTATTATGACGGAAGAAGCATGGGAAGAGTTGGATGAAAAGACCTTCACGGCTATTCAGTTGTATTTAAAAAACAAAATTTTGCAAGAAGTTTTGGTGGAGAAGATGTCACGCCCCGCTTCCCAAAATACGTAAATATGGAACGCAACTAAACCAACCATGCTATCTATACTGAGGAAATATCCTTCCATAGTCATTTTAGGGCTGTTAATCAGATATCAAGAACAAAAAATAAACATCTATCTATTTAATGTCCAAACTGCCATAATAAATAATAACGGAAAGGTAGCAGAAAATAAATAAAGATCCAACAAAAAAAATAATATCCTAGACTCGCCTCTTATGGGATCATAATGACAAAACGACAAATCTATAATTAGAAGATAAATCTAAAGCCTCAGTAAACTAAAATAGCAGAAAGCTCTTCACTGCTCGGCTTGCCTGTCAAAGTATTCCCGATCTTCCTGTGCTAAGGTCAAAGGAACTGGTGAGTTATAAATATAATAATAATAATAATAATAATAATAATAATAATAATAATAATAATAATAAATTGAACAGTATGCTATATAGGATATCACGTGCAAGAGTGAGATATAAACAAAAACAGTCACAGGTAATATAGCAAGTAAGCTATGGACAGTCAAACATATCATGTTTATCCTAAGGTCTGTGTTTCTAGGTTATCTATCCTAAAGGTATTTGAAACCAATTAATGTACTTTTCCATATAACTCAAAAGTATATATTCTGTTGTCCTCTGGGACCACGGATGCAAGATATATCCCGTTATCCTCCCGGGACCACGGATGCAAGATGTATGAATCAAGAATGATCCAGTTCTGTTAACCCCCGGAACCATGGAAACATGTAATATCTTTTTAAGTTACACTTCATTTACAATTTTGATTTTCCTATTTCCCCAGCTTTCGTTTTCCAAGTCAGGTATGAATATAATATCTATCTAATACCAACACAGAAACATGCAGGTTTAGGTTATATCTATCAAGACAACATGTCACGTCCATCCGAACAACAAGCCAGGATTGTTGGTATCGGTAAGTATTATAGAAAATAGGTATTAACATAATAACGAAATGGTAATAGTCTGGCAGATTACAAGTATGTCAATGATAGTGTATTAAATTAGATAAAGTGTTTATCTCATAATAATATCATGTACACAAGTTATGATGTAAAGAAAATAACTATATCAATTCTTATAGTTCAATTTATCAACTTGACCATACTAGAGTAGTTTGTTATAATTACTATGTATTATTATTTAGATATATTTGCATAAATAGTATATTGTAAAACTTATTAATGTTAACTATCTAAGTATACAAATTATATATATATATATATATATATATATATATAATAGTATAATAATAATAGTAATACAACAACATATAGGTATATTGCGTACACTATAGCATGTAGCAAGTTAGAAACTTGCTTCGGTCTCGACAAATGCGAATACGAACACAAATGGAGCAATATGAACACGGAACAATGGAAACACAAAGCAAACTCTAAGCTTGCTCGGCTTTGAGATCTCGGACGATGGTGAAGTCTTGGATGAGATAGCGTCGACAAGGATTGATCGACGGCGAGCTCTCGAGATGATCGATGATAGGATAACGGCCGAGATAGGTTCTCTGTTCAGGCGCAGCGAAAGGTCTTGGTTGCAAAGGAGAGGGGTGCTGTCGATCGCTATGACAAAGGTGAGGGTTGCGTCGCCGGTGGTGATGATGGTGCTGTGACGACGGCGAGGAGGTGGGTTCAAGGTGATCAAAGAGAAGGTGTTGGGGAGTTCGATGGTGACCAGAGGTGGGTTTCAAGGCCGGAGAGGTTGACGTGGTGACGGTTGTGAGGAGGCGGTAACTGCGATGGGAGTACGACAGAGGGGGATATGCTCTCTGTGGTTCTCGACATTGATGTGGGGTTCGGTGATGGAGGTAGGTGACGACGGTGAAGGTGGGGGATTAGGTTCTCGGATCGAAAGTTGGTGCCGGTGATAGAGGGTGATGGTGGCTGGAGTCGAAGGTATCGAAAAGGATGGTGATGGGTTTTGGGTTAAGGTTTGAAGAGGAAGATGGCGACGAAGCCTCGGGTGAAGGAGTTCTCGGTTGCTAAGATGGGTGCGAAGGTGATGGTTGCGGTAAGTGTGATGAGGGCGATGATAGTGGTCGGAGGTGGAGATGGGGGAGGTGTCGAGGTGAGGGTGTCGAGCTTGGTGACGAGGGAACATAAAGGAAGAGAGAGACGAGGGAGAGAGACGGAGATGGGTTATATTTATATAAAAGGAATATATAAATTATATATATATATATATAGCTCTTAACTAAATAATATTTTATACAGATATTATGATCCCCCATCCATCTCTACTAAATCTCAAAAATATATCAGAAGTTATCTACAAATACGCATTATCTTAACAGCCCACTTAAAACATAATATGATGGCTAGAAAAATATATTCTAATCTAATATATTATACACAGTATTTTAGAATGTTTAGGTTTTATATGTAATCGACAACCGTCAATAAAATATCATTAGATATTTAAATAGGATAATGTATACTAACAATTAATATAAAATACCCATAACGTATGGCTACCAGAAAATATATATATATATATATATATATACACACACACACACAATATTGTATATCTATTATTTGAGATTCATATAAATATATTGTATGGATAAATACCAATAAAAATATACTCTATCAACCCAACATAGATTTCATGCAAGCGGGTCGGGTCCGATAATCACACATACTATCCAAACACCAAACACGACCCAAACAATAATAATTAAAAGAAACTCAATGTACTAATTAACATCACTAAATAATGTACGATCGTGCTAGGGTGTTACAGAAGACGGCGGCTAATTTATGGTTGAAATTAGAGGAGTTATACCTAAAGATGTCTCTCACGAATCGACTCCTATTGAAGTAGCGTCTCTACATAATTCGTATGTCTGAAGGCTCTTCTATCAAATCTTATATCAGTGAGTTTAATTCGATCATTACAGATCTGGGTAATGTCGATATTAAGATTTTTGATGAAAACCAAGAATTATTATTATTATGTTCTTTGCCACCCAATTATAAGCACTTTCGTGACACCGTGATCTATGGACGAGATACCATCTTGATCAAGGATGTCAAAGAAAATTTGATGCATAAAGAAAATATTGATAAGGTGTTAAATTCTAGCGAACGCGATTGTCAATTTTCAGGCTTATTTGTTTGTGGGCAAGTGGAGAAGAGAGATCCGGAAGGTAAAATGAAGATGTCAAGGTCGAAGTCCATGAATAAAAACTTGACCTGCAACTATTGTAAGAAGCCAATGCGCTTCAAAGTCGATTGCTAAAAATTGCAGAACAAGCAGTAGCAGGAAGACAAACAGAAGAAAGAGTTTTCAGCTGAAGCTAGTATAACAGAAGGAGAAGAGATCTACTTGTGGTTCTTGACAATATACATCGATTCAAGGATGAATGGATTATGAATTTGGATTGTTCCTACTATATGTGTTCAATAAGGATTTGTTCTCCACCTATGAGTTTATCAATGGTGGAGTCATTTTGATGGGAAACAATAGTTCGTATCGAGCTATTGGTAAGAGGACAATCCAAATCAAGATTTTTGACGGAGTTGTGAGGACATTAGTGGAAGATAGACACGTACGTAACTTGAAGAAGAATCTCATTTCATTTGGTACACTCGACATTAAGGATTATAACTTCTCCGCTGAAGGTAGATTTTTGGAAGTAACCAAAGGTTCTCTCGTAATTATAAAAAGCTTGAAAATTGGGTCCATATGTATGTTGCAGGGTTCAAAAACTACCGGATCGATAGTAGTTTCATCATCTAAAATCCATGTCAGATTCAGATGTTACCAGATTATGGCACATGAGGCTCGGGCATTTGAGTGAGAGAGATATAGCCGAATTATCGAAGCAAGGTCTATTATATGGTCAAAATATATCGAAGATAGAGTTTTGTGAGCATTCCATTTTGGGGAAGCAGAAACGAGTCAGCTTCAGTTCGGCGGTGCACAACACAAAAGGTACTCTTGATTATATCCATTCAGATCTTTGGGTCTACTTCTTGAAGCACAAGAGTGATGTGTTTCTTACGTTCAAGTAATGGAAGACGTTGATTTAGAAGCAGACATAGAAGTAGATTAAGAGACTGCGAATGGACAACGGATTAGAATTTTATGGTGGAGATTTCAATGAATTCTGCAAAAACGAAGGTATTGTTCGGTATTGTTCATCGCCGAAAACGGAGACGAACCGGGATGGATCGTCTTGCCTGAATTCTGGGGGAAGATGCTATTTGGATTTATCCATCCACCTCTCCGAAGATACCAAGTTGATTTATGGCACCGTATATCGGAGGTTTGGATGGATGTGGTCGTTGTAGCAGACTTCGTCAGATTCCCCCTTATTTGCGAGGGGTTTTTGATTGAGGGGACGCTCTTCCCTGCAGGCGCAAGCCCCTGCAGTTAATTATGTTATTGCATCGCGATAACCACTTTCTCCTGCTCCGGAAGCTCACTTCGTGTCGTGTATGTTTTTGTTTGTTTGGGTTGCCCGTGGATTGTATACGAAGACTAATTTATGTCATCGCCCGTAGGGCGTGGATTAGTCTAAATCTGTATATTTTAGATTTGGATTTTTTATTTAAGGATCATTAATCTGGTTTGAGATTAAGATCGACTTAAATGTATGTGAGCATTTGGGGTTCGATTTGTTGTTGTTAAGGATACATTAGTCCAATTTGAGATTAAGATCCACTTAACAAAGTTTAGGATCATTTTTATTTTAGATCCAACAAAAGAGCATTTAGGCTCTATTGTTTTAGTTTAAAAACGTTTCGGTCCATTGTCACTATTTGGGAGGCGAATATTAGTTTCTTTTATCGCCATTTCGGAGGCAAATATTAGTTTAGGGACATTTCGGTCCATTTTTCAACTTGCGTGCACACGTATTTGTTACATGACAAAGTGAACAATAGTGATATGGAATGTGCACAATTTGGTGTACGATCCGATTTGAGGTGTGCACGTCAATTTAGAAATGCATCAATGTGGGATGAAAGGAATTGTTGGTCGCTGGGACCCGCCACCTCTCCGAAGACGTTGAAGAATTACAACGACATATATAAAAGGTGTGAATAGATGTACCCTTGAACCGAATCCCGTATTTGAGGGAGAAAGGTTATGTGGGCCTTAAGAATTTTTGTTAAGGATACGTTAGTCCAATTTGAGACTAAGATCTACTTAACAATATTTTAGGATCTTTCTCATTTAAGACCCAACAACAGAGCATTTGGACTCAGTTGCAAGACTTTAGCAACTTATCCAATTTGGGATTTAGTCTGCTTAGTCTGCCCTTTTTTTGAAAAAGTGCTGAGCACTGGTTTGGGCTTTGTTTAATCAGCCCCTCCTTTTTTTATGCAAAAGTGCTGAGCAATTATATGAACTCTGACGCTTACATATGATCATGTGGAACTGTCAGTCATGGGGGTTGCCCAATAAGTGTTGAACATTTTACTCCTTTTGTCTTTATATGGAGTGTTGGACACTCTTTATGGCATCCACGTGGGGGACACGTGAGACGCTGGGCGCTGCCTAATGAGTGCTAAGCACTATCTTCTTCTGTGGCGCCTACGTGAGGGACACAGGACGCTGGGCGCTGCCTAATGAGTGCTAAGCACTCTTTTCTTCTGTTGCACCCATTGAAGATCAAGCTTTCGTTTTTTAAGAACCAAGTTCTTTTATGAGAACCAGGTTTCTCTTATATGCTTTGTTTCAAGGAATTCAATTCCTATTCCTTTTCCAAATCTTCGATTCTCAAGAACAAATTCTTCCCGATGAGAATTAAATTCTAAACTTATGGGAAACTTGTATTATAGATCTCAGATCCAGAGAAAGAACTAAGTTCCTTTTTAAAAGAGTTAAACCCTTAGATATGTAAACGAGATGTTTTGATTTCTTCCCTTTTTATTTACCTAGAGTTTTTGAGGAGGGAGATCTTTTTCTTTGTTCCCTTTTGAAGCTTTCTGCTTTAATTTTTAGATGCTTATGGGGGCGGAGGGTTCTTCTATATCAGACTTGAAATCTTGGGTCCTTTATATAGTAGAAGCAATTAACTCTGAAGAAATCTCTCATTAAGAGATCCCAATTGATTTGGGGATTTTTACCCACCATTGAATTTTTGATCCAAGGGTTTCTGTTTTACAGAACATATTTTCTTGTTTCTAACAAGATTGGGGAAATATTTTCCCAAATGCAGAATTTATTCTGTGAGATGGTGATTTTTTATTCACCATTGAATTTTTAATCTAAGGGTTCTCTGTTTTACAGAGAGCAATCTCTTTTGTTTAGAAAGATTGAGGGAATAATTCCCAAAAATAGAATTTTATTCTATTATTGGATAATTGTCACGCCCCGCTTCCCAGAGTACGCTAAGATAGACACATGACAGAGCCAACCATGCTACCTGTGGATAGGAAATATCCCACCACAGTCACATTACGGCTGTAGAGATATCAAAAACAATAATAAAGAACTATCTAATACATGTCCATGAGCCAGAATAACGAGTCAAGAATAAAATAATGCGGAAGCAAAAAGATCCAATACAATAATAAACTGGAATGTACGTCCCATAATGCGGGCTCACATCAGGAATGAAAATACTGAAAGGAAACTAAACCTACTAATAACAGGTCCTTACTGCTCGGCCTGTTGATCAAAATACTCCTGAACTGCCTGCGATGAGGATAAGGGATCTGGGCCATGCAAAACCCAGACGTCAGTGCGTCATAATATCAATAACTCTAAGCAAGCAGGATGTGATGAAATATGCAAGCATGAAATATGAACAGTAACAAGTCATCAGTGGCAAGTAAACCGTAACATGAATATAGATCAGTGAACAAGATATAAACAGGTGATACGCAGTGAGTAGTCTAAACTGTGCTATAGGGTTATCTACTCTAAGGTTATTCGAAATCAATTAATGTAATCCTCACCGTAACTCATCGGTCTATGCCCCGTTCATTCCCCACGGGACCACGGTACAATATATAATAGACTGTGAGTCTATGTCCCGTTCATACCCCACGGGACCACGGTACAGGATGTAATAGCCTTTTGAGTTATGTTCAGTTACAATCTTGATTTCCCATACCCCCAAGGTTATGTGTATAAGTCAGGTATTGATAAATTTGAGACTAATGCCAACACAGGATCAAGCAGGTACAGGTTTGTCTGTATAGACAACAGGAAATGTCCGTAGGGACAACAGGTCAAGATTGTCGGCATTAGTAACAAGATCAGGTAATATGTCACCCTGCGGTACATCAGGTCATGTCAGGTGGTGTACATGTATCAAGTCATGTCAAGTAGTGCACATGTTTCAAGTCATATCAGTAGTAGTGTATCAGGTCATGTTAGGTAGTGCACAAGTGTCGAGTGGGTGCTCATAATCAAACTGTAATAAGTATGGGTACAAAAAATCAATTATGGAGTACTAATATAACGATAAAATGAAATAATGTGATATGGTATGCAAATAAATATAAATTCAAAGATATGGATGCGCAATTATCGATTAGGGTTACATTTATAGTTCCAATACTAATTAGGATGCACTTTATTAAACATGGGGTGTTAATATCACAGTATTATGTATTAATGTGATCTATGGATGCAATTATATTATTTTAAATGAGATGGATGCAAACAGGTATCCGAAAAACAGTAAAACTGTAAAATGGTAATGTGGGATGTACAACTAAGCAATATGTGATGTAAATATTCCATTGGGTGCAGTATATTGTAATATAGTATGTAACAAGATAGGTTTGCATGCGATAGATGTAAAAATACTACGTACGGATGCATACGGATGTCGAAAAACTGTAAAACGAGAACTTGGGATGCAAGATTTAGAATTCCAATGTTAAAATTATTAAAATAGATGTATATAAAGTAATGTAGCATGTAGCAAGATAAACTTGCCTCGACGGATCAAGAAACGGATGTGTACGGTACGTCCGACGTCGGCAAAATGTCGTGACGCACGTATGGCATACGGAACGGTTCCAAATAACACACGAGGGTGATCACGCAAGCAAGGCACTTCCTCTGGGTTGTTTGGATCGTCGACGAGAATACAAAGATCAAGAATCGAAAAAGAAAAGAAAAGAAAAGAAAGAGGAAGAGAGGAAGAGGGATTGCTCACTATGGTTGTGGTTGCTGTGGATTCAGGGAGAAGTGGTGGTGTCGACGGTGATGAACGGAGCTCCGTCGAAGGGGTTGGTTGCTAGGGTTTCGGTTAGGGTTAGCTAGGGTTTGGTGTTGGTTTCTTGGTGTAGGGTTGGTGCAGGGTTGGTGAAGGGGAGAAGAACAGAGGAGATATGGAGAGAAGAGGAAGGAGATGGTGATGGCAATGAGAGGTGGTCGGCAGTGTGGCGTAGATGGCTTTCTCGGGTTGCAGGGTGTGTGCAGGTGAGGGCTCGGGATTGAAAGGAGAAGGCAGAGGAGGAAGAGATGAAGGGTATGCGAGGAGGAGGAGGCTCAGTTGAAGGTGCTGAGAAGATTGGGTTAGGGTTTGAGGAGGCAGAGGGATGTTTTGATGGGTTCTCGAGGGCTCTCGGGGTTTAAAAAGAAAGTGGAGGAGGAAACTACAAAGGAGGTGACCATAAGGTGCGGGCGGTGACGAGATCCCAGGATGCTACAGAATTTGCGAGACGAGAGAGAAAGTGAGGCGAGAGGAGAGAGATAGAGAGAGAGAGCGAGAGGATAGAGAGAGGATGAACAGTGAGGAGAGATAAATTTGGATTTAGTGGGGAGAGAGAGAAAGAGATCTGCGCGCTTGAGGGAGAGAGAAAGAGAGACGAAAGAGAGAGGGAGTGGGGCTAGCGTTAGAGAAGGGAAGAGAGAGAGAGAGTTTGTTTTGAGGAGTTAAGATTTTTAAATTGAAAAAGATTTTTAGTTTGTTATTGAAATTTAAAAGCTGTCGATTAAAATATAAAGATATTACATTAAATTTAAATTTTGGCGGGATACAAAATATTCCAAAACACGCCCGGGTCGGGTTTAAAAATTCAGATTTAAAATATGAAAATATATGCGATGTCCAAATTCCAAAAAGAAAGCTCGGGTAACGAAAATGCATACCCCCAAGAACGGATGCACGCACGTGTGCGCAGCCATCCAAACACGTCCGTTTCACTGAACAGGACGAGAAAAAGATGCGCGGATGCTACCACGGGGTTAGGGGTATCACGGCAGGCCATGTTAAGAAATTTTAAATTATTTTACGTGACTTAAAATATTATATGGTAAAAGATGCGATGCCAGAAAATGCCAGTATGCAAATCATGAAAATGCACATGTCTATGTAACAAGCCAAGATAATTCATAAATATTAATCAAACAAGTTCAAGCAAGCGAGTCGGGTCGAATGCAAAGTAAAATGTAATATACCATTCGCACCCAAAACACGATAAATCAAGAAATACCACAAATAAGAAAAAATACGAGAACTGGAATTGGTATAAATGAACTAGGTTGTTACATTATACCCAACTACAAAAAGAATTTCGTCCTCGAAATTCCAAGAACAAGAAAGGATAAACAATCCAGAAACTACAAGAATATATGTGGAAACTTCTGTCGGATTTCATCTTCTCGTTCCCAAATTGATTCTCCATGCGAGTGATTTCCCCAAGAAACAAGTACAAGAGGAATAACCTTATTCTTAAGAACCTTTTTCCTTCGATCCACAATCGACATCGGTCGTTCCTCAAAAGTTAAATCTTCTCTTACAGTCAGCTTTGAATGATCCAGCACGTATGTTTCATCTCGAACATACTTACGGAGTTGAGATACATGAAACACGTCATGAACATTCGCCAAAGATTGCGGTAAAACTAATCGATATGCCACTTCTCCAATACACTCCAAAATCTCGAAAGGCCCAACGAATCGAGGACTAAGCTTGTCTCGACTCCCAAAACGAACCACTCCTCTAGTCGGTGATATCTTCAAGAATACCAGATCACCAACAGCGAACTCTAGAGGTCTTCTCGATGTATCGGCCCAACTCTTCTGCCGATCTTGTGCTGCCTTCATATGATTCCGGATAGTATTAACTTTCTCCTCTGTTTACACGATCAAATCCGGTCCCAACAATCTTCGTTCTCCAATATCGTCCCAACAGACATGTGAGCAACACTTGCGACCATATAATGCTTTGAATGGAGCCATCTGAATAGTCGCCTAAAAACTGTTATTGTAAGAAAACTCCACCAAGTGTAGATGATCCGCCCATGAACCCTTGAAGACTAACATGCAAGCTCTCAACATGTCTTCAAGAGTTTGGACCGTTCTCTCCGAATGGCCATCTGTCTGAGGAAGATAAGCTGTGCTAAACTTCAATCGAGTCCTCAAACTTTCCTGTAAGCTCCTCCAGAAGTGTGAAAAGAAACGGGTGTCATGGTCGGACATGATGCTCACCGGTACTCCATGCAATCTTACAATCTCCTGCATGTACCGTTCTGCCAATGCTTCCATTAATTGACCAACTCGTAATAGGATGAAATGAGCTGCCTTGGTCAATCGATCAACAATCACCCAAACTGCATTGTTGCCCTTTGGACTCCGCGGTAAAGCCGTCACGAAATCCATGGTTATATGTTCCCACTTCCATTGAGGAATCGGAAGTGGTTGCAGTAAACCAACAACCCTTTGGTGTTCAGCCTTAACTTGCTGACACACCAAGCACTTCGCTATAAAGCGGGCAATCTCCCGTTTCATGCCTTCCCACCAGAAATGCTGTCGTAGATCTTAGTACATCTTCGTGCCTCCTGGATGTACGGAATATGAGGAAATGTGCGTCTCCTTCATAACTTCTTCGCGAATATCTCCTTTTGGCACACATAAACGGCTACCAAATCGCAACAAACCATCTTCATGAATCAACAAGTCCGTTCGAAGTCCAGCTTCAACCTATTCTCGAAACTTCTGCAATCTTGGGTCGTGCGACTACGCTGCTTTAATATTATCGATCAATGTTGACTGTACTTGCAGCTGAATCAAATGTCCCGAAGAATGCGGTAGCACGATCTCCAAATCGAATCTCCGAAAGTCTTCAATAAGTTCCTTTTGTGCAGTCAACATCTGAATTGCTGGCAACCGATTAAGCGCATCCGGCACAACATTAACTTTCCCCGGATGGTACTTAAGATCAAGATTGTAGTCAGCCATCAGCTCCAACCATCTACGCTGCTTCATATTAAGCTCTTTCTGTGTGAACACATACTTCAGGCTTTTGTGATCGGTGAATATTTCGACCCTTTCACCCAATAAGTAGTGTCTCCAAATCTTCAAAGCGAAAATCACAGCTGCTAGCTCCAAATCATGAGTTGGGTAATTCTTCTCATGGGTCTTCAACTGTCTCGATGCGTAAGATATAACCTTCCCATGCTGCATCAAAACACATCCCAATCCTTTTCCAGATGCGTCGCTGTGAATCACCAATCCTCCGGAACTGTCTGGTACGGTCAAAATAGGAGCGGGTATCAATCTCTGCTTCAATGCCTCAAAAGCTGACGCACACTTATCCGTCCACAGAAATGTTACTTCCTTCCGCGTAAGCTTGGTCAAAGGCTCAGCCAAACGAGCAAAATTCTCCACGAACCTTCTGTAATACCCGGCAAGTCCAAGAAAGCTTCTGATCTCTGCAACGTTCTTCGGAATCGGCCAATCTCAAATTGCTGCAATCTTTTCGGGATCAACGGCGATTCCATCTCCGGACATGACATGCCCCAAAAACTTCACTTCTTCAAACCAAAACTCGCACTTGCTCATCTTTGCATACAATCTTTCTTGCCTTAATGTCTGCAGCGCGATCTTCAAGTGTTCTGCATGCTCTTCTATGCTCCTCGAGTAAACCAGAATATCATCAATGAACACCACTATAAACTGGTCCAAGAATGGTGAAAAGATTCGGTTCATCAAGTCCATAAATATCGCCGGTGCATTCATTACTCCGAAGGGCATCACTAAATACTCGTAATGTCCATACCGAGTTCGGAACGCCGTCTTGCAAATATCTTCTGTTTTAACTCGGACCTGATGATATCCGGATCGCAAATCCAGCTTCGAGAATACCCTTGCGCCACTAAGCTGCTCAAATAATTCGCCAATGCGAGGATCGGGTACTTGTTCTTAATAGTCACCCGGTTCAATTCTCGATAATCGATGCACATCCTCCTTGTGCCATATTTCTTCTTGACTAGAAGAACTGGAGCTCCCCAAGGTGAATTACTACTGTGAATCCAACCCTTCTCAAGTAATTCAGTAACCTGCTTCTTGACTTCTTCCAACTCCACTGGTGCCATTGGATAGTACGCCTTAGAGATTGGTGCTGCACCAGGAATAAGATCGATTGCGAACTCCACATCTCGTTTTGGTGGTAAACCCGAGATGTCTTCGAACACGTCCATGAACTCTCGAACTACAGTTGGCGCTTCTTCCTTATCAACTTCGATAGACGAAAGAACATTATTTGTCAGCCTAGCCCTAAACTCGACCGGCCAGACAGAACTGCTTCCTCCAGGAAAGATAAACTCCGGATGTCCGGGAATCTATAAAATCACTTTCTTTGCCCTACAATCAATGTGAGAGTGGAATGTGCCGAGAAAATCCATTCCCAAGACAACTTCATAACTGCCGGTATCAATCACCAAGAAATCTACAAACAGCTCCCGTTCGCAAACAACCACTGAACAATCCTTACATTCTCTACTAGCCATGATCTTCCCATTCCCAGTGTGTATATCCCAACAACTAGATAAGGTCGTGCAAGGAATCGAGTGTGTAGCAATAAACTTGGACGACATAAAACAATGGGATGCACCATAATCGAATAACGCTAATACGGGAAAACCATGAACAAGTAGGATACCTGAAACAACTTTCTCTGAAGCTTTGGCCTCTTCAGCCGTCAAGGTAAAAGCTCGAGCTTGATTGGGTCCTTGAGTCAACTGCTTCTGCCCCTGAAACTGCTTCTACGGTGGCCTCTGAACATCATCCTTAAGACGAAGCTTCGACGGACAAGTATCAGCGGTATGATCCGCTGATCCACAAATAAGGCAAAGTCCAAGTCTCTTTCGACAATATTTCCAGAAATGACCCGATCGTTGGCAGAAGTCGCAAAATGCTCTTCCTTTCTGCACGGTTGCGACGGGCTTCTTCATAGGTACAACACCACGCCTATTCACCGGAATACCTCTGCGTGTATGCGCTTGGTTTGGTGTAAATGCTGGCTTTCGTACTACCACTGCTTGTTGCTGCGTACCCCCAGTCTTCATAGATAGGCTCTGCTGCTCTCGAGCCGCTGTAAGCATTTGCGAGAAAGCGGTCAATCCCAGAGATATAATGTGCCTCTAGATTTCAACGTCCAAACTGCGTATGAACCTCCTTGCCCTATCAGCATTGTTGGCAACCAAAGGTCCAGCGAATCTACTGCGCCATGTCAGCTCAGCCGCATGTACATCTACGGGTACGCCGTTCTGCTTCAAACTGATAAACTTTTCTTCCATTTCCTCTCGTGCAGTCTGCAGGAAGAACTTCTCCAAGAAACTCTTCGAAAAATCTTCCCAACTGATTGGCTTGGGCAAGCGGGTCTCTTCCACAAGCCACCATTCATGGCCATAGTCCACCAATTGGATGCGTACTACATCCACTCTCTTGTCCTCTGGGATCTGTGCCGCAATGAGCAAATTCTCCGTATCAACCAGCCACTGCTCCGCTGGCAACGGCTCTTCCAGACCAGTAAAGACGGACGGACCAAGTCTCCTGAAATCCGCCACGGTACCCACACGATCAATTGGTTTGGCCACAACATTATTTACGGACTGCTGGACGGTCCGCAACCCTTCCTGAAAAGCTTCATCTTGCCGCTGGTTCAGCTCGGTCTGCCGTTTCTGGTTTTCCAGCATCCCACGAATTACTCCAAGCAAAGCGGCGTCATCAACACGCCTCTTGTACGATTTCAGATTTCTGACTGCCATTTTCCTGAAACCAAAACACCAAAAGGATTAGTATGATAACAAGATATAGATCAAGGATAGGAATCAAGACTAGAACTCCAAGTTACTCAAAAAGAGTACCGCATTGTAACCATGCCATGGTACATAGCTACAATCATATAACTCCACCCAAGTTACCTAAATTCTAGAGATAAACAATAGGAAACCAAAGTTTCAAGTCGAGATGCAAAGAGGTTTGCATATCGTCAAGGTAAGAATCAGGAGGAGGTTAAGATTCAAAAAATGGCAAGATGGTAAAGTGGCAGGACATGTTCCTAATCACGAGTATTCTATTCGTGTATTGGGTCCAATACCCAACTATAAAGGAATCAAACCCGATTAACCTAGATCCTATGTTCTGATACCAAACAAACCTTGTCACGCCCCGCTTCCTAGAGTACGCTAAGATAGGGACGTGACAGAGCCAACCATGCTACCTGTGGATAGGAAATATCCCTCCATAGTCACATTACGGCTGTAGAGATATCAAGAACAATAATAAACAACTATCGAATACATGTCCATGAGCTAGAATAACGAGTCAAGAATAAAATAATGCGGAAGCAAAAAGATCCAATACAATAATAAACTGGAATGTACGTCCCATAATGCGGGCTCACATCAGGAATGAAAATACTGAAAGGAAACTAAACCAACTAATAACAGATCCTCACTGCTCGGCCTGTTGATCAAAATACTTCTGGACTGCCTGCGATGAGGATAAGGGATCTGGGCCATGCAAAACCCAGACATCAGTGCGTCATAATATCAATAACTTTAAACAAGCAGGATGTGATGAAATATGCAAGCATGAAGTATGAACAGTAACAAGTCATCAGTAGCAAGTAAACCGTAACATGAATATAGATCAGTGAACAAGATATAAACAGGTGATGCGTAGTGAGTAGTCTAAACTGTGCTATAGGGTTATCTACTCTAAGGTTATTCGAAATCAATTAATGTAATCCTCACCGTAACTCATCGGTCTATGCCCCGTTCATTCCCCACGGGACCACGGTATAATATATAATAGACTGTGAGTCTATATCCCGTTCATACCCCCACGGGACTACGGTACAGGATGTAATAGCCTTTTGAGTTACGTTCAGTTACAATCTTGATTTCCCCATACCCCCAAGGTTATGTGTGTAAGTCAGGTATTGATAAATTTGAGACTAATGCCAACACAGGATCAAGCAGGTACATGTTTGTCTGTATAGACAACAGGAAATGTCCGTAGGGACAACAGGTCAAGATTGTCGGCATTAGTTACTAGATCAGGTAATATGTCACGCTGCGGTACATCAGGTCATGTCAGGTGGTGTACATGTATCAAGTCATGTCAAGTAGTGCACAGGTATCAAGTCATGTCAGTAGTAGTGTATCAGGTCATGTCAGGTAGTGCACAAGTGTCGAGTGGGTGCTCATAATCAAACTGTAATAAGTATGGGTACACAAAATCAAGTATGGAGTACTAATATAACGATAAAATGGAATAATGTGATATGGTATGCAAATAGATATAAATTCAAAGATATGGATGCACAATTATCGATTAGGGTTACATTTATAGTTCCAATACTAATTAGGATGCACTTTATTAAACATGGGGTGTTAATATCACAGTATTATGTATTAATGTGATCTATGGATGCAATTATATATATTTTAAATGAGATGGATGCAAACGGGTATCCGAAAAACAGTAAAACTGTAAAATGGTAATGTGGGATGTACAACTAAGCAATATGTGATGTAAATATTCCATTGGGTGCAGTTTATTGTAATATAGTATGTAACAAGATAGGTTTGCATGCGATAGATGTAAAAATACTACGTACGGATGCATACGGATGTCGGAAAACAGTAAAACGAGAACTTGGGATGCAAGATTTAGAATTCCAGTGTTAAAATTATTAAAATAGATGTATATAAAGTAATGTAGCATATAGCAAGATAAACTTGCCTCAACGGATCAAGAAACGGATGTGTACGGTACGTCCGACGTCGGCAAAATGTCGCGACGCACGTACGGCACACGGAACGGTTCCAAATAACGCACGAGGGTGATCACGCAAGCAAAGCACTTCCTCTGGGTCGTTTGGATCGTCGACGACGATCGCGGCTCCGGCGAACTACGAGAATACAAAGATCAAGAATCGAAAAAGAAAAGAAAAGAAAAGAAAAGAAAGAGGAAGAGAGGAAGAGGGATTGCTCACTATGGTTTTGGTTGCTGTGGATTCAGGGAAAGGTGGTGGTGTCGACGGTGATGAACAGAGCTCCGGCGAAGGGGTTGGTTGCTAGGGTTTCGGTTAGGGTTAGCTAGGGTTTGGTATTGGTTTCTTGGTGCTGGGTTGGTGCAGGGTTGGTGAAGGGGAGGAGAACAGAGGAGATAGGGAGAGAAGAGGAAGGAGATGGTGATGGCAATGAGAGGTGGTCGGCGGTGAGGCGTAGATGGGTTTCTCGAGTTGCAGGGTGTGTGCAGGTGAGGGCTCGGGATTGAAAGGAGAAGGCAGAGGACGAAGAGATGAAGGGTATGCGAGGAGGAGGAGGCTCAGTTGAGGGTGCAGAGGAGATTGGGTTAGGGTTTGAGGAGGTAGAGGGAAGTTTTGATGGTTTCTCGAGGGCTCTCGGGGTTTAAAAAGAAAGTGGAGGAGGAAACTACAAGGGAGGTGACCATAAGGTGCGGGCGGTGATGAGATCCCAGGATGCTACAGAATTTGCGAGACGAGAGAGAAAGCGAGGCGAGAGGAGAAAGATAGAGAGAGAGCGAGAGGAGAGAAAAAGAGGATGAACAGTGAGGAGAGATAAATTTGGATTTAGTGGGGGGAGAGAGATAAAGATCTTTGCGCTTGAGGGAGAGAGAAAGAGAGAAGAAAAAGAGAGGGAGTGGGGCCAGCGTAAGAGAAAGGAAGAGAGAGAGAGAGAGTTTGTTTTGAGGAGTTAAGATTTTTAAATTGAAAAAGATTTTTAGTTTGTTATTGAAATTTAAAAGCTGTCGATTAAAATATAAAGATATTAAACTAAATTTGAATTTTGGCGGTATACAAAATATTCCAAAACAAGCCCGGGTCGGGTCTAAAATTTCAGATTGAAAATATAAAAATATATGCGACGTCCAAATTCCAAAAAGAAAGCTCGGGTAACGAAAATGAATACCCCCAAGAACGGATGCACGCACGTGCGCGTAGCCATCCAAACACATCCGTTTCACTGAACGGGACAAGAACAAGATGCGCGGATGCTACCACGGGGTTAGGGGTATCACGCAGTCCATGTTAAGAAATTTTAAATTATTTTACGTGACTTAAAATGTTATATGGTAAAAGATGCGATGCCAGAAAATGCCAGTATGCAGTAATCATGAAAATGCACATGTCTATGTAACAAGTCAAGATAATTCATAAATATGAATCAAATAAGTTCAAGCAAGCGGGTCGGGTCGAATGCAAAGTAAAATGTAAAATACCATTCGCACCCAAAACACGATAAATCAATAAATATCACAAATAAGAAAAAATACGAGAACTGGAATTGGTATAAATGAACTAGGTTGTTACAATAATTGATCTAACCGATAGTATTTTTCTTATTTAGAGAAATTTAGGAGATATTTCCTCCTAATAGAATTCGATTCTATATTTTGATGATTTATCATCTCCATTGAATTTTTGATTCAACGGCTCTATTTAACAGAGGGTATCATCGAATTTAATTCTACCTTATTTAATTTGGGCGCTAACGCTCACGTGGGAAACACGTGGACGTTGCCTAAGAATTTAATTCTTTTATAAATAGTCACCCTCGTGCTCTGCACGCCGGCACTCACGTGTGTTTCAGGTGAGGCGTCACTTTAGGATTTAATCCTAACAGAAGCCGGCTCTAGCGCTCACATGGAAAACACGTGAGGCACTCAAGGATTTAATCCTATCTAAAGCGGTACCTACATGCTTTGCATGTGGATGCACGTGTTTAATACGTGGAGGTTTCCCTTTATTATTATTTTTATAAAGGAACAACAAGTTTTGAGCCAAAAATTTTGGCGGGAACAAATGCCCCCACTACTTTGCCCACAAAAGTATGTACGTGGGTGAAATGGTGCATAGAATTGATGGCTTAGGAGACAAGTTTAAGATCAGTAAAAACCGAGTTCAGTTATACCAATTTCTGTTTCCGTATTTGTTTGTTTGTGGTGTTTTTATTGATTTATCTTGTTTGGGTGCGAATGGTAGTTTACACTTTTACATTACATTCGACCCGACCCGCTTGCTTGAACTGGTTGATTTATATTTATAATCTACTCTGGCCTGTTAGTGAGACACGTGCATCTCATGGATACTGCATATTAACTTTTCACCTAGTATCGCATATTTTACATATAACATTTTAGATCACGGTAAATAAATTAAAATTGCATTTCATAGCCTGCATGATACCCCTAACCCCGTGGTAGCATCTGCGCATCGTGTTCTCGTCCCGTTCAGTGAAACGGACGTGTTTAGATAGCTACGCGCACGTACGTGCATCCGTTCTTGGGGGTATGCATTTTAGTTAACTAAACATTCATTTTAAAATTTGGAAGTCGCATTTATTTTTCATATTTTAAATCTAAATTTTTGGACTCGTCCCGGGCGCGTTTTGAAATATTTTGTATTCCGCCTAGTTTCAAACTTATATATTTTTTTAAATTTAATTCTAATATTTTACAGTTCAAAGATTTCTAAAACCGATTTTAAAATCTTTTAAAATTTTCATTAAAGAATCAGATCCTAACTCTCTCTCCCATTTTTATTCCTCTGAGCCAATCAGATGCCTTCCTTATTCTAGCGCCGGGCCCCACACGCCTCTCTCTCTCCCCTCAAAATCTTTCTCTTTCTCCTTTTCTCTCTCTCCCCAGCACAACTCTCTTTCTCTTCTTTCTCTCTCCTCTCGCGCCTCTCTCTCTCATCTCGCGTTTACTGTGCGTTCCTCGAGTCGCGTCACCGCCTCCCCGCTACGCTCACCTCCCTTCTCAGCATCCCTATATTTTCTTCTTCCTTCTTCTTTTTTTTTACCAAGCTCCCTCGCCTCGTCGCCATCACAACTCCTTCCTCCTCAAACCCTAATTCTAAACTCCATCACTCCATCACCTCTCAACTCAGCAGAGCCTCATCTCTCTCCTCCTCGTCATCTTTTTCTTTTCTTTCATCCATCCCGTGAGCCCTGCACACCCATCACCACCACCTCACCTCATCGCCGATGACCCCTCACCTCGTCGCCCTCACACCACCTCTCCTCCCTCTCCTCTGCTCACCCTCCTGCACCAAAACCCTGCACCTAAAACCCCAACCTACATCAAAACTGAGCCCAAACCCTAACCTAACCCTAGCTCTTCAAAACCCCTTCACCGGCGCGCCTCATCGCCGTTGATCTCGCTGACACCGCTAGCTCATCTCTCTGACCCAGTGAGCAACCTTCTTCTTCTCTTTCCTCTTCTTCCTCTTCCTTTCTTCTCTTTCTTTCTTTTATTGCTTTTCTTTCTTTTAAAAAATGTTTACTGTTCTTTTAGTTTGTCGGAATCAGGTCGTGCCGACGACGATCCCGATGACCCAGCGAGCTTACCTGACTCGTGTGATTCCCTCATACGTTGTTTGGATCAGTTCCGTGCATCGTGCGCGCGTCGCGACTTTTTCCGCCGACGTGTGACGTTCCGTATACCCGTTCCTTGATCTGTCGAGGCAAGTAAAACTTGCTACATGCTATTTATATTATTTCATATTTATTTAGATATATATTAAGCATGAAGTTTGAATTTAGTGCCCTATATTACATTTTACCATTCGATGTCCCGTTTATATCATTTTTAGGGTTAATTATGAAAACACACCTGCTTGCATGTTAGATTACAATATTGTGTGCCCACGTCCATATTTATATCATAGTGCTTGGTTGCATAGCCATAGTACCATTTAAATAGTTTATAACCTTTCAAACACCCGTTTGCATCCATCTCGTCTAGTATACATATTATTACATCCATAGATCACTTGAATGTATAACATTGAAATATTAAAAGTCCACATTTGATAAATTGTAGTTTAATTAGTATTGGAACTTTAACTTTAAACCTAATCATAACTGTGCATCTATATACCTTAATCTGTACCTGATTGCATGTCACATTACAATGTTCCATTTTATTGTTCTATTAGTACCCCATGCTTGTTTTGTATACCCATGCTTATATTAGTTGATTATGAGCACTCACATGACATTTTGTGCACCCCTGACATGACTTGTTACACCTACTACTTGACAGACATGGTATCGTGCACCTCTCGACATGACATGATACCTATATACTACCTGACTTGACCTGATGTACCATGGATTTACCTGTTACCTGATCTTGTGACTAATGCCAACAAACCTGACCTGTTGTCCTTACGGACATTTCCTGTTGTCTATCCAGACAAACCTGTACCTGCCTGATCCTGTGTTGGCATTAGCTCCAGATTATTTAATACCTGACTTGAGCACATATAACTTAGGGGTATGAGGAAATCAATGATGAAACCTGACTTGTAACTCGACAGTTCTATACCTTTTCTGATCAGTCTTACGGGCTAGGCCAGCCCTGGGGTGATACTGCTGACATCACTCGTCATTACCTACCACCCTTTACTGCCTTGCGGCACGTCTCGGATTCAGCCCGAGAGTCATAGACCGTGATCCCGGGCACGTACGGGATACTATTGAGTTACATCGATGATTCATCAAATTGGTTTCAAATACTTGAGAGTAGTTAACACAATAGACCAGTTTAGATTACTCACTGCACACTACCCTTCACTGTCCTAGTTTATATTGCTGTTACACCTGTTTTACCATTTATGATTATACCTGCATGTCTTGCTACCCTGTTTATATATTATTGCTTGATAATATGACGCACTGACGTCTGGGTTTTGCATGGCCCAGATTCTTTACCTGCACTACAGGCCGAGCAGGAGTACTTCAGTCAGCAGGCTGAGTAGTGAAGACTCGTTAGTAACTAGTTCTTTTACTTTCGGTATTTTCATTCCTGATGTGAGCCCGCATTATGAGACATACATTCCAGTTATTCTTGTATTGGATCTTTTGCTTCCGCATTATTTTATTCTTGATTCATTTTATTCTGGCTTATGGACATGTGTTAGATAGTTTATTTTAGTTCTTGATATCTCTACAACCGAAATGTGACTGTGGAAGGATATTTCCTATCCACAGGTAGCATGGTTGGCTATATCACGTGCTCATCTTAGCGTACTCTGGGAAGCGGGGCGTGACATGGTTTGTTTGGTATCAGAGCCATAGGTTATAGGTTAATCGGGTTTGATTCTTTTTTAGTTGGGTATTGGACCCAATACACGAATCAGAATACTCGTGATTAGGAAACTTGTCCTGCCACCTTATCGTCTTGCCATTTTTGAATCTTAACCTCCTCCTGATTCTACTTTTACGATGTGCAAACCTTCTTTGCATATCGATTCGAAAACCTGGTTCCCTTGTTTATCTCTAGAGCTTAGGCGACTTGGGTGGAGTTATGTGATTGTAGCTATGATACCGCGACATGGTTACAATGCGGTACTCTATTTAAGTAACTTGGAGTTCTAGCCTTGATTCATATCCTTAACCTACATTTTGAATCTATTATCATGCTAATCCTTTTGGTGCTTTGATTTCTGGAACATGGCAGATAAGAATCTGAAAACGTACCGAAGGCGTGTTGACGAAGCCACTATACTTGGAGTAATACGTGGGATGTTGGAGAACCAAAAGCGGCAGACCGAGCTGAACCAGCAGCAAGCTGAATCTTTACAGGAAGTTTGCGGACCGTTCAGCAGTCCGTGAACAATGTTGTGGCCAGACCAGTGGATCGTGTGGGTACCGTGGCGGATTTCAGGAGATTGGGTCCGTCTATTTTTACTGGCTTGGAGGAGCCATTGCCAGCGGAGCAGTGGCTGGTTGACACGGAGAACTTACTCGTTGCGGCATAAATCCCAGAGGATAAGAGGGTGGATGTGGTACGCATCCAGTTGGTAGACTATGCCCGTGAATGGTGACTGGTGGAAGAAACTCGCTTGCCCAAGCCGATCCGTTGGGCGGATTTTTCGAAGAGTTTCCTGGAGAATTTCTTCCCGCGGACTGCACGGGAGGAAATGGAAGAAAAGTTCATCAGTATGAAGCAGAACGGCGCACCTGTAGATGTACATGAAGCTGAGTGGACGCGGCTCAGTAGATTTGCTGGACCTCTGGTTGCCAACGATACTGATAGGGCAAGGAGGTTCATGCGCAGTTTGGATGTGGACACCATAGGCAGATTGTCTCCCTGGGTTTGACCACTTTCTCACAGGTACTTACCGCGGCCCAAGAACAGCAGAGCCTATCTATGAAGACTGGGAGTACACAGCAGACAGCAGTTACTGTACGGAAGCCGGCATTTGCACCGAACCGAGCACATGGACACAGAGGTATTCCAGTGAACCGTCGTGGCGTAACACCTATGAAGAAGCCTGCAATCGTTGATCAAAGAAGGAGCGTAATTTGTAACTACTGCCATTTACCCGAACATGTGCAAAGAGATTGTCAAGGAGGCAAGGAATCTGTTTGGTTTGTGGGTCGGCGGATCATACTATCAACGCTTGTCCGTCGAAGCTTCGCACGAAGGATGATGTTCGGAAGCCGCCGCAGAAACCATTTCAGGGACAGAAGCAGCTGACTCAGGGACCCAATCAAGCTCGAGCATTTACCCTGACGGCTGAGGAAGCTAAAGCTTCAGGAGAAGTTGTTTCAGGTATTCTACTTGTTCATGGTTTTCCCGCATTAGCATTATTTGATTCTGGTGCATCCCATTGTTTTATATCATCCAAGTTTATTGCTACACACTCGATCACTTGCACGACCCTGTCTAGTTTCTGGGACATACGCACTGGGAATGGGAAGATCATATCTAGTAGAGAATGTAAGGATTGTGCAGTTGTTGTTTGCGGACGGGAGCTTTTTGCAGATTTCTTGGTGATTGATACAGGCAGCTATGAAGTCGTCTTGGGAATGGATTTTCTTGGCACTTTCCATGCTTACATTGATTGTAGGGAAAAAAAAGTAATTTTTCAGATTCCCGGACATCCAGAGTTTATCTTTACTGGAGGAAGCAGTTCTGTCGGGCCAGTCAAGTTTAGGGCTAGGCCGACAACTAGTGTTCTTTCGTCGTTGGAAGTTGATAAAGATGAAGCACCAGCTGTTGTTCGAGATTTCATGGACCTGTTCGAAGACATATCAGGTTTACTACCGAAGCGAGACGTGGAGTTCGCGATTGATCTTGTTCCTGGTGCAGCGCCAGTTTCTAAAGTGTATTATCCAATGGCACCAGTGGAGTTGGAAGAAGTTAAGAAGCAGGTTACTGAATTACTTGAGAAGGGTTGGATTCGAAGCAGTAACTCGCCTTAGGGAGCTCCAGTTCTTCTAGTCAAGAAGAAGGATGGCACAAGGGGAATGTGCATTGATTATCGAGAATTAATCCGGGTGACTATTAAGAACAAGTACCCGATCCCACGCATTGGCGAATTATTTGAGCAGCTTAGTGGCACGAGGGTATTCTCGAAGCTGGATTTGCGATCTGGATATCATCAGGTCCGAGTTAAAACAGAAGATATTTGCAAGACAGCGTTCCGAACTCGGTATGGACATTATGAGTATTTAGTGATGCCCTTCGGAGTAACGAATGCACCGGCGATATTCATGGACTTGATGAACCGAATCTTTTCACCATTCTTGGATCAGCTTATTGTGGTGTTCATTGATGATATTCTGGTATACTCGAAGAGTATTGAAGAGCATGCAGAACAATTGAAGATCGCACTGCAGACGTTGAGACAAGAAAAATTATATGCAAAGATGAGCAAGTACGGGTTTTGGCTAGAAGAAGTAAAGTTTTTGAGGCGTGTCGTTTCTGGCGATGGAATCGCCGTTGATCCCGAAAATATTGCAGCAGTTCGAGATTGGCCGATTCCGAAGAATGTTGCGGAGATAAGAAGCTTTCTTGGACTCGCCGGGTATTACAGAATGTTCGGGGAGAACTTTGCTCGTCTGGCGGAGCCGTTGACCAAGCTTACACGCAAAGAGGTACCATTTGTGTGGACGGATAGGTGTGCGTCAGCTTTTGAGGCGTTGAAGCAGAGATTGATAACCGCTCCTATTCTGACCACGCCAGACAGTTCCGGAGGATTGGTGATTCACAGCGACGCATCCGGGAAAGGATTGGGATGTGTTTTGATGCAGCATGGGAAGGTTATAGCGTACGCATCGAGACAGTTGAAGACCCATGAGAAGAATTACCCAACTCATGACTTGGAGCTTGCAGCTATGATCTTTGCTTTGAAGATTTGGAGACACTACCTTTTGGGCGAAAGGGTCGAGGTTTTCACCGATCATAAAAGTTTGAAGTATGTGTTCACGCAGAAGGAGCTTAATATGAGGCAGCGTAGATGGTTGGAGCTGATGGCTGACTATGATCTTGATCTTAAGTACCATCTGGGGAAAGTTAATGTTGTGCCGGATGCGCTTAGTCGGTTGCCAGCAATTCAGATGTTAACTGCACAGAAGGAATTTATTGAAGACTTTCTAAGATTTGATTTGGAGATTGTGCTACCGCATTCTTCGGGACAGTTGATGCTGCTGCAGGTACAGTCGTCGTTGATCGAGAATATTAAAGCAGCGCAATTGCAGGACCCAAGATTGCGGAAGTTTCGAGAACAGTTTGAAGCTGGACTTCGAACAGACTTATTGATCCATGAAGATGGTTCGTTGAGATATGGTAGCCGTTTGTGTGTGCCAAAGGGAGATATTCACGAAGAGCTTATGAAGGAGGCGCACAGTTCAGCTTATTCCGTACATCCAGGAGGCACGAAGATGTACCGAGATATACGACAGCATTTCTGGTGGGAAGGCATGAAACGGGAGATTGCCCGCTTTGTGGCAAAGTGCTCGGTGTGTCAGCAAGTTAAGGCTGAACATCAAAGGGTTACTGGTTTATTGCAACCACTTCCGATTCCTCAGTGGAAGTGGGAACATATAACCATGGATTTCGTGACGGCTTTACCGCGGAGTCCAAAAGGCAACAATGCAGTTTGGGTGATTGTTGATCGATTGACCAAGGCAGCTCATTTCATCCCGTTCCGGGTTGGTCAATCAACAGATACTTTGGCAGAACGGTACATGCAAGAGATTGTAAGGTTGCATGGTGTACCAGTGAGCATCGTGTCCAACCGTGACACACGTTTCTTATCACACTTTTGGAGGAGCTTACAGGAAAGTTTGGGGACTCGATTGAAGTTTAGCACAGCTTATCATCCTCATACAGATGGCCAGTCGGAGAGAACGATCCAAACTCTTGAATATATGTTGAGAGCTTGCATGTTGGTCTTCAAGGGTTTATGGGAGGATCATCTACATTTCGTGGAGTTTTCTTACAATAACAGTTTCCTGGAGACTATTCAGATGGCTCCATTCGAAGCTTTATATGGTCGCAAGTGTCGTTCACCTGTTTGCTGGGACGATATTGGTGAACGAAGATTGTTAGGACCAGATTTGGTCATGCAGACAGTCGAGAAGGTTAACACTATCCAGAATCATATGAAAGCAGCACAAGACCGATAGAAGAGTTGGGCAGATACGTCGAGAAGACCTCTAGAGTTCGCCGTGGTTGATTTGGTATTCTTGAAGATATCACCGACTAGAGGGGTGATCCGTTTCGGAAGTCGAGGAAAGCTTAGTCCTCGATTCGTTGGACCTTTTGAGATTTTGGAGCGTGTTGGAGAAGTGGCGTATCGATTGGCGTTACCGCAATCCTTGGCGAATGTTCATGACGTGTTTCATGTATCTCAACTCCGTAAGTATGTTCGAGACGAAACACATGTGTTGGATCATTCGGAGCTGACTGTACGAGAAGATTTGACTTTCGAGGAGCGACTGATGTCGATTATGGATCGAAGGGAAAAGGTTCTTAAGAACAAAGTGCTTAAGAACAAAGTGCTTTCGAGGAGCGACTGATCATTCGGGCTTTGTTTAATCAGCCCCTCCTTTTTTTATGCAAAAGTGCTGAGCAATTATATGAACTCTGACGCTTACATATGATCATGTGGAACTGTCAGTCATGGGGGTTGCCCAATAAGTGTTGAACATTTTACTCCTTTTGTCTTTATATGGAGTGTTGGACACTCTTTATGGCATCCACGTGGGGGACACGTGAGACGCTGGGCGCTGCCTAATGAGTGCTAAGCACTATCTTCTTCTGTGGCGCCTACGTGAGGGACACAGGACGCTGGGCGCTGCCTAATGAGTGCTAAGCACTCTTTTCTTCTGTTGCACCCATTGAAGATCAAGCTTTCGTTTTTTAAGAACCAAGTTCTTTTATGAGAACCAGGTTTCTCTTATATGCTTTGTTTCAAGGAATTCAATTCCTATTCCTTTTCCAAATCTTCGATTCTCAAGAACAAATTCTTCCCGATGAGAATTAAATTCTAAACTTATGGGAAACTTGTATTATAGATCTCAGATCCAGAGAAAGAACTAAGTTCCTTTTTAAAAGAGTTAAACCCTTAGATATGTAAACGAGGTGTTTTGATTTCTTCCCTTTTTATTTACCTAGAGTTTTTGAGGAGGGAGATCTTTTTCTTTGTTCCCTTTTGAAGCTTTCTGCTTTAATTTTTAGATGCTTATGGGGGCGGAGGGTTCTTCTATATCAGACTTGAAATCTTGGGTCCTTTATATAGTAGAAGCAATTAACTCTGAAGAAATCTCTCATTAAGAGATCCCAATTGATTTGGGGATTTTTACCCACCATTGAATTTTTGATCCAAGGGTTTCTGTTTTACAGAACATATTTTCTTGTTTCTAACAAGATTGGGGAAATATTTTCCCAAATGCAGAATTTATTCTGTGAGATGGTGATTTTTTATTCACCATTGAATTTTTAATCTAAGGGTTCTCTGTTTTACAGAGAGCAATCTCTTTTGTTTAGAAAGATTGAGGGAATAATTCCCAAAAATAGAATTTTATTCTATTATTGGATAATTGTCACGCCCCGCTTCCCAGAGTACGCTAAGATAGACACATGACAGAGCCAACCATGCTACCTGTGGATAGGAAATATCCCACCACAGTCACATTACGGCTGTAGAGATATCAAAAACAATAATAAAGAACTATCTAATACATGTCCATGAGCCAGAATAACGAGTCAAGAATAAAATAATGCGGAAGCAAAAAGATCCAATACAATAATAAACTGGAATGTACGTCCCATAATGCGGGCTCACATCAGGAATGAAAATACTGAAAGGAAACTAAACCTACTAATAACAGGTCCTTACTGCTCGGCCTGTTGATCAAAATACTCCTGAACTGCCTGCGATGAGGATAAGGGATCTGGGCCATGCAAAACCCAGACGTCAGTGCGTCATAATATCAATAACTCTAAGCAAGCAGGATGTGATGAAATATGCAAGCATGAAATATGAACAGTAACAAGTCATCAGTGGCAAGTAAACCGTAACATGAATATAGATCAGTGAACAAGATATAAACAGGTGATACGCAGTGAGTAGTCTAAACTGTGCTATAGGGTTATCTACTCTAAGGTTATTCGAAATCAATTAATGTAATCCTCACCGTAACTCATCGGTCTATGCCCCGTTCATTCCCCACGGGACCACGGTACAATATATAATAGACTGTGAGTCTATGTCCCGTTCATACCCCACGGGACCACGGTACAGGATGTAATAGCCTTTTGAGTTATGTTCAGTTACAATCTTGATTTCCCATACCCCCAAGGTTATGTGTATAAGTCAGGTATTGATAAATTTGAGACTAATGCCAACACAGGATCAAGCAGGTACAGGTTTGTCTGTATAGACAACAGGAAATGTCCGTAGGGACAACAGGTCAAGATTGTCGGCATTAGTAACAAGATCAGGTAATATGTCACCCTGCGGTACATCAGGTCATGTCAGGTGGTGTACATGTATCAAGTCATGTCAAGTAGTGCACATGTTTCAAGTCATATCAGTAGTAGTGTATCAGGTCATGTTAGGTAGTGCACAAGTGTCGAGTGGGTGCTCATAATCAAACTGTAATAAGTATGGGTACAAAAAATCAATTATGGAGTACTAATATAACGATAAAATGAAATAATGTGATATGGTATGCAAATAAATATAAATTCAAAGATATGGATGCGCAATTATCGATTAGGGTTACATTTATAGTTCCAATACTAATTAGGATGCACTTTATTAAACATGGGGTGTTAATATCACAGTATTATGTATTAATGTGATCTATGGATGCAATTATATTATTTTAAATGAGATGGATGCAAACAGGTATCCGAAAAACAGTAAAACTGTAAAATGGTAATGTGGGATGTACAACTAAGCAATATGTGATGTAAATATTCCATTGGGTGCAGTATATTGTAATATAGTATGTAACAAGATAGGTTTGCATGCGATAGATGTAAAAATACTACGTACGGATGCATACGGATGTCGAAAAACTGTAAAACGAGAACTTGGGATGCAAGATTTAGAATTCCAATGTTAAAATTATTAAAATAGATGTATATAAAGTAATGTAGCATGTAGCAAGATAAACTTGCCTCGACGGATCAAGAAACGGATGTGTACGGTACGTCCGACGTCGGCAAAATGTCGTGACGCACGTATGGCATACGGAACGGTTCCAAATAACACACGAGGGTGATCACGCAAGCAAGGCACTTCCTCTGGGTTGTTTGGAACACCGCGATGCAAAGCAAGAACTGTAGCTACCTGTTTTTGAAAATTCGATTCCACAACATCTTTAGGTTTCTTTTCTTTCATTAATCACATTAATGAAGTCCCATCATTTAAGTACCTAAACATCACAGATAAATACGATGTACACTTATGCCATCCGCATTCGCCTCGATGTCCCCTCGTGCACCGTTAGGTTAGGTAACTAACGACATAGCAGGGCAGGGCTAGCGCGAGTGCAAAACATAAGTAACGTCTATATAATATATCATATATACTATATACAGCATTTATCACAGAACATCAAATGATCACATCACAGATATCGCGGCAGAAGAAACATATGAAATATTGGATATACTAGGACGTCCGTATTTTTAATACGAGCCAGTATAAAACACGGATTCCACGGTTGCGATGAATAGCCAAACCCATACCCCTAGACCCCTACGAGAGCGGAAAGCAACCCTACCAATTCTAGAGTTAGGAGACCTGGACTCGACTCTTCGAGTTGGTCTCCCACTGGACTCCAGAACCCGGTTACTTGTGCTCTCCTCCTTGGGTCTATCCTAGTGCGGAAAAGTAAATAATATACAATGGGTGACAACTTCCGCTACCTGGAAGTGCCCCAATAAAAGAATATTACATACAAGTTTTTACATGAATGAAAATAAAAACTCTCATCTCACATAAAACCCCCGGCTATTCAAAACGCGACGATCCAATATAACATATCCAGCAACACATAACATCATATGTCATCAACGTAAGTAAATGTGCGTATTCCAATTGTCGTTGACGTATAGCAACGAAACCGGCGATATCACATATTACACTTACGGTCGCAGAAAAGAAAGTGTAAAACTACAACAGTTGGAATCCGCAATCTCCTTAGACATCGCATGCTTGATTAAATGAATTCCTTAGACATCACATGCCTAACAATTATAAACCCCGCATTTTAGTCTCATTATCGAAAACACTTTTCAATATCAAGTCGGGCAATTCAACAAGATTCCCGATAAATTGATCGAATGCTCGTCGCAAACTTTAGAAGACGGCCGCACCCCCGATACCGTCAACGAAGTGCACCAAGGCGGAACACCGCTGCCGCGAGCACCCGAACGGATGCTTTCGGTGACGGAGTTCTCCTACAATCACTTGGTCGGGGCTATGGGGCATGGCTGTCTATTAGGTTTACCGGCGAGTATCCGCGTACGCTACGTGATTGCGACGGACTTTTGATCACATCAAAATTCCGTGGCAACCGATCAAGTGAGACTAAAGTGCTATGTTTATAACATCCAAATCAGTTATCTCATAACTACTTGTGGATTCCAAATATTGTATCACATTCCAGATAAATAGAAAATGTTAAACTTTCCGATCGAATTATCAAACATCCATGTTTTCCCGAAACAGCTCAACTCTTGAAATAAGTTCAAAAACATCCAGTTCATGCCTCAGTACCAACGGTCCAGCCGTAGAAGGGTCAAGCCAACGCCTCACATGTGGCACGCCGTACTGCCCCAAACCCTAGGGTTCAAAGGGCAGTTCAAGACGGTCACATAATCGAGTTAAAGTTTGTTGTCTTCTAGAGGGTCCATCGCGTTACATGCACTACTTAGAACGTTTTCAAACTACGGAAAAATCCAACACTTGGAAATTTCCCGACGGCAAAAAGCGGGTATTTATATCCGGTCGAACTTTTTAACATATTCAAAAATATCCGGAAAAACATTACGAAATTAAATATTCCGATCGAAACAACGACTACAAAATAAACCCCAAAATACTCAACTCTTGAGTCAGAATAAAAAATACCCAGAAAATATATAAGCAGATATGAGAATTACTGTGCAAAACAGAGCGCATGAAACCACTTTACTGCCGCGGATCCGCAGCCCAAGCGCCGTACGGCCGCGGTTCCGCGGCGGTTTGTACTGTTCACCGTCTCGTTTTTCACTACAATTCTTAGAAAACCCTGCTGAATTTTTTGGCTATTTTTAATTTATAAAAATCCCGATTTTGGAAAAATTTACAGAGAAGGGGTTAACTTTGACACGTCGGGGTTCGATCGGAGTTTTAACATAGTAAACACATCGCCTAAAGCTCTAGCTAGGCTCTGATACCACTGTAGGGTTCCTGGGCACAATAAGGAGGTTCCACAAGGCATCAACCATGCCAAACAAAAATTTACGGTGCCGAGAAACCCTAAACTAGATCGTTAACTAGATATTAAGGTGAAAAGCAAGCAAGCAAACGACTTTGCTACTAAGTGAAAGGGATTACAACATTTGTAGATCCGGTCCACCACTTCTTTAGCACCGTGTTAACGTCCCTCCGCTGCGATCATCGGATCCCGGACTCTAGAAATGGTTTCGTCGGAGAAATGGTCGGGCTAGGTCATTGACTTCGAGGCCAAAGATGATCTACGTCGGGGAGACTCAAACTCAAGCTATTCCTTCACTCGGTCGAAAACTTTATGAAGAGAACACCCTATACTACATGGCAGGTGGTAGAGGATGAAGAAATAGGAAGTGGGTTCACTTTAGAATTGGATTTCTCACTCTTTTTCTCATGATGCCATTGGAGCTAGCAAGCTTTTTCAAGCTTGATGAAGATGAAGAAGAAGAAAAGAAATCATTTCCATTAAAAGAATAATATGAACACTTATCCTTTTAATCATGGCACCATGGTTGAGTTAAGCCCTCATGCTTAACTCATATAGAGATTTAACCATAGCATAAGGTTAAGGGTTGGGTTAGCTAATATCTTGAACAAATGACAAAGAGAGTTGACTTTGTCAATGTTTATCAAGCTTCATGAAGCTTGATAACTTTGACCAAAGTCACACTCTTTTGTTATTTGTTTAGGAAAATAGTAAACCCTAATCTAACCTTAATATGGTTCAAGTCTCATACGCACAACTTGTTTGTATCATCAAGCATGATACAAACATGTACACTTGCATATATCACATATAAACAATGTACACTTTCAAGTGAGAAAATCAATCTTTAAGTGAACCAATACTAGTTAATGTAAAGTAATATATCAAATATATAATTATACATTAAATCATTAAATCAACACTTGATTTAACGATCCGGTCACATCGCATATAACCGACTAATATCATGTGTATCAATGTATCGAATCAACACTTGATTCGGTAACCCGGCTATATCACATATAACCGACCGATGATACAAATCGCGAGAATAGAATACAGTATCACATACTGGTATTATTCTCGGTCCCGCACATATCTCATATGCGCTCCTATTTCGTTTCGCTTGAGCCAGGAAACCCCTTTGTAGGACTCTAAAGACTCGTCAATACGCCGGCAGTAGGTGATGATCATATCAAACACCCACAAGCCGCAAGCGGTCTGCTAAACGTAACGGCCACCCGGGTATTGAGCGATCAGAAGATCAACGAGCAAGCCCGCTCACACTCCAGTGAATCCAACGAGTAACATTACCGTACAGTCCGGTCTGTTCGTCTGATATGTCGCATATCTCGTCTAGGGGTGGTAAACGTCAGACCCCAATAACTCGATAAGTCGTGTCGATATGAGACTCATAACGGGTCGAGAAACTACTGGTAACACTTACCAGTAAATCCCTAAAGCATCCTTAGCCAAGGACCTCCTGTTATAGCCAATCGAACACTGCGCAACATCAACTCCCTATACCGGGAGAGACGAAACCCCTCCTATCGCTCATTGCCTCCATGTGATTCGGGACTGTACCCAAAAGCCACCTTTTTGCACGCCCTCTTAGACGTGGTATGATGGAAATCAAAGCACAGTGGGAATCACACAAGACTCTATGACGATCTCGGGTCTTCAGACTAACCTGCACCAGTGTCACCAGAGAACTGCCATCTGACGTAAGGTATAATACCATCTGGGAGTTCTCGGCGAGTCTGTCCAGTGTACCCAGTCTCTACTGAGCACCCGTATATCATCTCTGATGTCAAACACCAATGGATATGGGATCATCCATCGCCCATCTGTATGGGTCGAGAAGGTATACGCTAGTCTACTCTGGTATATCGATGCCCAGTCTCGATACACCCACGACTAGGGACTTTGAAGGATGTACTTATGGACTACCATGTCCCCACTAGTATGATCTGCATCATAGTCCAGGTAGTCAACTACACATCCTAAGGGCTTTACCAACATGTAACAGAGAGACAATCAGTGTACACGTTAAGGTAAAGAGTAACCAGATAGCATACTATCATATCGAGCAAGAAAGTCATCCCTATATATGTCCAAGCATCCACTACAATATACATCTTATGTATAGTAATGGCCTCTAGGGCATACATATAACTAACAATTAAAACTTTGAAAGGCCAATATTAGCCAAACTTAGACCAAATCTTCCGAAGACAATCAATTGAGCCCCTCATGCTCAGGGTCCCCAAAATCGATCTCAGTCCCGAAGATAGCAAATGAGCTCCTAACAAATGGCATTTAAAATGATGTTCATCCCATCCCCCCCTCAGTCGGGACATTGGTTCAAGGGTACACATCTCCATACATCTGATACATGTCGTCGTAATTTTTCAACGTCTTCAGAGAGATGGATGGTCCCAATAACCAATAATTTTTGGTGCATCCCCAAACTGTTAAACCAAAACCCCATAGACTATGATGTCTTTAAACCCCATGGACCGCAATGTTCCTAAACTAAACTCTATAGACTATGATTTCTTTAAACTCCACGGACTATGATGTCCTTAAACCACGAATTATGATGTCCTTAAACTATGGACCGTAATGTCCCCAAACTAAAGCAATAGAGCCCAAATGCTCTTTTGTTGGATCTAAATGATCCAAAATCTTGTTAAGTAGATCTTAGTCTAAAATTAGACTAACGTATCCTTAACAAATATTTAAGTTGATCTTAATCTCAAATGAGGTTAACTTCCTTAATCAAAACAAACCCAAATCTAAGAGAATACGGATTTGGACAAATCCCTACCCTACGGGAGACAACATAAATTAGTCTCCGTATATAATCCACGGGCAACCAAAAATAAAACAAACACACATGACACGAACCAAAAATAAAACAAACACACATGACACGAAGTGAATATCAGGAGAAGGAGAAATTATTTACCGCGATGCGGTAACGTAATTAACTGCAGGGGCTTGCGCCTGCAGGAAAGAGCGTCCCCACAATAAAAAAAATCCTTCGGAACCGAGGGGGATTCTGACGAAATCTGCTACAATGGCCGCATCCATCCAAACCTCCGACACATAGTGTCATAAATCAACTTGGCATTTTCGGAGAGGTGGACGGATAAATCCAAATAGCATCTTCCCCCAAATTCAGGCCAGACAACCTATGCGGTCCCGTCTCATGTTTTCGGCGGTAAACAGATTCTGGAACATCCGGTGGGACCTTTTCCTCTTTCCACTCCACACTTCGTGTGTCGTGTTCGCGAACGAATCGTGGTCTAACATGGTTGCCCCTGGATTCGAGGTACTAAGATTTTGTGTCTTGCTCCGTGCAGAAGAGGAGATGGCGTCAATGGCTTCCAACTGCAGCAACTGCAGCAACTGCAACAACAATACCCGCTCCGCCCCGTCTGGAGGAATGACTTATGGGACCCAAGGGGCCTCCATCTCCGCAATGCCGGTGGAACAGGTGACACAGTCCACCAGTGGTTTGTTCTTCGGGACTATGCTCCCACCAATGAGTTTCAACACCTCAGTGCCATCACTGGAAGCTTCGAAAAGTCGGTCTTTGATCGGCTTACTACTGCTACGGCCCCTCTCAACGGGTCGTCCAAGTCCAACGCCCCGGACTTTAACAGACTAGGCCAAAGCTCAAGCGGGCCCGTGAAGAACCCTGCAATACTCGAAAGAGTCATCCCAAAGCGGATAGCCATTCCAGCTCTGGTAAACAAAGTCATCGGAGGGGCTTCTCCTGCTAAGGGGTCGGTCTTTGCAAGGCTGGACATCCCAATTCCTGCTTCGGGTGAGGTCGTTATGAATGCTTCCCCTGCCAAAAATTCAGTCTTTGCAAGATTGACCGTTCCCTCTCAGTGGACGTCGGTCTTCGACAGGTTGACCCCAGCAGCCCTTCACCAGCAAGAGGCATGATGAAGCCACTCCCGTAACTGAGCCAGTCCCATCTACAAGACATGCTCGATGTCGCCACTGGCGTCGAGTGAGGAAAGCTGGGGGCAGTTCCCCTTCTGGACTTACCCCATGAGCTCCTACGGTGGAAGTTGATGCTGCTGTTCCAACTGGGAACAGCTTTGAGCAGCTCAGGAGGGTGCGCAAGAACTCTCCAACCGCCGTGATGAAAAATTCTCCTCCGCCTACTGAAAACATCACAAAGGCAAAGCCGGAACAGCCCCCTCAGCGGCTGTCCTCTAAAATCTACAGGGTCTGGCGAAGAGTCCAAGACTCTGTGATCGACAAAGACTACTCCCGCCGACAGAAGAAAATGAAAGTTTGGCAGAAGGAGGACCATCCCTCCGCCATGCTACGGAAGGTGTCGTCTGCAAAGGTGCCTAATACAGCCCCTTCAACTTCATCCGCCCATAAAAGGAGAAGGCCGGAGAAGATCCCCGTGTCCACGGCAAATCTCAAGGGCACTGAACCTAAACGCCCTAAGTCTGGGGGCATGGTAGTGCACACCGTCTAAATGGCTTCCGGAAAAAAGGAAAGCCGTGTTTCTGGGGTTCATCGACCACTTACCCGGTCAGTAACAAAGGCTCAGGAACAACAGCAAAAACTCCAGGACATGTTGACGAAGATGGCCGCACTTACTGGGCAAAAAAAAGCCCGGAAGTATCGTCGGATCAACGCCAGGAGCAGGAAACTGACGCCGAGTTCCTCCGTAGAATGCTCGAGAAAAAAGATAAAGAGGCAGCGGAACAAGCGGCTAATATAAAGCAAATGGCACTCCTGTTCCAAGATATGGTGGGGATGATGATCCAGCCGGACCCTCCAGCCGAAGATCCTCCAGTAATCATTGAAGACGATAGAGGAGAGACATCAAACCCTCTTCCGGCTTTATCAGCGGCTAGGGAGGAGACGATCTCGAAAGCTGCGCTTGATGACTATATGATCAAAAAATACGAGCTCATAAGGCAAATGAAGCTACTGGCCAAGTCGTCAGAACTGGGCGACTATATCCAGGCTGGTACGATCAAATTAAGTACCCGCCGGGATATACGATCCCTAAATTTCATGTGTATAAGGGGACAGGAAACCCCCATCATCATGTCGCTCAGTTCAGGGCTCTCTGCGGCAATACTAGAAGTGACGACAAATTGCTACTTTGCCAGTTCGTCAGCAGCTTAGCGGAGACAGGTTTTGAATGGTACTCAGAGCTTCCGAATGACTCCATTAAAACATTCACATAAATGGAGTTGTTGTTCACCCAGCGTTTCGCAAGCGCTAGTGAGCGCACCCCGATCACGGCATTAATCAATGCCAGGGTGAAGCCAGGAGAGACATGGGTTCAGTACGCAATTCAATGGAGGAACCTCTGGTCGAAATGCGAACAACGCATAGAAGAAGCTCCTGCCGTGGGCATGTTCGTGGGGACCCTTCATCCGCAGGCAACTATATCCTAATTTATGATGTTTTTCAAGCCGACCACCTTCCAGGCCTTGATTGACAAGCTGACCCAAATGAACCAGATGGGCCATAGGCCTTCCTCTTCAAAGACGGATCCTCGGAATGAAAATGGGAAAGGGAAAGCAACCTTCGTCGCCAACTCTCAATAATAACCGAGTGTCCCAAGACCGGATGTTCGCCAAAGCAACATGCCGCGATCCCTCGATGAGAAGTTGAGACGTCCTTACTCGTTTCCCCGAGATAAAACGAGGAGACTGTTCGAACTAGCGGTGCTCAACGGGCTCATCACTCTGCCGGATCCGAGACACCCATCGCAACCTGGTGATGTCAACCATCCTAACAATTGTCCCTACCATAGAGTAGTGGGTCACCCAATCGAAAATTGCTACGTCTTCAAAAACTGGGTTGAAGACCTGTACCAACAAGGTAAATTCGTGCTGTCTGAAAACTGGAGAATAAACCCGCCACAACCACATGCTCATAAAAAGGTGGACACGCAGCATCATGCTCATTTATAGAAGAAGCTCCATGGGACGTTGTTCTTTCAGCAAAAACTAAAAGAGTGCTGAAAGATCTTCAAGCATGTCCAGCGATTAGGTGGAAAAGCCCGCTAGAGCCAGAAATCATTGACGAGATGCTGAAACCGAGCCAAACACCGAGAGTTGGTAACGTCGGGCTAAACACCCAGGCCCAGCCGTTAAAATCGTCGAAGGAAAAGAAGAAGATCAATAAGCCTGTGCAGCCTGACGATAAACGCACGGACTTGCAAAGGCATATTGATGCGCTGGAGGAATACAATCAGAAGGCGCGAACCCCGGTCACGCTCCAAGAGTTTCTCAACCATATCCTTGAGAGCGGAGATAATGACAATGACGATGAGGATGACACATCAGAAGAACTCGAGAATTATGTGGCAAGTTGTCGCATGATCTCTCATAGGGGAGCTGGGTGCAGGATCGGTGCCAAAATCCTTGAAACCGTCAGACGAGGGGATTAACACGCCGCTGAATGAAGCCCGTCAAATCACACCCTAACTATGTATTCCACATCATCGTTGTGTATCCCGTCACGTAACAAATACTCGTGCATGTAGAATGACGGACTGAAATGTTCCTAAACTAATAACGGACGGACCGAAACGTCCCTAAACTAACGAGGGACCGTAATGTCCTTAAACTGGCTGCGGACCGAAACGACTTTAAACTACTACAAACCGCAGCATCCTTTGGCTAACGCGGCAAAAAAAACGGTACGTCCATAAGCGAAATGGGAAAGGATGAAAACCCGAAAGGGTTCCGTGAGTAAAAACTGCAGGGCTACTGCTGAGTTTGTGAAAACCCGAAAGGGCGCAGACTCGTAAAAAATTCATGCACACTTACAAGGTCCTCTCGACCTTGTAAGGAGAAAATACTTGCGTGAGATCCTTACGACTCACAAGGGAGAAACACACTTTGGAATCTTCACGATTCCTAAAGAGAAACTTCACTTACGAGATCCTCACAACTCGTAAGGAGAATCCTCTTATGAGGACCCCAAGGCTCATAAGATTCAAAAGCCTTAAGCTATAGAGATCTGAACCTGTTTTTAAGCCATCACATTCCCTAGATTACCCTATAAGCGGTTCAATATTGACCCTTTTATTTAATCCACGGGCACGAATAAACGTTCCTTCACCAAGTACCACCAACGACGAAGAATGTCCTCATGTGGTGAACAACACTTGTAAGTCTTCTCGACTTATAAGGAGAAAACACTTTTGTAAGATCCTTACGACTTATAAGAGAACATGCACTAAAGAATCCTCACAATTCTTAAGGAGAAATCGCATCTATGAGATCCTCACGACTCATAGGGAGAAACACCTTTATGAGACCCTTATGGCTCATGAAGTCAAAAGCCTTAGTCGACAGGATCCTAACCCTGTTCGCTAAGCCACCTTTGTTCGAAATCGAAAGAGGCAAATGATGATTCGCTCCTAACAATGTCCCAGTGGTAGCGGTGTTGATGCCTAAAATCGGTATCAAATTCCAAGTCCTTTCACGGCAAATGATGATTTGCTCCTGGCAATATTCCATTCGCAGCGATGCTGATGCTAAGATTGGCATTAGATTCCAAGTTCCATACGTGCAGCAAAAAGTCAGCGAGCTATAAATGCATATGAAATAGCCAAAATGATAGGGCAACTTACAACAAAATCAGCAAATAAAAGATATGCATACAAAAATAGCCAAAATGATTGGGCAACTCGCAATAAAAAGCAGCGAGTTTAAAAAAAATCAAAATCAAAAATCAAAATAAATAAATAAAATAGCCGAAATGATTGGCCAATCGCGACTTTCGCGATATGAAAAGATGAAATGATAGAGCATCGCGGAAAGAAATAAAAAATGAAAGAATGAAAGTTTTGCCCTACAGGTGAGTCCATACTGATCCCTGTATATAATCCATGGGCATAAACGAAAGGGAACCATATTCCCCACCAGAATCTATCAAACGGAGAGTTAGATCTCGACGGCAACATCTACATCCTAAAGATCAACAACGACATTTCCTCTCACTCCAACCGAATGCAGACGTGACGTCAACAACCGATCTCAGAGTCGCAACAAAGCGGAGCCATGGCAAAGTCCATAGTTCCAAATCTCGACGGCCACATCTACAGCCTGGAGACCCACAACGGTGTTCCTCCTCATTCTAGCAGGATACAGATGCGACACCACCAATCGGAGCCACGGTAGAGTCCCTAGTTCTAAGACTCCACGGTTCAAAAACAACCTAAAGTCAAACCCGACATTGCAGAAATTGGAGAAAGTCAACCCCAATACCACAGAAAGCGGAGAAAGTCAACTCCGACTCTACAGAAAGCAGAGAAAGTCAACCTGACACCGCAGAAAGTGGAGAAAGTCAACCCCGACACCACAGAAAGCGGAGAGAGCCAACCCGACACCGCAGAAAGTGGAGAAAGTCAACCTGACACCACAGAAAGTGGAGAAAGTCAACCCGACACCGCAGAAAGCGGAGAAAATCAACCCGACACCACAGAAAGCGGAGAAAGTCAACCCGACATAGCAGAAAGTGGAGAAAGTCAAACCTGACACTGCAGAAAGCGGAGAAAGTCAACCTGACACCACAGAAAGGGGAGAAAGTAAACCCGACACCGCAGAAAGCATAGAAAATCAACCCCGTCACCGCAGAAAGCAGAGAAAGTCAACCCGACACCACAGAAAGCGGAGAAAGTCAACCTGACACCGCAGAAAGTGGAGAAAGTCAACCCCGACTCCGCAGAAAGCGGAGCAAGTCAACCAATGACCTCCCCGCCGGAACAACGCTCCGTCTCGGAAACAAGTCAGCCAATGACCTCCCCGTCGAAACAACGCTCCGTCTCGGAAGAAAGTCAGCCAATGACCTCCCCGTCGGAACAACGCTCCATCTCGGAAGCAAGTCAACTAATGACCTCCTTGCTGGAACAACGCTCCGTCTCGGAATCAAATCAACTTACAGATCTCTCGATTCAGGGAAATCAGCGTCCTTGGCGAGAACCTCTCGTTTCGCGTCGACCCGCAAAGAAATCAGTGTCTTTGAGGGAATCTCTCGATACGTCTCGACCTCCAGGGAAATCAGTGTCCTTGGCCAAAATCTCTCGATTCAGGGAAATCAGCGTCCTTGGCGAGAACCACTCGATTCTTGTCAACCCACAGGGAAATCAATGTCTTTGCAGGAATCTCTTGATTCGTCTCGACCTCCAGGGAAATCAGTGTCCTTGGCTAAAATCTCTCGATTCAGGGAAATCGGCGTCCTTGGCGAGAACCTCTCGATTCGCGTCGACCCGCAGGGAAATCAGTGTCTTTGCAGAAATCTCTCGATTCGTCTCGACTTCCAGGGAAATTAGTGTCCTTGACCAAAATCTCTCGATTCAGGGAAATCAGCGCCATTGGCGAGAACCTCTCGATTCGCGTCGACCCGCAGGAAAATCAGTGTCTTTGCAGGAATCTCTCGATTCGTCTCGACCCCAGGGAAATTAGTGTCCTTGGCAAAAATCTCTCGATTCAGGGAAATCAGCGTCCTTGGCGAAAACCTTTCGATTCGCGTCGACCCGCAGGGAAATCAGTGTCTTTGCAGAAATCTCTCGATTCGTCTCGACCTCAGGGAAATTAGTGACCTTGGCCAAAATCTCTCGATTCAGGGAAATCAGCGTCCTTGGCGAGAACCTCTCGATTCGCGTCGACCCGCAGGGAAATCAGTGTCTTTGCAGGAATCTCTTGATTTTTCTCGATCCCAGGGAAATTTGTGTCATTGGCAAAAACCTCTCAATTCAGGGAAATCAGCGTCCTTGGTGAGAACCTCTCGATTCGTGTCGACCTGCAGGGAAATCAGTGTCTTTGCAGGAATCTCTCGATTCGTCTTGACCTCAGGGAAATTAGTGTCCCTGGTCAAAATCTCTCGATTCAGGGAAATTAGCGTCCCTGGCGAGAACCTCTCGATTCGCGTCGACCCGCAGGAAAATCAGTGTCTTTGCAGGAATCTCTCGATTCGTTTCGACTCCAAGGAAATCAGTGTCCTTGGCAAAAATCTCTCGATTCAGGGAAATCAGCATCCTTGGTGAGAACCTCTCGATTCGTGTCGACCCGCAAGGAAATTAGTGTCTTTGCAGGAATCTCTCGATTCGTCTCGACCTCCAGGGAAATCTGTGTCCTTGGCAAAAATCTTTCGATTCATGGAAATCAGCATTCTTGGCGAGAACCTCTCGATTTGTTTTGGCCCACAAGGAAATCAATATCTTTGCGAGAATCCCTCGATTCGTCTCGACCTGCAGGGAAATTAGTGTCCCTGCGCATAAAGAAAATTCTCTTGTGGGATCCTTACGATTCTCGAGAGAAAATGCCCTTAGGAATCCTCACAATTCCTAAGGAGAAAATACACCTACGAGATCCTCTCGACTCGCAGGGAGAAAAGTCTTCATGAAATTCTCACGGCTCATCAAGATGAAAAGTCATAGGCAGCAGACCTGAACCTGTTTCCTAAGCCGTCGCTGTCCTGCAAGGAGATAAAGATTGACTATTCACGGAACACATTTGCTAAAAGGGACACGCCAATATGAAATAAAGTATATGTCTTTTATTCATGAATTCAAAATTAATACAAGATACATGTCATAAAAAGAATCAAAATGGATACAATATATTCTCTCATTCAGGAGTGAATATAAGAAAAGGAGAATATACAAAAAAAACATATATATCTTCAAGCCGGCGGACGATACAATAAGTTCGTCAATTCGTCATTCTTCCGCTGGGCCTCGGCTCCAAGCTTTTTTATGGCCATAAGACGGGTCTCCGCCTGAGACTGTTGAGCCTGATAGGAGGCGAGTCGACTCTCAAGCTCCCTTTCAGCAACTTTGTGAGCTTCAACCATCTCGTAGGTAAAGATAACGGCTTTATCAAGAGCTACCACCTCCGTGATAGCTTCTTGAAGCGCCCGCCAAAGTTCGTACACACGAGTGGTCTTAGTAGTGAGTTGAGCTTGAAGTTCCCCCAAAGCATTCGAAGCTAACTCTCTCTCCGAAAACTTCCGATTGAGCCTCTTCTCGCACGACTGCAGATTGGCTGCGCACCGTTCGATCCATCCCTGCAGACTCGATTTCAAGGTTAAGATGTCGGAGGGAAGGCGGATGCATTCAAGCCCGTGTAGGCAGACTTCCACTCGACGATAATACTCAACCCAGACGCATACCAATGCTTCTTCATGATAGGTGGTGAGAACGGACAAGGAAGCATTGGCTTCGACAGCAAATTCTTCGGCCAAGATAAAGGTACCATCGCGAAGGTCTTCAATGAGAGCCATCAGGGAGTAGATGTTTTGTCTCGCCATCCGTTCGGACGCACGCCGAGCATAAGGACCGGGTGGAATGAAGATCTGAGATTCCAATGGAGATTGGGTGGGCAGAGCTGTCAAGATATGTAAACAGTCAGTGAGAGCCACAAACATAAAATGTGTAAATCAATGCCAAAGATAAAACCTTACTTACCCGCAGTCATGCAAGGAGGGTTTGAGAGATCCCCAGGCCCATCGAGGATCTCGACCTCGTCATCGGCTTTCAGAACTGTGGAGCACATATCAGCGTCATTATAAAAAATAATAATAAAATGAAAAGGTTTGAAGAACACCAACCTTGCCCGGAAGAAAGGACTATACTTTGCGGGGATATCGCCAGTAGGGCACCTATGTCAAGTAAGCGATGGAAGGATTTCCTGGGAGATAGGTCCACAATAGAAGCCGCCAATTCCCGTAGTTCTGAAAGGAAGGAAAAGTTCAGATAATGGAAAGACTATTAAAACAAAGTATAAGAAGACTACCTTCGATACTCTTCCCTCCTTGAACCGGAGGGATAGCAGCTTCGGCAGCGTCCTCCATTCCCTCAGGAACATCACCGGAGAAATTTGCTGGTATGACAGCTTCTAATTGAGGTGCAACGGCCGCCACTTCAGGCTCCAATGAAGGGACGGCGGTCTCAACTACCCGTTCCACAATCTCCAGGCCGTCACCGGAAAGATCAATTAAATCTACAGCCTATAAGGGCACCTCTTCTGGGAGAACAGACACACGGGGAACAGAGGCTACCAATGGAAGCTCCACAGCAGGAATAGCAGCTGTAACGACCTCCTCCGCACCTACTAGTGCCTCATCGAGGACATTTACAGAGTCCGCAGTCAGAACGCGACTTGAGCTCAAATTCTCTGTCATTGCTGAAGTCCCTGCAAAGATAAGGAGAAATAAAAAGCGATACAAATTATTTGCGGAAAGAAAAAATACGTAAAGCACACATAGTGATGCACCAGGATGTTTCTAGTATGGCTTTTTCAAGCCGACGTTCTTTCTTGAGGAAGTGTGCTCGCCGGGGTTTAAATGCAGATTCATGGCCACCGGTCTTGAATGCCAGCTCATCTTCGGAAGCAGCTGAGATAGGCTGCTTGAGGGCTATCTCATCCTCCTGTCGCAGGGACCCATATGTACCCGCCGTAGTGATGGGGGATCTTCATAGAATATGACGGGAGGATAAGGTTTCTTCGGGACACCCACGTTCTCAGTTTCGTCCTGTGAGCGCCTTATAGCCTCAGCCAATTGTGCGGCTTTCTCGGCAGACGAACCCGGAAAGAGAAGACCATCATCCGGCTCTTGCATCGATATGGGTTCGTGTAACATTTCAGAAAAATAAAATATTATTTTTGGGAATTTATATAATTAAAATAATAAATATTATGGATATTTTAAATGTTATGGTATAATTAAATACCGATAAATTGGAAAATATTGGAAAATTACCATGAATGCTGATTTTTAAAGAAATTGTGAGATTAAGATATTTTATGAATTATTATATAATTTATTATATACAAGTTTATTTCTAAACGTGATTAATTTTCACTAATCAAGCATTGATTTGTTTTGTGCACATGGCATGCACCATGTCATATTACACATTTGTTATATTTTCCTACCATGGTCTTTTCTTTTTATCATGCATGGCTTTGTTTAAATGAAAAGAAAAGATAAAGTGAAGAAAAGAAAAGAAAAAGGGAAATAGAATAAAGAATGTGGCATGGGAAGACATGGAGGTATGGGAAAGAGAGAGAGAGAGAGAGAGAGAGAGAGAGAGAGAGAGGGTGAGGGTGAAAGGTCAACCTTGGTCATGGCCCATTCCCTTCACTTCATTCTCTTCATTATTCTCCCCTTCTTCTTCACTTGGCTGCCTTCTTTTCTCCACTACCTTCACCACCTCACAACACCACCAAAAACAACTCAAAACATTTCATTCCCTTCATTAAAAACTTGCACAAGCTCACTACAAGAATGGGAGATCAAGAAAAATTGGATTTTGGAGACTTGGGGCAACTCAAGAAAATTCTTGAGTTGCCAAATGAGATAATTCTTTCATTAATAGTGTAGTAATTCACTCCATTAGCTTCTATGTTTAGTTTAGAATCGATATATTGAGATTTAGTGGTCTTTGAAAATTCCAAGTTAACCCTATGTGCTTGATTGAATTGAAAAGGTGCAATTGAGGGTTAACAATGACCTTAAACCCCTGTAGCGTTAATACTGTGAACTAAACCAGAGACTAAAACCCCAAACCCTAAACTTAGAAATCCCGGATATCGGATTTGTGTTGAATTGTGATGTTGTTTTGAGACCTGCTATCATCCGGGAACCCTGAAAAATATTTAGCTATTACAGTGAAGTGTGCAGGTGATATGGAGTATAACCTGAAGACCCGAACCCCAACCCCTTCCACTTGGCCGAAAATATATGCCTTCTGGCCGCAAATTGCGACCAGGACTTAACCCCTAGGCCTCGTTCTTGGTATGGGGTTCCTATTTCAGATAATTAGACCCTCTACATATGCTAAATTGGCTAATTTCACCTTAAAGAAAATCTGGAGAGGTTTTCTTAAGTTTCTGATTTCGTTTTGCTGATTTTAATGAATTGGGATTTGGTATTTGATATTGTGTCCCGTCGTCTGACGTTTGTACGTCAGCGACGAGGGTTGTTTGGTTATTCTTGCATGTGTAGACCATAGGTTTTAACCTATGTGTGATACGCGTGCCGTTTTAGTTTTCGTATGTGATTTCGGTTTACGATGCTATGTGTGATATGTATGTACCCCCACGTGGACTTCGAATGATGAAGAAGAGGATGGCTATATCGACTTCGGCAAGCAAGGATCAAGGTGAGTAGATATATATCTACGAGGGAAGTCGGGTGGATGGCGAATAGCACCCCCGCAGTTTCGTAGTGTAGTATACGACTACGTATACCTATATATATAAATATGTTTATTGAGAGACTAGATGATTATCAAGATAGGTTTTAGGTGTTCATGAGTTAGTTTTAGTGTAATTAGAAGTAACATAGTTTAGCTTCTTAGTCGCGAAACCCTAGAGTAAAGATTTGCGTACACAGACACACACATGCATACATTCCATTTTCTTATGCGTATATGGGGATATGTATATATATATACATATAGATATGTGAGTATGTATGTATGTATGTGTGTGTCTATATATATATATATATATATATATATATATATATATATATATATATATATACGTATACATATACATGGATAATGAGGATAGTATATGGTACTTGGAGATGAGTCGATGTGATTGGGCATGATGCCATGAGATCAGTGATGTGACTTGGGTCGTATTATGAAATACGACATGAGATTTTAAGCGGATCATATAGCGATGTGTTTTCATACACACACGGATATATGTTGATGGCATCAGTATGTACTAGACTTTAGATCAGTACCCTTAATTCGGGATATGATGATAATGATACCAGATAAATAATGAGATAAATGTGATAGTTGACCGTACCCTAATTTGGGATGCCGTACGATGGATTTACCGTACGAGCTATAATTATAATGATAGGTCTGCCCTCTTGACTCGAGGATGTTATATTGTATACTGTATCATACGTGATACTATTAAGGCGGGATCACCGACTACTATATATAGATATCAACTCAGACTTAGGTGGTTTTCCTAATCCTTTCGATTAGTCTGTTAGTTTAGTCCTGTAGTAGATGTTAGACTGGTCTCGAGTCATACCTATTTCCAAAACTAACGAATCATGAGTATTTTAAAGACAGGCCAAGGGATACTACGGATATTTCAAAGGATGTACATTTTCTTAAAAACACCGTAGCCCCTATTTTCTAAACACCACGATTCGTGCGATTTCAGATACCGAAAACTGTATGACTCGTATATAGGAATGTATATTTCTTTATTGTTGCATTTACTATTCATTGCCATTTATTTTTGCTGTTCGCATCGCATTGCATGCTTATATGTATTTTCGTAAGTTATTATGAAATCTGTTGTTAAAACACCAGCACCATTACCGATGATGTGTATGCTCCATGTACACTCGCTTGCCGGCTCACACACATCATCATCGGTAATTGCCATGACACTTACACTTTAGAAGTATTTCTTCATTAACATAACTTGCTAGTTGATAGTTCCATTATGTTATTGCTTTATTATGCTAGTTTAATTATTGCATTCCTTGCTTGATATCAGATGCATTCATATATTCATTTGTCATGAAATATTATGGAGTTTTATGCTGGTAATTTACTGTTATTTACTCTTGATATTGGGATTTCGGATTTCCATGAGAATTCTGGATTTGGAGAAACCGCAAAGATTTTATAAACTTATTATCATTTTAAAGATAGAAAATTGCGGTTTTCTCATGATATGATTTGAGAGAAGTCCACCATGATTTTTCACAGCTCTTGAGCTATATCTTACACCCGATTCGAGGAGGAGGAGGAACCATCTGTGGATGCATGGTGGACCCGGTGCGGTACCCTGTGGCAAGATGGTGGCAGATGATGGCGTAGAGCCTGGCAGAGGAGCACTACCGACCGGTGATTTTATGTAACTCGACGGATATCCGGAGGACACCGATCGGAGTACAGGCCAGTCCGGATAGCCGGAGCCTGAGATATTGAGATTTGATGATACAGGCCAGTCCGGATAGCCGGAGCCTGAGATATTGAGATATTGAGATATATATTTTGTATCGATACTTGACACTGATTCTCTGTTGATTTCATTGATGATACTCGATTTTTATATAGAAATCTCACTGAGATAAGAAAACAGTTTTCTCATTTAGATGTATTCTGCTTTCATGCATTCATACATCATATATATGATATGTTGTTACCTGAGGCACTGACACGAGCACTTGGTATTACACTTTTGTATAGATGTTTACCTTTGCCATTATTATATGCTTCAGGCTATATTATTTTGAGGATATTATTATCGTATGACCTAGAATTGAGTCATACATGCGATTTCTACTCGGTGATGTTTTCTACTCACGAGTTGGCAGCTCACCCCCGTTGTGCCACAATTCTTGCAGGTTTTGTCGTACAGGTTTTCTTGGCGGCTTTGCTGGCACACTATTTCATTCCGGTTGATTGCTTTAGTAGGTGAGTTCACTCGCATCGTGACCACCATTGTACTTTATTATTTCAGTTGCATCTAGTAAACTCTATCAACCAGACTTGTATATTGTTTAGACTTAGAAGACCAGTGTATATTCTTTCGACATTAGAGTCGCGCTTGTATTATTATGGTTTTCTTGATGAGTTTAGGTTTCCTTTTGAGTTTTGATCCTTGCCCTTCGGCGTTGTATATTATATTGCTTGCGTGGTTGTCACCGCTAATTGCCGAAGTGCTAGCTCCCGCTTGGGGATACCTTTATATATATTTCATGTGTTGTACCCTTTTGGGGCCAGTATTTACAATGGAAACTCTGCCGAAATTTTCAGAAAAAGACTTGAGGATTTAATAATGCAATACTTCGGCTTATGTTGTTAAACTATTTGCTTTAAAACTAAACTTTTACTTCACTTTCTTCTTTTAAATAGTTTAGATTTCTGGGATTTTGGCTTACTTGAATTAGATGGGGTCCTATAGACTTCATAGGATTCAAGTGCCAGTCACGTGCCATTTCAGGTCATGACAGTTCGTCTTGGGCAACAACTTCAGATTCGAGCAAGAGGTCGAGCAGACCGGTAACCGTCTTCTTCCTCCTTTTCGAGCCGGAGCTGACACTAGAGGAAGAGGATCGCTTCCTCCCCTTTGGTGATTTGATACGGCGCTGCCCAACCTCGCCTCCAATATCCTCTTTTGGCGGTACTACCGATGATGACACTGCCATTGATGACGCCGCAACTGATGAAACTACTGCTGGCGTCATATCGGAAGCCATTTCCTAGGCTCTAGTGCACATTGGCATACCAACTGTAGGAGGAGTCAATTCCGCATCCGCCGCCTCAGGGATAAGTAAGGCACCGTTACCCCTCAATGGAGGGCGAACCACTGTTCGCGGTCGCGGCGGAATGCCTATGGCCAGGGTTGGGGTGGGAGCTCTATATCTGAAGAGTATCCGTCTTTCCTCGGCAATGATGGGACCAACTCGATGGCGGTACCAACCCGTAAAAGCCCCTACACACCTTGGAATATAGTTGGCCTCGGGGATCACGAAACGAGAGCCGGTGTTCAGCCGCATGAAGTGATGGGTGATGTCACGAACAACTCCTAGAGACGAGCTGGGCTCCACCAAAAATGCCTCGAAGGGAACACCCTGGTTGTAACCCAATTGCCGAGCAAAGCGGTGCGGATTATACCGCATGAAAAGAGCCGTATCATTTCGACGGAACACCAAATAACCCGACCTAATCGAATACAAGTGCATAATTTCCTTAGGCTTTAAGGATGGTGCGCCCTCTTTCGATAAATCAAATAGCTGTTGAATAGGTCCCCGAAACAGCAGAGAGGACTCGATCGTTGAATACCATCCTACCTTCGTTAGCATACGGGTTAAGCAACACACGAAGGGCCCCTAGCTGAGTTGGATCAGGTGTAGAAGAATCCACCAACCTCATGAGCCGTGGGAAGGTGTAAGCATCGTAGAAATCCGGCCTCTGATGCACTGAGAACGCCCCCATTACATGCATCTCGATCCACGACGTAAAGTAGTGGAGAGAGAAACTCATAACATCTACACCCGGGGTCGAAGTATTGGCCACAGTGCTCAGCCCATGGTATAAGTGTGATAGCCCCGTGATACCCACGGCCAGTCGTGTCCCTTCAGCCACGCGATGAGCAGAATCGATGGCCAAAGCTCTCATGAAGCGACGATGCGTTGGAATGGAAAACCAGCTAAGCCAAAGGCTGATAAAACAGACAAAGAAGGTCTCTTCGTCCATGCCGGGAGCCGCAATCGAATCAAAGGGCACGGCCGACAAGATCGGGATGTAAAACTATGGTAAATCTTCTTGTTTGGCCGGCAGCTTATTCAGCCCAAACCCGAAGGGGTCGTTAATATTCGCAAATTTCGGAGCCTCCTTTGATAAGACATCTTCACGGAGGAAGCAGGCGATGAAGCTTTTAAAAGTGACGCCCTGAACCTCTGACTCCGCGAACAGCTTCTCAAAAATACCCAGAGTCTTGATTAGACTGGGGTACTTATGACGGGCAGCGTTTTCGGTCGTCAAGCCGTCAAGCATAGTAAGTACAGTCATGAATACATACTCATCGGGAGGCAGCAACTCTTCATAGTGCTCTTTCCTGATTGGCAATCCGGAAATCTCGCGGAACTCTTCTGGAGAAATCGAGACCTCACGATCCCCTAGCAAGAAAGTGTTGGTGGGAAAATTCCATTGATTCAGGAAAGCTTTAACCCACCAGACATAAGGGGACTGATAATGAAAGAGGGACGCGTACACCGCCTGATAAAGCCCTACCTTCTGCAATCGTGCACGATGAGCGGATAGAACATATCGAGCCCAGAGAAGATAGCCCGTTGGGTGGCGAGACGTAAGCCCTATCTTATAGATTTGTCCCCAGGGTTGGACTTCACCTTGGCAAATGCGGCGCCCCAATATGTCAATGGCCAGCAAAGGCTAGTTTGGTATCCCACCTGTCGACGGCTCAAGCCAGCCTATAGGAGTCCAATCAGTCGCCTCCACCGCAAAAGCAGTCTGCGGACGCTCCATCGGCAAAATTGGGCGAAGAGGCTTTGTTGGCACTTCTCAAAGAAAGCTGCGGCGACCCCGGATGATATGTCCATACCAAGTTCCCCACAAGAGCAAACTGGTACGGTCCCTGTCATGGACCCTGATCATCGCCATTGCTTTTTCGTCTGACAACGATTATGGAAAAGCAGCGTCTGAATATATATATATATATATATATATATATATATATATATATAATAACAAAAGAAAACGACAAAATGTCTGTTTTGCAGGACCACTGCCTACAAGACATATGGACCCCACAAAATCAATATGGCGGCTCACCAATGATGAGACAGGGGAATTATTGTGAGAATCAAAAAGATCCTCATTAAACAGACTTTGGAATTCAAACAAATTCTTGGGAAAACAAGTTCTGTTAAGCACGCAACAAATTCAAATTTGTGCGAATAAGGGTAAAACCCTATGAAAAGATTTTCAAGAACACCAAGGAATAAAATTCCCGAAGGGTCCACTTGATATTTCAGAACTAAGCTCTTCGCCTGAGGAATTAAATTCCTTTTATATGATGGAATTAAATTCCAAAAACTCATAAAAAATAAATGAGAAACAAAATCCTGTGAATTCTCAAAAAATCAGAGGGGAATGCCCGAGATATGGAGGTCTATTGCTAAAAAAATCACATCTTTGGATCTCTAAGAGATGGGTTTCAGAGGAGAGCAAAGCTCTCATAATGGATTTAAAATCCAGAAATTTTTGTTCAAAAAGAAAAGTTTTTTTTTATGTGCAAGATCTTTACCTAAAAAGGGGTTTCTTTTTGACAGAGTTTAATTCTGGAGTTACAATGGCAGAGAACTAAGCTCTGAGAAGGAGAATTAAATTCTCAAAGAAAACAAAGAAGGAAGAAGATAAAAGAAACTGTGGCTTCCTAGGGAACCAAACCCTTACATTTATAAGACGTGACAAGGGCGGTTCACCTCCCCGTTCCCCTAGGCAATCCAACGGCTGTAAAGGTGACTGCGTTGCACTCACGTGCAAGCCACGTGAGAACAACGCTGTGGGGGCATTTGTTCCCTCGTGAAAACTGAATAATAAATATAAAAAGCAATGGGAAAAGTCCCCAAATGGAGCATCACGTTCCCACATGTGATAGGTACTGCGCTTGACAAAACAAGGCTGAAACTAAGCCTCACGTGCAGACACGTGACCTCTATATACAAAGTATATAGGCGGCATCTAAAAACAAACAATTGGCCGGAAAAATTCACGTGATAGGACGTTCTTTGATGGTCTTAACTTTGTGGGGTCACGTGCTACACGTGATGGGCTCCTATGCCTTCTGAACCGATATAATTAAATTCTAAAATAAAAGGGATCAAAGCCCTATTTGGAAAATATTTTCTTAGATCTTTCTAAACAAGAAAGATTATGCTCTGTAAAGCAGAGCGCCGTTGGATTAAAAATCCAATGGTGATTAAAAATCACCAATTTACAGAAGAAGATTCTGTATAGGGAAATATTTTCCTAATCTTGTGAGAAATATTTTCTGTAAAGCAGAAGTCCTTGGATTAAAAATCCAACGGTGAATGAAATTCACCGATTGATTTAAAAGATCATTTTGGTTGATTATAAAATCAATCAAAATCTCTTAATAAGAGATTTTCTGAACAAATTGATTCTTTTCTTTCTCCTATAAATAGGATCCAAGAGACACAAAAAAAGGAGGGAAAAAAAGAGAACCCCCCATAAACTTCAAGTTAAGGATAGAAAATAGAAAGAAAAACCTAGGTAAAAGAAGGAACAAAACACAGAGAATATCTTATCTCTTTTTCACCTCCATAAGAGTTTTACTCTTCAAAAAAGAACTTAGTTCATCCTCTGGTTGAGATCTACAGAAGCAGATCTCCCCACAAGTTGAGAATTTAATTCTCATCAGGAAGATTCTGCCATGCAGATCCCAAACCTAGGGGAAGATCTAAGTTCAGAGAATTTAATTCTCCCAAAAAGTATATAGGAATTTAATTTCTCTGATAAAACAAGGGTTTAAAGCTTCGTATAAGAACTTAGTTCTTCCTTATAGTGAAAGATCTGCAGAAGCAGATCTCCCTACAAGTTGAGAATTCAATTCTCATCGGGAAGATTCTGCCATACAGATCCCAAATCTAAGAGAAAAACTAAGTCCTTAGAATTTAATTCTTACAAAACAGTAGGCTTAAAAGTCTTGAAACTCAGGATCTCCCTGCACGTAAAAGAATTGGCACCCAACATGATAACGTTCGATCACGTGCTCCCATGTGAGCACCCTTGATAAACAAAAAGGACAACTGAGATTGGCTCACGTGATCCCACGTGACCCCCAAGTAGTCCTTAGCACTTATAAAGTAAAAGGTGAATAAATCAAAGGCAGTTTCCTTTTTTGGGGTGCCTCACGTGATCTCACGTGATAGCGCCTAGCGCTCAGAAAAGAACAAGGGAATAAACCCAAAGAAACAGTGCCTCAAATTTTTAGTGTTTAACACTATTTCAAGCGCCTCACGTGGCCCCACGTGAGCGCCTCAAATTTTTAGTGATTAACACTACTTCAAGCACCTCACGTGGGAGCATGTGAGCGCTGAGCATATACTAGTGTTTAACACTATGAAAGGCCAATATTAGCCAAATTTAGACCAAATCTCCCGAGGTAAAATCAATTGAGCCCCTCATGCTCAGGGTCCCCAAAACCGATCTCAGTCCTGAAGATGGCAAATGAGCTCCTAACAGATGGCATTTAAAATGATGTTCATCCCATCCTCTCCTCAGTCGGGACATTGGTTCAAGGGTACATCTCTCCATATCTCTAATACATGTCGTTGTAATTCTTCAACGTCTTCAGAGAGATGGAGGGTCCCAATAACCAATAATTTTTGGCGCATCCCCAAACTGTTAAACCAAAACCCCATAGACTATGATGTCTTTAAACCCCATGGACCGCAATGTTCCTAAACTAAACTCTATAGACTATGATTTCTTTAAACTCCACGGACAATGATGTCCTTAAACTATGGACCGTAATGTCCCTAAACTAAAGCAATAGAGCCCAATGCTCTTTTGTTGGATCTAAATGATCCTAAATCTTGTTAAGTAAATCTTAGTATAAAATTAGACTAACGTATCCTTAACAAATATATAAGTTGATCTTAATCTCAAATGAGGTTAACGATCCTTAAATCAAACCAAATCCAAATCTAAGAGAATACAGATTTGGACTAATCCCCGCCCTACGGGCGACAACATAAATTAGTCTCCGTATACAATCCACGGGCAACCAAAAATAAAACAAACACACATGACACGAAGTGAATATCTGGAGAAGGAGAAAGTGGTTACCGCGATGCGGTAACGTAATTAATTGCAGGGGTTTGCGCCTGCAGGGAAGAGCGTCCCCACAATCATAAGAAAAACCCTCGCAAATGAGGGGGAATCTGACGAAATCTGCTACAACGGCCGCATCCGTCCAAACCTCTGACACACGGTACCATAAATTAACTTGGCATCTTCGGAGAGGTGGACGGATAAATCCAAATAGCATCTGCTCCCAAATTCAGGCCAGACGACCTACGCGGTCCCGTATCCTATTTTCGGCGGTAAACAATATGTTGATAGAAGCAAGGTATATGGTTGATATTGAAAAGCTTAAGGAACAGCTGAAAGGTAAGTTCAAGACCAAAGATTTGGAAGCAGCCAAGAAAACTCTCGGTATGGAAATTAGGCGCGATCGAAATGGAGGAAAACATTACTTGTCTCATCAGCGATACGTTGACAATGTTTTAGAGATTTTTGGTATGACAGATGCTAAATCTGTAAGTATTCCGTTAGCAGCACATTTCAAACTTTCAACTCTTTTATCACCGCAAGTAGAGGATGAAGTTTAGTATATGTCGCATGTTCCTTATTCTAGTACGGTAGGTAGCATTAGATATGCCATGGTTTATACCCGACTCGATATTTTACATGTAGTTAGTGTTATTAGTTGCTATATGGCATCTTCGGGTAAAAACCATTGGTAAGTAGTGAAATGGATTTTACGATACCTACGACGTACGTCTGATGCGGGGTTGGAATTTAGAAGGAATGGTGACAGTTTGGTTGGCTTTAACGATTCTGATCATCCAGGTGATCTCGAAAGGAGAAAGTCGATCATCGGCTATATATTCTCTTTAGGAGAATGTGCCATTAGTTGGCGTGCTTTGTTACAGCCTATGGTAGCGTTGTCTATGACGGAGGAAGAGTATATGGCCATTTTCGGGGCCATTAAGGTAGCAATCTGGTTGAATGGATTATTTTCGGAACGTGGTATTCAAAAGGATACAATAATAGTTTATTGTGATAGCCAAAGTGTGATTCATTTAACAAAAGACCAAATGAATCATAACTGAACGAAGCACATCGATGTTTGGTATTGGTTTGTTCAGGATATTATTGATGAAGAAGAGATTGTCGTAAAGAAGGTTGGCGCAGCGGATAATCCGGCCGACATGTTATCAAAATCTCTTTTGTTTGTTAAGTTTGAACATTGCTTGAACTTGGTTGGAGTGCGTCGCATTCATTGAGCCCTAAGGTTTTGTGAAGAAGGTGGAGCTGCTACTAATATTATGCGGGAGATTTTTGGCGAATGTGAGGCAAGGTGGAGATTTGTTATGTTTTCCCCCATATTCTTGATCTCTAGATGTTTCATATTACATTCGGTGTTTCACGGAGTGTCCCAGTTTCAGATATGCCTACAGCAAAGAGACAGACGTTTGAAACCCAAGCTTCAGACGTTTGATCCATATTCGAAGACATGCACACAAAGAGTTGAGAGACGTCTCCTTTCTTGTTTTTTAGATGTTAGCCAGCTAAGACTGAGAAAATTTGAACCGAACCGATTTGAACTAACCGTCCCGACCCGACCCGAACTGACTGATTTAGATCGGTTTTTGTCATACCCCGCTTCCCAAAATACATAAAAAAAAATTGGGAACGTAACAAAACCAACCGTGCTACCTACGGTAAAGAAATATCCTCCCATAGTCACATTATGGCTGTCAATCAGTAATCAAGAACAATAATATAACTATCTATCTCTAAACATATCCAGTAGCCACAAGAACGATTACAAGAAACAATGGCGGAAGCAATAAATATCCAAGGAAAAAGAATACCAAAACCATCAATCAGTGCTACGTCGATGAAATGGTCCTCACTGATCGGAAAATCTGTCAAAGTATTCATGATTCTCAGGTGCTAACGTCAAGTATCCGGGCTATGCAAATCCAGACGTCAGTGCGTCATAAATATCATCATCATAATAAACTGAACAGTGTGCTATACAGGATGTCACATGCAAAATAAGGTATGAGTATAAACAAAACAATCACAGGTGTTATAACAGCAGGCTATAGGTATGTTACGTGTACCCTAAAATCTGTGTTTTTAGCTTAACTATCTTACAGGTATTTGAAACCAATGAATGTACTCCTTCATGTAACTCAAAATTATATATCCCGTTACCTCTCGGTACCATGGATCAAGATGTATGAATCAAGAATGATTATGTTTCGTTACCCCCCGTAACCACAGATAAAGTAATATGAATCACGAATGATTCTGTTCCGTTACCCTCCGGAACCACGTATCAAGTAATATCCATTTGAGTTACAGTTCAATTACACTTTTGGTTTCCCTATTTCCCTAGATTTCGTTTTCCAAGTCACGTATGAATAATATCTACCTAATGCCAACGCAGGAACGAGCAGGTACAGGTTATGTCTATCTAGACAACATGTCACAGCCATTAGGACAACAAGTCAGGATTGTTGGCATCGGTAAATATTACAAGCAAATGTGTACTGGCAAGATAACAGTAACAAGATAATAGAATGTCGTGAATCGGTGTACAAGCATGTCAGGGATGATATTATCAATCGAGTAAGATGTATATATCACAGTCACATATCACAGACAAGTCCTGATGTAAGCATGCAATATGGTCATCACAGTATATCGGTAACTTGAACTGATATAGATTAACAAGTCATGTCATATTAAAAGTTAATTGCAACGACTCAATTTGTTTTGAACAAGTGTTTAAACTAAACAAGTAAATACTAATATCGATAAACAAAATACCATATGGTTTCTAATAATAGGATTAACAGTACGCACGTTGAATATTTTATAAAAAGTTATCTAGATGTGTTACATGAATTAGCGACCATGCTCATATCAACTACTATAAGTTCGTACATCAATTTAACCGTATTAAAATAATCATCTCTCAGAATTATCAAATATTGTTAATTAGATATACATATATAAATATTATAAATTAAACTTATTTATTATAAAATAAACTTATTATTAAATATCTGTAACATGAAATGAAATGATTATAATAATATTACGACACGGCGTAAATTTGCCGTAACTATAGCATATAACAAGTTAAGAACTTATCTGGATATGGATAGAAAACAAACGGAGCAATACAGACACGGAAAGCAACCTCCAAACTTGCTAAGCTTGTCGGAGATGAAGTCGACGACGATTAAACTTCTGCCGATAGTGGTCTCGGTGATGACGGGTGCTGGGAGAAGGTTGCTGCGAGTCTTGGCGGCCGAAGATGAGTATTGAAGCCGGAGAAGTTGAGATAAGAGGATGAAGACGATGGAGGTGATGATGATGAAAGATGAGATGAGGAAGGAAATGGTGACAGCGTTAGGAGGCGCCGACGGTGGATGTGGTTCTTGGTTTGCAGATAAGGTGGAGACGGTAAGGATAAAATGGAGATTGGCTCGATTAAGGTGCTCGGTTGGAGTTGCTTGCTTGGTTTGGTTTGCGGTGAAAATGAAGTCTCGAAGAAGAAAAGATGATAACGATGGCGATGGTGTCAACAAAGGTTGATCGGAGTTGATACGATTGCTGCGAGATGGGGTCATGGTCGAGGGTGAAGGAAAACGGCTCGGCTAGGGTTTGCTACAAGGGCCTCGAGTTGATTTGTGGGTCTCAGTGGAGGTTGATCGACGAAGAAGACAAGATGGGTTCCCGGCAATGGAGTTAGGGGATGCAGTCAATAGAGGTTGAAGATGAGGGAGACGAAGTTAAGGTGGTGGCGAGAAGAAGATGATGATTAGAGGTGTGGTTGCTCGGACCGAGGGTGGATGGTGAGGTGCGGGCTGGAGTTTGGGTGTTTAGAGGAAGATGGGTGTGTCTGGAGGTGCTCGGGTGTTGGAGTTGAGAGGGAGGTGACGACGACGACGACTCGGGTGTGAGGAGGTGGCCACGAGAAGAAGAAGAAAGAGAGAGAACGGGAGAGAGAAAGAGAGATGCGAGACAGGGAGCGAAGAGATTTAATAAAGGAATAATATAAATTTATATATTTTATATTATATATATATATAGTTTATACATAACTAATAATATAATAAAAGTTACTACAAATCTCCGATCCGGTTCTACTAAATCTCACTGAAAAGTATATTGGAAAACATATATACATACGTAGACTCCTTTAACAATAAATATAATGGTTAATAATAATATTCTAATATAAAATATATCGGGTATCTAGGATGTTTAAGATTTAGGCGTAATAGATAAATGTCAATATAAAAACATGAGATAACAGGATGACAATTTATATATGAAAAATATCCCTAACGTATGACTACCAGAAAATATTTACATATAATTTAAATATTATATAGCTGTTATTTAAGATTTATATTGGTTTAGTCTACAGATAAATATTAATAAAAAAATACTCTAGCACCATAACGGGTTTTACACATGCGGGTCGGATTGGATAAACACATCTACTATTCAAACTAATCACAACCCAAATAATAAAGAAAACATAATAATAAAATACTAATTAATATCATTAAATAACGTACGATCGTGTTAGAGTGTTACAGTTTTTTAGAGTGGTCAGGTCGGGTAGGGTCGGTTCTGAAAACACCAAAAATCGGGTTATCGGGTTGGCGGCAAGTTTGGAATTTGCAAACTCGCCCAAACCTGTCCCGAATGATTCACTCCTATATATATATATGTGTGTGTGTGTGTGTGTGTGTGTGTGTGTGTGTGTGTATGTATGTATGTGTGTGTGTGTGTATGTATGTATGCCCTAGAGACCATTATTGTACATGTGATGTATATTATAGTGGATGCTTGGATATATATAGAGAGGACTTTCTTACTCGATATGATAGTATGCTATCTGGTTGCTCTTTGTCTTAACGTGTAGATTAGTTTAGTGATACTGTCTTGCTATCACATGTTGATAATGCCCTTACGATGTATACTTGACTGCCAGGACTATGATGGAGATCATACTAGTGGGGCCAAGGGTAGTCCACAAGTACATCCTATAATTGTTCCTAGTCGAGAGTGTATCGAGACAGGGAATCGATATTCCAGAGTAGACTAGCGTATATGCATCTTGACCCATATGATGGGCGATGGATGATCCCACATCCATTAGTGTTTAACATCAAAGATGGTATATGGGTGCTCGGTGGAGACTGGATATACTGAACGGACTCACCGAGAACTCCTAGTTGGTATTATACCTATCGTTAGATAGCAGTTCTCTGGTGACACTGGTACAGATTAGTCTGTAGACCCGAGATCGTCATAGAGTCTTGTGTGATTCCTATTTTTTTTTATTTCCACCTTACCACGTTCAAGAGAACGTGCAAAACGGTGTCTTTTGGGTACAGTCCCGAATCACATGGAGGCAATGAGTGATAGGAGGGGATTCTTCTCTCCCGGTATAGGAGGTTGATGTTGCGTTGTGCTCGATTTGCCATAACAGGAAGTCCCTGGCCAGGGATGCTACGGAGATTTACTGATAAGTGTTATCAGTAGTTTCTCGACCCGTTATGATCCTTACATCGGCACGAATTATCGGTTACTGGGGATCTAACGTTTACCACCCCTAGATTAGATATGCGACATATCAGACGAAGAGACTGGACTGTACGGTAGTGTTACTGACAGGCTTTACAGGAGCTAGAGCGGGCTTACTTGTTGATCTTCTGATCGCTCAATACCCGGGTAGCCGTTACATCCAGCTAGTACCGCTGACGGCTTGTGGGAGTTTGATATGATCATCACCTACTGCTGGCGTATTGACGAGTCTTTAGAGTCCTACATAGAGGTTTACTGGCTCAGGCAAAACGAAGTAGGAGCGCATATGTGATATGTGCGGGACCGAAATTAGTACGAGTATGTGATACCGTATTATATTCTCCCGATATTAGTATCGGTCGGTTATATGTGATATAGTCAGGTTATCGATTTAAGTGTTGATTCGATAACATGATACATATGATATTAGTCGGTTATATATGATATAGCCGGATTATTAAATCAAGTGTTGATTTGATAATTTAATGTATAATTGTATATTTGATATACTAGATTACATTAACTAATATTAGCTCACTTAAACATTTCTTTTTCTCACTTTTGTGCATATAGTATATATGTGATATATATTAATGTACATTTTTGTGTCATGCTTGATGATACACACTACATGGGTGTATGAGACTTACACCATGCTTATGATAATTGTGAGGATTATTTATTTTAAGTAAATCCAAATTAGATGGAAATTAGTCATATGCATGAAGCTTGTGGAAGCTTGTAGATGCATTGACTTAGTCCACTAATTTTGTTTTACCTAAGATATTTATTAACCTAACCATTATCACTTAGCCATGGTTATGTCTCTACATGAGTTAGTATATGATACAAACTCACCCATGGTTGCCATTCACTCTCTCATCTATTGTTTGCTTCTTCTTCTTCTTCATGAGCCAAGCTCTCTAGGTTTTTGAGAGGAGAATAAAAGAGTGAGAAAATTAATTCTAAAGTGAGCAAAAATTCTACTTCATCATCCTCTACTAGATTATCTATTTAGTTTAGGGTGTTAGCTTCATTAATCCCTCATTAATGAAGTAGTAGCTTGGGTTAGTGTCTCCTCGACGTAGATCATCTTCGGCCTCGAAAACTTCATGCAAGCTCGTTCCTTTCACCTTGTGGAGCCGTTCTAGAGTCCGTAAGATCACTACTTGGAGTGAAGGGACTACTACACGGAGCTATTGAAGTGAAGGACCGGTCTACAAAGGTTGTATTCCTAGTTCAGTAGTTGTAAAGTTGTTTAAACTTTATTTCGTCTAAATTTTTAGTTCAGATTCTAGGGTTAGGGTTAAGTAGCATGGCAAAAATTTGAATTTGGTATGGATGATGCCTCCTAAAACCTTGCTGTCGTGCTAGGTAACCCTACAGTGCCTCCCCACTCTGTCTCTCCCTCTCCCTCCTATGAGTCCCTCTCTCCCCCTCGCCCGAACCCTAAATTTCTAGATTTTTATTGATGGGATGTTGAAGCCGCGTCCCGCGTCAAAAACTGATGATGAGTGGAAAATCCCCCAAGCCAACACTTCTAAGAAAAAGAAGAAGAAGACCAAGAAATCCGTGTAGCCTGCTGAATATGTGAACAACCGTACGGATCTGCAGAAGTATATCGATGCGCTAGAAGAATATAACTAGAAGGCGCACTAGCCAATCAAACTCGAAGAATTTCTCTAACATCTATTTGAAAGTAGCGATGTTGAAGAAGAGGATGACTCGGCAGAAGAAATCGAAGAACAAGTGGAAAGTTGCCACATAGTCTCTTATTCTTTAGTGTTCGATGAGGAAGAAGACATGGTTTCCCATTCTTTTATGTTCGACGAAGAAGAAGACACCTCGCCAGTGAATAATACAGCTAAGCAGGGGGCAGGTGCAGCGCAAAGTGCTCTCTATCTACCACAAGACGACCCAATTGACACGTTGATAAAAGAAGCTGTTCAAGAGGGTGAAAACAACATAAGGCGTGAGGTAGCCATTTACAAAAAGCCAAGCAACAACGCCATAGCAAACAAGCTGCAGAAAGGACGAGTTATGAAACTCCCCGGCCAAAACAAATCCCGTCTACAGAGAAGAAAAAAAAGACCCAAGTTGAGAAGTAGTTCACAGAAGCCCTATCAGCAGGGATGAAGCTCTCACCTCTCATGATGTACACTCCAGGAGTGCCGTATTTCGATGGTGGAGAAGAACACCTGAAATATTGCCTTTATCACCGAAGAATCTCAAACCTAGTCGATGAATGTAATGCATTTAAGAAATGGTGGCGAGGATATGTTTCTCACAAAAGAAAGATGAAGAAGGAAAATTGAAAAGCTTGCCATCATCAGCTCGAGAACAATAAGCTCGAAGCAGTCGGTCAATTGGAATCAGCGGTGGAAAATTGTCATATGATTTCTTAAAACAACAGGCGTCTAAATAAGGCCCAACCTCCAAAAGAAGGAGGTGGAAAAGTTCCTGCATTAAGAAGTGACTCCGAAGAAGAAGAAATTATATACAATCCCCTTTTCGCAAGCGTCTCTTCGGAAAAGAAAGAAGAGACAAAAGCTTGCGACAATATCCAGCTGCGAAATCGCACCTTCCCCGAGAAAAATCTTAGGCCTGCAAATAAACCTTCAAAGAAACAAGATAAGTGAAAAGAAAAGATGGCTAAAAAGATCAAGGTAGATGAAGAAGTCGACAAAGATCTCATTACCAAGGATACGCCTAAGAAGAGCAAGGTGGATTATAACGTTCTTGCGCATTTACAGAAGCTTCCATCACATTTAAGCATATACAATGCTCTACTCCTATCAAAAGAACTGCGGGATTCTCTAATCAAGGCTCTATGCGAGCCTGACCAGTTCCAAGCTTTCTTTTCCGAAGAATAAATGAAAGATGAATTGGTGGAAGCACATACCGACGACATCACTTTCAACGAAGAGGATCTCCTTCTAGGGACGTTCGAATATAATCGACCACTTTATGTGGCCGGATACTGTGAAGACGTCAGGATAAATAAAATCCTTATCGACAATGGATCCTCGGTCAATCTACTCAATATGAGGGTGCATAAGAAGCTGGCCATGGATGCCAGATATCTCGGCCAGGAGAAAATCATAATCTCCGAGTTCGACTCGCAATCCTCATAAACTTGTGGGTCCGTCGTGTTAACACTTCGGTTTGGATAACTCGTCACTAATGTTAAGTTTCATTTCATCGATGCCAAAACCTACTACAAAGATCTACTCAGTAGACCATGGTTACACGAGTACAATGTCATCTTTTCTACACAAAATCAGTGTATGAAGTATTTCAAGGATGGTAAAGAATACACCATCATAGGAGAGCTCAATCCCTTTTCGGGGAATATGGTCCGTAAATATAAAGACGCCAAATACATCTTGACAGACTTCAAAGATACCGAAAGATGCGGAAAACCCACGTCGGAAGGAAAGTAGAAACAAATGGCTACTATTCCATTCTTCGGACGCGATACTAAGGAAGAAGAGAAAGTAGTATTCTCAGGCCAACCTAAATCAAAGAGAGATGAGCCAAAGCATACAGCTATTGTTCCTGTCTTCGAAAGTGATTCAGATGAGGAGGTTGGAGCAATATTCTTCCACTCATCCATTGGTGAAAAACCTTAATGAAGCAGATCAGGCTTTGCACGTCACAATGGCCCCATATCGACATTACAAAGAGCTTGATACTCTCGGCGATCACAAGGTAAAGGAGATGGTAACTTTCTACGTACCTCCCAAGCATAGAGGGTCAAAAGTGATTCTCTTCTATAACTTTGAAGAGACCAAAGCAGAAAAAGAAATCCGGTATGGACTTAACCCAAATCTTGATAGGGTGCAACCCATCCGCATACCGAGACACTTCATGAGGGGTTTGAAGGATTTCTTTAAGCGTGAAGGGGGTACCTTACGAACAAACTGTTCGAGAAGCCCAATTCTACAAAGGAATCTGGGAAGTGCTCGGGACTCGCAAAGTCAAGCCCAACAACAAGATTGATACTACTAGATTTGGATATGTCCGATCCAAGAGGCGGGAACAAACTCATGCCTGCCACATGATAAAACTCTCAAATGAGAGATAAAAAGAAGAAATTCTTGAACTCTTCGAATGCTTAAAAAATGAAGACGGGGAGATTTCAGAACTGCCGCCAGCACCTAAAGAGCAAGAAGATGGGATCTATACCACGGCAAACAATCTAAAGAAGATTGACCCGGGAACTGAAGATGATCCGAGACCAACATTTGTCAGTGAGTTACTATTCGAAGAACAAGTAGCTACCTTGAAGACTGTACTCATGGAGTACAGGGATTGCTTTGCCTGGAACTACTCTGAGAGGTCGGGTCTCAATCTCAAAACAGCAGTGCATAAGCAGGCTATAACGCCAGGGATAAAACCCATTAAACAAGAACCAAGAAGGATACGACTCGAACTTGAGAAAAGCATCAATACCGAAGTCAAGAAGTTAATAGACTCCGATTTTATCCATGAAATACATTATCCCTACTGGATTTCCAATATCGTTCCCGTGGTGATGAAGAACGTGATAGTTCTGATCTGCGTGGACTTTCGGGACCTGAATAAAGCGTGCCCGAAAGATGACTTCCCCGTGCAAGTTATGGAACTTATGATCGACAACACCTCCACTAATGAGGTCTTCTTGTTCATGGACGAATCTTTTGGATACAATCAAATAAAGATAGATCGTGAAGATCAAAAGCATACAACCTTTCGCACCTCATTAGGCGTTTTCTGCTACAAAGTGATGCCTTTCGAACTAAAAAAACATTAGAGCTACTTATCAAAGAGCCATGACAAAAATCTTTGATGATTTGATCCATGAGATCGTCGAATGATACATTGATGATCTCGTGGCCAAAAGCATGTCACACAAGGAACACTGGGAGCATCTCAAATTCGTCTTCGAGCGTCTCTGAAAATATAACTTGAAGATGAATCCACTAAAATACGCCGTCGCGGTCTCCTCCAATAAATTCCCGGGATTCATAATCAGCCACCAAGGGATAGAAATCGACCCCTCCAAAATCAGAGCAATTATAGAATTGCCCCTCCAAGAAACCTCAAACAATTGTGATCACTCTAAGGGAAGCTCGTGTATATCTGACGGTTCATCGCTAACCAAGTGTCATCCGATCAGCCATCTCCTAAAGAAAATAACCCCGTTCATAAGAGATCAAAAGTGCCAAAGGGCGCTAGAAGAAATCAAGCAGTACCTACAAAATCCGCCAACGCTAACTGCTCCTGTCATAGGAAAACCTCTGATTCTCTATACGGCTGCACTTGATCATTCTCTAGGAACTTTTTGGGGACAAGAGAATGACCAAGGGAAAGAAAGAGCTCTATACTACCTAAGTCGAGTTCTTCTAGAGGTAGAATGCAATTACTCCCCCCATCGAGAAGTATTGCTTGGCGCTGATTTTTGCAGTTACGAAGTTCAGAAACTACGCTTTAGCGCATGAAATTCACTATATATCGAAGGTGGATCCTCTTAAGTATTTAATGACAAGGGCTATATTGACGGAAAGGCTCGCCAAATAGGCTCTTCTGCTAATAGAATTCGCGATCACATATTGCCCTCTCAAGACGATAAAAGGAAAGGCCATCGCCGACTTCCTCGCTGAACACCCCATCTCCGCCGACTCCTCGCTAAATTGCGAGTTGCCGGACGAACACACATTCGCTAAGTGTCATGACCCGGAAAAAGCACGGGACCGGCACTTGAATCACGTGAAACTATAGGACCCCACCATAACCCAAGTAAGACAAAACCAGGAATCTAAACCCTTTTAGAGAAATAGTAGAGGTGATGTTTTGGAAAAGAGGTATTAAATGGAATCAAGTTCCTTTTTAAAGCATAAGTAAAGTTTTTTTGAAAACACAAGTGGGTTTTATATTAAGATTTGAAAACATTTTCGTCATTTAAAATTTTTGCAACACCTCCTTCGTAAATTTTGATAAAAACCAGTACATACACATAAATAATATCAACGTTCCCAATCGGGAACTATCTCATCGCCCAATTGGCGGAATCACAACCACGCAGTAATATATGACTCCCAAGGCGAAGATCAACATAAAAAAAGTAAGAGAAATACTAAAATCATCATCAAGTCAACTATAACCAAGCTCGACATCTAAAAGAATAACATACAAGTCTCGTCTCTATGTTAACAAAAATATACAAGTTTTAGTCGATGGGGTTTTTAATTAGATCATAAAAGAATACACACACATATACACACACAAGAGGCGGTTACGATCCGAAGTGTAACCCACCTATCAAGGCAATCACCCAAAGAAAAAGAAGCATATCGGCAAGCAGCTACTGATCCAAGCGGTCAGTCCTGCAAAAAACTAAGGCACAACGGGGGTGAGTAGCTAACTCATGAGTAAAAGATATCATAAGGTAGAAATCGATATGCATAACGATCTACCTAGGTCATACAGTAATAATACCATCATACTGTGCGATAACGAATATAAATGCATATATATATATATATACACACACACATATATATATACATATACATACATATATCATCAAGTGAGTGTCCATCATCGACAATCGAAAGCATCGTCAACTGAATGTCCAACATCGACACTCGAAATCATCATAAAACCTGTTTCCAGTATCGACACGTAAAACCCAGATATCGTAGTCACCTTCTCGTCAGACCGGTCCTCTATCGATATCAATAGCCCCGGTCATTATCTCCCGAATATCCGCCGTGTTCTAATCTATCTCTGGTATCAATCCACCTCGCTAGGCTCCCCGTACCACCCCACGGAATTCCTGCTCCTCGGTGTTGTACCGGGTCCACCATGTATCTATAATCGGTCCCTCGGCCCCTTCCACGATTTCGGATAATACTAATATCATCAAAACAAGAAAACCCATGGTGGACGCCAAATCATTATATCACGAGAAAACTGCATTTTTAAAACATACTCAAATTTTATAAATCACATCACGGTTTCTCAAATCTCAAAAAACAGGAATCCCTTGAAAACACTATCACATAAGAACATAGCAATAATGGCACAAATTAAGAGGTACGGAACAGTGGTATAATACATGCAGATATATGATGAGCAATGATCTAAGGTACTGACAGGAATATAGTATGATGCGAAATAACATGGCAACCTCTATATATGTGCGTGGCACGCTCTATATGTGTACTGATTGGTGTGAAAAATTGAGTTTTTATGTGTCCTAAATACCACAATCAATAACGGTGTTACAAATAGCTAGTCGATATTGAGTACGAGTCATCCATAGGGAGATGGTGAATTACATATCTTATTTTAGACGAGTTAATAGAAAAATCTTTGGATTTGTTGTTCTTACTAAAAAGAGATTCGAAAACTTAATGATAAACGAACTCATTAGGGTTAGGATCTGGATTGTTTAAGAGATGTATTAAAAATACTTTACATTTACCCCCTTGTTGAATTAATGCGAGGATAATAGCAAACAATGGGGATTAGGATTTAAAGGGGTACTAGGGATTCTCTTCATTGATCCTTGTCCTTCCATTGATTACTATTATCTCAAGTCTCTAGAAAAGTTCACACAACTTATCTCGAAAATTGAGTCGCAACTATCATTGAAGGATAGATCGCCTAAAAAGATAGAGAAGTGGTTTATCTTTAAAAGAGTTTTAGATTCATAATTAGGTTAAAGGAAAGTGCAAGAGATTTAAAATCAAAAATCAAAAAGAAAAGAGTTGAGAAATAAATTATAAAGCTAGTTTTAAGATCCCTCACAAAAAATAAGGAATTTCTTTTGATAGCATCATCGCTTAAAAATCAATGAGAAGGAAGAAGAAGATCATAAAAAATCATCATTAAAAATTTAAAAAGCGAGAAAATAAATTGCATTAAGTTGCAAAAATTAATTGAGACGAGAAATTAAATGCGATAGAAATTAAATGCAAAATTAAAGAGCAGTAAGAAGGGACAATAAAAAAACTACCTTTTATTAATATCTTGAAGCTTCATTACAAATTTTAATGGTTAAATGAAAAGGTGGCTACAAACCCTAAACAAAATAAAATGCTAAAAATAAAACCCTAAATGCCTCTCTGTTGGGTTCTCTCGCTGCTATTTATAGACTCTGAAAGACGAAACCCTAAAGCTCATATCGACGCATGTGAAAAGACGATCATACCCAAAAAACTTAGATCGAACGGCCCACATTCGGCTACGATTGTGCTTGTTCCGCTGCTGAACCGCCGCGCTTTTGTGACTTTTGGTCTCCAATTTTTTCAGTATTTTCATCGCGATTTTAAAAGGTCTTCTAGATAATAATTTATTTAAAATATTTATGTTTCTCTGCAGCTGCATGAATCTTCAATCCGGTCCTAAACTTGGCAGCTTTGATTGTTGCAATTGATTTGATTTGGATCTCTTGATTCTATTTACAGTCTTGAATTGATTTGTTAATTTAATACCTGCACAATATCTCAAATCAAATCATTAGTAGCATTTATTTTATTTAAGAAAATATTTCAACCAATTTTTGCTCACAATTAAATTACTTAATGTTTAAGAAACATATAAATAATTATTTAAAAAGATATGGATGCAATTATTTTACTTAAAGATTAAGAATCAAATGGATATTTCATTTAAATATGATTTGCACATATTACTCCCACTTATATTAATTATAAATTAAGAAATATATGAAAAAATCTTTTTACATATAAACCCACATATGTTCTTAAATTACAAATAACACCATTAAGTAATTAATAAAAATTGGGAAAATGACCGTAAAAATGTGCAATAAATATGAATGATCAAATACCCCCAAACCGGTCTTTTGCTCGTCTCGAGTAAACTGTTTTATTTTAAAAGAAAAAGAAAACCAAACACGCTTTCGTAGGCGACACGATTGCACTTAGCTCGTGCAACAAACCTTTAAATCTCTAGGTGTTCCTAATATGAGGAGTTGTATCTCCTGAGGGTTTTCAGTGAATACCACCCACAAAATTCCAAAATTGAAGAAAATAAAGGAAACAAAAATAAGAAAGTGAAAACTACATACAAAGAAGGGAACATATAAAAGAAAACTTGAAAATAAGAGTTTCGACTACACGATTTTCAGTTGTCATGAGCCTTATCTTAATGGTCTTGAAAAGATACCGGAAATCACATCCTCCTTCAATAAAACATCATCTTTAGTTCTCCTCCCTACCTATTCTCCAAATATCGATCATATACCCCTACGTGTGTGTAAAACCCATCCCTACACTCAGAGAATTCATTCAAGCTATCATACCTTTTGTCCATAGTCCTTAATACTTTTTAGTTGGTGAATATTTTAGATGGATTTGCTCACATATTTTTCATGCGATCGTTAATGCTTCTTGAGGCACTAACCAACCGATTACCGAGTGTGCTCACTTATTAAGGCGTAATTAACAATATCCTAAGCTTGCAACACCTAAGTCTTAGTAGTGACCCCTAAACCAGTTGGTCTAAGGCACTAGATGATAATGCACCCTCGCTGTATTTTTTTACATGCTGCCTTAAGTAATTACAAAGTCAGTGTTCATTTTTTTTAATTTTATTTTATGCGTCATTTATATTTTGTTGATTATATACATTTTTTCCTTCATACTAAGACTTCCAAACAAAAGTATTTCAAGGTATCCTCTATTATTCCAAACTTTAAGATTTGTATATGTGCATATAGTAGGGTATCAGTGTTTAGAAGTTTGGATTCAAGAATAGGAACTATCCTTCGGACTTATTTCTATCCGTAGATTTGTGAATCCTTCATCTTACTAGCCCTTAGGACAAACAACTCACGATCACGTATTACTAGCTTAATTTTCTTTCATTTCTTAAGTCTCTTTCTCTCTTTTATATATATTTTTCACTTTCTAACTTTCATTTTCAAAATCTTCTAGTTTTTTTGTGCATGTGAAGCATGGATACATACAAACCTTCCCCCTAAACTTGTTTGCAGCAGTGTCCTTACTGATGTCGTCTTTTAAGCTCAAACCTGAAGACTAGGAGGAAAAGTTCTCAAAGATTTGTAAATGAGACAAGTGTTAATGACAGTGAAATCCTCCCCCAAACTTGTTCTTGGCTCACAATCGTGCAAAAAAAATTCTTTTCTTTCAGGAGCCATGTTAAAAATATTTTTCTTCCCCCCAAACTTAAGTAAAACAGTGTTTTCATTACTAAATATTGAAATGCAACATAAGAGGGGGGAGAACATTATAAGTCTAAACAAAACTTATAAGGACCAAAAGTTAAAACCAACCATTCAAATATTTTATCATAGTGAGACCATGGTTGGTAGAAGAATGCATGGAGGAAAGATACGAAGTGTAATTGAAAGGTTTGAAGAATGGATTTGTGTTTTGGTCGGTGAAGACGAAAAGATGCATGTGACTGAAAGAAGAAAGGCACACGATATCGAATGGAAGAACGACTAGGATGGACAAATCTGGGAAAGAGAAAAGACAACGGGTCAGTTACGTCATGTGATTAGAAAAAATGATAGCTAATGGCTCTCCACCTTGGTTGGAATAAGCGAAAGAAACGGTGGGAATGAAAACAAGGGGAAGTAAGAGAAGGAATGAATGGAAGAATTGTGAAATGATGAAAAATATTGGATCTATTTGTTCAGCCGGAATAGGAAGCGCACGAAATGCCGGCGGTTCTTGATTCATCATTGTGTCTAATTTGTCGAGAAACATGAGTTTGTCGAAGAAAATATCTTCGAATTGATCATTATAGAAGTCCATGTCCCTGTCATTGAGCACCTCATCGGAAATAAAGGAACCAGAATCGATATCTATATCAATCGAAAAATCGGACTCACTAGAGAGTGTGAAAGATTCAAAGTCAAATTGTTCTCGTTCAAGATTCAAAGAACTCGACACATCCTGTGTTGTGGGTGCCAGAAAATCAGAACGTGGGTTCTCAAAAATCTCACTCTCATTCAAGGATTTAATCTCAAAGGATACATCCTTGGTGTCTAGATCATCAAAAGAATTTTTGGACTCACCGTCATCGATCTCATTAATGGAACAAACTTCAAGAAAGTGAGCACTTGGCCTAGAAGGTTGATACCCCAACTTAAAAATATTGAGATTAATTGTTCTATTTCCAAAAGACAAGGACATGGAGCTATTACGACTGTTAATCACCGCATTATAAGTTGCAAGTAATGGTCGACCGAGGATCACCGGAATTTGATTCCAGGTGTTTGTGACAGGCTTTGATTCTAAAACAATGAAATCAACAGGAAAAATAAATTCCCCGATTTTTATCAACTCGTCCTCTAACATTCCTCTAGGATGGGTGATTGATCGATTGGCCATTTGAAGTGTACAACTCGAGGGTTTCAACTCCCCTATACCATGTTTCTCATAAACAGAGTAAAGAAGTAAGTTCACACTAGCGCCGAGGTCCAAGAGAGCGTGATTTATTTTCTAGTCCCCAATTTTAATCGAAATTGTATAACAACCAGGGTCCTTACATTTGGTGGGTAAGAAACTAGAAAGATCATCATTCACATTGCTCGCTAAGAAAACCTTCTTGGGCAATTATTTCCTCCTCTTCTTGGTGCACAAGTCTTTATGAACTTTCGCATATGACGGTACTTATTGGATAGCATTTAAGAGAGGAATATTGATGTTAACTTGCTTAAACAACTCCATAAGCTTGTCCATTTGCGGACTTGCTTTGTTAGATCTCAACCGGTTTGGAAAAGATGCTTTAATTAAGGGGGTTATGTCTAACATTTGTGAAGGAGATCGTGAAGCTGGAATGGATCCCAAAATTGGTGTTTGAGTGGAGTGAGAAGGGGATCCATTAGAAGGAGAACTAAAGCCCAGCGGAGAATGTAAAATAAGCTCTGAAAGATGAAATTGGAATAGGAGAAGACGAAGAAGAAAGGGCCGCCGGGGTTTCATCACCGTCATAGTATGGTTCGCCAATCTTGCTGTTCAGCATTCTTCCGGATCTCAACGTCATTACAGCACTCACATTATGATATAACTGTTCATGAATGACATTTTCATGGTGTGAGTAGCTGGGATTTAGTACAGCTTGAGATGGAAACTTCTCTTTCTCCTTTGCACTCATCGTCGCATTCAACTGTGCAATTTGTACTTCGATAGATTTGATGCTTTCACTGATGGAAGCAATGTGTTGCATAAGAGGCTGAATAGAAGAGGTAAGACTCGTAGAAGTTTGAGCTGATTGTTTAATAAAGGTTTCTAAGCTTCTTTCGAGTGCAGGAGCAAGGTTGTTGGCCGGATTTTAGAATTGTTGTGGTTGAAGGGGCTGCTGAAATTGTTGTTGTGATGGTTGTTGCTGTTGTTGCTGCTGAGGAGGACTTTGATAGTTTTTTTGATTTTGGAACCGATTTTGTTTTTGGTTTTGAATTTGGTTTTTGTTCCAAGAAAAATTAGGATGATTCCTCTATCCCGAATTATATGTGGAAGAATAGGGATCATTTCTATGTTGTTACTAAAAAAACTGCATTAGTTTGTTCTTGACCTTGAGATGAAGAATTCAAAGGAAACTCTTCAGTCAAATGTGATGGGTCAAAACAACAACCACACACGGTTTTAGGAAGAGAGACTTGATTTTGTGAGGCTGAAGAGAATTTGCTTTCAATAGCTTCAAGCTTCTTTTGCATTGTGGTCATTTCGGTTTTTATTGCGATGGAAGCGTCAAGATGAAGGAAACCTGCCTTAGATGAAGATGAAGATGATGACGTCGGTCTTGTGCTCTCTGACTGTAGTGTTTGCTCGGCGAGATCTTAAAGAAATTGCCATGCCTCCTCAACGGATTAGACATGAAATGACATTGACAAATGGTTTCTAGCATTTATTTTGTCGTAGGATTAATGCCCTCATGCATAAAAACAAGTTTGAAATAAAAAAGTAAAATTTGTCGGAATTGGTAAAGTAAAACTTTTCATTTCAATTCAAATTCAAAGTGTATTATATTACAAGGGAATCAATCGTTCGTATTATCTTTCCTTTCTATAGAAGGAAAGAACAAAAAACAAAAGGTATGAATTTGCTTCATTAATAGGCTCGCGATTCGACTTTGATAGTTATGGATTAGTACCAAGATCAAGTCCTAGACAAGCAGACCTAATTTTAACAGCCGGGACAGTAACAATGAAAATGACTCCTTCTTTAGTGAGATTAGATGAACAAATGCCAGAAGCAAGACCCACCAGAGTAATGCCCAGCGAAAGACTAAATAGCAAGGCCAATCGCATACGAGAGAGGTTAAGCACATCATCAAGGGAAAACGGTCTGAGACGACCGGCTCGAAGAGTTATGTCCACTAGACTCCGGGAAGATAGAATAAAAAAAATTAAGATTATAAGATAAGTAGTAGGAATGAACGAAAATCTTGGAATCAAAGCTAGCGGGGATTGGTTGTTGGGATTTTTTCTCGTTGATTTCGTTCAGGCGCAACGGTTGACCTTCCGTTGTATTTGGCAAAGTTTTCATTTTTCGAATCCGTGATGAGGGCATTGGACAAGTAGATCTTTGAACTTTTCAAAATATTTCCAAAAGGGTCCGGTGGGAAGCTGGGCAAACCGATTGATCTCATTCCTAATTCGGGTAGTTTTATGATTAGGATAGAATTTTTTAAAGAATGCCTTAACAAATTCATCCCAACTGTTGATGGAATGTGAAGAAGTGCTATAAAGCCATTTCTCCGCAAGATCGCACAGGGTAAAAGGGAGAATACGTAATCTCATAGCATCCCCCGACTGTTAGGTGGTGCTCATCATTGCATATACATTTTGAAATTTGGTTATAAAAATGTAGGCATTCTCAGATTCAAGCCCTTGAAATTTAGGCTCACGATTCGACTTTGATAGTTATGGATTAGTACCAAGATCAAGTCCTAGACAAGCAGACCTAATTTTAACAGCCGGGACAGTAACAATGAAAATGACTCCTTCTTTAGTGAGATTAGATGAACAAATGCCAGAAGCAAGACCCACCAGAGTAATGCCCAGCGAAAGACTAAATAGCAAGGCCAATCGCATACGAGAGAGGTTAAGCACATCATCAAGGGAAAACGGTCTGAGACGACCGGCTCGAAGAGTTATGTCCACTAGACTCCGGGAAGATAGAATAAAAAAAATTAAGATAATAAGATAAGTAGTAGGAATGAACGAAAATCTTGGAATCAAAGCTAGCGGGGATTGGTTGTTGTGATTTTTTCTCGTTGATTTCGTTCAAGCGCAACGGTTGACCTTCCGTTGTATTTGGCAAAGTTTTCATTTTTCGAATCCGTGATGAGGGCATTGGACAAGTAGATCTTTGAACTTTTCAAAATATTTCCAAAAGGGTCCGGTGGGAAGCTGGGCAAACCGATTGATCTCATTCCTAATTCGGGTAGTTTTATGATTAGGATAGAATTTTTTAAAGAATGCCTTAACAAATTCATCCCAACTGTTGATGGAATGTGAAGAAGTGCTATAAAGCCACTTCTCCGCAAGATCGCACAGGGTAAAAGGGAGAATACGTAATCTCATAGCATCCCCCGACTGTTAGGTGGTGCTCATCATTGCATATACGTTTTGAAATTTGGTTATAAAAATGTAGGCATTCTCAGATTCAAGCCCTTGAAATTTAGGCAACAAGTTGATGAAGTGGGGTTTAATTTCAAAATTATCGCCATTAACTGGTGGAAGAGACAGACATGTAGGAAGGGGTCCATGAGTAGGGTAGCATCTGTTAGTTATATGTATGCCCTAGAGGCCATTACTGTACATACGTTGTATATTGTAGTGGATGCTTGGACATATATAGGGAGGACTTTCTTGCTCGACATGATAGTATGCTATCTGGTTATTTTTATCTTAACATGTACTCTGATTGTCTCTATGTCACATGTTGATAAAGCCCTTAGGATGAGTACTTGACAACCAGGACTATGATGCAGATCATACAAGTGGGGACAGTGTAGTCGCCAAGTACATCCTTCAAATGTTTCTAGTCATGGGAGTACCGAGATAGGGCATCGATACTCCAGAGTAGACTAGCGTATGCGCTTCTTGACCCATATGATGGGCGATAGATGATCCCATATCCATTGGTGTTTGACATCAGAGAAGGTATACAGGTGCTCAGTGGAGACTGGGTACACTGGACGGACTCGCCGAGAACTCCTAGATGGTATTATACCTCACGTCAGATGGCAGTTCTCTGGTGACACTAGTACAGGTTAGTCTGTAGACCCGAGATTGTCATAGAGACTTGTATGATTCCCACTGTGCTTTGATTTCCATCATACCACGTCCAAGAGGGCGTGCAAAAAGGTGGCTTTTGGGTACAGTCTCGAATCACATGGAGGCAATGAGCGATAGGAGGGGTTTCGTCTCTCCCGGTATAGGGAGTTGATGTTGCGCTGTGTTCTATTGGCTATAACTGAAAATCCCTGGCCAGGGTTGCTGAGATTTACTAGTAAGTGTTATCAGTAGTTTCTCGAACTGTTATAGACCTCATATCGACACGACTTATCAAGCTACTGGGGTCTGACATTTACCACCCCTAGGCGAGATATGAGACATATCAGACGAAGAGACCGGACTGTACGGGAGTGTTACTGGTTGGATTCGCAGGAGAATGTACAGGCTTGCTTGTTGATCTTCTGATCGCTTAATACCTGGGTTGCTGTTACATTTAGCTGACCGCTTGCAGCTTGTGGGTGTTTGATATGATCATCACCTACTGCCGGCGTATTGACGATTCTTTAGAGTCCTACACAGAGGTTTCCTGGCTCAGGTAAAACGGAGTAGGAGCACATATGTGATATGTGCATGACCGAGGATAATACGATATGAGATACCGTATTCTGTTCTCGCGATATTTGATATCAGCCGGGTCATCGAATCAAGTGTTGATTCGATGAATCGGTACAGATATATATATTAGTCGGTTATTTGAGAAATAGCCGGATTGTCGGATCAAGTGTTGATTCAATAATTTAATGTATAATTATATATGTGATAGATTACATTACATTATCTAATATTGGCTCGCTTTATTGATTCATTTTCTCACCAGGTATTACATTGATATATATGCGATATATGTTAATTGTATTATTTTCTTTTGTTACAAAAATATATTATATATGTGATATATAATATTGTAACAAGTTATGATTACTAATGCAACATGATTAGTGGAGATTAAATATGGTTAGGGTTTAATTTGGGTTAGCTCTTTCTTGTAGCTTCTAGAAGCTTTTATTTTGTTTTGAGCTAAGATATTATATGTTGATATTTTGTGAGATATTTTTAAACCCAACCCAAACCCTTAACCCTAGTTAACTCTCTATAATGGTTAGCCCTTTCTTTTATCAACCATGGTTGCATTTATAATTAGGATGACAATTCATTATTCATCACAAATGAGTTCATCTTCTTCTTCCTCCTTACAAAGCTTTATAGCTTTGAGTTTTGTGATGAATTAGTGTGAGATTATGAAAATAAATGAGTGATAAATTCCTAATTCATCATCCTAATCTATTCTAGCCATTTATAGTAGGGTGTTTGCTTTGCTAATACTTGATTAGCAAAGCAAGAGCTTGGGTTTGAGTTTTTTCAAGGTAGATCATCTTTGTTATCGAAGATCGGAAGCAAGCTTGCATCTTTCTCTTCGTGGAGCCTCTCTAGAGTCCGGGAACTTGATGATCGCAGCGAATGGACCACAACACGGAGCTTATGAAGTGAAGGACTGGACTACAAAGGTTGTAATCCAAAACTCTTAGAAGTAAAGTTATTTACTTGCTATTTGTTTCGCCTAATCTCTAGTTTAAGATCTTGGTTAGGGTTGTTCGGCACGTCTAAATTTTAAATCGGGCATGGTTGATATCTTGTAGACCCTTGTGAGAGTGCCTAGTAACCCTACAGTACTATCAGAGCCAAGCTAGAGTTTTAGGCAAAGTCTAAACGAAGTTTAAAGTCCGATCGAACCCCGAAACGTCGCGATTTACCCCTTCTCTGAAAATTTTTTAAAATATTGATTTTTTCATATTAAAAATACTCAGAAAAATAAGCAGGGAATTTTAAGAATTACTGTGAAGTACGATACCCCAACTCCATAATGGGAGCACGGAACCGCGGCCAAACCATGGGTTTGGCGGCAATTCCGCGGCCATCATGAGGAGTCAGGGGCTCGTACTTCAAGGTATGATTCTTGGGTACTTTTGCCTGCTTCTGGGAATTTTTAATATTACTCAAGTGTTGAGTTTTCTGGAGATCTTTTGTATTCGTTGATTCAATCGGAAAGTTTGAATTCGTTTAAGTTTTTCCGGGTAATTTAGAACGTGTTAAAAAGTTCGAACGGATATCAATAACTCACTTTTTCCCCTGCCGGAAAATTTTCAAGTGTTGGTTTTTTTCCTTAGTTAAAGAAAGTTCTAAGTCGTGCAAGTAACGCGGTGGACCCTCTAGAAGAACACATACCTTAACTCGATTATGTGACCGTCTAAACCTCCTCTAAACCTTATGGTTTGGGGCAGTACGGCGTTGCCACATGTGAGGCGTTGGTTTGACCCTTCTACGGCTGGACCATTAGTACTATGGCATGTGATGGATACTTTTTGAACTCCGCTCAAGTGTTGAGCTATTTGGGAAATCTTGGGTGTTTGTTTATTCGATCGGAAACTTTAACATTGTCTATTTATCTGGAATGCGATACAATATTTAGAATCCACAAGTAGTTATGAGATAACTAATTTGAATGTTATAAATCTAGTAGTTTAGTCTCATTTGATCGGTTGCCACGAGATTTTGATGTGATCAAAATTCCGTCGCAATCACGTAGCGTACGCGGATACTCGCCGGGTAAACTTAATAGATAGCCACATCCCATAGCCCCGACCAAGTGACTGTAGGAGAACCCCGTTGCCAAAAGCATCCGTTCGGGTGCTCGCGGTAGCGGTGTTCCGCCTTAGTGCACTTCGTTGACGGCATCTGGGGGTGCGGCCATCTACTAAAGTTTGCGACGAGTATTCGATCAGGATGTCGGGAATCTTGTTGAATTGCCCGACTTGATATTGAAAAGAGTTTTCGATAATGAGACTAAAATGCAGGGTTTATAATTGTTAGGCATGTAATGTCTAAGAAATTCATTTGGTTAGGCATGCGATGTCTAAGGAGGTTGCGGATTCCAACTGTTGTAGTTTTACACTTTCTTTTCTGTAACCGTAAGCATAGTATGTGGTGTATCGCCGGCTTCGTTGCTATACATCAACGATAATCGGGATACGCATGCTTGCTTACATTGATGATATGAGATATTATGTGTTGCTATGATATGTTATATTGGATCGTCGCATTTTGAATAGCCGGGGGTTTTATGTGAGAGGAAGGATTTTATTTTCATTCATGTAAAATTCATTTGTATGTAATATTCTTTTATTGGGGCACTTCCGGGCTGAGAATGATGTCACCATTGTATATTATTTACTTTTCCGCATTAGGTAGACCCAAGGCGGAGAGCACAAGTAACCGGGTTCTAGGGTCCAGTGGGAGACCATCTCGAGGAGTCGAGACCGGGTCTCCTAACCCTAGAATTGGGAGTGTTGCTTGCCGCTCTCGTAGGGGTCTAGGGATGTGGGTTTGGCTATTCATCGCGACCGTGGAATCCGCGTTTTATACAGGCTCGCATAAAATACGGAAATCCTAGTATATCCAATATTTCATATGTTATCTTCTGCTGCAATGTTCTGTGATGAGATCATATTACTGCCTGAGACGAATGTTTATATTATATATATGAGATATATATTGTATATTGTTGATTTCGTTTCAAATCTGATGCTTGTGAAGCATAATAAAATGTGACTTCATTAATGAGATTAATGAAACTAAAAGAAACCTAAAGATGTTGTGGAATCGAATTTTCAAAAACAGGTAGCTCTAGTTCTTGCTTTGCATAGCGGTGTTCCTTGTAGAACATCCAGCACCTTATTCTATAAGGAAAGAGACGAGATCCCTTCACCGGGAGTGACCTCTTTAGCAATAACTGGCAGATGCTACAACCTTCGGTTTTGTCTTTTGATTACTTTTCTAGTTTTTGCTTTGCATAGTGGTATTTATGAAATATCCTGCACCTTATTCGATAAGGAAAGAGCCGACGATCCCTTCACCGGGAGTGACCTCTTTAGCGAAACTGGCAAAGGCCTCAAAAACACTCCATTTACATCATTTGATTCTACAACGATATCAAGTTCATTACGCAAAGGGTTTTCTTCAAAACCTGTCGTAGCCCTCCGTCATTTCAGATAAGGACTGTTTAGTATTCGTGCTGCGTTTGTTGGCCTTTGTCAAGGCGTAGTATGCGGTTGCTGAATGGTACTTATCTGCTTATGCATATGACGCAGATTGGATTAGGGTAGTCATTCGACCTTGTTGGCTTTTGTCAAGGGTCGTGCCAGTGGGTTTGATTCAATCAGGAAATGACGGGTTGAACTTGACTAGCATTCTATGATTTGTTGGCCTTTGTCAAGGTCATAGGGGGTTAGGGGTAAAATATTATCGGGGATTTCAAGTGTTGAAATTTGCAATGAAATTGCATACCTTCTATGAGATAGTTGGATCCCGATACCCGCTGCGAGTAAGAGTTACTCCTGGGAGAGTTTTACACATTACAATTAGCCGATCAAGTAGGTGTCTAGAAAGGTGTTAACGGGGTTACGCCCCTGGGAAAATGAGGTTTACTTTAATTAAGTCCGTGCGAAAGCACGAGGAACCTCCCTCAAAGTACCGACACTAGCCTGGCCGAAAGATTAGCGAACTTGTAGGGTGTAATTAATCCTGGCTAGTCTTTCCTTTTAGGGTTTGAAGGAAGATTTGACTAAAATAGTGGGAGACATCCTGATTAGATAAATTGATAACCAATCTAATCTTGTAAAAGCGCACGCTGAGTTTTTTCTTCTATCTCTCTCCAGGTAGCGACCATGTCACACCTTAATCAAGATAATAATACGGATGTATTGACCGAACCTGCTTGTTATACTGCGCTTGAGAACGTTGGTCCCGCTCCAACTTATAATTGTTATAAGACAGAGCAGGAAATAGGGGATTACCAGAATTCCCGTGCCGCCCAAACGAAGAAAGTGCATGCTGATGCATCATCTTCGGGTGTGTTCATTACCGAGAACTGTTTCTCAGTATCCTTTATGTCCTGCGTATGAGATACCGGATCAGGATCCCGCAAATGTAATTTGTTACATGGGCTACAGATAGGTAGAGAACTAAGAACGGGTGATAAGTTTCAAGAGTTGGAAATGATGCAAGTGTTGCAGCCAAGTCTGTTGGCAGTTATCACCCTATATTATCAGAATACATTGATTCTGAAAGAATATTATTAGATACCGAACCTGATATACAACATCATATCAGTCTCTTTATTAGTAAAGAAGGATATAATTTTGTATTGTTGGATAATGTTTTGAACATTTCCTATATCAAGAGTTGATCGGTTCAGGCACGTTATCTAAAAGCATAGACGTTCTAAATCAAACCACAGTTCTTAACGTACAGAACACACACAAGATGAAGAGTTCAGAAATGAACGAATCCTTCTTGAGGCATTGTAGACTAGATCATATCAATGCGACCCGACTAGCTGAAGATACATAAAGATACATATTTAAATTAGTTTGGATTTACATCTTGTAAAACTTGCCAGTCATGTCACAAAGATAAGATGACCACAGCTCCGTTTATTGGAAACAGAGAAAGAGTTAGTGAACTCTTGGGATTGATACATGCTGATGTATAAAGGTCCTCTGTCTACACATGCCAAGACCGGTTCTTTGTACTTCATTATATTCACTGATGATCTCTCAAGATTCAGACATATGTTCCTGTAGAAACACAAGTCTGAAACTTTTGAGATAATCACAGAATATAAGTTAGAAGTAGATAACCAAAAACCGGGTATAAGTATTATGTCCTTTGATGAGATCAAGGAGGAGGATACTTGAGCACGGAATTCCTGGAATATTCTAAAGGAGAATGAGATTCTCTCTCAGCATTACTCCTCCGTATACACCACAGCACGTCGGTGTATCGGGGCGGAGCAATCGCACCCTATGTGATATGGTGTGCTCTATGATGAGTACTACCGAGTTACCTATTTTCTTTTGGGGTTATGCACTTGAGAAGTTGCATACCTATTGAATAGGGTTCCAACCAAATCAGATGCCTACCACTCCATATGTGATATGGTATGGTAAGAGCCCATCTCTTAAGGAAGTTAAGATTTGGGGTTGTCCGGCCTATGTTAAAAGCAAAATCCGGACAAGCTCGAGGCAAGGTCAGTTCTGTGAAACTTTGTTGGATATCCCAAGAATTCATAAGGGAATATCTTCTACTAAACTGGGGAATAAAAGGTGTTTTTGTTTCTCAGCATGCCACCTTTGTGAAAGGGAATTTCTTGTGAAGAAATTAGTGGTCATGACGTAGAACTGGAAGAAGTTCCAGCTATACAAACTGCAGCTGATGATTTGGTAAACCTGGAGGATTCAATAGTTTCCAACGAACCTCAGCCTCTCCACTGATCTGGTAGGGTTCCTCATCCACCTGAGAGATACTTCGGTTTCTCTATGACAGTGGGAGCGAGAATTGCATCATGAGATGATGACCCAACTAGTTTCGAGCAGGCCATCAGGAGTGAGGACTCTGTGAGAATGGCTGGATGCTTAGCGATCTGAGATGGAATCCTTATACACCAACAAAGTATGGACTTTGGTTGCTTTATCTGAAGGGTTAAATCCCCATCAGGAGAAAGTATATCTTGAGAATATTACTTGGTGTACATGGAAAGTTGAGACTTTCAAAGCTATGCTTAAGTCCATCCAGATCCTACCTGCCACTGCTACATACCATGACTACGATATCTGGTGGTTGGGTGTCATGACAGCTTTTCTAAATAGTGATTTGGAATAGAGCGTCTATAAGTACACAGCCAAAGGGCTTCGTAGACAGTGGGAGCAGCGGAAACGTGAGCATGATGTTTTATGGGATAAATCACGCATCGCGGAGTTGGAACGTCTGTTTTGATGAAGTAGTCAAAGAGTTTGACTTCATCAAAATGGTAGATGAACCTAGTATATACAAAAAGGATAGTAGAGAGTATGGTAGTGATCCTCGTATAGTACGTGGATGACATACTCTTGATAGGGAAGGAGTTTCCTATGCTACTCTCGGTCAATCTCCTCTTATCCCAAAGATTCTCCATATAGGATCAAGGTGATACCTCCTAAATTCTTAGTTATGGATCTATGAGATAGATCTAATTGGATGTTAGGATTCTCACTAGTTGTAGTGAGATGGTATCAATAGATCCTGGGGAGAATCAGTGGAAAGGTTCCAGGGTGATAAGGACAACTGAATGTCAGTCGCAGGTATTGTCTTTACCCTGAGTGGAGGGACGGTATGTTGGAAGAGTTCCAAGCTGGATACCGTGACTTACTAGACGATTAAAGGCAAGATACATCATTACCAAGGATGCTACCAAAGAGGCAGTCTGGATATATTTTAGTTCATGAGATGAACTTCGGTCCTGCCATTGTGTGACAATGGAGTTGTAGCTTATGCCAAGGAACCCCCGTCCCATCTGTGATCCAGATATATTCTTAGGCAGTATCACCTGATCATGGAGATGGTTGATCTCCAGGTAGATCGAGGTTAGGAGAGTAGACACAAAGGACAACAGCGCGGATCCACTCACAAAGGCCTATTTCCCAGTAGATACTTTTATGGGATAGTTGAGTATGAGATACTTCAACCACAGCTTATTGTTGGGTATGAGATACTACAACAGATGGCCCTAGTGCAACTGGGAGATTGTTAGTTATATGTATTCCCTAGAGGCCATTACTGTACATACGTTGTATATTGTAGTGGATGCTTGGACATATATAGGGAGGACTTTCTTGCTCGACATGATAGTATGCTATCTGATTATTCTTTATCTTAACATGTACTCTGATTGTCTCTATGTCACATGTTGATAAAGCCCTTAGGATGAGTACTTGACTACCCGGACTATGATGCAAATCATACTAGTGGGGATAGTGTAGTCGCCAAGTACATCCTTCAAATGTTCCTAGTCGTGGGAGTACCGAGATAGGGCATCGATACTCCAGAGTAGACTAGCGTATGCGCTTCTTGACCCATATGATGGACGATGGATGATCCCATATCCATTGGTGTTTGACATCAGAGAAGGTATACGGGTGCTCAGTGGAGACTGGGTACACTGGACGGACTCGCCGAGAACTCCCAGATGGTATTATACCTCACGTCAGATGGCAGTTCTCTGGTGACACTAGTACAGGTTAGTCTGTAGACCCGCGATCGTCATAGAGTCTTGTGTGATTCCCACTGTGCTTTGATTTCCATCATACCACGTCCAAGAAGGCATGCAAAAAGATGGCTTTTGGGTACAGTCCCGAATCACATGGAGGCAATGAGCGATAGGAGGGGTTTCGTCTCTCCCGGTATAGGGAGTTGATGTTGCACTGTGTTCGATTGGCTATAACTGGAAATCCCTGGCTAGGGTTGCTGAGATTTACTGGTAAGTGTTATCAATAGTTTCTCGAACTGTTATAGACCTCATATCGACACGACTTATCAAGCTATTGGGGTCTGACGTTTACCACCCCTAGGCGAGATATGCGACATATCAGACGAAGAGACCGGACTGTACGGGAGTGTTACCGATTGGATTCACAGGAGAATGTACAGGCTTGCTTGTTGATCTTCTGATCGCTCAATACCTGGGTGGCTGTTACGTTTAGCTGACCGCTTGCAGCTTGTGGGTGTTTGATATGATCATCACCTATTGCCGGCGTATTGACGATTCTTTAGAGTCCTATACAGAGCTTTCCTTGCTCAGGTAAAACGGAGTAGGAGCACATATGTGATATGTGCATGACCGAGGATAATGCGATATGAGATACCGTATTCTGTTCTCGCGATATTTGATATCAGCCGGGTCATCGGATCAAGTGTTGATTCGATGAATCGGTACAGATATATATATTAGTCGGTTATTTTAGAAATAACCGGATTGTCGGATCAAGTGTTGATTCGATAATTTAATATATAATTATATATGTGATATATTACATTACATTATCTAATATTGGCTCGCTTTATTGATTCATTTTCTCACCGGGTTATACATTGATATATATGCGATATATGTCAATTGTATTATTTTCTTTTGTTACAAAAATATATTATATGTGTGATATATAATATTGTAACAAGTTATGATTACTAATGTAACATGATTAGTGGAGATTAAACATGATTAGGGTTTGATTTAGGTTAGCTCTTTCTTGTAGCTTCTAGAAGCTTTTATTTTGTTTTGAGCTAAAGATATTATATGTTGATATTTTGTGAGATATTTTTAAACCCAACCCAAACCCTTAACCCTAGTTAACTCTCTACAATGGTTAGCCCTTTCTTTTATCAACCATGATTGCATTTGTAATTAGGATGATAATTCATTATTCATCACAAATGAGTTCATTTTCTTCTTCCTCCTTGCAAAGCTTTCTAGCTTTGAGTTTTGTGATGAATTAGTGTAAGATTATGAAAATAAATGAGAGCTAAATTCCTACCTCATCATCCTAATCTATTCTATCCATTTAAATTAGGGTGTTTGCTTTGCTAATACTTGATTAGCAAAGCAAGAGCTTGGGTTTGAGTTTCTTCAAGGTAGATCATCTTTGTTATCGAAAATCGGAAGCAAGCTTGCATCTTTCTCTTCGTGGAGCCTCTCTAGAGTCCGGGAACTTGATGATCGCAGCGAAGGGACCACAATACGGAGCTTATGAAGTGAAGGACCGGACTACAAAGGTTGTAATCCCAAACTCTTAGAAGTAAAGTTGTTTACTTGCTATTTGTTTCGCCTAATCTCTAGTCTAAGATCTTGGTTAGGGTTGTTCGGCACGTCTAAATTTTAAATCGGGCATGGTTGATACCTTGTAGACCCTTGTGAGAGTGCCTAGTAAGTCTTGAAGCGCGATGCATGGTGGCATTTGTGTAGGAGGGGGTGGGTTATGCGCACCAAGAGGTAGTGGTATCGTAATATTAAGAAGGGTAGGGTTGTTGATACCCGGGGGAGGTCCGCCCATCTCGGGAGAAGCGGTAGATGAAGGAGAAGGAATATCGACTTCGGAGTCGATAGCGAAAATGCGAACAAGACGGGCGTTAGAATCTCGTATCCAACTGAACATACACTAAGCAGGTTTAGTATACGTAGCAGCATGTGAGAAAGTGTGGAGAAAGATTTTTAGGTTGTTTTCGTTTGGCAAAAGAAAACGGACGTAAAACTCGACTCAACCAATCAAAAAGATGCACAAACAATCTCTAGAGCTAGGGTCATCAAGGCCAAATCACAAGACCACTCCTAGACTTCCAAAGGACAAGACGTAGGATAAATTCTCTATCACATCTTTAACTCTCTTGCAGCCAGGTAAGTGCGAGCTAAGTAAGAGCTATCCGCATTACGAATCACCGAAATAACGTGTCTAATTAAATAAACCACTTGCCTTAAACACACTTGTCTTACACACTACAAGAAAGAAGCGGATAAGTAAGAGATTATCCACGACCCTCCTCTGTCCTAATTAGGCACGATTGTCCTTAAAGGCTTGGTCCAAATATTATTTTATTAATGTAAGGTAACGCGTATACTCGTTTGTGATTTTTGGGGCATAGGTTAGGTAATAAACTCCCCACCTAATTTGAATTTGGGTTTCTTGGCCCTTAATGTCCATTTAAATAATGAAAAGCAAAAACACACCAAAAATCTAAAACACGCAAAAAGATTTTATTTATTTATTTGCGGCATTGTTTGTAAAGAATTCTGCAGGTAGAAATAGTTTTATTGGAGCTTCAGAGGGGATGAAAGGAAGAAAGAAAGATATTAGAAAAATTTGGAGAGGAGAGGGCACCAAACAACCATGCTTCCGCCGCCAGTTGCTCTTGGCTGCCGCGGATCCGCCACCTCCTTTGGGACGACCTGCCCAATTCTCTGGCACTGACCTCCTTGTTCCTTGTTCTCCTGGTTCAAGCAATTAGATTCTCTGTAGGTTCAATACAGATGCTCCAGAATTCCTGCAAAACTCGAACAAAAATTGTAAATCATATCAAGATGCGGGTTTTATTATTTTCATGTTTTTTTTAGTTTTATGATTTTTTATTTAAAAAAATGTTAGCCTGGATAAAAAGAAAAATAATTTTACCATCTCCCCGGCAACGGTGCCATTTGATTGGTATGAAAAATTGAGTTTTTATGTGTCCGCAATCAATAACGGTATCGCAAATAGCTAGCCGATAGTGAGTACGAGTCATCCACAGGGAGATAGTGAATTACTTATGTTATTTTAGACAGGTTAATAGGAAAAGGTTTGAATTTGTCTTTTTTATTAAAGGGAGATTCGAAAATTTAATGATAAATGAACTCATTAGGGTTGGGATTTGGATTATTTCAGAGATGTATTAAAAATACTTTATCTTTAGCCACTTGTTGAATTTATGCGAGGATAATAGAAAATAATGGGGATTAAGATTTAAAGGGGTACTTGAGATTCCTTTCATTGATCCTTACCTTCCATTGATATTATCTCAAGCCTCTAACAAAGTTTCCACAACTTGACTCGAAAATTGGGTCGCAACTATCATTGAAAGATAGAGCCCTAAAAAGTGAAAGAAGTGGTTTATCTTTAAAAAAAAGTTTTAGATTCATAATTGGATTAAGAGAAAGTGCAAGAGATTTTTCCATCTATCAAACTCCCCTTTCCTAACCCTAACGAACGAGAAAGTTACTCACCTATCAAAATAAAAAAGAAAAGAGAAAAGGATTGAGAAATAAATTGTAAAGCTAGTTTTAAGATCCCTGAAAAAAAGCAAGCAGTTTCTTTTGATAGCATCATCACTTAAAAATCAATGAGAAGGAAGAAGGAAGAAGAAGATCATAGAAAATCATCATTAAAAACTTAAAGAGCGAGAAAATAAATTGCATAAAGTAAGTTGTGAAAATTAATTGAGACGAGAAATTAAATGCGATAAATTAAATGCGAAAATTAAAGAGCAATAAGAAGAGACAATAAAAAAAACTACCTTTTACTAATACCTTGAAGCTTCATTAAAAAATTTAATGGTTAAATGAAAAGGTGGCTACAAACCCTAAACAAAATAAAATGCTAAAAATATAAAACCTTAAATGACTCTCTGTTGGGTGCTCTCGCTGCTATTTTTAGACTGTGAAAAGCGAAACCCTAAATCTCGTATCGATGCATGTGAAAAGACGATCATGCCCAAAAATCCTAGATCTAACAACCCACATTCGACCACTGATCCGCCACGATTGTGTTTGTTCCGCCGCTGAACCGCCGTGCTTTTGTGGCTTTAGGTCTCCATTTTTTTTCTGTGCTTTTATCGCAATTTTCGAAGGTATTCTAGATAATAATTTCTTAAAAATATTTTCGTTTCATTGCAGTTGCGTGAATTTTCAATCTGGTCCTAAACTTTGCAGCTTTAGCTGTTGCAATTGATTTGATTTGGATCTCTTAATTCTATTTGCAGTCTTGAATTGATTTGTTACTTTAAAACCTGCACAATATATCAAATTAAATCATTAGTAGCATTTATTTTATTTGAGAAAACATTTCAACCAATTTTTGCTCATAATTAAATTACTTAATGTTTAAAAAAATATAAATAATTATTTAAAATAATATGGTTGCAATTATTTTACTTAAAAATTAAGAATCTAATGGATATTTTCTTTAAATATGATATGCACATATTACTCCCAATTATATTAATTATAAATTAAGAAACATATGACAAAATCTTTTTACACATAAATCCACATATATTCTTAAATTACAGATAACACCATTTAGTAATTAATAAAAATTAGGAAAATGACTATAGAAATATGCAATAAATATGACTGATCATGTGCGCGTATAATATACGAGTCTGTATACGTGCAACATATAAATCATTGGTAATTGTACAGCGTTTTACAAGTGTATTCATATAAGCAATGGAAAGAAAGTAAAATATACAGAACAGTACATGATGCAGGGTGATAAGCAGTAATCTACAATACTAACAAGGTATAATGTGATACGAGTGACAGGTCAATTACCGATGAGGTGTAGCTGTAGCATGCGGGTGCATGCAAGTGCAACATGAAATTATCGATAATGGTGCGAGTGTCCTAGTTAACGAAGTTATGTAGAGCTAAAGATATAAACATAGTATATATCATAAGTAATCGAAGCGCGAACTTATACAGAATAAGGAAATCGTAACGTGAACAAGCGTTAAAATATCTAACTACGTATGAGTCATACAGTTATAGTTTAAAATCGAACGAAACGTTGTTTTGGATATAAGGGGATATGATGTTTTTGAAATAGATATCATTTGAAAATTCGTGGCGCACCCTTGACATGATCATTTAAAAGTCCCAATTCGGAATTTAATAAGACTCCCCGAGTCAAATGAATATCGGCCATATTCGGCAATCTATCATCGTCACATCATGTACGAAATCTCCCTCGTACGATATCATCCAGTCAATACAGTACGCGTCTATGGTCATGTACGACAACTCATATTATATCAAATACGAACATTTAGTCGCCTACAGCACATAACAATAATCACACACACACACACATAGCCTAATAGCTATGAAATAGACACTAAGTATATAACTATCAACTAAGTATACAGATATACACTTATGGGTGTTCTAGCATGACCCTATATGCTAGGAATATGGTCCTAATATATAGTATCCAAATTAATATGGTTGCGGGGGTGCTATACACCATCCACCCGACTTGCTCTATAGATATACATCTACTCACAGATATGCGCCTCACTCTAGTTGAAGCTGATGAACGCCTTGCCTTTCTTCGTCGTCTCGGAAGTCCCCGCAATCAAACCAGCATTCACATAACCATACACACATATAAGAATTCAAATTGATATCAATATAACGAACAAACTGTAAGGCTACGCCAACACCCCGGAGATCAATCCATGGCCAAAAGCGGAACAAAAACTTTTAAAACCCGGCGCTAACGGAACCTTAATCGATGGATCGTACCATTAACCCTATATTAGTTAACCACAATGAGTTTAGAGAGGTTATACCGATCGATCCGTGTCCTTCGGTCTTCGACCTCTGTCCCAAGCTCGTTGCGGCTGCATCGAACAAGTTCGTTCTCTGGTGTCCCTCCATCGAAAAGGATCCACGTCGAGAATTAGTAATACGGGCTCCTGCCTCAAAACCGAAGCAACTCGGGCTTCCAGTTTTCTAGCGTAGATGCTAAAGATGAAGTAGAGAGTATGTGTGAATACTTTGTCTCAAAATATCCAAGGATTCTCAACCCATGAGATGGAATGGGTGGAGGTTGAAGAAGAAGCCATTGGTTAAGAAGTGTGAGCTCAAGACTTGGCTCAAAGAAAAAGCTAGTGAATAAAATGTATCTGTTGTTTTCTTTTTTGTTGGTTGTGAAGTATTTTGTGTGAGTTCAAGTAATGAAAAATCCCAACACAAAATATCTCACACCAAGCATAATACCATGAGTCACTAAGTGAGCACATGCCACCATGAATGCACAAGGCCAAGACTTGCACTCATGTATCATGCCACAATCAATGCCCAAGCCAAGACTTGCACTCACACTCTCTATCACAAATATTAAACATTTAAACCCTAAATGTTTAATCTAAAATGAAATGGCAAAACTAAAGTAAACTTGTAAAGGATTACAAGAATACCCTTCATCTGTACATACATACCTGCATCCATATTCCGAATGAATACGAATACAACGAGACAAAAATAATCCAACAATATAATACTAGGATCCGGCTTAAACCAAAGCCCACTGGTATTATCCGTCCGATCATGATCCATGCATAAGTGCACATATATGATCGAACCCTACCATAAAACCATACGGTCTCTACAACGTTTTGCCCGAACCAGGGAAACTCTCTGTGTGGGACTCTAAAGACTCATCAATACGCTGGCAGTGGGTTTAATCACAAGCACGTCAGTGGCACTAGCTGTATGTAACGGCTGCCCAGGTATTGAGCGAAAGAGAGGCCGACGAGCGAACTCATCCTGAAACCCTACTGAGCCTGACAGTGACAATATCCGTACAGTCCGGTCCGTTCGTCTATGAGTATCGCATATCGGGTCTAGGGGGTGGATAAAATTAGACCCTTAATAATGCAATATTCAGTGTCGGTATGAAGCCTATCTCCACATGAGAAACTACTAATCCGAATCAGTAATTCTTAACTACCTTGGCCAAGGATTTCTGGTGATGGCCACCCGTGCACACCGCGACATCAACCCTCAATATCGGGAGAGACAAACCCCTGACGATCCACTCACTACCTCCATGTGGCTCGGGACTGTACCCAACTAAAACCTGTTTGCATGACTCCTTTGAGCCGTGGTAGGGTAGTAATTAAAGAACAGTGGGAACTCACACGAGACAAATGACGATCTCAGGTCGATAGACTAACCTGTACACATGTCACCTGGAAACTGCTATCTGACAATATGTATAATACCAACTAGCATGTTCCCAGCGAGTCCGTCCGGTATACTTATAACCTAATGAGCACCTGTATACATCTTAGGTGAACCAACTAACACTAATGGCTTGTGAGACCGGCCACCGCCCCTCGTCGGGGTCTCGATCCGTATACACTAGTCTACTCATGGAGTATCGATGCCCAGTCTCGAAACCCCCACGACTAGGGACATTTTAAGGATATACTTATAGACCGCCCAACTCTCACGTATATGATTTCCATCATACTGCTGGTAGTCAAGCAAGAATCCTATGGGCTCTATCAACGTGTAATAGTGATATGTAATGTCACCTGAAGCATGTACACGATGATAAAGACAAACCAGATAGCATACTATCATCTCGAGTAAGACTGTCCTACCGGTATAGATCATCTCTCAATCATTGCAATCACGTGCCTGAGATCCAATAATTAACTTAAGGGCACTATATCCAACAATCTCCCACTTGCACTTAAGATTAATTATTGCGGTGTCGCATACTCACAGCCGTGTGATACCGAACACCCAACTTCTCTACTAATCAGTTTCACAAAACTCGTTTGTAAAACTATTGTGTTCGAGAAATAGCCTCAGTGAGTGGATCCGCTCCAATGTTTCTTTCTATATCTCTCTTTATCTCAAGTTTGTGGAGAAAGCTATCTCCCGAAATGAGCAATACCTGTCTTAGAATATATCTGGATATCTGATGGGACCCAGTTCACAAATGAACTCCAAATCCAGCAAACTTCTAAGACTGTATCGTCAACTGAATTTAATCAGTATCCTGCGCCATGCCTCCCTCAGTATCCGCTTGGACCACCTGTCCAAACTACTGCCCCTCAAAAGAGGGAAAACTATAACTCTGACAGTCACTTTGTCATCCAGGTCATCTTGGAAGCCTGGAATGATAACCGTCTCTCGAAGGAGGCTGCCGTTACCAAATCCCTAGAACATCTACTTATGTTCATAAACTGCTTCCGAATGTTTCTCCAGGATAGGATTAATATATAAAATTATTGCAGCTATTACAAAAACAATATCTGGTGTGGTACTTGACATCTCATGACTGACTTAATTGCCTAAGTAAGTGATATGCCAATCATGCACATCCCTCTCCCCTTTAGTCTGTAAGACACCTTTAGAGAGGGTGACTCCATCACCTGCAGGTACACTACCATGCTAGGAGTTGTCCATTCTAAAACACCTTTAGAATACTGTCTTAAGTACCCAAATTGAAAACTATCAAAATCTAGATCTAAAACCATAGATCTAGTAATCAGAATGCTTGATATAATATCCAAATCCTCTGTGGAGAAACCATTGTGTGACAACCACAGTATAACTGATTGTAGTATAGGAATTTTACTTCCTACAATGTGCATGTCATCCAAATACCAGGATATTACGCCCTACTACCTTTTTAACAGATCCATTTCCTATTCTGATGAAGTCAAAACCTATGACTGTCACATCAAAAATAGATGATATATCTCCACTATACTTGCTTTAGTCTATAAATAGACACAAGCTTCTTGTCCACTATGCTTCCGCTGCTCCCGCTGACTACAACAACTCTCTAGCAAAGTCATATACACATGCACTTCTAAAGCTAGTTTAGAATGACGCTATACTCATCTTCCTGCCGGGTCTCATAGTCTGGAACAACAGTAGTGTCAAGTTTGGGTAAACAAGAACCTCCCTGTCACCGTCTTTGAGGATACCGAAGTACCTCTCGGGCGCCTGAGGTTACCCACCATATCTGCGGAGTGGCTAATGGAATGTCAAATCTGATTGAATCTTTAGATTCTATTAAATTTTCAGTAATCGTCTGTGGTTCTGGAATCACTTCCAGTTCTACCATACTCCCACTACTGTTTTCTGAAAAAATCCATTTTGCTAAAACTGTGGAGAGTCAAGAACCATATCACTATTGATCTTCCAGATGGTAGAAAGTTACCCCTCGTCATAGCCTGGGATAACCCACAAACTGCCATTATAGAAACGTGCCTTGAGTTATCCAGAGTCTGGTTTTAAGCATAAGCCGGACAACTCCATATACCTTAACATCGTTAAGATATGAACCATTCTATATACAATATAGAAACAGAGGCACTAATTTAATTGGAATCAGATTCAAATCATGCAGATGTCTCCAGTATATGACAACTAAATGGAAAGAGGCTGATCAGCATTACTCAACTAGGAGTGTATCCAAATATGAGTAACCTGAAAGAGAAGCAAGTTCTCAAAACCATTACTATCAACTGAATACCAAAACACAAGTATCTATATTTTCGATCACTTTGAAGAATCCTCAAACTTACAACATATGGTTCTCTACTTTATTCTTATACCTATAACTTCTCAAAATTTGAACCTTGTATTTCTACGAAATACTTGTCTAAAACTGGAGAAGTCATAAGTAAACAGAATATAGTACGAGGACCAACCCCTTTGTCCTAATGGACACTGGACAACATACAATACTTTGTATAAGTCCCCTGAGTTGAATAACTCAAACCCTGTGCGTCGTAGGTTGAAAACTGTACTATGGTTAAGAAGAATTACACCGCTATTTAATACTCCTTACCTAACCATCAATTGATATAGGTAAATGCCATGGACATAATTTCAAAAATTTATATCTCACTTTATAAAATAAACGGACAGATAAATCAGTTTGAAATTGGTGCATAACAACGGATATTCAAAACCAAATATTTGCCGTCAGGCAAAACCCCAGGCGATTTCCTCAAATATCACCAGTTACAACGAATTCCGATATAATGAGAATATAATCACCTAATTCCCAATAGCTTACTCCCACTAATCATCTGTAAAACCATACAGATATGAGAATCGAACCTGGTAAATACATATCCTAGAGTAAGGATCTAATTGGGAAATCAGTTTTCAATTAACAATGTATAGTGAAACTGAAACATGAAAATGTTTCGAAGGGGTAGCCTAGTATTCCTAATAATGCCTCTTCCATTATCCAGATTCATGACTGTAACCGTATATTTCTTTGCTATCTCTCCAAATCCCTTTATTTGTCTTTACTCATTACCTTTTGTACACCATCCTTAGGCTAAACGGTTTTCTTCCTTCCCTACCGTTCGGCACCAGCCTATGGTTTGGAAGAAGACTATCCAATAAGCGTAATAGATGTACCCTACCAATCCAAAGAGCCCTCGCAACCTGAGAGAAGGTAATGATAAAAGACAACCTGAATAATCCTATTCAATTTCTCCTGAACGGGAGAAATGCAAAGGTGAAGTAGGAGTGGCGATGAGCTACGCGGTTTGGTCGTGAATGATAGTAATCGCAATTTACTTTGCTCTCTTTCTAATCTCTTTATTTGTCTTTACTTATTACCTCATGTACATCACACTTAGGCTAAATGGTTTTCTTCCTTCCCCACCTTTCAGCACATTCCTATGGTTTGGAAGAAAACTATCCAATAAGCGCAATAGGTGTACCCTCTCCTAATCCTAGGAGCCCTCATATCCTGAGAGAAGGTAAAAGGAAAAGGCAACTGAATAGTCCTATTAAATTTCTCCAGAACCGGAAACCATCCTCGAATCTGAAACAAGTTTATTCAAGTTCGTATGTAACTATACGATGGTCATATCCAATGAAAGGGGATCTTCGTAGTAATACGGAATGTTCTAGGGAAAATGCAAAGGGTAAAAGTAGGAGTGGCAATGAATTATGCAACTCTGACAATTCAAAAGTCAATGAGTTTTAAGAAGGTTCGGTTAACTAGGTTACTGAGTTATAGTCTAGGGTCGGGACATGGTGTAGGGTTCCTATGCACGACAGCTAGATTTCGGGAGGCATCGTCCATGCCATTTTAAAATTTTTGTCATGCTAAGGAACTCTAACCTAGGATGCTTAACTAGAGAATCATACGAAACAAATTGTAAACTACTTTACAACTAAGTGAACTAGGAATACAACCTTTGTAGACCGGTCCTTCACTTCAATAGCTCCGTGTAGTAGTCCCTTCGCTCCAAGTAGTGATCTTCCGGACTCTAGCATGGCTTTATAAGAAGAAAGGAACGAACTTGCTTGAAGTCTTCGAGGCCGAAGATGATCTACGTCGAGGAGACACTAACCCAAACTACCTCTTCACTAATATGAGATTAGTGAAGCTAACACCCTATACTAAAGTGCTAATCTAGTAGAGCATGATAAAGTAGGATTTTTGCTTACTTTAGAATTGATTTCCTCACTATTATTTCTCACTTGTCTAAAAGCTAGAGAGCTCTTGAACTTGAAGAAGAAGATGAAGAGAGATAATGTTGTGAGAGTGAATGGCAACCATGGATGAGAAACTATCTAATATCACTCATGTAGAGACTTAACCATGAGTTTATATAAGGTTGGGTTAACAAATATCTAGTGTAAGACAAAACTAGTGAACTAAGTCAATGGATTCCAAGCTTCTCAAAACTTCATCCCATGTGACAAATTTCCAACTAATAATTGAATTACTATAAATAAATAAACCCTACATTATCTTTATCATGGTGTAAGTCTCATACACCCATGTTACATGTATCATCAACCATGACACATAAATAAAACACAATTAAGATATATCTCATATATATTAAGTGTGTACATGTGTGAAAAATGAATGCTTAAGTGAGCTAATATTAGTTAATGTAAACCAGTATATCACATATAAAATTATACACTAAATTATTAAATCAACACTTGATTTAATAATCCGGCTATATCTCATATAACCGACTAATATTATATGTATCAACTTATCGAATCAACACTTGATTCGATAACCCGGCTATATCACATATAACCGACCGATACAAATATCACGAGAATAGAATACAGTATCTCATACTCGTATTAATCTTGGTCCCGCACATATCATATATGTGCTCCTACTTCATTTTGCCTGGGCCAGTGAAACCTCTGTGTAAGACTCTAAAGACTCGTCAATACGCCGACAGTAGGTGATGATCACATCAAGCACCTACAAGCCGTCAGCGGTAGTAGCTGGACGTAACGGCTATCCGGGTATTGAGAGATCAGAAGATCAACAAGCAAGTCTGCTCTAGCTCCTGTAAAGCCTGTCAGTAACACTACTGTACAGTTCGGTCTCTTCATCTGAGATGTCCTATATCAAGTCTAGGGGTGGTAAACGTCAGACCACAATAACTCGATAAGTCATGCCGATACGATGCTCATAACGGGTCGAGAAACTGCTGATAACACTTATCAGTAAATCTCCAAATCAGCCCTGACCAGGGACTTCCAGTTATAGCCAATCGAGTACAGCACGACATCTACCCCCAATACCGGGAGAGACGAAATCCCCTCCTATCGCTCATTGCCTCTATGTGACTCGGGATTGTACCCAAAACCACCGTTTTGCACGTCCTCTTGAACGTGGTAAGGTGGAAGTCAAAGCACAGTGGGAATCACACAAGACTCTATGACGATCTCGGGTCTACAGACTAACCTGTACCAGTGTCACCAGAGAACTACTATCTGACGTCAGGTATAATACCATCTAGGAGTTCTCGGTGAGTCCGTCCAGTGTACCCAATCTCTACTAAGCACCCGTATACCATCTTTGATGTCAAACACCAATGGATATGGGATCATCCATCGCCCATCTCGTGGGTCGAGAAGCGTATACGCTAGTCTACTCTGGTATATCGATGCCCTGTCTCGATACACCTACGACTAGGAACATTAAAGGATGAACTTATGGACTACCATGGCCCCACTAGTATGATATGCATCATAATCCTGGTAATCAAGTACACATCCTAAGGGCTTTACCAATATGTAACCATGAGACAGTATCAAGAGACAAGTATACATTTTAAGATAAAGAGAAACCAGATAGCATACTATCATGTCAAGCAAGAAAGTCCTCTCTATATATGTCTAAGCATCTACTATAATATACATCATATGTACAATAATGGCCTCTAGGGCATACATACAACTAACACATGGTCGCTGCCAAAGAGAGAGAGAAAAGAAATACTCAGCGTGCACTCTAGTCTAGATCAGAATGGTCAATCACTTTATCTAATCAGGATGTCTCCCACTGTTTCCTCAAATTATCCTCCAATCCTGAAAGAAGAATTAGTCGGGATCACCCGATGAGTAAACCAACTCATCAGTGGGTATCGGGATCCAACTATCATCGCATGATAACCTGATGGAATCCACTCAAGTTATCACACTCCAGAAGGTATGCGCATGCCTGGAAAGTTTCATGTATGTTTGAAACTCCCGATGTAATTTTTACCCAATGCTCTTATGACCTTGACGAAGGCCAACATATCATAAGTCAAATGTCAAGTTCTAATCGTCATTATCCAGGTTAATTTGAACCCATCCGTGCATACCCTTGACGAAGGCCAAAATAGTAGTACGACTGTCCCAAACTAACGCATCTATTTATGCAACAGAAAAGTAACAAATAGCTACCATACACTATGCCTTGACGAAGGCCAACATACATAGCATGAATACTAAGTGATACCCATCTGAAATGACGGAGGGCTACGAATGGTTTTTGGCGAAAAACCTTTAACGTAATTTACTTGATATCATTGAAGGAACCGGATAGCTTTTTATAAATATATAGTGGCGAAAACCTTTGCTAAAGAGGTCACTCCCGGTGAAGGGATCTCGGCTATTTTCTCATGGAATGAGATGCAGGATATTCCAAACTGAATACCATGACGCAAAACAAAAAGTAATCGACTATAGTAAAGTTATTACCCTGATGCGAACTTCTGCCCAAGGGGTCACTCCCGATGAAGGGATCTCGGCCCTTGCCTCGTCGAATGAGGTGCTAGATATTCATAACTGAATACCCATGTGCAAAACAAAAGAAAAACGTCCTCGTAATAACAGCTTTTGAAAATTGTTCCAACAATGTCGAATAGGTCTGTTTTCCTTGCATTGATCTGAATCAATGCAGTCACATCAATTAATCACACCACAAAAGAACGAAAATATGATGTACGTATATGCCATCTGCATTCGCCACTGGGTCCCGTCATCACCCGTTAGGTTACTTAACTAACGACAGAGCGGGGACTGGACTAGCGCGGGTGTAAAACATATACAACATCTACTAGTATATATATAAAAATATATATAATCGCTCCAGGTGTGATAAATGCAACATCACAGATAAGCAATAAGCATCACAGAACAATACAGATAATCGGAGAGCCCCGGGTTTCCTTTTAGCCACAAGTGAAACCCGACGTTCCACTGGTCATGTAGATAGCCTGTGCAATGAAAACGTAGACCCCTGTGAGTGCGGCAAGTTACCCGCCAAAACCAGAAGCGAGGCAACCCCCTTCATCAAAGTGAATGGGCCACCCGACACTTCACAGAATCCGGTAACATGAGCACCCCACCTTGGATCAACCTGTACCCCTAATGAGTGCGGCGAATAGCCCGCCAATTCTAGAGTGAATCCCCCTCTGTCTCAACGCCATGAGATGCGGACTCGTTGCCCTCCAGAACCCGGCTATCCGTGCACTCGGGGTAATCCTAGTACAGAAAAGAGAATATGTACAACGGTGACATCGACCTCAACCCGGTCGTGTCCCAAACAAATAATATACAAACAGGCAGTGACGGCAGTCCACATGTCGGATGCTCTCCCCGCGATATCAAATGTACAAATAAAACAAAACTGTACTAACATTGTAGCCAAGCTATCCACCACGACGAATCCGCAACAACACAGCACAACACGGGACATCAACGTGAATGGCACATTCGCAAACCCGTCTAAAAGAACTATAGAAATTAGACAAGTTGTACAGATCAAATGACATTCACGGTCGCAGATAGAAATGTATATACTATGAACTTTAAACGATGTTAAAAATATCGAATTCGAAATAACCCCGAATAGCCCCAAATAATTAGATAAAACCATATCCAAATTGGGCTAAACTAGCAATACCATTGAACCAACATTCCAGAGACAAGACCACACCCAAAATACGAAACCCAGACTCCCTGAAATGGCCAGCCTGCTCGGATTTTCCCATGTTGTGCTCGGGTGAATTTTGGTGGAAGTGGCTCGTATTTGGGGTGTAGTCACATAAGTAGTCTTCTGCAGTTGCTAAAATAATTTTTGAAGACACTATAAAATTCGACAGAAACTGGAAGGTGCAGGATATTGAATCGGAGTTGTTTCGGTTTCGATAGTTTAACATTGTCTAAACCAACTAGTATGCGGTTAATGGGTTGTCTCTGATATCATGTAAGGCTACGGCAGCGCCCCGGCCATCAATCCATGGCTAAAAGTGGAACAAAAACTTTTAAAACCCGGCGCTAACGGAACCCTAATAGACGGATCGTACCATTAACCCTATACTAGTTAACCGTAAAGAGTTTAGAGAGGTTATACCGATCGATCCGTGTCTTTCGGTTTTCGACCTCTGTCCTAAGCTCATTGCGGCTGTCTCGAACAAGTTCATTCTCCGGTGTCCCTCCATCGAAGAGGATCCACGTCGAGGATTAGTAATACGGGCTCTCGCCTCAAAACCGAAGCAACTCAGGCAACCAGTTTGCTAGCCTAAATGCCAAAGATGAAGTAGAGAGTGTGTGTGAATACTTTGTCTCAAAACATCCAAGGATTCTTAACTCATGAGATGGAATGGGTGGAGGTTGATGTAACAACTCAAATTTTAGTGTACAAAAATTTGTTTAAATGTTAATGTATACTTGGGGTATTTGCATTTACTGTGAGTACTATAAGTAATTGTTTTGCTTTTTAATAGCAAGCAGGAGCTTGTAGCTCATTGGTAAGACCTTGCACCGCTGAACCAAAGCACCAGAATTCAAATCCCATCCCTACATTATTTTTAATATTGTTTTCTTTTAAATTTTTAGAAGTCCAAGGGTCTACACGTGCATAACTTGTAGAAACCCCACTTCAAAGTAAAAACAAACTGTCCCAGGGAGTAGACCAACCGACGACGGACTCAGGGGACCCCCGACCCGTTTTGACTCGGCCAGATCGGGCCAGCGGTGACGGCGACTCGGCCGGCGGTGACGGCGACTCGGCCGGCGGCGACGGCGACTCGGCCGGCGGCAACGGCCGAGTCAGCTCCGATTCGGAGTCGTCCAACATAAAAGTTGTGCCTCTTCATCTCCCCATCACTCCTGCATACTTTAATTTCTTGGATCGGTTCCAGAACTCTTAAAAACTCCATTACAGCATTTTTAATGCATTTTTAATACAAATTACAAGACAACCTTTCACCTACCCTAACCCTAGATTTACCCTATAAATACCACCCCTAAACACACCCTCCTCATTCCAAATTTCTGTCAAAACTCTCAAGAAAATTCCTAGAACTTTTTTGTGCATTTGGAGTTAGCAAAGGGCGAAGCCCTGGCGAAATTCCGACGACGACCCTAGGAGCTCCCGGCGACGAAACGACGCACCGGCGAATCATACTTTCTCCTTTACCTCTTCTCTAACCTAACAACAAGTAAGTTCTACCTCCCTCTCTCCTTTGCTATTCTAAAAAGTTCTTTTCTAAAACCCGACGGAAGCGGAGTTAAATCCGACTTCCGATTCGGTTTTCTTTATAAAGTTCATCATTAACACAACCATATTAAACTCTTACATCTTGACTATTAATCATTAACAAGACATGTTGAACAAGTTTCATAGCAAAACATTTCATTTTGTAACTTTTACCGCTCTTTTTCAGTAAAATACCATGTAGTTTAGTTTCTACTTTAAAACATCATAAATCTTACTATACCTTTAGATAGATCACGAGATAATGACCTACCTCTTCACAACACACATATGCAACATAGCACAATACCTTTCTGGAATATAGAATACGGGAAAATGAAACTTTACATATAAATACCACTAGCTATTAAAACCGTTTTCTACAAGATTACGTATTTTTTATAAATCTTTGCAAAGCGCCGCTACAACCCATTTTGGGAAACCCGATCGGGATGGTGCGGATTATCGCACAACCTCGGGCTTAGTAGTGCGAGATGCAGACCTCCGCAAGGAGTATTCGGTCTCGAGAGATTTAAAATACGAATATCTTAAGAAAATGAGATTTCTAGAAAATAATAAATTAAAATTATTTTATATAAAATATATATATATATATATATATATATATTATCAAAATACCTATTTTTGATATAATATAAATATTCCAACTTTTCTAAAATACCATGAATTCCATACAAGTTCAATATTACAATTAAAAACCCTATATTATGAAATTAGGTTATTTTCACTAGAAATATCACAAATATAAAATCTACATCTATGACAACTCTAAACACGATAATTAAATATTTGGGGTGTATTTTGAAAATTATACAAAAGTATTTTTACATAAAACCCCCTCAAGTTCTATAAATTACCCTAAGGACCCTAGTAAATATAAATTTAAGCGGGATCAATCTCTTGAGCCTCAGGGAGCCGGAGAAGTGGGTGCTTTCCTATTTAAGGTAGACAACTTAACAACGGTGTTATCAACACGGTAATCGGGTTTGAAAAAGACACAAATCCTGCCGCCCATGTGCAGCGGTTACCGATAACATCAAAACCTAATTCAGGACTTCAATTTATTTTCTAATTGTTCTGACTCAGACTGAGTCTCATTATAATAATCTGACTTGAATATGATTCAAGTACAATCTACAATATTACAATTCAATATGAATCCATGAATCCATATAATCAATCAGATCAAATTATTCAATCTATATTGACTGAACCAAACCATGGATATACTTCCATTTACATGATTCTCCAGTTACATCCATGATTCTCCAGTTACATCCATTTACTAATATCATGGTTTCGGCAAGTCATCCAATTATACAATCTATATTACAAGACAATACAAGTTGCAATACAAACAATACAAACAAGATATCGCAGGGTTTAAGGGGTAGATTGATACGGAAGATGTTAGAAGTGGCACGAGACTGTAAGATTTAAGACACCTAATTTGTATTTCCGTTGCTGTTGTACCGTGGCATAAACGGTTCCTTATACTACACGTGCCTCTAGTCTCTGGCATATAGAGACTCCTCTCGTATACACTGGCATTCTTCTATACCAAGCTACAAATAACAGCGTTAACACTAATACAATATAATATAACTTTAAAAGCTACTTTCTCTCTCTGTCTATTCTATTTCTCCCTTACCTTTGGGACTTACCGAGCGATTGTTCGCTGACGACATTCCTTCTCTTTCTTCTTTGGAATGTTGTCAGGTGATCTGGACACCCAGGAAATCGAGCTTACTAGCGAGGACTTGGATCAGCTTGCCTACGACCCAGAGCTCTAGCTTCATTGTACACATTTTTATTTCAGTACTTTTCATTTCTGTTATGCCATTATTTAGGCATTGCTTTCATTCAGATGTATTTACTTTTCCATGCATTGGACAAAATAATGTTAATAAATAAAGTTATTGTTTCATTACAATTGTCTCTTGTATACATTTCTTTTATATTGCTTAGTTACGCTTAACGTATTTACTTCAGAGTAAATACGTAGCGGCCAGTTGCGCCCTCTGCCCGTACACCGGGAAGCGGGGCGTGACAGGTTTTGTTGGTGGCCCATGCAGGTCCGAGCTATATAGAACCCTACCATGCAGTTCTGTTCTGCGTGAATAACCTAAGCAATATAACACAAGAACCAGAAATTAAAACATTCTTTACAATTCATGTTCCTTGAATCTTATCATTTCATATACTTAGAATCTGTCCTAACCCAAATTTTTCTTTCAAGGTTATGGATTCCCCAAACAACACTAGCACCAACTTCAACAACACTCCACCTCCACTACCAATCACACCTGCCGTCCCTGCTCCGCTCAATGAGCAGACGGTTCTGCTTGAGGCAATCCGCAGCCTCCTAGAGGGACAACAGCAGCAGACTGCTCTTTTAATGAACCGTCCCGAGACAGAAGCACCTGGGATGAAGCAATTCAGGGCTTTGCACCCCCAAACAGTTCTCAGGAAAGGAAAGCCCACTAGAAGCTGAGGAATGGGCTCAGAGTATCGAAGATTATCTGGCGGCGGCACAAGTGCCAGAGTTAGCTTGGGTCTGTGTTGCGAAACTGCAGCTCACGGACAATGCACGGAATTGGTGGAAGGCGGAAGAAAGCCTTCTTGAACAACCCATCGAATGGAAGACTTTCCGAGACATGTTCGACGCTAAGTACTTCCCTGAGATAGCCAGGTTCGACATGGAACAGCAGTTCATCCATCTGCAACAAGAATCGATGTGGACCAAGTCAGTAGATGAGTATGACGCTGAGTTCACCATGCTCAGTCGGTAAGATATGTCTCAATAAATTCAAAATTTTTTAAAATATCACATATTACACTGCTAACACAATACTTTAAACAGATTTTCGACACACCTGATACCGACGGATGAGATCAGAGCCCGTCGATTTCAACAAGGTTTGGATTCGGAGATCCAGGCTGCACTAGCCACGGGAGATTTTCCGACTCATGAATCGGCTCTGAAAGCTGTCCGCCATTATGAGGCAATGGTAAAGGCGAGGGGCATAACTCAATCTGCAAGAGTTAAACGCCCTATCAACCAGATGACAGGAGGAGCCTCGTCAAGGACACCTTTTGTGCCAAGGAGACCGGGAATACCAAACAACCGTCCTAGCCCAGCCTTTTGTAACTACTGCAAGAGAAATGGGCATATGTTGCAAGACTGCCGGCGAGCCAACCATCTTTGTTTAGTCTGCGGCTCAGCTACTCATGGTATTGAGTCTTGTCCCAAAAGACAAAATCCATATGTTGCACCCAGGCCAGCAATCACTTATCAGCAGAGACCAGCCTTTCAGGCACCTGCTCCAAGACTCGCTCTCGCTGCTCCACCACCTAGAGGACCAACGACTGCACCACCTCCTCGTCAGTTCCATTAAGCTCAATGGAGCGTTTCGAGGAATGCTCCTCAGGCCAGGAGGAATGTACCATGGCGACAGGATTTCACGATGACCGTGGAAGAAGCTGAGGCCACTGGCCAAGTTATCACTAGTAACCTTTTCTTCTCAAACTTTTCTTTCAGTCTTGCTACCTATCTACATACTTTTACCTATACCTAAAACATATTCCACATACCTTAGGTACAATCTTAGTAGCCTCACTCCCTCCACTAGCACTCTTCGATACTGGAGCATCTCACTACTTTATGTCGCAACGGTTCATTTGAACTCATGTGATTCCAGTCACACCGTTTGTATCCAGCTGGAATGTCAGTTCGGGAAATGGCGTTCTAAAGGCAACGATGGGATACGGCTTGTGTCCAGTAGTCGTCTGCAGCAAATAATTCTATGCTGACTTCAAAGTGATGGACATACCGAACTTCGATGTGGTTCTAGGTATGGATTGGCTCGGAACCTTTTATGCTACCGTCGACTGTCATCAAAGCAGGGTAGTATTTGAGATTCCAGAACATCCGGTCTTCTATTTCAAAAGTGGAGACCGTACCCTGGAGCCAAGTACATACAAAGAGAAGCCAAGGGAAGCAGTAATTGCAGCAACTCAAGTGGAGGAAGAATCAAGGCCAGAAGTGGTTCGAGAGTTCGACGACATGTTTCCTGACGATATATCAGGTTTGCCTCCCGATCGAGCTCTTGAATTCAGCATTGATTTGGTACCAGGAGCACAACCGGTGATCAAAGCACCTTATCGATTAAGTCCGGAAGGTTTTAAGGAAGCTCGAACTTAGTTGGACGAATTATTAGCGAAATGATGGATTCGTCCCAGCACTTCAAGTTGGGGATCACTGTACTACTTATGAAGAAGAAGGAAGGTTCATACAGAATGTGCATCGATTATAGAGCCTTGAACGAAGTCACTGTAAAGAACAAGTATCCACTCCCGCGCATCGACGATTTATTCGATCAGCTAAGTGGATCTTGTGTTTTCTCTAAATTAGATCTTCGTTCAGGTTATCATCGGGTGAAGGTCAAGGAAACTGATATTCATAAAATGGCTTTCAGAACTTGTTATGGTCATTATGAATTTCTAGTGATGCCATTTGGAGTGACCAACACACCAGCAATATTCATGAACCTGATGAATCATGTTTTCCGGGTGTACTTAGACAGGTTTGTTGTCATATTCGTCGACGATATCCTGGTGTATTCTAAGAGTCGGGAAGAACATGCCGAGCACCTACGAATTATCCTGGAAACTCTATGACAACATCAGCTCTATGCCAAGTACAGCAAGTGCGAGTTTTGGCTAAATCAAGTTAGTTTTCTTGGACATATCGTATCGGGCGAAGGAATCTCTGTGGATCCAGCAAAAGTTTCACCAGTAAGCGAATGGCCGACACCAAAGTCAGTGAAGGACATTCGGAGTTTCTTGGGTTTAGCTGGATATTACAGAAGGTTCATTGAAGGCTTTTCTAAGATAGCAACACCCCTGACCAAGCTCACACGTAAAGATGAAGAATTTGTGTGGTCAGAAGCATGCTAACAAGCTTTCGTAGAACTCAAGTCAAGATTGACATCAACGCCTATTTTCGTTATACCGGACCAATCTAGAGGTTTCGAAGTGCATTCTGATGCATCCGGTAAGGGATTAGGATGTGTTCTACATCAGCACAGTAAGGTTGTGGCTTATGCTTCAAGACAGCTGAAGACTCATGAGCGCAATTATCCGACGCATGATTTGGAGTTGGCAGCCGTTATCTTTGCTCTTTAGATTTAGCGCCATTATCTTCTTGGTGAACGAGTGAACATATACACAGATCACAAGAGTCTGAAATATGTGTTTACTCAGAAAGAACTTAATATGCGGCAGAGACGATGGTTAGAACTCATGGCGGGCTTTGACATCAACCTGCAATATCACCCAGGGAAGGTGAATGTGGTTCCAGATGCTCTTAGTCGTCAACCATTAGCAATGCATCTCACCGCTCCGTGGAAGCTACAACAGGACTTGTATCAGATGGAGATTGAAGTAGTCATGCAAGGTAACGCTTCAAGTTTGATGAATTTACAAGTTCAATCTACCATTGTCAATCAGATCAAAACAGCTCAAGTAAGTGATGCTAAGTTGTAAAAGATCAGAGAACAAGTATATGAGCTACCGAACAAACCCTGACACCCAAATCAAAAATTTGACCGACCAAATGTGCTACAGTAACCGACCTGGGCGGTTAGAATATGAAGTTAGGGCCTCGTACTTCTGTGGTGGTCTCCTAGCGGTCTAACTAGGTCAATGTAATTATTTGTTTATCTTATAAAGATACCAAGTTGCTCCAGAATTTATTTAAACTTCAAAAACTCAATGAAAAACCATGTTTATAAAACTTAACAATTTTGAAATCAACAAAACTTGCATCTAATTTCCATCAACTACACAAAACAAGTAGTAATTACAAAATAAACCCTACTACACCACTACCACAAGTCATACCCATAATAAAACTCACTTTTGAAATCTCAAGACTAAGAAAACATAACTTTAGCTCCTGATAAAGTTTGTCATAGTAAGACTTATCTTAACTTAGAAACAAAAAAATATATACCTCTTTGGGTGAAGGAAAAAGGAAGCTCCTAGCCATAGGGATGAGATCTTGATGATCTTTGAATTTGTAGTGATCAAATCTTGAAGTATTGAAGAATCTAGTGTATAAACTTGGAAAAATCTATAGGATTTTCTTGTTGTAGGATTCATTGAGATAGCTGAATTTGTGTATGTGTGGGTGTGGGTGATTTGAATATAGAGGAAATGGAGAAGAGAATGAATAGATGAAGAGATGAGAATGAGGTGAAGAGAAATTAAACAATAGGATATGGCCTCTCCTTTCTCTCAATATTTTAACTAACCATGCTTGCTCATACCCTCCATGTCTCCCTCTCTCTCTCTCTCAATTTTAAAAGAAAGGAAAATCTAACACAAAAGAAAATATGCTAAACTTGCATTAACTTGCCATGGCACACTTAAAGGGTAATTAGGAAAACAAAGTATTGGTTTCAACATGCAAACTTATATGGATATAATTACATGCTAATTTATGAGAAGCCCACTTAAATAAACGCTCTCATGATTAATAATTCATTTCATTTCAAATTTATTTCCAAAAATAGAGGTATGTAATTATACCAATCTGTGAAAACTCAAATCCACACTAGTTATCATATTCGTAAAACCCATTATAACCATATTTAAATTATAAATAATATGTAAAATATTCAAAATGTTACAATAAGACTGTCGGTGAAAAAGAAGAGACGAAAGAGCGTCAATGGGAGCTCTATTTCGATGGACGACTTCAATGAAGGTGCAAAAGAAGAGTACTCCAATAATCAAAGCCGGAGTGGGTCTCATTTTCGTGACTCCGCAAGGTAGAATAATACGCTATGTAATCTCGTTGACGAAACCAAGAACCAACAACGAGCCAGAATATGAAGCCCTCCTAGCCAATATCGAAATCACGATCAACATGGGCATCAAGGATCTTTTTATATATGGAGATTCTCGATTTCTCATCAGTCAAGTCAACGATGATAACAAAACATCCAATCCTGAACTTGTAAGATATGTCAAAAAGGTGCAGGAGCTGCTAAGCATGTTCCATCCTACAAGCTGGAGAGCGTGCGGTGAGCGGAAAACAGTAAAGCGGACGCGTTAGCCAAATTGGCCAAAGAATTAGCGGATGAAAATCTCGAACGTCAGGATCATTGTCTAAAGACTCAAGATCCTAGCGCCAGCAGAGCTGCCTGCGGAGTTTCCAACAGAAACACCCAAGGAAAAGGTTTTCCTAGAAGGAACAGAAAAAGAAGAAGACTGGCGAGAAGTCTTCATCGACTACTTTATGTCCCAGCGGGTGCCTGAAGATGCATCGCAAAGACACCAGCTCATAAAACGTGCTCTGTCATTCACCTTTATCGATGAAACTTTATACAAGAGATCGTTCGACCATATATGGCTAAGGTGCATGGGGCCGAATGAAGCAAGGAAGGTCGTCCCAGAAATTCACGATGGACTTTGCGGATCCCATCAAGTCTGTCCAAAGATGAAGCTAAAAATCAAAAGAATAGGCTATTATTGGCCCACGATGATTCAAGATTGCATAGAGTATGCCAAGAAATGTCACTCGTTTCAAATACATGGGGATATCATACATCGGCATCCCAATCCAACAGTAGCCAATTAGTCGTTCGAGATATGGGGAACCGATATAGTTGGTCCAATTGAACCTGCATCGTCCAAATGATATCGGTCATCTTGGCCACCACCGATTACTTCTCCAAATGGGCAGAAGCAGTACTTTTAAGAGAAGTAAAGAAGGAGAATATCATACACTTCTTCAAAACTCATGTGATCTATCGGTTCGGAGTCCCGCGACAGATAGTCGCAAACAACAGACCAGCATATAAAAGCCATAAAATAAGTCGCTTCGCCCAACAGCACAAGATAAACTAGAGATACTCCTCTGACTATAATCTTCGAGCCAATGGTCTAGCTGAAGTCTTCAGCAAGACGCTAACCAAGCTCATAAAGAAAATGGTGTCCAAGAATAAGAAAAAGTTGCATGAAGCTCTTTGGGCTTATCGAATGACATTCAAGACAACCACAAAGACGACGCCTTACTCCCCGGTGTTCGATGCCGAAGCGGTGCTCCCACTGGAGATTGAACTCCCTTCACTGTGAATGGAGATCCAATACGAGCTCACTGATGAAGAAATGCCCATCTCCGGCTCAAAGAACTCGATGCTCTCAATGAAACCCGTCTTACAGCACAACAAAGTCTGGAAGCTCATAGGGCAAAGATGACAAAAGCATATGAAAGATTTACCAGGCCTTTCGCAAAGGCGAACACGTGTTGGTTGTAAAGAGGCCGATGATCCCCAACTATGCAAAGCGTAGGGAATTCGAACCAAATTATGAAGGCCCGTGTATAATAGACAAGGTCTATCAAGGCAGGGCTTACATGCTAATAAACATGCATAGAGAAAGACCCTTTCGGCCGATAAACAGTCGTTTTCTCAAGAAATACTACGCTTGAAGAGTTGCGACTCGGTTCAATGATAGATGACGATGCCTATATTCGCTCCCTATCTTCCTAGGTCAGAACTTTGAAAGCGGGCAATACTCCCTGAACATATGTTGCCCTACAGGCCCGACGCTTCAGGCGCGCTGTATACGATCCATAGGCATAAATAATATGGATCCCAACAATGTTCCCCAAGTATCTGTTTCCCTACGGACGGCCTCCAAATTGGCTATCGTATACAATCCTTGGGCATAAACAATTTGTATCACCCTTAAGTCCCACCGGGTGAGCAATATTCCCTAAGTATATGCTACCCTACGAATTGCTTCCAAATTGGCTACCGTATATAATCCACCGGCATAAACAATTCGTATCACCCCTAAGTCCCACCGGGTGAGCAATGTTCCCTAAATATATGTTGCCCTATAGATGGCCTCCAAATTGGCTACCGTACACAATCCAAGGGCTACTTGTACCTGAGATGCCTCTAAAAGTTCCATCGGCTGAGCGATGTTCCTTAATTAAAAAAAGTACGTCCATAAGAAAAATGGGCACGGATGAAAACCCGAAAGGTTTCCGTGAGTAAAAACAGCAGTACTGCCCACGAGTTTGTGAAAACCCATGAGGGCACAGACTCCTGAAAAATAAGAAACAAGGTTGCATCAAACTCCCACCAAAGACGAACAATACTCCCAATATGGTGAACGGCACTTGTGAGTCCTCTTAACTTGCAAGGAGAAAACACTCTTGTGAGATCTTTACGACTCACAAGGGAAAAGACACTTAGAGGTCCCCACGACTCCTAAGTAGAAAATACACCTACGAGATCCTCTCTATTCATAGGAAGAAAATACCTTTGTATGATCTTTACGGCTCATGATGATTGAAAAAGCCTTAGTTGGCAGTGATCTAAACCTGTCTTCTAAGCCACCATTGTCCAATGGGCAACGGCAAATGTTGAGTCGCTCTTGGCACAACGCTTCAGTGTTAGCGGTGCTGATGCCGACCAAAAACTCAAATCTCAAGTCTCCAACTCGTAACAAAATTAGCTAGTAAGGAAAAGAAAGATGAAAGAAATAGCATAAATGATTGGACAACCACGATAAAAGCCGAAATGATAGGACAATCGCGACTTTCGCGATACGAAAAGCTGAAATGATAGAGCAATCGGGGATAAAAAAAATCCGCCCTATAAGCAGATCAATACTGATTCTTGTATACAATCCATAGGCGCAAACAAATGAAAATGCACGATGTTCTCCATCCGACGTTGCAACTACTCGGAGCTTGAGAAGTTCGACCCTAAAGCAAAGTACAATGTGACGGCATCGACCTAACACTAAGTCTGGACGGTAATGCATGATGCATAGAGACTATATGGATGTATACCCTACTCAGTAAAGTATCAGCGCAACATCATGGAGGCTCAAAGGAGTCAAAGCAAAAGTGGAGTGACGACAAATTCCTAACTCTGGGTCCCGATGGCAGTGCATATGTTCCTAAAGACACTTGGATGTCATTTCACCTCAGAAGGGTATAGTTATAACTTTCCTGGGACTCAAGGAGTCTGACCTCAAGGTAAAGCGCCATGGTGACGCCCATTACTGAATCTTTGATGGCAAGCTACACATACCAGCCTAAGAAGATTACTTGAGACGTCGTGTCTTTGTTCACCACCGAAATACAGAGACCGAGACGTTGGGATGTCTAGCCTGAATTTAGGAGCAGATACTATTCGGATTTATCCATCCACCTCTTCAAAAATACCAATTTGATTTATGGCACCATATATCGGAGGTTTGGGTAGACGCGGCCGTTTTAGCAGACTTTATCAGATTCCCCTTCATTTGTGAGGGGTTTTTGATTGTAGGGACGCTCTTCCTTGCAGGCTTAAGCCCCTGCAGTTAATTATGTTATCGCGTTGCGATAACCACTTTCTTCTGCTCCAGTGGTTCACTTTGTGTCGTGTCGTGTTTGTTTTATATTAGGTTGCTCATGGATTGTATACGGAGACTAATTTATGTCGTCGCCCGTAGGGCGCAGATTAGTCCAAATCCGTATATTTAAGAATTGGGTTTAGGTCAAGGATTTTCTTGACGGGGTCCACGTTGGTAGCTTGGTTTGCCAATGAGAATGAACTTAAAGCGTATTTCTCATATTTGTGAGGTCCATCCGTTCATATGAAACTTAGGTTAGATCTAAAGATCGTTAGTCATATTTGAGACTAAGATCAACTTAGAAACAAATGAGCATATGGGCTTAATTAAGTTTAAGGACATCACAGTCCATTAACGCCATGTTTGGGGCAAATATTAGTTTAAGAACATTTCAGTACATTATTCCCATTTGGGGGACGAATATTAGTTTAAGGACATTTCGGTCCAACATTCCCATTTTAGGGACGAATGTTAGTTTAAGGACATTTCGGTCCAACGTTCCCATTTTGGGGACGAATGTTAGTTTAAGGACATTTCGGACCATTATCTATCTTGCGCGCATGTGTATTTGTTACGTAACGGAGTGAACGATGTGATATGGAATGCGTCCAATTTGGGGTGCAACCCGATTTGAGGTGTGCACGTCAATTTGGAAGCGCATCAATGTAGGATGTATCATTCCCTGTCTTGATGAAATTTTACATCAAGTTGGGACGATAAAAGAGTTATTGGTTGTCGGGACCCGCCACCTCTCTGAAAATTTTGAGGAATTACAATGTCATATATCAGAGGTGTGTGGAGAGATGTACACTTAAACCAAATCCCTTATTTGAGGGAAAAGATAATGGTGGATCATCTAAGAATCGTTAGTCATATTTGAGACTAAGATTAACTTAGAAAGTATGGGATGAAGATCGTTAGTCATGTATGGGACTAAGATCGGTTTGGATATCAGTTTAGATATCACAAACATAAGCTTAGCCAATTTGGGCTAAGATTAGGTTTCTGTATCACCCAGCAGTGCTAAGCATTCAGTTGCATATAGCGCTCATGTTTGTTTCACGTGAGGCGTTGAAATAGTGCTAAGCCCTAGTCTTTTGTAGTGCTCACGTGAGGCGTTGAGCGTCTGGTGCTCACGTGTGTTTCACGTGAGGCGCTGCAATTTGGCTTTTTTTGAGCGCTCACATGTGTTTCACGTGAAGTGCTAAGTTTTGGCGCTCATGTGTGTTTCATATAAGGTACTGAGCTTTGGGCCTTGGGTGCTCACGTGCTTTTTACTTGAGGCGCTGAGTTTTTTTGGAGATTTAATCTCTGTTGATATTTTTAGAGAACTTAAACCTCTGTGAATGGTATTTTAACCATTAACGATCACCAAGATCACTATTTTGAGGATCTGAGATCAGATTCTTTAAGAACTAAGTTCTTGATTTGAAGGAACTAAGTTCCTGGAGTATTATGGACTCTTTCTTCTCCATGTTCTTTTATCCATATTCTCCTGTTCATGTTTTCAGATAGGTTAAACCTCTATTAATGGTATTATGATCATTAACAATTACCAAGATCACTATTTTGAGGATCTGAGATTAGGTTCTTTAAGAACCGAGTTCTTGATTTATGAGGGACTAAGTTTCTGGAGTATTATGGACTCCATCTTCTTTCTTTTCAACATTGTTCTTTCCTAAATTTTTTATTCTTAAGAACAAGATCCTCCCGATGAGAATTAAATTCTCAACATGTGGGAGACTTTATTTTGTGGATCTCAAATCCAGAGAAAGAACTAAGTTCTTGAGAAAGATTATACCCTTAGATATGCTATGATAGGTAAAAGAGATGTTTTGATCTCTGTGTTTTCTTTATCTAGGGTTTGAGGGGAGAAAGATCTTCTTATTCTCTATTGTTTTGAGAGCTTTCTGTATTTTTACAAAAGCTTATGGAATGGTCTCTTCCTTAGTTGGAAAGAGAGATCAATGGTCGTTGGGACCCACCACCTCTCCGACGATGTTGAGAGATTACAGCGCCATGTATCGAAGGTGTGGAGGGATGTACCCTTTGAACCATGTCTCATTCATCAGGGGAAAGAACAGGTTGGAGTTTAAACTTCTAGCTGCGTGAAAAAGGTTTGTTTGCGTTCGTACACGTGCATTGCACATTTTTGGCACACATGCGTTGCACATAGCGGACGCACGGTCTGGGCGCATATGTGTCTTATTTGTTGCGCACTTGGCGGGCGCACGTATGTCCCATGTGGCAGGCGCACGTGCGTCGCACGTGGCGCTTGCACATCATGGGGGCAGCTAAGGCCCTAACTTGGAGAACTAAGCTCTTTTGAGGATTGAATCCCCCGCACGTAGTGTGCACGTGGCGGGCGCACGTAGTGTGCACGTGGCGGGCGCACGTAGTGCGCACGTGGCGGGCGCACGTGCGTTGCACGTGGCGCTTGCGCATATGCGCATTATGGGGGCAGCTAAGGCCCTAATTTCGAGAACTAAGCTCCTTTGAGAATTGAATCCTATTTTTTCTAAGAGGTGTCATCTTTTATTTATAGGGGACTGGTAGAGAAGGGATCTCTCTTTTTCCCGATGTGGGACCAAAAATGTATCCCCTCATATGGTAGAGCATTATTTAGACCATACGTGCATAGCACATTTTCTCATAACTTTTGATTCCGGAAGGATTATGATGCCCGTAATATATCAAATCGAAGGATTTTTCAAGACGCTTTCGAAGCCCTAAGAATTTACCTAATTCTCATTTCAGAGTTTGACAAAAAACAGATCGGAAAATACTGGTTTGCATTTTCTTAAGCGAATTGCTGCCATTTGATACCTTGTGCTCTTTTGCGCAGAAATTTTTGGCGGGAACAAATACCCCCCACTACTTTTTCCACGTAGGTATGTACATGGGTTAAGTAGTGCAAAATTATGCATCTCCGTAGAATTGATAGCTCGGGAGACAGGTTTAGTCCCTGTCACCTAAGTCATGAGGATCTCATAAGTGCATATTCTTCCTAAAAATTGTGAGGATTCCTAAGTGTCTTTCACTTTCGTGAGTCGTAATGATCTCATGCAAGTATTACTCCTTACGAGTCATGGGGACCCGCAAGTGGTTTCTTCACTTTATTAGCGAATGTGGCCCGTTGATAGTGTACAAGAGTCAATTTGGACCTTCTTATAGGGCAGCGATGGCTTAGGAAACAGGTTTAGATCTGTCGCCTAAGGCTTTTCAACTTTATGAGCCGTGAGGGTCTTATAAAGATTTTTCTCCCTACGAGTCGAGAGAATCTCGTAGGTGTATTTTTTCCTTAGAAGTCGTCAGGACCCCTAAGTGTGTTTTCTCTTGAGAGTCGTAAGGATCTCACAAGAGAATTTTCCCCTTACGAGTCGAGAGGACTCGTAAGTGGTTTCTCCCCATCGTCGGTATGCGACTTTGGAGAATGTGGCCTATGGATAATATACAAGAGTCAGTTTGGACCTTCTTATAGGGCAACGATGGCTTAGGAAACAGGTTTAGATCTGTTACCTAAGCCTTTTCAATTTTATGAGCCGTGAGGGTCTCATAAAGATTTTTCTCCCTACAAGTCGAAAGGATCTCGTAGGTGTGTTTTCTTCTTAGAATTCGTGAGGACCCCTATGTATGTTTTTTCTTGAGAGTCATACGGATCTCATAAGAGAATTTTCCCCTTACGAGTCGAGAGGACTCGTAAATGGTTCCTCTTATTCGTCGGTATGCGACTTTGGAGAATGTGGCCCGTGGATAGTGAACAAGAGTCAATTTGGACCTACTTGTAGGGCCGTGATGGTTTAGGAAACAGGTTTAGATCTATCGCCTAAGGCTTTTCAACTTTATGAGCCCTGAGGGTCTTATAAAGATTTTTCTCTCTACAAGTCGAAACGATCTCTGATGTGTATTTTCTCCTTAGAAGTCGTGAGGACCGCTAAGTGTGTTTTCTCTTGAGAGTCGTAAAGATCTCACAAGAGAATTTTCCCCTTACAAGTCGAGAGAACTCGTAAGTGGTTTCTCCTCCTCGTCGGTATGCGACTTTGGAGAATGTGGCCCGTGGATAGTGTACAAGAGTTAATTTGGACCTACTTGTTGGACCACGGTGCTTAGGAAACAGGTTGATATCGCCGTCGCCTATGGATTTTCACCTTCATGAACCGTGAGGGTTTCATAAATATATGAGTCGAGACGAGTCGAGAGGATCTAGCAGGTGGATCCTAACATGAAATATAGATAACCCCCATTCTTTTACAATAGAGGTCTGTTAGGTTTGTGTTATTAGGGTTTTAGTCCATGGTAACGTTGCGTTGGCTGATATATTCCTCGATATGCAGTCTTTAAGCCGTTGTTCAAGTAGCCCCATGACTGTCGTGTCTCTGATCCCTTCCGGAGCTGGACAAGACGTCTTCAAGTAATCTCCTTAGGTTATATTACCGTTAGAAGAGCAAACATTAAGAATTTGCCATGAAGCTTTTTACTTGAGCTTAGGCTCAATTTGGAGCCCTGACGAGTTATAACCGCACCCTTCTGGGGTGGGATGATCTCCAATGGTCTTTTGGGTTTTATATGAGTTACCGTCAAGACCCAAAACTAGGAATATGCCGTCACTTCGTTTTTTTCTTTGACGATTTCGCGCCGATTCTTTGCTAAAATAGGGTAGACATCTGTAGGACCTCTATGCTGTATGTATTGCAATTGAAGTCCGGAGTTAGGAATATACTATCGCTCCAATTTCATTTGATAGCTGCGTCCACATCCTGCTGAAATGAGGAGAACGTTAAGCTAGAGGTAGGATTTTTCAATTACTCCACTTTTATTTGACCCTTGGGTCTTCGTTGACGTTACATCTGCACCAAGAAGGAACGTCGAGCTGATGTCTAGGCCATAAATGTTGCCATCAAGATCTAGAGCTAGGAATATGCCATTGCTCCACATTTATTTTGGTGATGTCATACCGATTCTTTGCTGAAATTGGGTAGCCATCTGTAGGACCTCTATATTGTATGTATTGCAATAGAGATCAGGAGTTAGGAATATGCCATTGCTCCAATTTCATTTGATAGTTGCGTCCACATCCTACTGAAATGAGGGGGAACGTTAAGATAGTCTCTAGGTTTTATATGAACCGTCAAGACATGGAGCTAAGATTTCGCCGTTACTCCATTTTTATTTTGACCCTTAGGTCTTTTGTTGACATTATCCCTGCATCCTGCGGGAATGAGAAGAACGTCGAGCTGATCTCTAGGCTATAGATGTTGCCATTAAGACCTGAAGCTAGGATTTTTCCGTCACTTTGTTTTATTTGATTGTTGTGTCCACCCTTGCTGAAATGAGGGGGAACGCCAAGATAGTCTCTAGATTGTATTGAATCGTCAAGACATGGAGCTAGGATTTTTTCCGTTACTCCATTTTTGCTTTGACCCTTGGGTCTTTTGTTGACGTTGCATCTGCATCTTGCTGGCATGGGAAGCACGTCGAGCGGGAGTTAGGATTTTGTCATCACTCCTTTTTTATTCGGCTCCTTGGAGCCTTTTATTGATGTCGCGTCTGCATCAAAAAGGAACATCGAGCTAGAGCTAGGATTTTTCCATTACTCCATTTTTGTTTTGATCCTTGGGTCTTTCTTTTTTTGATAGTGATGTTGCGTCTGCATTCTGCCGGAATGAGAAGAAACACCGGGATAGTCTCTAAGTTGTATATGAACCATCAAGACCCGGTTCTCTTTTTGACAAAGTGTGGTGGGAAAATATGGTCCCTTTTCCTTTATTTGTGTCCATGGATCGTGTACTAGATTCAATATAGACATACTTGCAGGGCAAAAAATTTTCATTTTCAATTTTTTTTTCTTTCCGCGATGCTCTATCTTTTCAGCTTTTTATGTCGCGAAAGTCGCGATTGTCCAATCATTTCGCTTATTTTGTTCGCGATGCCCAATCATTTCGGCTATTTCATTTTTTTATTTTTACTCGCTATTTTTTTTATTGTGAGTCGCCCAAACATTTCGGCTATTTCATATGTATATTTTTTGCTCGCTGATTTTCATTGCGAGTTGCCCCATCATTTCGGCTATTTCATATGTATTTTTTTGACTCGCTGAGTTTTATTATGAGTCAGGGACTTGATATCTGATCCCAATCTTGGCATCAGCATCGCTGCAACTGGAATATTACCAGGAGCGAATCATCATTTTCCGTGAAAGGACTTGAAGTTTGACACATGTTTAGGCATCAGTATCGCTACAACTGGGATATTGCCAGGAGCGAATCATAATTTTCCCTTATCGATTTGAACAAAAGTGGCTTAACAAACAGGGTTAGGATCCTGTCGACTAAGACTTTTTGACTTTATGAGACGTAAGGGTCTCTAAAAGGCTTTTCTTCTTATGAGTCATGAGGATCTCATAGGTGTATTTTCTCCTTAAGAATCATAAGGACTCCTAAGTGTGTTCTCTCTTATAAGTCTTAAGGATCTTACAAGAGTATTTTCTCCTTATAAGTCGAGAGGACTTACAAGTTTCGTTCACCATATGAGGACATTTCTCGTTATTGGTGGAACTTGGTAGGAGAATATTTATTTATGCCCGTGTATTGTATACAAGGGTCAATATTGGACCACCTATAGGCCAATATTAGAGGAATATAACGGCTTAAGAACATGTTTAGATCCCTGTAGTTTAAGGATTTTGAATCCTATGAGCCGTGAGGGTCTCATAGGGGGAATTCTCCTTACTAGTCGTGAGAATTTCGAAAGTGAATTTTCTCCTTAGAAATCGTGTGGATTTCTAAGTATGTTGCTCCTTTGTGAGTCGTAAGGATCTCACGCGGGTATTTTCTCCTCATAAGATCGAAATGACCCAGCAAGTGTATTTTATTTTTTATTTATGTTTTTTACGAGATTGAGCATTTCCGGGTTTTCACAAGCTCGCCGGTAGTCCTGCTGTTTTTACTCACGGCGTCCTTTTGGATTTTTATCCGTACCCATTTCGCTTGTGGACATACTGTTTTTTCTTTCTTTCTTTCTTTCTTTACAAACGAGTTTGCGCCCTTCTGGGTTTTCAAAAGCTCGCTGGTAGCTCTTCTGTTTTTACTCACGGCACCCTTTCGGGTTTTCATCCATGCCCATTTCTCTTGTGGACGTACCCTTTTTTTTGCGAACGGTGAAACTATTGAAGGTAGCTTCGTCGCAGGTAACCCATCTATTTGCTGATGGGACTAAGGGATAGTTTCACCAATGGAGTAGTTGTGTAGCCGGTAGGACTTGAGTTGCAACTTTCGCCGTTGGGACTTCGATTGCAATATAGATCTCAAGAAAGCATATCGGCGTATTTGGGGCGACGTGCTAATTTAGAGATGTTCCGGTCCATTATCGCCATGACGCACTAGTTTAGAGACGTTTCGGTCTATTATCGCCGTGTTTGAGACGACGCATCGTGTTTGGGGCGACGCACTAGTTTAGGGACGTTTCGGTCCAGTATCGCCATTTTTTAGGCGACGCACTAGTATAGGGACATTTCCGTCAAACATTCCCATTTTGGGAATGAATGTTCGTTTAAAGAAATTTCGGTCCGTTATTAGTTTAAGGACATTTCGGTCCAACATTCCCGTTTTTTTAGGGGAACGTGTTAGTTTAGGGACGTTTCGGTCCATTATCGCCATATTTGAAGCGACGCACTAGTTTAGGGACGTTTCGGTCCATTATCAGTTTAAGGACGTTTCAGTCCAACATTCCCGTTTTGGGGACGAATGTTAGTTTAAGGACATTTCGGTCCATTATCGCCCTGTTTGAGGCGAAGTTTTAGTTTAATGACTTTTCGGCCCATTATACCCGTTTCTGGGAGGAGTATTAGTTTAGGGACGTCCCGGTCCGTTGTCGCCATGTTTGAGGCGGATTGTTAGTTTAGGGACTTCTCAGTCCAATCTTTTTCATTCGATCGGGACGTTACATTACTCATCCCTTCCGACTCTTGTTTGCTGAGGCTCTGCTGCCTGTCCTTTGTTTGTATAGACACTTCACACCTCAAGCTCTTTTCACCCTTTTGGACTGCTTCTTTTATTATCACAGCAATCAGGGTTTTTTTGCGGGAAATACCGGGAATTTTACACGGCACCTGCCCCCTGCTCATCAATGTCGCTTTCCGATACTAATAGAGCATCTTCTTCATATACGAAGGAACGAGATATCGTGTCATTCCTTCTGCCGAGTCTTCCTCTTTCTTTGAAGAATGAACTTGACTTAGGGGTTTTCCCCCTCATCGTCTGATTCGGAGTGGGACATGGATTTCATATCCCTCCCATGGTTTTTTTGTTCGAGCGGGATATTCCATTTGATTGTAGGACCCGTTTGTAAGTTCCTTGATATCCTTTCTGTTCTTTGAGAGGAAAAGACCATCTCATATAGAGATTCTACCGCCAGTGAGGAATATGCCCCCTGTGTATATTTCGGGGGGGCGAGTACCCATGTCGTAGCTATTTTGGCGATATATTGCTTCAGAGCTGCTCATCTTGTTGAGCGTTGGCGACAAACGCCACCTTGCATTTGCTTTTTATTCATCTTCATCGGATGAGAAAGAATCTTGACCCATCTGATCCAATCGAGCCATTTTATCTATAAGCTCTTGGAAGGTCGTTGGCTTGAAGAGGGCCATATATGGGAACACCTTTGAATTTGGGTCAAGGGTGGCTATGAACATTCACACGGCTGCAGTTTCGTCGATGCGTTGCTCGCATTTTGACCAGAGATTTCGCCATCGGGTAACATATTGAACCCAGGTCTCATTCGTTCCAACCGTTTCATTGACCAACGCCGCTACAGAAGTGTGTTTATTAACACTGGCGAACCTCTGACAGAAGAGCATATCCATCTCGTCGAAGGTCTTTACGGAATCGTTTTGGAGTCCCGCGTACCATACGAATGCGATGCCTGTCAGACTGTTGACGAACTGTCGGGGGAGCAATATGTCATTTCCTCCAGGGTTGCCGCACATGGATTTAAAATGGGCGATGTGCTGGCGAGGTTTCCCAGTTCCTTTGTACATGTGGAATGTTGGAAGTGTGTAGTACTTTATTTGATCGTAGCATGCCGGATACGGTCGACCGGTCTTGATCGATCTATTTGCAGTATCACTGGCGTAGTAATCTTTGATTCACTGAGCGATATATTCGTTCAGCTTTGCTTTTGGAAACATTTCCTCTTCGATCGTTGATGAGGCTCGTAGAGAATTTGCAATGTCACCCTTATCTTTGAGAGCGACTATTGGTAGTTCATCTTCCAATGGTTCCGATTGAACCATCATTCCAGCTATATTCTGGATCAGAAGGGCCATCTGGGTCATTTTAGCAGATATCCCTGCCGCTTTTTCATCTCTCTTTTTGAGAGCGCGCTTTAGGAAATCAATATCTGACTCCTTCCCTACTCTTTCTTCGGTTGTGTCCTCAGGATTTTCCTTAGGTGATGGATTGCAAGTGTTGCCACGTGAGCGAGCATCTCCTGCAGCTTTTCATGTTGCAGTTGAATTTTTGTCAGGGACCGAGTTTGAGGTCGGTGACTAGTAGAAACTCGAACTTCATCTTTGAAGTTCACCACATAGACTGTGAACTACCATGGCCCCAGGCTTAAGGCATCTGGAATCTTGACCCTTCGAGTTTGCCTCGGGCACTTGGGCTTTATCATGCCTCTCTTTTTTGTGAGAAGACGCTTTGGCTTTGGGAGGAACCATTGTATCAAGAACCGTCTTGGGATGAGTCTCCTTGAATTTAAAAGGGGATTTGTCAAAATTTAGCTGACGTTTAGGGGAAGAGCTGCGGTTGACGACTGAGTCATTCACCTGCTTTCACACCTTATATATAGATGAGGAAAGTTCTTTTAGGGAGCGAACTGGTTTCTGCTCTCGTGGGATCTCCATGGGCTGCGGAGATTTCTTCAATATTGCGGTGGGAGAATTTTGTATGACCCTTCGCAACGGTTCAAAACTGTTCCCGGTTGGTACAGCAGCATTCACCACTAGGGTTGAAATAATACCATATGGAGAACCGCCCCCAGCTTGTCTTATTTGACACCGATATCGATGTCGGTGATGTCTTGCGACCGGAATTTGATTAGCCTCGGGATTTTGCTGAGCTTGCCCCTTGTTTTCTTTGAAAGCTTGAGTATTCTGCCCCGTGCGTCGACCTTGGCCTTTGAAAGGTACTAGTTGTTTGGAAACCGTTTCCGTCAGCAAAGCAGAAGCTTGAGGAGCCAGCCTGTAGAAGACAGACTTCTTCTGGGCTTCCTCCTTCGGTGTTGAGGTACCGAGGGTGGGAGGTGGGAGAATTGACCCAAAGATAAGCCTATTGATTTCTTAAAGATCTGGATTGCAGAGATTTGAGACTGCAAGTGGCTCATATTTGACTCCACCAGATGTGACAAAGCCTGAGTTGTTGTGGGTGGAAGCAAACGCCATTTTAGGTAGAGACGAAACGCTGAGCTTCTGTATCTCATCATCCAAAGGCAACTACAAACATATATACCGTGATTATTTGATCGCGGAAAAACACGACACACGAAATGTGGAGTGGAAAAAGGAAGAGATCCCACCGGGCATGCCAGAATCTATTCATCGCCGAAAGATAGAGACCGGGATGTTGGGACGTCTAGCCTGAATTTAGGGGCAGATGCTATTTGCACCTATCCATCCACCTCTCCGAAAATACCAAGTTGATTTATGGCACCATATATCGGAGGTTTGGATAGACGCGAGCATTTTAGCAGACTTTATCAGATTCCCCCTCATTTGTAAGGGGTTTTTGATTGTAGAGATGCTCTTCCCTGCAGGGGCAAGCCCCTACAGTTAATTACGTTATCACGTTGCGATAACCACTTTCTCCTGCTCCAGTGGTTCACTTCATGTCGTGTCGTGTTTGTTTTATTTTGGGTTGTCCGTGGATTGTATACGGAGACTAATTTATGTCGTCGCCCGTAAGGTGCGGATTAGTCCAAATCCGTATATTTGAGATTTGGGTTTGGGTCAAGGATTTGCTTGACGAGGTCCATGTTGGTAGCTTGGTTTGCCAACGAGAATGAAGTTAGGACGCATTTCTCACATTTGTGAGGTCCATCCGTTCATATGAAACTTGGGTTTGATCTAAGGATCGTTAATCATATTTGAGACTAAAATCAACTTAGAAACAAATGAGCATATGGGCTCAATTATTTTAGTGTAAGGACATCTATTGTCGCCATTTTTAGGGAGAATATTAGTTTAAGGACATTTCGGTCCATTATTCCCATTTGGGGGACGAATATTAGTTTAAGGACATTTCTGTCCAACATTCCAGTTTTGGGGACGAATGTTAGTTTAAGGACATTTCGGTCCAACATTCCCATTTTGGGGATGAATGTTAGTTTAAGGACATTTCGGTCCATTATCCATTTTGCGCGCATGTGTATTTGTTACGTGGCAGAGTGAACGGTGGTGACATGGAATGCACCCAATTTAGGGTGAGATCCGACTTGAAGTGTGCACATCAATTTGGAAGTGCATCAATGTCGGATGTATCATTCTCTGTCTTGATGAAATTTTACATCAAGTTGGGATGGGAAAAGAGTTGTTGGTTGTCGGGACCTGCCACCTCTCTAAAAACGTTGAGGAATTACAACGACATATATCAGAGGTGTGGAGAGATATACCCTTAAACCAAATCCCGTATTTGAGGGAAAAAATCATGGTGGATCATCTAAGAATAGTTAGTCATAGTTGAGACTAAGATTAACTTAGAAAGTATGGGATGAAGATCGTTAGTCATGTATGGGACCAGGATCGGTTTAGATATCAGTTTTGATATCACGAACATAAGCTTAGCCAATTTGGGCTAAGATTGGATTTCTGTATCACCCAGCAGTGCTAAGCATTCAGTTGCATATAGCGCTCACATGTGTTTCACATAAGGCGTTGAAATAGTGCTAAGCGCTAGTCTTTTGTAGCGTTCACCAGCACCACAAACCTGACGGCCTCTTATACTAACGGGGGTATGTCAACGTCAGTCTGAGTTTATCCACACCTAAAAAGAGGATAAACTAAACACTCTGAGACGGGCATGTAAACTAAAGCTGGTAGTTCACAAGCATAAGCAGAGAATAAGAAGTGCAATTTGCGAACAAAAGGTGTTTTTCATTCATACGTCAAAAGATGGATTATAAAGTACCAGATTACAGATTATCGGTCGAAGATAATTATACAGGACAAAAATTCAAAACAAAGTTCATTTCATCATTCAAAATCTACAACGGTAAGATACTAGTGTTGGTGCATGGATTGATAAACTCAAAAATAAAATCAAGAAAGGCGTCATCGGCTTCGTCTTCCATCGCCTTGCGCTTCCGTTCACGAAGACAAGCGTAGGGGTCATCACCAATATCCTTTGTCCTCGCATATGGGGATATGATCACCTTCTGCTGATAAATTCAATGTAAGAGAGTGGTCATATGGTCCCTCTGATTTTTAGAAATCAAGTCCATCAGGTAGACCGAGTGCACTTTGTCTTCAGCTTGACCAAGGTCCTAGAGTGACTTCGGCTCAGAGAGTCCGAGTGTAGCCTTCCAGATCGCGTTAAAAATCATCTACAAAATAGAGAAGCGGTAAGGAAGCAAGCACCTACAATGATCTTCGAAACGACGCAACACGGCTTCTCATTAGGCGTCAGTATAGCTCGGCCCATAAAAGCGAATGTCAACATAAGAAATTACGTCCCCGATAGAATACAAGTGACCGTCCATAGTATCTGCAAAGAAAGGAGAAAAGAGATATCAGCTCAAAAATACAGAAAGCACTGTAAGTGCAACAGTGTAGAACCTCTAGCTTCAAAGCTTAAAAACCCCATTGGGTCAAGTTTAAATTTTGCCCTATCAAAATTTGGCATAGGAGCATGTGCTTTATAGAAAATAAAAATATTTTCCTATAGAGCTTAAGCTCCAAACTAGAGAATGCTAAAAAGCGACTGAGCTTAAACTCGAGATTTGGGTTCTTACCCAAGTCTATAATATGACGTTTCAAGAAAAACTTCTTGATGTGACACATCAAAAGGGAAGCTTAAGCTTCAAAAACTAAAGCTTAAGCTCTTAAAGAAGAACTTAAGTTCTCAAAAAAGAAAATGCGAAGGCATAGAACCCTTCCAGAGCTTAAGCTCTAAATATAGGGGTGTGAGGTCGGTTGGGATTCTCGTGGATTTCAAGGTGGGTCCAATGGCCCAGATCCAGACACCACAGATCCCACGTGCAATGCACATAGGCATTGTGATGGGGGGCATTTGTTCATGGCTAAATTGTCGGTTCAAGAGCTTAAACTCATAACTCTGGCACTGGAACAAGCAGCGCCAGATGCCAAACTTTTGAAGCGCTCGCTTCAGATAGAGTTGAAGCTCAGTTTTAGAAAATATTTTCTCATATCTTTCTAAAGCAGAAAGATATTCTCTTGTTAAGAAAAAATTGCTTTGGATCTATGATCCACCGGTCTTTATGCACCACCGATTGATCTTAAATTAATTGAGATCTCTTAAATGAAAGATTCCATCAACTGGATTAACAATCTAAGAGAGGAGGAGAATAATCTCGATAGAGAGAATTCTCCCCATAAGGTAATGAAAATAGATTTAAGCCTCTGCAAGTTTTTCACCTTCCTCAAAACCGTAGGAAATGAGATTAATCTCCATTAAAAAAAGCTTAAGTTTCAAAAAGATCTAAAGTTCTTCCTCTGAATCAAAGATCTTTAAGTCAAATCTTGTAACACCTTAGGAATGCGATTAGTGTTAATTAAGCGATAATGTGGGTTTTCTGTAAAAAGTTTACCAATTCGATTTCCTCACATTTTATAACATTTAATTAATAATTTATTATTATTTGTTATGGCTTGCACGCACATGTGCATGTTAATGTGAGCGTTTGTTTGTGTTAATCTCGTTTTGCAACCATGACAACCTTAAGCTAATCCTATCCTTTGTTTAAACCTTAACCCTAAATCCTTAGATATTTTGTGTGAGGAGAGATATTTCTTTTGTGTTTTGGATTGGAGAGGAGGTGGCATGGTGACTCATGAGAAGAGCATGCTTGCATTTATGGTAGTGGTGCACTCACCCTCACCTCTCTTTCTCTTTTCATCTCACCCTCTCTCATTCTCTCTCACTTCATCTCCTTCTCATTATTTCTCATCTCCTCATTTCCTCAACTGAACACTTGCCCATTTCATCACAAAATCTTCACTAGATTTCATCAAATCTCACCCAAATCACTTCCTAAACCTTGTTTTGCCTCTAGGATCCCTTGGACCTTGGAAAGCTGGGATCTTTGAGCTTGTGTGAGTAGATTTAACATCTACGGGGGAATTGCCCGCATGGCGTTATGCGTCAGGGTTAGATATGATATGATATTAGCCGCATGTTATATTGCACATATAGAGATTTTGTATAAAACTTCTTGCATATTATTACTTGTTGTGCTTGGACTTGTACCCTTTGGACACTGCACTATTATTGATGGTTCATGTTGCACGGGTACTGATTTTATGCCACTCACACCGTCAATAATTGCCATGACATGCACAACACTTATACATACGTGAGATTGTATTGGCTAGGGGCTTGACATATGATTCTTATTTTTATTGTGCATATGACATATAGCATACCTGTATACCTACATGCTTACACATATGCCTTGACATGCCTACATGCTAGTTACCCATATACCTATATCGTATTGTACCATTAGTGACAGGTATATACATATATGAGACATAGCTAAATGTACATCTTACATACATACTTACACATACACCCGTATGGTATTACATCATTATTGATAGATACATGCTCATACATCTTGCTATAGTTACATGTTCACATTTATATGATGTTGCGTTTGGTTTCGGAGAAATTAGGAACCGCATGATATACTTAATAATTTGTTGCAGTTAAATAGCGGTTTTTCCTTTATATACGCATATTACTGTTTCATGTTGTATATATTATATTTCATGGATTTCGCAATGTGATATGGTTTTCATATGATGTTTTCTGGATGTTTTAATCCTGCGTATATATATCAGTGGTATGGGACACTGATATACATATGTATATATACGTGTGTGTGTGTGTGTGTGTGTATCAGTGGTATGGGACGCTGTTATATATGTACACCTATATAATATATCATCATAATGATCTATGCAAATATACTTATTCATTATATATGTGGGCCGATATTATGGTCGATATGAGGGCCGATCTGATGGCCGATATGAGGGCCGATCTGAAGGCCGATTTGAGGAATTTGGGATTTAGATTGTCTTGATGGACACTGGTCCTGCAACGATGAGAATTCCATGAGAATGATGTGTTTTATTCCATACTCTGCATTTATTTGATATGCATTGCTTCATGTATTAGTAGTACCTGATAGAGTACCTTTCATGACTGTTGCATTTACATATTACCATTTATTGCTATCAGCTTGCATGTGATAGACCATCGCAGTACGTGCATACTTGCGATTACCTACATATGTTATTTATTATTCACGAGTTGGCAAATCACCCCCGTTGTGCCACAGGGTTGAACAGGTTGTCCCTCAGAGCAGTCACGGCAGGGCTTTCATCTATCGTATCATCTTTTGCAGCGGATACCGCTACGGCTGACTGGGTGCAATTTTGCTATAGGTGGGTTTTGCGGTTATCTGATGTTGCTCATTGTATATTCATTGTATCCAGTACTCTCCATCTACCATTTTCATGTATTGACTTAGAGACGAGATTTGAGGACGATATTGTATATTATTTGTAACTCGGGATGTTTTATATGCAATTTTATTTATATCGTCTTTTCTTTGCTACGACATTGTATATCTGTTGTGGTGGTTGTTTTCCGCCTTTGGGCGTGGATTTGCACCCGTTTGGGGATGCTTTACTTATATCTTTTGTTGTACCTTTTTGGGGGCTTGTTTTACAAAGGAGGTGCTGCCAAAATTTTAAAGAAAGTAAATTTAGACTTTAAAGAATTTGATTGAGATTTCAAAAGTTTTAATAATGTTCTTATCACTTATTATTTTTGATGGTTTAGATTGCTTGGTTTTCGGCTTACTTGAATTACGTTACGCCTGGAGACGTTACGTGGTTTTAAGGGCCGTCACGTGCCAAATTTTGGGTCGTGACAAAGTTGGTATTAGAGCGCTAGGTTTTACCTTTCAGAGTGTAGGATGGCCTTAGTATGATGGAATAGGTAGCTTAAGCAAAGTAACCTGGTATATGTATGTCCGCGGCATACATACGACACGGTACTCCGCCTAAAATGACCTAAGTACTAATTGCTTGAAATTCCTTCTATGATTATACATATCCTTGTGATTCGATTTCCGTGTTCTTATCGAATCCTATTTCCATTTATAGCCTTTATGCCGCCGATGACTATGTGGGCTCTGAGAGAGGCAGCGAGGGCCGAGGTCAGAGTTGACTCGTTTGGGACGAGGACTGACCAGGACGGTACGCTCGTTGCACAGGAGCAGAGTGATCCGCCTTTAATAGATCGTATCGCTAGGCTTGAGACGGATATGCAGGACTTGCGCCAGATGATGTGGTCGTTGGTTGAGGCCAGTCGAGCGTAGCGATAGGAGGTTTTCATCCCTGTTACCCAGCTATTCATTGGGATCGGCACACAGCATTGTGTTACTTACACAACACCAGTGGATGCAGCCCTATTAGCTGAGGAGCGTATTTCCGAGACCTTAGGACTTCGAGGACAGAGAAGGGCTCGTGCAGGTGTACCAGCCCAGAGACAGAGGCTTAGTCGCCGTGACAGATTTCATGCACGTCACGGGAGTAGCAGAGGCTTGGGACGAGACCAGTTGTTTAGTTCTTGTTCCCAGGAGGGTCAGCAGTTTTTTTTCTGGATGTTACCGGTGCGGGAGTTTGGGTCATCGGGTTCGAGATTATACTGAGCCACGTGAGCGCGAGGCAGCTGGACCGCAGAGAGGTCGTGTTCGCGAAGGGTTCATTCAGAAGGAACAGGATGGTAGAGGAAGAGTTCAGCCAGTTGCGGGTAGAGGGCAGGCACGAGCGTTTGCTTCTACTCATCGGGACGCACAGGCGTCCAATGCAGAGTTTTCTGGTATTCTTAATTCGTATGTTCTTTTGATGCGTTTGTCTGTTTAATTCGGGATTTATGCACTCGTTTGTTCTACACACTTTGTGCCGTGGTTGGGCCGAGAGTCGTGTATGCTAGATCAGCCGTTTGTTGTGTTAACTCCTGTTAGCGATTCTTTTGTTGCGCAACACGTGTTTCGGTCGTGTGCTAATCTGATAGGAGATAGGGATTCGTCCGTCGATTTGATCCTTCTAGAGATGTTGGACTTTGACGTTCTCCTGGGCACGGACTGGTTAGCAACGTACTATGCGTCTATGGACTGCCGCGAGAAAACAGTCAGGTTTTGTTTTCCCGGCGGGTCAGTTCTTGTTGTGCAGGGGGACAGTGGAGCCGCCTCTCACAGCTTGAATTCAGATTTTTTCGCTAGTCAGCTTTTGAGGAGAGGATGTCGAGAATTCTTGGCTTTCATTCGCATTACCGGAGCCACAGTGGATTCATTGGACCGGGTTCCTATCGTGCGAGAGTTTTCCGACGTTGTTCCAGATGAGCCGGCGGAGCTTAGGGAGCTTAAGGATCAGCTGCAGAGTTGCTAGATAGGGGGCTTGTACGTCCAAGGGTTTCGCTTTGGGGAGCTCCTATTCTGTTAGTCAAGGAGAAGGACGGAAGTTTGAGCTTGTGCATTGATTGATCGTCAATTGAACCGAGTTACGGTGCGGATAGGTATCATTTATCTTGCATTGACGATTTCTTTGATCAGCTCCAGAGTGCGAGACATTTTCTAAGTTTGTTTGGGATCGGGTCATCATTGATTGCGGGTTCAGAGTGATGACATTCCGAAGACTGCTTTTGTGCGCGCTACGGGCTTTATGAGTTTTGGTGGTGTCGTTGGACTCATCAATGCCCTAGCAGCATTCGTGGATGTGATGAACCTGATTTCTCAGGCCGTTCCTCGATCAGTTGAGTGTTGTGTTATTGATGGCATTCTGGTCTATTCTAAGAGTCGTGAGGAACGTGAGCAGCACTTGAGAATTTGCTTTGCAGACATTGAGAGAGCGCCAGCGATTTGCTAGATTCTCGAAGTGTTCCTTCAGTCTTGATTGTGTTGACTTCCAAGGTCGTGTGGTTACGGGAGACGGTATTCGTATGGACCCGAGGGAGATCGAGGCCGTACAGCTTGGCCCAGACTTGTATCAAGGACAGAGGTCCGCAGCTTTTTAGGCTTAGCCGGTTTTTGCCGCTGTTTCGTGCAGGATTTCTTGTGTATCGCTGCACCGTTGACCGGGCTGACCAGGAAGGGAGTTTCTTTTCTTTAGAATGAGGCACAGCCTGCCGTTGCTCATTTGTTTGAGATTCTAAGCATGTTCGGCAGGGTAAAGATTCGGAGTTCTTGATCTGTGACCAGGGTGTGCTACGTTTAGGGACGCGTTTGTTTGTACCTGATACTGATAGGTAGAGACGCGAGATCCTAGAGCAGGCACATCAGTCAGCTTTTAGTGTTCGTCCGAGTTCCACCGAGATGTGACGTGACTTGTGAGATAGTTACGGGTGGGCAGGGATGAAGAGTGAAGTTTCGGATTTCGTTTCGAGGTGTCTGGCTTGTTGCGAGCTAAGGTTGAGCATTTGAGACCGACAGGAGAGTTGCAACCTTTAACCGTTCCGGAGTGGGAATGAGAGCAGATCTCTATGAATTTCGTTGTGGTGTCTACCCAGGTCTAGACAGGGTGTGACTCCATTTGGGTGTTTGTTGTCCGCTTATGCTTAATTTACTCAGTTGTCCTTTGTTAAGTTTGTGTGTTTGCACGGAGTTCCTTCATGTGTTGTATCTAATAGAGGCACCCAGTTTGCTAGCCATCGTTGGCAGAAGTTTCAGGAAGCCTTGGGTAATGGTTGGGCTTTAGCGCCTCTTCCCATCCGTTGACCGATGGTTTGTGAGAGCGGGATATACAGACTCTAGAGGATATGCTTGTGCATACGTACTAAGTGTTTGTTGGCTGTTGGGATCGTCACTTGCCATTGATGGAGTTCTCCTACGATAACGGTTATCAGGAGGCATTTCAAATGGCAACTTTCTGGCCTTGTGTGGTAGGTTGTGTCGATCGACAGTCTGTTTTACTGACTCCGCGAGAGCAGAATTTTTGGACCCCAGCTAGTCATGAGACTACGGAAATGATCCAGTTGATTCAGGTCAGGATGAGAGCTGCCCAGTGCAGACAGAAGTGTTATGCCGACCGTAGTTGTCGCAGCGGGAGATCATGTATTCCTACGGATTTTTCCGATGAATGGCGTGTTGAGTTTTGGGAAGCTTAGTCCCAGATTGTAGGTCCTTTTGAGATCCTCGAGCGAGTTAGTACCGTTGCTTATAATTTGGCACTTCCGCCCAGATTTTTGAGTATTCACCCCGTATTCCTTGTGTCGATACTTTGTAAATACCTTCATGACCTTTCTCACATGATTCAGCATCAGACCATTTATCTTTGACGCGATCTTTTCGTTCACCGGCAGCCGATGGTGTTAGTGGATTGGCAGGTGGAGAAACTTCGGTCAAGAGTCTTGCCATCTATGGAGGTTTTCTTTAGCGTAGCCCATCTAGTGAGGGGATCACTTGGGAGGCTATGAGCGAGATGTGGATGATTTGCGCTCATCTCTTTGAAGGTATGCATAGTAAGAATTTTAAATTCGGGGACGAATTTTCTATAAAGGGGGAGATTGTAACACCTTAGGAATGCGATTAGTGTTAATTAAGCGATAATGCGGGTTTTCTGTAAAAAGTTTACCAATTCGGTTTCCTCACATTTTATAACATTTAATTAATAATTTATTATTATTTGTTATGGCTTGCATGCACATGTGCATGTTAATGTGAGCGTTTGTTTGTGTTAATCTCGTTTTGCAACCATGACAACCTTAAGCTAATCATATCCTTTGTTTAAACCTTAACCCTAAACTCTTAGATATTTTGTGTGAGGAGAGATATTTCTTTTGTGTTTTGGATTGGAGAGGAGGTGGCATGGCGACTCATGAGAAGAGCATGCTTGCATTTATGGTAGTGGTGCACTCACCCTACACTCACCTCTCTTTCTCTTTTCATCTCACCCTCTCTCATTCTCTCTCACTTCATCTCCTTCTCATTATTTCTCATCTCCTCATTTCCTCAACTGAACACTTGCCCATTCCATCACAAAACCTTCACTAAACTTCATCAAATCTCACCCAAATCAGTTCCTAAATATTTTTTTGCCTCTAAGATCCCTTGGAGCTTGGAAAGCTAGGATCTTTGAGCTTGTGTGAGTAGATTTAACATCTACAGGGAAATCGCCCGCATGGCGTTATTCGTAAGGGCTAGATATGATATGATATTAGCCGCATGTTATATTGCACATATAGAGATTTTGCATAAAACTTCATTGCATATTATTACTTGTTGTGCTTGGACTTGTACCCTTTGGACACTGCACTATTATTGACGGTTCATGTTGCACGAGTACTGATTTTATGCCACTCACACCGTCAATAATTGCCATGACACACACAACACTTATACATACATGACATTGTATTGGCTAGGGGCTTGAGACATGATCCTTATTTTTATTGTGCATATGACATATAGCATAGCTGTATATCTACATGCTTACACATATGCCTTGGTATACCTACATGCTAGTTACCCATATACCTATATGGTATTATACCATTAGTGACAGATATATACACATATGAGACATAGCTACATGTACATCTTGCATACATACTTACACATACACCCGTATGGTATTACATCATTATTGATAGGTACATGCTCATACACCTTATTATAGTTACATGTTCACCTTTATATGATGTTGCGTTTGGTTTCGAAGAAATTAGGAACCGCATGATATACTTAATAACTTTTTGCAGTTAAATAGCGGTTTTTTCTTTATATGCTTGTTAGTTATATGTATGCCCTAGAGGCCATTACTGTACATACGATGTATATTGTAGTGGACTCTAGGACATATATAGGGAGGACTTTCTTGCTCGACATTATAGTATGCTATCTGGTTGTACTTTATCTTAACATGTACTCTGATTGTCTCTATGTTACATGTTGATAAAGCCCTTAGGATGTGTACTCGACTACTGGGACTATGATGAGATCATACTAGTGGGGCCACGGTAGTCGACGAGTACATCCTATAATTGTTCCTAGTCGAGGGTGTATCGAGATAGGGCATCGATACACCAGAGTAGACTAGCGTATACGCATCTTGACCCATATGATGGGCGATGGATGATCCCATATCCATCGGTGTTTGACATCAAGGATGGTGTACGGGTGCTCAGTGGAGACTGGGTACACTGGACGGACTCGCCGAGAACTCCCAGATGGTATTATACCTCACGTCAGATGGCAGTTCTCTGGTGACACTGGTACAGAGTAGTCTGTTGACCCGAGATCGTCATAGAGTCTTGTGTGATTCCCACTGTGCTTTGATTTCCATCATACCACGTCCAAGAGGGCGTGCAAAAAGGTGGCTTTTGGGTACAGTCCCGAATCACATGGAGGCAATGAGCGATAGGAGGGGATTCGTCTCTCCCGGTATAGGGAGTTGATGTTGCGCTGTGTTCGATTGGCTATAACCGGAAATCCCTGGCCAGGGTTGCTGAGATTTACTGGTAAGTGTTATCAGTAGTTTCTCGAACTGTTATAGACCTCATATCGACACGACTTATCAAGCTACTGGGGTCTGACGTTTACCACCCCTAGGCGAGATATGCGACATATCAGACAACGAGACCGGACTGTACGGGAGTGTTACTGTTTGGATTCATAAGAGAATGTACAGGCTTGCTTGTTGATCTTCTGAGCGCTCAATACCTGGGTAGCTGTTACGTTTAGCTGACCGCTTGCAGCTTGTGGGTGTTTGATATGATCATCACTTACTGCCGGCGTATTGACGATTCTTTAGAGTCCTACACAGAGGTTTCTTGGCTCAGGAAAAACGGAGTAGGAGCACATATGTGATATGTGCGGGACCGAGGATAATGCGGTATGTGATATCGTATTGTATTCTAGCGATATTTGATATCAGTCGGGTCATCGGATCAAGTGTTGATTCGATGAATCGGTGCGGATAAATATTAGTCGGTTATATGCGATATACCCGGATTGTCGGATCAAGTGTTGATTCGATAATTTAATGTATAATAATATATATGATATATTAAATTACATTAACTAATATTAGCTCACTAAAAGATTCTTTTTCTCACTCGGGTAATACATTGATATATATGCGATATATGTTAATTGTATTATTTTATTTGGTTACAATAAATATTATATATGTGATATATAATATTGTAACATGATATAATAACTAATGCAACATGTTTAGTAAAGATTAATCAAGATTAGGGTTTGATTTGGGTTAATGACTTCTAGTAGATTCTAGAAGGTTTTCTTTTTTGTTTTGGAAAAGATATTTTCAAGTGACTCATTCTTAACTCAACCCAAACCCTTGCCCTTGGTTAATTCTCTACAATGGTTAAGTCAACCATGGTTGCATTATTTATCATATTAATCCTTTCATTATTCATCACAAAAGAAATGGATCACTATTCTTCTTCTTCCTTGAGTTCTTCATGCAAAGCTTTCTTGCTTTGATATTTGTGATGAAAATATGTGAGAAAAAGAAAAATAAAGAGAGCAAAAAATCCTACTTCATCATCCTCATCTTCCCTTGCCCTTTAGATGAGAGTGTTCACTCAATTTTAGTGAGTGTTAGCTTGTGTTAATGAAACTTCAAGGTAGATCATCTTTGTATCGAAGATCGGAAGCAAGACTGCACCTTTCTCTTCGTGGAGCCTCTCGAGAGTCCGGAGCATGATGATCGCAGCGAAGGGACTTCAACACGGAGCTTATGAAGTGAAGGACCGGATCTACAAAGGTTGTAATCCCTCTCACTTAGTGTTAAAGTGTTTAGCATATTAGTTTTCGCCTAATCTCTAGTTTAAAGATCCGTATTCGGGTTGTTCGGCACGGCTAATTTTTTAATCGGGCATGGTTGATGCCTCATAGACCCTTGTGCGCGTGCCTAGCAACCCTACAATGCTCATATTACTGTTTTATGTTGCATATACTATATTTCATGGATTTCGCATTGTGATATGGTTTTCATATGATGTTTTCTGGATGTTTTAATCTTGCGTATATATATCAGTGGTATGGGACGCTGATATACATGTGTGTGTGTGTGTGTGTATCAGTGGTATGGGACGCTGTTATATATGTACACCTACATAATATATTATCATAATGATCTATGCAAATATACTTATTCATCAGATATGTGAGCCGATATTATGGTCGATGTGTGGGCCGATATTATGGTCGATATGTGGGCCGATATTATGGTCGATATGTGGGTTGATATTATGGCCGATATGAGGGCCAATATTATGGCCGATATGAGGGCCGATCTGATAGCCGATATGAGGAATTTAGGATTTAGATTGTCTTGATGGACATTGATCCTGCCACGATGAGGATTTCGTGAGAATGACGTGTTTTATTCCATACTCAGCATTTATTTGATATGCATTACTTCATGTATTAGTAGTACCTGATAAAGTACTTTTCATGACTGTTGCATTTACATATTGCCATTTATTGCTATCAGCTTGCATGTGATAGATCATCGCAGTACGTGCATACTTGCGATTACCTGCATATCTTATTTACTATTCACGAGTTGGCAACTCACCCCCGTTGTGCCACAGAGTTGTACAGGTTGTCCCTCAGAGCAGTCGCGGCAGGGCTTTCATCTATCGTATCATCTTTTGCAGCGGATACCGCTACGGCTGACTGGGTGCCATTTTGCTATAGATGGGTTTTGCGGTTATCCGATATTGCTCATTGTATATTCGTTGTATCCAGTACTCTCCATCGACCATTTTCATGTATTGACTTAAAGATGAGATGTGAGGACGATATTGTATATTATTTGTGACTCAGGATGTTTTATATGCAGTTTTATTTATATCGTCTTTTTTTCGCTACGGTGTCGTATATCTGTTGTGGTGGTTGTTTTCCGCCTTTGGGCGTGGATTTGCTCCCGTTTGGGGATGCTTTATTTATATCTTTTGTTGTACCTTTTTGGGGGCTTTTTTTACAAAGGAGGTGCTGCCAAAATTTTAAAGGAAGTAAATTTGGACTTTAAAGAATTTGATTGAGATTTCAAAAGTTTTAATAATGTTCTTATCACTTACTACTTTTGATAGTTTAGATTGCTGGGTTTTCGGCTTAATTGAATTACGTTACACCTGAAGACGTTATGTGGTTTTAAGAGCCGTCGCGTGCCAAATTTCGGGTCGTGACAAATCTCCTCCCTGTTGAGAACTTAAATTCTCATAGAGAGATTTTCGATCTTAAGATCTAGGGTTTGAAGGAAAACTTAAGAATCCCTCCATCAAAAGAAGATGCAAAATCATCGAGATCTTAAAAATCACCATGAAGAACAAAGTTTATACTTCATGAGGCCCTAAGTTCTCACCATGAAACATGAACAAAAGATCCAAGATCAAGAAAAGTTGATCTTGGTGGCTTTAATAGCCAAAAGACCAATAAAACAAAAGCTTAAGCTTCATAAAATTTAAGTTTCTGAAAGATCAAATCATTCTGCAGAAATTAATCTCTCAAAACCCTAGCGCTGCATCACACGTGCCATGCACATAACGCCAGCACCAAAAAGAAGTCCATTAAAAGATAACGCCAGAGCTTAAGCTCTTTATTTGGCTGCGCTAAGCTAACCAAGCCGCGCCAGTGCCAAGAACCAAGTGCCAACCTCAAACCTATATTACCCCATGCGCCACATGAAAAGCACATGAACAAGTCGTTCGAGCCGTGCCAAGCGCCAAACTACATCAAGCAGACTTAATTCTTAGCCCAAATTGGTTAAGTCTTGAAACTTAAGCTTCATTGATCTTAAGATCAATTGAGCCCATATACTTAAAACATCTAAGTTGATCTTAGTCTCAAATAAGACTAACGACCCTTAGATAATGCCCGAGTTTCTCGTGAACTGATGGACCTCACAAATGTGAGAAATGCGACCCAAGTTCACTCTCGTTGGAAAAACAAGATACCAACTTGGACTCAAATCATGTCAAATATAAAGTATGGATTTGAACTAATCCGCGCCCTATGAGCGACGACATAAATTAGTCTCCGTATACAATCCAAGGGCAACCCAAAGTAAATAAACCAAAACACGACACACGAATCTAAAAACCTGGAGTGCAGAAAGTTTTATCGTTCGCGATAACATAATTAACTGTAGGGGCTTATGCCTGCAGGAAAAATGTGTCTCCATAATTAATAAACCTCTCATCGGTGAGAGAGATTCTGAAGTCGGTTACATCGGTCGCATTCATCCAAACTTCTGATATATGGCGCTATAATCAACTTAGTGTATTCGAAGAGGTGGATGAATCAAACATATGCATCTGCCCCTAAATTCAAGCAAGACATTCCATCCCGGTTCGTCTCAGTCCGATCTTCGGCGGTAAACATTCCCCAAGGCAAATGACGAATTGCTCCTCGCACACGCGCTTCAGTGATAGCTACACCAATGCCGGCCTGGAGTCCAAAATCTCGACCCCTAAGTTGTTAAACTAGGAGAAAAATAAAAAAATAATAATAAATGGCCAAAATGATGGGACGACTTGCAATAAAAATCAGCGAGTAGAAATAAAAAAAATATAAGTGGAGTAACATGTTAAATAGCCGAAATGATAGGGCAACCGCGACTTTCGCTATAAGAAAGGCTTAAATAACAGAGCAATCGCGGTAAAAAAACGCCCTACAAGCAGTTCGATCCTCGTTCTTGTATACAATCCACGGGCACAAACAAATGAAAGTGGGTAACATGTTACATCATGGTATACCAAATAAAGAAAAACAAGTCTTGATGGTAATACATACAGCCTAGAGACTATCTCGATGTTCCTTTATTCCATTCAAGCATAGACATGGCGTCGGCAAAACTCAAGGAGGCAAAATATAAGTGGACTGACGGCAATTTCCTAGCTCCAAGTCTCGATTGTAGTACATACATGACTAAAGACCATTAGATATCATCTCACTTCAAAAGAGTGCAATCGTGAATTCTATGGGACTCAAAGAGTTTGACCCCAAGGTAAAGTGTCACGCCCGCTTCCACAAAGAACAGTAACGACATGTGACTAGGCCCGCGACGTATTTATTCAGAGAAGATCATTTCCCTCAATAAACACACTAAACGTTTATAAGAAACATAAAGTAACAAGAATAAACAAAAGAATAAAATCCAAACTTTGATTTATTACATTCAAGATTCATAGTTGACAAAATATCTGAATATAAGAAATTCCTTTTCTAAAAAGGTGGCATGCTAAGAAATAAAATACCTTTTACTCCTCAGTGTGGTAGAAGATATTCCCTCGCAAATATTTGGGATATCCTAACAAACATATACAGAACCGACCTTGCCTCAAGCTTGTCCGGATTTTGCCTTTCAACATAGGCCGGACAACCCCATATCTTAACTCGTTTAAGACATGGTCTCTTCCTATGCCATATCTCATATAGAGTGGCAGGCACTGATTTGGATGGAACCCCATTCGATAGGTATGCAACTTCTCGAGTGCATAACACCCAAAAGAAAACATGTAACTCAGCAGTACTCATCATAGAGTGCGCCATATCTCATAGGGTGCGAAACCTCCGCCCTGATACACTGTTGTGATGTGGTGTATATGAACGAGTAAGCTGAGAGAGAATCACATTCTCCATTTAGAAAATCTAGGAACTCCATGCCCAAGTATTTGCCTCCTCGATCACATCGAAAGATTTTAATACTTCTACCCGTCTGGTTCTTAATTTCAAGCTTATATTTCTTGAATTTCTCAAAAGTTTCAGACTCGTGTTTCAACCGGAACACATGTCCGAATCTTAAGAGATAGTCGATGAATATAATGAAGTACCAAGAACCAACCCTGGCTTTTGTAGAGATAGGACCGTATACATCATCATGTATCCGTCCCAAGAGTTCAGTAACTCTTTTTCTATTTCCAACAAATGGAGTATTGGTCATTTTACCTTTGAGACAAGACTGGCAAGTATCATAAGATGAAAATTCGAACAGATTCTCATATTCATCCTTATGTAACTTAGCTGGTCGTGTCGCATCGATATGACCTAGTCTACAATGCCACAAGAAGGATTCGTTCATTTCTGAACTACTCCTCTTGTGTGTGTTCTATATACTTTGAACTGTGGTTTGATTTAGAACTTATATGCCATTACATAACGTGCCTGATCCAATCAACTTTTGATTCAGGAAAATGTTCACAACATTATCCTTCTATACAGAATTATATCCTTCTTTAACTTAATAAAGAAACTTATGTAATGTTGTATATCAGGTTCGGTATCTAATAACATTTGTTCAGAATCAATGTATTAATACAAGATGATATTTTCCAACTGATTTGGCTGCAACAATTGCACTATTCTCTACATTAGAGAACAATCACCTATTTTCAGTTCTCTACCTTTCTGTAGCCCATGTAACTCTTACATATGTGGGATCCTGATCCGGTATCTCATACATAGGACGTAGAGAATACTGAGAAACAGTTCTTGGTAACAAACACACCCGAAGAATATGCATCAACATGCTCTTTCTTCGATTGGGTAGCATGAGAATCCGGATATTCCCCTATTTCCTACTCGGAGTTATAACAATTATAGAATAGAGCGGAACCAACGTTTCCCAGCTCAGTATAATAAGCAGGTTCGGTCAATGCATTCATATTATTATCTTGATTAAGGCGTGATATGGTCGCTACCAGGAGAGAGAGAGAAGAAAACACTCTGCGTGCGCTCTTGCAAGATCAGATTGGTTATTATTTTATCTAATTAGGATGGCTCCCGCTGTTTTTATCAAATCATCCTTCAAACCCTAAAAGGCAAGCCTAGCCGGGATTAATTACACCCCTACAAGTTCGCCAATCTTTCGGCCAGGCCAGTGTCCATACTTTGAGGGAGTTCCCCGCGCTTTCGCACGGACCTAATTAAAATAAACCTCGTTTTCCCAGAGGCGTTACCCCATTAACGCCTTTCTAGACACCTACTTGATCGGCTAATTGTAATGTGTAAAACTCTCCCAGGAGTAACTCTTACTCGCAGTGGGTATCGGGATCCAACTATCTCATAGAAGGTATGCAATCTCATTGCAAATTTTAACACTTGAAATTCCCGATAATCTTCTGCCCCTAGCGTCCTATGACCTTGATGAAAGCCAACAAACCATAGTCCGCTAGTCAAGTTCACTCCGTACATTTCATGATTGAATTAAACCCACCCGCACGACCCTTGACGAAAGCCAACAAAGTTGTACGACTGCCCTAATCTAATCGCATCATATGCATAAGCAGATAAGTACCAATCAGCTACCGCACACTACGCCTTGACGAAAGCCAACAAACACAGCACGAATACTAAATACTACTTATCTGAAATGACGGAGGGCTGTGACAGGATTTTAAGAAAACCCTATGCGTAATGAACTTGATCTCGTTATAGAATCGAGTGATTTTAAAAGGAGTTTTTTTTAGGCTTTTACTAGTTTTGCTGAAGAGGTCACTCCAGGTGAAGGGATCTCGGCTCTTTCCTTATCGAATAAGGTGTAGGATATTTCATAAATACCACTATGCAAAGTATGAACTAAAAAAGCAATCAAAAGAGAACACTGAGTGGGTTGCAGCATCTGCTAGTTTTGCTAAAGAGGTCACTCCCGATGAAGAGATCTCGGCTCTTTCCTTATCGAATAAGGTGCTGGATATTCTACAAGGAATACCGCAATGCAAAGCAAGAACTAGAGCTACCAGTTTTTAAAACAAGATTCTGCAATATCTTTAGGATTCTTTTATTTTATTAATCTCATTAATGGAGTCCCATCAAATTATGCTTCCTAAGCATCATAGAAGAAACGAAAGCATCAATATTTACTATATATCATCATATGTATAATATATGTATTCGTCTCAACATATCAAGTGATCACATCACAGAATATCAGCAGCAGAAGAACACATATGAAATATTAGATATACTGGGAATTTCGTGTTTTATTTAAGCCAATAAAAAACGCGGATTCCACGGTTGTGATGAATAGCCAAACCCGCATCCCTAGACCCCTACGAGAGCGACAAGCAACCCTACCAATTCTAGAGTTAGGAGACCCGATCTCGACTCCTCGAGATGGTTTCCCACTGGACCCTAGAACCCGGTTACTTGTGCTATCCTCCTTGGGTCTATCCTAATGCGGAAAAGTAAATAATATACATCAATGGTGACATCATCCTCAACCCGGAAGTGCCCCAATAAAAGAATATTACATACAACTTTTTACATGAATGAAAATGAAAAACTCTCGTTTCACATTAAAAAAAACCGGCTATTCAAAACACGACGATCCAATATAATATATCACAGCAACACATAACATTATATGCTATCAACGTAAGTAAATATGCGTATCCTAATTGTCATTGACATATAGCAACGAAACCAGCGATACACCACATATCACACTTACAGTCGCAGAAAAGAAAGTGAAAAACTACAACAATTGGAATCTGCAACCAGCTTAGACATCATAAACCCAATGTATCTCATACTTTGGATTTCATGCCAAACCAAATGAATTCCTTAGACATCACATGCCTAACAATTATAAACCCTCGCATTTTAGTCTCGATATTGAAAACACTTTCCAATAACTAGTCGGGTAATTCAACAAGATTCCCGATAACCTGATCGAATGCTCGTCGGAAACTTTAGTAGACGGCCGCACCCCCGATGCCATCGACAAAGCGCACTTAGGCGGAACACCGAGGCCGCGAGCACCCGAACGGATGCTTTTGGCGACGGGGTTCTCCTATAGTCACTTGGTCGGAGTTATGGGGCGTGGCTAACTAGTAAGGCCCGGCGAGTATCCGCGTTCGCTACGTAATTGCGACGGACTTTTGATCCTCATCAAAATTCCATGGCAACCGATCAAATGAGACTAAACTGCTAGATTTATAAAATTAAAACTAGTTATCACATAACTAATTATGTGGATTCCAAATATTGTATCACAATCAAAGATAGTTAGACGATTTTAAACTTTTCGATCGAATAAACAAACACCCAAAATTTCTCAAAAAGCTCAACACTTGAGCGGAGTTTAAAAAGTGCCCAGAACATGCTACAGCACCTATGAACCATCCGTAGAAGGGTCGACCCATGCCTCACTCATGTCGTCGCGGAACTTCCGCAAACCCTAGGGTATGACCGCGGTTCCGCAATCCAAAAGGTCGAGTTTGGGTATCGTTCTTCTATAGAGTCCACAGAATCGCTTGCTTGATTTTCTGAAGATTTTAAATTTGGAAAAAATCTAACTCTTGGAAAATTTCCAACAAGGGAAAATATGAGTTATTGATATCCGTTCGAACTTTTTAACGTCGTCTAAATAAACCGAAACAATGTTAAAGTTACGAATATGAAACACTCCGAATTGCCAATACAGTAAGACCACATCACATGCAATCTTAGAAAAAACAAGCAACACCTGAAACACCAAAACCCAGAGACTAGAACACCCTAAAAAATTCAACCCGAACAGATGCAGGAAAAACGAGCAGGCCGGTTTTATCCTTGATGTGGCCGGCCAAATTCCGGCGACGAGGGCTGAAATTTTTATGGTGTTCATATTACATCTCATGCAACATTCTGCAATTGCTTAAAATATTTTTAGAGGCCATTTTAAAAACGACAGAAACTAGAATTTCTTGTTTCAAGTTTCAGAGTAGTTTCGGTTTCGTAATCTAACAAATATCGTTTAAATCTCTGGTTTGGCTCTGATACCACTACAGGGTTCCCTAGCATGACAGCAAGGTTTCAGGAGGCATCGTCCATACCATTTTCAAATTTTTGCCGTACTGAAGAACCCTAACCTAGAATCTTAATTAGAGATTTAGACGAACTAGAAATGCAAACAACTTTACATCCTAAGTGAATGAGAAATACAACCTTTGTAGACCGGTCCTTCACTTCTAAAGCTCCGTGTAGTAGTCCCTTCGCTCCAAATAGTGAACACCCGAACTCCAGTAAGGGTTCACATGAAGAAATGAACAAGCTTGCTCGAAGTCTTCGAGACCGAAGATGATCTACGTCGAGGAGACTCAAGCTCATGCTACCTCTTTACTAATGGTAGATTAGTGAAGCAAACACCCTAAACTAAATGGCTAATATAGTAGAGGATGATGAAGTAGGAATTAGGCTCACTTTAGATTAATTTTTCTCACAATATTTCATCCCCTTTTCAAAAGCTAGAAAGCTTTTTTTTCATGAGGAAGAAGAAGATGAAGTGGAGATGAGAATGAAACTCATGAGGTGAGAATAGCAACCATGGGTGAATTAGTGTCATATACTAACTCATGTAGAGAATAAGCCATAACTAATAATTATGATTAGGTTAATAAATATCTACAAGCAAAACAAAATTAGTGGACTTGGTCAATGGTTCCACAAGCTTCTATAAGCTTCAACCATGTGACTAATTACCAACTAATTTGATTTACTTTAAATAAATAAAATCCATCATTATTATAAGTATGGTGTGAGTCTCATACACCCATGAAGTATGTGGCATCAAGCATGACACAAAAAATGTACATTAATATATATCACATATATACTTTATGGACACAAGTGAGAAAAAGAAATGTTTAAGTGAGCTAATATTAGTTAATGTAATTCAATATATCAAATATATAAGTATACATTAAATTATTAAATCAATACTTGATTTAATAATCCGGCTATATCACATACAACCGGCTAATATAAAATATAACAACTTATCGAATCAACACTTGATCCGATAACCCGGCTATATCACATATAACCGACCGATATCACATATCGCGAGAATAGAATGCGGTATCACATACACGCATTAATCTCGGTCCCGCACATATCACATATGTGCTCCTACTTCGTTTCACATGAACCAGGAAACCTCTGTGTAGGATTCTGAAGACTCGTCAATACGCCGGCAGTAGGTGACAATCATATCAAACACCCACAAGCCGCAAGCGGTCTGCTAAACGTAACGGCCACCCGGGTATTGAGCGATCAGAAGATCAACAAGCAAACCTACTCATACTCCTGCGAATCCATTCAGTAACACTACCGTACAGTCCGGTCTCTTCGTCTGATATGTCGCATATCTCAGCCTGGGGGTGGTATAACGTCAGACCCCCATAGCCTGATAAGGCATGCCAATGCAAGGTCCATAACGGTTTGAGAAACTACTGATAACACTTACCAGTAGATCTCAGCAACCCTAGCCAGGGATTTCCTGTTATGGCCAATCGAGCATAGCGCAACATCAACTCCCAATACCGGGAGAGACGGATCCCCTCCTATCGCTCATTGCCTCCATGTGACTCGGGACTGTACCCAAAAACCACCTTTTTGCACGATCTCTTGAACGTGGTATGGTGAAAATCAAAGCACAGTGGGAATCACACAAGACTCTATGACGATCACGGGTCGACAGACTAATCTGTACCAGTGTCACCAGAGAACAGCTATCTGACGATAGGTATAATACCATCTAGGAGTTCTCGGCGAGTCCGTCCAGTGTACCCAGTCTCCACTAAGCACCCGTATACCATCTCTGATGTCAAACACCAATGGATATGGGATCATCCATCGCCCATCACATGGGTCGAGAAGCGTATACGCTAGTCTACTCTGGAATATCGAAGCCCCTTCTCGATACTCCCATAACTAGGAACATTTGACGGATGTACTTACCGGCTACCTCAGCCCCACTAGCATGATCTGCATCATAATCCTGGTAGTCAAGTACTCATCCTAAGGGCTTTATCAACATGTAATAGAGATACTATAAGTGTGCATATTAAGATAAAGAGCAACCGGATAGCATACTATCATGTCGAGCAAGAAAGTCCTCCCTATATATGTCCAAGCATCCCCTACAATATACATCATATGTACAGTAATGGCCTCTAGGGCATACATATAACTAACACTTGTTCCCCTCCGAAAGACGGCGACGACGTGAGGACGTCTTGCCTGAGATTCGGCGCAGATGCTATATGGTTTTATCCGTCTATCTCTCCGAAGATGCCAAGTTGATTTATGGCACCGTGTATCGGAGGTTTAGACGGATGCGGCCGATGTTGCAGACTTCGTCAGATTCCCCCTCGCTAGAGGGGTTTTTGATTGTGGGGACGCTCTTCCCTGCAGGCGCGAGCCCCTGCAGTTAATCACGCTACCGCATCGTGGTAGCCACTTTCTCCTTCTCCAGAATTTCACTTCGTGTCGTGTGTGTTTGTTTTGTTTATGGTTGCTCGTGGATTGTATACGGAGACTGAGTAATGTCGTCGCCCGTAGGATGTGGATTAGTCCAAATCCGTATTTTCTTAGATTTGGGTTTGGTGTGTTGGTTTAAGGATACGTTAGCCATATTGAGGCTAAGATCAACTTAAACGTTCGTTAAGGATACGTTAGTCCTGTTTGAGACTAAGATCAACTTAACGTGGTGATCCATTTAATATATGGCTGTCGGGACTCATCACCTCTCTGACGTCGTTGAAGGATTACAACGATAGATGTCAGAGAAGTTCAGAGATGTACCCTTGAACCGAAGTTGATTAGGGAATATGGAGTCTGTTGAAATGCTTAAGGATACGTTAGCCTTGTTTGGGGCTAAGATCTACTTAAGCGGGATCGTTTAGATCCGACAGAAGAGCATTTGAAGGCTCTATTGTTCCAGTTTAGGGACGTGGTGGTCCATGTTCCAGTTTAGGGACGTGGTGGTCCATCATTAGTTTAGGGACGTTTCGGTCCGACATTAGTTTAAGGACGTTTCGGTCCAATATTAGTTTAAGGACGTTTCGGTCCATCGCCAGTTTAGAGACGTGGTGGTCCATCATTAGTTTAAGGACGTTTCGGTCCGATATTAGTTTAAGGACGTTTCAGTCCATGAGTTTAAGGACCCCGCAGTCCGTATTCATGTGTGGTCGTTGGGACCCGTCACCTCTCTGACGTCGTTGAGGAATTACAATGATAAATGTCAGAGGAGTTCGGAGATGTACCCTCGAACCGGAGGTAAATTGATTTAGGAGAGCAATCTTGCTCGGTCAATTTAGTTTGAGGACTTACGGTCATGATTGGGCTAAGTCCAGTTGAGAATATTCAACGCTTTTCTTGATCTTTGGCCTATTAGGCCTGTGCCAGGGCTTTGCCCATGTTTAATAATGCACTGCTTTTTATTTTGGCCTGCTAGGCATTTTTGATTTGGGCTCTGTCCCTTTATAAATGATGCAAAGTATCTGTTTGGGCTCTGCCCTTCTTTAGAATAATGCATTGCATTAATTGTCTGATATTGACTTGTCAGGCGCTTTGCGCCAATCAAAGAGCGCAAGCGCTTGTGGTGATGGCACGTGTCATGCAAGCGCAGTGCGCTGCGCTGGTGCGCTACGCTTGCGCTGCTGACACGTGGCGCGCTCTGGTGAGTTGCGCCAATTTCAGAGAGCAAAGCTCTATCTTAAAGCGCATAGCGCAAGTAGTTCAGATGCTGACACGTGGCGCTCTCTGGTGGCTTGCGCCAACCCAAGAGCGCAACAGTGCAGATTTACAAGTGCAATGCACTATTAACTTGAGAATATTTTAGATTCCAGAACCAAAGGTTTATAAAAGAAGTGCAAAGCACTTTTTGTTTTCTTGATCTGATTTAGATCAAAGAAAACAAGTTCCTCTTGTTTTTCTTATTTCAGAGAACCCGAGCTTCATAAAAAGTGCAAAGCACTATTTTTATTAGTTTTTTATTGAAGATCATTGATCTTGTTCTTAGATCAATGATCTATTAGAAGAAATTCTTCTATTTTAAAGGTTTTTACCTTTTTTCTTCTTGAGATTTCTTCAGAGTTCTCTCTATTTGAAATTTTTGATTTCTCACAAAATGTTGATGCCTTTGAATTGAGGCCTAGGGTCCTTTTTATAGTGCCCATAAATTGGTTAAATTTGTTAAAGAGATCTTTCTCTGAGTGATTTGGGGAATTTTCCCCACCGTTGGATCTTTGATCCAAGGGCTTCTGTTCTACAGAAGAAAATCTTCTTGTTTTAACAAGAACAGAAAGATCTTATTAGAATTTTAATTCTGTTTGGCGTAAACATCCCAGCGCTTGACACGTGTCGCGCAGCGCAGCGCTTGCGCAGTTGTACTTGTGCAACTGCGCAGACACGTGTCGCTCGCAGCTGTGCTTGCGCAGCTACGCAGACACGTGTCGTGCAGCGCAGCGCTTGCGCAGCTGTGCTTGCGCAGCTGTGCAGACACGTGTCATGCAGCGCAGCGCTTGCGCAACTGAAGCGTTGCTTCCTTTACTTTTTATTAAAGAACCTTGCTCTGATTGGACGCACTGCCTCGGGCGCTGTGCTGACGCATCAAATTCTGACACGTGGCGCGTTGCGCGCAGCGCACGGGATTTGAAGCGTTGCTTCAAAATTTGAATTTTTGAAATTCAAACAGAGCCTTGCTCTGATTGGGGGAAACAAAAGCGTTGCTTCATTTCCCGCCTTGGAATTTGAACAGAGCTTTGCTCTGATTGGGGTAAACAACACTGATATCTGACGATAGGTATAGTACCATCTAGGAGTTCTCGGCTAGTCATGTTCAGTGTACCCATTCTATAATGAGCACCTGTGTACATTCTTTGATGTCAAACACCAATGGATATGGGATCAACCATCGCCCCATACAGGGTCAAGAAACATACACACTAGTCTACTCTGGAATATCAATGCCATGTCTCGATATTCCCTCGACTAGGAACTATTGAAGGATGTGCTTGTGGACTACCCAAGTCCCAATAGTATGATCCGCATCATAGTCCTGGTAGTCAAGCCTACATCCTAAGGGCTTTATCAACATGTATATGAGAGACGGTATAATAATACCAATGAACATGTTAAGATAATAGAAACCAGATAGAATACTATCATGTCGAGCAAGAAACTACTCCATATATATGTCCAAGTATCCACTATATCATTCAAATATGGCCTCTAGGGCATACATATTACTAACAATCTCTCACTTGCACTAAGGCCAGTTGTTGTAGTATCTCATACCCAACATCCCAAAAAATCTCTCGATTAGCATCTGGGGGAGGGCCTTGGTGAGTGGATCCGCTGTGTTATCCTCAATATCAACTCTCCTGATCTCGATCTCCCAGCGATCTACTATCACCCTGATCCGGTGATACCGCTTAAGAATATATCTGGATCACTGATGGGACCAGGGTTCCTTGACCAAAGCCACAGCTCCATTGTTATCACAATACACAGGTATTGGATGATCAATGGATGGAACCTCACCAAGTTCATCTCATGAACTTCTTCATCCAAATAGCTTCTATGGCAGCACATTGGTAGCGATGTATTCAGCCTTCATCATCGCGTCTGCTACAGTATCTAGCTTGGAACTCTTCTAACATACCGTCCCTATACTGAGGGTGAAGAAAAAACCTGAGACCGACTTATTGTCGTCCTTATCACTCTGGAAGCTCGAATCGGTAAAGGACTCCACCTAGAGTTCACTGTTACCATACACCAAGAACATCTCTTTAGTCCTTCTCAAGTACTTAAAAATTTTCTTCACAACTGTCCAGTATTTCTCCCCTGGATTTGATTGATACCTACTCACTACACCTAGTGAGTAAGCTACATCTGTTCAGGTATATAATATCCCATACATGATTAACCCGACTGCCAAAACATAGGGTATCCCTTGCATGTGAGCCCTCTCCAAATTAGTCTTGGGAGACATCCTTTTAGAGGGAGTGATTCCTGAACAAGCGGGTACATTACCATGCTTAGAATCTTCCATACTAAACCTCTTTAATATGGTGTCAATGTACCTGGATTGGGACAATCCCAACATCCGTCTAGATCTATCTCTATAGATCTATATCCTCAAGATGTAGGAGGCATCACTTAGATCTTTCATGGAGAACTTTTATGATAAGAAGAGCTTGACCAAGTGTAGCATAGAAACATCGTTTCCTATCAAGAGTTTGTTATCCTCATACAATACGAGGAAGACAACCTTACTCTCTACTATCTTCTTATATATACATGGTTCATCTATATTTTTTATGAAGTCAAACTCTTTGACAGCTTCATCAAAACAGATGTTCCAACTCCGCGATGCCTGCTTTAATCCGTAGATTGATTTAAGCAGCTTGCACACGCTCTTGCTGCTCCCACTGTCTACGAAGCCCTCTGGCTATGTCATGTACCCGCTCTCTTCTAAATCACCATTTAGAAAAGCGGTCTTGACGTCCATCAGCCAGATTTCGTAGTCATGGTATGCAGCAACGGCAAGTAGGATCCTGATGGACTTAAGCTTAGCTACTGGAGAAAAGGTTTCATCATGGTCGACATCTGGTCGTTGACGAAAACCTTTTGCTACAAGTCTAATTTTGAAAGTCTTAACTTTCCATCTACACCAATTATCTTCTCAAGATCCACTTGCTCCCGATGGGTTTTACCCCTTTAGGAGCAACTTTCGAAGTCCATACTTTGTTGGTGTACATGGATTCCATCTCAGATCACATAGTATCCAGCCATTTCATATAGTCTCCACTTGTGATGGCCTGCTCGAAACTAGTTGGGTCATCATTTTTCATGATGCAGTCCTCGCTCCCACCTTCTATGAGAAAACCGTAGTATCTCTTAGGTGGATGAGAAACCCTACTAAATCTGCGGAGTGGCTAAGGTTCATTGGGGACTATTAAATCCTCCGGTTCTACCAAATCGTCGGTAATAGTTTGTGTTGCTGGAACTTCTTCCAGTTCTACCTCATTACCACTAATCTCTTTAACAAGAAATTCCTTTTCTAAAAAGGTGGTATGTCGAGAAACAAACACCTTTTGTTCCTCGGTGTGGTAGAAGATATACCCTCGTGAATGTTTAGGACATCCTACAAACTTGCACAGAACTGGCCTTGCCTTAAGCTTGTCCGGATTTTTCTTTTTAACATAGGCCGGACAACCCCATATCTTAACTTGTTTAAGAGATGGTCTATTCCCATTCCATATCTCATATGGAGTGGTAGGCAACGGATTTGGTCGGAACTCTTTTCAATAGGTATGCATCTATCTCAAGTGCATAACCCCAAAAGGAAATAGGCAACTCAGCATTACTCATCATAGAGCGCACCATATCTAATAGGGTGTGATTTCTCCACTCCAAAATTCCATTGTGCTATGGTGTATATGGAGGAGTAAGATGAGAGATAATCTCATTCTCTTTTAAGTAGTCTCTGAATTCCATGCTCAAGTATTCTCCTCCCCGATCATATCGAAGGATTTTAATACTTTTACCCATCTGGTTTTCAACATCGGACTTATATTCCATGAATTTGTCAAAAGATTCAGATTTGTGTTTCAACAGGAACACATGTCCGAATCTTGAGAGATCATCGGTGAATGTAATAAAGTACGAGGAACCATTCCTGGTATGTGTAGACATAGGACCGCATACATCACTATATATCTGTCCCAAGAGTTCAGTAGCTCTTTCTCTGTGTCCAATAAACGGAGATTTGGTCATCTAGCCTTTGAGACATGACTGGAAAGTTTCATAAGATGTAAATTCAAAAGTATTCAAATATGCATCCTTATGCAACTCAGCTACTCTTGTCGTATTGATATGACCTAATCTACAATGCCATAAGAAGGCTTCGTTCATTTCTGAACTGTTCCTCTTATGTGTGTTCTGTATACTTAGAACTGTTTTGTGATTTAGAACGTATACACCGTTATACAACGTACCATACCCAATCAACACTTGATTTAGTAAAATATTCATAATATTTTTGGTACGAAATAACTGTGGCTCAGAATCATTGTTTTACCACTTGGTAATATAAGGTGATATTCGCCAGCTGCTTTGGCTGCAACAATTGCACCATTCCCTACTACTAGAGACTTATCACCCTTTCCCAGTTCTCTACCTTTCTTTAGCTCATGTAACAAATTACATACGTGGGATCCTGATCCGGTATAATACTCAGGACGTAGAGCAAACTGAGAAACAGTTCTCAATTATGAACACACCCGAAGACGATGCATAAACATACTTATTCTTCATACGGGTGGTGTTGGAATCCTGATATTCCCATATTCCTTGCTTAGACTTATGATAGTCATAAGATGGAGCGGAACATAGCCCAGTATAATAAGTGGGTTCGGTCAATACATCCATATTATTATCTTGATTAAGGCATGTGATTGGTCGCTACCAGGAGAGAGGGAAGGATAATCACTTTGTGTGCGCTCTTTGCAAGATTAGATTGGTTATTATTTTATCGAATCAGGATGGCTCCTACTGTTTTTATCAAATCTTCCTTCAAACCCTAAAAGGTAAAATTAGCCGGGATTAATTACACCCTACAATTTCGCCAATCGTTCGGCCAGGCAGGTATTAGTACTCCGAGGGAGTTTCCCCATGCTTTTGCATGGAACTAATTAAATAACCTCGTTTCTTCATGGGCATCACCCCGTTAACACCTTTCTTAGACACCTAATGGATCGGCTAATTGTAAAGTGGAAAACTATCCCAAGAGTAACTCTTACTCGCAGTGGGTATCGGGATCCAACTATCATATTGTAGGTATGCAATCTCATTGCAAATTCTAACACTTGAAATTCCCAATATTGTTTTTACCCCATGCGATTTATAAACTTGACAAGGTCAACAAACCATAAACCGCAAGTCAAGTTAAACCCGTTCATTTCTTGATTGAATTAAACCCACCCGCACGACCCTTGACAAGGTCAACAAGGCCGCACGACTACCCTAATCCAATCGCATCACATACGGCAGATAAGCACTAATCAGCTACCGCACACTATGCCTTGACAAGGTCAACATACGCAGCACGAATACTAAATAGCACTTATCTGAAATGACGGAGGGCTACGTTGGTTTTTAAGAAAACCTTTAGCGTAATGAACTTGATATCATTGTAGAATCTAGTGATTTCGAAAAGGAGTGGTTTAAGCTCCGCTTTTAAAATCGAGTAATTTTCAAAAACAAACCGAATAGCTTTTACTAGCTTTTGCTAAAGAGGTCACTCCCGGTGAAGAGATCTCGGCTCTTTCTTCATCGAATGAGGTGCTAGATATCCATCAAGGAATACCACTGTGCAAAGCAAGAACTACAGAAGTTATGATGATAAACTGAGTGGGTTGTAGCATTTTCTAGTTTTGCTAAAGAGGTCACTCCCGGTGAAGGGATCTCGGCTCTTTCCTTATCGAATGAGGTGCTGGATATTCATCAAAAAATACTACTATGCAAAGTAAGAACTAGAGCTACCTTTTTGAAAAATCTTGATTCTACAACATGTTTAGGCTTCTTTTCTTTTCATTAATCTCATTAATGAAGTCCCATCATTTAATATTTCCCTAAACATCACAGAAAAAGAAACGAAAATAGAACGTATGCTTATGCCATCCGCATTCGCCACGGGGCCCCGTCATGCACCGTTAGATTACTTAACTAACGGCAGAGCGGGGGCTGGACTAACGCGGGTGCAAAACATAAGCAACGTTTATTATATATATCATATATATAGTATTCGTCTCGCGCAGTTATATGATCACATCACATAACCAAGCAGCAGAAGCAACATATGAAATATTGGATATACTAGGAGGTCCGTGTTTTAAATTCATCCAGTAATGTAAAACACGGATTCCACAGTCGTGATGAATAGCCAAACCCACATCTCTAGACCCCTACAAGAGCGGCAAGTAACCCTACCAATTCTAGAGTTAGGAGACCCGGTCTCGACTCCTCGAGATGGTCTCCCATTGCACTATAGAACCCGGTTACGTGTGCTCCCCGTCTTAGGTCTATCCTAATGCGGATAAGTAAATAATATATCAATAGTGACATCATCCTCAACCCGGAAGTGTCCCAATAAAAGAATATTACATACGGATTTTACATGAATGAAAATTGAAAAACTCTCATCTCATATAAAACCCTCGGCTATTCATTCACGACGACCCAATATAATATATCACAGCAACACATAACAACATATGTCATCAACGTAAGTAAATACGCGTATCCCAAATTCCGTTGACATATAATAACGAGATTTGGGATACCCCACATATTACACTTACGGTCGTAGAAAAGAAATGAAAAAACTACAATAATTAGAATCTGCAATATCCTTAGACATCATAAACCAGAATATCTCATATTCCGAATTTCATGCCTAACCTATAAACCTTGTACTTTAGTCTCAAATTGAAAACACTTTTCAATCATTTAGTTGAGTAATTCAACAAGATTCCTGACTTCCTTATCGAATGCTCGTCGAAAACTTTAGTAGATGGCTGCACCCCCGATACCATCGACGAAGTGCACTAAGGCGGAACACCGTGGCCGCAAGCACCCGAGTGGGTGCTTTTGGCAACGGGGTTCTCCTTCAGTCACTTGGTCGAAGCTATGGGGTGTGGCTGTCTACTAGAGTTACCCGGCGGGTGTTCGCATACAATAGGCGATTGCGACGGAGTTTTGATCCGAATCAAAACTCCGTGGCAACCGATTAACCGAGACTAAAATTCTAGATTTACAATATACTAACTAGTTTTCACAAAACTAATTATTCCGGATTCTAACAATTGTATCACATATCATCAAAGTATATACAACGTTAAACATTTCGATCGATTTATCGAATACCCACAAAATCCAGAGAGCTCAACAACTTGAGAATCATTAAAAATATCCAGAGAGTGCATAATCACCAAATAGAGCAGCACAAGAGAAAAGACACCTTAACTCGACTAACCTGTGGCGGAACCGCGGCCAAACATGGGGTTTGGCCGCAGTTCCACGGCCGTTTGAGGGAGTTGGGTCGTCAAATTTCTTGAGGCTCCATTAAAAAGCCTGCACGATTTTCTGCATATTTTTAATCACCAAAATTTGAAAATTCGACAAAAACATGATAAATCGCGGGTTTCGAAACTTGATCGAACACTTTAACATTGTAAAGACCTACCCAAATGTTCTAACTTGGCTCTGATACCATGAAAGTGTCTACTAGCACCATGGTAGGGTTAAAACGAGCATCACACATGCAATTTTTAAATTTTTGAGGTGATAATGAACACTTACTAAGATCTAACTAGAATATTAGGGTTTAAACATGATATTACTAAAACTAAACTTAGATATGGATGGCTACAACCTTTGTAGACCGTTTCCTTCTCTTCTAATGCTCTGGGTTGTAGTCCACGCGACTCCATTAGGCTCCACTTGAAAGTTGAACGAACCTCCTCCGATGACCTTTGTGCCGAAGATGATCCATCCGAAATCCGCCAATCCAAGCTACCTTTTCACTAAACTTTTTAGTGAAGGAAACACACCACATCAAAGTGCTAATCTAATGTGGGATGGTGAAGTGGGGATTTGTTTGCTCACTAGATATTATCCAAGCTTCATGGTTCATATCACATGTGAGGGATTGGAGCTTGAAGCGTCAAGAGGAGGAAGAATAAGAGAGCTAGAGAGCTCATATGAAAAAATGAACTCAAGCAAAAGGCTAAGTGTAGATGGCTAAGGTTCACTTATTGAAGCATTCATTTTATTCAATAATAAAAATGAAGCCATGCTTCAATAGTGAAGTAAGATGAATATAATATTCATCAATCCATGCTTCACCCCATTCTCCTCATTATCCACCTCATTTTTCTATTTTCTCAAAATAGAAAATACACCATGTTTCATTATATATATATATATATATATATAAAGAAAATAATTAGTGAGCTAATAATATTAGTTAATATATAATTATATCAAATATAAATATATATCATATTATTAAATCAACACTTGATTTAATAATCCGGTTATATCACATATAACCGACTAATATCATTTATCTGTATATCACATTATCAAATCAACACTTGATTCGATAATCTAGTTATATCACATATAACCTGACTGATAACAAATAACCGCCAGATCGGAATACGGTATCTCATACTCGTATTTAATCAGGCCCCCGCACATATCAATATATATGCCCTACTTCGTTTTGCTTGAATCAGGAAACTTCTGTGTGGGACTCTAAAGACTCGTCAATACGCCAGCGGTAGGTGATGATCACATCAGTCACCCACAAGCTGTCAGCGGTACTAGCTGGACGTAACGGCTACCCAGGTATTGAGTGATTAGAAAATCAACAAGCAAGCTTGTCCAAACTCCCATGAAGCCTATAGGTAACACTTACCGTGCAGTCAGGTCTCTTCGTCTGATATGTCGCATATCGAGTCTGGGGGTGGTATCGTCAGACCCTAATAACTTGATAAGTCATGCCGATATAAGGCCTGTAAAGGTATAAGAAACTGCTAATAACACTTACCAGTAAATCTCATCAACAGTCCTGGCCAGGGAGTTACTGTTATAGCCAATCGAGCACAACGCAACATCAACTCCCTATACCGGGAGAGCCGCCTCCTATCGCTCATTGCCTCCATGTGACTCGGGATTGTACCCAAAATCCACCTATTTTCATGACTCCTTTGAGCCGTAGTAGGAAGGAAATCAAAGCACAGTGGGAACCACACAAGACTTTATGACGATCTCGGGTCTACTGACTAACCTATACCAGTATCACCAGAGAACTGCTATCTGACGATGGTATAGTACCATCTAGAAGTTCTTGGTGAGTCTTGTTCGGTGTACCCATTCTATAATGAGCACATGTGTACAATCTTTGATGTCAAACACCAATCGATATGGGATCAACCATCACCCTATACATGGTCAAGAAATGTACACACTAGTCTACTCTGGAATATCGATACCCTGTCTCAATATTCCCTCGACTAGGAACTATTGAAAGATGTGCTTGTGGACTACCCAGGTCCCAGTAGTATGATCTGCATCATAGTCCTAGTAATCAAGTCTACATCCTAAGGGCTTTATCAACATGTATATGAGAGACGGTATAATAATACCAGTGAACATGTTAAGATAAAGAAAACCAGATAGCATACTATCATGTCGCTCAAGAAAGCCCTCCATATATATGTCCAAGCATCTATTATATCATATAATAATGGCCTCTAGAGCATACATATCACTAACAAAAACTTCGCCTTTAGTCTTCCTCCCTACCTTTCTTCCAAATATCGATCATATACCCTTACGTATGTATAAAAGACATCCCTATACTTAGAGAATTCAATTCAAGCTATCATACTCTTGTCCATCTTCCTCAGTACTTTTTAATCGGTGAATATTTCAGATGGAATTGCTCACACAATTTTCATGCGACCGTTAATACTTCTTGAGGTACTGACCAACCGATTACCGAATGTGCTCACTTATTAAGGCGTAATTAGCAAATTCCCATCTTGCAACACCTAAGGCTTAGTAGTAGCTTCCAAACCAGTTGGTCTAAGGCACTAGGTAATAAAGCATCCTCGCTATATTTTTTATACTGCCTTAAGTAATTACAAAACCAGTGTTTATTTTTCTTCACCATTTTTCATTTTTTCCATACCTACATACATACATACATACATACATACATACATCTATATATATATATATATATATATATATATATATATATATTGTTTACTTATTTTCCTACATACTAAGGCTTTTAGACAAGAGCATTTCAAGGTATCCTATAATATCCCAACATTCAAGATGTGTGCAAGTGTATATAGTAGGGTATCAACGTTCAGATGTTTGGACTCAAGAATAGAGACTATTTTTCAGACTCATATCTATCCTCAGATTAGTGATTCTCTCCATCTTACTAACTCTTGGAACAACAGCTCATGACTACCTATTACTAGCTTCGTTATAAAACATCTAATTTTCTTTCTTTTTTTAAATCTCTTCCTATTTTTCATATGTATTTTTCACTTTCTAATTTTCATTATCAAAAAAAATTTTGTGCTTTTATTTAGTATAATGCAAAAAAAATGATACGTGAATAAGCACAAACCTCCCCCAAACCTATTTGCAGAAGTATCCTCAATGATGTCATCTGTTAAGCTTAAAACCTGTAGACTTGGGAGGAAAAGTTAGTAACGGGGACAAGAATTAAGGACAGTGAAATCCTCCCCCAAACTTATTTTTGGCTCACAATTTTGTAAAAATTTGATTTCTTTCAAGAGCCAAAATAGTTTCTCCCCCCTTTCCAAAACTTGAGTAAAATAGTATTTAAGCATTGAAAATTATAAGAGAGGGGTAAAGTTATTGGTCTATGCAAAACTTTACAAAGACCAAAAGTCAACACCAACCATTCGAAGATTTTATCGATGTAACAACATGGTTGGTAGAAGATCGTAGATGTGAAGAAGTGGGGAGATAAGAGACGGAATCGATCAGGTTTACGTCTTGGTTGGTAGAGACAAAACATTGGTGGTGCCATACTCGCATTCTTGTTTTTGATAAGAAGAAGGGGGCGGTTCAATTTCTATGGGTGGGGATTGATTCATCACAACTCCCATGTCTTCTAAGAATGCGGGTTCTTCGGCAAAAATATCTTCAAAACTTTCATCAAGATTCCGAATGATAATCTCATTGGAAAGGGAGTTATAAAACTCGGATAGCTCGACTAAATCATTCGACAAGTCAAAGGGTTCGGACTTAGATGTGGACTTGTCGACAGAAGGGTCTTCACGTGTATAATAAACAATAGGATCAAATCCTAACGCACTAGTGGCGGCGAGATCAGAATCGTGAAGCTCCTCAAATTCGCAACTGTCGGAAACTATCTTTTTGACAAAACAAATATGAGCATAGGGTTCTGATAGTTGACTTCCTAGCTTGTAGATGTTAAGCTCAATTGTAATCTTCCTAAAGGATGGGTTCATTGAACCGTTACGACAATTGATTATCGCGTTTGAAGTTGCTAGGAAAAGTCGACCTAGAATCACCGGAATTTGGTTCCGTGGGTTCGCTACAGACTGTGTATCTATAACTATAATGTCCACAGGGAATATAAATTCCCCGACTTTGATTAACACGTCCTCTAGCTCACCCAGAGCTTGGGTGATAGATCGATCGACCATCTAGAGAGTGCAATGCGTAGGTTTCAACTCTCCCATCCCTAATTGCTCATAAACAGAATATGGAAGAAAGTTAACACTAGCACCTAAATCGAGTAGAGTACGATTGATATTTTTACCCCTAATGGTTATAGATATTGTAGGACAACCGGGGTCCTTACGTTTCGTGGGCACCAATTGGGTAAGAGAATTGCTCATATTACTCGCTAAAAAAGCCTTTTTAGGTACTTGAGTTTTCCTCTTCCTAGTGCACAAGTCCTTCAAAATGTTCGCATAGGACGGAAGTTGTTCGATAGCATCTAGGAGAGGAATATTTACGTTAACTTGCTTAAAGATGTCGAAAATCTTCTCCATTTTGGGACTTGGTTTGATGGCCCTCAACCTATATGGAAAAGGAGTTTTATCAATAAGGGTTGGGTCCAACTTTTGAGGAGAAATTTGTGGGGATGGAATAGATCCCAAAATTGGATTTGGAATGGTTGTAGATGGTAATTCCTTCAAGGAAGTGGGATGAGGGTTCGAGCCTAGTAGGAAACGGAGAATAGGTTCGGAAGAAGATGGTGGACTAGATGAAGTTGGATTAGAAGTAGTAGCCGGGGTTTCATCTGATTCATCCTCAACAACTTGTTTACCAACATTGTTATTCAGCACTCTTCCCGATCTCAACGTAGTTACGGCACTCACATTATGATTTTGAAGGATGATATTCGCGCTTTGTGAGTGGCCGGGATTTAGTAGAGGTTGAGATGGAAGTCTCCATTTCTCTCTCTCGCTCATCGCAGCATTTAACTGTGCAAGTTATGCTTCTATCGATTTTATGCTTTCACTGTGGGAAGCAGTGTGTTGCACTAATGTTTGGATAAAAGACGTTAAATTAGCCATCGTTTGTATGGATTGTTTAATTAACATTTCTAAGTTACGTTCGAGCGCAAAGGTTTTATCGGTACCGGTCGTTGAAATATTATTATAAGGATCAAAATTGTTGGCCGGGTTTTGAAAAGATTGCGGTTGAAAGGGTGCTGATTTTGTTGTGGTAGCTGTTGTTGCTGTGGGGGAGGCCTTTAATAGTTGCTTGGGAACTGGTTTTGATTTTGAGTTTGGTTTTGGTTCTAAACAAAATTAGGATGATTCCTCCATCCTTGATTGTATGTGGAAGAATAAGGATCGTTTCTAAATCGTTGCTGAAAAGCAGTATTAGTTTGTTCTTGACCTTGAAACGGAGGATTCAAAGGACATTCTTCCGTTAAATATGATGGGCCAGAACAGCAACCACACACGGTTTTAGGGTGCGTAACTTGGTTTAGGTAGGCTGATGAGAATTTGTTTATCACGGCCATTTCGGCTTTTACTGCAATGGAAACATCGAGCTGATGAATACCTGCCCTAGATGAATTTATTCTAACGCTTTCCCACTGTAAGGTTTGTTCGGAGAGATCTTCCAGGAATTGCCAAGCTTCGCCATCGTCTTTTGACATGAAATAGCATTGACAAATGGTTTCAAGCATCTGTTTCGTGGCAGGATTAATACCCTCATATATAATTCGGCAAAGTTGTCATCTATCAATTCCGTGATGGGGGCATTGTAGAATAAAATCCTTAAACCGCTCAAAGCATTTCCAGAATGGTTCGTTGGGAAGTTGGATAAACTGGTTAATCTCGCTTCGAACACGGGCGGTTTTATGATTGGGATAAAATTTCTTAAGGAATGCTATAACGAATTCGTCCCATTTGGCAATAGAATGTGCGGCAGTACTATAAAACCATTTTTCTGCTAGATCGCATAAGGTAAAAGAGAGAAGACGTAATTGCATCGCTTCCCCTGAAAGTTGGGTTGTGTCCATCGTTGCACATACGTTCTCGATTTTAGTGATAAAACGTATGTGTCTTCGGATTCAACCCCGTGAAATTTGGGAAAAAGTTGATGAAGTGGGGTTTAATTTCGAAATTATCCCCATTGGCCGTTGGAAGAGACAGACAAGTCGGAAGGGGTCCACGCACAGGGTAGCATCTTTCTTGAAGAGAGATGCGTGGTGAATTCTGCGCACCTACGGGTAGTAGCAGGGTGGTGTTGTGAAAATTTGATAGAGAACCGTCCATCTCGGTCGATGTGGTGAGTGGAGGGGAAATAGAAGATGAAGAAATACCGACTTCGGAATCGATAGCAAGAACGTGGACAAGAAGGGCACTAGAATCCCGTGTCCAGCCGATCATGCACTAAGCGGGTTTAGTGCATGTGGCAGCGTGTGTGAGAACGATTTAAAAAGGTTTGTTTTGAAAAAGTGTCGAACGTGAGGCTTGACTCAACAAATCACAAAAATGCACAAACAAACCCTAGAACTAGGGTCACCTAGGTCAAGTCATTAGACCGCTCCTAGACTTCCAAAGGACAGGCCGCAGGATCAATCCTCTACCACCTCTTTATCGCCCTTGTAGCCAGGTAAGTGCTAGGTAAGTGGGAGGTATCCGCTATACGAATCACCGAAAATAGCGAGCATAATTAAGTAACCATTTTCCTTAATCACACTTGCTTAGACACCACAAAAGAAATGCGGATAAGCGATAGATTACCCACGACCCTCCTCTGTCCTAATTGAGCACGACGGTCCTTAGAGACTTAGTCTAGATATTTTTTAATTAATGTAGGGTGTAAGTAAGCTCGTTTTGTGATTTTTGGAGCATAGGAAGGATGATAAAATCCCCACCTAATCTGGATTTGGGTTATTGCCCCTTAATATCCGGTTAAGATATGTACAAATAAACCAATATCAAAATACGTAAGAAGATTTTTGAGCGGTTCTTTTTGCAAAGAATCATACAGAAAAAATCAGAATATTGGATCTTAGAAGAGAAAGAAAGATCATAGAAAGATACCAGAGAAGTTTGGCGACGCAACTCCACCAAGTCATCATGCTTCCGCCGCAAAGTGCTTGCTTATGCCGCGGTTCTGCCGCACTATAGTGCATTCGTCTGCTGATTTTTCATCAGTGCCCTCTAATTCTCCTCTGGTCCTCGATGAAAATCTCTGAATCTCTATTTTCTCGCTCCAGTGACTCCAGATTACCTTGCAAAATTCACACACTAATCGTTAAATACACAAGATGCGGTTTTGTTTATTTTATGATATGAATTAATAAGAATTCAATCCGAATAGCAAGAAAAAAAATTACAGTCGTTTCCCCGGCAACGGCGCCATTTGATTGATCTATTTTTAAGAGTGTTGTAAATAAAGTAACCGCAATCGGGACGGTGTCGCTAGTAGCTAACCACGATGAGTATGGATCATCCGCAGGGAAACGTGAACCTTTTTCATGCTTTAGACGGGTTGATAGAAAAAGGATGATTGGTTGTAGTTACCGATATACTATGGATGTAAGATTTATGAAGAAGAGGGTTGTAGGGTCCATAGGACTTAGTAGTAATAGATGAATAATTAAAAATGACTCCTTTTATCTTTTAATAGTTTAAAACGTGATCGATAGTGATGAATATAGATTAGGGTTCTTTTGGAAGAAACTAGGGTTTCCCCATTCTTAACCCTTGTCCTTGCATTGATCTCTATTCATGTCTAGTCCTTAACAAAACAAGTGTTGAACAGATCTCGAATCATGGTCGTGACTAGCAATAAATTGGTAACGCGCCCGATAAGTATGTTAACATTTATTTTGCTAAAATTTATAGACTTTAAAATGTATAAAAGAAATTAAATGATTTTATTATCCATTGATCTACTCTAGCCTACGAACCCTAGCAAGCTAGGAATACTCATGTATGGTTGGAGAAAAAAGGATGAACAATGAGATCATAATATAAGATGCAGAAATTAATTGCGAAAAGACTAATAAAAACTCTACATTTATTAATCAACTATATCATGTACAAATCCTTTTAAACTAGAGTACAAGAACCCTAGTTTTTGCTCTCGAACTCTATCTTGTTGGAAGTGGATGAACAGCTAAAGATCAACCCGGATGCGTGGATCGTTTTGGGCCTCTTGATCTCTTCGGTTGATAATCTCTCAAAGTATAGCTCTCGGTCGCTTAAATAGTCACAGAAACTCTAAACCCTAGATTTCATGTGTGAGGGTATGCCGATACGATCACACCAAAAAAATCTCAGATCCAACGGCCATCAAGGGGCCGCGGATCCGCCGCAAATATAGGTATTTAGCCGTCCAACGCGGCTCTATAATGGCATCAGCTCATGGAATTTCTTATGGACTCTTCTGTTGACGTGTGTAGATCTCTTCGATGTCTGGATTTTGAAAATCTTACTCTGTGTCTCTGTCATTGCTAGATCTTATATTTTCCCTCAATATTTCAGCAGATTTGATTCCGACATCGCGGATCTTTTGATCTCCAGATCTGAGCTAATATCTGCACAATATCTCAAGTCATAGTGTTACTAATATTTGTTATTATTTTGATATATTATCCTAACCATTTGTATGATACAATATTTTAAGAATATTGATTAGAATTATTTGATATGATATGCATATTTTAATTACTAATATTTTATATAAATATTATATGCATGTATTTTCCCTCATTATGTTAAATATAATGTAGAAACATATGATAATAAACTTTTTACACATAAACTCTTATATGTTCTATTATTACAATAAACACTTTTTAGAACTCAAAAATAGTAGGGAAAATAATCATTCAAATGTGCAATATTTCAGACTAATCAGTGGTGCAGAGGGGTTTAGGTTTGTTAGAGAGAGTGGAAGTGGAGCTCGGACTGTGGTGCTGTAGTGATGGAGTGTATTGTGGAGCTTATGGTGGTGGAGTGAAGGGATCGACGGAAGTGATTGCGATGATGGTGGTGCGGTCAGGTCGTTGTAGGAGGAGCTCGGATCGGTGAGCTTGAGGGGGAGAAGGAGAGGAAAATGAGAGAGAGAGAGAGAGAGAGTGTGTGTGAGAGAAAGAGAGAGTTAGGGTTTTGAAGAGCAGGAGAGGTTAGAGAACGTGGAGATATCTAGGGTGGGAAAAGTGCGGTGATCGTAGGTGGCGTAGGGGAGACATGGACGTGGTCGTGAGGGAAGAACGAAGGAGAAGAAGAAGAAGAAAGAAGGTAGAAGGGTCTCGGGCTAGGCCAAAAAGAGAAGAAGAAAAAGAAAAAGAAAGGAAGAAAGAGAAACAATTGGAGTTGGACTTTCTTGGGCTGGGCCTAAGAAGAATAACGAAAAAGAAAAGAAGAGAAGAAGAGAAGGAATTAAAAAGGTGGGCCGGGCTCTATGAGAAGAGAAAAATGAAGAAAAGAAAATAGAAAGAGAAGGAAAATGAGGAGAAAGAAGTGGGGAAAATATTTTTAAAATTATATTTGGAAAATTATATTTATTTAAATACGGAGTTGAGTACAAAAAGGAACCGGTTATTATAATTGCTGCGCCAAAATGATCCTTTCAAGATGCGCCAGAGCTTAAGCTCTTAAGTTTGCGTTGCGCCACATGCCACGCACGTGTGCCAGCGCCAGACCAAGCGCCATGCGCCAAGTAAAGGAGGCAGCAATAGCGCTATGTGCAACGCATGTGCGCTTGAGAAACGAGAGCGACAAGTATATGATAAGCATCCAACAGAAGCCTATACTTAGCCAAATTGGCCAAGTCTTGAAACTTAAGCCTCACTGTGATCTAATGATCTGTGAGAATAATATTTTCATGTCACCTAGATGGATTTAGTTCTCAAATGAAACTAAAATCCCTAGATAGAGCCTATACCCAAAACCCTCTAAGTCGACCTTAGTCTTCAAACATGACTAACGTGTCCTTATATAAAGTTTAAGCTTTCTTGTGAACCGATTGATCTCACAATGTGCGAAATGAAACCTAAATTCACTCTCTTTGGCCAACCAAGACACCAACATGGATCCTGTTAAGTAATGCTTGACACCCAAAACATAAAATAAATTCGGATTTTGACTAATCCGCGTCCTACGGAAGACGACGAAATTAGTCTCTGTATACAATCCAAGGGCAACTAAAATTAAACAAATAAAAATACGACACACAAAGTAAAGAACCTAAAGTGTAGAAATTTGTTGTCGTCCGCGACAACGTAATTAACTATAGGGGCTTGCGCCTGTTGGAAAAATATGTTCTCACAATCAATAAACCTCTCACTCTTAGAGAGAATATGAAATCAAGATACATCTGTCGCATCTATTCAAACTTCCGATATACGACGCTATAATCCCTTAGCGTTTTTTGAGAGGTGAATGGATCAACCTATGCATCTTCCCCTAAATTCAGACAAGACGTTCCGACATCGGTCGTCTCCAGTTTTCGGCGGTAAATAGGGTATTCATGAAATACCATGTCACTGGTGTCATTTAGGGATAGACTCATGAAAAAAAAACGCGACTCAAGAAAGATGAAATCAGTTGAGATAAAGCAACGACGAAGGGTAGGATGATAACAGCGATACCCCTCTGAGGGCGAGAGTATCCTAAAAGACACACTGAAGGGATCGAGGATCTAACTTTGTTCGACCGGGTCTATATTTATGGAAAAAGCACATACAACCAAAAATTTGAGGAGGAACAGAAAACAGAGGGTCATTAGGAAATAGGATAGAAAAAGGCATTTGACCATCTAACACAGAGGAAGGCATACAATTAATGATATAAGCGCCCGTAAGAACCGCATCTCCCCAGAAACGTTGAGGAACCAGTCGATGAATGAGTATTGTTTGAGCGACTTTTAGCAGATGACAATTTTTACGCTCAGTAATACCATCCTGTTGGGGGGTATAGAAACAAGAGGGCTCATGAAGAATACCAGATACAGACATAAAATTTTGAAATTCAGAAGAAATATATTCTTTCACATTATCGTTAAGGAGTATTTTCACAGAAATATCAAATTGTGTTTTAATTTCAGCACAGAATTTACGAATACGGAAAAAACTTCAAAGCGAGATTTATTAGATGTAACCAAGTTGCACTGAAAAAATTATCAACAAATGTGACAAAATACTGATCACCAAATAACGACACAACGGGACATGGTCCCGATACATCGAAATGAACTAAATAAAATGGAATACTAACTCGTTTATTGATTCGAAGAGGGTAAGATACGCGATAGTGCTTATCCAGACTCACACAATAACTCGGTAGTCACAGAAATTTCGGGATGCAACTTTTTCAGATTCTGTAATGATGGATGTCCTAACTGACATTACAAATTTAAGGCTGTAAAATCACTCAAGTATGCAACCGACTCTAAAAAACTGCATATCCGATATAGACCATCAGACACATGTCTTGTGCCAATCGTCTTTCTCGTTCCCAGTTCCTAAAATACATAGTGGTTAGGATAAAAGATAGCGCAACAGTTAAAAGATTTTGTGAGTTGACTAATAGAAAGCAAATTGAGAGGAAAGCAAGACATATATAAAATGGAGTGTAAAGGCATAGACGGATTTAAAATCACTGTACATATACCACTAACAGATTAAACAAAACCATCAGCTAGTTTAACTGGTGTGTGGGAAATATGTGAGAAATTGGACAATATACCTGAATTCTCAGTCATGTGATCTAACGCTCCTGAGTCAATCATCCATGACGTAGAAGCTACTGAGGATAGAAAAGCAGTAGAGTTACCTATCTTAGCAAATATAACGATGACTGCGACTGAGAGGGCTGAAACTGATGAAACAATCTAAAACTTTCTAACGTCTCCGCATCCATATAATTAATGGCAGAGTCAGTACCGAAAGCGACATGAGCTGTAGAACTGTTAATTTTTTCGGACAATCATAATTCATATGTCCAAATTCATAACAATAATTACACCGAACCCCCTCTCAACTACCACCGGATCCTCTTTCTGGGCAACTATCTCGGCTACTATCCCCACTAACTTCTCTTCCAGAATAACTGTCACGATTTTCTCGACCAAAACGATCCTTTCCTTGACTAAAGCCACCTCTCTTTGGCATAGCGTCTAATGCAGACTTTTCTGCGACTAGTTCCGTGCTCGGATGAGTTGGAAATATCTCTCAGATCAAATGGAACGCCTCTTGAATATTCATTGACGACTCACTACCAATCACTAATGGTCGTGCCGCATCATAAAAAGAATTCAGACTCCCTAGAAAGGTCAGTACATCAAGCTTATCTTGGCGTGTCTTCATTTTCTCCAAATCAGCTTTTAAATGTCAAATAGCTCGTAACTCATTGCATATATTCTTAAAGGAAGCATAGTGCTCCTTTAATGTCTGACTCCGCTAAACTGATATTGAAATAAGTCTGAAAGATAGAGTAAGCCCGGAACATGCTACCCTTCTCTGAATAAATGGACTGCAACAATGTCACATTTCCTTCGCAGTGGAGTAAGTAAGAACCAGATCTATCACCTCCTGCTCCATGACCTCCCATAAGAGACATTTCACCAAACTATTATTTTTTATCCAAACAACAGTTTTCGGATTGGGGGATCATTGGTGAGATGATGATATTTATCCCTCCCAGTCAAATTCGTTATCACAACAATCTACCATTGTTGCCAATTCGAACCATTACGTTTCCGATCCGACAACTTAACAGAAACCAATGTTGGCCCGACAACAAATCGTTCGACAACCTCCTTTTCAGCGTCAACCAAGACAACAATTATATCATCCTCCCAAGTTGGTTATAAACTTATAATGCCTGATAAAGCTTTTAAAAGCTATGTGATATGTGCCTAGCTTTGATCAACGAGTTTTGTAAAATTAGTCATATTAATTGGTAAAATTTCTTATGTACTATTTATATACTCCATTAAATAAAGAATGGCGGAGAGTGTCTATAACGTCAGATAAGACGAAACAAGTAACAAATGGACCGGCCAAAAAAAGGTAATGGAAAATAAGGTGAAGGTCAGCCTTAAACCTGGGCCAACTGCAAGAAAACTAATTCAAGGAGCTCTAACCAGCGCTGCACAAATATATAGCAACAGTTTCGATAAAAATTAGTAATATTAATTTAGGTTTTGAGTTATTGATATATTCATATAAATCGTTTCCGTCAATCCAGTTGGATCAGCTATTTATACCATAGTCACATAATTCGCGAATTATTCGCCGAATTCGCGAATAATTCGTAAATTTTTTATCAGACGAATTAATCTCCGAATTATTCGCCATTGCCGAACTGGCCGAATAATTCGCGAATTATTCGCTAATAATTCGCGAATTATTCCCGAATTATGTGAAAAAACAGTGAATAATTCAAAAAACAGCAAATAATTCACAAAATCAAAACCTAGCGTCTCATATATTAATTTATTGCTCGAAATCCTTCCCGAACATTTCCCGAACACTTACCGAATCTTTCCCGAATACCTGCCGATTTTTTCCGAATAGTTCTCTGAATCCGAATTTTCGACCTCGCCGAATTATTTCCGAACGACGAATTTGTAACTATGATTTATACTTGATCCATTTTGGTTCCGTCCTGTTTATTCATGTCTTTTTAGATATTTTCATGCATGCTTATCGGTAAGTATTGCAGACACGATTTCGGTGGTGAAATGATGCGGGAAATATCACATTTGGTCCCACTTTTTGCTTCCGTATACATTAACCAGGATTATCATGTAGTGTCATAAATCAAAAAAACATACTACTATAAAATTGAAGGCATCAAGATTAATTCCAACATAATAGTAGAAATCATTGGGATAATGATGCGGCGTTTGCTCTTGCATCAGCATGACACTTTAATTAAGTGCTTTATGTCACAATGATGTGAAATGAAGCGTCAACATCATGATTATTGGTCCTTTCACGGACCCAATGTGTTTGGGAAAAAAAAAAAATTTATTAAAGGCAAAAGGGAAAATCTCAGGAGTTTTTTTATCTATAAATTGTTAAAAACCCTCGGACAAGATTTACTGGTATCAAAAACTCTCTGGTCTAAAAAATCTTATCAAAACCTTTAGGAAAAGTTTTTCCCTATCAAAAACCTCATTCATAGAACATCCATAGTACCTACAATATCTAGTTTCTTTCAATATGCGCATTAGCATAACTATATAATTTCTTGAAATATGTATGCGCAAACTAGATATTGCAGATAAGATATTTACAATAGATAAGATAGTACGAAATGTTTTTGGCTACATATGCAAATAACAGAACTGAGTGTAAGAGCGGTCTAATTAACACATGACTGCATGTTATTCCTGTAATGATTGATCCTTGTCTTTTTGCCATTTTTGGTTACAATCTAAAAGATTTTTAATTTACAAAATAAAATTTTCCCCTTTGATTGGTGGGGGCTTTATACGTGGTCAAAAGCCACAACAAACGTACAAAGATCTTCCAAAATGATATAAAGCCAACAATGATTTGGCATTTAATACACGTAGGCTAAAGCTAACATTATAATTGTTGCATTATTAGAGACTTCTCTTGCTTAGAATTTTCATGCAAGTGACATTTGGTGGGGACATATCGCTTAGCTTATCCCTTTTTCGCACTACATATAAAGTTATAAACAAGAAACTATAAATGACCTTTTTCTATATGATTTTATATATATGTTCAAGTGCTTGGATTTTTTTGTGTATATGCAGCGAGTACTTTAATTTGGAACAGATGGATTACAAGCAAAGTAGTTCTTACAAAATCTCTCGACAAAATATTGTAAGGCATGACAAACAAGTCTAGATTCACTTCAGTAAAAAATAATCATTTTACTATTTTTAAATTCCTTCAGTTGGCATCTGTCAGCTAGTCAATTCTGCTGAAACAACTTCTAGTGCAATTACAGCTGACTAGCATTGTACCCGCGCGTAGCGTGGGGATAGCATGAATCAAGAAAAATGAGACGATGAAGTAGTTTTCAGATAAAAATTTAAATTCTATTTAGTCCCTCGTACTCTCAACTTATCTTGGTTATACTCAATAATTAATAGATACTTAAGAGACTATAAGTTATATTTTTATTTTAAATTAGAATTAAAAATACGTATATCTTTGTTTCTCTGAATTGAAAAGATATGTAAAGCATTAATGGATGATAGCATAATAAGGTATATGATATTTATTTAACCTAAATATATAAAATGTGAAAGCATAAAAATATTTTAAGGAAATGCGCATTATTAGTCATCCATTTCATTAAAATAGACGTATAATATAAGCAAAAAAGCATGTCCTAAGTATAGATAAAGTACATCACCATATATGTATTACATAAGAAAATAAAACACTAAATAACAAACTGGAAAAAAAACTTACAATCTCACAGCGGCCTAATATAATAGAATACTTGGAAAATGAATGGAATGACTTTATATAGGAGAGTAAGAGTTCAAAAAATAATAGCAAAATAAAATATTAATAAGTATATCATTCTAGTTTGTTAATAAGGTGTTATTTTTTGAACTCTAACTCTTATCATAATTCACTCTGTATTTGAACGGTTTTCAATAAAATAGATTGGACAAAATATAACTTGACTGATTTGATAGCATCGTAATTTGAGTAAATTAAATAAAAATATTTAGAAAAGATAATATTTGATGTTGTTTAGTGGTGAAGAACACAACAAAAAATGAATGGTGCCAATATTTTCGATTTCAATGTTTTCTCCTGAGACTATCATCATTCAACAGCAAACTAAAACCGGTTACGATATGAAAATTATATTTAGCAACAAAAGGAGATGTTGGTTTCTTACTTATAAAAATAAACCATTACAAAGTGCTTATAGATTTTAACATCCTATCCAACAAATATGACACATACTTCTGAAACCTAAATTTTTTTTTAAAACTTTGAAAACATAATCAGTTAACAGATGGTAACAATGTTTCCATTGGAATTAATTTTCAAAGAATTTGTAGCACGCGTCCATCCATCGGAAAAACTGGCCGCAAAACGCCTTCGGAAGTCGATCATTATCAACCCAGTAGCCATCACTTTTTGCCTTCACAACCTTTCCACAGAGCTTATCCTTGCAGGGAGATCTCAGCTCCATCTTCAACATCACTCTCGTCCAACTTTTATTCGTAATCTGCAAAGTATCTCTTCTACATCTGTCTACTATCGGATTTCCCGATCTCGTGCACTCTTTAATTTCATGACCAGCGTATAAAAGATCGCCGCAAGAAACTTTGTTCAGAATTTCCAAAGTGTGTGCCCGTGTATATGCATCAAAAAACAATATGATCCCGACTACGTATGCCGCTGCAAAGTGGCCACCGGTCATCGCTATCTTGAGATACTCCATACCCAAAATCATCATTCCTAAATTGTATATATCTTCCTATAGGTTTTAAGAAAAACCCAACATCGATGAATTAAATTATATATATATATATATATAGAGAGAGAGAGAGAGAGAGGAAGATATGTATTAAATCAAATTATTTACCAGTCTAAGAATGAAGTTGGCATCAAGATTGCCACTATTTGCCCAGTTTCGAAGCAAAATTAGACATGCATCTTTTTCCCACCAATACATCCTCAAGTACTCCTTAATCACCGAGATTGAACGCCCGACCATCTTATCTTTGGAGACCCGATAAAAACTCTTACATCTAAAATGCATACAAAACGACATTAGATAATTTATATGTTGGTTCTGAAATTATAAAAAGTAATAAATGCTTACGTTGCACGAAGCTTTTTAATATCGTCGAGAGGAGCCGAGAACTTGGAGACGACTTGCATGGATATTTCGATGAGCATATCTTGTGGGAGAGAGGTCACGGTCGACGTCTTACTTTTTTATGGCTTTTCTTCATTACTGACGGATTAAGCTTAAGTTTCATCATGGACAACTTGAGTACTTGAAATAGCCAGGCACAAGTGTTTTTGAGAAAATGTAGGCACAAGTGTTTTTGAGAAAATGTATGATCATGGTTTATATATATATATATATATATATATATATATATATATATATATATATATAAGTTCAATATTGTAATTATCCTGATAAGAGTAAGAGTCACCAAGTCAGTTTGAAGTTTAAAATTAGCAAGTAGCGACTACAATTATGGTGAGCTCATATCATAATTGCACTATGCATGTGAAAAATTCTCAATAAAATATATTCTGTCAAAATATAATTTGACTAGTTTGATAGCATCGTAGGTTAAGTAAATTAAATAAAGATATTTGGAAAAGACATTACTTTATGTTGTCTGGTGACAGAGAAGACAACAAAAAGTGCTTCAGCCATAAAAATAGGAAATGCAATTAGGGTTAATTGGAAATGCTGGCTTCATGTGTCCCATCATGTATTTTTCTTCATTTTGATGTAGTGTCATATGTATATAGGGATGTAAAAAACGCATGATTGGACGGATGAAGTATATGTATTTATAGATCATATCATAATTGCACTCTGCATGCGAAAGATTCTCAATAAAGTATATTCTGGTAAATGTATAATTTGACTGATTTGATAGTATCGTAACTTAAGTAAATCAAATAAAAATATTTGGAAAAGACAATACTTGATATTGTCTAATGGTAGAGAAGACAATCAAACGTGCTTCAACCGCAAAAATAGGGAATGCAATTACGGTGAATTGGAAATGCTGGATTCATCTATCCCATCATTCATTTTTCTTCATATATCTATATATGATATTGTACAAACAATTATCTTTCCAATCAGCGTTCTAGTTTCCATTCAGTATATAACTTAATATTTAGAATAAATGAATATATATCGTTTGACTTATTGGTTTTTATTTTCTTTTAGACTAATTATTTTTAATTTCTTATTAACTACAAATATTATATAGCAAGTAAGGTATCATAAGTATAATAATTGCAAGGATTTATAAAATATTCATATAACTAAAGTTTACGTAATTGTATAAAAATAACCTATAACTGACATGATGAAAAATAAAAAATAAATATCACTTAAACTTTGCGGTGATATTATATCTTGATTTTAGAATTTCATTATGCATAGCAAAATACTTTTACATCAAGGATAATCTCCATGCATTAAAGAAGCGACAATTATTGCATGCTTGAACACTTCATAAGACGGACTGATGAACGTGCAATGATGGCCATTCTTACGAACACCATTTTCACGATATATTCGAACCAGACAAGTTTCTCGATAGCAATAAAATATGCAGAAGACATCAAGATCCGATCGCAAAGAAACATAACTATGATTTTCAGACAACTGATAGCATATTCCACCTAAACTAAATCCAACTGGATGATGTCCATTGGTTATGAAATCACGAAATATAAAGCATAATATACTAAAATTGACAATATCAACTCTCGCTGTCCATTTAGCAGTATATTCTCCTGCAATACACAATTCCAATTGTATTCTGAGTACATCCTTATGCCCATCCTGAAATTAAAAATTTGAAGTTATATGTAGTTAATATTTATTTTGTTATTAAAAAATTTTCTTTCTAATGGAAATTTTAATAGAACAAAGTTGAGCTTAACATATTTCATGATTTTTACAAAAAATAGTATTAGAATTATAGAATAATACAAAAATTGTTAATTATACTCTACCGTTATACAATTCTATATATGGAAGAGAACTTACATTTCCGGTTGATGGAAATGACATTCCAGGGACCCTAATGGTTAGATCCATTCAATGCAATACTAATCGTTTATCTGAATTCATATTATTGTATTAATATTCCATTAAACTAATTTTAGATACTGCTATGTAGTTGCAATCATTTATATATATATTGTATTGATTTATTATTGTTCTTTGTTTCAGTAAATATACCTGACTAAGTAAATATTGTTACCTCAAAGAAATAAAATGAGTTGTATAGGTAAATAACAAAAAAATATCAAAATGGATATTACTTCAAAAAAATTAAATGAACGATATAAACAAATAACACAAAGTACCATACATGAATTTAAATAAAAACATTTAAATAAGCATAATGCTTTTATAATATCAAAATTGAACTCTAAAAGCAAAAAATATGCATCAAAAGTCAGTGAGATGTTTTTTTTATGAAACTTAAGAGAATTTTAAACTCTTCATTTCAAACTCTAGTATATAGACATAATCAACTAAGAAGGCGATTGAGTAAAAAATAAAGAAAAACTTTAAATTTTATTCAAGTATAATAAAAATTGACTTATAATAATATACGTTAAGTTGTTGAACTTTGAAATAGCAATAACTAAAATTACCTCTCATATATATAGATAGAAGTATAACTATGCCACAGAAAGAGTTGATTGTATTTGTTAATAGGAATTTTTGAAAAAGTAGAGTTATTTTAAAATGACTTTTTAGATAACTCATAAAAGTTATATCAACTTATAATATTACGATACGCAGTTTATGATTTATATGAACTCTTTAACATATAATACTTTTATCTTATATCTTATAAATCGAAAAATCAAGTATGGATAGTCCCAACAACATTTTATCCAACACTTATGTGCTTTCTCTATGCATTAGTTGTTTTTGCTCTACTTATGATAACCTCTCTATATTGAGGACGGTTTTCAATAAGATATAAATAGGCGTCAAGAATTAATGCATTCTCCGTTAAAAAGAGAAGAAAAAAACCGAAATATGCTCTAGTCTAAACGACTATTTTCGATGTCATATCATGTATAAATAGGCATAAAGAAAAAATGCATGATTAGACGGATGAAGTATATGCATTCAACTCATATCATTATTACACTCTGCATATGAACGGTTTTCAATAAAGTATATTTTGACTAATGTATGATTTGACTGATTTGATAGCATCGTAATTTGAGTAAATTAAATAAAATATTTAGAAAAGATAATTCTTGATGTTGCCTAGTGATAAAAAAAGAGAACCAAACGTGCTTCAACCGTGAAAGCAGGGAATGCAATTATGGTGAATTGGAAATGTATAGCTTCATCTGTCCCATCATGCATTTTTCTTCATATTTCTATATATGATATTATAAAAACAATTATCTGTCCAATCATACATTATCTATCCAATCGTTGTCTCAAACATCGCTTTCACAATCTATTCAGACAGATTCCTCGATAGTAATAAAATATGCAGTATATATCAAAATCTGATTCCAGAGAAGAAAGCATTATTTGTCATAACAATCAAGTGGTGAATTTTGCAACAAAGTTCTTTTGACTACATGACGTGATAAGGGAATAAAATGATAAAAACAATTAATGCATTCTCCGTTAAAAAGGAAAACAAAGTCGAGTTATGTTTTAGTCTAAATGACTATTTCGATATTATATCATGTATAAATAGGCATGAAGAAAAAATGCATGATTGGACAGATGAAATATATACATTTACAGCTCATATCATTATTGCACTCTGCATATAAACGGTTTTCAATAAATTATATTTTGACAAATGTATGATTTGACTGATTTAATAGCATCGTAATTTGAGTAAATTAATAAAAATATTTAGAAAAGATAATCCTTGATATTGTCTAGTGATAAAGAAGTCAACCAAACGTGCTTCAACCGTAAAAACAGGAAATGCTATTATGGTGCATTAGAAATGCATAGCTCCATCTATCCCATCATGCATTTTTCTTCATATTTCTATATATGATATTATACAAACAATCATCTGACCAATCATGCATCATCTATCCAATCATTGTCTTGAGCAGCGCTTTCACAATCTATTCGGAGTTGGACAAATTTCTCGATAACAATAAAATATGCAGTATACATCAAGATCTAATTGCAGAGATGCACAAGTATGACCCTTTCCAGATAGCTGATAACATAATCCATCTAAACTAAATACAACAGAATGGTACACATTGGTTATGAAGGCATGAAGTTGCAAAATATCTTGAATCTTATAAGTCAATATCTCTTTTGGAAAAATGATAAGCGAGAGCGCATTAAGTAAACCTAGCTAGTGATAAATCTAAAACTTGTTTAAAGGTGTAAAGTTCGATTAAGAGTTTTCAAGATGATCTTGAAAGTTTGGAATCTAAATTTTTGAGTAAACAAATAAATTGGGCGAGAGGGAATTCTCATGAAAATAGAATTCTAAATCACATATTTCTATAGATTTGTACTTAGTAACTAAAAAGATCCTCTATATGTATAGGCAATGTGTAACATAAACAAATTTAAAATTAATTTGAGGCATGCTAATAATTTGTTTCATTCAGCAATTAAGAATTATTGTTTTCCTAGAAGGAAACATGCAAAAAAACCTTAGTAAAACACAATTTAAACATGAATCTACAACTGCTTTACCAAAACCCTAAATTTAAATGCAAACGACATTTAGAACTCCGCTGTTCTTAGTTAAGAACCATAAAAAATCGTTCATGTGCTAATGCCGTACCAAAACTTTAGCCTTTTCAACTATACCAAACATTCGATCACCTAACAAAACCATAATCTAAATTAATGCAATCCACATCATCACTTATATATTGAAGGCTTTTCTATATTTCAACTAAGACACATTTATATAAGAAAACCCCAATTTAAATTACTATATATTCTACTTTGTAGCCTATATATAGATTGATCATCTCATAACCCTTACCATCTTCACTCTCATATCCGGTAGTCAAATGCAAGATCATCTCTCACAAATGCAACTCCCCAACCAAAATCGACCATAGAGAAAAGGAACAACCCGAGACTCCACCGAATACTTAGGCGTCCGTAAACGTATTTGGGGACGATATTCAGCAGAAATCCAAAACCCACACACCAAGAAAAGGCACTGATTAGGCACATTCGACACGGCTGAGGAGGCCACTATAGCTTACGATCTCTGTTCGATATCGTTCAGCGGGCCTGAAAGGGCGAAGACCAATTTTGTTCATTACCCGGGCTTTTTCAATTTCCATAATTTTTATTCACCGTCGTCTCCACCGCCGCAATCGGGGGACTTGATCGTGAATGACAGTCTCTCTTCGATATCGTTCAATGGATCTGAAGGGGTGAGAAACAATTTTCGTTATCTGGGTTTTTTCAATGACCGTGCTTCTTATTCACCTCCTCCTCCACCACCACCGTCGCCAGAGTTGATGGAGATTTATGGAGATTTAGATGAGAAGAAAGATGATGAATCTATGACCATTGCGACAGTCTTGCAGACTTTTGGACAATTAAAACATATTTCTTCTTTTTATATATGAAGAACTTAATGATTATTGTTTAACAACTTTGTATTGGAGAACCTACACCACTCAATGATGGAAGTGTTCTAGTTGTTCGTGGTGTGGCTGATATCTTAGATTTATAATATGAATTCTCTTTCCATCTCATTTTACTTTTTAGGATATTGTAATATTAAGTTTTTAAGTATATTTTATGCATAGAACATATTTTCATATCCATTTGTCATAATTACATGATTTGTTTTAAAATTTTAAGATGAATTAGTTTTATTTTAGCGATTACTCAATGGAATCCTAAATATAAGATAGTTATGCTATTAATGATAATACATTTTGATGAATTGAAGGGTTCAAGCTAGCAAACTAAGGTTCTAATTTGAACTATAAATTTTTTTTCAAAAAGTATATTGATAAATACCGAGAAGTTTCCTTTACAGACAAAAGAGAACAACGATCATTAGGAGATTAGGTAACTCTTAAGACGCAAAAACACACGACATCAAAAATATTGTTTAAGTGGAGATACGAAGTTACAAATTAATTCTAGTTTGCATACGCTATTAGATATCTGTTATAACTAATTTTTTAATTGAGGGTTTTGCAATATGATATTGTGTAATTATATTCTCATATAATACAGAGTTTCAAATGCATTCTGATAGATCTTTATACTCATCCTGCAATTAAAAACTCAGAATTGCATACAGCTTAGATTTATTTTGTTACAATTTTTTTCAAATGGAAAATTTAATAGAATAAACACAATCTCAAAATATTTCTTGGTTTTCATTTAAAAAATGTATTAGAAGATTTTAGAATAATAAAGGAACTATTAACCATATTTTGTTGTCATACAATTTTATATATTTTTTATTGGAAAAAATAAAATTCCAGAAAGGTCAATGCTTAGATCCATTTACTGTATTTATGTTTTTTCAGCGTTTGTTATCTTTACTCTACTTGTAATAATTTCTTTGTGTGATGATTGCTTGTAAAATTCTGTTACTTTTTCTTTCCTTATTTGGATAGACTATTGAAACTTTCTAGGTTTATAATAATGTAACGGTTGTTAGTTGTATGTAACAACCATTTGGAGGTAAGGCAATTCTGAGTACACAAATACACACGACTTTAAAGATATTGTTTAAGTGGAGGTATGGAGTTACGAATTAATTCTAGTTTGCATATGCCATTAGGTATCTGTTATAACTAATTGTTTAATTGAGAGTTTTGGAATATGATATTGTGTAATTATATCCTCCCATAATACAGAGTTTCAAATGCATTCTGATAGATTTTTATGCTCATCTTGAAATTAAAAACTCGGAGTCGCATATTACTTAGATTTATTTTGTTACAAATTTTTTCAAATGGAAAATTTAATAGAACAAACACAATCTCAAAATATTTCATGGTTTTCATTTTAAAATGTATTAGAAAAATTTAGAATAATAAAGGAACTATTAATCATATTTTGTTGTCATACAATTTTATAATTTTTTTGTCGGGAAAGATGAAATTCCAGAAAGGGCAATGCTCAGATCCATTAACTGCATTAATGTATTTTTCAGCGTTTGTTGTTTTTACTCTACTTATAATAATTTCTCCATGTTAATGATTGCTTGTAAATTTCTATTACTCTTTCTTTCCTTATTTGGATATATTATTGGAACTTTCTAGGCTCATAATATTGTAACTGTTGCTACCTGTGGACAATGACAATTGATCCGCCCTTCACTTTATCTCCTTATTAGAAAATTATGTACAAATATTGTTTCATCTGTTTGCCTAAATTTGAACTCCTTTATGTATATATTTTTTTGTGTTCATGTAGTTTCATGAGCAAGATATCCCGCTCTACTTTTTTGTTTCAAAATAAAGAAAATATAGATGATATTAACATGAAAAAGAATATAAATAATAGATGAATAGGTTTTAACTAATATAATATACATAAATTTTAACTTACTATTGATTATTGTTCTATTAAATATTATATGATATTTTTTATATGCAGATTCTAAATTACTATTAATTATTATCAAGTTTAATATTATATGGTACTCTGTACTCGCACAATTTTATCATATGTATACGATTAAAGTTGGTATAAATTTCTGCAATATATTGAAAGACTTGCAAAACAACTGGCCTCTATAGCAAATTTTATCAAAGAGCACATACAAAGAATAACATCACTACTTTTACGTTCAATCATTGTAAGATACATCTATATCTTAAATTAAAGAGTTGAGAAATAAAAAATAAAACAATAAATCACACAATCTTATTTCAAGATAATCACTTACCATGAAAATTATATTTTATATGGTATAAACTAATTCTTGTATTTTAAATAGTTAATAAATATTTGTATGATATGCAACACAAATTACATGAGTTTATATACGAAAAAGTATATTATAAATTAACATCATCCTATATGCTCGCAATCTGAATAAAAGCAAGTATAATTTTGCACAGACTGCACCATTATACTTCGCTTGCATTTAGAATATATATCATAACATAGTTCATCAAGAAAGATATAAAGAAATGTGGCATTAACTATAAAATCCAGAACCGATATAGAAATATAGAGTTTTTAGACTTAATTAGCTTCCTCGTCACTTTCTTGCCATTTTTTTAACGAAACTGGGAAAGCCCAGTTATTTTATTAAAAAATAATAGATTTTGTGGGCCAGGTCCAATACATCAACGCCCAAATATGGGTTATACATACAGATGAAGAGAGTTAGGGTTTACTAAATAGATCAAGAGAGGCAGAAGAGAGAAAAATATCTTCTCTCTCTATCTCTCACTTTCTCGCTTAAATGAAAAATTAACCCAATATCTCAATTTTCTTCTCCTTTCCACCATTTTATTTGCAAATCATTGCAATCTTCACTTTATTGCCATTAAAAAGGTTTTAATCAAAATTTTGATAAATAAAGAAGCTTTCTTTTCTCAAACGGTCTTACAATTCAAGTTTTTTTAAAATTAAATCGGGAGTAGACCCAGCTGAATTTTATTAAGAAAAATATTAAATGGGCTTTATCCCATACAACATGACCCTTAAAAAGGATATATATATATATACATCGCAGGACTTAGGGTTCCCGTAGAAAACCCTATAGGCAGAAAATATTTTCATCTCTCTTTCTCTTCATCATCTTCGTCCCATTCGAACTCCAAAGTCTACAAATTTTCACCAGTCTTCAAAAATCTTTTTAGTAGATCTGATCTCTCCACACCGATATCATTCATCTCTCCTTTTTTTCGGCCGTTTCGCCTCACCCATATTCCAGATCTTAAAATTTTTCATTATTTTTCAAGAGTATTTTGAGAGATTTGAACTTTTCAACCTTGGGATCTATATAGGTAAGTATAAAATGAGCAAAAACACTTGGTTTGCTAAAGTTTTCTTCGTCTCTAGTATTGTGATCACCAAATCCAGTCTCTATTCTTAACGATCTCTCTTCTAAACAACCAAATATCCAATCTTGAAGCTTTTTGTAATTTCTCCTACTTTATAAATCATTAGATCTGTACTTTTTCTTTTTGATGCTAAAATCAAAAATGCAAATTTAAACTTCAAAATTTCAGAATCCGCAAAGAGAATCCTCAAAGCTAACGTTTTTAACTCTAAGAACTGATTTTTATTCTCCTCGGTTTGATAAAACTTGATTTTTGATTTTTCCAGTATTCTTCATACTACCCAGTTTCCTAATCAAAGAAAAAAAGAAACCCTTTACTTCATTCTTCTTAATCTCGATATGTGAGATAAATTTAACTTTAAAAATATTTTTATCTCCTATAGAAAAGGTAAGTAATTATTTAAAATTTTCAAATCATGTCTACTCTAGTTTTCTTGATTCTTCATTGTTTATCCCATTCTTTTATTTTTGAGATATTGATGATACTTATTTTTGGATTGATATTTCTTTGGATTACTCGTAATGATGGTAAGCGTAGTGATGCTCATCGCAAGGATAGTAAAAAAAGTTAATAATTATTATTTGCTTGCTATATGAGAGGATGTGGTTTAATGGATTGTTTTTTATTTCTCACAATTCTTTGATCCAACTTTGTAAAGAATCGAACTTGAATTCGGCCATGGACAAGATAATCACATGGTTTTCCAAATTACCTTGCCAATCTGCATTTATATATTTTTCAATGTTTGTTGTCTTTGCTCTACTTGTAATAATTTCTATGTGTTGAGAATTGCTTATAAATTTCTGTTACTCTTTCTTTCTTTATTGGGATATACCATTTAAACTTTCTAAGCTTATAATAATGTAGCAGCTGTTAAATGTGATTGATGACAAAAGGTTTCTCATAGACACCCTTATAATAATCACAACTTCACACATAATTAAACAATATCATACTGATGTACTGGAAGTAATAATACTTAATTAAACATCATTATATAAATACCCTAATCTTAGTACTAATCTTCACCATTATCTTCTCCAGTTGGCTCCAAAGCTGGGGCTTTATAAAATTGACGGGCAACCCTTTCCAGACTATTGACGGTAAATCCTTTACTTTGGATAAATTTATGATTACTGTTAGTCACTCTTATCTTTATCTTATATGCAATGGATGTACACTTATCAAGATATTTCTCATAGTCATACGAATGTTTACTCTGCATCAACGAAAAAAGTTGTTAGACATACATTGATTATTATGTTACATTAGAAATTATTTTAACAATCTATATCATACCGATGAATAAAATTGCATCATATCATCCAATAGATAATGGAGAAGAGTCTGAGCATGCTGATCAAAAGCTACAATATTTGTTTCATAAGTTTTGTCCTCAATTCTTGCTTTAATTCGGTACCTACAATATATTTATATTGATCAAATATTATGTATTAATTTTATTCGGCAACCTATAAGGTTTCCTTTAAAAAATACATTTTTCTAGAATCCGGCCCCATATGCCCGCAATCCGAATAAAAGTAAGTATAATTTTGCCCAGACTGTACCTTTACACTTCGCTTGCATTGAGAACATACATCATAGCATGGTTCATCGGGAAAGATGTAAATAATTGTGGTATTAACTATAAAATCCAGAATCTATATAGAAATATAGAGATAAACAAACCTTTTAATAAAACAAAAATATAAAAATATAACTTACTTTAGATTATATGCTAAATACATGTTAATATTAAATTATATATCATATATATTACATATAAATTATTATTTCATACCGTTTTAGGTGGGGGACAAATTCTTGTTTCATTGATTAGATGTTCAATGGTACACATTTCTACCACCTGATTTGCATTATTGCTGCTGCTTCCTATTTGTCTCGAATACCCAATTTGCTTTGTTGGCAGGTCAAATTGAACCCTAAAGCATGACACTCTTATCAACATTGCCTTTAATAAATGTAAAAATATAATACTCGAAATATAATAAATATATGGTATACTACCATCTCATCAGCCGTTCTGCTTCGGGGATACCATCGGCTTTAAATCTCATTTTCGTAAAGCCTGTTGTTTCTAACATGTAACTTCCTATAATTGCATCATTTACCATATCAATAGCGCTATACCTGTAAAAACTTAATAAGTATTGATAACCACTAAAGTTTAATTTTATTTTTAAAATAACAAAATTTCTATGAGTGCAAGTAAAAAATTTACCACTGAATTCTTTAACACGCACACCTATTGCGGCAATTAAGAAACTATCAATGTATCCTTCCCAAAAAATACTCATGTGTTTTGTCAGAAAATTCTTCCAGATCGTTAAAGTGACCGGTTTCTCGTAACAACCATCATCAATGAGTGATACTTCAACTAATTTACTTGTACCTCCAGACTTTAAAGAGATTATGGGTTCATAGCTCACATCAAGGACATATCCTACTATATCTGCAATTCACATAATGAATATAAAAGGTCATGAATATATAAATGTTGTAATGAGTTATAGTAAAAAATTAAAAAGCTTAACGGTTATGAGTATACATCATCTTACCATAAACACATTCAGGCTTACGCGCAAGATCGCGTACCTTATACAACTTTTTAAAATGATAAGTACGGCCAGCCGATATTTCTTTCACAGAAACTTCATCAACCTCTGATTGTCTTGTCAATGATAATTGCCATCTGTTTTCCAAAACTTTAATAGATTTGCTGGTTATCAAAGTCACAATATTTTTTATCACGTATACTTATCAACGAATATCATGTTTTTCCATTTGTCAGCATATAAATCATCAACTAACACCTCTCGTTCAACACCCTGCATAAAGTCATAAAATTAATATTTAAATAATAAATTTTGTGTTGAAAAGATAACTGTTGTTGTAAACAACAACTCACTTCTTCGTCTTTAACCACAAATGTAAGCGAGTTTGATGACTTTGCATACAATCGACCATACCACAATCGTGTGATACATACCTTGATATTATACAATTTAGCTCGTTCTACAATTTTCTCAAAAGTGGTGATCTCTAAACGTGTAGGTAGCATTTTCTTCTTACTTTCTGGATAAGATTCATCAGAAATCAAAGTCGATAAATTCTTCTCTTTCTTTCTTTTGCTTTCATGCTGGCTACTAGTTTTTTCGTCTTTTAGTATAAGAAAATACGTTAGTAAATTTAGAACGAAGTTTTTTTTATAAATAAATAAAACAGATAATCGGTATACACATACCGTTTTTATAATCCTTCTTTAAAGGAGTCACGGGAGCAATTTCTTTTTTACTACTTTCACTTTGTCTCCATGATCCTTTTGCTCTCTTACTTGCAAATTTTCTTTTGTTTTCACCTGCATAATGAGCTTGATATTACAAATATCACAGTCGTCATGATCCTCTAAGTCTGAAAGTGACATGCACAATAAAATATAAGTAATTCATTAAAATCCAAATATAATAAAATATAAAATTTGAAATAATATTATAGGAACTCATACCCTTTTTTGACTTATGAACCGATTTAATTTTTTTCCACGTTTATTCAATACTTTTTCTCCTTTTAAAACATCACGCTCTTTTTTTTTGAGGTTTTTTATCATTGATACATTTATTTCTTATTTCCCAATAGTAAGATTATCACCATCACTGTCATCCCCACCATCATTACTACTATATTGATAATTGACCTCATCTTCAAAATTTTCAAAAAGAACGGACTCTATATTTAAGAATATATTCTCATCACAATCATTTGAATTATTCTTTTCCACCCTACACAGAAAATAGAAAAAATAAATCAATACCAATAAACATCACGATATAAAAAAATCTGACAAAAATGAATAGATAAAGTGAATGCATATATTACATAAAATTTAATGTAAGAACTACATATATACAACAAATGAAATCGAGTATTAATTCAATATTGGAAAGTAACACTCTGATTTCAAAATAAATTTACTGTAAAAGTATTTTTAAATCAGAGCAATACTTTCCAATATTGGGATTAATACTCGATTTCATTTGTTGTGTATATAGTTCTTATGTATCTTTACTTTTGTGAGAACGCTCTGTAGAATTTCTTTATAAACAACATTTTGTATACAATTTTTTGGAATGTCAATTTGTTCTTCTAAAAAAACTTTTAAGAATGAATCAGATCTAGCTCTTGAGAACGCAACATACAATTGCCCATGACAAAAAACTGGTGTACGTAGATATAATCCAACTTTTCCCAAGATTTGTCCTTGACTTTTGTTTATAGTTATAGCATAAGCAACACGAACAGGAAATTGACGCCGTTTAATAACCAAAGGGAGAACTTCATTATCACTTGACATAATTATTCTTGGTATTGCCACACATTTTCCAATATTTGTACCAGTCATGATTTCTGCTTTTATGAACCTTTCACCTAACTATTTAATGATAAGACGTATGCTATTACATAAACCAATACTTTGATCTAAATTACGAAGTAACATAATCTGTGTATTTACTTTAAATTCAAGCGAATTAGGAGGAAATTCAGAACATATCAACGAATTAAAAAAATCCGTTGTATGTAAAAAAAAAATCATTGCAAGCAGAATCATCAGCAACAGAAACCTTCATGTGTGCACTCAACTAAATCCGACTTTCTTCTCAAATTTGAGATATGATTTTCTTATTAATTTCATCAACTTCTTCATTTCAACATGCAAGTATTGCTCTTAATTCCAAATACCGCGGATTTTGATAATTATCATTTAAATCTATATATATTTCATTTATTAATCCACTAATACCAAGTCTATGATTAGATAACATTGAATCCCGAATCTCTATCCAATTATCATCACAATCGTTGCCCACTTGAATTCCTTTAACATCACCATTACCAATATCGATTAGCCATTTTGCAAAATTTTCGCTGTCTTCTTCTGACCTCGTATTCGTATGGACACGCATATTTTTTGTCAATATAAACATCTCACATTAATTCCATAGATATGATTTATGTAATGTAGTGGACACAATTTGTTATCTCCAACCTTTACGGACGACGGATAAAATCTGTTAAAAATCACCACCAAGAACAATAGTTTTTCCACCAAATGATTTATTCTCAAGTTGTGGATTAATATTTGATAGAATATCTTTGAAAGTTCGATCTACGGCTTCAAATGCAAAGAGATTTATCATCGGAGTTTCATCCCAAATAATCAGTGTTGCTTCTTTAATGAGAGAAGAAAGATTAGATTGGCGAGATATTGCGCAAGATGAAAACTCAGGAAGATCGATAAGAATTTTGAATCTTGAATGTGTTGTACGTCCTCCAGGTACTAACAAAGAAGCAATACCAGAAGATGCAACTGCAAGAACGATTTGTTTCTTACTACGCAACTTCGCTAAAATTGTATTCCATAAGTATGTTTTTGCCAATTCCACCGTCTCCATACACAAAAAATAGCCTTCCAATATTTTTTCGCACGAAATTATAACCGCATCAACGATTTTTCTTTGTTCATCATTTAAACCATATTCCAATTCAATAGATTTTTTTGACAACTCAAAAGTATCATAATTTAGCTCCTCAAATATCAATCTATTGTTCTTGTTTAAATTGCTAGAAGAGTGTATTGGCATAAATGGAAAATATCTCAAGCTTTTATTATTATATGAAAAAATCACATCTATATCATGAAGCACAAAATCTCTTAATTGTTCGTTACCGAGTACAATTTTTAAATCAGGATGCAAATTTTCTAAACGTCTTTCATAATCATTACTCATGGCCTCCCAATGTAAATCCTATAGTTCTCGAGGATTCATAACTTCGTTAAAAAGTAACATCATGCAAAACATGCGATGAAGTTTATTAGCCGTAACCCAATTAGACGCTTCTTAGAGTGCTAAGTTCTATTCATTATCATCATCAAGAAGTCCAAATGTTATACATGCTGCCTTATAAGTTTCATGTTCAACACCATCAATTGTTCTCATATCAATAAAATTAATTATTCCTTTCACTATTGTCAATAACATCCTGAAATAATATTTTTCACCAGCGGCAGGATGTGCATAAGATAATATATCTATCGCTTTCCTTCTTTTTCGTTACTTCCAACATAAGGTTTTTTTGTCCCAGACAAAGTGATTTGGAAACTCAACATAAGTATAGTTTCTAGCATGAGAAGATTTAAGATTCATAGTAAACCGTTCAGTTAATATTGTGACTCCATTATTTCTTGAACACTTCCATCTTCTCTAAAGAAAACCATTTGTTCACCAAAAAGATGATACTGCAACCGTTCAACGGCAGGATGACGTATATTTATTTTAAATTCAAAAAGCCTCCATGAAGGTTCAGATGCTGCAATATATCTAGAATCTAAATATAATTTGATCTCGTCATATTTTTCGACCACATTTTGATGAATGATAGTTGTTGCAAAATCAGATCCTTTATTCACATATTTAAATAAATATTTTATTGCTCGTCTATGATTGCATATTTCAACATTAATATGTGATTGATATTGTAGTAGCAGATTTGCATTGTAAGGCACAACCCAACTGTTGTCAATATCCTTTTCATCTGCCGTGTAGGATCTTGATTTGTGTCTTTGGTAAATTGCATATCCCTTTTCATCAATAATAGTATGGTCATTGAACATTTTAGGGAATTTTTTTGAGCATTTATTATTTTTCATGCAAAAACATTTTGGATTATGTGTACCACATGGCCCATGAATCATATGGGTATCTACTAAATCATGAAGTAAAGGTTCTATTTTAATGTCAGGAAGTTCAGCTCTAATTAAATTATCGATATCCTTTGTGAGTTTTATTTTTTTTGAACTTTCTAATGTAATAAGGATATGAGAATGTGGTAATTCTCGTTTTTGAAATTCTACCACAGATAGATCTACAAATAAAAAAATTAAACTTTTAAATAGAAATATATAACAATATATAAAACATATATCAACAAATAATGACAATAACCTACCAGAAATACTCGTCCAAAATATTTATATTTAATCAAATCTGTTGGATATATGTATGCCCAAGAGGCCATTATATGATAGTGGATGTATCGGTATGTATGTGTGTGTATATATATATATATATATATATATATATAAAGGACATTCTTTCTCGACATGATAATATACTATCTGGTTGTTCTTTATCTTAACATGTTTACTTGATCATGCATATTACTCATTTAGTACATGTTGATAAAGCCCTTAGGATATTTGCTTGACTACTGAGATTATGATGCAGATCATACTAATGAGACATGTGTAGTTTATAAGCATATCATTGAAATGTTCCTAGTCATGGGTGTATCGAGACGGGGCATCGATATTCCAGAGTAGACTAGCGTATACGTTACTTGACCCATATGATGGGCGATGGATGATTCCATATCAATTGGTGTGGTGACACCAAAGACTATATACGGGTGCTAAGTGAAACTGGGTACACTGAACGGACTCGCCGAGAACTCCTATGTGGTATTATATCTATCGTCGGATAGCAGTTCTCAGGTAACACTGGTACAGGTTAGTGTTAGACCCGAGATCGTCATAGAGCCTTGTGTGTCCTCCCACTGTACTTTGATCTCCACCCTACCACGGCTCTACTGAGTCGTGCAAACAGGTGGATTTTGGGTACATCCCGAGGCACATGGAGGCAATGAGCGATAGGAGGGGTTCCATCTCTCCCGGTATTGGGGGTTGATGTTGCGCTATGCTCGATTGGCTATAACAGGAAGTCCCTGGCCAGGGCTGATGAGATTTACTGATAAGTGTTATCAGTAGTTTCTCGATCTGTTATGAGCCATATACCGGCATGACTTATTGAGTTATTGGGGTCAACGATGCCATTCCTAGACTCTATATGCAGCATATCTGACGAAGAGACCGGACTGTACGGTAAGTGTTGCCAGCTGGCTCGACGGGAGTTTTAATAGGTTCGCTAGTGTTTCTTCTGATCGCTCAATACCTGGGAGCCGTTACGTACAGCTTGTGCCACTGACGGTTTGTGGGTATGTGATATGATCACTGCCTACTGCTAGCATATTGACGAGTCTTAGAGTCCCACAAAGGGATTTCCTAGCTCAGGCGAAAAGATGTGGGGTGCATATGGGATATGCGCGGGAGCTCGATTAAATGCGTGTATTTGATACCGTATTTTAATCGGGCATTTACTATTGGACGGGTCGTATGTGATATGACCGGGTTATTAAATCAAGTGTTGATTTAATATTAAGTCCATTAGCTTATTTATTAAAACCTATTTCTTTATGATGCATGCATGACTGTATGTATATGTTGATATGGATGCACACATGCAAGCATACATGTGTCATGGTTGATGAGAGATTGGTGATGGCAATGCAAGACTCACATGGTAACATATTTATATATTTTGATTATTGAGAAAAGCAAAATGGGAATAAAATCATGGTTGACTATTCTACACTCTTCTCTTGTGTTGACTAAAGTCAAAACCATTGTTTCATTGCCCATAGTTTTTGTAGCCTATGGTTTTGCTTAAACTCAAGTCTCAAAATATTTAGATATTTTATAACCATGGTTAGGGATGAGATAACCCCCTCTCTCTCTCCCTTGATTATGTTCATTATTCTCATATGGGTCAAGTTTAGCCATTCTCCTTCTTCTTCCTCAACTCAAGCTCTCTAGATTTTTCCAAATTAGTGAAGAACATAAAAAAAAAAGGTTTTTAAGTGAGATCCAAACCCACATCACCAATCTATATTAGTCTAGCCCACCAATGTAAGTTGTTTGCTCCACTACCATTTGGTTCAAGTGAAACTAGGAGCTTGTGCAAAGGGACTCCGTGGTGGATCATCGTGGACTTGGAAGGACTCAAGCGAACCGGTTCAAACCCTAGTTGATCCAATGAGTCACAAGAGGAGGTATACAAAGGTTGTATTACTCATCTCTTAGTGTTAGACACTTGTTAGTATGTGATACTAGTTATTGTTACCATAATTTTCAAGTTCGATTCATGGTTGGTATTATTTAGCACCCCAAATTTTTTATTATAGTATGTGTGATGCAACCCAAACCCTAAGCATGGTGCTAAGGAATTCCTACAGTGGTACCAGAGCCAAGCTAGAAACTTAGACGATGTTATAAATATTACGAAACCGAAACAACTCCAAAAATACGATAAACTGAAACCCTGAAATATGCTCTATGTCGATTTTTAAATGGCCTCGAAAATTTTTTTAAGCAACTGCAGAAGCTTGCATATGATGCACTTGGAACACTGGAGAAAAACGAGGCCCATCCACCGGTTTTGACCCGGTCACATGGCCAATATTTCCGTCCTGGCCGGCCTTGTTCCCCCCATTTTGCCTCGTTTTCCTCTAGTGCTCTGGTCTGTTGGTTTTGGTGTTTCAGGTATTGTTTGTTTAGCCCAAAATTTAATGTGATGTTAATTTTGTTTAGGGGATAATTCGGAGTATTTCGTAGTCGTAATTTTAACATTGTTGTAGGTAACATGGACGACGTTTAACAGTTCGAACGAACATCAAACACCACCTCATTACTCTCGCTGAAAATTTTCAAGTGTTGGAATTTTCCAAGTTAAAGATATTCGGAAATTCATGCAAGTAACCCTATGGACTCTCTAGAGGAACGTAACCCTAACTCGATTCTATGACCATGGAACCGCGGCCAAACCTTAGGGTTTGCCGTTGTTCCGTGGCACCATAGGTGAGGCAAGGGTTGACCCTTCTACGGTTGGTCCATAGGCACTGTGGCAAGTTTTGGGTATTTTAACTTTGCTTAAGTGTTGAGCTCTCGGGGTAATTTGTGAGTGTTAGTTGATTCGATCGAAATGTTTAACATCGTCTAGATATTTGTGAATGTGATACAATAATTGGAATCTACACTAATTAGTTTTGTGAAAAGTAATTAGTTGCGTGTAAATATAACATTTTGGCATCGGGTGGAATCGGGAATCTTGTTGAATTACCCGACTTCTTTTGAAAAGTTGTTTTCATAGATGAGACCTAAATGTAAGATTTGCATCGTTAGGCATGAAATCCAGAATATGTGATAATCCGGGTTTATGATGTCTGAAGGCAGTGATGATTCCAATTGTTGTAGTTTTTCACTTTCTTTTCTGCGACCGTAAGTGTAGCTTGTGGTGTATCGCCGGTTTCGTTGCTATACATCAATGACAATTGGGATACGCATACTTACTTACGTTGATAATATGTGATGTTATGTTTTGCTGAAATATGATGTACAGGATCGTCATGAATGAATGGCCAGGGGTTTTATATGAGATGAGAGTTTTTCTTTTCATTCATGTAAAATTCATTGTATGTAATATTCTTTTATTGGGGCACTTCCGGGTTGAGGATGATGTCACCATTGTTGTATATTATTTACTTTTCTGCATTAGGATAGACCCAAGGCGGGGAGCTCAAGTGATCGGGTTCTAGGGTACAGTGGAAGGCCATCTCGAGGAGTCGAGACCGGGTCTCCTTAACTCTAGAATTGATAGGGTCACTTGCCGCTATCGTAGGGGTCTAGGGGTGTGGGCTTGGCTATTCATCGCGACCATGGATTCTGTATTTTCTATTGTTGGCTAAATACAAAATACGGACCTCCTAGTATATCCTGTATTTTCATATATGTGCTTCTGCTGTTGATATTCTATGATATGATCACTTTATATGCTGAGACGAATGATGTATTATATATATGATATATAATAAACGTTGCTTATGTTTTTCATCCGTGCTAGTCCCGTCCCGTTATGTCGTTAGTTAAGTAACCTAACGGTACATAACGGGACATTGTGGCGAATGCAGATGGCATAAGCGTACATTCTATTTTCGTTTCTTTTCTGTAATGGCTTAAAGACTTAAATGATGGGACTACATTAATAAGATTAATGTAAAGAAAAAGGAACCTATAAAGATGTTGTGGAATCGGATTTGAAACCTACTCGGCTTTTTGTGAAAAAACAAGTTTTCAAAATGCGGAGCTTAAGCCACTCCTTTTAAAACCATTAGATTCTACAACGATATCAAGTTCAAAGCGTTGAAAGTTTTCTTAAAAACCATTCGCAGCCCTCCGTTATTTTAGGAAGTAGAGTACTTAGTATTCGTGCTGCGTATTTTGACTATAGTTAAGGCACAGTGTACGGTAGCTAAGTGATGTCTTCCTATACAGCATATGATGCGATTAGTTAGGACATTCATATGATTATATTGACTATAGTTAAGGGTCATATGGGTGGGTATGGTTAATCACGAAATGACGGGAAGAACTTGAATAGTGTTTATGATATGTTGACTATAGTTAAGGTCATGATTGGTAGGGGTAAAAACCATATCGGGGATTTCAAGAGTTGAAATTTGCAATGAGATTGCATAACTTCTATGTGATAGTAGGATCCCAATCCCACTGTGAGCAAAATTTGCTCGCGGGAGATTTTTGCACTTTACAATTAGCTAACCCATTAGGTGTCTAGAAAGGTGTCAACGGGGCTACGCCTCTGGGAAAATAAGGTTTATTTTAATTAGGTCCAAGCGAAAGCACGGGGAACCTCCCTCAAAGTACCAGCACTGGCCTGGCTGAACGGTCAGCGAAGTTGTAGAATGTAATTAATCCTAGCTAATTTTCTTTTTTAAGGTTTGAAAGGAAAATTTGAAAAAAAGCAGTGGGAGATATCGATTAGATAAGATAATAACCAATCTGATCTTTGCAAGAGCTTTCGCTGAGTGTATTCATTTCTCTCTCGTAATGGCAGATAACCATGACTGCACTTAAGTTACTGTTAGAGAAAAATAAGCTAAATGGGCCGAACTATAAAGATTGGCTGAGAAACATTAACATTGCTCTCACATATGATAAAGTATCATATGTCCTCACTGTCTCAGCCCCTCCCAGCCCAGGCCCTGAATCTTCTGTTGCGGATAAAGAGATCCGCAAAACGTGGGATATTGACTGTGCTACTGCCAAATGCCTCGCGCTTGCATCGATGGACAATACACATCAAAAACAGCACGAGCAGATGGATGTTCAATCCATCTTTCTCCATACAAAAGAGTTGTATGGGGAGCAATCTCGTATCCTACGATACGAAGCGTCTCAAAAACTGTTTCAGATGCGGATGGCTCCTGGCACACCAGTAGGTGACCATGTTTTGAAGATGATAGCTCTTATTGAAGAGCTTGAGGGCCTCGGGTGGACAATAAAGAACGAGCAATATACTGATATTGTTCTATAGTCTCTTCCCTCTGCCTTTGCTCCATTCATAATGAACTTCAACATGCATAACATAGAGAAGTCACTATCCGAACTTCTCAATACGTTGAGAAGTGTGGAGAGCATGCTTAAGGTGAAGTCTCCCTCTCTGTTTGTTGGAAAATCTTCATCTTCCGTCCCAAAAGCCAAGGCCAAGGAAAGGAATAAGAAGAGACCCACCAAACCGAGAGATGGAATCAAGAAGGCACAAGGGAGAGACAAATCCAAGGTTGACAAGTCGGGAAAAGGAGAATGTTTCTATTGCAAGAAGACGGGGCACTGGAAGCGGAACTGTACTGAATACCTTGATCTCAAGAAAAAGAAGCATGGCGATACTTCTGCTTCAGGTGTGTTTGTGACTGAAAACTGTTTTTCTATAAACTCTGCTTCCTGGGTATTAGATACCGGTTCGGATTCTCATATCTGCAATTCTGTGCAGGGCTTGAGAAATAGCAGAGTTTTGAAGACCGGTGATCACACTCTCCGAGTTGGAAATGGTTCCAATGTACATGCAGTTTCAGTGAGAGAGTATCACATAGGGTTGCCGTCGGGTTGTATATTGGTTTTGAACCCATGTTATTTTGTACCTAGCATACTTTGTAATATAATATCCATTTCTTTGTTAGACAATGAAGGATATCATTTTGTATTGTAGCATAATGTTATGAACATTAAACTAAATCAAAAGTTGATTGGTTCTGATATACTTAATAATGGGATATACGTCCTAAATCAACACACAGTTTTCAACATACAACACACAAATAAAAGAAAATTTTCAGATATAAATGAAGCTTTTCTTTGGCATTGTAGACTTGGTCATATTAATGAAACAAGACTAAACAAGCGTTATAAAGATGGATATTTAAATCCTTTTGAATATAAATCTTATGCGACTTGTCAGTCTTTTATCAAAGGGAAAATGACCAAAACTCCGTTTATTGGACACGGAGAAAGAGCTATAGAGCTCTTGGGCCTCGTACATAGTGATGTATGTAGGCCAATTTCTACACATGCGAGAGACGGTTTTTCTTACTTCATAACGTTTACTGATGATTTCTCGAGATTCGGTCATGTGTTTTTATTAAAGCATAAGTATGAAGGTTTTGAGAAATTCAAGGAGTACAAACTTAAAGTACAAAAACAAATAGAAATGAGCATCAAAATACTTCGATCAGATCGAGGTAGAGAGTATCTTAGTACAGAGTTTTCGAACTTCCTAAAAAAGAATGGGATTCTCTCTCAGCTCACTTCCCCTTACACACCACAATACAACGGTGTGTCAGAGCGGCGGAATCGTACCCTATTAGATATGGTACGATCTATGATGAGTGATGTTGAGTTACCTCTCTCCTTTTGGGGCATGCATTGGAGACTGCAGCTTTTCTATTGAACAAAGTTCCAACCAAGACCGTGTCTACCACTCCATTTGAGATATGGTATGGGAAGAGACCATTTCTTAAACGAGTTAAGATTTGGGGTTGTCCGACTTTTGTCAAAAAGTAGAATTCAGACAAACTCGAGACACGATCGGTTAAGTGTATGTTTGTGGGATATCCAAAACATTCGTTTGGATATCTGTTCTACCATAAAGAGGAACAAAAGGTGTTTGTTTCTCAGTATGCCACATTTCTAGAAAATAAATTTTTTCCAAATGATACTGATGGCAATGTGGTAGATCTAGAAGAGATTCTAGAGACACAAGTTACAAATGACGACTTGGTTGAACCTGATGTTGTAACAGAATCTTATGAACCTCAGCCACTCCATAGATCTGGTAGGACTTCTCGTCCACCGGAGAGATACTACGGTTTTCTCATTGATGGTGATGGAGAAGATTGCATCATGGATGATGATGACCCTACCAGTTTTCAGCAAACTATCACGAGTGGTGACTCTGAGAAGTGGCTGGATGCCATGAGATCCGAAATGAAGTCTATGTACACCAAAAAAGTATGGACTTTCGATGTTGTACCCTCTGGGGTAAAACCCGTAGGGTGCAAATAGATCTTTAAGAGAAAGATCGGTGTAGATGGGCAGGTGGAGACCTATAAGGTAAGGCTTGTGGTGAAAGGATTTCGTCAAAGACCAGAATTAGACTATGATGAAACCTTTTCTCCTGTAGCCATGCTTAAACCCATTCGGATCCTACTTGCTATTGCTGCTCACTACGACTATGAAATCTAGCAGATGGACGTTAAAACTGCTTTTCTAAATGGTGATTAAGAAGAAAGCGTTTATATGGATCAGCCAGAGGGCTTCATTGATAGTAGGAGCAGCGGGAAAGCATGTAGGTTGCTTAAATCCATTTATAGATTAAAGCAGGCATCACGGAGTTGGAACATCTGTTTTGATGATGTTATCAAAGAGTTTGATTTCGTCAAAAATCCAGATGAATCTTGTGTTTATAAGAAAATTGTAGGAAGTACTGTCACATTCCTCGTATTGTACGTGGATGACATTATTCTGATAGGAAACGATGTTCCTATGCTACAATCGATCAAACCGTTCTTATCACAAAGGTTCTCCATGAAGGACTTGGGTGATGCCTCGTACATATCGGGCATGAAGATCTATATGGATAGATCTAAAAGGTTGTTGAGATTGTCCCAAAGCAGGTACATTAACATCATCCTAAAGAGGTTTAGTATGGAAGACTCCAAGCGGGGTACCTTACCCGCTAGTCATGGAGTCACTCTCTCCAAGGACTTTTGCCCAAATACTGATGAAGAGAGAGTTCGCATAAGCATTATACCCTACGCTTCAGCTGTAGGATCTATAATGTATGCGATATTATGTACACGCCCTGATGTAGCTTATGCACTGGGTGTAGTAAGCAGGTATCAATTCAACCGAGGGGAGAATCACTGGACAGCTGTGAAGAACATTCTTAAGTACTTACGAAGGACTAAAGAAATGTTCTTGGTGTATGGTAATGGGGATCTCCAAATGGAGGCCTTTACCGATTCAAGCTTCCAGAGTGATAAGGATGACGACAAATCTATCTAAGGGTTTGTATTTACCCTCAATGGAGGGGCGGTATGTTGGAAGAGTTCCAAATAGGATACCGTTGCAGATTCCACGATGGAAGCTGACTATATTGCTGCAAATGATGCTGCCAAGGAAGCCGTCTGGATGAGGAAGTTCATCTCAGAGGTAGGAGTAGTTCCAACCATTATTAATCCAATACCATTGTATTGTGATAATAATGGGGCTATGACGTTGGCAAAAGAGCCCAAGTCCCATCAGTGATCCAGATATATCCTGAGGCGATATCATCTGATCCGGGAGATAGTTGATCGCCGCGAGATCGAGATTCGGAGAGTAGATACAAAGAATAACACCGCGGATCCACTCACCAAGGCCCTCCCTCTGCCGCAGCATGAGCGACTTTTTGAGATGCTGGGTTTGAGATACCCCAATAATTAGCCTTAGTGCAAGTGGGAGATTGTTGGATATTTGTATGCCCTAGAGGCCGTTATATGATAGTGGATGTATCAGTGTGTGTGTGTGTGTGTGTGTGTGTGTGTGTGTGTGTGTTCAAAGGACATTCTTGCTCGACATGATAGTATGCTATCTGATTGTTCTTTATCTTAACATGTTCACTTGATCATGCATATTACTCATTTGGTACATGTTGATAAAGCCCTTAGGATATTTTCTTGACTACTGGGATTATGATGCAGATCATACTAGTGAGACATGTGTAGTTTATAAGCATTTCCTTGAAATGTTTCTAGTCGTGGGTGTATCGAGACGGGGCACCGATATTTCAGAGTAGACTAGCGTATACATTACTTGACCCATATGATGGGTGATGGATGATCCCATATCCCTTGGTGTGGTGACACCAAAGACTGTATATGGGTGCTCAGTGAGACTGGGTACACTGAACGGACTCGCCGAGAACTCCTATGTGGTATTATATCTATCGTCGGATAGCAGTTCTCAGGTGACACTGGTACAGGTTAGTCTGTAGACCCGAGATCGTCATAGAGTCTTGTGTGTCCTCCCACTGTACTTTGATCTCCACCCTACCACGGCTCTACTGAGTCGTGAAAACAGGTGGATTTTGCGTACAATCCCGAGGTACATGGAGGCAATGAGCGATAGGAGGGGTTTCGTCTCTCCCGGTATTGGGGGTTGATGTTGCGCTATACTCGATTGGCTATAACAGGAAGTCCCTGTCCAGGGCTGATTAGATTTACTAATAAGTGTTATCAGTAGTTTCTCGATCTGTTATAAACCATATACCGGTATGACTTATTGAGTTATTGGGGTCGACGATGCCATCCCTAGACTCTATATACCGCATATCTGACAAAAAAATCGGACTGTACGGTAAGTGTTGCCAGCTGGCTCGACGGGAGTTTTGACAGGTTCGCTTATGTTTCTTCTGATCGCTCAATACCTAGGAGCCATTACGTATAGCTTGTGCCACCGACGGTTTGTGGGTATGCGATATGATCACTGCCTACTGCTAGCGTGTTGATGAGTCTTAGAGTCCCACAAAGGGGTTTCCTAGCTCAGGCGAAAAGATGTGGGGTGCATATGACATATGCGCGGGAGCTCGATTAAATGCATGTATTTGATACTGTATTTTAATTGGGCGTTTACTATTGGACGGGTCGTATGTGATATGACCGGATTATTAAATCAAGTGTTGATTTAATATTAAGTCCATTAGCTCATTTATTAAAACCTATTTCTTTATGATGCATGCATGACTGTATGTATATATTGATATGGATGCACACATGCAAGCATACATGTGTCACGGTTGATGATACATTGGTGATGGCAATACAAGACTCACATGGTAACATATTTATATATTTTGATTATTGAGAAAAGCAAAATGGGAATAAAATCATGGTTGACTATTCTACACTCTTCTCTTGTGTTGACTAAAGTCAAAACCATGGTTTCATTGCCCATGGTTTTGCTTAAACTCAAGTCTTAAAATATCTAGATATTTTGTAACCATGGTTAGGAATGAGATAACCCCCCCTCTCTCTCTTGATTATTTTCATTATTGTCATATGAGTCAAGTTTAGCCATTCTCTTTCTTCATCCTCAACTCAAGCTCTTTAGCTTTTTCCAACTGAATGAAGAACATAAAAAGAAAAGGTTTTTAAGTGAGATCCAAATCCACATCATCAATCTATGTTAGTCTAGCCCACTAGTGTAGCTTGTTTGCTCCACTACCATTTGGTTCAAGTGAAGCTAGGAGCGTTTGCAAAGGGACTCCGTGGTGGATCGTCGTGGACTTGGAAGAACTCAAGCGAACTGGTTCAAACCCTAGTTGATCTAAGGAGTCACAAGAGGAGGTCCACAAAGGTTGTATTACTCACCTCTTAGTGTTAGACACTTGTTAGTATGTGATACTAGTTATTGTTACCATAATTTTCAAGTTCGATTCATGATTGGTATTGTTTAGCACCCCCTAAATTTTTATTATAGCATGTGTGATGCAACCCAAACCCTAGGCATGGTGTTAAGGAATCCCTACAAAATCATCAAGAAACTGTATAAGTTTTAAGTGAAAAACTCTAGAAACAATATCAGGCCTATCAGATGCACTTTGACCGCTAGCAATCAATAAAAAATCATATATTTCTTTCCAATTAGGATTGCATGTAAAAGTAATGAATAAATCCGGAGGCCCGACCCATGCACAAATTGCCATAGCATCTTGATAGTTTTGAATGTATCGTGGACCTCCTGTAAAGGATGAAGGCAAAATGATTTTTTTACCAATTGTGTGAGCATCATTATCACTATCGTCAATAGCATCCTACAAACCTTGATATAACTCACATCGTAAAGTTTTTTGATTATTATTAATTCATCCAAGACGACTCCCTTCAATAGACGCATAAACATCAACTATATATTACTGTAATAATTTTTCACTTCTCAACAACGTTGTTCCTTCATGACAACGCTGTTGTAATCTAAATGCGTAGAAGTCCTTCATTGCAACTTTATTCTTTTTTCTCTCCGTATTGTTACCTTCAATATAATTATACCAACTATCTTCTCCATATGAGAATAATAAGAGCTATAGCAATGGCATGTATGCTGAATGAATCTCATTAATTCTTTGATATCCTTTTTTCGATCGTTGACAACAACATCCCGAGTAGATGAAGGAAAAAATTCATTATCAATTATCAAAGCAGTTATTTCTGTTGAATTTGGTTTATTATATTGTTGGCCCTTATAGTTTCTATCCTCTAGAATGCGCAAACTAAACTCTTTATCCTTATTGTTCTCATACCAATCACCTACGCATCGAATTTTTTTAACATATTTGTTGTATTTATCCAACATTTCATTTAAACTTTTCACAGTTTCTGAATCATATTCCGTAGCATTACAATTATCTCCAATAGATGCAATTCAATTTTCAATTTCATGCTCGGTATCATATATATAAAGCTGTGCATATTTAGGTCGACTTCCGATAGCCGGTAGCAATGAACCTATTTTATGATAGTTTTGTCCATGAATTCGAAATGTATATGGTCTCTTTCCTTTCAAAATTTGATAATTTATTTTTGCACCAATAGATGTAAAAACAAATATAGAGTTGAACGAACGAATTTTTCTCCGAAATTGTTTAGCGTGTTTAAAAATATTTTGATAGTTCAATAAAAAGTCTAGCATTTCAGATATCTTCTCAAGAAGAGGCAGAGAAACTCTTCCACTCTTGCAACAAAGTGAATAATTTATTTTTTTTCTTATCATTAGTTCTAACCCTTTCTTCTTTCCACACAATTGCATTACATCTAGAACATTTTTCAGTAGGAGGTCCCAAATAATGGAAACGACTACGCAAATATGTTAAATAATTATCGTTAAAACTGTTTTATCATGTATCATTATAAAACACACATTACAATTTAATCAGCAATAAGAAAATGTCATATATTATATTATTATATTTATGGAGGATTTTATTTAAAATAATCTTATAGCTTTTAAAACATGTAAAATATTTGTAAATAAAAAAAATTAAAAAATTAAAGATTTTTGAGTAATAGGTTCTTTAAATATAGTTAATATCAAATATTCAAGTAAAATTAGATAAAAATTTGTGTTTTATAGGGATATATAATGAGGATGAAGCGTGCTCTTACTATCATTATCGTTTTTTTGACTGCATGACAAATCTTGATGAATGTCTTTATTAATTATATGGTGATCATTCAAAAAGCCCACTTCCGTATAATGATACAAAGCGGTATCATTATCCATCAAAGATGTGTTGCATTCAACATTGGCAAAAAGATTAGGAATTTGTTCTAATGGTCTTTCGAAGTGCGGGATACCAAAATCAAATGTCTCTCGCTTTCGCTTGAAAGAAAATTCACCATTTTTAGTATTAGTATTGGATGACTGTTTTTTTATATCTTATTATTTCACATACACGTTTACCTTGTCTTTGTGCTCCTGATAACGGTTTGCGAATGCGTTTTAATTTATTTCCATGCATAGCTAAATAAAAGACAAAAGATAATATCACAATAGAAACAATTATAGAGATCAACATAAATGATTAACTAATAACAACAAATATGACACATCATTTATTAATAACTTAAATAGAAAACTATACAGATACCAATAGGAATTTAAATTTAGAGAACAAATAATTTACTTCTACATATAAGTATAAATAAATAGAAATCTTAAATACTAAATTTTTTGAATAATAGATTTTTTATTATCTTAGTTTTTACTCCAATTTTGTTGTTGACCGAATCAAACGAACACTTTCCTGCAAATGGAAAAAACATCAATTCAAGTCAAGTATTGCATTAATAATGACAATTTTTAAAAATATTCTCATCGGTTAAAAAAATATTAAATGAAGAATGAAAAATAATATGTTGAAAAAGAAAAGTTTAGTTATGGAAAAAAAGTTTAGTATAAACCATCCTGATTCATGATCGTATATGTTGAAAAAGAAAACAAAGAAAAAGATAAAAATACTTACTGAAGCTATAGTGCTTTGAAACGAATCCAAACAAAGGATTTAAATTTCAAAAGTGTTGGAAAAGCTGGAATTTGGTAAAAATGATATCTCTCTTTTTCTCTATTTTCCCTTTTTTCAATGTTTCTCCTTTTTTCTTCAAATGAGAAAGAAGATGAAAAGTGCTGGATTAAATAGGGGAAGGAGATGATGAGGTATGACGTCAATAAGAGGTAGGGACAAAAACAAATTCAATTCATTTTTATTTTTTTAAATTTTTGATAAATTTTTTTGGTTTTATCATATGAATTTATTTTATTTACTATTTCTCATCACTACTAATGTCTTTATTTTTCTACCGTCCTTTTGCATCTGGTAATGTGTCTCTCTTCTTCATTTTATTTTCTTTTGATATTTTCTGTAGTACTTATCCTTTTCATCCTGTTTATACGTGGTAACGTCTTTATTATTTTACAGTCAATCATGACTAATATTCTTTTGCTGTCAAATCATGACTAATGTTTTTTTTTCTGTCCAACACAACTAATAGGGGCGTGGAAGCATGTCACGCCCCGCTTCCCAGAGTACGCTAAATGGGCACGTGATATAGCCAACCATGCTACCTGTGGGTAGGAAGTATCCATCCACAGTCACTTTACGGCTGTAGAGATATCAAGAACAAAATAAAACTATCTAAAACATGTCCATAATCCAAGATAACATGAGTCAAGAATAAATAAATGCGGAAGCGAAAGATCCAATACAAAATAACTGGAATGTATGTCCCATAATGCAGGCTCACATCAGGAATAAAATGCAGGAAAGAAAAGCTAACTACAGCTGACACTCACAGCTCAGCCTGTCGGCTGAAGTACTCCTGCTCGGACTGCGACAGCGATACAGAATCTGGGCCATGCAAAACCCAGACGTCAGCGCGTCATGTCATCAAGTAATAAAATATGAACAGTGTAACAGGCAATGCGAATATAAACATGAATAAAGCAATGGTAACAAAATATATCTCAGGGCAGTGCAGGGTAGTGTGCAGTGGGTAAACTAAACTGTTCTATCAGGTTTTCTGTTCTAAAGTCTTTGAAATCAAATTGATGAATCATCGATATAACTCAATAGTATCCCGTGCATGCCCGGGACCACGGTCTAAGACTCTCGGGCTGAAACCGAGACGTGCCGCTAGGCACTAACATGGAAAGGATAAAGACCAACGATGTCAGCAGTATCGTCACGAGGCGGGCCTGGCCTCTAAAACTGATCAGTACAAGTAGTGAACTGTTGAGTTACAAGTCAGGTTTCACCTTTGATTTCCCCATACCCCCAAGATATATGTGTAAGTCAAGTCAGGTATCCCGAAATCAAGAACCTAATGCCAACACAGGATCAGGTAAACAGGTTTGTCTGGATAGACAACAGGAACGGTCCATGAGGACTACATGTCAGGTTTGTTGGCATTAGACACAAGATCAGGTAACGGGCCAGGTCATGGTACATCAGGTCAAGTCAAGCAGTATACGGTACCATGTCGGGTAAATCAATATATATGTAGCAAGTCAGGTCAAGATGTAAACAATATCATGGGTGTGCTCACAATCAGTTATACAATCAAGCAAGGTTATCATCAACATGATATAAGTAATGAATTAAGCAATAGGCAGATTTACTCAATTTGCAGTACAGTTATCAGTTGTGTCACAGAGATGATTTCAACATTATAAGAATGCAGTAAGACAATTTATAGCCATTTAATCATGTTAACAAGTTAAGACTTCATGGATGCAATGACATCTACATATATAGGTTCCAAGTTTGATAGATAAAATGTTATATAACAATATTGAACACGAAAAGGGAAATGATCGTACCAAAGTTAAATTTATAGGTTTAGGGTGTCATTAATATGTATGTAAATATTGTTTAGCATGTAGCAAGGGGTACTTGCTTCGACGGGTCGTGAATCGGGAAAACGGAACGTTAACCGTCGGCGGGGAAAACTCGCGACGGGCGCACGGTTCACGGAATGAACCCAAACGACGAACAATGGAACCACACGGGTCGGGGTACCACGTTGGAATGTCGGGTCACATCGTCGGCATCGTCGAATTCCGGCCAAGGAATGAACAGTAAACAATCACGACATGCAACCAAGGAGGGAAAAGAAAATAGAGAAGAAGGAAGGAGGATCTGAGGAGAATGAGGCTTACAGTGGTCTGTAGAGGGGTCGTGAGGATCGACGGCATCGAAGAAACTCCGGCGGCCAGCCTACGATGATGGCCGGAAAACTGCAGATCAAGAAAATCTTTCACAGAGCAGGGAAAAGAAAGGAAGAGGAGAGGAAAAAGAGAGAAAGCACTCACTGAGGGTTGCACGAGGCAGGGGGAAACGGATCGAGATCGTCGGCGGTGGCAGATCCGGCGGTGCAGATGCGTGCAGGGTGCGCGGGTGGCCGCGGTTGCAGGTGCAGGGGGCCCGGTGGTTGATGAAGGAGGATGTGGACGAGACGAGGTTGAGGAGGCGAGGATGCAGGTGACGGTGGTGTCGGCGTTGGAGTTGCAGCGGCGAGGGGCGCGGTGGCTAGGGTTCGCTGGGGTTTGGGTCTCGCGTTTAAAAAGAAAGGGAGGAGGGAAGAGATAATATATAGGGGAGAGAGAGGGAGAAAGATAGAGAGAGAGAGAGAGAAAGAGAGAGACGGGGAGAGAGAGAGAGAGATAGAAAGAGAGATACGGGGAGAGAGAGGAGAAATGAGGTGTGGGGCCCGCGGGATAGGAGGGAGTTGATTGGTTGAGGGGGGAATTTAGAGGTTAGGAAAATTTAAATTAAAGATTTAAAAGATTTCAGTGAACAGTAAAATTATATAGTTAAGAAAATATTTGATGGTTTAAATATATTAAAATTTGGGATTTTGGCGCAAAGTAAAACATTTCCAAATCGTGCCCGGGTCGTGTCCAAAAATTTGAAATTGAAATAATAGAATTTTAGGCGGGATCCAAAATTTAAAATGAAGTGTTTTATGATCAAAAAGCATACCCCCAAAATGGACACACGTACGCGCGCGTAGCCGTCCAAACTCGCCCGTTTCACTGAACGGGACGAGAACACGATGCACAGACGCTACCACAAGGTTAGGGGTGTCAAGTAGGCCATGATGAATATTTTTAATTTTATTTTAGATGCCATAAATTGTTATATGCAGAAATGAACAGACGGGGTAAAATTACAATAAGTAACAATCAAGCAAGATAAATGAAATACGTGCCACACTACGTTTAAACGGTAACGGAAATTAGTAGCATTGGGCTCGGGTGTTACATTATACCCAACTACAAAAAGAATTTCGTCCTCGAAATTCCAAGAATACATAGATAGAAAACTATAAGAAAAGGTGAGGAAACTTCTGCCGGATTTCATCTTCTCGTTCCCAAGTGGACTCTCCATGCGAGCGATTACCCCAAGAAACAAGCACAAGAGGGATCATCTTGTTCTTAAGAACCCTTTCCCTTCGATCCACAATTTCAATCGGTCGCTCCTCAAAAGTCAAGTCTTCCCGTACCGTTAGCTCCGAATGATCCAATACATGCGTTTCATCACGAACATACTTACGGAGTTGAGATACGTGAAACACATCGTACACATTCGCCAAGGACTGCGGTAACGCCAAACGATACGCTACCTCCCCAACACGTCCAGGATCTCAAAGGGTCCAACGAATCGAGGACTGAGCTTTCCTCGACTTCCAAAACGAATCACCCATCTAGTCGGTGATATCTTCAAGAATACCAAATCACCCACGGGGAACTCTAGAGGTCTTCTCGACGTATCTGCCCAACTCTTCTGTCGGTCTTGAGCTGCCTTCATATGATTTCTGATAGTGTTAACCTTCTCAACTGTCTGCACAACCAAATCTAGTCCCAATAATCTTCGTTCACCGACATCATCCCAGCAAACAGGTGAACGGCATTTACGACCATACAAAGCTTCAAATGGAGCCATCTGGATAGTTGCCTGAAAACTGTTGTTGTAAGAAAACTCCACCAAATGTAGATGATCCTCCCATGAACCCTTGAAGTCCAACATGCATGCTCTCAACATATCCTCAAGAGTTTGGATTGTTCTCTCCGACTGACCATCAGTTTGAGGATGATAAGCTGTGCTAAACTTCAATCGAGTCCCCAAACTTTCCTGTAAACTCCTCCAGAAGTGTGATAAGAACCGAGTGTCCCGATCGGACACAATGCTCATCGGTACTCCATGCAATCTTACAATCTCTTACATGTACCGCTCTGCCAAAGTCTCTGTTGATTGACCAACCCGGAAAGGAATAAAGTGAGCTGCCTTGGTCAATCGATCAACAATCACCCATACAGCATTGTTGCCCTTTGGACTCCGCGGTAAAGCCGTCACGAAATCCATGGTTATATGTTCCCACTTCCACTGAGGAATCGGAAGTGGTTGCAATAAACCAGCAACCTTTGATGTTCAGCCTTAACTTGCTGACACACCAAGCACTTTGCCACAAAGCGAGCAATCTCCTGTTTCATGCCTTCCCACCAGAAATGCTGTCGAATATCTCGGTACATCTTTGTGCCTCCTGGATGTACAGAATAAGCTGAACTGTGTGCCTCCTTCTTAAGCTCTTCACGAATATCTCCCTTTGGCACACATAAACGGCTACCATACCTTAACGACCCATCTTCGTGGATCAATAAATCTATTCGTAGTCCGGCTTCAACCTGTTCTCGAAACTTTTGCAATCTAGGGTCCTGCGATTGTGCTGCTTTAATGTTCTCGATCAATGATGACTGTACTTGCAGCTGCATCAACTGTCCCGTAGAATGCGGTAGCACAACCTCCAAGTCAAATCTTCGAAAATCTGCAACGATCTCCTTCTGCGTAGTTAACACCTGAATTGCTGGTAACCGACTAAACGCATCCGGTACGACATTAACCTTCCCCGGATGGTACTTAAGATCAAGATCGTAGTCAGCCATCAGCTCCAACCATCTACGCTGCCTTATATTAAGCTCCTTCTGTATAAACACATACTTCAAGCTCTTATGATCAGTAAAAACTTCGACTCTTTCGCCCAAAAGGTAGTGTCTCCAAATCTTCAAAGCGAAAATCACAGCCGCAAGTTCCAAGTCATGAGTTGGGTAATTCTTCTCATGGGTCTTCAACTGTCGCGATGCGTACGCTACAACCTTCCCATGCTGCATCAAAACACATCCCAATCCTTTTCCAGATGCGTCACTGTGAATCACCAATCCTCCGGAATTGTCTGGCACGGTCAGAATAGGGGCGGTTATCAATTTCTGCTTCAACGTCTCGAAAGCTAACGCACATTTGTCCGTCCATACAAAAGGTACCTCCTTGCGCGTAAGCTTGGTTAACGACTCTGCCAGACGAGCAAAGTTCTCCACAAATCTCCTGTAATATCCGGTGAGTCCAAGAAAACTTCTTATCTCAGCAACATTCTTTGGAATCGGCCAATCTCGAACTGCTACAATCTTCTCTGGATCGATGGCAATTCCATCGCTAGATACAACATGCCCCAAAAACTTCACTTCCTCCAGCCAAAACTCGCACTTACTCATCTTCGCATAAAGCTTCTCCTGTCTCAACGTCTGCAGTGGGATCTTCAAATGTTCAGCATGCTCTTCAAAACTCTTTGAGTAAACCAGAATATCGTCAATAAAAACCACGATAAACTGGTCCAAGAACAGTGAAAAGATTCGGTTCATCAAGTCCATGAATACTGCCGGCGCATTCGTTACTCCGAAAGGCATCACTAAGTACTCGTAATGTCCATACCGAGTTCGGAACGCCGTCTTGCAAATATCTTCTGCTTTCACTCGGACCTGATGATATCCGGATCGCAAATCCAGCTTCGAGAATACCCTCGCGCCACTAAGCTGCTCGAAAAGTCCGCCAATGCGAGGGATCGGGTACTTGTTCTTAATAGTCACCCGGTTTAATTCTCGATAGTCGATGCACATCCTTCTTGTGCCATCCTTCTTCTTTACTAGGAGAACTGGAGCTCCCCAAGGCGAGTTACTGCTTCGAATCCAACCCTTCTCAAGCAATTCAGCAACCTGTTATTTGACTTCTTCCAACTCTACCGGTGCCATTGGATAATACGCTTTGGATACTGGCGCTGCACCAGGGATGAGATCAATTGCGAACTCCACGTCTCGCTTCGGCGGTAATCCCGATATATCTTCAAATACGTCCATAAAATCACGAACAATAGCTGGCTCTCCACTTTTATCAACTTCCATCGATGCAAGAATATCATTTGTCGGCCTAGCCCTAAACTCGACTGGCCCGACAGAACTGCTTCCTCCAGTGAAGGTAAATTCGGGATGTCCGGGAATCTGGAAAATTACTTTCTTTGCCCTACAATCAATGTGAGCGTGGAAAGTGCTAAGAAAATCCATTCCAAAGATGACTTCGTAGCTGCCCGTAACAATCACCAAGAAATCTGCAAAAAGCTCCCGTCCGCACACAACAACTGTACAATCTTTACATTCCCTACTAGCTATGAATTTCCCATTCCCAGTGTGTATGTCCCAGAAACTAGACAGGGTCGTGCAGGCAATCGAGTGTGTAGTTATAAAATTGGATGACATAAAACAATGGGATGCACCAGAATCGAATAACGCTAATGCGGGAAAACCATGAACGAGTAAAGTACCTGAAACAACTTCTCCTAACGCCTTATCTTCTTCAGCTGTCAAGGTAAAAGCTCGAGCCTGATTAGGTCCTTGAGTCAGCTGTTTCTGTCCTTGGAACGGTCTCTGCGGAGGCTTCTGAATATCATCCCTTGTACGAAGCTTCGACGGACATGAGTTAATAGTGTGATCTGCCGCTCCACAAACTAAATAGAGTCCTTGCATCCTGCGACACTCCCTTTGCAAATGTCCGGGTAAGTGACAATAGCTACAGACCACGCGCTTCCTCTGATCAACGACAGTAGGCTTCTTCATCGGTGTTACGCCTCGACGGTCCACTGGAATACCTCTGCGACCATGAGCTCGGTTGGGTACAAATGCCGGCTTCCTTACCGCAACTGCTGTCTGCTGCAAACTCCCTTTCATCCCAGATAGGCTCTGCTGTTCCCGAGCTGCCGTAAGAACCTGTGAGAAAGTGGTCAAACCCAGGGAGACAATCTGCCTCTGGATGTCCACGTCCAAGCTGCGCATGAACCTCCGTGCCCTGTCTACATCGTTGGCAACTAAAGGTCCAGCGAATCTGCTGAGTCTCGTCCATTCTGCTGCATGCACATCTACGGGTGCTCCATTCCGCTTTAGCCCGATGAATTTCTCTTCCATTTCCTCCCGTGCAGTCCGCGGGAAGAACTTCTCCAGGAAACTCTTTGAAAAGTCCGCCCACTTGATCGGCTTGGGCAAGCGGGTCTCCTCCACAAGCCACCATTCTCGGGCGTAATCCACTAACTGAATGCGTACCACATCAACTCTTTTCTCATCTGGAATCTGTGCCGCAATAAGCAAGTTCTCTGTGTCAACTAGCCACTGCTCTGCTGGCAATGGCTCCTCCAAACCAGTAAATGTAGACAGACCCAAACGCCTGAAATCTGCCACGGTCCCTACTCGGTCGACTGGTTTAGCTTCAACCCTGTCTACGGACTGCTGAACGGTCCGCAAACCTTCCTGGAATGATTCTGCTTGCTGCTGGATCAGCTCGGTCTGTTTCTTTTGATTCTCCAGCATTCCCCTTATCACTCCAAGCATGGCGGCTTCGTCCACACGCCTCTGGTACGTCTTCAAATTCTTATCTGCCATATTCCTGAAATCAAAACACCCAACATTAGCATGATGATAGATTCAAAATATAGATCAAGACTAAAACTCCAAGTTACTTAAATAGAGTACCGCATTGTAACTATGCCGCGGTATCATAGCCACAATTACATAACTCCACCCAAGTCGCCTAAGTCCTAGAGATAACAAGCAATCAGGTTTCGAGTCGATATGCAAAGGAAGTTTGCACATCGTAAAAGATATAATCAGGAAGAATGTGATTCAAGAATGGTAAAACGGCAAGGTGGCAGGACATGTTTCCTAAACACGGGTATTCTGATTCGTGTATTGGGTACAATACCCAACTACAAATGAATCAACCCGACTAACCTATGGCTCTGATACCAAAAGAACCATGTCACGCCCCGCTTCCCAGAGTACGCTAAATGGGCACGTGACATAGCCAACCATGCTACCTGTGGGTAGGAAGTATCCATCCACAGTCACATTACGGCTGTAGAGATATCAAGAACAAAATAAAACTATCTAAAACATGTCCATAATCCAAGATAACATGAGTCAAGAATAAATAAATGCGGAAGCGAAAGATCCAATACAAAATAACTGGAATGTATGTCCCATAATGCGGGCTCACATCAGGAATAAAATGCAGGAAAGAAAAGCTAACTACTGCTGACACTCACAGCTCAGCCTGTCGGCTGAAGTACTCCTGCTCGGACTGCGACAGCGGTACAGAATCTGGGCCATGCAAAACCCTGACGTCAGCGCCTCATGTCATCAAGGAATAAAATATGAACAGTGTAACAGGCAATGCGAATATAAACATGAATAAAGCAATGGTAGCAAAATATATCTCAGGGCAGTGCAGGGTAGTGTGCAGTGGGTAAACTAAACTGTTCTATCAGGTTTTCTGTTCTAAAGTCTTTGAAATCAAATTGATGAATCATCGATGTAACTCAATAGTATCCCGTGCATGCTCGGGACCACGGTCTAAGACTCTCGGGCTGAACCCGAGACGTGCCGCTAGGCACTAACAGGGAAATGATAAAGACCAACGATGTCAGCAGCATCGTCACGAGGCGGGCCTGGCCTCTAAAACTGATCAGTACAAGTAGTGAACTGTTGAGTTACAGGTCAGGTTTCACCTTTGATTTCCCCATACCCCCAAGATATATGTGTAAGTCAAGTTAGGTATCCCGAAATCAAGAACCTAATGCCAACACAGGATCAGGTAAACAGGTTTGTCTGGATAGACAACAGGAACGGTCCATGAGGACTACATGTCAGGTTTGTTAGCATTAGATACAAGATCAGGTAACGGGCCAGGTCATGGTACATCAGGTCAAGTCAAGCAGTATACGGTACCATGTCGGGTAGATCAATATATATGTAGCAAGTCAGGTCAAGATGTAAACAATATCATGGGTGTGCTCACAATCAGTTATACAATCAAGCATGGTTATCATCAACATGATATAAGCAATGAATTAAGCAATAGGCAGATTTACTCAATTTGCAGTACAGTTATCAGTTGTGTCACAGAGATGATTTCAACATTATAAGAATGCAGTAAGACAATTTATAGCCATTTAATCATGTTAACAAGTTAAGACTTCATGGATGCAATGATATCTACATATATAGGTTCCAAGTTTGAAAGATAAAATGTTATATAACAATATTGAACACGAAAAGGGAAATGATCGTACCAAAGTTAAATTTATAGGTTTAGGGTGTCATTAATATGTATGTAAATATTGTTTAGCATGTAGCAAGGGGTACTTGCTTCGACGGGTCGCGAATCGGGAAAACGGAACGTTAACCGTCGGCGGGGAAAACTCGCGACGGGCGCACGGTTCACGGAATGAACCCAAACGACGAACAATGAAACCACACGGGTCGGGGTACCACGCTGGAACGTCGAGTCATGTCGTCGGCATCGTCGGATTCCGGCCAAGGAATGAACAGTAAACAATCACGACATGCAACCAAGGAGGGAAAAGAAAATAGAGAAGAAGGAAGGAGGATCTAGGGAGAAGGAGGCTTACAGTGGTCTGTAGAGGGGTCGTGAGGATCGACGGCATCGAAGAAACTCCGGCGGCCAGCCTACGACGACGGCGGGAAAACTTGTAACGTTTTGAAAATCGTTTCAGTGAAATTTCGAAAAAAACGGTAAAATAAGGGGGTTTTCTGTAAAAAGTCAAAATGCAAATATCTTTATTATAAAATTAAATATACATATTCTAGCAATGTAATTGCTAGTATTTGGTGTTTATTGAGCCACTGGTGAAATTTCAAATTTTCTGAAATTTTTTCCGAAATTAATTATTTTAATATTATTTTAAGCCGTCCCTAATACATTTAATTAGGGAAAATTAAAAATTGGAATGAGTTGAAACAAATTTTGTGCATCATAAAACATTAAATAAAATTTTATCATGTAGTTTTTGAAACGAAATCGTTTGCCAAAACGGTTTAGAAAATATCGAAGAAAAAGGCTTTTTTCGGTGAAATTAGTGTTAATGGGAATTGGTTTAGCATTTATCTTTTTCCTAACCCACACATCCACACCTCACCCTCTCTCCCCCCTCCCCATATGGCCGGCCCCACCATGACAGCCCTCCCCCTCTCCCTCTCTCCAATCACCTCTTTTTTCAAAAGAAAAGAAAAGGAAAGAATAGAAAATGAAGGAAACAAAAGTGGACTTTGACTAGATGTTACTTTCTCCACCTCACTCTCTCTCCTCCCTCACCCATTCCCTCTTCCCCTTGGCTGAAACCTGCAGCAACAACAGCCCCCTCATTTCTTCTTCTCTTTTCTCTTCAAAATTCCATCAAAAAATCATCCAAAATGCTTCAAAAATTCCACAAAATCAAAATCTAATCCCTACCCATTTTTACTTGACCATTCTAGTATGGATCTAGGGAACAAGATGGCAATTTGAGGGACTAGATTTCAAGTTGGATCAATGAGTTGTGAGGTATAAAAATCTTGACCTTTTTGTTGAATTGTTGATTAATGCTTGTGTTAGCTTAATTAAGTGTTAATTAGGTTTTATATGGGTTCAAATTGCATGATTGGAAAATTCAAGAATATGGTTTGAAGCTAATTTGGGTTTAACCATCACTATTAGGATAATCAAGTGTAGATTATCATCTTGTGGAATTGTAAACCCAACCTAATTGTTAGTTTGCAAATGGTTAGGTTGATATTGTTATAATTAAGCTATATTGCTAACTAGGTTTTAGAAATTTAATTAAAATATGGGATTAAAAATCTAATTAGGTTTTTCATGACTTCATTAACATTATTAAGTGTAGTTTAACACTTTAGTTCATGGAAATCCAACCTAAATTGTGGTTTGTGCATTTTGCTATAAAATTGCTAAAATTGGGTATATTGTAAACTAGAATTTTGGGGTTAATGAAATTTATTGGGACTAAATTATGGAAATTGTTTTTATGACTTATTTAAGACATTTAATAGGTATTATGGCCGCTCGATTTATTTAAACATCGATTTTTGTACTAAAACAGTTAGTTTTTGCTTGCTAGATTTTCGGAAAAATGGCTTTTAAAGTGAATTTGGGGTTTTTTGTGAATTTCAAGCTATTCTATATTATAATTAGTGCTTGTAACGGTACAAATGAGTGTGTTGGGAGTTTTCTTGATGGTTTGGCGTTTGTACGCCGACGTCGAGGGTTTTTGGATCGATTTGTGAAAGCAACCATAGGTTTTGACCTATGTGGGATTCGTGAGTCGTTTTGGTCATGAGTCGGATTTTAATGCGATACGGTGCGTTATGATATGTAGGTACCCCATGTGGACTTCGAGACGACAAGCAAGCGCGTGGCGACGTCGGCACCGGCGAACGAGGACCAGGTGAGTAGATTTATATCTACGGGGAGAAGTCGGGTGGATAGCGTATAGCACCCCCGCAGTCCGTGGTGGTGTATACGGATGCGTATACACACCAACAATTATTATATGTTATTTGGGATTAATAACGATGTTTAGGATGGATATTGGTGTGTTGGATTATTTTAGTGTTGCGAACCCTAGGGTAGTGTTGCACTACACATACACATACACACATACATACTTGCATACATTCCTATTTATATGTGCTCATGGGATTCTTTATAGTTACGTGTTCACATGGGTATGGGACTATATGTTCACATACGGATTTGAGGATGATACTTGGGATTGAGATGAGTCGATGAGATTTGAGTCGAGGCCGTGAGATCGGTGATATGGCAAGGTTCGTATTTGATATACGACCTGATATTTTAGCGGGTCCTTTGATGTAGTTTTCACACACGTGCATACATACTTAAGTGGTATCAGTATTGTACTAGACAGAGATCAGTACCTGGATTAGGATCTTTGAAAAAGAAGATACCAGATGAATAATGTGATGAACATGATATTGACCCGTACCCAGATTTGGGGATGCCGTACGACAGATTTACGTACGAGCTATATATTGATGATTAATCCACACTCTTGACTTGGGATGTCTGATTATAGATATGGTAGCGGATATGATATTATTGAGGCGGGATCACCGACTATATATATACAGGTATGTATACGTATCGACTCAGATGTTAGGCGGTTTCCTTACCTGTAGTTCAGCTTGTTAGTTCAACCGTATAGTTTAGTGTAGTTGTTAGATTAGATTAGACTCCTACCTATTTCAAAACTAACGAATCGTGGGTATTTTAAAAGACAGGTCAAGGGATTCTACGGATATTTCAAAAGGCGTATCTTTTCTTAAAAACACCGTAGCCCTTATTTTCAAAACACCGCGATTCGTGTTATTTCAAAAGGCATTATTGTAGGACTTATATTAGGATAATGCAGTTTAGTTATCGTTGTGTCTAGTATTCAGCTCCCGCATATTATTGCTATTGCTCCGCATCGCATACTTTTTGAAGTTCATATTTCATTATCGATATCATGCTGTTAGGACACCATCACCATTACCGATGATGCATATGTACCACGTACACTTACTTGCCGGCTCACACACATCTTCATCGGTAATTGCCATGTCACGCACACCTTAGAAAATATTATTGCCTAATGTAGCTTGTTAACTAGTAGTTTTAACATGATGATTAGTTGCTTGCCTTATATGCTAGTTTAGACATTGTAGTTGTTACTTGTCACTTCATGCATACTGTTATTCATTATATGCCGCATTCATGGATGCTCATGCTTATATTCATGGTTTTACATGCTATTGATGATTCGAATTTCCATGATACTTTCTGGATTTGGAGGAAAACCGCAAAACATATATAAACTGTTTTCTCTCTTTTTAAATAAAAATGCGGTTTTCCAATGATGTATGAGTCGTCCACCATGAGTTTGCTGATGGATTTCGAGACCCGATTCGAGAAGGCGGATGAACCGTTTCGGGTACATGGTGGGCCCGGTAAGGTACCCCGGGGCAAGAAGCTCGTGGTGATGACGATGAGCCTGGCAGGGGGAGACTACCTACCGGTGATTTTACCCGACGCGTCGGATATCCGGAGGATACCGTCGTGGTCTTGAGATGGATGGTAGGGGCCGGTCTGGACTGACGGCGCCCTAGATATTGAGATTGAGACATTGAGATTTCGAGATATTGAGGTACTGAGATTTGATGATACAGGCCAGTCCGGATAGCCGGAGCCTGAGATTTTGAGACATTGAGATTTATGTTTTGTGTCGATGCTAGACACTGTTGATGCTGATTTCATTTATGATACCTCATTTTAAAAATACAAAGGAAATCTCACTAATTTATGAAAACAGTTCCTTCATTTACATGTATTCTGTTTTCATGCATTCATACCTCATTCATATGATATATTGCTACCTGAGGCACTCACACGGGCACATGAGATCACACTCGGGTTAGATATTACCCTAGCCATTGTTATAGGCTGCATGTTATTCATATATTTGAGGATATATTATGATCATTGACCTAGGTTGCGTTATTTATGCGATTTCTGTGCGTAGATGTTTTTCTATTCACGAATTGGCAACTCACCCCCGTTGTGCCCCAGTTTCTTGCAGGTTTGCCGTACAGGTTTCATTACGGCTTGCGGGCATAGTTTCCTTCGGGTGATTTGCTAATAGGTGGGTTTACTTGTATCGTACCCCCCGTTATATAACTTGTATATTATTACTCTGTTGTATCTAGAAGTTCCATCAACCAAACATGTATTTATTTCAGAGATAGAGACCAGTGATGTTATTCTTTCGACCTTAGAGTCGCACGTTATATTCTGTGGTTTCTTGTTGTTTTGAGTTTCCTTTTGAGTTTTGATCCTCGCCCTTGGCGTTGTATATTTTTTTGCTTGTGTGGTTGTGACCGTCGATTGACGAAGAGCTAGCTCCCGCTTGGGGATGCCTTTTTATTGATTTCGTATACTATTCATATTGTATCCCGTTTGGGAGCCAGTATTTACAAAGGAGACTCTGCCGAAATTTTCAGGAAATATTTGATGTTTTTTTAAACCGCATAATTCGGCTTATGCTATTAAAACTACTTGATTTTAAATTGGTTTTCCTTCACTCTACTACTTTTCTTGGTTTGGATTTCTGGGCTTTCGGCTAACTTAGATTACATACGCCTCGAGATGTTTCGTAGTTTAAGTGCCGGTCATGTTCCGTACTTTCGGACGTGACAAAACTGCAGATCAAGAAAATCTTTCACAGAGCAGGGAAAAGAAAGGAAGAGGAGGGGAGAAAGAGAGAAAGCACTCACCGAGGGTTGCACGAGGCAGGGGGAAACGGATCGAGATCGCCGGCGGTGGCAGATCCTGCGGCACAGATGCGTGCAGGGTGCGCGGGTGGCCGTGGTTGCAGGTGCATGGGGCCCGGTGGTTGATGAAGGAGGATGTGGACGAGACGAGGTTGAGGAGGCGAGGATGCAGGTGACGGTGGTGTCGGCGTTGGTGTTGCAGCGGCGAGGGGCACGGTGGCTAGGGTTCGCTGGGGTTTGGGTCTTGCGTTTAAAAAGAAAGGGAGGAGGGAAGAGATAATATATAGGGGAGAGAGAAGGAGAAAGATAGAGAGAGAGAGAGAGATAGAGAAAAAGAGAGACGGGAAGAGAGAGAGAGAGAGAGAGAGACGGGGAGAGAGAGAGGAGAAATGAGGTGTGGGGCCCGCGGGATAGGAGGGAGTTGATTGGTTGACGGGGGAATTTAGAGATTAGGAAAATTTAAATTAAAGATTTAAAAGATTTCAGTGAACAGTAAAATTATATAGTTAAGAAAATATTCGTTAGTTTAAATATATTAAAGTTTGGGATTTTGGCGCAAAATAAAACATTTTCAAATCATGCCCGGGTCGTATCCAAAAATTTGAAATTGAAATAATAGAATTTTAGGCGGGATCCAAAATTTAAAATAAAGTGTTTTATGATCAAAAAGCATACCCCCAAAACGGACACACGTACGCGCCCGGAGCCGTCCAAACTCGCCTGTTTCACTGAACGGGATGAGAACACGATGCACGGACGCTACCATAAGGTTAGGGGTGTCAAGTAGGCCATGATGAATATTTTTAATTTTATTTTAGATACCATAAATTGTTATATGCAGAAATGAACTGACGGGGTAAAATTACAATAAGTAACAATCAAGCAAGATAAATGAAATATGTGCCACACTACGTTCAAACGGTAACGGAAATTGGTAGCATTGGGCTCGGGTGTTACATCACCACTGCTACTCTTCTCAATTTCTTTGAAGCACACCACACAAACAATATCGTCATTCTCGTCCTTCAACTCTTGTCTCTTTCGCTTACACGGTCTCTTAATTGTCACCGTCCTATCAACGCTAGTATAAACATATATCTTGATATGAAATTTAGCATTTTCTACCTCCACAACTTCATGGACGAATTTGCCGATCTCAGTTTCAAGATACATGCGATGCTGATCTTGGATGCGGCATTTACGACGCACCACCCAGCCAGCGAAGCTACGACGGTTTTCGGGTGAACGTAATTGAGAGGCTACATACTTGCGATGCTTATAAGATGGCATTTCATCCAAAATACACTTTGTACCTTCACGAGGGCCAACGGGAGAGGGAGTGATGACTTGGGCGGAGTCTTCAATATACCTGTGGGTGAAAACGGAAGAATCGACACCGTCGGTATCCGACGACGTGGGCGTCAGTTTTGCATGGAGGAAGAGAAACAACGACGGTTTGTTATACTTTTTGACTATTGAGAGAGCCAACGGCTGTCCTGCATCAAGATTTTGTACCATTAAGAGATGCAAAATATCTCTGGCTTACCCTTTTTTTACCCTCTCTTCTGTAGGGATTGAAGATGAAGTGCCTTGGTTTAAATAGAGTAGAGGTGGGCACTGGTGCTAATAAGAGATGGGACATGTGGTAATATGAGGTGGACATGACTAATGTCCTTTTTCAGTCAAATCATGACCAATGTTAACGTCACTATTTTTCTACAGTCCGTCATGACTAATGTCCTTTTTCTGTCAAATGATGGCTAATGTTAATGTCACTATTTTTCTATAGTCCATCATGACTAATGTCATTTTCTGTCAAATCATGCCTAATATCTGTTTTCTGGCCATCATGACTAATGTCTTTTTTCTATCAAATCATGACTAATATTAACGTCACTATTTTGTGACTGTATGCACTTGCACGTGGGCCTTTGTCCCCTCTCAGTCTATGCATTGGTATTATGCCTTATTGATGCGGCTCTACCGTACTTGGAGTGGCTCGACCGATCCAAAATACGTCGGGTCTAGTTCAACCCAAGAATCCCAAACTGTCAAATCTTGCCCGATTCGTGCGTTTCACCAGCCAAATCGAAGATCTCGCAAAATCGTCTGGGTCAATGGATATTCCATAGGAATTACATTGATGTCTCTCGGAATCGCGAAAATCTATCATTTAAGGCCCCGAAATCGCGGTCAAATATTTGCTCCGAACTTTGACTTTCGAATTAGGAATGAAATCAGCACCCGGATCAGTTAAGATTTGACAGGCAGTATCGGGAATCAATTTGGGACACAATCAAATAATTAGTTTCTCGTTTTAACAACTTTTATTTTTAGCAGTTTTCTATTTTTAGCAGTTTTTCTTTTGATTTATTCCGTCCGACTTGTCATTTCTGTCTTATTTATACCTGATAATGTCCCTATTTTTCTATAGTCTTTTTGCAAATGGTAACGTTTTTCTCTTTTTTCATGACTACTGTCTTTTTCGGTTTAATAATTCTTACTTATACTTGTTACGAGTTATGATCATAAGCTTGTTGTTCCAACCAAAGAAATACCCATTAAAACCAATTGGCAATCTCATTGTTTTTTTCATTTGAGTTTTTTCTACACTTCCATGCTGGCACCTTCTCAATTTTTTTGTCATTTTCCGTCATTTGTCAAATTTAATTGCGAAAACACGACCGAATTAGAAAATTAAGCGATTTATACTATATATCCATAAAATGTATCATATGATCATCATATTAAACATATTAAACCAATTGAAAATATTAGAAAACACAATCAGAACTTGTTAACATTGTTCATTCTTCTTCGAATTTTACATGTCAAAATAACAGAAATAACAGACGACCGATCAACAAAGAAAAACTAACAGTGATATCCTAAATTATTTGACATGGCTCCTCATATTGACATAACGGGCATGAGGTTTTCTTGAACAACCAAAAAACAATGCACTTCATGTGGAATGCATGATCACAACACAACTGCACTCGTTCGACTAAATCACCGTTGCTACCCATCTCAATTTCTTCAAAACACACAGTACAAATATCGCCATTAATTCTTGTCCTTCAACCCTCATCTCTTTCATTTACACGGTCTCTTGATTGTCACCATCTTATCGATATTTGTAGAAGGGTATTTCGTCCAAAATAAATTTTGCACCATCATGAAGGCCATCGGAAGAGGGGATGATCATTTGGGCGAAGTTTTCAATGTACCCGTGGATGCACACGGAAGGATCGACACCGTCGGTATCCAACGACGTGGGCGTCAGTTTTGAATGGAGAAAGAGAAGTAATAACGGTTTGTTGTACTTTTTGACCATTGAGAATAGTAACAGCTGTTCTGCATCAAGATTTTGCGCCATTGAGAGAAATGCAAAATAGGAAAAGAATATCGGTATAGTTTTAAAGGTCTTTCTCTCTTCTCTCTCTCAACTTTTTTTTTATTTTTGGTTTTTTCTCTTGAGTAGAGAATGAGGATGAAGTGCACTATCTTAAGTAGAGCAGGAGGTAGGCACAGGTACCAATAGGAGATGGGACAGGTGGCAATAGGAAGTGGAAATACCAAAATTTGTAAGGGCAAAATTGACATTTTGAAAAGGTGATGGGACAGACGGCAGTAGAAAGTGGAAATACCAAAATTTGTGAGGGCAAAATTGGCATTTTGAAAATTATGCCACCTCTCTACACCTTTACATTATGTATATAGGATTGATATATAACGGACGACTGGACTCAAATGCTATTACCATGAAAATACATATAGACATGATTTTTTATATTTATCTTTTGAAATCCGACCTGATAGAAACCGAACTGGTGATCTAAATTTGATATCGAAAAGATCCCTTATAAGGGATGATGCCAACACTTAGACTTAAGAGACAAAATGTTATATCAGTCTTGCTAATACCTATATATAGTTTGACTACTTTTCGAGTCCAATATTATCTCTATTCAAGTCTTGGACTACAATTACTTTGCTAGCTACTCAATTCAATCTCAAGGATCTAAAATATATACATGCAACAGCTTGCCCATTAATTTTAGGGCTATAGTTTATTAACATTATAACTATAGTGATTATTTAATTAGTCAATCATATATATTGTGCTAAAAGAATGCATTAAGAAGGATCCATGCATGTACGTACGTAAGATACATGCATGGTAAGTAAAGTTCATGCTTTTTTAATTTGAGCTATCAAACACAATTTGACTAATAACTATACAATTACAAACGTAAACACTGACATCATAAGTATCAATGGTATAAGTAATTAAGTTGAATCCTCAATTAAATTGATTAATATTAAGTAAATAAGAGAAGACCAATAGTGAAATGGATAAGATCTAGGGCAATTGGCACAATTAAAGGAGGGGTACTATAACTTGAGCACTTCCATTGAAAGGAAGGTGCCTATCTTGTTAGCAAAAAGAAGAACCAAGGAGATAGCCATGCACCCAACAAGATACTATTTTTTTATCAGAATTGGTGGGTGGATCACTTAATAGATATAAAATGTTTGCGCACGCGCGTGTGAAAGAGTGTGAAAGAGAGAGAGAGAGAGAGTGAGAGATATTTAGGGAAAGACCTCCTCAGACTCATGCACTATAGAGCTCAGGCATGCAAGCACAAATGAAACAGATGGCTAGCTAATCGTAATCTCTCACTATCTACCTTTCCTTACCTTTTAATATTGTCTTTTGCTTTTTTAAGTACAAGATAGGAAGCAATATTTTTTCTTATTCCTCTTTAATAGTAACTAGATCTTGATGCTACTCACACCATCAGGGACGGAATCAGGAATTTTATTTGCGAGGCATACCAACAATCATACACAAAAAATATGTTAAGATACTCGACTACATTAAGTATTTATGTCATCACAATTTAATAGCTGAATTATAAAAATTTTAATTATTATTAAAAAAATAAATGGTTAATGATGCATGTAAGCATGATGATATTTAGCCATGCAGCTCTTTTATGTGGATCGTTATTATCAGTTAGTCGCTTCTCCAATCATTACATTTCGGAAAATATCGATATTTTTTTGTAAAAGCAAAAATTTCTTAATTTGTATAAGAGTATATATCTAGGCTCCATAACTTACACCGCAAGATTTTATTTTAAAAAAACTTCTAGTTATGCTTTGACTCATTAACTACTAAGTTTTCCTTGTTAAAAAACAATAAATTAAATAAATTAAAATAAAACAAAAACAAAATAAAATAAATAATCGATGATGTAGAATTCAAACCCATGGCTTCATATATATTTTGTAATTTAATTTACTAACACTTGATTTATATGATTTTATTAATTATATTTTGAAGAAGTTTATATAAACAACATATATCCAAAAATCTTAGATTTTAATTACAACCAATAATAAACCTTTACTATGAGAGAGAGAGAGAGTGAGAGAATAATGGAGGAAAGATGCCAATGGAGAATTTCCTCCTATGGCGTCAAAAAAATGCACTCTCCCTCAATTTTTCCGACGATCGGCACTCACTATCTTCATCGTTATTATCTAAGATGTGGGTACACCAAATTTCATGTGATTCTACAACTTTTTCACCATTGATTTAACGGGTTCAAAATTAACGGTTTACCGACAATAGAACTTTTTATATTGCTAAATCAACGGTGAAAAAGTAGTAGAATCACATGAAATTTGGTGTACCCACATCTTAGATGATAATGATGAAGATGGTGGGTGCCGATCGTCGGAAAAATTGAGGGGAGTGTATTTTCTCGACACCATAGGAGGAAATTCACTCCTATGACCTTTTTCCTCCATTATTCTCACATATATATATATATATATATATATATATATATATATATATATATATATATAGCGAGAGAGAGAGAGAGAGGGGTTAATGGAGGGAAGAGGCCTTAGGAGGGAATTTCCTCCTATGGCGTTGGAAAAATACGTCCTACCTTATTTTTTCCGGCGATCGGCACCCATCATCTTCATCGTTATCATCTAAGATGTGGGTACACCAAATTTCATGCGATTCTACAACCTTTTCACCGTTGATTTAGCAATGTGATAAGTTCTATTGTCGGTAAACCGTTAATTTTGAACCCACTAAATCAACGGTGAAAAGGTTGTAGAATCGCATGAAATTTGGTGTACCCACATCTTAGAAGATAACGATGAAGATGATGTGTGCCGATCGTTGGAAAAAATGAGTGGGGGGTACTTTCTCGACGCCCTAGGAGGAAATTCTCTTCTATGGCATCTTTCCTCCATTATTCTCATATATATATATATATATATATATATATATATATATATATATATATATAGAGAGAGAGAGAGAGAGAGAGAGAGAGAGAGTATATATATATATATATATAGAGAGAGAGAGAGAGAGAGAGAGAGAGAGAGAGAGAGTATATATATATATATATATAGAGAGAGAGAGAGAGAGAGAGAGAGAGAATAATGGAGAAAAGAGGCCATGGGAGGGGATTTCCTCCTATGGCGTCGAAAAAATACAACCTCCATCATTTTTTCGATGATCGGAATCCATCATCATCATCATCGTTATCATCTAAGATGTGCATACACCAAATTTCATGTGATTCCACTACATTTTCACCGTTGAATTAGCAATGTAAAAAGTTCTATTGTCGGTAAACCATTAATTTTGCACAAACTAAATCAACGGTGAAAAAATGGTATAATCATATGAAATTTGGTGTATCCACATATTAGATGATAAAGATGGATGTGATGTATGCCGATCGTCGAAAAAATCACAGAGGGTGCATTTTTCCGACGCCATATGAGGAAATCCCCTCCTATGCCACCTTACCTCCATTAATCTCATATATATATAGAGAGAGACACACAGAGAAAGAGAGAGAGAGAAATGCATTTATAGCATGGTAGGAGTGGAATTTATGATAATATGTGGAAATAGTAGCAGACTCGACTTTGAGTAAAAAAATGTCAATATTTCTCTCGCCAGTATTTCTCTTTGGTACTTAATTTGTAGAGTCTGGAACAACTATTCATCATATTAATCGGATGATATGAAACAATGCGCTTTCATAGTCCAGTTGGATTCATGGATGATGGACAGGGCTATTATAATCATGCATGATTCAGTAAATATGAGAGAAAGGTACATGCCTAGAACATAATATTCACGCCTTAATTATTTATAAAAGTCTGTTCGGTATTTAACCATCTGAAAAAGTTGTTACTGTGTAGCCTGCAGTTCCGAAATATCGAGTCGGCCTGCCATAATAAAGCCCTAAATCCATAATATTAGTATACAACAAAGATAGGGCAAAAACCGAAAGGAATGCTTCTCCAACATATATATGGAAGGAGCACCTAAAAATGACTATATATCTCATATTGTTTGAAGGATAAGGTCAAGTGGGAAAAGCATTTGGAAGGAGCAAAAAAGATCACTATATATGTATATATGTATATATATGTTTGTTTGATAGATAAGGTCAAGTGGTAGATTGTGCAACGCATCTCTTCAAATTGGTTAGTTATATTCGAATCTTAATTAGGGATAGGGTTTTGCCTTCATGTTCCAATAGGTCTTTCTTAACCATTCTTAGTGTTGCATGCTCAAACTAGGCAGCAACACAAGTCCCCTGTTGATTTAAAGACCAAAAGTAGTAAAATTTATGCATAAGAAGTCTACTTGTTTTTCTTTGTCTAATACAACTTTTTCTCTACTTAAAGATTATTCATTTTGTACTACATCTACTACTACAATAAGGGGTTGCTCCTACGGCTACAGGAATCCATAGGGGCAACTTTTTATTGCCCCTACGGATTAATCCGTAGGTCCCTATGGTTGTCCCTACGGTGCCCTACGTTTTAATTTAAAAATATTAAATCGTAATTTGTTGTTTGGCCCTACGGAGCCGCAAACAAATGACCTACGGTTAAGTCCGTAGGGACATATATATGGGTTATTAATAAAAAAAGGCACAGAAAAGCCCTCGCCGTTCCTAAAAATTCTCTCTCTCACTCTCCCGCGCGTGCCTCTCATCGCATCTCTCCCGCGCCTCGTTGCCACCGCCCTCCGCCCGCGGCCCGGCACCGCCCTCGATCGTTCCTAAAACTTCCTCGTCGCCACCGCCCGTGACTCGTCGCCGATTGCGTCGTCGACCACCAGTTTCCTCCATCGTCTCTTCCACCGCCCGCTACAGGTTAGTAAATCTCAAATTTTTACTTCTAATAATGCTTTTATTTATAATTTTGATGGTGTTAGGGCTAGGGTTCAGGGTTCGGGTAGGGGTGAGGGTTAGGGTTAGGCATCGGGTTCAATTTAGGGTAGGGTTAGGGTTAGGGTTAGGGTTCGGTTGGGGTTGGAGTTGGGGTTATGGTTATGGTTAGGGTTAGGGTTAATTAGTTGGGATTAGGGTTAGGGTAATTAGGGTTAGGGTTAGGGTTCAGTGTATGGTTAGGGTTAGGGTTTGGTTCTGATTTAGGGTTAGAGGCTATCGTTAATTTGGGTTAATTAGAGAGTATGGTTAATTTGGGTTAATTAGTGATAATTTGAAAGGGTTAGGGTGTTGATTAGGGTTAGTTAGGTTAATTTGGGTAAATTGGGTTAACTTTGGGTTAATTAGTGATAATTTGAAAGGGTTAGGGTGTTGATTAGGGTTAATTAGGTTAATTTGGGTAAATTGGGTTAAGTTTGGGTTAATTAGGGATAATTTGTGTTAGGGTAACGATTATGGTTAATTGTGGTTAATTAGGTTAATTTTGGTTATTTAGGGTTAGGGTTTAGGGTGCACTAGTACATTCAGTAGGATACTCGACGATAACGTAACGTACAATTTTACCATAAACGCAAGAAAAATTTACCCTAAACTTGAAATTTTGAACCCTTAATAACGAAACGTAAACGTAAAACCTATTCATGTTAAATGTTCAAATTAAAACCAATATATGATACTCGATGATAATATGAAACTTTCATATTCTCATCAATACTTATATATGAAACTTAAAGCGCCACTTAGTCCCCGTCTATTGGTTATATAACATACGTTCGATATTTGTCGTGACATAGAACTATACGAAGGTTGTTAAATATCGGACGGTATAACTCGGTACTAACAACCGTCGTGTAGTCTATGTGACGAGAAGATTCAATCGTATGATAACCGATAGATTTGTCCCGTATGGATAAATTAAGAATGTATAAAGCAAACACCTGCATTCACTTGTGTTTTCATCCGTTTCGAGTTATTTCGTCGGTACTTTTCCACTGGTTCTCCGTGTACAAAGATAGATTAGATGTTCATTTCAATGTTGTTTCACAGCTTTGAAATGATTATCTATTCTATTACAGTGTACTCGGAGAACAGCGGGGAGGTGCTGCCAAAATTTACTCGAAACGGTTGAAAACACAAGCGAATGGGTGTCTGCTCTATACATTTTTAATGGGATAGAAGTCTTACCCCCGACAGCCGAAACACACACATACAACACGAATACACAACAAACGCACACACATCACATACACACTAACAACCCTATAGTTAAGCGAAATCATAAATTGAAACACACATATATAGAATACAATTCATACATGGGTATCCTCAAATCTAACTTTGATTATCGATAATTTATTCTTTTCAATGACAAATGCACACACAAAGCATACACACGGATTTTCTCCTTTGTCAGTAACCATCCCGTTCTTAGATTTCTCAATATAGTCATCAAAACCTACAATTTATATGTTATACAGTCCAACATGGACCATGAGTACATCAGAGTTAAGGACTGGATGTATGTGGATTGGCAACAACGTATGCAACCTAAGTTTGTCGCAGGAGTTGCCGCTTTTATTGAATTTGCATGCACACATAATAAGATCGTGATAGAGAAGATTCTCTGCCCGTGCGATAGATGTGGGAATAAGTACTGGCAGAAGGTAGAATTTGCAGAGCTTCATATCGTTAAATATGGTTTTACTAGACTTTATACAATTTGGGTATATCACGGAGAAGGAGAAGAACACAGTAATGCGGCAGAAGAAGAAGGAGAAGACGATAATACGTCAGAAGAAGAAGGAGAAGACGGTAATGCGGAAGAAGAAGAAGATGGTAATTTCTTTTTAGGAGAAGAAATGGAGGATATGGTAGAGGCTGCCCTAGGTGAATCTATTCGTACCGAAGATGACATTCCTTCCGGTCAAGGACCGCGTACGGATAAGTATGAAAATTTCATGAATGATGCTAGAAAACCAATTTATGAGAATGCAAAGTATTCCACCATCTCATGGATCGTCCAACTTTTCCAGATTAAGTGCCTAAATGGATGGAGCAACAAGTCATTCACAATACTTCTTTCGTTCTTGAAAGATTCTATGCCCCCGAGAAATAACGTGCTCGACAGCTGGTACAGAGCCCAGAAGATGATATCTGATTTGGGTCTGAAGTATGAGAAGATTCAAATATGTCCTAAAAATTGCGTGTGTGCCGGAAAGAGAATTCATATTTGAAAGAGTGTCCAACATGCGGAGAGGCCAGGTATAAACTGAAAGATTCTGATAAGAAGCCCGATATACCTGTCAAGATAACACGATACTTTCCCATAATATAGAGGATGCAGAGACTATTCAGGTGTAAGAAAACAGCCGAGGCAATGATTTGGCATCACCGTGCTCCTCCAAGTGAAGATGGAAAAATGAGTCATCCAAGAGATTCACCGGCATGGAAGGATTTCGATAGAAGACACGCAATATTCAGTAGCGATCCTCGCAATGTCAGACTCGGACTCGCTAGTGATGGCTTCTGCCCATTCAACTATATGGTTGGAAACCACAGCACATGGCCCGTTGTAATGATAGTTTATAATCTGTCACTTTGGTTGGCTATGGACCAATCATATTTTATGATGCCTCTTATTATCGACAGACCAAACTCACCAGGAAACAATATCGACGCCTATCTCCGACCTCTGGTCGAGAAGTTAAAATCTTTATTCATTGATGGTGTAGAGACTTACGATGCAAACACAAATACAACTTTCATACTGCGTGCGGCTTTAATGTGGACAATTAATGACTTTCCTGTGGATGGAATGCTATCAGGTTGGTACGTACATGGTCACAAAGCATGTCCTTATTGCCATCAACATACAACATAGAAATTCTTGAATTTTAGCAGGAACGTTTGTTATTGCGTCCATCGACGTTTCCTGCCTCTAAACCACCCCTACAGGTTAGACGCTGTTCACTTTGATAGTCATCAGGAGCTTCTTGGACCTCCAGCCCCATTGTCCGGAGAGGACGTGACTTCTCAGTGGGATGGTTACAATAATGTAACCTTCGGGATGGATCCGACAAAACAGGTCAAACCACCATTCTGGAACAAGTTAAGCATTTTCTTCGAGCTTCCGTACTGGTCAACAAATTTAGTGCGTCATTGTCTGGACGTCATGCATATAGAGAAGGGAGTATCCGAGCACATACTCAACTTGCTTCTTTGTAAAGACGGAAAATCGAAAGACAACCTCAATACTCGGATGAATCTACAGGACTGGGAAATTAGAAGTGAATTGCATTCTAAACCGATAGCGGGTAAACCAGGCAAGTTTGTACTTCCCAATACCACGTATCATATGTCACAACCGGAGAAAAAAAGATTCCTGCAGGTGTTGCATGATTTGAAAGTTCCGACAGGTTTCTCAGGATCATTCAGTAAGAAGATAAAAATTGTGAAAGGCAAGATCGATGGGATGAAAAATCATGATCAGCATGTTATTATGGAGCACCTTCTCCCATTAGCCCTCAGGACTTCCCTTCCCGAATCGGTTGGTGTAGTAATCAATGAAGAATTCAGGACGGGCCATATGGTAAAACTGATTATAAGATGGTAGACACTATGTTTATCAACAAGATATACCGGTTTATCCTCCTCAATAGCACATGTCATGAAAAAATTAGAGAGTAAGTTTTTTTTGATTAATTGTTAAATTTGTGTTTGTGTGTGTATGAAATGATATAATATTAATGTCATAATTTATTGTCGAGAACAGAATTCATTTTAATGAGGTACGTGAGGGACATCCTGATTGGAACGATGAACGATTGGAAAAATATCATCAGGATAATTTTTTGCAATTAGGTTGCAGATCATGTAAATTATTCGAATAATATGTTATTGCTATCAGTTTCAATCTAAACTTATATCGTTATGTATTTGTCGTAAAATTTATTTTGTTAGATCCACGATCCGAACTTGTCTGCATAATTAGAGAGTGATTCAAGATGTTTAGCTCAATTTCCTAGTATGGCGGTTGCATATTATAAAGGATTCGGTGTCCTTTGATACAAATTCGAAGTTAAGGACATAGAAACATGTAGAACCACTCAGAATAGTGGGATTGCGACGGTAGGATCGGATGAGTGATTTATTATAGATACTTAAATTGTATACTTGGCATCCAATATCCTGGACGATGAGAACCGTTTTATATATTTCAGTGTACTTGGTACGATACACAAAACGATACGGATAAGTGGAGAAGCAATCTCGGGACTTGGAAAGATGAATATGGATTGACCAGTATGAACACACTTCGATTTTACGGTCAGGAAGATCCGTTTATCTTTCCGAACCAAGCGTTCTAAGTATACTACTCACAGCGTTTGAAGAATCCGGGATGGAGTGTCGTATGCCGTTGGAAACCCAGGGATGTTTACGATGTCCCAGAATTCAAGGTCAGCGATGAGGATAAAGAAGAGAGAAGACTTAGAGTGCTCCGACCGCTGTTTCGAAAGACGAGTTGTTTTCGGCTGATCATGAAGTTACGTTGGTTAGAAATGATATCGATGATGAAATCCAAGTAGATATGTCTAATGCGTCCACAAAACGAGAAAGGTTATCAGTAATGTTATATTATTACTTCATATTTTACGATCTATACATATATAGCATGCATATGTAATGATTGTCTAATGCGTCCACGAACCGTTTTATCTAGATTTGATGACGATGACGGGAGCAGCGAGGGGCGGCAGTAGCTCTAGCCGCGGCACCGGCAGAGCGGTTCTGCCGCCCGGAGAGCTGCGTAGGGAGCTTCACAGGGTCGGTCTTACACCCCGATCGGAGACCCCTTTGGATGCCTCCTTCCGTGTGGACTTTGCCACACCTCCAAGTATATTGCACGCATATTCATTTTGAATGTAATATTATTAATATACATGCATATTCATGTCAAAATTACTTACATAGTCAATGTTTGATTGTCTAGCTGTTGGTGCGTCCACATCAGGGACAGAGGCCACTCCCGCACCTCCAGGTATGTTTATATATCATATAGTACATGTATATTGATTTAGAACGCCATATCATAAATATACGTACATTCTTTTTGCTTTTACGTACTTACATCTCGGGCTGTAGGTGGTGCCTCCACATCTCGGGCAGAGCCCACCACCGCACCTGCGGGTATGTTTATATATCCTATAGTGTATACATGTTGATTTAGAATGTTATATTATTGATATACATATTCTTTTTGCAATTACTTATATAGTCAATGTTTGATTGTCTAATTATAGGTGGTGCGTCCACGCCTGGTGCAGGGGCCACTCCCGTGACTTCCATACCCTCCACTCAGACTGCAGGTTTGTATGAATAAATATAAAATATTTATTCAATTTATATATCCTTTAAGAATAAACATGAATTTCATGTAATTTTATCGATGTTTATTTTCTAGTTGGAGATGCGTCCACGTCCGGGTCACTGGCTGTTCCTCACCGAAGGATCTATCGTCCCGCTCATGCTGCTGTCCGGACCCAGGCTCGTGTTTCTGTCGCCGGAGGTATATATCACACTTCAATTTTCGTTAAACCTTGATTTCTTAATACCGCTTTGTCTTCATATTGATTGTCTTGATATTTCTTGTAGACGCAGGGCATCCCCATCCCGAGCGGGAGACTCGAGACCCGAATCAGTCCCACAGGCTGAGGCCCAACAGAGCTTGGGGGAGGCAGCATTCCCCCTCTTCTTTACCCCTGATTATCGCTATACCGGCGATTATGCCGAGAGGTTCGGCCGGTATATGGGGGATGAGAGCCGCCTAGTGAAGAAGTATCCATTTCACGTTGAGTGGGGCGACTAGCACCAGCGCTCATTCGCTCTCTTCTGGGATCAGGCTCGGGTATTAATATATATTTTCATTTAATTTATCCAATATATTTATTATTAACACTTGCAATTTGATAACATTTTTTTGTATTTGCAGTTGGATTACGATTTTCAGCCTGTACCCGACCCTGATCAACCTGAGAGGGTGCTCGATTTTCACGCTCTGTACAATGGCCTGATGAAGAACATGCAATCAAAGGTCCGATACAATAGGAACGAGCTGAAGATCGACTGCTATTCTCTGTGGATGGCGACCCCCGAGGCAGAGAGAGCGGCTCTCCTACATACTCCGGCCTTTGCGAGAGTCGACGTAGATACATGGCCTCTTTTGTGCCAATATTTCGACTCTCAGCGCAAATAGGTTTGTATTTTAAATGTAATTCATTGTTTAGTATATAATTTATTTTTTTGTGTTGCTTAATTAGAAAACTAAATCTGAATGTGTTGTGCAGAAACAGGCGAATCAAAATAATGAGAATAGGAAGTCGGCGAAGAGGGGTCGCCCCACTTATACAGGTGGCTCGAGAAATATTTCTCGTGCCATGGAGGCATCGGTAGATTACAATAGATCTACTGTGATATAATATAATATTAAGAGTTACTTTATAATATATGTAATTTTTTTGCGAATTGCAGAGATCTCAGATCCTGGCGCAGGGTGGTACACCGAGCGTGCTGACCGCGTATCTTGCCGTTCACGGCACCTCGACAGATACCGCCACGGGCGAGCTTCGATACCCCGACATCGCTACCCAGGAGTATTGCATAAGTGTTAATATTTATTCAACCCCTATTTGAAATTTTTGTTTTAAAAATTTCAAATTTAAATGATATACTTATATTTTACTGGTTAATGTGGGTGTAAGAGCGAGTGGTTGAGCAGGCGGAGGTATCGGGGATCGATTTTACTGGACAGAACGATCCGATGCTGCTGACCCCAGTCCTAGACGCCGCACACGGAGGGCACCACGGAGGTTGGGAGAGAGGCCGGAGACTGGGTCCTAGCAGGGCCCATATGAGATTGGACTCCACTCCGGCGGTTACTTCCTCTATCTCCCGTGAGCGACGTCTAGAGCAAGATCTTGCCACCTTGAAGGCCACCGTCTAGGAGTTGAAGGAGATGATGGTATGTATACTACTTAATAGTAAAATATTATATCATATTATAGATAGCAACATATCTAATATTAGTACGTAGTCTGAGCTTATTTGGTTGTTGACTTAGCTTTGATTAATCATACATACATAGAACTGTCTAATTAAAATAAACTACAGTTTTCCAAACTAGATATCCAAACGAGGCCTAAGTCCCTAAGTATTCATAGATTGGGGTTTCGCAATAACCTGATAATGATACGAATTCGACTAATACACAGTTCTTACTCGTTTATTACACACAAAACTGAACAGATGCGACAGGGTATTTCGGCTGAGGCTCCACATGCATCTTCTTCAGCTGCGGCTCCACATGCATCTCCTTCGGCCGTGGCTCCGCAAGCCACTATCTCGGCTGCGGTTGCCCAGACCACTCCTACAGCTCCACAGCACACTAGACTCCCGCACAGTCCGCATTGGTCGAGTTGTTGACTCAGGGTTTATCCGAGGAGCAGGTGCGCCAGATTACGGCGATTATCAGAGGTGGAGTTGGACCGAGCTAGGGTAGTTTTTTGATTTTTATATTTTAAGCATGTATATACTTATATGATACATATTGTATATATTTTGGACGATATTGGTGGTGTTTGCGTGTTCACGATGATTTAGATTTATATAGTATTCTGTTTGTTGATTTCTTTTATATACTATGCATGTTCATGTTGATTATCGTACTGCGGTATTTGGTTATATGATGTATATATTATTGTGAACAGGGCGAGAAAAAAACAGGCAGCCTTTTTTTTAAAAAAAATCCTGATAATTTTTCCCTACGGATTAATCCGTAGGGACAACAGTTGCACCTACATATTTATCCGTAGGGAAAAATTTTGCTCCTACATATTTATCCGTACCTGATATTTTGTCACTCTGGACTCAGTAACAGGTGTTAGACGTAACCCTACGGATTAATGCGTAGGGGCATAAGGATGTACCTACGGAGATATAATTCTGGCCCTACGAATTACTCCGTAAGGGTATGTATTTAGCCCTACGGAGTAATACGTAGGGCAACTATTTTATTTTATAAACCGATTAATTGAATAAATATTTTGTCCATACGGTGTACTTCGTAGGTACATACGTACCTACTCAGTAAGCTGTAGGGGCAATTATTTATCCGTAGGGGTATGTTCAGGGTTAAGATTTGCACCTGCGGCCATTTCACCTACGGTGTAATTTCGTGCCCCTACGAATATATCCGTAGGGGCAGTGGTTTGCCCCTACGGATAAAGCCGTAGGGACAACCCCTTATTGTAGTAGTGATCGTATGTGCACCAGAGCTAAATTAATAGAACCCTCATGGTTGTGTGTGTAGATGGAGATGGTGCCTATTGTACTGATTCATCTAAGTTTATATATATATATATATATATATATATATATATATATATATATATATATAACATGTAAATTAAACTATCCCAGTTACACTAATACAATTCATACATCAGACTATGATTTAGAGCGCCTTCGTTAATAACTAGCCCGGTTTCGTTATATTTGTAAGGTAGCCGAACTACTATTTGTGAAAAGAGACTAGTGATCAGAACGGAAAAATCGAGGGTGCCTACAATATTTGGCGTTTTAACCCCAAAATTTTAAATTATATTCCTCTTTACCGACACAAAGGTATAGCTTTTATCACCAACGGATGGACCCATATATCCCTGAGTTCTTACTTCATCACCGACGAATGTCTCCACTTGTCGGTAACTCATACAATCTTGTAATACCTTGAACCTTCTAGAAAAGAAGTACTTATCCGAATCTCTCGATGAATCACTTGCTTGATACAACTAGGTAAAAAAGATGGCCAAATAATGATGCAAGTTGATGGTATATCCATCTAGACTCACAGTTGTACTCCATAAATTTTGATGGGAAAACACTAGGATTGCCTAGTGTTGCCCTCTCCTTACAGAAACTGAATCTTGCAGCATTATCAATTTTTCTCAAAGCGGTCCCAACATTAATGGAATGCACAAAACACACCAAATTGCCTTGCATTGCAAAAAAGAGGGTGGAGATTTATTTCATTTATACAATGTCTGGGTTCATAGTTCATGGGGGTAATTTGCAAAGATTCATTGAGCTGTATGCCATATCTTTTCCTTTTTGTTTTCAACCAAGGTATGATATGTATACTAGTGGCTTGACACACAGTCATCATGAAAGCCATGGAATTTCTTTACCAAGAAAACAACATGCAAGAGGCCAGATCGATCCTAGGTAACCCATGAGTTGCTCAAGATACTCTGTTGCTTTTGCTCATGGAATTATGGCAGGGCCCTTTTGACGTTTGTAAGGATCTTTGAGGTGTAAATGTTGACTTTTCTTCTTGCTTTATACATTTATGAGGATTAAAATGGATCTTTGAAGGTAAAAGTGTAAAAATATTATATATATATATATATAGATATATATATATATAGGCTAAATTCCTGTCTGATGCTGGCTTTTCTTGAGTCACAAATTGAGACCCAGTACCACTTGTTAACATTCAATTAGGCACGCTCTTCGGCGCGTATCCACCGATATGAAGCATCACATTGATATTCTTTCGTTATTCTCTCTCAATTATTTGATGTAATTACTATATCAATCATTCATGAACACATATATATAGTAAACAATCCTTGACCACAATTCGTTCAAGTACAAGACAATTGGTTTGGCTTAGCACAAACATAGCATATGCTAGTTGGAAGATCAACTAGTTAGTCACAATTTGAATTTCTTTAACAAAAGTGGTGTTCCTACTCTTGATTTATAATGCCATATATGGGTTACCATTTAAATCAATTAAAGAGACAATTTAGATAAGGTTACACTTTGAAGTGCTCAGGGTCATGAAGCTTGGATCAAAATAGAAAGAATACCATCAAACCCAGGAAGGAACATGCGCATCTGTCTTGTATAAACTTAGAGACAAAGGGCATGTAGAACCTTCCCAGTTGCGAGGTCGATCTCTCAGCCGTTAACCCGCCCACTACTTTTTGTGTCACTACTACAATAAGGAGTTGTCCCTACGGAGATAGGAATTTATAAGGGCAACTTTTTATTGCCTCTACGGATTAATCCGTAGGGCCAACGATTTGTCTCTACGGTGTCCTACGGATTAATTAAAAAATATTAAAATGTAACATTTTATTTGGCCCTACGAAGCCGTAGAAGAAGGCACTACGGATTAATCCGTAGGGGCATCAAAGGGTTATTTATAAAAAAAATAAAGCTCAGAAATTTCCCACCGCCCCTTATTTTTCCCATCAACTCCCCGCGCGATCGATCTCGTCACCCGCCTCCACCTCTCGTCGCCTTTGATTTCCCGCCGTCGTCGCCACAACAGTCTCGTCACCACTTTGCCGCCGTCGTCGCCTTTGATTTCCCGCCGTCGTCGCCTTTGATTTCCCGCCGCTCGTCGCCATCTTCCCGCCACCAGAGGATCTCGTCGAGCTCCATCCCCGGCCTCCTCCACCTCGTCGAGCTCCATCCGCCGGCAAAACTATAAGTGAGATGAGTTAATTTCCATTTTGAACTATTAATTATTCTTAATTTTTGTGTTATTGTTGATTTTAGGGTTAGGGTTAGTTCCGGGTTAATTGGGGGTTAATTAGGGGTAGGATGGGGGTTAGGGTTAGGGTTAATTAGGTAGGTTAGGGTTAGGGTTAGGGTTCGGTTTAGGATTAGGATGAGGGTTAATTAGGTAGGATTAGGGTTAGTTAGGGTTAATTAGGTAGAATTGGGTTGGTGAAGATTAGGGTTAGGGTTAATTAGATTAATTAGGGTTAATTTTGCTTTGGGCTAGAGTTAATTTTAGGTTGGGGTTTGGGTGATGATTAGGGTTAGGTTAATTTGGGCTAGGGTTAGGGTTTGGGTTAGGGTTAATTTGGGTTAATTAGGTAAAATAGAGTGTATTTGTATTAGGGGGTTGATTAGGATTTATTTAGGTTAATTTTGAGTTAATTAGGGATAATTTGAGTCAGGATGATGATTAAGGTTAATTTGGGTTAATTAGGTTAATTTGGGTTAATTGGGTTAATTTTGGGTTAATTAGGGATAATTTGAGTTAGGGTGATGATTATGGTTAATTTGGATTAATTAGCTTAATTTGGGTTAATTAGGGTTAGGGTTTAGGGCGCACTAGTTCCTTTAGTAGGATACTTGATGATAACGTAAACGCACAATTTTATCGTAAACGCAAGCAAAATTTACATTAAACAAAAAACCTTCGAACCATTAAAAACGAAACGTAAACGTAAAACATATTCAAATTAAATGTTCAAGTTAAAACCAATATATGATACTCGATGATTGTAACACACCCAAGCCCAATGCTACTAATTTCAGTTACCGTTTGAACGTAGTGTGACACTTATCTCATTTATCTTGCTTGATTGTTACTTACTGTAAAATTTTACCCGGCAAATTCATTTCTGCATATAACAATTTTTGGCATCTAAAATAAAATTAAAAATATTCATCTTGGCCTGCTTGACACCCCTAACCCCGTTGTAGCATCCGTGCATCGTGTTCTCGTCCCGTTCAGTGAAACGGGCGAGTTTGGACGGCTACGTGCACGTACGTGTGTCCGTTTTGGGGGTATGCTTTTTAATCATAAAACACTTCATTTTAAATTTTGGATCCCGCTTAAAATCCTATTATTTCAATTTCAAATTTTTGGACCCGATCCGGACGTGATAGGAAAATATTTTATTTTGCGCCAAAACCCCAAATTTTTAATATTCAAATCATCGAATATTTTTCCTTAAACCTATAAGATTTTCACTGTTCAAAATCTTTAAATTTTTAATATTTTTCTTTAACAACCTCAGCCAATCACAACCTTATTATCCTGTGGCCCCACCTCTTTCCTCCTCTCTCTCTCCCCGTCCTTCTCTCTCCACTTTCTCTCTCTCCCCTAAATCTTTCTCTCTCTCTTATATATTTATATCATCACTCTCCAACCTCCTTTTCTTTTTAAAAGCAATGCGAACCCTAACCCATCATAGAACTCAGCCGCCTCGTCCTCCGTCGCCGCCGCAACCCCATCGCCGGCACCAGCACCACCGGGCTAGTCGTCTCCGCGCCCTCGTCGCAGCCAAGCCCCCTCTTCCTCCTTCCTCGCTTTCCTTCTTCCCGTGCACCCTGCATCTTCGCCACGGCCACCAGCGACCCCCCTGCGTGCGTCTGCGCTGCCCCTGGTCGTCGCCGACGATCACCAGACCACCTTTGAACGTCTCTGTAAGCCTCTTCTCCTCTCCTCCTCTTTCCTTTCCTCTTTTTCCCTTCTCTGTGAGATTTCTTGAACTGCAGGATCTCGTCGCTGCCGTCGTAGGCCACCGACGGAGCTCCGTCGACCTCGCCGTCACCCTCACGTCTCCTCGCTGTAACCACAGAGCAGAACCTTGTAAGCCTCCTCTTCTTCTTCTTTATTTTTCCCTTCTTTTCTTGTTGCAAAGTTTTCCTTGACATTCACTGTTCATTCTTCGCCAGAATCCGGTGATGCCGGCGACGCGTCCCGACGTTCCAGCGAGGTACCCCGACCCGTGTGGATCCATTGTTCGTTGTTTGGGTTCATTCCGTGAACCGTGCGCCCGTCGCGAGTTTTCCCCGCCGACGTTTTACGTTCCATTTTCCCGATTCGCGACCCGTCGAGGCAAGTACCCCTTGCTACATGCTATACAATATTTACATATTCATTAATGACACCCTAGACCTGCTATTTAACTTTCGTATTATAATTTCCCATTTTATGTCAATATTGTTATATAACATTTTATCTTTCAAACTTGGAACTTATAGAAATATATCATTGCATCCATGGAGTCTTAAACTTGTTAACATGATTAAATGCCTATAAATTGTCTTACTGCATTCTTATAATGTTGAATTCATATCTGTGACACGACTGACAACTGTACTGCTAATTCAGTGAATCTGCCTATTGCTTACCTCATTGCTCATCTCATGTTGTTAATGCCCATGCTTGATTATATAACTAATTGTCAGTACACCTATGATATCGCTTGCTTCTTGAACTGTCTTGCTACCTACACTTTGATTGACCCGACATGGTACCGTACACTGCTTGACTTGACCTGATGCACCATGACCTGACCCGTTACCTGATCCTGTGTCTAATGCCAACAAACCTGACATGTAGTCCTCATGGACCGTTCCTGTTGTCTATCCAGACAAACCTGTTTACTGATCCTGTGTTGGCATTAGTTTCTTGATTTCGGGATACCTGACTTGACATACATATATAACTTGGGGGTATGGGGAAATCAAAAGTGAAGCCTGACTTGTAACTCGACAGTTCACTACCTGTCCTGAGTATAAACATTCTTGTTTTTGTGCCTAGCAGCATGTCTCGGTTTCAGCTGAGAATATTGTGGCCATGGTCCCGGGTATGTGTCACGCCCCGCTTCCCAATGTACGGCGAAATGGACGCGACAAGGCCGCTACGTATGTACTCAGAAGTACACACGCTAAGCGTAGCTAAGTAATATAAAGTAAAAGACAAGAGACGAATGATATAGAGATAACAGCAACTTTTATTAATAACATTCTTTGTACAATGCATGAAAAGAAAAATACAACTGAAATGAAAAGCAATGCCTAAACAGTGGCATAACAGAAAATGAAATAAACTGGAAAGAACAAGGTACAGTATCTAGAGCTCTGGATCTTCCTGGAACTGCTCCAAATCTTCACCGGTGGGCTCAATCTCAGCTTGATCCAACGCACCTGACGACATTCAAAGAAGAAAGAAATAGAATGTCGTCAGCGAACAGGTCGCTCGGTAAGTCCCAAGATAAAGAAGAATTAGGAAGACAGTGTAAAAGTATTTTCTAAAGTATTATATTGTTGAATATTATGGAATATTGAGTTAACGTGTTGTTTGTAACTTGGTACAGAAGGATGCCAGTGTATACGAGGGGGATCTCTATATGCTAGAGATCAGGGCAAAAGGAAGTACAAGGAACCGTTATGCCACGGTACAACAGCAATAGGATTCAGGTTAGGTGTCTTAATCTGACCACCTCGTGCCACCTTTAACACCTTCCGTACCAATCTACCCCTTAAACCCCGTTGTGTTTTAACAGTATTGTTGTATTAGAATATGTAAGTTGGGTGATTGACCAAAACCATGATATCAGTAAACATGTTGAAACTGTATAATCAGGTAAATGGAATATCAGGATAACGGATGAATATCCATGGTTTTATTCAGTCAAAATGAAAATATTGTTAACTGGATTCAGAGATTCATGTATTCAAATTGTGTTGGAATATAAAAGAATATAGATTGACTTGAATCATATTCAAATCAGAAATAGTCAGACTCTAACCCGAGTCAGACTAAAAGAAGATAATTTGAATTTCAATATTAGTTAGGGGCCTTATTGTAATTTGTAAAACTTGAGTGGGTTTTATGTAAAAAGTACTTTTGTATAGTTTTCAAAATACACCTCAAGTATTTAATAATCGTCTTTATTGTTATAATGAATGTGAATTTTATTTGTATTATTCTAGTGAATATATCATAATAAAAGTATTAATTGTTTTATCTGAAATTCATGGTATCTTAATGTAACTTTTAATCTTTTAATTTTAGGAAAAAGTGGAAATTTTATCTTATGATAAAATAGGTGTTTTATAAGATAATTATATATATATATTAACACATGAATAATTTTTAAATGAATGTTTTATTTTCAAAAAAAATCTCATTTTTCTTAAATGTCGTATTTTTAACCTTTCGAGACCGAATGCTCCTTGCGGAGGTCTGAATCTCGCACTACTAGCCTGCGGGTGCACGATGAACCGTACTATCCTTAACAGGTTCCCCAAGAGTGGGTTGTAGCGGCGCTTTGCTTAGGTTTAACAAATACTATTAATTTAGGAAAACGGTTTTATAAATAAAAGGTATTTATTTGCAAAAGAGTATAGTTGTCCGTATTTTAGTTGTTAGGGTTTCCTAAGCCAACTAGCCTATTTCTAAGGTCTAAACGATGAGTCATTAGAAGTCTCAAATCGCCTCTTCACCGTCAATTGCGGCCAGGTAAGTGCCAAGTAAGTGGGAAGGAACCACAGTCGTGGACCTAATTAAAAACCACTAGCCTTAGACACATTTGCCTAGACACCACAAGACAGTTTAGATAAACGATCGATGTCCATGATCTATCGTGCTTTCATTTTATAAAAGATTTTATTTAGAAAAGTTTACAACTTAAAGCTTTAAATAAAGGTTATAAAGATTATGGTATTTTAGTGAAAAGTCCTGTAATGTCGTATTCTATGTTTTGACATTTATCAGTTAGGGTTATATTTGTGTGTGTGTAGAGATAGGTCATTACCTCGTGACTTGTTTTAAGTTTTGATGACGTTTAGAGGTAAAACATGACATGTTAAAGTTGAAGGTATTAAAGCGCAGGAATACGGTATTTGAAAACGTTATCATTTCATGTGTGAAAATTCATTCAATTTGATTTCTACAAGTTTAGTGATCAAGATAAACATATTTAGGAGTGAGGGAATTGATTAAACAAAGAAAAATGAACTTCATGGTATTTTTATGAAAAGAATACAGTTTTACAAAGAAGCTATCATTTCATGTGAGAAAGTTTGTTTAAATTGGTTTATGGGTGATTAATAGTCAACATGAATATAGGTAGATATTATGTATTAGGTGACAAGTGGAAATTTGCAGAAAAAAAGCGAATCGGAAATTGGTTTGTTCCGATTTCCGTCGGGTTTCATAAAGTCGTATTTTTATGTTAAAGAAAAGAGAGATAGAAGAGATGGGACTTATGGGTTTGGACAAGCTAAGGAGGCTAAGGGAAGTGGTGGTTGTCGGTGCATCGGAAACGTCGCGAAAGTTCTAGTCCGATCGCCGGAATCCGTCGTCGGTTTCGGCAGCGCTTCGCTTCTCGCTCTTCGTATCAAGTTCTCGAGAATTTGGGAGAGTAGACTTAGAGTTGTGAGGTGAAGAGGTAGAGGGTAGGAGTCTTTATATAGGGCTAGGCTAGGGTTAGGGTTTGGATTAAAAAAAATATTAAAAAAATGTAAAAATCATTAAAATTTCATTAAATTTGGACTGAAAGGAGGTGTAATGCAAAATTTGTAACAGTACTGAAAAAATGGACCATGCAGGGGAATTGACCAAGTCAACACGAAACTTTTTCGTGTTGACGACTCGGCCGACCGGCCGAGTCCGGCCGGCGGCGCCGGTCGATTCGGCCGAGTCGCCGGCCGACTTGGCCGAGTCAGGGCCGAGTTGGGTCTCGGTGGGTGGGGTTTTGTCTGGGGGGAATTTTGGTATACTTTATTTTTTATAAATTGTAATAAATTGTGAGTTATGGCTGTTTGACCGTTTGACTTCACAAAAATTTAAAACAAAAGGATAATAAAAAATATGTGGGGCATGGGATTCGAACTCTGGTGGCTTGGTTCAGCAGTGCAAGGTATTACCAATGAGCTACAAGGTCCTTCTTGTAATTATTGTAAGAAAGTAGATACTTAAATTGTTTCCAGAAACATCAATACTCCAAGTGTACATCACATTTAAAGCAAATTTTGGTATACAAAAATTGGAGTTGTTACAATCTACCCTCCTTACAAAAAATTTCGTCCTCGAAATTTACAACTTTTATTTGAGGACTAGTTTACAAAAAGGTGCGGATATCTTGCACGCATCTCATCTTCTCTTTCCCACGTGGATTCTCCTGGAATGTCTTTCCTCCACATTACCCGGACCAAATTAATTTCTTTGTTCCGAAGTGTCTTCACTTTCCTGTCCAGGATCTCCACAGGTTGTTGCTCACAAGACAAATCGGGTTGTATCGTGAGCTCAGAATGATCAAGTACATGGCTGGGGTCACTCACATACCTTCTGAGTTGGGATATGTGGAACACGTTATGCACTCCTTCCAATGAGGGTGGAAGCGCTAAATGATATGCCACTTCTCCGACTCGTTCGAGTATGTCGAACGGTCTAATGTATCTCGGACTCAACTTTCCCCGTCTTCCAAATCGGATCACTCCGCGGTTCGGAGAGATTTTCAGGAATACATGATCTCCTGGCTGGAACTCCAAGTGTCGTCTCTTCGTATCAGCCCAGTGTTTCTGTCTATCTTGGGCTATGCGCATTCTTTCCCTGATAGTACGAACCATATCAACGGTCGCTACTATCATCTCTGGTCCAAGGAGTTCTCTATCTCCGATATCGTCCCAACTTAATGGTGATCGACACTTCCTTCCATATAATGCTGCAAAAGGTGTCATTCCTATACTTGCTTGGTAGCTGTTGTTGTATGCAACCTCCACAAGATGCAGGTGATCTTCCCACGATCCTTTGAAGTCGAGCATACATGCTCTGAGCATATCCTCCAAGATCTGAATAGTTCGTTCCGACTGACCATCTGTTTGTGGATGATAAGCCGTGCTGAAGTTCAGACTTGTTCCCAAGCTAGCTGCAGACTCTGCCAAAATTGCGATCGGAACCTGGTGTCACGATCGGAGACAATGCAGACCGGTACTCCATGAAGTCCCACAATTTCCTGTATGAGTTCATGGGTATCAGAGATAGTACATTATGAAGAGTTTTTTAAGTCTAAATTAGATTATTACCTCCATGTACTTCTTCGCTAGTGTCTCAGTTGATTGGCCAACTCGAAATGGTATGAAGTGAGCCGATTTTGTGAGTCGATCCACAATGACCCAAATCGCATCGTTACCCTTTGTGCTGCGAGGAAGAGCAGTTACAAAGTCCATTGTGATGTGCTGCCACTTCCATTCTGGAATTGGTAACGGTTGAAGTAGTCCAGCTGTCCTGTGATGTTCAGCCTTTACTTGCTGACAAACCAAACATTTTACGACACTTCTGGCTACCTCACGCTTCATTCTATACCACCAATAATTCTGACGTAGATCCTTGTACATTTTGGTACCTCCAGGATGTACTGAATAGGGAGAGCTGTGAGCTTCTTTCATTAACTCTTCCCGAACAGGACCCTTTGGTATACACAATCTGCTGCCGTATCTCAAAGATCCGTCTTCATGGATGATGAAATCTGTTCTGAGTCCATTCTCCACTTGTTCTCTGATCTTTTGCAACTTAGCATCGCTGGCTTGAGCTGCCTTGATCTGATTGACAATAGTTGATTGGACTTGTAAATTCATCAAATTTGAAACATCACCTGGCATGACTAGTTCGATCTCCATCTGATGTAGGTCCTGCTGAAGCTTCCACTGGGCGGTGAGATTCATTGCTAATGGTTGGCGACTAAGAGCATCAGGTACTACGTTCACCTTTCCTGGATGATATTGCAAGTTGATGTCAAAGTCCGCCATGAGTTCTAACCATCTTCTCTGCCGCATATTCAACTCCTTCTGAGTAAACACATACTTTAGACTTTTATGATCTGTGTAAATGTTCACTCGTTCACCAAGTAAGTAGTGGCGCCAAATCTTGAGAGCAAAGATGACGGCTGCCAACTCCAGATCATGCGTCGGATAATTGCGCTCATGAGTCTTCAGTTGTCTTGAAGCATAAACCACAACCTTACCGTGCTGATATAGAACACATCCCAATCCCTTACCGGATGCATCACAATGCACTTCAAATCCTCCAGATTGATCCGGTATGACGAGAATAGGTGCAGATGTCAGTCTTGACTTGAGTTCTACGAAAGCTTGCTCGCATGCTTCTGACCACACAAATTCTTCATCTTTTCATGTGAGCTTGGTCAGGGGTGTTGCTATCTTCGAAAAGCCTTCAATGAATCTTCTGTAATATCCAGCTAAGCCCAAGAAACTTCGAATATCCTTCACTGACTTTGGCGTAGGCCATTCGCTGACTGCTGAAACTTTTGCTGGATCCACAGAAATCCCTTCTCCTGATACGATGTGTCCAAGAAAACCAACTTGTTTTAGCCAAAACTCGCACTTGCTGTATTTGGCATAAAGCTTATGTTGTCGAAGAGTTTCCAGAACAATTCGTAAGTGCTCCGCATGTTCTTTCCGATTCTTAGAATATACCAGGATGTCGTCGATGAGGATGACAACGAACCTGTCTAAATACTCCCGGAAAACTTGGTTCATAAGGTTCATGAAGATTGCTGGTGCATTGGTCACTCTAAATGGCATTACTAAAAATTCATAATGTCCATAGCGAGTTCTGAAAGCTGTTTTGTGAATATCCGCTTCCTTGACCTTCACTTGATGATAACATGAACGAAGATCTAGTTTAGAGAAGACGCAAGATCCACTTAGCTGATCAAATAAATCGTCGATGCGCTGGAGTGGATACTTGTTATTTATAGTAACTTCGTTCAAGGCCCTATAATCAATGCACATTCTGTATAAACCTTCCTTCTTCTTCACCAATAGTACAGGTGCTCCCCAACTTGAAGTGCTGGGACGAATCCATCCTTTCGCCAGTAATTCGTCCAACTGTGTTCAAACTTCCTTCAATCCTTCCGGACTTAGTCTATACGGTGCTTTGATCACTGGTTGTGCTCCTGGTACTAAGTCAATACTAAATTCAAGAGCTCGATCGGGAAGTAAACCTGATATATCGTCAGGGAATACATCGTCGAACTCTCGAACTACCTCCGGTCTTGATTCTTCCTCTGCATGGGCTGCTGCAACTACTGCTTCCCTTGGCTTTGCTTTGTAAGTACTTGGTTCCAGGGTGCGATCTCCACTCTTGAAGTAGAAGACCGGATGGTCAGGAATCTCGAATACTACTCTCCTTTGACGACAGTCGATGGTAGCATAAAAGGTTCCAAGCCAGTCCATTCCTAGAACTACATCGAAATTTGGTATGTCCAGTACCTTGAAGTCAGCATAAAATTCTCGACTGTAGACGACGACTGGACACATGCTGTATCCCATAGTTGCCTTTAGAACACCATTTCCAGAACTGACGTTCCAGCTGGATACAAGCGGTGAGACTGGAATCGCATGGGTTCGGACAAACCGTTGCGACATAAAGCAGTGGGATGCTCCAGTATCAAACAGTGCAAGTGCAGGTAGTGAAGCTACTAGGATTGTACCTAAGGCATATGGGATAGGTTTTAGGTATAGGAAAAGTGTGTAGATAAACAAGACTAAAAGATAAGTTTGAGAAGGAAGTTTACCAGTAATGACTTGGCCAGTGGCCTTAGCTTCTTCCACAGACGTCATGAAAACTTGTCGCTTTGGCACATTCCTCCTGGCCTGAGGGGCATTCCTCGGAGCGTTCCTTTGAGCTTGATGGAACTGTCGAGGAGGTGGTGCAGCTTGTGGTCCCCTGGGTGGTGCAGGCAGTGCAAGTCTGGGAGCAGGTGCCTGAAGAGCTGGTCGCTGCTGATAAGTATTTGCTGGCCTGGGTGCAGCAACTGGGTTCTGCCTTTGGGGACAAGATCCAATATCATGAGTTGCTGAACCGCAGACTAAGCAGAGGCGGTTGGCTCGATGGCAGTCCTTCATCATATGTCCAGTTCTCTTGCAGTATGTACAAAAGGCTGGGCTAGGACGATGAGTTGGTACTCCGGGTCGCCTTGGCACGAAAGATGGTCTGGACGTGGCTCCACCTGCCATCTGGTTGGCAGGGCGCTTGACTCCTGCAGTCTGAGGTCTGCCCCTCTCTTTTATCACTGCCTCATAACTGCGGGCAGCTTCTAGTGCATCCTCATGAGTCAAAAACTTTCCTGTGGCTAGAGCAGCCTTAATCTCTGTGTCCAAATCTTGCTGAAAACGACGGGCTCTGATATCGTCCGTCGGTATCAAGTGTGCCGCGAATCTGTTTAAAGATTGTGTTAGCTGTGTAGTATGTGATATTTAAAAATTGAACTATTGTGACATATCTTACCGGCTCAACATAGTGAACTCAGCATCATATTCATCTACTGATTTATCCCACATTGATTCTTGCTGTAGATGAATAAACTGCTGCTCCATAGCGAACCTGGCAGTCACAGGGAAATATTTCGCGTCGAACTTCTCGCGAAATGTCTTCCATTCAATCGGCTGTACCAGACGGGTTTCTTCCGCCTTCCACCAATTGCGAGCATTATCCGTGAGCTGTAGTTTTGCTACACGGACCCAAGCGTTGTCTGGCACTTGAGCTGCTGCCAGATCGTCTTCGATGCTTTGTGCCCATTCTTCTGCTTCGAGAGGGCTTCCTTTACCAGAGAACTGTTTTGGGTGCAAAGCTCTGAATTGCTTTACTCCCGGTGCATCGGCTTCAGGACGGCTCAGAAGTTGTTGCTGTCCCTCGAGAAGACTACGGATCGCATCAAATAACATCGTTTGTTCAGTGGGTGGTGCGGGAACAGCTGGTGTGAGAGGTAGTGCTGGAGAGGTGTTGTTAACGTTGGTGCTGGTGTTGTTCGGGGAATCCATAACCCTGAAGAAAAATTTGGATTAGGACAGATTCAAATACATGAAATGATAAGATTCAAGGAATAGAGATTTGCAAGATTCAAAGAACATGAATTGTAAAGAATGTTTTAGTTGCTGGTTCTTGTGTTATATTGCTTAGGTTGTTCATGCAGACCAGAACTGCATGATAGGGATTCATACAGCTCTGACCTGCATGGGCCACCAACAAAACCTGTCACGCCCCGCTTCCCAATGTACGGCGAAGTGGATGCGACAAGGCCGCTACGTATGTACTCAGAAGTACACACGCTAAGCGTAGCTAAGCAATATAAAGTAAAACACAAGAGACGAATGATATAGAGATAACAACAACTTTTATTAATAACATTCTTTGTACAATGCATGAAAAGAAAAATACAACTGAAATGAAAAGCAATGCCTAAACAGTGGCATAACAGAAAATGAAATAAACTGGAAAGAACAAGGTACAGTATCTAGAACTCTGGATCTTCCTGGAACTGCTCCAAATCTTCACCGGTGGGCTCAATCTCAGCTTGATCCAACGCACCTGACGACATTCAAAGAAGAAAGAAATAGAATGTCGTTGGCGAACATGTCGCTCGGTAAGTCCCAAGATAAATAAGAATTAGGAAGACAGTGTAAAAGTATTTTCTAAAGTATTATATTGTTGAATATTATGGAATATTGAGTTAACGTTGTTGTTTGTAGCTTGGTACAGAAGGATGCCAGTGTATACGAGGGGGATCTCTATATGCTAGAGATCAGGGCAAAAGGAAGTACAAGGAACCGTTATTCCACGGTACAACAGCAATAGGATTCAGGTTAGGTGTCTTAATCTGACCACCTCGTGCCACCTTTAACACCTTCCGTACCAATCTACCCCTTAAACCCCGTTGTGTTTTAACAGTATTGTTGTATTGGAATATGTAAGTTGGGTGATTGACCAAAACCATGATATCAGTAAACATGTTGAAACTGTATAATCAGGTAAATGGAATATCAGGATAACGGATGAATATCCATGGTTTGATTCAGTCAAAATGAATATATTGTTAACTGGATTCAGGGATTCATGTATTCAAATTGTGTTGGAATATAAAAGAATATAGATTGACTTAAATCATATTCAAGTCAGAAATAGTCAGACTCTAACCCGAGTCAGACTAAAAGAAGATAATTTGAAGTTCAATATTAGTTAGGGGCCTTATTGTAATTTGTAAAACTTGAGGGGGTTTTATGTAAAAAGTACTTTTGTATAGTTTTCAAAATACACCTCAAGTATTTAATAATCATCTTTATTGTTATAATGAATGTGAATTTTATTTGTGTTATTCTAGTGAATATATCCTAATAAAAGTATTAATTGTTTTATCTGAAATTCATGGTATCTTAAGGTAACTTTTAATCTTTTAATTTTAGGAAAAAGTGGAAATTTTATCTTATGATAAAATAGGTGTTTTATAAGATAATTATATATATATTAACACATGAATAATTTTTAAATGAATGTTTTATTTTCAAAAAAAAATCTCATTTTTCTTAAATGTCGTATTTTTAACCTTTCGAGACCGAATGCTCCTTGGAGAGGTCTGAATCTCGCATTACTGGCCTGCGGGTGCACGATGAACCGTACTATCCCTAACAGGTTCCCCAAGAGTGGGTTGTAGCGGCGCTTTGCTTAGGTTTAACAAATACTATTCATTTAGGAAAACGGTTTTATAAATAAAATGTATTTATTTGCAAAAGAGTATAGTTGTCTGTATTTTAGTTGTTAGGGTTTCCTAAGCCAACTAGCCTATTTCTAAGGTCTAAACGATGAGTCATTAGAAGGCTCAAATCGCCTCTTCACCGTCAATTGCGGCCAGGTAAGTGCCAGGTAAGTGGGAAAAAACCACAGTCGTGGGCCTAATTAAAAACCACTAACCTTAGACACACTTGCCTAGACACCACAAGACAGTTTAGATAAACGATCGATGTCCATGACCTATCGTGCTTTCATTTTATAAAAGATTTTATTTAGAAAAGTTTACAACTTAAAGCTTTAAATAAAGGTTATAAAGATTATGGTATTTTAGTGAAAAGTCCTGTAATGTCGTATTCTATGTTTTGACATTTATCAGTTAGGGTTATATTTGTGTGTGTGTAGAGGTAGGTCATTACCTCGTGACTTGTTTTAAGTTCTGATGACATTTAGAGGTAAAACATGACATGTTAAAGTTGAAGGTATTAAAGCGCAGGAATACGGTATTTGAAAACGTTATCATTTCATGTGTGAAAATTCATTCAATTTGATTTCTACAAGTTTAGTGATCAAGATAAACATATTTAGGAGTGAGGGAATTGATTAAACAAAGAAAAATGAACTTCATGGTATTTTTATGAAATGAATACGGTTTTACAAAAAACTATCATTTCATGTGAGAAAGTTTGTTTAAATTGGTTTATGGGTGATTAATAGTCAACATGAATATAGGTAGATATTATGTATTAGGTGACAAGTGGAAATTTGTAGAAAAAAACCGAATCGGAAATCGGTTTGTTCCGATTTCCGTCGGGTTTCATAAAGTCGTATTTTTATGTTAAAGAAAAGAGAGATAGAAGAGATGGGACTTACGGGTTTGGACAAGCTAAAGAGGCTAAGGGAAGTGGTGGTTGTCGGTGCGTCGGAAACGTCGCGAAAGTTCTAGTCCGATCGCCGGAATCCGTCGTCGGTTTCGGCAGCGCTTCGCTTCTCGCTCTTCGTACCAAGTTCTCGAGAATTTGGGAGAGTGGACTTAGAGTTGTGAGGTGAAGAGGTAGAGGGTAGGGGTCTTTATATAGGGCTAGGCTAGGGTTAGGGTTTGGATTAAAAAAAATTTAAAAAATGTAAAAATCATTAAAATTTCATTAAATTTGGACTTAAAGGAGGTGTAATGTAAAATTTGTAACAGTACTGGAAAAATGGACCATGCAGGGGAATTGACCAAGTCAACACCAAACTTTTTCGTGTTGACGACTCGGCCGACCGGCAGCGCCGGCCGATTCGGCCGAGTCGCCGGCCGACTTGGCCGAGTCAGGGCCGAGTCGGGTCTCGGTGGGTGGGGTTTTGTCTGGGGGGAATTTTGGTATACTTTATTTTTTATAAATTGTAATAAATTGTGAGTTATGGTTGTTTGACCGTTTGACTTCACAAAAATTTAAAACAAAAAGATAATAAAAAATATATGGGGCATGGGATTCGAACTCTGGTGGCTTGGTTCAGCAGTGCAAGGTATTACCAATGAGCTACAAGCTCCTTCTTGTAATTATTGTAAGAAAGTAGATACTTAAATTGTTTCCAGCAACATCAATACTCCAAGTGTACATCACATTTAAAGCAAATTTTGGTATACAAAAATTGGAGTTGTTACAGTATGTACGGGATACTATCGAGTGTACACATTCCTGTTTTGTGCCTACCGGCATGTCTCGGCTGCAGCCGAGAATATTGTGGCCGTGGTCCCGGATATGTACGGGATACTATTGAGTTACATCGATGATTCATCAATTTGGTTTCAAAGACTTTAGAATAGAAAACCCGATAGAACAGTTAGTTTACCCACCGCACACTACCCTGCACTGCTCTGATTCATATTATTGTTACCCTTGCTTTATTCATGTTTATATTCGCATTGCCTGTTTATTATGTTATTACTTGATGACTTGACGCGCTGACGTCTGGGTTTTGCATGGCTCAGATTCTGTACCGCTGTCGCAGCACGAGCAGGAGTACTTCAGCCGACAGGCTGAGTTGTGAGTGTCAGCAGTAGTTAGTTTTCTTTCCTGCATTTATTTCCTGATGTGAGCCCGCATTATGGGACATACATTCCAGTTATTTTGTATTGGATCTTTCGCTACCGCAGTTTATTATTCTTGACTCATGATTTATCTTGGTTTATGGACATATTTAGATAGTTTTATTTTGTTCTTGATATCTCTACAGCCGTAATGTGACTGTGGATGGATACTTCCTACCCACAGGTAGCATGGTTGGCTATGTCACGTGCCCATTTTAGCGTACTCTGGAAAGCGGGGCGTGACAATGATAATATGAAACTTTCATATTCTCATCGATACTTATATATGAAAATCAAAGCACGACTTAGTCCCCGTCTATCGGTTAACATACGTTCGATATTTGTCGTGACATAGAACTATACGAAGGTTGTTAAATATCGAACGATATAGTTCGGTACTAACAACCGTCGTGTAATCTATGTGACGAGAAAATTCAATCATATGATAACCGATAGATTTGTCCAGTGTGGACAACTTAGGAATGTATAAAGCAAACACCTGCATTCACTTGTGTTTTCATTCGTTTCGAGTTATTTCGTCGGTACTTTTCCGCTGGTTCTCCGTGTACAAAGATAGATTAGATGTTCATTTCAACGTTATTTCACAGCATTAAAATGATTATCTATTCTATTACAGTGTACTCGGAGAACACCGGGGAGGTGCTGCCGAAATTTACTCGAAACGAATGAAAACACAAACGAATGGGTGTCTGCTCTATACATTCTTAATGGGATAGAAGCCTTACCCCCGACAGCCGAAACACACACATACAACACGAATACACAACAAATGCACACACAAAGCACATACACATCAACAACCCTTTAAGCGAAATCATAAATTTAAACACACATACACAGAATACAACTCATACTTGGGTATCTTAAAATCTAATTTTGTTTATCGATAATTTATTCTTTTCAACGACTAACTTGCCGCTACGGATTTTCTTCTTTGTCGGTAACCATTCCATTCTTAGATTTCTCAATATAGTCATCATAACCTACAATTTATATGTTATACAGTCTACCATAGCCCATGAGTACATCAGAGTTAAGGACTAGATGTATGTGGATTGGCAACAATGTATGCAATCTAAGTTTGTCGCAGGAGTTGCTGCTTTCATTGAATTTGCACGCGCACATAATAAGATCGTGTTAGAGAAGATTCTCTACCTGTGCGATAGATGTGGGAATAAGTTCTGGCAGAAGGTAGAAATCGTAGAGCTTCACATCGTTAAATATGGTTTTACTAGACTTTATACAACTTGTCTATATCACGGGGAAGGACAAGAAGAAGACGGTAATGCGGCAGAAGAAGTAGGAGAAGATGGTAATGCGGCAGAAGAAGAAGAACACGATAACTTCTTTCCAGGGGGAAAAATGGAGGATATGGTAGAGGCTACCCTTGGTGATAGTATTCCTACCGAAGATGACATTTCTTCCGGCTAAGAATCGCGTGCGGATAATTATGAAAAGTTCATGAATGATGCAAGAAGACCAATTTATGAGAATGCAAAGTATTCAACCCTATCGTGTCGTCCAACTTTTTCAGATTAAGTGCCTAAATGGATGAAGCAACAAGTTATTCACGATACTTCTGAAGTTCCTGAAAGATTCCATTCCCCCGGGAAATAACGTGCCCGACAGCTGGTACGAAGCCCGGAAGATGATGTCTGATTTGGGTCTGAAGTGTGAGAAGATACATGCATGTCCTAAAGATTGCGTGTTATACCGGAAAGAGAATTCAGATTTGAAACAGTGTCCAACATGCGGAGAGGCCGGGTATAAGCCGATAGAATCTGATAAGAAGCCCGATATATCTGTCAAGATAGCACGATATTTTCTCATAACACAGAGGCTGCAGAGGCTATTCAGGTGCAACAAAACAGCCGAGGCAATGATTTGGCATCACCTTGCTGCTCCAAGTGAAGATGGAAAAATGAGGCATCCAAGAAATTCACCGGTATGGAAGGATTTCGATAGGAGGAATGAAATATTCAGTAGTGATCCTCGCAATGTCAGGCTCGGACTCGCTAGTGATGGCTTCTTCCCATTCAACTATATGGCTGGAAGCCACAGCACATGGCTCGTTGTAATGATAGTTTATAATCTGTCGTCTTGGTTGGCTATGGATCAATCCTACTTTATGATACCTCTTCTAATTAACGGACCAAACTCACCGGGAGACAATATCGACGTCTATCTCCGATCTCTGATCGATGAGTTAAAATCTTTATTCTTTGATGGTGTAGAGACTTACGATGCAAACACAGATACAACCTTCACACTGCGTGCGGCTTTAATGTGGACAATTAATGACCTTCCTGCATATGGAATGCTATCAGGTTGGTCCGTACATGGTCACAAAGCATGCCCTTATTTTCATCAATATACAACATCGAAATGGTTGAATTTTAGCAGGAAGGTTTGTTATTGCGGTCATCGGCGTTTCCTACCACTAGACCATCCCTACAGGTTAGACGCTGCTCACTTTAATGGTCATCAGAAGCTTCTTGGGCCTCCAGCCTCATTGTCCAGAGAGCACGTGACTGCTCAGTAGGATGGTTACAATAATGTGACCTTCGGGATAGATCCGGCAAAACAGGTCAAACCACCCTACCGGAACAAGTTAAATATTTTCTACGAGCTTCCGTATTGCTCAACAAATTTAGTGCGTCATTGTCTGGACATCATGCACATAGAGAAGGAAGTATCTAAGTACATACTCAACTTGCTTCTTTGTAAAGACGGAAAATCGAAAGACAACCTCCAAACTCGGATGGATCTTCAGGACTGGGAAATTAAAAGTGAATTGCATCCTAAACAGATAGCGTGTAAACCAGGTAAGTTTGTACTTTCTAAAACCGCGTATCATATATCACAACCGGAGAAGAAAAGGTTCTTGGACATGTTGCATGATTTGAAAGTCTCCACAGGTTTCTCAGGATCATTTTGCAAGAAGATAAAAATTATGAAAGGAAAGATCGATGGACTGAAAAGTCATGATCGCCATGTTATTATGGAGCACCTTCTCCCATTAACCCTCAGGACTTCCCTTCCCGAATCGGTTGGTCTAGTAATCAATGACTTTTGTTTCTTTTTAAGAAAATTGTGCGCAAAAACCCTGGATGTTGTAACGCTGGAGATTCTAGAAAATTCTATTTCATTGAAACTTTGCAAGCTTGAGCGTATTTTCCTACCGTCGTTCTTCGATATCATAATACACCTGACAGTTCATCTTGCAACTGAGGCTAAGTTAGCCGGACCGGTACAATATCGATGGATGTATCCCGTCGAAAAGTACGTGGAATTTTTCGTTTCACACAATTTGTAAAATTATTGTTGTCTTATATGCCCGTACTTATTTATTTAACATATTTTTCTTTAGATATCTCTACACTCTAAAAAAATATATACGCAATAAAAATTGACCAGAGGGTTCTATCATGGAAGGTTATCTTCTAGATGAAGTAACCACATTTTGTTCCCGTTATCTGAACGAGAACATTGAGATGAAGCTTAACCGGCCTCGCAGAATTCAGGACAGACCATATGGTAAAGCATCCTATAAGAAAGTAGACACTGTGTTTATCAACAGGATATATTGGTTTATCCTCTTAAATAACGTATGTCTTGAAAAATTAGAGAGTAAGTTTTTTTGGATTAATTGTTATATTTGTGTTTGTTTGTATATGAAATGATATAATATTAATGATATAATTTATTGTTGAGAATAGAAATCATATTAATGAGGTATGTGAGGGGCATCCTGATTGGAATGATGAACGATTGGAAAAATATCATTAGGATAATTTTTGCGATTGGGTTGCAGATCATGTAAGTTGTTCGAATAACATGTTATTACTACCTGTCTTAATCTAAACTTATATCGTTATGTATTTGTCGTATTTTTTTTTCAGATCCACAATCCGAACTTGTTTGCATCATTAGAGAGAGATTCAAGATATTTAGCTCAGTTTCCTAGTATGGAGGTTACATATTCGGTGTCCTTGGATACAAATTTGAAGTTAAGGACATAGAAATATCTCGAACCACTCAGAATAGTGGGATTGCGACGGTAGGATCGGATGGTGTGATTTATTATGGATACTTAAATTGCATACTTGGCATTCAATATCCCGGACGATCAGAACCGTTTTATATATTTCAGTGTACTTGGTACGATACACGAACCTATACGGATAAGTGGAGAAACAATCTCGGGACTTGGAAAGATGAATATGGATTGATTGGTGTGAACACACTTCGATTTTACGGTCAGGACGATCCATTTATCTTTCCGAACCAAGCGTTCCAAGTATACTATTCACAGTGCTTGAAGCATCCGGGATGGAGTGTCGTATGCCATTGGAAACCTAGAGATGTTTACGATGTCTCAGAATTCGAGGATCGTATAGAGGACAGCGATGAGGATGAAGAGGAGAGAAGACTTAGAGTGCTCCGACCGTCTGTTTCAAAAGACGGGTTGTCTTCGGCTGATCATGAAGTTACATGGGTTAGAAATGATATCGATGATGAAATCCAAGTAAATATGTCTAATGCGTCCACGAAACGAAAAAGGTTATTAGTAATGTTATATTATTACTTCACATTTCTCCGATCTATACATATATTTCATGCATATGTAATGATTGTACTCTTATATAGGTTTGATGACGTCCATCGGATAAGTGAGGGGAAGCAGGAGCACCAGCCGCGGCAGCGGCAGGAGAAGAGGCAGAGTGGTTCTGCCGCCCGGAGAGCTGCGTAGGGGGCTTCATAGGGCCGGTCTTGCACCCCGATCGATATCCCCTTCCGATGACTTCTTCCGTGTGGACTTTGCCACACCTCCAGGTATATTGCACGCATATTTATTTTGAATGTAATATTATAGATATACATGTATATTTATTTCGAAATTGCTTATATAATCAATGTTTAATTGTCTAGCTGTTGGTGGTGCGTCCACATCAGAGGCAGATGCCGCCACCACACCTGCTGGTATGTTTATATATCCTATAGTGCATGCATATTGTTTTATAATGTTATATCATAAATACACACACATTCTTTTTGCTCTTACTTAGATAATCATTTTTTGATTGTCTAGCTGTAGGTGGTGCCTCCACATCTCGGGCACAGGCCGCCACGGCACCTTGCGGGTATGTTTATATATTCTATATTGCATGCATATTTATTTAGAATGTTATATTATTGATCTACACATTCGTTTTGCAATTACTTATATAATCTATTTTTCTTTGTCTAACTATAGGTGGTGCGTCCATATCTGGCGCAGAGGCCACTCCCGTCACTTCCGTACCCTCCACTCAGTCTGCAGGTTAGTTTTAATAAATATAAAATATTTATTCATTTTACATATTCTCTAAGAATAAACATGAACTCCATATAATTCTATCGTTGATGTTTATTTTCTAGTTAGAAAGGACGCGTCCACGTCTGGGTCACCGGCTATTCCTCACCGAAGGAACTATCGTCCAGCTCGTGCTGCTGCCCGGGCCCAGGCTCGTGCTGCTGTCGCCGGAGGTATATACCGCACTTCAATTTTCGTTAATCCTTGATTTCTTAATACCATTTTGTCTTAATATTCCTTGTCTTGATATTTCTTGTAGATGCGGAGCAGCCCCATACCGAGAGGGGGACTCGAGGGCCGAATTAGTCCCACATGCTGAGGCCCGACAGAGCCAGGGGGCACCATTCCCCCTCTTATTTACCCCTGATTATCGCTATACCTGCGATTATGCCGAGAGGTTCGGCCGGTATATGGGGGATGAGAGCCGCATCCTAAAGAAGTATACACTTCACGCTTAGCGGGGCGATCAGCACCGGCACTCATTTGCCCTCTTCTGGGATCATGCTCGGATATTAATATATATTTTTATTTGACTTATCCAATATATTTATTATTATTTAACACTTGCAATTTAAATATATTATTTTTTTGTATTTGTAGTTGGATTACGACTTCAGCCTATACCCGATCCTGATCATTCTGAGAGAGTGCTCGATTTTCACGCTCTGTACCAGGGCCTGATGAAGAACATACAATCAAAGGTCCGATACAATAGGAACGAGCTGAAGATCGACTGCTATTCCCTATGGATGGCGACCCCCGAGGCAGAGAGCGGCTCTTCTATATATTCCGGCCTTTGCGAGAGTCGACGTAGATACATGGCCTCTCTTGTGCCAATATTTCGACTCTCAGCGCAAACAGATTTGTAATTTAAATGTAATTAATTGTTTAGTATATAATTTATTTTTTTGTGTTGCTTAATTAGAAAACTTAATCTGAATGTGTTGTGCAGAAACATGCCGATTAAAATAAGGAGAATAGGAAGTCAGCGAAGAGGGGTCGCCCCACTTATACAGGTGGCTCGAGGAACATTCCTCGTGCCATAGAAGCATCGGTAAATTACAATAGATCTATTTTGATATAATATAATATTAAGAGTTATTTTATAATATATGTAAATTTTTGGCGAATTGTAGAGAGCTCGGACCCTGATGTAGGGTGGTACAACGAGCGTGCTGACCGCGTATCTTGTCGTCCACGGCACCTCGACAGATCCTGCCACGGGTGAGTTTCGATTCCCCGACACCGCTACCCAGGAATATTGCGTAAGTGTTAATATTTATTCTAACGGGTTTGAAATTTTTGTTTTGAAAAGTTCAAATTTAAATGATATACTTATATTTTAATCGTTAATGTGGGTGTAGGAGCGGGTGGTGGAGCAGGCGGAGGTATCGGGGATCAATTTTACTGGGCAGACCGATCCGATGCTACTGACATCAATCCTAGACGCCGCACACGGAGGTCACCACGGAGATTGGGAGAGAGACCGGGGACTGGGTCCTAGCAGGGCCTATATGAGGTTGGACTCCACTCCGGCAGTTACTTTCCCTGACCCCCATGAGCGATGTCTAGAGCACGATGTTGCCACCTTGAAGACTACCGTCGAGGAGTTGAAAGAGATGTTGGTACGTATACTACTTAATAGTAAAATATTATATCATATTATAGATAGTAACATATACAATATTAGCAGCCTGAGCTTATTTGGTTGTAGACTTAGGTTTGATTAATCATACTTACATAAAGCCGTCTAATTAAAATAAACTACGGTTTTCCAAGCTAGATACCCAAACGAGGCCTAAATCCCGAAGTATTTTTAGATTGGGGTTTCGCAATAACCTGATAATGATACGAATTCGACTAAAATCTAATGCACCATTCTTACTCGTTTATTACACACAAAATTTAACAGATGCGACAGGCTGCTTCGGCTGCGGCTCCACATGCATCTCTGTCGGCTGCGGCTCCTCATGCATCTCCTTCGGCTACGGTTGAGAAGACCACTCTTGCGGCTCCACAGCCCGCTCAGACTCCCGCACAGTCCGCTCCTTCGTTGGTCGAGTTTTTGACGACTCAGAGCAGCACCGAGGAGCAGATGCGCCAGATTACGGCGTTTATCAAAGGTGGAGGAGCTGGACCGAAGTAGGGTAGCTTTTTTTTTAATATTTTTGAGGTTGTATGTACTTACTTGATATATATTGTATATATTTTGGACGATATTGGTGGTTGTTTGATTGTTCACGATAATTTAGATTGATATCGTATTCTGTTTGTTTATTTCTTTTATATATTATGCGTGAGATGTTGATTATGAATATTTCTGTATTTGGTTATATGATGTATATATTATTGTGCACAGGGTGGGGAAAAAACAGTAGCCCCGTTTTATAAAAAAAAACTGATATTTTGTCCCCTACGGATTAATCCGTAGGTCCATATGTTGCACGTACGGATTAATCCGTAGGTGCAATATTTTCCCCTACACAGTTAGCCGTAGGAACAAAATATCAGGATACCCGATATTTTGTCCCTATAGACTCAGTAACAGACGTTAAACTTGCCCTTATGAATTAATCCGTAGAGGTATTTATTAGACCCTATGGATAACCCCATAGGGTAATATTGGACCCTACAGTTTAATCCGTAAGGGTAGGTATTTTATTTTATAAACCAATAATTAAATAAATATTTTGTTCCTACGGAGTAAACCGTAGGGATATATGTCCCTACGGAGTAAGGCGTAGGGACAATTATTACTCCGTAGGGGCATGTTCAGGGCGAGTACTTCCACCTGCGGCTTTTGCATCTACGGGGGAATTTTATGACCTTACGGACATATTCGTAGGGGCAGTGGTTTGCCCCTACGGCTAAATCAGTAGGGGCAACCCATTATTGTAGTAGTGTGTAAAGGTGTCGGATCATGAAAAACAAAGACATAACATTCTGGACCCCACAAAACCGTCCAAAAATACTCCATAAAATTTACATAATATTTTTCTCTCTTCTGGTTATAGCATTGCAGTCATTATACGGACAATTTCTTCCCCTATATATGAGAGCTAGTGATGACATGGTAATGATCCGTTAAAAGAGAAGATGTACAAAATTTGCAGGGAACCTAATGACTTGTTCGTGAGTAGTTCAATCATCCTAATTAACACCTCTGCTTGCAGTTAATTTTGTTCTGAATGATCTCAAGAAATGGGGTAATTAGTTAGAGGATGATATAAAACATCACAAATTCAAAATATGCAACCAAAATATAATCATGCATGTCTGACATTAGCCAACGTACGTAGAAACTTTGCATTTAAGACTTGACTATGCATGCGCATGAAGAGGTTTTCGGTCGTTGTAGAAGACTTAATTTGACTCACGTATGATAATTAATAATTTTAAACGTTCATGGCTGCATGCATTCAGCGTGACGTGAACGCATGCAACGTAATTACTCTGGCAAGGACTTTGACTACGGATGATTCAAGACCTTTTCTCATACAACTTAATAAAATTAAATTAATGGAAAATTATGTGTTTTTTTAATACATACAAAATTACTCTGAATTTTTTTTGTCGGAACAAAGGAGAACGATGGATTAAGAATATATATATGACAAACAACATCAAGAACAACAAAGACGACAACAACATCAGGAAGCATGTAACATGGTTCAACTAGCGAAAGCATCATTTTCCAGTAGTGCAAGAAAAGAGGAATTTATTACATTGTTCACAATTGAATTTCACAAAAGAGAGAAATATTTTCGAGTCTCTCTCATGTTCGGACAACCGTATCTTTTTCTTTTCCTAATTCTTCCAAACGTCCCTCATATCCGGCCGGAAAGTGTGTAGATCTGCCCTGCTACCTTTTCTGTTTATTTTTTTTATATCCGATACAAATCCCATAAGTTACATAAAATTAGATAACTTCCATTTAATATAAACTTCGGACCTTCAGCAGTATTGAGTGTGAAGCATCTTCTGAAATACATGACATCAGTAATTAAGTTAGGGCATGTTACCATCATTTTTTTTTCTTGCATAAATGTTGGAAACCCCTCGTGTTCGGCACAAAAGTAGGTTACCGTCCTAACGTTTGAAAACTTGCACTCTGTACTTCTCACTTAACTTCCCTTAATTTTTAATCCAACATTTTCATGACATGACAAAAATATCCCTAACATCCTCTAAATGATATTTATGTTCTTTTTTGTTTAGTATGGGCATTTTGGTCAAGTCATGTAAATCTGGATGGAAAATCTATTGCAGTTAAGGTGAGGAGGGAAAGTGAAGGTTTAAACATCAGGGAGGTTTTCTGCCTTTTGGCTAAACATGAAAGGGCTTCATGGATTTAATTCTTTTCTTCTTTTTGCCTAGGTGGTGTTGTTGCAAAATTGGGGTTGAAATCAATGGCAAGAAAAAACACAAGTACAATAGTTGGGTCGAGACACGTAATCGCTATTTTTAAAGCAATATTCACTCCCCTACGATATAACATGGATTAATACGATTTGCTTTCAGAATACAACAACCCAACTTTGTGTTTACAATCTTCCGCGTTGCACCCGCAGGAAATTGTCCTGAAAAACTTGATCTTTATGAGTACAAAATAAAATAAAATAAAAAGAGAAGAGAAGAGAAAGGATGTTATGTTTTTTTTTGTGTATGGAAAAAAGAAAACAAATTGGTTTAAATAGGAGTGACGCGAATGGAATTTCTTCACCATTTGAATTGAAAATCAAACTTTTCATAACTACCCTAACTCCAATAACTATTCCCTCCAATAAAATAGGAGGAAGATTTGCCTCCAACAAAATGGGAGGGAGTTTTGAATTCAAATGAAACCACATCATATTAAATAATTATAAATCCAAAAAAAATATTCATTTTAATATATTGAAATTACTTATATTATAAATAATATAACATTCCATACCAATTTCAAAAAATTTCAAAAACAAACAAAAGTTGGTACTAAATATGCATACTATGAAAATGTCTTCTGGACTAGAATTTTCACTTAGTGCATTCACATCAAAGTTCAATCAGGTGCACGGTAACCGAAGTTTTGAACCGAAGACCCGTTTGCGAAAGTACAGGATACAAAACACATACGTACATTTCAAAGATCTAGTAATTCATAAGTTTACACTATTATGGCCATGTGCATGTCCTGCCTTCATGAATGCTTCTGAGAAAACCTTATAATCTCATAGAAAGCGGACGCACCCTCATATTCATATAGGTAGGCAATCTAGTATGTCTTGTAATCATACTTTATCACCTATTAAGAAATATGCATCCTCTTCTTTTATCTACAAGATCCAAGCATGATCATTTCAGGGATAAGAATAAGTTCTCATGCTTTTACAATCAATCGTAACATCTACTCTTCCTTTGAACTCGCAATATTTGGAGCACAAGTATCGAGTAGGATTTCAATGAAAGTTGATTTATTTGTAAGGTTTTAACTATATCCCCAATGATAATTTCTGTAGCAAATCTCTTAACAAACCATTAGTAAGAGGATCGGCAACATTCTGATTTGCATGAATATAGTTAATTCCAATTATTCCCTCATTATTGAGTAATTGTCGAATATAACCATGGCTTAGACTCAAATGTCTAGATTTTCTAATATAAACTTTATTATGGGCAACCGATCAAGCGGTTTCACTATCACAATTAATAGCAATCGGTGGTATATGCTTAGATCATAAAGATATATTCAAAAGAAGATTTCTTAGGCACTCTGCTTTCTTATCGCAATCGGCAAGAGAAATAAATTCCGATTCCATCGTGGAATGCATAATAATGGTTTGCTTCTTTGATATCTGTCACGCCGCGCTTCCCAAGATACGTAAACACAACACGCGACAGAGCCAACCATGCTACCTATGGCTAAGAATTATCCCTCCATAGTCGCATTACGGCTGTCAATCGGATATCAATAACAATAAAAATCTAATCTAGCTAACACATGTCCATCTGCCATAATAAATAAAATCAAGAAATGCATAAAGCGGAAATGAATTAAGATCCAATAAACAATAGTATCTGAATCACATCCCAATATGGGATCACATCAATAGAAATAAAACTGCTGAAATAAATAAACTAAGAGTCTCTAAACTAAATAGCTAGCTTCTCATTACTCGGCTTGATTGCTAAAATACTCCTGGTCTGCCTGCGATAAAGGTGGAGGAATTGAGTCATGCAAAACCCAGACGTCAATGCGACATAATATCAAAATAATAGTAATGACCAGGATATGGTGATATTATTAACCAGAATATAAATAAATAACACAGATATAAATAATGAGCTATATATATGTGATGTGTATCCTAAAGTCTATGCGTCTAGGTTATCTATTCTAAAAGTTTTTGAAATCAATTAATATAATTCTCATTGTAACTCAACAATGTATATCTCGTTCATGCCCCACGGGACCACGGTACAATATATCCCGTTCATTCCCCACGGGATTGCGATACAATAAACAATAATTTATTCTGTAACGCCCGGAATCACATCAAACAATAATAATATCCTCCTGAGTTACGTTTCAGTTACATTCTTGATTTCCCCTTTTCCTCCAGATTTTGTGTTCAAGTCAGGTATCGCCAATATAATCTAATGCCTATACAGGATCAAGCAGGTGTCGGTCTTATCTATGCAGACAACAAGTCACATCTATCAGGACAACAATCAAGATTATTGGTATTAGCAATAAGATCCAAGAAATAAGTCTGGTAATGTGTCGTGAACATGTCATGTACTGTATATTAACCAAAATAGATACCAATGTAACACTGTGATCAATATCGAAACGCGACTAATGCCAGAATGCGTATCTATCTGTAATAACCGTTATACATCCATTACTATATATGATGCAAACCAGATAATATACTGTATCGATATAGTAGTATAATAACATTGTAATGTTCCGGCACACAACTATATAAGCTATTATTAGTACGAATACAAACGGTTACGGTAAAACCATAAATCGGTAATTTCTTCTGAATAGTAGAACACATGCACTATCATTTATTAAATAACTATTGATATAGTAATATAGCATGTTGCAAGTTTAGAACTTTCCTAATCGAATCTCGAGATATGGATGTTACATTCCGACGTCGAAATAACGTTTTGGCGCAAACTTACGCACGCGGGACTGGATCTGGCTGAGAAGCTGCGTGACGTGGTGACAGGACTAGATGACGACGGTGACTGGGTCGTCTGGATCGTCGGCAACGTGCAACTCCGGCGAGATGGCCGAAAAAATAAATGAAAAGAAAAGAAAGAAAGAAGAGAGAAGAAGTTGTTGTGTGGTTCTCTGTACTTGGTGAGGATAGAAGGGAGATTGTGGTGACGAGGTGACGGCGACGAGACGAAGTCGTCGGCGGCAAGGTCGTGAGAGGCCATGAGTCTTGAATGGTGCTCGGGATTTGCAGAGGAGGGAGAAAGGGTGTGATGGTGATCTGGTGTTGCTGGAAGTCGAGAGGAGGTGATGTAGATGGTCGGTGTTGGTGGGTTTCCGGTGACGAGGGTTGCCGGCGATGGGGGTGTTGGGTTTTTGGGTCGAGGGAGTTGGGTTAAGAGCTTGAGGTTGTCGAGGAGAAGACGAGGGGAGGAGGAGATGATGGAGGTGAAGAGGGTGCTTGATGGGTTTCCCGGCGACGAGGGGCTGCCAGCGATGGGGGATGGTTTGGACGAGATGGGTTCTTGGTCGGGGAAGTTTGGTTTGGGCATGAGGTCGTCGGGGAGGAGACGAGAGATGGATGGGGTGATGGAGGCGAGGAAGATGGCGAGGACGAGGGGGTGGTGATGAGAGGGAGCGGCGATGGTGGCGACAAGCATAGGTTAAGGTTCTGGGTTTGCTCGCGGGGAAAAGAGAACGAGGGAAGAGAGAGATATGTGGGTTTAATATATATATATATATATATATATATAGAGAGAGAGAGAGAGAGAGAGAGGCGAGAGAAAGAGAAAGAGAAAGATCTCGAGAGAAAGAGAGAGAAAGATATAATATATTATTAATATTATATATATATATATATATATATATATATATATATATATATATTAAACAGTTTATTTATATTTATATGTTAGTTATATGAATATTATATATATATATTAGGATTTTACAACTAATATCAGATTACTCCGATTATTACTCATGTCCCTTCTAAAAATCTAGTTTTTCAATATGGAGAATATACGTAAAAGTTTAAACCATAATGCGATATCCAGTAAATAAAAATATATACCCCCAAGTACGGATCTACGTAAATATACGTAGCGATCAAAACGAGTCTGTTTTAACAATTAAGATATGAACATGATATATGGGTGCAACCACATAATTTGGGGTACTTTGACATGCAAGGCTAGATAACCAAATATATTATTTAGTTTTTATTTTGTTTTATTATAAGATATGTGGAATATATTATATATGTGTATAGAATCTTGATTTGCTTGGATACTCTGTACTAGTAAATATTTGATATAATCTTGAATCATGATGGATTTCAAACATGCGGGTCGGGGCGAATAATAACCATAACTATCAATTGCACTATCCGCAACCCAAAAATAATAATAATAAAGAAATTTGTTGCAAGATTTGCAATACCCCAAATAAATATAGTATAATAGTGCTGGGATGTTACATCAAACCCAACTATAAAAGAATTTCGTCCTCGAAATTCCCGGAACAAGAAAAACAAGAAAACACGGATCTAAGAAAAGAGGTGTGGAAACTTCTGTCGGATCTCGTCTTCACGTTCCCAAGTAGATTCTCCGTGCGAACAATTCCCCCATAAAATGAGTACTAGTGGGATAACTTTATTTTTGAGGACCTTTTTCGTCGATCCACAATCGCCATTGATCGCTCTTCATACGTTAAATATTCCTTTACTGTCAGCTCCGAGTGATTTAGGACGTGCGTCTCATCTCGAACATATTTGCGGAGTTGAGATAAATGAAACATGTCATGAATACCCGCCAAGAATGGTGGTAAATCCAATCGATAAGCTACCTCTCCAACACGCTCGATAATACCGAAAGGCCCCACGAGTCAAGGACTAAGATTGCCTCGACTATCAAATCGGATCATTCCTCTGGTTGGTGATATTTTCAAGAATACAAGATCACCAACTGCGAACTCCAGAGGTCTACGTCTAGTATCAGCCTAACTTTTCTGTCGATCTTGATTTTGGATCACGTTAACTTTCTCCATCATTTGCACAACAAGATCCGGTCCCAATAATCTTCTTTCTCCAATATCGTCCCAACAGATAGGCGAGCGACACTTACGACCGTATAATGCTTTGAATGGAACCATCTGTATAGTCGCATGAAAATTGTTATTGTATGAAAACTCCACTAAGCGCAAATGATCCTCCCATGAACTCTTGAAGTCTAACATACATGCTCTCAACATATTTTCAAGAGTTTGGATCGTTCGTTCAGACTAGCCATCCATCTGAGGATGATAGGCTGTGCTAAACTTCAAGAGAGTTCCCAAACTTTCTTGAAGAATCCTCCAAAAGTGTGATAGAAATCGAGTCATACGATCGGAAACGATGATCATGGGTACTCCATGCAATCTCACAATCTCCTGTATGTACCGCTCTGCCAAAGCCTCCATCGACTGACCAACACAAACGGTATAAAATGAGCTGCCTTGGTCAATCGATCGACAATCAACTAAACTGTATTATTGCCCTTTAGACTCCGTGGTAATGCTGTCACGAAATCCATGGTTATATGTTCCCACTTACATTAAGGAATCGAAAGTGGTTGCAACAAACCAGCTACCCTTTGGTGTTCAGCCTTAACTTGTTGACAACACCAAGCACTTCGATACATACCGAGCAATCTCCCTTTTCATGCCTTCCCACCGGAAATGTTGTTGCGGATCTCTGTATATTTTTGTGCCTCCTGGGTGTACTGAATTCGCGAAACTATGAGCCTACTTCATGAATTCTTTATGAACATCTCGTTTGGGCATACATAAATGACTCCCATAACGTAACGAACCGTCATCATGAATTAACAAGTCTGTTCGAAGTTCCGCTTCTACTTGTTCTCGAAACTTCTGCAAGCTTGGATCATGTGACCGCGCTGCTTAAATATTATCGATTAAGGATGACTGTATTTGCAACTGCATCAACTATCCCGAAGAATTTGGTAGTACAATCTCCAACTCGAATCTCTGAAAATCAGCTATAACCTCCTTTTGTGCAGTCAGCATCCGTATTGCTGGCAACCGACTTAGAGCATCCGGCAATACATTAACTTTCCTCGGATGGTATTTTAGATCAAGATCATATTCAGCCATCATCTCTAACCATCTACACTGCTTCATGTTGAGATCTTTCTGTGTGAATACATACTTTAGGCTTTTGTGATCAGTAAATATTTCTACCCTTTCGCCCAATAAATAGTGTCTCTAAATTTTCAGAGCAAAAATCACTCCTGGTAACTCCAGATCATGAGTTGGGTAATTCTTCTCATGATTTTTCAATTGTCTTAACGCATAAGCTATGACCTTCCTATGCTGCATTAGAACACATCCCAAGCCTTACCCAGATGCGTCGCTGTGAATAACCAGCCCTCCGGATCCGTCTGACACTGTTAGAATAGGGGCAGTGGTCAATCTTTGCTTCAACGCTTCAAAAGCTGATGCACATTTCTTGATCCATACGAACGATACCTTCTTTCGTGTTTGCTTGGTCAATGTTTCTGCTATTCGAGCGAAGTTCTCCACAAACCTTCTATGGTATCCGGCAAGTTCAAGAAAACTTCTGATCTCCCCTACATTCTTTGGAATTGGCCAATCATAAACAGCTGCAATCTTTCAGGTTCAACAGTAATTCCATCTCTAGATACGACATGATCCAAGAACTTCACTTCTTCGAGCCAAAACTCGCACTTGCTCATCTTAGCATATAACATTTCTTGCCTCAACAATTGCAGTGCGATCCTCAAGTGTTCTGCATGTTCATCTTTGCTCTTCGAATAGACCAGAATATCATCAATAAACACTACTACGAATTGGTCCAGGTATGGTGAAAAGATTCGGTTCATCAAGTCCATTAATATTGTCGGTGCATTCGTAATTCCGAATGGTATCACTAAGTACTCGTAATGCCCATATCGAGTTCGGAACGCCGTCTTGCAAATATCTTCTGATTTCACCAAAACTTGATAATATCCGGATCGCAAATCCAGTTTTGAGAATACCCTCACGCCACTAAGTTGATCAAATAATTCTCCGATGCGAGAGATTGGGTACTTGTTCTTCATAATCACCCGGTTCTCGATAATCAATGCACATCCTCCGCTTGCCATCCTTCTTCTTGACTAGAAGAACTGGAGCTCCCCAGGGTGAACCGCTGCTGCGAATCCAACCCCTCTCTAGTAATTCGGCAACTTGTTTCTTTATCTCTTCCAGTTCCACCGACGCCATTGGATAATAAGCCTTTGAAATCGGCGCTACTCCTGGAATAAAATCAATTGTGAACTCCACATCTTGTTTTGACGGTAAACTCGAGATATCCTTGAACACATCCATGAAATCCCGAATTGCTATCATTGTTTCATCTGTAACTTGTTTACAAACTTCACCTTTAGTAAACGGTTCCCCTCATTATAAATTTGCAAGTTTGTTCTAAGATTTATGAGTTATCAGTCAACCACACTTCCGCTGCGCTACTCTGAAAAACTGAAGCGGGACTGTCGGAATTTATTCAATCAAACATCTTACATCTGATCGGCCTTTAAGTGGTCTGTACCTGCTCCCACTGGGGTTAATCTCGAACTACTGCAATTATCATATGCTCTCCTGTGTTTCTCCTTGTTCTTCGAAACGCAGATGGACTGGTCACTATGGGACAAGGGGAAAGATATAACGCGGTTGTTGGATTCAAGTTCATGATAAGACATAAAATCGTAAGCAATGACGTCATAAGGGAATAAGGTAATACAACGACCATAAGTCAATAATGTGGCAAGACATGTTTCTAATTCCAGGTTTCCTGGTTAGTGTATTGGGTTCAATACCCAACTACAAAACGAACCAAACCCGACTAACCCTAAATCCTAGGGCTCTAATACCAAACAAACTTTGTCACGTCCCGCTTCCCAAGATACGTAAACACGACATGCGACAGAGCCAACCATGCTACTTATGGCTAAGAATCATCTCTCCATATTCGCATTACGGCTGTCAATCGGATATCAATAAGAATAAAAATCTAATCTAGCTAACACATGTCCATCTGCCATAATAAATAAAATCAAAAAATGCATAAAGCGGGAACGAATCAAGATCCAATAAACAATAGTATCTGAATCACGTCCCAATATGGTCTCACATCAATAGAAATAAAACTGCTGGAATAAATAAACTAAGAGTCTCTAAACTAAATAACTAGATTCTCATTGCTCGGCTTGATTGCTAAAGTACTCATGATCTGCCTGCGATAAAGGTAGAGGAACTGGGCCATACAAAACCCAGACGTCTGTGCATCATAATATCAAAATAATAGTAATGACCAGGATATGATGATATTATTAACCAGAATATAAATAAATAACACAAATATAAATAGTGAGCTATATGTATGTGATGTGTTTTCTAAAGTCTGTGCGTCTAGGCTATCTATTCTAAAAGTTTTTGAAATCAATTAATGTAATCATCATCGTAACTCAACAGTATATATTCTGTTCAAGCCCCACGGGACCACTGTACAATATATCCCGTTCATTCCCCCACGAGACCACAGTATAATAAACAATGATTTATTCCGTAACGCTCGGAATCACAGGAAACGATAATAATATCCTCCTGAGTTATGTTTCAGTTACATTCTTGATTTCCGCTTTTCCCCCAGGTTTTATGTTCAAGTCGGGTATTGCCAATGTAATATAATACCAACATAGGATCAAGCATGTACCGGTCTTGTCTATGCAGACAACAAGTCACGTCCATCAGGACAACAATCAGGATTGTTGGCATTAGCAATAAGATTTAAGCAACAAGTCTGGTAATGTGTCGTGAACATATCATGTACTGTATATTAACCAAAATAGATACCAATGTAACACTGTAATCAATATCGAAACGCGACTAATGCCAGGATGCATATGTATCTATCTGTAATAACCGTTATACGTCCATTACTATATATGATGCAAACCAGATAATATACTGTACCGATATAGTAGTATAATAACATTGTGATGTTCCGACATGCAACTATATAAGTTATTATAAGTACGGATACAATAAAACCGTAAATCGGTAATTTCTGTTGAATAGTAGAACACATGAAATATCATTTATTAAATAACTATTGATATAGTAATATAGCATGTTGTAAGTTTAGAACTTGCCTGATCGAATCTCACGTCGAGATATGGATGTTACGTTCCCACGTCGAAATACAGATGTCACGTTCCGACGTCGAAATAATGTTACGGCGCAAACTTACACACGAAGGATTGGATCTGGCTGAGAAGCTGTGTGACGTGGTGACAGGGCTAGATGACGACGGTGACTGGATCGTCTGAATTATCGGCGACGTGCACCTCCGGCGAGTTGGCCGGAAAAAGAAAAGAAAAGAAAAGAATGAAGAGAGAAGAAGTTGCTGTGGGGTTCTTTGTACTTGGCGAGGACAGAGGTGAGATGGTGCCGACGAGGTGACGACTACGACGAGAAGAAGTCGGCGGCGGCGAGGTTGTGAGGGGCCGCGAGTCTTGAACGGTGCTCGGGATTTGCTGAGGAGGGAGAAAGGGTGTGATGGTGATCTAGTGTTGCTGGAAGTCGAGAGAAGGTGATGTATGTGATCAGCGTTAGTGGGTTTCCGACGACGAGGGTTGTCGGCAGTAGGGGTATTGAGTTTTTGGGTTAGGGGAGTTGGGTTAGGAGCTTGGGGTTGTCGGGGAGAAGACGAGGGGAGGAGGAGATGATAGAGGTGAAGAGGGTGGTCAGCATGATGGGTTTCCCGGTGATGAGGGGCTGCCGGCGATGCGGGATGGTTTGGACGAGATGGGTTCTTGGTCAAGGAAGCTGGGTTTGGGCGTAAGGGCATCGGGGAGGAGACGAGAGATAGAGGGAGTGATGGAGGTGAGGAAGAGGGTGAGGATGAGGGGGTGGCGATGAGAGGGAGCGACGACGGTGGCGACGAGTGTGGGTTAGAGTTCTGGGTTTGCTCGTGGGGAAAAGAGAACGAGGGAGGGGGGAGAGAGGTGTGGGTTTAATAATTATATTATGTATCATATATATATATTAGAGAGAAAGAGACAAAGGAGAGAGGCGTGAGAAAGAAAGTGAGAAAGATAGAGAGATAGACAGAGAAAGAGAGAGAGAAAGATATAATATATTATATATATTTAACAGTTTATTTATATGTTAGTTATATGAATATTATATATATATATATATATATATATATATATATATATATATATATATATATATATATATATTGGGATTTTACAGCTAATACCTGATTACTCCGAATATTACCCGTGTCCCTTCTAAAAATCTAGTTTTTCAATATGAAGAATATACGTAAAAATTTAAATCATAATACGATATCCAGTAAATAAAAATGTATACCCCCAACTACGGATCTACGTAAATATACGTAGCGATCAAAACGAGTCTGTTTTAACAATTAAGATATGAACATGATATATGGGTGCAACCACATGATTTGGGGTACCATAACATGCAAGGCCAGATAACCAAATATGTTATTTGGTTTTTATTTTGTAATATTAAAAGATATGTTGAATATATTATATATGTGTATAGAATCTAGATTTGCATGGATACTCTATACTAGCAAATATTTGATATAATCTTGAATCATGATGGGTTTCAAACATACGAGTTGGGTCAAATAATAACCACAATTATCAATTGCTCTATCCGCAAGCCAAAAGTAATAATAATAAAGTAATTTTTCGCAAGATTTGAAATACCCCAAATAAATATAGTATAACAGTACTAGGGTGTTACATCATACCCAACTACAAAAGAATTTCGTCCTTGAAATTCCTGAAACAAGAAAAACAAGAAAACACGGATCTAAGAAAAGAGCTGTGGAAACTTCTGTCGGATCTCGTCTTTACGTTCTCAAGTATATTCTCCATGTGAACGATTCCCCCATGAAACGAGTGCTAGTGGGATAGCTTTATTTTTGAAGACCTTTTTTGTCGATCCACAATCGCCATTGGTCGCTCTTCATACGTTAAATCTTTCCTTACTGTCAGCTCCGAGTGATCTAGGACGTGTGTCTCATCTCGAACATACGTACGGAGTTGAGGTAAATGAAACACGTCATGAACACTCGCCAAGGATGGTGGTAAAGCCAATCGATAAGCTACCTCTCCAACACGCTCGATAATGCCGAAAGGCCCCACGAATCGAGGACTAAGCTTGTCTTGACTACCAAATCGGATCACTCCTATGGTCGGTGATATCTTCAAGAATACAAGATCACCAACTGCGGACTCTAGAGGTCTTCGTCCAGTATCAGCCCAACTTTTCTGTCGATCTTGTGCCACCTTCATATGATTTCGGATCACATTAACTTTTTCCACCGTTTGCACAATAAGATCTGGTTCCAATAATCTTCTTTCTCCAATATCATCCCAACAGATAGGCGAGCGACACTTATGACTGTATAATGCTTCGAATAGAGCCATCTGTATAATCGCCTGAAAACTGTTATTGTATGAAAACTCCATTAAGTGCAAATGATCCTCCCATGAACTCTTGAAATATAACATGCATGCTCTCAACATATTTTCAAGAGTTTGTATCATTCATTCAGACTGGCCATTCGTCTGAGGATGATAGGCTCTGCTAATTTTCAAGCGAGTTTCCAAACTTTTTTGTAGACTCCTCCAAAAGTGTGATAGAAATCGAGTCTCACGATCGGAAACGATGCTCACGGGTACTCCATGCAATCTCACAATCTCCTGCATGTACCGCTCTGCCAAAATCTCCGTCGACTGACTAACAAAAAATGGTATAAAATGAGCTGCCTTGGTCAATCGATCGACAATCACCCAAACTGCATTATTGCCGTTTGGACTCCGTGGTAATACTGTCACGAAATCCATGGTTATATATTTCCACTTCCATTGAGAAATCGGAAGTAGTTGCAACAAACCAGCTACCCTTTGGTGTTCAACCTTAACTTGTTGACACACCAAGCACTTCGATACATAGCGAGCAATCTCCTTTTTCATGCCTTCCCACCAGAAATGTTGTTGCGGGTATATGTACATCTTTGTGCCTCCCGGGTGTACTGAATACGCGGAACTATGAGCCTCCTTCATGATTTATTCACGAACATCTCCGTTGGACACACATAAACGATTCCCAAAACATAACGAACCATCATCATGAATTAACAAGTCTGTTTGAAGTCCCACTTCTACTTATTCTCGAAACTTCTGCAACCTTGGACCGTGCGACTGCGCTGCTTTAATGTTATCGATCAAGAATGACTGTACTTGCAACTATATCAACTGTCCCAAAAAATTTGGTAGTACAATCTCCAACACGAATCTCTGAAAATCAGCTATAATCTCTTTTTGTGCAGTCAACATCCGTATTGCTGGCAACCGACTCAGAGCATCCGACATTACGTTAACTTTCCCCGAATGGTATTTTAGATCAAGATCATAATCAGCTATCAATTCTAACTATCTACGATACCTCATGTTGAGCTCTTTCTGTGTGAACACATACTTTAGGCTTTTTGTGATCGGTAAATACTTTTATCCTTTCGCCCAATAAGTAGTGTCTCCAAATCTTCAGAGCGAAAATCACTGCTGCTAACTCCAGATCATGAATTGGGTAGTTCTTCTCATGAGTTTTTAATTGTATTGACGCATAAGCTATGACCTTCCAATGCTGCATTAGAACGCATCCCAAGTCTTTCCCAGATACGTTGTTGTGAATAACCAGACCTCCGGAACCGTCCAGCACTGTCAGAATAGGGGCGATGGTCAATTTTTGCTTCAACGCTTCAAAAGCTGACGCACATTTCTCGTTCCATACGAACAGTACCTCTTTTCGTGTTAGCTTGGTCAATGGTTTTGCAATTCGAGCGAACTTCTCCACAAACCTTCTATAGTATCCGGCAAGTCTAAGAAAACTTCTGATCTCCCCTACATTCTTTGGAATTGACCAATTATGAACAGCTGCAATCTTTTCAGGGTCAACAACAATTCTATCTCCGAATACGACATGACCTAAGAACTTCACATCTTCGAGCAAAAACTCGCACTTGCTCATCTTATCATATAACCTTTCTTGCCTCAACGTTTGCAGTGCGATCCTCAAGTGTTCTGCATGTTCATCTTTGCTTCTCGAATAGACCAGAATATCATCAATAAACACTACTACGAACTGGTCCAAGTACGGTGAAAATATTCGGTTCATCAAGTTCATAAACATTGTCGATGCATTCGTAACTCCGAATGGCATCACTAAGTACTCGTAATGCCTATATTGAGTTCAGAATGCCGTCTTGCAAATATCTTCTGATTTCACTCGAACTTGATGATATCCGAATCGCAAATCCAGCTTCGAGAATACTCTCATGCCACTAAGTTGATCGAATAATTCTCCGATACGAGAGATTGGGTATTTGTTCTTTATAGTCACCCGGTTTAATTCTCAATAATCAATGCACATCCTCCGCGTTCTATCCTTCTCCTTGACTAGAAGAACTGGAGCTCCCCAGGGTGAACCGCTGCTGCGAATCCAATCCTTCTCTAGTAATTCGGCAACTTGTTTCTTTACCTCTTCCAGTTTCATCGGCGCCATTGGATAATAAGCCTTTGAAATCTGCGCTACTCCTGGAATAAAATTAATCGTGAACTCCACATCTCGTTTTGACGGTAAACTCGAGATGTTCTTGAACACATCCATGAAATCCAGAACTGCTATCATTGCTTCATCTGTAACTTTTTTACGAACTTCACCTTTAGTAAACGGTTCCCCTCGTCATGAATTTGCAAGTTTGTTCTAAGACTTATGAGTTATCAGCCAACCACACTTCCGCTACGCTACTCTGATAATTGAAGCGGGTCTGTCAGAACTTCTTCAATCAAACACTTACATCTGATCGGTCTTTAAGCGGTCAGTACCTGCTCCCGCTGGGGTTAATCTCGAAATACTACAATTATCATATGCTCGCCTGTGTTTCTCCTTGTTCTTCAAAACGCAGACGGACTGGTCATTATGGGACAAGGGGAATGATATAACGCGGTTGTTGGATTCAAGTTCGCGATAAGACATAAACTCGTAAGCAATGACGTCAAGAGGAAATAAGGTAATACAACGACCATAAGTCAAGAAAATGAATCAAAATAGGACTCCAGGTTACCTAAATAGAGTACCATATTGTAATCATACCGCGGTACATAGTTACAATCACATAATTCCATTCAAGTTGCCCAAATCCTACTATCAGAATCGAAGGAATAAGAAAGAAGAAACAATAAGGAATCAGGAGGATTCCAAGTTGAGATGCAAAGTCATTTCCATATCGTCAAGATACAAGAGTTAAGGGAAAGATAAAATTCAAGAATTTGAATGATAAGACAATAATGTGGCAAGACATGTTTCTTATTCCAGGTTTTCTGGTTAGTGTATTGGGTTCAATACCTGTTAGTGTATATGCCCTAGAGGCCATTACTGTATCATACTAGTTTGTATATTACTTGATGGAAGCTTGGGATATTCACAGTTGTATATACAATCTTGCTCGAAATGGTAGTATGCTACTTGGTTTGTCCCTGCTTTAATATGTGCATGTGTTTCTTTTAGCATATCGCTGATATACATATTAGTAGAGCCCTTAGGATCTTTGCTTGATTACCATCGTTGTGATGGCGCTCACACTCGTGGGAGCTGGGTAATCCATAAGCACATCCTTATACAGGTCCCTGGTCGTTGGACTATCGAGACAGGGCATCGATACTCCGGAGTAGACTAGCGTATGCGCTTCTCATCCCAGCGTGGGAGACGGTCTGTCCCACAGCCGTCAGTACGTCGTACTTGAGATAGTATGCGGGTGCTCGTTACGTTATGAGTACACTGGACAGGACTCGTCGGGGACTGTTGGTTGGTATTATACCTATCGTCAGTTATCAGTTCCCAGGTGACATGAGTACAGCTTAGTCCGCTGACTTGACACTGTCACTTCGCCTCAAGTGTGTTCCCACTGCACTTTGATTACTACCCTACCACGGCTCAAAGGAGTCGTGCAAACAGGTAGTTTTTGGGTGCAGTCCCGAAGCACTTGGAGGCAGTGACGGTTAGACAGGATTCTTCTCTCCCAGTATTGGGGGTTGACATCGCGCTGTGTCCAGGAGAGCCATTACACGAGTAGTCCCTGGCCAGGGCAAGCGAGATATACTGGTAGGTTTCCAGTGTTATCTCAGGGTGTTCTGGGCTACACTCCGACACGACTTGTACCGCTATTAGGGGACTGACGTTCACCGCCCCCTTAGGCCCGCCATGCGATGTATCAGACGAAAAGACCGGACTGTACGGAGACTATCACATACAGGCTCAGTAGGGGTTCAGATGGGATTCACCTCGTCAGTCTTCTTATCGACATCTACCTGGGGACCGTTACGTACAGCTAGTGCCGCTTGCGGTCTGTGGTTAAACCCACTGCCAGCGTAGTGTCGAGTCTTTAGAGTCCCACACAGAGAGCTATTCTCCTTTAGGCAAAATGAGTAGAGGTCGCATGGTTTTGCGACAGGGTTCGTTCACATCCGCGCACTTGTGCACGTTTGCTGTCCGGACAGCTTATACTAGCGGGCTTTGGTTTAAGCCGGATCCTAGTATGTGATTTGGGATTGGTTTTATCTCATTGTATTCGTGTTCCTCGGATCACGAATACGGGTGCGTATCCACAGTTGCTTGAGACAGAGGGAGAGGAATTTGATTAGGGTTAATGACCATTGTCATTTTATTAACCCTAATGCTTATGTGTGTATTATGGTTAATTGATATTAGTTTAATATAATTGTGCATGGTTATGGTTGTTGACCATTTGACCTTCTTGACTTGTTGACCTAGGTTGACACTTTGACCATCATCATTTCATTTGGAAGATGCTCTTTGATCCTTGCAATTTGCATTAAAAATGAAATGATAATGGTCATGTCTTGATTAACCATGACAATTATCTAGCTAATTATCAATTTATAATAATTCACACATATATGTGAGAATGGTTTATTTTTCTCTCATTCTATCATTCACTTTCTCTCTCTTGTTCTTCCTCTCCCTCAAGCTCTCCCCTCTCATGTGTTGAGAAACACTTGAGCTTGAGAAAAACCTCTTCTTGATAATCTCTACTCTCATCTAGGGTTCTAGAATTAGCACTTCTTGCACCCTAGTTACTTCTAGCTTGGAGTTGAAGCCAAAGGTTGAGGCTTTCGGGTGGATCTTTCTTCGACGTGAGAAGACGACAAAGGTGACCTCTTTCTACTATTCCAAGGAGCAAGGAGAGAAGGACATAAAGCCCTAGGTATAACCATTCTACCCTTAGCTAGTTTCTAGTTAGTTTTAGCTTATTTTTGTTTAGCAAAGATCCTTCTTTGTCTAGTCCATGTTGCCTAAAGTGATAAAAATTTTATTTTTATTCCGTTTTCCGCCTCCCCGCAAGCACCGGGGTGGGCAACGTGGACTTACAATATCCATCTACAAAAAGAATCAAACCGGACTAACCCTAAATCCTAGGGCTCTGATACCAAACAAACTCTGTCACATCCCGCTTCCCAAGATACGTAAACACGGCACGCGACAGAGCCAACCATGCTACCTATAGCTAGGAATCATCCCTCTATAGTCGCATTACGGCTGTCAATCAGATATCAATAACAATAAAAATCTAATCTAGCTAGCACATATCCATCTACTACAATAAATAAAATCAAGAAATGCATAAAGCGGAAACGAATTAAGATCCAATAAACAATAGTATCTGAATCACGTCCCAATATGGGCTCACATCAATAGAAATAAAACTGCTGAAATAAATAAACTAAGAGTCTCTAAACTAAATAGCTAGCTCCTTATTGCTCGGCTTGATTGCTAAAATACTCCTGATCTTCCTGCGATAAAGGTAGAGAAACTGGGCCATGCAAAACCCAGACGCCAGTGCGTCATAATATCAAAATAATAGTAATGACCGGGATATGCTGATATTATTAACCAGAATATAAATAAATAACACAGATATAAATAGTGTGCTATATGTATGTGATGTGTATCCTAAAGTCTGTGCATCTATATTATCTATTCTAGAAGTCTTTGAAATCAATTAATATAATTCTCATCGTAACTCAACAGTATATATTCCGTTCATGCCCCATGGGACCACGGTACAATATATCCCGTTCATTCCCCACGGGACCACGGTAGAATAAGCAATGATTTATTCCGTCACACCCGGAATCACGGCAAACAATAATAATATCCTCCTAAGTTACATTTCAGTTACATTCTTGATTTCCTATTTTCCCCCAGGTTTTGTGTTCAAGTCAGGTATTGCCAATATAATCTAATGCCAACACAGGATCAAGCAGGTACCGGTCTTGTCTATGCAGACAACAAGTCACGTCCATCAAGACAAACAATCAACATTGTTGGCATTAGAAATAAGATCTAAGCAACAAGTATGGTAATATGTCATGAACATGTTAATTACTGTATATTAACCAAAATAGATACCAATGTAATACAACAATCAATATCAAAACGCGACTAATGCCAGAATGCATATGTATCTATCTGTAATAACCGTTATACGACCATTACTATATATGATGCAAACCAGATAACATATTGTACCGATATAGTAGTATAATAACATTGTGATGTTCCGGCACGAAACTATATAAGCTATTATCAGTACTGATATAGACAGATACGGTAAAACCGTAATTTCTGCTGAATAGTAGAACGCATGCACTATCATTTATTAAATAACTATTGATATAGTAACATAGCATGTTGCAAGTTTAGAACTTGCCTGATCCAATCTCACGTCGAGATACGGATGTCGTGTTCCAATGTCGAAATAACGTTACGGTGCAAACTTACACACGCAGGACTGGACCTGGCTGAGAAGCTGCGTGACGTGGTGACAGGGCTAGATGACGATGATGACTGGGTCGTCTGGATCGTCGGCGGCATGCAACTCTGGCGAGATGGCCAGAAAAATAAAAGAAAAGAAAAGAAAAGAAAAGAAAGAAGAAAGAAGAAAGAAGAGAGAAGAAAAAGTTGTTGTGGGGTTCTCTGTACTTGGCTAGGACAGAGGGGAGATGGTGGCGACGAGACAAAGTTGGCGGCGGCGAGGTCGTGAGGGGACGTAAGTATTGAATGGTGCTCGGGATTTGCAGACGAGGGAGAAGGGGTGTGATGGTGATCTGGTGTTGCCGGAAGTCGAGAGGAGGTGATGTAGGTGGTCGGCGTTGGTGGGTTTCCGGTGACGAGGGTTGCCGGCAATGGGGGTGTTGGGTTTTTGGGTCGGTGGGGTTGGGTTAGGATCTTGGGGTTGTCGGGGAGAAGACGAGGGGAGGAGGATATGATGGAGGTGAAGAGGGTGGTCGGCGTGATGGGTTTCCCGGCGATGAAGGGCTGCCGGCGATGGGGGATGGTTTGGATGAGATGGGTTCTTGGTCGGGGAAGTTGAGTTTGGGCGTGAGTTCGTCAGGGAGGAGATGAGAGATGGAGGGGGTGATGGAGGTGAGGAAGAGGGCGAGGACGATGGGTGGTGATGAGAGGGAGCGGCGACGGTGGTGACGAGCATGAGTTGAGGTTCTGGGTTTGCTTATGAGGAAAAGAGAAAGAGGGTATAGAGAGAGAGAGGTATGGGTTTAATTATTATATTATGTATTATATATATATATATATATATATATATATATATATATATATATGAGAGAGAGAGAGAGAGACAGAGGAGAGAGGCGAGAGAAAGAGAGAAAGTGATAGACAGAGAGAGAGAGAGAAAGATATAATATTATATATATATATTTAACAGTTTATTTATATATATGTTAGTTATATGAATATTTTATATATATATATATATTGGGTTTTTACAGCTAATACCAGATTACTCTGAATATTACCCGTGTCCCTTCTAAAAATCTAGTTTTTCAATATGGAGAATATACGTAAAGATTAAACCATAATGTGATATCCAGTAAATAAAAATGTATACCCCCAAGTACGGATCTACGTAAATATACGTAGCGATCAAAACAAGTATGTTTTAACAATTAAGATATGAGCATGATATATGGGTGCAACCACATGATTTGGGGTACCATGGCATGCAAGGCTAGATAACTAAATATGTTATTTGGTTTTTATTTTGTATTATTAAAAGATATGTGGAATATATTATATATATGTATAGAATCTAGATTTGCAAGGATATTCTGTACTAGCAAATATTTGATATAATCTTGAATCATGATGGGTTTCAAGCATACTGGTCGGGTGGGATAATAACCACAACTATCAATTGCACTATCCGCAACCCAAAAGAAATAATAATAAAGAAATTTGTCGCAAAATTTGAAATACCCCAAATAAATATAGTATGACAGTGCTAGGGTGTTACAATATCCATGAAATCGCAGCACCCCCAGAGTAAAGACCCAACCACTGGTTGATAATGACTCATCTGAAATTGAGTTCCAACTAGCATTATTATATTCTTCTAAAACCGTAGGATAACCCGTGTAATGTAGACCGTAGTTTATGGTCTTTCTCAAATATGCAAATACTCTTGATATTGCCATCCAATGCTCATTATTAGGACAACTAGTATATCGACTTAGTCGTCCAATAACATATGCTAGATCCGGTCTCGTAATATGCATAACATACATAAGACTACCTATGACGCTAGTATATTTCAATTGAGAAACTTCTTTACCCTTGTTAGATTCTAATTTAACATTAGAATAGAAAGGTGTACAAATAATTTTCCCTCTCAGTTCATTGTATTTTTCCAATACTGTATTTACGTAATGAGATTGTGATAATATCAAAATATTATCATTTCTAATTATCTTAATTCCTAAGATAACTCGGCCAACCCTGAATCTTTCATATCGAATTTTGAAGATAGAAAAGATTTAGTATCATTTATAAGATTATTGTCAGAACTGAATATAAGCATGTCATCAATATATAGACATATAATAACTACCTTATTATTAATCATTTTGCTATAAATACATTTATCAGATTCATTCGGTTTGAATCCATATGAAACAACACTTTAAAATTTATCATTCCATTGTTTAGGTGCCTGCTTTAAACTGTAAAGTGACTTAAGCAGTTTGCAAACTTTATTTTCTTGCCCCACAACGTCACAACCCTCCGGTTGTTCCATATAAATTTCCTCCTCTAAGTTACCATATAAAAATGCAGTCTTTACGTCCATTTGATACACGTGCAATTTAAAAATAGAGGTAAGAGAAATTAGTAATCTAATAGAAGTAATTCTAGCGACAGGAGCATACGTATCACAGAAATCTATTCCTTTCTTTTGTCGATACCCTTTAATAACAAGTCTAGATTTATATTTATCTATGGTTCCATCGGGTTTAGGTTTCCTTTTAAATATCCATTTAGACCCGATAGGTTTAGACCCATTTGGAAGATCTACTAATTTCCATGTTTGGTTAATCATTAACGAATCTAACTCATCATTAATAGTATCTTTCCAAAATACGGAATCTTAAGAATAAATAGTATCATTATATGTTAACGGATCGCCTTCTATAGCATATATAAATGGTGTTTCCTTTATTTATTTTCTCTAGATATTTCAATTAAATACATTTGAAAATCGAGACCAAAAGTTTTTTCTACTCTTGTTCTTTTATTTCTTCTCGGTTATAATTCATCATTATTGGTATTTGAATTAATAATTAATTTGAATTACAATTAAAATTAATAAAAGGAACATCAGAATTATTATCATTAATTCTAGGTATGGTAGAAAAATGATTTTCGAAAAATTCCGCATCTCGAGATTCAATGATACAATTTTGAGAATAAGCACCATGCAATTTAGTCACAAAAAATTTATAAGTTTTGGTAGTCAAGGAATAGCCAATAAAAATGTATTCAATTGCTCTATTACCTAATTTAGATGTTTTAAGCTCGGGATGCCTAACGAGAGCACGGCATCGCCATACTCTAAAGTAACTAAGATTAGCTTTCTTCTTTTTTCAAATTTCATAAGATGTCACATTTTTATTTTTCTGAAGAACACTATTAAGTATGTGATATGCAGTGAATAATACTTTACCCCACAAATTCGCATTTAAGCCCGAATTAGAGATCATAGTATTAACCATTTCGATTAATGTTCTATTTTTGCATTTCGCGGTTCCATTTTGTTGAGGTGTATATGGTGCAGTGGTGATATGTATAATACCTATGGATTTACAAAATCGGTCTATGTCAACATACTCGTCACCTCTATCGGACTTTAAAGTCTTGATTTTGGTGCTAAGTTGATTTTTAACTTCCTCTTTATAAACTTTAAAACTATTTAATGTAAGTAAACGCTCGTGCACATGCCGCTAATTTACGGCCAAGGTGGAATACAAAACAAGAAATTTCAAAACAAGAGCATGAACTTTTACGACCTAGAATCGATTCCAATTACTAAACTAGTAAATTAGAAGGAGTTAACTACTCGGTTATTGATTAGCTAGCTTTGTAGTCGTGTCATTCGTTTTCTTTCCACTTCTTAAGCTTTTAGGTCCACCGGGAATAAGATTGGAAGTTGGTCTTCCTCGTCGAAGATGATCCACCCGAAGGAACCCTAGAAAAGACTCTAGCATCACAATAAAAAGCTAAGTGAAGCAACTAATGAACAAAACTTGCTAAGAATTGATCATTAGGATGTGGTACTGGTTAATCTCCAGTGTTTCTCTTTTCTTCTTTTTCTCACCTCAATATTGAAAACTCAAGAGAAGTGAGGAGAAGCTAATGGTGAAGATGAAGCAAACATGGCTACTAAAAAACTTATCATCATTTTCTTATTCTTCTCTTCATCTCTTTTAAGAAAAACATGAGTGGAATTGTGACTCACAAGGTGAGTCACAAGCCCACACCCTTCATAAAAAATCATGAAGAAATGAGAAAGAAAAAGAGGCCACCTCATATGCGCGCGCGCGCGCACACACACACATACATACACTTATACAAGTATGTGCTATAAATACATACACCAGTATTCGTATAAAATACGAATACCCGTATCGTATAAAATACAAATAACTGTATTTATACAAATACTTATATTCATACAAATACCCGTATTCGTATCAAAATGTAAATACCGTAAAAGAGAGATACTAAAAGATATATATAATACTAGTTTGCATTTTATCCAAATGTGATAATCTGGTTATCTTTCAAACCGGCTAGCATTAACAAAATGTCCGATTAAAAGTATATGTACAAAACACGTATTTAATCAAACCTAAGTACGTAACAAAATATGCACACTACATCGTTTCGTCTTAGCTGAAAAACCCTCTGTGTTGGACTCTAGAGACTCGACAATACGCTGACAGTGGGTTTAACCACAAGCACGTCAACGGCACTAGCTTTACGTAATAATTGCCCAGGTATTGATCGAAAGGAATGTCGACAAGCAAACTCGTATGTATCCCTACTGAGCCTGAGAGTGACAATCTCCGTACAATCTAGTACCTTCGTCTGAAAATATCGTATATTGGGTCTAGGGGGTGGAAAACGTCAGACCCTTAATAACCTAATAAGTCATGTCAATATGGCCCAAAACCATCCCGAAAAACTACTGATCTCATAATCAGTAAATCTCAACTGTCTTGACCAAGATCTTATGGTGATGACCAATCGAACACTACGCGACATCGACTCCCTATATCGGGAGAGACGAATCCCTTCTATCGCTCACTGCCCCCAAGTGATTCGAGACTGTACCCAACTAAAATCTATTTGCACGACTCTTTAAAGACGTGGTAGGATAGAAATTTAAGTACAGTGGGAACGCCCTCAAGTCTAATGATGATGTCAGGTCTAAAGACTAACATGTACCTATGTCACCAAAGAATTGTTATCCGACGATAGGTATATTACCATCTAGAAGTTCTCGGCGAGTCCGTCCAGTGTAACTCATAACCTAATGAGCACTTGTATACTATCTTTAGTGCCGTAAACCAATGGCTGTGGGACATGCCACTTTACCTCACGGAAATAAGAAACGTATATACTAGTCTACTCCGGAGTATCAATACCCTGTCTCAAAACTCCTACGACTAGGAACAATTTAAGGATGTGCTTATAGACTACCTAGAACTCAAGAGTATGATCACCATCAGAACTCTAGTAGTCAAGCAAAAATCCTATAGGTTTTACCAATATGTATTCGAGATACGTAATATAAACAAAACATATACACATGTTGAGGTAAAGACAAACCAGATAGCATACTATTATATCGAGCAAGACTGTCATGTGCATATATATCCTAAACATTCATATGTAATATACAATCATGTACTATACAATAATGGCCTCTAGGGCATATAAATCCAACAATCTCCCACTTGCACTAAGGCCATATATTAGCGTATCGAAAACCAATTATCTCCAATAGCTGCTCAAGCTGAGTCTGAGGAAGTGCTTTTTGTGAGTGGGTTCGCCGTGTTGTCCTTTGTATTTACTCTCATGATCTCGATCTCCTGGCGATCTTTGATCTCCTTAATCAGGTGATACCGCTTCAAGATGTATCTGGATTTCTGATGGGACTGTGGTCCTTTACTAACGCTATAGCCCCATTTTTGTCACAATACAAAAGTATTGGATCAATAATAGACGGAACCACCTCAAGTTCATAAATGAACTTCCTCATCCTAACAACCTCTTTTGCGGCATCGCAGGCAGCAATGTATTCAGCCTCCATCGTTGAGTCTGCTACGGTGTCCTGTTTGGAACTCTTCCAATAGATCGTCCCTCTATTGAGGGTAAACACATAACCCGAGACAAATTTGTTGTCATCCTTGTCACTTTGGAAGCTTGAATCAGTAAAGAACTCCATCTGAATGTCTCAATTCCCATACACTAAGAACATATCCTTAGTCCTTCTCAGGTACTGTTACACCCCACTTCCCAAAATACGTAAATACGGTATGTGACAGAGCCAACCATGCTACCTATGGTTAGGAATAATCCCTCCATAGTCACATTACGGCTGTCAATCGGATATTAAGAATAGTAAACTACTAAATCTGTCTATCACATGTCCATCTGCCACAGTAAATAAAAGTCAAGAAATGCATATAGCGGAAACGAATCAAGATCCAATAAATAATATTTGAAACACGTCTCTTATGGGATCATATCGATAAAAAATAAAATTACGGAAATAAATAAACTAAGCATTTCTAAAACTAAACATCTAGCTTCTCGTTGTTCGGGTTGCTTGCTAAAATACTCCTGATCTGTCTGCGACAAAGTCAAAGGAACCGGGTCATGCAAAACCCATACGTCAGTGCGTCATAATATCAAAATAATAGTAATAATTAGGATAGGATGCTATGGTAAAACATGAGTATAAATAAATAACACAGGTGTAAAACGGTGAGTTGTATGTATGTAATGGGTATCCTAAAGTCTGTGCTTCTAGGTTATCTATTCTACAAGTATTTGAAATCAATTAAATGGAATCATCGATATAACTCAATATTATCCCGTGCATACCCGAGACCACAGTCAAGACTCTCAGGGCTGAATCCGAGACGTGCCGCTAAGCAGTAAAACATGTATCATGTACAGACGAATGGTGTCAACAACATCATTCCGGGGCCGACCAAAGCCCGTATCGACTGATCAGTATCTGGAACTATCGAACTATTGAGTTACAAGTCATGTTTCATTATTGATTTCCCCTTTTCTCCCAGGTTTTGTGTTCAAATCAGGTATTGATGATATAAATCTAATGCCAACACAGGATCAAGCAGGTACAGGTCTTGTCTATGTAGATAATAAGTCACGTGACGGACAATAAATCAGGATTGTTGGCATTAGCGGATGATCCAAGTAACAGATCTGGTAATGTGTCGTGAACATGTCAAGCAATATATTTCAAAAAGAATAGACACCAAATGTAAAACTGTAACCAATATCTAAACACGGTAAACATAACTAATTCCAGGATGCATATGTATCTATCTGTAATATCCGTTTTACGTCTGTTACCAAGTATATGACAATCTAAGTAAAATACTGAACTGATATAGTATTATAATAATATTGTGATGATCCGGCATGCAACTAGATAAACCATTATCGGTACGGATACAGACCGATAATATAAAACTGTAAATCGACAATATTTGCTGAATATTAAAACACATATACTATCATTAATCATATAAATATAAACGAAGTAGCATATTGCAAGTTTAAAACTTGCTTGATCGAAATCTCACGACGAATATCCGGATATCGCATTTCGACGCCGAATAACGACACGAGGCAAAACTCACGTACGCATGACTTGACATGGCTGAGTAACTGCGTGATGTGGTAACTGGGTTAGATGATGACGGTGACTGGGTCTTCCGGATCATCGGAAACGTGCGCAACTCCGGCGAACCGATAGGAGATCAAGAAAATAGAGAAGAAGAAGAAAAAGGAAAGATGGTGGCAGGTTGCTGGTGTTCTGGGGTTAGCGAGGACAGAAGAAGGAGTAAGTCGGAGACGAGGTGACAGGACGAGGCCGGCGGTGAGGCGTCGTGGCCGGTGAGGGGGTTGAAGGTGATCGGGGATTGAGAAGGAGAAGGAGGGGAAGGTGCGGTATGGTGTGTGGGTGCTCTGGGGTTGCTGATGATGAGGGAAGGTGGTAGAGGTGGTCGGGTTCAGACGGCTAGGTCGACGGCGAGGGAGGAGGTGATGGGTTCTGGCATCGGGGTTGGGCTTAAGTCGAGATCTCGGGGAAAGGAGATGGAGGAGGTGATGGCGAGGAAGAGGGGAGGATAAGGAAGTAGGGACGGCGACGGCGTGGGGTTTGCGCGGGTTAGGATTCGGCGCGAGAGGGACGAAGATGGGGATGAAAACGAGGGAAGAGACAGAGTGAAGGTTTTTATTAAATATTATATTAATATTATATATATAAATATATATAGGGAGAGAGAAAGAGGTGGGGACGGAGAGAGAGAGAGAGAGACAGAGAGAGGGGTGGGGACGGAGAGAGAGAGAAAGAGAGTCGGAGAGTTTTAATAAATAAAATTAAATATATATTATATATTTATATATATTAAACTGTTATATATATTTTAGTTATAATAATATATATATATATATTGTGGGATTTTACAGATAATACCATATTACTCCAAATATTACCCGTCTCCCTTCAAAAATATAGTTTTTAAATATAAAGAGCATACGTAAGAATTTTAACCATAATACAAATGTCTGTAATTAAAAACATATATCCCCAAATAAAATCTACGTAGATATACGTAGAGATCCAATTACTAGTATGTCTATCTCTTAGAATACGAACATGATATATGGGCGCAACAACCTTATATGGGGTAATTTGCCATGCAAGGTTAGATAGGAAAAGAATATTATTTGTTTTTATACTGTATCATAAAAAGATATGTAGAGCTTAAAATATATTATATGTGTATTTAATATTCACATGGATACACTGTACTAGCAAATATTTGATATAATCTCGCACCATATCGAGTTTCAAACATGCGGGTCGGGTCGGATAAGAACCATAGCTACTAATTACATCATTCGCAACCCAATAGAAAGTAAAGAATCTTACCGCAGGGTTTGAAATACCGAAAAATATATAATATAAAAGTACTAGGGTGTTACATTATACCCAACTACAAAAGAATTTCGTCCTCGAAATTCACAGAACAAGAAAAAGACAAGAAGACACTGATTTAAGAAAAGAGGTGTAGAAACTTCTGTCGAATCTTGTCTTCACATTCCCAAGTAGATTCTCCGTGCGAAAAATTCCCCCACGAAACAAGTACTAGTGGGATAACTTTATTCTTGAGAACTTTTTCTCGTCGATCCACAATAGCCATTGGTCACTTTTCATACGTTAAATCTTCTCTTACTGTCAGTTCCGAGTGATCTAGGACGTGCATCTCATCTCGAACATACTTGCAGAGTTGGGATACATGAAACACGTCATAAACACCCACTAAGAATGGTGGTAAAGCCAATCGATAAGCTACCTCTCTTACACGCTCAATGATATCGAAAAGCCCCACGAATCGAGGACTAATCTTGCCTCGACTACCAAATCGGATTACTCCTCTAGTCGGTGATATCTTCAAGAACACAATATCACCAACAGCGAATTCCAAAGGACTTCTTCCAGTATCAGCCCAACTTTTCTGTTGATCATGTGTCATCTTCATATGATTACAGATCAAGTTAACTTTCTCCACAGTTTGCACAATCAGATCCGGTCCCAACAATTTTCTTTCTCCAATATCGTTTTAACAGACAGACGAGTGACACTTACGACCATACAATAATTTGAATGGAGCCATCTGTATAGTCGCCTGAAAACTGTTATTGTATGAAAACTCCACTAAGTGCAAATGATTCTCCCACGAATCCTTGGAGTATAACATGCATGCTCTCAACATATCTTCAAAATTTTGGATTGTTCTTTCAGACTGGCCATCTGTCTGAGGATGATAGGGTATGCTAAACTTCAAGCGAGTTTCCAAACTTTCCTATAGACTCCTCTAAAAGTGTGATAGAAATCAAGTATCACAGTCAGAAACGATGCTCACGGGTACCCCATACAATCTCACAATCTCCTGCATGTACCGCTCTGCCAAAACCTCCGTCGACTAACCAACTCGAAATGGAATAAAATGAGCTGTCTTGGTCAATCGATCGATAATCACCCAAACTGCGTTATTGCCATTTGGACTCCATGGTAATGCTGTCACAAAATCCATGGTTATATATTCCCACTTCCATTAAGGAATCGGAAGTGGTTGCAACAAACCAGCTACCTTTTGGTGTTCAGCCTTAACTTGTTGACACACTAAGCACTTCGATACATAGCGAGCAATCTCCTTTTTCATACCTTCCCACCAGAAATGTTGTTGCGGGTCTCTGTACATCTTTGTACCTCCCAGATGTACGGAATACGCGGAACTATGAGCCTCCTTCATGACTTCTTCACCAACATCTCCTTTAGGAACACATAAACGACTACCATATCGTAACGAACCATCTTCATGAATTAACAAGTCTGTTCGAAATCCCGCTTCTACTTGTTCTCGAAACTTTTACAATCTTAGATCGTGCAACTGTGTTTCTTTAATGTTATTGATCAAGGATGACTGTACTTGCAACTGCATCAACTGTCCCAAAAAATCCGGTAGTACAATCTCCAACTCGAATCTCTGAAGATCAGCTATAATCTTCTTCTGTGCAGTCAACATCTGTATCGCTGGCAACCGACTTAGAGCATCCTGCACTACATTAAGTTTCCCAGGATGGAATTTTAGATAAAGATCATAGTCAGCCATCAGCTCTAACCATCTACACTGCTTCATGTTGAGCTATTTCTGTGTGAATACATACTTTAGGCTTTTATGATCGGTAAATATTTCTACCCTTTCGCCCAATAAGTAGTGTCTCCAAATCTTCAGAGCAAAAATCACTGTTGCTAACTCCAGATCATGAGTTGGGTAGTTCTTCTCATGAGTTTTCAATTGTCTTGATACATATGCTATGACCTTCCCATGTTGCATTAGAATACATTCTAAGCCTTTTCCGGATGCGTCGCTATGAATAACTAACCCTCCGGAACAATCCGGTACTGTCAGAATATGAGCGGTTATCAATTTTTGCTTCAGCGTTTCAAAAGCTGACGCACACTTCTCATTCCATACGAATGGTACCTCCTTTCGTGTTAGCTTGGTCAATGATTCTGCTATTCGAGCGAAATTCTCCATAAGCCTTCTATAGTATCCGGCAAGCCCAAGCAAACTTCTGATCTCCCTTACATTCTTTGGAATTGGTCAATCATGAACAGCTGCAATCTTTTCAGGGTCAACGGCAATTCCATCTCCGGATATAACATGACCCTAGAACTCCACTTCTTCGAGCCAAAACTCGCCCTTGCTAATCTTAGCATATAACTTTTCTTGTCTCAACGTTTGCAGTGCGAACCTCAAGTGTTCTTCATGCTCTTCTTTGCTCCTCGAATAGACCAAAATATCATCAATAAATACTACTACGAACTGGTCCAGGTATGGTGAAAAGATTCAGTTCATCAAGTCCATAAATATTGTCGGTGCGTTAGTAACTCCAAATGGCATCACTAAGTACTCGTAATGCCCATATCGAGTTCGGAACGCCGTCTTGCAAATGTATTCTAATTTCTCCCGAACTTGATGATACCCAGATCGCAAATCCAACTTCGAGAATACCCTTGCGCCACTGAGTTGATCGAATAATTCGCCAATGCGAGAAATTGGGTACTTATTCTTAATAGTCACCCTATTTAATTCCCGATAGTCGATGCACATCCTCCGCGTGCCATCCTTCTTCTTGACTAGAAGAACTGGAGCACCCCAAGGTGAACCGCTGCTGTGAATCCAACCCTTCTCTAGTAATTCGGTAACTTATTTTTTTACCTCTTCCAGTTCCACCGGCGCCATTGGATAATAAGCCTTTGAAATCGGCGCTGCTCCAGGAATAAGATCAATCGCAAACTCCACATCTCGTTTTGGCGGTAAATCCAAGATGTTCTCGAATACATCCATAAAATCCTGAACTACTGCTGGTGCTTCCTCCTTGTTTACTTCCATCGACGAAATAACGGCACTTGTTGGCCTAGCCCTAAATTTGACTGGCTCGACAGATTTGCTATCTCCCAAAGCTATGAACTTCGGATGTCCGAGAATCTGGAAAATCACTTTCTTTGCCCTACAATCAATGTGAGTGTGGAAAATGCCAAGAAAATCCATTCCCAAGACAACACCATAGCTGCCAGTATCAATCACAAAGAAATCCGCGAATAACTCTCGTCCGCAAATGACAATCGAGCAACCCTTGCACTAACTGCTGGATATAATTTTCCCATTCCTAATGTGTGTGTCCCAGCAACTAGACAGGGCCGTGTGTGGAATAGAGTGTGCACTAATAAACTTGGACGATATAAAGCAATGGGATGCTCCAGAGTCAAATAATGCCAATGCGGGAAAATTATAAACTAGTAGAAAACCTGAAACAACATCATCTGTCTCCTTAGCCTCCTCGGCTGTCAAGGTGAAGGCTCGTGCTTGATTAGGCCTCTAAGTGATTAGCTTCTGCCCATGAATCTGCTTCTGCGGTGGTTTCTGAATATCGTCTCTCGATCGTAACTTCGAAAGGCAAGCACTGATGGTATGGTCAGCTGATCCACAAACTAAACAAAGTCCGAGCCTCCTTCGACGGTTCTTCTGCGTGTGTCCGGGTAGACGGCAAAAGTCATGAATCACACCCTTTTTCTGATCGGATACAAAAGGCTTCTTCATAGGTACAGTGCCTTGCTTGTTTACCAGAATGCTTCTGTGTATAGGAGCTCTGTTTAGAATAAACGTTGTCTTACGCACTACAACCTCTTGCTGTAGATTGCCCTTTACTTTCACCGATAAACTCTGCTGCTTTCTGGCTGCCTTGAGAACTTGGAAGAAGGTGGTCAATCCCAGAAATATGATGTGTCTCTGAATATCCACATCCAAGCTACGCATTAACCGCCTTGCCTTATCTACCTCATTGGCAACCAAGGGCCCCGCAAATCGACTGAGCCGGGTCCACTCAACCGCATGTGTATCCACGGATCCGCCATTCTGCTTCAAGATAATGAACTTCTCTTCCATTTCCTCCTAAGCAGACTGCGGAAAGAAGTTCTCCAAGAAACTTCACGAAAAATTTGCCAACTGATCGGCTTGGTCAGACGGGTCTCCTCAACGAACTACCACTCGCGAGCATAATCGACCAATTGGATGCGTACTACATCCACCATTTTCTCATTTGGAATCTGCGCGGCAACGAGCAGGTTCTCTATATCAACTAACCACTGCTCCGCTGGCAATGGCTCCTCCAGTCCTATAAAGGTGGACGGATCGAGCTTTCTAAAGTCTGCTACGGTGTCCTCATGCTGTGTTGGCCTGGGGGCTGCTATAACCACGGACTGTTGGACCGTCCGCAGACCCTCCTGGAAAGCCTCGGCCTGCTGCTGATCCAGCTCAGTTTATCGCTTCTGGTTTTCTAGCATGCCACGTACAACTCCAAGTAATGCGGTGTTATCTACACGCCTCTGGTATGACCGCAAATCTCTATCTGCCATGATTCTGAATCCAAGACATTAAAGGGGATTAGTAACGGTAAACATGATTCAATAAACAAGATATGGATAGATACAGATTCAAGACTGACAAGATAGTAATGTGGCAGGACATGTTCCTAATTCGGGGTTTCCTGGTTAGTTTATTCAGTTCAATACCCAACTACAAAAGAACCAAACCCGATTAACCTTAAATCCTATGTTTTTGATACCAAACAAACCCTATCACGCCCCGCTTCCCAAAATACGTAAATACGGCACGTGACAGAGCTAACCATACTACCTATGACTAGGAATAATCCCTCCATAGTCACATTACAGCTGTCAATCGGATATTAAGAACAGTAAACTACTAAATCTATCTATCACATATCCATCTGCCACAGTAAATAAAATTCAAGAAATGCATATATCGGAAACGAATCAAGATCCAATAAATAATATCTGAAACACGTCTCTTATGGGATCATATCGATAAAAAATAAAATTACAGAAATAAATAAACTAAGCATCTATAAAAATAAACATCTAGCTCTTCATTGTTCGGCTTGCTTGCTAAAATACTCCTGATCTGTCTGCGACAAAGTCAAAAGAACTGGGCCATGCAAAACTCAAACGTCAGTGCGTCATAATATCAAAATAATAGTAATAACCAGTATAGGATGCTATGATAAAACATGAGTATAAATAAATAACACAGGTGTAAAACAGTGAGCTGTATGTATGTGATGTGTATTCTAAAATCTGTGCTTTTAGGTTATCTATTCTACAAGTCTTTGAAATCAATTAAATGGAATCGTCGATATAACTCAATAGTATCCCGTGCATGCCCGGGACCACGGTCAAGACTCTCGGGGCTGAATCCGAGACATACCGCTAAGCAGTAAAACATGTATCATGTACAGACGAATGGTGTCAGCAGCATCATTCCGGGGCCGGCCAAAGCCCGTATCGACTGATCAGTTTCTGGAAGTATCGAACTGTTAAGTTACACATCAGGTTTCATTATTTTTTTTCCCCTTTTCCACCAGGTTTTGTGTTCAAGTTAGGTATTGATGATATAAATCTAATGCCAACACAGGATCAAGCAGCTACAGATCTTGTCTATGTAGACAACAAGTCACATCCGTCAGGACAATAAATCAGGATTGTTAGCATTAGCGGATGATCCAAGTAACAGGTCTGGTAATGTGTTATGAACATGTCAAGCAGTATATTTTAACCAGAATAGACACCAAATGTAAAAATATAACCAATATCTAAACACGTTAAATATAACTAATGCCAGGATGCATATGTATATATCTGTAATAACCGTTTTACGTCTGTTACCAGGTATATGGCAATCTAAGTAAAATACCGAACATATATAATATTATAATAATATTGTGATGATCTATTATGCAACTAGATAAACCATTATCGGTATGGATACAGACTAATAATATAAAACTGTAAATCGACAATATTTGCTGAATATTAAAACACATATACTATCATTAATCATATAAATATAAACGAAGTAGCATGTTGTAAGTTTAAAACTTGCCTGGTCAAAATCTCATGACGAATATCCGGATAACACGTTCCGACGCCGAATAACGACACGAGGCAAAACTCACGTACGCAGGACTTGACCTGACTGAGCAACTGCGTGATGTGGTAACTGGATTAGACGACGATGGTGACTACGTCGTCTGGATCATCGGCGGCGTGTGCAACTCCGACGAACCGATCGGAGACCTAGAAAAGAGAAAAGAAGAAAGAAGAAGAAGAAGAAGAAGGAAATATGATGGCGGGGTTGCTGGTGTTCTAGGGTTAGCGAGGATAGAAGAAAGAGTAGGTCGGTGACGAGGTGACGGGATGAAGCCAACGACGAGGCATCGTGGCCGGTGAGGGAGTTGAAGGTGATTGGCGATTGAGAAGGAGAAGGAGGGGAAGGTGCGGTGTGGTGTGTGGGTGCTCTGGGGTTACTGATGAGGAGGAAAGGTGACGGAGGTGGTCGGGTTCAGGCGACAAGGTCGACGGCGAGGGAGGAGGTGATAGGTTCTGGCATCGGGGTCGGGCTTTAGTCGAGGTCTTAGGGAAAGGAGATGGAAGAGGTGATGGCGAGGAAGTGGGGACGGCGACGAGCGGTGGACGGTGACGGCATGGGGTTTGCACAGGTTAGGGTTCGGCGTGAAAGGGATGAAGGCGGGGATGAAAACGAGGGAAGAAAGAGATAGAGCGAGAGTTTTTATAAAATATTGTATTAATATTATATATATATATATATATATATATATATATATATATATATATATATATATATATATATATATATAGGGAGAGAGAGGTGGGGATGGAGAGAGAGAGAGTCGGAGAGTTTTAATAAATAAAATTAAATATATATTATATATTTATATATATTAAACTATTATATATTTTTTAGTTATAATAATATATAATATATATTGTGGGATTTACAGATAATACCAGATTATTCCGAATATTACCCATCTTCCTTCAAAAATATAGTTTTTAAATATAAAGAGCATACGTAAGAATTTTAACCATAATGCAAATTTCTATAATTAAAAACATATACCCCCAAATAAAATCTACGTAAATATACGTAGCGATCAAATTACTAGTCTGTCTAACTCTTAAGATACGAACATGATATATGGGCGCATCAACCTGATATGGGGTAATTTGCCATACAATGCTAGATAGGTTTAGAATATTATTTTTTTTATATTGTATTATAAAAAGATATGTAGAGCTTAAAATATATTATATGTGTATTTAATACTTGATTCACATGGATACACTGTACTAGAAAATATTTAATATAATCTAGAATCATATCGAGTTTCAAATATGCGGGTTGGGTCAGATAATAATCGCAGCTACTAATTGCATCATTCGCAACCCAATAGCAACAACAGTAAAGAATCTTACCGCAGGGTTTGAAATACCCAAAATATATAATATAAAAGTACTAGGGTGTTACAGATACTTCAGAATGTTCTTCACAGTTGTCCAATGTTTCTCCTCTGGGTTTGACTGATACCGGCTTACTACGCTATGTGTGTAAATTACATCTGGTCTGGTACATAATATCGCATACATTATAGATCCTACCGCCGAAGCGTATGGTATAATGTTTATGCAAGCTCTCTCTTCATCAGTCTTAGGAAATATCTCTTTGGAGAGGGTGGTTCCGTGACAAGCCGGTAAATTACCGCGTTTGGAATCTTCCATACTATACCTCTTTAGTATGGTGTCAATATACCTGAACTGTGAAAGTTTCAATATTCTCTTAGATCTATCACGATAGATCTTGATCCCCGGAATGTAGTAGGCATCACCCAGGTCCTTTATGGAGAACTTCTGAGACAAAAACAACTTGACCGACTGCAATATAGGAATGTCATTTCCTATCAGCAGAATGTCATCAACGTATAAAATGAGGAACACGACTATTCTCCCTACAATCTTCTTATATATATAATGCTTATCAATGTTTTTGATGAAGTCAAATTCCTTGATTGTTTCATCAAAACAGATGTTCCAGCTCCGCGATGCCTGTTTTAATGCATAAATGGATTTAAACAACTTGCACACCTTCCTGCTGCCCCCACTGTCTACGAAGTCCTCTGGTTGATCCATATAAACACACTCTTCTAAAGCATCGTTTAGAAAAACGGTCTTTACGTCCATGTGCCAGATCTCATAATCTTGGAAGGCAGCAATGACAAGTAGGATCCGAATGGATTTCAGTATAGCCACTGGAGAAAAGGTTTCGTCATAGTCCACACCTGGTCTTTGACGAAAACCTTTTACAACAAGTCTAGCCTTATAGGTTTCCACCTGTCCATCTGCACCAATCTTTTTCTTGAAGATCCAATTGCAGCCGACGAGTTTTACCCCTGGCAGTGCAATGTCCAAAATCCAAACTTTGTTAGTGTATATGGACTCCATTTCGGATCGAATAGAATCCAGCCATTTCCCAATGTCCCTACTGGTAATGGCCTACTCGAAACTAGTAAGATCATCTCTTTCCAGGATTCAATCCTCTCGATTCCCGTCTACAAGAAAACCATAGTATCTCCCGGGAAGATGAGAAATCTTACTTGAGCTGCGGAGTGGCTGAGGTTGGTCCGGGACTATAGAATCCTGTTGCTCCACTACATCTTCAGTTATAGTTTGTGGCTATGATATTTTATCCAGTTCTACTGTGCTCCCACTAATTTCTTTTGTAAGAAATTGTCATTCTAAAAAGGTGACGTGATGAATAATAAACACCTTCTGTTTCTCGGATCGGTAGAACAGATATTCAGTTGAATATTTTGGATATCCCATAAATTTACATAGAATTGAACGTGCTTCAAGTTTGTTCGGTTTTGTACTTTAACATATGCCGGATAACCCCATATCTTAAAGCGTTTAAGATATGGTCTTTTACCACTTCATATTTCGTATGAAGTCTTAGACACAGATTTGGATGGAACATCATTCAATAAGTATGTTGCGGTTTGAAGCGCATGTCTCCAGAATGAAAGAGCTAACTCGGCATTACTCATCATTGAGCGAACCATATCGAATATGGTACTATTCCTCCATTCTGACACACCGTTATGTTGTGGTATATACGGAGGAGTAAACTAAGGGAGAATACCATTCTCTTTTTACTAGTAGAGGAATTCCGTGCTTAAGTACTCTCTTCCTGTATCAGATTGGAGAATCTTGATAGTTTTACTAGTCTGGTTATCTACTTCATTTCTGTATTCTTTGAATTTTTCAAAAACTTCGGATTTGTGTTTAAAAAATATACATGTCTGAACCTAGATAGATCATCAGTGAATGTAATGAAGTACAAGAATCCACCCCTTGTATGTATAGATATTGGACCATACACATCACTGTGTATGAGTCCCTGGATCTCTGTTGCTCTTTCTCCGTGTCCGGTGAATGGAGATTTGGTCATCTTACCTTTGAGATAAGACTGACAAGTTTCATAAGATGAAAATTCGAATGGATCCAAATACCCATCTTTATGTAACTTGGCTAGTTTGGTCTCATTGATATGACCAAGTCTACAATGCTACAAGTAGGTATTGTTCATATCTGAACACTTCCTCTTTCATGTGTTTTGTACATTAAAAACCGTGTTTTGATTTAGAACACAGATAGCATTACACAGTGTATCTTCTGCAACCAATACATGTTTGAAGTAAATGTTCATGATATTTCTATTTAGAACAAACTTATATCCATCTTTATCAAGTAAAGTAACTGATATGATGTTGCAAAGTATGGAAGGTACATAGTAGCAATTGTTCAAAATCATAGTATTGCCACTTGGCAATACTATGTGATATTCACTGACGGCAACAACATCAACTTGTGCTCCGTTCCCTACTCTGAGGGACATATCACTAGGTCCAACCATCCTACTTTTTCTCAGTCTCTGTAATAAATTACAGATATGAGATCATGATCCGGTATTTAGTATCCAGGAGGTAGGACTGACCGAAAAACAGTTCTCAATAATAAGAACACCTGAAGGAGACGCAATAATATGCTTTTTCTTCATTGGGGTCATCAAGGAATTCATACAATCATCTTTCTCTTGATCACGCTCGTGACATTTGTCACAAGTCAGAGTCGAACCGGCGTTCTCCAGTCCCGAATAAGAATTCGGGTCGGTCAAGTCATATATTTTATTATCTTGATAAAGGCGTGATATGGTAGCTGCAATCCAGGATGGCTCCCACTATATTCTCGAATTCTTCTTCAAAACTTAAAATGAGAACTAGTCAAGATCATGTACGCTCCACAAGTTCGCTAACCGTTCAGCCAGGCAAGTGTTGGTACTCCGAGGGAGGCTCCCCGTGCTTTCACATGGATCTAATTAAACAACCCCGTTTTCGCAGAGGCATAACCCCGTTAACACCTTTTTATACACCTAATGGGTTAAATAGTTGTGAAGTGAAAAATCTCTCGGGAGTAATTCTACTCATCAGTGGGATCGGGACCCAACTATCATTGCGTGATAACCTACATGGAAGCCACTCTAGTTACCACATTCTAGAAAGTATGCAACACTAGTAAGTTTCCTGTATATTTGAAACTCTCGATATGATTTTTACTCCTAACGGTTTATGACCTTGACTGAGCCAACATATCATAAATCGCTAATCAAATTCAACCCGTCATTATCCTGGATTAATCTAGACCCACCCGAATAAATCATTGACTGAGCCAATATGGAAATGCGACTGTCTTAAATAATCGCATATCTCTATACAGCAAATAAGTATTAGTCAGCTACCGTTCACTACGTCTTGACTAAGCCAACATACGTAGCACGAATACTAAGCAGTAGTTATCTGAAATGACGGAGGGCTACGGCTGGGTTTTTTGGTGAAAAACCTTTAACGTAATGAACTAAAATATTGTTGAACGAATCTAGTGATTTCGAAATGAGTGGTTCATACTCAATTTTGAAAACTTTTGGTTTTGGGAAAAACCTAGTTTTGAAAAGAACCGAGTGGTTTTGAAATTTGATTTTAACAACTTTTAGGTTTATTTTCTTGCATTAATTAGAATTAATGAGGTCCCATCAATTAAACATATGCATTATAGAAACAACCAAAATAGAATGTACGTATATGCCATCCGCATTCGCCATGAGATCCGGGGACTTCATCGTAAGGCTACTTAACTTACGGCATTGCATGGGTAGAGCTAGCGCGGGTACAAAATATATACAACATTTATATATATCATCACCACATGCAAGTAATAAACATTACAGGCATGCGATAATCAAAATGGAATAGTAGATAAACTAGGAGCCCCGTGTTTCGTTTGAGCCGCAAACGAAAACCAACGTTCCCCGATCGTGTGGATAGCTCAAATATCATCTGAACCAAGACCCCTACGAGCGCGGCAAGCTACCCGTAAATTCTAGAAGTGAGGCAACTATCACTGATTGATATGAGTGGGTCACCCGACACTTCATGGAATCCGATAACTTAGGAGCTCCACCTTGGGTCTATCGTAAACCCCTATAAGTACGGCGAATAGCCCGCCAATTCTAGAGCAAAGCGGTTCGAACTCACCACTGGGAGACGACCACCTAGCATACTCTAGAATCCGTCTATTCGAGCATTTCTCCTTGGGTTATCCTAATACAAGAATGAAATAATATACAATGGTAATATCGATCTCAATCCGGTCGTGTTCCAATAAAACAATATACAACAAGTGGTAACGACGGCCACAATCTGGCCGCTCGTCCCGAAGAAACAAATATACATTCAATTCTACGATGAAGGGCTATTCACCATGACTATCCGGCTAAACCATCACAAGATATACAATAGCACAAGCAAGTATTTTCAAACCCATCTAATTGACCTATAACAATTAGACGACGTTGACAAACACATATATGAACCAAAAGATAAAAAACGATGCTAAAGTTTTGAATTTAAAACTTTCTGTGTTGCCCGTATACAAAGATAACAGTAAATGAAATCTGGGCAAAAAAGAAGTTTACTAAAAATCCCAATTCCAAGCAAACAAGACACAGTAGGAAGACGAGATGAATTAAATCCAAACTGGCCGCAAATTACGGCCAATAGAAATTTTTAGGCAGCCAAAATATCTCTACAGGGCCTCGTCTTCATATTGTGTTATATACATGTCATCACATGTCCATTTCTACACTTTAAAAAATTTTCTGAGTTGATTTTAAAAATTGGACAGATACTAGAATTTGGGTTTTAAAATTACGAAAAAAATTTGATTCAAAATATAAATATCGTCTACTACTAGTTTAAGTGTTTGGGTGGCTCTGATACCATGTAAGCAGACGCCCATGCTCATGTTGTTAACTTGCGGTCAAGACAGAATACAAAACAAAAAATTTCAAAACAAGAGCACGAACTTTTACGACCTAGAATCGATTTCAAACACTAAACCAGTAAACTAAAAGGAGTTAACTACTTAGTTAGTGGTTAGCTATCTTTGTAGTCGTGTCCTTCGTCTTCTTTCCACTTCTTAAACTCCCAGGTCCATCAGGAACAAGCTTAGAAGTCGGTCTTCCTCGTTGAAATTGATCCATCCGAAGAAACCCTAGCAAAGACTTTAGCTTCACAATAAGAAGCTAAGTGAAGCAACTAGTGAACAAAACTTGCTAAGAATTGATAGTTAGGATATACTAGTGGTTAATCTGTAGTGTTTCTTTATTTTTCTTTTTCTCACCTCAATATTGAAAACTCAAGAGAAGTGAGGAGAAGCTAAGGGTGAAGATGGAACAAGCATGGCTACTAAAAAACTTATCATCATTTTCTTTTTCTTCTCTTCATCTCTTTAAAGAAAAAACATAAGTGGAATTATGACTCACAAGGTGAGTCATAAGCCCACACCCTTCTTAAGAGATCAAGAAGAAATGAGAAAGAAAAAGAGGCCACCTCATATGTACACATATACATACATATGTATATGTGTGTACACACACATATACATATGTATGTATATGTGTGTACACACACACATACACACACTTATACAAGTATATACTACAAATACATACAGTATAAAATACGAATACTCGTATTTATATTAAGATACAAATGCCCGTATTTATATTAAAATACAAATAACCGTATTTATACAAATACTCGTATTCGTACAAATACCTGTATTCGTATCAAAATATAAATACCATAAAAGTGAGATACTAAAAGATATATATAATACTAGCTCACATTTTATTCAAATGTGATAATCTGGTTATCTTTCAAACTGTCTAGTATTAACAAAATGTCTGATTAAAAGTACGTGTACAAAAACACGTATTTAATCGAAGTTAAGTACGTAACAAAATACGCACACTGCATCGTTTTGTCTTAGCTCGAAAACCCTCTGTGTTGGGCTCTAAATACTCGACAATACGCTGGCAGTGGGTTTAACCATAAGCACGTCAGCGGCACTAGCTGTATGTAACGGCTGCCCAGATATTGATCGAAAGGAAGGTCGACAAGCAAACTCGTCTGTATCCTTACTGAGTCTGAGAGTGACAATCTCCATACAATCCGATATCTTCGTTTGAGAGTATCACATATCGGGTCTAGATGGTGGAAAATGTCAGACCCCAGATAACCTAATAAGTCGTGTCGATATGGCCCAAAACCATCCCGAAAAACTACTAATCTCACAATCAGTACATCTCAACTGCCTGGTGATGATCAATCGAACACTATACGACATCGACTCTCTATACCGAGAGAGATGAATCCCTTCTATCGCTCACTACCCCCAAGTGCTTCGGGACTGTACCCAACTAAAACATATTTGCACGACTCTTTAAAGCCATGGTAGGGTAGAAATCTAAGTACAGTAGGAATACACTCGAGACTAATAACGATGTCAGGTCTAAAAACTAACATGTACCTATGTCACCAGAGAACTGCTATCCGACGATAGGTATATTACCATATAGAAGTTTTCGGCGAATCCGTCCAGTGTAACTCATAACCTAATGAGCCCCTATATACTATCTTTGGTGCCGTACACCAATGGATGTGGGACATGCCACCTTCCCTCACGAGAATAAGAAACGTATACACTAGTCTACACCGGAGTATCGATACTTTGTCTCGAAACTCCAACAACTATGGACAATTTAAGGATGTGCTTATAAACTACCTAGACCCCACAAATATGATTGTCATCACAACTCTAGTAATCAAGCAATGATTCTATGGGCTTTACCAACATGTATTCGAGATGCGTAATATAAATAGAACATATACACATGTTGAGGTAAAGATAAACCGGATAATATACTATCATATCGAGTAAGACTGTCATGTACATATATATATATATATATCCCAAGTATTCATATATAATATACAATTCTGTACTATACAATAATGGTCTCTAGGGCATACATATCCAACATTTAATGCATAATCTTTATGACTTAATAAGTAAACATAAGAGTATTTTGAAAAATCATCGATAAAGATTATAAAATATCTTTTAACACCTCTACTTAAAATTTGATTCAAATCACATAAATCACTACGAATTAATTCTAAAAGTATGGATTTTCGCAAATCAATTTTATGAAAAGGTTTTCTATTAATTTTAGATTGAACACATATCCTACACTTATCAATATTTTTATTAGCACATGCAGAAATAAGACCTAAATTAATCATATCGATAATGTACATATTCTAATCTATCATGCCATAGAGAAAATGAATCAAAAATATAAACAGAACTGACATATTTATTAATTAGACTCAATTTAAACATCCAATTATATATATAATCCTTTCCCACACTAGTAAAATAGGGGGTTGCCCCTACGGATATTGGAATCCGTAGGGGCAGATTTAACTTGGCCCTACGGATTAATCCGTAGGGCTAAAAGGTTGCCCCTACGGGCCCAGACATCCAAGAATAAAAATATTAATTCTTAATTTGGTGTTTTCCCCTACGGAGCCGCAAACAAAGGACCTACGGGTATATCCATAGGGACAACTAAATATCGATTTAATAAAAGCACAGATCGATCGCCTACGCTCACTTTCTTTCTCTCTCTCTCTCGATCGCGCGCGAAAAAAATCCCCAAATCACCGCCGTTCTCCTCGTCGCCACCGCCGTTCTCGTCGCCACCGCCGTTCAGGTCGTCGCCACCGCCGTTCAGGTGAGTAAATCTTGAGGTAAATTAAAGAATTTTTTGATTATTTTGGGCTTAGGGTTCATGGCTGGGTCTGGGGTTGCGCGCGCGAGTTGGGGTTCGGCAGGGGTCGCGGTCGGGGTTGGGGTTAGGGTTAGGGTTGGGGTTCGGCTGCTGCTGGGGCTGGGGCTGGGGCTGGGGCTGGGGCTGGGGTTAGGGTTTGCCTTAGGGTTGGTGTTGGGGTTTAGCTGGCCGCGCTGGGGTTAGGGTTAGGTTGGGGCTGGGCTGGGCTGGGGCTGGGGCTGGGGCTAGGGTTAGGTTGGGGTTAACACGTGGGGAGTTGGAAAAAAACAAGAAAATAAAAGAGTAATGAATGTGAGAAATTAAGAATGAGAACAATTGCACAACAAATTTGTTGACAAGAAAATGAGAGAGTAATGAATGTGAGAAATTAAGAATGAGAACAATTGCACAGAGAAAGCTATGCTTGACTAGGGGGATGGTTCTATGTGCTTTCAGAGAGCAACTTGGGGTTAGGGTTAGGTGGATTGATGACAACAAAATACCATAATTTATAACTATATTACTCATCTAATGTGAATGGCATGTGAAAGCTAGATGAAGGTCGAGGCAAGCACAACAAATTTGTTGGATGGGACAATGTCAATAGGAGCTCAATGCTATTTGGAAAAATAATAATTCAAAGACATAGTGGAGTTTCCGATTGGTGGCATGGACTAGTTTGATGTATGTAGTTGGTTTGATTTATGAAAAAATGGGGAGACAACATGCATGTATGCATATAGGTAACATCTGCCAATATGCCATATCCAGACCGCAATCTATTTTTTCATAAATGGCTAATATGAAAATATCGGCCCGCGTATATGACATAATCAAAGTTGTTAAATCTTGATACGGTTTGTGTTTCGTTTTTTATTTATCAGTTCTATCAATGTTGCGTATAACGCTTTATGATATCAGTATCCTACATTTGTAGTTTTAATTGTTGATTGTTATAGATGAATACCATTGCAATAATAGTTTTTGGTTGATGAATGCTATTGCAATATAGGATGATCAGTTCTATCAATCTTGATCTCAATGGTTTAAAATCATGTTACACATACAACACGAATGCACAACAAACGCATAATTAGAGAGCGACTCGAGATATTCAGGTTAAAACCAATATATGATACTCGATGATAATATGAAACCTTCATATTCCCATCGATACTCATATATGAAACTAAAAGCGCCACTTAGTCCCCGTCTATCGGTTAACATACGTGCGATGCTCGTTGTGACCTAGAACTATACGAAGGTTGTTAAATATCGGACAGTATAGCTCGATACTAACAACCGTCGTATAGTCTACGCGACGAGAAAATTCAATCGTATGGTAACCCATAGATTTGTCCCGTGTGGACAAGTTAAGAATGTATAAAGCAAACGCCTTCATTCACTTGTGTTTTCATCCGTTTCGAGATATTTCGTCGGTACCTTTCCGCTGGTTCTTCGTGTACAAAGATAGATTAGATGTTCATTTCAACGTTGTTTCACAGCTTTGAAATGATTATCTATTCTATTACAGTGTACTCGGAGAACAGCGGGGAGGTGCTGCCGAAATTTACTCGAAACGGTTGAAAGCACAAGTGATGGGCGTTCGGTCTATACATTCTTAATGGGATAGAAGCCTACCCCCGACAGCCGGAACACACACATACAACAAGAATACACAACAAATGCATAATTAGAGAGCGATTCGAGATGTTCAGGTTAAAACCAATATATGATACTCGATGATAATATGAAACCTTCATATTCCCATCGATACTCATATATGAAACTAAAAGCGCCACTTAGTCCCCGTCTATCGGTTAACATACGTGCGATGCTCGTCGTGACCTAGAACTATACGAAGGTTGTTAAATATCGGACAGTATAGCTCGATACTAACAACCGTCGTATAGTCTACGCGACGAGAAAATTCAATCGTATGGTAACCCATAGATTTGTCCCGTGTGGACAAGTTAAGAATGTATAAAGCAAACGCCTTCATTCACTTGTGTTTTCATCCGTTTCGAGATATTTCGTCAGTACCTTTCCGCTGGTTCTTCGTGTACAAAGATAGATTAGATGTTCATTTCAACGTTGTTTCACAGCTTTGAAATGATTATCTATTCTATTACAGTGTACTCGGAGAATAGCGGAGAGGTGCTGCCGAAATTTACTCGAAACGGTTGAAAGCACAAGTGATGGGCGTTCGGTCTATACATTCTTAATGGGATAGAAGCCTACCCCCGACAGCCGGAACACACACATACAACAAGAATACACAACAAATGCATAATTAGAGAGCGATTCGAGATGTTCGGGTTAAAACCAATATATGATACTCGATGATAATATGAAACCTTCATATTCCCATCGATACTCATATATGAAACTAAAAACGCCACTTAGTCCCCGTCTATCGGTTAACATACGTGCGATGCTCGTCGTGACCTAGAACTATACGAAGGTTGTTAAATATCGGACAGTATAGCTCGATACTAACAACCGTCGTATATTCTATGCGATGAGAAAATTCAATCGTATGGTAACCCATAGATTTGTCCCGTGTGGACAAGTTAAGAATGTATAAAGCAAACGCCTTCATTCACTTGTGTTTTCATCCGTTTCGAGATATTTCGTCGGTACCTTTCCGCTGGTTCTTCGTGTACAAAGATAGATTAGATGTTCATTTCAACGTTGTTTCACAGCTTTGAAATGACTATCTATTCTATTACAGTGTACTCGGAGAACAACGGGGAGGTGCTGCCGAAATTTACTCAAAACGGTTGAAAGCACAAGTGATGGGCGTTCGCTCTATACATTCTTAATGGGATAGAAGCCTACCCCCGACAGCCGGAACACACACATACAAATGCATAATTATAGAGCGATTCGAGATGTTCGGGTTAAAACCAATATATGATAATATGAAACCTTCATATTCCCATCGATACTTATATATGAAACTAAAAGCGCCACTTAGTCCCCGTCTATCGGTTAACATACGTGCGATAATTTATTCTTTTCAACGACAAACGCACACACAAAGCATATACACGGATTTTCTCCTTTGTCAGTAACTATCCCGTTCTTATATTTCTCAATATAGTCAGCATAACCTACAATTTATTTGTTATTCAGTCTAACATGGCCCATGAGTACGTCAGAGTTAAGGACTGGATGTATGTGGATTGGAAACAACGTATGCAACCTAAGTTTGTCGCAGGAGTTGCTGCTTTCCTTGAATTTGTACGCACACATAATAAGATCATAATAGAGAAGATTCTCTGTCCGTGCGATAGATGTGGTAATAAGTACTGGCAGAAGGTAGAATTGGCAGAGCTTCATACTGTAAAACATGGGTTTACTAGACTTTATTCAACTTGGAAATATCACGGGGAAAGAGAAGAATGCAGTACTGCGGTAGAAGAAGAAGGAGAACATGATAATGCGGCAGGAGAAGAAGAAGAATTCGGTAATACGGCAGGAGATGGAAATTTATTTCCATCAGAAGAAATGGAGGATATGGTAGAGGCTGCCCTAGGTGAATCTATTCGTACCGAAAATGACATTCCTTCCGGTCAAGGACCGTGTGCGGATAAATATGAAAATTTCATGAATGATGCTAGGAAACCAATTTATGAGAATGCGAAGTATTCCACCCTCTCATGGTTCGTCCAACTTTTCCAGATTAAGTGCCTAAATGGATGGAGCAACAAGTCATTCACAATGCTTCTTTCATTCTTGAAAGATTCTATGCCTCCGGGAAATAATGTGCCCGAAAGCTGGTACGAAGCCCAGAAGATGATGTCTGATTTGGGTCTAAAGTGCGAGAAGATTCAAGCATGTCCTAAAAATTGCGTGTTGTACCGGAAAGAGAATTCAGATTTGAAAGAGTGTCCAACATGCGGAGAGGTCGGGTATAAGCCGAAAGATTCTGATAAGAAGCCTGATATACCTGTGAAGATAGCACGATACTTTCCCATAACACAGAGGCTACAGAGGCTATTCAGGTGCAAGAAAACAGCCGAGGCAATGATTTGGCATCACCGTGCTCCTCCAAGCGAAAATGGAAAAATGAGCCATCCAAGAGATTCACCGGCATGGAAGGATTTCGATAGGAGGCACGCAATATTCAGTAGCGATCCTCGCAATGTCCGGCTCGGACTGGCTACCGATGGCTTCTGCCCATTCAACTATATGGCTGGAAGTCACAGTACATGGCCCGTTGTAATGATAATTTATAATCTGTCGCCTTGGTTGGCTATGGACCAATCATACTTTATGATGCCTCTTCTTATCGACGGACCAAACTCACCGGGGAACAATATCGATGTCTATCTCCGACCTCTGATCGAGGAGCTGAAAACTTTGTTCATTGATGGTGTAGAGACATATGATTCAAACACAAATACAACCTTCATACTGCGTGCGGCTTTAATGTGGACAATTAATGACTTTCCTGCGTATGGAATGCTATCAGGTTGGTCCGTACATGGTCACAAAGCATGTCCTCATTGCCATGAACACACAACATCAAAATTTTTGAATTTTAGCAGGAAGGTTTGTTATTGCGGCCATCGACGTTTTCTGCCTCCAGACCACCCTTATAGGTTAGACACGGTTCACTTTGATGGTCATCAGGAGCTTCTTGGACCTCCATCCCCATTGAACGGAGAGGACGTGACTGCTAAATGGGATGGTTACAATAACGTGACCTTCGGGATGGATCCGACGAAACAGGTCAAACCACAATATTGGAACAAGTTAAACCGGTAGCGGGTAAACCGGGCAAGTTTGTACTTCCCAATGCCGCTTATCATATGTCACAACCGGAGAAGAAAAGATTCCTGCAGGTGTTGCATGATTTGAAAGTCCCCACAGGTTTCTCAGGATCATTCAGTAAGAAAATAAAAATTGTGAAGGGCAAGATCGATGGGCTGAAAAGTCATGATCACCATGTTATCGTGGAGCACCTTCTTCCATTAGCCCTCAGGACTTCTCTCCCCGACTCGGTTGGTCTAGTAATCAACGACCTATGTTGTTTTTTCAGGGAGTTATGTGCTAAAACACTGGAGGTTGCGACGCTGGATAAACTAGAAAATTCTATTGCGTTGATACTTTGCAAGTTTGAGCGTATTTTCCCACCGTCATTCTTCGATATCATAATACACTTGACGGTTCATCTTGCAACTGAGGCGAAGCTAGCCGGACCGGTACAATATCGATGGATGTATCCCGTCGAGAGGTACGTGTAATTTTTCGTTTCGCGCAATTTATAAATTTATTGTTGTCCTGTATGCCCGTATTTATTTATTCAACATATTCCCATTAGGTACCTTTACACTCTTAAGAAGTATATACGCAATAAAAATCGACCAGAGGGTTCTATCATGCAAGGTTATCTTCTTGATGAAGCAACCACATTTTGTTCCCGCTATCTGGACGAGAACATTGAGACAAGGCTTAACCGACCACGAAGAATTCAAGACGGGCCATATGGTAAAGCCGAGTATAAGAGGGTAGACACTATGTTTATCAACAAGATATACCGGTTTATCTTACTTAATTGCGCATGTCTTGAACAAATTAAAGAGTAAGTTCTTTTGGATTAATTGTTATATCTGTGTTTGTGTGTGTATGAAATGACATAATATTAATGTCATAATTATTTGTCGAAAACAGAACTCATTTTAACGAGGTACGTGAGGGGCATCCTGATTGGAACGAAGAACGTTTGGAAAAATACCATCATTAAAAGCATCCGGGGTGGAGTGTTGTATGCCGATGGAAACCCAGAGATGTCTACGATGTCCCAGAATACGAGGACAGCGATGAGGACGAAGAAGCGAGAAGGCTTAAAGTGCTCCGACCGTCTGTTTCGAAGGACGGGTTGTCTTCGACCGATCATGAAGTTACGTGGGTTAGAAATGACATCGACGATGAAATCCAAGTAGATATGTATGATGCGCCCACGAAACGAAAAAGGTTATCAGTAATGTTATATTATTACTTCACATTTTACGCTCTATACATATATAGTCAATACTTTTAATGATTGTCTAATGCATCCACGAACCGTTTATCTAGATTTGATGACGATGTCGGGAGCAGCGAGGGGCGGCAGGAGCTCCAGCCGCGGCAGAGGCAGAGGCAGAGCGGTTCTGCCGCCCGGAGAGCTCCGTAGGGAGCTTCAGAAGGCCGGTCTTGCACCCAGATCGGAGACCCCTTCGGATGCCTCCTTCCGTGTGGATTTTGCCACATCTCCAGGTATACTGCACGCATATCCATTTTGAATGTAATATTACAGATATTCATGCATATTTATGTCAAAATTACTTATATTGTCAATGTTTGATTGTCTAGTTGTTGGTGATGCGTCCACATCTGGGACAGAGGCCACCCCCGCTCCTCCAGGTATGTTTATATATCATATAGTGTATGTATATTGATTTAGAATGCTATATCATAAATACACACATTCCTTTTGCTCTTACTTAGCAATTTTTATTATTGTCTAGCTGTAGGTGGTGACACCACCGCACCTGCGGGTATGTTTATATATCCTATAGTGCATGCATATTGATTTAGAACGTTGTATTATTGATCTACACATTCTTTTTGCAATTACTTATATAATCTATTTTTAATTGTCTAATTATAGGTGGTGCGTCCACACCTTCCGCAGGGGCCACTCCTGCCGCTTCCATACCCTCCGCATCGTCTGCAGGTTAGTATGAATAAATTTAAAATATTTACTCATTTTACATATGCTCTATAGAATAAATATGAACTTCATGGAAATTTAGCGTCGATATTTATTTTCTAGTTGGAGGGGATGCGTCCGCATCCGGGACCCCGGTTGTTCCTCACCGGAGGAACTATCGTCCCGCTCGTGCTGCTGCCCGGGCCCAGGCTCGTGCGATAGTCACCGGAGGTATATATCACACTTGAATTTTCGTTTAATCTTGATTTCTTAATACAACTTTGTCTTATTATTGATTGTCTTGATATTTCGTGCAGACGCAGGGCCTCCCCATCCCCAGAGGGGGACTCGAGGCCCGAATCAGTCCCATAGGCTGAGGCCTGACAGAGCTAGGGGAGGCAGCATTCCCCCCTTTTTTACCCTTGACTATCGCTATACCGGTCCTCATGCCGAGAGGTTCGGCCGGTATTTGGGGGACGAGAGCCGGCTCGTGAAGAACTATCCACTTCACGTTGAGTGGGGTGAGCAGCACCAGCGCTCATTCGCCCTCTTCTTTGATTAGGCTCGGGTATGTATTAATATATATTTTCATTTGATCTATCCAATATATTTATTATTAACACTTGCAATCTAATAACAATGTTTTTTTGTATTTTCAGTTGGATTACGATTTTCAGCCTGTAGCCGACCCTGATCACCCGGGGAGGGTGCTCGACCTTCATGCTCTGTACAATGGCCTGATGAAGAACATGCAGGCCAAGATCCGATACAACAGGAATGAGCTGAAGGCCGATTGCTACTCCCTGTGGATGGCGACCCCCGAGGCAGAGAGAGCGGCCCTCCTATCTACTCCGACGTTTGCGAGAGTCGACGTAGAGACATGGCCTCTATTGTACGCTTATTTCGACTCCCAACGCAACAGGTATGTATTTTAAATGTAATTCATTATTTATGATATAATTTATTTCTTTGTGTTTCTTAATTAGAAAACTAAATGTTAATGCGTTGTGCAGAAACAGGCCGCTCAGAATACAGAGAACAGGAAGTCGGCGAAGAGGGGTCGCCCTACTTACACAGGTGGCTCGAGGAACATTACTCGAGCCATGGAGTTATCGGTAAATTACAATAGACCGACGTTTGTGATATTCTGCAATATTAAGAGTTATTTTCTAATATTTCTAATATTAAGAGTTACTTTCTAATATTGCAGACATCTCGGACCGTGGCGTCAGGTGGTACACCGAGCGTGCTGTTCGCATATCTTGCCGTCCACGGCACCTCGACAGATCCCGCCACGGGCGAGGTTCGATATCCCGATGTCGCTACCCAGGAGTACTGCGTAAGTGTTAATATTTTTTCTACCCAAATTTGAAATTTTAGTTTTGGAAGGTTCAAGTTTAAATCTTATACTTATACTTTACTGCTTAATGTGGGTGTAGGAGCGGGTGGTTGAGCAGGCCCAGGCCTCGGGGATCGATTTTACCGGACAGAGCGATCCGAGGCTGCTGACCCCAGTTCTGGATGCCGCACACGGAGGGCACCACGGAGGTTGGGAGAGAGGCCGGGGACTGGGCCCTAGCAGGGCCCATATGAGGTTGGACTCCACCCCGGCGGTTACTTCCTCCGTCTCCGGTGACCGACGTGTCCATCAGGAACTGGAGAGCTTGAGGGCCACCGTTCAGGAGTTGAAGGAGATGCTGGTATGTATACTGCTTTATAGTAAAATATCATGTCATATTATATAGATATCAACATATCCATAATTAGTACGTAGCTTGAGCTTATTTGGTTTTAGACTTAAGTTTGATTAATCATACATACAGATGTAATTAAAATAAACAACAAACTAGATATCCAAACGGGGTTTCGAAATAACTTAATAATGATACGAATTCGAATAATACACAGTTCTTACACGCTTATTACACACGTTAGGTCCAGACGCGACAGGGTATATCGGCCGAGCCTCCACATGCATCTCCTTCGGCTGCGGCTCCGCAAGCCACTACATCGGCCGCGCTTCCTCAGACAGCTCCTGTAGCTCCACCGCCCACTCAGACTCCCGCAGCCGCGGCTCCGCAAGCGACTACCTCGACGGCGGCTGCGCAGACCACATCGCTAGCTCCACAGGCCGCTCAGACTCCCGCTCGTGCCGAATTGCAGAGTTTATTGACCGAGGAGCAGGCGCGCGTTATTCTATCGTTATTCAGAGGTGGAGCTGGACCGAACTAGGGTAGCTTTTTGGTTCTTATTTTTTGAAACATGTATTTATTTATATCATACACATTGTACTACATTTTGAAACGATATCGATATTGGTTTATATTTATATCATATTCAGTTTTTGGATTTCTTTTGTATATTATATGCGTGAGATGTGATTATGAATACTGCGATATATGTTGTGTGATGATTATTTTTATATTTGATTGATGTATATATTATTGTGCACAGGGCGGGAAAAAATCAGGCAGCACTTTTTTAAAAAAAAATACAGACAATATGTAACTACGTATTAATCCGTAGGGGCAACATGTTACCCCTACGGATATATCCGTAGGGGCAAAATGTCAGCAGTAACTGACATTTGCTCCCTGATCTCAGTATCAGGGGTTGGAAGTGCCCCTACGGACATGTCCGTAGGAGCTACAGCCTCTCCCCTACGAATATATCCGTAGGGGCAAAATATCAGGATTCCTGATATTTTGCCCCTACGGATAGGTACCTACGCAGTTATCCGTAGGGTATATAATTTGGACCTACGGACATATCCGTAGGTACACTTAAAATATTTAAAAAAACCGTAAATAATATAAAAAAATTTACCCTACGACTTCGTCCGTAGGGACACTAGGACCTACACAGAAATCCGTAGGGGCAAGAATTTGCCCGTAGGGGCAAGTTCAGGGCCTCAACTTGTACCTGCGGCCTTTGCACCTACGGGGTATTTTTTCGTCCCTACGCATATATCTATAGGGGCAGTAGTTTGCCCCTACGGATAAATCCATAGGGGCAACCCTTATTTGTAGTAGTGCCACAAATATTCCACTTTTGCTAATTACAACTTTATCAGACTCGAATACAACTTTAAAACCATGTTTACATAGCAAACTTACAGTCATTAAATTCTTACAAATTTTTGGAACATACAACACTTCAGTCAATTTTATTGACTTATCCGAACTGAATTTTAAATTAACTGTTCCAATGCCTTTAACCATTACAGTCGATTCATCGCCCATGAAAAGTTAATGGCCATCACTTTCTTTCTTGAAAGTTGCAAATATAGATCTATTATTCGTTACATACCTAGTGGCACCCGAATCAAGATACTAATTTATGTCACTTCCAACCATATTGATTTTAAAAATCATTATGATGAATCCATCTTTCATTTCCGATTTCTTCTCTATTTTGATAAATCGATAATATTTTTAAAAGTTAGATAATTCATGAAAAATTGCATGAATATAAGATGTATTAATAAAAACAAAGTTTAGATATTTGTTACTTAAAAGCTTCCTCTCTTCCATATCTACATTTTTGTGCTTTGAGTCAAATACTTTCCTCAAATTCTCTTCATATTTCGACGCAGTGAGAATCGGAATAATGAGTATGTAGTCCGCATTGACAAGTTTGAGACCCGTCATCTTCATCGTTGATATTTTCAGTGCCATTGACGAACACAAAATATTGCTTTAAAAATGTTGTAAAATTGAGGTTGAAATCAATGACAAGAAAAAATACAGACACAATAGATTGGATTGAGACACGTAATCGCTATCTTTAAAGCAATATTTGCTTCCCTACAATGCAACGGGGATTGATGTGATTTGCTTTCAGGATACAATAACCCAACCTTGTGTTTGCAATTCCCCGCGTTGCACCCATAGGAAATTGTTCCGAAGAACTTGATCTTTATGAGTACCAAAAGAAAAATAAAGAAGAGAAGAGAATGGGTTGTGTCTTTTTGTGTGTATGAAATAAAGAAAACAAGTTGGTTTAAATAGGAGTGAAGAGATACGAATGGAATCCTTTCACCATTTGAATTCAAAATTAAACTTTCCATAACTCCCTTAACTTCCATAACTACTCCCTCTAATAAAATTGGGAGAAGGGGAGGATGGGGAAGATTTGCCTCTAACAAAATGGAAGAAAGTTTTTAATTCAAATGAAACTCCGTACATTAAATAATTATAAATCTAAAGTAAATATACATTTTAATTTATTGAAACTAAATGTATTATAACAGGTGGGTGGATTGTCAAGTGGTTGGAGTCGGTCTGGGTTTAGCTGACGTGGATGTACGGTAGAAGAAACATGTCAAAAATGTAATTTTAATTTGTGTAATAAAGTGTGAATTCGGTGAAAGAGCTAATACGTACTCTTCTTGAAACTGTGCATACATGAAAGAGACCTTCATGGAAACTTAACTAATTAGCAATGCTCTTCACTCATCACTTTTATTATAACAAACAACACAAATTTAAACAAATTTAAACTTTTGTGTGTGTGTGTGTGTAAAATTTATTATTATTTTATAGTTGGGTGGAGAATGATCCATCCCATTCCACTCTCCCTCTCATTCTCTCTCTAAAATCCCACCTATAAAGGAGGCCTCACCCCCAAGGCCAAGTATCATGCAATCATAGTATTTGAGAGTAGCTAAGTTAAAAAAACGCTTGGGTGTTTTTGTTCTTTCTTCTTGCTAGAAGTGAGAGGAGAAAAAAAAAACCTTCAATTTCTTTAGCTTTTGCTTGTTCACTTGAGCTCTTATTTGGAAAAGAAATGGCAGGATTGTCATTGGACCACCCTTGGGCTTTTGCCTTTGGCCTCTTAGGTAATATATATTAATCATGCATTCATGCTTTCAATTAAAGTTTTTACATTACGCTATATATATTCTTTTTCTCTTCTTCACATATTATATATCCATCCATTTAATTGTCACTTATTTTAATTATCTTATTTTTTTTTACCCTTGTATTGTATAATTAAAGTGCCTTCTTGTGTTATCAAATATATATATATATTAAGAAGTTCATGCTATTTTTACTACGTACATGCATGAACTTATCAAGACCCATTGTTTAAAAAAAAGATACTAATCATGCATGGACAAAAGCCCACTAATTAATTAAAGGGAAAATTGTGGCGATCGACAGCTCCATTAACCTCTTAATTAAATCATATCCTGACGTAAATCAATTCTATTTACTCAATTCTTTCTTAATGTTGATAGAGTTTGTGTGCTAATATTTACAGGTGACTGCATGGGTCCCTTCTCTTTTACTTGCTCCCTTCTTTTTTCTTTTCCTTTTTTCCCAATATTTATGCATGATAAATGAAGCATAATATATACCATATCCTTTTTTATTATCAATTTAGAGCCCACAAAATTTAGCCACAACCATAAATAGAAAATGTTTCTTAATGTCACTACTAGAAATGTTTTCTAATTAACTTGTTCATGTTTTGTAGGGAACATGATCTCATTTATGGTGATGATTGCTCCGATGTAAGAATACTAGCTACTATATATTTTTCTCTTCTAAATATTTTACTTTTTTCTTAAGGAATTCCTTGTAATTAACACAAAAAATTGTGATCTTAATTATTTTGTAGACCAACGTTTTATCGTATCTACAAGAAGAAATCGACCGAAGGGTTTCAATCGGTGCCGTACGTGGTTGCCCTATTCAGTGCCATGCTATGGATCTACTACGCATTCATCAAGACCAACGAATACCTCCTCATCACCATCAACTCATTCGGTTGCGTCATCGAGACTGTTTACATCGTCATGTACTTGGCCTATGCCCCAAGAAAGGCAAAGGTATACGCACAAATTATGAGTTTTTCATGTATTATAATTCTAGAAGAACTTTGTTTGAATATTGATTTTCATGTTACATATGCATGTAGATTTTCACGGCGAAAATAATGTTGATTCTAAATGTGGGAGTATTCTCTTTGATCGTTCTTTCGACTCTTCTCCTCACCAAAGGCCCCAGCCGTCAGAAACTTCTCGGGTGGATATGTGTGTGTTTTGCAGTCAGTGTCTTTGCTGCCCCTCTGAGCATTATTGTGAGAACAACATCTTTAGTTTATAACTTTAATATGTATTCATCAATAACTACTTCATATATTTATAATAAAAAACACCTTAATATTATATGCAGAGGCTAGTCATCAGAACAAAGAGTGTGGAGTACATGCCGTTCTCTCTATCATTCTTCCTCACATTGAGCGCCGTCGTGTGGTTCTCCTATGGTCTACTCATAAAAGACATCTACATCGCGGTAATTGATTTTCTATATGTTGTATGTCTTCTATTAATTCTATGCAAGTATATATGTTAAAATGTTGGCTTGAAAATATATAGATTCCAAATGTGTTGGGGTTTAGCTTTGGACTAGTCCAAATGGTGTTGTACATAATCTACAAAGATGTGAAGGTTCTTAAAGAAGAATACAAGCTCCCCGAGCACAAAATCGAAGTGGCTAAAATGGGTGAGATCGTACTCGATTCGCAAGCAGTCGAAGCCGAAGAGATCGTAGTCAAAGGCGGTGAGAAGGAAGCAAAGGAGGAAGTTGAGATGATGAGCTCAGTGTGAGATGAAATGCATCATGAGAAGGGGAAAAGAGAGAGATTGGTGTGAATGCGAACTCCCTTCTCTTAATATTCTCTCTATTTAATTTGTAATTTGCATTAGTTTGTATTAAGTGTCGCATGCCTTTAATATTTAGCCTTTAGGGAAAAACTGGTATTTCTATTATGTAACTTCTCTTGGCATCAATAAAGCTTGTATTTTTTATGCATATTTATGACGAGTACAATATAGACATCCTATGATATGATCACGAGAATATTGGTATTGCTATTTTCTCACGTGCATGATAAAATCGTACTGTGGGTCCCACATGGAGATATCGGATATGGGCCCACAAAAGGGAGCTTAAATTTTGAGGTATCTAGCCATCTAGGTTATTTTGTTGGTGTGCGATTTAACTAATTAATTAAGATCAAAATATAATTTTCATAAGGGAGTACCATAATTAAGTTTTTATTTTAACATTATTTGAGGGATGATTCATAACATATAGAATTGATTTTAACAAAAGATAATGGATCAAAGATAAGGCACATCATGCACTTGTATAGAATTTGTATGGTGCAAAAAAAAGTGCATAAATAATTTCTATTCATGACAAATAAAGTGGCTAAACCTTTCCCAATGCAAACGAACAATTGGATTGATACGCTGACTCTGATCTGGATAGAAGCAGTTTTGGAGGGCACACGAAAAAGAACGAGGCTATACATATCTAAGGGTGTGGATATTGGAGGACCTGCATGACAGGACGAGCAGGAGGACAGAGGGCAGCGGATGAGGAGACGCATGTTCATCCGAGCGTTCTTGTCCTAGCATTCTCATGTGGATGTTCGGTTTGATCGGTTGTTTGTTTGGGGCTTGTGTTTCGGACCTTATTTTGGATTTGTATGGGGTTTGTCCCCCAGATTTTGGCATGGATTGTACAAGGTTTGTGCCCAAGATTTTGTACTCTCGCTCTTTCTTTGGTTTTTCTTCTTTTATTTTCTTTTTCTTGTTTCTTTAAAACTCCTTTAATGAATGACGGGGTCTTTTAAAGCTTTCATTTTAAGTCAAAAATAAAAAAGCAAACAAACAAAAATCAAAGTATTTTATATTTAATTAATTTGTTGGGGCCATTAGCCATGCATGTTATATGTTCATAAACACAGAAGTAATCTTTAATTGTTGATATTACCTCCTATAATAAGATATTAAACAATTGATTTTATTTGACTGGGAATTTTCTTCTTAATCATTTGTCTCTTCTCTATTACAGATACTTGCATAACTTAAAATTTCATTTATACAGACGTGCTAAGTACCATAATTATCGACAAAATTTCTAAGAAAATAATAATAATAAGTTGTTAATGACACGGTCCAAAGTGTGAAACAAGCCAGTTTGCCAATTGAAATCAGTATTTATTTAAGTGGTCCAGAATTCTTTTTGAAACTGTGAAAAATGTAATTTCTAATCAATTTGTCATTTTTTTTCCGTATAAGAGATGTTGTGTCATATATGCATAACTAGTATGTTGTACGTGCGATACACGTTTGTATATTTTGACACCACAAAAATTTGAAAAGTTTTTTTAAAGAATTAGTTGGAGATGAGAACGTGGAAAGGAGGAGATCGAGTTACAGATATGCTGAGGAGAAATTTTATGGTGGTTGCTATATAACTAGTCACTTGATGACTAGTTATGTTGTAACCAACCGATTCTTACCATTTAGACCTAAATCTCCAACTAGAGAGAGAGAGAGAGAAATATCTCCTAACTAATTAGAGTAATTAAAAAAGGATCAATTCTAAGAGAATATGATGGAGGTCTTGATCTCCTTCAGATGTTGTCTTCCGTTGATTTACTTTGAGCGTTGATGAATAGCTGAGATTGGAGGGTTGCCTCTTGATGCGTGTGGATCTCAGTGGGCTTGATTTGGAATGAAACTGAGCTACCTGCAAGGAAGTCCCGGGGTGGTTGTACCACCGTGGACCCTCCGATGATCAAATTAGTCGAGATATTTGGGCAGAATAGCGGTCTATTCAGATAGAATTGCCTTACCTGAGTCGTCTGAGAGTGGGTTTATATAGTGGCAGCCATGGGCTGGCGGGCACGAGATTTACGCTGGCCGTTACGCCCTCGAAGCCGCGCCAACACGAATGGCGGGATCCTCCATTAATGGCGAGATACGCCCGTTAACGGGAGAACGCGATGGCGTAGGACGCGGGATCGTGGGGCGGCGGATATTTCGCGTATGGCGAGAGACGCTTATGATCTGTGCTCTGGGTCGGTCGTTGAGGCCGAGGAAGCTGAGCTCGACGGGAGGCTCGGAGGCGAGCGGGAGGCCGGGCTAGCTTGGTTCTGTGATAGCTCGGAGGTGAGCTGGAAGAGCTGAGGAGGCCCAGCGTGCAGGAGGGCTCGGAAGTGAGCCAATTGTTATTTGTAAGACGAGCATAGGAGTGGTCTGGAAGGCCACCGAAGGTCAGGAACATCCTTGTAAGGAAGGACCGGGGTACGCCTTCAATGTACCGTTCTTTACTCCTTTCTCATAAGCCTTGGGACACGTCATCTACCACGTGTCATGATCTGGGGAGTGCTCAGTACTGAGCATCATCATTAGCCCCCCACTCTTGTCCCGACCTATTTATGGGTCGGGTCGAGAGTGGTTTGATCGGTCACCCGGGCTATGTTCTTAGTTGAAGACATCGTCGGCGCGAATTCCCGGGCAGTTATTCGTATTTTTTGATAATGTCATGTCACGCCCCGCTTCCCAAAATACGGAATACGAGGGGTTGACAAGGCCAGCCATGCTCCTACGGTCAAGGAAATATCCTGCCGTAGTCACACTCCGGCTTCTAGCTTTACGTGGTAATCAGTAAACAATGCACAGGTAATGAGAAATGCAGTAACTGAAACAAAACAAATACAAAGAACTGACCTGATGGAGGTCAAAAGAGTATAGCTCTGGATAGCTGATCAAGGTGTCCGCGATGTACGTCTAGTTCTCGTCCAAGCTAGACCCAGCTCTCACTCTGAGCATGCATACTCAGGTCGTCGGAGCGACGCGATAGTAATAAATATATAGATGCAGGTGGTAACTCGTACAATAATAATGGGTGTATAACAGTAAACTAAGACAATAAGGATGTGAACATGAAGTAGCCAATGCGGGTGTCTAAAAGAGCGGGTGAACAGTAAAGCAGTAAAATAGTATGTCAGGTGTGTCAATACAGTAAGTAATGCATGTCAATGTCACTATCCCTATCAGTCTCTAAGTCTCACTGTACAGGTTACTAAGCTTATCGTAAGTCCAAGTGTGAGAGTCAACCACTCGCGAGTGTCCTCCACCCAAGGGTAGGACCCAAGGGTAAGGGACCACGGGCCCAAAATATAACTCACGGTAATAATCATGTACCCTGTAAATCTCCATATATCTCTATATATATAAGCCGGCATGGGACTCCCGAGATTCTGTTGAACTCATACTCAAGCTACCCCACACCCCGTGGTCTACATCAAACGCCATCCATAACCTCAAATACCGGTCGGTCCATGACAAGTCTGCGCGAGAACTGGAGACAGGATCCCCATCAAGCACGTCCTAACTGATACCCAAGATAAATAGACAGTATTTGGTGCCTTACCTGTGACACCCATACAAGTGCTTCCATAAGTGTCCCATACCACTTATAGTCACACTTATATGCGTCTCACAAACGTCGACAATGCAATAGAATAATAGGGTCCACTGATTGTGTACAAGTACGCGTCACTTTCACTTATCCATTCATGCACAAACACGAACGTACTTGTCACAATCACCACTAATGCCTAACACTGGGTAATGCACATGATCACTAGGTTACCAATACAATGACATATATATGATGTGATGAGAAAACAGTATGTAAGGCATGATTAAGATATCATATGTCGGCATCCTACCACTTGCATAATTTATCATAAATAATATATGCCAAAATTTAGCAAAGCAATGAACAGGGGATAAATATTATGTTTGATTATCTATCCAGAGAATTTGGTTTCACGTCAATCGGGTTTCAGGATCACTAGATATGGCCATTTCGTTTTAAACGTTCACTGCTGGAAATCCGGTTTCAGAATCGGAAGTCCGTTTCGTGACGCAATTTAATCCCAGTTGGGATCAGAATTAGGCAGCGCTACAGTTGAACAATATTTAGTATTTCTAGTCAGGTTTCCACTGCACTTGGCGGATCAGTATTTTATTACTCCAACAGAGAGTAATGTCCCGATTAGGTTAGGGGTGTAAGATCTGCTTCTGCAGAATTCAGCAAGACATGTCGATAGGATAAAATGAATTAAAAATATCAAACGGTGGAGGAAACCAGTGAAACCAGTCGGGTAAGGAAGCTAACCCAATTTCCTACGTAATGATATAGGATTTCGGGCGTTCTCTTACATGAACAGCGATAAACAAGGGTTTAACAACAGGGGTTAATCTGGATTTTCATTCTGGACTGCAGTCCAGAATCATAATCCACCGCAATTATCTCTATCATAATGTAATACAATTCAGTGATTAGTAATATTTTACAGTAGCTTAACCAGTTAGCTTCGTTATGAGCCATCAAACGCTAAAATCCTGTTCATACACAATTTAATATAAATTTTATAGTTTAGGATGTACGAGGGTTTTCAGGTTTCACGACAAACATTGGGGCGCCACTATATGCGAGCAAACGATCTTATTTTGCAGCCAAACTCTTAAGGGGTATTCACTATAATTCGGGCCATCCATAGTCATCTAGTGCCGTCAATTTAATTGGGTTTATAGGTCATGGTTCACATCAAATACTCATTTATAACAATTTACATGGAAGGTATGAGTGGGAAATTTTGGTAATTAGAAATATAATATAGGGAATAGCATGAAGCAAGTATTAAACTTGCCTGAAGGCGTGTCGGCGATAGTCCGGCAGCAGCAATAGCACGATCGTGTCACAGGCGCAGCCCCGGTTCGGCCTTCGGAATCAGATAATTGCACTCATTCCAGTTAATCTCCGTGCAACCATTTTCATCACCGCCCCGAGTTGTTTCTGGTTTTGGATCTGTGAGAGAGAGACAGAGACAGAGAGAGAGAGAAACAGAAACAGAGAGAGAGAGAGAAATAGAGATAGAGAGGGTAAAGTGAGAGAGAGAGGGAGAGAGAGAGATGTAGAGAGAGACAGAGAGAGAGAGAAAGAGACTGAGAGAGAGACAGAGAGATTGAGAGAGAGAGAGAGAGAATTAGAGAGAGATTAGAGAACAGAGAGTGAGACTGAGAGAGAGACAGAGAGATTGAGAGAGAGAGAGAGAGACAGAGACTTCACCTGGTGACGACGGGGACGACGGAGGCAGACGGTGTTGAGTTGACGGGGAGGAACTCGAAGCTCGGAGGAGGAGGGAGCTCTGGCGCGGGGTTGCAGGCGCGTGGTGTAAGTGAGGAGGTGATGGCGGTTGGTGGCGGCGGCTGAAGGGTGAAGTCGCCGGAGATGGGTGTAACGGCGAGAGCTCCGGAATGGGAGCTCGGGGTGCATGCGAGTTCGAGCAAGGAGGTAGGTGCTCGGTCGAGGGGGTGAGTTCTGGAGGGAAGAAGGCGAGGGGGAAAGGACGGGGAGAGTCGCAGTCGTCGTCGTCGGAGGGAGTGGCGAGGTGCAGTGGGCTCGACGATGTGGGGTTTTCTGTGGAGAGAGAAGGAAGGAGAAGTTTGAGATCGAGGGTGTGAGGGAGAGAGAGAAGTGAGCCGTTGGGGGAGCGGGTCGTAGGGGGCACGCACGTTGTGGGCGCGAGGAGCGGGGCACAGCGCTAGACGAGCGGCGACGTGGGTGCAGCGGGGACGAAATGGGCAGGAGAAGGAGTTAACGTTGGGGAAGAGGGAGTTAAAGAAACGGGTCGGGTCAGGTTAGATGGGTGTGGGCCGGTCCGGTGAGGGGAGAATTTTAATTTAATTTAAAGTTGTGAATTCTGTTGGGCTTTGGGAGCTTGGGCCGAAGGAAAAAGAGGTTTAGATTTAATAAAAGGGAACGGGCTGAGGAGGGGAGTGGGCCGGAGGAAAATTGGTGTTAAATCAATTTAATTTGATTTGTGTTGGGCTGGGTCAATTTAAAAGGGATTTTAATTTGTTTTGATTTGGTTTTGGAAAACAATTAGTAAAACTTTGAGCAATCAAAAACCTACAAAATCACGAGGAAAAAAAGGGGAGCAATCGGGGACTTAGGAAAAATAGAAATGGAGAGAAGAATTTGGGGAAAGGAGATGGCCTGGCTACAAAGAAAGAAAAATAAAAGGAAAGGAAAAGTAATGAAGGGGGAAGGTGGAAGTGTGGTTAGGGTTCTAAAATTCTAAAAGTAATAATTATAAAATAAATAACTTTTAAGAGTAATAAAATACGGGTATTGGTATACAAAAAGGGGCTGGGTATTACACGTCAGCGGATCAGAGAAAAGATCGTTGTCACGCCCCGCTTCCCAGAGTGCGCTAAGATCGACACGTGACAGATCCAACCATGCTACCTGTGGTTAGGAAATATCCCTCTACAGTCACATTACGGCTGTCTATAAGATATCAAGAACAATAAAATGAAAATAAACTATCTAGTAAATGTCCATATGCTAAAATAAACGAGTCAAGAAATAATATACGGAAGCAATAAATCCAATAAGCAATAACATCTGGAAAGTACGTCCCAAATACGGGCTCACATCAGGAAATGAAAGTACGGAAATAAAACTAAACTAAACTAGATACTAACAGGATCCTCACTGCTCGGCCTGTCGGCTAAAATACTCCTGATCAGCCTGCGACAAAAATAAAGGATCCGGGCCATGCAAAACCCAAACGTCAGTGCGTCATAATATCAAACAATAAAATATAATCAGGAGGTAACAAGATATGCAGGCATGAGTATGAACAGTAATAAGGGTATATGTCACGCCCCGCTTTCCAAAATACGGAATACGAGGGGTTGACAAGGCCAGCCATGTTCCTACGGTCGAGAAAATATCCTGCCGTAGTCACACTTCGGCTTCTAGCTTTACGTGGTAATCAATAATCAATGCACAAGTAATGAGAAATGCAGTATCTAAATCAAAAGAACTAACCATATGGAGATCAAGGAAGTATAGCTCTGGGTCGCTGATCAAGATGTCCGCGATGTACTCGAGGTACATCAGGTCCTTATCTAAGCTAGATCCACTTCTCACTCTGAGCATGCATACTCAGGTCGTCAGAGCGACACGATAGCAATATATATATGGATACAAATGTGAACACGTGCAATAATGATGAATATGAAACCGTAATCATGGAATAATGAAGTGAACAGGAAGTAGCCAATGCAGGTAGCTAATAGAGCAGGTAAACAGTAAAGCAGTAATCAGTATGGCAGGTATGTTGAATCAGTAAGCAATGCATGTCAATGTCACTAACCCTATCAGTCTCTAAGTCTCACTGTACAGGTCGCTAATCCTATCGTCAGTCCAAGTGTGAGAGTCAGCCACTCGTGAGCATCCCCCACCCAAGGGTAGGACCCAAGGGCAAGGGAACACGGGCCCGAAACACGCACGATAATAATCAGTAACTCCATCCATACAACTCCCAAAATCACGATATAAGCCGGCAATGGGACTCCCGAGATTCTGTTGAACTCACACTCAGACTACCCCACACCCCGTGGTCTATATCAAACGCCAACCATAAACTTAAATACCAGTCGGTCCATGACACGTCTACGCAAGAACTGGAGACGGGATCTCCATCAAGCATGTCTCGACTGATACCCAAGATAAATGGACAGTGTTTGATGCCTTACCTATGACACTAATATAAGTGCTTCCATAATCGTCCCATACCAATTATAGTTACACTTATACATGTCTCATAGACGTCGACAATGCAATAAATCAATAGGGCCCGCTGATTGTATACAAGTACGTGACACTTCCACTTATTCATTCATGCTCAACACTAACGTACTTGCCATAATCAGAACACTAATATCTCATACTGGGTAATGCACACGATCACTAGGTTACCATTGCATATAAGCTTAACATGATATGATGAGAATGCGATAATTAAGGCATGATTAAGATATCATTAGTTAGTGTCCTACCACTTGCATAATTTATTATGAATCATACATACGTAATTAAGCAAAACAATGTAAAGGGGGTGAGCAGTATGTTTAATTATCTATCCATCAAAATTGGTTTCGCGATAATCGGGTTTCAGGATCGCTAGATATGGCCATTTCAATTTAAGTGTTCGCTGCTGGAAATCCGGTTTCAGAATCGGAAGTCCGTTTCGTAACACATTTTAATCTCAGTTGGGATCGTAATTAGGCGAAGCTATAGTTGAAAAAAGTTTAGGGTTATCAGTTAGGTTTCCACCGCAATTGGAGGATCAGTAATATACTATCACAACAGGGAGTTATGATCAGGTTACGGTTGACGTGTAAAATCTGTCACTGCAGAATTCAGCTAAACATATCGACATTATAAAATGGGTTTAAAATATCAAATAGTTGAGGAATCCAGTGAGACTAGTGGAGTAAGAAATCTAACTCAATTTTCTACATAATGATATAGGGTTCCGCGCATTCTCATATTTGAGCAGGAATATACAGGGATTTAGGAACAGGGGTTAACTAGGATTTCCGTTCTGGACTGCAGTCCAGAATCGTAATCCTCCGCAATTATCTCTACCATAATTTGTTAAAATTCAGTGATAAACTATAGAACACGGTATGTTAAACAGTTATCTTCGATACGAGCCATAGAACGCTAAAATCCGATTCATACATAATTTAATATAAATTTTACGGTTTAGCATGTACGGAAGTTTTCAGGCTTTACGACAGAAATCAGGACACCATTTTACGTGAGCAAACGACCTTGTTTTGCAACCAAAATCTTAAGGGATATTCATTATAACTCGGGCCATCAAATGTTATTTGTTGCCATCAATTTAACAGGTTTTCCATTGAACACTTGAATTATAACGATTTACATGAAAAGTATGTGCGGAAATTATTGGTAACTTGAATTGAAATAGATAAATTTTAGCATGAAGCAAGTATTAAACTTGCCTGACGACGATCGATGGTCACGAAGGCGATGATGGCGGCAGCCTGCAGCGACGGCACGGTTAGCACAGCGACATGCACACGGCTACACACGGCTGGGATTCGAACCTGGCCTCGGTGAAGAAGACGGAGCTTGGAGGCGACGGTAACCGGAGGTGATGGTCAAGGCCGCGACGATGATAAGCCCGGCAGCAACGACGGTGAGAGGTCACGTAAGGGCCCGGCACGGCACCAGCAGCGGCGACGGCAGCGAGCTCAGGGGTGAGCCCGGTAGTGATGAAGATGGTGTTGAGGAGGTCGCACGGTGGTCGGAAGTGGCAGGCGGCCGTGGAGGGGTTCGTTGATGGTAGTTGCTCGGCGATGCACGGGGGTCTCGTCGTGGTGGTGCGGCGTTCGTCGGCAGTGGAGGAAGCTCCGGCGCGGGAGTATGCAGGCAAGCGCGGCAACGAGCGCGGGCGAAGAGGTTGCAGCGCGGTGCTCGGGAAGAGGGTGGTGCTGAGTTGTAGGGGGAGGCGAGGAGGTGAAGAGGAGGTCGGTGGTGACAGATTTTCCCGGCGAGAGTGAGGTTGCCGGCGAGGTCGAAGGTTTCTTGTAATACCCTAGTTCATTTATACCAGTTTTAGTTCATGTATTTCTTTATTTATGGTATTTTCCTGATTTATTATGTTTTGGGTGCGAATAGTGTATTTGACATTTGTATTTGCATCCGACCCAACCCGCATGCTTGAAACCAGTCTTGATTCATGTTTATGATTTATCCTGACCTATTACATGAACTCATGCACTTTCATTTTAATTTATACATCTTGAATACTGGCATTTTATCTGGCATTTGCATTTTTACAATATAACATTTTAAGTCACATAAAATATTTTAAAAATACATTGCATGGCCTGCATGATACCCCTAGCCCCGTGGTAGCATCCGCGTATCTTGTTCTCGTCCCATTCAGTGAAACGGACTTGTTTGGATAGCTACGCGCACGTGCGTGCATCCGTTCTTGGGGGTATACATTTTTTGTTATCCAGACATTCATTTTTATTTTGGTCGATCTGTATATTTTTCGTATTTTAAAACTGAATTTTAGACCCGACCCGGGTATGTTTTGGACTATATTTGTATTTACCAGAATATCAAATTTTATTTATATAATATTAATTTTATAAATTGATACAAATTAAAATTTAGTTAACTAATAAAAGATTTTTTAAATTTAAATCTAAACTAATTTTCTAACAAATTAACAACCCCTTTCTCTCTCTCTCCTCTGCATATATATATTTTTATATATTTTATTTATTTAATTTTTTTCTTTTCTTATTTAATACGCAGCCTCTTCTTCTTACTTCTTCTTTCTTCTTTCTTTTTCTTGATCTTATTTCTTGATTCCGGTGATCACCGCCAGAACCGTGCTCGTCGCTGACGATCCGAGTGATCCAGTGAACGTACCTGACTTGCGAGATCACCCTCGTGCGTTGTTTGGAACCGTTCCATGTACCGTGCGCGCGTCGCGACATTTTGCCGACGAAGGACGTTCCGTACACATCCGTTCTTGTTCCGTCTAGGCAAGTTAATCTTGCTACATGCTATATAACTCATTATATATCTATTTAAATAAATAGCATACCTGTATTTTAAATCAAGCATCCCATGTTTCATATTACAGCCTTTCGACGTTCCGTTTACATTTGTATAGTGCATTTCAGATCTAGGGCATGCAAACCAATCTTAATTACATGCTACATTAGTTTAGACACATCTATTTTAACAAATGGAATACCTGTATTTAAAATCATGCACCCCATGTTTAGTTTTATAACTTTTCGATATTCCATTTGCATCCATTCATATCATTTCAGATCTAGGTCATGAAAACTTATCTTGTTACATACTTTACTATCATATACTGCATCAAATTGAATAGTTACATTTTATATTGCTTAGTTATATGTTCCGCACTTGTTAGTTTATCATTTTACGATTATGTGATACCCGTTTGCATTCATATCATTTAAAATATATATCGTCGTAATATTTCTTATTATTATCTTTAATTAGTTTATAATCTGTATTTTATAATTTTATACATTTGAAAATATTATAATTTACACATGAAACGTCGTTGCAAAGCGGATACGACAAATCTGAAATTTACTGTACACCTTACCTTATAAAATTCATTATAAATTATAGAAAAATCATTAGTATACGTTCTTTAGTTCGTTACGAAGCTAACTCAGAATACTATAACTCTATGAAATATTTACTTGCAAAATAAATTGTTTCAATAACGTAAAATGAAAATGAAAATTTCTCTAAACTGCTGTCCAGGGAAATTCCAGCAGCAAACTTTCAATTTCGAATATTCATAGATTTTTGTAGAGACAACCTGAGATACTTATACTTATAAAAATGAAAATCTTATCGAATTATCTTTGTTTTGGTATAAGACACGTCCTTTTTTGAGAACGTTTGTTATTTTTAAGCTATTTTACAAATCAGGGTGACGCTGAATTTTTGAACGGAACTTTCTTATGCATGGTTAATCAATACCACTTTTTTAGTTATTAATCGGTTTGAATATATTATCCATGTTAATATTATTATATCAATATCTATTTAATAAATAATAGTGCTTGTGTTTTAATATTCAGCAAATTTTACCGATTTACAGTTTTATAGTATCCGTCTGTATCCGTACGGTTTATTACATATCTAGTTGCACGCCGAGACCATATTATTTCATGTTAGAGTTGTATTAGTGCACCATGCTTGATAATTGTGCATCCTACATAGTCATGATGTAACCCCTGACAAAATATTTGTGCATCCATGCTTTACCGTGCATCCGTACTTGCTACAGTTTTAGTATGAGCATCCGCTTGACACATGTGCACTACCTGTTATGACCTGATATACTACTGCTTGACTTGATACCTGATATATCACTACTTGACATGTTACCTGATCCTGTTTCTAATGCCGACAATCCTGACATGTTGTCCCGATAGACATATCCTGTTGTCTGTTCAGACAAACCTGTTCCTGCTTGATCCTGTGTTGGCATTAGTCTCAGATTTATAAATACCTGACTTACACACATAAGTTGGGGGTATGGGGAAATCAATAATGTAGCTGAACGTAACTCAAAGGGCTATTATATCATTTTACCGTGGTCCCGTGGGGAATGAACGGGACATAGACTCACAGTCTATTACATCATTTTACCGTGGTCCCATGGGGAATGAACGGGACATAGACTCACAGTCTATTACATCATTTTACCGTGGTCCCGTAGGGAATGAACGAGGCATAGACCGATGGGTTACGATGAGGATTACATTAATTGATTTCGAATAATTTTAGAGTAGATAACCCTATAGCACAGTTTAGACTACTCACTGCACTTCACCTGTTTATATCTTGTTCGCTGATCTATATTCATGTTACGGTTTACTTGTTACTGATGACTTGTTACTGTTCATACTTCATGCCTGCATATTTCATCACATCCTGCTTGCTTAGAATTATTGATATTTTGACGCACTGACGTCTGGGTTTTGCATGGCCCAGATCTCTTATCTTTATCGCAGGCTGTCCAGGAGTATTTTGATCAACAGGCCGAGCAGTGAAGACCTGTTATTAGTTTAGTTTAGTTTTCTTTCAGTATTTTCATTCCTGATGTGAGCCCGCATTATGGGACGTACATTCTAGTTTATTATTATATTGGATCTTTTTGCTTCCGCATTATTTTTATTCTTGACTCGTTATTCTGGCTCATGGACATGTATTAGATAGTTGTTTATTATTTTACTGTTCTTGATATCTCTACAGCCGTAATGTGACTGTGGAGGGATATTTCCTATCCACAGGTAGCATGGTTGACTCTGTCACGTGCCTATCTTAGCGCACTCTGGGAAGCGGGGCGTGACAGGGTTTGTTTGGTATCAGAGCCATAGGATCTAGGTTAATCGGGTTTGATTCTTTTGAAGTTGGGTATTGGACCCAATACACGAATCAGAATACTCGTGATTAGGAACATGTCCTGCCACTTTACCATCTTGCCATTCTTGAATCTTAACTTCTTCCTGATCCTTACCTTGACGATATGCAAACATCTTTGCATCTCGACTTGAAACTTTTGGTTCCCTATTGTTTATGTCTAGGATTTGTGCAACTTGAGTGGAGTTATGTGATTGTAACTATATACCGCGGTATGGTTATAATGCAGTACTCTATTTAAGTAACTTAGAGTTCTAGTCTTGATTCATATCCTTGATTCATGGTCATCATTCATCGCAAATTTTGAATCTTGTTCATCAAACTAATCCTCTTTGGTGTATTGGTTGCAGAATCATGACGGACAGAAGTTTGAAGACGTACCAGAGGCGTGTGGATGACGCCGCCTTACTTGGAGTAATTCGTGGCTTGCTAGAGAACCAGAAACGGCAGACTGAGCTGAACCAGCGGCAAGCCGAAACTTTTTAGGAAGGTTTGCGGACCGTCCAGCAGTCCGTAAACAATATTGTGGCCAAATCAATAGAGCGTGTGGGTACCGTGGCGGATTTCAGGAGACTTGGTCTGTCCGTTTTCACTGGTCTGGAGGAGCCATTGCCAGCAGAGCAGTGGCTAGTCGATACGGAGATTTTGCTCGTTGCAGCACAGATTCCAGAGGACAAGAGAGTGGATGTAGTACGCATCCAATTGGTAGACTATGCCCGTGAATGGTGACTTGTGGAAGAGACCCGCTTGCCCAAGCCGATCAGTTGGGCAGATTTTTCGAAAAGTTTCTTGGAGAAGTTCTTCCCTCATACTGCACGGGAGGAAATGGAAGAAAAGTTTATCAGTTTGAAGCAGAACGGTGTACCCGTGGATGTACATGCGGCTGAGTGGACACGGCTTAGTAGATTCGCTGGACCTTTGGTTGCCAACAATGCTGATAGGTCAAGGAGTTTCATGCGCAGTTTGGACGTGGATATCCAGAGGCAAATTATATCTCTGGGTTTGACCACTTTCTCACAAGTACTTAAAGCGGGTCGAGAGCAGCAAAGCCTATCAATGAAGACTGGAAATACGCAGCAGCCGACAGTTGCGGTACGGAAGCCGGCGTTTACGCCGAATCGAGCGCCTATACGCAGAGGTATTCCGATGGACAGGCATGGCGTTATACCAATGAAGAAGCCAGTTTTGCCCAAACAAAAAGGAAGGGTGTTGTGCGATTACTGCCAACGACCGGGTCATTTCTGGAGAGATTATCGAAGGAGACTTGGACTTTGTCTTATTTGTGGATCAGCTGATCATACCACTGATACTTTTCCATCGAAGCTTCGCATGAAAGATGATGTTCAGAGGCCACCGCAGAAGCAGTTTCGGGAGCAGGAGCAGTTAACTCAGGGATCCAATCAAGCTCGAGCCTTACCTTGAAGGCTGAAGAGGCCAAGGTTTCAGAAGAAGTTGTTTAAGGTATCCTACTTGTTCGTGATTTTTCCCACATTAGCATTATTCGATTCTAGTGCATCCCATTGTTTTGTGTCGTCCAAGAGTACTGCTACACACTCGATTACTTGCACGACCCTGTCTAGTTGTTGGGACATACACACTGGGAATGGAAAGATCATAACTAGTAGAGAATATAAGGATTGTTCTGTAGTTACTTGCGGACGGGAGTTATTCGCAGATTTCTTGGTGTTTGATAACTGGAAGTTATGAAGTTGTCTTGGAAATTGATGGTCTCACTTTCCACGCTCACATTGATTGTAGGGTAAAGAAAATGATTTTCCAGATTCCGGGACATCCGGAGTTTGTTTTGCTGGTGGTATCAGTTCTGTCGGGCTAGTTGAGTTTAGGGCTAGGCCGACAAGCAATGTTCTTTCGTCAATGGAAGTTGATAAGGAGGAAGCGCTAGCTGTAGTTTGAGAGTTCATGGACGTGTTCGAGGACATCTCGGGTTTACCGCCAAAACGAGATGTGGAGTTCGCGATCGATCTTGTTCCTGGTACAGCGCCAACCTCAAAGGCGTATTATCCAATGGCACCAATGGAGTTGGAAGAAGTCAATTACTTGAGAAGGGCTGGATTCGCAGCAGCATTTCATCTTGGGGAGCTCCAGTTCTTCTAGTAAAAGGGACAGCACGCGGATAAATATGTATCAGTTTTGAGACATTGTAGCAGAGATTGATAACCGCACCTAGTTTGACCGTACCAGACGGTTCCGGAGGATTGGTGATTCACAGCAATGCATCTGGGGAAGGATTGTGATGTGTTTTGATGCAGCTGCAAGTACAGTCGTTGTTGATCATGAATATTAAAGCAGCGCAGTTACAGGACCCAAGATTGCAGAAGTTTCGAGAACAAGTTGAAGCGGACTTGTTGATTCATGAAGATGGTTCGTTGCGGTATGGTAGCCGTTTGTGTGTGCCAAAAGGAGACATTCGGGAAGAAGTTATGAAGGAGGCACACAGTTCCGCGTATTCCGTACATCCTGGAGGCACGAAGATGTACCGCGATCTAAGACAACATTTCTGGTGGGAAGGCATGAAAAGGGAGATTGCTCGCTTTGTAGCAAAGTGCTTGGTATGTCGGCAAGTTAAGGCCGAATATCAAAGGGTTGCTGGTTTATTGCTACCACTTCCGATTCCTCAATGGAAGTGGGAACATATAACCATGGATTTCGTGACGGCTTTACCGCGGAGTCCAAAGGGCAACAATGCAGTTTGGGTGATTGTTGATCGATTGACCAAGGCAGCTCACTTCATACCGTTTCGAGTTGATCAGTCAACGAAAGCGTTAGCAGAACGGTATATGCAGGAGATTGTGAGATTGAATGGAGTACCTGTAAGCATCATTTTCGACCGTGACACCCGATTCTTATCGCACTTCTGGAGGAGTTTACAGGAAAGTTTGGGGACGCGATTGAAGTTTAGCACAGCTTATCATCCTCAGACAGATGGCTAGTCGGAGAGAACAATCCAAACTCTTGAAGATATGTTGAGAGCTTGCATGTTGGACTTCAAAGGTTCGTAGGAGGATCATCTACACTTGGTGGAGTTTTTGTACAACAGCAGTTTTCAGACGACTATTCAGATGGCTCCATTCAAAGTATTGTATGGTCGCAAGAGTCACTGACATGTTTGTTGGTACGATGTTGGAGAACGAAGATTGTTGGGACTGAATTTGATCGTGCAAACCGGGGAGAAAGTTAATACTATCCGGAATTATATGAAGGCAGCACAAGATCGGCAGAAGTGTTGGGCCGATACATCGAGAAGACATCTAGAGTTTGCTGTTGGTGATCTGGTATTCTTGAAAATATCACCTAATAGAGGAGTGATTCGTTTTGGGAGTCGAGGCAAGCTTAGTCCTCGATTCGTGGGGCCTTTCGAGATTTTGGAGCGTGTTGGAGAAGTGGCTTATAGATTGGCTTTACCGCAATCTTTGGCGAATGTTCATGACGTGTTTCATGTATCTCAACTCCGTAAATATGTTCGAGATGAAACACACGTGCTGGATCATTCGGAGCTGACTGTAGGAGAGGATTTGACCTTTAAGGAACGACCGATGTCTTTTGTTGATTGAAGAGAAAAGGTCCTTAATAACAAGCTTATCCCTCTCGTACTTGTTTCTTGGGAAAATCGCTCGCATGGAGAATCGACTTGGGAAAGAGAAGAAGAAATTCGACAAAACTTTCGACACCTATTCCTGTAGATTCGTATTGTTTACCTTTTCTTGTCTTGGGAATTTCGAGGACGAAATTCTTTTTGTAGTTGGGTATAATGTAATACCCTAGTTCATTTATACCAGTTTTAGTTCATGTATTTCTTTATTTATGGTTTTTTCCTGATTTATTGTGTTTTGGGTGCGAATAGTGTATTTGACATTTGTATTTGCATCCAACCCAACCCGCATGCTTGAAACCAGTCTTGATTCATATTTATGATTTATCCTGACCTGTTACATGGACCCGTGCACTTTCATTTTAATTTATACATCTTAAATACTGGCATTTTATCTGGCATTTGCATTTTTACAATATAACATTTTAAGTCACATAAAATATTTTAAAAATATATTGCATGGCCTGCATGATACCCCTAGCCCCGTGGTAGCATCCGCGCATCTTGTTCTCGTCCCGTTCAGTCAAACGGACTTGTTTGGATAGCTACGCGCACGTGCGTGCATCCGTTCTTGGGGGTATGCATTTTTCGTTATCCGAACATTCATTTTTATTTTGGTCGATATATATATTTTTCGTATTTTAAAACTGAATTTTAGACCCGACCCGGGCATGTTTTGGACTATATTTGTATTTATCAGAATATCAAATTTTATTTATATAATAGTAATTTTATAAATTGATACAAATTAAAATTTAGTTAACTAATAAAAGATTTTTTAAATTTAAATCTAAACTAATTTTCTAACAAATTAACAACCCCTTTCTCTCTCTCTCTCCTCTGCATATATATATTTTTATATATTTTATTTATTTTATTTTTTTCTTTCCTTATTTAATACACACCCTCTTTTTCTTACTTCTTCTTCTTTCTTCTTTCTTTTTCTTGATTTTGTTTCTTGATTCGGGTGATCACCGCCGGAGCCGTGCTCGTCGCTGACGATCCGAGTGATCCAGTGAACGTACCTGACTTACGTGATCACCCTCGTGCGTTGTTTGGAACCGTTCCGTGTACCGTGCGCGCGTCGCGACATTTCACCGATAAAGGACGTTCCGTACACATCCGTTCTTGTTCCATCTAGGCAAGTTAATCTTGCTATATGCTATATAACTCATTATATACCTATTTAAATAAATAGCACACCTGTATTTTAAATCAAGCATCCCATGTTTCATATTACAGCCTTTCGACGTTCCGTTTATATTTGTATAGTGCATTTCAGATCTAGGGCATGCAAACCAATTTTAATTACATTCTACATTAGTTTAGACGCATCTATTTTAACAAATGGAATACCTGTATTTAAAATCATGCACCCCATGTTTAGTTTTATAACTTTTCGATATTCCATTTGCATCCATTCATATCCTTTCAGATGTAGGTCATGAAAACTTATCTTGTTACATACTTTACTATCATATACTGCATCAAATTGAATAGTTACATTTCATATTGCTTAGTTATATGTTCCGCACTTGTTAGTTTATCATTTTACAATTATGTGATACCCATTTGCATTCATATCATTTAAAATATATATCGTCATAATATTTCTTATTACTATCTTTAATTAGTTTATAATCTGCATTTTATAATTTTATACATTTGAAAATATTATAATTTACACATGAAACGTCGTTGCAAAGCGGATACGACAAATCTGAAATTTACTGTACAGCTTACCTTATAAAATTCATTATAAATTATAGAAAAATCATTAGTATGCGTTCTTTAGTTCGTTACGAAGCTAACTCAGAATAATATAACTATATGAAATATTTACTTGCAAAATAAATTGTTTATATAACGTAAAATGCAAATGAAAATTTCACTAAACTGCTGTCCAGGGAAATTCCAGCAGCAAACTTTCAACTTCGAATATTCATAGATTTTTGTAGGGACAACTTGAGATACTTATACATATAAAAATGAAAATCTTATCGAATTATCTTTGTTTTGGTATAAGACACGTCCCTTTTGGAGAACGTTTGTTATTTTTAAGCTATTTTACAAATCAGGGTGACGCTGAATTTCTGAACGGAACTTTCTTGTGCATGGTTAATCAATACCACTTTTTTAGTTATTAATCGGTTTGAATATGTTATCCATATTAATATTATTATATCAATATCTATTTAATAAATAATAGTGCTTGTGTTTTAATATTCAGCAAATTTTACCGATTTACAGTTTTATAGTATCCGTCTGTATCTGTACGGTTTATTACATATCTAGTTGCACGCCGAGACCATATTATTTCATGTTAGAGTTGTATTAGTGCACCATGCTTGATAATTGTGCATCCTACATAGTCATGATGTAACCCCTGACAAAATATTTGTGCATCCATACTTTACCGTACATCCGTACTTGCTACAGTTTTAGTATGGGTATCCGCTTGACACATGTGCACTACTTGTCATGACCTGATATACTACTGCTTGACTTGATACCTGATATATCACTACTTGGTCATGTTATATGATCCTGTTTCTAATGCCGACAATACTGACATGTTGTCCCGATGGACATATCCTGTTGTCTGTTCGGACAAACCTGCTCCTGCTTGATCCAGTGTTGGTATTAGTCTCAGATTTATAAATACCTGACTTACACACATAACTTGGGGGTATGGGAAAATCAATAATGTAGCTGAACGTAACTCAAAGGGCTATTATATAATTTTACCGTGGTCCCGTGGGGAATGAACGGGACATAGACTCACAGTCTATTACATCATTTTACCGTGGTCCTGTGGGGAATGAACGGGGCATAGACCAATGGGTTACGATGAGGATTACATTAATTGATTTCGAATAATTTTAGAGTAGATAACCCTATAGCACAGTTTAGACTACTTACTGCATTTCACCTGTTTATATCCTGTTCGCTGATCTATATTCATATTACGGTTTACTTGCTACTGATGACTTGTCACTGTTCATACTTTATGCCTGCATATTTCATCACATCCTGCTTGCTTAGAATTATTGATATTTTGACGCACTGACGTCTGGGTTTTGCATGGCCCAGATCCTTTATCTTTATCACGGCTGTCCAGGAGTATTTTGATCAACAGGCCGAGCAGTGAGGACCTGTTATTAGTTTAGTTTAGTTTCCTTTCAGTATTTTCATTCCTGATGTGAGCCCGCATTATGGGACGTACATTCTAGTTTATTATTATATTGGATCTTTTTGCTTCCGCATTATTTTTATTCTTGACTCGTTATTCTGGCTCATAGACATGTATTAGATAGTTGTTTATTATTTTACTGTTCTTGATATCTCTACAGCCGTAATGTGACTGTGGAGGGATATTTCCTATCCATAGGTAGCATGGTTGGTTCTGTCACGTGCCTATCTTAGCGCAATCTGGGAAGCGTGGCGTGACATTTCTTGACGTCGGGGAAAGTTGGTTAGGTCATCGGGATGACGAGGAGAAGAGGGTGAGGTCGAGAGGGAGACGGTGATGGCAAGGGGGGTGGCGACGGGACGGCGACGACGAAGGCGTGGGCTAAGCCATGAGTTGGTGCTCACAGAGGAAACGTGAGGAATGAGGGAGGGTGAGAGGGAGTTGCGAGAGAGAGGGGAGCGAGATGGAGATAAGGTCGAGAGAGGCTTCGCGAGCGAGCGCGCGTGGGGTCGTGAGGACGTGGGGCGCGAGGGAGGCGGGCGCGGCGTGGAGTGGAGCTCAGGAACGTGCGCGTCGTGGGGGGGGGAAAGAAAATGAGCGAGAAGGGAAAGAGTGGGTGAAGAAGAAGGGAGAGGAGTTGGGCCGGGTCGGTTGAGGAAATGGGCCGGGCTCGGGAAAATAAAAGGGAAAAGGAAAAGGGAAATTAGATAATAGGGTTAGGGTTATAAAAGGAAACAAGATACAATGAAGGGATTAGGGTTTTAAAATACTTAAAATAATTATAAATATAAATAAGTAAATTTTGTAAGTGACCCTTTTATAAAAAAAATACGGATATTGGCGTATAAAAGAACTGGGTATTACAGTATAACAGTAACATGAGTATAGAACAGTGAAGTGTATAAGCACATGTGACATGCGGTGAGTAATCTGAACTAAGATACTGGGTTAATTACTCTCAAGTCTTTGAAATCAATTTAATGAATCGTCGATGTAACTCAATAGTATCCCATGCATGCCCGGGACCACAGTCCAGATTCTCGGGCTGAAACCGAGACGTGCCGCTAAGCACAAAATATGAAACATGTACAGATGAATGATGTCGGCAGCATCATCCCGGGACTGGCCTAGCCCCAAAACTGATCAGTATAAGTGTCGAACTGTTGAGTTACAAGTCAGGTTTCATCATTGATTTTCCCTTACCCCCAAGGTTATGTGTTCAAGTCAGGTATTGATAAATCTGGAGCTAATACCAATACAGGATCAACCAGGTACAAGTTTGTCTATACAGAAAACAGGATACGTCCGTCAGGACAACATGTCAGGATTGTCGGCATTAGAAACAAGATCAGGTAACATGTCAAGTAGTGATGTATCAGGTCATGTCAAGTAGTGCACAGTATATCAATTGGGTGCCCAACAGTAAAATATAGCAAGTATCGAATCACGGTAAAATACGGATGTACGGTAAAAGCATGGATGCACAAATATCTATCAGGGGTTACATCTACAACTCCATGACTATGTAGGATGCCTATTATCAAGCACGGGGTGTTAATATAACAGTAATATGAAATAATGTGACATGGCATAGAGCTAGATATATAATTAATGATATGGATGCATAATAAAACACGGATACACAAATATCTATCAAGGGTTATGTCACGCCCCGCTTCCCAGAGTACGCAGGATTGGGCACGTAACATAGCCAACCATGCTACCTGTGGGTAGGAAGTATCCATCCACAGTCACATTACGGTTGTAAGGATATCAAGAACAAGATAAAGTACTAATCTAACACATGTCCAAATCCATAATAACAAGAAATCAATGAACAATAAGTGCGGAAGCAAATGATCCAATATAATAATAGAAAGGTACGTCCCATAATGCGGGATCGCACCTGGAAATAAAATGCAATAAACAAACTAACCACTATAGAACTCAAATCAGCCTGCTGGCTGAAGTACTCCTGCTCGGTCGTCGACAGTGGTACGGAATCTGGGCCATGCAAAACCCAGACGTCAGCGCGTCATGACATCAAGTATAAAGTATAAACATGGTAATAAGCAATGCAAGTATGAACATGAATAAAGCAGTAATAAGAGATAACAAGCAGGGTAATGTGCAATGGTGACTAAACTGTCCTATCAGGTTTTCTACTCTATAGTCTTTGAAACCAATTGATGAATCGTCGATGTACCTCAATAGTATCCCGTGCATGCCCGGGACCACGGTCATGATTCTCGGGGCTGAATCCGAGACGTGCCGCTAAGCAGTAAAAGGTAGTAGGATAGATGAGTGATGTCAGCATCAACACTCCGGAGCTGGCCAAGCCCGTAAGACTGATCAGAACAATGTATCGAACTGTTGAGTTACAAGTCGGTTTCACCTTTGATTTCCCCATACCCCCAAGCTATGTATGTCAGGTCAGGTATTCAGTAGTCAAGGACTAATGCCAACACAAGTCAAGTAAAGGTAGGTCTGTCTGGATAGACAGCGGGAATGGTCAGGTTTGTCGGCATTAGGCATGAGATCAGGTAACAGGTCAGGTAATGTATAAAGGTGTCATGTCATGTCAAGAGTGTACGGTACCATATCATGTCAAGTAGGAAGTGTAACAGGTCATGTCGGGAAGCACAAGATGTCATGTGGGTGCTCATAATCAAACTATCATAAACATGTGTATAAATAAACAAGCATGAGTACCATTAGAACAATAAACTGGAACATGTAATATGATAGGCAAATAGATATAATTTCAAGGATATGGATGCACAGTTATTGATTAGGGTTACATTTATAGTTCCAATATTAATTAGGATGCAATTTATTAAACATGGAGTATTAATATCACATTATTATGTAGTAATGTGATCTATGGATGCAATTATATTTATCTTAAATGCGATGGATGCAAACGGGTATCCGAAGAGTTATAAAACTATAAAATGGTAGTGTGGGATGTACAACTAAGCAATATGTGATATAAATATTTATATAATAATATTAATATGGATAGCATATTCAAAGCGATTAGTAACTATAAAAGCTGTATTGATTAACCATGCACAAGAAGGTTCCGTTCAGAAATTCAGCGTCACCCTAATTTGTAAAATAGCTTAAAAATAACAAACGTTCTCCAAAAGAGACGTATCTTATACCAAAACAAAGATAATTCAATAAGGTTTTCAGTTTTATAAGTATAAGCATCTCAGGTTATCCCTACAAAAAGTTATGAATATTCAAAGTTGAAAGTTTGCTGCTGGAATTTTCCTGGACAGCAGTTTAAAGGCATTTTCATTTGCGTTTTACGTTATTTAAACAATTTATTTTGCAAGTAAATATTTCATAGAGTTATAGTATTCTGAATTAGCTTCGTAACGAACTAAATAACGTATACTAATGATTTTTCTATGATTTATAATGAATTTTATAAGATAAGGTGTACAGTAAATTTCAGATTTGTCATATCCGATTTTTCAACGACATTTCATATGTAAACTATAAGATTTTCAAATGTATAATATTATAAAATGAAGATTATAAAAGTATATAGCATGTAGCAAGATTAACTTGCCTCGATGGGTCGCGAATCGGGAAAACGGAACGTTAACCGTCGGCGGGGAAAACTCGCGACGGCGCACGGTTCACGGAATGAACCCAAACGACGAACAAAGGAACCACACGGGTCGGGGTATCTCGCTGGAACGTCGAGAAACGTCACCGGCACGACGGAATTCCGGCAACAAAAGAACAGTTAAAAGAAATGAGAAACGAGACATGAAGCAAGAAGAGAAAAATGATAAAGAGAAGTACGAGAGAATATATGAGGGAGAGGGAGAGAGAGGAAAAAGTGGAGAGAGAGAGAGAGAAAGTGGGGCCCACGGGGTTAAAGGGGAGGTTGCGATTGGCTGAGAGAATAAATTAAGAAGGATATAAAGATTGTAAAAATATTATATAGTTAACTTAAAGATTTAAAAGATAGGTAATGAACAGTAAGATATCAGGTTAGTTAGAAAAATATATGCGATGGTTTTAATAATATTAAAATTTAGGATTTTGGCGCCAAATGAAACATTTCCAAATTGCGCCCGGGTTGGGTCCAAAAATTCGAAATTCAAATAATAGGATTTTAGGCGGGTTCCAAATTTTAAAATGAAATGTTTTATGATTAAAAAGCATACTCCCAAAACGGACACACGCACGTGCACGTAGCCATCCAAACTCGCCCGTTTCACTGAACGGGACGAGAATACAATGCACGGACGCTACCACGAGGCTAAGGGTGTCAAGTAGGCCAAGAAGAATATTTTCAATTTTATTTTGGGTGCTAAAATTTGTTATATGCAGAATGACTTAGCCGGTTAAAATTGTGCAATAAGAACCAAAAAAGCAAGATAAATGAAATGAGCAATGCCAAACACTCAACCAGTAACAGAAATAGTATTATTGGGCTCGGGTGTTACATCATACCCAACTACAAAAAGAATTTCGTCCTCGAAATTCCAAGAATTCAAGATAGATAACTACAGGAAAAGGTGAGGAAACTTCTGCCGGATCTCGTCTTCTCGCTCCCAAGTGGATTCTCCATGCGATCGATTACCCCAAGAGACTAGCACAAGGGGGATAACCTTGTTCTTAAGAACTTTTTCTCTTCGATCCTTAATTTCAACTGGTCGCTCCTCAAAAGTCAAGTCTTCTCGTACTGTTAGCTCCGAATGATCCAAAACGTGTGTTTCATCTCGAACATACTTACGGAGTTGAGATACGTGAAACATATCATGCACATTTGCCAAGGACTGTGGTAACGCCAAATGATATGCTACCTCACCAACACGCTCCACGATCTCAAGGGTCCAACGAACCGAGGACTGAGCTTTCCTCGCCTTCCAAAACGAATCACCCCTCTAGTCGGTGATATCTTCAAGAACACCAAATCACCCACGGTGAATTCTAGAGGTCTTCTCGATGTGTCAGCCCAACTCTTCTGTCTGTCTTGTGCTGCCTTCATATGATTTCTGATAGTGTTAACCTTCTCAACTGTCTGCATCACCAAATCTGGTCCCAACAATTTTCGTTCACCGACATCATCCTAACAAATAGGTGAACGACATTTACGACCATACAAAGCTTCAAACGGAGCCATCTGGGTAGTTGCCTGAAAACTGTTGTTGTAAGAAAACTCCACCAAGTGTAGATGATCTTTCCAAGAACCTTTGAAGTCCAACATGCAAGCCCTCAACATATCTTCAAGGGTCTGGATCGTTCTTTCTGATTGTCCATCGGTCTGAGGATGATAAGCTGTGCTAAACTTCAATCGAGTCCCCAAACTTTCCTGTAAACTTCTCCAGAAGTGTGACAAGAACCGAGTGTCCCGATCGGACACGATGCTCACCGGTACGCCATGCAATCTTACAATCTTCTGCATGTACCGCTCTGCCAAAGTCTCCGTTGATTGACCAACCTGGAAAGGAATAAAGTGAGCTGCCTTGGTCAATCGATCGACAATCACCCATACTGCATTGTTGCCGTTTGGACTTCGCGGTAAAGCCGTCACAAAATCCATGGTTATATGTTCCCACTTCCACTGAGGAATCGGAAGTGGTTGCAACAAACTAGCAACCCTTTGGTGTTCAGCCTTGACTTGCTGACATACCAAGCACTTAGCCACGAAGCGAGCAATCTCCCGTTTCATGCCTTCCCACCAGAAATGCTGTCGAATATCTCGGTACATCTTTGTACCTCCTGGATGTATAGAATAAGCTGAACGGTGTGCCTCCTTCATAAGCTCTTCACGAACATCCCCCTTTGGCACACACAAACGACTACCATACCTCAACGAACCATCTTCGTAGACCAGTAAATCTGTTCGTAGTCCAGCCTCAACCCGCTCTCGAAACTTCTGCAGTCTAGGATCCTGCGATTGTGCCGCTTTAATCTTCTCAACCAAGGACAACTGTACTTGCAACTGCATCAACTGTCCCGTAGAATGTGGTAGCACAACTTCCAAGTCAAATCTTCGAAAATCTGCAATGATCTCCCCCTGTGTAGTTAACACCTGAATTGCTGGTAACCGACTAAGCGCATCCGGCACAACATTAACCTTCTCCGGATGGTACTTAAGATCAAGATCGTAGTCAGCCATCAGCTCCAACCATCTACGCTGCCTCATGTTAAGCTCCTTCTGTGCAAACACATACTTCAAGCTCTTATGATCTATAAAAACTTCGACTCTTTCCCCCAAAAGGTAGTGTCTCCAAATCTTCAAAGCGAAAATTACAGCCGCACGCTCCAAGTCATGAGTCGGATAGTTCTTCTCATGAGTCTTCAGCTGTCTCGATGCGTAAGCGACGACTTTCCCGTTCTGCATTAAAACACATCCCAATCCTTTTCCAGATGCGTCGCTGTGAATCACCAGTCCTCCTGAATTATCCGGTACGGTCAGGATCGGGGCGGTTATCAACTTCTGCTTCAACGTCTCGAAGGCCAATGCACATCCATCCGTCCAAACAAACGGTATCTCCTTACGCGTAAGCTTGGTTAACGGCTCAGCTACGCGAGCGAAGTTCTCCACAAATCTTCTGTAGTATCCGGCGAGTCCAAGAAAACTCCTTATCTCTGCAACATTCTTTGGAATAGGCCAGTCTCGAACTGCTGCAATCTTTTCGGGATCGACGGCGATTCCATCGCCCGACACGACATGCCCCAGAAACTTCACTTCTTCCAGCCAGAATTCACACTTACTCATCTTCGCAAATATTTTCTCTTGTCTTAGCGTCTGCAATGCGATCCTTAAATGCTCAGCATGCTCCTCCGGACTCTTCGAGTACACCAGAATATCGTCAATGAATACCATAATAAACTGGTCCAAGATCGGTGAAAAGATCCTGTTCATCAAATCCATGAATGTTGCCAGCGCATTAGTCACTCCGAAGGGCGTCACTAGATACTCGAAATGTCCATATCGAGTTCGAAACGCCGTCTTGCAAATGCCTTCTGCTTTCACTCGGACCTGATGATATCCCGATCGCAAATCCAATTTCGAGAACACCCTCGCGCCACTAAGCTGCTCAAAAAGCTCTCCAATGCGAGGTATCGGGTACTTGTTCTTAATAGTCACCCGGTTCAATTCTCGATAATCCATGCACATCCTTCTCGTGCCATCCTTCTTCTTTACTAAAAGAACTGGAGCTCCCCAAGGTGAGTTGCTGCTTCGAATCCATCCCTTCTCGAGTAATTCACCAACTTGTTTCTTAACTTCTTCCAATTCCACCGGTGCCATCGGATAATAAGATTTTGATACTGGCGCTGCACCAGGAATAAGGTCAATCGCGAACTCCACATCTCGCTTTGGCGGTAAGCCCGAAATATCTGCAAACACATCCATAAAGTCGCGAACAACTGCCGGCTCTTCATTACTATTCACTTCCATAGTCGCAAGAACACTGTTTGTCGGCCTAGACCTAAACTCGACTGGCCCGACAGAACTGCTTCCTTACCGCAACTGCTGTCTGCATCGTTGGCCGCGAAAGGTCCAGCGAGACTACTGAGTCTCGTCCACTCCGCTGCATGCACGTCCACGGTTGCTCCATTCTGCCTTAGTCCGATAAATTTCTTCCCTTTCCTCCGCGCAGTCTGCGGGAAGAACTTCCCCAGGGGGTTCTTAGAAAAACTTCGCCCAACTGATCGGCTTGGGCAAGCGGGTCTCCTCCACAAGCCGTCACTCTCGGGCGTAATCCACTAACTGAATGCGCACCACATCAACTCCTTTGTCCTCTGGAATCTGTGTCGCAATCAGCAAATTCTCCGTGTCGCTAGCCACGGCTCGGCTGGCAACGGCTCCTCCAGAAAAGTGAAAGTAGACGGATCCAAAAGTCTGAAATCTGCTACGGTCCTTACTCGGTCAACTGGTCTAGTTCCAACATCGTTTACAGACTGCTGAACGATCTGCAAACCTTCCTGAAACAAGTCCGCTTGCTGCTGGATCAGCTCGGTCTGTTTCTTTGATTTCCAGCATTTCTCTTATCACTCCAAGCATGGCGGCTTCGTTCACACGCCTCTGGTACGTCTTCAACTTCTTACCTGTCATAATCCTGAACTCAAAACACCCAACATTAGCATGATGATAGATTCTGAATGTGGATCAAGGCTAGAACTCCAAGATACTTAAATAGAGTACCGCATTGTAGCTATGCCGCGGTATCATAGCCGCAATTACTTAACTCCACCCAAGTCGCCTAAGTCCTAGAGATAACAAGAAGTTAGGTTTTCGAGTTGACAATGCAAAGTAAGTTTGCATGTCGACATGATCCGGAAGAATGATTCAAGGATAGTAAAACGGTCAAAGTGGCAGGACATGTTTCCTAATCACGGGTATCCTGATTCGTGTATCGGGTGCAATACCCAACTACAAAGAATCAACCCAATTAACCTATGGCTCTGATACCAAAAGAACCATGTCACGCCCCGCTTCCCAGAGTACGCAGGATTGGGCACGTAACATAGCCAACCATGCTACCTGTGGGTAGGAAGTATCCATCCACAGTCACATTACGGTTGTAAGGATATCAAGAACAAGATAAAGTACTAATCTAACACATGTCCAAATCCATAATAACAAGAAATCAATGAACAATAAGTGCGGAAGCAAATGATCCAATATAATAATAGAAAGGTACGTCCCATAATGCGGGATCGCACCTGGAAATAAAATGCAATAAACAAACTAACCACTATAGAACTCAAATCAGCCTGCTGGCTGAAGTACTCCTGCTCGGTCGTCGACAGTGGTACGGAATCTGGGCCATGCAAAACCCAGACGTCAGCGCGTCATGACATCAAGTATAAAGTATAAACATGGTAATAAGCAATGCAAGTATGAACATGAATAAAGCAGTAATAAGAGATAACAAGCAGGGTAATGTGCAATGGTGACTAAACTGTCCTATCAGGTTTTCTACTCTATAGTCTTTGAAACCAATTGATGAATCGTCGATGTACCTCAATAGTATCCCGTGCATGCCCGGGACCACGGTCATGATTCTCGGGGCTGAATCCGAGACGTGCCGCTAAGCAGTAAAAGGTAGTAGGATAGATGAGTGATGTCAGCATCAACACTCCGGAGCTGGCCAAGCCCGTAAGACTGATCAGAACAATGTATCGAACTGTTGAGTTACAAGTCGGTTTCACCTTTGATTTCCCCATACCCCCAAGCTATGTATGTCAGGTCAGGTATTCAGTAGTCAAGGACTAATGCCAACACAAGTCAAGTAAAGGTAGGTCTGTCTGGATAGACAGCGGGAATGGTCAGGTTTGTCGGCATTAGGCATGAGATCAGGTAACAGGTCAGGTAATGTATAAAGGTGTCATGTCATGTCAAGAGTGTACGGTACCATATCATGTCAAGTAGGAAGTGTAACAGGTCATGTCGGGAAGCACAAGATGTCATGTGGGTGCTCATAATCAAACTATCATAAACATGTGTATAAATAAACAAGCATGAGTACCATTAGAACAATAAACTGGAACATGTAATATGATAGGCAAATAGATATAATTTCAAGGATATGGATGCACAGTTATTGATTAGGGTTACATTTATAGTTCCAATATTAATTAGGATGCAATTTATTAAACATGGAGTATTAATATCACATTATTATGTAGTAATGTGATCTATGGATGCAATTATATTTATCTTAAATGCGATGGATGCAAACGGGTATCCGAAGAGTTATAAAACTATAAAATGGTAGTGTGGGATGTACAACTAAGCAATATGTGATATAAATATTTATATAATAATATTAATATGGATAGCATATTCAAAGCGATTAGTAACTATAAAAGCTGTATTGATTAACCATGCACAAGAAGGTTCCGTTCAGAAATTCAGCGTCACCCTAATTTGTAAAATAGCTTAAAAATAACAAACGTTCTCCAAAAGAGACGTATCTTATACCAAAACAAAGATAATTCAATAAGGTTTTCAGTTTTATAAGTATAAGCATCTCAGGTTATCCCTACAAAAAGTTATGAATATTCAAAGTTGAAAGTTTGCTGCTGGAATTTTCCTGGACAGCAGTTTAAAGGCATTTTCATTTGCGTTTTACGTTATTTAAACAATTTATTTTGCAAGTAAATATTTCATAGAGTTATAGTATTCTGAATTAGCTTCGTAACGAACTAAAGAACGTATACTAATGATTTTTCTATGATTTATAATGAATTTTATAAGATAAGGTGTACAGTAAATTTCAGATTTGTCATATCCGATTTTTCAACGACATTTCATATGTAAACTATAAGATTTTCAAATGTATAATATTATAAAATGAAGATTATAAAAGTATATAGCATGTAGCAAGATTAACTTGCCTCGATGGGTCGCGAATCGGGAAAACGGAACGTTAACCGTCGGCGGGGAAAACTCGCGACGGCGCACGGTTCACGGAATGAACCCAAACGACGAACAAAGGAACCACACGGGTCGGGGTATCTCGCTGGAACGTCGAGAAACGTCACCGGCACGACGGAATTCCGGCAACAAAAGAACAGTTAAAAGAAATGAGAAACGAGACATGAAGCAAGAAGAGAAAAATGATAAAGAGAAGTACGAGAGAATATATGAGGGAGAGGGAGAGAGAGGAAAAAGTGGAGAGAGAGAGAGAGAAAGTGGGGCCCACGGGGTTAAAGGGGAGGTTGCGATTGGCTGAGAGAATAAATTAAGAAGGATATAAAGATTGTAAAAATATTATATAGTTAACTTAAAGATTTAAAAGATAGGTAATGAACAGTAAGATATCAGGTTAGTTAGAAAAATATATGCGATGGTTTTAATAATATTAAAATTTAGGATTTTGGCGCCAAATGAAACATTTCCAAATTGCGCCCGGGTTGGGTCCAAAAATTCGAAATTCAAATAATAGGATTTTAGGCGGGTTCCAAATTTTAAAATGAAATGTTTTATGATTAAAAAGCATACTCCCAAAACGGACACACGCACGTGCACGTAGCCATCCAAACTCGCCCGTTTCACTGAACGGGACGAGAATACAATGCACGGACGCTACCACGAGGCTAAGGGTGTCAAGTAGGCCAAGAAGAATATTTTCAATTTTATTTTGGGTGCTAAAATTTGTTATATGCAGAATGACTTAGCCGGTTAAAATTGTGCAATAAGAACCAAAAAAGCAAGATAAATGAAATGAGCAATGCCAAACACTCAACCAGTAACAGAAATAGTATTATTGGGCTCGGGTGTTACAGGTTACATCTATAGCTCCATGACTACGTGGGATGCACATTATCAGGCATGGGGTACTAAACTAACAGTAATATGAATTAATATGATATGGTATGCAACTAGATGTATAATAAATGATATGGATACGCACGGGTATCCAAAAACAGTAAAACATTAATATAGATGTACAATGCAATCAACATGTGATATTTTTATTCATATGGTTGCAAAATATAATAATATAGTATGTAGCAAGATAAACTTGCATGCGACTAGATATGTAATAAATGATACGGATGTGAACTGGTATCGTAAAACAGTAAAACGGTAACAGGGATGCACAATACAATGAACATGTAATATTATTATTAATATGGATGCAAATATAATAACATAGCATGTAGCAAGATAAACTTACCTGAACGGATCTCACGACGGGGTGCGTACGCTGCGTCCGACGTCGGGTAAACGTCGCAATGCACACACGGCGTAAAGAACAGAACCAGGAAAAGTAAGAACAGGACCACGCAGGCTGGGAACATTCACTGGATTGCTCGGATCGTTGGCAGCGGCACGGCTCCGGCGATCACCGGAAACCAAGAAATCAAGAAAACAAGGAGAAGAAGAAAGAAGCAAAAGAAGAAGGCTAGGGGTTCTCTGGTATAGCTCTGGGTCTGGGACAGAGTAGGCAGAGGCGAGGGGCGATGACAAGGTCGTGGGTCACCGGGGATGGTGTTTCACGGCCAAGGCAGTGGGTTGCGGGCAAGCTGCAGGGGTCGGGTTCTGTGTCGGGAAGAGCAGAGGGTCGTGGGCTTGTAGGGGGAGGATAGGAGAGAGGAGAGAGGGTGGAGATAGGGTCAACGACGGCGAGACGAGCTCCGGTGAATTGCAGGACGAGGTCGGGGCAGTGGGTTCTTGGGTTAGGTTTTCAAAGGTGTGCAGGCTCGGGGTTGGTCGGGGAAAGAAGAGGAGGTGAGGTGGAAGAGGGTGAGGTGAGGTGATGGAGGCGATGGGAACGGAGCTCCGATGAGGCGAGGGGCGCGGCACGAGAGTTAGGGTTTCTCGTGGTCGCTGATGAAGAAGAAGGAGAGAGCGAGACGTGGGTATAAAATAGGTTTAAAAAAATATAAATATATATATGCAGAGGAGAGAGAAAGAAAGAGAGAGGCCGGTGAATTAATCAGGAAAATCTTTTTTTAAAAAAGTATTTAAAACTAAATAAAGATATACGTATATAATTTAACAGTTAAAATAGTAAGAATAAAATATTAGTTAAATTTTGATATTTTGGCTAATACAAAAATAGTCCAAAACACGTCCGGATCAGGTCTAAAATTACAGTTTGAAAATACGGATAATATACGTATCAACCAAAACCAAAATGCGATATCCGAGTAACGAAAATGCATACCCCCAAGAACGAATATACGTAGCGTGCACGTAGTGATCCAAACGAGTTCGTTTCACTGAACGGGACGAGAACAAGATGCACGGATGCTACCAAAGGGTTTGGGGTATGATGCAGGCCATGCTAGATATTTTTAAAATATTTTATTTGACTTTACTTGTTTTATTAAAAAAAATGCAGATGCTCGATATAATGCAGTATGCAGAATTTACAACATGAAAGTGCACGGATTCTCATAACTAGCCGGGATAAATCATAAATAGAAATCAATACGGGTTTCCAGTAAGCGGGTCGGGTCGGATGCAAATACAGATACCAATTAAATTATTCGCACCCAAAATAAAATAAATCAAGAAATAGCCATAAATAAAGAAATACCCAAAACAGAACCTGTATAAATGAACTATGTGTTAGTGTTTATGCCCTAGAAGGCCATTACTGTATCATACTAGTTTGTATATTACTTAATGGAAGCTTGGGATATTCACATGTATATAACAGTCTTGCTAAACATGGTAGTATGCTACTTGGTTTTTCTATCTTAATATGTGAGTATACGTATTGATAGAGCTCTTAGGATCTTGCTTGACTACCAGCGTTGTGATGGCAGTCACACTAGTGGGGGCTGGGTAGTCTACAAGCACATCCTTATTCAGGTCCCTGGTCGTTGGATTATCGAGACAGAGTATCGATACTCCGGAGTAGACTAGTGTGTACGCTTCTCATCCCAGTTGGGGAGATGGTCTGTCCCACAGCCGTCAGTACGTCGTACTGGAGATAGTATACAGGTGCTCGATAGGTTACGGGTAGACCGGATAGGACTCACAGGGAACTGTTGGTTGGTTTTATATACCAGTCGTCAGTGAACAGTTCCCAGGTGACATGAGTACAGCATAGTCCGCAGACTTGACACTGCTACTTCGCCTCGAGTGTGTCCCACTGTTCTTAGATTGCTACCCTACCACGGCTCAAGGGAGTCGTGCAAACAGGTAGCAGTTGGGTGCAGTCCCGAGCACTTGGAGGCAGTGGCGGTTAGACAGGATTCGTCTCTCCCGGTATTGGGAGTTGATATCGCGCTGTGTCAGAGAGCCATTACGCAAAGTCCCTGGCCAGGGCAAGCGAGATTTGCTGGTAGGTTCCAGTAGTTTCTCAGGGTGTAATGGGCTTCCCTCCGACACGACTTATACCGCTATTAGGGGACTGACGCTTGCCGCCCCCCTAGGCCCGATATGCGATAGTCTAAGACGAACGGACCGGACTGTACGGAGATTGTCACATCAGACTCAGTAGGAGTTCGGATGGGTTCCCTCATCGGCCTTCTTATCGACATCTACCTGGGGACCGTTACGTACAGCTAGTGCCGCTTGCGGTCTGTGGTTAAACCCACTGCCAGCGTAGTAGTCGAGTCTCTAGAGTCCCACACAGAGAGTTTCCCTACTCCAGGCGAAACGATATAGAGGTCGTATGGTTTTACGACAAGGGTTCGGACGCATACGTGCGTTTACGCGCGTACGACTTTCGGACAGTTTTTACCAGTCGGCTTTGGTTTAAGCCAGTTACTGGTATCCGGTTATTGGATTTATACAGTCTAAAGTTTTTCCGAATTTTTGCGGAAAGGAGGGGCGTTCTCGTAATTGCGCGAGAAGCTTCTAGAAGATGGTGACTAAGGAGGTTTAGGTGGCATATGCAATGAATGTGATTAGTGAGTCATATGGATGATTCATCCATGTCATTAATGCATGATAAATGCTTAATGACTCATGGAGTGAATCATCACTAGATATTATCAAGCATGGTTGCTAAATTCATTTCTTATTCTTTTCTTGATAAAAAGAAATGCTTGATATATATCATGTTATCTCACTATTCTCACATCATTATCTTTATCATCTTCTCTCTCCTCAAGCTCTCCCTCTTCAAACACTAATCCTCCCCTCTCATGAGTTGAGTACAAGGATTAGTAAGACTACTTAATCCATAACCCTCTCTATATTTCACCTAGCTTCTTTGATTAGCACTTAAAGAAGTTTAGTTGCCTCAAGTTTAGAGGCTAAGCTTGGAGTAAAGCTCTTAGGTGGATCGTCTACTACTTCGAGAAGGCCGAGGAGGAGAAGGAGTTCACAAAGACGAAGGACACGATTCGTTAGGTATAATCCCTAAACATAGTAGCATAGAAACTCTATGTTTTAAGTTAGTTATCGTTTAGCTTCGATTCAAGCGGTTAGTCGATGTTTGTTCACTAAACAAGTTCGTTTTTGAAAATTCGCCTCCCCACAAGTATTGGGGTTTTGTACATCGACTTACAGTGGTATCAGAGCCTCGCTAAACAATAAATAACTTACTTGCAAATTTGTATGAATTTCGAACTGAAAAAACGAAACCGGAAAAGCCCGAAAATATCAGTTTCTGTCAATTTTTAAATGAAGTCCAAAAATTTTTCAGGGATGTTCAGAAAGCTTAAAATGACATTATTAGAACACACAAAAAATTTGGTCCCCTGAATCGCCTATGGCGCCGCGGAACCGCGGCGGATAGCACCGATCCGCCGCGCTTCTGCCGCCGAGTTGACGATTCAGGGACTCATTTTTCTTGTGTTGGTTCTCTGTGATATTTGGGATTTTCTGGTATTTTTTAATTTTGCTCAGGTTTCAAGTTTACAGAGCAGTATTGGAGCAAGATTAAAAGTGTTTAATCGATCGAAATTATACAGTATTTGCTTGTTGGATTATATCTGTGATTGTATAATGTGTTCGTAAACCTCCCCTAACAGCTAGTATGTCAGTTGGCAGGGGGTTGCACATTTCTGAAATGGATTTTATCTGTTTGTGCATATGAACTGTGTTGGACTGTTGTGATGTATAGCCGGGGTTATGTGATGGGTTATCATTTAATTCATTTGATGTAAATGTAATTTGTTGTAATATTATTTTGCGGGGCACATCCAGGTTGCGGTTGTAGCCACCGTTGTATTATTTCATTTTACTGTTTTTTCTCCTAGGACAGACCCAAGGTGGGGTGCACAAACTGCCGGGCGGGTAGTTTTCCGCACCCGTAGGGGTCGAGGGTGGGGTAATGGCTATTCATCACAACTGTGTAATCCGTATTTTGTTGCAGGCTCAAAACAAACACGGATTGCTTGCAAATCCAATTAAGTTCATCTGTGATCTGGAATGAATATCATTGCGTCAGACGAATGTAAAATATCTATATATATGATAGCTATTTAGACGTCACTTATGTTTTACACCCGCGCTAGCCCAGCCCCCGCTCTATCGTTAGTTAAGTAACCTAACGGGTGATGACGGGACCCCGTGGCGAATGCGGATGGCATAAGAGGACGTTGTATTTTCGTTGTTTTCTGCAATGATAGGTTAATGATGGGACGCATTATCTATAATGCAAAGAAAAACAAACCAAAGTTTAAGTCGTTGGAACAATTTAAAAGAAACCACTCGGTTAATTTTAAAACAGATATTTTTAAATGCGGAGACTTAACCACTCCTTTTAAAAGCTATCAGGTTCCTTCGGTTATATCAAGTTCACTACGTTCACGGTTTCTCCAAAACCATTCGTAGCCCTCCGTCATTTCATTTGGGTATTCAGTAGTATTCAAGCTATGCATTTTGGCCAAAGTCAAGGCATAGTGTTTGGTAGCTACTGGGTTTTCATTTGTTGCATAAGATAGATGAGTTGGTTTGGGACAGTCGTATTACCATTTGACCAAAGTCAGGGGTATATACGGATGGGTTCAAATTGACAAGATAATGACGGGTAGAACTTGACATGTGACTTATGACATTTTGACCAAAGCCAAGGTCATAAGAGCATGGGGCAAAAACTTATATCGGGAATTTCTAAAGAAACTGAAATTTGCAAAGAGATGCATACCATTTGGAGTTTGATGAATGTTGGTAGCACTCCTTCAACATTATCATACGATGATATTTGGATTCCGATCCTACTGTGAGTATATGCTACTTATCAGGATATTCGTCACTTAACGATCAATGCTATAAACCTAGTAGGTGTCCAGAAAAGTGTCAGCGGGGTTACGCCCCCAGAGAAAAGAGGTTATTTAATTAAGGAACTTCGCGAAAGCGTTGGAAAACCTCCCTCGAAGTACCGACACCAGCCTGGCTGAACGGTTAAGCAAGTATTGTACGGTGAGAATAGTCCTGGCTAATTCTTCTTTTATGGTTTGAGGAAGGATTCGAGAAACAGTGGGAGCCATCCAGTTTAGATAAACTAAAAACCACTCTAAACTTGCAAGAGCATCATGCTAAAGAGTTTTCTTCTCTCTCTCCTAATTGCAGCGACCCTGAAAATGACTGGACTTAAGTTACTTTTAGAGAAAAATATACTGACGGGGCCAAACTATAAAGATTGGCTGCGGAATGTCAAAATGGCTTTGACCTATGACAAATTGGGGTACATCCTCACCGCTACGGCACCTGCTGTCCCTGGTCCCAAATCCAGCAATGCGGATAAGGAAATCCGCAAAACCTGGGATTTAGATTGCGCGAAAGCCAAGTGCATCGTGCTTGCCTCAATGAACAATGAACATCAGAGGAGGCACGAGGATATGACCCTAGATGGCATATTTCTCCATACAAAGGAACTTTATGGAGAGCAATCTCGTATAGCAAGATACGAGACCTCTAAGAACTTGTTTCGAGCGAGGTTGGCTGTCGGGTCATCGGTAGGAGAACATGTCCTAAAGATGATCGGCTATATTGAAGAGCTCGCAGACCTTGGGACGACTTTGGATAATGAGCTATATACAGACCTTATTCTCCAGTCCCTTCCTCCCACCTACGCCCAGTTTATCATGAACTTCAACCTTCAAGGAAAAGAAGTTGAACTTCCGGAACTCCTGAACATGTGGAGTGCAGAGGGCACCTTGCAGAAGGCAAGGGAAACACCCGCTATGTTTGTTGGCGGTGCATCTTCTTCCGGGTCCAAGGCTAGGGCCAAAGGAAGGAAGAAGAAGGCCGTCCCCAGACCTAGAGGAGGTGTTAGTAAGGTGGGAGGGAAGGGAAAGAAAAAGTTTGCGGTACCGGTAGTGAGCCAGGATGAGTGCTTCCATTGTCACAGGAAAGGGCACTGGAAGAAGGATTGCAAGGCGTGGAACGCCAAGAACCAGGAACCGAAGCAAGCTGTGGCTTCGACTTCAGGTGTGTTTGTAATTGAGAATTGTCTGTCGATCAACTCTACTTCCTGGGTATTGGATACCGGATCAGGATCTCATATTTGCAATTCATTGCAGGCACTGAGAAACCGTAGAGTGCTGAAGGAAGGTGATATGACCCTAAAGGTTTCTAACGGAGCTAGTGTGGGAGCTGCGTCCGTCGGGGATTATCACCTAGGATTGACGAGTGGACACATTTTGGTTTTACATAACTGTTATTTTGTACCAAGCTTAACGTGTAATATCATATCAGTTTCCTTGTTATCAAATAAAGGTTATGATTTCACGTTTGTAAGAGATGTTGTCAACATCCACCTTAATCATGGTTTGATTGGGTCCGGTACACTAAATAACGGTATATATGTTTTAAACCAACTCCAAATTTTCAATGTCCAGAACACACCAAAAAGAAAGTCTCCAGATTTAAATAAAGCTTTCTTATGGTATTGTAGACTGGGTCACATCAATGAGAGAAGGTTGACTAAGTTGCATAGAGAAGGATATTTGGACTCGTTCGAATATCAAACTTATGACACTTGTCAATCTTGTCTCAAAGGAAAGATGACAAAGACTCCATTTACTGGACAAGGAGTAAGAGCGAGCGAGCTCTTAGGACTCATACACAGCGATGTATGTGGTACGATGTCTACACATGCAAGAGGTGGTTTTTCCTATTTCATTACTTTTACGGATGATTACTCAAGATACGGATTTATTTATCTGATGAAACATAAATCCGAGGCTTTTGAGAAATTCCAAGAGTATAAGAATGAAGTAGAAAACCAAACCGGCAAAAGTATCAAGACACTTAGATCTGATCGAGGTGGTGAATACTTGAGTGCCGAGTTCCTAGGTTACTTAAAAGAGAAATGAATTCTCTCTCAGCTTACTCCTCCATACACTCCACAGCATAACGGTATATCAGAGAGACGGAATCGAACCCTATTGGATATGGTACGATCCATGATGAGTAATGCTGAGCTACCGCGATCTTTCTGGGGTTATGCGCTAGAATCAGCGGCATATCTTTTGAACAGGGCTCCTACCAAGACTGTGCCTACCACTCCATATCAGATGTGGACTGGGAAGAAACCCCATCTTCAACATATGAAGATTTGGGGATGTCCAGCTTTTGTTAAAAAGCAGCATGTGGACAAGCTCGAGGCACGATCAATAAAATGTATGTTTGTGGGATATCCAAAGAACTCCAAGGGATATTATTTCTATTACGCAGAGGAACAAAAGGTTTTTGTTTCTCGTAATGCCCATTTTCTGGAAAATCAGTTTTTAGAAAAGGAAATAAGTGGGAGCGAAATAAAACTGGAAGAAATTCCAGAACCACAAACTGCTACTGAAAGTTTGGTAGAACCAGGAGTTCAAGAAGAACAGGACATTCCCGCACCCCTCCGCAGGAGTAGTAGGCCGTCTCATCCGCCTGAGAGATACTACGGTTTTCTCATAGATAGGGATAGAGAGGATTGCATCATAGATGATGATGAACCTACTGACTTCCAGCAGGCCATCCAGAGCGGCGACTCGGTACGATGGCTAGATGCAATGCGGACCGAAATGGAGTCCATGTACACCAACAAAGTATGGACTTTGGAGTTTGCTCCAGATAGGGTAAAACCCATAGGATGCAAATGGATCTTCAAGAAAAAGATTGGTGTAGATGGACAGGTAGAAACCTATAAGGCTAGACTTGTTGCAAAGGGTTTTCGTCAAAGACCTGGTTTGGACTATGACGAAACTTTTTCTCCAGTGGCTATGCTCAAATCCATTCGGGTCCTTCTTGCTATTGCTGCCTTCCATGATTATGAAATCTGGCAGATGGACGTAAAGACGGCTTTTCTGAATGGAAATTTAGAAGAGTGCGTCTATATGGATCAGCCAGAGGGTTTCAATCAGAGTGGGAGCAGCGGGAAAGTATGCAAGCTGCTTAAGTCCATTTATGGACTAAAGCAGGCATCGCGGAGTTGGAACATCTGTTTTGATGAGACAGTCAAAGAATATGACTTTATCAAAAATCCAGATGAACCGTGCATATATAGTAAAGCAGTAGCCAGAAGTGTCGTATTCCTCGTCTTGTACGTGGATGACATTCTATTAATAGGAAATGACATTCCTATGCTACAATCTGTCAAAGGATTCTTGTCACACAGGTTCTCCATGAAAGACCTGGGTGATGCCTCTTACATTCTGGGGATCCGGATCTATCGTGATAGATCCAAGAGGATGTTGGGACTTTCGCAGTCCAGGTATATCGACACTGTACTGAAGAGATTCAGTATGGATGATTCTAAGCGCGGTAATCTACCGGCTTGTCACGGGATCACCCTCTCCAAAGAGATGTCTCCCAAGACTGATTTGGAAAGGGAACGCATGTCTATTATACCCTACGCTTCTGCGGTAGGCTCTATAATGTATGCGATGTTGTGCACCAGACCAGATGTAGCTTACGCACTAAGCGTGGTAAGCCGGTATCAGTCAGACCCAGGGGAGATGCACTGGAGAGCAGTAAAGAACATTCTCAAGTACCTGAGAAGGACTAAGGAGATGTTCTTGGTTTACGGCGGAAAAGACCTCAGGTTGGAAGCCTTTGCTGATTCCGGCTTCCAGAGTGATAAGGACGATTCCAAGTCCATGTCGGGTTATGTCTTTACCCTCAATGGAGGGGCGGTGTGCTGGAAGAGCTCCAAGCAGGACACCGTTGCTGACTCGACGATGGAAGCGGAGTATATAGCTGCTTGCGATGCCGCAAAAGAAGTAGTCTGGATGAAGAAGTTCCTAACAGAACTTCAGGTGGTTCCTACCATAGTTGATCCAATACCTCTGTATTGCGACAACAACGGAGCTATAGCTTTAGCGAAGGAACCAAGGTCCCATCAGAAGTCCAGACACATCTTGAGGCGGTATCACCTGATCAGGGAGATCATTGATCGTCAGGAGATCGAGGTTCGGAGAGTTGCTTCTGAAGAGAACATTGCTGATCCATTCACGAAGGCCCTACCTCAGATTCAGTTCGAGAGGCTACTCGAGATCATCGGTCTTCGATACGCCAGTACATGGCCCTAGTGCAAGTGGGAGATTGTTAGTGTTTATGCCCTAGAAGGCCATTACTGTATCATACTAGTTTGTATATTACTTAATGGAAGCTTGGGATATTCACATGTATGTAACAGTCTTGCTAAACATGGTAGTATGCTACTTGGTTTTTCTATCTTAATATGTGAGTATACGTATTGATAGAGCTCTTAGGATCTTGCTTGACTACCAGCGTTATGATGGCAGTCACACTAGTGGGGGCTGGGTAGTCTACAAGCACATCCTTATTCAGGTCCCTGGTCGTTGGATTATCGAGACAGAGTATCGATACTCCGGAGTAGACTAGTGTGTACGCTTCTCATCCCAGTTGGGGAGATGGTCTGTCCCACAGCCGTCAGTACGTCGTACTGGAGATAGTATACAGGTGCTCGTTAGGTTACGGGTACACCGGACAGGACTCACAGGGAACTGTTGGTTGGTTTTATACCAGTCGTCAGTGAACAGTTCCTAGGTGACATGAGTACGGCATAGTCCGCAGACTTGACACTGCTACTTCGCCTCGAGTGTGTCCCACTGTTCTTAGATTGCTACCCTACCACGGCTCAAAGGAGTCGTGCAAACAGGTAGCAGTTGGGTGCAGTCCCGAGCACTTGGAGGCAGTGGCGGTTAGACAGGATTCGTCTCTCCCGGTATTGGGAGTTGATATCGCGCTGTGTCAGAGAGCCATTACGCAAAGTCCCTGGCCAGGGCAAGCGAGATTTGCTGGTAGGTTCCAGTAGTTTCTCAGGGTGTAATGGGCTTCCTTCCGACACGACTTATACCGCTATTAGGGGACTGACGCTTGCCGCCCCCCTAGGCCCGATATGCGATAGTCTAAGACGAACGGACCGGACTGTACGGAGATTGTCACATCAGACTCAGTAGGAGTTCGGATGGGTTCCCTCATCGGCCTTCTTATCGACATCTACCTGGGGACCGTTACGTACAGCTAGTGCCGCTTGCGGTCTGTGGTTAAACCCACTGCCAGCGTAGTAGTCGAGTCTCTAGAGTCCCACACAGAGAGTTTCCCTACTCCAGGCGAAACGATATAGAGGTCGTATGGTTTTACGACAAGGGTTCGGACGCATACGTGCGTTTACGCGCGTACGACTTTCGGACAGTTTTTACCAGTCGGCTTTGGTTTAAGCCAGTTACTGGTATCCGGTTATTGGATTTATACAGTCTAAAGTTTTTCCGTATTTTTGCGGAAAGGAGGGACGTTCTCGTAATTGCGTGAGAAGCTTCTAGAAGATGGTGACTAAGGAGGTTTAGGTGGCATATGCAATGAATGTGATTAGTGAGTCATATGGATGATTCATCCATGTCATTAATGCATGATAAATGCTTAATGACTCATGGAGTGAATCATCACTAGATATTATCAAGCATGGTTGCTAAATTCATTTCTTATTCTTTTCTTGATAAAAAGAAATGCTTGATATATATCATGTTATCTCACTATTCTCACATCATTATCTTTATCATCTTCTCTCTCCTCAAGCTCTCCCTCTTCAAACACTAATCCTCCCCTCTCATGAGTTGAGTACAAGGATTAGTAAGACTACTTAATCCATAACCCTCTCTATATTTCACCTAGCTTCTTTGATTAGCACTTAAAGAAGTTTAGTTGCCTCAAGTTTAGAGGCTAAGCTTGGAGTAAAGCTCTCGGGTGGATCGTCTACTACTTCGAGAAGGCCGAGGAGGAGGAGGAGTTCACAAAGACGAAGGACACGATTCGTTAGGTATAATCCCTAAACATAGTAGCATAGAAACTCTATGTTTTAAGTTAGTTATCGTTTAGCTTCGATTCAAGCAGTTAGTCGATGTTTGTTCACTAAATAAGTTCGTTTTTGAAAATTCCGCCTCCCCACAAGTATTGGGGTGTTGTACATCGACTTACACTATGGTGTTACAATCGTGCATTAAAGAGGAAGTGCCGACTCGATCGTACGTTCGTTGAGGCGCCAGGACACACATCCGGTGCTGGTTGGCTGACGTGACGGGCCGCCGGTGTCCTTAGCGCTTGAAGGGACGCATCCAATTCTCTTAAGACACGTGGAAAGTTGATGACCGTCGAACGCGAAGCGTCTGTTTCGGCGGGAATCGATTGGCGTCGTTGGATGCGCTTGCTATAAATAGGGGTGGGATCCTCCCAGGGTCCATACTTCGCTATAATTTCCTCATCGCTACATGTGTTAGCTCGGTGCTCTACCCTTTAGGTCGGATTTCTCACTCCTTTTCCTCGGAGGACTCCTTCCTTTGCTCAGGTTAGATATCTTCTTCTGGGGAGTCTGTTGAGGTAGTTGAGGTAGAGTCTAGCGAGTCTTCTGCCGCTTCTTCCTCTGTCTCGTCCGAGTCGGAATCCCCCCAGGGAGTTAGGGTTAGACCTGCTTCCCAGGGCCGCGCGACGGGGACGGTTCCCCAAGCGCACATCAAGAGTGCTCGTGACGCGCCTTCTCTCCTGAGGAACGTGGACGAGCTCACCACAATCCAGGCTCATTTCCACATTCCCCCCGGCTACTCGCTTCGTTTAGCCGGGGAAGGAGAGAGGGCAGACCGGGCGCGGGACAAGAAGATTGCCTTGTACCTGGATGCCTTTTGGGCCGGAATGCATCTTCCCTTCTCCCCCGAGGTGAGTGCGGCGCTGCGCTGTTTTCAATTAGCTCCGGGCCAGTTAGTGCCGAACTCGTGGAGAATTCTCCTCGGGTTCCTGGTCCGGTTGAGACTACAAGAAATCCCTTTCAGCCTGACCCTTCTCCTATCCTCCCTCTGTTATAAAAATCATCCCGGCACCCATAAGGACGAGCCGAGCTGGGTATACATTTCCTTTAGGAAATACAGAGGAGGGGCGACCGGGTCGGGGGTCGTAGCAGTTCCTTCCTCCATCCATGAATGGAAAGAGAAATTCTTATTTGTCGGACCGTCCGAGGGTAAGGATTGGCCTGTACCTGTTCAGTGGCACAGGGCCTACTACCCGCGGATGAGGCGGTCTTCCAATTTTGAAACGATGGCAGTGTCGGCGTGGGAGCCCGTCCAACGGGCCGATGTATTGCTTTCCGAGCAGGTCCTCAGTTGGGTCGGGTTCAGCCCCGCTCAGTTTGCGGGTAAGTTAGGAGCCTAGACGACCTATTTAGACTCGCATATTCTTCTTCTATTCTTTCTAGCATCGCTAACTCCCTTTGTGTATCTTTCTCCTTTGCAAAGCTGATGGACAAATAAAATTTTCTGGCCGCGATGGCTGAGAAGGAGGGAAGGAAGGCCGGAGGCGCCGGCTCATCACGCCCTGCTTCGAGCCTGGCCCCGTCGGCGGCCGCTTCGGCAAGGCGTTTCTCTATGCCCCAGGCTCCGGAGACCAGCCACGGGGAGAGCCGCAAACACGCTCGGGAGCAGGAATCCCGGGTTGTGGATGTGGCAGATGAGGCCGACCCTCCCGTGGCCCCCTCAAGTGGCGCAAGAGGACGGTGTCCCGAGCCCCGTCTTCCTCGATTTTCGTGCACGAGGGGGATCTTCACTACGAGGTACCCTCGGGGCTTTCTGCCACCGATAGCCTGCTCTCGGAGATGAAGCGGACGGCTGGGGGTAGAATCCCTTAGGGGCCCTCAAGGCCCAAATCGCGGCCATAGCTCAGGAGGCCGTGCAGGTTAGTGTCCGCCTCCCATTCGGGTTTTCATTAAGCCTTTTTGTTCGCAGGATCAGATACCTTTTTAACCCCTCCTTTCGTTTTCCTCATGTCCTCCAGCACTGCGCCCTCGTCGCCAACATGGAGCACGAGGAAATCGCCCCGGCGCTGCAGATAGCGGGCGAGTCTTACTCGCGGGAGGAGAGCCTGAGCAGGAGCTACGTCAGGCAAGGGAGAGGATCGCCGCCCTCGAAGACCGGGTGTAAATAGCCTCTTGATTTCCTTCAGATGTTGTCTTCTATTGATCTGCTGCGAGCGCTGATGAATGGCTGAGATTGGGCTTGAGGGTTGCTTCTTGATGCCTGTGGAACTCAGTGGGCTTGATTTGGAATGAAGCCGAGCTACCTGCAAGGAAGTCCCAGGGTGGTTGTACCACCGTGGACCCTCCGACGATCAAGTTAATTGAGATATTTGGGCAGAGTAGCGGCCTATTCAGATAGAATTGCCTTATCTGAGTCGTCTGAGAGTGGGTTTATATAGTTGCAGCCATGGGCTGGCGAGCGCGAGATTTACGCCAGCTGTTACGCTCTCGGAGCCGCGCCTGCGCGAATAGCGGGATCCTCCATTAATGGCGAGATGCGCCCGTTAACGGAGGAACGCGATGGCGTGGGACGCGGGATCGTGGGGCGGTGGATATCTTGCGTATGGCGAGATTCGTGGAGCCATGTCCGGGACGCTTATGATCTGTGCTCTGGGTCGGTCGTTGAGGCCGAGGAAGCTGAGCTCGGCGGGAGGCTCGGAGGCGAGCAGGAGGCCGAGCTAGTTTGGTTCTGTGATAGCTCGAAGGCGAGCTGGGAGGGCTGAGGAGGCCCAGCGTGCAGGAGGGCTCGAAGGTGAGCCGATGGTTATTTGTAAGACGAGCATAGGAGTGGTCTGGAAGGCCACCGAAGGTCGGGAACATTCTGGGGAGGAAGGACTGGGGTACGCCTTCAATGTACTGTTCTTTACTCGTTTCTTGTAAGCCTTGGGACACGTCATCTGCCACGTGTCATGATCTGGAGAGTGCTCAGTACTGAGCATCATCAGAATATTTGAGAGAAATTAAGAAATCAATTTCATCGAATGGATTGCTTGGTAATCAATAAAAGAAATGCTCACGATAACAACTAATCAATTAAAAAGCTTGTTAAAAACTTTTTATTTAAGTTTGAAATCTTGGAATCAATAGGGTGATTAAAGTTTTGGATTAGCGTACAAAGAAATCAGGTGACGGTAAACGTAAAACTGATCATATTATAGTTACCTTGTCATCAGGAAAAATCCATGTTAATTGTCTAAATAAATTATATAAATCATAAATCAATGTATAATAATCAATCCATATTTAATAATCTAATTCATCTCTTTCTTTAAAAAAAAGAATCTAATTTATCTTGATCCCAACTTCCACCAAATGTACAAATAAATGTATGATAAAAGATTGCCATATCAAATATATATTAATTAACTCCTAAAAATCCTGGATTATGTTATTTTTCTTTTTTAATTACAATTTTTCTCTTTCTTTCTTTGTTTCTTTGCTTAGTTGGAGATTTAGGTCGGAATGGTAAGAATAGGTAGCAACCACCATAATATTTCTCGATGAGAAGAACCTAAAATCTTTCAGTTGCAAGGAGTTTGTTATGGATGAATAGTAACATTTTCTTTTTCCCTCCATGAGATGAGCCCAGTGCATTGGACCGATGGATAAGAGAACTGAGCTGTAACAATAGCTAAAAACCTTTATATTTTATTTTTTATTTCAAGTATAATTATAAATCAAAATTATCAATTTTAGACACATCAACATTGTAGACATGGCAGAAAATTAGATAGGTTTCTTTTGCACATGCTCTGTACACTCGTCTTTTGGCATTAATATAGTAGAGATCTATGGGCAGATTGTCAACAAAAAAAAACAGTCTGTTCGGGAGTTGTCTAAAAACCCCTGTAATTTTTGAAATTGTTGGAAAAGGCCTGCTGTTCAAACTCTTTGTGAACATACACATTGGCTATATTTCATTTAGGTTTTATATTCCCTCTACCGTTTGGATATTACAGTCAACTGCAACTACTTAGATATTATATGCAACTGTTTAGATATTACAAACAACGGGTATACATTGAGTTTTGACTGGAAAGAGATTTTTTAACAAGAGCAAAAAGCTCATGGGTTTTTACACATGTTTGAAGCGGGCCGGAGGCATTTTGGCTTTAGAAAACAAGCTATGAAGCGCCCAACATTTTAGAGAAAGCCCGCCATTGGCAATATAAACTCAACAAGGTAAACCTTCACTACTGATATATACACCTCCACAAAGTTCCAACACAAAAACGAAAGTTAAACAGGTAATGAGTACCTACCTGAACACATAGCTAATTAACAACAACAAACATTTCATACAAAGATTTATAAATTCTTCCCCGCAAAATTTCCTTCCAGCTTCATGACAAGAACAAATGCAAAAGTTCCAATAATTTACACAAAAACTCGAAAAACCTACACATTAGAGCTCTCGGCTGCTCTTTGCTTCTCCCTTAAATTCTCCCCCCACAATTTGGCCTCCGCTATCGCCCTCTCTCTATCAAAATCCTTCCCATTCAAAATCCCCACAACCACTTCTCTCGGTGATTCTTCTCGCTCCAAGCCTTCTAAGTCTTCGACTTTTGCAAATGTTTTATCGTCTCTATGTTCTCTCCTTTCACGGGCCCGAGGTGGCACGGTGGGGTCAAAGGCTTGGGATGCCAGGTAGGAGAGCGCGGTGACGACGTCAGCAATGACCGGGCGGGCAGAGGCATCAGCTTGGATGCACATGGAGGCGATTGCTAGGGCTTGGTAGAGTCCACGCATTGGATAACGGCCTTCGAGCCTCGGATCAGCTAGCTTTACTAGCTTCTTTCGATCGTTGAATCTGGGCCGTGCCTGAAAAATGATAATAATTAAGGATGCAATTGTCAGAATAAAAAATATATACAAGTTCGAAGTTTCGGTACAGTTGCAAAGACATTTAAAATGGTATCAGAGCAACTCATACTCAAATACTACGAACGCGTGAAGCGGATTAACTAAAAAAAATACTGGGGCACAAGCCCAGGTTTCGGCCATTAAATTGGGTGCCGGACCTGCCGAGACGTGTTAGAGAATAAATATATATCCTCCGACCCTCATCATACTTTTGGAGTCTTAGCGTAGTGATAGGGACACTTAAGAGAGTAATGCTTTTGCAGAAAGAATCAATAGCTTTCATCCTGTGTTGCTCGATGAATCAATTAAAAATCAAGCTACGTCATGTTTATTTGTCTTCGTAGCATTTCACATGAAGGCTGTCAAAATGAGCAGTTGGCATGAATTCCCATAGGATACGTGTCATTTGCAAAGATGGAAATGGAATGCGTAAAGAAAAGAACCAAATTTGCAAAACTACTTCTAAAAGCCCTTCATAAAAACCTTGCTCATTCATGCTGCTCCCCTGTGCTTATCTTCACATGCATCAACATGTGACTCGTGTGTGTAACTCATGAAATTTGTTCTACATATGATTTAGATTATCGAGATCAAGTAAAACGGTGCCAATCATCGGAAAATATGGTGGAAAGTTACTTTTAAGGAGACACCTCATTTCTTAGAATAAGCCACCTCATAAACACTATATATATATATATATATATATATATATATATATATATATAGCGAGAGAGAGAATAATGAAGGAAAGAGGCCATAGGAGGGAATTTCCTCCTATGGCGTCGAAAAAATACGCCCTCCATCGTGTTTTCCGACGATCGGAATCCATCATCTTCATCATCTAAGATGTGGGTACACTAAATTTCATGTGATTCTGCAAATTTTTCACCGTTGATTTAGCAACGTAAAAAGTTATATTGAACCCACTAATTCAACGGTGAAAAAGTTGTAGAATCACATGAAATTTGGTATATCCATATCTTAGATGATAACGATGAAAATGAAGGGTGCCGATCGTCGGAAAACACGATGGAGATTGTATTTTTTCGACGTCATAAGAGGAAATTCCACATATATATATATATATATATATATATATATATATATATATATATATATATATAGTGTGTGTGTGTGTGTGTGTGTGTGTGTGAGAGAGAGAGAGAGAGAGAATTTCTTTACATCCTATTCATTTGTGTCTCCCTCGTCTTCTAAATTCCTACCTTGTACCAAAATAATTGAGTTTTCCCCGAGGTTACAACCTTAATTTAATCATTACTGGTGCCAAAGATGGCAACTATTGCTTCTTATCCAAATCCTTTACCAATTTAAAAGAGCCACAATTTAAGAGAAGCCATGATCGAATTGACCAAAGTTGATCTGTTTGTCAACTTGAGCTCAATCCCGAGCAATTAATATATAATTTCCTATCATGGGTAATTCCATATTTGCATGTCAAGAGGATGACTGCCTGTAGAGCCTCTAAAATTAGTTGGCGGTAGAAGGAACCACGAAAATATCCCACACTAAGTCTATTTAAGTAACATTAAATGGCTATGATTTATTCAGGACACAATGCAATTATTCTCCAACTAAGCTTCTTTTTTGGATACTATGATTTTTCCCCCTAATAAATAAGCATTTATTAGAAGGTATAGGGCAACGAAAAATTACAGCAATGGCCTATGCTAAGGAGATCACTAATGACAAGAGATCTCAAGCAATGGGAGGAGAAAATAGTCTCGATGCCGCAATATGGATAGATACGGCCGAGAGCTTATAAGTAACATTTGATAGAAGGTTGGAAAGAAGAATTTTCTCCACTGAGAGATTTCATAATCATCAAGTGTGGCGGGTTTTGATTTATGAATATTTATTCACCTAAGATGGTTTGGTCATGTGTGACGCAGACCTATGAAAGAACGGATTCGACGAATGGATACTCTAGATATAGGCAACATCAAAAGGGCGAAAAGGAGACCGAAGAAAACATGGATGGAGGTGATACGAAAAGATATGGTTGCCAAAGGCCTCAATGAAAGTATATTGTTCGATAAGAGTGAGCCTCAATGAAAGTATATTGTTCGATAAGAGTGAGTGGGGGCGGAGGATTCATGTGCTGAACCCGGCGTGATTCTCATGTTGGTTCATGTAGCCTATCCTATATGCTTGGGATAAAAGGCTCAGTTGTTGTATTCCCCTACCAATTTCTAACAGGACTATAGCCACAGAAGGTTAATTTTCGACATCTTCTATAAGATTTCCATCAAATTCCCAAGTATCATATCCTCTTCCCAAATCTTAGGGATTCCGATCCCATCAAACCCATCAATCACACATGATAGCCCAATAAATCACACTGAAGAAAACACCGGAGTTATGTGGTTCGACCAATCCCAGCCTGCATCCACAGGGCAATCATCTCAAATTGGATTTCTCTGACAAGAGAAGGATGCATACAAGAGAAATCTCCACTCTCATATCTCACCTATCTTTCTAGTTACATGGACATCATCCACATCTGTATATACGCTAAATTACACCAGAAATAATTCAGTAATCTATATCTTAGATTGATGCAAACTTATTGTTTTACAATAGCTCTCCTGTTTTAATGGATAAATTGTCATAAATGCTACTGCCCGCTTGCATATATGCGTGGTTCGAGTCACAGATAGCCAAGAGGTTCATGAGTTGTCAGAATCAACATGAATTAAAGTGGGACGATATGGATTCATCAACTCAGATAGAGCTTGGGGATGGATTTGAATTCATACCCGTACAAGATCTAGATAATGGATGCATGCAAGAGATACCAAGTAAATGAATGTTCAAGTATAAGTTTTGTCAGATGCAGAAGTTCATAACTCACCGCCTATTTAACAACTAAAGAAATATTGGAATTAGAACTAACAATCTAGCAGCCATGGCCATGCACTTGAAACAAGCTTCCACGTTTGAAATGGGTAATATTCAAATACAAAATCAAGAAGCAGATAATTATGGTAAATGTTAGCATGAAACATTTATTTCTTAAATGCAAATCAGAAAAATTTGTTAATTTAGGTACAATATGATTAGAACTGTAGGTGTACAATCAAAAGAGAATTTGTGGACGCACGCACGTCAAAGTGAGTTAATATTCAAAGAGTTAACAGGACCTAAAGTAACATTGTGGGATGCATCTACAGTGAGCTGACTTGGCAATACCTCAGGGATGTAGCATAAAGTACATCCAATATATAATATTAGAAAAAATATCATATAACTTTATATAATAGGCATCACTTAATAGAGTATTCCGAGTCATCTCCCCCTACCGCTTTAGGCTCTCATATTCTATATAATCGTGTAATGATGTAACTAAACTGTATAAATTAGGCACAAAAGGACTGGCTTACCCATGCAACTAGGCTCTGTTGTCCATGTGGTTTCTTGCTGTCAAATGCCTTTCGTCCAGTGATCAGCTCCAAAAGAACAACTCCAAAACTATAAACATCAGACTTGATTGTCAATTGGCCAGTCATTGCATACTCTGGAGCGCAATATCCATAGGTCCCCATTACCCGTGTTGAGACATGAGACTTGTCGCCACTTGGACCAAGCTTTGCGAGCCCGAAATCGGATAATTTAGGGTGGAACCCCTCATCAAGTAAAATGTTTGATGATTTGAAGTCACGGTAGATAACTGGAGGCTTGGCTTTGTCATGGAGATGTTCCACGCCTTTGGCAGCCCCCGCGGCAATTTTCATCCTTGTGTTCCAATCCAAGGCTTCTTTCTCAGGTGGAAGGTCTGAACCAAAAAAAGAAGAAGATATTTACGTTGATAAAGTATGCAAATGAAATTTAAAGAAGTTCTCTACTATTTTTTCTCATATAGGCAGTTTACAGCCTTGGACCCTTTATTTATAAGTTACATCCACACCTCATTGGCTCATTCCTATCGCATGTCCTGCTTTGTATTAGTAATGTGAATAAACCAGTTCCAATCTAAGTTCTTTCACTTCATTGGTAGAATGTCAATACCAACTTGAGCTCAAAGGCTTAACCTTTTATGGAACTAATGGAAATGATGAACAATAAACATTAAGCCATCATAGTTGTTATCGCATTTTTTAGCAAACAAATTATTACATAATACCAGAAGTACAAGCATTTTTTAGCAAACTAATTATTACATAATACCAGAAGTACAAGCCCACTGCACGATGAGTTACATTTTATTCAATTAGTTTGGTAGCCCAGGGGATGACTAAGTCATAAGTTTGTAGGTTTCGTGTTTCTTACTAGTTGCTACAATATCAAACTTGAATGCAACATGCTTCAATTTTTCAAAAAATCACATAATTAAGTCAGGATATAGAGGATCACTCTAGGTTTGTTTTCTGATTACTAGAGAAAAGGAAGGTACGGTACAAGATATCCTATATACTCAAGCCGAGAGAGGAATGAGACAATCATGTTGCAATAGATGTCTTTTAATACCTCATTTAATATATATATATATATATATATATATAATGGAGGAAAGAGGCCATAGGAGGGAATTTCCTCCTATGGCGTCGAAAAAATACACCCTCCCTCATTTTTTTCCGACGATCGGCACCCACCATCTTCATCGTTATCATCTAAGATGTGGGTACAACAAATTTCATGTGATTCTACAACCTTTTCACCGTTGATTTAGTGGGTTCAAAATTAACGGTTTACCGACAATAGAACTTTTTACATTGCTAAATCAACGGTGAAAAGGTTGTAGAATTACATGAAATTTGATGTACCGACATCTTAGATGATAACGATGAAGATGGTGGGTGCCGATCGGCGGAAAAAATGAGGGAGGGTTTATTTTCTCGACGCCATAGGAGGAAATTCCCTCCTATGGCATCTTTTCTCCATTATTCTCATATATATATATATATATATATATATATATATATATATATATTCGGCAAGTGTTTTAACAGATCATAAATATATTATGCAAACATGCATGTTCCTTTTATTCATATTGTTTAAGTAAATAAAGGTGGAAACGGTGTTCTAGATGGAAACATGACTCGTCCAGCGGCAATGTACACAACAAATGAAATAACAGAGAAATACCCTATTTTTATAGATTAGATAACATAAGATTAAGGAAAAGGCCATTTGTTATTGAGACTTTTTTCAACAGTGATAGTAGGGAGGGAAACATATAACTTTTTCATCAGGAGCTAATCCTAGCAAAGCGCTTCAGTTTTTTTTATCAGATCATCAGATCGTGTGATTGCTAAACATCAATTTATACCCGCATGGTTCTTAAACAAGTATTCTCATGTGCAACCTACTTAAATAGAAGCTTAAGCAAAGAAGGTAGTTTTGTTCTTCCTATGAATCCTTTAAAATATAAAGAAAGGGTAAGTGAACCTTCATCTAATAGTATCTTATCTTGAATATCAGTAAAATGGTAAATTGGAAGACGTTACAAGGAACTCACGAATTCGTTGAAGTGAAAATAATAATAGTAATGATGACAATTAAGATAAAAGTAGTACTTTAATCAGAGAGTTTGACAGAATTTTCAAATAACAAGCTTGGCTTTGAGAACAAATTAACTCATTATTAACATCTCAAGTCAAATTCCAAAATGGTGGGGTCAACTATGAAGCAACGCTCCAAGAAGGATCTGACATGGTTTTACAACCCTGATAGTTTTACGGCCCTGTTGTTAACAATCAACCCTTTATTAATCAGGGCTAACTTCTTGGTCGAAGATGCTACGGACAAAAGAGAGGTTTACTGCATCTTAAGTGACCGATCGGCCTCCTCCAAATTCAATTCTCCTAGACTTGGGGGCTACATTAATTACAAACCAAAAACTCAGGGTTGTTAAGCCTTCCTACAATATCAATACCATGATTCTTACGTGATCACAATAGAACTGTATATAGAAGAAAACAAAGGCTTAAAAGGTCAAGATTACAAAAATATTGACAAAATATTTTTGCAAACATTGGAGTCAACACCCAGAGATAGTATCATCATGGATGGTATGGCACCAATTTTGGACATTAAATATAATTGAGTGACTTCTAGAACTTCACAGAAAACAAAAGGTTACTATTGGAAAGGAAAAAGGAGTTGTAAGTTCCAATAGCAATAGTTTCCTCAATCTTATTTTAACTAAATTATGACTTCGATATAATTAATACAAAGATTAAGTCCCCGTAAATTCGTAAGAGTCGATGTCTCTATATGCTTAGATCGATAGTATTAATGAATTCTTCATTAATGATATACTCATATCAGATTCGTCAAGGATACTTGAAATACTCTTTTTGGCGGATTCTTAAGGTATATTGCGTTCTAGATGTATCGAACATGTATCGATGCCTAAGACACTAAGAAAAAACAACCTATGAATCAACGTGTTATATAATTTAATTTGTTATAATATAAAAATAAAACCCTTCTCCTTCATCATATCTTCGGAGTTTTGTGTAGTGGAAGAGATATTCACATGGTATTAGAGCGACCCATGTTCGATTCCCACCGAGCGCGTATTAAATGCGGATTTATTTAAATTAAAAATACCGCTGCGCAAAAGCCAAGGTCCAGGTTCGGCCTAAAGGGTCTTCGACCTGCGGAAGCGTGTTGGAATATAAAAATAATACCCTTAACTCTCATCATAAGTTCATAACTTTGGAGTTTCGGTGCAGTGGAAGGGGCATTCACGTAATTCATACATGCATTTATATAATTTGCCCACTTTCTTAATAAGAAAACAATGTTAACAAAAGCTGAAAGCATAGCGAAACGCGAGAGCAAGGCTAAGGCTTTAATGGGGCTTTAGCGGTAAAATGGGCCAAGAAATTTTAAAATAATAGACTAATAATAATGATGAGAAAATTGATATATAGAAAAGTTTACAAACAAAAAAAAAAATTTAAAATAAAAGTGATGCTATTCTTTTATGATTTCTATAATGTTTATTTGCAATACCAGAATTATATTGAATTATTTTAAGATAACCCTGATGAATGTGTGATAATATAAGTTTTACGAAAATATTTCTTAGATTAGAGACAAAAAAGAGATTTAATTCTTCTATCATTTAACACAATAATTTGCGGTTGTTAACAAAACAAGGGTTTTATCCCCCATTTTGATACGACAAAAAAAGTGGGTTTAAGAGGCATTCAAAGCGTAGCCTACATGCCTTTAAGACATTATAAAGCTTGATCGTACCGCTTTATACAAAAGCGAGGCGTTTCGTGACTGCTTTCCGCCAAAGCGGGACTTTTATGGATTTTTTTACAACGATGGAAAATAATAAAAGAGAATAACTGCTCAAATAACTGTTAATCAATAAAAAAAAATATCGGTGTCTTACGAAGTCTGCTAAATTAGACAAAATTTTAGGGGAAAGAATCTAAAACTTGCATAGTATAAATTTGCTAAAATAATATTCTTTATTTATTATGAATAGATTTTTAAAAAAAAATCAAATTAGTGTAATCCATTTATGCAAAAACGAGACGTTTCGTGACTGCTTTCCGCTAAAGCGGGGCTTTTATGGATTTTTTTACAACGATGGAAAATAATATAAGAGAATAATTGCTCGCATAACGGTTAATCAATAAAAAAAATATCGGTGTCTTACAAAGTCCGCTAAATTAGACAATTTTAGGAGAAAGAATCTAAAACTTGCATAGTATAAATTTGCTAAAATGATATTCTTTATTTATTATGAATAGATTTTTAAAAAAAAAATCAAATTAGTGTAATCCACCTACTTGTATCCTAGACTTTTAAAAAATTATGTCCAGTGAATCCGACTCATATGTGCCATATTCGTAACTAAATCCGTATTAGTTAAATAGAAGTAGTAATATACGTAGTATTGGTAAATTTAATTGAGTTAGAAGATGGAGTAATTCCAGGGAAAACCTATTTGACTCTCCATGGTCGAATGTGGCTATCCATAACTTAAAGAACCAAATACATCAAGGGTTCAATCCCTATATGCAGCAAAATCCTTAATTTGTTGTGTTCTTCATTTTTTTTGGAAAGCTCAAATTCAAACAACATTTCTCCTCTTATAATCATATTTGGCTTTGCCCTGAGATCTCACGAATGATTAAAAAAAAGTTTCATCTGTAGAAGTATATATAGTGATATATAGAACATCCATGGTAGCAGTTATCAGTATGCCATATATCATTTTTTAAAAATAATTAATTTAAATTGGATCTTAATAAAAAGGGGGAAATTCAAACCGAGTGATATATTGGCATATAAGTTTTTTTTACGAAAAATATTAACATGATAGTTTGAAAGATAATAAACAAGATATCAAATTATGTAACAAGTAAACTATCAATATAAATCGATATCCAAGTAGAACTACGGCTGATAAATATCCGTTACATTTATAAATCGGTATCAGTATATATTCATTACATTTATTTTTTGACATAAATATCCGTATTATTCATTGTGCGGTATATATCAGTATAGTTGTAAGCTATATTCATTTCATTCATTTTTTGACAGAAATATTTCTTAATAAACGAATTATTTTCCACGATCGGCTCAGTCCATATTGATCATATCATTATACAAAGTGGTTTGAAAACTTATTGTCTATGCATCACTTGGTTGCAAAATGCACGGTTTTCTGACCCAAGATTGATATATCAACGTATCCAAATCACATGAAACCTGGTATAATCATGCTTTAAATGATGAAGATCAAGATGGACGGAACCGATCGTGGAAAAAAGTTGTGTAGAGTGAGTTATTTTATGTAGGGTGTAACTAACTTAGTTACACCTATGGAGTAAATTAGCATTTCCCTATCCCTATATAAATATATGTGTTGTTAGAGGAAGTTTATATATACCTACTTAGAATTTATCTATTATAGCCATAGTTGTAAATCAAGAAGCCAAGACGTAAGAAAAACGATATAGGAATTTAAGCTTTCCTTAAGAGAGATGAACGCAACATCGGCCGCATATATGAGAAACCATTTAAGCTGATGATGCATATGTGCTTTAATTAATTTAAACCGCGTCTGACAAAAGCCCTGCCCGTTAGACGAAGAGTACTATGTAAAAGGGGCCTTTGTTAATGTGTTATAAAGGTAAACTGTTGTGATGCCTCACATTCTATCCCTTTTGATTTCCTATCTAATCCGGAGTTATCACGAAGTCGCGGAGATTCGGAGTTATCTGTAAGACAAAGGGACAAACGTATGGAGCTAAAGCTTCGGACGTCTGTCAAGGCTCTGTATGCGCAAACATATATTGAGCATACGTCTGACCCCATCGGTCCAGACGTCTGTGAGCACTCTGCCCTTTTGAAGACGTGAAGGCTAGACGTCTGAACATCCTTGTAGACGTCTGGGTATACTCTTTGGATTCAAAGACACTTGGGCAGACGTCTGTGCATTCCTTCTACATACATCTGTCGTGTTCTGAGCCGGATGTTTTCCTTAGTTAGGAAATTAGTTGATTGGAAATATCTTTTGTATACTATATATATGTGTTGGATATAGGTGCCCTCAAGGCAATTGTTGCAATTGAAGGAAGATCTATACAGAGAATAATCTTACTCAAGATAATAGTATGCTATCTAATTTGTCTTTATCATTCATGTATATACGTTTTACTTGTTATCACGTATCGCTAATACATAATGATAAACCCCGTAGGATCTTTGCTTGACTATCAGGATTATGAAAGGGATCATACTAGTGGGGCTTGGGTAGTCAGTCCATAAGCACATCGTTAAGTGTCCATAGTCGTGGGAAAATCGAAACTGGGCATCGATATTTCAAAGTAGACTAGTGCATACGTTTCTTGACCCCGCCCGGGGCGATGGTTGATTCCATAGCCATTGGTGTTTTGACACCAAAGATTGTATACAGGTGCTCAATAGATGAATGAGTTTCACTGGATGGGCTCACCAGAGAACTCCTAGATGGGATTATATCTATCTTCGGGTAGCAGTTCTCTAGTGACATAAGTACATGGCAGTCTGTAGACCTAAGATCGTCATAGTGTCTTGTGTATGTTCCCACTGTACTTTGATTACTATCCTACCAATGCTTTAAAGATCCGTGCAAACAGATTTTAATTGGGTGCGGTCCCGAAGCATATGGAGGCAGTGAGCGATCGAAGGGATTCGTCTCTCCCGGTATAGTGAGTTGATGTCGCACTGTGCGTGATTGAATATAATCATAAGTCCTTGGCCAAGATAGACGAGATTTACTGATAAGTGTTATCAGCAGTTTCTCATATGGTTATAAACTTGATATTAGCACGACTTATTGGGTTATTGAGAGTCTAACGGTTTCCACCTCCTAGACTTGGTATGCGACACTCTCAGACGAAGAGACCGGACTATACGGTGACTGTCACTGAAATACTTTGCATGGTTTGGATGAGCTTGCTCGTTGACCTTCTTTCGATCAATACCTGAATAGCCGTTACGTGCGGCTAGTATCGCTGGCGTGCTTGTGGGCCATGGATATGATCCTAATCTACTGCTAGCGTATTGTCGAGTCCTTAGAGTCTTACACAGAGGTTTCACAAGCTTAGGCGAAACGATGTAGAGCATGTATGATGATGCATACAGGAGTTCGGTGAAACACGTGTATGATACACATGGTTTAATCGGATATTTTCATAATACTAGCCGGCTCTTATTGAAGCCAGATTATTAAATCAAGTGTATATATATATTGATATATATATTTTCTAGTATTATTCTCACATTATTTATTCTCTTTTGTATTTGTATTTGATATAAATACTATGATGTGTATTTGATACATATTTAGTGTATATATGATACATGAGAAGTTTAGATGCACGACTCATTTTTTTTATTTGTGAAATAAAGAAATGAGTCATGACATGAGAGAGGAGTGTAGAGACTAATAGGTGTTTCTAGGGTCGATTTTATTTTTGGATAAAGATGGCTAAGTCCATCTCTTTTCAACACTACTCTCTCACGACATTCTCTAAGCTAATATTCTTCTTCTTCTCATCTTCTTTCTCTTGATATTCATGGAGAAAAATAGAGAGAAGACTTGAGAAAAATATATAAGAATATATATCTACATCTCTTGCTAATTGAACCTAGCAAATTTAATTAGCAAGTTGCTTCTATATGATATGATCATGTAAAGCTATAACTTGCGTTGGAAAATCCTCATGGTGGATCATCTTCGACGAAGAGATCATCGTGCATGCTCGTTCCAGACCATGTAGGAGTCATGCCGGAGTCCAACAAGAGACGGCTAACGCACTACAAAGGTTGTAGCCATCGAACCTCTTAGTTTTGCTCTCTTTCTAGCTTAAAGTTTTAACTTTTGGGAAAGATTCTAGTATTAGGGTGTGCTGGCTCTCTAGATTTTTTAAATTATCACTTCCGCCGCGGTTTAAAACCCTTCTAGTTGAGCAAGGCATCCCTAACAGTGGTATCAGAGCCCTCCCAAAAGATATATACTTGTTTGGACAAAGTTATAATGTCGGATCACGAAAAAATTTCGAATTCCAATTTCTGATTTTAAGCCTCTATTCGTATTTAAAACTGCAACCTAAATTTTTTTTTAAAGTCCAGCAGTATGTTCACTTGGAAACTAGAATGAGGTGCCAAGAACCTGGGAGCATAACTCCTTGATCTGGCCGCCAGAATTGGTCATTTGGCCGATTCTGGCAGCCTGGTAATGGAGTTAGGCCTCCAGGTTCTTGCAGGGGGTTAAAATCTTGGAAATTAAAATAGTTTGTTTCTTCCCAGATTTTGATTTGATCATTGTAGTGTTTTTGGAAAGTTCGGGAAGTTTTGTGATCGAAACTGTAGCGTCGTTTTTTGTATTTAATGATATGTGATGTCGCCCAATTGCTATATGTTGATTACATGAAGTTGCACATTAGTTATTTGCGATTGTTGCAATATTGTGATGTTGCGATTGTTGTGGATGTTATGGTTAAGTCGGATCGTTGTGATGTATAGCCCCTCGTATGAAATGCTTGTACTTACGATGTTATATATGTGTTTCATAATTTGGAACGAGCGGCGGAATTGTGGTCGTCGTTACCAGTTGTTGTGTATTATTTTATTGGGACACTTCCGGGTTGAGGTTGATATCGCCAACTTGATGTATATATTTCGATTCATGTAGTAGGATACACCACGGTGTAGCACTCGAATCACTGGATTCTAGAATACCGAGTGTGGCCATCTCACGGAGTTGAGACCCGGGTCACCTCATTCTAGAATTGACGGGTGTCTTGCCGTGCTTGTAGGGGTTAGGAATGACCCACGAAGAAGTGCCCAAGTTACCGGGTTCTAGATAACGTTGGGTGACCCACTCATGATATTGAGTGCGGGTTGCCTCACTACCAGGATTGGCAGGTAGCTTGCCGTACTCGTAGTGGGTCTTGGATCGAAGTTTTACGGGCTATTCACACGACCGTGGAATTTCGTGTTTCGTGATCAGCTCAATCGAAACGCGGGATTCCTATCCGCTTTTCCATATTCTGTGATGTTCATTGCATGCCTGTAATGTGATTATTTGCCTATGATGTTGTTTATCGTTTTCCTGTAACGTTGATTATCTGCCTGCGATGATGTATATGTTGATATATATGATATATAAATAAATGTTGATATATGTTTTGCATCCGCGCTAGCCCTGCATCTGCCCTGCCGTAAGTTAAGTAACTTTACGGTGAAGACCCGATACCCCGTGAAGAATGCAGATGGCATATATAGCATTCTATTTTTCTTTTTATATCATGATTTTTCTGTAATGGTGTGAGAAGATGTTAGATAATATGTGATTATCTAAATGATGGGATTGCATTAATTCGGATTAATACAAAGAAAACAAACCTAGAACACGTTGTAGGAACCAACTTTTTCTAAAAGAAATTATAGCCGTATTCGTTTGCTTTGCATAGCGGTATTCGGTTATGAATATCATGCACCTCATTCGATGAGGAAAGAGCCTTGATCCCTTCATGAGGAGGTTGCTCTTAAGCAAAAGTTTATATCACTATAAATTTGCAAAAACTACTCGGTTCCTACAATGATCAAGTTCATTACGTTAAAGATTTTTTTTTCAAAATCAGTTGTAGCCCTCTGTCATTTCAAGAATTAGAGTGCTTAGTATTTATGCTACGTTTGATGACTATGTTATAGCGTAGTGTATGGTAGCTAAGTGATGTCTTACTATAAGCATGTGATGTGATTGGTTAGGATGGTCGTACGACTTTGTTGACTATGTTAAGAGTCATGCGGATGGATCTAAATTAATCAAGAAATGACGGATTGAACTTGACTTGCGACTTATGATTTGTTGACTGTTAAGGTCATAAGCCGCATAGGGTAAAAACAGATATCGAGAGTTTCAAGTGTTGAAACTTGCAATGTGATTGCAACCTTCTATGTGATAGTTTGGGTCTTGATTCTCACTGTAACAGTTACTCCCGGGATATTTTCATTTGATTCTGGCCAGTTCTCTTTTTAGGGTTTGAACGAGGATTAGGCAGAACAATGGGATACATCCTGATTAGAAGAATTAATAAACCAATCTAATCTATGTTAGAGTGCACGTTGAGTCTTTCTTCTCTCTCTGGCAGCGACCCATGAATTAATAAACCAATCTAATCTATGTTAGAGTGCACGTTGAGTCTTTCTTTTCTCTCTCTGGCAGCGACCCATGACCGAACTTAAACTAAAACTCGTAAACCAAGTGAACCGAACCTTTTTACAATCAACGACTTTGGAATGTCATGTTCGCCCTAACTCACGACAAAGTCGCATATGTCCTTCCCGCTTCTACTTCCACTTTGTTGCTCCAGGACCCTCTGTATCCGGTACAGAGATCCAAATTGCTTGGAAGGCCATCGTATATTTAGATACGAACTCGAAGAAACTGTTTCAGTCCGATGATGGTCACTGATTTTGGAACAAATGAATTGTTCATTTGTCTCTCCATTCTACCTTATCTCATGTTCGAGAGCTTCTTAAATAAGGAGAATATACAAGTTATGCTTATTAGAATGTCTTCTTCTAAACCCAAGACTGGAGCTAAAAGGTAAGGTAAGAAGAAAATCAACTAGCATAAGTTTGGTGTACACAAGGTAAGTGGGAAAGACATAAAAAGGGGTTAAAGTGAGCAGAAATGAAATTGCAACTACTATTATTATCCTGGGCATTGAAAGAGGAGTTACTAGGAATTCCCGACCACCCCTTAAAACATTTTGATGTTTCATGTTTCCTCTGTGTTTAATTGAAACATTTTCTCAATTAACTCCAACTCCTGGGTATATTGATACCGGATTAGAATCCGACATCTGTAAGTTGTTACATGTGCTGAGAAGTGGAGTATTGGGAAAAGTGATTTAATCCCCAATGTCGGAAATCGAAGCAATTGTTGATATTGGGGAAATCACCTGGTTTTACCTATCGGCAAACTTTTGGTTTTGAATAACTATTATTATGCACTAATTTTTAAAATTGATATATCCGTTTCTTTATTAGATAAAGTGGGATATAATTTTGAAAAACATGTTCTAAACATTTACCTATATCAATCTGTTGATTGGGTAAAGTGCATAAAGATAACAGTGTAAACATTCTTAATTAAAATACAGTTTTCAAATTACAATACACAAGGTATGATTGGTGAACTCATAAGGCTTATATATGGTGATGTATGTTGTCCGATGTCCAAATGGACAAGGGGTTAATACTCATACTACATTCTGTTTTCCTCTAAGTTCTCTGATTTTAGACACGCATTCTTGTTGAAATGCAAAGTCCAAAGATTTTAAGAAGTTCATAGAATATAAGAATAAAGTAGAGAACAAAATGTTGGAAGTATCAAGAATTTTCGAAGTGTTCGAAGATGTGGATACTTATGCTAGGTATTCCGTAGTTATATAATCGAAAATTTGATTCTCTCTCATATTACTCATCCGTGGGTGCGCTCCTTGATGTGTAATATTGAATAGCCTTTTTCATTTAAAGATATGCACGGGAAACGTTGCATACCAATTGAATATAGTTTCATCTAAATTAGTGCTTATAATTCTATATGTGATATAGAATGAGAACATATCTCAAGATTGTTAAGATATGGAATTATTCAGTTTATGCTTAAAAACACAATCTGGACAAACTCAAAGCACGTTTCGATAATAGGCAGTTTGTGGGTTATCCCAAGATTTAGCAAGGGTTTAACTTCTATCATTTTCGGGATCAAAAGTTGTTTTGTTCTCGACACGTCACCTTTATAGAAAAGGAATTTATTTCAAAAGAAATTAGGAGTATGATAAAACTGAAGGTGATTCCAAAACCATAAACGGTTACTGAAGATTTAAGAAAATCTGGAAATTCAATTGACCATAACAAATCTTAGCCACTCCGCAAATTTAGTAGGTAAACTCAGCCGCCCGGGAGATATTTCGGTTTTCTCATAGAAGGTGATAGGGAGGCTTGCATCATATGATGACCCTACTATATCAGCAAGACATAAGAAGAGTGACTTCCAAGTGATGGCTGGATGCAAAGATATCCAAATTGGACTTCTTGCACTGCAGCAAAGTATGGACTTTAATGGGTGCTCCTGAAGGGATAAAACCCGTAAGAAGCAAGCAGATCTTTCGAGATCAGTGCAAATGGAAAGGTATTAACCTAATAAAGCTAGACTTGTAGTAAAAGATTTTCATCAAATACCCGGTGTGGATTATGATGAAACTTTACTTCAGCGTCTGTGCTGAAGTCCATACGGATATAATTTATCATTACCATTTTTCCATGACTGATATTTGGCAAGTGGATGAATATAACGGCTTTCTAAATGATTTAGAAGTGTACGTATATGACTCTGCCGGAGGGTTATCGTAGTCAATAGGAGCAGTGGAAGATGTGCAAGTTTCTTAAGTCTATTTATAGACTAAAGCAGGCATAGCGGAGAAAGGTTCATCTGTTTTGATGTTACGGTTAAAGTGTTTGACTTCATCAAAATGATATATGAACCTAGTATTTGTAAGAAGGATGTATGGAGTACTGTCATGTTTCTCATATGATGTGTGGATGACATACTCCAGATAGGAAGTGATGTTCCTACATTACAGTTCGGTCAAACTATAGTTGTCGCAAATGTTTCTCCATATAGGATTTGGATAATGCATCGACTGATTCTGCTGACTAGGTCTACAGAGATTGATTTATTATGAGTTTTTGGGATTGTCCCAACTCAGGTAAGATGACACCATTCTAAAGCGGTTTAGAATGGACGACTCATAGCGTTGTAGTGTACCCGCATGTGGAAAAGTCACTCTTTCTAAAGAGATGTTATATACCAAACCAGATATTGCTTTTGCACTTGATATAGTAAGCAGATATTAGTCCGATCCTGAAGAAACAAAGGGAACCAGTGAAGAACATAAGAGGATGTTCTTGGTGTATGGTAATGGCAGCCTCCATCATGAGGCGGTTACTTATTCCGGCTTCCAATATGACAGTGTCTATCATGAGTTATGAGTTTACTCTATTTAGTAGGAGCAGTATATTGGAAAGAGTTCCAAACAGGATACTGGGATAGTCATGGCGCTGGGTGCTGATTATGAATCAGCTATGGATACAGCCCAAGAAGTAGCTGGATAAAATTGTTCATTTATGAACTTTGTCCCATCGTCTATCCAGGCAAATTCTAAGGCAGATATCGCTCAATTCGGAAGATAGTTAATTTCCGCGAAGTTAAGATATAAAAAGATAAAGATAGATTAATTGTAGCGAATCCACTCACTGGGATTGTTTCTCGAACATGGTTTGTGAAACAATTAGTAAAGAAGTTGGGTATGTGATACCGCAATACTTGGCCTTAAGTGCAAGTGGGAAATTGTTGGATATAGGTGCCCTCAAGGCAATTATTGTAATTGAAGGAGGACAAATATATAGAACAATCTTACTCGAGATGATAGTATGCCATCTGGTTTGTTTTTATCATTCATGTGTATGTGTTTTACTCGTTATCACGTATCGCTAATACATAATGTAAAGCTCATAGGATCTTTGCTTGAATACCAGGATTATGATAGAGATCATACTAGTGGGGCTTGGATAATCCATAAGCACATCCTTAAATGTCCCTAGTCATGGAAGTATCGAGACTAGACATCGATATTCCAGAGTAGACTAGTGTATACGTTTCGACCCCGACCGGGGCGATGGTTGATTCCATAGCCATTAGTGTTTTGACACCGAAAATTGTGTACAGGTGCTCATTAGATAAATGAGTTTCACTGGACGGACTCACCAGAGAACTCCTAAATGGGATTATACCTATCGTCGGGTAGCAGTTCTCTAGTGACATAAGTACAGGGTAGTCTGTAGACCTAAGATCGTCGTGTCTTGTGTGTGTTCCCATTATACTTTGATTACTACCCTACCACGGCTTTAAAGAGCCGTGCAAACAGATTTTAATTGGGTGCAGTCCCGAAGCATATGGAGGTAGTGAGCGATCGAAGGGATTCGTCTCTCCCGGTATAGTGAGTTGATGTCGCACTGTGCGTGATTGGATATAATCATAAGTCCTTGGCCAAGATAGACGAGATTTACTGATAAGTGTTATCAGCAGTTTCTCAGATGGTTATAAACTTGATATTAGCACGACTTATTGGGTTATTGAGAGTCTAACGGTTTCCACCTCCTAGACTTGGTATATGACACTCTCAGACGAAGAGACCGGACTGTACGGTGACTGTCACTGACATACTTTGCATGGTTTGGATGAGCTTGCTCGTTGACCTTCTTTCGATCAATACCTGAATAGCCGTTACGTGCGGCTAGTATCGCTGGCGTGCTTGTGGGCCATGGATATGATCCTAATCTACTGCTAGCGTATTGTCGAGTCCTTAGAGTCTTACACAGAGGTTTCCAAAGCTTAGGCGAAACGATGTAGAGCATGTATGATGATGTATACAGGAGTTCGATGAAACACGTGTATGATACACATTGTTTAATCGGACATTTTCATAATACTAGCCGGCTCTTATTGAAGCCAGATTATTAAATCAAGTGTTGATTTAATAATTATATATATATATATATATTGATATATATATTTTCTAGTATTATTCTCACATTATTTATTCTCGTTTGTATTTGTATTTGATACAAATACTATGATGTGTACTTGATACATATTTAGTGTATATATGATATACATGAGAAGTTTAGATGCGTGACTCATTTTTTTTATTTGTGAAATAAAGAAATGAGTCATGACATGAGAGAGGAGTGTAGAGACTAATAGGTGTTTCTAGACTCAATTTTATTTTTGGATAAAGATGGCTAAGCCCATCTCTTTTCAACACTACTCTCTCATGACATTTTCTAAGCTAATATTCTTCTTCTTCTCTTCTTTTTTCTCTTGATATTCATGGAGAAAAATAAAGAGAAAACTTGAGAGAGAAATATGTGAGAATATATATATATATATATATATATATCTTGCTAATTGAACCTAGCAAGTTTACTTAGCAAGTTGCTTCTATATGATATGATCATGTGAAGTTATAACTTGAGTAGGAGAATTCTTATGGTGGATCGTCTTCGGCAAGGAAATCATCATGCAAGCTCGATCCGGACGATGTAGGAGTCATGTCGGAGTCCAAAAAGAGATGGCTAACGCGTTACAAAGGTTGTAGCCATCCAACATGTTAGATTTGCTCTCTTTTTAGCTTCAAGTTTTATTTTTGGGCAAGATTCTAGTATTAGGGTGTGCTAGCACTCTAGATTTTTTAAATTATCGCTTCCACCGCGGTTTGAAACCCTTGCAGTTGAGCAAGGCATCCCTAACAATATAATAATATGTTTTAGCCCTAAATTTGATAGCTTTTAATATTTGAGAGAACCCTTTTGTTGTTTGAGAGAGCTAGGGTTTAAGGGATTTGTATTCGTCCACCGATTTGTACTCCTCCACTTTTAGTTATTAATAAAGTTTTACATTCGCCTATTTGATTTTGTGGTTAGTTCTCTTTATTTTCAATTTACCTGTGGGTTTGTGCTAGTTCTCTATATTGTTTTATTTTGTCTTCGTAATCGTTTTATCGCAACAAACTAGTATCAGAGCATTTTATTAGGTCTTTCAATATTACGATTTAAATCAACGGTGGGTAACAACAACTACGTCCTCTTTCCCACTTTCTTAAATCGTGCTTTTAAAGTTTAGTGTTCGTTAGCATGTCGTGTTTTGGTTTGATCCCACATCATGTCTCCGATAATCATGAAGTTTGATATCGAGAAGTTTGATAGAAATATGAGTTTCAGTTTGTGGCAAGTTCGTATGGTTGCCGTTTTGACTCAAAACAATTTGAAGAAGGCGATTCTAGGGAAGGATAAAAAACCTTCTAGTATGACGGAGGAAGTTTGGAAAGAGGTGAATGAGAAGGCCTTCACGGCTATCCACTTATGTTTGGTAAACGAAGTTCTACAAGAACTTTTGGTGGATAAGATGGCGGCTGATTTGTGGAAGAAATTGGAGGAATTATATTTAAGGAAATCTCTCACGAATCGACTCCTGTTGAACCAACGTCTCTACATACTTCGTATGTTAGAAAGCTCTCCAATCAAATCTCACGTCGGTGAGTTTAATTCAATCATTACAGATTTGGATAAGATTGATATTAATATTGATGATGAAGATCAGGCTCTTCTCTTGTTGTGTTCGTTGCTACCCTCATATAAGCACTTTCATGACATCATAATTTATGAACGAGATAAGATCTCGCTCAAGGATGTCAAAGAGAACTTGGTGCATAAAGAGAAGATCGACATTAAGATTGATGATGAAGATCAAGCTCTTCTCTTGTTGTGTTCGTTGTCGCCCTTTTATAAGCACTTCCGTGACACCATGGTTTATGGACAAGACACGGTCTCAATCAAGAATGTTAAAGAGAACTTGATGAACAAAGAAGATCGACAAGGAGTTGACTTCTACCAAATCGGATGGTTCGTCGTCTGGCTTATTTGTTCGAGAGCGTGAGGAGAAGAGAGATCTGAAAGCAAATAGAAAGAAGTCAAGATCAAAATCTAAGGCTATGAACATGACCTGCAATTATTGTAAGAAGAAATGACATTTCAAGATCGATTGCTTTAAGTTGCAGAACAAGCTAAAGCAGGAAGACAAATTGAAGAAGTATTCGGCTGAAGCGAGTATAGCGGAAGGAGAAGATCTTGTGGTTCTTGACAGCGCACATCGATCCAAGGACGAGTGGATTATGGATTCGGCATGTTCCTACCACATGTGTCCCAATAGGGCCTTATTTGTTGGATATAGTGTCCTCAAGAAAATTATTGTAATTGCATGTAGACGGTTATGATAATTGAAGGACCTATACGGGTAGAACCGTCTTACTCGAAATGATAGTATGTTATCTGGTTTGTCTTTATCATCATGTGTATACGTTTTACTCGTTATTACATGTCGCTAATACATAATGATAAAGTCCGTAGGATAATTGCTTGACTACCAGCATTATGATGGCAATCATATACATGGGAGCTAGGTAGTCCATAAGCACATCCTTAAATGTCTAGTTGAAAGAGTATCGAGACTGGGCATCGATACTCCGGAGTAGACTAGTGTATACTTTTAGAAACACCACGAGGGGTGGTGGCTGGTCTTACAAGCCATTGGTGTTGAGTCACCTAAGATAGTATACAGGTGCTCACTGGAGGTGAATATACTGGACGAACTCGCCGAGAACTTGTAGATGGTATTATACCTATTGTCAGATAGAAGTTCTCTTGTGGCATGAGTACAAATTAGTCCTTTGACCTGGAATTTTCATTTGTCTCGTGTGAGTTCCCACTGGACTTAGATTACTAGCCTACCACGGCTCAAAGGAGTCGTGCAAACAGGTTTTAGTTAGGTACAGTTTCGAACCATATGGAGACAGTAAACAATCGTCAGGGATTCGTCTCTCCCGGTATTGAGAGTCAATGTCACGCTGTGTTGAGTCAGCTGTCACCATAAAATCCATGGCCAAGATGGATAAGATTTACTGATGTGACATCAATAGTTTCTCAGTGGGTGATAGAGCTTCAGACCGGCATGACTTATCGGATTAGTAGGGGTCTAACGTTTTCCACCTCTAGACCCAGTATGCGATTATCTCTGACGAAAAGACCGAACTGTACGGAGATTGTCACAGACAGGCTCAGTAGGGATAGGGATGAGTTTGCTCGTCGACCTTCCTGTTACTCAATACCTGAGTAGCTGTTACGTACAGCTAGTGCCGCTGACGTGCTTGTGGTTAAACTCAATGCCGGTGTATTGACGAGTTTTTAGAGTCCCACACAGAGGGTTTGCCCGATTCAGGCGAAATAATGTAGTGGTTGTATATTGATATGTGCAGGGTTCCGAATAGGTATGTGTGCTATCCATACGAACTTTAATCGGACGGATGATAATACTAGCCGTCTTAGGATTAAGCCAGATTATTAAATCAAGTTTTGATTTAATAATTTATATATATATATATATATTCTAGTATCATGTTCATTGTATTTTTCTATCTCTTGGGTATTCGTATTTTGATACGAATACGAGCGTGTATTTGCGGGAACACATACAAGAATACTTCTAGAAGGAGACCTTATTTCTAGGAATTTCTTTTTATAGAAATTATGAAATAAGATGGATGGGAGAAATGGTGGAGGGTATGGCCAAATGAATTCTTTACTCATTTGGTTATATTATTCGAGCATGGTTGCATTTTTATATTTGGAAAATCTTTTTAATAAAAGAAATTTTGCATGCTTGAATTAAAAAGGTTTTTTTATTCAACCATTTAGCTTCTCTCTCCTCTAATGGCTCCTTCTTCCTTTATCCTCTTATGTTTTGAGATTCAAGAGGATTAAGAGAAACAAAAATTAATAGAACACTCACACTATATCACTAAGCATCCTAAATTAGCATGCTAGGATCTTTAGTCATTTCATTAATGAAGTTGAAACTTGGACTTGGTTCCCTCGGGTAGATCATCTTCGAAAAAGGAAGACCGGTGGAGAAATTCGATCCAGGAGCCTCAAGGATCTTAAGAAGAGGATCGAAAACGAAGGACATGACTACAAAGGCTGTAATCCTAACCGAGTAGTTAAATCATTGTCTTGTTGTTTTCTAGTTTAGGTGTTTGGTTATAATTCTAGGGTTAAGATTCTAGTGCCATCACGAAATTTTCGTTTTTGGATTCCATATTGACCGCGGGTCAGTGGCGAGGGCACTAAGAACTTTCAATGATATCAGAGCCAATCCATACGCCTAAACTAGCTTTGCATGACCATAGAATATCATCACAAAACCCATACGAAAAGTTGATGTTTTTTGTCCAAAAAAAATTAGCTGTGTTTTGTGTGGAAAACTGGACTTTTAAAACTTGTTCTCGATACTCGGAGCTCTCGTTTTGGAATTGGGACTCCGTAGGGTATTGAGGGTGACCCATAGGGTCTCGGAAACCTTTTTTCTAAACTGTTTTTCGGAAAACACGGCCGTTTTTATGGAGCTAAAAACTGCATATAGCTGTTCAAAAAATTCAACAGCTTATTTGGTTTTCAAAATCGATTTCTAAAGCTTGTGCTCGATGCTCGGAGCTCTCGTTTCAGAACGGGGACTCCGTAGGGTATTGAGGGTGACCCGTAGGGTGTCGGAAATCCATTTTCTAAACCGTTCTTAACTAATAGGGGCTGTTCTTTAAAGACGCAAAACTGTTTCGCGTGGCTGTCCAAAACAATAACTTCTTGCCATGTTTTTGATCCCCGCAAGCTCTTGGTTCGGACCGAGAGCCCGTGCAAGGGATCGAAAGGTACCCCGTGTCTCCGGGATGTGCTTGAACTCCCCATCGGGCTTTCAGGAAAGTTTGGGATATTTCGGGATTCAAGTTTTGGTAATATGATTAGTTTTTGGATTGCGGAGTGCACTTGATTTTTGCCGTTTGCAAAATCGAGTGTCGACTTCGCGGATAATGAATTCTATGGTCATGGTTATATGATGGTTGCGTGTATCATAACGTTTGGTAAAACGTCATGGAATTGCTATATGTATCAATTAGACGGGTTACGGAATTGATACTTGCACGTTTGCATGTTCTGTGATGGATGGTACTATGTCGACTATGGTTGTGTTGAATTGTCATAATGGATGGCCCGGTGTACATAGTATTAGATAGCTCTGTGATGTGATGTATATTCATTATTGCGTGACGAACGTCCAACATGTGGACTGCCGTCATCGCGGCTTGTATTATTCTTTGGAACGCGTCCTGGTTGCGGACTTAGTCATCGTTGTATATTCAGGTTTTTATTACATGCACTAAGATTATCTCGCGGTGGAGTGCTCAAGTAGCCGGGTTCTAGAGGGCAACGGGCCTCCATCTCATGACGTTGAGACTGGGATGTCTTACTCTAGAATTGGCGGGCTATTCGCCGCAGTCGTAGGGGTATAGAATTGACCTGTGGAGGTATGCCCAAATCACTTGATTTTGAAAGTGCTGGATGGCTCACTCACTCCGTTGATTGGGGTTTCCTCGCTTCTGGGATTGGCGGGTGGCTTGCCGCACTCATAGGGGTCTAGGGTCTGATACTGCGGGCTATCCACACGACCGGAAAAATTGCATTTCATATTTGACTCCATTGAAATGTATTTTTCCTAGATTATCCGCATTTCCATACTGTGTTTGCTTCTGCTGTGATGCTTCTGTGATGTTGCCTGATATCATGCGTGAGACGAATGTTTAATATATACTATATATATATTTAGTAGACGTTATATATGTTTTGCATTCGCGCTAGTCCTGTCCCCGCCTTGCCGTAACTTAAGTAACCTTACGGTGAATACCCGAGACCCTGTGGGGTATACGGATGCATATATGTGCGTGGCATCATATGATTAATTGATAGGACTGTATTAATTTTGATTAATGCAAGGAAAACAAACCTAAATAATGTCAAAACCAATTTTAAAACTACTCAGTTTTCTTCAAAACTATAGCCATATTCTTGTGCTTTGCATATAGGTATTCGGTTAGGAATATCTTGCATCTCATTCAATGAGGAAAGAGTCTTGATCCCTTCACGGAAAGCTCGCTCTTAAGCAAAGGTTTATGTTACTAGTTTGAAATGCGAAGCCTAGACCACTCCTTTTGTAAAACCATTCGATTCCTTCAACGATATCAAGTTCATTACGTTAAAGGTTTTTCGCCAAAAACCAGCCATAACCTCCGTCATTTCAGATCAGTATTACTTAGTATTCGTGCTGCATTTGTTAACCTTGTCATGGTGTAGTGTTCGGTAGCTCTGTAGTACTTTTCTGTTGCATGGTGATGCAATTAGGTAGGACGGCCATGCGGCCTTGTTGACCTTGTCAAAGGCTCGTGCGGATGGGTTTAAATTAATCCAGGATGATGACGGGTTGAACTTAACTAGCGACTTATGGTTTATTGATCTTGTCAAGATCATAAATCGTTAGGGGCAAAAACCATATCAGGAGTTTCAAATATAAGGGAAACTTCCCAAGTATGCGCATACCTTCTGAAGTGTGGTAATTTTGGTCAGCTTCCGTCAAGGTTATCACACAATAATAGTTGGGTCCTGATTCCCACTGATGAGTAGGTATTATTACTCTTCGGGAGATTTTCACTTCGCAATTAGCTAACCTATTAGGTGTTTAGAAAGTGTTAACGAGTTTACGCCTCTGCGGAAACAGGGTTATTTAATTGGGTCTGTGCGAAAGCACGAAAGACCTCCATCAGAGTATCAACACTGGCCTGGCTGAACGGTTAGCGAACTTGTAAAGTGTATATGATCCCGACTAGTTCTCTTTTTAGGGTTTGAAGGAGAATTCGAGAAAACAGTGGGAACCATCCTGATTAGATAAAGTGATAAACCAATCTAATCTTGATAGAATACACGCTGAGTGTTTCTTTTCTCTCTAGTTTGCGACCATGTCTGATTTTAAACTAAAACTCGTTAACCTAGTTGACCGAACCTTTTTTACACTCTGATTTTGGATTGTCATGAATCACGACAAAGTCGCATATTTCCCTGCTACTCTTACTTTCCTTTTGCTTTTCTCCAGAACACTCTATATCATTATGGAGATCCATATTGCTTGGAAAGACCATCGTTTAGTTACATACGAACTCGAAGAAATTATTTCAGTCGAGAATGGCCACTGATTCTGGAGAAATAAAATAGGATTATTCGGTTGTCTCTTCCATTTACCTTTTTTCAGATTGCGAGAGCTCCTTGTGTTAGGAGAGTACACCAGTTACGCATATTGGATGGTCTTCTTCCAAACCTTAGGCTGGTGCCGGAAGATAGGGAATGATGAAAACCAATTAGCTTAAACGTGGTATACAGAAGGTAAGATGTAGAAACATATGAAGGGTTGGAGTGAGGATAAAGGAAATTGCAATTATTATCATAAATCTGGATAATGGAAAGTGCATTACTAGGAATACCCGGCACCCCCCTTAAAACATTTATGTTTCAGTTTTTCTGTGAACTTGTAATTGAAAACTGTTTTCCCAATTAATTCTCACTCTAGGGCATGTATGTACCAAGTTTTGGATCTCAAATCTGTAGGGCGTTATAGATGCTGAGTAGGAGTGGAATATTGGGAAATGGGTAATTTGATCCTCAATATTGGAATTCGTAGCAATTGGTGATATTAGATTAAATTGCCTGGTTTTGCGTAACGGTATTTGGTTTCGAATAACCGTTGTTATACACCAATTTTTAAAATTTAATATATGTATCTTTATTTTATAAAGTGATATATAAATTTTGAAAATAGTGTTATAAACATTTATCTTTATCAGTTGAAGATAAGATGCATTAAATAATGGGATAAACGTTTTTAACCAAAATACAGTTTTTCAATTTACAACACAGATTTTGAGTTAGTATACTCTTGGGACTTATACATGGTAATGTATGTTCTCCGGTGTCCTTTAGGACAAGGAGTTGGTACTCTTCATTCTGGTTTACCTATGATTTCTCTGGTCTTAGACACGCGTTGGTTGTAAAGCAAGATCTAAAGATTTTGAGAACTTTATAGGTATAAGAATAGAGTAAATAACCATACGTTGGAAGTATCGGGATTCTTCAAAGTGAACAAAGATGTAGATACTTATGCTAGGTATTCCATCATAATAATATTGAGAACATGATTCTCTCACAGCTTACTCATCCATGGATGTGCTCCTTGATGAGTAATCTTGCATGGCCTTTTTCATATGGGATATGCACTGGACACAGTTGCATGACAATTGAATATAGTTCCATCTAAATTAGTGCATTTGATTCCACTGGACATAGAATGGTTGCATATCCTGAGAATGTTAAGATATAGAGTTATCTGGTTTCTGTTTAAAAGTTGAATACGGATAAACTCAAGGTACATTTCTGTAATGGCAGTTTGTGGGTTATTCCAGGCTTTTTAGCAAGGGTTTAATTTTTACCATTTGCAAGATCAAAGGTTAATTTGTTCTTGGCTTGCCGTCTTTTTATAAAAGAAATCTTTTTGCAAAAGAAACAAATGGGAATATGGTATAACTGTAAGTGATTCCATAACCACAAATGATTACTGAAAATTTAGTAGAACCTGGAGATTCAATCAGATTCGGCAATCTATTAGCCACTCTGCAGTTTTACTTGGTAATCTCAGCCACCCGAGAGGTACTTCGGTTTCCTTAAAGACGGTGACAGGGAGGTTTTGATAACCCAAGTTTATCACTACTACTGTCCTTGACTATGAGATCTGGCAGATGAATGACTATAACGTCGTTCTAAATTAACTTTAGAAATGCACGTATAAATAACTCTGCCAGAGGGTTGTTGTAGTCAGTAGGAGCAGCGGAAGCGTGGTGGGCCAGTATCTTATGTCTATTTATAGACTAAAGCAAGTATAGCTGAGAAAGATCATCTATTTTTGATGTGACAGTCATAAAATTTGACTTGAACAATAGATGGACCTGATAAGAAGGTTATAGGGAGTAATGTCCTGGTATATGGATGACATGCTCCTAGTAGTAAGTGATGTTCCTATACTACAATCGGTCAAACTTTGGTTGTTACTAGGTGTTTTCTCCACATAAGATATGGATAATATATCACGAATTCTGGTAACTAGATCTATGTCATTATATCTAGAATTGGAAAGTGTCCCAATTTGGGTATTTGGACACCATTCTAAAGGATTTTGGAATGGAGGACTTCTGGCGTGGTGGTGTACCCGCAGGTAATAGAGTCACCCTCTCTAAAGTGATTTATTCTAGACTGATGAAGAGAGAAACTTGCATGAATGACATATCATTTGCTACCAGGAAATTGAGTCAATCATGCGACGTCATATACCAGACCAGATGCTGCGTTTTGCACTTGCTGTAGTAAACGGATATTAATCCAATTCTGAAGAAACAAAGAGAAGCGGTAAAGAACATAAGAGGATGTTCTTGGTGTATGGTAATGGCAGCCTCCTGCAGGAAGCGGTTACCGGTTTAGGCTTCTAAAGTGGCCTGGATGACAGAGTAACTATCAAAGTTATAAGTTTACCCTCTTCTGAAGGGCAGTATGGTGGAATAGATTCCAAACAGGATACTAAGGGAGACATGGCGCAGGATGACTCAACGAAAGATACAACCCGAGAAGTTTGTTGGATAAAGTAGCTCATTTATGAACTTGGCCCCATCAAGTATCCTGACAAATTCTTGAGACAGGATATCGCTCAGTTCGGGAGATTATTGGTCTCCGCGAGATTGAGATATAGAAAGATAAAGTTAGATGCATTGTAGCGGATCCACTCACTGAGGCTATTTCTCGAACACGTGAGTTTCTCAAATCTCTTTCTCAAACGAGATTTGAGAAACTGATTAGTAAAGAAGTTGGGTATTCGATAGTACACGAGCTGTGAGTATGCGATACCGCAATAATTGGCCTTAAGTGCAAATGGAAGGTTGTTGAATATAGTGCCCCCAAGAAAATTATTGTAATTGCAGATAGACGATTATGATAATTGAAGGAGCACATATACAGGTAGAACAGTCTTACTCGAGATGACAGTATGCTATCTGGTTTGTATTTATCATTATGTGTATACGTTTTACTCGTTAATATATGTCGCTAATACATAATGATAAAGCCCGTAGGATTATTGCTTGACTACCAGCATTATGATGACGATCATATACGTGGGAGCTGGGTGGTCCATAAGCACATCCTTAAATGTCTCTAATCGAGAGAGTATCGACACTGGACATCGATACTTTGAAGTAGACTAGTGTATACTTTTCGAGACCCCAACGAGGAGCGGTAGCCGGTCTCACAAGCCATTGATGTTGAGTCACATAAGATAGTATACAAGTGCTCACTAAAGGTGAGTACACCGAACGGACTCGCTGAGAACTTGTACATGGTATTATACTTATCGTCGGATGGAAGTTCTCTTATGGCATGAGTACAGATTAGTCATTTGACCCGAGATTTTCGTTCGTCTCGTGTGAGTTCCCACTATACTTAGAATACTACCCTACCACGGCTCAAAGGAGTCGTGCAAACAGGTTTTAGTTGGATACAGTCCCAAGCCACAAGGAGGCAATGAATAATCTTCAGGGTTTCGTCTTTTCCCGGTATTGGGAGTCGATGTCGCGTTGTGCAAGGTCGGCTGTCACCATAAAATCCTTGGTCAAGGTAGATTAGATTTACTGATGTGATATCAGTAGTTTCTCAGTAGGTGATGAGCTTCAGACCTGCACGACTTATCGAGTTAGTAGGGGATGGCGTTTTCCACCCTTAAACCTGGTATCCGATTATCTCAGACGAAGAGACCGGACTATACGGAGATTGTCACGGACAGGCTCAGTAGGGGCACGGATGAGTTTGCTCGTCGGCCTTCCTTTCACTCAATACCTGGTAGCCGTTACATACAGCTAGTGCCGCTGATATGCTTGTGGTAAAACTCACTGCCGGTGTATTAACGAGTCTTTAGAGTCCCATACAGAGGGTTCTCCCGGTTCAGGTGAAATGATATAGTGGCCGTATATTGATACGTGCATGGTTCCGATTAGGTATGTGTGCTAACCACACGGACTTTAATCGGGCGGATGATAATACTAGCCGGCTTAGGATTAAGCTGGATAATTAAATCAAGTTTTGATTTAATAATTTATATATATATATATATATATATATATTTCGATATGTATATTCAAGTATTATGTTCATTGTATTTTTCTTTCTCTTGGGTATTCGTATTTCGATATCAATACGGGCATGTATTTGCGGGGACGTATTCTTGTATTCATACAACAATATTTCTAGAAAGACACCCATTTCGAGGAATTTCTTTTTATAAAAATTATGAAATGAGGTGGAGGGGGGAAATGATGGAGCGTATGGCCAAATGAATTCTTTATTCATTTGGTTATATTATTCGAGCATGGTTGCATTTTTATATTTGAAAAATCTTTTTAATAAAAGAAATTCTGCATGCTTGAATTAAAAAGGTTTTTTTATTCAACCATTTAGCTTCTCTCTCCTCTAATGGCTCCTCCTTCTTCCTCTACTCTCTCATATGTTGAGATTCAAGAGGATTAAGAGAAAGAAAAATTAGTAGAACATTCACACTATATCACTAAGCATTCTAGATTAGCATCCTAAGATTTTTAGTTACTTCATTGATGAAGTTGAAACTTGGGCTTGATTCTCACGGATGGATCATCTTTGACAAAGGAAAAAACCGGTGAACAAGCTTGATCTAGGAGCCTCAAGGAGCTCAATAAGAGTATCGAAGACGAAGGACACAACTACAAAGGTTGTAACACTAACCGAGTAGTTAAATCATTGTCTTGTTGTTCTCTAGTTTAGGTGTTCAGTTATGATTCTAGAGTTAAGTTTCGAGTGCCATTACGAAATTTTCGTTTCTGGATTCCGCATTGACCGCGGGTTAGCGGCGAAGGCACTAGAAACTTTCATTATTTACCGCCTACGAATCCGTTGATGGTGAAGTGGTTTTGATGGGCAACAATAATTCGTGTCGAGCTATTGGCAAAGGGACGATCCAAATCAAGATATTTTACGGTATTGTGAGAATATTGGAGGAAGTCATACACGCACCAACTTGAAGAAAAATCCCATCTCTTTAGGTGCACTGAACAACAAGGGTTACAAGTTTTCCGCTGAAGGTGGAGTTTTGAAGCTAACCAAAGACGCTCTCGTTGTGATAAAGGGCTTGAAGAAAGAGTCCTTGTATTCATTGCAGGGTTCGACGACTTCCGGATTGGCAGCTATCTCATCATCCAAGTCTATAACAGATTCGGAAACTGCCAGATTATGGCACATGAGGCTCCGACATATGAGTGAGAGGTATGGCCAAGTTGTCGAAGGAGGGTCTATTTGGTGGGAAGAGTATGACAAAACTGGAGTTTTGTGAACATTGCGACTTTGGGAAGCAAAAACGTGTTGGTTTCCGTTCGACAGTGCACAACACGAAAAGTACTCTAGATTATATCCATTCGGATATTTGGAGACCATCCGGTTGCTTCTAAATGAAACGGTGCTAAGTATCAGTTTACCTTCATTGATAATTTTTCGAGAAAGGTTTGCATCTACTTCTTGAAGAACAAAAGCGATGTGTTTACTACGTTCAAGTAATGGAAGACGTTGCTTGAGAAGCAGACAGGAAAGCAGATCAATAGACTGAAGACAGACAACGGGTTAAAGTTTTGCGGTGGAGATTTCAATGATTTCTGCAAAAATGAAGGGATGGTTCGGTATCTTGTCTATACACCACAGCAGAATGTAGTTGCGGAGCGGATGAGCGGGACTCTTTTGGAGAAAGCACAGTACATGTTGTCTAATGTACAGCTCGGCAAGAAGTTTTAGGCAGAAGCGGTAAATACAGCGTGTTATATTGTGAATCAGTCAACTCATACGACGCTAGGTAGTAAAATATCGGAGCAGGTATGGTCAGGGAAGCACGCCGATTATTCAACACTTAAGGTGTTTGGTTACCCCGTTTATGCGCATTGCCGTGAAGGCAAGTTGGATTCTCGAGCAAAAAAGTGCATATTTCTTGGTTATGTTACCGGCGTTAAAGGTTATAGATTGCGGTGTTCGGATCCTAAGTTGTCTAAATTTATGATTAGCTGAAATGTAAATTTAGATAAATGCTATGTTGAAGCCGAACAACAAAGAATCTCCAGTTGTAGACGATTCAAGGAAAGACGAGCCAAGAGTTGATATTGAAGTCGGTGAAAGCTCGGATTCGCTGGAGAACTCTCCTTCACCATCGTCTGAAGAAGCTCATGATGAGCAGTCTCAAATAAGGAATATTTGCTCGCTCGTGATCGATAAAGAAGGGAAATTAGACCACCATAAAGATATGACTACGATAATCTAGTGACGTAGACGCTGTCTGTTGCAGAGACGGTTGATAGTAGCGGACCGACGAAATATAAAGAAGCCATCTCATCCGAGAAGTCGGCTCGTTGGTTAGTCGCTATAAATGAAGAGAGTAAATCTCTTCACAAGAACCAGACTTGGAAGCTCGTAAAGCCCGAAAGAGAAAAGAAAGTAGTTGGCTGCAAATGGGTTTTCAAGAAGAAAAAAGATGACCAAAAGGCGGTTGATACGAGATACAAGGCACGGTTGGTAGCTAAAGGCTATTTGCAGGTTCGGGGAGTTGACTTCAATGAGGCAATTTCTCCGGTTGTTAAACACACATCTATACGTATCTTGCTCGGTTTGGTGGCTATATAAGATTTGAAGCTTGATCAGCTCGATATTAAGACAACATTCTTACATGGTGATTTGGTAGTGAATATCTACATGCAACAGCCGGAGGATTTTGAAGTTGAAGGCAAAGAAGACCACATTTGTTTGCTAGAGAAGTCTTTCTATGGTTTGAATCAGTCACCTAAATGTTGGTATAAGAAGTTTGACTCTTTCATGATAGTATTGGGTTTACGAGAAATATGGACGAGGGTTGTGTATATTCAAAGAAGCTCGCCGATAGTTCTTTCATATACTTGCTACTTTATGTTGATATGTTGATAACAGCAAGGTATATGGTTGATATTCAGAATTTGAAGAACAGTTGAAAGGCAAGTTTGAGATTAAGGATTTGGGGGCGGCCAAGAAAATACTTGGTATGGAGATAAGACGCGATCGCAAAGGAGAAAATACTTGGTATGGAGATAAGACGCGATCAACAACGATATATTGAGAAAGTTGTGGAGCGTTTCGACATGGTATACGCTAAATCTGTAAGTACTCCGTTGGCGGCTCATTTTAAACTTTCAGCTCGTTCATCACCGCACAGAGGATGAGATTAAGTATATGTCGAATGTTTCATATGCGAATATGGTGGGTAGCATTATGTATGTCATGGTTTGTATACGACCCGGTATTTCACATGTTATTGTTGTTAGTCGCTATATGGCATCTCCAGGTAAAAGCCATTGGCAAACTGTGAAATGGATATTACGATACCTATGAGGTACGTCTCACGTGGAGTTGGTATTTAGAAGGAACGGCAATTTGATTGGATTCGGCGATTCCAATTATGCGGATGATCTTGACGGCCGAAGATCGATCACCGGTTATATATTCTTTTTGGGAGTATGTGCCATCAGTTGGTGTGCTTTGTTACAGCCTACGATAGTGTTGTCTACGACGGAGGTAAAGTATATGGACGTTGTTGCAGCTGTTAAGGAAACGATTTGATTGAAGGGACTATTTTCGGAACTTGGTATTCAAAAGGATACAATAATAGTCTACTGTGATAGCCAAAACGCGATTCGCTTGACGAAAGATCAGATGCATCATGATAGGACGAAGCATATTGATGCGAGGTACTGGTTCGTGCAGGAAGCCGTTGAGAAAGAAGAGATTATTGTGAAGAAGGTAGGCACAGCGGATAATCCGGTCGACATATTGACGAAGTCTCTTTCAGTTGTGAAGTTTGAGCATTACTAAACTTTATTAGAGTGTGTCGCACTCATTTGAGCCCTTGAGCGGTTTTGTGATGAAGGTGGAGCTACTATTAATTTTGTAGAGTGTTGTTGGGAATGCGGGATAAGATGGAGATTTGTTGTGATGCCTCGTATTCTATCCCTTTTGATTTCCTATCAAATCCGGAGTTATTACGAAGTCACGGAGATTTAGAGTTATCTGTAAGGTAAGGGGACAGACGTCTGGAGCTAAAGCTCCAAACGTATGTTAAGGCTCTGTATGCGCAATCACACATTAGGCAGACGTCTGACCTAAGGCTCTGTATGTGCAATCACACATTAGGCAGACGTCTGACCCCATTAGTCCAGACGTCTACGAGCCCTCCGCCCTTGTGAAGACGTGAAGGCCAGACGTTTGAACATCCTTGTTCAAACGTCTGGGTATACTCTGTGGATTCGAAGACACTTAGATAGACGTCTGTACATTCCTTCTGTAGACATCTGCCGTGTTCTGGGCCGGCTATTTTCCTTAGTTAGGAAATTAGTTAATTAGGAATATCTTTTGTATGCTGTATACATGATAGTATGTATTAGCCCTAGATTTGATAACTTTGGATAGTTGAGAGAACCCTTTTGCCGTTTGAGAGAGCTAGGGTTTGAGGGATTTGTATTCGTCCACCGATTTGTATTCCTCCACTTTTGGTTATTAATAAAGCTTCGCCTCGCCTATTTGGTTTTGTGGTTAGTACTCTTTATTTTCAACTTACCTGTGGTTTTGTGTTACTTCTCTATATCGTTTTGTTTTGTTGTCTTCGTGATCGTCCAGTCGCAACATAAACAATATAAGAAGTTACGAACTAAGCATGGAAAAAATTAGATTTCAACAAATGGTTTGTGTTGTTTATGTTCAATTTACTCCATTATGTGAACTACTGTTAGAAATGAGAAACAAACATCTCTTTAGCTACTGATACATTCAGCTAAAAAAAACTAGTTAATAATAAAGGGATAGATTATATAATTATTTTCATTGGGGATCCGTATCAGTGGCCGGTCACTGCATTAAGAGCTCTTTTCTCCTTTTTCTATAAACTTATTAAGGGTCGTCGCCATTGCTCATTGAGCGATGATTCCAAGAACAATTAAAGATAATTAAAGTTGATATCACAGCAGATTTTAGTTTGAATAATAGACAAAAACTCACACATGCCTTCCCAAATAATTGACAATAAAGCATTCACCTACTTAAACTTGAACCTAAAACATGTATAAAGATTAACGAAGAACTTGTGGTTATAACTTATAACTGCTTCACTTTTGGTTTTCTTTTTTTTTAAGTCGAGACAAATTTCACTATCTAGAACAAATTTTATCACATCGTGTCTTTGTCTAGACAATACAGCCACCTATAAAATACAAGGGTTTCATATGTATTTGAACCACGGCAGGAAAGAAAAAGATGGGAAATAATTATTAGAATATAGTCTACGAAAGTAAGAAGTGTGCTTAGATGTAAGTTGCTTCATTCGGATACTGATGCATCCCAACATTAATTGAGTTTTTAAAATATCCCAATTAAAGAAAGACCAGAATCTCCTACAAATCTACAGCAAGCCAAGCAAGTCCACTAACCCAAAAATGGGAATTTGAAACTGTACCATGTAAATGATCGTCCAACGATCCCAAGGGCATAAACTCGTAGACAAGAAGCCGTTGTTCTCCATCAGAACAATATCCAATTAAATTAACGAGGTTGGGGTGATGCAATACACTCAACATGATGACCTCCACGAGAAATTCTCTAGCTCCTTGGAGCCCACTTGTATCCAATTGTTTTACAGCCACAACCTGACATCACAATACAAATTAAACATCCTACAAGTAAACCCTGCTTCGCTATAATTTTTTCGGCATACTCTGGAAAGCAAACTCATTGTTTACGGATGGGTAAATTACAATTTAAAAAACATAAACTTACACGTTTTTAAGATAAATACCTTTAACTTTATAAATAACATTAAAGTACCATGAACTAGCCTTGTTGCGTTATAATACCATTTGTAAGGTATCTTCACAAAACTGCCACTGTAGTAGCTGCATGGCTGTCAGCTGATTTATACATTATTCTTTTACGGTTGTATCTTGTTGTAAAACTCCTTTTGCCCGTTCTTTTTGTTTTAATCCTTCTCACAAATTGATTGCCTCAAAGAAGAATTAGAGAGACTTTTTTTAAGGAAGTTGCAATGGTAAAATGACAAAAATTGGTCACCTCATGATCACGAGATTACTACACTGATGATAATGGTACGAAACTTGAAGGTTGGTATTTTGGTGCAGCAACAGGAGAAGCTCATGGGTAATAATTAATAAAGTTCATGGTGTTTCGATATAATGTGAATGAAGGATGGTAGTTTAGTGCTACAAAGCAGAGCAGCTCATGGTAGTAAAAGTAATTATGAAGTTCATAGTATTACTCTTTAAAATGTTGAAAGTTAATGAAATATACGAAAGGGGCAGATAGTGATTGCAATTACTATGAATTATATCAAGACAACCATATAGTATGTAGTATATATTTACCTGTCCAGTACTTTCTAAGCATCCTTTATATACCCGACCAAATCCCCCTTCTCCTAAAAAGCATTCTGGTCTAAAGTTTTTTGTTGCCGCCACAAGCTCCTTCAACGTGAATGTCCTTGCAGAGATATCGATGCCAGGAACTTCCTTTTGATTCATGGATTCCTTCTTCGAGTACTGATTCTTTTTTAACCTTGGACTTTCAGTTTCTAAAGAACCAAAGGGTATCCAAATAAGAAATCTTTGTAACATGAAGCAGTATATTATTGTTTAACACGAAGAAAGTTAAACAAATTCTATTTTCCATCAGCAAAATAAACTCGATTTCATTAACATTGAACAAAGACCGATAAGTCAAAAACTAAAGTTACAAACACCTATTAGCCTGGCCAATTGAGTTCTATCATGTGGAGTTCCCTAAATTTAAAAACCAAAGTCCAATTAGATAAGGACTTTTCAAATGTACTTGTATTGCAAGATATCAAAAGGAAATTAGAGCATGTCAACCAAAATCCTAATGTACAACTTCAATTCCACATAAAAACTAAGTATTTGCTAATCAATTTTGTGAGGGATAATTTGGAAGTAATTAATATTAAAGGATCTCAAATTGGAAAATCTTAGAATTATGGAAGTATAATATTTATGGATCCACGATCACAATTAACCAAAGTCATCTGAACTTACGGTATTTAAATCAAATATATTCAACCATTACTGGGAAGTCCAATTAAGAAAACAGTAACTAATTCATTGTTTGAAGATCAAATTTAAGTGAAACATAAATTCATTGTGAAATGAAGTAAATATCCTGATCGAAATAAATGACTACTTCAATTAGCATAACGGCCTAGAAAATGATGTTATAATTGGCAACCGGTCACTAGCATGTAAAAGTTCAACCGAAGTAAAGCTCAAACAGTTGAAGGCTCCGCTTCTAAATGGCAGTATCTTTGGGAGTTTAGGACTATTCATTTTTCTAAACAATAATTATGGTTCCTATTGAACATCATAAAGTACTCATGTAAGTAAGGAATTATATCAAAGAAAGAAGGGAACCGGAACAAATTGAGAAATACCACAGATTATCTACAAATCCGAAAACTCTATATAAGTTAAAGGGGAAACTACGATCTAATTTCAGCCTGGAGTTCCACTAAAGCTCTAACATCTTCTATCTTAAAATTTATGTTCCCAAACATGGAATAATTTCCTTCCATGCACTAAATGTAACATTCCCAAAGAACAATTAACTTGTTTGTTGATGAATGGATGTAAATAGAATTTTGAGTGGTTGATAATATTACAACAACAACCGAGCGTTTTATCCCAAGCGTATGGGTAGGCTACATGAACCAACATGAGAATCACGCCGGGTCGAGCACATGAATCCTCCGCCTCCACTCACTCCTATCGAACAATATACTTTCATTAAGACCATTGGCATCCATATCTTATCGTATCGCCTCCATCCACGTTTTTTGGGTTTCGCTTTCGCTCTTTTGATTTGGCCTAAATCGAGAATATCCATTCGTCGAACCGGTGCTTCTATAGGTCTGTGTCACATGACCAAACCATCTTAGACGGTTTTCCCGTATCTTATCCTCCACGGGTGATAGAATTTCTTGCTAGAATACTGAATTGAAGAATTAGAGTCAACGGCCAAATTGATCGGATTTTGTAGGTAGTATCCACTAAAAACCCTCAGCAGACAATACTCCTACTAGGGACACCTAGAGGTTTAACGGCTTGTTGCACGAGCTCAGTGCAATCGTGTTCCCTGCGAAAGTGAGATTAGGAATTTTTGAGAACCCCCAACTAAAAGTATTTTGAAAAATGTGTGAGCAATTTCATCTAAAATTCACCAACTAAAAGTATTTTGGAAAATGTGTGAGCAATTTCATCTAGTATGATAGCTTGAATTGAATTTCCAAGTGTAGAGGTGATAATTACACACCAACCTTTGCACGAATAACCTAATTTCACACTTTATCATTTCTAGGGTTACCACACATCCAACGAAGCATACACATCTCCGCTACATGCATCTTCTATGCATGTTGTTTCTTAGGAGCCCTGCATTCCCCACCATATAATAAGACAGGCCAAATAGCGCTTTGATAAAACTTCCCTTTCAAGTTTAACGGAAAGTTACAAATTAGTTATGGTTGACGATATTACGTGGTATCTAATATGGGTGAACTCTTATATATACTTAATGAATTAGTTATGTCTAGATGTATATAAATACTGGCAATTCAAACTATTGACAAGGTGAAATTTATTTCATTCAACAGTCAACACACCGCTTTTCCGAAGAAATCTGCCTATTTTCAATTGTTCTGTGATTAGTAGCATACTATGTTACTGCACGTGTTCAATGTATCATGGCAATCTGTGTTTAAGGTAGCTTGTTTTAGCAAAATCAAACTATCGGAAGACTCAAGCCAAAACATGGAAAGAATTCTACTTCAAGGGAGGGGGGGACAGTTTTGTAAAAGTTTTGACATCCACCGTAATCTAGAGATATAATGCTTAATTAAGAATAGGGTCAATATAGCCTATAAGAGCACTTCACCAAATGAGAGCCAGATCCACATGTCAAAAACATCAACCACAATCAATTCAAGGTTCAAATTCCTTACTACAAGATAGATTTCGTTTTTAATCAAACTTCTTCCCTAAATGCATGCCCAAACAAACATTTCACTTTTTCCTTCTCTAAATCTTTGAACTATAACATATCCACAGACTAAACTAAAACCTACCCAATTACTATTTCTACAAACATTTCATTGCTCAAATCAAAACACCATCAACAATAAAATTAAAGCACTAATAAAATTAGAAAATCAAACTTACAGCTCTTAGACTCTGTTTCAATAGATGTAGATTGAGCTACTCAAATGAATGATGCTTACCAAAAACAAACGCATCAAATATAGATCCAAGGCTCCACATAGGAATCAGATCCATGATTCAAACACTTATCATAATTATTATCAAAAAAAACAAAAAAACTCAACTTACTTGAAGACAAGCTATGAATTCGAGGTGGGACCATGGGCTTCCCCATAATTTTACCATCAACATCATCGTCCTCGTCGTCGTCGTCGTCGTCGTCGTCTCTCCCAACCTTTGGCTTCAGCTCTTCTCCTTCCTCGGAATCGAAGCAAGGGAAACAACCCATCACTCAAAATCGCCCAAGCTCAGCAAATAACCATGAACGAATGGATTTTTGGTCTTCAAACAATCATTAAATAATTGAGAGAAAGAGGAAACAGATCTGAAAGCAGAAGAAACGAGTGAGAGGAGCAAATGGGAATAGAGAGAGAGAGAGAGGACCAAGCCAGCCAATGTGAATTTATTTGCTTTTAAAAATATTATTTTTTTGATGCATACATTTGGATTTAGAAATTTCTTTCCTTTATTATGTTTAATTATTTGACTTATATTTAGTAAGATGCAATTAATCACTTTTACCAAAATTGATTTCACACTTTGTTAAAAAATCAGGAGTTGGAACCCAAGCATAAGAACATGTGCAGAATTGGATTTCTAGCATTTATGAGGAAACGTATTTTAGGAGCAGTGGAATATCTGGGATAAATACTTGTGCAGGTTGGAAGTTGGAAACACAAGCAAAAAAGATAGAAAGATGGAAATGACGGAAGACGCGGTACTTGAAGACTGAAAATAGTAATTGAAAAGCATGACTGGGTCGCTGTGGTAATCTCAGCACAAATCTGTCTAAAGAGCTGACTTGGATATCCTGAAATTGTTAAAACTCAAAGGTTTTGGCCAAGGAAAAATATTATTAATTGATCAAGATATAATATACAATGTGTCTTTTTATATATAACCTACAAGATTAAATCGCAATACTAAGAGATAAGATTAAATCGCTATACAAAGAGATAAAAATAAAAAGATATATGAAAGATTTATGAACATCTTAACAGCCTCCTCAAACTCACGGTAGATCATAAACCGAGAGTTTGGACAAGAAATACGAAATTTGAGTATGTATTTCGTAAGCAGATCGGCCACTTGATTATTGGAATGGATGTAAGAAAGTGAAATCCGATCTCGGTCGTACTCTTGGCGAACTATATGACAATCCACCTCAATATACTTAGTACGTTCATAAAAAGCTGGATTTTCAACAATATGAACAGCACTCTTGCTGTCACAATAAAATGGAACGCGAGAAGAAATGAAAACACCCATATCAGAAAGTAAACTACGAAACCATTTAAGCTCTGCAGCAGTATCATACATTGCACGATACTCAGCTTCAGTGTTGGAGCGAGAAACAGTATCTTGGCGCTTGCTGCGCCAGAAAATCAAAGATGTACCCAATAAGACAATGAACCCAGTGGTAGATCAACGAGTATCATGGTCGTTAGCCCATCCAGCATCAGAATATGTGCGTAAAGCAAAGTCAGAATGTGAAGGAAACAACAGTGACCGAGTATGAGTGCTACGAAGGTATTGAAAAACCCGTATAAGAGCTGCATAGTGAACTAATGTAGGAATACTCATAAACTGACTGAGAACATGAACATCATTTGCAATGTCTGGTCTGGTAAGAGAGAGGTAAATAAGTGCACCAACCAACTCACGATACCGAGTGGGGTTCGGTAAGATCGCTCCATCTACTTGACGAAACTTCAGATGAAGCTCCATCGGCGTAGCTGTAGAAGTACTGGTATTAATAGTAGAATCATCAACCGTGGCTCGTGCAAGAAGATCAGAAAAGTACTTTTGTTGTGACAGAAGATAACCGCGGGGGAGAGTAAACAACTTCAATTTCCAAGAAATAGCATAAATATCTAAGATCCTTCATCTTAAACTACTGCATAATAAGTTTCTTTAGATATGTGATAGTTGTTGTGTCATCATTGGTGATAATCATATCATCAATATAGATCAAGAGAAAAGCTCGGCCTTTAGAGAAAGAACGATAGAAGAGTGTATAATCAACAAGGCTCTCGATGAATTCCACAGTCAGAAAAGTTTGACGAAATTGCTCAAACCAAGCGTGGGGTGCCTACTTAAGACTGTAAAGAGCACAACGCAGACGACACGCATACTCAGGGGAAGCGGAGACACCGGGAAAAGGATCCATATAAATCGTCTCCGAAAGATCACCGTTAAAAAAATATTCTTAACGTCCATCTGAAATATAGGCCAGCAATGGGCTGCAGCAATTGCAATGAGCACGCCAATGGAAGTGATCTTGGCAACATGAGCAAAAGTCTCTTCATAATCAATGTTATATTCCTGAGAAAACCCATAAGCCACAAGACGTTCCTCGTAATGTTCGACTGATCTATCTGATTTGGTTTTAACCTTGTAAATCTACTTACAGCTAATGGGCTTGACATCTGACGGTAAAGGAATAAGATCCCATGCATGAGTATCACGAAAAACCTGCAATTCTTCCTGCATAGCCAGCAGTCATTCTGCATATTTCATAGCCTCGGTATATGACCTAGGTTCCTGAATAAAATGAATAGCAGAAAGAAAAGATACAAACTGAGGAGAATAATCGTTAGTCATGCAAAAACTATAACGGGCAGGTGGTCATTTTTCTCGCGGAGAATTCCGACGAGGTGGAGGAGAAGATAGCATCCGAAGAAAACGGTATAGGCATAGGTGAATACTCAGTTATCACTGTATCAATAGAGGGAATAGTAGAAAGCGTAGGAGTAGCAGTAGGTGTAATATGAGGTGGAATGAGAGTGTATGTAGGCACAATAGTGGGTGTAACTGACGATGAGGTAGAGGAATCAAGAAAACACACATCTATCTCAGAATGAGCAAAATAAGGCACATTCTCGAAAACATGACGTTTTGAGAAATGTGAAGTCGTTTACTAGTAGGATCGTAATATTTATATTCTTTATGAGTCGGACTATACCCCATCAAAAAACGCTTTACCGAGCGAGAAGAAAGTTTATCTCGTTCATGAGCAGGTAGAAAAATAAAAAAAACAACCAAAAGTGCGCAGAATAGAATAGTCAAAGGGGGATTTGGAAAGTCTCGAGTATGGAGTGACATATGAAAATAAGGAAGGTAGAGTGATATTGATGAGAAGAACAGATATCAATAAAGCTTCAGCCCAATAAAAACGAGAGACTGAAGAAGAGAGTAACATGGACCGTGTAGTCTCCAAACTGTGTCGATATTTTCTCTTGGCTATACCATTTTGTTCATAAGTGTGTAGGCGTGATTGTTGTGGAAGTGTACCATGATATTTAAGAATGTTTTGCATAGATGGCGAAACATACTCATAAGCATTGTCGGATATAAAAATTTTAATTTGTTTTTAAAACTGAGTAAAAATCTTATTTGTAAATTCAGTATATATGGAAGGAATCTCATATCTGGCATGCATAAGATAAACCCTAGAATAACGAGAGTAATCATCTTTAAAACTAACATAATATCTATAACCAGACATGGACACAATATGAGCAGGTCCCCAAATATCGGAATGGATCAAATCAAAAGGTTCTAATGACGTTTTATTATGAGACACGAAAGGTAGAGCAGTTTGTTTTGCCAAACGACATCCAACACACTTATTTAAAGTACTAATATGAAGGGACCCTAAGACTCCAGACTCAGATAAAAATTTGAGACGAGAACTCGAAATGTGACCTAAACGACGATGCTACAGATCGGAAATAGCCAAGCCAGCTACAATTTTATTCAAGATGGGTAAGTGAGGTTGCTCCAACCGGTACAGTCCATTCACCCTACGATCCGTCCCAATCTTCTGACCAGTGCTCGAATTCTGCACAATATAAGAAGTGGATGAGAAAGTAATGGTGTAGTCAGAATCAACAATCTGACTAACAGATAAAAGATTCATTGTTAATTTAGGCACATGTAATGCTGACGAAAGAATAAGATTGTCGGTAGAGTGAGTGGTGGATGTGATGTCACCACATTGATTTAAGTGACGAGCCATTAGCAGTATGTATGTATGTATGTATGTATGAAAAAGGAATAGTAGAACAGTTTGTAAGAAATGATTTATCAAAATTCATATGATGTGAGGTACCTGATGTTAGATACAGTGCCCTCAAGGCAATTATTGTAATTGCAGGTAGACAATTATGGTAATTGAGGGAGGACCTATACAGGTAGAACAGTCTTACTCAAAATGATAGTATGTTATCTGGTTTGTCTTTATCATTATATGTATACGTTTTACTTGTTATCACGTGTCACTAATATATAATGATAAAGCCCATATGATTCTTGCTTGACTATCAGTATTATGATGGCGATTATATACGTGGGAGATGAGTAGTCCATAAGCACATCCTTAAATGTTCCTAGTCATGGGAGTATCGAGACTGGGCATCGATGTTCTAGAGTTGACTAGTGTCTACTTTCTAGACCCCGACGAGAGGCAGTAACCGGTCTCATAAGCCATTGGTGTTTTGGCACCTAAGATTGTATACAGGTGCTCACTGGATGTGAGTATACCGAACGGACTCACCGAGAACATCTAGAAGGTATTATATCTATCATCGGATAGCAGTTCTCTGGTGACATGAATACAGGGTAGTCATTAGACCTGAGATCGTCATTTGTCTCATGTGAGTTCCCACTGTACCTAGATTACTATCCTACCACGGCTTAAAAGAGTCGTGCAAATATATTTTAGTTGGGTACAGTCCCGAGCCAAATGGAGACAGTGAATAATCGGAAGGGATTATTCTTTTACTGTATAGGGAGTTGATGTCGTGCTGTGTTCGGTTAGCCATCACCATAAATCTTTGGCCAGGGTGGATAAAATTTACTGATAAGGGATCGGTAGTTTCTCGGTAGGTGATGAGCTTGACACCGTCACGACTTATCGGGTTATTAGGGGTCTGACGTTATCCACCCCCTAGATATACGACACTCTTAGAAAAAAAGACCGGACTGGAGATTGTCACTTACGGGCTCAATATGGTATGAAAGGACTTGATTGTCGGCCTCTTTTTCGACATATACCTTGTGTAACGGATTGGTCCTAGGGTCAAGCCACTCGCGGACCGCGGTGAAATTTAAAAACACAAATTTTTCAAAACATAGAACCAATCCATACGCTAGAATCATCAAATATATGCAATTATAAGCATACAAGAAACTCAAGAGAGCAAGTCAAGAGGGTATAACTTTTGTAGCGTGTTCGATCGCCTATCGGAAGATCCTAACTAGACTTGAGAGTTCACGGGTGAGTATATAAGCCAACCGCCTCGCCGTAGATAATCCGCGGTGAAAGGAGGCCGCCCGAAACTCCATCTCCATCTCCAAGTGGAGAAACTCCCGTAAGAACTTGCTGTTGGGTTCCCTAGGGCGGCCGCTAGGTTTCGGGAGGTATCGACCATGCCGTTTTCAAAAAATTAGCATGCTAAAGAACCCTAACGCAAGAATCTAAACTAGAGAATTAGACGAACATGCATGTAAACATCTTTACATCTAAATGAACAAGGAATACAACCTTTGTAGACCGGTCCTTCACTTCAATAGCTCCGTGTAGTAGTCTCTTCGCTCCAAGTAGTGATCTTCCGGACTCTAGTGAGGCTCCACAAGGTGAAATGAACAAGCTTGCTTGAAGTCTTCGAGGCCGTAGATGATCTACGTCGAGAAGACACTAACTCAAGCTACCTCTTCACTAAGTGATAAACTAGTGAAGAAACAACCCAATCTGAATGGCTAGTAGAGAAGAGGTTGATGAAGTAGGAATTTTGCTCACTTTAGAATTAATTTTCTCACTAATTTCTTCACCTCTCATGAAGCTAGAAAGCTTTTGGGAGATGAGGAAGAAAATGAAGTGTGAATGGAATAATGAGTGAGAATAGTAATCATGGGTGAGTTAGTATTATATACTAACTCATGTAGAGACTAAACCATGGGTAAACAATAATGGTTGGGTTAATAAACATCTTCAAGTAAAACAAAATTAGTGGACTTAGTCAATGATTCCACAAGCTTCAACCATGTGATATTTTCCAACTAATTTGATTTACTTTAAATAAACAAAATCTCACATTATTATAAGCATGGTATGAGTCTCATACACCCATGTAGCATGTGGTATCAAGCATGACACAATAGATGTACATTAATATATATCACATATATACTCAGTGTACACAAGTGAGAAAAAGAAATCTTAAGTGAGCTAATATTAGTTAATGTAAGTTAATATATCAAATATATAATTATATATTAAATTATTAAATCAACACTTGATTTAATAATCCGGCTATATCACATACAACCGACTAATATCAAATGTATCAACTTGTCGAATCAACACTTGATTCGACAGCCCGGCTATATCACATATAACCGGCCGATATCATATATCATGAGAATAGAATATGGTATCACATACGCGTAAATCTCGGTCCCACACATATCACATATGTGCTCCTACTTCGTTTCGCTTGAGCCAGGAAACCTCTGTGTAGGACTCTAAAGACTCGTCAATACGCCGGCAGTATGTGGTGATCATATCAGTCACCCACAAGCCGCAAGCGGTCTGCTAAACGTAACGGCCACCCGGGTATTGAGCGATCAGAAGATTAATAAGTAAGCCTGCTCATACTCCTGCGAATCCATCAAGTAACACTATTGTACAGTCCGGTCTCTTCGTCAGATATGTCGCATATCACAGCCTGAGGGTGGTAAAACGTCAAACCCCAATAGCCTGATAAGTCATGCCGATGTGAGGTCCATAACAGTTCGAGAAACTACTGATAACACTTACCAGTAGATCTCAACAACCCTGGCCAATGATTTCCTGTTATGGCCAATCAAGTATAGCGCAACATCAACCCCCAATACCGGGAGAGACGAATCCCCTCCTATCGCTCATTGCTTCCATGTGACTCGGGACTGTACCTAAAAACCACCGTTTTGTATGATCTCTTGAACGTGGTAAAGTGGAAATCAAAGCACGGTGGGAATCACACAAGACTCTATGACGATCTCGGGTCGACGGACTAACCTGTACCTGTGTCACCAGAGAACTGCTATCTGACGATAGGTATAATACCATCTAGGAGTTCTCGGCAAGTCCGTTCAGTGTACCCAGTCTCCACTGAGCACCCATATACCATCTCTGATGTCAAAGATCAATGGATGTGGGATCATCCATCGCCCATCATATGGGTCAAGAAGCGTATATGCTAGTCTACTCTGGAATATCGATGCCCCGTCTCGATACTCCCACGACTAGGAATATTTGAAGGATGTACTTACCAACTACCTCTGCCCCACTAGTATGATCTGCATCATAATCCTGGTAGTCAAGTACTCATCCTAAGGGCTTTATCAATATGTAATAGAGAGACAATAAGTGTACATGTTAAGATAAAGTGCAACCAGATAGCATATTATCATGTCGAGCAAGAAAACCTTCCCTATATATGTCCAAGCATCCACTACAATATACATCGCATGTACAGTAATGGCCTCTAGGGCATACATATAACTAACACTTGCTAGGTGCTCCCACAAAAAAATTTCGCTTAAGTTATGAAAACTCTAAAGCGTGTATTTAAAACATAATAAAATGGAGTTCTAAGCTTAAGCTTTGAAAGTCCTAAAATGGATGTTTAAAGTAAATAAATAAAATAAAAAGAACTCAGATTCATAGCCCATGTGATGAAATGACTTGGGCGCTGCCTCATGTGATATCCACATGAGTGCCAGTGCCATCACTTTGGCAGTGCCTCACGTGATATCCACGTGGCGCTCATGCCATCTTTTTGGCGGCGGCCATGTGCAGGAAACGTGGCGCACATGCTAACCCCCTGGGCAGTACTACACGTACATAGCACATCGCGCCACCATCAAGGGTTATGAAGTGCTTACTTCAGATAGAATTAAATTCTATATGAGAACTATTTCCCCAATCTTTCTAAACAAGAAAGATTCACTCTGTTAAATAGAGATCCTTTGAATTAAATATCCAATAGTGATTAAAAATCACCGCTTAATTATAATATAGAATCAAATTTTATGTATTGAAAATATCTCCTCAAACTTGTTAAACAAACAAGAGAGATATGTTCTGTTAAACAGAAACCTTTTGGATCAAAAATCCAAATTCACCAGTTGATCATTAAGATCAATTTGATTGATTATGAAATCAATCATGATTTCTGAAATGGGATATTCTCTCAACAAATTGATCATTTTAGTTTCTTATAAATAAGAGAAAGGAGATTAAATCTGATATACGGGAGACACCCCCATAAGCTTCCACAAAAACCAAGAATTTAATTCTCCTTGAAGATCATCATCCTCTCAAAAACCCTAGGTAAAAACAATGGAGAAATACATCTTCTTTTACCTATCATACATATAAAAACAGGGTTTAACACTTCATAAAAACTTAGTTCTTTCTCTGAATCTAAGATCTATAAGACAAGTCCCCTACAAAAAGAAAATTTAATTCTCACAGAGGGACCTTGATCTTAAACTCAAGATCCAGAGAAGAACTTTGGTGTTCTGCCCACTATCAAAAAAGGAGAGAAGAAAGAAAGATGGAGTTTTATCTCCAGAAACTTAGTTCCTTTAAAATATGTCAAGAACTTAGATCTTACATGAACAAGATCTTCAAGTTCTTAAAGAACTTGCCTTTCCTTGATCCTAGATTATTAAATGTTGATCTTGATAATCGTTAATGGCCAAAATACTATTAACAGAAGCATAAGCTTCTCTGAAACTTAAGTTTCAAAAATAAAAAGAGATTAATCTTTAAGGAAGATGCGCCTCACGTGATATCCATGTGAGTGCTAAAGAGAAAATCGAACAGAAATGCCTCATATGATATTCACGTGAGCGACTAAAGCCAAAAGAAAGAAGACGCGCTTCACATGATATCGACGTGAATGCCCAAAAGAAGCAGGAGACAAGCGTTTCACGTGATAGGCATGTGAGCGCTCGAGACTTAGCGGCTCACGTGATGCACACATGAGTGCCTATAAAGATAGTGGCTCATGTAATATGCATGTGAGCGCTAAGGAGAGAAGTAAACAGAAGTGCCTCACGTGATAAGCACGTGAGTGCCCAAAAGCCATAAAGAGGGTGTGCATCACGTGATATCCACGTGAGTGCTTGAAGCTAAAAGGAGCATGCGCATCACGTGATGTCCATGTGAGCGCCTGAAATTTAGTGGCTCACGTGATATACACATGGGCGCTGTATAGTAGAGTGGTTAGCACTGCCGGGTGATATAGAATCCCAATCTTAGCCCCAAATTGACTAAGACCGTGAGGCTTAAGCTTCTTTGAGCCCATATGTTCACATGATCTTAAATAAGATTAACGATTCGTAATCATATTTCTAAGTTGATCTTATTCATATATACGACTAATGATCCTTAATTCATGATACCTAAATCGATCTTAGTCTTATATACAACTAATGATCCTCCAAACACATGCTCATGATATCCAAGTTGATTGTAGTCTCATATACGACTAATGATCTTCGACCCATATTTCCTAAGTTGATCTTAGCCTCATATAAGACCAACGATTCATACATCTAACATATTCTCTTCCCTCATAGATGGGATTTGGTTTAAGGGTACAGCCTTCCATACCTCTCATATGCGGCGTTGTAATTTCTCAACGTCTTTAGAGAGGTGGCAGGTCCTAACAACCAACGAGCTCTCCTTCCTCGTCCCAATTGATGAAAGATGTGAAATTTCATCAAGATAGGTGTTCCCTCATAAATGAGAAAAAAGGGGAGAAAATTCCCCACAACTCAAGCTTCACGTGTTAAACATGTGAGCGCCTATATGCAAAGCATATAGGCGCTGTAATTAAACAACTAATAGGCTAAATAAGTCTTAGGTGTTAAACAAGTGAGCGCCTATATGCAAAGCATATAGGCGCTGATTGGTACGAAAAAGTGTGTTTGTAGAATAACCGCAATCAATAACGGTGTCGCGTGTAGCTAGACCGAGATGAGTACGGGTCGTCCTCTGGGAAACGTTGAATCTTTTATTCTTACTTTAGATGTGTTGAAAAAGAGAGGAGGAAGAAATAAGATTGTAGAATGGTTGTAGGTGTTAGTGTATATGCCCTAGAGGCCATTACTGTATCATACTAGTTTGTATATTACTTAATGGATGCTTGGGATATTCACCTTGTATATACAATCTTGCTCAAAATAGTAGTATGCTACTTGGTTTGTTTCTACTTCAATGTGTACATGTGTTTATTTTTGTATATCGCCTATACACATTAGTAGAGCCCTTAGGATCTTTGCTTGATTACCAGCGATGTGATGGCCGTCACACTAGTGGGGCTGGGTAATCTATAAGCACATCCTTATGCAGGTCCCTGGTCGCAGGACTATCGAGACAGGGCATCGATACTCCGGAGTAGACCAGCGCATGCGCTTCTCATCCCAGTGTGGGAGACGGTCTGTCCCACAGCCGTCAGTACGTCGTACTTGAGATAGTATGCGGGTGCTCGTTAGGTTACGGGTACACTGGACAGGACTCGTCGGGAACTGACTAGTTGGTATTATACCTATCGTCAGTTATCAGTTCCCAGGTGACATGAGTACAGCTTAGTCCGCTGACTTGACACTGTCACTTCGCCTCGGGTGTGTTCCCACTGTACTTTGATCACTACCCTACCACGGCTCAAAGGAGTCGTGCAAACAGGTGGTGGTTGGGTGCAGTCCCGAAGCACTTGGAGGCAGTGACGGTTAGATAGGATTCGTCTCTCCCGGTATTGGGGGTTGACATCGCGCTGTGTCTAGGAGAGCCATTACACGAGTAGTCCCTGGCCAGGGCAAACGAGATATACTGGTAGGTTTCCAGTGTTATCTCAGGGTGTTTTGGGCTTCGCTCCGGCACGACTTGTACCGCTATTGGGGGACTGACGTTTACCGCCCCCTAGGCCCGCCATGCGATGTATCAGACGAACAGACCGGACTGTACGGAGAATGTCACACTCAGGCTCAGTAGGAGTTCAGATGGGTTTCGCCTCGTCCGTCTTCTTGTCGGCATTACCTGGGGACCGTTACGCACAGCTAGTGCCGCTTGCGGTCTGTGGTTAAACCCACTGCCAGCGTAGTGTCGAGTCTTTAGAGTCCCACACAGAAAGCTTTTCGCCTTTAGGCAAAAGAGTAGAGGTCGCATGGTATTGCGACAGGTCGCATGGTTTTGCGACAGGGTTCGGTCACATCCGTGCACTTGTGCACGTACAGTGTCCGGACAGTTTACACTAGCGGGCTTTGGTTTAAGCCAGATCCTAGTGTACCTTATGGGATTGGATTTATCCAGTTTGCATTCGTGTTCCTCGGAACGCGGATGCGGGTGTGTATGCACAGTTGACAGGGAGGCAGAGGCTGCGGATTCTCATTAGGGTTGTTGACAGTTGACCGTTGACTATTTGACTTTATGCTCAACCCTAATGAGAATATGATATGTGATTAACTATTATATTAATTAAGTATTATGGTGATATGGTTGTTGACTTGTTGACTTTTGTTGACTTGTTGACTTTGTTGACTTGTTGACTTTTGTTGACTTGTTGACCGGTTGACTAGGCTTGACTAGTTGACCATCATGATAACCATGGTTATCATTTCATGCCAAAGACTTTTTCTTGCTTGCTCATTTGAGTAAAATGAGTGCATGACATGATAAGGTTATGGTTGCTTCTAACCATCACATAAGACTTTTTTGATATGATGAGTTATGATCACTTTGGATTATGAGAGGGTGAAAGACAAAAGAGTTGCTCATTTTTTCTTGCTCATTCTCTCTCTTGTTCTTGAGCTCTCCTCTTGCTCTCACCCTCAACCTCTTGCTCCCTCTCTTGATCTATGGTTCTCTTGTCTCATGAGTTGAGAATCAAGAACCATAGATAAAATCCCATTCTAAATCATCTCTACTCATTCTAGTTCACTAGGTTTAGCAAACCAAGTGAACTAGTTTCTTTAAAGAACGAAGAAGGAGCTAAAGGTTGGAGCTTTCAAGTGGATCTATCTTCGGCGTACGGAGACAACGAGAAGGAGCCATCGAACCACCATCGGAGCTTGAAGAGAAGGAGTTCAAGTTTAGGTATAACCATCTTCATCCGAGTAGCTAAATATCTTTAGCTTAGTATGCTAGTTTTAGTTTAGGTAAAGATCCCGACCTGGCTTAGTCCATGTTGCCTCTTGCGTTAAAATTTTGATTTTATACCGTTTCCGCCTTCCCGTAAGAACCGGGGGTCGCAACGTGGACTTACATTGGTATCAGAGCCTAACTAAACTTAAACTAGCTTGGTAGTGAAGTGTAACGAAGTTCGGAACCGGAAAAATCCAAAAACCAAACTTTTACAAAAACTGAGTTTCTGTTGAAATTTTTTTGGCTCAAAATGAAAAACTTTACACTTGTAAATTCGGCTCAGGGTTTTGTGTGAACACCCAAGAAAAACGATACAGTAATTCGTCCAAACCGCCGCCCTTCCGCCGCGCGAGCTAGGCATACGCCGCGGAACCGCCGCTCTTTGTCGTCTTCTGTGCATCGTTTTTCGTGCAGTGTGTGTCTGTGTTGGTTTTGGGATTTTTGGAATATATTATATGTGCCCAGATTTTCCAGAAAAGAAATTTCCTTTTGGGGTCCTATAATTCCGTATTTTTTCCGAACTTCACTGCACTTTGACTATGATGGTTATATCTGTGATGTTTGCATGTATTGAACGTCGGCTAATCGCTATAAGTCGATTGGTCGGGGTTATACATGATCTGTAATGTGCTGGAATGTGTATATAAATATGTTGGATTGTCGCGGGTGAATAGCCGGGGGTTGTGAGACGAGAGTTTTCTTTTCTTGCAATTCATGTAAATTTGTAAATTGATGTAATAATTATTTGTATGGCCGCACAACCGGGTCGGGGTTGTAGCCGTCATTGTATAATTTCTTTTTACTGTTTTTGCTCCTAGGATAGACCCATGGAGGGGTGCACAAACTACCGGGTATGCCGAAGTGTCGAGTGGCCTACTCATGGAGATGAGGGAGGTTGCTACGCTTCGGGTACTTGGCGGGTAGTTTGCCGCACCCGTAGGGGTCTTGGGTAGGGTTTTGGCTATTCACCGCGACCGTGTAATCTGTTTTTGTTACAGGCTCGTACAAATTACAGATTCCTAGTATATCCAATGTATTTATCTGTGATCTGAAATGTTTATCATTGCAGTATATCTATATATGATATTATTTAGGCGTTGCTTATGTTTTACAGACGCGCTAGCCCAGCCCCCGCTCTGTCGTTAGTTAAGTAACCTAACGGGTAATGACGGGGCCCCGTGGCGAATGCGAATGGCATAAGCGTACGTCATATTTTGGTTGTTTTCTGCAATGGTAGGATTAAATGATGGGACGCATTAAAAGAACTAATGCAAGAATATCACGCATTAAAAGAACTAATGCAAGATAATAAACCAAGTTAAAGTCGTTGGAACACTTTCGAAAAACCACTCGGTTCTTTTCAAAAACAACTTTTAAATGCGGAGCTTGAGCCACTCCTTTTAAAAGCTATCTCGTTCCATCGACCAAATCAAGTTCACTACGTTCACGGTTTTGCCAAAACCATCCGTAGCCCTCCGTCGTTTCACATGAATAGTCAATAGTATTCAAGCTGTGTTTGTTGGCCAAAGTCAAGGCACAGTGATTGGTAGCTATTGGGTATTCATGTGCAGCATAGATAGATGCGTTGGTTTGGAACAGTCGTACTGCCTTGTTGGCCAAAGTCAAGGGTAGGTGCGGGTGGATTCAAATTAACCTGGAGAACGACGGGCAGAACTTGACATGTGACTTATGATTTGTTGGCCAAAGTCAAGGTCATAAGAGCATGGGGCAAAAATCCACATCGGGAGTTTCATAAGTACTGAAACTTGCTAGATTTGCATACCATTTGGAGTGTGATGATTCTGGTAGGATTCCTTCAGTTTCGTCACGCGATGATATTTGGATCCCGATCCTACTGTGAGTATATGCTACTCCTCGGGAAATTTCTCACTTAACGATCAATGCTATAAACCTAGTAGGTGCCTAGAAAGGTGTTAGCGGGGCTACGCCCCCAGGGAAAAGAGGTTCTTTAATTAAGGAACTTCGCGAAAGCGTTGGAAAACCTCCCTCGAAGTACCGACACCGGCCTGGCTGAACGGTTAAGCAAGTATTGTACGGTGGGATTGATCCTGACTAATTCTTCCTTTATGGTTTGAGGAGGGATTCGAGAAACAGTGGGAGCCATCCTGTTTAGACAAATAAAAACCACTCTAAACTTGCAAGAGCATCATGCTGAGTGTTTCTTCTTCTCTCTCCTAATTGCAGCGACCAATCAACATGACTGGACTTAAGTTACTCCTAGATAAAAACAAACTGACAGGGCCAAACTACAAAGATTGGCTCAGGAATGTCAAGATAGCAATCACTTATGACAAGCTGGGGTATCTTCTTACCACCAAAGCTCCCCCTGTCCCTGGTCCAACTTCCAGCGTCGCGGATAAGGAAATCCGCAAGACTTGGGAGATTGATAGCGCGAAGGCCAAGTGCCTCCTGCTTGCCTCGATGGACAACGAACATCAGAGGAGGCATGAGAATATGGACATGGAGTCCATATTGCTCCATACAAAAGAACTGTATGGAGAGCAATCACGTATCGCAAGATACGAAGCGTCGAAAAAGTTATTTTCGACAAGAATGGCCGTCGGATCATCAGTAGCCGAGCATGTGCTAAAGATGATCGGCTACATTGAGGAGCTCGCTGACCTAGGGATCACATTGGAGGCTGAACTCTATACGGATATAGTCCTCCAGTCCCTTCCTTCCACTTACGCCCAGTTCATACTGAACTTCAACCTACAAGAAAAAGAGGTTGAACTTTCAGAGCTCCTCAACATGCTGAGGAGCGCAGAGGGCACCCTACAGAAAGGTAGGGAAACATCCACTTTGTTTGTAGGAGGATCATCTTCTTCTAGGTCCAAGGCGAAAGCCAAGGGAAAGAAGAAGAAGGCCCCCGCCAAACCAAGGGGCGGTGTTAGTAAAGTGGATACGAAGGGAAAAGGTAAAGCAACAAAGATAGCGGGGAAGCTTGTGGATAAGGAAGAATGCTTCTATTGTCATAAGAGAGGACACTGGAAGAATGATTGCAGGGCCTGGAAGGCCAGAACACAGGAATTGAAGCAGGTTGCAGCTTCAGCTTCAGGTGTGTATGTTATTGAAAACTGTCTTTCAATAAACTCTACTTCCTGGGTATTGGATACCGGATCAGGATCTCATATCTGTAATTCTTTGCAGGCGTTGAGAAACCGTAGGGTTTTGAAGGCAGGTGATATGACCCTCAGAGTTGCGAACGGAGCTAGCATGGATGCTAAAGCCGTGGGGGACTATCACCTGGGAATGTCAGATGGACATGTTTTGGTTTTGCGTAATTGCTTTTTTGTACCCAACGCAACTTGTAATATCATTTCTGTATCTTTAGTTTCTAAAGAAGGTTATGAATTTGCGTTTGTAAGCAATGTTGTAAACATTCACCTTAATCAAGTTTTGATTGGGTCAGGTACTTTGAGTAATGGTATATACGTGTTAAACCAACCACAGATTTTTAATGTCCAGAATACACACAAAAGAAAGTCTCCAGAAATAAATCAGACTTTCTTATGGCATTGTAGATTGGGTCACATCAATGAGAGAAGGTTGACGAAGTTACATACAGAAGGGTATTTGAATGCGTTCGAATATCAGTCGTATGCCACTTGTCAATCCTGTCTCAAAGAAAAGATGACAAAGACTCCGTTTACTGGACATGGAGTAAGAGCGAGCGAGCTCTTAGGACTCGTACACAGTGACGTGTGCGGTCCAATGTCTACACATGCCCGAAGCGGACATTCTTACTTCATTACTTTTACGGATGACTTCTCAAGGTACGGTTATGTCTTCTTAATGAAACATAAGTCCGAGGACTTTGGAAAATTCCAGGAGTATAAGAATGAAGTGGAGAAACAGACCAGCAAAAGTATTAAGATTCTAAGATCGGATCGAGGTGGAGAATACTTAAGTACCGAGTTCCTGGACTATTTAAAAGAGAACGGAATTCTCTCTCAGCTTACTCCTCCATACACCCCGCAACATAACGGTGTATCGGAGAGACGGAACCGCACCCTATTGGATATGGTGCGGTCCATGATGGGTAATGCTGAGTTACCGCGATCATTCTGGGGGTATGCGCTAGAATCAGCAGCGTACCTTTTGAACCGAGTTCCGACTAAGACTGTGCCTTCCACACCATATGAAATGTGGTGTGGGAAGAGACCCTATCTTAAGCACATTAAGACATGGGGATGTCCGGCTTTTGTCAAAAAGCAGCATGCGGACAAGCTCGAGGCACGCTCAGTACAGTGCAAGTTTGTGGGGTATCCAAAGAACTCAAAAGGATATTTCTTCTACTGTGAAGAGGAACAAAAAGTTCTTGTTTCTCGTCATGCCTACTTCTTGGAAACTGAGTTTTTGGAAAACCAGATAAGTGGGAGCACAGTAGAACTGGAAGAAATTCCAGAACCACGGACTGTTACTGAAAGTTTAGTGGAACCAGAAGGTTCGGAAGAACAGGACATTCCTACGCCGCTCCGCAGAAGTAGTAGGCAGTCTCATCCGCCCGAGAGATACTACGGTTTTCTCATAGACGGGGATAGAGAGGATTGCATCATAGATTATGATGAGCCTACTAGCTTCCAGCAGGCCGTTCAGAGCGTTGACTCAGTGAAATGGCTGGATGCAATGCGGACCGAAATGGAGTCCATGTACACCAACAAGGTATGGACGTTGGACATTGCTCCAGACGGGGTAAAACCCGTAGGATGCAAGTGGATCTTCAAAAGGAAGATTGGTGTAGATGGACAGGTTGAGACCTATAAAGCTAGGCTGGTAGCAAAGGGTTTTCGTCAACGACCTGGCTTGGACTACGACGAAACCTTTTCTCCAGTAGCCATGCTGAAATCCATTCGGATCCTTCTTGCCATTGCTGCCTTCCACGATTATGAGATCTGGCAAATGGACGTAAAAACAGCTTTTCTAAATGGAAATTTAGAGGAGTGTGTCTATATGGACCAGCCAGAGGGTTTCATTCAGAGTGGGAGCAGCGGAAAGGTGTGCAAGTTGCTTAAGTCCATCTATGGACTAAAGCAGGCATCGCAGAGTTGGAACATCTGTTTTGATGAGACGGTCAAAGAATTTGGCTTTATCAAAAATCCAGATGAACCATGCATCTATAGTAGATTTGTAGCGAGAACTGTAGTATTCCTCGTTTTATACGTGGATGACATTCTCTTAATAGGAAATGACATTCCTATGCTACAATCTGTCAAGGGGTTCTTGTCACACAGGTTCTCCATGAAAGACCTGGGTGATGCCTCATACATTCTGGGTATCCGGATCTACCGTGACAGATCCAAGAGGATATTAGGACTTTCGCAGTCCAGGTACATCGACACCATACTGAAGAGGTTCAGTATGGAAGATTCCAAGCGCGGTAACCTACCGGCTTGTCACGGGATCACCCTCTCTAAAGAGATGTCTCCCAAGACTGATTTAGAGAGGGATCGCATGTCTATTATACCCTACGCTTCTGCGGTAGGCTCTATAATGTATGCGATGTTGTGTACCAGACCGGATGTAGCTTATGCACTGAGTGTGGTAAGCCGGTATCAGTCTAACCCTGGGGAGAAACACTGGATAGCGGTAAAGAACATTCTCAAGTACCTGAGAAGGACTAAGGAGATGTTCTTGGTGTATGGCGGAAAAGACCTCAAGATCGAGGCCTTTGCTGACTCCAGCTTCCAGAGTGACAAGGATGATTCCAAGTCCATGTCGGGTTTTGTCTTTACCCTCAATGGAGGGGCGGTGTGTTGGAAGAGTTCCAAACAGGAAACCGTTGCAGACTCGACGATGGAAGCGGAATACATCGCTGCATCTGATGCCGCAAAAGAAGCTGTCTGGATGAGGAAGTTCTTGAAAGAACTTCAGGTGGTTCCGTCCATTGTTGATCCAATACCTCTGTATTGCGACAACAACGGGGCTATAGCTTTAGCGAAGGAACCCAGGTCCCATCAGAGATCCAGGCACATCTTGAGGCGGTATCACCTGATCAGGGAGATCGTGGATCGCCAGGAGATCGAGGTTCGGAGAGTCGCTTCAGAAGACAACACTGCTGATCCATTCACCAAGGCCTTGCCCCAGACTCAGTTCGAGCGGCTGATCGAGATGATAGGTCTTCGATACGCCAGTACATGGCCTTAGTGCAAGTGGGAGATTGTTAGTGTATATGCCCTAGAGGCCATTACTGTATCATACTAGTTTGTATATTACTTAATGGATGCTTGGGATATTCACCTTGTATATACAATCTTGCTCAAAATAGTAGTATGCTACTTGGTTTGTTTCTACTTCAATGTGTACATGTGTTTATTTTTGTATATCGCCTATACACATTAGTAGAGCCCTTAGGATCTTTGCTTGATTACCAGCGATGTGATGGCCGTCACACTAGTGGGGCTGGGTAATCTATAAGCACATCCTTATGCAGGTCCCTGGTCGCAGGACTATCGAGATAGGGCATCGATACTCCGGAGTAGACCAGCGCATGCGCTTCTCATCCCAGTGTGGGAGACAGTTTGTCCCACAGCCGTCAGTACGTCGTACTTGAGATAGTATGCGGGTGCTCGTTAGGTTACGGGTACACTGGACAGGACTCGTCGGGAACTGACTAGTTGGTATTATACCTATCGTCAGTTATCAGTTCCCAGGTGACATGAGTACAGCTTAGTCCGCTGACTTGACACTGTCACTTCGCCTCGGGTGTGTTCCCACTGTACTTTGATCACTACCCTACCACGGCTCAAAGGAGTCGTGCAAACAGGTGGTGGTTGGGTGCAGTCCCGAAGCACTTGGAGGCAGTGACGGTTAGACAGGATTCGTCTCTCCCGGTATTGGGGGTTGACATCGCGCTGTGTCTAGGAGAGCCATTACACGAGTAGTCCCTGGCCAGGGCAAACGAGATATACTGGTAGGTTTCCAGTGTTATCTCAGGGTGTTTTGGGCTTCGCTCCGGCACGACTTGTACCGCTATTGGGGGACTGACGTTTACCGCCCCCTAGGCCTGCCATGCGATGTATCAGACGAACAGACCGGACTGTACGGAGAATGTCACACTCAGGCTCAGTAGGAGTTCAGATGGGTTTCGCCTCATCCGTCTTCTTGTCGGCATTACCTGGGGACCGTTACGCACAGCTAGTGCCGCTTGCGGTCTGTGGTTAAACCCACTGCCAGCGTAGTGTCGAGTCTTTAGAGTCCCACACAGAAAGCTTTTCGCCTTTAGGCAAAAGAGTAGAGGTCGCATGGTATTGCGACAGGTCGCATGGTTTTGCGACAGGGTTCGGTCACATCCGTGCACTTGTGCACGTACAGTGTCCGGACAGTTTACACTAGCGGGCTTTGGTTTAAGCCAGATCCTAGTGTACCTTATGGGATTGGATTTATCCAGTTTGCATTCGTGTTCCTCGGAACGCGGATGCGGGTGTGTATGCACAGTTGACAGGGAGGCAGAGGCTGCGGATTCTCATTAGGGTTGTTGACAGTTGACCGTTGACTATTTGACTTTATGCTCAACCCTAATGAGAATATGATATGTGATTAACTATTATATTAATTAAGTATTATGGTGATATGGTTGTTGACTTGTTGACTTTTGTTGACTTGTTGACTTTGTTGACTTGTTGACTTTTGTTGACTTGTTGACCGGTTGACTAGGCTTGACTAGTTGACCATCATGATAACCATGGTTATCATTTCATGCCAAAGACTTTTTCTTGCTTGCTCATTTGAGTAAAATGAGTGCATGACATGATAAGGTTATGGTTGCTTCTAACCATCACATAAGACTTTTTTGATATGATGAGTTATGATCACTTTGGATTATGAGAGGGTGAAAGACAAAAGAGTTGCTCATTTTTTCTTGCTCATTCTCTCTCTTGTTCTTGAGCTCTCCTCTTGCTCTCACCCTCAACCTCTTGCTCCCTCTCTTGATCTATGGTTCTCTTGTCTCATGAGTTGAGAATCAAGAACCATAGATAAAATCCCATTCTAAATCATCTCTACTCATTCTAGTTCACTAGGTTTAGCAAACCAAGTGAACTAGTTTCTTCAAAGAACGAAGAAGGAGCTAAAGGTTGGAGCTTTCAAGTGGATCTATCTTCGGCGTACGGAGACAACGAGAAGGAGCCATCGAACCACCATCGGAGCTTGAAGAGAAGGAGTTCAAGTTTAGGTATAACCATCTTCATCCGAGTAGCTAAATATCTTTAGCTTAGTATGCTAGTTTTAGTTTAGGTAAAGATCCCGACCTGGCTTAGTCCATGTTGCCTCTTGCGTTAAAATTTTGATTTTATACCGTTTCCGCCTCCCCGTAAGAACCGGGGGTCGCAACGTGGACTTACAGTAGGATCTAGATCTACGTTAAACACGGATGCAAAATATAGATCTAGATTAACTACGGATGTAAGTTTATATAAGAAGAAGGCTTATAGGGTTCATTAGGATTTAGTAGTTATGGATGATTAATTAAAAATTACTCTTTCTATCCTTTAATAGATTTAAAACTAGAATGACAGTGATGCGTGTAGATTAGGGTTTCTGGAGGGAAAAGGAATCCCACTCTTAACCCCTATCTCGACACGGAACTTCGTTCATATCTAGCCTTTACCAAAACAATCATTAATCTAATCTCTAATCGCGGTCGAGACTAACAATGAATTGGTAGCGTGCCCGATTAGGATGTTAATGATTCTTTTGATAAAGTTTATAAACTTTATAGGACGTAAAAAGAGTTTAGGTATTTTCATCATCCATTAACCTACCCTAATCCTACGAACCCTAACAAGCGGAGAATTACTCGCGCATATTGAGAGAAAAAGAGATGGAGAGAAAATATATAATTAAACTACGAAGAAATAGAATAGGAAAAAGAGCTACCTTTATTAATCAACAATATTCATTACACTTTGATCCTTTAGAAAATGATTACAAATACTAGTTTGCTTCTCGATCTCTTCCAAGGAGGTAGACGAACAGTTGATGATCAGCCTGGATGCGTGAGTCGTCTTGGACTTCGTGATCTCGTCGGCTTGATAATTTTTCCAAGAGGCTCTCGGTCTTTATTTATAGTCCCAAAGCCAGAAGTCTAGCTTCTAAATTTGGAAGCCAACAGTTTAGATTCAACCAGAGAAAATCCAGCTCCTAACCCATCTGTACTGCGGCGGATCCGCGGCCAAGATGGGGGTTTGGCCGCGGATCCGCGGCCTTATGATCTGGTCCATTGATTTACTTTCTGGGGTTTTTTTCCTCTTGACACGTGTAGTTCTCTGGAACCTTTGGAAATTGGAAATCTTCTCGTAGTTGCTGCCAGACTTGATTTCTAAGTTTTTCTTTCTTAATTAGGCAGGTTTGCTTTAACAACTTGATTTCCGTGATTTTAGTCCTGAAAATTCTGCACAACAACTCAAATGATATTTAGTAGAGTTTGTTTTATTAAGATTTGATCAATGACATTTTCCTGCATACATTTTCCTACCAAATGCTAATTATAATATATCAACATATGGAAAATAGTATTTTTACAAGTAAACCCTCATATGTATGATATATTATAATAAAGACATTTTTAATATAGAAATAGTAGGAAAAATGTAATAACAAATGTGCAGTTTTATCAACTGAACAGGCGCTGCAATCAAACAGCTAATAGGCTAAATAAACCTCACGTGTTAAACACGTGAGCGCCTATATGCAAAGAATATAGGCGCTGCAATCAAACAGCTAATGGCTAAATAAGCCTCACGTGTTAAACACGTGGGCACCTATATGCAAAGCATATAGGCGCTACAATCAAACAGCTAATGGGCTAAATGAGCCCCACGTGTTAAACACGTGAGCGCCTATATGCTAAGCATATATGCGCTGCAATCAAACGGCTAATAGGCTAAATAAGCCTCACGTGTTAAATAAGTGAGCGCCTATATGCAAAGCATATAGGCGGTGCAGTCAAACAACTAAAGACCAAATTTGCCTCACGTGTTAAACACGTGAGCGCCCATATGCAAGGCATATGGGCGCCAAATCAGAGAAGCTAAATAAGCCTCACGTGTTAAACATGTGAGGGCACCTCCTTACGTAGAATTAAATTCTACTCTTTAGAAATACTTCCATGAATTTTTCTAAAAGAGAAAGATTCTCTTTGTTAAACAAGGAACCGTTGGATCAAAGATCCAATGGTGATTGAGCATAGAATTAAATTCTATTGGGAAGGATATTTTCTGTTAAATAGAAAGTTGGTGGATCAAAAATCCAATGAGATGGAAAATATTTCCCATATCTTTCTAAACAGAGAAAGATTGTTCTCTGTTAAACCGAGCACCCTCGGATTAAAAATCCAATGGTGATAAAAATATAACTATTCAATAGAATTTTATTCTATATATGGAAGAATATTCCCCCAATCTTGTTAAAAATAAGAAAATAAATTCTGTAAAACAGAAGTCCTTAGATCAAAGATCCAACGGTAGGTAAAATTCCTTGAACAGATTTTGAGACCAATAAAATCAATTGGAATTTATCAATGAGAGATTTTAATTAACAAATTTTCTTTCACTATATAAAAGATCCGAGACTTCAAGTCTCACGGATAGAGGGACGAACAGAAGCTTCTGCAAAAAAAAAAACAGTGAGCTCTTGAGAGAACAGAGAATTTAATTCTCAAAGAAAGAAGACCTTCCTCTTTCAAAAACTCTAGGTAAATAAAAAATGAGAGATTAAAAATATCCCCTTTGCCTAGTATAATGGATATAAGGGTTTAACCCTTCATACAAGAACTTAGCTCTTCCTCTGATTTGAGATTTGCAAAAGCAAATCTCCCCACAAGTTGAGAATTTAATTCTCAACTTGTGGATTCTGTTCTTCAGACTCAAAACTTAGGGAAAAGAAATAGGTTAAAAAGAAAAAGAAAGAAAAAGAAAAAGAACATATGTTCTGGAAATTTAATTCCCCCAAATTAGGGTTCAACCCTATATAAAGAACTTAGTTCTTATAAAAATAAAAAAGAATTTAGTTCTCCAATAAAAACAATGATGATGATCCAAGATCTTCAAAACAGAAATGTTGGAGATCATCAATGACTGAAATGTCATTAACCGAGATTAATATCTCTAAAAACAAGAAGAACTTGTCGTCTCACGTGAAACACACGTGAGTAAAATTAGTGCTTAGCACTATTATAGCGCCTCACGTGTTTCCCACGTGAGTGCTTAAAACAAACAAAAGAAAAACTAAAACTCCCTACGTGCTTCCCACGTGAGCGTCCAAAGAGCAAAGAAAAACTCCTTTATGTTGATTAGGCAGCCACAAAATAAAGCAGCATAATATGCCAAAATAAAGCAATCACGTAAAATACACGTGAAATACTCTTGGATACCCAAAATCTGGCGTCTCACGTGTTTCACATGTGAGCTTTAGCTAGCTGCTTAACTCTTCTGTCTGAAGGGGGGTTGAACAAACAAACCCCGAAATCAATGCTCAGCGCCTTACGTGCTTCCCACGTGAGTGCCATGCAAAGTGCTTAGCACTTTATATTCAGTCAAAATGACTAAAGTGCTTAGCACTGATGGGGCAGCGCCCATATCTGAGCACCTCATATGTTTCACACATGAGCGCCAGAAAAGATTAGTGCTCAGCATTATTCCAGCGCCCCACGTGAAAAACACATGAGCACTGCATATATTAGTGTTTAGCACTACTGAGTAGTATAGAAACCCAATCTCAGCCCAAATGGGCTAAATTTCCTGAGGTTAAACCTCTTTGATTTTAAATCAATCGAGCCCATATTGCTCATGATTTCCCAAACTGATCTTAGTATCAAACATGACTAATTATCTCTCATTGATGATATACAAAATGATATTCATCCCATATCTCATAAAGTAATCTTAGTCTCAAATATAACTAATGATTCTTAGGTCCACCACAACCCCTTTTCCCCTCAAATACGGGATTTGGTTCAAGGGTACATCTTTCCACACCTTTGATATATATCATTGTAATTTCTCAATGTCTTCAGAGAGGTGGCGGGTCCCGACAACCAACAACTCCTTTCGTCATACATTGATGCACTTCCCAATCGACGTGTATATCTCAAATCGGATCGCGTCCCAAATTGGGCGCATTCCATGTCACCATCGTCCACTCCGCCACGTAACAAATACACGTGCGCGCAAGATAAATAATGGACTGAAATGTTCCTAAACTAATATTCGCCTCAAACATGGCGATAATGGACCGAAATGTCCTTAAACTAATATTCATCCCCAAAACGGGAATGTTGGACTGGAATGTCCTCAAACTAATATTCGCTTCAAATATGGCGATAATGGACTATGATGTCCTTAAACTAAAATAATTGGGCCCAAATACTCATATGTTTTAAATCGATCTTAATCTCAAACCAGATCAACGGTCCTTAAATAAACCAAACCCAAATATAAAATATACGGATTTGGACTAATCCGCGCCCTACGGGCGACGACATAAAATAGTCTCCGTATACAATCCATGGGCAACCAAAATAAAACAAAACACACACGATACGAAGTGAACTGCCGGAGCAGGAGAAAGTGGTTACCGCAACGCGATAACGTAATTAATTGCAGGGGCTTGCTCCTGCAGGGAAGAGCGTCCCCACAATCAATAACCCTTCATAAAATGAGGGGGAATCTGATAAAGTCTGCTACAACGGACGCATCTATCCAAACCTCCGATATATGGTGCCATAAATCAACTTGGTATCTTTGAAGAGGTGGATGGATAAGTCCAAATGGCATCTGCCCCTAAATTCAGGCAAGACGTCCCAACGTCTCGGTCTCTGTCTTTCGGCAGTGAACAGATTCTGGTATGCCCGGTGGGACCTTTTCCTATTTCCACTCCACACTTCGTGTGTCGTGTTTCGCGAACAAAATCACGGTTCACTATAGTTGCCCTTGGATTCGAGGTACTAAAACTTAGTGTCTCGCTCATGTGCAGAGAAATCAATGACTTCCCACCGCACTTCTTGCAACAGCAACTCTCGCTCCACCCCAGCTGGAGGAGTGACCTACGAGCCCAACGTGGCATCTATCTTTTCAATGCCGGTGGGGCATGTTACACAAGCCACTACTGGATTGTTCTTTGGAACCATGCTCCCACTAGTGAGTTTTGGTAACTCAGTGCCGCAAGAGGAAGCTCCCAAGAGGTTGGTCTTCGATTGAATAGCGACCATAACGGCCCCTCTCAACGGGCCGTCCAAATCTGGTGTCTCAATCTTCAACATACTGAGCAAAAGCTTGAGCGGGCCTGCAAAGAGGCTCATGATATCTGAAGGGGCTACCCCAAAATGGATAGCCCTCCCAACTCCTGCTACGGGCGAAACCGTCAAAAGCGCTTCCCCCATCAGAAAGTCGGTCTTTGAAAGATTGTCCGGCCCTCCCCAAACTTTAACAAGTACGTCGGTCTTCAACAGGCTGACGCCAATTATAGCTCCTCAGCAAAACCAAGGGCGTGACGAAGCTGCTTCCAAAACTGAGGCGGCCCTTTTGGAAGGCACGCTCGACGTCGCCACTGACGCTGAGTGAGAAAAGCTAGGGGCAACACCCCCTTTGGACTTACCCCACCAGCTCCAATGGTGGAAGTTGATGCTGCTGTTCCAACCGGAAACAACTTTGATCCTCTTAAGAGGGTGCGAAAGAACTCTCCAACTGCGGTGCTAAAGAAATCACCCCCGCCTGCAGAAGTCACGGCGTAGGAAAAACCTGAGCAGCCTCATTAGCGACTCTCCTCCCAAATTCATAGGGTCTGGCAAAAAGTCCAGGATTCCGTGATTGACAAGAAATACTCTCGTCGACCGAAGAAATCGAAGGCTCGGCAAGAGGAAGACCATCCCTCCGTCATACAGCGAGGGGCTTCTTCTAAACAGGTGCCTGTCATAACGGCTCCTTCAACTTCGACCTCCCACAAAAGGATGAGGCCGGAGAAAATCCCACCGCCTACGGCAAATTCCAAAGGTGATGGACCCAAACGCCCCAAGTCTGGGGGCATGATCATGCATACGGTCTACATGGCTTCTGGGAAAGAAGAAAGCCGTGCTTCCATAGGTCATCGACTGCATACTCGGTCGCTGACAAAAGCTCAGGAGCAACAACAGAAGCTCCAGGAAATGCTGACCAAAATGGTAGCGCTTACCGGAAAGAAAGAAAGTCCAGACAAAGAGGCCGAACAACGCCAGGAGCAGGAGATCGATACAAAGTTTCTGCGAAGGGTGCTTGAAAGAAAGGACAAGGAAGCTGCTAACATGAATTAGATGGTGCTCTTGTTTCAGGATATGGTTGGAATGATGATCCAGCCAGAACCCCCAGCCGAGGATCCGCCGATAATCGTCGAGGATGACAGAGGGGAAGCATCAAACTCTCTTCCAGTTTTATTAACAGCCAAGGAGGAAACGATCTCCAAGGCCGCTCTTGATGATTATATTGCTCAACAAATAAGAGCTCATCATGCAAATGAAGTGGCTGGCCAAATCGTCAGAACTGGGCGACCGTATCCAGGCTGGTATGATCAAATCAGGTACCCGCCGGGATATACGATCCCCAAGTTCAATGTATACAAAGGGAAAAGCAACCCCCATCAGCACGCCGTGCAGTTCAGAGCTCTGTGCAGCAATACTGGAGGCGACGATAAACTGTTGCTTCGCCAGTTCGTTGGCAGCCTGTCAGAAACGACCTTTGAATGGTATTCGGAGCTCCCAAATGACTCCGTAAAGACATTCACAGAGATGGAACTGCTGTTCACACATCGGTTCGCCAGCGTAATCGAGCGCACCCCGATCACGGTATTAATCAATGTCAGGGTAAGGCCAGGAGAAACTTGGGTCCAATACGCGGTCCGGTGGCAGAACCTATGGTCAAAGTGCGAACAACGCATCGAAGAATCTTCCACCGTGGGCATGTTCATTGGGACCCTTGATCCTCAAACAGCCGTGTCCCAATTCATGACATTCTTCAAGCCGAACACCTTCCAGGCTCTGATAGATAAACTGGCCCAAATGGACCAGATGGGCCACGGGCCTTCTTTCTCAAATAAAGACCCTCGAAATAACAAGGGGAAAAAGCGGCCTTCGTTGCCAACACGCAACAACAACCGAGTGGCCAAAAACCAGTTGCTCGCCAAAACAACGCGCGTCCGCACCCGTCCTTAGAGGAAAGACTAGGACGCGCTTACTCGTTTCCCCGTGATAAGACGAGGAGACTATTTGAATTGACAGTGCGCAACAAACTTATCACATTGCCAGACCCGCGTCGTCCACCGCAATTCGGCGACGTCAATAACCCTAATTATTGCTCCTATCATAAAATGGCGAGCCACTCAATTGAGGATTGCTACGTCTTCAAGAACTGGGTCGAGGACCAGTATCAACAGGGGAAATTCATGATGTCTGATAACTGGAGGGTAAACCCACCGTAGAAGCACACTCCCAAAAAGGTGGATTCGCTGGGGACATCATGCTCACTCATGGAAGAAGCTCCATGGGAAGTCGTTCTTTCAGCTAAAACCAAAAGAATACTGAAAGATCTACATGCATGTCCTGCAGTCAGGTGGAAAAGCCCACTTGAACCCGAAATCATCGAAAAGATGCTGAAACCGCGTCCCGTATCGAAAGTTATTGATAAAGGGCAAAACCCTCAAGTCAAGCCTTCAAAGTCTTCGAAGAAGATGAAGAAGACCAAGAAGCCTGTGCAGCCTGCCGAGTATGACGACAAGCGCACAGATCTACAAAAATACATTGACACGCTGGAGGAGTACAACCAGAAGACGCGGACACCGGTCACGCTTGAAAAGTTCCTCAAGCATATTCTTGAGAACGAAAATAGTGACAACGATGAGGAAAATGACTCATCAGAAGAAACCGAAGACTATCTAGCGAGTTGCCACATGGTCTCCCATTCATCGTTAAATGACGAAGAAACTCCCTCGGCGTCAGAAAACAACACAGAGAAACTGGGGTCAGGATCGGCGCTAAAATCCCTGGAACCGCCAGAAGACCCGATCGATAGGCTGTTAAACGAAGCCTTTCGAAAAAGCAAAGCTGGCCAAGAATGCGAAATAGCCATATACGAAAATGTTAAGCGTCAGCGTCAGGATGAAGAAGCTGCGGTAAGGATGAGTCGTAAAGTACTCCAACCAAATCAAGGCATACCTGCGACAAATAAGAGTAGGATCAAGGTAGAGAAGAGGTTCGCCGAAGTCCTGTCAATGGGAATGAAGTTGCCACCTCTCGTAGGAAACACTTCCGGGGTCATATGCCTCGACGGAGAGAATTCACATCCAAACTACTGCCTATATCATCGGAGGGTTATCCACCCCACCGAAGAATGCAGTACCTTCAAGAAGTGGTGGCAATGATATGTTGGCCATAAAAAACACTTCAAAAAGATGAAGCGCGAAGCTCGTCGACAACAAAGTAGTGCGAAAAACCCGTATCAAGAAACGACTGACAACTGTCATATGGTTGGTACCAGTTCGGAAGAGGGAAAACCCTAAGTTCTTACTTTCGGGAGGATTCTGAGGACGAAATCCCCTCAGCCCTCTCTTCAAAGACTCCACCTCCGAAAAAGAAGAGGAGGAGAAAAACTGCGAGAATATTCAGCTCCATAACCGCACGCTGCCTGAAAAGAACCTCGGACCTACTATCACGCCCCGCTTCCCAGTATATGGAGAAGTAGACGCGACGGGCAGCGACGTATTTACTCAGAAGTAAACACGTTAAGCGTAAATAAGCAATATAAAATGAATACACAAGAATAATAAGATATGTAATAATAACAACAACTTTTATTAACATTCTTTCTTTACATACAACTGAAAAGAAAAGTACAATGATAGAAAGCGATGCCTAAACAGTGGCATATGAACTGAAAAGAAAATAAGGACAAGTAAAAGACTAGAAGTCTGGCTCCTCTGTGAACTGCTCTAAATCGTCCTGACTGGGCTCGGTCTCCTGAGAGTCGGGTCCTCCTGACGAACATTCTAAAGAAAGAAGAGACATGAATGTCGTCAGTGAACCAGCGCTCGGTAAGTCCCAATAGATAGAATGGAATAGACAAGTAAAGAGAATAGAACTGGTAAATTATCTGTTTGTTATGCTAACGTAGTTGTTTGTAGCTTGGTACAGAATGTATCAGTATATACGAGAGGAGTCTAATTATCCCGTGGACTATGGTAACATGTAAGTACAAGGCCCCGTCAAAACCCACGGGACAACGACACATGATGTTCATGTACCGGTTTACTCTGTTAACCCCGTAATATATATTGTATTGATTGGTAATTATCAGACTTGCCGAGACCATGGTATAAGTTGTTCATGTAAACAAGTTCATGATGTATCAAGTAGTCATGTAATGAAGTCAAGTCATAACCATGGTTCGGTCAAGTCAAGTCAAGTCAAGTTTGCATGTTTGATATTGTTCTGGTATTCAGGTTCGTGTTTGGTATATTGGATTCATGTTGAATTGTATTCATGTTTGGATTGGATTCAGATTAATACTTAGACTCAGACTTGAGTCAGGCACTTTAAACAGAATTTGGATCCTGAATTGGGTTTAGGAGTTATCGGTAACTGCTGCACATGGACGGCAGGATTTGTGTCTTTTTCCAGGAAAATTACCGTTGATAACTCCGTTTTAGTTTTTCTACCTTAAATAGGCAAGCGCCCACTTTCTCCGGCTCCCTGAGGCTCAAGAGAATTGGTCCCGCTTAAACCTATATTTACTAGGGTCCTTAATGTAATTTTATATATCTTGAGTGGGTTTTATGAAAAATATTTTATATACTTTCAAAATAAATCTCGAGTAATTATTTATGTTCTTTAGGCTTTCCATGGATGTGAATTTTAAATAGTGAGGTATACTAGTGAAAATTAACTTAGCTTGAATAGTTCAAGGTATTTTAGTGTAACTTGTCGTATATTGATACTTGATGGTATTTTAATGAAACCTGTCATTCTTTTATTTTCTAGAAAATATGGAATTTTATTATATATTAAAAATATATGGTTTGATAATATTTATATAATTATTTAAAAATTAATTTTATTTGTTAAGTAGAAAATCTCGTTTTTCTTAAAAATCGTATTAAAATTCTTTCGAGATCGTATGCTTCGTGAGGAGGTCTGCATCTCGCTTTATTAGCCCCGAGGATGTGCGATAATCCGCACCATCCAATAGCGGGTTTCCCAAAATGGGTTGTAGAGGCATAATTGCAAAGAATTTGATAACACTATTTAAAAGAAAACGTTTTTTTTATAGTTCAAGGTATTTTGATGAAAAGTCGTATTTGCCACAAAAGTTATGTCTCAATAGAATCGTGCTATGTCAAGATTTGTGTATGTGAGAGGTAGGTCTCGTGAAGTTTTCCTAAAGGTATGCTAAGCAAAACAATTAAAGGATGTCGTATAGAAAGTACATGGTATTTAAATGTAAAAGTTGATTTAAAGTTATCTAGCATGTTGTATTTGAGTGAAAATGATTTCTAAACATTAGTTTCAAGGTTATAATTATAGGGTAAGAGTTTGAATGTATGTTATGAAAGAATTAATAAAATTTTCTAGGTTTTAGAGAGAAATTTCGGTGGTAACTCCACTTACCGACGTGTTTTGAAAAGAGAACTTTTTTAAGGTGAAAGAGTAGAATAAGAAGTAGGACTTACCAGCAAAAAGGAAAGAGGAGAGGTAGAGGATTAGGGTGGTAGCCTTCGTGACGTCGAGGGGTCGCCGGAACTTGTGTAGATCCTCGCCGGATTTTGACCTTGGGCTAACTCAACTTGTACTTTTCTTGGACTTGGAAAATTTTGATAATTTTGGCTATAGATTTCAGAATGAAGAGGGGCTAGGGTATGGGGTTGTATTTAAAGTGTGAAATTAAGGTTTTTGAATTGAAGAAAGAATTAAAATGCATTTAAAATTGGATTAAAGAATGAAATTTACTTCTCTGTTAAATTGCAGAGAAAATAAACAGAATAGGGATAGTGGAGTAGGCCAAAGGTTTTGTGTGCAAGACCCGGGCATTTTTCCTTACAGTTCACCCGTCGGCGCCGGTGGAATAGCCGATCTTGCCGGTTGATTTTCTGAGGTGAGCCGTCGGATTGGTGACACGTGTCCTTCATAGTGTACGCAACATTTTACACATGCTTTTTTTCCTGTCTTTTCATTTTTACGTGTATTACACGTGTAAACTTTTGGGCTTCTAAAAAGTTTAAAGAAAAATTCAGAAAAAATATATGTAGCTGATGGGATTCAAACACAGGGCTACGTCACAGCAGTGTAAGGCTTTACCAATGAGCTACAAGTGATTTCTTTCTGTTCTTCAACAAATTAAATTTATAACTTATACTCAGGCTTGCAAACTCCATTCTGTACATTAACTTAAAAAATTTCGTACAGTAAAAACAGAGTCATTACACCTACAAACAAAGGTTCGAACAAAAAGGACAAAAGGAAAGAAAAAATATCTAAGGAAATTGCCCTCGACGGTGGAGTTGTCAAAGAGCTCGCAGCAAGGGATCCGTCTAGAAAAAACAAGGTGGATTACAATGTCCTAGCACATTTGAGGAAAATACCCTCACAACTGAGTATACTGGATGCTCTCCTCATGTCCAAAGAGGCACGAGATTCTCTGATCAAGGCATTACAAGAGCCCGACCAGTTCCAAACTTTTCTCGAGGAAGAGAAGATGAAAGATGAACTGGCAGAGGTCCACACGGCTGACATTACATTCAGCGATGAAAATCTCCTTCTCTGCACGTGCGAACATAATCGCCCGTTATACGTCACTGGGTACTGCCACGACATCAAGATAGGGAAAATCCATGTCGACAACGGATCCTCCGTCAACCTTCTCAATGTGAGAGTGCTGAAGGAGATTTGTATGAATGTACAGCACCTGGCTCGAGATAAAATTACCATCTCCGGGTTTGACTCACAGTCGTCACAGACGCTTGGGTCCGTAATCCTGACGTTACGCTTTGGGCTGCTCGTCACCGACAATAAATTTCATGTCATTGACGCCAAGACTTGCTATAATGCTTTGCTCGGCAGGCCTTGGTTACATGAGTACAATGTCATCCCTTCTACACAACATCAGTGTATGAAGTATTTCAAAGACGGCTTAGAATACACTATCATAGGGGAGCTAAATCCGTTCTCCCTAAACGAGGTCCGAAAGTATGAAGACGCAAATTACTTCCTACCAAACTTCGAGGATACGGAAAGGTGTCACAATCCGGAGGATAAACAGAAGTCCGTTGTCACTATCCCGATCTTTAGGAGCGATTCTGAGGAAGATGAAGAAATAGTCTATTCGGGGCAACCCCAGAAAGAAAACAGTAGGCCTGGACCATATACTCCTATTTTGGTCTTCGGCAGCGACATAGAGGACGAAGCCAACACAGTGTTCTCCATCCGCTCGTCAGTGCAAACCTTTACCGGAACAGATCAAAGTCTACAAATCACAATGGCTCCGCCTCGGCATTACAAGGAACTTGATGCGTTTGATATATACAGCGTACAAGAACTGCAGACTTTCTACGTACCTCCTAGGCGAAGAGGTAAAAATGCGATCATCTTCTACCAATCTATGGAGACCAGAGTAGAAAAAGAAGTCTGACATGGTGTTGATTTTGCACTCGACTGGTTTCAACCAATATGTCTTCCAAGATACTACGCGGGGGGATTGAAAAGGCTGTAAAGATGCCAAGGTGTACCCCTCGAACAAACTGTTCGACAAGCCCAATTATACAAAAAGATTTGGGATATTTCCGGGACTCAGCGAAAGATGTCCAACGGGAAGATGGAGACAATCGGGCTCGGATACGTTCTATCCAAGAAACGGGAGCAGTTCCACAGCTGCCATATTATAAACAACTCTAGCGAAGGGGAAAACGCTCTTTCGAATGGCCGTGATGTTGAAACAGAGCAAAATCCCGCTCTAAGAACGTTAAGTCCGCCACTCGAAGAACAAATAGACAAGCTAATAAAAGAAGCTAGTCAAAAGAGCCGAGACAATCATAGTCGCGAAATGGCCATTTATGAAAAGGCCAGGACGTAGTGCCTCAATCAGCAATCTGCGGAGAAGAAAGACTATAACGCTCTTCATCCCCGGCCCGCTGTATGTCCTCGCGAAAGGGGAAAATCTCGAAATAGAGTCAAAAATAGGGCAAAGAACGCAAACAACGTTTGAAAATAAAGAAACGGATCCAAGAAGCCGTGCAATCGAAGAAAAGTCGATTGGAACCCGTCCTTTATAAAGAATATAGTGTTAGGAATATGTATGCCCTAGAGGCCATTATTGTATGATATAGTGGATGCTTAGACATATATATAGAGGAGTTTCTTGCTCGACATGATAGTATGCTATCTAGTTGCCTTTATCTTAACATGTTCACTGGTATTATTATACTGTCTCTCATATATATGTTGATAAAGCCCTTAGGATGTTGGCTTGACTACCAGGACTATAATGCAGATTATATTACTGGGACCTGGGTAGTCCACAAGAACATCCTTCAATTGTTCCTAGTCGAGGGAATATCGAGACAGGGCATCGATATTCCAGAGTAGACTAGCGTGTACATTTCTTAACTTTGTATGGGGGCGATGGTTGATCCCATATCCATTGGTGTTTGAAATCAAAGATTGTACACAGGTGCTCATTAGAGAATGGGTACACCGAACAAGACTCGCCGAGAACTACTAGATGGTACTATACATATCGTCAGATCGCAGTTCTCTGGTGACACTGGTACAAATTAGTCTGTAGACCCGAGATCGTCATAGAGTCTTGTGTGGTTCCCACTGTGCTTTGATATCCTCTCTACCACGGCTCAAAGGAGTCATGCAAACATGTGGATTTTGGGTACAGTCCCGAGTCACATGGAGGCAATGAGCGATAGGAGGGGTTTCGTCTCTCCCGGTATAGGGAGTTGATGTTGCGCTATACTCGATTGGTTATAACAGAAAGTCCCTGGCCAGGGCTATTGATGAGATTTACTGGTAAGTGTTATCAGTAGTTTCTCGTACCGTTATAGGCCACACATCGGTATAACTTATCAAGTTATTGGGGTCTGACGATTCCACCCTCAGACTCGATATGTGACATATCATACGAAGAGACCGGACTGTACGGTAAGTGTTACTTATAGGCTTCATGGGAGTTTGGACAAGCTTGCTTGTTGATCTTCTATTCGTTCAATATCTGGGTAGCCGTTACGTCCATCTAGTACCGCTGACGACTTGTGGGTGACTGATGTGATCATTACCTATTGCTGACGTATTGACGAGTCTTTAGAATCCCACACAGAAGTTTCATAGTTCAAGCGAAACGAAATAGGACACATATGCTGATATATGCGGGGGCCTGATTAAATACGAGTATGTGATACCGTATTCTAATCTGGCGGATATTTGTTATCGGTTAGGTTATATATGATATAACTGGATTATTGAATCAAGTGTTGATTTGATAATATGATATACAGATAAATGATATTAGTCGGTTATATGTTATATGACCGGATTATTAAATCAAGTGTTGATTTAATAATATGATATATATATATTTATATTTGATATAATTATATATTAACTAATATTATTGCTCACTAATTATTTGCTTATCTTCATAATATATATATATATATATATATCTGTAGGGTTCCTAGGCACTCCCAAGAGGTCTCACAAGGCATCAACCATGCCAATTTCAAATTTTACGGGTGCCGAGAAACCCTAATACGGATCGTTAACTAGATATCTAGGCGAAAGATGTAACTAGTAAACTACTTTACTAAGAGAACGGAAATACAACCTTTGTAGATCCGGTTCTCCACCTCCATAGCTCCATGATGAAGTCCTCTCCGCTGTCCAAATCGAACCATGACTCTTGCATCGGCTTCATCGGAGAAAAACGGGCTAGGTCATCGACGACGATGCCGAAGATGATCTACGTCGAGGGATCACTAGATCAAGCTCCACCTTCACCAAGCCATGAAAACTTGTGAAGGAAACACCCTATACTACTTGGCAAGAGGTAGAGGATGAAGAAATAGGAAGTCGGTTCACTTTAGAATTGGATTTCTTACTCATTTCATCAATTCACCATTGATGAAGTCAAGCTTTCTTCAAGTGAAGAAGAAGAAGAAGCAAGAAAGAATATGATAAGTTCCTTAATTAAAAAAGAAACTAATATGAATACTTATCATATCCTAACCATAGTCAAGTGTAGAGAGTAAACTAGAGTTAGTGGGAATGGTTAGGGTTAAGCATGAGACAAAATGGTCACATAGTCAAAGCTTCATGAAGCTTCAATATACAACAAAGTTAGCCACCATTTTCTCTTTATGCTTATCATATTCCAAAAACAATAAATAAATAAATAAATGAATAAAACAAAACCCTAACCATTATCATGTAACCATGGTTTAATCTTTACACAAAAACCCTAGCAAACATGTATCATCAAACATGATACAATCAAGTGCACAAAAGTATATCACATATACAATGTGCACATCCGAGTGAGAATATCCATTTAAAGTGAACCAATACTAGTTAATGCAAAGTAATATATCAAATATATAATTATACATTAAATCATTAAATCAACACTTGATTTAACGATCCGGTCATATCGCATATAACCGACTAGTATCCTATGTATCGGCTTATCGAATCAATACTTGATTCGATAACTAGGTTATATCGCATACAACCATTCGATACATTCATCGCGAGAATAGAATACGGTATCACATACACGCATTATTCTCGGTCCCGCACATATCTCATATGCGCTCCTATTTCGTTTCGCTTGAGCCAGGAAACCTCTGTGTAGGACTCTAAAGACTCGTCAATACGCCGGCAGCAGGTGATGATCATATCAAACACCCACAAGCCGCAAGCGGTCTGCTAAACGTAACGGCCACCCGGGTATTGAGCGATGAGAAGATCGACGAGCAAGCCCGCTCATACTCCTGTGAATCCAACCAGTAACACTTACCGTACAGTCCGGTCTGATCGTCTGATATGTCTCATATCTCACCTAGGGGTGGTAAACGTCAGACCCCAATAGCTCGATAAGTCGTGTCGATATGAGGTCTATAACAGTTTGAGAAACTACTGGCAACACTTACCAGTAAATCTCAGCAACCCTGGCCAGGGATTTCCGGTTATAGCCAATCGAACACAGCGCAACATCAACTCCCTATACCGGGAGAGACGAATCCCCTCCTATCGCTCATTGCCTCCATGTGATTCGGGACTGTACCCAAAAACCACCGTTTTGCACGCCCTCTTGGACGTGGTAAGGTGGAAATCAAACCACAGTGGGAACCACACAAGACTCTATGACGATCTCGGGTCAACAGACTACTCTGTACCAGTGTCACCAGAGAACTGCCATCTGACGTAAGGTATAATACCATCTGGGAGTTCTCGGCGAGTCCGTCCAGTGTACCCAGTCTCCACTGAGCACCCGTATATCATCTCTGATGTCAAACACCAATGGATATGGGATCATCCATCGCCCATATGTATGGGTCGAGAAGGTATACGCTAGTCTACTCTGGTATATCGATGCCCCGTCTCGATACACCCACGACTAAGGACCTTGAAGGATGTACTTATGGACTACTCTGTCCCCACTAGTATGATCCGCATCATAGTCCAGGTAGTCAAGTACACATCCTAAGGGCTTTACCAACATGTAACAGAGAGACAATCAGTGTACACGTTAAGGTAATGATCAACCAGATAGCATACTATCATGTCGAGCAAGAAAGTCCTCCCTATATATGTCCCAGCATCCACTACAATATACATCCTATGTATAGTAATGGCCTCTAGGGCATACATATAACTAACAATCTCCCACTTGCACTAGGGCCATCTGATAGCAGTGGTTGTAGTATCTCATACTCAACCATCCCATAAAAATCTCTCTCTGGGAACAGGCCTTTGTGAGTGGATCCGCTGTGTTGTCCTCTGAGTCTTCTCTCCAAACCTCGATCTCCTTGGAGATCAACCATCTCCATGATCAGGTGATACCGCCTTAGAATATGTCTGGATCACTGATGGGACCTGCGTTCCTTGGCACAAGCCATAACTCCATTGTCACACAATGGTAGGAACCTAGTTCATCTCATGAACCAATATACACCCAAACAGCCTCTTTGGTAGCATCTTTAGTAGCGATGTATCCTGCCTTTATCGTCTAGTATGTCACGGTATCTAGCTTGGAACTCTTCCAACATACCTTCCCTTTACTGAGGGTAAAGACAATGCCTGTGACTGACACTCAGTCGTCTTTATCACCCTGGAACACTTCCAATGATTCTTCCCAGGATCAATTAATACCGTCTCACTACAACTAGTGAGGCTCCTAACATCCATTTAGATCTATCTCATAGATCCAAAACCCAGGATTTAGGAGGTATCACTTTGATCCTATTATAAAGAATTCTTGTGATAACCGGAGATTGACCGAGCGTAGCATAGGCTATCAAGAGTATGTCATCCACGTACTCTACGAGGATCACTACCATACTCCCTACTACCTTCTTGTATATACAAGGTTCATCTACCATTTTGATGATGTCAAACTATTTGACTTCCATCAAAACAGATGTTCCAACTCCGCGATGCCTGCTTTATACTATAAAGCATCTTGCACACGTTTTCGCTGCTCCCACTGTTTACCAAGCCCTCTGGCTGTGTACTTATAGACGTTCTCTTCTAAAACATCATTTTAGAAAAGCAGTCATGGCACCCAACCGCCAGATATCGTAGTCATGGTATGTAGCCGTGGCAAGTAGGATCTGGATGGACTTAAGCATAGTCACTTGAAAAGGTTTCATCATTATCCACGCCTGGTCGATGACGAAAAGCTTTAACAAGTCTAGCTTTGAAAGTCTCTACTTTTCCGTCTACACCAAGTAATCTTCTCAAGATATACTTGCTCCTGATGGGGATTTAACCCTTCATATATAGCAACCAAAGTCCATACTTTGTTGGTGTACATGGATTCCATATCAGATCGCTAAGCATCCAGCCATTCTTACAGAGTCCCACTCCTGATGGCCAGTTCCAAACTAGTTGGGTCATCATCTCATGATGCAATCCTAGCTCCCACTGTCATAGAGAAACCGAAATATCTCTCAGGTGGGTGAGGAACCCTACTAGATCGGCGGAGAGGCTGAGGTTCGTTGGAATCTACTGAATCCTTTGGTTCTACCAAATCATCTACTGTTGTTTGTATAGCTGGAACCTTTCCAGTTGTACACAACAGACCTTGCCTCGAGCTTGTCCGGATTATGCTTTTCAGACATAGGCTGGGCAACCCCAAATCTTAACTAACTTAAGATATGGGCTCTTCCCTTTCCATATCATGTATGAAGCGGTAGGCAACTGATTTGATTTGAACCCTATTCAATAGGTATGCAGCTTCTCAAGTGCATAACTCCCAAAAAAGGAAAAAGGTAACTCAGTAGTACTCATCATAGAGCACACCATATCACATAGGGTGCTATTGCTCCGCCCCGATATACCATCTTGCTATGGTGTATACGGAGGAGTAATGCTGAGAGAGAATCTCATTCTCCTTTAGAAAAGTCCAAGAATTTCGTGCTCAAGTATTCTCCTCCTTGATCACATCAAAGGACATAATACTTATACCCGTTTTGGTTCTCTACTTCTAGCTTATATTCTGTGAATATCTCAAAAGGTTCTGACTTGTGTTTCAACAGGAACATAGGTCTGAATCTCGAAAGATCATCAGAGAATGTAATGAAGTACAAAGAACCAGTCCTGGCATATGTAGACAGGGGAATTTACATACATCAACATGTATCATCCCAAGAGTTCACTAACTCTTTCTCTGTTTTCATTAAACAGAGCTGGTGTCATTATATCTTTGTGACATGACTGGCAAGTTTCACAAGATGTAAATTCAAACTGCTTTAAATATGCATCTAAATGTAACTTCAGCTAGTCAGGTCGCATTGATATGACCTAGTCTACAATACCTCAAGAAGGATTCGTTCATTTCTGAACTCTTCCTCTTGTGTGTGTTCAGTATATTAAAGAACTGTAGTTTGATTTAGAACATCAACGCTTTTAGATAACGTGCCTGATCCGATCAACTTTTGATATAGGAAATGTTCAAAACATTATCCAACAATACAAAATTTTATCATTTCTTTACTAATAAAGAGACTGATATGATTTTGTATATCAGGTTCGGTATCTAATAACATTTGTTCAGAATCAATGTATTGGTAATACAGGGTGACAGTGACCAACAGACTTGGCTGCAACACTTGCCCCGTTTTCTGCCTCATGAAACTTATCACCCGTTCTCAGTTCTTTACCTATCTGTAGCCCATGTAACAAATTACATATGCGGGATCCTGATCTGGTATCACATACCCAGGACGTAGAGGATACAGAGAAACAGTTCTTTGTAACGAACACACCCGAAGGAGATGCATCATATGCACTTTCTTCGTTTGGGCGGCACGGGAAATCTGGTATTCCCCAATTTCCTGCTCTGTCTTATAACAATTATAAGTTGGAGCGGGACCAACGTTCCCCAGCTCAGTATAACAAGCGGGTTCGGTCAATAATCCGTATTATTATCTTGATTAAGGCGTGATATGGTCGCTACCTGGAGAGAGAGAGAAGAAAACACTCAACGTGCGCTCTTGCAAGAATAGATTGGTTTTTATTTTATCTAATCAGGATGGTTCCCACTGTTTTTATCAAATCTTCCTTCAAACCCTAAATGGAAAGACTAGCCGGGATTAATTACACACTACAAGTTCGCCAATCTTTCAGCCAGGCCAGTGTCGGTACTTTGAGGGAGGTCCCCCTTGCTTTCGCACGAACCTAATTAATGTAAACCTCGTTTTCCCAGAGGCGTAACCTCGTTAACACCTTTCTAGACACCTACTTGATCGGCTAATTGTAATGTGTAAAACTCTCCCAGGAGTAACTCTTACTCGCAGCGGGTATCGGGATCCAACTATCTCATAGAAGGTATGCAATCTCATTGCAAATTTCAACACTTGAAATTCCCGATAATATTTTGCCCCTAACGTGCTATGACCTTGACGAAAGCCAACAAACCATAGCCCGCTAGTCAAGTTCAACCCGTACATTTCTTGATCGAATTAAACCCACCCGCACGACCCTTGACGAAAGCCAACAAAGCCGCACAACTACCCTAATCCAATCGCATCGTATGCAGCAGATAAGCGGCATATAGCTACCGCACACTGCACCTTGACGAAAGCCAACAAATGCAGCACGAATACTATATACAACTTATCTGAAATGACGGAGGGCTACGACAGGTTTTTCTGAAAACCTATTGCGTAATGAACTTGATATTGTTGTAGAATCAAATGATTTTAAAATGGAGTGTTTTTGAGGGTTTTCTAGTTTTGCTAAAGGGGTCACTCCCGGTGAAGGGATCGTCGGCCCTTTCCTCGTCGAATGAGGTGCGGGATATATCATATATATCACTGTGCAAAGCAAAAACTCTTAAAAGCAATCAAAAGACAAACCGAGTGTGTAGCATCTGCCAGTTATTGCTAAAGGAGTCACTCCCGGTGAAGGGATCTCGGTCCTTTCCTTATCGAATAAGGTGCAGGATATATCATATATACCGCTGTGCAAAGCAAGAACTGTAGCTACCTGTTTTTATTTTTGAAATTCGATTCTACAACATCTTTAGGTTTCTTTTATTTCATTAATCACATTAATGAAGTCCCATCATTTAAATACCTAAACATCACAGATAAATACGACGTACACTTATGCCATCCGCATTCGCCTCGATGTCCCCTCGTGCACCGTTAGGTTAGGTAACTAACGGCAGAGCGGGGCAGGGCTAGCGCGGGTGTAAAACATAAGTAATGCCTATATAATATATCATATATACTATATATAGTATCCATCACAGAACATCACATGATCACATCACAGATATCGCAGCAGAAGAATCATATGAAATATTGGATATCCTAGGACGTCCGTGTTTTCAATACGAGCCAGTATAAAACACGGATTCCACGGTCGTGATGAATAGCCAATCCCACACCCCTAGACCCCTACGAGAGCGGCAAGCAACCCTGCCAATTCTAGGGTTAGGAGACCCGGACTCGACTCCTCGAGTTGGTCTCCCACTGGACCCCAGAACCCGATTACTTGTGCTCCCCTCCTTGGGTCTATCCTAATGCGGAAAAGTAAATAATATACAAACGGTGACATCTTCCGCAACCTGGAAGTGCCCCAATAAAAAAATATTACATACAAGTTTTTACATGAATGAAAATGAAAAACACTCATCTCACATAAAAACCCCCGGCTATTCAAACACGACGATCCAATATAACATATCCAGCAACACATAACATCACATGTCATCAACGTAAGCAAACATGCGCATCCCAATTGTCATTGACATATAGCAACGAAACCGGCGATATCACATATTACACTTACGGTCACAGAAAAGAAAGTGTAAAACTACAACAGTTGGAATCCGCAACCACCTCAGACATCGCATGCCTGACCAAATGAATTCTTTAGACATCGCATGCCTAACAATTATAAACCCCGCATTTTAGTCTCATTATCGAAAACACTTTTCAATATCAAGTCGGGCAATTCAACAAGATTCCCGACATCCTGATCGAATGCTCGTTGCAAACTTTAGTAGGCGGCCGCACCCCCGATGCCGTCGACGAAGTGCACCAAGGCGGAACACCGCTACCGCGAGCACCCGAATGGATGCTTTCGGCGACGGGGTTCTCCTACAGTCACTTGGTCGAGGCTATGGAGTGAAGCTGTCTATTAAGTTTACCCGGCGAGTATCCGCGTACACTACGTGATTGCGACGGACTTTTGATCACATCAAAATTCCGTGGCAACCGATCAAGTGAGACTAAAGTGCTATGTTTATAACATTCATTCAGTTATCTCATAACTTCTTGTGAATTCCAATTGTTGTATCACATTCCGGATAAACAGAAAATGTTAAACTTTCCGATTGAACATTCGAACACCCAAGTTTTCCCTAAACAGCTCAACACATGAAATAAGTCTAACAACATTCAGTTCGTGCCTCAGTACCAACGGTCCAGCCGTAGAAGGGTCAAGCCAACGCCTCACATGTGGCACGCCGTACTGCCCCAAACCCGAAGGTTCAAAGGGCAGTTCAAGACGGTCACATAATCGAGTTAAGGTTTGTTGTCTTCTAGAGGGACCATCGCGTTACTTGCACTACTTAGAACGTCGTTAAACTACGGAAAAATCCAACACTTGGAAATTTCCCGACAGGGGAAAAATTGGGTATTTATATCCGGTCGAACTTTTTAACATATTCAAAAATTATCCGGAAAGCCACACAGACAAAATTTGATAATCCGATCGAACATTCGAATCCCCAAAACAACCCAGAATATTCAACTCTTGAATAAATATTAAAAATTCCCAGAAAATCCAACACCAGAAAAGAGGAATTACTGTGCAAAAATAGGAAGCTGACGTCATAATACGGCCGCGGAACCGCCGCAGAAGCCAGGCTTCTGCCGCGGTTCCGCCGCACTTTGGTGGATTCATGGGTACGGGCTTCACAGTAATTCTTACAATTCCCTGCTGATTTTTCTGCATATTTTTAATATCGAAAAACTCCAGATTTTGGAAAAAGTCCAGAGAGCATGTTTGTGTTAGGGTTTCGGGTTCGTTCGGGTTTCAAACTTCGTCTACGCATCGCCTAAGGCTCTAGTTAGGCTCTGATACCACTGTAGGGTTCCTAGGCACTCCCAAGAGGTCTCACAAGGCATCAACCATGCCAATTTCAAATTTTACGGGTGCCGAGAAACCCTAATACGGATCGTTAACTAGATATCTAGGCGAAAGATGCAACTAGTAAACTACTTTACTAAGAGAACGGAAATACAACCTTTGTAGATCCGGTTCTCCACCTCCATAGCTCCATGATGAAGTCCTCTCCGCTGTCCAAATCGAACCATGACTCTTGCATCGGCTTCATCGGAGAAAAACGGGCTAGGTCATCGACGACGATGCCGAAGATGATCTACGTCGAGGGATCACTAGATCAAGCTCCACCTTCACCAAGCCATGAAAACTTGTGAAGGAAACACCCTATACTACTTGGCAAGAGGTAGAGGATGAAGAAATAGGAAGTGGGTTCACTTTAGAATTGGATTTCTTACTCATTTCATCAATTCACCATTGATGAAGTCAAGCTTTCTTCAAGTGAAGAAGAAGAAGAAGTAAGAAAGAATATGATAAGTTCCTTAATTAAAAAAGAAACTAATATGAATACTTATCATATCCTAACCATAGTCAAGTGTAGAGAGTAAACTAGGGTTAGTGGGAATGGTTAGGGTTAAGCATGAGACAAAATGGTCACATAGTCAAAGCTTCATGAAGCTTCAATATACAACAAAGTTAGCCACCATTTTCTCTTTATGCTTATCATATTCCAAAAACAATAGATAAATAAATAAATGAATAAAACAAAACCCTAACCATTATCATGTAACCATGGTTTAATCTTTACACAAAAACCCTAGCAAACATGTATCATCAAACATGATACAATCAAGTGCACAAAAGTATATCACATATACAATGTGCACATCCGAGTGAGAATACCCATTTAAAGTGAACCAATACTAGTTAATGCAAAGTAATATATCAAATATATAATTATACATTAAATCATTAAATCAACACTTGATTTAACGATCCGGTCATATCGCATATAACCGACTAGTATCCTATGTATCGGCTTATCGAATCAATACTTGATTCGATAACTAGGTTATATCGCATACAACCATTCGATACATTCATCGCGAGAATAGAATACGGTATCACATACACGCATTATTCTCGGTCCCGCACATATCTCATATGCGCTCCTATTTCGTTTCGCTTGAGCCAGGAAACCTCTGTGTAGGACTCTAAAGACTCGTCAATACGCCGGCAGCAGGTGATGATCATATCAAACACCCACAAGCCGCAAGCGGTCTGCTAAACGTAACGGCCACCCGGGTATTGAGCGATGAGAAGATCGACGAGCAAGCCCGCTCACACTCCTGTGAATCCAACCAGTAACACTTACCGTACAGTCCGGTCTGATCGTCTGATATGTCGCATATCTCGCCTAGGGGTGGTAAACGTCAGACCCCAATAGCTCGATAAGTCGTGTCGATATGAGGTCTATAACAGTTTAAGAAACTACTGGCAACACTTACCAGTAAATCTCAGCAACCCTGGTCAGGGATTTCCGGTTATAGCCAATCGAACACAGCGCAACATCAACTCCCTATACCGGGAGAGACGAATCCCCTCCTATCGCTCATTGCCTCCATGTGATTCGGGACTGTACCCAAAAACCACCGTTTTGCACGCCCACTTAGACGTGGTAAGGTGGAAATCAAAGCACAGTGGGAACCACACAAGACTCTATGACGATCTCGGGTCAACAGACTACTCTGTACCAGTGTCACCAGAGAACTGCCATCTGACGTAAGGTATAATACCATCTGGGAGTTCTCGGCGAGTCCGTCCAGTGTACCCAGTCTCCACTGAGCACCCGTATATCATCTCTGATGTCAAACACCAATGGATATGGGATCATCCATCGCCCATCTGTATGGGTCGAGAAGGTATACGCTAGTCTACTCTGGTATATCGATGCCCCGTCTCGATACACCCACGACTAAGGACCTTGAAGGATGTACTTATGGACTACTCTGTCCCCATTAGTATGATCCGCATCATAGTCCAGGTAGTCAAGTACACATCCTAAGGGCTTTACCAACATGTAACAGAGAGACAATCAGTGTACACGTTAAGGTAAAGATCAACCAGATAGCATACTATCATGTCGAGCAAGAAAGTCCTCCCTATATATGTCCCAGCATCCACTACAATATACATCCTATGTATAGTAATGGCCTCTAGGGCATACATATAACTAACAATATCAAGCATGGTTTGATTTTCTATTTTGTGAAAATAGAAAATGGGGAGACTTTTGAGGAATGGTGAGGCATGGCTTTTTATATTTATTAATTCATTTGCTTGCACTATTGAAGCATGGTTCATTTGATTTATTGGAGTTTATTCCATGCTTCAGTAATGAGAGGTATTTGTTAAGCCATTCTTCACGTGAGAAAAAGAGTTAGTTCATTATTCTTCACATGAGACTTGAGCTTATATGATGAGTTCTCCTCTCTAGCTCTCTCCATCTTCTTCCTCACCTCCTCCAAATTCAATCCCTCACATGAGTTGTGAAACCTTGAACTTGTGAGAACCCTAGTGAGCAAACAAAACCCCTACATCACCATCCTACACTTGATTAGCAATTAAGTGTAGTGTGTTTCGTTCACTAAAGAGTTTAGTGAAGAGGTAGCTTGGATCAGCGGAGCTTCGAGTGAATCATCTTCGGTACGAAAATCGCAAAGGAGGCTCGATCCAACTTCAAGTGGAACCTAGTGGAGTCGCGTGGACTACTACATGGAGCTTGAGAAGAGAAGGACACGGTCTACAAAGATTGTAGCATCCTTCTCTTTATGTAGCTATCTTTATATCAAACTAAAACCCTAATCATCTAGTTTAAGATCTTGTTTAGTGTTAATTAGAACCCTGAAATTTCAAAAAATGGCATGCTTGATACTAGTAAAACCTAGTAGTGGTGGTAATAAACACTTTCATGGTATCAGAGCCAAAGCTAGAAGATTAGACGATATTTGTAGAATTACGAAAACAAAACAACTCCGAAACCGGAAACCCACACATCAACTTTCTGTCGATTTTAAAATGGACTCTAAATTTTTTTTAAACAGTTGCAGAATGTTATATATGATATAATTAGAACACTGAACAAAAACGAGACCAAAACTCCACATTTCAACCGGCGAAAATGCCAAAAATACCGGCCTCACTGGCCGTACATTATCTTTTTGGTCTCGTATTTTTTGGTGTTCTGCATGCTTGGGTTTAGGGTTTATAGGATATGTTTGATTAGCCCAGTTTACATGTGATGTTAACTTTCCTATTGGGGCTATTCGGAGTATTTCGTAGTCGTATTTTTACATCGTTTCGGGTTTAAGTTTGATATATGATGCAATGGTTAGAATCCACATTTAATTAGTTTTGAGAAAACTAGTTAGTGATTGTAAATCTAGCATGTTAGTCTCTTTTGATCGATTGCCACGAAATTTCGATTCGGATCGAAACTGCGTCGCAATTGTGTATCGTACGCGAATACTCGCTGGATAACTTTACTAGGTAGTCATGCCCCATAGCCCCGACCAAGTGACTGTAGGAGAACCCCGTTGCCAAAACCATCTACTCGGGTGCTCGCGGCCATGGTGTTCCGCTTAAGTGCATTTCATCGACGGCATCGGGGGTGCGTCTATCTACTAAAGTTCTCAACTAGCATTCGATCGGGTAATCGGGAATCTTGTTGAATTACCCGACTAAGCTATTGAAAAGTGTTTTCGATTTGAGACTAAAATGCAAGGTTTATAGGTTAGGCATGAAATTCGGAATATGAGATATTCCGAGTTTATGATGTCTAAGGAAATGCGGATTCTAATCATTGTAATTTTTCATTTCTTTTCTGCGACCGTAAGTGTAATATGTGGGGTATCCCAAATCTTGTTTCTATATGTCAACGACATTTGGGATACGTATTTACTTACGTCGATGACATGTGATGTTATGTGTTGCTGAGATATATTATATTGGATTGTCGTGAATGAATAGCCGGGGTTTTTTGCATGAGATGAGAGTTTTTCAATATTCATTCATGTAAAAATTGTATGTAATATTCTTTTATTGGGACACTTCCGGGTTGAGGATGATATCACCATTGATGTATATTATTTACTTTTCCACATTAGGATAGATAAGGCGGGGAGTACAAGTAACCGGGTTCTAGAGTCCAGTTGGAGACTATCTCGAGGAGTCGAGACCGGGTCTCCTAACTCTATAATTGGTAGGGATGTTTGCCGCTCTCGTAGGGGTCTAGGGATGTGGGTTTGGCTATTCATCACGACCATGGAATCATTATTTTTCATTATCGGGTTAATTTAAAACACGGACCTCCTACTATATCCAATATTTCATATGTTGACTTTTGCTGCTTGGTTCTGTGATGTGATCATATAACCGCGTGAGACGAATGCTATATATATATGATATATATAATAAACGTTGCTTATGTTTTGCACCCAGCCCCCGCTCTGCCGTTAGTTAAGTAACCTAACGGTACATGACGGGGCTCCGTGGCGAATGCGGATGGCATAAGCGTACGTTCTATTTTTGTTTCTTTTCTGTGATGTTTAGGGAAACATAAATGATGGGACTTCATTAATGAGATTAATGAAAAGAAAAGAAACCAAAAGATGTTATAGAATCAAAATTTCAAAAAGGTAGCTCTAGTTTTTGCTTTGCATAGTGGTATTCCTTGATGAATATCCAGCACCTCATTCGATGAGGAAAGAGCCGAGATCCCTTCACCGGGAGTGATCTTTTTAGCGAAACTATCAAATGCTACAACCCACTCGGTTTTGTTTTAATAGCATTTCTAGTTCTTGTTTTGCATAGTGGTATTCCTTGATGAATATCCAGCACCTCATTCGATGAGGAAAGAGCCGAGATCCCTTCACTGAGAGTGACCTCTTTAGCGAAACTACCAAAAGCTACAAAAAACACTCCTTTTCAAATCACTAGATTCTACAACGATATCAAGTTCATTACGTTAAAGGTTTTCTTAAAAACCAGTCGTAGCCCTCCGTCATTTCAGATAAGTGCTATTTAGTATTCGTGCTGCGTTTTTTTACCATAGCCAAGGCGTAGTGTACGGTAACTGATTAGTGCTTATCTGCCGCATATGATGTGATTGGATTAGGGTAGTCGTACGACCTTATTGGCCTGCGTCAAGAGTCATGCGGGTGGGTTTAATTCAATCATGAAATGAACGGGTCAAACTTGGCTAGCGTTTATAATTTGCTGACCATAGCCAAGATCATAAGTCGCTAGGGGTAAAAATAGATATTGGGAATTTCAAGTGTTGAAATTTGCAATGAGATTGCATACCTTCTATATGATAGTTGGATCCCGATACCCACTGCGAGTAAGTGTTACTCCTATGGGAGTTTTCTACCTTACAATCAGCCGATCCATTAGGTGTCTAAGAAAGGTGTTAACGGGGTGATGCCCCTGCGAAAACGAGGTTTTTAAATAGTTCCATGCGAAAGCATGGGGAGACTCCCTCGGAGTACCAATACCTGCCTGGCTGAACGATTGGCGAACTTGTAGGGTGTAATTAATCCCGGCTAATTTTACCTTTTAGGGTTTGAAGGAAGATTTGATAAAAATCATGGAAGACATCCTGATTAGATAAGATAATAACCAATCTAATCTTGCAAAGAGCGCACGCAAAAGTGATTATCCTTTTCTCTCTCCTGGTAGCGATCAATGACACGCTTTAATCAAGATAATAATATGGATGTATTGACCGAACCCACTTATTATACCGGGCTAGGTTCCGCTTTATCTTATGACTATCATAAGTCTGAGCAAGGAATAGTAGAATACCCAGATTCCTGCGCCACCCAAAACGAAGAAGGATCATGCTGATGCATCTTCTTCGGGTGTGTTCGTTACCGAGAACTGTTTCTCAGTTTGCTTTACATCCTGAATATTGGATACCGGATCAAGATCCCACGTATGTAATTTGTTACATGGGTTAAGTAGAGGTAAGGAACTGGGAAAAGGTGATTTGTCCCTCAGAGAAGAGAATGGTGCAATTGTTGCAGCTAAAGCAGTTGGCGAATATCACCTTGTCTTACCAAGTGGTAACACAATGATTCTGAGCGACTGTTATTTCGTACCAAAAATATTGTGAATGTTTTTCTAAATCAAGTCTTGATTGGGTATTGCACGTTGTATAACGGTATATACATTCTAAATTACAAAACAGTTCTAAGTATACAGAACACACACAAGAGGAACAGTTCAGAAATGAACGAAGTCTTCTTGTGGCATTGTAGACTAGATCATATCAATGCGACAAGACTGGCTAAGTTGCATAAGGATGGATATTTGAATCTGTTCGAATTTACATCTTATGAAACTTTCCAGTCATGTCTCAAAGGTAAGATGACCAAAACTCCGTTTACTAGACACGGAGAAAGAGCTACTGAACTCTTGGGATTGATGCATAGTGATGTATGCGGTCCTATGTCTATACATGCCAGAAATGGTTCCTCGTACTTTATTACATTCACCGATGATCTCTTAAGATTCGGACATGTGTTCCTGTTGAAACACAAGTCTGAGGCTTTTGAGAAATTTAAGGAATATAAGTGCGAAGTTGAGAACTAGACGGGTAAAAGTATTAAAATCTTTCGATCTGATCGGGGAGGAGAATATTTGAGTATGGAATTCCGAGACTATTTAAAAGAGAATGAGATTCTCTCTCAGCTTACTCCTACGTATACACTACAGCACAATGGAGTTTCAGAGTGGAGGAATCGCACCCTATTTGATATGGTGCGCTCTATGATGAGTACTGCTGAATTGTCTATTTCCTTTTGGGGTTATGCACTTGAGATAGCTGCATACCTATTGAATAGAGTTCTGACCAAATCCGTGCCTACCACTCCATATGAGATTTGGAATGGGAAGAGACTATCTCTTAAACGAATTAAGATATGGGGTTGTCCGGCTTATGTTAAAAAGCAAAATCCGGACAAGCTCGAGGCAAGGTCTGTTTTGTGCAAGTTTGTGGGATATCCAAAGGATTCATATGGATATATTTTCTACCATACTGAGGAACAAATAGTGTTTGTTTCTCAACATGCCACCTTTTTAGAAAAGGGAATTCTTGTGAAAGAAATTAGTGGTAATGAGGTAGAACTGGAAGAAGTTCCAGCTACACAAACTATATCTGACGATTTGGTAGAACCGGAGGATTCAATAGTCCCCGACGAACCTCAGCCACTCCGCAGATCTAGTAGGGTTCTTCATCCACCTGAGAGATACTACGGTTTTCTCATAGATGGTGGGAGCGAGGATTACATCATGGAAGATGATGACCCAACTAGTTTCGAGCAGGCCATCATAAGTAGAAACTCTGTGAAATGGCTGGATGCTATGCGATCTGAGATGGAATTCATGTACACTAACAAAGTATGGACTTTGAAAGTTGCTCCTGAAGGGGTAAAACCCATCGGGAGCAAGTGGATCTTTAAGAAGAAAATTGGTGTAGATGGAAAGGTTGAGACCTTCAAAGCTAGACTTGTAGCAAAAGGTTTTCGTCAACGACCGGGTGTCGACTATGATGAAACCTTTTCTCCTGTTGCTATGCTTAAGTCCATCAGGATCCTACTTGCCGTTCATGCATACCACGACTACGAAATCTGGCAGATGGACGTCAAGACCGCTTTTCTAAATGGTGATTTAGAAGAGAGCGTGTACATGACACAGCCAGAGGGCTTCGTAGACAGAGGGAGCAGCGGAAGCGTGTGCAAGCTGCTTAAATCAATCTACGGATTAAAGTAGGTATCACGGAGCTGGAACATCTATTTTGATGAAGCTATCAAAGAGTTTGACTTCATCAAAAATGTAGATGAACCATGTATATACAAGAATGTAGTAGAGAGTAAGGTTGTCTTCCTCGTATTATTTGTGGATGACATACTCTTGATAGGAAATGATGTTCCTATGCTACACTCAGTCAAGCTCTTCTTATCACACAAGTTCTCCATGAAAAATCTAGGTGATGCCTCCTACATCCCGAGGATAAAGATTTATAGAGATAGATCTAAACGGATGTTGGTATTGTCCCAATCCAGGTACATTGACACCATACTAAAGAGGTTTAGTATGGAAGATTCTAAGCGTGGTAATTTACCCGCTTGTTCAAGAATCACTCTTTCCAAAGAGATGTCTTCTAAGATTGATTTGGAGAGGGCTCGCATGCAAGTGATACCCTATGCTTCGGCAGTCGGGTCTATCATGTATGCGATGTTATGTACCAGACTGGATGTAGCTTACTCACTAGGTGTAGTGAGTAGGTATCAATCAGATCCTGGGAAAAAGCACTGGACAACTGTGAAGAACATTCTTAAGTACTTGAGAATAACTAAAGAAATGTTCTTGGTGTATGGTAACGGTGAACTCCAGGTGGAGTCATTTACTGATTCGAGCTTCTTGAGTGATAAGGACGACAGTAAGTCGGTCTCGGGTTTTGTCTCTACCCTCAATGGAGGGGCAATATGTTGGAAGAGTTCCAAGCAAGATACCGTAGCAGACTCGACGATGGAGGCTGAATACATCACTGCCAACGATGCCGCCAAAGAGGCTGTCTGGATGAACAAGTTCATAGCTGAACTTAGTGTGGTTCCATCCATTAAGTATCTAATACCTGTGTATTGTAATAACAATAGAGCTGTGGCTTTGGCCAAGGAACCCCAGTCCCATCAGCGATCCAGACATATTTTTAGGCGGTATCACCTGATCAGGGAGATAGTAGATCACCGGGAGATCGAGGTCAGGAGAGTTGACACGAAGGATAACACAGCGGATCCACTCACGAAGGCCCTCCTCCAGATGCAATACGAGAGACTTTTTAGGATGTTGGGTATGAGATACTGCAACAACTGGCCTTAGTGCAAAGATTGTTAGGAATATGTATGCCCTAGAGGCCATTATTGTATGATATAGTGGATGCTTGGACATATATATAGAGGAGTTTATTGCTCGACATGATAGTATGCTATCTGTTTGCCTTTATCTTAACATGTTCACTGGTATTATTATACCGTCTCTCATATACATGTTGATAAAGCCCTTAGGATATTGTCTTGACTACCAGGACTATGATGCAGATCATACTACTAGGACCTGGGTAGTAGATAAGCACATCCTTCAATTGTTCCTAGTCGAGGGAATATCGAGACATGGCATCGATATTCCAGAGTAGACTAGTGTGTACGTTTCTTGACCCTGTATGGGGGCGATGGTTGATCCCATATCCATTGGTGTTTGACATCAAAGATTGTACACAGGTGCTTATTAGAGAATGGGTACACCGAACATGACTCGCCGAGAACTCCTAGATGGTACTATACCTATCGTCAGATAGCAGTTCTCTAGTGACACTGGTACAGGTTAGTCTGTAGACCCAAGATCGTCATAGAGTCTTGTGTGGTTCCCACTGTGCTTTGATTTCCTCCCTACCACAGCTCAAAGGAGTCGTGCAAACAGGTGGATTTTGGGTACAGTCCCGAGTCACATGGAGGCAATGAGTGATAGGAGGGGTTTCGTCTCTCCCGGTATAGGGAGTTGATGTTGCGCTATGCTCGATTGGCTATAACAGAAAGTCCCTGGCCAGGCCTGTTGATGAGATTTACTGATAAGTGTTATCAGTAGTTTCTCATACCGTTATAGGCTACACATCGACATGACTTATCAAGATATCAGAGTCTGATGATTCCACCCCCAGACTCGATATGCGACATATCAAACGAAGAGACCGGACTGTACGGTAAGTGTTACTTATAGACTTCATGGGAGTTTGGATAAGCTTGCCTGTTGATCTTCTATTCGCTTAATACCTGGGTAGCCGTTACGTCCAGTTAGTACTGCTGACGGCTTGTGGGTGACTGATGTGATCATTAGCTACTGCTGGCGTATTGGCGAGTCTTTAGAGTCCCACACAGAAGTTTCATAGTTCAAGCGAACGAAGTAGGGCACATATGCTGGTATGTGCGGGAGCCTGATTAAATACGAGTATGTGATACCGTATTCTAATCTGGCGGATATTTGTTATTGGTTAGGTTTTATTTGATATAACCGGATTATTGAATCAAGTGTTGATTTGATAATATGATATACAGATAAATGATATTAGTCGGTTATATGTGATATGACCGGATTATTAAATCAAGTGTCGATTTAATAATATGATATATATTTATATTTGATATAATTATATATTAACTAATATTATTGCTCACTAATTATTTGCTTATCTTCATTATATATATATATATATATATATATATATATATATATGAAGCATGGTTTGATTTTCTAATTTGTGAAAATAGAAAATGAGGTGGAAAATGGGGATGCTTTTGAGGAATGGTGAGGCATGGCTTTTTATATTTATTAATTTATTTGCTTGCACTATTGAAGCATGGTTCATTTGATTTATTAGAGTTTATTCCATGCTTCAATAATGAGAGGTATTTGTTAATCCATTCTTCACATGAGAAAAAGAGTTAGTTCATTATTCTTCACATGAGACTTGAGTTCATATGATGAGTTCTCCTCTCTAGCTCTCTCCATCTTCTTCCTCACTTCCTCCAAGCTCAATCCCCCACAGGAGTTGTGAAACCTTGAGCTTGTGAGAACCATAGTGAGCAAACAAAACCCTTACTTCACGTTCCTACACTTGATTTGCAATTAAGCGTAGTGTGTTTCCTTCACTAAAGAGTTTAGTGAAGAGGTAGCTTGGATTAGCAGATCTTCGGGTGGATCATCTTCGGCACGAAGATCGCAAAGGAAGCTCGATCCAACTTCAAGTGGAGTCACGTGGACTACTACACGAAGCTTGAGAAGAGAAGGACATGGTCTATAAAGGTTGTAGCATCCTGCTCTTTATGTAGCTATCTTTATATCAAATTAAAATTCTAATCATCTAGTAGAAGATCTTGTTTAGTGTTAATTAGCACCCCGAAATTTCAAAAAATAGCATGCTTGATGCTAGTAAAACCCAGTGGTGGTGGTAATAAACACTTTCAGATGGGTTGGGAATACTCTTTCTCTCAAGACAAGACAAGGAAAATATTCAACCTTGTCATGAAGCACCAAATGATGACACTTCCGGAGTCTCGGCTTCCTGAACAAATAAATGAGGTCTATCATTCGGATTATTGCTCCTATCACCGAGTAATAGGTCAATCTCTTGAAGACTGCTTCATCTTCAAAGACTGGGTAGAAGACCAGTATCAGCAAGGCTGGTTCGCTTTGTCCGACAGCTGGAGGGTAACCCCGCCGCAAAAGCATGAGCCAAAAAAGACCTATACCGTGAGGATAGGACTATATTAACCATAAAAAGGGAAGCAAACTCATACCTGCCATATGATAACACTCTCAAAAGAGGGAGGGCACGATACTATGGATGACCTCCACATGTGCTTCGCAAATGAAGACGAGGACAGGGTCAACTAAGAGTTTCCACCAGCACCAAAGGAGCTGGAAGATGGGATACACATCACGACGGACAACCTAAGAAAAATTGAATTAGGGAGGGAAAATTCCCCGAGGCCAACGTTTGTCAGTGAGGTACTATCTGAAAAACAAGTAGCCACACTAAAGGACATGCTCATACAATATAAAGACTGCTTCGTATGGAACTATTCCGAGATGCCAGGTCTAGATCCAAAGGTAGTAGTACATAAACTGGCCATATCGCCGGACATAAAGCCAGTCAAACAGGCGCCAAGAAGAATATAGCTTGAACTTGATATGAGTATTAACGCCGAAGTTAAGAAACTAATCGACTCTGGCTTCATCCAAGAAGTTCAATATGCCGACTAGATCGCAAACATCATTCTAGTGATGAAGAAAAATGGGATGGTGCACATCTGTGTGGACTTTCGGGACCTCAACAAAGATTGCCCGAAGGATGATTTCCCTGTACCTGTTACCGAGCTGATAAATGATAACACGTCTACTCATGAGGTCTTTTCCTTCATGGATGGGTCTTCAGGATACAATCAAATAAAAATGCATCTTGAAGACCAAAAGCATACCGCCTTCCGGACCCAACTGGGCATATTCTGCTATAAGGTGATATCCTTCGGTCTGAAGAACGCTGGCGCTACCTACCAAAGAGCCATGACGAAGGTCTTCGATGACCTCATCCATGAGATCGTCGAATGCTACATCGACGACCTTGTGGTAAAGAGCAGATCTCACGAGGAGCATTGGGAACATCTAAAAATTGTGTTCCGACGTCTTTGGAAGTATAATTTGAAGATGAATCCTCTAAAATGCGAGTTTGGAGTCTCCTCAGGAAAATTCCTAGTATTCATCATACGGCACCGGGGTATCGAAATCGATCCCTCAAAGATCAAGGCGATTATGGAAATGGCCACGCCAAGAACTCTCAAACAATTGCGATCTCTTCAAGGAAAGTTCGCATATATCCGGTGGTTCATAGCTAACCTCTCCAGAAAATGCTGTCCCTACAGTCATCTAATGAAGAAGGGGACCCCGTTCATCTGGGATCAAAAATGCCAAAATGCACTAGACGAAATCACGCAATACCTACAAAATTCGCCGGTATTGACCGCTCCGGTTAAGGGAAAACCCCTTATCCTATATACGATAGCCCTTGAAGGTTCTCTAGGTGCGTTATGGGCATAAGAGAATGATCAGGGAAAGGAGAGAGCTCTGTACTATTTGAGTCGAGTTCTCCTGGGGGCAGAAAACAACTACTCTCCTATCGAAAAGCATTGCCTGGCACTGATCTTCGCGATAACGAAGCTCAGAAATTACGCCTTGGCACATGAGGTCTATCTCATATTAAAGGTGGATCCTCTCAAATATCTGATGTCAAGGGCCATACTAACAAGAAGGCTTGCCAAATGGGTCCTCCTCTTTATGGAGTTCTCGATAACGTATCTTCCCCTCAAAGCAGTGAAAGGTCAGGCCATAGTTGACTTTCTCACGGAGCATTTGATACCAGCCGACTTCCCGTTAAATTGCGAATTGCCAGACGAACATGCATTTGACGCAATCAAAGAAGAGAAAGAAGAAAATGATTCCCAATGGGAACTCTACTTCGATGGAGCATCCTCCGTGAAGCGGCGAAAGTAAAACACCCCCATAATCAAAGCCGGGGTGGGCCTTATCTTCGTGACCCCACAAGGAGGGATATTGCGTTACGCTCTTTTTTTAACGGAGCCAAGGACTGACAACGAAGCTGAATATGAAGATTTGATAGCAGGTCTCGAGATCGCTATCGACATGGAAATCAAAGACCTCCTCATATATGGAGACTCCCAGCTGATCGTTAGTCAAGTAAATGGCGACTATCAGACATGCAAGCCAGAGCTGATAAAGTATGGCGAAAGTGTGCAGTAACTGCTGACACAAATCCCCACCTACATCCTGGAGAGTATACCGCATGCAGAAAACAACAAGGCGGATGCGTTGGCCAAATTGGCTAAGGAACTGGCCGATGAAGACCTTGATGACGTAAGGATCATTATGCAAAGCCGCTGGGTTCTCGCGCCAACAGATATATCTTCGGAAGACTTAATAGAGCCATCCGAAAGAAAAGAAATGACTAAACAAGTAGCCCTTCAAGCAGAGAACGAAGAAAAGGTCAAGGATTGGAGGGAAGTTTTCATAGACTACTTCAAATCCCAACAAACGCCCTAAAATGTGTCGTCTAGACATCAACTCATGAAACGAGCTCTGTCCTTCGCCTTCGTCAATGATACTCTATATAAGAGATCGTTCGACTGTCTGTGGTTAAGATGCTTGGGACCAGAAGAAGCGAAGAGAGTCGTCTAAGAAACTCACGACGGACTCTGTGGTTCTCATCAAGCTGGGGCAAAGATGAAGCTGAAAATAAAAAGAATAGGTTACTATTGGCCCACAATGATTCAGGACTGCCTCGAATATGCGAAGCAGTGTCACTCATGCCAAATTCACGGGGATTTCATCCACCAACATCCAAATCTGCTACACCCAACAGTAGATAGCTGGCCGTTCGAAATATGGGAAACCGATATAATTGGCCCCATTGAACCAGTATCGTCCAAAGGATATCGGTTCATACTGGCAACGACCGACTATTTCTCCAAGTGGGCAAAAGCGGTACTACTAAGGGTGGTGAAGATGGAGAATAACCTCCATTTCTTCAGGACACATGTCACCTATCGGTTCGGCACTCCACGACGAATTATCTCGGATAATGGGTCAACTTATAGAAGTCATGAAATCAGCCGCTTCGCACAACAACATAAAATAGATTGGAGATACTCTTCAGTCTATAATCCTCGTGCTAATGGTCTAGCCGAAGCTTTCAACAAGACTTTGATAAAGATTATAAAGAAAACAGTGTCCAGAAACAAAAAAGACTGGCATGAAAGGTTGCATGAAGCTCTCTAGACATACCGAACAATGTTCAAAACGGCTACGAATACAACACCATACGCGTTGGTATTCGGCACGGAAGCAGTGCTTCCCCTGGAAATAGAATTCCCTTTTCTACGAGTAGCGGTTCGGTACAAGCTGACAGATGAAGAAAATGCTTATCTTCGGCTTAAGGAGCTCGACACCCTCGACGAAACGCGCCTTATAGCATAAAAAAATCTGGAAGCTTATAAGGAAAGAATGACGCGATCATACGAAAAACTTACCAGGCCGAGAACATTCCGCCAAGGCGAACTTGTGCTAGTCATCAAAAGGCCCATGATCCCCAATCGTGCAAAACGTAGGAAATTAGAGCCGAACTATGAAGGCCCGTACATCATAGACAAAGTCTACCAAGGTGGAGCCTACCTACTCATGGATATGCATGGCGAAAGACCTTTCCGGCCAATAAACGGCCGATTCCTCAAAAAATACTACGCTTGACGAGTCACGACTTAAGTTAATGATAGATGACGACGCTCGTATCCACTCACTATTTTCCTGAGTCAGAACTCTGAGAGTAGTATACAAAAAAGCTCCGTCGCCTCAAACATGGCGATAACGGACCAAGAAGTCCTTAAACTAATTGTTCGCCTAAAAAATGGCGACAATGGACCGAGAAGTCCTTAAACTAACAATCCGCTTCAAAAACGGCGACAACGGACCGAGAAGTCCTTAAACCAACAATCCGCCTCAAAAACGGCGACAATGGACCGAAAAGTCTCCAAACTAAAATTTTGCCTCAAACATGGCGATAATAGACCGGAACGTCCCTAAACTAGCGTGTCGCCCCAAACACGGCGATATGCTCTCTTAAGATCCATACTGCAATCAAAGTCTTAGTAGCAAAGATTGCAACTCAAGTCCCACTGGCTACACAACTACTCCAGCGATGAAACCACCCCTAAATCGCACCGGTAAACAGATGGGTCACCTGCGACGAAGCTACTTTCGAGAGTTTCGCAAAAAAAAAATTAAAAAAATTAAAAAAAAATGGTAGGTCCATAAGCAAAATGGGAACAGATGAAAACCCGAAGGGGTGTCGTGAGTAAAAACAACAGGACTACTGGCGATCTTGTGAAAACCTGGAAGGGCGCAATCTCAAAAAAAAAAGGTATGTCCACAAGCAAAATGGGCACGGATGAAAACCCGAAAGGGCGCCGTGAGTAAAAACAGTAAGACTACCGGCGAGCTTGTGAAAACCCGGAAGGCCGCAGTGTCGTAAAATAAAATAAAAACATAAAAAAATAATACACTTGCGAGATCCTCACGACTCGCAAGGAGAATTTCCCCTCCATGAGACCCACATGGCTCATAGGATTCAAAAGCCTTAAGCTACGGGATTTGAACCCGTTCTTAAGTCGTCATATCCCCCAAGTTGCCCTACAAGTGGTCTAATATCGACTCTTGTATACAATCCACAGGCATAAATAAATATATCCCCCACCAAGTTCCATCAATGACAAGAAATGTCCCCATATGGTGAACGACACTTGTAAGTCCTCTCGAATTATAAAGAGAAAACACTTTTGTAAGATCCTTACGATTTACGAGAGAAAGTATCACTTAGGAATCCCCACGATTTCTAAGGAGAAAATACACCTATGAGATCCTCACGATTCGTAGGGAGAAAAACCTTTATGAGATCCTTACGGCTCATAAAGCCAGAAAGCCTTAGTCGATAGGATCCAAACCCTGGCTACTAAGCCATTTTTGTTCAAATCGATAAAGGCAAATGATGATTTGCTTCTGGCAACATTCTAGTTGTAGCGATGCTGATACCTAACAGGTATCAAATTTCAAGTCCTCTCATGGCAAATGATGATTCGCTCTTGGCAATATCCCAGTGGTAGCGATATTGATGCCAAGGTTGGGATCAGATTTCAAATACCCAACTCAAAAAAATATAAAAATAAAAATAGCCGAAATGTCTGAGCAACTCGCAATAAAAAGCAGCGAGTAAAAATAAAAAATATATAGCCAAAATGATTGAGCACCGCGAAAAATAGCCGAAATGATTGGGCAATTGCGACTTTTGCGATATGAAAAGCAGAAAAGAAAGAGCATCGCGGAAAAATAAAAAAAATATAAAATGAAGTTTCCTTTGCTTTGAGGTAGGTCTACAACGACTCCTGTATACAATCCATGGGCACAAATGAAAAAAAAGGAACCATATTTTCCCACCAGACTCCGTCAATGGGAGAGCCAGATCTCGATGGTAACATCTAAAACCTAGAGATCACCCAGACGCTTTTCTCATTATAGCAGGGTGCGGACACAAAAATCAGATAAAAATAAAGCAATGGCAAAATCCTAGTTCCAGTTCGACGTGCTTCTCATGCCAGCAGGATGTAGATGCAATGTCATCAAAGACCCAAGGGTCAAATAAAAAAGGAGTAATGGCAAAATCCCAGCTCCAGCTCGACGTTCCTTCTCGGTGCAGATGTGACGTCAACAAAGGCTCCAAGGAGCCAAATAAAAAAGGAGTGACGGCAAAATCCTAACTCCAGCTTGACGTGCTTCTCATGCCAGCAGGGTGCAGACGCGACGTCAACAAAGACCCAATGGTCGAACAAAAGAGGAATGGCGGTATATCCCAAGCTCCAGATCTCGATGGCAATGCATACAACATAGAGGTCATACAGATGTCTACCCTATTTCAGCAAAGAATCGGCACGATATTATCAAAATAAAAACGAAGTGATGTCATATTCCTAACTTCGGGTCTAAACGGCAATATATACAAAGCCTAAAGACCGCTGGAGATCATTCCACCCCAGAAGGGTGCGATTATGACTCATCGAGGCTCCAAATTGAGCCTAACCTCAGGTAAGAAGCGTCATGGAAAATTCCTAACGTTTGCTCTTCCGACGGTAATATGACCTAAGGAGATTACTTGAAGACGTCTTGTCCAGCCCCTGAAGGGATCAGAGACACGACAGTCGCGGGGTTACTCGAACAACAGCTTAAAGACTGTATATCGAGGAATACATCAGCCAACGCAACAGTACCATGGACTAAAACCCTAGTACCACAAGCCTAACGGATCTCTGTCATAAAGAATGGGGGTTATCTATATACGACGTTAGGACAAGTTTGCCTGTAACCCAAGGGAGGCAAACCAAACAAACTCTGAAATGAGTATATAAACTAGAAACTCCGAAACGAGTCAATAAACTACAAATTCCGAATGAACTACTTTACGCCAAATCGAGACATCAAAGGATAGAGAGGTGCAAGCATGAAATAAAATATGTCTTTTATTCATAAATCAAAATGAATACAAGATACAAAAAAATAGAGAAAGATATACAGCGACAAAATTTTTTAAGACGGCGGGCGGTTCAATAGGCCGGCTAGATCGTCATTTTTCCGCCGGACTTCCACCTCAAGCTCTAGCAACGCCGCAAGTTGAGTCCCTACCTGTGCCTGTTGTTGTTGGTATGAAGAAAACCGATTCTCAAGCTCCTTCTCGGCAGTCTTGTGGGTCTCGACCATTCCGCGTGTGAAAATGACATCTTTATCAAGAGCCACCACCTCCGTAATTTCCTCCTGAAGGACTCACCATATTTCATAGGCCCGAGTAGTCTTGGTTGTGAGTTGGGCTTGAAGTTTCCCCAAAGCCTTCGAAGCCAACTCCCTTTCCGAAAACTTCCGGTTGAACCTTTTCTCACAAGACTGGAGATTGGCCGCACACCGATCGATCCATCCATGCAAGATGGCCTTTACCGATAGGATATGAGAGGGAAGGCGCACGCATTCAACTCCATGTAGGGAAGCCTCTACTTGACGGCAATATTCAACCCAAGTACGCACCAACGCCTCGTCATGGTAGGTGGCAAGAACGGACAAAGAAGCATTGGCTTCAACAACAAATTCCTCAGCCATGACAGAAGTGCCAGCGCGAAGATCTTCAATGAGAGTCGCCAGTGAATGAATGCTCTGTTTTGCCATCTTCTCAGACACACATCTGGCATAAGGGTCCGACGACATGCAAATACGGGACTCTAGCGGAGTCAGGGTTGGCAAAACTGTGAAGATACATGTATGGTTAGTTGTCTTTCCGAACAGAGAATAAGTAGAAGAATACTAAGGTTAAAGCGTCATTTACCTATGGCCACAGAAGGCGGATCTGAGAATTCCCCAGGCCCATCAAGAACTTCAGCTTCATCATCATCCTGTAGGACTGTGGCTTAAAATAAAAAAAAAGGGCACATCGGCATCATTATGAAAATATGATACGGAAGGCAAAGGAATACCAACTTTGCCCGGAGGAAACGACAATGCTCTGGGGGAGGTACCGCGTGCGGGGCCACCATATTAAGTAGACGCAGGAAGGCTTCTTCCGGAGAACGATCTACAATAGAAGACGCCAACTCCCGCAATTCTGAAAGAAAGAAAGGGCCAGACATATGGAAGGGTCGTTAAACAATATATATATATATATATATATTGTTTAACGACCCTTCCATATAGGATTACCTTCGATACTTCGTCCATTCTGGACTGGAGAGATAGTAGCTTCAGTAATCTTCTCTACACCCTCCGGTGCGTCACTGGAAATATTTACAGAGTCTATGGCCGGTCCGATGACCTCCATAGAAGGAATAAAGGCCGTCACCGAAGGCTCTAAGGCGCGATCTGGACTCGAAGCTGCGCCCGCCATAGAAGGCCCTGCAAAAGTAAAATATGTAAAGATAAATACGATATGAAAGTAATATAAATTATCTGCTGAGAAGGACGTAAAAGATACATACCGATACGCCAGGGAGCCTGAAGTATGGCCTTTTCAAGCCGCTGCTCTTTTCTGTTTAGTCGCGCTCGTCGGGCTTCGATCGAAGATAAATCCCTACCCTCCTTCAGAGCAGCCTCGTCTTCAGAAGCGGCCGATATTGGCTGTTTGAGAACCTGTTCTTCTTCCAGCGTCAAAGGAACCACTGGTAACATAGCCGGGGCCGGGTCAACACCACAGAATTCAACAGGGGAAAGCATCCCTTCTTGGGGTGCACATTTTCAGCTTCATCCTGTGAATGCTTCAAAGTCTCGGCCAACTTAGCGGCCTCCTCGGCGGATGTACCAGGAAAGAGGAGACCGTCGTCCGGTTCATGCGCAGATATAAGCTTATCATGAGTAAGAGGCTCAGACTCGAGCAAAGCATCGAGTAAACAGGCGGCTGATTTCTTCCTCCTTTTAGGGCCCGAGCTTGCACTAGTAGAGGGGCGCTTCCTCCCCTTCGACACTTTTGCACGGCGCTTCCCAATCTCGCCTTCGGTATCCGCCTTTGGTGATGCCGCTACTGGTACTTTATCAGGAGTCTCTGCCCCGGCTTTAGTGCGAACCGGCATACCAGCAGTACGGGGGACTGATTTTGCTCAAGCGGCTTTAGGAATGAGCACTGAATCGTTGTCCCTCAGAGGAGGGAGAACAACCGACCGTGGCCGCAACGGGGCACTGATGGCTTGAGCTTGAGCAGAGGCTTTACACTCGAAAAGTACCCGTCTCTCCTCTGCGGTGATGGGACTGACCAGGTGGCGATACCGGCCCTTGAAGGGTCCCACGGGCCTTGGAAGATAGTCGGGCTCGGGGATCATGAAGAGGGAACCAGTATTTAACCGCATGAAATGTTGGATAACATCACGGGTGGCCTCCAGCGAGAGAGTAGGCTCAATTAAAAAGGCTTCGAGGGGGACGCCCTGGTTGTAACTTAGCTGCTGGGCGAAGCGATGCAGATTATAACACATAAAAAGAGCAGTTTCATTTAGGCGAAACACTTAGTACCCCGGTTTGATTGAATATAAATGTATGATCTCTTTGTGTTTTAAAGCCGGATCCCCATTCTTCGACAAATCGAATAACTGTTAAGTGGGCCCCACTGGCGCAAAAAGGACTCGATCATTGAAAACCATCCCTCCTTCGTTTGAATACGGATTAAGCAATACGTGCAGAGCCCCTAACTGAGTCGGATTAGGAGCGGAGGCATCAACCAACCTCACGACTCGCGGGAAGGTGTATGACTCATAGAAATCAGGCCGCCGATGCGCAGCAAATGTGTAAGTCCACGGTAGCGTCCCGACCGTCTAACAGACGCCAAATGCGAAAAAAAACTTTTTACAACTGGCGTTATCGCGTACTATAACCCGGATCTGCCATTAAAACTAAACTAACAAACTACAAAGTGGGTAGAAAGGTTATACCGAACGATCCGAGTCCTTCGGTCTTCAACCATCATCCCACGCTTGTTGCGGCTGCTCCGATCTCCTGAATCTCCAATCTTGTCGTCCAGGTGGCACCACGTCGACGGATCTTTAAACGGGCTCCCGCCTCTGAACCGAGGCAACTCGATCGTCAAGTTTGCTAAAAGAGACGACCAAGATGAAGTAGAGAATGAGTATAACACTTTGTCTCGTTACGTCCAAAGCTATGGACGAACGGTTAATGAAGTTGCCTTTTGGAATCGGGTGAAATGAGAAATGAGGCTTATTTAATTTCCATGAGTCCAAAACAATATCAATCTTTTTCTAGCAACCATCATCTTCAAGCAAGAGGGGCCGACCACTATATAGCAAGAGGGAGGTGAGGGTAGGAGAGAGGAGGGGGTGACCACAAGAATATGAAGCTTATCATAACATTAATACAAAGAATGAGTCATATAACACCTAGTATGAACACAATCAATGCAAACCAATCACAATTAACCTAGTCACCTTGTCATTAAATGCACCATTAATGACCTAATGACTCACAAGCCTTGTCACCCTCTCTAGAACCTTCTAGAATACCGACTCACCTCATCAAGAAAAGATAAATCCGCATTTAACCGACTGTTAAATACGGCTGATAGAAAACTGGAAACTGGCAACTTCCAAAAGTGATCCTGAAACGAATTTCAGGATAACCCCGTAATGGTATAAACATACCCGCATTTGTATTACGACCGAATACAAATGCATCTGAGACAAAGATATTATATCTACACAGTATAATACTCGGATCCGGCTTAAACCAAAGCCGACCAGTATTATCTGTCCGAAAAACGACACGTGCGAAAACGCACGTGCTTTTTCCGAACCCTGCCATATCACCATACGGCCTCTACAACGTTTCGCCTAAACTTGGGAAAGTGTCTGTGGGGACTCTAATGACTCATCAACACACTGGCACTGGGTATAACCACTAGCACGTCAGAGGTACAAGCTGTACGTAACGGTTTGCCTATGTATTGATTGGAAGGGAAGCTGACGAGCGAACTCATCTCTAAACCTTACTGAGCCTAACAGTGACAATATACATACAGTCCGGTCCGTTCGTCTATAAGTATCGCATATCTGTCTAGGGGCTGGTAATGTCAGACCCCCAATAGCAGTAAAAGTCGTATCAGAGAGTAGCCCAGAACACCCTGAGATACTACTGGAGTACCTACCAGTAAATCTCCTGTCTCGGCCGAGGGCTTTGTGTAATGGCTCTCCTAGACACAGCGCGATCTCTCCCCCAATACCGGGAGAGACGAATCCCCTGCCGATCCGCTCACTTGCCTCCAATGTGGCTCGGGACTGTACCCAAAAAAGACCTGTTTGCATGATTCCTTTGAGCCGTGGTAGGGTAGAAATCAAAGCACAGTGGGAACTCACATGAGATAAATGATGACCTCAGGTCGATGAACTAACCTGTACACATGTCACCAGGGAACTGCTATCTGACGATATGTATAATACCAACTAGCATGTTCCCGGCGAGTCCTGTCCGGTGTACTCATAACCTAATGAGAACCTGTATACATCTTAGGTGATCAAACCGACACCAGTGGCTTGTGAGACCGGCCACTGCCCCTCGTCGGGGTCTCGACTGTATACACTAGTCTACTCTGGAGTATCGATGCCCTGTCTCGAAACTCCCACGACTAGGGACACTTTTAAGGATGTGCTTATAGACCCCAGCTCCCACGTATATGATCGCCATCATACTGCTGGTAGTCAAGCAAGAATCCTATGGGCTCTATCATCATGCAATAGTGAACTAAAGCATGTATACGATGATAAAGACAAACCGGATAGCATACTATCATCTCGAGCAAGATTGTCATATCGGTATAGGTCCTGCCTCAATCATCGCAATCACGTACCTGGGATCCAATAATTGACTTTGAGGGCACTATCTCCAACAATCTCCCACTTGCACTTAAGGCTAATTATTACGATGTCGCATGCTCACAGCCCGTGTGATACCAAACATCCAACTCCTCTACTAATCAGTTTCACAAAGCTAGTTTGTAAAACTCTTGTGTTCGAGAAATAGCCTCAGTGAGTGGATCCGCCCTGATGTATCTTTCTATATCTCTCTTGATCTCAAGTTCGCGGAGAAAGCCATCTCCCGAATTGAGTAATACCTGTCTTAGAATATGTTTGAATATCTGATGGGACCTAGTTCATAAATGAACTCCAAATTCAAACTTCTTAGACTGTATCGATAACTGAACCTAATAAGTTTCCAGCACCATACCTCCCACAGTATCCTCTTGGACCACCTGTCCACAATACTGTCCCTCGACTAGGGAAAACTATAACTCAGACAATCACTCTGTCATCCATGTCACCTTTGAAGCCTGGAATGAAACCATATCCCGAAGGAGGCTGCCGTCATCAAATCTATAGAACATGCACTTATGTTCTAAAACTGCTTCTTTATGTTTCTTCAGGATTGAATTAATATAAACTTATCGCATCTGGTGCAAAAACAACATCTGGTGTGGTACTTGATATCTCATGATTGACTCAATTGCCTAAGCAAGTGATCTGCCAATCATGCACATCCCTCTCTCCTTTAGTCTCTAAGACACTTTTAGAGAGGGTGACTCCATCACCTGCAGGTACACCACCATGCCAGGAGTCATCTATTCTAAATACTATTAGAATATTGTCAAAGTACCCAAATTGGGAAACTACCCAAATCTAGATCTAAAACCATAGATCTAGTAACCAGAATGTCTGAAATTATATCCATATCCTTTGTGGAGAAACAACTGTGTAACAACCACAGTACAACCGATCGTAGTATAGGAATTTTACTTCCTACTCTATGTATGTCATCCAAATACCAGGACATCACACCCTACTACCTTCTTAACAGATCCATCCCCTATTCTGATGAAGTCAAACCTATGACTGTCACATCAAAATTAGATGATCTTATCTCCGCTATATCTGCTTAAGTCTATAAATAGACATAAGCTACTTGCCCACTATGCTTCCGCTGCTCCCACTGACTACGACAACCCTCTGGCAGAATAATATATACGTACACTTATAAAGCTAGTTTAGAATGACGCTATACTTATCCTCTTGCCGGGTCTCATAGTCTGGAACAACAGTAGTGTCAAGTCTGGGTAAACAAGAACCTCCCTGTCACCGTCCTTGAGGCTACCGGAGTACCTCTCGGGTGTCTGAGGTTACCCACCATATCTGCGGAGTGGCTATTGGAATGTCAAACCTGATTGAATATATAGGTCCTATTAAATTTTCCGTAACCGTTTGCGGTTCTGGAATCACTTCCAGTTCTACCATACTCCCACTACTGTTTTCTGAAAAAATCCATTTTACTAAAACTGTGGCGAGTCAAGAACAATATCACTATTGATCTATCAGATGGTAGAAATGTCAACCTTCGTCAAAGCCAGGGTCAACCCACAAACTGCCATTACAAAAACGTGCCTTGAGTTATCCAGTGTCTGGTTTTAAGCATAAGTTGGACAACTCCCCGTACCATAACATCGTTAAGATATGAACCATTCTATATACATTATAGAAATAGAGGCACTAATTTAATTGGAACCAGATTCAAAACATGCAGCTGTCCCTAGTGCATATCAACTTAATGGTGAGAGGCTAATCAGCATTACTCAACTTAGGAATCCATCCAATTATGAGTAACCCGAAAGAGAAACAAGTTTCTCAAAAAAACCATTACTATCATCTGAATACCAATCACAAGAATCTACATCTTCGATCTCTTTGAAGAATCCCGATACTTGCGATACCTGGTTCTCTACTTTATTCTTATACCCACAACTTCTCAAAACTTAGACATTGTATTTCTACGAAACACTTGTCTAAAGACTAGAGAAGTCACAAGTAAACAGAACATAGTACGAGGACCTACCCCTTTGTCCTGACGGACACTGGACAACATACAATACTCTGTATAAATCCGCTGAGTTTGAATAACTCAAAACCTGTGCATCGTAGGTTGAAAACTGTACCCAGGCGATTTCTTCAAATATCACCAATTACAACGAATTCCGATATAATGAGGATGATCACCTAATTCCCAATAACTTCCTCCCACTCATCATCTGTAAAAACCATACAGATATGAGAATGAAACCTGGTAAATATATACCCTGGAGTAAGTATCTAATCGGGAAAACAGTTTTCTTTTAAGAATGCGCAGTGAAACTGAAACATTAAAATGTCTCGTAGGGGTATCCTGGTATTCCTAGCAATGCCTCTTCCATAATTCTATTCATGACTATAACCGTATATCTCTTTGTCATCTCTCTAAATCCCTTTATTTGTCTTTAGTTGTTACCTTCTGTATACCTTCGTTAGGCTAAATGGTTTTCTTCCTTCCCTACCGTTCGGCACCAGCCTATGGTCTGGAAGAAGACTATCCAGTAAGCATAATAGGTGTACTCTCCTAGTCTTAGGAGTACTCGCAACTTGAGAGAAGGTGATGATAAAAGACAACTGAATAATACCTTATTCTATTTTTCCCAAACTGGGGAAAAAAGCAAAGGTGAAATAGGAGTGGCGATGAAGTACGCGGTTTGGTCGTGAATGATAACAGTCGCAATTTACTTTGCCCTCTTTTCTAATCCCTTTATCTTGTCTTTATATATTACCTTCTGCACACCCTACTTAGGCTAATTGGTTTTCTTCATTCCCTACCTTTCGGCACCTGCCTATGGTTTGGAATAAGACTATCCAATAAGCGTAATAGGTGTACTCTCCTAAACTGAGGAGCCCTCGCAACCTGAGAGAAGGTGATAATAAAAGACAACTGAATAAACCAATTCTATTTCTCCTGAACCTGGATCCATCCTCGAAGAAGTCCCTTCGAGTTCATATATAACCATACGATGGATCTATCCAATGGAAGTGGATATCCGTAGTAATACGGGGTGTTCTGAGAAATACAAAGGGTAAAAGAACGAGCGGCAATGACTTATGCAACTCGGACAATCCAAAAGCCAGTATTTTAAGAAGGTTCGGTCAACTTGGTCATTGAGTCATAGTCTAGGGTCGGTCAAAGGTCGCTGCCAAAGAGAGAGAGAGAAAAGAAACACTCTGCGTGCACTCTAACCTAGATCAGAATGGTTATCACTTTATCTAATCAGGAAACTTCCCACTGTAATCTCAAATTCTCCTCCAAACCTGAAAGAAGAATTAGTCGGGATCACCCGAAGAGTAAACTAACTCATCAGTGGGAATCGGGATCCAACTCTCATCGCATGATAACTCGATGGAAGCCACTCAAGTTATCACACTCCAGAAGGTATGCGCATGCCTGGCAAGTTTCCTGTATGTTTGAAACTCCCGATATGATTTTTGATCCATGCTCTTATGATCGTGACTTTGGCCAACCCATCATAAGTCACATGCCAAGTTCTACCCGTCATTATCCAGGTTAATTTGAACCCACCCGTACATATCCTTGACTTTGGCCAACAAGGTCCCAAACCAACGCATCTATCTACGCAACAGATGAATACCCAGCAACTACTGAACACTATGCCTTAACTTTGGCCAAACAAACATAGCTTGAATACTACTGAATACCTAAAAGAAATGACGGAGGGCTACGGCTGGTTTTTGGCGAAAAACCTTTAACGTAATGAACTTGATCTCGTTGAAGGAACCTGATAGATTTTTATAAAAATATAGTGGCGAAAACGTTTTGCTAAAGAGGTCATTCCCGGTGAAGGGATCTCGGCTCTTTCCTCGTGGAATGAGGTGCAGGATATTCCAACTGAATACCGCGATGCAAAGCAACTTGTAATCGACTATATTGAAGTTATCACCGTGACGTAAACTTCTGCCCAAGGGGTCACTCCCGGTGAAGGGATCTCGGCCCTTGCCTCGTCGAATGAGGTGCAGGATATTCTAACTGAATATCACTATGCAAAACAAAAGGAAATATCTTTGTAATAACACTTTTTTAAAATTTGTTCCAACAACATCAAATATAGGTTTGTTTTATCCTTGCATTGATAAGAATCAATGCAGTCCCATCAATCAATCACACCAGAAAAGAACGAAAATAAAATGTACGTATATACCATCCGCATTCGCCACTAGATCCCGTCATCACCCGTTAGGTTACTTAACTAACGACAGAGCGGGGGCTGGACTAGCGCGGGTGTAAAACATATACAACATCTAATAGTATATATACCAATATACAATAATCGCTCCAGACGTGATAATATGCAACAATACAGAAAAGTAATAAGTATCACGGAACAATACAGATAATCTGGGATCCCCGAGTTTCACAGAGCCGCTGCTGAAACCTGACGTTCCTCTGGTCGTGTGAATAGCCTGTGCAATGAAACCTAGACCCCTATGGGTGTGGAAAGTTACCCGCCAAAACCTGAAGCGAGGTAGTCCCCCACAGCATAGTGAATGGAACACCCGGCACTTCACGGAATCCGGTAAATTGAGCACCCCTCCTTGGGTCAACCTGTACCCCCTACGAGTGCGGCGAATAGTCTGCCAATTCTAGAGTGAGATCTCTTTTCCTCTCAAAGCTATGAGATACTGACCCGTTTCCCTCCAGAACCTGGCTATCCGTGCACTCCTTCGCGGGATAAACCTAGTACAGAAATAAAAATATGTACAACGGGTACATCGACCTCAACCCGGTCGTGCCCCAAAAGAATATTATACAACAGGCAGTGACGGCAGTCCACATGTTGGACGCTCGTCCCGCAATATCAAATGTACAAATAAATCCAAACTGCACTATCATTGCACCCTGCTATCCACCACGACAAATCCGCAACATCACAGCACAACACAGAACATCAACGCGAATGTCACGTTCGCAAACCCGTCTAAAAGAACTATAGCAATCAGACGCGGTTTACCGATCAAATGACATTCCCGGTCGGAGATATAAAGTAAGTACTGTAAACTAACACGTTTAAATTTCGATCGACAAAATATCCCAAAGTGGGCCCCACAAACATCTGCTGTACAGTAACAAAATCTAGGCCCAAAAGAAATATTCCAAAACCCACAATTTCCAGATAAGAAGCTCTCTGGAAAAATTGGTGCACTGTTCCCACATAACGGCCGCGGTTCCGCGGTCAAACCCTAGCTTTGACCGCGGATCCGCGGCGTTACTGTTGGATCACGTGCCCAATTTTCTGCAGTATGCTTTAAAAACCCTGCTTAATTTTCTGGCATGATCAAAATAATTTTTAGACACTGTTTAAAATCGACAGAAACTTTAGAACTTGAAAATTGTGATTTTCGAAATTCGGTTCGATCGATATTTTAAACGTGTTAGCACAAGTTAGTATAGCTTAATGGTGAGGCTCTGATACCACTGTAAGTCCATGGTAGCGCCCCGGCCGTCTAACAGACGCCAAATGCGGAACAAAAACTTTTTACAATTGGCGTTATCGTGTACTATAACCCGGATCTGCCATTAAAGCTAAACTAACAAACTACAAAGTGGGTAGAAAGGTTCCTTCGGTCTTCAACCATCATCCCACGCTTGTTGCGGCTGCTGCGATCTCCTAAATCTCCAATCTTGTCGTCCAGGTGGCACCACGTCGACGGATCTTTAAACGGGCTCCCGCCTCTGAACCGAGGCAACTCGATCGTCAAGTTTGCTAAAAGAAATGACCAAGATGAAGTAGAGAATGAGTAGAACACTTTGTCTCGTTACGTCTAAAGCTATGGACGAACGGTTAATGAAGTTGCCTTTTGGAATCGGGTGAAATGAGAAATGAGGCTTATCTAATTTCCATGAGTCCAAAACAATATCAATCTTTTTCTAGCAACCATCATCTTCAAGCAAGAGGGGCCGGCCACTATATAGCAAGAGGGAGATAAGGGTAGGAGAGAGGAGGGGGTGACCACAAGGATATGAAGCTTATCATAACATTAATACAAAGAATGAGTCATACAACACCTAGTATGAACAAAATCAATGCAAACCAATCACAATTAACCTAGTCACCTTGTCATTAAATGCACCATTAATGACCTAATGACTCACAAGCCTTGTCACCCTCTCTAGAACTTTCTAGAACACTGACTCACCTCATCAAGAAAAGATAAATCCGCATTTAACCGACTGTTAAATACGGCTGATAGAAAACTGGAAACTTCCAAAAGTGATCCTGAAACGAATTTCAGGATAACCCCGTAATGGTATAAACATACCCGCATTTGTATTACAACCGAATACAAATGCATCTGAGACAAAGATATTATATCTACACAGTATAATACTCGGATCCGGCTTAAACCAAAGCCGACCAGTATTATCTGTCCGAAAAACGACACGTGCGAAAACGCACGTGCTTTTTCCGAACCCTGCCATATCACCATACGGCCTCTACAACGTTTCGCCCGAACTTGGGAAAGTGTCTGTGGGGGACTCTAATGACTCATCAATACACTGGCACTGGGTATAACCACTAGCACGTCAGAGGTACAAGCTGTACGTAACGGTTTGCCTATGTATTGATTGGAAGGGAAGCTGACGAGCGAACTCATCTCTAAACCCTACTGAGCCTAACAGTGACAATATACATACAGTCCGGTCCGTTCGTCTATGAGTATCGCATATCTGTCTAGGGGCTGGTAACGTCAGACCCCCAATAGCAGTATAAGTCGTGTCAGAGAGTAGCCCAGAACACCCTGAATACTACTGGAGTACCTACCAGTAAATCTCCTGCCTCGGCCGAGAGCTTTGTGTAATGGCTCTCTTAGACACAACGCGATCTCTCCCCCAATACCGGGAGAGACGAATCCCCTGCCGATCCGCTCACTTGCCTCCAATGTGGCTCGGGACTGTACCCAAAAAAGACTTGTTTGTATGACTCCTTTGAGCCATGGTAGGGTAGAAATCAAAGCACAGTGGGAACTCACATGAGACAAATGACGACCTCAGGTCGATGAACTAACCTGTACACATGTCACCAGGGAACTTCTATCTGACGATATGTATAATACCAACTAGCATGTTCCCGGCGAGTCTTGTCCGGTGTACTCATAACCCAATGAGCACCTGTATACATCTTAGGTGATCAAACTGACACCAGTGGCTTGTGAGACCGGCCACCGCCCCTCGTCGGGGTCTCGACTGTATACACTAGTCTACTCTGGAGTATCGATGCCCTGTCTCGAAACTCCCACGACTAGGGACACTTTTAAGGATGTGCTTATAGACCCCAGCTCCCACGTATATGATCGCCATCATACTGCTGGTAGTCAAGCAAGAATCCTATAGGCTCTATCATCATGCAATAGTGAACTAAAGCATGTATACGATGATAAAGACAAACCGGATAGCATACTATCATCTCGAGCAAGATTGTCATATCGGTATAGGTCCTGCCTCAATCATCGCAATCACGTACCTGCGATCCAATAATGACTTTGAGGGCACTATCTCCAACAAAATGCGTCTAGCACATGCATCTCGATCCACGACATGAAGTAGCGGAGGAAGAAATTCACGGTGTCTGCACCTGGGTTTGAAGTGTTAGCGGCAGTACTTATACCATGGTATATGTGTGATAACCCTGCAACGCCAACGGCTAATCGCGCTCCTTCGGCTATGCGATGGGCAGGATAGAAGACGGAGGCTCTTATAAAACGGCGGTGCATCGGCATAGAGAACCAGCTAAGCCAGAGACTAATGAAGCCTACAAAGAATGTTTCTTCGTCTATTCCAGGAGCAGTGATTGCGTCAAAGGTCACTGCTGACGAATTTGGAATATAAAACTGCGGCAGGTCTTATTCTTTGGCCGGCAATTTCTCCAAGCCGAATCCGAAAGGATCCTTGACCTTCGCGAATTTCGGAGCTTTCTTAGATAGAGCATCTTTACGGAGAAAGCAAGCAATGAAAGCGTCAAAAATGACACCTTGCCCTTCTGATGCGACGAACAGTCTCTCAAAAATGCCCAAGGCCTTGATTAGACTCGGGTGCTTGTGCCTAACAACATTCTCGGTCGTCAAGCCTTCAAGCATAGCTGGCTGTAGCAAATATATACTCACCAGGAGGTAATAATTCTTCGTAGTGCTCTCCCCTAATCGGTAGCCCTAAAATTTCTCGGAACTCCTCCAGTATAGAGATTTCACGGTCCCCTAGCAGAAATGTATTCGTTGGAAGATTCCACTGGTTCAGAAAAGCCTTGACCCACCAGACATGGGGAGCATGGTAGTAGAACAGCGACGCGTACACCACTTGATATAGCCCAACTTTCTACAACCGTGAGCGTTAGGAGGAGAGAATGTACCGGGCCCAAGGAAGGTAGCCTACTGGATGTCGCGGGGTAACACCTATCTTATAGACCTGCATCCATGGTAGAGCTTCACCCTGACATAATCGACGTCCCAAAATATCGATAGCCATCATGGGTTGATTGGGTATCCCTGTCGTTGATGGCTCAAGCCGGCCCTCGGGGGTCTAATTAGCCTCCTCCACTGCATAAGCAGTACGCGGACGCTCCGTAAATGACATTGAGCGAATGGGTTCTGTTGGTACTTCGCATGTAAAACTATGGCGACTCCTGATAATGTGACCGTAACAAACTCTCTATAGGAGAAGGCTCTTATTGTCCTTATCATGTTCCCTAATCATTGCCATAGCTTCCTCGTCTGATGGCTACTGTGGGAAAGCAACCTCCAAGCGTGTGTAAGGGAAGTAGGGAAGTGATGCCATTGTACTTAAAGGAAGGGGACAAAAAAACCCATTAATAAAAAGTGTGAGTTTGTTTCATGGGACCACTAATTACAAAGCCAACGGGCCCCACGAAATCAAAATGGCGGCTCACTAATGACGAGGCAAGATAATCATTGTGAGAATCCAAAAGAATTCTCATTAAATAAATAGTAGAGTTTAAAAAACTCTTAACGTCCTTGAAAAGTGAGTTTTGTTAAGAATAGACAACAGATTCAAATCTATGAAAAGGGTATTAAAACCCTAAAAAGGAAAATGCTCAAGAACAAAAGGGGAATAAAATTCTTAAAAGTCCCTAGATCTCTTAGAGCTAAGCTCTGTAAGAAAATGGAATTAAATTCCTTCAATAGTGGGATTAAATCCCCAAAACCCCCATGGTGAGGAAATAAAGAAAATGGAATTAAATTCCAAGGATTCTCAAAGATCAGTGCTAAGGTAAAACTCTACGTGGAGAACTAACAATCCTCATTGATTCAAGATCCTAGGGTCTACTTAAAAAAAGAGTTTTTTTAGATCTCTAAGAGATCAGTTCAAGAAAAGAGTAAAGCTCTGTTGATGGATTTAAAATCCAATACAAGAACAAAAAGGGTTTCCTAAGAAATGAATTCCGTTCATAATTCTTACCAAGAAGAGTTTTTGCAAAGTTTAACTCTGAAGTTCTATGGGCAAAGAAGTAAGTTCTGAAAGGAGAATTAAATTCTCAAGAAAAGAGTTAAGGAAGAAGATGAAGAAACAGTGGTCATCTCAAGGGCTAAAGGCCCCATTTATAAGACGTGATGGAAAGCGGTTCAGCTTCCCATTCCCCTAGGTAATCCAACGGTGATAAAGATGGACAGCGTTGCACTCACGTGCAAGCCACGCGAGAACAAAGCTGGGGACATTTGTTCTCTCATAAAAAGGAAAAAAGGGGAGAGAATTCCCCACAACTCAAGCCTCACGTGTTAAACACGTGAGTGCCTATATGCAAAGCATATAGGCGTTGCAATAAAACAACTAATAGGCTAAATAAACCTCACGTGTTAAACACGTGAGTGCTTATTTGTAAAGCATATAGGCGCTGCAATCAGACAGCTTATAGGCTAAATGAGCCTCACGTGTTAAACACGTGAGCGCGTATATGCAAAGCATATAGGCGCTGCAATCAAACATCCTATATGCTAAATGAGCCTCACGTGTTAAACACGTGAGTGCCTATATGCAAAGCATATAGGCGCTGCAATCAAACATCCTATATGCTAAATGAGCCTCACGTGTTAAACACGTGAGCGCCTATATGCAAAACATATAGGCGCCGCAATTAAACAATTATAGGCTAAATGAGCCTCACGTGTTAAACACGTTAACGCCTATATGCTAAGTATATAAGCGCTGCAATCAAACAACTGATAGGCTAAATAAGCCTTACATGTTAAACACGTGAGCGCTTATATGCAAAGAATATATGTGCTGCAGTCAAACAATTAAAGGCTAAATTGGTCTCACATGTTAAACACGTGAGCGCCCATATGCAAGGCATATGGGCGCCAAATCAGAGAAGCTAAATAAGCCTCACGTGTTAAACACGTGAGGGCACCTCTTTACGTAGAATTAAATTCTACTCTTTGGAAATACTTCCATGAATTTTTCTAAAAGAGAACGATCCTCTTTGTTAAACAAGGAACCGTTGGATCAAAGATCCAATGGTGATTAAGTATAGAATCAAATTCTATTAGGAAGGATATTTTCTGTTAAACAGAAAGTTGGTGGTGGATCAAAGATCCAATGAGATGGAAAATATTTCCCGTATCTTTCTAAACAGAGAAAGATTGTGCTCTGTTAAACCGAGTACCCTTGGATTAAAAATCCAATGGTGATAAAAATATCACCGTTCAATACAATTTTATTCTATATATGGGAGAATATTCCCCCAATCTTGTTAAAAACAAGAAAATAAATTCTGTAAAACAGAAGTCCTTGGATCAAAAATCCAACGGTAGGTAAAATTCCCCGAATAGATTTTGAGATTAATAAAATCAATTGGAATCTCTCAATGAGAGATTTTAATTAACAAACATGCCTTCACTATATAAAGGTCCCGAGACTTCAAGTCTCATGGATAGAGGGACGAACAGAAGCTTCTGCAAAAAAAAATAGTGAGCTCTTGAAAGAACAGAGAATTTAATTCTCAAAGAAAGAAGACTTACCTCCTTCAAAAACTCTAGATAAATATAAAAAAAAGAGATTAAAAGTATCCCCTTTGCCTAGCATAATGGATATAAGGGTTTAACCCTTCATACAAGAACTTAGTTCTTCCTCTGGTTTGAGATTTGCAAAAGCAAATCTTCCCACAAATTGAGAATTTAATCCTCATCGTGGAGATTCTGTTCTTCAGACTCAAAACTTAGGGAAAAGAACTAGGTTAAAAAGAAAAAGAAAGAAAAAGAAAACGAACATATGTTCTGGGAATTTAATTCCCCCGAAATTATGGTTTAACCCTACATAAAGAACTTAGTTCTTATAAAAATAAAGAAGAATTTAGTTCTCCAATAAAAACAATGATGATGATCCAAGATCTTCAAAACAGAAATCTTGATGATCATCAATGACTAAAATGTCATTAACAGAGATTAATATCTCTAAAAAAAAAGAACTTGGCGTCTCACGTGAAACACACGTGAGTAAAATTAGTGCTTAGCACTATTATAGTGCCTCACGTGTTTCCCACGTGAGTGCTTAAAACAAACAAAAGAAAAACTAAAACACCTCACGTGCTTCCCACATGAGCGTCCAAAGAGCAAAGAAAAACTCCGTTGTGTTGATTAGGCAACCACTAAATAAAGTAGCCCAACTCCCTAAAATAAAGCAATCACGTGAAATACTCTTGGATACCCAAAATCTGGCGTCTCACGTGTTTCACACGTGAGCTCTAGCCAACTGCTTAGCACTTCTGTCTAATAAAGGGGGGGTGGTGAACAAACAAAACCCGAAATCAATGCTCAGCGCCTCACGTGCTTCCCACGTGAGTGCTATGCAAAGTTCTTAGCACTCCATATTCAGTCAAAATGACTAAAGTACTTAGCACTGATGGGGCAGCGCCCATATCTGAGCGCCTCACATGTTTTACATGTGAGCGCCAGAAAAGATTAGTGCTCAGCACTATTCTAGCGTCCTAAGTGAAAAACACGTGAGCACTGCATATATTAGTGTTTAGCACTACTGGGTAGTATAGTAACCCAATCTCAGCCCAAATGGGCTAAATTTTCTGAGGTTAAACCTCTTTGATTTTAAATCAACCGAGCCCATATTGCTCATGATTTCCCAAACTGATCTTAGTCTCAAACATGACTAATGATCTCTCATTGATGATATACAAAATGATATTCATCCCATATCTCTTAAAGTAATCTTAGTCTCAAATATAACTAATGATTCTTAGGTCCACCACAACCAACTTTTCCTTCAAATACGGGATTTGGTTCAAGGGTACATCTTTCCACACCTCTGATATATATCGTTGTAATTCTTCAATGTCTTCAGAGAGGTGGCGGGTCCTGACAACCAACAACTCCTTTCGTCATACATTGATGCACTTCCAAATCGATGTGTATACCTCAAATCAGATCGCGTCCCAAATTAGGCGCATTCCATGTCACCATCGTCCACTCCGCCACGTAACAAATACACGTGCGCACAAGATAAATAATGGACCGAAATGTCCCTAAACTAATATTCGCCTCAAACATGGCGATAATGGACCGAAATGTCCTTAAACTAATATTCATCTCCAAAACGGGAATGTTGGACCGCAATGTCCTCAAACTAATATTCGCTTCAAACATAGCGATAATGGACTATGATGTCCTTAAAATAAAATAATTGGGCCTAAATGCTCATATGTTTTAAGTCGATCTTAATCTCAAACCAGATTAACGGTCCTTAAATAAACCAAACCCAAATCTAAAATATACGGATTTGGACTAATCCGCGCCCTACGGACGACGACATAAAATAATCTCCGTATACAATCCACGGGCCACCAAAATAAAACAAAACACACACGATACGAAGTGAACTTCCGGAGCAGGAGAAAGTGGTTATCACAACGCGATAACATAATTAACTGCAGGAGATTGCTCTTACAGGAAAGAGCATCCCCACAATAAAAAACCCTCATAAAATGAGGGGGAATCTGATGAAATCTGCTACAACGGCCGCATCTATCTAAACCTCTGATATATGGTGCCATAAATCAACTTGGTATCTTTGGAGAGGTGGATGGATAATCCCAAATAGCATCTGTCCCCAAATTCAGGCAAGACGTCCCAACGTGTCTCTGTCTTTCGGCGGTGAACAATAGGGAATGTCTTAACCCCATATTGATATGCATCTTATATAGATGCGCACTTCATATTGATGTACATCCCATATAGATGCACACTTCATAGTGATATGCACCCTCATATCGATGCGCATCCCATATAAATGCATAATTCATATTGATGTGCACCCTATATAGATGCACACCATCCCAAAAACCACCACCCCAAGCATACATATATGTATATGTATATTTTTGAAATAAATATAAACGACTTCAAATTGGATTGCACCACAATATTGGGTGCATTCCCATATTACCATCATTCGCTTCGTCACGTAATATATACACTTGCATGCGAGCTGAAAGATGGACCGCAATGTCCCTAAACTAATATGTGGCCCTGCGGACTGTCTCTATATTGACTTCCATATACTATCCATGGGCTACCTATGGTATAGAAGCCTATGCTTCATATGTGATCAAATGATCAGCCTATATGCTCACTATTATATAAGTTTATCTTAGTCCCATATACGACTAATGATCTCATATACCATATCGTCTAAGTCGATCTTAGTCTCATACACGACTAACGATCTTTAGACATATATCTCTTGAACCTATGGACCTCATTTATATGAGATATGCGACCTAAGTTCAACCCCAAATCTAATGTACGGATTTGGACTAATCCGCGCCCTATGGGCGATGACATATATTAGTCTCCGTATACAATTTAAGGGAAACCCAAAATAAACAAAATATAATACGACACGAAGTGTTATTCAAGGAGAATGAGAAAGTTGTTATTGCGTGGCGATAACATAATTAACTCCAGGGACTTGCACCTGCAGGAAAAAGCGTCCCCACAATAAAAACCCCCCTCACATACAAGGGAGAATATGATAGTTCAGCTACAATAGTCGCATCCATCCAAACCTCTGATATACGGTGCCATAAATGATTTTGGTATCTTCGGAGATATGGATGGATATGTTCCATATAGGATCTGCCCCCATATTCAGGCTGGACGCGTTCTCCGCACCTCAGTCCAGTTTCCGGCGGTGAACAGATTCTGGCACACCCGGTGGGACCTTTTTCTCTCTCCACTCCACATTTTGCGTATCGTGTTTTTCGCACACAAGATTGTGGTATATATGTTTATGTTGCCCTTGGATAATGGGATACTGAAGCTGGCGTTTTGTTTCTATCTAGAGATCAATAGCTTTCACTTGCGCTAGCTGCAATTCAAGCTCTGCCACATCCGGTGGAGCCAAGTATGGGCCACTTGCAGCCTCAATTCTCCGCATTTCGGCTCTTCAAGAAATAAATGGGATTTTCTTTAGGTCGATACTCCCACCTCCTATCCTTAGTGCCTCAACGCCGAAGGAAGAAGCCCAGAAGAACTCTGTCTTCCGCAGGCTGGCTCCTCAAACTTCAGCTCTGCCGATGGCATCGGTCTTCAAACAAATGGTACCTACCGAAGGCCAAAATCAACACATGGGGCATAATAGTAATGCTCTGAAAGAAAATAGGGGGCAAGCCCAGAAAGATCCTAAGATGAAGAATCTCCGGTCGCAAGACATGATCGACATCGATATTGGTGCCAAATAAGACAAGCTAGGGGAAGTTCTCCGTCCGGGCTGACTCCATCCGCTCCAATTCTAATGGTGAATGCTGCTGTTCCAACCGGGACAGTTTTGAACCGCTTCAAAGGGCTAGACAAAATTCCTCCACCGCAATATTGAAGAAGTCTCCACAGCCAATGGAAATCCAAGGAGAGTAGAAGTCAGTTCACTCTCCGAAAATACTTTCCTCATCATATATAAGGTGTGGAAGGAGGTGAAGAACTCCGTCATTGTTCGTAGCTTTTCTCCTGAGCTCAAACAGATGAAGCGTTATCCAAACAATGACAACTCCACTTCCAAATACAAGGGAACTCATCCCAAGGTGGTTCCTGCTATGATGGTTCTTCCCAAAACGGCTCCCTACAAAAGAGAGAAGCCAGAGAAAGTTCAAGCGCCCGAGGAAAATCCCAAGGTTCGAAATTCCAAACACCCCAAGACTGGGGGCATGATAGTTCATACGGTCCATATGGTGAGCTCCAAAGATGAAAGTCGTGCTTCTGCTAGTCACAAGTCGCATACTCGGTCTCTGACAAATGCTCAGCAACAACATGAAAAGGTACATCAGATACTTGCTCAAGCGACATCGCTTACAAGTCCCCAGCCCAAAGCAAGCTCAGAGGATGAACCCGAAGAACACATAGGGAAGGAGCCTGATATTGAATACCTGAAGCACGCTCTCAAGAAAAAAGACAAGGAAGCGGCAGAGATGGCCGCTAATATGAACAAAATGGTCCTCTTGATCTAGAATATGCTGGAATGATGGCTCAATCAAAACCCCAGGCAGATGAACCACCGGTTGTCATTCTTGACCACAAGGGAGACACTTCAAATCGTCTGCAAGACCTGTCAACGGCTAAAGAAGAAATGATCTCCAGAGCAAAGCTGGACGAATATGTCACCCAGCAGATCAAATCTCACTATGCCAGCGAAGCGGCAAATAAGCTGGTCAAGACCGGTCGACCGTATCCAGCATGGTACGACTAGAGATAGTACCTGCCAGAATACACATTTCCAACGTTCCACATATACAAAGGGACCGGAAATCTTTACCAGCACACCGCGCAATTTAAATTCATATGCAGAAACACTAGAGGAGATGATATGCTGCTTCTTCGACAGTTTGTCAGCAGTCTGGCAGGCTGTTCACACTAGAATATTGCATTTAATACTGTCCGTTCTTCTTCTCGTTTATTTATAGGTAGGTGCTTTTGATCCGTGTTTGCAACATGATTACAGGTTACAGGTTCTAAGTCCAAAATAACGCAAATCACACAAAATCTCCACAGTTATACAAAAATCCAGAACATATGCCAAAAACAGATAAAATCCGGGTTCCGGTCATCTACACCCATCCAATGCTGCTTACCAGTTCAAGAGACAAGACAGAAAATAGTGGTCATTCGTGTCTTGGTCAAGCACAGAGTACGAGAGGGACATCACAAAGATCAAGAGGTGCGCGGGGCTCGAGGGAGATCAAAGTCAAAAAGATTAAAAGTATAGCTATTTTGGACTGTTGAAAATCTGAAGATATTTTGGAACCATTTTACAATTTTGGACCTGTCAAACAGAAGGTAAAAGCAACACGAGGAAGCCCAAGAAAAACGACATGACAAAGCCCCTAAGTGACCGCGGAACCACGGCCAATAGGTATTTTGGGCAGCGGTTCCGCGGTCGTGTCTTGTCTTCTCCCGACAAATTTTCATGGGTAGTTTGGTAATTATGTAAGGGCTCAGAATATTGCCCTAGGATTTCAGTTCTCGGCCTATAAATACTCCGGTTTTGAGCCAAGCCAAGAATGCCTTTTCTTTACTAGGATTTAGTATAGTGTAGTTTGTATCTTCTTCTTCTTCATCTATTCTCCATGAAAATTGTAGTGAGAGCTTTTTGAGTGGAAGATTAATGAAGATGAAGGTGTTTTTTTTATTATCTTGTATCTTTCATTTCTTGTATTGTAATTTTTATTCTTAGTATAACTTTTATTTGTTGCTATTAAAGTAGTTGTTGGATTTCTTTTCTTGTTTTGTTTTTCTTTTCTTCTAATTCGTATTTCAAGCCATGATACTCGATAGAGTCCTTTGCTTAGGTGAGGGCCCAAATAATTAACTTGCTACCATTTGTTAAAATTGTATTTTCCTTTCTTTCTTTTCTTCCTTCTTGTTTTATTTTTCTTTTAAATGTGTGAATAATCTTGTTAGGACTAATGAAGGTTAGTATGAGGGACGGAAAAATCTCTTGTGCTTCTCTTCGCCAAAGAACTTAAAATGAACCTAGACCAAACAAACACAACCCCCTCATTTAAGCACGTTATAAGTGACATATAGCCGCGACCCAAGTTAAGAAGTCCTTTGGGCGCACTACAACGTGACATGTAGTTGTGACTTAATTGGATACATGGTTGCGTATGTTTGGCCTAGGGTTGGAAATAAGCGCATGTAGCTGACGGACAAGGGGCACTAGGAATGGATTTAGCGTTGGAAAGCTTGCTTAAACTTGCAAATCCCATTCCTATGTTTTTCTAATCCCCGCTACTTTCGATTATTCCAACATCATTTCAAAAATGGAAAAAGACAATCATAAAGCTAATCCTAACTCTACTAACCAACCTTAACCCTAACAAGTTTACTTGAACATAAAATACGAACACTTAGGATAGATTTGAACATACACATATACATTCGTTAATTGACTCATCTAAAGCAAGAATGAACATACAAACTATCTCCCTGCAGACGACCCGTGGTCAACCGGTTAGTTGCAAAGCGACACCGTCTTGATTGCGGTAAGTAGGACATATAGAACGCTTAGCGTAGCGCATACAAAAACGCGGATTCAATCAAATGGCACCGTTTCCGGGGAGATTTTGCGTGACACTGTCAAGTTTAAGTTTGGGAGTGTGCTCGGTAAGCTTTCTACTTTTGCATTCATGTGTATATTTTGCATTTGCATACTTATTTAAAAACCCACAAAAACTGAAAATTTTTCCAAAAATATAAAAACTTTGTCGTCAAGTTAACTAGTAGGGTAACTTAGATTTTCATTCCGAAAAGTTAGCTTGATAGGTTAGAAATAACTAAATCCTAGGCTTAAGAATTGAAAACCCTAAAAATAACCCTCCTTCAGTTTAACCTTGGTAAATATACGCCCTTGCAGTTTTTTTTAGAAGTTGGTAATCTTGAGTTCAGTTCTTGAGTTAAGTCGAGATGAAGGGAAAGTATTGAAAGCTTTATTGAAGGATAAGTCTAAAAAATAATTTTTATTCTTGAGTCCAAATTAAGAAAGTATATACCCTACAAATCGCAGTTACATGCACTTTGATACTTGGGATAGTAGAGAATACTTAGAAATACTCTTGCCTGAAAGTCTAGTATGAAAGAAAAAACGGTATTTAAAACTAACTACCAAGAGAGCATCATTAAAAAATATACCCGATCTTAAAAAGGAAATAAAAGAAAAAAAATAAAAAATTACAAGACCTAGAAATTGCTATTTACGTTTTAATAAGCTCACACATTAAGTAATCGGCTGATTAGTGCCTTAAGAAGCAGTAATAGTCGCATGAAAGGTGTGTGAGCAAATCCGTCCATCTTTAATGAAAAGAAGTAGTATTAGGTATTAGGGCAAGGGTACTGATTAGGCTAAAATATTGCACAATTGTATGAACATTTTCCCTACTATTATTAATAAATAAAAGGTGTTAATTGTAAATAAAGAACATATGTAGGTCTATTTGTAAAAGTTTATTATCATATGCTTCTTCATTTATAATTAATATAATTAGGGAAAATATATGCATATAATATTTAAATGAAATATTAGTAATTAAAATATGCATATCATATCAAATATTCCTAATCAATATTTTAAAGATATTATATCATATAAATGGTTGGAATAATATCTTAAAAATACCAAATGCTACTAACACTTTGATTTGAGATATTGTGCAGGTATTAGCTCAGGTCTAAAATCTATGTAGGAGATCCAAATCAAATCGGGATATCGAAACCGAATCTGCCAAAATTTTAGAAGCAAATCGAGAAATCTAGCAACGGCAGAGACTAAGGGCAATATTTTCAGAATTTATATATCAAAGGAATCTCCAAATATCGAGACAAAAAACAAAAAAAATCCCATTTCCCAATCCCACCAGGAGGCGGCGGATCCGTGGTCAAACGTGGCAATGGGCGGCGGTTCCGCGGTCCTTTAATGGCCGTTAGATTTGGGATTTTGGGGGCAAGATCGTATTAACATCTACTCACATATGGCATTTAGGGTTTCTAGTTTTAGAGACTATATAAAGGACCGAGAGCTGTGCATTTCAAAATCATCCAATAATCATATATCATCTAATCATCTATCCATCTACACTCATCAAAAGAGTGAGATCTAGAGCAAAACTAGAGTTCTTGTAATCTACTTTTGAAGGAGAAGGTTATAATGCAATAGTTGATTAATAAAGGTAGTTTTTGTTTTAATTTTTTTTTGCATTTACTTTTCCGTATTTACTTTACGCATTACTTTTCCGTATTAATTTTATGCATTACTTTTCTGCACTTTTAATTATGGTTTCATTCATTTTCAACCCTCTTCTAAATCGCTACTAATCATGAGCGAGTAATTTTTTGCTTTCTAGGGTTTGTAGGATAAAGTAGAATAATGGATGAAATATCTTTTAACTTTTTTGACATTTTAATATTTATAAACTTTAGCAAAATAAATGTTAACTCTCTTATCGGGCGCGCTATCAATTTATTGATAGTGTCATGCCCCGCTTCCCAGTGTACGGGGAAGGAGACGTGGCGGACCGCGACGTATATACTCAGAAGTAAACACGTTAAGCGTAAATAAACAATATAAATATAAAGCACAAAAATGATAAGAGAAGTAATAAAACAACAACTTTTTATTGATAATCATTCTTTACATACAACTGAAAGTAAAGTACAATGATAGAAAGCGATGCCTAAACAATGGCATATGAACTGAAAAGAAAATTGTATAAGTAAGGCCTAAAAGTCTGCCTCCTCTGTAAACTACTCCAAGTCGTCATGGCTGGGCTCGATCTCCTGAGAGTCGGCTCTTCCTGACAACATTCCAAAAAAAGAAGAGACATGAATGTCATCAGCGAACTAGCGCTCGATAAGTCCCAAAAGATAGAATGTAATTGATAGGTAGAGAGAATAGAATATGTAAAGTATGTGTTTGTTATGCTAATGTAGTTGTTTGTAGCTTGGTACAGAATGTATCAGTGTATACGAGAGGAGTCCAACTTGATCTGTGGACTAAGTTAACATGTAAGTACAAGGCTCCGTCAAAACCCATGGGACAACGGCATAGGATGTTCATGTAGGTGTCTTTTAGTGACCATCATCGTGCCGCTTTTAACACATTCTGTACCAATCTATCCCGATAAAACCCCGTAGTGTATATTGTATTGATTTGTAGTTATCAGACTTGCCGGGACCATGGTATAAGTTGTTCATGTAAACAGATTCAAGATGTAAACGGAAGTCATGTAGTCAAGTTCAAGATATAGTCATGTTTCGGTCAAATCAAGTTATGTTGCATGTTTGATATTGTTCTGGTATTCATGTTCAAGTATTCATGTTTAGATTCATGTTGACTTGGATTCATGTTTGGATTGGATTCAGATTGATTTAGACTCAGACTTGATTCAGACACTTTAAACAGAATTGGATCCTGAATTAGGTTTGGGAATTATCGGTAACTGCTGTACATGGACGGCAAGATTTGTGTCTTTTTCCAAGACAATTACCATTGATAACCCCGTTTTATTTTTCTACCTTAAATAGGCAAGCACCCACTTTCTCCGGCTCCCTGAGGCTCAAGAGAATTGGTCCCCCTTAAACCTATATTTACTAGGGTCCTTAATGTAATTTTATATAACTTGAGGGGTTTTATGAAAAATATTTTTAGTATACTTTCAAAATAAATCTCAAGTATTTATTTATGTTATTTAGGGTTTTCAAAGATGTAACTTTTTAAAGAATGAAGTATATTAGTGAAATTTGAATAGTTCAAGATATTTTAGTGTAAAGTTTGACTTGTATTGATTCTTAATGGTATTTTCATGAAACTTGTAATTCTTTTATTTTGTTTAGCAAACATGGAATTTAATAATATCTTTAAAATATGTGGTTTGATAATATTTATATAATAATTAAAAATAAATTTTTATTATTAAATAGAAATCTTCGTTTTTCTTAAAAATTATATTAAAATTCCATCGAGATCGTATGCTCCATGAGGATGTCTGCATCTTGCCCTACCAGTCCCGAGGATGTGCGATAATCTTCACCATCCAAACTGGGTTCCCCAAAATGGGTTGTAGAGGCATAATCGCAAAGAATTAAGTAACACAATTTCAAAAAATCCGGGTTTTTAATAGTTTAAGTTATTTTGATGAAAAGTCGTATTTTGCCACAAAAATATTGTTCAAGAGAATCGTGCTATGTCAAGATATGTGTATATGAGAGGCAGGTCATTATCACGTGGGGTTTTCTAAAGGTATGGTAAGCAAAATAATTAAAAGATGTTGTATATAAACTTCATGGTATTAAAACGTAAAAGCTTAATTAAAGTTATTTAACATGAAGTTTTAGAGTGAAAATGGTTTCTAAACATTAGTTAAATGATTACAAGTAAGGTATATACATGAGTACAAGTGATTCTTAAGAGAAAATTGTAATTTTAAAGATTATAGAATCAAATGTCGGTATAACTCCACTTACCAACAAGTTTTGAAAAGAAGAATTTTTATGGTAGAAAGAGAAGAGGGGAGATGGGACTTACAAATTAAAAGAATAGAGGGGAGGTAGAGGAAGAGAAGGGTAGCCTTTGTATAGCTACGGGGTTGCCGGAAACGTCTCGAATCCTGCCGGAAATTGACCTAGGGCTAACTCCACTTGTACTCTTCTTAGACTTAGAAATTTTTAGAGAATTTTAACAATAGATTTCAGAATGAAGAGGGCTAGGGTATGGGGTTTTATTTATAGTGTAAAATTAGGGTTTTGGAATTGAAGAAAGAATTAAAAAGCATTAAAAATTGGATTTAAAGCTTAATTTTAATTCTCTGGATAATTGCAGGAAAAATAAACAGAACATGGGTAGTGGGGTAGTCCAAGGGGTGTTGTGTGCAAAACACGGAGGCCATCACCTACGGGGGCCCGGCGGTGCCGGCCCATTTGCGAATCTCGTCGGTCGTCTTGTTGAGGGGCACCGTTGGATTCTCGCCACGTTTTTCTCTCGCAGTTAATATAATTTCCGACATGTTTGTATCTTCTGTTTTTTCATTTTTACGTGTATTGCACGTGTAAACTTTTGGGCTTCCAAAAAGTTAAAAATAAAAATTCAGAAAAATAATATGTGGCTGATGGGATTCGAACATATGGGCTATGCCAAGTAGCCCAAGGCTTTACCAATGAGCTACAAGTGTTTTCTTACTGTTCTTAAACAAGAACAACATTTAAATTTACTCAGGCTTGCAAACTCCATTCTGTACATTAACTCGAAAATTTTCGTACAGTAAAATTAGAGTCGTTACATTCTACCCTCCTAAAAAAATTTTGTCCTCGAAATTTATAATTACATAAGGACTAATTTACAAACTAGTAAGGGTATCTTGCACTCATGTCATCCTCACGTTCCCACGTTGATTCTCCTGGTGAATTTTTTCTCCACATCACTCGAACCAAGTTTACTTGCTTGTTCCTTAGTGTCTTTACCTTTCTGTTCAAGACCTCAACGGGTTGTTGCTTACAAGATAGGTCTGTCTATATGGTGAGCTCGGAGTGATCAAGAATGTGGCTGGGGTCGCTCACATATCTTCGAAGCTGAGATATGTGTAACACGTTGTGCACTCCTTCTAATGATGGTGGTAGTGCCAAACGATATGTCACTTCTCCGACTCGTTCGAGTATGTCGAATGGTCCAATATATCTGGGACTGAGCTTACCCCTCTTACCAAAGCGAATTACTCCACGGTTTGGAGAAATCTTTAAAAAGACATGATCTTCCAGTTGGAACTCCAGATGTCGGTGCTTTGCATCAGCCCAGTGCTTCTGTCTGTCTTGGGCTATGCGCATTCTTTCCCTGATCATGCGAACTATGTCCACAGTTGCTACGATCATCTCTGGTCCAAGGAGTTCCCTATTTTCGATGTCGTCCCAACTTAGTGGTGAACGACACTTCCTTCCATAGAGCGCTGCAAATGGTGCCATTCCAATACTCGCCTGGTAGTTGTTGTTGTATGAAAACTCCACAAGATGTAGGTGATATTCCCACGATCCTCCGAAGTCTAGCATACAAGCTCTTAGCATGTCTTCTAGAATCTGAATTGTCCGCTCAGACTGTCCATCTGTTTATGGATGGCAAGCTGTGCTGAAGTTCAGACTCGTTCCTAAGCTAGCTTGCAGACTCTGCCAAAACTGCGATCGGAATTTAGTATCTCGATCGGAGACGATGCAAATCGGTACTCCATGTAATCTCACGATCTCCTGCATGAGTTCATGGGTACCAGAAATAGTACATCTTGAGGTTAAATCTTTCATTAGATTCGTGCTTACCTCCATGTACTTCTTTGCTAGCGTCTCGGTAGATTGGCCAACTCGAAATGGGTTGAAGTGAGCCAACTTGGTAAGTCGATCCACAATAACCCATACCTCATCGTTACCTTTCCACTGCGAGAAAGTGCAGTTACGAAGTCCATGGTGATGTGTTGCCATTTCCATTCTGGAATAGGTAACGGTTGAAGTAAACCAGCAGTTCTATGATATTCATCATTTACTTGCTGACACACCAAGCACTTGGCTACACTTCTGGCCACTTCACGCTTCATTCCATGCCACCATTAATATTGCCGTAGATCTTTGTATATCTTTGTACGACCAGGGTGTACTGAGTAAGGAGAGCCATGAACTTCTTTCATCAACTCTTCCCGAACAGAACTTTGTGGTACACACAACCTGCTTCCATATCTCAAAGTTCCGTCTTCGTAGATGATGAAGTCTGTTCGCAGTCCACTTTCTACTTGTTCTCGGATCTTTTGCAACTTGACATCATTTGCTTGAGCTGCTTTGATCTGATTGACAATAGTAGACTGAACTTGTAAGTTCATCAAATACGAAGTGTTACCTGGCATAACCACTTCTATATCCATCCCGTGCAATTCTTGTTGAATCTTCTACTGTGTGATGAGATTCATTGATAGTGGCTGGTGAATAAGTGCATCAGGAACTACATTCACTTTCCTTGGATGATATTATAGGTTGATGTCGAAGTCCGCCATAAGTTCTAGCCATCTTCTCTGTCGCATATTCAACTCCTTCTGAGTAAACACATACTTCAGATTCTTGTGGTCAGTGTATATGTCCACTCGCTCTCCAAGCAAATAATGGCACAAAATCTTAAGTGCAATGGTAACGGCTGCCAACTCCAAATCATGTGTTGGATAGTTGCGCTCATGAATATTCAGTTGCCTTAATGCAAAAGCTACAACCTTTCCATGCTGGTGTAGAACACATCCTAATCCTTTACCAGATGCATCGCAATGTACAACGAAACCTCCAGATTGATTCGGTATTACGAGAATAGGTGCTGATGTCAATCTTACTTAAGTTCTACAAAAGCTTTTTCACATGCTTCTGACCACACGAATGCTTCATCTTTACGTGTGAGCTTGGTCAGGGGTATTGCAATCTTCGAAAAGCCTTCTATTAATCTTCGATAGTATTCTGCTATTCCTAAGAAACTTTGAATATCCTTCACCGTCTTTGGTGTCGGCCATTCGCTGACGGCTTATACCTTAGCTGGATCTACTGAGATTCCTTCGCCCGAAACAATGTGTCCGAGAAATCCGACTTGATCTAGCTAAAATTCGCACTTGCTGTACTTGGCATAGAGTTGATCCTGTCATAATGTATCCAGGACAATCCGCAAATGCTCAGCGTGCTCTTTCCAATTCTTTGAATACACCAGGATGTCGTCGATGAAAATAACAACAAACCTGTCTAGGTACTCTCGGAAAACCTGGTTCATCAGATTCATGAAAATAGCTGGTGCATTGGTCACTCCAAATGGCATAATGAGGAACTCGTAATGTCCATAGCGAGTCCTGAATGCCATCTTCGGAATATCAGAAACTTTGACCTTCACCTGATGATAACCTGAACGAAGATCTAGTTTTGAGAAAACATAAGACCCACTTAACTGATCGAACAGATCGTCGATGCGTGGTAGTGGATACTTTTTCTTTATCATCACTTCATTCAGAGCTCGATAGTCTATACACATTCTGTATGAACCTTCTTTCTTCTTCACGAGCAAAACCGGAGATCCCTAACTTGATGTACTGGGATGAATCAACCTTTTCTTCAAAAGTTCGTCTAATTGAGTACGCATCTCCTTCAATCCTTCAGGACTTAACCGATATGGTGCTTTGATCACCGGTTGTGCACCAGGTACCAAGTCAATACTGAATTCAAGAGCTCGATCGGGAGGCAAACCTGAGATGTCTTTAGGGAATACATCCTCAAACTCTCAAAGTACCTCTGGCTTGTCTTCTTCCTCTTGTATTGTTGCAATCACCGCCTTTCTTGGTTTAGCCTGGTAGGTGCTAGGTTTCAGGGTACGGTCTCCACTCTTGAAATAAAAGACCGGATGATCTGGAATCTTGAACACTATCCTCCTTTGATGATAGTCGATGGTAGCGAAGAAAGTTCCTAACCAGTCCATTCCCAAGACTAAGTCGAAGTTCGGTATGTACAACACCATGAAGTCCGCATAAAATTCTCTGCTGCAGACGACCACTGGACACAGATCGTATCCCAGAGTTTCCTTTAGAACGCCGTTCCCTGAACTGACATTCTAGTTGGATACGAGCGGTTTAACCGGAATCGCATGAGTTCGGACAAACCGTTGCGACATAAAGCAATGTGATGCTCCAGTATCGAAGAGTGCTAAGGCAGGTAGGGAGGCTACTATGATTGTACCTAAGTTGTGGAATATGTTTAGGTATAGGAAAAGAAAAATATATTGATGTATACAAGGATTGAAAGATTATAAGTTACCAGTGATGACTTGGCCAGTGGCTTCAGCTTCTTTTACAGTCATTGTGAAAGCCTGATGCCTAGGTACATTCCTCCTTACCGGAGGCACATTCCTCTGTCCGTTCCTTTGTCCTTGAGGCATGTTCCTCTGTTCCTGATGGAACTGACGAGTAGGCTGTGCAGGAGGTCTATGTGGAGGTAGAGTTGGGATTGCAAGACGAGGTGCAGGAGCCTGGATAACTAGCCGCTGTGGAAGGTGATCGCTGGTCGGGGTGCGGGAGCTGGGCTGAGATGATGGGGACAATCTCCAATTGCGTGAGTGGATGTGCCACACTAAGCAAAGGCGGTTAGCACGCCTACAGTCCTTCGCCAGGTGTCCATTCCTCTTGCAGTAGAAGCAAAAGTCTGGACTGGGCTGGTTAAAAGTTACTCCTAGTCTCCTGAGTACAAACGGTGGCCTGAAAGAGGCTTCTCCCGCTATATGAGTAGCAGGGCGCGTTACTCCGGCAGATTGAGGTCTGCCCTTCTTTTTTACAACTGCCTCATATCTTCGACCAACTTCAGACCAAGATCATGGGTTGGGAAATCCCCTGTAGCTAATGAAGCTTGGATCTCCGGGTATAACCCTTGCTGAAATCTTCTTGTCCGGATCTCAGCAGTCGGGATGAGATGTGTCGCAAACCTGTTCGGTCTCGTGTTAGCAGGGTAATATGTGATATTGGGAAATTGAATATTGAGACATATCTTACCTGCTAAGAATGGTGAACTCAGCATCATATTAATCCACTGATTTGTTCCACATTGAACCTTGCTGTAAGTGGATGAATTGCTGTTCCATATCAAATCAGCCAGTCTCAGGGAAGTACTTCGCGTCGATCATGTCGCGAAAAGTCTTCCATTCAATCGGCTGGGTGAGTCGGCTTTCTTCAGCCTTCCACCATACTCTGGTGCTGTCAGTTAGTTGCAACTTCACAACTCTCACCCAAGCAATCTCTGGCACTTGTGCTGTTGCCAGGTCATCTTCAATAGACTGAGCCTATTCCTCTGCCTCCAGGGGACTATCTTTCCCAGAAAATTTCTTAGGGTGCAATGCCCGGAATTGCTTCACTCCGGGTGCCTCGATCTCAGGGCGGTGCAAGAGGATAGCAGTCTACTGCTGCTGACCCTTCAAGAGGCTTTTGATCGCCTCAAACAATATCGTCTACCCATTGATAGGAGATGCTATGGTAGGTGGTGGTGGTAGAGGAGGTGGAGTGTTTCCATTCACGTTCGTACTCGTGTTGTTGGGAGAATCCATAACCTTGAGAGAAAAAAATAGGGTTAGGATAGATTCAAGGAATTAAAATGTAAAGAATGTATAATTGCTGATTCTTAAAATTCTTGTGATATATTGCTTAGGTTTCCATGCAGAACTGACCTGCATAGGCCGCCAACAAAACCTGTCACGCCCCGCTTCCCAGTGTACGGGGAAGGAGACGTGGCGGGCCACGACGTACTTACTCAGAAGTCAACACGTTAAGCGTAAATAAGTAATAAAAATGTAAAGCACAAGAATGAAAAGAGATGTAATAAAATAACAACTTTTTATTGATAATCATTCTTTACATACAACTGAAAAGTAAATTACAATGATAGAAAGCGATGCCTAAACAATGGCATATGAACTGAAAAGAAAATTGTATAAGTAAGGCCTAAAAGTCTGCCTCCTCTGTAAATTGCTCCAAGTCGTCCTGGCTGGGCTCGATCTCCTGAGAGTCGGGTCCTTCTGACAACATTCCAAAGAAAGAAGAGACATGAATGTCGTAAGCCAACTTTCGCTCGGTAAGTCCCAAAAGATAGAATGTAATTGATAGGTAGAGAAAATAGAATAGGTAAAGTACGTGTTTGTTATGCTAATGTAGTTGTTTGTAGCTTGGTACAGAATGTATCAGTGTATACGAGAGGAGTCCAACTTGCTCCGTGGACTAAGTTAACATGTAAGTATAAGGCTCCGTCATAATCCATGGGACAACGGCACAGGATGTTCATGTAGGTGTCTTTTAGTGACCATCATCGTGCCGCTTTTAACACATTCTGTACCAATCTACCCTGTTAAAACCCCGTAGTGTATATTGTATTGATTGTATTAATTTGTAGTTATCAGACTTGCCGAGACCATGGTATAAGTTGTTCATGTAAACAGATTTAGGATGTAAACGGAAGTCATGTAGTCAAGTTCAAGATATAGCCATGGTTCGGTCAAGTCAAGTTATGTTGCATGTTTGATATTGTTCTGGTATTCATGTTTAGATTCATGTTGACTTGGATTCATGTTTGGATTGGATTCAGATTGATTTAGACCCAGACTTGATTCAGACACTTTAAACAAAATTGGATCCTGAATTAGGTTTGGGAATTATCGGTAACTGCTGCATATGGACGGCATGCTTTTTGTCTTTTTCCAAGACAATTATCATTGATAACCATGTTTTAGTTTTCTACCTTAAATAGGCAAGCACCCACTTTCTCCGGCTCTCTGAGGCTCAAGAGAATTAGTCCCGCTTAAACCTATATTTACTAGGGTCCTTAATGTAATTTTATATAACTTGAGGGGTTTTTATGAAAAATATTTTTAATATACTTTCAAAATAAATCTCAAGTATTTATTTATATTATTTAAGGTTTTCATGGATGTAACTTTTTAAGAATGAAGTATATTAGTAAAACTTGAATAGTTCAAGGCATTTTAGTGTAAAGTTTGACTTGTATTGATTCTTGGTGGTATTTTCATGAAACTTGTAATTCTTTTATTTTGTTCAGGAAACATGGAATTTAATAATATCTTAAAAATATGTGGTTTGATAATATTTATATAATTATTAAAAATAATTTTTTATTATTAAATAGAAAATCTCGTTTTTCTTAAAAATTGTATTAAAATTCCATCGAGATCGTATGCTCCGTGAGAAGATCTGCATCTCTCCTTACTAGCCCCGAAGATGTGCGATAATCTGAACTATCCATACCGGGTTCCCCAAAATGGGTTGTAGAGGTATAATCAGAAAGAATTAAGTAACACAATTTAAAGAAATCCGTGTTTTTAATAGTTTAAGTAATTTTGATGAAAAGTCGTATTTTGCCACAAAAATATTGTTCAACAGAATCGTGCTATGTCAAGATGTGTGTATGTGAGAGGTAGGTCATTACCTTGTGTAGTTTTCTAAAGATATGCTAAGCAAAAATAATTAAAAGATGTCGTATGTAAACTTCATGGTATTAAAACGTAAAAGCTTAATTAAAATTATTTAACATGGAGTTTTAGAGTGAAAATGGTTTCTAAACATTAGTTAAATGATTATAAGTAAGGTATATACATGAGTACAAGTGATTCTTAAGCGGAAATTGTAATTTTAAAGATTATAGAATCGAATGTCGGTATAACTCCACTTGCCGACAAGTTTTGAAAAGAAGAATTTTTATGATAGAAAGAGAAGAGGGGAGATAGGATTTATAAGTTAAAAGAATAGAGGGGAGGTAGAAGAAGAGAAGGGTAGCCTTCGTGGAGCCGCGGGGTCGCCTGAAACGTCTTAAATTCTCGTCGAAAATTGACCTAGGGCTAACTCCACTTGTACTCTTATTAGATTTAGAATTCTTTTGAGAATTTTGGTAATAGATTTCAGAATGAAGAGGGCTAGGGTATAGGGTTGTATTTATAGTGTAAAATTAGGGTTTTAGAATTGATGAAAGAATTAAAAAGCATTAAAAATTGGATTTAAAGCTTCAATTTAATTCTCTGGATAATTGCAGGAAAAATAAACAGAACAGGGGTAGTGGGGTAGTCTAAGGGGTGTTGTGTGCAAAACATAGAGGCCATCACCTACGTGGAGCCCGGCGGTGCCGACCCAACAGCGAAGAGGGGGATCGTTGGATTCTCGCCACGTCTTCTTCTCACAGTTATTATAATTTTCCACATGCTTGTTTCTTCTGTTTTTTCATTTTTACGTGTGTTGCATGTGTAAACATTTGGGCTTCCAAAAAGTTTAAAATAAAAATTCAGAAAAATAATATGTGGCTGATGGGATTCGAACACATGGGCTATGTCACAGCAGTATAAGGTTTTACCAATGAGCTACACATGCTTTCTTGCTGTTCTTAAACAAAAACAACATTTAAACTATACTCTGGCTTGCAAATTCCATTCTGTAAATTAACTTGAAAATTTTCGTACAGTAAAATAAGAGTCGTTACATTCTACCCTCCTTACAAAAATTTCATTCTCGAAATTTACAATTACATAAGGACTAATTTACAAACAAGTAAGGGTATTTTGCACGCATGTCATCCTCATGTTCCCACGTTGATTCTCCTGGTGAATCTTTTCTCGACATCACTCGAACCAAATTTACTTTCTTGTTCCTTAGTGTCTTTACCATTCTGTTCAGGATCTTAACGGGTTGTTGCTCACAAGATAGGTATGTCTATATAGTGAGCTCGGAGTGATCAAGAATGTGGCTGGGGTCGCTCACATATCTTCGAAGCTGAGATATATGGAACATGTTGTGCACTCCTTCCAATGATAGTGGTAGTGCCAAATGATATGCCACTTTTTCGACTCGTTCGAGTATGTCGAACGGTCCAATATATCTGGGATTGAGCTTACCTTTCTTGCCAAAGAGAATTACTCCACGGTTTGGAGAGATCTTTAAAAAGACATGATCTCCCGGTTGGAATTCTAGATGTCGGCACTTTGCATCAGCCCAGTGCTTTGGTCTGTCTTGGGCTATTCGCATTCTTTCCCTGATCGTGCGAACTATGTCCACAGTTGCTACGAACATCTCTGGTCCAAGAAGTTCCCTATATTCGATGACGTCACAACTTAATGGTGAACGACAATTCCTTCTATAGAGCGTTGCAAATGGTGCCATTCCAATACTCGCCTGGTAGCTGTTGTTGTATGAAAACTCCACAAGATGTAGGTGATCTTCCCACGATCCTCCGAAGTCTAGCATACAAGCTCTTAGCATGTCTTCTAGAATCTGAATTGTCCGCTCAGACTGTCCATCTGTTTGTGGATGGTAAACTGTGCTGAAGTTCAGACTCGTTCCTAAGCTAGCTTGCAAACTTTGCCAAAACTGCGATCGGAATCTAGTATCTCGATCGGAGACGATGCAAACCGGTACTACATGTGATCTCACGATCTCCTGCATGAGTTCATGGGTACCAGAAATAGTACATCTTGAGGTTAAATCTTTCATTAGATTCGTGCTTACCTCCATGTACTTCTTTGCTAGCGTCTCGGTAGATTGGCCAACTCGAAATGGGTTGAAGTGAGCCAACTTAGTGAGTCGATCCACAATAACCCATATCTCATCGTTACCTTTCTGCTACGAGAAAGTGCAGTTACGAAGTCCATGGTGATGTGTTTCCATTTCCATTCTGGAATAGGTAACGGTTGAAGTAAACCAGCAGTTCTGTGATATTCATCCTTTACTTGCTGACACACCAAGCACTTGGCTACACTTCTGGCCACTTCATGCTTCATTCCATGCCACAATTAATGTTGCCGTAGATTTTTGTATATCTTTGTACCACCAGGGTGTACTGAGTAAGGAGAGCCGTGAGCTTCTTTCATCAACTCTTCCCGAACAGAACTTTATGGTACACACAACCTGCTTCCATATCTCAAAGATCCGTCTTCGTAGATGATGAAGTCTGTTCGCAGTCCACTTTCTACTTGTTCTCGGATCTTTTGCAACTTTACATCATTTTCTTGAGCTGTTTTGATCTGATTGACAATAGTAGACTGAACTTGTAAGTTCATCAAATACGAAGTGTTACCTGGCATAACCACTTCTATATCCATCCCGTGCAATTCTTGTTGAAGCTTCCACTGCGCGGTGAGATTCATTGATAGTGGCTGGTGACTTTGTGCATCAGGAACTACATTCACTTTCCCTGGATGATATTGTAGGTTGACGTCGAAGTCCTCCATAAGATCTAGTCATCTTCTCTACCGCATATTCAACTCCTTCTGAGTAAACACATACTTCAGATTCTTGTGGTCAGTGTATATGTCCACTCGCTCTCCAAGCAGATAATGGCGTCAAATCTTAAGTGCAAAGATAACGGTTGCCAACTCCAAGTCATGTGTTGGATAGTTGCGCTCATGAATCTTCAGCTGTATTGATACAAAAGATACAACCTTTCCATGCTGGTGTAGAACACATCCTAATCCTTTACTGGATGCATCGCAATATACAACGAAACCTCCAGATTGATCCGGTATTACGAGAATAGGTGCTGATGTCAATCTTACTTGAGTTCTACAAAAGCTTGTTCACATGTTTCTGACTACACAAATGCTTCATCTTTACGTGTAAGCTTGGTCAGGGGTGTTGCAATCTTCAAAAAGCCTTATATGAATCTTCGGTAGTATCCTGTTAATCCCAAGAAACTTCGAATATCTTTCACCGTCTTTGGTGTCAGCCATTCGCTGATGTCTGATACCTTAGATGGATATACTGAGATTCCTTTGGCCGAAACAATGTGTTCGAGAAATCCGACTTGATCTAGCCAAAATTCGCACTTGCTGTACTTGGTATAGAGTTAATGCTATCGTATTGTCTCCAGGACAATCTGCAAATGCTCAGCGTGCTCTTTCCGATTCTTTGAATACCCCTGGATGCCGTCGATGAAAATAACAACAAACCTGTCTAGGTACTCTCGGAAAACCTGGTTCATCAGATTCATGAAAATAACAGGTGCATTGGTCACTCCAAATGGCATCACGAGAAACTCGTAATGTCCATAGCGATTCCTGAATGCCGTCTTCGGAATATCAGACTCTTTGACCTTCACCTGATGATAACCTGAACAAAGATCTAGTTTTGAGAAAACACAAGACCCACTTAGCTGATCGAACAGATCGTCGATGCGCGGTAGTGGATACTTGTTCTTTATCGTCACTTTGTTCAGAGCTTGGTAGTCTATACACTTTCTGTATGAACCTTCTTTCTTCTTCATGAGCAAAACTGGAGATACCTAACTTGAAGTTCTGGGACGAATCCATCCTTTTTTCAAATGTTGGTTCAATTAAGTATGGATCTCCTTCAATCCTTCAGGACTTAACCGATATGGTGCTTTGATCACCGGTTGTGCACCAGGTACTAAGTCAATACTGAATTCAAGAGCTCGATCAGGAGGCAAACCTGAGATGTCTTCAGGGAATACATCCTCAAACTCTCGAACTACCTCTGACTTGTCTTCTTCCGCTTGTATTGTTGCACTCACTGCCTTCCTTGGTTTAGCCTTGTAGGTGCTAGGTTCCAGGGTTCGGTCTCCACTCTTGAAATAAAAGACCGAATAATCTGGTATCTCGAACACTACCCTCCTTTGATGACAGTCGATGGTAGCGAAGAAAGTTCCTAGCCAGTCCATTCCCAAGACTACGTCGAAGTTTGGTATGTCCAGCATCTTGAAGTTCGCATAAAATTCTCTGCTACAAACGACCACTGGATACATATCGTATCCCAGAGTTACCTTTCGAACGCATTTCCCCGAACTGACATTCCAGCTGGATACGAGCTGTTTAACTGGAATCGCATGAGTTCGGACGAACCGTTGCGACATAAAGCAATGCAATGCTCCAGTATCGAAGAGTGCTAAGGTAGGTAGGGAGGCTACTAAGATTGTACCTAAGTTGTGGGATATGTTTAGGTATAGGAAAAGAAAAATATATTGATGTATACAAGGATTGAAAAGGTTTGAAAGATTGGAAGTTACCAGTGATGACTTGGCCAGTGGCTTCAGCTTCTTCCACAGTCATTGTGAAAGCCTGACGCCTAGGTACATTCCTCCTTACCAGAGGCACATTCCTCTGTTCGTTCCTCTGTCCTTGAGGCATGTTCCTCTGTGCTTGATGGAATTGACGAGTAGGCTATGCAGGAGGTCCACATGGAGGTGGAGATGGGAGAGCAAGATGAGGTGCAGGAGCCTGGATAGCTGGCCGCTGTAGAAAAGTGATCGCTGGTCGGGGTGCGGGAGCTGGGGTGAGACGATGTTAACAATCTCCAATGACGTGAGTGGATGCGCCACAATCTAAGCAAAGGCGGTTAGCATGCCTGCAGTTCTTCGCCAGGTGTCCTGTCACGACCCAAAGTTTGGATGTGACCGGCACTTAGATTGTATGATATCTAAAGATATCTACACAATCTGAGTAAACCAAAAACCAAGATCAAAATACTTTTTGCGGAATTTAGACAATTTTAGTTTGTTAAGTAAAAGAATGAAATAGCCTGCCGAAAGGTTTCAAATTTTGAAATGTAATAACTGATGTTAAACTTTCGACCGTGCCTATCTTTTTAATTATTAATAGAAATCCAATTTAAGTTGTGTAGTTAAATTGCATCCCTAATTGGGAGCAAACAAAGCCAACAGCGATAATCAATAAGCAATAATAGTACAACACTCAATGTGAAGAATTTCACGCAAGATTTTAAGAAAAACATAAGTTAACATAACTAACGATATCACCCAGTCTAAATAATATACAACATGTTTGGTTCTAAGTCAATATACATGGTTTGATGGAGTAATACTAGATCTAAAAATATACATATCCAAAATAGGAGGTTACTACATACATAACCCACCTAGCAAAAAGAGCGGTAAAAGCTGACGAGTGGATCTGCACTGCTGCTACGTGTCCACACGACTCCTGTAAGGAACTATGGCACAACAGGGGTGAGTTGCCAACTCAGTGAATAAGACTAACATATATCGGCTGATAATGTAAGTATGACGAAGTAGAGCTAACATCAATAAGAATAATTATAATGCATGATAACATGTGGAAATATGAATTTGAACTACTAAGTATAAATTCAAGAAGGAAATCTCATCAATCAATTTCAATAAGGTTTATTCTTTTCCGTGTCCAACATCGACACAAATCTTCTATTTTCATCAGGCATCGTTCCTCGAACGATCCTGTCATCCAATAACACCGGTCGGTAGCATCTGGATATCCGCCGTGTTCATAACCGTCTCCGGTATCGAGTATCCTCGCTAGGCTCCCCGCCTCAAATGCGGCTTTCCTGTCCCTCGGTCTCGACCGGGTTCACCATGAATCCAACTGTATAGCTCCCCCACTCAGTCTGGATAACGTGAAAATCCGCGACCGTATAGCTACCCCACTCGGTCCGGAATAAAACCAAATCATAAAAACAATATCTCATGGTGGACATCTCATATCAACATGAAAACCACTGAATCTACTCAATAGTATATAAAAACTCAAATCCATAATCCTCAATAATCCACTGCATCTTATATCAAAATACTAGTACTTGAATATGAAACATGATATCATTTATGCAAAGAAATTACCATTTTTGATGCTAAAGGTATAGTAGGAATCGTATTTAACATAACAATTACTAAGTGTGTAGGTGACATGTCGATATTGACGGGGTGTAGTGTAACATGTAGGTACGTGCATGTGTAGCATGACTCGTCGATAATTGTGCAGTGTTCTACAAATTATTAACATGGCAAAGGATATATAGGTATGAATGCATATGATCAAATTTATATGTAAAGGCAAATTTCTTTTAACTTAAGTTACGGGCGTATCACGCCATCCACACAAAATCCCCCGGTAGATGTTTAGTCTACTCACCGGAATATGTCGTACTACTCAGAAATCACCAATCCTTTTCCTTTCCTTACAGCCTCCGAAGTTCCCGTACTCAAATCTAACATTGAATTTAACTTGTATAAGAAACGGCTACATTCCGATACGACGAAAACATGAAATTACAAGTTGTACATACTAACTATACTACGTACGACTATAGCAAACTATCTAACACTTATATTAACTGGAATTTAACGAAACGCTGTTTCGTAACAAAAAACAGAATGCGTTACGAATTACCCATGTCGTATTTTAGAATTTTGATCCCTTTTTAGACATTAGCTTCTAGATTTCTCCTACTGAAAATTTAAATTAATTAAACAATACCAAACAGATTAATCCACACACACAGACCTACCCTTAAAACCGAAAACCCTAACTCACCAAGAAGTCCGGCGAGCTCGGAATTTTAGTGATGGTCGTCGGCCAAAATACGAGCACCCTGGTTCGTTTGTCTATGGTTAATTCTAGGTCTAGTTTATAAGATTAAAGTACTGTTTGATCAATTTAGTTATCATCTAAATTATAGCAGATTTTCACAGAGCTAAATTTTGCTTAAAATACGATATTACCGATATTCGATTTCTAAATTAAAACAGTTACTGAACTAAAATCCTACAGTGTTTAAAGATTATACCTACAAAGGATTGCTGGAAGATCTTCCTCCAAGATGCACAAGCTCCTAGTTCCTAACTTGAGGGTGAGGAAAATCTTAGAACTTAGCTCTTCTTTTCACTTCTCTTTTCTTTTTCTCTTTATGTGTTCTAATGTTTTACCCCTTTTTCTTTTCTAATTCAGTTGATTCCTAAATTCCTAAGATATATGATCTGAACCATATAAGGTAAGTGAGTGAGGGTGGTAGGAGGAGGTGTCACCAAAAGGGAGGTGATTGATTCATGCAAGGGTGAGATGTGTGCACAAAATTGGTGGGGTTTTCATGTAAGGGTGAGGTGTGTGCATGATGTGTAAATGTACAAGAAAGAGGAGTCTTCATGGTGTTATGATATATCAAAGGGTTTAACTTAACCTTAACCAATTCCTATCCCTTTTTGCATAACAACCCTTAGAAAATTCTAATTTGCATAAAGAAACTAACCTTTTCACATTACCCCCCATACTATATTATATTACACATGAAGCTAATATTTTCACTAAAACCCTTGTGATTCATTAATATTACAAACTAAACTTTCAATTTAATTAGTTTCACATACCACTTATGAAATATCCTATTTTGTTTCAATAACTTTTTAAATTAACATTTTATTATTTAATTAATTAAATTAATTTATTATCTAAAATTTCAAAATGTTACAATATCCCCCCTTAAGAAAATTCGGTCCCTGAATTTAAAACTTAACTATACATACCTTCAAAAAGATATGGAAATTTCTTCCGCATCGCATCCTCTGTCTCCATAGTGACCTCCTCGCGATTCATTCCTCGCCAAAGAACCTTTACAGATGGATGTACCCTTGATCTCAGTTTCTTTACCTGTCGGTCTAGAATAGCCACTGGCTGTACTGTGTAGGATAAATCCTGCTCAAGCTGAACGGTCTGATGCTGGATTGTATGAGAAGGACCGTGAAGATACTTGCGAAGCATAGACACGTGAAACACTGGATGCACATCGAGAAAACTCGGTGTAAGTTCTAAACGATACGCTATAGCACCCACTCTTTCCAGAATCTCGTAGGGTCCGACATATCTGGGGCTGAGCTTCCCCTTTTTTCCGAAATGCATCACACCGTTCATCGGAGATACACGAAGGAACACATGATCTCCCACATAAAACTCGAGTCTACGACGGCGTCGATCGGCATATGATTTCTGTCTGCACTGTGCTGCTCTCATCCGGTCCCGTACCAACTGGATCTTTTCTATAGTCTCCTGTAGTATCTGCGGTCCCAAAATGCTACTTTTGCTGAGTTCTGTCCAGCAAACGGGTGATCAAAACTTTCTCCCATACAAAGCTTCAAAGGGTGCCATCTGGATCGTCTCCTAAAAACTGTTGTTATAAGAGAATTCTATCAAAGGTAAGTGACGATCCCAACTGCCACCGAAATCAAGACTGCAAGCTCGAAGCATATCCTCTAGAGTCTGTATGGTTTGCTCTGACTGACCATCTGTCTGCGGGTGAAAAGCTATACTAAAACTCAGTCAGGTACCTAGAGCCTCTTGGAGTTTCTGCCATAGTCGGCTGGTGAACTGTGTACCCCTATCGGACACTATGCACGTCGGAACTCCATGCAATCGCACAATCTCATCAATATAAATCTGAGCATACTGTGCATATCCAAACGTTGTCTTCACCGGAAGAAAGTGAGCGGTCTTCGTTAATCGATCCACAATCACCCAGATAGAATCATACCCTTTGCTAGTCCTGGGTAGACCCATAATGAAATCTATGGAGATCTGCTCCCATTTCCACTCCGGGATAGGTAAGGGCTGCAACTCTCTTGCCGGCCTCTGATGCTCGGCTTTGACTTGCTGACAAGTCAAGCATCTCGAAACAAACTCCGCGACATCTCTCTTCATTCTTTCCCACCAATAGACATCCTTCAAATCATGGTACATCTTGGTGGAACCAGGATGAATACTATATGCTGACCGATGGGCCTCCTTTAAGATCTCACGTTTCAGTCCCTCCGAATCCGGCACACAAAGACGAGTTCCAAAACATAATACTCTACGGTCATCTATCTCGAACTCAGACTCTCTACCCTGTTTAACCTGATCTATGATCTCCGACAAGCGAGCATCCGTGGGCTGTGTCTCTCGAAGACGATCCAATAACTGAGGACGGGTGCGAACATGAGCCAACTGTCCTCCTGTCGATGTGAACTCAAACTGTATACGGCTATCACACAGAATCTGCCAATCTGCCGAAGACTGTTTCTGCATAGTGCACAAATGAGATAAGCTACCTCTAGGCCTCCGACTCAAAGCATCTGCTACAATATTTGCTTTGCCTGGATGATACAGAATCTCGCAATCGTAATCCTTCACTAGTTCCATCCATCGATGCTGCCTTAGATTCAGATCCCGCTGCTGAAAAATATATTTCAAGCTCTTGTGGTCTGTGAATATCTGGCACGACTCATCGTACAAGTAATGCCTCCAAATCTTCAGTGCGAATACTACAACAGCCATCTCTAAATCATGCATGGGGCAGTTCTGCTCGTGCCTCTTCAACTGTCAAGAAGCATAAGCGACAACCCTGCCGTGCTGCATCAACATACAGCCTAAACCCACTCGAGAGGCGTCACAATAGACAATAAAACCACCTGACCCAGAAGGTAAAGATAAGACTGGTGCAGTCGTCAAGCGAGTCTTCAACTGCTGAAAAATCTGTTCACACGCCTCTGTCCAAAGAAATGGAATCTCCTTCCTGGTCAACCCGGTTAGCGGTGCAGCGATCCGAGAAAAATCCTGCACAAAATGTCGATAGTAACCGGCTAGACCCAAGAAACTACGAATCTCTGTAACTGACACAGGTCTGGGCCAGTGCTGTACTGCTTCGATCTTCTTTGGGTCCATACATATACCATCTCTTGTAACTACGTGATCCAAGAAATCCACACTATCCAGCCAGAAAGCACACTTGGAGAATTTAGCGAACAACTGATGTTCCTTCAAGGTCTGCAATGTGATACGCAAATGCTGCCCGTGCTCCTCCCGGCTCCGAGAATAAACAAGAATATCATCAATGAAAACAATAATAAACTGATCAAGGAATGACCTGAAAATGCGGTTCATCATATCCATAAAAGCTGATGGGGTATTGGTGAGCCCGAACGACAACACCAGAAACTCATAATGCCCATATCGGGTACGAAAAGCAGTCTTCGGAATGTCATCCTTCCGAACTCTCAACTGGTGATACCCTGACCGTAGATCAATCTTCGAGAAATAGCCAGCTCCCTGCAGCTGATCGAATAAGTCATCGATACGAGGTAGTGGATACCTATTTTGCACAGTAACTCGATTCAACTGCCTGTAGTCGAAGCACAGTCTCATGCTCCCGTCCTTCTTCTTAACAAACAAGACAGGAGCTCCCCATGGCGACACACTCGGACGAACAAGTCCTCTATCCAATAACTCCTGCAACTGACCTTTGAGTTCCTTCAACTCCGTCGGGGCCATCCGATAAGGTGGTATGGAAATAGGCCTCGCACCCGGAATCAAGTCAATGCAAAATTCGATATCGCGATCGGGCGGTAATCCTGGTAATTTAGCAGGAAATACGTCCGGAAATTCTCGTGTGATCGGAACTTGGTCCAACGGAACTTCAGTGGCTCCTACATCCTGAACAAACGCTAAGAACCCACGACAACCCTTCTTCAAGAGTCGTCCCGCACAAAGAGCAGAAATCATGTTGGCAGGAGTTACACTACAGTCTCCCTGCACAACAAAAATCGGTTCGCCAGGAAAACAGAATCTGATCGCTGTCCCCCGACAATCTACATAGGCATGAAAAGCGGCCAGCCAATCCATACCAAGAAGTATATCAAAATCTAACATGTCCAGGAGAATCAGATCAACTAATGAATCCCTATCACCAATACGTACTGAACAAGACCTGAACACATGTCAAGCTATAAAAGAATCTCCCACCAGAGTAATCACAACTAGCGGTAACTCTAACAATGATGACTCTCTCCCCAGAGAAAGTGCAAAATGTGCAGATACGTAAGAATGCGTAGAACCGGGATCAAATAAAATATATGCATCTAAAGAACATACTGCAAGAGTACCTGTCACAACTGCATTGGATGTCTGAGCATCCTGTGGAGTCAGTGAAAAAACCCGTGCCTGACTCCTACCTGCATCCTGTCGTCCTCTCCCTCGGTCTCCTCGGCCTCTCTGAAAGCATCCTGCAAAGCCCTGACCTCGCGGTGCAATAGCCTGGCGCATAGTGCCAACTGGGGGAGGAAGTAAGGTCATCGAAGTAGAAGGTGGAGGGGGTAAAGCAGCCTGTGGAAAAATAGTCCTTCCTTAGGGTCTACAATCCCTCGCGTAATGCCCTGGAAGTCTGCAAGTAAAATATGTAGAGGGGGGCCTCTGATCATCGGGGTATGAACTGAATATCTGGCCCTGGGTCCAACCCCGCCCAAAACTACGGCCTGGAATGTGCCTGCCTTTACCTCTGTCGAACTGCCTGGTTACTGACCCCATAGGTCTGGTCCTCTTTGGCTCCGGAACAAGTACTGCCTCGCTCAGACGCTCTTCCACTCGCATAGCCGCGTCCATGGCCTGCGCATAAGTATCGAAATGCTGGGAGCTGATAGAAAGAAACAGCTGGGTATCCAGGCTCCTCACAAATCTCTTCACGCGGTGCTCCTCCGTGGGAACTAAGTACGGAGCATAGCGCGACAACTGGGTGAACTGTAAATCATACTCCGCTACCGACACACTCGCAGTCTTTCGCAACGCTTCAAAACTGCTGGCTCTAGCATCCCTCACGCTCTGCGGAAGAAATCTGGTAAGGAAGACCTCAGAAAACTCCGCCCATGTCATCGGAGGAAGACCCGCAGCTCGCCCTCTCTCCATCGACTCACACTAAGTCTGTGCAGGTCCCTCTAATCGGCTTTACTAACCTCGCATCAGAACATCGCAACGACCTGCCATCCTGGCCATCCTATCAAGAAAGGACTGAGGATCCTCTGCTGCATCGGTCCCGGTAAACACCGGAGGTTTTAACCTCATGAACTCTGGAAGAGATACCTCCATCACTCTTGGTCCTGCCAGCACGACAGTCTGCATAAGCTGTTCATCGGGTTCTACCATCGTCGGTGTCTGATCATGCCTCTGAACACGGGTGGCCTCTGCCAACAGTCCCACCATATATTGTTGGCCCAACATGCTCTCCTCTATCCTAGTCAGTCTGTCTGGAGGAAGAGGATCAACATGCTCATCCACCGCCGGAATGTCTGGTACGTCAGTCGCAGTCACAGAGGGATTCGCCCTAACTGCGTCCCTGGCTGCGGCACACCTAGCTCGCGTAGCCATAGCAACTGGAACAGAAAACGAGATTTGATAACGTGTACGAATAGGAGCAGCAAAAATAGGAAGTCAAAGGAAGGATTAAACAAGATGTATATATCCTAAGGTTACTTAGACTAAGTATCATAGCGTAAATATGCCGCAGAACATATGTACGATACTCTACTCATCCTAAATTACCCACTCCATCAACCAAAGGTCATCCTACGCAACGAAACTTAAGTCTACTAATCCCAAATCACTACTCGGTTCCGTAAGGTTAATCCTAAGCTATGATACCAACTTTGTCACGACCCAAAGTTTGGATGTGACCGGCACTTAGATTGTATGATATCTAAAGATATCGACACAATCTCAGTAAGCCAAAAACCAAGACCAAAACCCTTTTTGCGGAATTTAGACAATTTTAGTTGGTTAAGTAAAAGAATGAAATAGCCTGCCGAAAGGTTTCAAATCTTGAAATGTAATAACTGATGTTAAACTTTCGACCGTGCCTATCTTTTTAATTATTAATAGAAATCCAATTTAAGTTGTGTAATTAATTGCATCCCTAATTGGGAGTAAACAAAGCCAACAGCGATAATCAATAAGCAATAATAGTACAACACTCAATGTGAAGAATTTCAATCAAGATTTTAAGAAAAACATAAGTTAACATAACTAACGATATCACTCAGTCTAAATAATATACAACATGTTTGGTTCTAAGTAAATATACATGGTCTGATGGAGTAATACTAGATCCAAAAATATACATATCCAAAATAGGAGATTACTACATACGTAACCCACCTAGCAAAAACAGCGGTAAAAGCTGACGAGTGGATCTGCACTGCTGCTATGCGTCCACACGACTCCTGCAAGGAACTATGGCACAAAGGGGGTGAGTTGCCAACTCAGTGAATAAGACTAACATATATCGGCTGATAATGTAAGTATGATGAACTAGAGCAAACATCAACAAGAATAATTTTAATGCATGATAACATGTGGAAATATGAATATGAACTACTAAGTATAAAATCAAGAAGGAAATCTCATAAATCAATTTCAATAAGGTTTATTCTTTTCCGTGTCCAACATCGACACAAATCTTCTATTTTCATCAGGCATCATTCTTCGAAGGATCCTGTCATCCCATAACATCGGTCGGTATCACCTGGATATCCGCCGTGTTCATAACCGTCTCCGGTATCGATTATCTTCGCTAGGCTCCCCGCCTCAAATGCGGCTTTCCTTCCCCTCGGTCTCGACCGGGTCCACCATGAATCCGACTGTATAGCTCCCCCACTCAGTCTGGATAACGTGAAAATCCGCGACCGTATAGCTCCCCCACTCGGTTCGGAATAAAACCAAATCATAAAAACAATATCTCATGGTAGACATCTCATATCAACATGAAAACCACTGAATCTACTCAATAGTATATAAAAACTCAAATCCACAATCCTCAATAATCCACTGCATCTTATATCAAAATACTAGTACTTGAATATGATACATGATATCATTTATGCAAAGAAATTACCATTTTGATGCTAAAGGTATAGTAGGAATCATATTTAACATAACAATTACTAAGTGTGTAGGTGACAAGTCGATATCGACGGGGTGTAGTGTAATATATAGGTACGTGCATGTGCAGCATGACTCATCGATAATTGTGCAGTTGTTCCCCTCCGAAAGGCGGCGCACAGGACCGCGATGTCCTGACGCTGAGATTCGGGGCAGATGCTATTTGGTTTTATCCGTCCACCTCTCCGAAGATACCAAGTTGATTTATGGCACCGTGTATCGGAGGTTTAGACGGATGCGACCGATGTAGCAGATTTCGTCAGATTCCCCCTCGCTTGAGGGGTTTTTGATTGTGGGGACGCTCTTCCCTGCAGGCGCAAGCCCCTGCAGTTAATTACGCTACCGCATCGCGGTAACAACTTTCTCCTTCTCCAGAATTTCACTTCGTGTCGTGTGTGTTTGTTTGATTTGTGGTTGCCCGTGGATTGTATACGGAGGTTGAGTAATGCCGTCGCCCGTAGGACGTGGATTAGTCCAAATCCGTATTTACTTGGATTTGGGTTTGGTGTTTTAAGCTTAAGGATGCATTAGTCGCGTTGCGGCTAAAATCAACTTAAACGTTCGTTAAGGATACGATAGTCCTGTTTGAGACTAAGATCAACTTAACGTGATAATCCATTTAATATCTGGCCATCGGGACTCGTCACCTCTCTAACGTCGTTGAAGGATTACAACGGCAGATGTCAGAGGAGTTCAGAGACGTACCCTTGAACCAAGGTTGATTTGGAGTTTTATAGTCCGTTTGAATGTTTAAGGATACGTTAGCTGTGTTTGGGGGCTAAGATCAACTTAAACAGGATCGTTTAGATCCGGAAAAAGAGCATTTGGAGGCTCTATTGTTCCATTTTAGGGACGTAGTGGTCCATAGTTAGTTTAGGGACGTTGCGGTCCATGTTCCAGTTTAGGGACGTGGTGGTCCGACATTAGTTTAAGGACGTTTCGGTCCGACATTAGTTTAAGGACGTTCCGGTCCGACATTAGTTTAGGGACGTTCCGGTCCGATATTAGTTTAGGGACGTTCCGGTCCGATATTAGTTTAGGGACGTTTCGGTCCGATATTAGTTTAGGGACGTTTCGGTCCGGTATTCATGCGTGGTCGTCGGGACCCGTCACCTCTCTGACGTCGTTGAAGGATTACAACGACAGGTGTCAGAGGAGTTCGGAGATGTACCCTTGAACCGGTAGTAAATTGATTTAAGAGAGCAATTTTGCTCAGTCAATTTAATTTAAGGACTTATGGCCAAAATTGGGCTAAGTCCAGTTTCAATATATTTTTTTTTGTCCTTGGCCTGTGCTAGGGCTTTACCCCTTTTTAGTAATGCACTGCATTATTCTTGTTTTGGTCGGGGTTTGCCCTTTTCTAAATGATGCAGAGCATCTATTTTTTTTGTTTGGGCTTTGCCCCCCATTTGAAATGCATAGCATTTTTTATTAGGCCTGTTAGGCCTTTTAATTGGGCTCTGTCCCTTTTCTTTAATAATGCAGAGCATTAAATACTCTGACAGTGCCCCACGTGGCTTATCAGGCGCTTTGCGCTAAGTAATGAGCGCAAACTCATATGGTGGTGACACGTGTCACGCTCTGGTGAGCGCAAGCGCAATAGCGCAGTGCGCTGCGCTAATGCGCTGCGCTGTTGCGCTGCTGACACGTGGCGCGCTCTGGTGAGTTGCGCCAATTCCAGAGAGCAAAGCTGTATTTCAAGAGCGCAAGAGCGCAGTTTGGAAGTGCAAAGCACTAAGAATCTTTTAGATTCAAGAACAGGAGTGCAGAGCACTATTTGATTTCTTGATCTAATTTAGATCAAAGAAAATAAATTTTTCTTTTTTGTTTCAAGAACCAGAGGTTCATAAAAAAGTGCAAAGCACTATTATTACTTTTTTTTTTATTTAAAATTATTGATCTTGTTCTTAGATCAATAATCTGTCCATAAGAGAATTTTCTCTTTTTCCTAAAGGTTTTTTACCTTCTGTTGTTCTTGAGAAGTTCTCAAGAGTTCTCTTCTCTTTTTTTTTATAAAGATATTGATGCCTTTTAATTGAGGCCTAGGGTCCTTTTTATAGTGCCCATAAATTAGTTAAATTTGTTAAAGAGATCTTTCTTTGAGTGATTTGGGGAATTTTCCCCACCGTTGGATCTTTGATCCAAGGGCTTCTGCTTTGCAGAAGAAAATCTTCTTGTTTTAACAAGGACAGAAAAGATTTCTTGGAAATTTAATTCTGTTTGGCGCAGATGCCCCAGCGCGTGACACGTGTCGCGCAGCGCAACTGCGCTAGCGCATCTGCGCTGACACGTGTCGCGCAGCGCAGCTGAAGCGTTGCTTCATAAAAATAGAGCTTTGCTCTGATTGGGCGCGCCTTCTTGGGCGCTGCGCTGACGTATCAGCGCCTGACATGTGGCGCGTTGCGTCCGAGATTCGAAGCGTTGCTTCAAAATTTTGAATTTTGAATTTCAACAGAGCTTTGCTCTGATTGGGCGAAACAAATGCCCCCCCACCGTTGCGCTCACGTGGCGCACACGTGAGTGCAGCGGTGGCAAACTCCTGATCGTTGGATCAAGGGGTGAGTTCAAGGGGCGCAAGCGCCTTATAAATAGGACCTCTGGCCCTTAGAAAAATCTCACCATTTTCTAGATTTTGATTTCCAGAGGTTTGCTCTTGCTTAGAACCCCAGAGCTTTGCTCTCGTTTCCAGAACTTTAGAGCTTTGCTCTCATTTTCCAAGTTAGAAAATTTTAGGTAAAATTAATCTTAAATTAAATATTTTAATTAACTAATAGAGCTTTGCTCTTACAGATCTTTTGATCTAAAGAGATCCCCATTGGGATTTTATAAACAGAGCTTCGCTCTAAAAAAACTTGCAGATCTACAGGGATCTTGTTCATAGGTTTTAATCCATGAACAGAGCTTTGCTCATAGATCATCTGTGGATCTTTTAGATCTGATAAAATGAAAAAATTTCACAAGTTTTTCGTGGATTTTCCAAGATTTCAAAATTTTTAATTCTTTTAGGTGTAGACATTTTCTGATGGACCTTTCCATTATTACCATAGAGTTGTGCTCTTTTTTAAGGAATCTTATTTCCCTGGGGCCAGAGTTTGACAAGTGTCACTCTGTGACAGAGTTTTGCTCTGAAAGAGGAGATTTTCTCCTTGTCTCTAGGGATTCTTCCCTCCCCCTTTTTTTTTAAAAAAAAGGGAATGTTTTCCTGAGGACCAACTGACACTCTCATCCAATGATGAGATTGTCTTTTTAACTGACGTACTGTCATCTAGATTTTGTGGGTCTCTCTTTGGTCTCCTGCTTACTGCACTGTTGTGTGGTGTAATTAATCAATTTTAATTTAATTTAATAAATGCATTTTCCTTTTTTTTATACGCCAAACGTTGGAATTACAACACTAACGGCTAAATTGTTCTTTCGTAGCGATCATGTCTCTAGCCACTTCATTCCCTTTCGTCCGCTCGGAGGAGGGATTTCCCGAGGCACCCTCGGACCGTGAAGTCCTGACCATGATTAGAGAATACGACCCGGAGTACAAGAAACTCCACCTTTGGGGGTCTTGGTATAACCAGATCATTATGGGTCGACGCAGCTTCACATGCGCAGTGCCGTCCGAGCCCATCACGGCGATTCATTATGCTACCCCACCCTCGGTGCAGTATGCCGTGGAGATGGTGGATTGGACCGCGAACAGCTTTCTTCATCCCGCTATGGATGCGGTTCCTGTCCAACGTCCTATGGTCTTGGATATCCTAGGACGTCGTATTTGTCAGGGCGAGGCGAGACCCTGGGGGCAATCATATAACATTGGTCTGATCCCCCGCCATCCGATTGGTTACCTGCCGTGGGCCCGGTACATCCTGTCGATGAAGAAGTCGCAGTTGATAAGATTGGGATTGTACACCGCGGTCTACGTCTCTCTCTTCCAGTATCCCACGCTCCCCACTTGGTGGTTTAAAGCCTTCCTAGAACAGTGGAACATTCCCACCCACACTTTCCTTGCCATGGATCGGGAAGTGTCCATCTCTTTAGAGGAATTCGCGGAGGTATCCGGTCTACCAGTCATGGGGGAACACTATGAAGAGCTGCTCCCGACAGATGAATATGTCTTCGGTGCTAAGCCGATGGTAAGGGGGATCACACCGGAAAATGCTGTTCAACACCAATTCCCTAGCCTGATCAAGGTGTTGAACATCTACGAGTCCCTATTTATCGAACGTGGGAGCCGAGGAGTTAATTTTGAGGACTTCATTGCTCGTTTCCTTCGCCCAAGCGTCATTTCATCAGAAGCTACCAAGTCTGCTATCCTGGATGATCCTTTCGGCCTAGGTTTGGATAACCTGCCGGCAAAGGAGATAGACCAAAAGGTTTTCTTCCTTCCGGACTTCCCTACTATATCTTTTGCAGAAATTGCAGCCCCCGGGATGGACGAGGAGGCCTTTTTCTTAGGATTTCTCGGACTGTGGCTGAGTTGGTTCGCGATCCCAATGCACTCTCATCGCATGCGGCCCTCCGTGTTTTACCTAGCCCACCGAATGGTCATCGGGGTAAAGGTGGCTGTGGGGATCGCCGGCTTGGCGCACTTATATCATGGTCTCAGCTGAGCCGCGGATGCTAACGAGCCCGGGGTATTGCACGTGGTCTTCCCGATGCACTACTTCATGTCGTGGCTCGAGCTACATACGGCGGGTGTCTTCAGCATGCATAAAAGGCCTTCATTCTTTGACAAGTGCGGTTTTCCTCGCATTATACAGTTGATTGGCTCATCAATCGTGACCCCTTCACCCGGAATGCCAGGGGTTTACTGCTTCGCCCTCACACCGTTGGAGTCGGGATGTCCTTCATTGACAAGGTATTAACCATTGGAAAAGCGTCCACCACTGTGGTGCGACCATTACAAGACTCCTTTAAGGATGGAGCTTCAGTGTTGACGGCCCGGGAGACCCTCCACTTGTATTCTATTAGACCGGGCTTCCTAGTCTTCAGGCAGGGAGGTGCGGCAATTTTCATGAGATATAACCCGCATCGTTTTGCCCAACAATTGGGCTACGATCAAGGGGTATCCTTAGAAGCTTTCTTATTGGAACCTGCTGCCAATGAAGAAGGGATGGAGAATGCGTTACATCACTTTATGCGCCTGAACACGGGTTCTCGTTTTTTTATCAGCGCTCCGGCCTGCGCTCCATGACTCCTTAATGTATACAAAGAGTGGTACAATCATGCGACGGGGGCTGTTATAAAGAAGGAGAGGCGAGTGTTGATCGACCGTAAAGAAGCACCTCCCGGCACCGACCGTAACGCTCCCTTAATGCCAAGGATCCCGGTGGTTCCTCCTTTAAAGAATGCCGGGGGCAGACCGTCGCGTGCGCAAAGTCCTCCGCACGGATTGCCGCTTCCCGATATTACAGATGCAGCCCCAGCGCCCCATGCTCCAGTGGAGACAGTGGTCGTGGCCTCGCCGGAGTCTGGTGTTGGTGCAGACATCGGGACCCGCCGTCCCAAGGTGGCTGCTAAACGTAAGTCGATCCCCCGTGAGCCTAGGGTCGGAGGGCAAAAGAAAAAGAAGTCGCTATTCGCTGCGGACGTCGTGTTCGGTCAGGAACCCCATGCTCCCTATGCCGAGGGCCTGATCGAATACGGGACGAACGAAGGACTAGTGATGCCGCCGCCGGACGATACAGACTTGGAAGCCGCTCTCGAAACTTCGGCGTGGTTGGCAATGCGTGACGCGTGGCTGGCCAAGCTTGTGCAATCAGGTAACTATTAGTCACCTTTTTTTTTATTGCAACATATCCTCTTCATTGCCTTTGACTAATGCTTTTCTTTCTTTCCTTTCGACAGGCATTACTGATGAAGAAGCCATCGCCGCTTCTTTGAAGACTTTCCAGGAGGAGGAACGTCTTAGAGCGTCTATGGGCCTTAGTAAGTTTTAATCCATCAAGTCTCCATCTCCCTCGTGTTATGGTCGATCTAACCTTTCTCTTTTTATTGCAGAAACCTCAATGCCGTTCCCGCCAAGCGACGCAGATGTTTTACCAGCTGCCGATGTTCCCGCTTCCTCTGGGCCACCGCAGGAGGTTCGTCTTGAAGAGCCGATGTAGGATGCCTTAAAGGCTCTGGAGGCATCCCTGAACGAGGATGACGACGCTTTGAAGGAGGCGTCACTAAGGTCCATCGGACAGCCCGGGAGGAAAGGAAGCGGCTGAGGCGTGAGGCGAAGGCGCGCAGGGCTGCCTTGGTTATGGGAGCGGGTCCCAGCACCGCCCCTCGTGCTGATACTCCATCTGAAGAGGCCCCTGTCGCCCTATCCACTGCCCGCAGAGGTGGCCGCGCAGTTCGGAGCGCAAACGGTAAATCCACTTCAGGTAATATTTCTCTCAGAGTTTTTTGTTATACGGATTCTTAATGTCATTGGTCCTTATATCCCTTATCTTGCAGGGCCAAGTCCGATCGAGGGGGAGGCGGAAACCGTTGATCCCAAAGAAACAGAGGAGGCGGTACCTGCTGAACTCGAGCCGACGGTGGGCAATGTCGTTGTGGCTTCGGAGCCTGAGGTGGAGGTCCAAGGGCCTGCAGCCGAGAAGGTCATTGATGCCGAACCTGAAGCGGTGGCAGATGATATGATCATTATAACTGAACCGAGGGTGGTGGCGGACGAGGCGCTCGAGGCCGGCGATCTCGTGGTGACGGTGGACGATACAACCGCGACTACTGAACCTGAGAGAGTAGTGGGTGAGGTAGCCATGATTCCCGAGGACGAGTCAACCGCTCCTTCTCTGGAATCTGGCAATACTCCAGTCATAGCCCTCCCCGTCTATGGTCCTCCGCCGTCTCCAGGTCTCGCGAGCACCACGACGGTTCCCATTGAGTCAGGTGATGAGGCCACGGGCGGTGGTCTCATGTCAATAGAGGAGGGAATCGCCTCTGTTTCAGCCGGCAGCTCCTTAGGTAAACCTTAGGTTACTGTCTTTCTTATTTTACAATCCTTTCTGACAAGTTCACCTTTCTTGTAACGCAGGTGCAGCCAGCGCCGATGTCCCACTGCTCGAGGGAGCGCCTTCAACGACTGCCTTGGCGGTGGTCACCTCTCAACCCTCTCTTATACCCTCGAAGATGTTGGAAGGTATGTGTTTACGATTTATTAATCTTATCTTCTAGACGTATAATTTGTGTACTAAAGTCACACTGTTGTGTTTCCAGGAGTGCTTTTTGATCATGTATATCAGATGTTGCTCCCACACTTTTCTTTCCCATTCGAGCTTGCTTCTTCCTCTGGTGGCGTTGGTGAGTATGATTTCCGTTGACATCCTTCCTCTTTTTTTTATTGATGGAATTACCTCTAACCTCTTTTTCTCATCTCAACTGCAGTGCTACAGATTGAAGGAGGGGATAAGAGATCAGCTGCGCCACCAGCCCTTCCGACCTTGCCACCTGTTTCAACTGGTACAGTAACTATCACATTGATAAAGTCTTTGTTCTTTATTTTCAGAACTGTTATCTGATCACATCTTGTTTCTTTTCAGCTGTCGTTCCGATCTCGGCGCCCTTCGAATCTCGCATCATAATGCCGGCGGGTCCTTATCTGAGGAGTCTGTCTTCAAAAGGCGCCGCGAATAGTCTGCGCATGTTGAGTGACTACGTCGAGGAACTCGACGTTGAAACTCCTACATCTGGCGCAGACTTCGCTATGATGGTTAACCCGATGCTAGCAATACTCGTGAACTTTCATGATGAGGGCATCGTCGCATCCTGGGTTAACCATTGTAGGGAGATCGAGGGTCGCCTATATCAGTTGGAGTCGCTGCGTCCCGCTCCCGAGGCCTTGGCTGCCAGTAATCAAAGAACAACGTGGATTGAGCAGAGCGCTTCTTACTTCCTCTACCTCGAACAAGAAGTCATTTCAAGGCGTAAGGAGCGTGGTGAGACTCCAAGCAAGTCTGCCCAACTGCATGCTCGGGTGGAGGCCAACGCCGCACGGCTGAAGGTTGTCTTTGAGGGCCTCCTGCAATGTCTTTCTGAAGGGTTATCATTGAGGCAACACCTTGATGTTGTCGAGCGAGATGCACCTAGCCAGGAAGCAGCCCAGAAGGCGGCGGAGGAGCAACTTTCATCTTTCTTGCAGCAGCGAGCCCGAGTGGAAGCGGAGGTGACCGCGGCAGCCGCTCAGGAGGAGGCGCTGAAGGAAGTGCGAGAGCAGCTTGTGAATCTACTAAAGACACTTCCTCCTCAGTAGCTATCCATCTTTGTATCGTTTGTACTTGTAGATAAAAGAATGTATATATATATTTTTTTCTTTGACATAATGTATCCTGTACCCGATCAAGTTTATGATTAAAAGATACACCCTTTTTTTTTGTCATGTGTCATTTTCTCCGTCTTCTCTTTCTCTTACTATCAGCATATCACTTTAGCAAACATGGTTAACGGATGATTAGAACGAGTATCCTGATTTCCTTAAGAAATAGCGATGGCTTAGGCCGCAGTTTCGGATCTGCTGCCTAAGACTTTTCAACTCCATGAGCCGTGAGGGTCTCATAGAGATTCTTCTCCCTACGGATCGAGAGGATCTCGTAGGTGGGCTTTCTCCTTAGGAATCGTGAGGATTCCTAAGTTTTGTTTTCTCTTACAAGTCGTAAGGATCCTATAAGAGAATTTTTCCCTCTTACGAGTCGAGAGGACCCACAAGCGGTTGTTTCCCTTCTCGTCGAAATTCGACTTTGGAGAGTGAGACCCGTGAATAGTATGCAAGAGACCATTTTGGATTAACTTGCAGGGTCCCATTGTTCAGGGAGCAAGCTTTTCAATCCTTGCTGCCTGAGACTTCATTTTGCAAGTTGAGACGAACCGGGAATTCTTCCGCGAAGACAGTGGTAGCTCTGCGTGGGTCAAGAGGCTCTCGTCACGGAGTGTTTGTATCCGTGAGTCGAGGAGTTTGTTAGGGATTATTTGTTTCCCAAGCGCCAAGGATTATTTGTTTCCTTGGGGTTTGAAACGAGTCGAGGATTCCCACGGAAACGCTGGTGGCTCTGCGAGTCGACGCGGATCAGGAGGCTCTCGTCAAGGAGTGTTTGTATCCGTGAGTCGAGGAGTTTGCTAGGGATTATTTATTTCCCAAGCGCCAAGGATTATTTGTTTCCTTGGGGTTTGAAACGAGTCGAGGATTCCCACGGAGACGCTGGTGGCTCTGCGAGTCGACGCGGATTAGGAGGCTCTCGTCAAGGAGTGTTTGTATCCGTGAGTCGAGGAGTTTGCTAGGGATTATTTGTTTCCCGAGCGCCAAGGATTATTTGTTTCCTTGGGGTTTGAAACGAGTCGAGGATTCCCACGGAGACACTGGTGGCTCTGCAAGTCGACGCGGATCAGGAGGCTCTCGTCAAGGAGTGTTTGTATCCGTGAGTCGAGGAGTTTGCTAGGGATTATTTGTTTCCCAAGCGCCAAGGTTTATTTGTTTCCTTGGGGTTTGAAACGAGTCGAGGATTCCCACGGAGGCACTGGTGGCTCTGCGAGTCGACGCGAATCAGGAGGCTCTCGTCAAGGAGTGTTTGTATCCGTGAGTCGAGGAGTTTGCTAGGGATTATTTGTTTCCCAAGCGCCAAGGATTATTTGTTTTCCTTGGGGTTTGAAACGAGTCGAGGATTCCTATGGAGGCACTGGTGGCTCTGCGAGTCGACGCGAATCAGGAGGCTCTCGTCAAGGAGTGTTTGTATCCGTGAGTCGAGGAGTTTGCTAGGGATTATTTGTTTCCCAAGCGCCAAGGATTATTTGTTTCCTTGGGGTTTGAAACGAGTCGAGGATCCCCACGAAGGCACTGGTGGCTCTGCGAGTCGACGCGGATCAGGAGGCTCTAGTCAAGGAGTGTTTGTATCCGTGAGTCGAGGAGTTTGCTAGGGATTATTTGTTTCCCAAGTGCCAAGGATTATTTGTTTCCTTGGGGTTTGAAACGAGTCGAGGATCCCCACGAAGGCACTGGTGGCTCTGCGAGTCGACACGGATCAGGAGGCTCTCGTCAAGGAGTGTTTGTATCCGTGAGTCGAGGAGTTTGCTAGGGATTATTTGTTTCCCAAGCGCCAAGGATTATTTGTTTCCTTAGGGTTTGAAACGAGTCAAGGATCCCCACGAAGGCACTGGTGGCTCTGCGAGTCGACGCGGATCAGAAGGCTCTCGTCAAGGAGTGTTTGTATCCGTGAGTCGAGGAGTTTGCTAGGGATTATTTGTTTCCCAAGCGCCAAGGATTATTTGTTTCCTTGGGGTTTGAAACGAGTCGAGGATCCCCATGGAGGCACTGGTGGCTCTGCGAGTCGACGCGGATCAGGAGGCTCTCGTCAAGGAGTGTTTGTATCCGTGAGTCGAGGAGTTTGCTAGGGATTATTTGTTTCCCAAGCGCTAAGGATTATTTGTTTCCTTGGGGTTTGAAACGAGTCGAGGATTCCCACGGAGGCACTGGTGGCTCTGTGAGTCGACGCGGATCAGGAGGCTCTCGTCAAGGAGTGTTTGTATTCGTGAGTCGAGGAGTTTGTTGAACACACTGGCTTCTTCGGTTGAAACGAACCGCGAGATTTGGCTTCGTCGTCTGACGGAGTCTGTTAGGAAAGTATGGTTCCCTCTTTGTTTACGCCCTTGGATTGTATACAGGGATCGATGTGATCTTAACTATAGGGCTAAAGTTTTATCGTCATTTTTTTGTTTTATTTCCGCGATGCTCTATCATTTCAGCTTTTATATCACGAAGGTCGCGATTGCCCAACCATTTCGGCTATTTTTCGCGGTGCCCAATCATTTCGGCTATTTATTTTATCTTTACTCGCTGCTTTTTATTGCGAGTTTCCCCATCATTTCGGCTATTTCGCATGCATACATTTTACTTGCTGCTTTTTTTTATTGTAAGTTGCCCCATCATTTCGGCTATTTCGCATGCATGTGCGGCCTAACGGCTTTTTGCCATAAACCTAAAATTGGACACCGATTTCGGCATCAGCACCGCTACAACTGGGATATCGCCAGGAGAGAATCATCATTTGCCTCTGTCATTGTCGAACAAAGGAGGCTTAGCGACCAGGGTTAGGGTTCTGTCGACTAAGGCTTTTGACTTTATGAGCCGTAAGGGTCTCACAAAGCTATTTCTCCCTACAAGTCGTGAGGATCTTATAGGTGTATTTTCTCCTTAGGAATCGTGAGGGTTCCTAAGTGTTTTGTTCCTCTGTAAGTCATAAGGATCCTACAGGAGGGTTTTCTCTTTGTAAATCGAGAGGATTTACAAGGGTTATTCATCATGCGAACATATCCCCAGTCTCGGATGAGACTTGATTAGGGAAATGCTTATTTGCGCCCGTGGATTGTATACAAGGGTCAGTATTGAACCACTTGTAGGGCAATATCGGAAATTGTGGGGATTGCTTAAGCACAGGTTTAGGTCTCTGTAACTTAAGACTTTCAAATCTTATGAGCCATGAGGGTCCCATAAGAGAGTTCTCCTTACGAGTCTTGAGGATCTCGCAAGTGTATTTTCTCCTTAGGAATCGTGGGGATCCCTAAGTGTGTCGCTCCCTTGTGAGTCGTAAGGATCTCATGCGGGTGGTTTCTCCTTATAAGGTCGAGAGGACCCTATAAGTGTCCTTTTAACGAGGTTGTGCCCTTTCAGGTTTTCACAAACACTCGCCGGTAGCCCTGTTGTTTTTACTCACGGATCCCTTTCGGGTTTTCATCCGTGCCCATTTTGCTTATGGACGTACCGCTTTTATATATTTTTTTTATTTTTATATATTTTTTACGAGGTCGCGCCCTTTCGGGTTTTCACGAACACTCGCCGGTAGCCCTGCTGTTTTTACTCACGGAGCCATTTCGGGTTTTTCATCCGTGCCCTTTTGCTTATGGACATACCGTTTTTTTTTATTTTATTTTTATATGTTTTTTTTTTATATCTCGTCAGCCTAAAAGATGCTGCGGTAGTAGTTTAAAGACGTTTCGGTCTGCTATTAGTTTAAGGACATTTCGGTCCGACTTTGAGAAGGTTGGCTACTGCTGATAGAGTTTGAGCTTAGGAAGATAGCGAGCGGACATAGTCGTCGTCATCTATCATTGACCTAGGCTGTGGCTCATTAAGCATAGTATCTCTTTAGGAAGCGACCGTTTATTGGCCTGAAAGGCCTTTCACCGTGCATGTCCATGAGTAGATAGGCCCCACCCTGGTAGACCTTATCTACGATGTACGGGCCTTCGTAGTTTGGCTCGAATTTTTCCCGCTTGGCGCGATTGGGGATCATAGGCCTTTTGACCACCAGCACAAGTTCGCCTTGGCGGAATGTCCTCGGTCGGGTTAATCTTTCATATGAGCGCGTCATCTTTGCTTTATAAGCTTCCAGATTTTGTTGCGCTATGAGCCGGGTTTCATCAAGGGCGTCAAGCTCCTCAAGCCGAAGGTGAGCATTTTCTTCGTCCGTTAGCTCGTGATGAACTGCCACTCGTAGAGAGGGTAACTCTATCTCGAGAGGGAGTACTGCTTCCGTACCGAACACCAACGCGTATGGTGTTGTGTTTGTGGCTGTCTTGAACGTGGTTCGATACGCCCAAAGAGCTTCTTGCAGTCTTTCATGCCAGTCTTTCTTATTTCGGGACACTGTTTTCTTTATAATTTTCGTCAAGGTCTTGTTGAAGGCCTCGGCGAGACCGTTAGCTCGTGGATTATAGACTGAGGAATATCTCCAGTCTATGTTATGCTGCTGTGCGAAGCGGCTGATTTTATGACTTCGGTAGGCTGGCCCGTTATCGGAGATGATCCGCCTCGGAGTTCCAAACCGATATATGATGTGCGTTTTGAAGAAATGGAGGATATTCTCCGTCTTTACTTCTCTCAACGGTACTGCTTCTGCCCATTTGTAGAAGTAGTCAGTCGTCGCCAGGATGAAACGATGTCCCCTAGACGATGCTGGTTCGATGGGGCCGACTATGTCAGTTCCCCACATTTCGAACGGTCAGCTAGCCACTGTTGGATGTAGTGGATTGGGATGCTGATGGATGAAGTCCCCATGAATTTGGCATGAGTGACATTGCTTCGCATATTCGAGGCAGTCCTGAATCATCGTGGGCCAGTAGTAGCCCATCCGTTTGATCTTTAACTTCATCTTTGGGCCTGCTTGGTGAGAACCGCAGAGTCCGTCGTGAACTTCCTGAACGACTCTTTCCGCTTTGTCCGGTCCTAAGCACCTCAGCCACAGAGAATCGAATGACCTCTTGTATAGAATATCATTGACGAAGGCGAAAGATAGAGCTCGTTTCATGAGCTGGTGTCGTGCGGACGCATCTTCGGGCATTTGGTGGGATTTGAAGTAGTCTATAAAGACCTCCCTCCAATCCTCAACCTTCTCATGGTCTTTTATTTGTAAGGTCGCTTGTTCGGTCACTCCCTTCTCTTTGGGTGATCCCGGAGGTATTTCTGCGGGGGCGAGCACCCGACGACTTTGTACCATGATTCTAACCTCATCGAGGTTCTCGTCAGCCAGCTCTTTAGCAAGCTTAGCTAACGCTGCTATTTTCTGCGCGTGGTATACTTTCCAAAGTATATGAGGGAATTTGGGTCAGCAGTTGTTGCACCTTTTTCCCGTATTTTACCAATTCCGGTTTGCATGTTTGGTAATCGCCGTTCACTTGACTAACGACTAGTTGAGAGTCCCCATATATGAGGAGGCTTTCAATTCCCATGTCAATGGCGATCTCGAGACCTGCTATCAAAGCTTCATATTCGGCTTCATTGTTTTTTCTCGGCTCTGTTAAGGAGAAAGCAAAGCGCATTATTCCTCCTTGTGGGGCCACGAAGATAAGGCCTACTCCCGATTTGATCATTGGCGTACTTTGTTTGTGCTTTTTTATGGAAGATGCTCCATCGAAATAAAGCTCCCAACGGGTATCACCACTGTCGATTGCGTCGAACGCATGTTTGTCTGGCAAATCGCACTTTAGGGGAGAATCGGCAGGTATCGGGTGCTCAGCAAGGAAGTCGGCGATGGCCTGGCCTTTCACTGTCTTGAGAGGTCGGTACGTTATCGAGAACTCCATTAAGAGCAGGGCCCATTTAGTGAGTCGTCCCGTCAATATGGCCTTTGACATTAGGTATTTGAGAGGGTCCACCTTTGAAATGAGATGGACTTCATGTGCTAATGCGTAATGTCTAAGCTTTGTTATTGCGAAGATCAACGCTAAGCAGTGTTTTTCAATTGGGGAGTAGTTGCTTTCTGCCCCCAGCAGAACTCGACTTAAGTAGTAGAGTGCTCTTTCTTTTCCCTGGTCATTCTCCTGCGTCCATAACGCGCCTAAAGAACTTTCGAGAGCAGTTGTATAAAGAATGAGAGGCTTTCCCTTAACCGGAGCAGCCAACACCGGCGGGTTCTGCAGGTATTGCTTGATCTCGTCTAGCGCACTTTGGCATCTTTGATCCCAGACGAATGGGGTTCCCTTCTTCATCACGTGGCTATAGGGACGGCACTTGCCTGAAAGATTGGCTATAAATCGCCGTATGTATGCGAGCTTCCCTTGGAGAGACCGCAACTGTTTGAGAGTCCTCGGCGGAGGCATTTCCATAATTGCCTTGATCTTGGACGGATCTATTTCGATACCTCGGTGCCGAACGATGAATCTCAGGAATTTGCCCGAGGAAACCCCGAATGCACACTTCAGAGGGTTCATCTTCAAATTGTATTGTAGAAGACATTGAAATACGGTCTTCAGATGCTCGAGATGTTTCTCATATGATTTGCTTTTAACAACGAGGTCGTCGATATAGCATTCGACGATTTCGTGTATAAGGTCATCGAAGATCTTCGTCATGGCCCTTTGGTAGGTGGCACCGGCGTTCTTTAAACCGAAAGGCATCACCTTGTAACAGAATATTCCCAAAGGAGTCCGGAAAGCCGTATGTTTCTGGTCTTCAGGATGCATTTTTATTTGATTATATCCTGATGAGCCGTCCATGAATGAGAAAATCTCATAAGTGGACGTATTGTCTATCATCAGTTCGGTGACCGGTACAGGAAAATCATCCTTCGGGCAGGCTTTGTTGAGATCCCGAAAGTCCACGCATATGCGCACCGTTCCATTCTTCTTCATCACTGGGACGATATTAGTAATCCATTCAGGGTATTGAACCTCCTGGATAAAGCCAGAGTCTATCAGCTTTTTGACTTCAGCGTTGATGCTCATCTCGAGCTCAAGCCGCATTCTTCTCGGCGCTTGTTTAACTGGCTTGACGCTCGGGGATATCGCCAGTCTATGTACAACAACTTCTGGATCAAGTCCTGGCATCTCGGAATAGTTCCATGCGAAGCAATCTTTATGCTGTACAAGGACGTCCTTTAACGCAGCCACCTTTTCTTCAGACAGCAGCTCGCTGACGAATGTCGGTCGCGGATCGTTTATCGTCCCCAACTCAATTTTCTTGAGGTTATCTGCAGTGGTATGTATTCCATCCTCCAGTTCTTTCGGAGCTGGGGGAAATTCTGAGATCACCTCATCATTGCTGTTTTCGAGGCACCAGGGAAGGTTGTCCATGTTCTCGGATTCTTCTTGTAGTATTGTTATCATGTGACAGGTACGAATTCGCTTCCAATCCCAATGTAGAACTGGTTTTTCTTTCGTGGCCTTAGGCTCGTGCTTTTGTGGTGGTGCTACCCTCCAGTTGTTGGACAGAGCGAATTTACCAAGCTGATATTGATCTTCGACCCAATTTTTGAAGGTGAAGCAATTTTCAAGAGGATGACCTACTACTCGATGGTAAGAGCAATAGTCCGGGTGTGAGGCTTCGCCTGCTTGTTCAGGGTGTTTAGACTCCGGCAATGCAAGCATTTGATATTTCAGGGCGAGATCAAGTATTTTCTTCGTCTTGTCCCGAGGAAACGAGTATGCTCGCCCCATTTTCTTCATAAGGGATAGATCAATAACGCTCGACTCCCGTTTGCGTGGCTTCTTAGCCCTGCTTTGTTGTTGTTGAGTGCCTTTTTGGCCTTTCGACTTATTTCTGCTTTTGAGCTGAGCCTTCTTTATAACGGGTTGACAAGGAGCGGCATTTTCATTCTTTACGGCCTGTTGGAGAAGGCGTTGCGTCTTGGCTTTCTCGTAGATGGCCGTCTCACGGTTGTGCTCATCTCGGACTTTTTGACCAGCTTTCTTTATAAGTCTGTCCATTTGTTCCTCGAACGACGGACTGGGCTCTTTTGCATCTGGAACTTTCACTGGCTTAGGATTAGCGTCCTCCCATTGAGCATCCGCTTCTTCATCAAGGTCATACACGACATAGCAGCCGGGTAGTAACTCTCGTTTCTTTGACCGGATGTATCCAAGCCCTCTTGTTTCCATTCTCCCGTTAGGCAGTTTGTGTTGGGTCCCGGGAATGTTCCAGACCCTGTCATAGAATTTGGCCTCTCTAACGGTCTGTTTGAAGGATATCCCCTGGCGTTTCAGCAGCTTCTTCAAACCCTCTGTATAATATCTGGGAAGACGGATAGGCTGAAGCCTGTCGAGCGCAGGATCTGCGCCATGCCAGATTTCTTTTTTCACATTGGTTTCTTCAGAGCGGTAAAACAGAATTGCTTTCTCGTTTTCTCGCCTGGGAGGGATATAGAATGTCCGCAGCTCTTCTACACTGTAGATATTAAGTGCGTCCAGTTCTTTATGATGTTTAGGCGGCACCATGGCGACTTGCAGACTTTGCTCTTCATCAGCGGAAGCTTGTATTGAAGGTCGAGCAGAGAATACGACATGGACCTCATCCTCCGAATCGCTACCAAAGACCAATGTAGGAGTGGACAGTCCTGGCTTTTTATGTTGGGGCGGACCCGAATAAACGATCTCCTCTTCCTCCTCGGTATCATTGCCGAAGACAGGGATGGTGGCATTAGTTTTATTCTCCGGCTTGTGACATTTCTCCGTGTCTTCGAAATCCGGCAAGAAGTATTTGGCATCTTCGTATTTGCGGACCTCGTTCACAGAGAACGGGTTCAGTTCTCCCGTCACGGTATACTCGAAACCATCCTTAAAATACTTCATACACTGATGTTGTGTAGAAGGGATGATGTTGTACTCGTGTAACCATGGTCGGCCGAGCAAAGCGTTGTAGCATGTCTTGGCGTCTATGACGTGGAACTTAATGTCCGTGACGAGTAGCCCGAAGCGTAGCGTCAGTATCACAGATCCAAGAGTCTTTGACGATTGGGAGTCGAACCCGGAGATGGTGATCTTGTCCCGAGCAAGGTGCTAGACGCTCATGCAGATTTCCTTCAACACCCGCACGTTGAGTTGGTTAACAGACGACCCGTTATCGATCAGGTTTTTGCCTATCTTTATATCATGACAGTATCCCGAGACATAGAGAGGGCGATTGTGTTCGCACGTCCCAAGTAGAAGGTCTTCATCGCCAAAAGTGACATCGGCCGTGTGCACTTCCTCCAATTCATCCTTCATCTTTTCCTCGGCCAAGCATGCTTGGAATTGTTCCGGATCTTGGAGCGCCTTAATCAACGAATCTCTCGCCTCTTTTGATAGCAAAAGGGCGTCAAGAATGCTGAGCTGTGAGGGCAGCTTCCTTAGATGTGCTAAGACGTTGTAATCCACCTTATTCTTCTTCGGCGGGTCCTTGGCGGCTAGCTCTTCCACCACTTGGTCATCTAAGACGATATCTTCAGAGACCTTTTCTTTCCCTTTATCTTTTCTGTTCGAGGGTCCGAGGTTCTTTTCGGGCAGTGTGCGATTACGTAGCCGGATATTTTCGCAAACCTTCGGTTCTTCTTCTTTTCTCGAAGCGGACTCTTTAAAGAGAGGGGCAAGTTCTAGCTCTTCATCAGAATCACTCCCGAATGTAGGCACTTGTGATCTACCGGTGTTAATCATGCAACAATCGCCAGCAGTTATTTTAAGCCCTTCGGTCATATTTCTTTGCTCCCGACGAGTTTTACGCTTTTCCCGTTTAAAGTGTTGTCGATGAGCAACGTATCCTTGCCACCATCTATCGAAAGCTTTGCACTCTTGAGTGGGGTGCGAAATCTTTTGATGATATAAGCAATAAGACGGGTGCGTTTCCACTTCACCGGCGATGTTTCCTTCAGAGGATGGTAGCTTCATGCCCATTGATATGGCCTTAGCAAACTTTTTCCTCATCTTGAATTGGCTTTTGTCGGTAGCGGAGGTGTTTTGCTCCAGCGGGATCGTCTCAGCTCCTTCATCAAGTCGCTGGCGCTTGGCCCTTTCAAATATAGCCACCTCGCGCTCCCGATCAGCTTTACTTTTCAACCTAGCTTCATTAAGGAATGCGTCGATTATTTCCTCTGGTGGCCCCAGAACTTTTGGTTCAGGATCTGCTCCCAGCTTTTCGGTGCAAGGAGTCTCCTCATCGTTCGTGATCGAATGGGAAATCATATGACAGCTCGCGACGCATTCTTCAGCTTCATCTGACGAACTTTCTTCCTCTCCTTCCTCTTGAAAGACGTGGTTGAGGAACTCTTGGAGCGTAATGGGAGTCCATGTCTTTTGGTTGTATTCATCCAGCGCGTCAATTCGCTTTTGTAAGTCCGTGCGCTTGTCACCAGGCTTCACGGGCTTCTTAGATTTCTTCTTCTTCTTTTTCGAAGATTTTGACGGCTGGCTGCAAGTGCTTGAACCGCCACCATCAGTCCTTGGAGTTGGACGTGGTTTCAACATCCCTTCAATGACCTGCGGTTCCAACGGGTTCTTCCACTCGATCGCCGGACATGTCTGAAGATCGTTTAGCATCCTCTTTGTCTTGGCTGATAATACGACCTCCCAAGGAGCTTCTTCAATGACGGAGCATGTTGCCCCCGGCGTATTCGTCCCCTTAGAGGTGTGGGGCTGCGGGGGATTCACCTTCCATTTGTCAGATAACGCGAACTTGCCCTGTCGGTACTGGTTTTCAAGCCAATTCTTGAAAACGTAGCAATCTTCGATCGGATGGCCTAGTACTCGATGATAAGGACAGTAGTTGGGCTCGTTGACGTCACTTGGTTGCAACGGACGTTTTGGATCCGGCAAATTTATGAGTCTGTTGCGCAACGCCAGCTCGAATAACCTCCTCGTTTTATCACGGGGAAAGGAATAAGAACGTCCCATCCTATCCTCAAGGGGCATGTACGGTCGCGTATTATTTTGACGAGCAACCGGCTTCGAGTCGCTCAGTTGTTGTTGAGCATTAGCGACGACGATCGCTTTTCCCTTTCCTTTGTCATTTCGGGTGTCTGGCCTTGGAAGAGGGGGTTTATGGCCCATTTGATCCATTTGCGCTAGTTTGTCAATCAAAGCCTGGAAGGTAGTCGGCTTGAAAAACATCATAAACTGCGAGATGGTTGCTTGTGGATCGAGGGTTCCCACAAACATACCCACCGCGGGAGCTTCTTCAATGCGCTGCTCACATTTTGACCATAAGTTCCGCCATCGTATAGCGTACTGAACCCACGTCTCGCCGGGTTTTACCCTGGCGTTAATCAGTGCTGTCATCGGGGTACGTTCACTAGCGCTTGCAAAACGCTGAGTAAACAACAGCTCCATCTCCGTGAAGGTTTTAATAGAGTCATTCGGGAGCTCAGAGTACCATTCGAACGCCGTATCCGATAAGCTTCCAACAAACTGGCGAAGTAAAAGCTTGTCATCTCCACCGGTATTGCCGAAGAGTGCCCTGAACTGGGCAACATGCTAGTGAGGATTGCCCGTCCCCTTGTAGACATGGAACTTGGGAATCGTATAACCTGGCGGGTATTTGATTTGATCGTACCAACTCGGATATGGTCTCCCCGTTTTCACGACCTGGCCGGCTGTTTCGGTTGCATGATGAACCCTTATTTGCTGGGCGATGTACTCATCCAAATCAGCTTTGGAGATTGTATCCTCTTTAGCAGTGGACAGAGCTGGTGGAGGATTCGACGTTTCTCCCCTATCGTCTTCAAGGATGATCGGGGGATCTTCAGCAGGTGGATCTTGTTGTATCATCATCCCTATCATGTCTTGGAAGAGGAGGCCCATACGCTGTATGTTGGCTGCTTGTTCGGCGGCCTCTTTGTCCTTTTTCTCTAATATTCGGCGAAGGAACTTGGCGTCAGTCTCTTGTTCCTGACGTTCATCAGAGGACGTTTCGGGGTTTTCTTTCGGCCCTGTAAGTGCGGCCATAGCATTCATCATCTCCTGGAGCTTTTGTTGCTGCTCCTGAGCCTTGGTCACTGACCGTGTAAGCGGTCTATGACCCGTTGATGCACGGCTGTCTTCTTTTCCCGATGCCATGTAAACCGTATGAACTGTTATGCCCCCTGACTTGGGGCGTTTAGGTTCACCATTTTTAACCTTTGCTGCTGACGCGGGAGTTTTCTCTGGCCTCCTTCTTTTGTGGGCCGTTGAGGTTGAAGGAACCGTTGAAGTGGGCATCCTAGCGGCTGCTGTCCCCCGTTGTTTAATGGGACGGTCCTTGTCTTTTTCCACCTTCGCCTTTTTCTGGTGACGAGAGTGACCTGGGTCAATCATGGAGTCTTGAACCCTCCTCCAAACTTTATATATTTTTGAGGACAGCCATTGAGGGGGCTGTTCTTGCTTCGTTTCTGAAACTCTCTCCGCAGGTGGAGGAGATCTCTTCAGTGTAGCGGTTGGAGAGTTCTTCCGTACCCTCTTCAGCAGTTCAAAGCTGTTCTCGGTTGGGATAGCAGCGTTGACTTCCACCACTGGAGCCGGTGGAGTTAGCCCTGAGGGAGAGTTGCCCCCTGCCTTCCTCACTTGTTGCCAATGGCGACGTCGAGCACGGCGAGCCGTTGGGATTGGCTCAGAGATTGAGATAGTTTCTTTTTGCCCCCTGTCTGAATGAGGCGTCGCCGGTGTTAATCTCTTAAAGACTGAGGTTGTCTTCTGAGGGGTGATATTCAACCTGCCGAAGACGGATCCCTGAGCAGATGCAGGAGCAGGAATCGTCAGTCTTGAAAAGACTGACTCTTTGATAGGGGAAGCCGCCTTGACGACTTCTGGGGCAGCAGTTATTGCCTTCCTCTGGACAGCCATTTTAGAGTTCAGATTTAGCCTGGTAAAAACAGAGGCTGTCGGTTTGGTAGCGGGCGATCCGTCGACAGGGGCCGCAGTAATTGAAAGTCGATCGAAGACCGACTTCTTAGGAGCTTCTTGTCCGGGCATAGGAGTGCTAAAGCTCATTGGCGGGAGCATGGTCCCGAAGAAGAGCCCAGTGGTGGCTTGAGTTACCTGTTCCACTGGCATGGTGAACAAAGAAGCCGCTTGGGGCCCGTAGGTTATGCCCCCAGTTGAGGCCGGACGCGAGCTGCAACCGCAGTTGGAGCACTTTGAACAGGTTGAGGCCATCGATGCTTGTTTTCTTTTCTGCACCAAATGAGAGACCAAATCTTAGCAAACTTGAAATCCACAGGCAACCATTTTTAACGAACTGCGATTGGTTCGCGAAGACGACACACGAAGTGTGGAGTGGAAAGAGGAAAAGGTCCCACCGGGCGTGCCAGAATCTGTTCTCCTCCGAAAGGCGGCGCACAGGACCGCGATGTCCTGACGCTGAGATTCGGGACAGATGCTATTTGGTTTTATCCGTCCACCTCTCCGAAGATGCTAAGTTAATTTATGGCACCGTGTATCGGAGGTTTAGACGGATGCGACCGATGTAGCAGACTTCGTCAGATTCCCCCTCGCTTGAGGGGTTTTTGATTGTGGGGACGCTCTTCCCTGCAGGCACAAGCCCCTGCAGTTAATTACGCTACCGCATCGCGGTAACAACTTTCTCCTTCTCCAGAATTTCACTTCGTGTCGTGTGTGTTTGTTTGATTTGTGGTTGCCCGTGGATTGTATACGGAGGCTGAGTAATGCCGTCGCCCGTAGGACGTGGATTAGTCCAAATCCGTATTTACTTAGATTTGGGTTTGGTGTTTTTAGCTTAAGGATGCATTAGTCGCGTTGTGGTTAAGATCAACTTAAACGTTCGTTAAGGATACGATAGTCCTGTTTGAGACTAAGATCAACTTAACGTGATAATCCATTTAATATCTGGCCATCGGGACTCGTCACCTCTCTAACGTCGTTGAAGGATTACAACGGCAGATGTCAGAGGAGTTCAGAGACGTACCCTTGAACCAAGGTTGATTTGGAGTTTTATAGTCCGTTTGAATGTTTAAGGATACGTTAGCTGTGTTTGGGGGCTAAGATCAACTTAAACAGGATCGTTTAGATCCGGAAAAAGAGCATTTGGAGGCTCTATTGTTCCAGTTTAGGGACGTAGTGGTCCATAGGTAGTTTAGGGACGTTGCGGTCCATGTTCCAGTTTAGGGACGTGGTGGTCCGACATTAGTTTAAGGACGTTCCGGTCCGATATTAGTTTAGGGACGTTCCGGTCCGATATTAGTTTAGGGACGTTTCGGTCCGATATTAGTTTAGGGACGTTTCGGTCCGGTATTCATGCGTGGTCGTCGGGACCCGTCACCTCTCTGACGTCGTTGAAGGATTACAACGACAGGTGTCAGAGGAGTTCGGAGATGTACCCTTGAACCGGTAGTAAATTGATTTAAGAGAGCAATTTTGCTCAGTCAATTTAATTTAAGGACTTATGGCCAAAATTGGGCTAAGTCCAGTTACAATATATTTTTTTTGTCCTTGGCCTGTGCTAGGGCTTTACCCCTTTTTAGTAATGCACTGCATTATTCTTGTTTTGGTCGGGCTTTGCCCTTTTCTAAATGATGCAGAGCATCTATTTTTTTTGTTTGGGCTTTGCCCCCCTTTTGAAATGCATAGCATTTTTTATTAGGCCTGTTAGGCCTTTTAATTGGGCTCTGTCCCTTTTCTTTAATAATGCAGAGCATTAAATACTCTGACAGTGCCCCACGTGGCTTGTCAGGCGCTTTGCTCTAAGTAATGAGCGCAAACTCATATGGTGGTGACACGTGTCACGCTCTGGTGAGCGCAAGCGCAACAGCGCAGTGCGCTGTGCTAATGCACTGCGCTGTTGCGCTGCTGACACGTGGCGCGCTCTGGTGAGTTGCGCCAATTCCAGAGAGCAAAGCTGTATTTCAAGAGCGCAAGAGCGCAGTTTGGAAGTGCAAAGCACTAAGAATCTTTTAGATTCAAGAACAGGAGTGCAGAGCACTATTTGATTTCTTGATCTAATTTAGATCAAAGAAAATAAATTTTTCTTTTTTGTTTCAAGAACCAGAGGTTCATAAAAAAGTGCAAAGCACTATTATTACTTTTTTTTTTATTTAAAATTATTGATCTTGTTCTTAGATCAATAATCTGTCCATAAGAGAATTTTCTCTTTTTCCTAAAGGTTTTTTACCTTCTGTTGTTCTTGAGAAGTTCTCAAGAGTTCTTTTCTCTTTTTTTTTATAAAGATGTTGATGCCTTTTAATTGAGGCCTAGGGTCCTTTTTATAGTGCCCATAAATTAGTTAAATTTGTTAAAGAGATCTTTCTCTGAGTGATTTGGGGAATTTTCCCCACCGTTGGATCTTTGATCCAAGGGCTTCTGCTTTGCAGAAGAAAATCTTCTTGTTTTAATAAGGACAGAAAAGATTTCTTGGAAATTTAATTCTGTTTGGCGCAGATGCCCCAGCGCGTGACACGTGTCGCGCAGCGCACTGCGCAGCGCAACTGCGCTGACATGTATCGCGCAGCGCAATTGCGCTAGCGCATCTGCGCTGACACGTGTCGCGCAGCGCAGAGCGCAGCGCAACTGCGCTAGCGCATCTGCGCTGACACGTGTCGCGCAGCGCAGTGCTTGCGCAGCTGAAGCGTTGCATCATAAAAATAGAGCTTTGCTCTGATTGGGCGCGCCTTCTTGGGCGCTGCGCTGACGTATCAGCGCCTGACATGTGGCGCGTTGCGCCCGAGATTCGAAGCGTTGCTTCAAAATTTTGAATTTTGAATTTCAACAGAGCTTTGCTCTGATTGGGCGAAACAGCAGTGTTCTAGAAATTATTAACATGGCAAAGGATATATAGGTATGAATGCATATGATCAAATTTATATGTAAAGGCAGATTTCTTTTAACTTAAGTTACGAGCGTATCACGCCATCCACACAAAATCCCCCGGTAGATGTTTAGTTTACTCACCGGAATATGTCATACTACTCAGAAATCACCAATCCTTTTCCTTTCCTTGCAGCCTCCGAAGTTCCCATACTTAAATCTAACATTGAATTTAACTTGTATAAGAAACGGCTACATTCTGATACGGCGAAAACATGAAATTACAAGTTGTACGTACTAACTATACTATGTACGACTATAGCAAACTATCTAACACTTATATTAACTAGAATTTAACCAAACGCCGTTTCGTAACAGAAAACAGAACGCGTTACGAATTACCCGTGTCATATTTTAGAATTTTGATCCCTTTTCAGACAGATTAATCCAGATTTCCCCTACTGAAAATTTAACTTAATTAAACAATACCAAACAGATTAATCCACACACACAGACCTACCTTTAAAACCGAAAACCCTAACTCACCAAGAAGTCCGGCGAGCTCGGAATTTTAGTGATGGTCGCCGGCCAAAATCCGAGCACCCTGGTTCGTTTTTCTATGGTTAATTCTAGGTCTAGTTTATAAGATTAAGATATTGTTTGATCAATTTAGTTATCATCTAAACTATAGCAGATTTTCACAGAGCTAAACTTTGCCTAAAATACGATATTACCGATATTCGATTTCTAAATTAAAACAGTTACTGAATTAAAATCCTACAGTGTTTAAAGATTATACATACAAAGGATTGCTGGAAGATCTTCCTCCAAGATGCACAAGCTCCTAGTTCCTAACTTGAGGGTAAGGAAAATCTTAGAACTTAGCTCTTCTCTTCACTTCTCTATTCTTTTTCTCTTCATGTGTTATAATGTTTTACCCCTTTTTCTTTTCTAATTCAGTTGATTCCTAAATTCCCAAGATATATGATCTGAACCATATAAGGTAAATGAGTGAGGATGGTAGGAGGAGGTGTCACCAAACGGAGGTGATTGATTCATGCAAGGGTGAGGTGTGTGCACAAAATTGGTGGGGTTTTCATGCAAGGGTGAGGTGTGTGCATGATGTGTAAATGTACAAGAAGGAGATGTCTTCATGGTGTTATGATATACCAAAGGGTTTAACTTAACCTTAACCAATTCCTACCCCTTTTTGCATAACAACCCTTAACAAATTCTAATTTGCATAAAGAAACTAACCTTTTCACATAACCCCCCATACTATATCATATTACACATGAAACTATTCTTTTCACTGAAACCCTTGTGATTCATTAATATTACAAACTAAACTTTCAATTTAATTAGTTTCACATACTACTTATGAAATATCCTATTTTGTTTCAATAACTTTTTAAATTAACATTTTATTATTTAATTAATTAAATTAATTTATTATCTAAAATTTTGAAATGTTACATGTCCATTCCTCTTGCAGTAGAAGCAAAAGTCTCGACTGGGCTGGTTTAAAGTTACTCCCGGTCTCCTGGGTACAAACGGTGGCCTGGAAGAGGCTCCTCCTGCTAGCTGAGTAGCAGGGCGCTTCATTCCGGTAGATTGAGGTCTACCCTTCTTCTTTACTGTTGACTCATATCTTCGACCAGCCTTCAGAGCAAGATCTTGGGTTGGGAAATCCCCTGTAGCTAATGCAGGTTGGATCTCCGGGTCTAACCCTTATTGAAATCTTCTTGCCTGGATCTTAGCAGTCGGGATGAGGTGTGCCGCAAACCTGTTCGGTCTTGTGTTAGCAGTGTAATATGTGATATTAGGAAATTGAATATTGAGACATATCTTACCTGCTAAACATGGTGAACTCAGTATCGTATTCATCCACTGATTTGTTTCTCATTGAACCTTACTGTAAGTGGATGAATTGCTGTTCCATATCAAATCGGGCAGCTCAGGGAAGTACTTCGCGTCGAACATGTCGCGAAAAGTATTCCATTCAATCGGCTGGGTGAATCGGCTTTCTTCAGCCTTCCACCATACTCTGGCGTTGTCAGTTAGTTGCAACTTCGCAACTCTCACCCGAGCAATCTCTGGCACTCGTACTGCTGCCAGGTCATCTTCAATAGACCGAGCCCATTCCTCTGCCTCCAGGGGTCTCTCTTTCCCAGAAAAGTTCTTAGGGTGCGATGCCCGGAATTGCTTCACTCCGGGTGTCTCGGTCTTAGGGCGGTGCAAGAGGACAGCAGTCTGCTGCTACTGACCCTCTAAGAGGCTCTTGATCGCCTCAAGCAATACTGTCTGCTCTTTGATAGGAGCTGCTACGGTAGGTGGTGGTGGTAGAGGAGGTGGAGTATTTCCATTCATGTTCGTACTCGTGTTGTTGGGAGAATCCATAACCTTGAGAGAAAAAAGTAGGGTTAGGATAGATTCAAGGAATTGAAATGTAAAGAATGTATAGTTGCTAATTCTTATAATTCTTATGATATATTGCTTAGGTTTCCATGCAGAACTAACCTACATGGGCCTCCAAGAAAACCTGTCATGCCCCGCTTCCCAGTGTACGAGGAAGGAGACGTGACGGGCCGCGACGTATTTACTCAGAAGTCAACATGTTAAGCGTAAATAAGCAATAAAAATGTAAAGCAAAAGAATGACAAGAGATGTAATAAAACAAAAACTTTTTATTGATAATCATTGTTTACATACAACTGAAAAGTAAAGTACAATGATAGAAAGCGATGCCTAAACAATGACATATGAACTGAAAAGAAAATAGTACAAGTAAGGCCTAAAAGTCTGCCTCCTCTGTAAACTGCTCCAAGTCGTCCTGGTTGGGCTCAATCTCCTGAGAGTCGGGTCCTCCTGACAACATTTCAAAGAAAAAAGAGACATGAATGTCGTCAGCGAACTAGCACTCGGTAAGTCCCAAAAGATAGAATGTAATAGATAGGTAGAGAGAATAGAATAGATAAAATATGTGTTTGTTTTGCTAACGTAGTTGTTTGTATCTTGGTATAGAATGTATCGGTGTATATGAGAGGAGTCTAACTTGCTCCGTGGACTAAGGTAACATGTAAGTACAAGGCTCCGTCAAAACACACGGGACAACGGCACAGGATGTTCATGTAGGTGTCTTTTAGTGACGATCATCGTGCTACTTTTAACACATTCCGTACCAGTCTACCCCGTTAAAACCCCGTAGTGTATATTGTATTGATTATATTGATTTGTAGTTATCATACTTACCGAGACCATGGTATAAGTTGTTCATGTAAACAGATTCAAGATATAAACGGTAGTCATGTAGTCAAGTTCAAGATATAGCCATGGTTATTTCAAGTCAAGTTCTGTTGCATGTTTGATATTGTTCTGGTATTCATGTTCAAGTATTCATGTTTAGATTCATGTTGACTTGGATTCATATTAGGATTGAATTCAGATTGATTTAGACTCAGAATTGAGTCACACTTTAAACATAACTAGATCCTTAATTAGGTTTGGGAATTATCGGTAACTGCTGCACATGGACGGCAGGATTTGTGTCTTTTTCCAAAACAATTACCATTGATAATCCCGTTTTAGTTTTCTACCTTAAATAGGCAAGCACCCACTTTGTCTGGCTCCTTGAGGATCAAGAATTAGTCCCACTTAAACCTATATTTACTAGTGTCCTTAATGTAATTTTATATAACTTGAGAGGTTTTTATGAAAAATATTTTTAGTATACATTCAAAATAAATCTCAAGTATTTATTTATGTTATTTAGGGTTTTCATGGATGAAACTTTTTAAAGAATGAAGTATATTAGTGAAACTTGAATAGTTCAAGATATTTTAGTGTAAAGTTTGACTTGTAATGATTCTTGATGGTATTTTCATGAAACCTGTAATTCTTTTATTTTGTTTAGGAAACATGGAATTTAATAATATCTTAAAAATATGTGGTTTGACAATATTTATATAATTATTAAAAATAAATTTTTATTATTAAATAGAAATCCTCGTTTGTCTTAAAAATTGTATTAAAATTCCATCGAAATCGTATGCTCCGTGAGGAGGTCTGCATCTCGTCCTACTAGTCCCGAGGATGTGCGATAATCCGCACCATCCAAATCGAGTTCCCCAAAATGGGTTGTAGAGGCATAATCGCAAAGAATTAAGTAACACAATTTAAAGAAATCCGGGTTTTTAATAGTTTAAGTTATTTTGATGAAAAGTTGTATTTTGCCATAAAAATATTGTTCAAGAGAATCGTGCTATATTAAGATGTGTGTATGTGAGAGGTAGGTCATTACCTCATGGGGTTTTCTAAAGGTATACTAAGCAAAATAATTAAAAGATATCGTATGTAAACTTCATGGTATTAAAACGTAAAAGCTTAATTAATGTTATTTAACATGGAGTTTTAGAGTGAAAATGGTTTCTAAACATTAGTTAAATGATTACAAGTAAGGTATATATATGAGTATAAGTGATTCTTAAGAGAAAATTATAATTTTAAAGATTATAGAATCGAATGTCGGTATAACTCCACTTACCGACAAGTTTTGAAAAGAAGAATTTTTATGGTAGAAAGAGAAGAGGGGAGATGGGACTTACAAGTTAACAGAATAGAGGAGAGGTAGAGGAAGAGAATGGTAGCCTTCGTGTAGCCGCGGGGTCGCTGAACTCAAATCCTCGCCGGAAATTGACCTAGGGCTAACTCCACTTGTACTCTTCTTAGACTTAGAATTTTTTTGAGAATTTTGAAAATAGATTTCAGAATGAAGAGGGCTAGGGTATGGGGCTGTATTTATAGTGTAAAATTAGGGTTTTGGAATTGAAGAAAGAATTAAAAAGCATTAAAAATTGGATTTAAAGCTTCATTTTTAATTCTCTGGATAATTGCACGAAAAATAAATAGAACAGGGGTAGTGGGGTAGTCCAAGGGGTGTTGTGTGCAAAACACGGAGGCCATCATCTACGGGGGGCCCGGCGGTGCCGGCCCATAGGCGAATCTCGCCGGCCGTCTTGTTGAGGGGGACCGTTGGATTCTCGCCACATGTTTCTCTCGCAGTTAATATAATTTTCCACATGTTTGTTTCTTCTGTTTTTCATTTTTACGTGTATTGCACGTGTAAACTTTTGGGCTTCCAAAAAGTTTAAAATAAAACTTCAGAAAAATAATATGTGCCTGATGGGATTCGAACACATGGGCCATGTCACAGCAGTGCAAGGCTTTACCAATGAGCTACAAGTACTTTGTTGCTGTTCTTAAATAAAAACAACATTTAAAGTATACCCAGGCTTGCAAACTCCATTCTGTACATTAACTTAAAAATTTTCGTACAGTAAAATTAGAGCCGTTACAGATAGTTCCGACCACGATTTAAGATAAGTTAAACACTTGTTTTGTTAAAATCTTGGGATTAATAAAGATCAATGGAAGGACAAGGGGTAGTAATGGGAAACCCTAGTTCCCTCCAAGAATCCCTAATCCACATTCATTGCTATCTCTCTAAGTTTTAAACTATTAAAAGATAAAAAAGAGACATTTCTAAATATTCATCCATTAACTACTCAATTCTATAAACTCTACAAGCCTTTCTATATTAAATTTTATATCCATATTAAAATAAAACGACAACAATCCCTCCTCTCTTTTATCAACTCGTCTAAAGTAAGAAAAGAAGTTCACGTTTCCCTACGGACGACCCCGTACTCATCGCGGCTACCTATTTGCGACACCGTCTTGATTTTAGTTATTTACAACATACACATAAACACTCCTTCGCACGATCAATCAAACGGCGCCGTTGCCGGGGAAGCAGTCGTAATTAATTTTCTTGTTATTCGGGTTGATTTCTAATAAAAACCAGCGAACATAAAAAAAAAAAAAACCGCATTTTGTATTTTTAACGATTTTTGTGCGAGTTTTGCGAGAAATCTGGAGCACTTGGAGCGAACCATCAAAGATTCAGAGATTTTAAACTTGGACCAGAGGAGCATAGGGGTGCTCTGAAGAAATTTGAGGAAACGGACTTGTCAAACGGCGGTAGAACCGCAGTTTTTGGGTGCATTCGGCGGCGGAACCGCGGCTCTATTGAGGATTTGGACCCCTAAAACTCTCTGGTATTCTCCTATTGTCTCCGTCTCTCTTCTAAAGCTCCAATAAATTGTTTTTACTTGAAGGATTATTTGCAAACATCGCCGCTAAAAATCTTTTTCCGTGTTTTAGATTTTGGTTTGTTTTTCATATCTAAAACGGACTTTAAGGGGCAATAAACCAAAATTCAGATTTGGTAGGGATTTCATCACCCTTCCTAGGTCCCACAAATCACAAACGAGTATACTATCATCCTACATTAATAAAAAATATTTAGACCAAGTCTCTAAGGACTGTCGCGCTCAATTAGGATAAAGGAGGGTCATGGGTAATTTATTGCTTATCCGCATTTCTCTTGTGGTGTTGATTGTTGTGGAATTTCCGTCGATATGAAAAGTATAATCACAATCAAAGAATTTATAGTCGCAATCAATAACGGTGTCGATGTAGTTCGTTAATGAGTACGGGTCGTCCACTGAGATGCGTGTATTTATTCGTTCTCGCTTTAGTTGAGTCGAAAGAAAATAGTAAAGAAAATTCAAGAAAATGAATCAAGATTCATTGGATGAAATATTTTCAAGAAAAATCAAGAAAGGGTTTAAGATTTAGTAATCAAGAAAATGTCCAAAATCAATTTTAGTTATCAAGAAAATGAAGAATAGGTTGTAGGATTCGATAGAAATTAGTAGCAATGATGAATACTAAAAATAACTCATATTATCTATTATTGAATTATAGCTAGAACGATGGCGATGAATGAACATTAGGGATCTTTTGAAGAAATTAGGGTTTCTCCTTCACTATCCCTTGTCTTTTCATTGATCACCATTCAAATCTATCCTTTAGAAAAGAAAATCATCAATCATTTAATCCCAAATTGCAACGAAATTATCAAGAACGGTGATCTCACTCCAAATTTGGTCGTTGACAATTCTTTTTCCTAAAGTTCATAATTCTCATAAGACTTAAGATGAGTTTAGTATTTCATCACCATTTGATCTACCGAATTCCTTCGAATCCTTTACAAGCGGAGATTCTACTCACGCATCATGAAAATGGAAGAATCAACAATTAGAAATTTCATAATGTGAAAGGTTAAAGAAAACGAGAATTAACAATTGATCACCTTTATTAATCAACTTTTAATTACATTTTCCTTCAATCCGAGATTACAAGAATTGCTCTCAATTGCTCCCTTGAAGAGGTAACTATTCCGTCGAATTCCGCTTTGCTCGATCTCTGTGAGACTTGGACCTGTCGAGGATCTCGTGCTCTTGATGACGATCGGCTTCGCGTAAAGGATCTTGAATGTCATCGCTTGACATTGTTCTCAACGATTCTTGATTTGGATCTTGATTTGGAATTGAATTGGATTAGGTTGTGTAATGAATTGTTCCACTAAAAATTGAGTAACCCCAAAAATGAAGGCTTAGGTCTTTTATATAGCCCTTCACCAATTTTCCACTAGAAGCTAGGTCAATCTTCCCCAAGAAGCTAGATAGTTGTAGGGAAGTTTTCAAAACAAGGTTATTACAATGGAGCGTCTTCATGAAGCTATAACATTGCAATGAAACTTCTTGAAAAGTGTCGTCACCGGAGCCCACAACTCGGCCGCGGATCCGCGGCGGATCGGCCTGACTCGGCCACGGATCCGCGGCCGTTTGGTGAGATCGATGCTTCATTTCTCTGTGGTTGTTTGGTGGTAGTCTATGGGTATTTAGATGATATCTGGAATCTTCTTCTCTCTTCTGAATCTCTGCCAGATTTTAACTCTTTGATTTTCTGTATTTTGTCGGCAAATTTGTGATTCCGATATCTGTCCTGAAATAATTTTCTGCACAAAAATCTCAATGAAGATTGTTGAGATATACAATATCATGCGTGAAGTAATAAATACACAATTTCCTTCTAAAATGTTGATTATAATGTATAACACGAGGTATTTGATATTTTCCAGACGAACTTTTAATACGTGTTATATTTACAACAAACATCCTTAGATGAATAGAAAAGTGAGGAAATTGTTATGTTAAAGGTTGCAATATTTTCGACTGAACAAATTCCCCCAAACTTGACTTTGATCATCTCGAGCAAACTTCTTTTATTCAAGACAACGAGAAAAGAAAAAGAAAAACTAACTAGCACACTTTCGTAGGCAAACACGATTGCACTGAGCACGTGCAACAAGCCTTTAAACCTCTATGTGTCCCTAGTAGGAGGAGTGTTGTCTCCTGAGCATTTTCAGCGGATTGCACTCATAAAATCCTATAATAAAAGGAAGACTGTGAAAGTTACATATAAAGATAAGAACTGTAAAAGAAAGAACTTGAAAATCATAGTTTTCAACTACACTAGCTTTTCAGTTGTCATGAGCCCTATCTTAATAGTCATGAAAAGATATTAGAAATCACATCATCTCTCAATAAAACATCGCCTTTATTTTTTATTCCTACCTTTCTTCCAAACACCGATCATATACCCCTACGTGTGTGTAAATGACATCCCTACACTCGGAGAATTCAATTCAAGCTATCATACTCTTGTCCATCTACCTCAGTACTTTTTAGTCGATGAATATTTTAGATGGAATTGCTCACACATTCTTCATACGACCGTTAATACTTCTTGAGGTACTAACCGACCGATTATTAAACGCGCTCACATATTAGGCGTAATTAGCAATTTCCTCGTCTTGCAACACCTAAGACTTAGCAGTGACTCCCAAACCAGTTGGTCTAAGGCACTAGGTGATGAAGTACCCTCGCTATATTTTTTATGCTGCCTTGGTGATTACAAAACCAGTGTTCATTTTTTTCTTCACCATTTTATACTTTTATGCTTCATTTAAATTTATTTTCTTCGTACTTTGGCTTTTAGACAAGAGTATTTCAAGGTATCTTCTACTATCCCGAGTTTCAAGACGTGTGTAAGTGCGCATAGTAGGGTATCAACGTTCCAATATTTAGTTTCCAGAATAGGAACTATTTTTCAGACTTATTTTTAATCCTTAGATTAGTGACTTCCTTCATCTTACTAACCCTTGGGATAACGGCTCATAACTACTTATTACTAGTTCCGTCTAAGAAAACATCTAACTTTCTTGGTTTTCTTAAACTTTTCCAATCTTTTAAATGTAATTTTTCATTTTCTAATCTTTTATTATAAAAGAAATTTTAAAAATTTTGTGCTTATGCAAAGTGTAGTGAAAAGTGATCCGTAAATAAGCACAAACCTTCCCCAAACCTGTTTACAGCAGTGTCCTCACTGTTGTCTCTTTTAAATCTCAAAAACCTGTAGGCTTGGAAGGAAAAGTTATTAACGGGGACAAGAATAAATGAAAGTGAAAATCTTCCCCCAAACTTTTTTTTTATTTATGTACAATTTTGCATATTTGTTTTTTTTTGTTTTTTTAAATATTTTCTTTATTATTATATTTTATTATTATTATTATTATTATTATTATTATTATTATTTTTTAACAATTGACTCACCTCCATTCTAAAGATGAGACAATATTACCGAGACATGGAGGTGAGGTGGAGGAAAATTAGTCATTATAAATCGGCTCCTGTAAAAACAGGAGCTCCACCGTGGGGTCAGTGGAAAAATACGGTTTTAATCTTTGCCCATTCACTTTGAAAATTGTACCGTTTTTTCTATTTTCAACATCAACTGCCTCGTGCGGGTAGACATACCACACCACAAATGGTCCTTTCCAACGAGATCGGAGCTTACCCGCATGAAGATGGAGACGGGAATCGTAAATAAGGACTTGTTGTCCTGGGGTAAAAGTTTTTCTCAAAATATTTTTGTTGTGAAATATCTTAGTCTGATTCTTTACAATCACCATATTATCGTAAGCTTCATCGCGGAGTTCTCTTAGCTCATTTAATTGCAGCTTCCGAAAGGTGCAGACTTGATTTAAATCGAAGTTAAGTTCTTTAATGGCCCACATTGTTTTATGTTCAATCTCGACAGGAAGGTGGCAAGCCTTTCAAAACACTAGGCAGTAAGGAGACATACCAAGATCGGTCTTATAAGCGGTACGAAATGCTCAAAGAGCATCCGTCAATTTGGTTGACCAATCTTTACGATTTTCAGCAACTGTCTTCTCCAGAATTAGTTTGATCTGCCTATTGGAAATCTCAGCTTGCCAGCTCATTTGGGGATGATAGGGCATGGAAAGTTTGTGGTTGATTGCATATTTTCGCATCAAAGTCTCGAAAGACCGATTACAGAAATGCGTCCCGTTGTCGCTGGTGATAGCGCGAGGGTATCCAAATCGCGAGAAGATATATTTTTAAGGAACTTAATGATAACCTTGTTTCCATTAGTGCGACATTGAATAGCTTCCACCCATTTCGAGACGTAATCAACCGCTAACAAGATGTACAAATTCCCAAAAGAGTTGGGAAAAGGACCCATAAAATCAATACCCCAAACGTCGAAAATTTCAACAACCAAGATCGGTTGAAGTGTCATCTCATTTCTTTTAGAAATCTGACCCTTGTGTTGGCACTGTGGACAAGTTTTGCAATGATCAAATGCATCTTTGAATAGTGTAGGCCAGTAAAAATCATATTGCAAAACCTTCTCCGCCGTCTTACGTAGACCAAAGTGACCTCCACATGCCTGATCATGACAGAAAGACAAAACACTCTTGAATTCATCATTGGGGACACATTTGCGAATGATTTGGTCAGGACAATATTTAAATAAATAAGGTTCATCCTAGTAAAAATTCTTTACTTGGGATAGAAATCGATAATTGTCTTGTTTAGACCAATCGCTCGGAATAAGTCCCGTAGCAAGATAATTCACAATATCCACGAACCAAGGTTCGCTGGATACGGTCAAGAGTTGTTCGTCCGGGAAAGAGTCGTTTATTGGCAAGGTCACAGTTGGTGAGGAAGAGATGCGCGAAAGATGGTCGGCTACTACGTTTTCACATCCTTTCTTATCTCGAATGACAAGATCAAATTCTTGTAATAATAGGATCCAACGTATTAACCTGCCTTTAGCATCCTTCTTCGATAAAAGATGTTTTAGGGCGGAGTGATCAGTGTAAACCACAATCGATGAGCCAATAAAGTAAGGCCTGAATTTTTTTAATGCAAATACAACTGCCAAGAGTTCTTTCTCGGTGGTTGTATAATTAATTTGGGCATCATTCAAGGTCTTACTTGCATAATAAATCATATGTGGCATCTTATCAATGTGCCGTCCTAAGACTGCACCAACAGCAAAATTTGATGTATCACACATTAGCTCAAACGGGTGGTTCCAATCAGGAGATGATAGAACGGGGGCTGTAGTGAGAGAATTTTTAAGCGAGTCAAATGCAACCTCACAATCCGAATCAAAGTGAAATGTTGTATCCTTGGCCAAGAGAAGAGTTAAAGGTTTAGCAATTTTGCTAAAATCCTTAATGAATCTTCTATAAAATCCTGCATGACCAAGGAAAGATCGTATATTTTTGACGCATTTGAGATGAGGAAGGCTATGAATGGCATCTATCTTAGCTCTTTCGACCTTAATGCCTTTCCGTGAAATGACATGTCCAAGCACAATACCCTCTTGGACCATGAAATGGCATTTTTCCCAATTCAAAGTTAAGTTCTTATCTTTACAACGAGTAAGAACTGCGTCAAGATGAGATAGGCAATCATCAAGAGAGTCCCCGAAAATCGAGAAACCGTCCATGAAAATCTCCAGAAAATTCTCGACTATGTCCGAGAATATCCCCATCATACACCGCTGAAATGTAGCGGGAGCATTGCATAACCCAAAGGGCATGCGTTTATAAGCAAAAGTACCGAAAGGACAAGTAAATATGGTTTTATCTTGATCCTTTTCGGCAATAGAGACCTGGTTATAGCCAGAGTATCCATCCATGAAACAATAATATTCATGTCCAGCTAATCGTTCCAACATCTGGTCAATAAAAGGTAGAGGGAAGTGGTCTTTCTTTGTTGCGGCATTGAGTTTTCTGTAATCAATACATACACGCCACCCAGTTTGGGTGCGTGTCTGGATCAAGTAATTAGCCTCATTAGTTATGACCGTGATGCCAGATTTCTTAGGGACTACATGAATAGGACTCACCCATTGGCTATCTGAGATTGGGTAAATGATACCACTGTCAAGACATTTGACAATTTCTTTCTTTACCGCCTCCTTCATAATGGGATTTAACCGTCTTTGTGGTTCTCGAGTTGGCTTGGTTTCATCCATCAAATGTATATGATGTTCTACAATCAAGGGACTAATCCCTTTGATGTTTGCCATTGTCCAACCGAATGCTTGCCTATTAGATCTCAAGGCCATCAAAAGAGCGTTATCTTGCTTTAAGGCTAGAGAAGCGGATATGATCACAGGCAAAGACTCATTCTCACCTAAATATGCATATTTAAGGTGAGAAGGCAACAATTTGAGATCTAATGTCGGCGGAGAGACAATATAAGGTGGGGTAAGTGAATGACATTCGGATTCTCGAAGAAGTTCATAGCCTGCAAAGGATATAGACTCGGAAAGTGTGTCTGGATTTTGTGATGAGTCAGAAGGTTCAAACTCAGGGGTGGACTCATCAAAAGTGTCCTTACTATGATGTGCAAGATCAAACAATGATGTGCTAATGTCGTCGAGATCATTAAAGCAAAGTTCATCAACCTTGCAGCTTTCGGGAGCTATCTCGTGGACAGAACAGACATCAAGAATATGAGCGGAGGGTTCAGATGGCAAACTTCCTATCTTGTAAATGTTAAGCTCAATTGTCATTTTCCCAAAGGATAGATTCATGGAACCGTTTCGACAATTAATGACAACATTGGAAGTGGATAGAAAGGGTCGATCAAGAATCACCGGGATTTGGTTCCGTGGGTTTGCTACAGGCTGTGTATCTAAAACAATAAAGTCCACAGGGAATATAAATTCTCCGACTTTTATCAACACATCCTCAAGCTCACCCCTAGGTTTGGTGATGGATCGGTCTGCCATCTGGAGAGTACAATAAGCAAGTTTCAACTCTCCAATCCCTAACTGCTCGTAGACAGAGTATGAAAGAAGGTTAACACTAGCGCCAAGGTCGAGTAAAGCACGATTAATATTTTTACCCCCAATAGAAATAGAGATTGTAGGACATCCAGGGTCCTTACGTTTCTTTGGTAATTGTGGGGTAAAAGCCATGCTAACATTATTCGTCATGAATATCTTTTTGGGTACTTGAGTCTTCCTCTTCCTAGTGCACAAGTCCTTAAGGATTTTCGCATAAGCTAGAACTTGTTGTATAGCATCTAGGAGAGGGATATTTATGTTAACCTGTTTAAACATTTCCATAATCTTCTCCATTTGTGGACTTGGTTTGTTTCCCCTTAACCGATTTGGATAAGGAGTTTTAGCAATAAAAGCTGGGTCCAATATTGGAGAAGGTTGTGTGGGTGGAACAGATTCCAGAATTGGAGTGGGGATCGTCTTTGGTTGACTAGAAGAAGTGGGCTGAGGGTTCAAGCCTTGAGGAAAACGGAGAATAGGCTCGCAAGAAGGTGGACTAGGGGTCAGAAGTGGAAGTGGAAGCCGTGGTGTCATTGATAGATTTATCATTATCAATCTGTTCACCGACTTGATTATTCAGTACTCCTCCGGATCTCAACGTTGTAATGACACTCACATTGTAGTGTTGTGAATGCCCAAGATTCGGTAGGGGTTGAGATGGAAGTTTCCCTTTCTCTCTAGCACTCATTTCGGCATTTAATCGTGCAATTTGTGCTTCTATCGATTTAATACTCTCACCGTGGGAGGCGGAGTTCTTCTTTATATCATCGATAGAAGACCTTATATTAGCCAACACTTGGATGGAATGTTTCATAAACAAATCCAAGGTTCGTTCGAGTGAAGAGGAATTATCGGTACCGGCCAATTGCAAAGAATTATTAAACGGCGCAGAAGTGTTGGCCGGATTTTGAAAATTTTGTGTTTGAAAGGGGTGCTGACTCAGCTATAGTGCTTGCTGTTGTTGTGGAGGGACTCTTTGAAAGTTATTTTGGTTTGGAACCGTATTTTGAGTTTGGTGTTGGTTCCAAGCAAAATTAGGATGATTCCTCCAACCGTGATTATAAGTGGAAGAATAAGGATCGTTTCTAGGTCGTTACTGAAAAGAAGCATTAGTGTGTTCTTGACCTTGAAACGGAGAATTCAAATGACATTCTTCCGTCAAATGTGATGGATCGGAACAACATCCACACACGGTTTTAGGGAGTGTGACCTGGTTTAGGGAGGCCAATAAAAATTTGTGTTCCATAGCTTCAAGTTTCTTTTGCATTGCTGCCATTTCAGCTTTGACTGCCATGGAAACATCAAGTTGATGGATACCACCCCTAGAGGATGGTTGACTAACACTCTCCCATTGCAAAGTTTTTCAGCAAAATCTTCTAAAAATTTCCAAGCTTCACCATCGTCTTTAGACATGAAATTACCTTGACACATGGATTCAAGCATCTGCTTTGTTGTTGGATTAATGCCCTCATATATGATTCGGCACAGATCCCATCTATGGATTCCGTGATGAGGACATTGGACTGGCAGATCCTTGAATCGTTCAAAACACTTCCAAAATTGTTCATTGGGAAGCTGGGTAAATTGATTGATTTCGCTACGGACACGGGCGATCTTATGATTGGGATAAAATTTCTTAAGGAATGCTATGGCGAATTCATCCCAGTTTGAAATAGAGTGTGCAGCTGTGTTATAAAGCCATTTTTCGGCTAAATCGCACAAAGTGAACGGGAGAAGACGTTAACGCATAACATCCACAGAAAGTTGTGAAGTGCCCATCATACCACATGCGTTTTTAAATTTGGTAATAAAAATGTATGCGTCTTCAGACTCGAGACCGTGAAATTTAGGTAAAAGATTGATATAGGTTTGATTTTGAAGTTAACCCCATTAGCTGGTGGAATAGAAAGACAAGTAGAAAGAGGACCATGTATAGGGTAGCATCTCTCTTGGAGAGACATACGCGGTAGATTCTGCGCACCTGTGGGTGGCGGCAAAGTGGTGTTAAAAATTGATGGAGATCTATCCATCTCGGTGGATATGGTGAGTGGTGAGGAAAAAGAAGATGCAGAATTACCGACTTCGGAGTCGATAGGAGGATCGCGGACAAAACGGGCACTAGAATCCCGTGTCCAGCCGAGCATGCACTAAAGGGTTTAGCACAAGTGGTAGCGTTTGTGATAGTTAGAGAAAGTGTTTTTTTCTTTGGTTTGTTTTGAAAAAAGACGGATTTAGAACAATCACAACAAAAATGCACAATCAACCCTAGATCTACTGTAACCTAGGTCAAGTCACTAGACCGCTCCTAGACTTCCAGAAGATAAATCGCAGGATAAATCCTCTACTACCTCTTTATCCCTCCTATGGCCTGGTAAGTGCCAGGTAAGTGGGAGGTATCCGCTGCATAAGTAGCGGGCCTAATTAAATAACCACTTGCCTTAGACACACTTTCCTTAGACACTACAAAAGAAATGCGGATAAGCAATAGATTACCCACGACCCTCTTCTGTCCTAATTGAGCGCGACGGTCATTAGAGTCTTGTCTAGATATTTTTTAGTTAATGAGGGTGATGCGGATGCTAGTTTTGTGATTTTTAGGGCTTATGAAGGGTAATGAAATCCCCACCTAATCTGAATTTGGTCTTTACCCCTTAATTTCCGTATTACAATATGCACAAACAACCAATATCAAAACATGCAACAAATTTTTTTTTAAGCGCAGAGAATTTTTGCAAAGAATCCTACAGAAAAGTTGTTATTGGAAAGATCAAAGAAGAGATAAGAAAATAGAGAATATACCACAGAGAGCAGAAACCCTAATTCATCAAAATGGCCGCGGTTTCGCCGCCAATACCTGCTATCCGTCGCGCTTCCGCGGTCGTATGAACAGTTCTTTGATTGAAATTTTGTACTGATGCTCCCCTTGCTCCTCTGTCCTAGATGAAGTGATCTGAATAATTTTCTCCCTGCTGCAGTGATTCCAGATTTCCTTGCAAAATTCACACACTAATTGTTAAGCACACGATGCGATTTTGATTCAAATTTTTGATGGAATAATAATATTTCAACTCAAAAAGCAAGAACGAACAAATTACGCACGCATCCCCGGCAACGGCGCCATTTGATTGTTGTGGAATTTCCGTAGATTCGATATGAAAAGTATAATCACAATCAAAGAATTTATAGCCGCAATCAATAACGGTGTTGATGTAGTTCGTTAATGAGTACGGGTCGTCCACTGAGATGCGTGTATTTATTCGTTCTCGTTTTAGTTGAGTTGAAAGAAAATAGTAAAGAAAATTCAAGAAATTGAATCAAGATTCGTTGGATGAAATATTTTCAAGAAAAATTAAGAAAGGGTTTAAGATTTAGTAATCAAGAAAATGTCCAAAATCAATTTTAGTTATCAAGAAAATGAAGAATAGCTTGTAGGATTCGATAGGAATTAGTAGCAATGATGAATACTAAAAATGACTCATCTTATCTATTGATGAATTATAGCTAGAACGATGGCGATGAATGAAAATTAGGGATCTTTTGAAGAAATTAGGGTTTCTCCTTTACTATCTCTTGTCTTTTCATTGATCACCATTCAAATATATTCTTTAGCAAAGAAAATCATCAATCATTTAATCCCAAATTGCAACGAAATTATCAAGAACGGTGATCTCGCTCCAAATTTGGTCGTTGACGATTTTTTTCCTAAAGTTCATAATTCTCATAAGACTTAAGATGAGTTTAGGATTTCATCACCATTTGATCTACCGAATTCCTTCGAATCCTTTACAAGCGGAGATTCTACTCACGCATCATGAAAATGGAAGAATCAACAATTAGAAATTTCATAATGTGAAAGGTTAAAGAAAACGAGAATTAACAATTGATCACTTTTATTAATCAACTTCTAATTACACTTTCCTTCAATCCGAGGTTATAAGAATTTCTCTCGATCGCTCCCTTGAAGAGGTAACTATTCCGTCGAATTCCGCTTTGCTCGATCTCCGTGAGACCTGGACCTGTCGAGGATCTTGTGCTCTTGATGATGATCGGCTTCGCGTAAAGGATCTTGAATGTCGTCGCTTGATGTTGTTCTCAACGATTCTTGATTTGGATCTTGATTTGGAATTGAATTGGATTAGGTTATGTAATGAATTGTTCCACTAAAAATTGAGTAACCCCCAAAATGAAGGCTTAGGTCCTTTATATAGCCTTTCACCAATCTTCCACTAGAAGCTACGTCAATCTTCCCTAAGAAGCTAGGTAGTTGTAGGGAAGTTTTCAGAACAAGGTTGTTACAATGGAGCGTCTTCATCAAGCTATAACATTGCAATGAAGCTTCTGGAGAAGTGTCGTCACCGGAGCCCACAACTCGGCCGCGGATCCGAGGCCGTTTGGTGAGATCGATGCTTCATTTCTCTGTGGTTGTTTGGTGTTTGTCTATGGGTATTCAGGTGATATCTGGAATCTTCTTCTCTTTTCTGAATCTCTTCCAGATTTTAACCTTTTGATTTCCTGTATTTTGTCGGCGAATTTATGATTCCGATATCTGTCTTGAAATAATTTTCTGCACAAAAATCTCAATGAAGATTGTTGAGATATACAATATCATGCGTGAATTAATAAACACACAATTTCCTTCCAAAATATTGATTATAATGTATCACACGTAGTATTTGATATTTTCTAGACGAACTTGTAATACGTGTTATATTTACAACAAACATCCTTAGATGAATAGAAAAGTGAGGAAATTATTATGTTAAAGGTTGCAATATTTTCGACTGAACAGGTGTCTAAGGCAAGTGTGACTAAGGAAAGTGGTTACTTAATTAGGCCCGCTATTTCGGTGATTCGTATAGAGGATATCTCCCACTTACCTGGCACTTACCTGGCACTTACCTGGCTGCAAGATTGATAAGGAGGTCATATAGGATTTATCCTACGTCTTGTCCTTTGAAAGTCTAGGAGCTGTCTAGTAATTTGATCTAGGTAACCCTAGTTCTAGGTACAGTTTGTGCACGTTTGTTGAGTCTCTCTTTCAAAGCAAAACAATTTCCAAAATCTGCAAAAAAAAAGAGCTTAAATTATTACCATTTCACCCTTTTTCCTTTTCACTTTCTTATTATGGGTAACCCAAACAGACGAACTCTTGTCGAGCTTTGCGATCCAGAACCAAATATTTCTTGTTTTCGTAATTGTTTTGGTACAAATTCCAACTCTACCATTTCTTTAAGGGATAGGATAAAGGCCGTGAAAAATAACAGTTGGACACCTCACTTAAGGTCCTATCAACTGTATCAAAATTCAACATCTTCTTATATTAATAATCCATTTAAGGCTAGTGAGGCAACTTCTAAACGTATGTCCATCGCTGAGCATATTGCGAAGGCTCGTAACCAAAGTTTCATACCTTTCAGTAATCCAAAACCGTTAGGACAACAATCACCATCATTTCCATATGAAAATGTTGATACTTGGTTTGAGACGAATAGGGAAACTTTTACACCCATGACCATTGCTGAGCAAATTGCAATTGCCAGTCGCCAACTATGTAACAACCCCAAAATCTTTATACATTTGTATTATCCCTCTTCAATAATATACCGTATTTATTTATACTTGGTATTTTCCTTTTTCTATTAAATTTATTATTATTTTATTCCTCAATCTATTATGTATTTTTCTGTGTACAATTTCTTTTTCTTATATTTAAGTTTTTAACTTCTCATTCTTATATTTTCTTTCATAAATAGTTAACCCAAATCCATTATTCTTATTCTCTACAGCCCATCTAGAAAGCCCACTTTCTTTTTAAGCAACAACATATATTTAATTCTAATTAAATATGTGCATGAACAACCTTGTAGCTCATTGGTTAAGTCCTTGCATTGTTATTCCATAAGTTACATGTTCAAATCCTCATTCTTGCAATTATTTTTTATCATTTTTTTATTCTTCTCATAACCTACAAATGAGACCTTTCATTTCCAAAATGAATGGTGGCCTTTCATTTCTCTTTTAATTCTCATGTTAAATGCATATATTATTATTCACCATTACACCATCTTTATTTGTCCTCCTCTATATTTTACTTCCTTACATTTTCTATCTCTCACTTCTCCCTCTTCACCTAGAGTCCAAGAAGAAGAACATGAAGAAGTCTTCAAGAAGGTCTCGCTAGTAACGCGAGGCTATCGGCGGATAGACAAGCCCGGTGACAATACCGGCTTGTGTATGTAAGTCCCTTCTCTCTTTTCCTCCCTCCATCTCTTTCTTTTTCTCTTTATATTTCTCTTATTTTATATTGCCATGAAAAAACTTCCCTTGACATATCATAGTTCCTAAATAATTATTAAATGGATACATATATAAATAATGAACACACAAACATACACACATATATAGTTTGTTAAGTTTTTTTCATTACTCTCAATTCACATGTTAAGATTTCATAGTGACCAATTAGGATTGCATGTTTGTTGTTTTATTTTAAATCACTTTATTTAAAGTTTGTAAAAAAAATGAAGTTACGAATAAATACCATGGTTTTCTCATTTCTCACATATGACATATCAATACCTTTAGTTTTAAAATAATTTTTAGAAATTAATTTTTAATTCTGAAAATTTCAGGAAATTTACAGATGATAGAATATATTATTTTGTACACGCTGTAAAAATTTTAGATCGAACCGCATAACGGTTTAGGAATTACATCGTTTTTATTCACTGATCGTAAAACAGAAAACTGCAGTTATCGGTCAACTTTTAGGACACATAACTTGGTATACAGGTATCCAAACTGAGCAAACTCAGGTGTTTTTGATATCTACATCGAATGATCTAGATTTATAGTTTTACTAAAAACCCATCTAAGATAAAGAAAACTGCGTTATAATATTAAGTGACGGATCTGGACAGAATCTGTTCCGATTCGCACACTGTTTTAAAATGGACATAACTCGAACACCCGATGTCCGTTTGTGACAAAATTTAGATGTGTAGATGCACAATTGATAGAAATATAATTTTCTGTATATTATATTACTTAGGAATGCATGAAACAATCTGATATAGGCTTTGCAATACAATATATAGTTGTTGTCCAGAAATCTGAATTTCTGTTTTAAACGCTGATATTAAAATGATCATAACTAGAGCTTTAGAAATCCAAATCATGTGAATCTTGGTGTTTTGGATAAGTACATCGAAATACCTACAATTTTTTTAAAATCTTCGTAACCTGAAACCCGATAGAAATTAACTCAAACTGCGTTTTAAAAATATGTGACGGTGCCGAATAGTGTTTTGCGCGACGATACGAAAACAGATATATCTCCCAAAAAGGTAGTTGTATTTAGGTGAAACTGGAACTCACGCATGAAAAACACTTAGATCCATATTTCTGTTTATATTCCACATTCGTTCGACTTGATTAATTAGTCGTACATAATATTTCTTTACAGCATTGTTTATGGTAGTTACTCGAATAATATACTTGACTCGTTTCATGCTCTTCGAACATGTATACATATTTATCTTGATTTTTAAATTATTGTATGTACATAAAGATGATAATTAAATACTTGAGGTGTATCTTGAAAACTATACAAAAGTATTTTTACATAAAACCCCCTCAAGTTTTATAAATTACCCTAAGGACCCTAGTAAATATAGGACTTCGATTTACATCTCTACTGTCTGACTCGGGTTTAAGTCTGATCATAATCCGACTTGAATATGATTCAAGTACCATATAAATCTACAATATTATAATTCAACATGAACACACGAATCCATGAATCCAGTTATCAATCTATTCAACTTGACTGAACCAAACCATGGATATAATTTCCATTTACATGATTCCAGTTTACATCCATTACATCCGTTACTGATATCATGGTTTCGGTCAGTCATCCAACTATACAACTTATACAATACAATATAACAATACAATCAAAACACTACGGGGTTTAAGAGGTAGATTGGTACGGAAGGTGTTAAAAGTGGCACGAGACAGTAAGATTAAGACACCTAACATGAATTCTGTTGCTGTTGTACCGTGGCATAACGGTTCCTTATACTTTCAGTTTGCCCTGGTCTCTAGCATATAGAGACCCCTCTCGTATACACTGGTATCCTTCTGTACCAAGCTACAAACAACAGCGTTAACACAATATTCTATAATATTATACAACTTTAAAAGATACATTCTTATTCTGTCTTTTCTATTTCTCCCTTATCTTTGGGACTTACCGAGCGACCTGTTCGCTGACGACATTCTATTTCTTTTTTCTTTGAATGTCGTCAGGTGATCTGGACACAGCAGAGATCGAGCCCACCAGTGAAGACTTGGATCAGTTCCTCGAAGACCTCGAGCTCTAGACATTGTACATTTTCATTCAGTATTTTCATTTCCTGTTATGCCATTGTTTAGGCATCGTTTTTACTTCAGTTGTATTTCCTTTTCATGCATTATACAAAAGAATGTTATTAAATAAAGTTGCTGTTATTTTTATATCTCTTGTCTCTTGTGATTACTTTTATATTGCTTAGATACGCTTAGCGTATTTACTTCACAGTAAATACGTAGCGGATCAGTCGCGTCCCTTTCGTCGTATACCGGGAAGCGGGGCGTGACAAACTAACCAACCAATCTCAATATTCTTCATATCACAAAGTTGATCCTAATCCTGTTTATGAAACTTGGATACACCCTTCCAATTCTTATCCACAACACCAAACTTTCACACCCGCTCATGTTAACACTTCTCTTGAGTCTAATATGGCAAGTGGTAAACGCATGTCGATTGTGGAACACATTGAACTCTCCCGTAGCCAACAATTAAAACCATCACATGTTAACACTTCTCTTGAGGCTAAAATGGAAAGTGGTAAACGCATGTCGATTGCGGAACACGTTGAACTCGCATGTAGCCAACAATTAAACGCATTCCAACCATACTCAATTTTTTCACCTTATCTAGACAGTGCTTCTCAAAATCAATTAGGAAATTCCACGGTTAAAAAAGAATCCTTCATTGGAACTTCTTCACAAACCTTGTCTAGTCTTGAAGTAGAGTTGGAATTGAGTAGTGAAAAAGAATAAGAGATCTATCCAAGTCAAATTAGAACCAATTCTTTTAATCTTGAAACTTTCTATCCTGCATCCCAACCGAATGTATTTTATGATAAACCGCTTAATAATCTAATTGATGAGGTGCCCGAGAATAACATGTTTGACATTTCCAATAGTGAGTGTGAAAGAGAGTCTTACATCGTTTCAAATCAAACCGATCCTTATTTGACTACACTTGATATTTCAAACCTTCCCATTCCATCAAGTAAACCAAGTGATTCATCGATTGAGGATAGTATAATTGATAAATTTTTAAAGAACTGTTCGTTTGATTTGACTGAAGGTGTTAGTAAGAGCGGTGATGAGAATATCATTGAAGATGAACCCGTTATGTTAGACGAGTTAGATTCTTCGACCAATCATGTCCCTTCTATTGAATATGAACATCTTCCAGTATAATTAACCGATTCTATTCTTACCACCGACCTATCCGATAAGCAAAACGATATTCAGGCTTCATCTCCCACATCTGTTTCAACAATGCTCGACACCCAAGTTCGTTTACCCATTTCATTACCCACTCTCTTTGGTTCTTCTTCTAATCTTCTTTCAATTCCACCAAGTTTTGATAAACCACACTCCGATATTTCGAGTTCTATGATTCTTGAAAGACCACTCGATTTAGACTCTTTTGAGAATAAGAGAGATGATCTTTTCGAGTCTCCTACCTCTGTAATTTCTGATGAAGCGAGTGTTTTGAATTTTGGTGCGCAAAAGACTGACCTTGGAACTTTCAACCGTTCTAGTGAATCTGCATATTCCACTAATATAGATATCGATTCCTTTCTTTCTGTTGAAATTATCACTCAGACCATCGATGAATGTTTCGAAAATATTTTCGCCGAAGAACTCGCGTTGCTTAAAGACTTGGATGTTGTGATGAATCAACCTCCACCCGAAGAAGTTGAACCGCCACCCATTCTTCTTATCAAATACGAGAATGCGAATATTCCACCTACTCCTTATTTTTCATATTCTCGTTTTCGTTCACCATCACTGTTTCGTCTCTACCAACCGAGACGTAAACCCGTTCAATTACACCTCTTATCTTCTCCCTACTTTTTTCATGTCTATTTGTAATATGATCTTCTACCAACCATGGTGTTACATTGATAAAATATTTAAATAGTTTATTTTAACTTTTGATCTTTGTAAAGTTTTGCATAGACCAATAATTTTACCCCCCTCTTATGATTTTAAATGCTTAGTAATGAAAACACTATTTTAATTAAGTTTGGGGGGGGGGGGGAGAAATATTTTGGCTCTAGAAAGAAAAGAATTTTTTTGCATGATTGTAAGCCAAAAATAAGTTTGGGGGAGAATTTCACTGTCATTGACTTTTTTCCCCTTTTACTAATCATCGAGAGCTTTTTCTCCCAAGTCTACAAGTTTTGAGCTTAAAAGATAACATCAGTGAGGACACTGCTGCAAATAGGTTTGGGGGGGGAGGTTTATGCTTATTCACGTATCATTTTGCAGTATACTAAATAAAAGCACTGATTTTTTTTTTGAAAATAAAAGTTGGAAAGTGAAAAACACATATGAAAGAGAGAAAGATTTAAGAAATGCAAGAAAATTAGATATTTTAAAACGAAGCTAGTAATAGGTAGTCATAAGCTGTTGTCCCAAGGGTTAGTAAGATGAAGGAAATTGCTAATCTGAGAATAGAAATAAGTATGAAAAATAGTCTTTATTCTTGAGTCCAAACTTCTGAATGTTGATACCCTACTATACGCACTTGCACACATCTTGACACTTGGGATAGTAAAGGATACCTTGAAATGCTCTTGTCTAAAAGCTTTAGTATGAACGAAAAAAAATATATAAACAAAAATATAAATGACACATAAAAAAATAAATGGTGAAGAAAAATGAACACTGGTTTTGTAATTACTTAAGGCAGCATAAAAAAATATAGCGAGGGTGCCTTATCATCTAGTGTCTTAGACCAACTGGTTTGGAAGTCACTGCTAAGCCTTAGGTGTTGCAAGACTAGGATATTGCTGATTAAGCCTTAATAAGTGAGCACATTTGGTAATCGGTTGGTTAGTACCTCAAGAAGTATTAACGGTCGCATGAAGAATGTGTGAGCAAATCCATCTAAAATATTCACCGACTAAAAAGTACTAAGGAATAAGGACAAAAGTATGATAGTTTGAATTGAATTCTCCAAGCGTAGGAATGACTTTTACACACACATAGGGGTATATGATCGATATTTGGAGGAGAGATAGGAAGGAAGACTAAATACAATGTTTTATTGAGGGATGATGTGATTTCTGACATATTTTCAAGACCATTAAGATAGGGCCCATGGCAACTAAAAAGCCAGCATAGTTTGAAACTCTTATTTTCAAGTTTTTTCTTTTATATGCTTCTTATCTTTGTATGTAACTTTCATCTTCTTTCTTTTATTTTGGGATTTTGTGGGTGAAATCTGCTGAAAACCCTCAGGAGACAACACTCTTCCTACTAGGGACACCTAGAGGTTTAAAGGTTTGTTGCATGAGCTAAGTGCAATCGTGTTTCCTACAAAAGTGTGCTAGGTTTTTCTTTTTCCATTTAATAAATAGTTTGCTCATGACGATCAAAGATAAGTTTGGGGGTATTTGATTAGTCTAAAATATTGCACAATTGTATGCACATTTTCCCTACTATTATTAATAAATAAAAGATGTTAATTGTAAATTAAAAACATATTGTCAGTGATACATGCCCTAGAGTCCATTATTGTGTCATACTGGATTGTATATTACTTAATGGGAGTTTGGGATATACACAGATATAGTAACAATCTTGCTCGAAATGGTAGTATGCTACCTGGTTTGTTTCTACCTCAATATGTGCATGTGTTTTCTTAGCATATCGCTTATACATATTGGTAGAGCCTTTAGGATCTTTTCTTGATTACCAGCATTGTGATGGCAGTCACGCTAGTGGGGGCTGGGTAGTCTATAGGCACATCCTATATAGGTCCCTAGTCGTACGATTATTGAGACGGGGCATCGATACTCCACAGTAGACTAGTGTATACGCTTCTCATCCCAGCAGGGGAGATGGTATGTCCCACAACCATTAGTACATCGTATTGGAGACAATATGCAGGTGCTCATTAGGTTATGAGTACACTGGACAGGACTCGTCAGGAACTGTTTGTGGGTATTATACCTATCGTCGGGTAGCAGTTCCCAGGTGACATGAGTACAGCTTAGTCCATCGACTTGACACTGCTGCTTCGCCTCGAGTGTATTCCCACTGTACTTTGATTACTACCCTACCACGGCTTAAAGGAGTCGTGCAAACAGGTAGTAGTTGGGTGCAGTCCCGAAGCACTTGGAGGCTGTGGCAGTTAGATAGGATTCGTCTCTCCCGGTATTGGGGGTTGATATCGCGCTGTGTTCGGAAGGCCATTACATAAAGTCCTTGGCCAAGGCAAGCGAGATTTACTGGTAGGTATTCCAGTAGTTTCTCAGGGTGTTTTGGGCTACTCTCCGACATGACTTATTGCGCTATTAGGGGTCTGACGATTACCGCCCCTAGACCCGATATGCGATACTCTTAGACGAATAGTCCGGACTGTACAGAGATTGTCACATACAGGCTCAGTAGGAGTTCGGATGAGTTAGCTCATCGGTCTTCTTATCGACACATACCTGGGTAGCCGTTACGTGCAGCTAGTACTGCTTGCGGCTTGTAGTTAAACCCACTGCCAGCGTAGTGTCGAGTCTTTAGAGTCCCACATAGATAGTTTCCCTGCACCGGGCAAAAGGTGCAGAAGCCGTATGGTTTTACGGCAGGGCTTCGATCACTTACGTGTACTTATGCACGTATGATGATCGAGCGGATAATACTAGTGGGCTTTGGTTTAAGCCGGATCCTAGTATTATACCGATGGATTTGTTTTGTCTCTTTGTATTCGTATTCTTTAGAATACGGATGCGGGTATGTATATGCGGATGAGGGGCATTCTCGTAATTTTCTCGGGAAAGCTTCTAGAAGTTAGACACCTCATTAGGGTTTTATTCTTTATTGGATTAAACAAAATGAGGTGGAGGAAATGAGGTGGATTTCTACATTGAATCTAGCATAGCTACTTTGTGACTCATGGCATGACTCACCACTAGATATTTATGAAGCATGGTTGATATTTTGTTGTGATAATTATCTCATGAATTATTGATATGCTTCAATTTTCTAAAAGAAGGAAGCCAAGCTCAAGTCCTATGTTCACAACTCCTCTCTCATTTCCTCAAGCCTCTTCTTCTTCCTCATAACCCTAGAACTCTCATGAGTTGAGAAACCTAGATTTCCAAGAGACAAATCACTCCATTTTCTCACTCTACACAACCTAGGACATCTAGTTTAGCGAGCTATATGCCGTAGTTATCTCGGATTTGAGGTAGGAGCTCGGACTATAGACTCTCGGGTGGATCGTCTTTGACTCGAGGAGGCCGTCGAGGTTGCTTTGATCCATTCCGATCCTCGGAGCCTACGATGACGAGGAGGGCAGCGAGAAGACCCGAAGGACATGATACTACGAGGTATAACATTCATCCGAGTAGTTAAACCTCAAGTTGTTTGCTTGCTAGGGTTTGTGATCGATCCTTGATTCAAGTCGGCGTTGCGAAGCCCGTAAAAATCATTTATTGCTATTTCCACCTCCCTGTGAACACGTGGGGTGCGCGACATCGACTTACACATATGTGGGTCTATTCGTAAAAGTTTATTATCATATCTTTCTTCATTTATAATTAATATAATTAGGGAAAATATATGCATATAATATTTAAATGAAATATTAGTAATTAAAATATGCATACCATATCAAATATTCCTAATCAATATTTTAAAGATATTATATCATATAAATGGTTAGAATAATATCTCAAAAATACCAAATGCTACTAACATTTTGATTTGAGATATTGTGCAGGTATTAGCTCAGGTCTGAAATTTATGTAGGAGATCCAAGTCAAATCGGGATATCGAAACCGAATCTGCCAAAATTTTAGAAGCAAATCGAGGAATCTAGCAATGGCAGAGACTAAGGGCAATATTTTCAGAATCTATATATAAAAGGAATCTCCAAATATCGAGACAAAAAACCAGAAAAAATCCCAAGTCCCAATCCCACCAAGAGGCGGCGGATCCGCGGTCAAATGTGGCAATGGGCGGCGGTTCCGTGGTCCTTTATTGGCCATTGGATATAGAATTTTGGGGGCAAGATCGTATCTATATCTACTCACATATGGTATCTAGGGTTTCTAGTTTTAGAGACTATATAAAGGATTGAGAGCTGTGCATTCCAAAATCATCCAATAATCATATACCATCTAATCATATATTCATCTACACCCGTCAAAGGGGAGAGATCTAGAGCAAAACTAGGGTTTTTGTAATCTACTTTTGAAGGAGAAAGTTGTAATGCAATAGTTGATTAATAAAGAAAGTTTTTGTTTTAATTTTTTTTGCATTTACTTTTCCGTATTTACTTTACACATTACTTTTCCGCATTAATTTTATGCATTACTTTTCTGCACTTTTAATTATGGTTTCATTCATCTTCAACCTTTCTTCTAAATCGCTACTAACCATGAGCGAGTAATTTCTTGCTTGCTAGGGTTTGTAGGATAGTGTAGAATAATGGATGAATTATCTTTTAACTTCTTTTGACATTTTAATATTTATAAATTTTAGCAAAATAAATGTTAACCCTCTTATCGGGTGCACTATCAATTTATTGATAGTCCCGACCACGATTTGAGATTACTTAAACACTTGTTTTGTTAAAAGTTTGAGATTAATAGAGATCAATGGAAGGACAAGGGGTGGTAGTGGGAAACCCTAGTTTCCTCCAAGAATCCCTAATCCACATTCATCGCTATCTCTCTAAGTTTTAAACTATTAAAAGATAAAAAAGAGACGTTTCTAAACATTCATCCATTAAGTACTAAGTACTATAAACCCTACAAGCCTTTCTATGTTAAATTTTATATCCATATTAAAATAAAACGACAACAATCCCTCATCTCTTTTATCAACTCGTCTAAAGTAAGAAAAGAAGTTCACGTTTCCCTGCGGACGACCCGTACTCATCGCGGCTAGCTATTTGCGATACCGTCTTGATTGCGGTTATTTACATCATACACATATACACTCCTTCACACGATCAATCAGGTACTATAGCTTGAATTGAATTCTTGAGTGTAGGGGTGAAATTAACACACACGTAGGGGTATACGATCGATATTTGGAGGAAAGATAGGGATAAAGAATAAGTCTTATGTTTTCCATAAAGATGATAAAAATTCCGGATTGGATACCGCGCTTGAGAAGGAAAACTCAAGAGAAACTAAGATCTTTCTAAACTGTCAAAACGTATAGGATCTTAGGTTGAATAAATAGGAGGTGTGAAAAATAAGGGATGTATATTTCTAACTTCGGATGATAGAATTTCTAACTTAGATGCTAAACTGTAGGATTAGAATCAAGGTTAACTTATGAAACCGGCTTGACAAGATTTTATGGGTAGTATCCGCTAAAAACCCTCAAGAGACAACACCCATCTTACTAGGGACACCTAGAGGTTTAACGGCTTGTTGCAAATGCTAAGTGCAACCATGATGCCTACGAAAGTGAGCTTAGAACTTTTTGAAAATAAATGGTTTTGCTCGGGACGAGCAAAAGATAAGTTTGGGGGTATTTGTTCACACCCGAATATTGCATTTAATACTGTCCATTCTTCTGCTCATTTATTTATAGGTAGGTGCTTTTGATCTGTGTTTGCTACATGATTACAGGTTACAGGTTCATATTCCAAAATAACACAAATCACGCAAAATCTCCACAGTTATACCAAAATCCAGAACATATACCAAAAACAGATAAAATCCGGGTTCCGGTCATCTACACTTATCCAGTGCCGCTTACCAGTTCAAGAGACAAGACGAAAAACAGTAGTCATTCATGCCTTGGTCAACACAGAGCACGAGAGGGGCAATAGAAAGATCAAGAGGTGCGCGGAGCTCGAGGGAGATCAAAATAAAAAAAGATTAAAAGTGTAGCCATTTTGGATTGTTGAAAATCTGAAGATATTTTGGAACCATTTTGCAATTTTGGACTTGTCAAACAGAAGGCAAAAGCAACATGAGGAAGCCTAAGAAAAATGACATGCCAAAGCCCCTGAGTGACCGCGGAACCATGGCCAATAGGCCTTTTGGGCGGCGGTTCCGTGGTCGTGTCTTGTCTTCTCCCGACAAATTTTCATGGGTAGTTTGGTAATTATGTAAGGGCTCAGAATATGGTCCTAAGGTTTCAGTTTTCTGCCTATAAATACTCCAGTTTTGAGCCAATCCAAGAATGAATTTTCTTTATTAGGATTTAATATAGTGTAGTTTGTATCTTCTTCTTCTTCATCTATTCTCCATGAAAATTATAGTGAGAGCTTTTTGAGTGGAAAATTAATGAAGATGAGGGCGTTTTTTATTATCTTGTATCTTTCATTTCTTGTAATGTAATTTTTATTTTTAGTATAACTTTTATTTATTGTTGTTAAAGTAGTTGTTGGATTCTTTTCTTGTTTTGTTTTTCTTTTCTTCTAATCCGTATTTTCAAGCCATGATACTCGATGGAGTCCTTTGCTTAGGTGAGAGCCCAAGTAGTTAGCTTGCTACCATTTGTTAAAACTGTATTTTCCTTTCTTTCTCTTTTCTTCCTTCTTATTTTATTTTTCTTTTAAATGTATGAATAATTTCTACACTTGTTAGGGTTAAGGAAGGTTAGTATGAGGGACAGAAAAATCCCTTGTGCTTCTCTTCGCTAAACAGCTTAAAATGAACGTAGACCAAACAAACACAACCCCCTCACTTAGGCGCGCTATAAGTGACATATAGTCGCGACCTAAGTCAAGAAGTCCTTTGGGTGCACTACAATGTGATATGTAGTTGTGATTTAATTGGATACATGGTTGTTATGTTTGGCCTAGGGTTGGAAATAAGCGTATGTAGCTGACGGACAAGGGACACTAGGAATGGATTTAGCGTTGGAAAGCTTGCTTAAACTCGCAAATCCCATTCTTATGTCTTCCTAATCCCCATTACTTTCGATTATCCCAACATCATTTGAAGAATGGGAAAAGGCAAACATAAGACTAATCCTAACTCTACTAACCAATTTTAACTTTAACAAGTTTACTTGAATATAAAATACGAACACTTAGAATAGATTTGAACATACACATATACATTCGTTAATTGACTCGTCTAAAATAAGAACGAACATACAAACCATCTCCCTATGGACGACCCGTTCTCAACCGGCTAGCTGCAAAGCGACATCGTCTTGATTGCGGTAAGTAAGACATATAGAACGCTTAGCGTAGTGTATACAAAAACACGGATTCAATCACAGGCACCGCTTTCGAATGGTATTCGAAGCTTCCTAATGACTCCATGAAGACCTTCGATGAGATGGAAATATTATTCTGTCAGAGATTCGCCACCGCAAGTAAACGCACTACCATGACGGTGTTGATAAATGAAAGGGTCAGACCGAACGAGACATGGGTTCAATATGCTACCCGATGGAGAAATCTTTGGTCTAAATGAAAGCAGTGCATTGATAAAGCTCCAGCTGTCAGAATGTTTGTAGCTACCATAGACCGACATTCGCGGGTGCACCCATTTTTGGCCTTTTTCAAGCCCACGACCTTCCAATAGCTTATAGATAAATTGGCTCAATTGGATCAGATAGGTCAAGGCTCTTCCTCTTCTGATGAAGACTTATGAAATGATAATATCAAAGGCAAGACGGCGTCTATCGCCAATGCTTAACAAAAAACGAACGACCCTAAAGCACTTGGTCGCCAAAATAATGACTACATGGGTCCCACTTGAAAGCATGCATTAGCACACTAGATTTTTTAAAATTGTATACTTGATACTTCTAAAAACCTAGTGATGGTGCTAAGGCATACTTTCATGGTATCAGGGCTAAGTTAGAGCATTAGGAGTGGTCTAGACGAAGTTAAAGTGTTCGATCGACTTTTCGAAACCCCAAAATCCTAGTTTCTGGAATTTTTTTCAAAAGTTGGAATTTTTTAGATTAAAAATTCTCAGAAAATCATGCAGGTTATTTGATGGAGCCCTAAGAAGTTCAACGACATGATTCCATCATATTGCCATGGAACCCCCACCAAACGCATGGTTTGGCCGCGGTTCCACCGCAGTAATGAGGAATTTTTGGGTCTTCTTTCTTGTGCTGCTCCATCTTGTTATTTTTCAGTCTCTGGGAATTTTTAGTGAGTGTCAAGTGTTGAGGTCTCTGTGATTTGTGGGTGTTTGAGATATCGATCGAAATGTTTAACATCGTCTAGATATATTTGATATGTGATACAATATTTGGAATCCACAATAATTAGTTTTGTGAAAACTAGTTAGTGTTTTGTAAATCTAGCAATTTGGTCTCTTTTGATAGATTGCCAGGGAGTTTCGATTCGGATCAAAACTCCGTCGCAATCTTGTATAGTAAGCGAACATTCGCCAGGTAACACTGGTAAATATCCATGTCCCATAGTCCCGACCAAGTGACTGTAGGAGAACCTCGTTGCCAAAAGCATCCGCTCAGGTGCTCGCGGCCGCGGTGTTCTGCCTAAGTGCACTTCGTCGACGACATCGGGGGTGCGGCCGTCCACTAGAGTTTCCGACGAGCGTTCGATCACATGTCAAGAATCTTGTTGAATTACCCGATTGGATATTGAAAAGAGTTTTCTATCCGAGACTAAAATGCAAGGTTTATAATGTCAGGCATGAAATCCGGAGTATGAGGTATTCCGGGTTTATGATGTCTAAGGTGGTTGCGGATTCTAATTACTGTAGTTTTCATTTCTTTTCTGCGACCATAAGTGTAATATGTGGTGTATCGCCGGTTTTGTTGCTATACGTCAACGACAATTGGGATACGCATATTTACTTACGTTGATGACATGAGATGTTATGTGTTGCTGTGATATGATATATTGGATTGTCGTGTTTGAATAGCCGGGGTTTTTTGTGTAAGAGGAGAGTTTTTCATTTTCATTCATGTAATATATTTGTATGTAATATTCTTTTATTGAGACACTTCTGGGTTGAGGACGATATCACCATTGATGTATATTATTTACTTTTCCGTATTAGGATAGACCCAAGGCGGGGTGCACAAGTAACCGGGTTCTAGAGTCCAGTGAGAGACCATCCCGAGGAGTCGAGACCAAGTCTCCTAACTCTAGAATTGGCAGGATTGCTTGCCGCTCTCATAGGGGTCTAGGGATGTGGGTTTGGCTGTTCATCACGACCGTGGAATCCGTGTTTTTTACTGGCTTGATTTAAAACACGCACCTCTTAGTATATTCTATATTTCATATGTTGACTTCTGTTGCAATGTTCTGTGATGTGATCATATAACTGCGTGAGACGAATGCTTTATATTATATATATGATATATAATAAACGTTACTTATGTTTTGCATCCGCGCTAGTCCGTCCCCACTCTGCCGTTAGTTAAGTAACCTAACGGTGCATGACGGGACCCCGTGGCGAATGCGGATGGCATAAGCGTACGTTCTATTTTCGTTTCTTCTGTGATGTTTATGAAACATAAATGATGGTACTTCATTAACGAGATTAATGAAAAAGAAAGAAACCTAAAGATGTTGTAGAATCAAATTTTCAAAAAGGTATCTCTAGTTCTTGCTTTGCATAGTGGTATTCCTTGATGAATATCCAGCACCTCATTCGATGAGGAAAGAGCCTAGATCCCTTCACCGGGAGTGACCTCTTTAGCAAAAACTAGAAAATGCTACAACCTACTCGGTTTAGTTTGAAAAACACTCGATTTTAAAGCGGATCTTAAACCACTCCTTTTCAAATCACTCGATTCTACAATGATATCAAGTTCATTACGCAAAAGGTTTTCTTAAAAACTTGTCGTAGTCCTCCGTCATTTCAGATAAGGACTATTTTAGTATTCGTGCTGTGTTTGTTGACCTTGTCAAGGCATAGTGTATGGTAGCTGATTAGTGCTTATCTGCAACCATATGATGCGATTGGATTAGGGTAGTCGTACGGCTTTGTTGACCTTGTCAAGGGTTGTGCGGGTGGGTTTAATTCAATCAGGAAATGAACGGGTTGAACTTGACTTGCGGTTTATGGTTTGTTGACCTTGTCAATGTCATAAATCGCTTGGGGCAAAAACAAATATTGGGAATTTCAAGTGTTGAAATTTGCAATAAGATTGCATACCTTCTATGAGATAGTTGGATCCCGATACCCATTGCGAGTAAGAGTTACTCCTGAGAAAGTTTTCCACTTTACAATTAGCCGATCCAGTAGGTGTCTACGAAAGGTGTTAACGGGGTTATGCCCCTGCAGAAACAAGGTTATTTAATTAGTTCCATGCGAAAGCATGGGGAGACTCTCTCAGAGTAATACCTGTCTGGCTGAACGATTGGCGAACTTATAGGGTGTAATTAATTCCGGCTAGTCTTACCTTTTAGGATTTGAAAGAAGATTTGATAAAAACAGTGGGAGCCATCCTGATTAGATAAAATAATAACCAATCTAATCTTGCAAGAGCATACTCTAAAGTGTTTTCTTCTCTCTCTCTCCAGGTAGCGACCATGACATGCCTTAATCAAGATAATAATATTGATGTATTGACCGAACCCGCTTATTATACTGAGCCGGGGAATGTTGGTTCCACTCTATCTTATGACTGTCATAAGTCCAAGCAAGGAATTGGAGAATACTCGAATTCCCACATGACCCGAACGAGGAATGAGCATGTTGATGCATCTTATTCGGGTGTGTTCATTACCGAGAATTGTTTCTCAGTTTGTTTTACGTCCTTGGTATTAGATACCGGATCAGGATCCCATATTTGTAATATGTTACATGGGCTAAAGAAAGGTAAAGAACTGGGAAAAGGTGATCATTATCTCAGAGTAGGGAATGGTGCAATGGTTGCAGCCAAAGCGGTTGGCGAATATCACCTAGTATTACCTGAAGGTAATACATTGATTCTGAACGACTGTTATTACGTACCAAAAATGTTGTGCAATTTACTATCAATTTCTTTATTAGATAAAGAAGGATATATCTTTGTAGTAGAGAAAAATGTTATGAACATTTTCCTAAATCAAGTGTTGATTGGGTTTGGTACATTATGTAACGGTTTATACGTTCTGAATCAAACCACAGTTCTACATATACAGAACACACACAAGAGGAAAAGTTCAGAAATGAACGGATCCTTCTTGTGGCATTGTAGACTAGGTCATATCAATACGACACGACTAGCTAAGTTACATTAGGATGGATATTTGAATCCGTTCGAATTTACATCTTATGAAACTTGCCAGTCATGTCTCAAAGGCAAAATGACCAAAACTCCATTTACTGGACACGGAGAAAGAGCTACTGAACTCTTGGGACTGATACATAGTAATGTATGTGGTCCCATGTCTACACATGCCAGAAATGGTTCTGCATACTTTATTACATTAACCGACGATCTCTCAAGATACGGACATGTGTTCCTGTTGAAACATAAGTCTGAAGCTTTTGATAAATTCAAGGAATATAAGTGCGAGTAGAGAACGAGACGGGTAAAAGTATTAAAATCTTTCGATCTGATCGGGGAGGAGAATGCTTGAGCACGGAATTCCATGACTATTTAAAAGAGAATGGGATTCTCTTTCATCTTACTCCTCCGTATACACCACATCACAACGGTGTATCGGAGTGGAGGAATCGCACCCAATTAGATATGGTGCGCTCTATGATGAGTACTGCTCAGTTGCCTATTTCCTTTTGGGGTTATGCGCTTGAGACAGCCGCATACCTATTGAATCAAGTTCCATCGAAATCTGTGCCCAACATACCATATGAGATATGGAGTGGAAATAGACTATATCTTAAATGAGTTAAGATATGGGGTTGCCCGGCCTATGTAAAAAATCAAAATCCGGACAAGCTCGAGGCACGTTCAGTTCTTTGCAAGTTTGTGGGATATCCAAAGAATTCTCATGGATATCTATTCTACCACAGTGAGGAACAAAAAGTGTTTGTTGCTTAGCATGCCACCTTTTTAGAAAAGGAATTTCTTGTAAAAGAAATTAGTGGTCATGAGGTAGAACTGGAAGAAGTTCCAGCCACACAAACTATAATTGAAGATTTAGTGGAACCGGAGGATTCGATAGTTCCTAATGAACCTCAGCCTCTCCGCAGATCTAGTAGAGTTCCTCATCCACCTGAGAGATACTACGGTTTTCTCATAGACGATGGGAGAAATGATTGCATCATGGAAGATGATGACCCAACTAGTTTCGAGCAAGCCATCATAAGTGGGGACTCTGTGAAATGGATGGATGCTATGCGATCTGAGATGGAATCCATGTACACCAATAAAGTATGGACTTTGGAAGTTGCACCTGAAGGGGTAAAACCCATCAGGAGCAAATGGATCTTTAAGAAGAAACTTGGTATCGATGGAAAATTTGAGACTTTCAAAGCTTGACTTGTAGCAAAAGGTTTTCGTCAACGACCAGGTGTGGATTATGATGAAACCTTTTCTCCAATGGCTATACTTAAGTCCATCCGGATCCTACTTGCCATCGCTGCATACCATGACTACGAAATCTGGTAGATGGACGTCAAGACCGCGTTTCTAAATGGTGATTTAGAAGAGAGCGTATACATGACACAGCCAGAGGTCTTCGTAGACAGTGGGAGCAGCGGAAAGGTGTGCAACCTGCTTAAATCAATTTACGGATTAAAGCAGGCATTGCGGAGTTGGAGCATCTGTTTTGATATAGCGGTCAAAGAGTTTGACTTCATCAAAAACGTAGATAAACCTTGTATATACAAGAAGGTTGTAGAGAGTAAGATAGTCTCCATCGTATTGTACGTGGATGACATACTCTTGATAGGAAATGATGTTCCTATGCTACACTCGGTCAAGCTCTTCTTATCACATAGGTTCTCCATGAAAGATCTGGGTGATGCTTCCTACATCCCGAGGAATAAGATCTATAGAAATAGATCTAAACGGATGTTGGGATTGTCCCAATCTAGGTACATTGACACCATACTAATGAGCTTTAGTATGGAAGATTCTAAGCGTGTTAATTTACCCACTTGCTCAGGAATCACTCTCTCCAAAGAGATGTCTCCCAAAACTGATTTGGAGAGGGCTCGCATGCAAGGGATACCCTATGCTTCTGCAGTCGGGTCTATCATATATGCGATGTTATGTACCAGACCGGATGTGGCCTACGCACTTAGTGTAGTAAGCAGGTATCAATCGGATCCTGGAAAGAATCACTGGACAGTTGTGTAGAACATTCTTAAGTACTTAAGAAGGACTAAAGAAATGTTCTTGGTGTATGGTAATAGAGAACTCCAAGTGGAGTCCTTTACCGATTCGAGCTTCCAGAGTGATAAGGACGACAGTAAGTCGGTCTTGGGTTTTGTCTTTACCCTCAATGGAGGGGCGGTATGTTGGAAGAGTTCCAAGCAAGATACCGTGGCAGACTCGACGATGGAGAATGAATACATCGCTGCCAACGATGCTGCCAAAGAGGTTGTCTGGATGAAGAAGTTCATAGCTGAACTTGGTGTTGTTACATCTATTGAGCATCCAATACTTTTGTATTGTGATAACAATGGAGCTATGGCTTTGGCCAAGAAACCTCGGTCCCATCAGCGATCCAGACATATTTTTAGGCGGTATCACCTGATCCGGAAGATAGTAGATCGCCGGGAGATCGAGGTCAGGAGAGTTGACACGAAGAATAACATGGAGGATCCACTCACGAAGGCCATTCCCAGACACAATTTGAGAGACTTTTTGGGATGTTGGGTATGCGATACTACAACAAATGGCCTTAGTGCAAGTGGGAGATTGTTAGTTATATGTATGCTCTAGATGCCATTATTGTACATGATTGTATATTATAGTGGATGCTTGGACATATATAGAGAGGAATTTCTTGCTCGACATAATAGTATGCTATCTGGTTACTCTTAATCTTAACATGTACACTTGTGTTATTATACTGTCTCTCTGTTACATGTTGATAAAACCTTTAGGATGCGTACTTGACTAACAGGACTATGATGTAGATCATACTAGTGGGACCAGGGTAGTCCACAAGTACATCCTTTAATTGTTCCTAGTCGAGAGAGTATCGAGACAGGGCATCAATATTCCAGAGTAGACTAGTGTGTACGTTTCTTAACCCTGTATGGGGCGATGGTTGATCCCACAGTCATTGGTGTTTGACATCAGAGATTGTGCACATGTGCTCATTGGAGAAAGGGTACACCGAACATGACTCACCGAGAACTCCTAGATAGTATTATACCTAACGTCAGATAGCAGTTCTTTGGTGACACTGGTACAGGTTAGTCGGAAGACCCGAGATCGTCATAGAGTCTTGTGTGGTTCCCACTGTGCTTTGAGCACCTGTGCACAATCTCTGATGTCAAACACCAATGGCTGTGGGATCAACCATCGCCCCATACAGGGTCAAGAAATGTACACACTAGTCTACTCTGGAATATCGATGCCCTGTCTCGATACTCTCTCGACTAGGAACAATTAAATAATGTACTTGTGGACTACCCTGGCCCCACTAGTATGATCTACATCATAGTCCTGATAGTCAAGTACGCATCCTAAGAGCTTTATCAACATGTAACAGAGAGACAGTATAATAACACAAGTGTACATGTTAAGATAAAGAGTAACCAGATAGCATACTATCATGTCGAGTAAGAAAGTCCTCTCTTTATATGTCCAAGCATCCACTATAATATACAATCATGTACAATAATGGCCTCTAGGGCATACATATAACTAACACCACCTTTAAAAAGATTGGTACGCAGATACTCATTCTCCCGAAACATACGCAGGAGGCATCTTGCTCGCTGAAGGTGGAACCTCCATGTGACATGAAAAGATGTTAAAGGACCTACAAGCGTGTCCTGAAATCAAGTGGAATAGCCCGCTCGAACTAGAAATTATGGAAGAGATGTAGAAGCCATGTCCCTCTTCGAAAACAAAGAATAAAGGAAAAAGCACCCAAGTCCAGTCTTCCAAAGAAAAAGAAGAAGAAGACTAAGAAGCCTGTCCATCCTACTGAATATGTAGACAGCCAGACAAATATGCAAAAATGCATTGACGTGTTAGAGGAATATACCCAGAAGGCATGCCTATCAATCATTCTCGATGAGTTTCTTCAGCTTCTCTTCGAACATGGCGATGCTGAGGAAAAAGAAAACTCAGTAGAAGAAGAAAATGAGCATATGGGAAGCTGCCATATAGTTTCTCATTCCTTCATATATGAATAAGATGCTCCGTCAGCATCATAAGGTGACACTGATGAGCAGGGGCAGGTACCATGCAAAGTGCTCTGTATTTCCCACAAGACAACCCGATAGACGCGATGACAGAAGAAGCAGTCCAAGAGCATAAAGATAGCCTATGGCGTGAAATGTCCATTTACGAAATGGTCATGTAGCAACGCCTAAGCAAGTAAGCAGTGGAAGGGATGAATTATGTAACTCCCCGGCAGAAATTGGAAAGATGGACCGTAATGTCCCTAAACTAATATTAGACCATTATGTCCCTAAATTGGAATGATGGACCGAGATGTCCTTAAACTAATATGTTGCCCTATGGTATAGATCATATAACTAGCCATATATAATCCATGGGCACAAATGATCTATATCCCGCATATGTTCTTCATTGCTCCCTTAGACCACCTTGTCCTTAAACTGGAATGATGGACCGTTATGTTCCTAAATTGGCTTCTTGGCCCACGGTTTGTCTCCATATTGACTACCGTATACAATCCATGTGTAACATTTAAGAAAAATAAAATATTATTTTGGGAATTTTTATAATTAAATAATAGACATATTGAATATTTTAATATTGCGGTATAATTAAATACCGATAAATTGGGAAAAATTTGGAAAATTATAGAAATTACTAAAAAGAGGGTGTTTTATGTGATTTATGCAAATTATGAAATTTTATGATTTATTATACACTAATTTAATGCTAATTGCGATTAAATACTGCTAATCGCGCATTAAACCGGTTTTGTGCACATGACATGCACCATATCACATTTTTATATTTGTGCATTTTGTTAACCATGACATTTTGCTTTTGGATTTTCATTTGGGTTTACAAATAAAAGAAAACAAAAGAAAACAACAAAATAATAAAGAAAGAGGGATGGGCAAGAGAGAGAGAGGTGAGGGGTCAACCCAAGACCGTGGCTCCTTGTCCCTTCATTGTTTCTTCTTCATTTCTCTCCCCTCTCTTCTTTCATGGAAGCACCTCACTCCCCTTCCACTACAAACCCTCAAAACATCATCAAAACAAACTCCAAAGTTCATCCCCACTTCAAAAAAATCTTGCACAAGCTCACAAGCTACACTTTGAATCAAGAAAGTTTGCATTTTGGGCACTTGGGCAACTCAAGAAGATTCTTGAGTTGCCAAATGAGGTAATCCTTTCACAAATTGTGTAGTATTTCATTTGCTTTATCCTCTATTCAAGTTTAAATTCAATTTCGTGTAGTTTTGTGCAATTTGGAATTTCCAAGTTAGGGATTAGGGTTTGAATTGATTCCAAAGGTGCAATTGAGGTGTAATTAGGGACTACAACCCCTATGGTGATGGTAAATTGAACTAAAACAGAGACTTAAACCCCAAACCACAAACTTAGAAACCCTGATATCGGAAATTTGTGAGATTTGTGAACCGCAAGATATATTTTAAAACTGGATTCATTTAAAAGAGCGGTTTCCCTTCGATGTGTGCATATTACTGTTCCATGTTGCATGATATATGGATATGCTTACGTTTCTGTTATATGTCGCATACATCATGCTTTACGCTTTTACGCATTGAGATATACCGTTTTCATGAGATTTCTGGATTTGAGAACCGTGGCGATTTCAAAAGAAAGCATGTACTGTCTTAAAAACCCGGTTTCTCTTGATATGATATTTCAGTGAGTCCACCATGCATTTTCTCGGTTCTGAGACGTGTGACATGTGAAACCCGATTCGAGGAGACGGATGATTCCATTTGCGGGTACATGGTGGACCCGGTATGGTACCCCGGGGCGAGAGAGAGATTTCGTGTGGATGACGATGAACCTGGCAGAGGGACCACTACCTACCAGTGATAGTATTTGGGCTCGGCGGATATCCGTAGGATACCGACCGGAGTCGAGATATGATATGGGCTGATCCGGACTGACGGAGCCCGTGGGCCGATCCGGACTGATGGAGCCCGATATATGAGGATTTACATGCTGATGCTGGGCACAGGTTTCATGATTTTTCGAGTGTCGATGCTAGACACTCAGGTTCCATGATTTTGATGTGTCGCGAGGGACACACGTTGATTTATATCCTCATACCTTCATGCATATGCTTTATGATATTTACATGCATGATGTTTTGTGTCATTGGTTGACCCGTGGACGAGATCCACACGCATACAGGCATTGATTACATAGTTGGATGATATCCACATACTTATAGACTTCATGATATAGTTGACACTGATTCATGTTGATTACATTGATCATACCTCATATTTATGATATGTTGCTACCTGAGGCACTGACACGAGCACTTGGTATTACATTGATGTATAGATGTTTACCCTTGCCACCTTATCATGCTTCAGACTTTATCATTTTGAGGATATATATATTACTGATCGTTTGACCTAGGATTGAGTCATATATACGATTTCTGTCTGTGATGTTTTCTACTCACGAGTTGGCAACTCACCCCCGTTGTGCCACAGTTTCTTGCAGGTTTTGCCGTACAGGTTTCTTTGCGGCTTTGCTGGCACACTGCTTCCTTTCCGGGTGATTTGCTTTGGTAGATGGGTTCACTCGCATCGTGACCCCCATTGTACTTATTTATTTTCAGTTGTATCTAGTAAAATTCCATCAACCAAACTTGTATATTTATTAGACATAGAAGACCGGTTGTTTATTCTTTCGACCTTAGAGCCGCGCGTTGTATTATTATGGTTTTCTTGATATTTGAGTTCCTTTGGAGTTTTGATCCTCGCCCTTCGGCGTTGTATATTATTTTGCTTGCGTGGTTGTGACCGTCGATTGACGAAGAGCTAGCTCCCGCTTGGGGATGCCTTTATTCATATTATTCATGTTGTGTTCTGTCGTCTGGTGTTTGTACGTCAGCGACGGGTTTTGTTTGGTGGTTTTGCAGGCGTAGGCTATAGGTTTTAACCTATGAGCGAAACGTGTGCCGTTTTGGTTTTCCGACTTGATTTTAATACGCATTTTGCTATTGTGTATTGGTTGTAGGTACCCCCATATGGATTTCAAGACGAAGAGGATGAGCGTGGCGTCATCGACTCCAGCAAGTGAGGATCAAGGTGAGTAGATTATATCTACGGAGGATGTCGGGTGGATGGCGTATAGCACCCCCGCAGTTCGTAGTGTAGTGTATGGTATATATTATATGGATATATTATATGAGATTATGATTATCTAGATAGACTTTGGGAGTCATGGATTATTTTAGTATAATTGGATGATAACGTCATTAGTTAGTTAGTCGCGGACCTTAGAATAAGGGTTACACCCACACGCACGCACACACATGCTTACTTTGTTTTACTTGTGCGTTTATGGGGATATGTATATATATACACACATAGGTATGGGACTGTGTGTGTGTGTGTGTGTGTGTGTGTGTGTGTGTGTATACGTATACCTACTCATGGATGATGAGGATTGTTATGGTATTTGGAGATGAGTCGATGAGATTAGGCATGGTGCCATGAGATCGGTGATATGATGTGGTTCGTATTATGAGATACGACATGAGATTTTAGAGGGCCTTTAGGCGTGTGTTTTCATACACGCACACATATATATAGATAGTATCAGTTTGTACTAGACTTAGATCAGTACCCCGGTTCATGAGATATGATGATAATGGATACCAGATGAATAATGAGATGAATGTGATATTTGACCCATACCCAGATTTGGGATGCCGTTCGATGGATTTACCGTACGAGCTTTATATTGATAATAGATCCGCACTCTTGACTCGAGGATGTCATGTTATATATTGTATCGTATGTGATACTATTAAGGCGGGATCACCGACTATTATATTTATATGTATCGACTCAGATTTAGGTGGTTTCCTTACCTTTCGATTAGTCCTGTAGTTTACTTATAGATGTTAGACTAGAATCGAGTCATACCTATTTCAAAACTAACAGATCGTGAGTATTTTAAAGACAGGCCAAGGGATTCTACGGATATTTTCAAAAGACGCGTCTTTTCTTAAAAACACTGTAGCCCTTATTTTTCTAAACACCACGATTCGTGTTTTTTCAAATGGCAAAACTGTATGACATATATATTGATGTAGATTCTTTACTGTTGTGTTTATTATTCAATTTCCGCATATTCTTGCTATTCGCATCGCATTGCATATTTAAATGTGTTTATTGTTATATTAAACCCATGCTGTCAGGACACCGGCACTATTATCGATGATGCGTATGTTCCACGTACACCTGCTTGCCGGCTCACACACTTCATCATCGATAATTGCCATGTCACTACACAGTAGGATTGTTGCATCAGGATATGACTCCTTGTATGACATATTGGCACACAGGCATATTGTACACTCATACTTGCGTATATACCTACTTGTACATCCATATTGGCACACATGCATATTGTACACTCATACTTGCGTATATACCTACTTGTACATCCATATTGGCGCACAGGCACATTGTACACTCATACTTGCGTATATACCTACTTGTACATCCATATTAGCGCACATGCATATTGTACACTTATACTTGCGTAAATACCTACTTGTACATCCATACTTTCGCACAGACATATTGTACACTCATACTGGCGTACATACATATTGTACACTCATACTGGCGTACATACATATTGTACACTCATACTTGCGTACACACATATTGTACACCCATACTTGCATACATACGTATTTGCACATACATAGATAGATAATTCTGGCTTGATTTTGGAGATTTGGGAACCGCAAGATATATTTTAAAACTGGATTCATTTAAAAGAGCGGTTTTCCTTCGATGTGTGCATATTACTATTCCATGTTGCAAGATATATGGATATGCTTACGTTTCTGTTATATGTCGCATACATCATGCTTTATGCTTTTACGCATTGAGATATGCTGTTTTCATGAGATTTCTGGATTTGAGAACTGTGGCGATTTCAAAAGAAAGTATGTAATGTTTTAAAAACCCGGTTTCTCTTGATATGATATTTCAGTGAGTCCACCATGCGTTTTCTCAGTTCTGAGATGTGTGACATGTGAAACCCGATTCGAGGAGGCGGATGATTCCATTTGTGGGTACATGGTGGACCCGGTATGGTACCCCTAGGCAAGAGTGAGATTTTGTGTGGATGTCGATGAACTTGGCAGAAGGACCACTACCTACCGGTGACGGTATTTGGGCTCGGCGGATATCCGGAGGATACCGTCTGGAGTCGAGAGATGATATGGGCCGATCCGGACCGACGGAGCCTATGGGCCGATCCGGACTGACGGAGCCCGATATATGAGGATTTACGTGCCGATGCTGGGCACAGGTTTCATGATATTTTCGAGTGTCGATGCTAGTCACTCAGGTTCCATGATTTTGATGTGTCGCGAGAGACACATGTTGATTTATATCCTCATAGCTTCATGCATATGCTTTATGATATTTACATGCATGATGTTTTGTGTCATTGGTTGACCCGTGGACGAGATCCACACGCATACAGGTATTGATTACATAGTTGGATGATATCCACATACTTATAAACTTCATGATATAGTTGACACTGATTCATGTTGATTACATTGATCATACCTCATATTTATGATATGTTGCTACTTGAGGCACTGACACGAGCACTTGGTATTACACCGATGTATAGATGTTTACCCTTGCCACCTTATCATCTTTCAGACTTTATCATTTTGAGGATATATATATTATTGATCGTTTGACCTAGAATTGAGTCATACATACGATTTCTGTCGGTGATGTTTTCTACTCACGAGTTGGCAACTCACCCCCGTTGTGCCACAATTTCTTGCAGATTTTGCCGTACAGGTTTCTTTGCGGCTTTGCTGGCACACTGCTTCCTTTCCGGGTGATTTGCTTTGGTAGGTGGGTTCACTCGCATCGTGACCACCATTGTACTTATTTATTTTCAGCTGTATCTAGTAAAATTCCATCAGCCAGACTTGTATATTTATTAGACTTAGAAGACCAGTTGTTTATTCTTTCGACCTTAGAGTCGCGCGTTGTATTATTATGGTTTTCTTGATATTTGAGTTCCTTTGGAGTTTTGATCCTCGCCCTTCGGCGTTGTATATTATTTTGCTTGCGTGGTTGTGACCGTCGATTGACGAAGAGCTAGCTCCCGCTTGGGGATGCCTTTATTCATATTATTCATGTTGTACCTCGTTCGGGGCTAGTATTTACAAAGGAAACTCTGCCGAAATTTTCAGAAATGACTTGATGTTTTAAAAACGCATAATTCGGTTTATGCTATTAAAACCACTTGCTTTTAAACAAGTTTTCCTTTATTTATTATTTAAAATGATTTTAGATTTCTGGGCTTTTGGCTCACTTGAATTAGATGGGGTCCTATAGACTTCATATGATTCAAGGGCCAGTCACGTGCTATTTGGTGTCGTGACACCATGGGCATGAGTAATATGTATCGCTACCATGTTTTCCCAAATGTATGTTGCCTTATGGGCTCCTTGAGATCTACGTTGCACCTGAAGTCCCATCGGCGAAGATTGCAACTCAAGTTCCCGCTACGAGGCTGCACCTGAAGCCTCACCGGCTATAAAGCTCTACCAATGATGCAGTCCTCCAAAAGATGTTATGCCCTATGGCTGATCTCCATATTGATCACCGTATATAATCCAGGGGCACAAACGATCCATATTGTCCCCAAGTCACTTGCGACGAAGATACTTCTGAGAGTTCCATCGTAAAAAAAAACATGTCTACAAGCAAAATGAGCATGGATGAAAACCTGAAAGGGCTCCGTAAGTAAAAAACAGCAGGGCTACCGACGAGCTTGTAAAAACCCGAAAGGACGTAAACTCGTAAAAAAATTCACTTGCAAGGTCTTCTCGACCTACAAGGAGAAAATACCTGCGTGGGATCCTTACGACTCATAAAGAAGAAACACACTTAGGGATCCATATGATCCTTAAGGAGAAAATGCACTTCCGAGATCCACTCGACTCGTAAGGAGAATATACCCCATATGAGACCCTCACGACTCATAGAATTCAAAAGACTTAGGTTACAGGGATTTAAACATGTTTCTTAAGCCATCATATCCCAAAACTGTCCTACAAGTAGTTCGATATCGACTCTTGTATACAATCCAGGGGCACAAACAAATATGTTTCAAACAAGTCTCACCAAAGACGAACGATACTTCCCGGATAGTGAACAACACTTGTAAGTCCTTACGACTTGCAAGAGAGAATACCACTTAGGAGCTCTCACGAATCCTAAGGAGAAAATACACCTACGAGATCATTTCAACTCGTAGGGAGAAATACTTTTATGAGACCCTTACGGTTCATAAAGTCAAAAAGGCTTAGTTGGCAGGGATCTAAACCTATCTTCTAAGCCACATTTTTCTAAATAGGCAACAGCAAATGATGAGTCGCTTCTGGCAATATTCTGGTTGCAGCGACGCTGATGCCTAATTAGGTATCAAATTCCAAGTCCTCTCATAGTAAATGATGAATCGCTTGTTTACCGCCGAAGACTGGACTGAGACGCGGAGGATGTCTAGCCTGAATTTGGGGGCAGATGCTATTTGGACATATCCATCCACCTCTCCGAAGACACCAAGTTGATTTATGTCATCATAGATCAGAGGTTTGGATAGATGCAGCCGATGTAGCAGATTTCATCAGATTCTCCTTCATTTGTGAAGGTTTTTTGATTGTGGGGACGCTCTTCCTTGCAGGCACAAGCTTCTGTAGTTAATTACGTTATCGCGTTGCGATAACAACTTTCTCCTGCTCCAGAAGGTCACTTCGTGTCATGTTATATTTGGTTTATTTTGGTTGCCCTTGGATTGTATACGGAGACTAATTTATGTCGTCGCCCGTAGGGCACGGATTAGTCCAAATACGTATATTTTAGATTTGGTTTTTGGGTCAAGGACTTGCTTGACGGGGTCCACATTAGTAGCTTGGTTTGCCAATGGGAAGGAACTTAGGACGCAAATCTCATATAAATGAGATCCATTAGTTCATGAGATATTTGGGTTTGATGTAAGGATCGTTAGTCATATTTAAGACTAAGATCAACTTAGAAACAAATGAGCATATGGGTCTAATTATATTAGTTTAAGAACATCACAGTCCATTATCGTCGTGTTTGGGGCGAATATTAGTTTAAGGACATTTTGGTTCAACATTGCCATGTTTGATGCGAATATCAGTTTAAGGACATTTTAGTCCATTATTCCCATTTTGGGGACGAATGTTAGTTTAAGGACATTTTGGTCCATTATCACCATGTTTAAGACGACAAAAGAGGAGTTGTTGGTTGTTGGGACCCGCTACCTCTCTGAAGACGTTGAAAAATTATAATAACATATATCAAAGGTATAGAAAGATATACACTTGAACTAAATCCCGTATTTGAGGGAAAAGATCATGGTGGACCTAAGAATCGTTAGTCATATTTGAGACTAAGATTACCTTAGGTGATATGAGATGAATATCATTTTGGATATCATCGATGAAAGATCATAAGTCATGTTTGAGACTAAGGTCAGTTTGGAAATCACGAGCATATGGGCTCGCTTGATTTAAAATAAAAAGGTTTAATTTTAGGAAACTTAGCCAATTTGGGCTAAGACTGGGTTTTTGTACTACCCAGCAGTGCTAAGCACTAAGATATATAGCGCTCACGTGTGTTTCACGTGGGGCGCTGGAATAGTGCTAAGCACTAGTTGTCTCTGGCGCTCACGTGGGTTTCCCGTGAGGCGCTGAGCTTTGGACGCTCACGTGTGTTTCACGTGAGGCGCTCAGCTTTGACTTCTTTTGAGTGCTCACGTGTGTTTCACGTAAGGCGCTAACTTCTTTGGAGATTTAATCTTTATTGATATTTTTAGAGAACTTAAATCTCTGTTAATGGTATTTTGACCATTAACGATCATCAAGATCACTATTTTGAGGTTCTTGGATCAGATTCTTTAAGAACAAAGTTCTTGATTTGAAGGAACTAAGTTCTTGATTTTGAGCGCTCACATATGTTTCATGTGAGACGCTGGTTTCTTATAGATTTGATCTCTGTTCATATTTTCAGAGAGATTAAACCTCTGTTAATGGTATTTTGACTATTACCGATCACCAAGATCACTATTTTGAAGATCTGGGATCAGGTTCTTTAAGAACTAAGTTCTTGATTTGAAGGAATTAAGTTTCTGGAGTATTATGGACTCCATCTTCTTTTTTTTCAATTTTGTTTTTCTCTGAATCTTTGATTCTCAAGAACAAAATCTCTCCGATGAGAATTACATTCTCAACTTGTGGGAAACTTGTCTTGTGGATCTCAGATCCAGAGAAAGAACTAAATTCTTGTAAAGGGTTAAACACTTAGATAGATAAAGTAGATGTTTTAATCTCTTTGTTTTCTTTACCTAGGATTTTGAGGAAGAAGATCTTCTTCTTTGAGAATTAAATTCTCTGCTGTTTTGTGGATGCTTTTGGAGAGACTTCTATATATTTTTACAGAAGCTTATGGGGTGGTCTCCTCTCTCTTTTAGATTTGATCTCTTTGCTCCTATTTATAAGAGAAGAGAAAATATCAATTTGTTTGATAAAATCTCTCACTGAGAGATCCTTATTGATCAAATTGATCTTAAATATCAACCGGTGAATTTTATTCACCGTTGGATTTTCAATCCAGAGGCTCTTTGTTTTACAGAGAAGACCACTCTTGTTTGTTTAATAAGATTAGGAAAATATTTTCCTAAGATAGAATTTAATTCTATCAGATAATCGATGGGTGATTTTATAATCACTGCTGAATCTTTGATCCAAGGGTCCTCTGTTCAACAGAGTGGATCTTTGTAGTTTGAGAAAAATCAGGGAAATGTTCCCCCCTGTAGAATTTAATTTTACATAGACTTTAATTCTACACTTACGTGCATTGCACGTGGGACGCTGGCCTATAGCGCTCATGTGGATATCACGTGAGGCGCTGCCAAGAGATTGGCAAGTGCGGTTCTCTATTTAACAGAGAGGATCTTTCTAATTTGAGAAAAATCAGGAAAATATTTTCCCCGTAGAATTTAATTCTATATAGAATTTAATTCTACACTCACATGCATTGCATGTGGGGCGCTGGCCTATAGCGCTCACATGGATATCACGTGAGGTGCTGCCAAGAGACTGGCAAGTGTGCTCACGTGGATATCACGTGAGGCGCTGCCAAGATGCTAGCACCGGCGCTCACTCGGATATCACGTGAGACACTCACGTATTTAACACATGGGAACCAATATAAGATTTGATCATATCTGAAGCGGGTACTCACATGCTTTGCATGTGAGTGCTTACGTGTTTAACACGTGGGCACTGCTATAGGATTTAATCCTATCTGCAGCAGGTACTCGCATGTTTTGCATGTGAGTGCTCACGTGCTTTGCATGTGGGGCACTGCCCTCTATTTTTATAAAAGGAACATCAAGTTTTGAGCCAATTTTTTTGGCGGGAACAAATACCCCCCTCTACTTTACCCACGTAGGTATGTACGTGGGTTATGTGGTGCAAAGTTATGCATCACCATAGAATTGATGGCTAAGGAGACGGAATTAGGTCTCTGTCGCCTAAGGCTTTGTCCATCTTCATGATCCGTAAGGGTCTCAAGAAGGTTTTTCTCCCTATGAGTCTTGAAGATCTCATAGGTGTATATTCTCCCTAAAAATCATGAGGATTTCTAAGTGTCCATCACCTCCATGAGTCGTAAGGATCTCATTCGGGTATTTTTTTATGAGTCGTGAGGACCCGTAAGTATCTTCTTCATTTCATTGGTATATAACTTTGACGAATGTGGCCCATATATAGTATACAAGAGTCAGTATTGACCTCCTTATAGGGCAGCGACGGCTTAGGAAACAAGTTTAGATCTGTCACCTAACGCTTTTCAACTTTATGAGCCGTGAGGGTCTCATAAAAATGTTTTTCCTTACGAGTCGAGAGGATCTCACAGGTGTATTTTCTCCTTAGAAGTCATGAGGACTCCTAAGAGTGTTTTCTCTTGAGAGTCGTAAGGATCGCACAAGAGTATTTTCCCCTTACGAGTCGAGAGGACCCGTAAGTGGTTTCTTCCTCTCATTGGATGCAACTTTGGAGAATGTGCCCCTTGGATAGTATACAAGAGTCAGTCTTGACCTCCTTGTAGGGCAACAGTGTTTAGGAAACATGTTGATATCCCCGTCGCCAAAGGCTTTTCATCTTTATAAGCCATGAGGGTCTCATGAAGATGTTTTTCCCTACGAGTCAAGACTAGTCGAGAGGATCTAGCAGGTGTATCCTAACATAAATGTAGATAACCTCCTTTCTTTTATGATAGGGGTCTGTTAGGTTTGTGGTACTAAGTTTAAATCCATCGTACCGTCTCGTTGGCTGATATATTTCTCGATATGCAGTCCCATAGGTTGCTGCTCGAGTAGCCCCGCATCTGTCGTGTCTCTGAATCCTTCTGAGGATAGACAATATGTCTTCAAGTAATCTTCTTAGGTTATATTACCGTCGGAAGAACAAGCGTTAGGTATTTGCCGTGGTGCTTTTTACTTGAGGTTAGGTTTAATTTGGAGCCCCGATAAGTCATAACCGCACCCTTCTGGGGTGAGATGATCTCCAATGGTCTTTAGACTTTGTATGTATTGCCGTCAAGACCCGAAACTAGGATTATGCCGTCACTTCGTTTTTTTCTTTGATGATACTGCGCCGATTCTTTGCTGAAGTAAGGTAGACATCCATATGACCTCTATACTGTATGTATTGCCATTAAGGTCTGGGGCTCAGGATATGCCGTCACTCCTCTTTTGTTCGACCCATGGGTCTTTTTTGACGTATTGTCTGCACTGAGAAAGAACGTCGAGTTGATTTCTAGGCTGTCGATGTTGCCATCGAGATTTGGAACTAGGATTTCGTCATTACTCCATTTTGATTTGACTACCTTGGGTCCTTCGTTGACATCCGTCTTCATCCTGCTGGAATGAGAAGCACGTTGAGTCGATCTCTAGGTTGTAGATGCCGCCATCAAGATCTGGAGCCAGGAATATGCCATTGCTCTACTTTTATTTGACCCTTGAGTCCTTGTTGATGTTGCGTCTGCATCTTACTGGCATGAGAAGCACGTCAAGCTGGAGTAAGGATTTTGCCATCACTCCTTTTTGATTTGGCTCCTTGGAGACTTTGTTGACGCCGTGTCTGCACCAAGAAGGAACGTCGAGTTGGAGCTAGGATTTTGCCATCACTCCTTTTTTGATTTGGTTCCTTGGAGCCTTTGTTGACGTTGTGTTTGCATCCTGCTAGAATGAAAAAACGTCGAGTTGATCTCTAGGCTGTAGATATTGCCATCAAGATCTGGAGCTAGGAATATGTCATTGCTCCACTTTTATTTGACCCTTAGGTCTTTGTTGACGTTACATCCGCTCCGAGAAGGAACGTCGAGCTGGAGCTGGGATTTTTCCATTACTCCACTTTTATTTGATGATGTCGTGCCAATTTTTTGCTGAAGAGGGGTAGACATCCAAAAGACCTCTATGCTGTATGTATTGCAATCGAGGTCTGGAGTTAGGATTTTACCGTCACTCTACTTTTGTTTGACCCTTAGGTCTTTATTAACGTCGCATCTGCATCGAGAAGGGACGTCGAGCTGATCTCTCGGCTGTAGATGTTGCCATCAAGATTTGGAGCTAGGATTTTGCCATCACTCCACTTTTGTTCAAACCTTGGGTCCTTATTGACGTTATGTCTGCACCCTGTTGGAATGAGAAGAACGTCGGGATAGTCTTCAGGTTGTAGATGTACCGTAAAGACTTGGCTCTCCCTTTGACGGAGCCTAGTGGGAAGATATGGTTCCCTTTATTTCGTTTAAGCCCATGGATTAAATACAAGGGTCGGTGTGGACCGACCTGCAGGGCAGAAATTTTTTATTTTATTAATTTTTTTATGTTTCCGCGATACTCTATGTTTTCAGCTTTTTTATATCGCGAAACTCGCGATTTCTCCATCATTTCGGCTATTTATGGCGGTGCCCAATCATTTTGGCTATGTCATTTTTTATTTTCACTCGCTGTTTTATATTGCGAGTTGCCCAAACATTTCGACTGTTTCATATGCATATATTTTTTGCTCGCTGATTTTTATTACGAGTTGCACCATCATTTCAGCGATTTCATATGCATTTTTTTGCTCGCTGATTTTGTTGCGAGTCAGGGACTTAGTTCATGATACCAATTTTGGCATCAACATCGCTACAGCTGGAATGTTGCCCGGAGCGAATTATCATTTGCCATGAGAGGACTTGGAGTTTGGCACCTGTTTAGGTATCAGCATTGCTACAACCGGGATATTGCCAGGAGCGAATTTTCATTTGCCTTTGTTGATTTAAACAAAGTAGGCTTAGCAAGCAGGGTCAGGATCTTGTCGACTAAGGTTTTTTGACTTTATGAATCGTAAGGGTCTCATAAAGGTATTTCTCCCTACGAGTCATGAGGATCTTGTAGGTTTATTTTCTCCATAGAAGTCGTGGGGATTCCTAAATGTGTTTTCTCTTATAAATCGTAAGGATCTTATAAGAGTATTTTCTCCTTATAAGTCGAGAGGACTAACAAGTGTCGTCCACCATATGAGGATATTTCTCTCCATTGGTGGAACTTGGTGGGGGATATATTTATTTATGCCCGTGGATTGTATACAAGAGTCGATATTGGACCACTTGTAGGGCAGAAAAGTTTTGTGGGGTTTTGGTGTCTTAAGAACAGGTTTAGATCCCTATATCTTAAGGCTTTTGAATTCTATAAGCCGTGAGGGTCATATAGAGAGTATATTCTCCTTACGATTCGTGAAGATCTCGTAAGTTCATTTTCTCCTTAAGAATCGTATGGATTCCTATTCTTTGTAAGTCTAAGGATTTCACCCAGGTGTTTTCTCCTTCCAAAGTCGTGAGGACTTTGTAAGTGCATTTTTTAACGAGTTCGCACCGTTTCGGGTTTTCACTAGCTCGCCGACAGTCCTGCTGTTTTTACTCATGGCGCTCTTTCGGGTTTTCATCCGTACCTGTTTCGCTTGTGGACGTACCGTTTTTTTAGATGGCCCGTAAGGTAACGCACCATTAGCTGTAGGCCCCGATCTTTTTCGAGGGACTGCACCATGTAGGACCTGGAAGAGTTATGAATCGTTTATGCCCATGGATTGTATACGGTAATCAATATGGGGATCCACCGTAGGGCTCAATGTATTAGTTTAAGGACTTGACGGTCCATTATCACCGTATTTTGAGGTGAGCTTCTGGTTTAAGGACCTTTTGGTCCAATATCGCCGTGTTTTGGGGTGAAATGCTAGTTTAGGGACATTCCGGTCCATTGTTCCCGTGTTAGGGGGAACACACTAGTTTAGGGACATTCCGGTCCATTATTAGTTTAAGGACTTCTCGGTCCATTATCGCCGTTTTTTGAGGCGACAGGGATTTTTTGGTACTACTTTCAGAGTTTTGACTCAAAAAGATAGCGAGCGGATACAAGCGTCATCATCTATCATTGACCTAAGTTATGACTTGTCAAGTGTAGTACTTTTTGAGGAATCATCCGTTTATTGGCCGGGAGGGTCTTTCGCTATGCATATCCATGAGTAGGTAGGCTCCAACCTGGTAGACTTTGTCTATGATGTACGGGCCTTCATAGTTCGGCTCGAACTTCCCCCATGTTGCATGATTGGGGATCATTAGTCTTTTGAAGACTAGCACGAGTTCGCCTTGGCGGAATGTTCTCGGCATGGTCAATCTTTCTTATGACCGTGTCATCCTGGCCTTATAAGCCTCCAGATTTTGCTATGCTATAAGGCGGGTTTCATCGAAGGCGTCGAGCTCCTCGAGCCTAAGATGAGTATTTTCTTCATCTGTCAGCTCGCATCGAACCGCTACTCATAGAGATGGGAGTTCTATTTCCAATGGGAGCACTGCTTCCGTGCCAAACACCAATGCGTATGGTGTTGTATTCATGGCCGTCTTGAACTTTGTTCGGTACACCCAGAGAGCTTCGTGCAGCCTTTCGTGCCAGTCCTTTTTGTTTCTGGACACTATTTTTTTATAACCTTGGTCAAAGTTTTGTTGGAGGATTCAGCTAGACCGTTGGCCCGAGAATTATAGACTGATAAGTATCCCCAATCTATTTTATGCTGCTGTGCGAAGCGGCTGATTTTATGGCTTCTGTAAGCTGGTCTATTATCCGAGATAATGTGTCGCGGAGTGCCGAACCGATTGATGACATGTGTTTTGAAGAAGTGGAGGATATTCTCCGTCTTCACCTCCCTTAGTGGTACTGCTTCTGTCCACTTAGAGAAGTAATCGGTCGTTGCCAATATAAACCGATGTCCTTTGGAGGACGCTGGTTCGATGAGGCCGATTATATCGGTTCCCCATATTTTGAACGGCCAGCTGGCCATTGTCGGGTGCAGCGGATTTGGGTGCTGGTGTATGAAGTCCCTGTGAATTTGGCACGAGTGACACTGCTTCGCATATCCAAGACAGTCCTGAATCATCGTAGGCCAATAGTAACCCATTCTTTTTATCTTCAGCTTCATCTTTGGACAAAGCCGCAAAGTCCATCGTGTATTTCTTGGATGACTTTCTTTGTTTCCTCCGGCCCCAGGCATCTTAGCTACGGCAGTCGAACGATCTCTTATATAGAGTATCATTGACGAAGGTGAAAGACAAGGCTCGTTTCATGAGCTGATATCTAGACGACGCATTTTCAGGCGTTCATTGGGACTTGAAGTAGTATGAAGACTTCCCTCCAGTCCTTTGCCTTTTCTTCGTGCTTTATTTGAAGGGCTACTTGTTCGTTTTTTTTCTTTTTCTTCGGATGTCACTATAAGGTCTTCCGAAGATGTATTCATTGGCGCGAGAACCCTGCGGTTTTGCACAATGATCCTTATATCATCGAAGTCTTCATCAGCCAATTTCTTAGCCAGTTTGGCCAATGCATCCTCCTTGCTATTTTCCGCTCGCGGTATGCTCTCTAGTGAATATAAAGAGATTTGTGTTAACAGTTGCTGCATCTTTTCGCCGTACCTTATTAGCTCTGGCTTGCACGTTTGATAATCGTCGTTTACTTGACTAACGATCAGCTGGGAGTGTCCATATATGAGGAAGTCTTTGATTCCCATATCGATAGCGATCTCAAGACCGGCTATTAAAGCTTCGTATTCAGTTTTTTTTGTTAGTCCTTAGCTCCGTTAAAGAGAGGGCGTAACGCAATATCCCTCTTTGCAGGATCACGAAGATAAGGCCCACCCCAGCTTTGATTATAGAAGTGTTTTGCTTTCGCCGCTTCATGGAGGATGCTCCATCAAAGTAAAGCTCCCACTGAGACTTATCTTCTTCTTTTCCTTCTTCAATTGCGTCGAATGCGTGCTCATCTGGCAACTTGCAATTTAAGGAGAAGTTGACCGGTATCAGATTCTCCGCGAGAAAATTGATGGCTTGTCCTTTTACTGCTTTGAGAGGTCGATACGTTATCGAGAACTCTATCAGAAGGAGGGCCCATTTGGCAAGCCTTCCTATCAGTATGTCCTTTTGAAAGTATGTCTCAACATTTCTACTAGGTTTCAATGAGCATCATGTATGCAATTTTAAAATTTTAGAGGTCTAAGTATACTAAACAAGAATCGAACTAGAGAATTAGGGTTTCAAAGTTAGCAAACTATGTTCTAAACTAAGTGAAGAGAGTCTACAACCTTTGTATTTTAGTCCTTCACTTCTAAACCTCCAAGTAGTAGTCCCTAGAACTCTTCTTTGACTCCACTTGAAGAATGGAACGAGCTTGCTTGTAGTCTTCGTCGTATAAGATGATCCACCTTGAGGAAACTCACACTCAAGCTCACACTTCACTAATCAAGGTATTAGTGAAGTTAACAACCTATACTAATTGGCTAGAGTAGTGTAGGTTGATGAAGTAGGAAATTTTCTCACGAAAAAATATTTCTTTTCTTTTCTTTTTCTCAACCCTAGAAAATCTAGTAAAGAGATGATGAAGAAGATGAACTTGGATGAGTGTGAACCATGAGCTCAAAAGATAAGATGAGATGAAGACTATGATAAAAAATCTATGAATAAAACAAAATTAGAAGATGAGTCATGGCTTCTCCAAGCATCCAAGAATAATGACTCATTCTCCTTTTGTTTTAATTCATAAAACATATCATTATCTTTTTCCCAATGTGATTCTCACACATCCTAGTTATACAATATATATATATATCAAATATATAAATATATATCAAATTATTAAATCAACACTTGATCCAATAATTCGGTTATATCATATATAACTCGGCTAATATCAAATAGATATATATGTATATCAAATCATTAAATCAACACTTGATTCAATAATCCAGTTATATCACATATAACCGACCAATATTTAATATTAATTTATATATATATATATATATAATTATTAAATCAACACTTGATTCAATAATCTGGTTATATCATATATAACCCGGCTAATATCAAATATATAAACACATATATATAAATCAAATCATTAAATCAACACTTGATTCAATAATCCGGTTATATCACATATAATCTGGCTGATATCAAATATCGCTAGATTAGAATACGGTATCATATACTCGTATTTAATCAAACTCCTATACATATCTCCATACGTGCCCTACTTCGTTTCTCTTGAGCTAGGAAATCTCTATGTGGGACTCTAAAGACTTGTCAATATGCCAGCAGTAGGTAATGACCACATCGGATACTCATAAGCCGTCAGTGGTACTAGCTGGACGTAACAGCTACCCAGGTATTGAACGAATAGAAGATTAACAAGCAAACTTGTCCAAACTCCCGTAGATCATAGAAGCAACACTTACCGTACAGTCCGGTCTCTTCGTCTGATATGTTGCATATCGATTCTAGGGGCGGAATCGTCAGACCATACTAACTTGATAAGTCATACCGATGTGTGGCCTATAACCTTTCGAGAAATTATTGATAACACTTATCAGTAAATCTCATCAGCCCTGGCCAGGGACTTGCTGTTATAGCCAATCGAGTATAGCGCAATATCAACTCCAAATACCGGGAGAGACGAACCCCTCCTATCGCTCATTGCTTCCATGTGACTTGGGACTATACCCAAAAACCACCTGTTTGCACGACTCAATTGAGCCGTGGTAGGGAGGAAATCAAAGCATGGTGGGAACTACACAAGACACTATGACGATCTCGGGTCTACAGACTAACCTGTACAGGTGTCACCAGAGAACTGCTATCTGACAATAGGTATGGTACAATCTAGGAGTTCTCGGCGAGTCCTATTTGGTGTACCCGTTCTCCAATGAGCACCTGTGTACAATCTTTGATGTCAAATACCAATGGTTGTGGGATCAACCATCGCCCCATACAGGGTCAAGAAATGTACACACTAGTCTACTCTAGAATATCGATGCCCTGTCTCGATATTCCCTCGACTAGGAACAGTTAAGGACGTGATTGTGGACTACACAAGCCCTACTAGTATGATCTGTATTATAGTCCTGGTAGTCAAGACAACATTCTAAGGGCTTTATCAACATGTATCAAAAAGACAGTAAACTAAAACAAGTGCACATGTTAAAATATAGAGCAACCAGATAGCATACTATCATGTCGAGCAAGAAAGTCCTCTATATATATGTCCAAGCATCTACTATAATATACAATAATGGCCTCTAGGGAATACATATTCCTAACAATCTCCCACTTTCACTAAGGCCAGTTGTTGTAGTATCGCGTACCCAACATCCCAAAAAATCTCTCAAACTGTTTTTGGGGAAAGGCCTTTGTGAGTGGATCCGCCGTGTTGTCTTTCGTGTCTACTCTCCTGACCTCGATCTCGCGGCGATCAACTATCTCCCGGATTAGATGATGCCGCCTCAGAATATGTCTGGATCGCTGATTGGACTGGGGTTTCTTGGCCAAAACCACAACTCCATTGTTATCACAATACAAAAGTATTAGATTCTCAATGGATGGAACTACACTAAGTTCAATAATGAACTTCTTCATCCAGACAGCCTCTTTGGCAGCGATGTATTCAGCCTCCATCGTTGAGTCTATAACAGTATTTTGCTTGGAACTCTTCCAACATACCACCCCTCCATTGAGGGTGAAGACAAAGCCCGAGACAGACTTGCCGTCATCTTATCACTCTGGAAGATCGAATCGGTAAAGGACTCCACTTTGAGTTCTCCATTACCATACACCAAGAACATCTCTTTAGTCCTTCTCAAGTACTTAAGAATGTTCTTCACAGCTATCCAGTGCTTCTGCTTTGGGTCTGATTGATACCTACTTACCACACTAAGTGCATAACCTACATTTGGTCTGGTGTATAATATCGCGTACATGATAGACCCAACTTCAGAAGCATAGAGTATCGCGTTCATGCGAGCCTTCTCCAAATCATTCTTGGGAGACATCTCTTTTGATAGAGTGATTCCTGAATAAGTGGGTAAATTACCACTCTTAGAATCTTTCATACTAAACCTCTTTAGTATGTTGTCAATGTATCTGGATAGGGAAAATCCCAACATCCTTTTAGATCTATCTCCATATATCTTTATCCCTAGGATATATGAGGCATCACCCAGATCTTTCATGGAGAACTTTTGTGATAGTAAGAGTTTGGCCGAGTGCAGCATAGGAACATCATTTCCTATCAAGAGTATGTCATCCACGTATAATACAAGGAATACAACCTTACTCTCTACAAACTTTTTATATATACATGGTTCATCTACGTTTTTTATGAAGTTAAACTCTTTGACTACTACTTCAAAATAGATGTTCCAACTCTGCGACGCCTGCTTTAATCCGTAGATTGATTTAAGCAGCTTGCACACCTTTCCGCTGCTCCCACTGTCTACCAAGCCCTTTGGCTGTGTCATATACACGTCCTCTTCTAAATCACCATTTAGAAAAGCGGTTCATGTTTGAATTGGATTCTGGTTTAAGTTGAATTCAAGTTTGATTTAGACTCAGACTTGAGTCAGACACTTAGAACTGATTTGGATCCTGAATTATGTTCGGGAGTTATCGGTTACTGCTGTACATGGACGGCAGGATTTGTGTCTTTTTCTAAGACAATTACCATTGATAATATCGTTAAGTTTTTCTACCTTAAATAGGCAAGCACTCACTTTCTCCGGCTCTCTAAGGCTCAAGAGAATTGATCCCGCTTAAACCTATATTTACTAAAGTCCTTAACAGTGTTTTATATAGCTTGAGGGGGTTTTATGAAAAATATTTTTATATAGTTCAAAATAACCTAAAGAAATTAATTATATTATTTAGGGTTTCCATGGATGTGTATTTTAAGAATTGAGACATTTTAGTGACAATTACCTTAACTTGAATAGTTTATGGTATTTTACTGTAAACTTGTCTTGTATTGATATCTTGATAGTATTTTGATGAAACTTGTAATTCTTTTATTTGAAAAAATATAAGTTATTATATTTTGAAAATATATGGATTTTATAATATTTATATAATTATTAAAAATTAATTTTTATTATTAAATTTTATAATATTTACATAATTATTAAAAATTAATTTTTATTATTAAGTAGAAAATTGCGTTTTTCTTAAAAATCGTATTAAAAACCTTTCGAGACCGAATTCTCCATGAGGAGGTCTGCATCTCGCTCTACTAGCCCAAGAATGTGCGATAATCCGCACCATCCAATAGCGGGTCCTCTAAAAAGGATTGTAGAGGCTTATTGCAAAGGGTTTTGAAATACAATTTAAAGAAAACCGTTTTTTATAGTTGATGGTATTTTGATGTAATATGGTAACAAAAATATGTTCAAGGGACATCGTGCTATGGAAACATGTGTGTATGTGAGGGGTAGGTCATTACCCCATGAAGTTTTCTAAAGGTATGTTCAACAAAGGAATAAAAGATGACGTATATAAAGTTCATGGTATTTTCATGTAAAACTTAGATTAAAGTTATTTAGCATGATGTTTTTGAGCGAAAGTTGGTTCTAAACATTAATTTTATAGTTATAAACATAGAGTAAGAATTTGGATGAAAGATATGGAAGAAATAGTGAAATTTTTAGGGTTTAGAACAAAAGATCGGTGTTAACTCCACTTACCGACATGTTTTGAAAAAGAGAACTTTTCAAAAGAAAGAGAGGGATAGGGAGGGACTTACAAGTGAACTAGTTTAAGGAGAGGTTGAAGATGATAGATTGGTAGTCGTGGCGTTGCGGGATCGCCGGAATAGCTTCGATTCCTCCCTGGAAGTTGGTCGTTGGCTAACTCCTCTTCTACTCCACTTGTACTTGAGAAAATTTGAGGGTTTTGGCTAGAATTTTCAAAAGGAGGAAGAGCTAGGGCATTGGATAGTATTTATAGTGTGGAATTAGGGTTTTGGGATTAAAAGAGTGAATTAAAATGCATTAAAATGTGATAAATTGGGGAAATAAGAGGTCTCTGTTTGATTGCAGAGTAATCAAACAATGCAGGGGTGATGGGGGTAGGCCAAGAGTCATGTGTGCAAAACCCGGGCTTCATTTCCTACGGGTGACCTGTCGGCGCCTGCCCAATAGCTCATTCCGCCGGTCGATCTTGAGGAAGGGGCCGGTAAATTGCTGCCATGTGTCCGTGACTGTATTTACAACATTTTGCACATATTTGTTTTCTTAGACTTTTCATTTTTATGTGCATTGCACGTGTAAACTTTTAGGCTTCCAAAAAGTTTAAAAGAAAAATCAGAAAAATATCATGTGTCTGATGGGGTTCGAACACAGAGGCTACGTCACAGCAGTGCAAAGCTTTACCAGTGAGCTACAAGTTGTTTCTTGCTGTTCTTAACAAAAATTAACTTTTAAATTGTACTCAGTCTTGCAAACTCCTTTCTGTACATTAAATTGAAAAATTTTCATACAGTAAATTCAGAGTCGTTACATTATTTATTACATAATTTTCTTTTTGGCATGGGGGGCCCAGCTCTTCATGTTCAGGTCCGACTTGGGCATGTGCCCACTAAACCGAAGCTTGGTCCCACTTGATTTGGAGTTGACTTTTTCTTTGAATTGGTCAACCGGGGTGTAATTTTTGACCCCAACACCCCTAAATTCAAGCTACACACTCTCAGCGTCTCAGTCCATTTTTCGCCGGTAAACACTACCCTACTATGGCTAAAGAGGAGTCGTGCAAACAGGTTTTAATTGAGTACAGTCCCGATCCACATGGAGGCAGTGAGCGATTGTCAGGGATTTATCTTTCCTGGTATTAGGAGTCGATGTCGCGCTGTGTTCGGTTGACCATCACCCTAAATCCGTGGACACGGTGGATGAGATTTACTGATATGAGTTCAATAGTTTATCAATTGATGACGTGCTTGACTCCGACATGACTTATCAGGCTTTTATGGGTCTGATGATATCCACCCCCTAGACCTGGTATGCGATACTCTTAAACGAAAAGACCGGACTATACGGAGATTGTCACATTCAGGCTCAGTAGGGTACGGACATACTTGATTGTCGACCTCTCTTTCGGCATATACCTGGGTAGCCGTTACGTACAACTAGTGCTGCTAACGTGCTTGTGATTATGGATTTATCCAGTAATCATTGCCAGTGTATTTTCGAGACTTTAGAGTCTCACACAGAAAGTTTTCCCGGTTTAGGCGATATGATATAGATGATGTATATTATTACATACAGGTGTTCGATTAAATATGTGTATATGCTACACGGACTTTGATCGGACGGTTGATAATACTAGCGGCTTAGTATTAAGCCGGATTATTAAATCAAGTTTTGATTTAATAATTTATATATATATATATATATATATATTTAATATATGTATTCTTGTATTATTGTTCACTATTCATTTTCTCACCTTTGGCTATTCGTATTTTTATACGGATACGCGTATATGTATTTCGATACGTATACCGGATTGTATTCCGTATTTATACGGAATTTGTTCTAGAAGGACACCTCATTTGTGAATATTCATTTATGAATATTCATAAAATGAGGTGGAGGGTGATGTGGTATTTAGCATGGTTGAAGACATGTAGAAATGAATGAGCTTCATTAGAATATTCTAAAATGGTGAGATATTTTTTGTATGGTTGAAAATTGTGAAGCCATTCTTTTCTACATGCTATTCTTCATTCATTCCCTCATTCCATTCAACACTTAGTTGATGGATGGCTACTCTTTCCACCTCCTTCTTCTTCTTCTTGATTGCTCTCTTGAGATTAAAAATGAGAGAAAAAGTTAGCGAAAAAATTTCTGCATCACCCACAATTCATTCCTAGCAAGTTTGGAGTATTGGTTAGAGCTTGGATCCGTTTCCCTTGGGTGGATCATTTTTGGCAAGGGCGGTTGTCTCTTAAGTGCGTTCTTGACGGCTACGAGCTTGGAAGGTTCTTCCATGATTAGGTGGACACGCATCAAAGATTGTAATCCCTAACCTTTCATACTTGCTTTCAAGTTTTAGTGTTTGGAACGATCATTAGGGATTAGGTGTCTAGCGTCCTCTTGAAAATTTTCGTTTTTCGGTTCCGCATCGACCACGGGTTAACGGCCAGGGCACTAGGAACCCAACAGTATATTTGAGAATTTGATTCTCATTCAGATTACTAATCCATGGGTGCGCTCCATGATGAAGTAATGTTTTATGTCCTTCTTCCATTTGAGGATATGCACTGGATACAGTTGCATAATATTTGAATCTAGTTCTATCTAAATTAGTGCCTTTGATTCTATATGGACACAAAATAGTAATATATCTTAAGGGTTGTTACGATATGGAGTTGTCCGGTTTTGCTGATAACAGAATCCGAATATACTTAAGGCACGTTTCAGTAATGGAAATTTATGGGTTATCCCAAGCTTTCACAAGGATTTAACTTCTACTATTTTCAAGATCAAAAGTTGGTTTGTTCATGACTCACCACCTTTTTATAAAAAGCTTTTCTTTGCAAAAGAAACTAGTAGGAGTATGGTAGAACTGGAAGTGATTCCAGAACCACAAACGGTTATTGAAAATTTAGTAGAACCTGGAGATTTAATTGGACCCGACAAACCATATCCACTCCGCGGATTTAGTAGGTGTTCTCAGCCACCCGAAAGATACTTCGGTTTCCTCGTAGACGGTGACAGGGAGGTGAATATCATGGTGATGATGGCCTTACTAGTTATCAGCAGGCCATGGGAAGTGGTGACTTATGGATGATGGCTGGATGCATTATATCCACGTTGGACTCCACGCACTTCGGCAAATTATGGACTTTGGACTTTGCTGGATGCACCTGAAGGGGTAAAACCAATTAGGAGCAAGTAGATCTTTCGAGATCAGTATAGATAGAAAGGCAGTAACCTAATAAGGTTAGACTTGTAGTAAAAGGGGTTTTCATCAAATACCCGGTGTGAATTGTGATAAAGCTTTTACTTCAGTGTCTACGCTAAAATCCATATGGATATAACTTGCTACTTTTGCTATTCATGACTATGATATCTGGCAGGTGGATGACTATTCTAAATGGGAATTTGGAAGTGCACGTGTATATAACTCTACCAGAGGGTTATCATAGTCGGTGGGAGAGCGGAAGGTGTGCAAATTGCTTATGTCTATTTGTAAACTAAAGCAGGCATAGAGGAGACGGATCATTTATTTTGATGTGAGAGTCAAGGTGTTTGACTTCATCAAAACAACATATGAGCCCGGTAAGAAGGATGGAGGGAGTACTGTCTTGGTATTTAGATGACATACTCCTGATAGGAAGCGATATTCTTATACTATAATCGGTCAAACTATAGTTGTCACATGTGTTTTTCCACATAGAATATGGATAATGTATCGAGGATTCTGGTTACTAGATCTATAGCAATAGATCTAGATTTGGGCAGTGTTCTAATCAAGGTACTTGGACACCATTCTAAAAGTGCTTAGAATGGACGACTCCTAGCATGGCGGTGTACCTGCATGTGATGGAGTCACCCTCTCTAAAGAGATGTCGAGGAGAGTGACTTGCGTGAATGATATTTCAATTGCTTTGGAAATTAGGTCAATCATGCGATGTCATGTACCAGATCAAATATTGCTTTTGCACTTACTGTAGTAAGCGGATATTAATCCAATCCTAGAGAAATAAAGGGAAGCAGTGAAAAACATATCAGGATGTTCTTGGAGTATGGTAATGGCAGCCCCTACATGAAGCGGTTACAGGTTCCAGCTTCTAAGGTGACTTGGATGACAAAATGGCTGTCAAAGTTATAACTTTACCGTCTTCTGAGGGGCAGTATGTTGGAAAGTGTTCCAAACGGATACTGAGGTAGACATGACGCATGATGCTGATTAAATTCGGTGGAGGATACAGCCCAAGAAGTTTGTTGGATAAAGGTGTTCATTTATCAACTTGGTCCCATCATCTATCAACACAAATTACAAGGCAGGTATCGCTCATTTCAGAGGATAGTTGATCTCCACGAAGTTGAGAAATAGAGAGATAAATAAGGAACATTATAGCGAATCCACTCACTGAAGCTATTTCTCGAACACGTTTGTTTCTCAAAATACGGTTTACGAAACTGATTAGTAGAGAAGTTGGGTATTCAATAGCATACAGAGCCGTGAGTATGTAATACCGCAATAATTAGTCTTAAGTGTAAGTGAGAGATTGTTGGATATAGTACTCTCAAGACAATTATTGTAATTGCAAGTAGGCAATTATGGTAATTGAAGGAGGACCTATATGGGTAGAACGGTCTTACTCGAAATGATAGTATTCTATCTGGTTTGTCTATATCATTATGTGTATACGTTTTCCTTGCTATTACACGTCGCTAATACATAATGATAAAGCCCATAGAATTCTTACTTGACTACCAGCATTATGATGGCGATTATATACGTGGGAACTGGATAATCCATAAGCACATCCTTAAATATTCTTAGTCATGTGAGTATCGAGACTGGGCATCGATATTCCAGAGTAGATTAGTGTATACTTTCTAGACCCCGACAAAGGGCGGTGGCCGGTCTCACAAGCCATTGGTGTTTTGGCACCTGAGATTGTATACAGGTGCTCATTGGAGGTGAGTACACTGAACGGACTTGCCGAGAACTTCTAAATGGTATTATACCTATCGTCAGATAGCAGTTCTCTGGTGACATGAATACAGGGTAGTCTTTAGACCCGAGATCATCATTTGTCTCGTGTGAGTTCCCGCTGTACTTAGATTACTACTCTAACACAGCTCAAAGGAGTCGTGCAAACAGGTTTTAGTTAGGTATAGTCCCAAACCACATAGAGGCAGTGAGCGATCGGAAGGGATTCTTCTCTCTCGGTATAGGGAGTTGATGTCGCGCTGTGTTTGGTTGGCCATCACTATAAATCCCAGACCAGGGTGGATGGGATTTACTGATACGAGATCAGTAGTTTCTTGGTAGGTGATGAGCTTGACACAGGCATGACTTATCGGGTTATTAAGGGTCTGACGTTATCCACCCCTAGACCCGGTATACGACGCTCTTAGACAAAGAGACCGGACTGTATGGAGATTGTCACCTATAGGGTCAGTAGGGTACGGAAGGACTTGATTATAGACCTCTCTTTCGACATAAACCTGGGTAGCTGTTACGTACCACTAGCGCCGCTGACGTGCTTTTAGTTATGGATTTATTCAGTAACTCACTGCCAGCGTATTGTCGAGTCTTTAAAGTCTCACATATAGGGTATTTCCGGTTCTGGCGATATGATATAGAGGCCGTATGTTGATACATGCAGATGTCCGATTAAATACGTGTACTGGCTACACCAACTTTAATCGGACGGTTGATAATACTAGCCGGCTTAGAATTAAGCCAGATTATTAAATCAAGTTTTGATTTAATAATTTACATATATATATATTTTGATATATATATTCTAGTATTATGTTCACTGTTCATTTTCTCTTTCTTGGCTATTCGTATTTTTATACGGATACGCGTGTATGTATTTGATACATATACCGGGGTATTATGTATATTATACATAGATACTTTTAGAAGGGGATGCCTCATTTCCTAGTTTCCTTATATGGAAAATATAGAAATAAGGTGTATGGATGAAGTGTAAAGTGAGCATAGATGAGCGGTATGGCTTGCTTTGTTTATTGGTAAAAGAGTATGACATATCTTGTTTTGATGGTTGATAAAATATAGCACTCTCATTCATTATGTGGTGACACTCTCTCATGCTCACTCTATCATCTTCTTCTTCCTCCTTTGCTTATGTGTTGAGCTCACTCTCTTGAGTGGAAAAATGAGACCTTAAATGATAGTGGAAAAATCCTTACATTCCTAAGCATCACAACCAAGCGAATTATGATATTTAGGTTGCATCAGTAGGATTTCTAGGTGAAACTGGAGCTTGGATCAACTTCCCTCAGGTGGATCATATTCGACAAGAGCGGTCGTATCTCAAGCTCATTCCCGGCGGCCTACGGAGTTTGGAGGGGTCTTCCACGATTGGGTGGATATACTACAAAGGTTGTAATCTCGCAAACTTGTAGCTAGACATCTAGTTTAGTGTTTGGTTAAGATTCTAGGGTTTAAATTGCTAGTTCCATCATGAAATTTTTGTTTTGGATTCCACATCGGCTGTGGGTTAACAGCAAAGGCACTAGGAATTTCATTATCTGAGTCAAATATCTAAGGAATAGAAATACCAGAATTAGCAGTTGAGGCAGTGTAGGTAAGAGGTGCAGGAGTTCCACTGACACGAAGACTCTGTTGAACAATTTTCGCAATCTCTGTTATTTGTGCGGAAGAGAATGTGTAAGTCAATGTTGAACACTCTACGGGGTTTGTAGAGAGACGAAATTTTCGAAAAACGATTTTGAAGCATGCAATATCGACAACTAAACCAAGAACTACCATAAGCCCTAATAGCAAAAACTTCATAGATGCTAATCTACTATGATAGAAGTTTATACCAATAGATATGTGTCTTTCGGGTCTTCTTGATCCTCTTCTTAAGCTCCTTTAAAGTCCTTGATCAAGCTTGGTCGCCGGCCTCCTCGATCCTAGATGATCCATCTGAAGGTTCTTGATTCAAGCTTCCAGTTCAAAAAGAAGCAACTAAACAAACTAGTTTGCTAATCTAGTATGTTTAGGAGATGTGGAGATGGTTAGTAATGTTTTTCTATCTCTAAACCATATGTATCTCAACACATGAGAAACGTTTAGGGTTGAGGAAGAAGAGAGAAGAGAGAAGGAGCTCAAGAAAATGAAGTGAGGTTGTGTAAAAACTTATGACCCTTTTCTTTTATGAAATCTTTTTCACAATTAAAAATGGGAACCATACTTCAATAGTAAATCCAAATGCATTAAAAATCCATTTGGTCATGCCTCACATCATCCTTATTTGCCACATAACCCTCCACCTCATTTCCAAATATATGAATAAATGATTAATGCAAGAATGAGGTGTCCTCCTTCTAGAATGTATTTTGTATAAATACAAAATACTTTCTACCGTATATACATACCCGTATTCGTACCAAAATACGAATACCCAAGAGATAGAATAATACTACTAATATAATACTAGTATTAAATCAATATTTGATTTAACAAACCGGCTTAATCCTAAGCCCGCTAGTATTATAATCCGTCTGATTAAATTATATGCAACTAGTACACATAATTAATCGGAACCCTGCTACGACCTCTACATTGTTTTTCCTGAACCATGGAAACCCTCTATGTGGGACTTTAAAATCTCGACAGTACGCTGGCAGTGGGTTTAACCACAAGCGCGTCAGCGGCACTAGCTGTATGTAACGGCTACCCTGGTACCCATCGAAAAGAAGGTTGGCGAGCAAACTCATTCGAACCTCTACTGAGCCATACCGTGACAATATTTGCATAGTCCGGTCTGTTTTTTTGAGAGTATCGCATAGCGGGTCTAGGGGATGGTTAACATCAGACCCCTACTAACTCAATAAGTCATGCTAGTGTAGCTCAAGACCATATGAGAAACTACTGATCTAACTATCAGTAATTCTCAATTGCCCAGGCCAGGGGCTTATGGTGTTGACCAACCAAACACAGTGCGACATCGACTCCCTATACTGGAAGAGACGAATCCTTAACAATCGCTCACTGACTTCATGTGGCTCGGGACTGTACCAAACTAAAACCTGTTTGCACGACTCCTTTGAGCCGTGGTAGGGTAGTAATCAAAGCACAGTGGGAAGTCACACGAGACAAATGATGATCTCAGGTCTACAAACTACATGTACTCATGCCATAAAAGAACTATCATCTGACACTAGGTATATTACCATTAAGCAGTTCTCGGCGAGTCTGTCCAGTGTACCCACCCTCACTGAGCACCTATATACAATCTCAGGTGAAACACACCAATGGCTGTGGGACTAACCATCGTCCTTCGTCGGGGTCTAGAAATGTATACACTAGTCTACTCTAGAATATCGATGCCCTATCTCGATATTCCTACGAGTAGGGACATTTTAAGGATGTGCTTACAGACTACCCGGCCCCCACAAGTATGACCGCCATCATAATGATGGTGGTCAAATAATAATCCTACGGGCTTTATCAATATGTATCGGTGATTGTTTGAGGTTTTTGTTGGATATGTATGCCCTAGAGGCCATTATTGTATATGTATACATTTGGATGCTTGGACATATATATGTACATGACAGTCTTGCTCGATATGATAGTATGCTATCTGGTTTGTCTTTATCTTAAAATGTGTATGTTTTACTTGCTATTACATATCTTTTATACATGTTGATAAAGCCCGTAGGATCATTGCTAGACTACCCGCGTTGTGATGGCGATCATATTTGTGGGAGCTGGGTAGTTGGTACGCACATCGTTAAATGGTCCCTAGTCGTGGGAGTATCGAGACCGGGCATCAAGTAGACTAGTGTATACGTTTCTAGACCCCGACGAGGGGCGATGGTATGGTCCCGCAACTATTGGTCTTTCGCACCTGAGATCGTATACAGGTGCTCACTGGGGGTGAGTACACCGGACGGACTCGCCGAGAACTTCCAGATGGTACTATACCTATCGTCAGGTGGAAGTTCTCTGGGGACATGAGTATAAGTTAGTCTTTAGACCTGAGATCGGCATTTGTCTTGTGTGAGTTCCCACCGTGCTTTAATCACTACCCTACCACGGCTCTACTGAGTCGTGAAAACAGGTTTTGGTTGGGTACAGTTCCGAGCCACATAGAGACAGTGAGCGATTTTCGGGGATTTGTCTCTCCCGGTATATGGAGTCGATATCGCACTGTGTTCGATTGGTCAGGACCATAAGACCTTGGCCAAAGCAATTGGGATTTACTGATAGGCTGATCAGTAGTTTCCCGGATTGGTCCTGAGCCACATCTGTAGGGTTGCTAGGCACGCGCACAAGGGTCTACGAGGCATCAACCATACCCGATTAAGCCGTGCCGAACAACCCAAAGCCGGATCTTAAAACTAGGGTTTAGGCGAAAACAAGCATGTTAAACTCTTTAACACTAAGTGAGAGGGATTACAACCTTTGTAGATCCTGTCCTTCACTTATTAAGCTCCGTGTTGAGGTCCCTTAGCTGCAATCATCGTATTCCGGACTCTCGAGAAGCTCCACGAAGAGAAAGATGCAGTCTTGCTTTCGATCTTCGCTAACATAGATGATCTACCTTGAAGTTTTATTAACACAAGCTAACACTCACAAAATGAAGTGAACACCCTCATCTAAATGGCAAGGGTAGATGAGGATGATGAAGTAGGATTTTTGCTCTCATTTTTTTTCATATTCTCACTCACTTTCATCACTTAGCAAAAAGCTAGAAAGCTTTTTCAAAGAAGGAACTCAAGGAAGAAGATGATAGAATCCTTTTGTGATGAATAATGAATTAATTGTAGTGGTTACAAATCTAACTAAGGGTTAAGCATGAAGGAGTTAACCCTTGTAGAGAATTAACTAGAGTTAATGGTTTGGATTGGGTTAACATAATATCTTCACAAAATATCATGCAAAACACAAAGTCAAAGCTTCATGAAGCTTCATGGAAGCTTCATGCAAAAGCTAACCCTAATCCAAACCCTAACCAAGTTTAAACCCTAAACCATTGTTAAATTTGTAACCCTAACATGTTACAATATTATATATCACATATACAATATATTTTGTAACAATAGAAAATAATACAATTAACATATATCGCATATATATCAATGTATTATCCCGTGAGAAAATGAATCTTTTAGTGAGCTAATATTAGTTAATGTAATTTAATATATCATATATATTATTATACATTAAATTATCGAATCAACACTTGATCCGACAATACGGCTATATCGCATATAACCGACTAATACGATGACCCGGCTATATCACATATACCCGGCCGATATCTCATATCGCGAGAATCCAATACGGTATCACATACCGCATTATCCTCGGTCCCGCACATATCACATATGTGCTCCTACTCCGTTTTGCCTGAGTCAAGAAACCTCTGTGTAGGACTCTAAAGAATCGTCAATACGCCGGCAGTAGGTGATGATCATATCAAACACCCACAAGCTGCAATCGGTCAGCTAAACGTAACAGCCACCCAGGTATTGAGCGCTCAGAAGATCAACAAGCAAGCCTGTACTTTCTTTCGTGAATCCAATCAGTAACACTCCCGTACAGTCCGGTCTCATCGTCTGATATGTCGCATATCTCGCCTAGGGGTGGTAAACGTCAGACCCCAGTCGCTCGATAAGTCGTGTCGATATAAGTTCTATAACAGTTCGAGAAACTACTGATAACACTTACTAGTAAATCTCAGCAACCCTAGCCAGGGATTTCCGGTTATAGCCAATCGAACACAGCACAACATCAACTCCCTATACCGGGAGAGACGAATCCCCTCCTATCGCTCATTGCCTCCATGTGATTCGGGACTGTACCCAAAAGCCACATTTTTGCACGCCCTCTTAGACGTGGTATGATCGAAATCAAAGCACAGTGGGAATCACACAAGACTCTATGATGATTTCGGGTCAACAGACTACTCTGTACCAGTGTCACCGGAGAACTGCCATCTGACGTGAGGTATAATGCCATCTGACGTGAGGTATAATGCCATCTGGGAGTTCTCGGCGAGTCCGTCCAGTGTACCCAGTCTCCACTGAGCACCCGTACACCATCCTTGATGTCAAACACCGATGGATATGGGATCATCCATCGCCCATCATATGGGTCAAGATGCGTATACGCTAGTCTACTCTGGTGCATCGATGCCCTGTCTCGATACACCCTCGACCAGGAACAGTTATAGGATGTACTCGTCGACTACCGTGTCCCCACTAGTATGATCTCATCATAGTTCCAGTAGTCGAGTATATATCCTAAGGGCTTTATCAACATGTAACATAGAGACAATCAGAGTACATGTTAAGATAAAGTACAACCAGATAGCATACTATCATGTCGAGCAAGAAAGTCCTCCCTATATGTCCAAGCATCCATTACAATATACATCGTATGTACAGTAATGGCCTCTAGGGCATACATATAACTAACAATCTCCCACTTGCACTAGGGCCATCTGTTGTGGTATCACATACCCAACAATTAGCTGTGGTTGAAGTATCTCATACTCAACCATCCCATAAAAGTCTCTACTGGGAAAAAGGCCTTTGTGAGTGGATCCGCGCTGTTGTCCTTTGTGTCTACTCTCCTAATCTCGATCTCCCTGGAGATCAACCATTTCCATGATCAGGTGATACTGCCTAAGAATTATATCTGGATTTCTGATGGGACGGTAGTTCCTTGGCTAAAGCCACAACTCCATTGTCACATAATGGTAGGAACGAAGTTCATCTCATGAACTTATATGTATCCAGACTGCCTTTTTGGTAGCATCCTTGGTAACGATATATCTTGCCTTTAATCGTCTAGTAAGTTACGGTATCTTTCTTGGAACTCTTCCAACATACCGTCCCTCCACTGAGGGTATAGACAATGCCTACGATTGACATTCAGTCGTCCTTATCACCCTGGAACCTTTCCAGTGATTCTCCCCAGGATCGATTGATACCATCTCACTACAACTAGTGAGTATCCTAACATCCAATTAGATCTATCTCATAGATCCAAAAACCCAGGATTTAGGAGGTATCACTTTGATCCTATATGAAGAATCCTTGTGATAAGCGGAGATTGACTGAGCGTAGCATAGGAAACTCCTTCCCTATCAAGAGTATGTCATCCACGTACTCTACGAGGATCATCACCATACTCCCTACTACCTTTTTGTATATACAAGGTTCATCTACCATTTTGATGAAGTCAAACTCTTTGACTACCACATCAAAACAGATGTTCCAACTCCGCGATGCTTGCTTTATCATATAAAACATCTTGCACACGTTTCCGCTGCTCCCACTGTCTACGAAGCCCTCTGGCTGTGTACTTATAGACGCTCTCTTCTAAAACATCATTTAGAAAAGCAGTCATGACACCAACCACCAGATATCGTAGTCATGGTTTATAGCCGTGGCAAGTAGGATCTGGATGGACTTAAGCATAGCTTTGAAAGTCTCAACTTTTCCATGTACACCAAGTAATCTTCTTAAGATATACTTGCTCCTGATGGGGATTTAACCCTTCAGATAAAATAACCAAAGTCCATACTTTGTTGGTGTATAAGTATTCCATCTCAGATCGCTAAGTATCCAACCATTCTTATACAGTCCCATTCCTGATGGCCTGCTCGAAACTAGTTGGGTCATCATCTCATGATGCAATCCTCGCTCCCACTGTCATAGAGAAACCGAAGTATCTCTCAGGTGGGTGAGGAACCCTACTAGATCGGCGGAGAGGCTGAGGTTCGTTAGAATCTATTGAATCCTTTGGTTCTACCAAATCATCTGCTGTAGTTTGTATACCTGGAACCTTTCCAGTTCTACAGAACAGATCTTGCCTCGAGCTTGTCCGGATTTTACTTTTTAGACATAGGCCGGACAACCCCAAATCTTAACAAACTTAAGATATGAGCTCTTCCCTTTCCATATCACATATGAAGTGGTAGACAACTGATTTGATTTGAACCCTATTCAATAGGTATGCATCTTCTCAAGTGCATAACTCCCAAAAGGAAATAGGCAACTTAGTAGTACTCATCATAGAGCACACCATATCACATAGGGTGTGATTTCTCCGCCCCGATACACCGACGTGCTGTGGTGTATACGGAGGAGTAATGCTGAGAGAGAATCCCATTCTCCTTTTGAATAGTCCAGAAATACCGTGCTGAAGTATTCTCCTCCTTGATCCCATCAAAGGACATAATACTTATACCCATTTTTGGTTCTCTACTTCTAACTTATATTCTGTGATTATCTCAAAAGTTTCGGACTTGTGTTTCAACAGGAATATATGTCTGAATCTTAAGAGATCATTAGTGAATATAATGAAGTACAAAGAACCGATATTGGCATGTATAGACAGGGGACTTTCATACATCAGCATGTATCAATCCCAAGAGTTCACTAACACTTTATCTGTTTCTAAAAAACAGAGCTGTGGTCATCTTATCTTTATGACATGACCGGCAAGTTTCACAAGATGTAAATTCAAACTAATTTAAATATGCATCTAAATGTAACTTGGCTAGTCGGGTCGCATTGATATGACCCAGTCTACAATACCTCAAGAAGGATTCGTTCATTTCTGAACTATTCTTCTTGTGTGTGTTCTGTATACTAAGAACTGTAGTTTGATTTAGAACGTCAATGCTTTTAGATAACGTGCCTGAACCGATCAACTCTTGATATAGGAAATGTTCAAAACATTATCCAACAATACAAAATCATATCCTTTCTTTACTAATAAAGAGACTGATATGATGTTGTATTTCAGGTTCGGTATCTAATAACATTCATTCAGAATTAATGTATTCTGGTAATACAGGGTGATAGTGACCAACAGACTTGGTTGCAACACTTGCACCGTTTTCTATCTCATGAAACTTATCACCTGTTCTCAGTTCTTTACCTATCTGTAGCCCATGTAATCAAATTACATTTGCGGGATCCTGATCTGGTATCTCATACCCAGGACGTAAAGGATACTGAGAAACAGTTCTCTGTAATGAACACACCCGAAGATAATGCATCAGCATGCACTTTCTTCGTTTGGACGGCACGGGAATTCTGGTAATCCTCTAATTCCTGCTCTGTCTTATAACAATTATAAGTTGGAGCGGGACCAACGTTCCCTAGCTCAGTATAACAAGCGGGTTCGGTCAATATATCCGTATTATTATCTTGATTTAAGGCGTGATATGGTCGCTACCTGGAGAGAGAGAGAAGAAAACACTCAGCGTATGCTCTTGCAAGATTAGATTGGTTATCTAATATATCTAATCAGGATGTCTCCCACTGTTTTAGTCAAATCTTCCTTCAAATCCTAAAAGGAAAGACTAGCCGGGATTAATTACACCCTACAAGTTCGCCAATCTTTCAGCCAGGCCAGTGCCGGTACTTTGAGGGAGGTTCCCCGTACTTTCGCATGGACCTAATTAAAGTAAATCTCGTTTTTCCAGGGGCGTAACCCCGTTAACACCTTTCTAGACACCTACTTGATCGGCTAATTGTAATGTGTAAAACTCTCCCAGGAGTAACTCTTACTCGGAACGGGTATCGGGATCCAACTATCTTATAGAAGGTATGCAATCTTATTGCAAATTTCAACACTTGAAATTCCCAATAATATTTTACCCCTAGCGTCCTATGACCTTGACGGAGGTCAACAAACCATAGGCTGCTAGTCAAGTTCTACCTGTCATTTCCTAATTGAATTAAACCCACCCGCACGATCCTTGACGGAGGTCAACAAGGCCGTACGACTACCCTAATCCAATCTGCATCATATGCATAAGCAGATAAATACTAGTCAGCTACCGCACACTACGCCTTGACGGAGGTCAACAAACGTAGCACGAATACTAAGAAGGACTTATCTAAAATGACGGAGGGCTACGACAGGTTTTTAAGAAAACTTTTTGCGTAATGAACTTGATATCGTTGTAGAATCGAGTGATTTTAAATGGAGTGTTTTTAAGGCTTTTCTAGTTTTGCTAAAGGGGTCACTCCCGGTGAAGGGATCGTCGGCCCTTTCCTCATCGAATAAGGTGCAGGGTATATCATATATACTACTATGCAAAGAAAGAACTATTGAAGCAATCAAAAGACAAACTGAGTTTGTAGCATCTGCTAGTTTCACTAAAGAGGTCACTCCCGGTGAAGGGATCTCGGCTCTTTCCTTATCGAATAAGGTGCTGGATGTTCTACAAGGAACACCGCTATGCAAAGCAAGAACTAGAGCTACCAGTTTTTAAACAAGTTTCTACAACATCTTTAGGCTTCTTTTATTTCATTAATCTCATTAATGAAGTCCCATTTTAATATGCTTCACAAGCAACAGATATGAAACGAAATAAACAATATATAATATATATCTTATATATATAATATAAACATTCATCTCAGGCAGTAATATGATCTCATCACAGAACATTGCAGCAGAAAAACATATATGAAATATTGGATATACTAGGACGTCCGTGTTTTAATACGAGCCTGTATAAAACACAGATTCCACGGTCGCGATGAATAGCCAAACCCACATCCCTAGACCCCTACGAGAGCGGCAAGCAACACTGCCAATTCTGGGGTTAGGAGACCCGGTCTCGACTCCTCGAGATGGTCTCCCACTGGACCCTAGAATCCGGTTACTTGTGCTCCCCGCCTTGGGTCTACCTAATGCGGAAAAGTAAATAATATACAATGGTGACATCATCCTCAGCCCGGAAGTGCCCCAATAAAAGAATATTACATACAAATGAATTTTACATGAATGAAAAAAGAAAAACTCTCATCTCACATAAAACCCCCGGCTATTCAAAACGCGACGATCCAATATAACATATCACAGCAACACATAATATCTCATATCATCAACGTAAGCAAGTATGCGTATCCCGATTGTCGTTGATGTATAGCAATGAAGCCGGCGATACACCACATACTACGCTTACGGTCACAGAAAAGAAAGTGTAAAACTACAACAGTTGGAATCCGCAACCTCCTTAGACATCGCATGCCTAACCAAATGAATTCCTTAGACATCGCATGCTTAACAATTATAAACCCCGCATTTTAGTCTCTTTATCGAAAACTCTTTTCAATATCAAGTCGGGCAATTCAACAAGATTCTCGACATCCTGATCGAATGCTCGTCGCAAACTTTAGTAGACGGCCGCACCCCCGGATGCCGTCGACGAAGTGCACTAAGGCGGAACACCGCTGCCGCGAGCACCCGAACGGATGCTTTTGGCGACGGGGTTCTCCTACAGTCACTTGGTCGGGGCTATGGGGGCGTGTCTATCTATTAAGTTTACCCGGCGAGTATCTGCGTACGCTACGTGATTGCGATGGTCTTTTGATCACATCACAATTCCGTGGCAACCGATCATCTGAGACTAAACTGCTATGTTTATAATATTCAAATTAGTTATCTCATAACTATATGTGGATTCCAAATATTGTATTACATTCCAGATAAATAGACAATGTTAAACATTCCGATCGAATAATCAAACACCCAAGTTTTCCCAAATAGCTCAACACTTGAGCGGAGTTCAAAAATATCCATCACATGCCACTGTACCGATGGTCCAGCCGTAGAAGGGTCAAGCCAACGCCTCACATGTGGCACGCTGTACTGCCACAAACCCTAAGCTTTAGAGGCAGTTCAAGACGGTCACATAATCGAGTTAAGGTTTGTTGTCTTCTAGAGGGTCCACCGCGTTACTTGCATGACTTTACGAAAGTTTCAAACTCAAGAAAATTCAACTTTTGAAAATTTTCCGACAGGGGAAAAAGTGAGTTATTGATATCCGTTCGAACTTTTTAACAGTTTCTAAAATTATCCGGACAAACTAAACGAAGTTAAATTATCCGATCGAATCAACGAGTCCCCAATACAACCCTAGAAAACTCAACACTTGAGTGGAATTAAAACATTCCCAGAAAAAAATGACAAGAAAGGACCTAAGAATAAATATATGAAGTTCCAGGGACTAATTCAAAATTTTGGCCACGGAACCACGGCCAAACCATTGGTTTGGCCGCGGTTCCGCGGTCATATAATTGAGTTAATGGACCGTACTTCACATTAATTCTTAGTTTTTCCTGCTCTATTTTATGAGAATTTTTAATACAGAAAAAATCACATTTTTGAAAATTGTCCAGAGAAGGGTTTGTATCGGGGTATCCGGGTTCGATCGGACTTTAAACTTCGCTCAGACTTCGCCTAAAGCTCTAGATTGGCTCTGATACCACTGTAGGGTTGCTAGGCACGCGCACAAGGGTCTATGAGGCATCAACCATGCCCGATTAAAATTTTAGCCGTGCCGAACAACCAAAAGCCGGATCTTAAAACTAGGGTTTAGGCGAAAACAAGCATGTTAAACTCTTTAACACTAAGTGAGAGGGATTACAACCTTTGTAGATCCTGTCCTTCACTTCTTAAGCTCCGTGTTGAGGTCCCTTCGCTGCGATCATCGTATTCCGGACTCTCGAGAGGCTCCACGAAGAGAAAGATGCAGTCTTGCTTCCGATCTTTGATAACATAGATGATCTACCTTGAAGTTTCATTAACACAAGCTAACACTCACAAAATGAAGTGAACACCCTCATCTAAATGGTAAGGGTAGATGAGGATGATGAAGTAGGATTTTTGCTCTCATTTTTTTTTCATATTCTCACTCACTTTCATCACTTAGCAAAAAGCTAGAAAGCTTTTTCAAAAAAGGAACTCAAGGAAGAAGATGATAGAATCCTTTTGTGATGAATAATGAATTAATTGTAGTGGTTACAAATCTAACCAAGGGTTAAGCATGAAGGAGTTAACCCTTGTAAAGAATTAACTAGAGTTAATGGTTTGGATTGGGTTAACATAATATCTTCACAAAATATCAAGCAAAATACAAAGTCAAAGCTTCATGAAGCTTCATGGAAGCTTCATGCAAAAGCTAACCCTAATCCAAACCCTAACCAAGTTTAAACCCTAAACCATTGTTAAATTTGTAACCCTAACATGTTACAATATTATATATCACATATACAATATATTTTGTAACAATAGAAAATAATACAATTAATATATATCGCATATATATCAATGTATTATCCCGTGAGAAAATGAATCTTTTAGTGAGCTAATATTAGTTAATGTAATTTAATATATCATATATATTATTATACATTAAATTATCGAATCAACACTTGATCCGACAATCCGGCTATATCGCATATAACCGACTAATATGATGACCCGGCTATATCACATATACCCGGTCGATATCTCATATCGCGAGAATCCAATACGGTATCACATACTGCATTATCCTCGGTCCCGCACATATCACATATGTGCTCCTACTCCGTTTTGCCTGAGTCAAGAAACCTCTGTGTAGGACTCTAAAGAATCGTCAATACGCCGGCAGTAGGTAATGATCATATCAAACACCCACAAGCTGCAATCGGTCAGCTAAATGTAACAGCCACCCAGGTATTGAGCGCTCAGAAGATCAACAAGCAAGCCTGTACTTTCTCCCGTGAATCCAATCAGTAACACTCCCGTACAGTCCGGTCTCGTCGTCTGATATGTCGCATATCTCGCCTAGGGGTGGTAAACGTTAGACCCCAGTAGCTCGATAAGTCGTGTCGATATGAGGTTTATAACAGTTCGAGAAACTACTGATAACATTTACTAGTAAATCTTAGCAACCCTGGCCAGGGATTTCCGGTTATAGCCAATCGAACACAGCACAACATCAACTCTCTATACCGGGAAAGACGAATCCCCTCCTATCGCTCATTGCCTCTATGTGATTCGGGACTGTACCCAAAAGCCACCTTTTTGCACGCCCTCTTGGACGTGGTATGATGGAAATCAAAGCACATTGGGAATCACACAACACTCTATGACGATTTCGGGTCAACAGACTATTCTGTACCAGTGTCACCGGAGAACTGTCATCTGACGTGAGGTATAATACCATCTGGGAGTTCTCGGCGAGTCCGTCCAGTGTACCCAGTCTCCACTGAGCACCCATACACCATCCTTGATGTCAAACACCGATGGATATGGGATCATCCATCGCCCATCATATGGGTCAAGATGCGTATACGCTAGTCTACTCTGGTGCATCGATGCCCTGTCTCGATACACCCTCAACTAGGAACAGTTATAGGATGTACTTGTCGACTACCGTGGCCCCACTAATATGATCTCATCATAGTCCCAGTAGTCGAGTACATATCCTAAGGGCTTTATCAACATGTAACACAGAGACAATCAGAGTACATGTTAAGATAAAGTACAACCAGATAGCATACTATCATGTCGAGCAAGAAAGTCCTCCCTATATATGTCCAAGCATCCATTACAATATACATCGTATGTACAGTAATGGCCTCTAGGGCATACATATAACTAACAACATCAGCACGAATTACCGGGTTATTAGGGTCTGACATTTACCACCCCCAAGACCCGGTATGCGATACTCTTAGACGAAGAGACCGGACTGTATGGAGATTGTCACAGATAGGGTCAGTAGGGATCTAGATGAGTTTGCTCGTCGGCCTTCCTTTTCGACAGGTACCCGGGTAGCCGTTACGTACAGCTAGTGCCGCTGGCGTGATTATGGTTATGGATTTATCCAGTAACTCACTGTCGGCGTACTGTCGAGTCTTTAGAGTCCTACATAGAGGGTTTCCCTGGTTCAGGCGAAATGATGTAGTAGACATATTGGATACGTGCAGAGTCTCGATCGATTGATGTATTTTGTACTCGGACTTTCGATCGGACAGTTGGTAATACTGGCCGGCTCGGGTTTGAGCCGGATTATTAAATCAGATATTGATTTAAAAGTTTACATATATGTATTTCGATATGTATATTCTAGTATTACGTTCTTCGTGTTATTCTATCTCTTTGGGCATTCGTGTTTTTATCCGAATGCAGGCATGTATATACAGCAGACTGTAATCCGTATTTTATTACAGATTACCTTCTAGAAGGTGGACACCTCATCATGGACTTTTCCATTTATTGATAAATAGAAATGAGGTGGAAATTAAGGAGAGGGAGGCATGGTGAGTGGCATGGCTTCAATAGTTCACAAATGAATTCTTTATTCATTTGTGGTTACTATTGAAGCATGGCTACACTTGTTTATTCATGAAAATTGATACACAATACCTGGGTATTGATTTTCTCTCACTTGCATGCTTCATTATTCTTGAGCTCCCATTTTTTGCTTCACCCTCCTCCTTCCTCTAGAGTTTCCTCCACCTTCATCATCTTTCTCTTCACTACCCTTTCATGAGTTGAGAAACAAGTGAAGAGGCAAGATAGAGATAGTAGAACACATAGATCTCCACACTACATCCTAGGCAACTTTGATTAGAAACACAAGTTCTTTAATTGCTCCTATTGATACCTAGTTAGGAGCTAGAGCCATGGATCACATCCCTCGGGTGGATCATCTACGACAAAGGAGGGCCGGAGAACAAGCTCGATCCCGGAGGCCCGATGGAGCCGGAAATGGAGATCAAACAAGTTCAAGGTGGCTACTTGGAGCATATGATGAGGAAAGAAAACCAAAGGACTTGGATCGTTGGTGAGACTTCTTTCATAGTAGATAGCACTACTAGTTTTGCTAGATAGGTTTATGGTAAGATCCTGGTTTATTGGGTTATCCTAGCGCCGTTTTTGAAACCCTAGAAAAATTTTGTTTCGCAAACCGCCACGTTCGAAGGCTCGGGTGTTAAGGTAACCCAACATGGTATTAGAGCCACCCCATAAAACCTATACTAGCAGTTTAAACATTGTTTAAAATAACGAAACCGAAATAAATCCAAAACACGAAACCTTGAAATCAAGTTTCTGTCAATTTTTAAAAGGCCTCTGAAATTTTTTTAAGCAAATGCAGAGTGATCCTTTGACTATGAGATGAATCCAGAACAAAAACGAAGCAATTCTAACATGTTTGAACCGGCCACATCATGATATTTCCAGGCCTCACCGGTTTTGGTGATGGGGAATCGAGTTGTTTTTGTTCGGTACTCTCTAACTCTTGGATTTAGGGTTTCAGGATATGTTTGTTGTTGCCCAGAATGATTTTTTCAATTATGTTGTGTTTTGGGGCATTGCAGAGTATTTCGAAATCGATATTTTAACAACTATTTTATTGTTATCAGTACATAGATTAGCATCTGCGACCGTGAATGTCATTTGATCGGTAAACTCGTCTAATTGTTATCTATACTTTTTGACGGGTTTGCAAACATGACATTCGCGTCGATGTTTTGTGTTTTGTGCTGTGATCATGGTTGGATAGTCGTGGTGGATAGCATGTGATGCAATGTTAGTGGTACAGTTTAAGATTCATTTGTATATTCATATTGCAAGGCGAGTGTCCGACATGTGGACTGCCGTCTTTGACGGGTTGTATATTTTTTTGGGGGGCACGTCCGGGTTGAGGTCGATGTCACTATTTGTACATATTATTTTCATATTCTGTACTAGGATTACCCCACGGTGGAGTGCATGAATAGCCGGGTTCTAAAAGCAACAAGCCCGCATCTCATGGCATTGAGACGGAGGGGGCTTCATTCTAGAATTAGCGGGCTATTCGCCGCACTCATAGGGGGTATAGGATGACCCACGGAGGGGAACCCAAGTTATCGGATTTCGTGAAGTGCTGGGTGGCCCATTAACTTTGTTGAAGGGGGTTGGCTCATTTCTGGGATTGGCGGGTAACTTGCCACGCTCGTAGGGGTCTAGGTTTTCATTGCACATGCTATCCACACGACGGGGAACGTCAGGTTTTATTTGCGGCTCAAATGAAACCCCGGGCTCCATGATTATCCACCTTTCTGTTTTGTTGGCTGTGATTCTGTGATGTTGCTTATTATCATGCCTGGTACGAATGTTATATATACTTATATATATACTAGTAGATGTTGTATATGTTTTATACCCGCGCTAGTCCAGCCCCCGCTCTGTCGTTAGTTAAGTAACCTAACGGATGATGATGGGGCCCAGTGGCGAATGCGGATGGCATATACGTACATCATATTTTCATTCTTTTTTGGTGTGATAGGCTTAACTGATGGGACCACATTAATTTTGATTAATGCAAGATAAGAAAACCTAAAAGATGTTGTTGGAACAAATTTCGAAAAACTATAGTTATATTCTTTCGCTTTGCATAGTGGTATTCGGTTGTGAATATCCAGCACCTCATTCCAGGAGGCAAGAGCCAAGATCCCTTTATGGGGAGTGACCTCTTGAGCAAAAGTCTATACTGTAGATTACTCGATTTTTCTCAAAACCACAAGTTTTCAAAAGCGAAGCCTAAACCACCCCTTTTCAAAACTGCTCCGGTTCCTTCAACGATATCAAGTTCATTACGTTAACGGGTATTTTCACCAAAAACCCAGATGTAGCCCTCCGTCATTTCCTACGAGTAGTACTTAGTATTCGTGCTGCGTTTGTTGACTCCGTCAAGGCGTAGTGTACGGTAGCTAAGTAGTACTCGTTTGTAGCATTAGTTGCGATTGGTTAGGACAGTCGTATAATCTTGTTGGCTCCGTCAAGGGTTATGCGGGTAGGTTTAATGCAATCAAGATAATGACGGGTTGAACTTGACTAGGACTCTTTGATTTGTTGACCCCGTCAAGGTCACTAGGGTCCTGGGGCAAAAACCACATCGGGAGTTTCAAATATACAGGAAACTTGCAAGTGCTGCATACTTTCTGGAGTGTGGTGACTAGAGTGGCTTCCATTTAGTTTATCATGCAATGATAGTTGGATCCCGATCCCACTGATGAGTAGAATTACTCCTGGGAAATTAGTTTACTTAACAATCAATGCTATAAACCAAGTAGGTGTCTAGAACGGTGTTAGCGGGGCTACGCCTCCAGAGAAAAGAGGTTATATAATTAAGAAACTTCGCGAAAGCGTTGGAAAACCTCCCTTGAAGTACCAACACCAGCCTGGCCGAAAGGTTAAGCAAGTATTGTGACGTGCGATTAATCCTAACTAATTCTTCTTTTTAGGTTTGAAGAAGAATTCGAGGAAACAGTGGGAGCCATCCTGATTAGATAAACTAATAACCAATCTAATCTTGCAAGAGCGCACGCTGAGTGTTTCTTTTCTCTCTCTCCAGGTAGCAACCATTTCATGCCCTAATCAAGATAATAAAATGTATCGCTTGACCGATCCGAATTCTTATTCGGGGCTGGGGAACGTCAATTGGGCTCTAACTTATGACAGGGGTCATGAGCATGAGCAGAGGGAAGAGGATTGCATGAATTCCTTGATGACCCCATCGAAGAAGAAGCATACTATTGCATCTTCTTCAGGTGTTCTTGTTATTGAGAACTGTTTTTCGGTCAGTCCTACCTCATGGATACTAGATACCGGATCAGGATCTCATATTTTTAATTTATTGCAGGGACTGAGAAAAAGTAAGATGTTTGGACCTAGTGATATGTCCCTCAGAGTAGGGAACAGAGCACAAGTTGATACTTTTGCCGTCGGTGAATATCACCTAGTGCTGCCAAATGGCAATACTATGATTTTGAACAATTGCTACTATGTACCTTCCATGGTTTGCAACATCATATCGGTTTCTTTACTTGATAAAGATGGATATAGTTTTGTTCTTGATAGAAATATCATGAACATTTACCTTGATAAGGTATTGGTTGCAGAAGGTACACTGTGTAATGGTATCTATGTTCTTAATCAAAACACAGTTCTTAGCATACAAAACACACGCAAGAGGAAGAGTTCAGAAGTGAACGAATCCTACTTGTGGCATTGTAGACTTGGTCATATCGGAAAGAAAAGATTGAGTAAGTTGCATAAAGATGGATTTTTGGATACGTTCGAGTTTTCATCTTATGAAACTTGTCAGTCTTGTCTCAAAGGAAAGATGACCAAATCTCTGTTCACCGGACACGGAGAAAGAGCAGTAGAGCTCTTAGGACTCATACACAGTGATGTATGTGTTCTAATGTCTATACATGCAAGGGGTGGGTTCTCGTACTTCATCACATTCACCGACGATCTTCGGATATGTGTATCTATTGAAACACAAATCTGAAGCTTTTGAGAAATTCAAAGAATTCAGAAACGAAGTAGAGAACCAGACTGGAAAAAGTATTAAGATCCTCCGATCTAATAGAGGAGGGGAGTACTTAAGTACGGAATTTTGAGACTTTCTAAAAGAGAATGGTATTCTCTTTCAGCTTACTCCTCCATATACACCACAACACAACGGTATATCGGAGCGGGGGAATCGTACCCTATTGGATATGGTTCGCTCCCTGATGAGTAGCGCTGAGTTGCCTCTTTCATTTTGGGGATATGCACTTCGTACAGCAGCATACTTACTAAATTACGTTCCATCCAAATCTGTGCCTAAGACTCCATATGAAATATGGAGTGAACGGAATCCATATCTTAAGCGATTTAAGATATGGGGTTGTCCAGCCTATGTGAAAACACAGAAATCGGACAAACTTCAAGCACGATCAGTTCTATGTAAATTTTTGGGATATCCTAAGAATTCACTAGGATATCTGTTCTACTACACTGAGGAACAGAAGGTGTTTGTATCTCGCCACGCTACCTTTTTGGAAAGGGAGTTTCTTGCAAAAGAAACTAGTGGGAGTACGGTAGAACTGGAAGAAACTTCTAAACCACAAAATGTAACTGAAGATTTAGAGGAACCGCTGGATTTAAAAGTCCCAGATGAACCTCAGCCACTCCGCAGATCTGGTAGGATTTCTCATCCGCCCGAGAGATACTATGGTTTTCTCATAGACGGGGATCGAGAGGATTGCATCTTGAGAGAAAATGATCCTACTAGTTTCAAGCAGGCCATTATCAGAAGGGACTCTGATAAGTGGTTAGATGCTATGCGATCCGAAATGGAGTCCATGTACACCAATAAAGTGTGGACCTTGGAAATTTCTCCACCTGGGGTAAAACCTGTTGGATGCAAATGGATCTACAAAAGGAAATTTGGTGTAGATGGGCAGGTGGAAACCTATAAGGCTAGACTCGTTGCAAAAGGTTTTCGTCAAAGACCAAGTGTGGACTATGACGAAACCTTTTCTCTAGTGGCTATGCTTAAATCTATTCGGATCCTACTTGCCATTGCTGCCTTCCATGACTATGAGATCTGGCAGATGGACGTAAAAACGGCTTTTCTGGACGGAAGTTTAGAAGAGTTCATTTATATGGATCAGCCGGAAGGTTTCGTAGACAGTGGGAGCAGCAAGAAGGTGTGCAAGTTGGTTAAATCCATTTATGGATTAAAGCAGGCATCGCGGAGCTGGAACATCTGTTTTGATGAAACAGTCAAGGGATTTGACTTCATCAAGAACGAGGATGAGCTTTGTATATATAAGAAGATTGTAGGCCGAACTGTCGTGTTCCTAGTCTTGTACGTGGATGATATTCTTTTGATAGGAAATGATATTCCTATGCTACAATCAGTCAAGCTGTTCTTGTCACAAAGGTTCTCCATGAAGGACCTGGGTGATGTCTCGTACATTCTGGGGATTAAGATCTACAGAGATAGATCCAAGAGATTACTGGGACTTTCACAGTCCAGGTACATAGAGACCGTACTAAAGAGATTTAGTATGGAAGATTCCAAGCACGGGAACATACCCGCATTGCACGGAATCAGCCTCTCCAAAGAGATGTCTCCCAAGACTGATGAGGAGAGAGTTCGCATGAGCACTATACCCTACGCTTCGGCGGTAGGATCTATAATGTATGTGATGCTATGTACCCGACCAGATGTAGCTTACGCGCTTAGCGTGGTGAGCCGGTATCAGTCCAACCCAGGTGAGAACCACTGGACAGCTGTTAAGAACATTCTGAAGTACCTGAGAAGGACTAAAGAACTGTTCCTGGTATTCGGTAATGGGGACCTCCAGGTGGAGTCTTTTACCGATTCGAGCTTCCAGAGCGACAAAGATGACAACAAGTCTGTCTCGGGTTTTGTGTTTACCCTCAATGGAGGGGTGGTCTGTTGAAAGAGCTCCAAACAGGACACCATTGCAGACTCAACGATGTAGGCTGAATACATTGCTTCCAACGATGCCGCAAAAGAATCCATCTGGATTAAGAAGTTCATTACTGAACTTCAGGTGCTTCGATCCATTGTTAACCCAATACCTGTGTATTGTGACAACAATGGAGCAATGGCTTTAGCAAGGGAATCACGGTCCCATCAGAAATCCAGGTACATCTTGAGGCGGTATCACCTGATCAGGGAGATCATTGATCGCCGGGTGATCGAGGTACGGAGAGTAGACACAAAAGACAAAACTGTGGATCCATTCACCAAGGCCCTTCCTCAAGTACAGTTTGAGAGACTTTTTGAGATGTTGGGTATTCGATACGCCAACAACTGGCCCTAGAGTAGACGTTGGGTACTCGATACGCCGATATATATGGTGTTGGGAATTCACCCGAGCGCGCAAACGCGTATGTTTTGAAAATGTGATCGTTTAAGGAAATGTAATGCGCACGCGAGATCGTTCTCGTTTTAATATTTATAAACCGCAAGTGCACGGCGCGTTGTAGCAAGCCGGCAAGTACGGGTCGATCCGCAGGGAATTGTGTATTAGGTCTTGTGATTTAAGGTTCAACAAATTAACGAATTGGTTATTTGTCACAAAAATAGAAAATACGAAAACAAGGAAAACAAGAAAATAAGTTTAAGGAAGAAGTGGTTGTGGCTTTGGCTCGGAAGGTTGAATCGCGACAATTCCTTCGACGCTCCCTTGATTATGAGTTGTCCGTCCTTATGTTGATCCCAGCATGAAGCATGACTTGTCAACGCGGTTGCGGAGCACAAGTCATCAAATTCCTATATTCGCCGCAAATATAAAATGATTCCATTTACGTTCACTTACCGTTTGTATGTCCGAGCTTGGGGTAACAACACTAAGCACAAGGGATATCAAGCTTACCACAACATCAAAAACACAATTAGTGAGTGAGAGCAAATAGTTTTAGTGTTAACTTTGCTAAGGGTTTTTGATGGTATATGGTATATGAAACTAAGAGATATGCCAAGTCTTTTAATTACAAAATATCATATCTAAGCTTAGCAAATTTAACACCAAATTGATTCTAACTTAAACATTGTGAAATAGGGAAGGAGAGTGAATATGGTATATGAAGAGGTTACAAAGTAACCATGGTTTCAAAATACCATATAACATCAATATATAAAACAATTCTTAAGTTATAATCATGTTAAAGCACATTAAATATAAACAGGAGGAGGAGGAGGCAAAGCCTTTCATCTCACTTCCTTACTATTACCACAACCAAAGATAATTAGTTAAGCATGATAATGAAAAGAAAAACAAAGCAAGTAAAGAAAAGAAAGCAAAAACAAAGCAATGTATTAACACTTGAAGTTTGAGTTACAAAATATTGGTAACTTGTTCAACCACCATAATGAAGCTCTCAAGAGAAACCTTCAAGAGGGAAGAAGAAGAAGCGACCAAGTTAAAGCCCACTCACTCTCAAGCCTAAAACAAAAAGATAGAATATGTGCATGCGAGAATGAGAGAGAGAGAGCCCTTCCCTTGCTCACTGGTATGCTTTTATAGGCATAAAAGAAAAATAAACCAGCAATAAAAATAAGGTGACGTGGCAGCAAGGGAGGGACCACATAAGTTTGGTGCACAATGGGGCAAGGGGGGTCGGCCTGCTCAGTTTTTGTGTGGGTGTGGCTGGTCCAAATCGGAGATCATGGTCTCGTATTGATGTGGTGGGTTAGTGTCTACTCCAACATCATTCTGGTGCTGTTTGATTTGTCTAAAATTACCAAGTTTGCATGCAGAGATTTGGAGGGAACTTGAAGCAATGCATCACATCAAAACTTTATGCATTTATTAGCCATGTCCCCCATGTGCCCACTTCATCATGTCTTGTGTGCCATGGGCAGCCCTACCTTCGTCCAAGAATCAAAGAGCTAGTGCACACTTGCTATGTGTTGGACCAAAATGTGTGTGCACATGTTTATTAGCAAAAACTCTTTGAATTTCGGTCGGTTTTCTGTTCTGTTTGCAGTGTCGGCTCCTAAATGCTGTATCCGTGATTTTGAATGTGTTTCCAGTATTTTATCGCGAACTCCTGTAATCTGTAATTACTGAGCAGATACTGGTTAATAGTACCGATATATACAAAATAGATAATGAATGAGGGTATTAAAATACAGTTTTCTGAGATGAACAAATATCCCCAAACTTATCTTTTGCTCGTCCCGAGCAAAACAAAAAATCCTAGCCTCACTTTCACAGGGAACGCGATTACATTGAGCACGCGTAATAAACCGTTAAACTTCTAGGTGTCTCTAGTAGGAGGAGTGTTATCTCCTGAGGGTTTTCAGCGGATTACACCCACAAAATCCAGTCAAGTTACCGTTGCGAAAAAACTGTTGATTCTAATCTTAAGGTTAGAGATCAAAGTTAGAAGTTCTATTACCCAAGTCAGAAACGTTAGACACTGTTTTTCACTCCTCACAATTTATTTAACATAAACGTATACGCGTCTTCACGTGATTGTGCGGATAGTGTTCATAAGTTTTTAAGAACTTGATAAGGGTCATCATGTCATCATTACAGACCAGGATAAACTTCTGAAGGATCACACGAGTTTTAAAGGAGTTAAGATTTTCTCAAGTTTTATTCTCCGGTTAGGTTTCAAGTCAGAATATAAAACAATTTTAACAGAGAACCTAAGTCTTATACTTCACTCCACCCTTTCACCTGTTTTTATTCATACACACCTTTCGTTATCGTGCAAAACGTCTTAATAAATACAAACCTTCATATCTCCGCGAAAAAAACTGTTTTAATAGAAAATTCGTCTCCGCCAAGATTATTCTCCCACAAAGAACCGTTTGGACTTTTAGCTCGGAGAGAACACTTGCTTAGCTTGTTTTATCTGGCGATTGGAAACTTAGTGAGCTTTGGGTCAATGACTCCCAAACCAGATGGTTTTAGGGCATTAGGTATGGAGATACCTTAAGGACTTAATTACCCAAGTTACCAAGGCCACAAAACAAAAGATTCATTTTATTTTAAAATATTTGGAACTCAGTGAAAACGGAGATATAGCCAGCATTTCCTTTTAAATCAGAAGACGTTACATGTGATAAGGTGTGTAATTACTCCAACAAGGTTTCAGATGGGTTATTTTTCAGACTTATAGCTTCTGTTAAAAGCTCAATAATATCCTTCACATTCACCTTATTTTATGAACTATTCTTGATATTACTTAACTCAGCACAAACCTATTTGATCCTAAAAATGTTTATCAATTTTTAAAAGTTTATAGACACGTGTGACTTTCATCAAATTCTCAAAAACATACGACACGTGTAAGTGATATAAAAGACGCATATCGGCTATGGTTAAACATAAAGGAGGGTTATTTTTCAGGTCGTCAGACTCATAAAAGGGATATAGTTATTTCTAACTTATCAACCGAACCGTCAGAATTCGAGTCTAAGTTTCCCCGCCAGCTAACATGACAAAGTTTTTATGTTTTTGGGAATTTTTTTCAATTTTTATGGGTTTTTTTAAATATGTATGCAATGCAAAATATACTATATACACATGATGCAGCAGTGCTCACCCCAAAACCTAAGTTTTACGATGTCCTCATCGTTGCCCCCGTCTCCGGTAGCTAGACTTAGACATCAGGGTGAGAATTGTATTCAAAAGAAAAAAGAAAAAACCTAAGACTAATTACAACATATACATGTTAAAAGATTGGGTTAGTCTAGAAATTAATACCAGCCATTTAAAGATTTTGTCTATATAGTGCAATGGCTGGTAAAAGAATATGTATATACAAAAGAAAAGGAAAAAGAAAAGGTATATGTTAGATGTTAGTGAAGGGCATGGGCGTGTAAAAGTAGGGATTAGAAGATGCTGAAGGTGAAAATGAAGTTTTGAAGAGGTCAAAGAATTGTTCCCTGGATGTATTGAATGTTCAAAAAGCACATGTTGGGTTTCGAAGTCAGGTTCGTTTAAAAACTGGAGTTCATCCTTAAAAATTTCAGCAAAAGAAAGGTTCCTAGGATGTTCCCAAATTGATCCTGATTCAAACTCACCTAAAATATCAAGTTCATCCGCAAAAATTTCCTCAAAATTCGACATGAAAGAATGGTTTTCAAGGCTGTCTTCCTCCCAATGATTTTTCATAATCCTATTCGTATCACTATAGCTCACAGATTCTCCCAATACAATTTCTCCCTCATCACAACCACAAATGGGTAGGTTTATGACGTCTAAAAAATTAGGTTCCCACACTAACGTTTTTTCCGAAACAATATCACTAGGTGATACAAAAATTATGGGTTCCTGATCATTGATTTCTTCAAACACTCTATCCAAACCATACCCGACAAATTCACAAGGCCCCTCATTTAAAATTGGATTACAAAAATCATCAGTCTGCCTCGGAGTGTTTTCTTGTGCGTCCTGGTAATACCCAGTCAATTCAATCGTATCATCATCTATGAAATCATCAAAATTCAGTTTTACTTGGGTGACTTCCTAGATGACAGATATCAACATTATGTGGTTCTAATTGACTGTGTTCACTCTTTAGAATCATTATAGCTACATGCTCTTCAATTCTAGCCAAAGATTGAGCTTGAGCGTGAAACAATTGCTCAGACTGCTGTATACACAGGGCTAGCGTTGTAGCTGTTTGATTCTCGACCGCAATCATCACTTCAATACCTTTCTCTAAAGTGGTCAACCTAGCATCTATCTCACCATCATTCCCTAAGGATGGGTCAGTTGTTTCAGGTAGAGAGGGTTGTGACGGTGGTGATGCTAAAGCAGTCAATCTGTAGACCTCTTTCTCTAAATCTTCAATTATTAGGTCTCTAATTGAAGTGGGACTGGGTTCAAGAGTGTTAGGTGGGTGGCTATTATAAAAAATCTGGGACGGTTGGTCACCCCCTAGAAAAGGACAGTTTTCATGAATATGGGAAGAATTTTGGAAATTTGAACAAGTGAATTGGGATTGAGTATAAGCAAAAGAATAAGAATCGTGAAAAAATGAATTGAATAGTGTATCACCCATATTAACAAGAATTCACAAATATCACAAAAATAAAGAATATCACACACCTAGCAGTTTATGTTATGTTATGTCAACTAGACCTACTCAAGAACCTGATTGTTGAAGTAAAACTGTGTCGAGAAACAGACTCAAGATATACGGACCACGAAGCCAGGTAAGTGCAAGAGAGAAGAAGAGGTTTTCTAACGCTTTCACGAAGTTCCTTAAGTAGATAACCCTTTCTCTTGAACACTTGCCTAGACACCCCGTAAACGATATACCGTTAAGCGGTGTTCTAAACACAGTCAACTCCTTTTAATGAGCGTAATGTCCTTAAAGTCAAAGCTCTAGTTGATTTTAAATTATTGTGGGTATGCAAGAATGCAGTTTTGTGATTTGTGGGCTACAGAAAAATGTGATGAAATCCTTTACCGTATCTTGTTTGGTCTTCTTGCCCTTAAATCCGTATTAAGATGCAAATGCGCAATCAATAAAAGAATTCAAGACATCAATCAATAAATCAATTCTTTTTCAGTTTAAATTTAAGCGCAGCAACAAATACAGTTAGTTCTTTGTGCAATTGGTGGCAAGCTTGTGCGAAGAATCCCACAGAAGATAGAATAGTGGAATGCGTCGGATTCTAGAGGAATGCGTTAGGAAATACGTACCGATGTGATTTGGTTAAGAAAAACTCTTTGAAGTGATTATGGGTGTTTGAATGTTCGCTTGCGCGAGTCAAACTACCCGGATCTTTGGCACTGTATTTCACTAACGTTTTGCAATTGAATTTGATCCTTGCTCCACACGATCGCTGGTCGTAATTCCGTAAAAAACCTGAAATGTCGGAAAATACGATATTTAGTGTCAAAAAGCGATATATATGCCCCAATTCCTGCACACTCAAAATTATAAAACTCAAACAATACCACTAGAGTACTGACAACACACTGGAGATCATACAAAAAGAAAAAAAAATCCAAAACACCCTCATTAGGCCAGCGAGGTTGGATTCCAAGATGATGTCGCCGGCCAAATGCAAAGTGTTTATGCTCGAATTTTGGATGGATCTTCCAGGTTATATTGGTATTCTAATGGTATAACTTGATTTTTTAGTTGAATCACAGAGTGCTAGCAGGTCTGAAGGATAGAGAACAAGTTAGAAAAAATTTCGTATTGTTAGTTTTAAAAAAAAAATTGAGTTAAAGAGTTAGTATTGTTAGTAAGAACCAGAAATAACAATACCCAATACTACAAAATCCCCGACAACGGCGCCAAAAACTTGTTGGGAATTCACCCCCGCGCGCAAACGCGTATGTTTTGAAAATGCGATCGTTTAAGGAAATGGAATGCGCACGCGAGATCGTTCTCGTTTTAATATTTATAAACCACAAGTGCACGGCGTGTTGTAGCAAGCCGGCAAGTATGGGTCGATCCACAGGGAATTGTGTATTAGGTCTTGTGATTTAAGGTTCAACAAATTAACGAATTGGTTGTTTGTCACAAAAAAAAAAAGAAAATACGAAAGCAAGGAAAACAAGTAAATAGGTTAAGGAAGAAGTGGTTGTGGCTTTGGCTCGGAAGGTTGAATCGCGACGATTCCTTCGACGCTCCCTTGATTATGAGTTGTCTGTCCTTACGTCAATCCCGGCATGAAGCATGACTTATCAACGCAGTTGCGGAGCACAAGTCATTAAATTACGATATTCTCCACAAATACGAAACTATTCCGTTTACGTTCACTTACCGTTTGTATGTCTGAGCTTGGGGTAACAACACTAAGCATAAGGGATAGCAAGCTTTTCACAACATCAAAAACACAATTAGTAAATGAGAGCAAATAGTTTTAGTGTTAACTTTGCTAAGGGTTTGTGATGGTATATGGTATATGAAACTAAGAGATATGTCAAGTCTTTTAATCACAAAATACCATATACAATCTTAGAAAATTTAACACCAAATTGATTCTAACTTAAACATTGTGAAATAGGGAAGGGGAGTGAATATGGTATATGAAGAGGTTACAAAGTAACCATGGTTTCAAAATACCATATCACATCAATATATAAAACAATCCTTAAGTTATAATCATGTTAAAGCACATTAAACATAAACAAGAGGAGGAGGAGGCAAAGCCTTTCATCTCACTTCCTTACCATTACCACAACCAAAGATAATTAGTTAAGCATGATAATGAAAAGAAAAACAAAGCATGTAAAGAAAAGAAAGCAAAAACAAAGCAATGTATTAACACTTGAAGTTTGAGTTACAAAATATTGGTAACTTGTTCAACCTCTATAATGAAGCTCTCAAGAGAAACCTTCAAGAGGTAAGAAGAAGAGACCAAGTTAAAGCCCACCCACTCTCAAGCTTAAACCAAAAACAAAACAAAAAGATAGAATACGTGCATGTGAGAATGAGAGAGAGAGAGAGAGAGCCCTTCCCTTGCTCACCGGTATGCTTTTATAGGCATAAAAGAAAAATAAACCAACAATAAAAATAATGTGACGTGGCAGCAAGGGAGGGACTACAGAAGTTTGGTGCACAATGGGGAAAGGGGGGCCGACCTGCTCGGTTTTTGTGTGGGTGTGGCCGGTCCAAATCCGAGATCATGGTCTCGTATTGATGTGGTAGGTTAGTGTCTACTCCAACATCATCCTGGTGCTGTTTGATTTGTCTACAATAACCTGGTTTACATGCAGAGATTTAGAGGGAACTTAAAGCAATGCATCACATAAAAACTTTAGGCATTTATTAGCCATGTCCCCCTATGTGCCCACTTCATCATGTCTTGTGTGCCATGGGCAGCCCCACCTAGGTTCAAGAATCAAAGAGCTAGTGCACACTTGCTATGTATTGGATCAAAATGTGTATGTACATGTTTATTAGCAAAAACTCTTTAAATATCGGTCGGTTTTCTGTTCTGTTTGCAGTGTCGGCTCCCAAACGATGTATCCGTGATTTTGAATGTATTTCCAGTATTTTATCACGAACAACTATAATCTGTAATTACTGAGCAGACACTGGTTAATAGTACCGATATATACAAAATAGATAATGAATGAGGGTAATAAAATGCAGTTATATGAGATGAACATATGGCCTTAGTGCAAGTGGGAGATTGTTGGATATGTATGCCGTAGAGGCCATTATTGTATATGTATACATTTAGATGCTTGGACATATATATGTACAGGACAGTCTTGCTCGATATGATAGTATGCTATCTGGTTTGTCTTTATCTTAAAATGTGTATGTTTTACTTGCTATTACATATCTTTTATACATGTTGATAAAGCCCGTAGGATCATTGCTAGACTACCCGCGTTGTGATGGCGATCATACTTGTGGGAGCTGGGTAGTTGGTACGCACATCGTTAAATGGTCCCTAGTCGTGAGAGTATCGAAACTGGGCATCAAGTAGACTAGTGTATACGTTTCTAGACCCCGACGAGGGGCGATGGTATAGTCCCGTAACCATTGGTTTTTGCCACCTGAGATTGTATACAGGTGCTCACTGGGGGTGAGTACACTGGACGGACTTGCCGAGAACTTCCATATGGTACTATACATATCGTCAGGTGAAAGTTCTCTGGTGACATGAGTACAGGTTAGTCTTTAGACTTGAGATCGGTATTTGTCTCGTGTGAGTTCCCACCGTGCTTTGATCACTACCCTACCACGGCTCTACTGAGTCATGCAAACAGGTTTTGGTTGGATACAGTCCCGAGCCACATGGAGACAGTGAGCGATTGTTGGGGATTCGTCTCTCCCGGTATAGGGAGTCGATATCGCACTGTGTTCGATTGGTCAGGACCATAAGACCTTGGCCAAGGAAGTTGGGATTTACTGATAGGCTGATCAGTAGTTTCCCGGATTGGTCCTGAGCCACATCAGAATGAATTACCGGATTATTAGGGTCTGGCGTTTATCACCCCCCAGACCTGGTATGCGATACTCTCAGACGAAGAGACCGGATTGTATGGAGATTGTCATAGATAGGCTCAGTAGGGATCCGGATGAGTTTGCTCGTCGGCCTTCCTTTTCGACAGGTACCCGAGTAGCCGTTATGAACAGCTAGTGCCGCTGACATACTTGTAGTTATGGATTTATCCAGTAACTCACTGTCGGTGTACTGTCGAGTATTTAGAGTCCCACACAGAGGGTTTCCCTGGTTCAGGCGAAATGATGTAGTAGCTGTATTGGATACGTGCAGAGTCTCGATCGATTGATGTACTTTGTACTCGGACTTTCGATCGGACAGTTGGTAATACTAGCCGGCTCGGGTTTGAGCCGGATTATTAAATCGGACATTGATTTAACAGTTTACATATATGTATTTCGATATGTATATTCTAGTATTACGTTCTTCGTATTATTCTATCTCTTTGGGCACTCGTGTTTTTATCCGAATGCAGGTATGTATATACAGCAGACTGTAATCCATATTTTATTACAGATTACCTTCTAGAAGGTGGACACCTAATCATTGACTTTTCCATTTATTGATAAGTGGAAATGAGGTGGAAATTAAGGAGAGGGAGGCATGGTGAGTGGCATGGGTTCAATAGTTCACAAATGAATTCTTTATTCATTTGTGGTTACTATTGAAGTATGGCTACACTTGTTTATTCATGAAAATTGATACACAAAACATGGGTGTTGATTTTCTCTCACTTGCATGCTTCATTATTCTTGAGCTCCCATTTTTTGCTTCACCCTCCTCCCTCCTCTAGAGTTTCCTCCACCTTCATCATCTTCCTCTTCACTCCCCTCTCATGAGTTGAGAAATAAGTGAAGAGGCAAGATAGAGATAGCAGAACACATAGATCTCCACACTACATCCTAGACAACTTTGATTAGCAACCCAAGTTCTCTAGTTGCTCCTATTGACACCTAGTTAGGAGCTAGAGCCATGGATCCAATCCCTTGGGTGGATCATCTACGACAAAGGAAGGCCGGAGAACAAGCTCGATCCCGGAGGCCCGATGGAGTCGGAAATGGAGATCAAACAAGTTCAAGGTGGCTACTTGGAGCATATGATGAGGAAAGAAGATCAAAGGACTTGGATCGTTTGGTGAGACTTCTTTCATAGTAGATAGCACTACTAGTTTTGCTAGATAGGTTTATGGTAAGATCCAGGTTTATTGGGTTATCCTAGCGCCGTTTTTGAAACCCTAGAAAAATTTTGTTCCGCAAACCACCACGTTCGATGGCTCGGGCATTAAGGTAACCCAACAGTTTTATGCTATGCTACGCGTTCTATATGTTCTACTTACCACAATCAAGACGATGTCATTTGGTAGCTAGCCGGTTGAGTACGGGTCATCTATTGGGAGATGATATGTTTTCCGTTCTTGTTTTAGATGAGTCGGTTAAAGAATATATATGTATGTTCAATTCTATCCTAAGTGTTTTATTTTACGTTCAAGTAAAATTGTTAGGGTTAGGGTTAGAGTTAGTTAGTAGAGTTAGGATTAGTCTTGTGCTTATCTTTTGCCATTCTTGAATTGATGTTGGAATAATCGGAAGTAGCATGGATTAAGAGGACATGGGAATGGGATTTGCGAGTTTAAGCAAGCTTTCCAACGCTAAATCCATTCCTAGTGCCCCTTGTCCGTCCACTACATGCTTTTATTTCTAACCTTAGGCCAAACATACATAACCAAGTCTCCAATTAGGTCACAACTACATATCACGTTGTAGTGCGCCTAAAGGAATTCTCGGTTTAGGTCACGGCTATATTTCACATATAGCGCTTAAATGAGGGGGTTGTATTTGTTTGATTGTAACGCTTTGAAATTCGTTTAGGTTAATTTCGCGTTAGTTAGTAATGATGCGTGTTTTTCATAAAAACCCGTAAATCTTATTTTCCTTAATTACTTTTCCTAAGCTAGGTTTGTGTGACAAGAATGCACACTTATCACTTTTTTTTGTAACTTAAGTTAAGTGTTAGCATGTAACCCTTTTTCTTTTTGGTATGGTTCATATTTTCCCCAAATAAACCAAATTAAACCCTCAATTTAAAATAAAATTCAAGGAATGGGAGGTATGGTGGGTTAGGTGAAATTGGGGATTGACTTTGACCATTTTCTTACTCATTTTTCCCTCTCCCCCTCTCATTTCTGCTCCTCCAGCAGACATAGCAGCAGCAGCAGCAATATCATCATCATTTTCTTCTTTTGCTTCTCTTTTGATCCAAACACAAACCCTACACAAAAAAATCCCTTTTTCCTTCACAAAAACCTTTGGATAAATGGCTCTTTTGAGGATTTTGGTGGCAAATCAGTGCCTTTGAAGGCAAGGGCTGGAAGTTTGGTTTCCCTAAGGTCTTTTGGAGGTACTAAACTCACCCATATCACTTTAGTTCTTAACTTGTAGTTTATTTAGCTAAAAATCGTATTTTTGTGCATTTTTGTGCTTATGAAGGGAAATTAGTGAAGTTTATGTTAAGTTGGCATCTTTATGGCTTGTTTAACTTAATTAGGTGTTGTTAGTGTTGTTTTAACCAAGGATTTGTTTCAGGTTGCACTAAAACACCATAATGTTTTAGTTTAGTGTTAAATTAGCTTTTTAACTAGGTTTTGTGCTCTGTTGTGATCTGCTTGTAACCCGATTGCTCCAGGAAAAAATTGCATTTACTGGAGCATGTACACTAGATTTAGAGAACACACACGAAGCACGGGAGCCCAACTCCCTAGGTTGGCCGCCGGAATAATCATTCTGGCCGCAAATTGCGGCCAGATGGGGGACCTGGGTGTTAGGGTTTGTTCTGTTGGTGTCTGCTACATTTTTAAGGCCTATGGTATATGCAACTTTTTGAAATTCTATCTGTAGAAAAATCTGGAACCAATTACCCTATTTCCTATACTTTTAACCTTCGCGACACATGTGATACGTGTGTAGGTTTAGGGATTTCCTGCGTGTCGCGACGTGTCGGGGTAGCTTCAGGCGCGTAATCACACATTTTAGCGTATCGGACACACATGCGTTTAGTTCGCGGTGCGGGTTTCACGTTTGGTTTCGATGTCACGTTTTATAGGATTTTAGCTTATGCTTATTCTTTGTGTAATTCTAGGTTCACAGGCGAGTACGACGGAAGCCGCGAAGAAGGGGAAGCAAGTCGTCGGCTTCACTTAGCACGAGACCACGGTGAGTAGATTTAACATCTAAGGGGAAATCGCCCGTATGGCGTTATGCGACAGGGCTTGATAGGCTATAGTAGCTGCATATTTGCATTCATATACCTTGGTTTCCTACTGTATTTCCTGCTATATGTATATATATGGACTTAGAATTAATAACACACCACACTATTACTAACGGTTCATGTTGCACGAGCACTAATCTGCATGTTACACACACACCGTTAGTAATTGCCATGACACTCACACTATAGAATTGCCATGAACAATATATTGTAGCTTACCTCCTATATGATTCGACATGATTATGTTACTTGTGCACATACTCATTTGCATATCCATATTTATGCATATACAATTGTACCTACCTAGATAAGCTGATTTTTGGTAAAACTGGGGACCGCATGATACTTTTTAAAAAAACTGAATCTACTTAAAGAGCGGTTTCTCCCTTTTACTCATAGTACGACTTATGATGCATATATTACATCGCATGGATTTACGCATTGGTTTTGGATTTCATGTGATTTCTGGATTTGAGAACCGTGGTATTTTTCAAGAAAGCATGCAGTGTTTTAAAAACCCGGTTCCTCTTGATATGATATTTTGGTGCGTCCACCACGCGTTTTCTCGGTTCTGAGACGTGTGCTTGAGACCCGATTCGAGGAGTTGGATGATCCGTTTGCGGGTTCGTGGTGGACTCGGTATGGTTCCCCGGGGCGAGAAATGTTTTTCGTGGAGCAGACGATGAGCCTAGCAGGGTGGCTAGTACCTACCGGTGATTGGTTGGACCTGGCGGTTATCCGGAGGATACTGACCAGAGTCGATAGATGGATACGGGATGACCCGTACTGCCGGGGCCGAGGGCCGATTCCGCAGGCGAAGCCCGTGGGCCGATCCGGACTGACGGAGCCCGATATATGAGGATTTGCGTGTCGATGCTGGACACGATTATTTCATGATATTTTCGAGTGCCGATGTTGGGCACTCACGATTCTTAGAGATTTACAGGATTTGAGGGCCGATGAGGGTAACGGCGCCTGAGTTTTATTGGGATTTGGGTGCTTTGAGGGACACCGGTTATTTTTCCACGTTGACATTCTGTGTAGATGTTATTTTATCCCATGCTCAGCATTCATTATTATGCATCTCATCCTGTAGTCGTATTACCTGATAGAGTACTTATGCATGTTTATTGTACATCCTGCTCATCGCATATAGATATCATCTGCTGGCATATGTTAGAGTATCGCAGTACGTGCATACTCGTGATTACCTTTATATGTTATCTCTATTCACGAGTTGGCAACTCATCCCTGTTGTGCCACAGTGTTGCAGGTTGCCCATCAGAGTAGTGGCGGCAAGCTGCTTTCTTGTATCTTTTTGTCTACAGATACCACTGCAGTTGGTGCGTGAGCTGTTTGCTGCTAGGTGGGTTTGTGGTATCCAGTTATTTTCCATTTGTACACACTTTTGTATCTAGTACTCTCCATCTACTATTTCATATATTGACTTAGAAACCAGTGTGAGGACGATGATGTATATTATTTGTATTCTGGTGTCGAGCTCGTGTGAGCCGACTTTACTTGTGCAGTTTTTATTATTGTGATGTTTTTCACTTATTGCTCATTTCTTTGCTACGGCGTCGTATATTACTCTGGTGGTGATTGTTTCCGCCGTTGGGCGTGATTGCTTCTGTTTGGGATGCTTTATTTTTATTGTATATCATTTTACTCATATCTTGGCTTGTACCCGATTTCGGGGTTAGTTTTTACAGAGGAAATGCTGCCAAATTTTTTAAGATAATAACTTGAACTTTAAAGAAAGTTACTAAACTACTTAAGGTTTTCCAAATGTTTTTAAACAAATGTTTTCAACACTCACTATTTTTAATGGTTTTTGATTTCTGGGTTTCGGCTTACTTAGTCGCGTTACGCCTGTAGACGTTACGTGGTTAAGTGTTGGTCACGGGTCGAACTTTGGGTTGTGACATTGATCTAGGTTCACTTTAAGATATTTAGCGAAGAGAAACACAAGTGATTTTTTCCATCCCTCATACTAACATTTCTGAGCCCTAACAAGTGAATAAAACATGAAAGAAGATAAGAAAGGTTGGAAAATACTGTTTTACAAAGATAACAAGCTAACTATTTAGGCCCTTACCTAAGTAAGGGACTCCATTGAGTATCATGGCTTGAAAATAAGATTAAAAGAGAAGAAAAAAGAAAAAAGAAAAGAAAACCAACAACTATTTTAACAAACAAGTAATAAAAGTTACACTAGGAATTAAAATTACAATGCAAGAATTTAAAGATACAAGTTATAAAAACTCACATCTTCATTAATCTTCTACTAAAAAAGCTCTCACTACAATTTTCATGGAGAATAGATGAAGAAGAAGAAACTACACACTAAACTATACTAAATCTAAGTAAAGAAAAGTATCCTTGGTTTGGCTAAAAAATGGAGTATTTATAAGCAAGGAGTGAAACCCTAGGGTCATATTCTGAGCCCATATATAATTACAAAAACACCCCAGAAAAATGACCGCAAGACGCCACATAACGGCCGCAGTTCCGCAGCCTAAACCCACCTTTGACCGTAGTTCCGCCGCCGTATTTGGGAGATAGTGCGTCGTTTTTCTTGTGCCTCTTCGTGTTGCTTTGTTCTTCTGTTTGATAGGTTCCAAATTGCAAAATGGTTCCAAAATATTTTCAGATTTTCAACAGTCCAAAATGGCCACTCTTTTAATCTTTTTGACCTTGATCTCCCTCGAGCTCCGCACACCCCTTGATCTTTATGCTGCCTTCCTCGTGCTTTGTTCTTTTCCAAGACACGAATGACCGTTGTATTTGTCTTGTCTCTTGAACTGGTAAGCGGCACTTGACGCATGTGGATGACCGGAACCCGGATTTTATTTGTTTTTGGCAGTTGTTCTGAACTTTGTTATAACTGTAGAGATTTTGCATGATTGGCGTTTATTATAGACTGTGAACCAGTAAGCTATAATTATGTAGCAAATACGGATCAAAAGCACTTACTTATATACAAACGAGCAGAAGAATGGGCGGTATTAAATGCAATATTCTGGTGTGAATAAATACCCTCAAACTTATCTTTTGCTCGTCCCAAGCAAAACCATTTATTTTCAAAAAGTCCTATGCTCACTTTCATAGGCATCACGGTTGGACTTAGCATGTGCAATAAGCCGTTAAACCTTTATATGTCCTTAGTAGGAGGAGTGTTGTGTTCTGAGGGTTTTCAGTGGATACTACCCACAAAATCCTATCAAGCTAGTTTCATAAGTTAACCTTGATTCTAATCTTACAGCTTAGCATCTAAGTTAGAAATTCTATCTTCCTAAGTTAGAAATATACATCCCTTATTTTTCACGCTTCCTATTGATTCAACCTAAGATCCTATACGTTTTGACAGTTTAGAAAGATCTCAGTTTCTCTTGAGTTTTCCTTCTAAAGCGCAGTCTCCAATCTGGAATTTTTATAATCTTTACGGAAAACATAAGGCTCATTTTTTATCCCTTTCTTTCCTCCAAATATCGATCGTATACCCCTACGTGTGTATAAATTTTACCCCTACACTCAAGAATTCAATCCAAGCTATAATACTCTTGACCTAATATCTAATACTACTTTTTTTCATTAATGGTGGACGGATTTGCTCACACACCATTCATGCGACCACTACTGCTTCCTGAGGTACTAATCAACCGATTACTGGATGTGTGAGCTTATTAAAGCATAAATAACAGTTTCCAGGTCTTGCAATTTTTTTTATTTTTTTTCTTTTTCTTTTTCTTTTCAAGACCAGATATATTTTTCAATGATGCCCTTTTGGTGGTTAGCTTTAAATACCGTTTTTTCTTTCGTACTAGGCTTTTAGGCAAGATTATTTCTAGGTATCCTCTACTATCCCAAGTTTCAAGGTGCGTGTAAGTGTGATTTGAAGAATAGAAACTATTTTTCAGACTTGTCATTCAATAAAGCTTTCAATACTTTCCCTTCAACTTGACATAACTTAAGAACCGAACTCAAGATTACTTACTTCTAAAAAAACTGTAAGGACGTATATTTACCAAGGTTAAACTGAAAGAGGGTTATTTTTAGGGTTTTAAATTCCTATGCTTAGGATTTAGTTATTTCTATCCTATCAAACTAAATTTTCAGAATAAAAATCTAAGTTATCCAACTAGCTAACTTGACGACAAAGTTTTTATATTTTCGGAAATTTTTTCAGTTTTTATGGGTTTTTAATTAAGTATGCAAATGCAAAATATACACATGAATGCAAAGATAGAAAGCTTACCGAGTACACCCACAAACTTAAACTTGACAGTGTCCTCACTATCATGCTACATCAAGAGGATCAAACTTGTGGAGGGGTTAAAATTTGTCGGTGATCTCCCTTTTTTCTTTTATAAAAGAAAAGGCAAAAAAAATTCTATATACACAAAAGGCCCCCCAAACTTAAGTGAAATAGTGTTTCCACTGTTTAAGCGGTAAAGTTCAAAATTAGGAGGAAAGAACAGTTTCAATCTATACAAGGTCTTACACAGGCCAAAAATTAATACTAACCATTCAAAAAATATATCGTGATAATGCAACGGCTGGAGAAAGAATGCGTAGAGAAAAGAAAAGAAGAATACACGAGACCGTGTGTTGGCTAAAATGGGATACGGTCTCGGTAGAGGAGACGAGTATAGGGGAGAAAGAAATGGAATACAAACTTGAGGTTGAAAACGGAATGAATAAATTATTACAGTCGGTAATGATAGAAGTGTAAAAACGGATTGTGCTAAGCTATCAATACATTGAGAAATGGGGTCAAACCTCTCAAGATTCACAAGAAAACATATGCGACCAAACTTGGTGAACCAGACATAGGAAATGAAGGTGATACAACATCTTGCGAAGTGGAAATGATGGAAAGGAAGGAGGGAAGTGATCAGGGAATGATATCAGTCAAACGTTCAGGAGAATGGTCACAGTCAATAGAAGGGATATGATGAACTGAAAAAACCGACTCATCTAGTAAAACTGGTTCATCCTCAATGATATCCTCAAAATTCTGCTCATCCATGCATTCATCATCATCAATATCCAGATGCATATGGAGTTCGGTAAAAACAATTAATGGTTTGGGATGATGCTCACACGGATGTGAAAGGACATGATGAATTGGTGAGAAAAACTCATCCAAAAATGTGGGTACATCATCCAAAATATTCCCAGCATCGATATCCTTAATCAAGTGAAAGTTAAATTTCTCAGACACTTCATCAAAAGCATGGTTTTTAATCAGTTGTGGTTCTAGAGTGGAGGTGTAGAGATAAAAGGAATTGGCATTGGTTTCACTTGAAATAGACCCTTCATAATCGGGTAAATCAAACGTTATATAGTCGCACAATTCATCAAACATTATATCTTCAATTGGTGAATCATTTGGTGTACTCGATAGATTTTTGAAACTAGAGTTGTGAAATTCAATTGGAAATGGATAGGTTTGATTCAGAAGGGTGAACTGCTCACATTCACTATTTAAATTCTCAAATTGTCCTATCGCCACATCATACATTGGAAAATTTTGAGCTAGGTTGGAACCAGCTGTTGGTTCGTTAATTTGTATAAGAGAGGCCATGAACGCATTTAAATCCTCTATCTGTCGGCACAACGCTACCCAAAATTCTTCCAATGACTGTTCAAGACTAGACATGGATTGTTAAGGGTTTTAATAAAATATTCAAATTCGTGCGGATACATGAAACTCCTATACTGATGTTCAGAAGTAATGTCTAGGGAAGATGCAAAAGTTGGGTAGGATTTATAGAAATCGAACGGATGTGAAAAATGGACAGGATTAGGATCAACATTATGATAAAAAGGTGATTGGAATTGTTGTCCTAACGAATTTGGAGTGGTGAAAGGAGTGAAAAATTGGCTATGGGATTGTTCAATTTTTTCAGCAATGGACTGTTCACCGCCGAAAGCCGGGAAAGACAAACGTCTTGCCTGAATTTGGGGGCAGATGCTATTTGGGTTTATCCGTCCACCTCTCCGAAGATGCCAAGTTGATTTATGGTACCGTGTATCGGAGTTTTGGACGGATACGACCGTTGTAGCGGACTTCGTCAGATTCCCCCTCGCTGTGAGGGGTTTTTGATTGTGGGGACGCTCTTCCCCGCCTGCAGTTAATTACGTTACCGCGTAGCGATAACCACTTTCTCCTGCTCCAGATGTTCACTTCGTGTCGTGTGTGTTTGTTTTATTTTTGGTTGCCCATGGATTGTATAAGGAGACTAATTTGTGTTGTCGCCCATAGGGCGTGGATTAGTCCAAATCCATATATTCTTAGATTTGGGTTTGGGTTGATTTAAGGATCGTTAATCTCGTTTGGAATTAAAATCAAATTAAATGTTTATTAAGGATTCGTTAGTCCAATCTTTGACTAAGATCTACTTAACTGGGTTTAGGATCATTCTTGATCCAACAAAAGAGCATTTGGGCTCTATCGTTTTAATTTAGGGACGTTACGGTCCATAGATCACCATTTTTTTGGGTGAGGGTTTAGTTTAAGGACGTTACGGTCTGTAGCTTGTTTAAGGACATTGCGGTCCATAGCTAGTTTAAGGACATTGCGGTCCATGGGATGTGCTTATGGGTTTGAGAGTGTGCCAAAGAGCTGTTGGTTATCGGGACCCTCCACCTCTCCGACGACGTTGAAGAATTACAACGACATGTATCAGATGTATGGAGAGATGTACCCTTGAACCAAACTCCAGACTGAGGGGAGAGATCATGGGGGACCATCTAAGAATCATTAGTCATTTTCGGGAGACTAAGATTAACTTAGGAGATATGTGATGGACATCATTCTGATCAATTAGTTTGAAATGTCATGAGCATAGAGGCTCGGTCTATTTGGAGATCTAAGACGTTTTAATCTCAAGAGGACTTAGCCAATTTGGGGCTGAAGTTGGCTTCCTATAGTGTTAAACACTAATGTATACTCAGTGCTCAAGTGCTCCCTCGTGAGACTCCAAGGTAGCGTTAAACATTGAAAATTGAGACGCTCACATGTGGCACGTGAGGCACCCGAAAGTTGGTGTGGTGCCCTTGGGTTCAAATCCCCGTCTATATATATAAGTGTTAAACACTTAAATCTTGTGGCCATCACGTATGGACACGTGAGGTGCCCCAGAGTTGGGCACTACCTCCTTGGATTTATTCCCTCTACCTTTTATAATTGCTAAGCACTTAGCTCCTATAATGCTCACGTGCAAACACGTGAGGTGCTCAAAATATGAGCGCTATCTTTGGAATTTTCCCCTTTTCTATGTAAGTGTTAGTTAACTGTTTGGGGGTCACGTGGGAACACGTGAGGCGCCCTAAAACGGGGACTGTCTTTGGGTTTATTCCCTTTTTCTTTTATAAGTGCCAAGCACTTGTTTTAAGGGGTCACGTGGGAACACGTGAGTCGATCTCAGTTTTTTTTATGCAGGGTTAAACCCTGGTTTTGTCAGAGGAATTAAATTCCTATATCTTTTGTAAGAATTAAATTCTTCAAATTTAGTTCTTTCCTCTAAGTTTTGAGACTGCATGACAGAATCTCCCCGATGAGAATTAAATTCTCAACTTGTGGGGAGATCTGCTTCTGTAGAGCTCAACCAGAGGAAGAACTAAGTTCTTTTTTGGAAGAGTTAAACTCTTGTAATGGCGAAGAGGAGATAAAATGATCTCTAGGCATTTTTTTCTTATCTAGGGTTTCTTTTCTTAAAAGAGAACTCTTCCTCTTCTTTTTTTTTGTTTCTAAAATCTTATGGGGGGTCTCCTCTCACTCTATAAGACTTGAAGTCTTGGGTCCTTTATATAGTAGAGGTAGATTTGTTTATTCAGTTAAGGAAATCTCTCATTGAGAGATTTTTTAATCGATTTGGGGATTTTATCCACCGTTGGATCTTTGATCCAAAAACTTCTGTTTTACAGAAGATATTTTTCTTGTTTTTACCAAGATTGGGGAAATATTTTCCCATACAGAGCTTATTCTGTAGCTTGGAGATTCTTAATCACCATTGGATTTTTAATCCAACGGTGCTCTGTTTTACAGAGCGTAATCTTTCTTGTTCAGAAAGATTTAAGGAAATATTTACCAAATAGGGTTTTGATCCCTTTTATTTAGAATTTAATTCTGTCAGCTTGGAAGGTGATTAGGAACCCTCACGTGTAGCACGTGACCCCCCATAGAATTAAACTGGTTTTCTTATATGTAGCAGCCCCAGAGAAAAGGCATCACGTGTTGGCACGTGAGCTGATGTTTAGAAATGTCACGTATGGCACGTGACCCTCACGAAGATAAGCCCAACAAAGGGCATCTCGTGCTGATATGGGAGCTTCTCTGGCCTGTTATTTGTTTTAGGAAGGCGCCTATATATTTTGTATATAGATGCTCACGTGTTTGCACGTGAGGTTCAATTTCAGCCTTAATTGTTAAGCGCAATGCATATAATCTTTGCTCCAAGGCGCATCACGTGTGGGCACATGATGCTCCATTAGGGGAATTTTTCCCATCTCTTTTCCTCTTTCTGTTTCTCCCTCCTTTTTTATTTTCATAAGGGAACAAATGCCCCCACAGCGTTGTTCTCACGTGGCTTGCACGTGAGTACAACGCTGTCACCTTTACAGCCGTTGGATTGCCTAGGGGAACGGGAAAATGAACCGCTTTCGTCATATCTTATAAATGCAAGGGTCTTGTCTTTGGGAAGCCATTGTTCCTTCATCTTCTTCTTTCCTTGTCTTCTTCGAGAATTTAATTCTCTTCTTCAGAGCTTAGTTCTCTGCCCATTGCAATTCCAGAGTTAAACTCTGTCAGAAAAAGAAACCCTTTTTAGGTAAAGATCTTGAACAACAAAGAAACCCTTTTCTTAAAAAAAATTCTGGATTTTAAATCCACCATAAAAGTTTTGCTCTCTTCTGAAACCCATCTCTTAGAGATCCAAAGACGTGATCTTTGAGTAGTAAAGCTCAATGTCATGGGCATTCCTCCTCTGATCTTTAAGGATTCATGGCATTTTTATTTTTCATTTCCTCATCATGGGGGTTTCTGGAATTTAATTCCACTGCATAAAAGGAATATAATTCCTCACCGAAGATCTTAGCTCTAAAAGATCAAGAGGGCCCTTCAGGAATTTCATTCCCTGGTGTTCTTGAGAACATTTTCATAGGGTTTTTCCTTATTTGCACGAAGTTAAATTCGTTGGGTATTTTAAAAAAACTTGTTTTCTCTATGAGGATGTCAAGAGTTGTTTAAACTCCCGTGTCTGTTTAATGAGAATCCTTTTTTGATTCTCACAATGATTGTCCTGTATCATCATTGGTGAGCCGCCATATTGATTTTGTGGGGTCCATTAGTTTTGCAATCAGTGGTCCCATGGAACAAACTTTCTGTCATTTCCCTCTGTTGTTATATATATAGGTTTCATTAACGACTTTTCTTTCCCTTATTTCAGGAACAATGGTTGTTTATCTGTATGATCTTGACGAGATTATCTCTTATGAAGACATTCGCATCCAAGGTCGCTGCCAAGGCCAGGTGTTTACGAATGCCCAATGCGCTGAGGTGATGCGTCGCTTCGATGAATACAACGGCCGACTACTCCCTCGTCGTTCCGCTCTTTTGAAAATTATCGTGGGAGTGATTTGGGAAGCACTTCCTAAATTTAACGAGGCCATGCCGCTTGAGGCACTTGATGATGCCGAAGACAAGATGCACTCAGTATATCTAATGGATCTGATCTCGAAGAGACGGCGAGATGATCTTGTCGATATTTTGCATCAGGTCTTCCAACAGACGACGATAATCTCTGCCTACCAGAGGACGGACGATATCAGCGATAATCCCGACGCTTGCATTCATGAGAAATTGCATAAGAAAATAGTCAGAGAAGCCAGAAGCATTTTACTCGGCCTCGCTTCTGACTTCCTAAATCCATGTTCTGGATTCAGTGTCTTGCCATTGTAAACATTTTGATGATATTTTGTTTACTATTATCACCGATGTATAAATTTTTCCAAGTATGAATGGAAAACTTTCCCTTTCTTTTATCAAAGGTGTTTGAGTCGCAAGAATCTCGCTCAGATTTTATTTTTCTCTCTCTCTCTCTTTAACGAATCTTGAGGACTCATAAGTAGCTTCTTTATTTCAGTGGCATATAACGTTGGCAAATATGGCCCGTAAATAGTCCATCTTGATCTCCTTGTAGGGCAGCGATGACTTAGAAAACAGGTTCAGGTCTGTCGCCTATGACTTTTAAACCTTATGAGCCGTGAGGGTCTCATAAAGACTTTTATCCCTACGAGTCGAGAGAATCCCGTAGGTGTATTTTCTCCTTAAGAGTCGTGAGGACTCCTAAGTGAGTTTTCTCTTGAGAGTCGTAAGGATCTCACAAGAGAATTTTCCCCCTTACAAGTTAAGAGGACTCGTAAGTGGTTGTTTCCTTCCATATCGATATTCGACTTTGGAGAGTGTGGCCCGTGAATAGTATGCAATAGTCCATCTTGGACCAACTTTCAGGGCCCCGGTGCTTAGGAAACAGGACCTTATCCCTACCGCCTAAGGCTTTTCCCTACGAGTCGAGAAGTTCTCGCAGGAACATTATTTTCCCTACGAGTCGAGACGAATCGAGAAGTTCTCGCAAGGATGTCCTAACGTCATAGTTAACTCCTGCTAATGGAAGTCCGTTAGGGTCTGTGGTACCAGGGTTTTTTACCCGTCGTACCATCGTGTTGGCCAGTGTATTCCTCGATACGCAATCTTGCTGTTCGAGTAGCCCCACGACTGTCGTGTCTCTGATCCCTTCGGGGGCTGGACAAGACGTCTTCAAGTAATCTTCCAGGTGATATTACCGTCGAAAGAGCAAGCGTTAGGGATATTCCATGTCTCTTTTTACTTGAGATTAGGCTCAGTTTGGGAACCCCCGATGGGTCATGACCACTCCGCGCTGGAGTGGGATGATCTCCGATAGTCTTTCAGGTCTCATTTGAGTTGCCGTCAAGACCCTGAAGCTAGGGATCTTCCTTTGCTTTGCTTTTTGACATTGTATATGCAATATTGCGAAAATGTCGAGGTTGTCTCTAAGTTTTCTATGAACCGTCGAGATTTGGAACTAGGGGACTTTTCTGTGGCTCCGTTTGTTGATGTCGCGTCTGTATCCTGCTGGAGGGAGGAAGAATGCGGTTGTTGATCTCTAGGCTGCGGATGCTGCCGTCGAGACTTGGAACTAGGGATTTTGCCATGGCTCCGAGGTAGTCTCTAGGCTGTCTGTGTACCGTCAAGATTTGGAACTTGGGGACTTTGCCGTGGCTTCGAGGTGGTCTATAGGTTGTCTGTGAACCGTCGAGATTTAGAACTAGGGGTCTTTGCCGTGGCTCCGAGGTGGTCTCTAGGCTGTCTGTGAACCGTCGAGATTTGGAACTAGGGGACTTTGCCGTGGCTCCGAGGTAGTCTCTAGGCTGTCTGTAAACCGTCGAGATTTGGAACTAGGGGACTTTGTCGTGGCTCCATTTTGCTGACGTCGTATCTGCTTCTGGTTGAAATGAGAAGGAATGCCGTTGTTGATTTCTAGGCTGTAGATGTAGCCATCGAGATCTGGCTTCCCTTTGACGAAGCCCAGTGGGGTGATATGGTTCCCTTTCCGTTTGTGCCCATGAATTGTATACAGGGGTCAATGTGCTCACCTGCAGGGCAAAATTTTTATTTTATTTTATTTCTTTCCGCGATACTCTATCATTTCAGCTTTTTATATCGCGAAAGTCGTTGTTGCCCAATCATTTCGGCTATTTTTCGCGGTGCCCAATCATTTCGGCTATTTTTCTTTTTCTTTACTCGCTGCTTTTTATTGCGAGTTGCCTAATCATTTCGGCTATTTTTATATGCATATATTTTACTCGCGGATTTTAGTTGCGAGTTGCCCTATCATTTCGACTATTTCATATGCATTTTTGGCTCGCTGATTTTTTTGCTGCGAGTATGGAACTTGAGATATGATACCAATCTTAGCATCAGCATCGCTGCGACTGGAATATGGCCAGGAGCGAATCATCATTTGCCATGAAAAGACTTGGAATTTGATACTAATCTAGACATCAACATCGCTACCGCTGGGATTGTTGCCAGGAGCGAATTATCATTTGCCTTTGTCGATTCGAACAAAGGTGGCTTAGCAAACAGGGTTAGTATCCTGTCAACTAAGGCTTTTGACTTCATGAGCCGTAAGGGTCTCATAAAGGTATTTATCCCTACGAGTCGTGAGGATCTCGTAGGTGTATATTCTCTTTAGAAGTCGTGAGGATTCCTAAGTGATATCTTCTGTTGTAAGTCGTAAGGATCTCATAAGAGTGTTTTCTCCTTGCAAGTCGAGAGAACTTACAAGTGTTGTTCAGCAAATGGGGGAATTTTGCGCCATTGGTGGAACTTGGTGAGGAAAAGTTTATTTGTGCCCGTGGATTGTATACAAGGGCCAATATTGAATCGTTTGTAGGGCAACTTGGGGAGTGTGAAGGATTAAGAACAGATTCAGATCCCTATAACTTAAGGCTTTTGAATCCTACGGGCCATGAGGGTCTCATAGGGGGAATTCTCCTTACGAGTCGTGAGGACTTATAAGTTTAATTTCTCCTTAGGAATCGTGGGGATCCCTAAGTGTGTTGTTTTCTTGTGAGTCGTAAGGATCTCACGCAGGCATTTTCTCCTCACAAGGTTGAGAGGACATTGCAGGTGTCTTTATTTTAATGAGATTGCGCGTTTTCAGGTTTTCACAAGCTCGCCGATAGCCCTGCTGTTTTTACTCACGGTGCCATTTCGGGTTTTCATCCTTGCCCATTTTGCTTGTGGACATTTTTTTATCACGGTGGGACTTCGCCGACCGGGGCAGCTGTGTAGCCAGAGGGACTTAAGTTGCAATCCTCGCCGTTGGGACTTGTGGACCTGGATTCCACTGTCGCCATGTTTTGAGGCGGCGTATTTAGTTTAAAGACAGTGCGGTCCATTTTTAGTTTAAGGACATCTCGGTCCATTGTTAGTTTAAGGACATCTCGGTCCATAGCAGCTTCGAGATGAAGTTTTGCCGGATACTACTTATAGAATTTAGACTCGGGAGGACAGCGAGCGGACACGAGCGTTGTCATCTATCATTAACCTGAGCCGTGACTCGTCAAGCGTAGTATTTCTTAAAGAATCGACCGTTTATCGGCCGGAAGGGCCTTTCGCCATGCATATCCATGAGCAAGTAGGCCCCACCTTGGTAGACCTTGTCTATGATGTACGGGCCCTTATAGTTTGGCTCGAATTTCCCCCATTTAGCACGATTGGGGATCATATGTCTTTTTACGACTACCATGAGTTCACCTTGGCAGAATGTTCTCGGCCTAGTCAATCTTTCGTATGAGAGCGCCATCCTTACTTTGTAAGCTTCTAGGTTTTGCTGCGCCATGAGACGAGTTTCATCGAGGGCATTGAGCTCCTCAAGCCGAAGATGGGCATTTTCTTCATCCGTCAGCTTGTATCGAACTGCTACTCGTAGAGAGGGTAGCTCTATTTCTAAGGGAAGTACTGCTTCCGTGCCAAATACCAACATGAATGGCGTTGTATTCGTGGCTGTCTTGAACGTGGTCCGATAAGCCCAGAGAGCTTCATGCAATCTCTCGTGCCAGTCCTTTTTATTTCTGGACACCGTTTTCTTTATGATCTTAGTTAAGGTTTTGTTGAAAGCCTCAGCTAGACCGTTAGCTCGGGGATTATAAACTGAAGAAAATCTCCAATCTATTTTATGCTGCTGTGCGAAGCGGCTGATCTTATGGCTTCTGTAAGCTGGCCTGTTATCAGAGATAATCTGTCGCGGAGTGCCGAACTGGTAGAGGACGTGTGTCTTGAAGAAATGGAGGATGTTCTCCGTCTTCACCTCTCTTAGCGGTATTGCTTCTGCCCACATAGAGAAGTAATCGGTTGTTGCTAGTATGAACCGATGTCCCTAGGATGATGCTGGTTCGATAGGCCCAATTATATCGGTTTCCCACATTTCGAACAGCCAGCTAGCCAGTATTGGGTGTAGCAGATTAGGATGCTGATGGATGAAGTCCCCGTGAATTTGGCATGAGTGACACTGCTTCGCATATTCGAGACAGTCCTGAATCATTGTGGGCCAGTAGTAGCCCATTCTCTTGATCTTTAGCTTCATCTTAGGCCCAGCCTGATGGGAACCGCAGAGTCCATCATGCGTTTTTTGGACGACTCTCCTTACTTCTTTTGGTCCCAGACATCTTAGCCATAAACAATCGAAAAATCTCTTATATAGAGTATCATTAACGAAGGCGAAAGACAGAGCTCGCTTCATGAGCTGATGTCTTGATGATGCGTTTTCAGGCGTTCGGTGGGATTTGAAGTAGTCTATAAAGACTTCTCTCCAATCCTCAGCATTTTCTTAGCCTTTTCTTCCTCTATTTGGAAGACCGCTTGTTCAGTCGCTCCCTTTCTTTCAGACGACTTCAGAGATATTTCTGCTGGTGCGAGAATCCGGCTGCTTTGCACAATGATCCTAACATCATCAAGGTTTTCGTCGGCCAGTTCTTTAGCGAGCTTGGCTAATGCATCCGCCTTGCTATTTTCCACTCGTGGTACGCTTTCCAGGATGTAGGAGGGGATTTGAGATAGCAGTTGCTGTACCCTTTCGCCATATTTCACCAATTCTGGCTTACACGTCTGATAGTCACCCTTTACTTGGCTAACGACCAGCTGGGAGTCTCCATATATGAGAAGGTTCTCGATTCCCATGTCAATGGAGATCTTGAGACCTACTATCAAAGCTTCGTATTCCGCTTTTTTATTTGTTCTTGGCTCCGTTAAGGAAAGGGCAAAACGCATTATCCCTCCTTGTAGAGTCACAAAGATAAGGCATACTCCGGCTTTGATTATGGGGGTGCTTTGCTTCCGCCTCTTCATAGACGATGCCCCATCGAAGTAGAGTTAGGGTATCACTCCCTTCTTTCTCCCCGTCGATTGCGTCAAATGCGTGTTAGTCCGGCAACTCGCAGTTGAAGGGAGAGTCGGCGGGTATCGGATACTCTACGAGAAAGTCGGCGATGGCCTGGCCTTTTACTGCCTTGAGAGGCCAGTAGATTATCGAGAATTCCATCAAGAGGAGGGTCCATTTGGAAAGCCTTCCCGTTAGTATGGCTCTTGACATCAATATTTGAGAGGATCCACCTTTGATATGAGATGGCCCTCATGTGCCAAGGCATAATGTCGGAGCTTCGTTACCGCGAAGATTAATGCCAGGAAATGCTTTTCGATTGGGAGTAGTTGTTTTCTGCCCCCAGGAGAACTCGACTCAAATAGTAGAGAGCTCTCTCCTTTCCCTGGTCGTTCTCCTGTGCCCATAGCACGTCTAAAGAACTTTCAAGGGCTGTTCTGTACAAGATGAGGGGTTTTCCCTTGACTGGAGTGGTCAGTACCGGCGGGTTCTGCAGAGATTGCTTGATTTCGTCCAGTGCACTTTGGCATTTACGATCCTAAACAAACGGAGTCCCCTTCTTCATTAGATGGTTGTAGGGGCGACATTTGCCGGAGAGCTTAGCTATGAATAGCCGGATATACGCGAGCTTCCCTTGGAGAGACCGTAGTTGTTTGAGAGTTCTTGGCGCGGGCATTTCCATAATCGCCTTAATCTTTGATGGGTCTATTTCGATACCTTGGCGTCGTACGGTAAATCCTAGGAATTTTCCCGAGGAGACTCCGAATGCGCATTTCAGAGGGTTCATATTCAGATTATATTTCCGAAGGCGCTGGAACACTATCTTCAGATGCTCCCAGTGCTCCTCATACGATTTTCTTTTAACTATGATGTCGTCGATATAACATTCGACAATCTCGTGTATATGGTCATCGAAGATCTTTGTCATGGCCCTCTGGTAGGTGGCGCCAACGTTCTTTAGACCGAAGGGCATCACTTTGTAGTAGAATATGCCCAGCGGAGTCCGGAAAGCAGTGTGCTTTTGGTCTTCAGGATGCATCTTGATTTGGTTGTATCCTGAGGATCCGTCTATGAAGGAGAAGACTTCATGAGTGGACATGTTATCTATCATCAGTTCGGTAACCGGTACTGAGAAGCCATCTTTCGGGCAAGCTTTATTGAGGTCCCGAAAGTCTACGCAGACACGCACCGTCCTATTTTTCTTCATCACAGGGACAATATTGGCAATCCGGTCAGGGTATTGAACTTCTTGGATGAAGCCAGAGTCAATTAGCTTCTTGACTTCGGCGTTGATGCTCATTTCAAGTTCGAGCCGTATTCTTCTTAGCGCCTGTTTGACTGGCTTGACGTCCGGTGATATCGCCAGTTTATGTATAGCTATCTATGGCTCTAATCCCGGCATCTCGGAATAGTTCCATGCGAAACGGTCTTTATACTGCATAAGCACGTCTTTTAATGTAGCCAGCTGCTCTTTAGACAGCAGCTCACTGACGAACGTTGGCCTTGGATCGTTTGTCGTCCCCAAATCGATTTTCCTTAGATTGTCTGCTATAGTATGTATCCTGTCTTCCAACTCCTTTGGCACCGGTGGAAATTCTGAGATCACCCCGTTCTCATCTTCATTTGCGAAGCACTGGGAGAGATCATCCATATTCTCGTGCTCTCCCTCCTTTAAGAATATTATCATATGGCAGGTACGAGCTCGTTTCCAAGCTCGATGCTGACCTAGACTTTCCCTCGCAGTGTAGGTTACTCTCGGCTCATGCTTTCGTGGTGGAGCTACTCTCCAATTGTCGGATAGAGCAAACCTGCCTTGCTGGTACTGATCTTCAACCCAGTCTTTGAAGGTGAAGCAGTCTTCAAGAGGATGTCCCACTACTCGGTGGTAGGAGAAATAATCCCGGTGATGGAACTCGTTTATCTGTTCGGGGTATCGAGACTCCGGAAGCATCATCATTTGATGCTTCATGACAAGGTTGAATATTTTCCTTGTCTTTTCTTGAAGGAAAGAGTACTCCCGACCCATCTTCTTCATAAAAGACGGGTTCCAGCTGACTTTTTCTCGCTCGCGTGGCTTCTTGGATCCGCTTCGCTGTCTTTGAACGCCGTCCCCGTTCTTGATCTTGTCATTGCTTCTGCGTCGGACTTTTTCCTTGCCGCGAAAGCGCACAGTAGGCTGAGGGTGAAAGGCATCGTCGTCTTCTCCTTCCGTAGCCTGCTGAATGATACACTGCATCCCGACTTTCTCATAAATGGCTATTTCGCGGCTATGGTCATCCCGAACCTTTTGACCCTCTTCTTTTATCAGCTTGTCAATCTGTTCTTCGAATGACGAGCTTGGTATTCTCACAGCGGGATCTCGCTCTGGTTCGACATCAACGCTATCTAGAAATGCATTCTCTTTTCCACTGGAGTTATTTATGACATGGCAGCCATGGAATCGCTCCCGTTTCTTGGACCGAACGTATCCAAGACCAGTCGTCTCCATTCTCCCGTTGGCCATCTTTCGCTGAGTCCCGGGAACGTCCCAAATCTTGTTATAGTACTGGGCTTGTCGAGCAGTCTGTTTGAAGGGTACACCTTGGCATCTCAATAGCCCTTTCAGTTCCTCTACGTAGTATCTGGGCAGACGAATTGGTTGAAGCCTGTTGAGCGTAGGTTTGGCACCGTGCCAGACTTCTTTCTCCCCTTTAGTCTCCGTGGATTGGTAGAAAAGGATCGACTTTTCACCTCTTTGCTTAGGAGGGATATAGAAGGTCCGCAGCTCTTACACGCTGTACGTATCAAGTGCATCAAGTTCTTTGTAATGCCACTGCGGTACCATGGTAATTTGTAAACTCTGGTCAGCTCCAGCAAAGGTCTGCATTGATGGGCGTACGGAGAACAGTGTGTTGGCCTCATCTTCAGTGTCACTGCCAAAGAACAGAATAGGAGCAGACGGTCTTGGGCTGTTGCCTTGGGGTTGTCCCGAGTTGACCATCTCTTCATCCTCCTCGGTATCGCTCCCAAAGATCGGGATAGTGGCGATGGCTTTTTGTTTATTCTCTGGTTTGCGACATCTTTCTATGTCTTCGAAGTCTGGTAAGAAGTACTTGGCGTCTTCGTATTTGCGGACTTTTTTTTACGGAGAATGGGTTCAGCTCCCCTGTAACTGTGTACTCGAGGCCGTCCTTGAGGTACTTCATACATTGATGTTGTGTAGAAGGGATGATGTTGTACTCATGTAACTAAGGCCTACCGAGCAAAGCGTTGTAGCAAGTCTTGGCGTCAATACATGGAACTTGATGTCAGTGACGAGCAGCCTGAAGCGTAATGTCAGTATTACAGACCCGAGCATTTGTGATGATTGGGAGTCAAAACCCGAGATGGTAATTTTATCCCGAGCCAAGTGCTGCACATTCATGCAAATCTCCCTCAACAATCTCACATTGAGAAGGTTGACGGAGGACCCGTTGTCGACCAGGATCTTCCCTATCTTGATATCGTGACAATACCCGGTTACATACAGCGGACGGTTGTGCTCGCACGTTCTGGAAAGGTGGTCTTCATTGCTGAAGCTGATGTCAGCCGTGTGGACTTCTTCCAGCTCGTCCTTCATCTTTTCTTCTGCAAGGAAGGCTTGAAACTGGTCGGGCTCTTGTAACGCCTTGATCAGGGAATCTCGTGCCTTTTAGATAGGAGAAGGGCATCCAAAATACTCAATTGTGAGGGTATCTTCCTCAGATGTGCCAGGATATTGTAATCCACCTTATTCCTTTTGGGCGGGTCCTTGGCTGTGAGCTCTTCGACGACTCTATCATCGAGAGCAATCTCTTCAGGGACTTTTCCCTTCCCTTTATCTCTTTTGCCCGAACCTTTGTTTGAAAGTCCGAGATTCTTTTCAGGCAACGTACGGTTACACAGCTGAATGTTCTCACAGTTCTTCACCTCTTCTTCTTTTTCAGAGGTGGATTCCTTGAAGAGAGGGCCGAGAGCTATTTCTTCGTCAGAATCGCTCCCGAAAGTAAGAACTTGAGATTTTGCTCTTGTCGAACTGGTATCAACCATATGACAGTTTCCAGCCATTCCATCACGCCTGTCTGTTGCACTTCTCTGTTTCCGACGGGCTTTGCGCTTCATTCGCTTGAAGCATTTTCGATGGGCAATGTATCCCTGCCACCACTTCTTGAAGGCATTGCTCTCTTCGGTAGGGTGTGTGACCTTCCGATGGTATAAGCAGTAGTTCAGATGTACATTCGCTTCGTCGAGACACGTACTCCGGGGAGTATTTCCTTCGAAAGGTGGTAGCTTTATTCCCATTGACAGAGCTTTGGCGAACTGCTTCCCTACCTTGATTCTGCTCTTGCTGGTGGTAGGTGCACTTCGATCCGGTTGGGGTACTTTATGACTTCTCATTACTGGGGCTTCTTCAGCTTGACGCCGACGCTTGGCCTTTTTGTATATGGCCGCTTCACGTCCTCGGTCAGCTTTGCTCTTTTGGAAGGCTTCGTTCAGCAGCTTGTCGATTAGGTCATCTGACGGTTCCATGGATTTTGGTTCTGGATCTGCCCCCAGTTTCTCTACGTCAGGAGCTTCTTTTCCATTTATCGACGAGTGAGAGATCATGTGGCAACTCGCCACATAATCCTCGGGTTCTTCTGAAGAATCTTCTCCTTCATCAATGTCACTGTTTCCGTTCTCAAGAACATGCTTGAAGAATTCTTCCAGTGTGACTGGGGTCCGTGCCTCTTGGTTGTATTCCTCTAGTGCATCGATGTATTTTTGCAGACCCGTACAATTGCCGTCGAGCTGCACGGGCTTCTTGGCCTTCTTATTTTTCCTTGAAGACTTCGGAGGTTTGGCCTGGAGGTTTTGCCCATCGTTACCATCTTTTAGCGTTGGGCACGGTTTCAGCATTCCGTCAATAATCTCAGGCTCCAGCGGGCTTTTCCACCTAATCGCCGGACATGCTTGAAGATCCTTCAGCATTCTTTTAGTTTTAGCCGAAAGGACAACATCCCACGGAGCTTCCTCTACAAATGAGCATGATGCCCCCGGCAAATCCACCTTTTTAGGAGCGTGCTGCTGTGGCGGGTTTACCTTCCAGTTTTCGGACAGCGCGAAATTGCCATGTTGGTACTGGTCTTCAACCTAGTTTTTGAAAACATAGTTGTTCCCCTCCGAACGGCGGCCTGGACTTTGGGGCGTCCGTGCCTGGGGTTCGGGGCAGATGCTATTTGGTTTTATCCGTTTACCTCTCCGAAGATACCAAGTTGATTTATGGCACCGTGGATCGGAGGTTTAGACGGATGCGGCCGATGTAGCAGACTTCGTCAGATTCCCCCTCAGGATGAGGGTTTTTTGATTATGGGGACGCTCTTCCCTGCAGGCGCAAGCCCCTGCAGTTAATTACGCTACCGCATCGCGGTAACAACTTTCTCCTTCTCCAGAATTTCACTTCGTGTCGTGTGTGTTTGCTTTGTTTGTGGTTGCCCGTGGATTGTATACGGAGAATGAGTAATGCCGTCGTCCGTAGGACGTGGATTAGTCCAAATCCATATTTACTTAGATTTGGGTTTGATGTTTTCAGTTTAAGGATGCATTAGTCGCGTTGCGGCTAAGATCAACTTAAACTTTCGTCAAGGATACGTTAGTCCTGTTTTAGACTAAGATCAACTCAACGTAGTGATTAATTTAATGTATGGCCATCGGGACTCGTCACCTCTCTGACGTCGTTGAAGGATTACAACGATGGATATCAAAGGAGTTCGGAGATGTACCCTCGAACCAGAGTTGATTGGGAGTTTTATAATCCATTTGAATATTTAAGGATACGTTAGCCGTGTTTGAGGCTAAGATCAACTTAAACGTTTGTTAAGGATACGTTAGTCCAGTTTAAGACTAAGATCAACTTAACGGGACCGTTTAGATCCGATAAAAGAGCATTTGGGCTCTATTGCGCCAGTTTAGGGACGTGGTGGTCCGATGTTAGTTTAGGGACGTCTCGGTCCGATGTTAGTTTAAGGACGTCTCGGTCCGATGTTAGTTTAGGGACGGCTCGGTCCGATATTAGTTTAGGGACGTCTCGGTCCGATATTAGTTTAGGGACGTCTCGGTCCAATATTAGTTTAAGGACGTCTCGGTCCAATATTAGTTTAAGGACGTTTCGGTCCAATATTAGTTTAAGGACGTTTCGGTCCACGAGTTTAAGGACCCCGCAGTCCATATGGGTGTGTGGTCGTTGGGACCCGTCACCTCTTTGACGTCGTTGAGGAATTACAACGATAGATGTCAAAGGAGTTCGGAGATGTACCCTCGAACCAGTCGTAGATTGATTTAGGAGAGCCATTTTTCTCAGTCAATTCAATTTAAGGACTTATGGCCACGATTAGGCTAAGTCCATTGCTCTTGCATTTCTTTTGCTTTTATTTGGGCTTTGCTCAAAAGGGATGCAGAGCACCAATTTTATTTGGGCCCAGCCCTTTTATTGCTTTGCAATTTATTCTGACCTGCTAGGTCTTTTTAACTTGGGCCTAGCCCTTCAAATAATGCATTGCATTTGTGCAAAGCACCAAGAATCTTTTAGATTCAGGAAAAGAAGTGCAGGGCACTTTTTAATTTCTTGATCTAAATTTAGATCAAAGAAAAGAAAAGAAAGAAATCTTTTCTTTCTTTCTGTTTCAGATAACCAGAGGTTCATAGCAAGTGCAAGGCACTATTTATTATTTTTATTTATTTATTTATCTGAGAACCAGAGGTTCATAACAAGTGCAAGGCACTATTTTTATTTTTATTTATTTATTTATCTGAGAACCAGAGGTTCATAACAAGTGCAAGGCACTATTTTTATTATTTTTATTTATTTCCCTTTTTTTTTTTAAAAATCCTTTGTTCTTCAGAGATTTTTTTTCTCTTAAAAAAAAGGGTTTTTACCTTTTTTTTTTTTTATTCTTGAATAATCTCCAAGAGTTCTCTTTTCTTTTTCTTTTTTTGCTAGAAGTCGATTATCCAAGTTGATGCCCATCGAATGAGGTCTGGGGTCCTATTTATAGTGCTCACAAATTTGTTGAATTTGTTAACAAGATCTTTTCTGAGTGATTTTGGGAATTTTCCCACCGCTGGATCTTTGATCCAAAGGCAGAAGAAAATCTTCTGGTTTTTGAAAGAATAGAAAAGATTTCATTAAATTTTCATTCTGTTTCTGCGCAACTCCCCAATGAATGACACGTGTCGCGCAGTGGAAGGCTTGCGCAACAGTGCTTGCGCAACTGCGCAGACACGTGTCGCGCAGCGGTGCACTTGCGCAACAGTGCTTGCGCAACTGCGCAGACACGTGTCGCGCAGCGGTGCGCTTGCGCAACTGCGCGGACACGTGTCGCACTGTGGACCGCTTGCGCATTGCGCAATGCACGGAATTCGAAGCGTTGCTTCAGAAAATTTGAATTTTCAAAATTCAAATGAGCCTTGCTCAGATTGGGGGAACAAATGCCCCCCCACCGTTGTGCTTACGTGGCGCGACGTGAGCGCAACGGTGGCGAGATTTTAGCCGTTGGATCAAGGGGGGTCAGTTGAAGGGGCGCAGGCGCCTATAAATAGGACCCTTGGTCCTTGGTAATTTTTCTTACCATCTTCAAGAATTTTAACTCTCAGAGCCTTGCTCTTGCTTAAAAATTTTCAGAGCCTTGCTCTTTATTTCTCTCAAGAACTTTCAAGTTCAGAACTTAGAATTTCTAGGTAAAAAAATCAGATTAATCAAATTAAATTTAATTGACAGAGCCTTGCTCTTGTAGATCTTGGATCTAAAGAAAACCCCTTTGGTTTTTTTTGTTTTTTTTTTAACAGAGCCTTGCTCTTGGGATCTTTGATCTAAAGAAAACCCCATTGGGGCTTCTTCACAAGAGCCTTGCTCTCAAGATTTACAGAGGTCCTGTTCATGGGTTTTGACCCATGAACAGAGCTTTGCTCTTGGATGAACTGAATTTTTTTTTTTTTATGAGTTTTCATGGATTTTTCAGGATTCAAAAACTTCAATTCTTCTAAGTGTTGATGGATTTTCGATTATTACCACAAAGCCATGCTCTTTTAAGGAATCTTGTTCCCCTGAGACTAGAGTTTGACAAATGTCACTCTGTGACAGAGCTTTGCTCTAAAAGAGGAGATTTTCTCTTTGTCTCTAGGGACTTCCCCACCAGTGGGTGTATCCTATTGGGAACTTTTTATGAATTGACAGTCCCATCTAATGATGGGATTGTCTTATTAAATGATGCACATCATCCAGATTTTGTGGGTCCCCCTTTGGTCCCCTACCCACTGCATCACAGTGTGGAGCACGATTTTTTTTTTTAAAATGCCAAGCGTTAGGCCACTAATGATATATATTTTTTTTGTCTTTCCACAGAAAACATGTCTGACGACTTGTCTTTTCCCTTCGTTCGCTTGGAAGGAGGGTTCCCCCATTCGCCAGTGGATCGGGTGGTGTTCTCTCTTATTAAAGATCGCGATCCTGAGTGCAAAAAGCTCCATCTGTGGGGAAGGTGGTATAGCCAGATCATCCAAGGCCGTCGCAGTTTTAGTTCCGCCGCGCCCTCTGAGCCCATAGTTACGATCCCTTATGCGGACGAACCCCCGGTGAAGTATGCCGTAGAGGTTAAGAATTGGAATTCCGATGACCTCCTTCAGCCTGCAATCGGCGCCATCCCCGTGCAGCCACCGCCGGCGATAGACATCTTGGGGAGGCGAATCTGTCAGGGTGAAGAACGCTCTTGGGGACAGGCTTATAATATTGGATTGACCCCGCGGCCGCTTGCCGGATATTTGCAATGGGCCCGTTACATTCTGGCGACGAAGAGGGCTCACCTGACGAAGATTGGTTTATACTCCGCCGTCTACGTCTCGCTTTTCAAGTATCCCTCTCCTCCGACGTGGTGGATAAAGGCCTTCATCGAACAATGGAATATCCCGACCCATACCTTCTTGACAGCGGATAGGGAAGTCTCCATCTCTCTGGAGGAGTTTGCTGAAATTTCAGGTCTGCCAATGAGGGGAGAACACTACGAGGAGCTGCTTCCTCCAGATGAGTATGTCTTCGCCACCAAGCAGCTTGTATTTGACTTAACTCCGGAAAATGCCATTCAGCATCAGCACCCGGGCTTGGTGAAGGTGTTGGAGATTTATGAGGAACTCCATTTGGAATCGGGCGACCGGGGCGTCAGTTTCACGGATTTCATTGCTCGTTTTATCCGCCCAGAGTTCCTATCAGAGCAGGGCGAGAAGTTCGCTCAGCTTGCTGACCCCTTTGGTTTCGGCTTGGACCGCCGACTTTCATTGGAAAATGACCAGCGGGATTTTTATTTCCCGGGCACTGCCAGCGTCCCTTTCTCAGAGATCGCCGTTCCTGGCATGGACGATGAGACTTTTTTCATAGGGTTCTTGGGTCTATGGCTATGCAGCTTCGCGCTCCCCATGCAGCCACGCCTCATGCGGTCCTCTGTCTTTTATCCGGCGCATCGGATGGCGGCTGGTTTACAGTTATCAGTAGGGATCGCCGGGCTGGCTTACCTCTACAATGGACTTAGCATAGCGGCGGATGCTAATGAGCCTGGGGTACAGCCTGCTAACTTCCCGATGCACTACTTCACTTCTTGGATGGAGCTGCATGTGCGCGGGGTGTTTGGTGCCCATAAGACTCCTCCGTTCTTTGAGAAATGCGGACTCCCAAGAATCATGCGGTTGATCGGGGCTTCAATTATGGTTGCACCTCCGCGGGAGTCTAGGGGACTGCTCCTGCGTTCACATCTAGTCGGAGCGAAGACCTCTTTTGTGGATAAGGTCATCACCATAGGCTTCGAGACCGCTAAGTCAGTGGTGTCGCTGCGTGACGACTTTAAGGGCGGGGTTTCTGTACTGAAGGCTCGGGAAATCCTTCACCTTTACTCCATTCGGCCGGGCTATCTAGTGTTTAGGCAGAATAAGACAGCCTTGTTCATGAGATATAACCCGCACCGATTTGCTCGACAATCGAGTTACAATCAAGGGATCCCGATGGAGGCCTTTCTGGAAACACCCGCGGTCGGCCCAGAGGGGATAAGGAATGCGATGCATCATTTCGTCCGGCTCAATACAGGCTCTTATTTTTTCATCAGTGAGCCTAGCTGTGCCCCTAAAATAATCCATCCGTATGTAGCCTGGTATGCGCATGCTATGGGCCCAATCATTTTAATGGAGAAACGCTTGCTGGTTGACCGTAGGGGTGCGCCTCCTGGTGGTGATCGCAAGGCTCCCTTGCAGCCAAGGCGCCCGGTCGCCCCTCCGCTAAAAGAGGCCGGAGCTGACCGACCACGCGTGTTGACCCCCCCGCGTGGATTGCCATTGCCCGCTACGGTGGATGCACCGCCGGCGCCCCGTGCTCCCATGAAGACGGTTAATGTGGTATCGCCAGAGTCTGGCGCAGGAGCGGATATCGGGACTCGCCGCCCTAAAGTGACTGCCAAGCGCAAAGCTGCTCCGGGTGGATCTAAAGCTGGCGGGCAGAAGAAGAAGAAGTCCACCCTATCCCTCGACGCGATCCTCAGCTTAAATCCTGCGGCTCCTCCCGCCGAGGCCATATGTGAATACAGCAGCAATGAGGGTTTCGTGGTAGATCCTGCGGACACCAATCTGGCTGCCGCCATTGCAGCTTCGGAGCGATCGGCTAGGCTCGAAGCGATGCTAAGCAAACTTGCTGAGTCCGGTAATCATCAGACGCTTCATTTGTCATTTTATTGCACCTTGTATTATTATCTTAAACTAACATTTGCTCCATTTTCAACAGGTGTTTCCACTGAAGAGGCTATTGCTGCATCCTTGAAAACCTTCCAGGAGGAGGAGGAGAAGCGTGCCCTAGCAGGCGTTGGTATGTTTCACCCCTTTCCCTTTCATAAGGAAAGTTTGTTGTCTCTCTATGATATTCAACCTGACTTTCTTTTGTTTCTTTGCAGGGGTTGTATTAATTGACGCGGGGGTCCTTCCCGAGTCTGTAACTGAGGTCCCGGCTTCGTCAAAGTTGCCGCAAGAGCCTCGGCTTGACAAAACGATGAAGGATGCCTTGAAGAATCTAGAAGCATCCCTATATACGGACGAGGGAGCCTCACTCAAGGAAGCCCTAGTGGCATCCGTCTCAACGGCTCGAGAGGAGCGAAATCGGTTGAGACGCGAAGCAAGGGCACGCAGAGCTGCTTTGGCGGCGGGAGCGGGCCCTAGCACTCTTCCTCGTGCCGACACTCCTTCTGAAGCAGAGGCGGGCAGAGCTGCTTTGGCCACGGGAGCGGGCCCTAGCACGATTTCTCATGCCGACACTCCTTCTGAAGAGGCCCCTGCCGCTCTGTCTACCGCTCATAGGCAGGTGGCGCGCACGGTTCGAGATGCAAACGATAAGTCCTCTTCAGGTAACATTTCTTTCAGAACCTTGTTGTAAGAATTATCAAGCCGTTGGCTCATACGCATTCCTTTTGCAGGGCCAAGTCCGACTGAGGGGGAGGCGGAGACCGTCGAACCCCGGGGAGCGGAGGAAGCGGTACTTGCCGAGCCCGAGCTGACAGTGAGCAACGTCATCGGGGCCACGGCGCCTGAGACAGAAATTGAAGGATCCGCTGCCGAGAGGGTCATCGATGCCGCATCTGAAATGGCGGCAGATGAAATGATTGTCGAGCCGAAGGCAGTAGAAGTCGAGGCGTTTGAGGCTGGAGATGTCACGGTGCCGATGGATGAGACAACTGTGATCGCAGGACCCGAAGGAGTAGCGGGTGAGGTGGCCATGATTCCTGAGGATGAGCCAGCCGCTCCTTCTCTGGAATCTGGCAATACTCCAATCATAGCCCTCCCCGCGTATGGTTCCTTGCCGTCTCCCGGGCTTGCAAGCACAACAACGGTTCCCATCGAGTCGGGTGACGAGGCTACGGGTGGTGGCCTGATGTCAATGGAAGAAGGAATTGCCTCAGTCTCGGCTGGCAGTTCGTCGGGTAAGTTTCAGGTTACTATCGTTTCCCCCCTTTTTTATATATCTTGCGATCTCTTCTAACAAGCTTGTCTTTGCAGGTGCGGCCAGTGCCGACGCTCCATTGCTTGAAGGAGCACCGTCAACTACTGCTTTGGCGGTGGTCACTTCCCCGTCCTCCCTCGTGCCATCGCGGATGTTGGAAGGTATGGATTTGCGACTCACAAGTTAATCTTTTAAACGTGTAGTTCATGGACTAACGCCATACCACCGCATCTTTTCAGGAGTGCTCTTTGATCATCTATATCAAGTGTTGCTCCCACACTTCTCCTTCCCATCCGAACTTGCTTCTCCTTCTAGTGGCGCTGGTGAGTGTACGTTCAATACAATATCTTTGTTCATCCCCTTTTTTCTAGCAATTGAATGATTTCTGACTTTTCCCTTTCTTTATTGCAGTGCCACAAATCGAAGGAGGGGATACCAGACCTGCCGCGCTTCCGGCCCTTCCGGCTCTGCCGTCCGTTGCTTCTGGTATAGCAAATTCCTTTTTTGGTAACCCTTAAATATCTCTTGAACCATCGTTTAACCATGTTTTGTTTTGCAGCTATTGTTCCGGCTCCGGTCCCTTTTGAGTCTCGCGTCTTTCTACCGGCAGGCCCTTTCTTGAGACGCCCATCTTCAATGGGTGCTGTGATGAGTTTGGGCATGCTGAGCGGGTACATCGAAGAGCTTAACATGGATGCTCTCCCTTCTGCCGTAGATTTCGCTGTGGATGTTAATCCAATGTTGGCGGCGCTCGTAACTTTTCATAACGAAGGCGTCGTCAGATCTTGGGTTAATCACTGCAGGGAGATCGAGGCCTGTCTATACCGGCTGGAGTCGACGCGCCCTTCTCCCGAAGTTTTAGCCCTGAGCGCCCAACGCACAACTTGGCTCGAGCAAAGCACTTCGCACTCCCGCCACTTGGAGCAAGAAGCAGCTTTAAGACTAAGGGAATGCCAAAAGACCTCGAACGAAACGGCCCATCTGTGCGCTGAGGTTGAGGCAAATGCTATCCAAGTGAAGACTATCTTTGAGGGTCTCTTGGAGCGCATCTCCCATGGGCTAAACTTGAAGCGGAAACTCGACGTAGCTGAGCGCAATATTCTAAGTCGGGAAGCTGCCTATCAAGTCGTGAGGGAGCAGCTTGCGTCGGTCTTGCAGCAACGAGCCCAAGTGGAGGCAGAGCTGGCGGTGGTAGCCGATCGGGAAAAGTCCTGGAAGGAAGTGTGCGAACAACTAATAAAGTTACTTAAGACGCTCCCTTCCCAGTAGCTGCTTTTGTATCAATGTATTTGTAAAATTTTCCCTTAAAATAATATGTATCTATTCTTTATTCTTTTGTACGATTCATCTTGTATTTGATTGAAGTCAATGAATAAAGATACACATTTTCTTTTGCAATGTCTTGTATGCACTTTTTCTTTCTGCATTCTCTTATTATCAGCATGTTGCCTTTGATAAACATAATTGGTAGATAACTTAGTTTTTTTTTTTTTTTTTTTTTTTTAAGAGATAGCGATGGCTTAGGCCGCAGGTTCAGATCTGCTGTCTAAGACTTTTCAACTCTATAAGCCGTGAGGGTCTCATAGAGACTTTTCTCCCTACGGATCGAGAGGATCTCGCAGGTGGATTTTCTCCTTAGGAATCGTGAGGATTCCTAAGCGTGGTTTTCTCTTATAAGTCGTAAGGATCTTATAAGAGAATTTTCCCTCTTACGAGTCGAGAGGATTCGTAAGTGGTTGTTTCCCTCCTCGTCGAAATTCGACTTCGGAGAGTGAGACCCGTGAATAGTATGTAAGAGACCAGTTTGGATTGACTTGCAGGGCCCCATTGCTCAAAAAGCAAGACTTCCTTGCTGTCTGAGACTTCTTCTTACAAATTGAGACGAATCGGGGATCTGTCTGCAGTTGTAGCGGAACAGTTGACATGGGTTAAGAAGCTCTCATCACGGAGTGTTTGTATCCGTGGGTCGAGGAGTTTGCTGGGATTATTTGTTTCCCAAGCGCCAATAATTATTTGTTTCCTTGGGGTTTGAAACGAGTCGAGGGTTCCTACGGAGGCACTGGTGGCTCTGCGGGTCGACGCGGATCAGGAGGCTCTCGTCAAGGAGTGTTTGTATCCGTGAGTCGAGGAGTTTGCTGGGATTATTTGTTTCCCAAGCGCCAAGGATTATTTGTTTCCTTGGGGTTTGAAACGAGTCGAGGGTTCCTACGGAGGCACTGGTGGCTCTGCGGGTCGACGCGGATCAGAAGGCTCTCGTCAAGGAGTGTTTGTATCCGTGAGTTGAGGAGTTTGCTGGGATTATTTGTTTCCCAAGCGCCAAGGATTATTTGTTTCCTTGGGGTTTGAAACGAGTCGAGGGTTCCTACGGAGGCACTGGTGGCTCTGCGGGTCGACACGTATCAGGAGGCTCTCGTCATGGAGTGTTTGTATCCGTGAGTCGAGGAGTTTGCTGGGATTATTTGTTTCCCAAGCGCCAAGGATTATTTGTTTCCTTGGGGTTTGAAACGAGTCGAGGGTTCCTACGGAGGCACTGGTGGCTCTGCGGGTCGACGCGGATCAGAAGGCTCTCGTCAAGGAGTGTTTGTATCCGTGAGTTGAGGAGTTTGCTGGGATTATTTGTTTCCCAAGCGCCAAGGATTATTTGTTTCCTTGGGGTTTGAAACGAGTCGAGGGTTCCCACGGAGGCACTGGTGGCTCTGCGGGTCGACGCGGATCGGAAGGCTCTCGTCAAGGAGTGTTTGTATCCGTGAGTTGAGGAGTTTGCTGGGATTATTTGTTTCCCAAGCGCCAAGGATTATTTGTTTCCTTGGGGTTTGAAACGAGTCGAGGGTTCCTACGGAGGCACTGGTGGCTCTGCGGGTCGACGCGGATCGGAAGGCTCTCGTCAAGGAGTGTTTGTATCCGTGAGTTGAGGAGTTTGCTGGGATTATTTGTTTCCCAAGCGCCAAGGATTATTTGTTTCCTTGGGGTTTGAAACGAGTCGAGGGTTCCTACGGAGGCACTGGTGGCTCTGCGGGTCGACGCGGATTAGAAGGCTCTCGTCAAGGAGTGTTTGTATCCGTGAGTTGAGGAGTTTGCTGGGATTATTTGTTTCCCAAGCGCCAAGGATTATTTGTTTCCTTGGGGTTTGAAACGAGTCGAGGGTTCCTACGGAGGCACTGGTGGCTCTGCTGGTCGACGCGGATCAGAAGGCTCTCGTCAAGGAGTGTTTGTATCCGTGAGTTGAGGAGTTTGCTGGGATTATTTGTTTCCCAAGCGCCAAGGATTATTTGTTTCCTTGGGGTTTGAAACGAGTCGAGGGTTCCTACGGAGGCACTGGTGGCTCTGTGGGTCGACGCGGATCAGAAGGCTCTCGTCAAGGAGTGTTTGTATCCGTGAGTCGAGGAATTTTTTGTTGAAGTCACTGGCTTCTTCGGTTGAAATGAACCGGTGAAGTTTGGGGTTCGTCGTCCGACGGAATCTGCTGGGAAAGTATAGTTCATTCTTCGTTTACGCCCTTGGATTGTATACAGGGATCGATGCGATCTTAACTGTAGGGCCAAAGTTTTATCATTTCTTCTTTTATTTTATTTTATTTCCGCGATGCTCAATCATTTCAGCTTTTATATCGCGAAGGTCGCGATTGCCCAATCATTTCGGCTATTTTTCGCGGTGCCCAATCATTTCGGCTATATATATTTTTTATTTTTTTACTCGTTGCTTTTTATTACGAGTTGCCCAATCATTTCGGCTATTTTGCATGTATACATTTTTACTTGCTGCTTTTTTTATTGCAAGTCGCCCCATCATTTCGGCTATTTCGTATGCATGTGCGGCCTACTGGCTTTTCGCTGTAAACCTGAAATTGGACACCGATTTCGGCATCAGCACCGCTACAACTGGGATGTTACCAGGAGCGAATCATCATTTGCCTCTGCCGATGTCGAACAAAGGAGGCTTAGCGACCAGGGTTAGGGTCCTGTCGGCTAAGACTTTTGACTTCATGAGCCGTAAGGGTCTCATGAAGGTATTTCTCCCTACAAGTCGTGAGGATCTTGTAGGTGTATTTTCTCCTTAGGAATCGTGAAGGTTCCTAAGTGTTTTGTTCCTCTGTAAGTCGTAAGGATCCTACAAGAGGGTTTTCTCCTCATAAATCGAGGGGATTTATAAGGGTTGTTCACCATGCGAACGTATTCCCAATTACGGATGAAATTTGGCTAGGGAAATATTTATTCGCGCCCGTGGATTGTATACAAGGGTCGGTACTGAGCCACTTGTAGGGCAATATTGAAAGTTTGTGGGGGTTTGCTTAAGCACAGGTTTAGGTCTCTGTGACTTAAGACTTTCAAATCCTATGAGCCGTGAGGGTCCCATAAGAGAGTTCTCCTTACGAGTCGTGAGGATCTCGCAAGTGTGTTTTCTCCTTAGGAATCGTGGGGATCCCTAAGTGTGTTGCTCCTTTGTGAGTCGTAAGGATCTCACGCAGGTGGTTTCTCTTTATAAGGTCGAGAAGACCCTATAAGTGTCTTTTAACGAGGTTGCGCCCTTTCAGATTTTCACGAACACTCGCCGGTAGCCCTGCTGTTTTTACTCACGGAGCCCTTTCAGGTTTTCATCTGTGCCCTTTTTGCTTATGGACATACCATTTTTTTTTGTTTTTTTTTTTGGTCAGCCTAAGGATGCTGCGGTAGTAGTTTAAAGACGTTTCGGTCTGCTATTAGTTTAAGGACATTTCGGTCCGCTGTTAGTTTAAGGACATTTCGGTCCGGTATTGAGAAGTTGGATACTGCTTATAGAACTTGAGCTTAGGAAGATAGCGAGCGGACATAGTTGTCGTCATCTACCGTTGACCTAGGCCGTAGCTCATTAAGCGTAGTATTTCTTTAGGAAACGACCGTTTATTGGCCTAAAAGGCCTTTCACCGTGCATGTCCACGAGTAGATAGGCCCCACCCTGGTAAACCTTATCAATGATGTATGGGCCCTCATAGTTTGGCTCAAACTTTCCCCGCTTGGCGCGATTGGGGATCATAGGCCTTTTGACCACTAGCACGAGTTCGCCTTGACGAAATGTCCTCGGTCGGGTCAATCTTTCGTATGAGCGCATCATCTTTGCTTTATAGGCCTCTAAATTTTGTTGTGCTATGAGCCGTGTTTCTTCAAGGGCGTCAAGCTCTTCAAGCCGAAGATGAGCATTTTCTTCGTCCATCAGCTCGTAATGGACTGCCACTCGAATAGAGGGTAACTCTACCTCGAGAGGGAGTACTGCTTCCGTACCGAACACCAACGCGTATGGCGTTGTGTTTGTGGCTGTCTTGAACGTAGTTCGATACGCCCAAAGAGCTTCTTGCAGTCTCTCATGCCAGTCTTTCTTATTTCGGGACACTGTTTTCTTTATAATTTTCGTCAAGGTCTTGTTGAAGGCCTCGGCGAGACCGTTAGCTCGTGGATTATAGACTGAGGAATATCTCCAGTCTATGTTATGCTGCTGTGCGAAACGGCTGATTTTATGACTTCGGTAAGCTGGCCCGTTATCGGAGATGATCCGCCTCGGAGTTCCAAACCGATATATGACGTGCGTTTTGAAGAAATGGAGGATATTCTCCATCTTCACTTCTCTCAATGGTACTGCTTCTGCCCACTTAGAGAAGTAGTCAGTCGTTGCTAGGATGAAACGATGTCCTTTAGACGATGCTGGCTCGATGGGGCCGACTATATCAGTCCCCCACATTTCGAATGGCCAGCTAGCTACCGTTGGATGCAGCGGATTTGGGTGCTGGTGGATGAAGTCCCCATGAATCTGGCATGAATGACATTGCTTCGCATATTCGATGCAGTCTTGAATCATCGTGGGCCAGTAATAGCCCATCCGCTTGATCTTCAACTTCATCTTTGGACCTGCTTGGTGAGAACCGCAGATTCCATCATGAATTTCCTGAACGACTCTTTCCGATTCGTTCGGTCCTAAGCATCTCAGCTACAGAGAATCGAATGACCTCTTGTAGAGAGTATCATTGACGAAGGCGAAGGACAGAGCTCGTTTTATGAGTTGATGTCTTGCGGACGCATCTTCGGGCATTTGGTGGGACTTGAAGTAGTCTATAAAGACTTCCCTCCAATCCTCAACTTTCTCATGTTCTTTTATTTGCAAGGTTGCTTGTTCAGTCACTCCCTTCTCTTCGGGTGATTCCGAAGGTATTTCTGCGGGGGCAAGCACCTGACGACTTTGTACCATGATTCTAACGTCATCGAGGTTCTCGTCAGCCATTTCTTTAGCGAGTTTGGCCAACGCGTCCGCTTTGCTGTTATCCGCGCGTGGTATGCTCTCCAAAGTATAGGAGGGAATTTGGGTTAGCAGTTGTTGCACCTTTTCACCGTATTTTACTAACTCCGGTTTGCATGTTTGGTAATCTCCGTTTACTTGACTAACGACCAGTTGCGAATCTCCGTATATAAGGAGGTTTTCAATTCCCATGTCAATGGCGATCTCGAGGCCTGCTATCAGAGCTTCGTATTCGGCTTCATTATTCGTTCTCGGCTCTGTTAAAGAGAAGGCAAAGCGCATTATCGCTCCTTGTGGAGTTATAAAGATGAGTCCTACCCCCGATTTGGTCATAGGGGCACTTTGTTTGCGCTTCTTCACGGAAGATGCTCCGTCAAAATAAAGCTCCCATCGGGTATTATCACCATCGATCGCATCAAACGCATGTTCGTCTGGAAGATCGCAGTTTAAAGGAGAGTCGGCTGGTATCGGGTGCTCAGCAAGGAAGTCGGCGATGGCCTGGCCTTTTACTGCTTTGAGTGGTCGATATGCTATCGAGAACTCCATTAAGAGTAGGGCCCATTTAGCGAGTCGTCCTGTCAATATGGCCTTTGACATTAGATATTTGAGAGGGTCCACCTTTGAAATGAGATGGACTTCATGCGCTAATGCGTAATGTCTAAACTTTGTTATTGCAAAGATCAACGCCAGGCAGTGTTTTTCAATGGGGGAGTAATTGCTTTCTGCCCCCAGCAGCACTCGACTTAAGTAGTAGAGTGCTCTTTCTTTCCCCTGATCATTCTTCTGTGCCCATAATGCACCTAAAGAACCTTCAAGGGCGGTCGTGTAAAGAATGAGAGGCTTCCCCTTAACCGGAGCAGCCAACACCGGCGGGTTCTGCAGGTATTGCTTGATCTCATCCAGTGCGCCTTGGCATTTTTGATCCCAAACGAATGGGGTTCCCTTCTTCATCAGGTGACTATAAGGACGTCACTTTCCTGAAAGGTTGGCTATAAATCGCCGTATGTATGCGAGTTTCCCTTGGAGAGACCGCAGCTGTTTGAGAGTCCTCGGCGGAGCCATTTCCATGATCGCTTTAATCTTTGACGGATCTATTTCAATTCCTCGGTGTCGAACAACGAATCCCAGGAATTTGCCCGAGGAAACCCCGAACGCACATTTAAGAGGATTCATCTTCAAGTTGTATTGCCGAAGACGTTGAAATACAGTCTTCAGATGCTCAAGATGTTCCTCGTATGATTTGCTTTTAACCACGAGATCGTCGATATAGCATTCGACGATTTCATGAATAAGGTCGTCGAAGATCTTTGTCATGGCCCTCTGATAAGTAGCACCGGCGTTCTTTAAACCGAAGGGCATCACTTTATAACAGAATATACCTAGAGGGGTCCTGAAGGCCGTATGCTTCTGATCTTCAGGATGCATTTTTATCTGGTTATATCCCGATGAGCCGTCCATGAAGGAGAAAACTTCATGAGTGGATGTGTTGTCTATCATTAGTTCGGTGACTGGCACTGGGAAATCATCTTTTGGGCAGGCTTTATTAAGATCCCAAAAATCCACGCATATGCGCACCGTCCCATTTTTCTTCATCACCGGGACGATGTTAGCGATCCATTCAGGGTATTGAACTTCATGGATAAAGCCGGAGTCTATCAGCTTTTTGACTTCGGCGTTGATGCTCATTTCAAGCTCGAGCCGCATTCTTCTCGGCGCCTGTTTGACTGGTTTGACGTTTGGGGATATTGCTAGTCTATGTACAGCGACTTCTGGATCTAGTCCTGGCATCTCGGAATAGTTCCATGCGAAGCAATCTTTATGCTGCACAAGGACGTCTTTTAACGCAGCCACCCTCTCTTCAGACAGCAGCTCGCTGACGAATGTCGGCCGCGGATCATTTACCGTCCCCAACTCGATTTTCCTAAGGTTATCTGCAGTAGTATGTATTCCATCCTCTAGTTCTTTTGGAGCTGGGGGAAATTCTGAGATTACCTCATCGCTGCTGTTTTCAAAGCACCGAGGAAGGCTGTTCATGTCCTCGGACTCTTCTTTTAATATTGTTATCACGTGGCAAGTGCGAATTTTCTGCCAATCCCAATGCGGAGTTGGTTCTATCCTGGTGTTTTCGGGTTCGTGCTTTTGCGGCGGCGCTACCCTCCAGTTGTCAGACAACGTGAATTTGCCAAGCTGATATTGGTCCTCAACCCAATTCTTAAAGGTGAAACAATCTTCAAGCGGATGCCCTACTACTCGATGGTAAGAGCAATAATTTGGGTTGGAGACTTCGCCTGCTTGCTCAGGGTGTTTAGACTCTGGCAGTGTAAGCATTTGATGTTTTAGAGCAAGATCAAGTATTTTCCTTGTTTTGCTCCGAGGAAACGAGTATGCTCGACCCATTTTCTTCATGAGGGCTAGGTCAATAACGCTCGACCCTCGGATGCGTGGCTTCTTAGCTCTGCTTTGTGGTTGTTGAGCGCCTTTCTTTCCTTTCGACTTGTTTTTGCTTTCGCGTTGAACCTCTTTTGTAGCAGGTTGACAAGGAGCGGCATTTTCATCCTTCACTGCCTGTTGAAGGAGGCGCTGTGTCTTGGCTTTCTCATAGATTTCCATTTCACGATTGTGATCATCTCGGGCTTTTTGACTCGCATTCCTTATAAGTTTGTCCAACTGGTCTTCAAATGATGGACTGGGCGGTTTTGCATCAGGAACTTTTGCTGGCTCAGGATTAGTGTCTTCCCATTGAGCGTCCGCTTCTTCATCGAAGTCATACATGACATAACAGCTGTCTACTAGCTCCCGTTTCTTTGACCGGATGTACCCAAGCCCTTTTGTTTCTATTCTCCCGTTAGGCAGTTTGCATTGAGTCCCGGGAACGTTCCAGACCTTGTCATAGAATTTGGCCTTTCTAACGGTTTGTTCGAAAGGTATTGCCTGGCGCTTCAACAGTTTCTTCAAACCTTTGGTATAATATCTGGGAAGACGGATGGGCTGAAGCCTGTCGAGCGTGGGATCCGCGCCATGCCAAATTTCTTTTTCCACCTTGTTTTCTTCAGAACGGTAGAATATGATTGCCTTCTCGCCTTTTCGTCCGGGAGGAATATAGAATGTGTGCAATTCTTCTACGCTGTTGGCGTTGAGTGCATCCAGTTCTTTGTAATGTTCAAACGGCACCATGGTTATCTGTAGACTTCGCTCTTCATCAGCGGAAACCCGTATTGAAGGCCGAGCAGGGAATACAGCATGAACTTCATCCTCTGAATCACTACCGAAGATCAATGAAGGAACGGATGGTCCTGGCCTAGTGGACTGGGATGGACCTGAATAATTTATATCCTCCTCCTCCTCGGTGTCACTGCCGAAGACAGGGATGGTAGCGTTAGTTTTGTTCTCCGGTTTGTGACACCTTTCCGTGTCTTCGAAACTCGGTAAGAAGTACTTGGCATCTTCATACTTGCGAACTTCGTTCATGGAAAATGGATTCAACTCTCCCGCCACAGTGTACTCAAGGCCATCCCTAGAATACTTCATGCACTGATGCTGTGTAGAAGGGATGATATTGTACTCGTGTAGCCATGGTCGGCCGAGCAGAGCATTGTAGCACGTCTTGTCGTCTATAACATGGAATTTGATGTCTGTGACGAGCAACCCGAAGCGTAGCGTCAATATCACAGATCCAAGAGTCTTTGAGGATTAAGAGTCAAAACCGGAGATGGTGATTTTGTCTCGGGCGAGGTGTTGGACACTCATGCAAATCTCCTTTAACACTCGCACATTGAGTAAATTAACAGACGATCCGTTATCGACCAAGATTTTACCTATCTTTATGTCATGGCAGTATCCTGAGACATAAAGGGGGCGATTGTGTTCACACGTCCCGAGGAGAAGGTCTTCATCACTAAAAGCAACGTCGGCTGTGTGCACCTCTTCCAATTCATCCTTCATCTTTTGTTCGGCTAGGAAGGCTTGGAACTGGTCCGGATCTTGTAGGGCCTTAATCAAAGAATCCCTCGCCTCTTTTGATAGTAATAGGGCATCGAGAATGCTGAGTTGTGAGGGTAGCTTTCTCAGATGCGCCAAGACATTGTAATCCACTTTACTCCTCTTTGGCGGGTTCTTGGCGGTTAACTCTTCCGCGACTTGGTCATCCAAAGCAATGTCTTCAGAGACCTTCTCTTTCCCTTTGTTTTTCTTGTTTAAGGGTCCGAGATTCTTTTCAGGTAGCGTCCGATTGCGTAGCTGTATATTTTCGCAAGCCTTCGGTTCTTCTTCTTTTCCCGAAATGGATTCTTTGAAGAGGGGGCCAAGCTCTAGCTCCTCATCGGAATCGCTCCCAAATGTAGGCACTTGTGACCCGGCGGTGTTAATCATGTGACAATTGTTGGCAGTTCTTTCAAGCTCTTTGGTCGTGTTTCTTTGCTCCCGACGAATTTTACGCTTTTCCCGTTTAAAGCGTTGTCGATTAGTGACGTATCCTTGCCACCACTTATCGAAAGCTTTGCAATCTTGGGTGGAATGCGAGACCTTCTGATGATATAAGCAATAAGAGGGGTGCATTTCCACCACGCCAGTAACTTTTTCTTCAGAGGGTGGTAGATTCATGCCCATCGATATGGCCTTAGCAAACTTCTTTTTTATCTTGAATTGGCTTTTGTCAGCGGTGGAGGCATTTTGCTCCAGCGGGATCATTTCAGCTCCTTCCTCAAGTCGCTGGCGCTTGGCCCTTTCGAATATAGCCGTCTCGCGTTCTTGATCAGCTTTGCTTTTCAACCGAGCTTCATTAAGAAATGCGCTAATCATTTCAACTGATAACCCTGGGGCTCTTGATTCGGCATTTTCCCCCAGCGTTTCAGTGCCAGAAGTCCCTTCATCGTTCGTGGTCGAATGGGAGATCATATGACAGCTCGCCACATATTCCTCGGATTCATCCAATGAACTTTTTCCCTCATCTTCTTTTTGGAAGACGTGATCAAGGAAATCTTGGAGCGTAATGGGAGTCCGCGCCTTTTGGTTGTACTCATCTAGTGCGTCGATTTGCTTTTGTAAGTCCGTGCGCTTGTCGCCAGGCTTCACGGGCTTCTTAGATTTCTTCTTCTTCTTTTTCGAAGATTTTGACGGTTGACTATGAGCGCTTGAACTACCACCATCGGTCTTCGGAGTCGGTCGTGGCTTCAACATCCCCTCAATAACCTGCGGTCCCAAGGGGTTCTTCCACTTGACCGCTGGACAGGTCTGAAGATCATTTAGCATTCTCCTCGTTTTGGCTGATAATACAACCTCCCAGGGAGTTTCTTCAATAACGGAGCATGTTGCCCCCGGCGTATTCGTCCCCTTAGAGGTGTGGGGCTGCGGAGGATTCACCTTCCATTTGTCAGATAGCGCAAATTTGCCCTGACGGTACTGGTTCTCAAGCCAATTCTTGAAAACGTAGCAATCCTTAATCGGATGGCCTAGCACTCGATGATAAGGGCAGTAATTAGGCTCGTTGGCGTCGTTCGGTTGCAACGGACGTTTTGGATCTGGCAGATTTATGAGTCTGTTGCGCAACGCCAGCTCGAATAGCCTCCTCGTTTTATCGCGGGGGAAGGAGTAAGGACGTCCCATCCTGTCCTCAAGGGGTACGTATGGGCGCGTATTGTTTGGACGAGCAACCGGTTTCGAGTCGCTCGGTTGTTGTTGGGCATTAGCGACAATGATCGCTTTTCCCTTTCCTTTGTCGTTTCGGGAGTCCGGCTTCGGGAGAGGGGGTTTATGGCCCATCTGATCCATCTGCGCTAGTTTGTCGATCAAAGCCTGGAAGGTAGTCGACTTGAAGAACATCATGAACTGCGAGATGGTTGCCTGTGGATCAAGCGTTCCAACAAACATTCCCACCGCTGGAGCTTCTTCTATGCGCTGTTCGCACTTCGACCATAGATTTCGCCACCGTATAGCGTACTGAACCCATGTCTCGCCGGGTTTCACCCTGGCATTAATCAGTGCCGTCATCGGGGTACGCTCACTGGCACTTGCAAAACGTTGGGTGAAGAGCAGCTCCATCTCCGCAAAGGTTTTAATAGAGTCGTTGGGAAGCTCAGAATACCATTCGAACGCCGTATCTGATAGGCTTCCAACGAACTGGCGAAGCAAAAGCTTGTCGTCGCCGCCAGTGTTACCGCAAAGCGCCCTGAACTGGGCAACATGTTGATGGGGATTGCCGGTCCCTTTGTAGACATGAAACTTGGGAATTGTGTAACCCGGCGGGTACTTGATTTGGTCATACCAGCCTGCATACGGTCGCCCCGTTTTCACGACGTGTCCGGCTGCTTCTGCCGCGTGATGAACCTTTATTTGCTGGGCTATGTATTCGTCCAGATCAGTCTTAGAGATTGTATCCTCTTTAGCTGTTGATAGAACGGGCTGAGGGTTTGATGTCTCTCCCCTATCATCTCCATGGACGATCGGGGGTTCTTCAGTCGGGGGATCTTGTTGTATCATCATCCCTATCATATCCTAGAAGAGGAGGCCCATACGCTGTATATTGGCTGCTTGTTCAGCAGCCTCTTTGTCTCTCTTTTCCAGTACTCGGCGGAGGAACTCGGCGTCGGTCTCTTCCTCTTGGCTTTCATCTAAGGACGTCTCAGGGTTCTCTTTTGGCTCCGTGAGTGCAGCCATTGTAGTCATCATCTCCTGGAGCTTTTGTTGCTACTCCTGAGCCTTGGTCACTGATCGGGTAAGCGGTCGGTGACCCGTAGAAGTGCGGCTTTCCTCCTTTCCAGAAGCCATATAAACCGTATGAATTGTTATGCCCCCTGACTTGGGGCGTTTAGGTTCACTGCTTTTAAACTTTGTCAGTGTCACGGGAGCTTTCTCTGGCCTTTTTCTTTTGTGGACCATTGAGGTTGAAGGAGCCGTTGAAGTGGGCATCCTAGCATTTGTTGCCCCCTGCCGTTTAATGGGGCGGTTTTTGTCCTTTTCCACCTTTGCCTTTTTCTGGCGATGAAAGTGGTCTGGGTCAATCACGGAATCTTGAACCCTCCGCCAAACTTTATAAATTTTTGACGACAGCCGTTGAGGGGCCTGTTCCTGCTTTGTCTCCGGAGCTTTTTCCATAGGCGGAGGAGATCTTTTCAACGTAGCAATTGGAGAGTTCTTTCTCACCTTCCTCAGCAATTTAAAGCTGTTCCCAGTTGGAACAGCAGCGTTGACCTCCACCACTGGAGCAGGTGGGGTTAGCCCTGAGGGAGAGTTACCCCCTGCTTTTCTCACTCGTCGCCAATGGCGACGTCGCGCACGACGAGCCGTTGGGACTGGCTCGGAAATCGAGATGGTTTCTTCTTGCCCCTTGTTTGAGTGTGGGGTAACTGCCGATGTCAGCCTATCGAAGACTGATGCCTTTTGACCAGCTGGGGGAGGAGTGGGAACCGTCAATCTTGTGAAGACCGACTCTCTGATGGGAGAAGCCGCTTTAACGACTTCCGAAGCAGCGGCCGTTGCCCTCTTTGGGACGACCACTTTATAGTTCTGACCTAGCCTGGTAAAAACGGAGGCTGTCGGCTTAGTAGCGGACGATCCGTTAACAGGGGTCGTGGTAGCAGTGAGCCGGTCGAACACCGACTTCTTGTTCGCTTCTGGTGCGGATATCGGCATAGAGAAGCTTGTAGGTGGGACCATGGTCCCGAAAAACAGGCCGGTGGTGGCCTGGGTCACCTGGTCTACCGGCAGAGTAAGGAAGGAAGCCGCTTGTGGCCCATATGTCACACCTCCTGGTGAAGTGGAGGGTCCGTTGCAGTGGCATTTCAAGCAGTTGGTGCAGTTGAAGGCCATTGAATCTTGAGTTCTGCGCCAGACAAAAGACCAAATCTTAGCAACTTGAAATCCAAAGGCGACCATTTAACAAACCGCGATTGGTTCGCGAAGACGACATACGAAGTGTGGAGTGGAAAGAGGAAAAGGTCCCACCGGGCGTGCCAGAATCTGTTCCCCTCCGAACGGCGGCCTGGACTTTGGGGCGTCCGTGCCTGGGGTTCGGGGCAGATGCTATTTGGTTTTATCCGTCTACTCTCCGAAGATACCAAGTTGATTTATGGCACCGTGGATCGGAGGTTTAGACAGATACGGCCGATGTAGCAGACTTCGTCAGATTCCCCCTCAGGATGAGGGGTTTTTGATTATGGGGACGCTCTTCCCTACAGGCGCAAGCCCCTGCAGTTAATTACGCTACCGCATCGCGGTAACAACTTTCTCCTTCTCCAGAATTTCACTTCGTGTCGTGTGTGTTTGCTTTGTTTGTGGTTGCCCGTGGATTGTATACGGAGACTGAGTAATGCCGTCGTCCGTAGGACGTGGATTAGTCCAAATCCATATTTACTTAGATTTGGGTTTGATGTTTTCAGTTTAAGGATGCATTAGTCGCGTTGCGGCTAAGATCAACTTAAACTTTCGTCAAGGATACGTTAGTCCTGTTTTAGACTAAGATCAACTCAACGTAGTGATTAATTTAATGTATGGCCATCGGGACTCGTCACCTCTCTGACGTCGTTGAAGGATTACAACGATGGATATCAAAGGAGTTCGGAGATGTACCCTCGAACCAGAGTTGATTGGGAGTTTTATAATCCATTTGAATATTTAAGGATACGTTAGCCGTGTTTGAGGCTAAGATCAACTTAAACGTTTGTTAAGGATACGTTAGTCCAGTTTAAGACTAAGATCAACTTAACGGGACCGTTTAGATCCGATAAAAGAGCATTTGGGCTCTATTGCGCCAGTTTAAGGACGTGGTGGTCCGATGTTAGTTTAGGGACGTCTCGGTCCGATGTTAGTTTAAGGACGTCTCGGTCCGATGTTAGTTTAGGGACGTCTCGGTCCGATATTAGTTTAGGGACGTTTCGGTCCGATATTAGTTTAAGGACGTCTCGGTCGGTCCAATATTAGTTTAAGGACGTTTCGGTCCACGAGTTTAAGGACCCCGCAGTCCATATGGGTGTGTGGTCGTTGGGACCCGTCACCTCTTTGACGTCGTTGAGGAATTACAACGATAGATGTCAAAGGAGTTCGGAGATGTACCCTCGAACCAGTCGTAGATTGATTTAGGAGAGCCATTTTGCTCAGTCAATTCAATTTAAGGACTTATGGCCACGATTGGGCTAAGTCCATTGCTCTTGCATTTCTTTTGCTTTTATTTGGGCTTTGCTCAAAAGGGATGCAGAGCACCAATTTTATTTGGGCCCAGCCCTTTTATTGCTTTGCAATTTATTCTGACCTGCTAGGTCTTTTTAACTTGGGCCTAGCCCTTCAAATAATGCATTGCATTTGTGCAAAGCACCAAGAATCTTTTAGATTCAGGAAAAGAAGTGCAGGGCACTTTTTAATTTCTTGATATAAATTTAGATCAAAGAAAAGAAAAGAAAGAAATCTTTTCTTTCTTTCTGTTTCAGAGAACCAGAGATTCATAGCAAGTGCAAGGCACTATTTATTATTTTTATTTATTTATTTATCTGAGAACCAGAGGTTCATAACAAGTGCAAGGCACTATTTTTATTTTTATTTATTTATTTATCTGAGAACCAGAGGTTCATAACAAGTGCAAGGCACTATTTTTATTATTTTTATTTATTTCCCTTTTTTTTTTTAAATCCTTTGTTCTTCAGAGATTTTTTTTCTCTTAAAAAAAAGGTTTTTACCTTTCTTTTTTTTTTTATTCTTGAATAATCTCCAAGAGTTCTCTTTTCTTTTTTTTTTTTTGCTAGAAGTCGATTATCCAAGTTGATGCCCATCGAATGAGGTCTGGGGTCCTATTTATAGTGCTCACAAATTTGTTGAATTTGTTAACAAGATCTTTTCTGAGTGATTTTGGGAATTTTCCCACCGCTGGATCTTTGATCCAAAGGCAGAAGAAAATCTTCTGGTTTTGGAAAGAATAGAAAAGATTTCATTAAATTTTCATTCTGTTTCTGCGCAACTCCCCAATGAATGACACGTGTCGCGCAGTGGAAGGCTTGCGCAACAGTGCTTGCGCAACTGCGCAGACACGTGTCGCGCAGCGGTGCACTTGCGCAACAGTGCTTGCGCAACTGCGCAGACACGTGTCGCGCAGCGGTGCGCTTGCGCAACTGCGCAGACACGTGTCGCACTGTGGACCGCTTGCGCATTGCGCAATGCACGGAATTCGAAGCGTTGCTTCAGAAAATTTGAATTTTCAAAATTCAAATGAGCCTTGCTCAGATTGGGGGAACAATAGCAATCTTCGATTGGGTGGCCCACTATTCGGTGGTAGGGGCAGTAATTGGGATTGTTGACATCGCCCGGTTGCAGTGGGCGTCTCGGATCCGGCAGAGTGATGAGCCTGTTACGCACCGCCAATTCGAATAGTCTCCTCGTTTTATCCCAGGGGAACGAGTAAGGATGTCACAACTTTTCTTCGAGGGATCTTGGTTTGTTGTTTTGGCGAGCTACCGGTTTCGGGTCACTCGGTTGTTGTTGAGCGTTGGCGACGAAGGTCGCTTTCCCTTTGCCCTTTTCATTCCGAAGATCTGTCTTTAAAGAGGATGGCCTATGGCCCATCTGGTGCATTTGGGCCAGTTTAACAATCAAGGCCTAGAAGGTGGTCGGCTTGAAGAACATTATAAACTGGGATATAGTTTCCTGAGGATCAAGGGTCCCTACGAACATGCCTATAGCAAGAGCTTCTTCTATGCGATGTTCACACTTTGACCATAGGTTACACTACCGAATTGCGTATTGAACCCAGGTCTCTCCCAGCTTCACTCTGGCATTGATTAATGCCGTGATTGGGGTGCGCTCGCTTGCGCTTACGAACCGCGGTGTGAACAGTAGTTCCATATCCGTAAATGTCTTGATAGAGTCATTTGGGAGCTCGGAGTACCATTCAAATGCCGTCTCCGACAAGCTGCCAACAAACTGGCAAAGCATCAGTTTGTCATCGCCCTCGGTATTACCGCACAAAGCTCTGAATTGAGCAACATGTTGGTGCGGATTGCCCGTCCCCTTATACACATGGAATTTGGGGATCGTATATCCTGGCGGGTACTTAATTTGGTCGTACCAGCCTGGAGAAGGTCGCCCAGTTCTGACGACTTGGCCTGCCGCTTCGTTCGCTTGATGAGCTCGTATTTGTTGAGCTATATAGTCATCAAGGGTAGCTTTGGAGATCGTCTCCTCCCTGGCTGCTGATAAAGCTGGAGGAGGGTTTGATGTCTCCCCTCTGTCGTTTTTAATAATTATTGGAGGGTCTTCGGCTGGAGGATCCGGCTGGATCATCATCCCCACCATGTCTTGGAACATGAGCACCATTTGTTTTATATTAGCCGCTTGTTCCGTGGCCTCTTTGTCTTTCTTTTCAAGCACCCTCCGTAGGAATTCGGTGTCGGTCTCCTGCTCCTGGCGTTGTTCCGATGATACTTGTAGGCTTTCTTTCTGCCCAGTGAGTGAGGCCATTCTTGTCAACATCTCCTGGAGATTTTGTTGTTGCTCCTGAGCTTTCGTCACAGACCGTGTGAGTGGTCGATGACTCATGGAAGCACGACTATCCTCTTTTCCGGATGCCATGTAGACGGTATGCATAACCATGCCCCCAGACTTGGGGCGTTTGGGTCCACTGCCTTTGATATTTGTTGCCGGTGGTGGGAGATTCTCAGGCCTTCTCTTTTTGTGGGAGACCAAAGTTGAGGGGGCCGTTGCAGCAGGCACCAACGTAGATGACACCTTCCGTGGTACGACGGAGGGATGGTCCTCCTCTTGCCGAGCCTTCGTATTCTTCAGCCGGCGAGAGTAATCTTTGTCAATTACAGAGTCTTGGACTTTCCGCCAGACTCCGTGGATCTTGGAGGACAGCCGCTGAGGAGGCTGTTTCGGTTTTTCCTGCGTTGTGTTTTCAACAGGTGGAGGGGACTTCTTTAATACAGCGGTTGGAGAGTTCTTGCGCACCCTCCTGAGCAGTTCAAAGCTGTTCCCAGTCGGAATAGCAGCATCAACTTCCACCGTTGGAGCTGGTAGAGTAAGTCAAGAGGGCGAACTGCCCCCAACCTTCCTTACTCAGCGCCAGTGGCGACGTCGAGCATGTCTTGCGGATGGGATCACCCCAGTTATAGAAGCGACCTTGTTATGCCCCTTGCTTTGATGAGGGACTGTTATTGGTGTCATCCTGTCGAAGACTTCTGTTTGCGGATGGGATCACCCTAACCTTCATTGAGAGATTTTTTAATCGATTTGGGGATTTTATCCACCGTTGGATCTTTGATCTAAGGACTTCTGTTTTACAGAAGATATTTTTCTTGTTTTTAACAAGATTGGGGAAATATTTTCCCATACAGAGCTTATTCTGTAGCTTTGTGATTCTTAATCACCATTGGATTTTTAATCCAACGGTGCTCTATTTTACAGAGCGTAATCTTTCTTGTTCGGAAAGATTTAAATAAATATTTCCCAAATAGGGTTTTGATCCCTTTTATTTAGAATTTAATTCTGTCAGCTTGGAAGGTGATTAGGAACTCTCACGTGTAGCACGTGACCCTCTATAGAATTAAACTGGTTTGCTTATATGCAGCAGCTCATGAGAAAAGGCATCACGTGTTGGCACGTGAGCTGATATTCAGAAATGTCACGTGTGGCACGTGACCCCCACAAAGTTAAGCCCAACAAAGGGCATCTCGTGCTGATACGGGAGCTTCTCTGGCCTGTTATTTGTTTTAGGAAGGCGCCTATATACTTTGTATATAGATGCTCACGTGTTTGCACGTGAGGCTCAATTTCAGCCTTAATTGTTAAGCGCGATGCCTATAATCTTTTCTCCAAGACGTATCACGTGTGGGCACGTGATGCTCCATTAGGGGAATTTTTGCCATCTCTTTTCCTCTTTCTGTTTCTCCCTCCTTTTTTATTTTTATAAGGAAACATGGACATGGGTTTCGGAGTCACAACATGACTCTCAAAAGGGGTATCAACGTAAGAAAGTGCGAGAGTTTGAAACGGTCGATACGAAGTGGATTGCGGTGTCCAATTGTTAGTTCTGAACGCGTTTATCCGATCTCTCATAGAATTTTTGGATACGGATGGATCGTTCGAAGTTCGACCAAAGCATGAACCGTATGAAGAAATGTCTGATTGTGGGTACCAAAGATTGGCAAGAGTTGGTCGATGAGGAGTACCCATGATAGGAGTGAAAAGTGGGGAGGGTGGAAGATGGGCGAATTTTTTTTTATGTTTTATTTTTTATTTTTGGATTTTGGAAATTGTTTGTTTTTGGTTTTGAAAAATACGGAATTATGGGACTAAACTTTAAACATGCATAATCACAACCAAAATATGCAGAAACAATAGCTAGAGCTAGAGTCTTCAAAGTCTAACTAGACCGCTCCTAGACTTCCAAGCGACAAGTTACAGGATAACTCTCGAATCGCCTCTTCACTGCCAATTGTGGCCAGGTAAGCACAAGTGAGATAAGGAGGGTTCCGCTTACGAAACACCGTGAGAAGGGCCTTTTAAAATTATCTCCTCACTTGTCTAGCCTAGACACCACAAAGTCAAGTCTAGATAAACGATCGATTACCCACAACCTTCACTTGTCCTAAATGAGAGCGGCAAGTTCTTATAGGTTTGGTCTAGATATTTTTTATTAACTCAAGATAATGCATATGCTTTTTGTGATTAATGGGGGTGATGAAATCCCCACCCAATCTAAATTGGTGTTCAAGCCCTTTAATGTCCGTATTATTATATGCAAGGCAATAAACAAACAAAATCTAAAACAACAAAAAAATTATTTGGCGGCGACGCAATTTGTGCAAAGAAACCTGCAGAAATTATAATTCAGTGTAGTTTAGAGAGGTTTTTGGAGAAGGAGAAGAAGTACAAAAAATTTGAGGCTCGGAAACTAAAGGAAGACCGTGGAACTGCCACTCTTCCCTCTGTTTGACCGCGGAATTACGGTGGAAATGTTGAATTGAGGCTTCAAATTTGTTATGTGCACTCCCTTATTTCTTCTCTTCTGTATCTAAGCCTTTGTTTCTTGATTTGAGCACTGTACTTGCCCTAAATTTGCCTGCACACTTGCACACAAAAAATATCAAAAATAACAAGACATATTTTTTATTAAATTTATTTATTTATTTTATATATATACAAAATTTAACCCGAATGACAAGAAAAAAATACGTTACCGTCTCCCCGGCAATAGCGCCATCTGATTGTTTGAGGTTTTATGCTATGCTACGCGTTCTATATGTTTTACTTACTGCAATCAAGATGGTGTCGCTTGGTAGCTAGCCGGTTGAGTATGAGTCGTCCACTAGGAGATGGTATGTTTTCCGTTCTTGTTTTAGACGAGTCAATTAAAGAATGTATATGTATGTTCAATTCTATCCTAAGTATTTGTATTTTATGTTTAAGTAAACTTGTTAGGGTTAGAGTTGGTTAGTAGAGTTAAGATTAGTCTTATGCTTATCTTTTGCCATTCTTGAAAAGATGTTGGAATATTCAGAAGTAACGGGGATTCGGGGGACATAAGAATGTGATTTGCGAGTTTAAGCAAGTTTTCCAACGCTAAATCCTTTCCTAGTGCCCCTTGTCCGTCCGCTACATACTCTTATTTCCAAATCTAAGCCAAACATACATAACCAAGTCTACAATTAGGTCACAACTACATGTCACGTTGTAGTGCGTCTAAAGGAATTCTTGACTTAGGTCGTGGCTATATGTCACTCATAGCGTGCCTAAGTGAGGGGGTTGTGTTTGTTTGGTTTAGGTTCACTTTAAAATATTTGGCGAAGAGAAACACAAGAGATTTTTCCATCTCTCATACTAACCTTCCTTAGCCCTAACAAGTGTGAAAATTATTCACACATTAAAAGAAAATTAAAACAAGAAAGAATGGGAAAATACGGTTTCACAAAGATAACAAGCAAACTACTTGGGCTCTCACCTAAGCAAGGGACTCCATTGAGTATCATGGCTTGAAAATAAGATTAAAAGAGAAGAAAAAAAGAAACAATAAAAGAAAACCAACAACTACTTTAACAAACAAGTAATAAAAATTACACTAGGAATTAAAATTACAATGCAAGAATTTAAAGATACAAGTTATAAAAAAACCTCATCTTCATTAATCTTCCATTCAAAAAGCTCTTTCTACAATTTTCATGGAGAATAGATGATGAAGAAAAAGAAACTGCACACTAAACTACACTAAATCTAAGTAAAGAAAAGAATCCTTGGTTTGGCACAAAACTGGAGTATTTATAAGCAGAGGAGTGAAACCCTAGGGTCGTATTCTGAGCCCATATACAATTACAAAAACACCCCAGAAAATGGTCGCAAGATGTCACATAACGGCCGCGGTTCCGCCGCCCAAACCTACCTTTGACCGCGGTTCCGCCACCATATTTGGGAGATAGCGCGTTGTTTTTCTTATGCCTCCTCATGTTGCTTTGTTCTTCTATTTGATAGGTTCCAAATTGAAAAATGGTTCTAAAATATCTGTAGATTTTCAACGGTTCAAAAATTAATCTTTTTGACCTTGATCTCCCTCGAGCTCCGCACACCCCTTGATCTTTGTGCTGCCTTCCTCGTGCTTTGTGCTTGTCCGATACATGAATGACTGTTGTATTCATCCTGCCTCTTGAACTGGTAAGCGACACTTGACCGATGTGGATGACCGGAACTTGAATTTTATCTGTTGTTGGCAGTTGTTCTGAACTTTGTCATAACTTTAGAGATTTTGCGTGATTTGCGTTTATTCTGGACTGGAAACCTGTAACCTGTAATCATGTAAAAAACACGGATCAAAAGCACCTACATATATATAAACGAGCAGAAGAATTGACGGTATTAAATACAATATTCTGGTGTGAACAATAGGCAATACGTAATAACTAGTAAAACATACGCATATGTTAAGATCAAGGCAAACCAGATAGCATACTATCATTTCAAGAAAGATTGTCCTGTATATACATACATACATACATACATACATACATACATACATATATATATATATATATATCCATAAAATCTATTAAAAATAATGGCCTCTAGGGCATACATATCCTACAGAATAAACCTGAAGTTGCAGTAGAAGCTGCTGATGACACAATAGTAGATGCAGCTGGAGGGCGATTGCAATAGAGAGAAGCTGAACGAGCTTTAGTATTTGTCAACTTGTTCTTAAGTACCGAGCCCCGAGAGATATGATGTCCGGGTTTCTTGCAGTATGCACAAGCTCGTTCGGTAGAAGGAGAAGGAGGTAGTGGTGGAGCTGTGACGGGTCTAGCTAGTCTGGTTTCTGCAGCCAAAATAGTAGCCGATGGTGCCACGGATGAGCTCATATCATAAGTACTAATAGATGCAACTGTCAATATCTGGAGGCGGGTCTCCTCAGAGATGAATGTTTACCGCCAAAGACTGGACCGAGACGCGAAGGGCGTCTAGCCTGAATTAGGGGAAAATGATATTTGGAACATATATGTCCGCCTCTCCGATGATGCCAAGTTGATTTATGGCACCGTATATCGGAGGTTTGGACAGATGCGACCATTCTAGCATGATTTTATCAAACTCCCCCTTTTTGAGAGGACTTTGATTGTGTCGTTCTTCCCTGCAGGCATAAGCCCCTGCAGTTAATTACGTTATTGCGTTACGATAACCACTTTTACCTGCTTCGGTAGGTCATTTCGTATCGTATTATATTTTTTTATTATGGTTGCCCATGGATTGTATACAGAGGCTAGTTTATTTTGTCGCCCGTAGGACGCGGATTAGTCCAAATCCGTATATATATTTGGGTTTGAACCTAGGTCATATGTTCCATCAGTTCAGGGGATATTTTGTTTTATTTAAGGGCCATTAATCTGGTTTTAGATTAAGATCGACTTAAATATATGAGCATATGGCTCAATTTATTTTAACTAAAGATACGTTAGTCTTATATGAGACTAAAATCAACTTAGAAGTATGGTTAAGGATCATTAAATTTTGTTAAGATCCATTAACAGAGGTGAGCATATGGGCTTAGTTATGATGAGCAATATGGGCTGAAAGAGTATGAAGTTTCAGGGGCTCAGCCTATATTGAGGCTCAGTCATGGGCTTTTTCATCATCTAACAGTGCTAAGCACTTAGTCTTTTGACTTTGGATATAAGATCCAAACTCCTCTCTGGCGCTCACATAGGGGTCACGTGAAGCTCTAAAGCTTAGGCGTTTCCGTGAATATATATTATTCAAATCATATGTTGACACTCATGTGGATATCACGTAGAGCGCTTGGACTTGGACATTGCCATATTAGTGCTAAGCACTTTATACAACGCTCACGTAGGTATCATGTGAGGTGCTCCTGCTTGACATTTTTTTAAACGCTCACGTGTATGGCACGCGAGGCCCCAGATCTTTGCTTATGGGTGCTCACGCATGTGGCACGTGAGGCGTTGTATTCATGGGCTTTCTGCATGCTCATGTCAGTGTCACATGAAGCGATAACTTCATCGAATCTTTTAGGCGCTTACGTGAATATCATATGAAGTGTTGCATCTTTAGAGATTTAAATCGCTATTTATTTTTTTGAAGAGAAGTTAAATTTCTATTAATGGTGTTTTGGCCATTAATGATCACCAAGATCTCTGTTTTGAAGATCTGGGATCGGATTTTTGAGAACTAAATTCGTTTGTTATCTTTTTTTGTGAGAACTAAGTTCTTTGAAGGGTTAAACCCTGTTTTTAGAGCAATGAAATTCCTGGAATGTAAATTCCATTTTTTTATTTTTATTTTATCATATATAGTTTTTCCCCTAGATCTTGAGTCTGAAGAACAAGATCTTCCCGATAAGAATTAAATTCTCAACTTATGAGAGACTTGTCTTGCGGATCTCATATCCAGAGAAAGAACTAAGTTCTTGTGAAGGGTTAAACCCTTAGATCTCTATATATGAGAGGCAAAGGACTATGCTTCCCAACTTATGGGAGACTTGTTTTGCGGATCTCATATCCAGAGAATGAACTAAGCTTCTATCTCTTTTTTTGTAGAAGCTTATAGAGGGTTTTCTCTGTGTGAGACTTGAAGTCTCATGTCCTTTATATAGTTAAGGAAAAACTGTTGATTAGTTTGAGAAAATCTCTTATTGAGATATCTCAATTGATTTAGTTAATCTCAAAGATCACTCGGGGAATTTTTTCCGCCGTTGGATCTTTGATCAGTAGCTTTCTGTTTAATAGACAATATCCTCTGTTGGTTTTAATATGATTAGGAAAATATTTTCCTAACAAAGGGTCTTTTGATTTGATCGGGAATATTTTAATCACCGTTGGATTTTTAAATCCAAAAGTTATCTGTTTAACAAAGAAAATCTTTCTAGTTTTAGAAAAATCAAGGGAAGATATTTCCCAAATAGAATTTAATTCTATATAGAATTTAATTCTATCTGAAATTGGCGCTTCAAACAAATGCGCTCACGTTGGTTTCAAGTGAGGGCTATCATATATAAACGATAGCAGCGCTCACGTGCTTTGCACTTGAGCGTTCAAATATTTAACACATGGGGCCCTGTTTGTGTTTGATTTATTTGTATTCAGCATTCACATGCAAAGCATGCGAGTGCTCACGTGTTCAACACGAGAGACTTATATCACAAGGTTTTAGCCATTACTGAAGCCTGTGGTCCTCACGTGTTTTGCACATGGGAGGCTATAGGATTTAATCCTCCTTGATGCCGACAGTCACATGCTTTGCATGTGAGCCCTCACATGCATTGCATATGGGAGGGTTTTGTTTCCTCTTCTCGTTCTTTTTTTTTATAAGGGAACAAATACCCCACAGCGTTGCTCTCACGTTCCTTGCACACGAGTGCAACGGTGTCACCCTTACATCCGTTGGATCACTTAGGGGAATGAGGGAATCGAATCGATCCCATCATACCTTATAAATAGAGCCTTTATTTCTAAAGTGACTATTGTTTCTTCGTCTTCCTCGTTGAGTTTTCTTTTCCTTAATAATTTAATTCTTGCTCAGAGCTTAGTTCTCTGTCCTCAAAAATTCTTTTGAACAAAGTCGACTCTGCCAAAGTATTTGGTAGGGATCATGAACAGAGCTTAGCTCTTAACATATTTATGATATTTCTGGATTTTAAATCCATTAACATATTTGACAGAGCTTGGCTCTTTTCCTTGAACCGAACTATTGGAGATCCGAAAAAAGTTTTTTTTATGAAGATCATGGATCTTGATGTCCTAATCAAGGGTTCAACTCGATGGACATTCTTGAATTTATCGTTGATTTTTCTCAGGGATTTACCATGTTGTATCCTGATATTTTGGGGATTTCTGGAATTTAATTCCCTTGTTCAATCTGCGAGTTCCCCAATGTGGGTATTCCACAATTATTTTCTTGTTTGCAGAGCTTAGCTCTGATTTGATGCTTTGAGAGCTTCTTTCATTAGGAACTTTTGTAATTTTATTCCATTAACTTTCTCCCCCAGTTCTTGAATATATGTGTTTTCCTCTCTAGGGTTTTCAAGGTTTTAATCCCTGTCTCTCGATTTGAGAAATTTTATTAAAAGGGACCCACTTTTTGGGATATTAGAAGTTTAACTCCATCTGCTTATTTAATGAGAATCCTTTTTTATTCCCATAATAGGCAGATGTTCCATCATTAGTGAGCTGCCACTTTGATTTCGTGGGGTCCGTTAGCTTTGGAGCTAGTGATTCTAGCACTTCTTGCTAATTTTCAACCTGCTTTCTTTTTAGATACCATGGCTGCTCATTTGTATGACATCGAGAAGATTGTTTCCTATATCAAGTCCAGGAGTATACTACCGCCCGATGCGATGATGTAATGCATCGCTTCCATGCTCACAACAGTCGATTGCTCCCCTGTCGCTCTTCCCTTCTGAAGATCATCGTTGGGTCAATCTGGGAAGCTCTACCTAAGTTTGCTGAGGCTATGCCACTCCAGACACTCGATGACGCTGAAGATAAAGTGCATTCAGTATATCTGATAGGCCTGATTTCAAAAAAACGAAGAGATAATCTCATCGCTATCTTGCAACGCGTCTTCCAACATAAAGAAATAATATCCTCATACCAGAGGATGGAGGATATCAGCGATGATCCCAAAGCTTGCATCCGAGAGAAGATGCATAAGAAGATGGTCGATGAAGCTAAAGATGCTTAACTCAAACTTGCATTTAAGTTTGAGAATCTATGTCCGGAATTTAGTGTTCTGCCAATGTAGATCCTAGATGATGCAGTAGCGTTTGTTTTTAATTTTGTTTCTTTTTTTCTTTTGTAGTCAATTTCAGCCGACAGTGTGTAATTCCCTTTTTTTGAAGTATGAAAAGTATCTTTTCCTTTCATATCTGCACTTTTCTTTTCTTTTTGTGCAAAAATTAGTTTATTTACTCATTTCGAAGTGTTCAGTTTACCTTTTTTTTAGGTTTATGGGCAAACTCACCCTAACGTTAAATATAGATAACCCCCTCTCTTTTATGATAGGGGTCCGTTAGGTTTGTGGTACTGGGTTAAGTCCATCGTACCGTCACGTTGGTTGATGTATTCTTGATATGCAACCCTTGAGTTGCGGTTCGAGTAACCATGCGTCTGTCGTTTCTCAGATCTCTTCTGAGGCTGGACAAGATGTCTTCAAGTGATCTTCTCAGGTTGGAATATCCATTTTACTATCGGAAGATCAAGCATTAGGTATTGATGTAGCGCTTTACTTGAGGTTGGACTTGATTTGAAGCTCCGATGAGTCATAATCGCACCATTCTGTTGTTGGATGACATCCAATGGTCTTTAGGTTTTCCATCAAGACCCGAAACTAAGCACATGTCGTCACTTCTCTTTGGTGTTGCGTCGATTCTTCGCTGAAGTAAGGTAGACATCCGTATGACCTCTATGTGGCATGTATCGCCGTTGAGATCTGGAGCTAGGAATATGCTATTTCTTCGAGTTTATTTGACAATCGTGCCCACACCCTGTTGGAATGAGAAGAAATGTCGAGATAGTCTTTAGGCTATAAATATACCGTCAAGACTTGGTTCTTCTTTCGACGAAGCATGGTGGGAAGATATAGTTCCCTTTCTTTTATTTATGGCCATGAATTGTATACAAGAGTCAGCGTGGGCCTACTTGCAGGGAAGAAAAAACTTTATTTTATTATTTTTTTATATTTCCGCGATGCTCTGTCCTTTCAGCATTTCATATCGCGAATGTCGCGATCGCCCAATTATTTCGGCAATTTTTTTACTCGCTTTTTTTTATTGCGAGTTGCCCTACCATTTCGGCTATTTTTTGTTTTTACTTAGTCATCAATTTTTCTATAAGTCGGAGACTTGGGGTCTGATGCCAGTTTCAGCATCAGTATCGCTACAACTGGAATATTGTTAGGAGCGAATCATCATATGCCATTCCTAATTTCTGCCAAATAGTAGCTTAGGTAACAGGTTTAGATCCCTGCTAGCTAAGGCTTGTTCTACTTTACGAGCGTAAGGGTCTCATAAAGGTAATTCTCCCTATGGGTCGTGAGGATCTCATAGGTGTATTTTCTCCTTAAGAGTCGTGAGGACTCCTAAGTGTATATTACTCTTGTAAGCCGTAAGGATCTTACAGGAATACCCTCTCCTTGCCAGTCGAAGGGACTTGCAGATGTCTTTCAGCTTGTCGAGCAATATTTCTCGTTTTTGGTGGGACTTGGTCGAGAATATATTTATTTACGCCCATGGATTGTATACAAGGGTCGATATTGGACCATTCGTAGGGCATAAATTTTGTGGGGTCATGATGGCTTAAGAATAGGTTTAGATCTTGTAACTTAAGACTTTTGAATTCTATAAGTTGTGAATGTCATAAAGATCTCGCAAGTGTATTTTCTCCTTAGGGATTGTATGGATTCCCAAGTGTGTTGCTCCTTTGTGATTCATAAGGATCTCACGCAGGTGTTTTCTCTTTACAAAGTCGTGAAGACTTTTCAAATGCATCTTTTTCTTTCTTTTAACGAGTTCGGGCCTTTTCGGGTTTTCACAAGCTCGCCGGTAGTCCTGCAGTTTTTACTCACAGCGCCCTTTCGGGTTTTCATCCATGCCCATTTCTTTTATGGACATACCTCTTTTTAGGCGGCCCATAAGGTAATGCACTAATAGTTGTGGATCACAATATTCTTCAAAGGGCTGCATCATATGGGACCTAGCAAGGATATGGATTGTTTATGCCTATGGATTATATACGGTGATCAATATGGGAATCCACCGTAGGGCACGGTGCCAGTTTAGGGACATAATGGTCCAATATTAGTTTAGGGGACATTTCGCTCTGGTATTAGTTTAGGGACGTTTCGGTCCATCATTAGTTTAGGGACGTTTCGCTCCGGTATTAGTTTAGGGACGTTTCGGTCCATCATTAGTTTAGGGACGTTTTGCTCCGGTATTAGTTTTGGAACTATTCGGTCCATCATTAGTTTAGGGACGTTTCGATCCAGTATTAGTTTAAGTATGTTTCAGTCCAATGGAGATATGGAGAACATGGATCGTTTGTGCCCGTGGATTGTGTACGGTTGGTCATATGACCCATATCGTAGGGCAATATATTAGTTTAAGGACATTTCGGTCCATTATGGTTTAGGGACGTTTCGTTCCAACATCCCCATGTTTGGGACGATATACTAGTTTAGGGACGTTTCGGTCCAACATTCCCATGTTTAGGACAATATACTAGTTTAGTAACGTTTCGGTCCATCATTAGTTTAAGAACATTTCGGTCCAACATTCCCATATTTAGGACGAATATCATTTGGCACCACTTTCAGAATTTTGACTCAAGAAGATAGCGAGTGGACACAAGCGTCGTCATCAATAATTGACCTAAGTTGCGACTTTTCAGGCGTAGTAATTTTTAAGGAATTGACCATTTATTGGCCGGAATGGCCTTTCACCATGCATGTCCATTAGCAGATAAGCTCCACTTTGGTAGACCATATCTATGATATACGGGCCTTCATAGTTTGGCTCGAACTTTCCCCGCTTTGCACGATTGGGAATCATTAGACTTTTGACAACCAGCACAGGTTCGCCTTGGCGGAATGTTCTCGACCTGGTCAATCTTTCATATGACCGCATCATTCTTTCCTTATAAGCTTTTAGATTTTTCTGTGCTATAAGGCGGGTTTCATTGAGAGCGTCGAGTTCCTAAGGCCTAAGATGAGAATTTTCCTCATCCGTTAGCTCGTATTGAACTGCCACTCGTAGTAAGGGGAGCTCTGTCTCCAGTGGGAATACTGCTTCAACGCCAAACACCAATGTGTTTGGTGTCATATTTGTGGCCATCTTGAACGTTGTTAGGTATGCCCAAAGAGCTTCATGCAGTCTCTCATACCAGTCCTTTTTGTTTCTAGACACCATTTTTTTATAATCTTAGTCAAGTTCTTGTTGAATGCTTCAGCTAGACCATTGGCCCGAGGATTATAGACTGAGGAGTACCTCCAGTCTATCTTGTGTTGGTGTGCGAATCGGCTTATTTTGTGGCTTCTATAGGCAAGTCTATTATCTGAGATTATCTGTCGCGGAGTTCCGAACCGGTAGATGACATGGGTTTTGAAGAAGTAGAGGATAATCTTCGTCTTCACCTCCTTAATGGTACTGTTTCCGCTAACTTAGAGAAGTAATCGTTTGTTGCTAGTATAAACCGTTGTCCCCTGGATAACGCTTATCTGTTCCCCACATCTCGAACGACCAACTGACCATTGTCGAATGTAGCGGATTTGAATGCTGATGTATGAAGTCACCATGTATTTGGCATGAGCGACACTGCTTCGCATATTCGAGGCAGTCCTGAATCATCGTGGGCTAGTAATAGCCTATCCTTTTTATCTTCAGCTTTATTTTTTATCCTGCTTGATGAGCCGCAAAGTCCGTCATATACTTCTTGGACGACTTTCTTTGCTTCCTTCGGCCCTAGGCATCTTAACCATACGAAATCGAAGGATCTCTTGTATAGAGTATCATTGACGAAGACAAATGACAAAACTCGTTTCATGAGCTGATGTCTAGATGACGCATCTTCAGGTGTGCTTTGGGACTTGAAGTTGCTTATGAAGGCTTCTCTCCAATCGTTGACCTTTTGCTCGTTCTCTATTTGGAGAACTTCTTGTTCGATCGTTTCTTTTTCCTCGGATAGTTCTATCAGAGCTTCCGAAGGTATATCTGCTGGTGCTAGGATCCTGCGGCTTTGAACAATAATCATTACGTCATCTAAGTTTTCGTCGGCCAATTCTTTAACCAACTTGGCTAACACATCCGCCTTGCTGTTTTCTGCTCGCGGTACGCTTTTCAGGGTATAGGAAGAGATTTGGGTCAACAGCTGATGTACCCTTTTGCTATACATTATTAGTTCTGGCTTGCATGTTTTGTAGTCACCATTTACTTGACTGACAATCAGCTAAGAATCTCCATATATTATGAGGTCATTGATTACCATATCGATAGCAATCTCAAGACCGGCTATCAAAACTTCATATTCGGCTTCATTATTGGTCCTGCGTTCCGTCATAGAAAGGGCGTAATGCAATATTCCTCCTTGTAGGGTCATGAAGATAAGACCTATCCCGGCTTTGATTATGAGAGTGTTCCTCTTTCACCACTTCATGGAAGATGCTCCATCAAAGTAGATGTTTACTGCCGAAAACCGGACTGAGACGTTGAGATGTCTAGCCTGAATTTGGGGGAATATGCTATTTGGACATATCAACCCACCTCTCTGAAGATACCAAGTTGATTTATGGCACTATATATTGGAGGTTTAGATAGATGCGACCGATGTACTAGACTTTATCAGATTCCCCCTTATTTGCAAGGGGTTTTTGAATGTGGGGACGCTCTTCCCTGCAAGCGCAAGCCCCAGCAGTTAATTACGTTATCGTTTTGCGATAACCACTTTCTCCTGCTCCGATAGTTCACTTCGTGTCGTGTGTTATTTTTTTTTTATTATGGTTGCCCATGGATTGTATACAGAGACTAATTTATGTCGTCGCCCATAGGGCGCAGATTAGTTCAAATCCGTACATATATTTTCATGATTTGGGTCAAGCATTTGCTTGACAGGGTCCACGTTGGTAACTTGCTTTACAAACAGGAATGAACTTAGGACACATTTCTCACATTTGTGAGGTCCATCCGTTCATATGAAACTTGGACTTTATCTAAGGGTTGTTAGTCTTATTTGAGACTAAGATCAACTTAGATGTTTTGGGTCAAGCGTTTACTTGACAGGGTCCATGTTGGTAGCTTGGTTTGCCAACGGGAATGAACTTAGGATGCATTTCTCACATTTATGAGGTACATCCGTTCATGGGAAACTTAGGTTTGATTTAAGAATCGTTAGTCATATTTGAGACTAAAATCAACTTATGAACAAATGAGCATATAGGCTCAACTGATCATTGGATCATATATAAATAGCTCATGGATAGTATATGGTAGTCAATATGGAGATAGTCCACAAGGCAAAACATATTAGTTTAATAACGTCGCGGTCCATTATCACCGTGTTTGGGACAATGCGCTAGTTTAGAGATATTTCAGTCCAACATCGCCATGTTTGGAGCGAAATGCTAGTTTAGGGACGTTCCGGTCCAACATTCCTATGTTTGGGATGAATATTAGTTTAAGGACATTGCAGTCTATTATTCCTGTATTTGGTGACGAATATTAGTTTAAGGACATTTCGGTCCATTATCACCGTGTTTGGGGCGAAGGAGTTGTTGGTTGTTGGGACCCGCCACCTCTCTGAAGACGTTGAGAAATTACAACGACGTATATCAAAGGTGTAGAAAGATGTACCCCTTGAACCAAATCCAGTATTTGAAGGAAAAGATCATGGTGAACCTAAAAATCGTTAGTCTTATATGAGACTAAGATTGACTTAGAAGATTTGAGATGAATGTCATTTTGCATATCATCGATGAGAGATCATTAGTCGTATATGGGACTAAGATCAACGAAGAAGTTTAAACTTCACATACTTAGCCAATTTGGGTTAAGATTGGGTTTTTATACTACCCAGCAGTGCTAAGCACTCAGATATATAGCGCTCACGTGTGTTTCACGTGAAGCATTGAAATAGTGTTAAACACTAGTCTTTTCTTGCGCTCACGTGTGTTTCACATGAGGCATTCAGCTTTGGCTACTTTTGAGCGCTCACGTGTATTTCACGTGAGGCATTGAGTTTTGGCACTCACGTGTGTTTCATGTGAGGCGTTGCACTAGTGCTAAACACTAATCTTTTCTGTTTTCTGATGCTCACGTGTGTTTCACGTGAGGTGCTCCAATAGTACTAAGCACTAACTTTTTCCGGCGAAATGAGCCACTTCAAATAGGTTCATTGCTCCGGCCACGTGTGTCTCATGTGAGGCGCTATGTAACTTGGCTTGGGTGCTCACGTGCTTTTCACGTGAGGTGCTGAGCTCTTTTAGAGATTTAATCTCTGTTGATGTTTTTAGAGAATTTAAACCTCTGTTAATGGTATTTTGACCATTAACGATCACCAAGATCATTATTTTGAGGATCTGGGATCGGGTTCTTTAAGAACTATGTTCTTAATTTGAAGGAACTATGTTCCTGGAGTATTATGGACTCCATATTCTCCATGTTCTTTTATTCATGTTTTCCTGTTCATATTTTCAGAGAAGTTAAATCTCTGTTAACTGTATTTTGACCATTAACGATCACCAAGATCACTATTTTGAGAATCTGGGATCGGGTTCATTAATTACTAAGTTTTTTATTTGAAGGAACTAAGTTCCTGGACTATTATGTACTCCATCTTCTTTCTTTTCAATTTTGTTTTTTCCTGAATTTTTTATTCTCAAGAACAAGATCTTTCCGATGAGAATTAAATTCTCAACTTGTAGGAGACTTGTCTTGTGGATCTCAAATCTAGAGAAAGAACTATGTTCTTAAGAAAGTTAAATCCTTAGATAGAAAAAGGAAATGTTTTGATCTCTGTGTATTCTTTTACCTAGGGTTTTGAGTAGGGAGACGATCTTCTTTATTGAGAATTAAATTCTCTGTTGTTTTGTGGAAGCTTATGAGAACCTTCTGTATATTTTTTTACCGAAGCTTATGGGATGGTCACCCCTTTTTAGATTTAATATCTTTACTTCTATTTATAGGAGAAAAGAAAAATCATTCTGTTGAAGGAAATATCTCATTGAGAGATCATGATTGATTTAGAATCAATCAAAATGATCTTAAAGATCAACCGGTGAATTTTATTCACCGTTGGATTTTAATCCAAGGGCTCTCTGTTTTATAAAGAAGATCGTTCTTGTTTATTTAGGAAAATATTTTCCTAAGATAGAATTTAAGTCTATCAGATGATCAGATGGTGATTTTATAATCACCGTTGGATCATTAATCCAAGGGTCCTCTATTTAACAGAGAAGATCTTCTTATTTTTGAAAGATCAGGAAAATATTTCCTACATAAAATTTAATTCTATCATATGAATATCTTGTTTGTTTAACAACATTAGAAAGATATTTTCCTAATATAGAATTTAATTGTATCATATGGATATCTTGTTAATTTAACAATATTAGGAAGATATTTTCCTTGTTGGGGTTTGCTAGCGCCCTGGCCATCTACCATGGCCGATGCGGAACAAAAATTACGTTTAAAAAACTTGGCGCTAACAAACCCTTCTAGAATCGAACCATAAACCTACACTAGCTAACTACGAAGAGCTTAACTATTGTGATATAAGTGTTATACCGAATGATCTGTGTCCTTCGGTCTTCTACAATCATCCTTAGCTTCTAAAGGTGTCCTGGATCGATCTTGATTGCCGGTCTTCCTCCGTCAAAGATGATCCACCCGAGGGAAACGATGCAAGCTCCAGCTTTGCCTAGCGAAGCAACTGACGCTCCATGGTCGCTAGCAATGGAGAGTGGAGATGTAGGAATATTTCACTATCTTTTTCTCTCATACTTCATGCTCAAGTGAGCAACCAAAGAAGAAGAAAGAGGAGGTGAGGAAAACCATGAGCATGAGCAACTCAAGAAAATTGGGTAAGTATCAAAGAGAATGAATGAATGATCAATCAATGGTTGAATGTCATGTAGAGATTATGGACCTTCATTTTTCAACCATGAAAAAATATCTCACATTATTTTCAATAAACAATCTAAGGTCATACTTCTCTACTTACCTCCACCATGCTCATGCCATCTCATCCTCCACCTCATTTACAAATGATTTTCTAAAAATAAAATCATATAATGAGGTGTCCAACTTTTAGAAGATATTCCGTATAAATACGGAATACAACCCGGTATACATATCGAAATATATATACGCGTATTCGTATAAAAATATGAATAGCCAAGAGAGAAAACGAATAGTGAACAATAATACTAGAATACACACACACACACATACACATATATATAAATTATTAAATCAAAACTTGATTTAATAATCCGGCTCAATCCTAAGCCACTAGTATTATCAACCGTCCGATAAAAGTCTGTGTAGCTTGTACACATATTTAATCAGACACATGTATGTACCAACATACGTCATCTACATCATATCGCCTGAACCGTAAAAACCCTCTGTGTAGGACTCTAAAGACTCGTCAATACGCTGGCAGTGGGTTTAAACACAAGCACATCAGTGGCACTAGCTGTACGTAACGGCCACCCAGGCATTGAGTGAAAGGAAGGCCGACGAGCAAACTCATCTGAACCCCTACTGAGCCTGTCAGTGAAAATCTCCATACAGTCCGGTCTGTTCATCTAAGAATATCGCATATCGATTCTAGGGGGTGGATAAGGTCAGGCCCCTAATAACGCGATATTTCGTGTCGGTATGAAGCCCATCACCCACTGAGAAACTACTGATCCAAATCAGTAATTCTCGTCTATCTTGGCTAAGGATTTCTGGTGATGGCCACCCGTGCACCGCGCGACATCAACCCCTAATACCGGGAGAGACGAATCCCCGACGATCCGCTCACTACCTCCATATGGCTCGGGACTGTACCCAACTAAAACCTGTTTACACGACTCCTTTGAGCCATGGTAGGGTAGTAATCAAAGCATAGTGGGAACTCACACGAGACAAATGACAATCTCCGGTCGACAGACTAACCTGTACTCATGTCACCTGAGAACTGCTATCTGACAATAGGTATAATACCAACTAGCATGTTCCCGGCGAGTCCGTCCAGTGTACTCATAACCCAATGAGCACCTGTATACTATCTTAGGTGACTAACTGACACCAATGGCTTGTGAGACCAGCCACCGCCCCTCGTCAGGGTCTCGAAATGTATACACCAGTCTACTCCGGAGTATCGATGCCCAGTCTCGACACTCCCTCGACTAGGGATATTTAAAGATGTGCTTATAGACCACCCAGCTCCCACGTATATGATCGCCATCATAATGCTGGTAGTCAAGTAAGAATCATATGGGCTCTATCAACATGTAATATTGATCTGTAATACCACATAATGTATATACATGATGATAAAGGTAAACCAGATAGCATACTATCATTTTGAGTAAGACTGTTCTACCCGTATAGGTCCTCCCTCAATCATCACAATCATGTGCCTGCGATTACAATAATTGACTTGGGGGCACTATAGCCAACATTCCTAACATAGAATTTAATTCTATCATATGGATATCTTGTTAATTTAATAAGATTAGGAAGATATTTTTCTAACATAGAATTTTCTTCTATCACATAAAATTTAATTCTATCGGACGGTTTAAGTGATTTTATCACCATTGGATTTTAAATCCTAGATTTTCTGTTCGAGAAAGATCTTTCCATATTAGAAAGATCAAGAAAAATATTTCCCAAATAGAATTTAATTCTATCAGGATAATTTTTTTAATTACCATTGGATTTTTAATCCAACGGCTCTCTATTTAACAGGATATCTTTCTCTTTTAGAAAGATCAGGGGAAATATTCTCCCAAAAATAGAATTTAATTCTATATAGAATTCAATTCTATCCAAAACTAGTGCTTCAGAAAGATGTTCTTGTTGGTGTTCGGTGCCCATGCCATGGAAGCCGCGGCCGAGGTGGAAGCGATAACAAAATTTTTACGTGAGCACCAAACACGCATAACCCAGGATTCGATCCATACACCTAAACTAGCAAACTAAAACATGCAAAGGGTATGAAATCACAACCTTTGATGCGTGTCCACCCAATTGTGGAAGACCCCTCTACGCTCGTAGCCGCCAGGATCACGCTTGAAAGTCGACCACCCTCGCCGTAGAAGATCCACCCGAGAGAAACCGGAAAAGGCTCCGACCAACGATCCAAACTTTCTAAGGATGGATGGTGGGTGATGTAGGAATTTTTCCACTAAACTTTTTCTCTCAAAAATCCATGCTCAAGAGAGCAAGAAGAAGGAGAGAGAAAAATGGCTAAGTGTTGGCCATCAAGCATGAAGCAAACATAGCATGTGAAGAAAATAAAGCAGGTGTAGAAAAATAATGGCTTTACATTTTCCACCATGGTTCAATAGTGAACCCAAATCAAATCAACATTAAATGTTAAAGCCATGCTCTTCTATATATCTAGCCATGCTTCATGCCACCTAATTTCCCATTTATTTTTCTAAATAGAAAAATAAATATGAGGTGTCCTTCTTCTAGAAGCATTCTCGTATAAATACGGAATACTTCATCCGGTATACGTATCGCTACATATACGCGTATCCGTATAAAAAATATGGATATCACCAATGAGAGAAAATAAATAGTGAATAATAATACTAAAATATATATATATATCAATATATATATATATATAAATTATTAAATCAAAACCTGATTTAATAATCCGGCTTAATCCTATGTCGGCTAGTATTATCAACCGTAAGTCTGTGTATTCCGTACATGTATTTAATCAGACCCCTGCCCGTACCATCGTACAGCTGCTACAACTATCGCCTGATCCGGGAAACCCTCTGTGTGGGACTCTAAAGACTTGATAATACGGTGGCAGTGGGTTTAACCACAAACACGTCAGCGGCACTAGCTGTACGTAACGGCTACCCAGGTACTTGCCGAAAGGGGGGTCGACAATCAAGTACGTCCTTACCCTACTGAGCTTGAATGTGACAATCTCCGTACAGTCTGGTCTCTTCGTCAAAGAGTATAGCATATCGGGTCTAGAGGGTAGATAACGTCAGACCCCTACTAACCCGATAAGTTGTGTCTGAGTCAAGATCATCACCAACAGAGAAACTACTGATCAACTATCAATAAATCTCATCCACCGTAGCCACGGATTTCTAGTGATGTCTGAATCAATCTCAAAGCATGAATGCTCCTTCATGTTGGGATTAGCGCCATCCTTTCGATTCCCACTAGGGCAAGGCTATGAGAGAGACGGGGCATTCCCGGTCAAAGCATTGACATAGCGCGACATCGACTCCTAATACCAGGAGAGACGAATCCCTAAAAATCGACTACTGCCTCCATGTGGCTCGGGACTGTACCCAACTAAAACCTATTTGCATGACTCCTTTGAGCTATGGTAGGGTAGTAATAAAAGTACAGTGGGAACTCACACGAGAAAATGACAATTTCAGGTCAAAGGACTAACCTGTACTCATACCACCTAAGAACTTCCATCTGACGATAGATATAATACCATCTAGAAGTTCTCGGCGAGTCCGTTCGGTGTACTCACCTCCAGTAAGCACCTGTATACTATCTTAGTGACACAACACCAATGGCTTGTGAGACCGGCCACCGCCCCTCGTCGGGGTCTAGAAACATATAAACCAGTCTATTCCGGAATATTGATGCTCAGTCTCGATACTCCCACGACTAAGGGCATTTAAGGATGAGCTTATGGACAACCCAGTTCCCACATATATGATCGCCATCATAATGCTGGTTGTCAAGCAACAATCCTACGGGCTTCTTCAATAATGAAGACAAACCAGATAGCATACTATCATTTCGAGTAAGACTGTTCTACATGTATAGGTCATCGTTCAATTATCATAATTGTCTACTTGCAATCACAATAATTGCCCTGAGGACACTATATCCTACAATTCTCACGTGTTTAACTCGTGACCCCATTATGGATTTTAACTTGTTTATATTTAGCGCTCATATGCTTTGCATATAAGCGCTCAGATGTTTAACACGTAAGGCCTATTTGGATTTTGGTTATTTACTTTCAACGCTCATATGTTTTGCATATGAGCGCTAACGTGTTTAACACGTGAGGCCTGTTTAGCCTTTTTGGTTATTTCTGTTCAGCGGTCATATGCTTTGCATATGAGCTCATGCGTGTTTTACACGTGAGTCCAAACTGTGGGTTTTAATTCTCCCCAAAGTCAGAACACTCACATGCTTTGCACATTGTAATACCCAGTTTATTTTGTACTCCGTTATCCGTATTGTAATAATAAATTTTCCTATTGTTCTATTTAATTTATTCCATCCAAATATTTTTCCCAATATTTCCCCCTAGAAAATTTTAATACCCTAACAGCTGCCCAAAGCCCATGCCCACTCAGTTTCCTTCCTCTCTATATTTACCCAAGGCCATCTTTGATCCCACTCCTTTTCTTTCTCAATTCTTCTTGAGCCCAACAAACCCAATAACCCTTCACTACCTTTACCCAACAACCGCTTCCTCAATTCAAAATTTTTCCAATTTAAAAATCCAAATCCTACCAAATCCATTCTTTAAACCCTAAATTAAAACCTAATAACTATTTACTTTAATACCTCAATTACTCCTTTTTATTTCCCTATCATTTTCTCAATTAAAAACCCAGTAAAACCCCTCCCCTACGTTCATTTTCTCTCTCCACTCAATTAAATCACCCACGTTTTTCTCTCTCTCTCGCTCACCTACGAACACTCTCTCTATCTCTCTATCTCTCACTCCCTGTTCACTCCCTCTCTCTCTCTCCTCTCGATCACCCCCTCTCTCTCCTCTCTATCCCACGTTCTCTCCTTCTTTTTCTTCTTCTTCTCGCCGCCTTCTTCGCGAGCAACCCTACCTACGCCTTCGCCTCGCTGTCGCCGCTTCTACCCTCGTCCTCATCTCCTCCCCTCCTCGACCATCTCCTCACCGTCATCTCCACTCCTCTTCCTTGCAAACCCCGTTGCGACCTCAACCCAAGAAACCCAGGACGCCTGCACCCATCGTCGCCTCTGTCCTCTTCGCCGACCTCTCCATGCCGTCGTCGGCCATTCCTAGACCACCTCACATCCTTCTCCTTCCTTCTCTCCTTCTTTTCCCGAGCTCGAACCCCTACACAACCCAAGAACCCGACCCCTGCAACTCGTGCTTGCACCCTCGTCGCCAGAGCTCACCTCGCCGTCAACCTCACAACCCAACACCGCCCTCCTCGCCTTCTTCTCTGAAGCCCACGCCTCCTACTCCTCCCCGACGACCCAACTCCGAGCAACCCTGCCACCCACGAACCTACAGCCCCGACCTCACCTCTGCACTCACAGACGACCACCTTAGCCACCACCGGCTGCTTCCCTCCAGCGCCCAAATACCACCGACAGCCCCTCACCACCGACCGCAGCAGCCTCGCCCACCACCCGCAGCCATCGCTTCCTCCAAGTCACCGAATGAAACCCGCCTTCGACGGGCACCCATCATTGCCTCCGGCCAAACCTACGCCGACGACCTCGCCAACGGCACACCGTGCTCTGCGTCATCGTCACCGTAGCATCACCCGAGCCATCGCTGCCGTGTCGTCGAACCCAAGTTCGAGCCAAGACCGAGTTTACCGTGTCAGGCCTAGCCGCGCTCGCTTCAGGATCATGCCGTTGCCGCTGCCGTAGCCATAGTGCACCACTGTGCCACGTCGCTGCCGTATCGTCATCGATACGTCGTCAAGCAAGTTTTAAATACTTGCTACATGCTATTATATATTACATTTCGATTGCGAATCAAACGAAATACAAGTGTTCGATGCAAACCATGATCTATAAGCCCCCTTAAAATGACGGAAATTAAACATAACAGATGGACCGAGTAATAATGAATACTGTGTTAAGATTTGGCTTGAAAATACGGATTTTAACAACGTGATATGTCATCCTCTTTTAGATCTGTCGAACCTGAAAATTTCTGTACCTGGTTTTGTGAAAATCATAATTAATTGCTTACACACCGGAATGTTACGTTCGAGGGCTCAGATCGAAGACGACTCGACGAACTAGAACCCATAAGATTCATAATCTGGTTCTATTCTAAAAGGTGATGGAAACTGGTTAGGAGTGCGGCTCTGGACTGCAGTCCAGAGCAGCACTGGCTGTCGATACTCGAATTGAAATACTCTCACGTTTCTGTATGAAAATGATATTATGCGGAACCCTATATCGTAGTGAAGATAAATCCGTTAGATAACTATTGAAAGTGGTTTCATTCATTTTTATCACCGTTTACTATTTTAATCACATTTTAAACCATCTGTACATACTGCAGTCCTAAGAACGTACATCCAGACCTTAAATAATGTGTAACTCCAAGCACACAGCGGATATTGCCAATCCGTATAGTGCTCTGGAAACCTAACTGATAAACCTAAATATTGTTCAAATACAGCGTCGCCTAATTTTGATCCCAACAGGGTGAAAACTGTGTTACGAAATGGACATTCAGTTCAGAAACTGAATTTCCAGCAGCAAACACTTAAAATGAAATGACTGTAATTTGCGAACCCCAAACCCGATTGACTTGAAATCAATTTCGTTGAACTGCCGACTGATTTTAATTATTACCTCTTTTGTATCATTTTACTTAATTCTGAACGTATGATTTAATGCGATTTTTATAAATTCATGAGACGCATAATGACTTGTGTTGGATATAGTGCCCTCAAAGTCAATTATTAGATCGCATGCACGTGATTGCAATGATTGAGGAGGACCTATATCGGTAGTACAGTTTTACTCGAGATGATAGTATGCTATCTGGTTTGCCTTTATCAGTCGTGTACAGGTTCAGGTGACTGATCACTGTTACACGTTGATAGAGCCCTTAGGATCTTGCTTGACTACCAACAGTATGATGGCGATCATATACGTGAGAGTTGGGTGGTCTATAAGCATATCCTTAATTGTAGTCCCTAGTCGTGGGAGTTTCGAGACAGGGCATCGATTCTCCGAAGTAGACTAGTGTATAGAGTCGAGACCCCGACGAGGGGTGGTGGCCGGTCTCACAAGCCACTGGTGTCAGTTGGATCACCTAAGATATATACAGGTGCTCATTGGGTTATGAGTACACCAGACAGGACTCGCCGGGAACCTGCTAGCTGGTATTATACCTATCGTCAGATAGCAGTTCGCTGGTGACATGTGTACAGGTTAGTTCATCGACCTGAGGTCGTCATTTTTCTCGTGTGAGTTCCCACTGTGATTTGATTTCTACCCTACCACGGCTCAAAGGAGTCGTGCAAGGTATTTTTTGGGTATAGTCCCGAGCCACATGGAGGTAAGTGAGCGGATCGGCAGGGGATTCGTCTCTCCCGGTATTGGGGGTGAGATCGCGCTGTGTCTAGGAGAGCCATTACACAAAGCCCTCGGCCGAGACAGGAGATTTACTAGTAGGTACTCCAGTAGTATCTCAGGGTGTTTATGGGCTACACTCCGACACGGCTTATACCGCTATTGGGGGTCTGACGTTACCGGCCCCTAGGCCCGATATGCGATACTCATAGACGAACGGACTGGACTGTATTTATATTGTCACTGTTAGGCTCAGTAGGGTTGCAGGATGAGTTCGCTCATCGGCTTTCCTTGAGGTCAGTACATAAACAGTCGTTACGCACAGCTAGTGCCGCTGACGGCTTGTGGTTAAACCCACTGCCAGGGTACTGAGGAGTCATTAGAGTCCCCCACAGATAGTTTCCCAAGTTCGGGCGAAACGTTGTAGAGGCCGTATGGTTTTATGGCAGGGTTCCGAAAATGCATGTGCGTTTACGCACGTGTCATATTTCGGGCAGATAATACTGGTGGGCTTTGGTTTAAGCCGGATCTGAGTATTATACAGTGTAGATATAATATCTTTGTCTCAGTTGCATTTGTATTCGGTCGTAATACAAATGCGGGTATGTTTATACTGTTACGGGGTTATCCTGAAATTCGTTTCGGGATCACTTTTGGAAGTTGCCAGTTTTCTATCACCCGTCTTAAACATTCGGTTTAATACGGATTTATCTTTTTCTTGTGGGTGAGTCATGAGGGTGAGTCATGAGAGGAAGCTTCTAGATGATGACTTGGCTTGCGACTCATTAGTTTGCATTAATGGTTTTGATGAGGTGTATTAGTGAGTCACCTTTTCCATTAATGCTTTTTGTTCTTGCTAAGATATTTCTTCTTGATCTTTTGTGAGAAGCTTTTCTAATGGTCACCACTTGCTCCTACACTCACATCCCTCCTTCTATATATGTGGCCGGCCATTCCAAGTAAGGATGATGGTTGCTTGAAAAAGATTATGATAGTTTTGGTTCATAGAAATTAGATGTGATCAATTTCTCATTTACCTGATTCCAAAAGGCAACTTCATTAACCGTTCATCCATGGTTTTGGATGTAACGAGACAAAATGTTCTATTCATTCTCTACATCAATCTTGGTCATCTCTTTTAGAAAACTTGATGACCGAGTTGCCTCGGTTCAGAGGCGGGAGCCCGTTTAAAGATCCGTAGATGTGGTGCCACCTGGACGAGGAGACCGGAGCAGCCGCAACAAAGCGTGGGATGATGGTTAAAGACTGAAGGACTCGGATTGTTCGGTATAACATTTCTACCCACTTTGTAGTTTGTTAGTTTAGCAATAATGGCAGATCCGGGTTATAATATACGATAGCGCCAGTTAAAAAGTTTTGTTCTGCATTTGGTGTCTGAAAGACGGCCAGGGCGCTACCGTAAACTAACATGGTATCAGAGCCACGCCATTAAGCTTTACTAACTTGTTCTAACACGTTTAAAATATCGATCGAACGGAATTTCGAAAAATGCAATTTTCTATGCAAAGTTTCTGTCGATTTTAAAATTTGGTCTAAAAATTATTTTGAGCATCACAGAAAATCGTGCAGGCTTTTCTAAGAATACAGGTGAAATTTGGTCAACTGTTGACTCCAAAGCGCCGTGGAACCGCCGCACAAACCCTAGTTTGGCCGCGGTTCCGCCGCCGTTTTAGAGCTACAGTGAACTATTTTTCTACAGTAAGGTCTTCATTGAAAATTGTGGTTTCTGGAATATTTCTTTTGGGCCCAGATTTTATTTGTGTACTGCAGATGTACGTGGGGCCCACTTCGAGAAGTTTTGTTGATCGGAATTTTAAACTTGTTAGTTTACAGTACTTACATTATATCTCCGACCGTGAATGTCATTCGAGCGGTAAATTGCGTCTAATAGCTATAGTCCTTTTAGACGGATTTGCGAACGTGTCATTCGCGTTGATGTTCTGTGTTGTGCTGTGATATTGCAGATTTGTCGTGGTGGACAGCAGTGTGCAATGGTAGTGCAGTTTGGATTTACTTGTACATTTGATATTGCGGGACGAGCGTCCAACATGTGGACAGCCGTCACTGCCTGTTTGTATAATATTCTTTTGGGGCACGATCGGGCTGAGGTCGATGTACCCGTTGTACATATTTTTCATTTCTGTACTAGGTTTACCCCGCGACGGAGTGCACGGATAGCCGGGTTCTGGAGGGCAACGGGTCCGCATCTCATGGCTTTGAGAGGCAGAGGGGCCTCACTCTTGAATTGGCAGACTATTCGCCGCACTCGTAGGGGGCATAGGTTGACCCAAGGAGGGGTGCTCAAGTTACCAGATTCCGTGAAGTGCAGGGTGGTCCATTCACTTTGCTGTAGGGGGCTGCCTCGCTTCAGGTTTTGGCGGGTAACTTGCCGCACCCGTAGGGGTCTAGGTTTGATTGCACAGGCTATCCACACGACCAGGGGAACGTCGGGTTTCAGTAGCGGCTCTGTGAAACCCGGGGATCCTAGATTATCTGTATTGTTCTGTGATGATTATTACTTTTCTGTAATGTTGCATATTATCACGCCTGGAGCGATTATTGTATATTGGTATATATGCTAGTAGATGTTGTATATGTTTTATACCCGCGCTAGTTCAGCCCCCGCTCTGTCGTTAGTTAAGTAACCTAAAGGGTGATGAGGAGACCCAGTGATGAATGCTGATGGCATATACGTACATTTTATTTTCGTTCTTTTCTGGTGTGATTAATTAATGGGACTGCGTTGATTCTGATCAATGCAAAGGAAAACAAACCTGTTTGGATGTTGTTGGAACAGTTTTAAAAAGTGTTATTACAAAGACGTTTTCTATTGTTTTGCACAGTGGTATTCGGTTGGAATATCCTGCACCTCATTCAACGAGGCAAGGGCCGATATCCCTTCACCGGGAGTGACCCCTTGGGCAGAAGTTTGCGTCAGGGTAACAACTTCACTATAGTCGATTACAAGTTTCTTTGCATCGCGGTATTCAGTTGGAATATCTTGCACCTCATTCCACGGGGAAAGAGCCGAGATCCCTTCACCGGGAGTGACCTCTTTAGCAAAGGTTTTCGCCACTATATTTTTATAAAAAGCTATCAGGTTCCTTCAGCGATATCAAGTTCATTACGTTAAAGGTTTTTCGCCAAAAACCAGCCATAGCCCTCCGTCATTTCTTTTGGGTATTCAGTAGTATTCAAGCTATGCATTTTGGCCAAAGTCAAGGCATAGTGTTTAGTAGCTGCTGGGTATTCATTTGTTGCATAGATAAATGAGTTGGTTTAGGACAGTCGTTCAGCCAATTGGCCAAAGTCAGGGGCATGTGTGGGTGGGTTCAAATTGACAAGATAATGACGGGTAGAACTTGGCATGTGACTTATGGCGATTGGCTAAAGTCAGGGTCATAAGAGCATGGGGCAAAAATCATATCGGGAGTTTCTAAAGAAACTGAAACTTGTCAGGCATGCGCATACCTTATAGAGTGAGATAACATAAGTGGATTCCGTCACGTTATCATGCATTGAGAGTTGGATCCCGATTCCCACTGATGAGTTGGTTTACTCTTTGGGTGATCCCGATTGATTCTTCTTTCAGCTTTGGAGGAGAATTTGACAGTACAGTGGGAGGTTTCCTGATTAGATAAAGTGATAACCATTCTGATCTAGGTTAGAGTGCACGCAGTGTGTTTCTTTTCTCTCTCTTTGGCAGCGACCTTTGACCGACCCTAGACTATGACTCAGTGACCAAGTTGACCGAACCTTCTTAAAATACTGGCTTTTGGATTGTCTGAGTTGCATAAGTCATTGCCACTCCTTCTTTTACCCTTTGTATTTCTCAGAACACCCCGTATTACTACGGACATCCATTTCCATTGGATAAATCCATCGTATGGTTATATACGAACTCGAAGGGACTTCTTCGAGGATGGATCCAGGTTCAGGAGAAATAGAATTGGTTTATTCAGTTGTCTTTTATTATCACCTTCTCTCAGGTTGCGAGGGCTCCTTAGTTTAGGAGAGTACACCTATTACGCTTATTGGATAGTCTTCTTCCAAACCATAGGCAGGTGCCGAAAGGTAGGGAATGAAGAAAACCAATTAGCCTAAGTAGGGTGTGCAGAAGGTAATATGTAAAGACAAAATAAAGGGATTAGAAAGAGGGCAAAGTAAATTGCGACTGCTATCATTCACGACCAAACCGCGTACTTCATCGCCACTCCTATTTCACCTTTGCTTTTTTTTCCCCAGTTCGGGAGAAATAGAATAAGGTATTATTCAGTTGTCTTTTATCATCACCTTCTCTCAAGTTGCGAGTACTCCTTGGTTTAGGAGAGTACACCTATTATGCTTACTGGATAGTCTTCTTCCAAACCATAGGCTGGTGCCGAACGGTAGGGAAGGAAGAAAACCACTTAGCCTGAAGGGGTGTACAGAAGGTAATGAATAAAGACGAATAAAGGGATTTGGAGAGATGGCAAAGAAATATACGGTTAAATTCATGAATTGGATTATGGAAGAGGCATTACTAGGAATACCAGGATACCCCTACGAAACATTTTCATGTTTCAGTGCATTGTTAAAGGAAAACTGTTTTCCCGATTAGATACTTACTCCAGGGTATGTATTTACCAGGTTTCATTCTCATATCTGTATGGTTTTACAGATGATGAGTGGGAATAAGTTATTGGGAATTAGGTAATCATCCTCATTATATCGGAATTCGTTGTAATTGGTGATATTTGAGGAAATCGTCTGGGTACAGTTTTCAACCTACGATGCACAGGTTTTGAGTTATTCAACTCAGCGGACTTATACAGAGTATTGTATGTTGTCCAGTGTCCATCAGGACAAAGGGGTTGGTCCTCGTACTATGTTCTATTTACTTGTGACTTCTCTAGTTTTTAGACAAGTGTTTCGCAGAAATACAAAATCTAAGTTTTGAGAAGTTGTGAGTATAAGAATAAAGTAGAGAACCAGGTATCACAAGTATCGGGATTTATCAAAGAGATCGAAGATGTAGATTCTTGTGATTGGTATTCAATTGATAGTAATGGTTTTGAGAAACTTGTTTCTCTTTCGGGTTACTCATAATTGGATGCATTCTTAAGTTGAGTAATGTTGATTAGCCTCTCTCCATAAAGATGATATGCACTGGAGACAGCTGCATGATTAGAATCTGGTTCCAATTAAATCAGTGCCAAAATTTCTATATTGGATATAGAATGGTTCATACCTTAACGATGTTAAGGTACGGGGAGTTGTCCGGCTTATGATTAAAACCAGGCTCTGGATAACTCAAGACACGTTTCTGTAATGGCAGTTTGTGGGTTGACCCGGGCTATGTCGAGGGCTGACTTTCTACCATCTGGAAGATCAATAATGATATTGTTCTTGACTCGCCACAGTTTTAGTAAAATGGATTTTTTCAGAAAACAGTAGTGGGAGTATGGTAGAACTGGAAGTGATTCCATAACCGCAAACGATTACGGAAAATTTAATAGGACCTAAAGATTCAATCAGGTTTGACATTCCATTAGCCACTCCGCAGATATGGTGGGTAACCTCAGACACCCGAAAGGTACTTCGGTAGCCTCAAGGACGGTGACAGGGAGGTTCTTGTTTACCCAGACTTGACACTACTGTTGTTCCAGGATATGAGACCCGGCAGGAGGTTAAGTATAGCGTCGTTCTAAACTGGCTTTAGAAGTGCACGTATATATTATTCTGCCAGAGGGTTATTGTGGTCAGTGGGAGCAGCGGAAGCATAGTAGGCAAGTAGCTTATGTCTATTTATAGACTTGAGCAGTTATAGTGGAGATAGATCATCTAATTTTGATGATACAGTCATGGGTTTGACTTCATCAGAATAGGGGATGGATCTGTTAAGAAGGTAGTAGGGTGTGATGTCCTGGTATTTGGATGACATACACAGAGTAGGAAGTAAAATTCTTATATTACGATCGGTTGTACTGTGGTCGTCACACAGTTGTTTCTCCATACAGGATATGGATATAATATCAGACATTCTGGTTACTAGATCTACAGTTTTAGATCTAGATTTGGGTAGTTTCCCAATGTGGGTACTTTGACAATATTCTAATAGTATTTTAGAATAGATGACTCCTGGCATGGTGGTGTACCTGCTGGTGATGGAGTCACCCTCTCTAAAGGTGTCTTACATACTAAAGGGGAGAGGGATGTGCATGATTGGCAGATCACTTGCTTAGGCAATTGAGTCAATCGTGAGATGTCAAGTACCACACCAGATGTTGTTTTTGCACTAGATGCAATGAGTTTATATTAATCCGATCCTGGAGAAATATAAGGAAGCGGTTTTAGAACATAAGTGAATGTTCTACGGATTTGATGACGGCAGCCTCCTTCGGGAGACGGTTATCATTCCAAGCTTCAAAGGTAACATGGATGACAAAGTGATTGTCAAGTTATAGTTTTCCTTCTGACGAGGGACAGTATTATGGACAGGTGGTCCAAGAGGATACCGTGGGAGGCATGGTGCTGGACACTGATTAGTTTCAGTGATCGATACAGTCTAAGAAGTTTGGATTTAGAGTTCATTTATGAACTAGGTCCCATCAGATATCCAGACATATTCTAAGACAGGTATTACTCAATTCGGTAGATTGCTTTCTCTGCGAACTTGAGATAAAGAGAGACATAGAAAGAAACATCAGGGCGGATCCACTCATTGAGGCTATTTCTCGAACACAAGAGTTTTACAAACGAGCTTTGTGAAACTGATTAGTAGAGGAGTTGGGTGTTCGGTATCACACGGGCTGTGAGTATGCGACATCGCAATAATTAGCCTTAAGTGCAAGTGGGAGATTGTTGGATATAGTGCCCTCAAAGTCAATTATTGGATCGCAGGCACGTGATTGCAATGATTGAGGAGGACCTATACCGGTAGTACAGTCTTACTCGAGATGATAGTATGCTATCTGGTTTGCCTTTATCAGTCGTGTACAGGTTCAGGTGACTGATCACTGTTACACGTTGATAGAGCCCTTAGGATCTTGCTTGACTACCAACAGTATGATGGCGATCATATACGTGAGAGTTGGGTGGTCTATAAGCATATCCTTAATTGTGGTCCCCAGTCGTGGGAGTTTCGAGACAGGGCATCGATTCTCCGGAGTAGACTAGTGTATACAGTCGAGACCCCGAAGAGGGGCGGTGGCCGGTCTCATAAGCCACTGGTGTCAGTTGGATCACCTAAGATGTATACAGGTGCTCATTGGGTTATGAGTACACCGGACAGGACTCGCCGGGAACCTGCTAGCTGGTATTATACCTATCGTCAGATAGCAGTTCCCTGGTGACATGTGTACAGGTTAGTTCAATGACCTGAGGTCATCATTTGTCTCGTGTGAGTTCCCACTGTGCTTTGATTTCTACCCTACCTCGGCTCAAAGGAGTCGTGCAAACAAGTATTTTTTGGGTACAGTCCCGAGCCATATGGAGGCAAGTGAGCGGATCGGCAGGGGATTCGTCTCTCCCGGTATTGGGGGTGAGATCACGCTGTGTCTAGGAGAGCCATTACACAAAGCCCTCGGCCGAGGTAGGAGATTTACTAGTAGGTACTCCAGTAGTATCTCAGGGTGTTTTTGGGCTACACTCCGACACGGCTTATACCGCTATTGGGGGTCTGACGTTACCAGCCCCTAGGCCCGATATGCGATACTCATAGACGAACGGACCGGACTGTATGTATATTGTCACTGTTAGGCTCAGTAGGGTTGTAGGATGAGTTCGCTCATCGGCTTCCCTTGAGATCAGTATATAAACAGCCGTTACGCACAGCTAGTGCCGCTGACGGCTTGTGGTTAAACCCACTGCCAGGGTACTGTGGAGTCATTAGAGTCCCCCACAGATAGTTTCCCAAGTTCGGGCGAAACGTTGTGGAGGCCGTATGGTTTTATGGCAGGGTTCCGAAAATGCACATGCGTTTACGCACGTGTCATATTTCGGGCAGATAATACTGGTGGGCTTTGGTTTAAGCCGGATCCGAGTATTATACAGTGTAGATATAATATCTTTGTCTCAGTTGTATTTGTATTCGGTCGTAATACAAATGCGTGTATGTTTATACTGTTATGGGGTTATCCTGAAATTCGTTTCGGGATCACTTTTGGAAGTTGCCAGTTTTCTATCACCCGTCTTAAACATTCGGTTTAATGCGGATTTATCTTTTTCTTGTGGGTGAGTCACGAGGGTGAGTCATGAGAGGAAGCTTCTAGATGATGACTTGGCTTGCGACTCATTAGTTTGCATTAATGGTTTTGATGAGGTGTATTAGTGAGTCACCTTTTCCATTAATGCTTTTTGTTCTTGCTAAGATATTTCTTCTTGATCTTTTGTGAGAAGCTTTTCTAATGGTCACCACTTGCTCCTACACTCACCTCCCTCCTTCTATATATGTGGCCGGCTATTCTAAGTGAGGATGATGGTTGCTTGAAAAAGATTATGATAGTTTTGGTTCATAGAAATTAGATGTGATCAATTTCTCATTTACCTGATTCCAAAAGGTAACTTCATTAACCGTTCATCCATGGTTTCTGATGTAACGAGACAAAGTGTTCTACTCATTCTCTACATCAATCTTGGTCATCTCTTTTAGCAAACTTGATGACTGAGTTGCCTCGGTTCAGAGACAGAAGCCCGTTTAAAGATCCGTAGATGTGGTGCCACCTGGACGAGGAGACCGGAGATCGAGCGAGATCGGAGCAGCCGCAACAAAGCGTGGGATGATGGTTAAAGACTGAAGGACTCAGATCGTTCGGTATAAAATTTCTACCCACTTTGTAGTTTGTTAGTTTAGCAATAATGGCATATCCGGGTTATAGTATACGATAACGCCAGTTAAAAAGTTTTGTTCCGCATTTGGCGTCTGAAAGACGGCCAGGGTGCTACCGTAGACTAACAACTTGTATTGCATATAAATTGTTTAGTGGCATGATTCACAATTTTACCCGACTGTAATACCTCTAGCGATAGTGTGTGCCATTATTAAGTTTCAGTGTACAATGCATTGTCGAACATGAATAGTATCGGTTTGGTTGTGTCAAGTACGCCAGTGAAAAGTGAATGGTTCGTCATAGTGACAATATAGTGAATAGTGAATATAGCAGTGCTATTGATGCGTACTTGTACACAACTAGCTCATACTCATAGATAGTGAAACCTGGGGAAAATGGGGAAATCGAAGTGGAAAAGAAATTGTATTTAGCGAGGTCAGTGCTTTAGAGGATGATCATTCGAACAGCGACTCTTATATATTAGATTTGGACCTAGCGGTCCGGCTGACAGGGTTATGTCCCGGGCAACAGCGGGCCATAGTCTTGGGTACGTACGAGACCCTCGTTAAACATGATCACTCCTTTCCGCGTCTCGATTTCAAAAGTGACTAGAGACCGATAGGGACACAGATCATACATTGCATCAGTTATTGACATATTTATTGCCTGCATTTATCATCTCCACTGTTATTACTTTATTTCCTTGTCTCTTTTTTATTATTATAATATGACTATTGTGTCACCCTGACGAGCTGAGTATGCATGCTCAGTGATAGAGGTGGATTCTTCTGATCTCGAGAAGACCGTGAAGATCCAGACCAGTGAACCGGTTACATTTCTCTATTGATATCCCTGGTTAGTTGCCCTCTTGTTTACTTCCATTGAGTTCAGATTTCTTTATATCCGATAGTTTTAGTGACTGCATTCTCTTTACCCGTATTGTTTTTTACTGATTACCATATAATACTAGAAGCCGAAATGTTATTACTGCACGATTTTTCCTTGATCGTAGGAGCATGGCTGGCCTTGTCACCCTTGTATTCCGTATTTTGGGAAGCGGGGCATGGCATGATTTTGTTGGTATCAGAGCGCTGGGTTTATAATAAGATTGCAGTTCAATTTAGGGATCTCTTGAATTATACTTCATTTCCTTACTTCCACTGCCATATACTACTTGTGCATCACCATTCAAGTTCATGTTTCGAATCTTATCTACCTTATCTTTTCCTCATGTCCTTCATCATGAGTTGTTATTTTCTTTCGTGTTCCACTATCTGATCATGACCCTTACTTTTCAGACCATGGCCAACCCTGGGGTGGCACCGCTTTTCGATGAGGACACTCGGTCCTGCATTCTGTATATTAGTGAGTTCAGACGACGAGGTCGATGGCCCACAGATTATTTTCGACGCAAGCAAACCCGAGGACAAGGGAGTTGATGTGGCAGTTCCAGAGATCAATATGATTAATGATTCGGACGATGAAGAAGAGAATCCAGAAGAAGACCCTGAAGAGAAGGATCCCGAAGAAGACCCAATAGAGGAGGATCCTGAAAAAGTCCCAATAGAGGAGGATCCACAGGAAAATGTGGTAGAGGAGGATCCAGATGAGGATCCTGAAGTGGAGAATCCTGAGGAAGACCCTATGGAAGAGGATCCAGAAAGGGACCCGGAAGAGGCAAAACATATGGTAGAGGATTCCGATGAGGAAGCCCCCGCCGAAGAGGAAGAGCCAGGAGAAGAATACCCTATAGGAGAGGAATCTGAAGACGAAGCTCCAGCCGAGGAGGAATCGGAAGATGAAATCTCGAATGAAGAGGAATATGAGGCTGAAGAACCTCAAGCAGATATCCTGGTAAGGCACTATGGGAATGGACGCCCCCATCTTAGCGCGAGAACTTATCGCAACTTGTTGAACTTCCACTATCGCGACTGACACGGCTTATTTTCTTTCTTAGGGCCAAATAAAAATGATGCATAGTTTAGGGATACGTTTATCTCTCAACTGTACTCTGTCAAGATTTTCTGAATAATAAAGTTCTGGTTCAATCGAATTTTTCCTGAAGTATTGTACCTTTAAGCCCGCTTGATTCATAAATTGATCCTTCTTACAACATTTCTTTCCCTTATTACAAGTAATTATTTTATCTCGTCCTTGAACCTTGTAATCACCTGACCCCCAATTTAGCTGACTTGGAAGGAAGTGCCTTATGTATGGACAGAGGAATGTACTCGGGCTTTTGAGATACTGAAATAGAAATTGACCACGACACTTATTCTTACAGTGCCAGACGATTCAGATAGTTTGGTGATACACAGCGATGATTCAGGGAAAGGTTTAAGCTGCGTTCTGATGCAACACGGTCGGGTAGTTTGTTATGCCTCACGGCAGCTGAAGAATCACGAGGGGAACTACCCAACACGCGACTTGGAGTTAGCCGCAGTGGTTTTCACATTGAAAATCTGGAGACATTACTTACTAGGCAAAATGGTGGAAGTGTATATGGATCACAAGAGCCTGAAATACATGTTCACTCATAGAGAATTGAATATGAGACAAAGCCAATGGCTATAACAAAGGTCAGATTACGACTTGGAATTTACAGTACCATCCGGGGAAAAGTAAATGTCGTACCCGACGCTCTCAGTCGAAAGCCAGCGGTCATGATGTTGACCAGGCAGAGGAGCATCATTGAGGATTTTTAGAGGCTCGAACTAGAGGTTGATACACCTAGTGCAATCAGGCGGTTTTAGCAGTTACAGGTGCAGTCTTCACTTGTAGAACGCATTAAGGCTACGCAAACTGACGATCCTCGACTGCAGAAGTTCAGAGAGCAGGTGGAAGCCGAGCTGAGGAAAGACTTACTCATACATCGAGATGGTTCTTTGAGATTCGGTAACAGACTCTGCGTTCCCAAGGGAGATGTTAGAGAAGAAGTACTAGCTGAAGCTCACAGTTCAGCTTATTCTGTACATCCGAGAGGCACGAAAATGTATCGAGATCTGAGGCAAGACTAATGATGGAACAGGATGAAGAGAGAGATTGCACGTTTTGTATCCAAGTGCTTGGTATGCCAGCAAGTAAAGGCTGAACACCAAAGAACGGCTGAACTATTGCAACCGCTTCCGATACCCGAATGGAAATGGGAGCACATCACTATGGATTTTGTGACTGCTTTACCACGGAGTCCAAGAGGCAACAACGTCGTTTGGATTATCGTCGACCGTTTTACGACAGCAGCACATTTTATACCCTACCGGGTGGACAGTCAACAGAGTCGCTTGCGGAGAAATACATGCAAGAGGTAGTGCAGCTCCACGGAGTTCCGGTAAGTATAGTATCAGATCGGGACACTAGATTCATTTCACATTTTTGGAAGAGCTTACAAGAGAGTCTGGGTACACGCCACAAGTTCAGCACGGTTTACCATCCACAGACGGACGGACAGTCCGAGTGTACTATTCAGACGCTCGAGGACATGTTAAAGGTGTGCATGCTAGACTTTCAAGGTTCGAGGGAGGATTACTTCCATCTAGTGGAGTTTTCTTATAACAACAGTTTCTAAGATAGCATCCAGATGGTCCCATTCGAAACACTTTACGTGCGGAAATGTCGATCTCCTGTTTGTTAGGATGACGTGAGTGAGCGAAAATTATTGGGCCCCGAACTTATTGTTCAGACGGTAGATAAGGTTCAAATGATCAGACAGTGCATTAAGACGGCCCAGGACAGAAAGAAGAGTTGGGCGGTCGTTCTCCTTTGGAATCTACCTGGGAACGTGAGAAGGATATTCGTTCGCGGTTCCCACATTTTTCGAGTAGCCGTTTACATCGTTACCTTCTTGTTTTCGTTCTTTTAATTTCGAGGACGAAATTTTTGTAAGGGGGATATGATGTAATACCCAGTTTATTTTGTACTCCGTTATTCGTATTCTAATAATAAATTTTCCTATTGTTCTATTTAATTTATTCCATCCAAATATTTTTCCCAATATTTTCCCCTAGAAAATTTTAATGCCCTAACAGTTGCCCAAAGCCCATGCCCACTCAGTTTCATTCCTCTCCATATTTACCCAAGGCCATCTTTGATCCCACTCCTTTTCTTTCTCAATTCTTCTTGAGCCCAACAAGCCCAATAACCCTTCACTACCTTTACCCAACAACCACTTCCTCAATTCAAAATTTTTCCAATTTAAAAATCCAAATCCTACCAAATCCATTCTTTAAACCCTAAATTAAAACCTAATAACTATTTACTTTAATACCTAAATTACTTGTATTTATTTCCCTATCATTTTCTCAATTAAAAACCCAGTAAAACCCCTCCCCCACGTTCATTTTCTCTCTCCTCTCAATTAAATCACCCACGTTTTTCTCTCTCTCTCTCGCTCACCCACGTACACACACTCTCTCTCACTCCCTGTTCACTCCCTCTCTCTCCCCTCTTGATTACCCTCTCTCTCTCCTCTCGATCCCACGTTCTCTCTCTCTCTCTCCCTTACATTCTCTCTCTTTCTCTTTCTTCTTCTTCACGCCGCCTTCGTCGCGAGCAACCCTACCCACGCCTTCGCCTCGTCCTCATCTCCTCCCCTCCTCGACCTCATCTCCTCCCCTCCTCGACCATCTCCTCACTATCATCTCCACTCCTCTTCTCTGCAAACCCCGTCGCGGCCTCAACCCAAGAAACCCAGCATGCCTGCACCCATCGTCTCCTCTGTCCTCTTCGCCGACCTCTCTTTGCCGTCGTCGGACATTCCTAGACCACCTCACCTCCTTCTCCTTCCTTCTCTCCCTCTTTTCCCGAGCTCGAACTCCTGCACAACCCAAGAACCCGACCCCTGCAACTCGCGCTTGCACCCTCGTGCCAGAGCTTGCCTTGCCGTCGACCTCACAACCCAACACCGCCCTCCTCGCCTTCTTCTCTGAAGCCCACACCTCCTACTCCTCCCCGACGACCCAACTCCAAGCAACCCCGCCACCCTCGAACCCACAACCACGACCTCACCTCTGCACTCACCGACGACCACCTCAGCCACCACCGGCTGCCTCCCTCCAGCGCCCAAATACCACCGACACCCTCTCACCACCGACCGCAACAGCCTCGCCCACCACCCACAGCCATCGCTTCCTCCAAGTCACCGACTGCAACCCTCCTTTGATGGGCCCCATCACTGCCTACGGCCAACCCCACGCCGACGACCTCACCAACGGCATACCGTGCTTTGCGTCATTGTCCTTGTAGCATCACCCGATCCATCGCTGCCGTGCCGTCGAACCCAAGTTCGAGCCGAGACCGAGTTTGCCGTGTCGGGCCTAGCCGCGCTTGCGTCGGGATCACGCCGTTACCGCTACCGCAGCCGTAGTGCACCACTGTGTCACGTCGCTGCCGTATCGTCATCGATACGTCATCAGGCAAGTTTTAAATACTTGCTACATGCTATTATATATTACATTTTGATTGCGAATCAAACGAAATACAAGTGTTCGATGCAAACCATGATTTATAAGCCCCCTTAAAATGACGGAAATTAAACATAACAGATGGCCCAAGTAATAATGAATATTGTGTTAAGATTTGGCTTGAAAATATGGATTTTAACAACGTGATATGTCATCCTCTTTTAGATCTGTCGAACCTGAAAATTTCTGTACCTGGTTTTGTGAAAATCATAATTAATTACTTATACACCGGAATGTTACGTTCGAGGGCTTATATCGAAGATGACTCAACGAACTAGAACCCATAAGATTCATAATCTGGTTCTATTCTAAAAAGGTGATGAAAACTGGTTAGGAGTGCGGCTCTGGACTGCAGTCCAGAGCAGCACTGGCTGTCAATACTCGAATTGGAATGCTTTCATGTTTCTGTATGAAAATGATATTATGCGAAACCCTATACCATAGCGAAGATAAATCCATTAGATAACTATTGAAAGTGGTCTCATTCATTTTTATGACCATTTACTATTTTAATCACATTTTAAACCATTTGTACGTACTGCAGTCCTAAGAACGTACATCCAGACCTTAAATAATGTGTAACTCCGAGCACACAGTGGATATTGCCAATCCGTTTAGTGATCTGGAAACCTAACTGATAAACCTAAATATTGTTCAACTACATCATCGCCTAACTTTTAACCAACAGAGTGAAAACTGTGTTACGAAATGGATATTCAGTTCAGGAACTGAATTTCCAGCAGCAAACACTTAAAATGAAATGACTGTAATTTGCTAACCCGAAACCCGATCGACTTGAAATGATTTTCGTTAAACTTCTGACTGAGTTTACTTATTACCGCTTTTGTATCATTTTACTTAATTCTGAACGTATGATTTAATGCGATTTTTATAAGTTTATGACGCATAATGACTTGTATTGCATATAAATTGTTTAGTGGCATGATTCACAATTTTACCCGACTGTAATACCTCTAGCGATAGTGCGCGCCATTATTAAGTTTCAGTGTACAATGCATTGTCGATCGTGAATAGTATCGGTTTGGTTGTGTCAAGTACGCCAGTGAAAAGTGAATGGTTCGTGATAGTGACAATACAGTGAATAGTGAATGTAGCAGTGATATTGATGCGTACTTGTACACAACTAGCCCATACTCATAGATAGTGAAACCTGGGGAAAATGGAGAAATTAAAGTGGAAAGGAAATTGTATTTAGCGAGGTCAGTGATTTAGAGGATGACATTTGAACAGCGACTCTTATATATTAGGTTTGGACCTAGCGATCCGGCTGACAGGGTTATGTCCCGGGCAACAGCGGGCCGTAGTCTCGGGTACGTACGAGACCCTCGTTAAACATGATCACTCCTTTCCGCATCTCGATTTCAAAAGTGACGAGAGACCGATAGGGACACAGATCATACATTGCATCAGTTATTGACATATTTATTGCTTGCATTTATCATCTCCACCGTTATTACTTTATTTCCTTGTCTCTTTGTTATTATTATAATATGACTATTGTGTCGCCCTGACGACCTGAGTATGCATGCTCAGTGATAGAGGTGGATTCACCTGACCTCGAGAAGACCGTGAAGATCCCGACCAGTGAACCAATTACATTTCTCTATTGATCCCCTGATTAGTTGCCTTCATGTTTACTTCCATTGAGCTCAAATTTCTTTATATCCGATAGTTTTAGTGACTGCATTCTCTTTACCCGTATTGTATTTTTCTGATTACCATATAATGCTAGAAGCCGAAATGTGACTATGGCAGGATTTTTCCTTGATCGTAAGAGCATGGCTGGCATTGTCATCCTTGTATTCCGTATTTTGGGAAGTAGGGCATGACACACATGGGAGGAATTCTTTTCATCTTTCTTCTCTCCTTTTTTATAAGGGAACTACAAGCTTCCTACCAAAATTTTTGGCGGGAACAATTGCCCCCCATTACTTTGCCCATGTAGGTATGTACGTGGGTTAAGTAGTGCAAAGTTATGCATCTTCATAGAATCGATGGCTTAGGAGACAGGTTTAAGATCCCCGTCGCCTAAGACTTTTTCATCTTCATGAGCCATTAGGGTCTCGAGAAGGTTTTTTCTCCCTGTGAGTCGAGAGGATCTCATTGGTGCATATTCTCCTTGGGAATTGTCGGGATTCCTAAGTGTCTTTCACCTTCATAAGTCGTAAGGATCTCACACAGGTATTTTCTCTTTACCGGTTGGGAAGACCCGTAAGTGGCATCTTCACTTCATCGATATGCAACTTTTACCGAATGTTGCCCGTAGATAGTATACAAGAGTCGGTCTTGAGCTCCTTGTAGGGCAGTGATGGATTAGGAAACAGCTTTAGATCTATCGCCTAAGGCTTTGCAACTTTATGAACTGTGAGGGTCTCATAAAGATGTTTCTCCCTATGAGTCGAGAGGATCTCATAGGTGTATTTTCTCCTTAGAAGTCGTGAGGACTCCTAAGTGTGTTTTCTCTTGAAAGTCCTAAGGATCTCAAAAGAGTATTTTCCCCCTTACGAGTCGAGAGGTCCCGTAAGTGGCTTCTTCTTCTTATTGGATGTAACTTTAGAGAATGTGGCCCGTAGATATTATACAAGAGTCGATATCGAACTACTTATAGGGCAATAGTGCTTAGGAAACATGTTGATATCCTCGTCGCCTAAGACTTTTCACCTTTATAAGCTTTGAGAGTCTTATAAAGATATTTCTTCCTACGAGTTGAGAGGATCTCGCAGGTGTATCCTAACGTAAAATGTAGATAACCCCCACTCTTTTATGATAGGGGCCCGTCAGGTTTGTGGTACTAGATTTAAGTCTATCGTACCGTCGCGTTGGCTAATGTATTTTTTCGATATGCAGTCCCTTAGGTTGCTGCTCGAGTAGCCTCGCGACTGTCGTGTCTCTGATCCTTTCTGAGGCTGGAAAAGACGTCTTTAAGCAATCTTCTTAGGTTGGAATATCCATATTACCGTCGGAAGAACAAGCGTTAGGTATTTTCCGTAGAGCTTTTTACTTGAGGTTAGGCTTAACTTGAAGCCCCGATGAGTCATAACCGCACCCTTTTGGGGTGGGATGATTTCCAATGATGTTTAAGCTTTGTATGTATTGCCATCAAGACCTGAAACTAGAAATTTGTTGTCACTTCATTTTTACTTTGATGATGTCATACCGATTATTTGCTGAAGTTGGGTAGACATCCAAATGACCTCTATACTGTATGTATCGCCATCGAGGTCCGGACCTAGGATTTTGCCATCATTCCTCTTTTATTTGACCCTTGGGTCCTTATTGATGTCTCATTTACACCCTACTGGAATGAGAAGAATGTGGATATGATCTCTAGGCTGTAGATATTGCCATCAAGATCTAGAGCTAGAATTTTATTATCACTCCACTTTTATTTGACCCTTGGGTCCTTAATGACGTCGCATCTACACCATGCTGGAGTAAAAGAGACGTTGAATTGAGCTAGGTTTTTGCCATTACTCTGCTTTGATTTGGCTCCTTAGAGCTTTATTGACACCACGTCTGTACTCTGCTGGAGTATGAGGGACGTCGAATTGGTCTTTAGGCCGCAGATGTGCCATCAAGACTTAGAGTTAGGAATATGTCGTCACTACACTTTTGTTTCGATGATGTTGCGCCGATTCTTCGCTGAAGTTAGGTAGATATCCATATGACCTCAAAGCCATATATATCACCATTAAGGTCTGGAGCTAGGATTTTGCCGTCACACCACTTTTATTTTACCGTTGCGTCCGCACCATGCTGGAATGAGAGGCATGTCGAGTTAGTCTCTATGTTGTATATGTACTGTCAAGACTTAGAGCTGGGATTTTGCTATTGCTCCACTTTTATTTTCCCTTAGGTTCTTGTTGACGTCGCGTCTGCACTTAGAAGGAACGTCAAGCTGGAGCTAGAATTTTTCCATTGCTCCACTTTGATTTGGCTCCTTGGAGCCTTGTCGACATACCGTCTGTACTCCGCCGAAGTAAGAAGGACGTTGAATTGGTCTTTAGGTCGCCTATATTGCCATTAAGACTTGGAGTTAGGAATATGCTGTCACTCCACTTTTGTCTGGCCCTTGGGTCGTTGTTGACATCGCATCTGCACCCTGCTGGAATGAGAAGGAATGCCGTGATAATCTCCAGGCTGTAGATATTGCCATTGAGATTTGGAGCTAGGATTTTGCCATTGCTCAACTTTTATTCGGTGATGTCGCGCCAATTCTTCGCTGAAGAGGGGTAGACATCTATAAGACCTCAACGCAGTATGTATTGAAGTCGAGGTTTGGAGCTAGGAATATACCATTGCTTCAATTTCAATTGATAGTTGTGTCCACACCCTACTGGAATGAGGAGGAACGTCTAGATGATCTCTAAGTTGTATATGTTGCCATTAAGACCTGGAGTTAGGATATAGCCGTCGCTCCACTTTTATTTGACCCTTGGGTTCTGATTGACGTCGCTTTTGTACTTTGCCGGCGTAAGAAGGACATCCAAATAGTCTCTAGGCTGTAGATGTGCCATCAAGACTACATTCTTCTTTTGACGAAGGATGGTAGGAAAATATGGTTCCTTTTCATTTGTGCCCATAGATTGTGTACAAGAGTCAGTATGGAACTACTTGCACGACAGAAAAATGTCATTTTTTTTATTTCCGCGATGCTCTATCTTTTCAGCTTTTATATCGCAAAAGTCGCGATTGCCTAATCATTTCGACTATTTTTTGCGGTGCCCAATCATTTCGGCTGTTTTATATACAGATATATTTTTTGCTCACTGATTTTTATTGCGAGGTGCCCTATCATTTCGGCTATTTCATATGTTTTTTTTTGCTCGCTGATTTTGTGGCGAGTCGGGGATTGGGTTCTGATACCAGTTGTGCCATCGGCATCGCTACAACTGGAATATTGCCAGGAGCGAATCATCATCTGCCGTGAGAGGACTTGAAGTTTGACATCTGTTTAGGCATCAGTATCGCTACAACTGGGATATTTCCAGGAGCGAATGATCATTTGCCTTTGTTGATTTGGACAAAGGTGGCTTAGCAAATCGGGTTAAGATCCTGTCGACTAAAGCTTTTGACTTTATGAGCCGTAAGGGTCTCATAAAGGTATTTCTCACTATGAGTCGAGAGGATCTCGTAGGTGTATTTTCTCCTTAGGAATCGTGGGGATTCCTATGTGTGTTTTCTCTAATAAGTCGTAAAGATCTTACCAGAAAGTTTTCTCCTTATAAGTCGAAAGGACTTACAAGTGGCATTCACTATATGGGGATATTTCTCGCCATTGGTGAAGCTCAGTTGGAATATATTTTGTTCGTACCCGTGGATTGTATACAAGAGTCGATATCGAATTACTTGTAAGGCAACATGGGCGATATGACGGCTTAAGAACAGGTATAGATCCCTATAACTTAAGACTTTTGAATTCTATGAGCCGTGGGGGTCATATGGGGGGAATTCTCCATATGAGTCATGAGGATCCCACAAGTGTAATTTCTCCCTAGGAATCGTATGGCTTTCTAAGTGTGTTGCTCATTGTGAATCGTAAGGATCTCACGCAGATATTTTCCTCTCATAAGGTCGAACGGACCTTGCAAGTACACAGAATTTTTTTTATTTTACGAGATTGCGCCCTTTCGGGTTTGCACAAACTTGCCGGCAGTTGTTCAGTTGATAACACTGCACATTTGTTATTACATTTTTCCTACCATTTCCATATTTAAAAAGGTCTTTATTATAATATATCATACATATGAGGGTTTATTTGTAAAAATACTATTTTCCATGTGTTGATATATTATAATTAGCATTTGGTAGGAAAATATATGCAAATAATATCATTGACCTAATCCTAGAAGAACTAAGTCTACTAAATATTATTTAAGTTGTTGTACAGAATTTTCAGGTCTTAAATCAAGGAAATCAAGTTGTTAAAGCTAACCTGCCTAATTAAGAAATCAAAATTAAGAAATCAATTCTGGCAGAAGAAAAGAAAAGATTTCCAAATTATGAAGGTTCCAAGGATCGCCAAATGTCACTACGAGCCAGCCCCTAAAAATTGATCAATGGATATGATCATCAGGCCGCGGATCCGTGGCATTAGCCCCTTGATGCCGCGGATCCGCCGCGTTATAGTGGAGTTAAGGGATGGAACTTTTCTGGTGGGATTGTAACCTCTATTCCCCAATTTAGGCATCTAACTTTCTGGCTTTGGGACTATAAATAAAGACAGAGAGCCTCTTGGAAAAAGGATCAAGCCGACGAGATCACGAAGTCCAAGACGGTTCACGCATCCAGGCTGATCATCAACTGTTCGTCTACCTCCTTGGAAGAGATCGAGAAGCAAACTAGTCTTTGTAATCATTTTCTAAGGAATCAAAGTGTAATGAATATTGTTGATTAATAAAGGTAGCTTTCTTTTTCCTATTCTATTTCTTCGTAGTTTAATTGTGCATTTTCTCTCCATCTCTTTTTCTCCCAACATGCGCGAGTAATTCTCCGCTTGTTAGGGTTCGTAGGATTAAGGTAGGCTAATGGATGATGAACATCCCTAAACTCTTTTTAAGTCCTATAAAGTTTATGAACTTTATCAAAAGAATCATTAACATCCTAATCGGGCGCGCTATCAATTCTTTGTTAGTTCCGACCGCGATTAGAGATTAGATTAATGATTGTTTTGGTAAAGGCTAGATATGAACGGAGTTCCATGTCGAGATAAGGGTTAAGAGTGGGTTCCTTTTCCCTCCAGAAACCCTAATCTACACGCATCACCGTCGTTCTAGTTTTAAATCTATTAAAGGATAAAAAGGGTAACTTTTAATTAATCGTCTATAACTACTAAATCCTAACGAACCCTATAAGCCCCCTTATTATATTAACTACATCCATAAATAATCTAGATCTATATTCTGCATTAGCGCTTAACGTAGATCTAGAACCCATTCTACAATATTCTTTATCCCTCCTCTCTTTCTCAACACATCTAAAGTAAGAGTAAAAGATTCAACGTTTCCCAGAGGACGACCCGTACTCACCTCGGTCTAGCTGCACGCGACACCGTTCTGATTGCGGTTAATTATTCTACAAACACACTCTTTCGAACCAATCAAATGGCGCCGTTACCGGGGATACGTGCGTAATTTTTTATTCTTACTATTTGTGTTGAATTCTTATACGATCCATATCATAATTAAAACAAAACTGTAAATTGCATATTTAACGATTTGTGCGTGAATTTTTGCAAGGAGATATGGAGTCACAGACTCGAGGAAACAGAAGACAGAGACATTCTTAGAGATCCAGAGGAGCACAGAAGGGAACAGAGAAAATTTCATCAACAGATCTTTCCTTCTTGCGGCGGATCCGCGGCAAAGGTGGCATATCCGCGGCGGAAGCGCGGCTGGCTAGGAGATCTAGGGTTCCAAACTTCTCTGGTAAGATTCTAACCTCTTCCTCTCTCCTCTCAAATCCAATAAAATCTATTTTCTGCAGGATTCTTTGCAAAATATCGCCGCTCAAAAATCTTTTTGCAATGTTTTGTGATTGGTTTTGTTTTGCATATTTTAATACGGACTTTAAGGGGCAAAGACCAAATCAAGATTAGGTGGGGATTTCATCACCCTTCCTAAGCCCCACAAATCACAAACCGAGCATCTAGATCAACCCTTCATTAATTTAAAAAATATCTAGACCAGACTCTAAGGACTGTCGCGCTCAATAAGGACAGAGGAAGGTCGTGGGTAATCTATCGTTTATCCGCATTACTTTTGTAGTGCCTAGGCAAGTGTGTCAATGGCTAGTGGTTTTTAATTAGGCCCACTACTGTGGTTCCTTCCCACTTACGTGGCACTTACCTGGCTACAAGGGTAGTACGGAGGTGGTAGAGGATTGATCCTGCGGCTTTTCCTTTGGAAGTCTAGGAACGGTCTAGAGACTGGACCTAGGTAACCTTAGTTCTAGGGTTGCTTATGCATTTTAGAGTGATTTGTCTTGTGTCCCACTTTTTCAAAACAAACCAATTTTAAAATCACACACACGCTGCCACTTGCACTAAACCCGCTTAGTGCATGCTCGGCTGGACACGGGATCCTAGTGCCCGTCTTGTCCGCGTTCCTGCTATCGACGCCGAAGTCGGTACTTCTTCATCTTCTTTTCCCCCACCACACACCACGACCGAGATGGACGGCACTCCATCAGAATATAACGCCACGCTGCCACTGCCCGTAGGTGCGCAGAATCCACCGCGCATCTCTCTCCAAGAGAGATGCTATCCTATCCGTGGTCCTCTTCCCACTTGTCTATCTCTTCCACCACCTAACGGGGATAATTTCGAAATTAAACCCCACTACATCAATCTGCTACCCAAATTTCACGGGCTTGAGTCGGAAGACGCGTACGTTTTCATCACCAAATTCGAAAACGTATGCACAATGATGGGTACTTCACAGTTGACTGTCGATGCTATGCGCTTGTGTCTTCTCCTATTCACATTGTGCGACTTGGCTGAAAAATGGCTTTACAATACTGCCGCACACTCTATCACTAATTGGGATGAATTCTTCATAGCATTTCTTAAGAAGTTTTACCCAAACCATAAGACTGCCCGTGTTAGGAGCGAGATAAACCAGTTCTCCCAGCTTCCTAATGAACCCTTTTGGAAGTACTTTGAACGTTTCAAGGATCTGCTTGTCCAATGTCCTCATCATGGAATCAATAGATGGGATTTATGTCGGATTATATATAGGGGCATTAATCCAGCGATAAAGCAGATACTTGAAACAATGTGTCAATGCAATTTCATGTCTAAAGATGACGGAGAAGCGTGGAAATATCTGGAAGATTTAGCTGAAAACACTTTGCAGTGGGAAAGCGTAAGACCACCTTCATCTAGGGGAGGTGTTCACCAGCTCGATGTTTCCATCGCAGTGAAAGCCGAAATGGCAGGGATGCAGAAGAAACTCGACGCTATTGAGAACAGATTCTCATCAGTCTCCCTAAATCAGGTTACGCTTCCCAAAACCGTTTGTGGTTGCTGTTCAGATCCTTCACACTTAACAGAAGAATGTCCTATGAATGCACCGTTTCAAGGTCACGAGCAAACTAATGCTGCTTTTCAGCAGCGACCTAGAAACGACCCTTATTCTTCCACGTACAATCAAGGATGGAGGAATCATCCTAACTTTGCTTGGAATCAAAACCAACAAAACAATTATCAAAGACCTCCTCCACAGCAACCACAACCACAGAGTCAGCTCCCCTTTCAGTCACAAAATTTCCAAAATCCGGCCAACATTTCTACACCACAAGTGGCTGGTACTGACAACTCACTTTCACAAACTTTGGATATGTTCATGAAACATTCCATGCAATTGTCAGCTGAGATGAAGTCTTCTATTGATACCATACAGAAAGACTCCACCTCCCACGGCGAGAGTATTAAATCAATAGAAAACTAACTCGCACAGTTAAACGCTGCAATGAGTGCGAGAGAGAGAGGGAAACTCCCGTCTCAACCCATACCTAATACTGGCCACTCACAAAGTTATAATGTGAGTGCTGTTACTACGTTGAGATCGGGAAAAGTGCTGAATAACCGAGTGGGTGAGCAATGTGATGATAGTGACACCAATGATACCCCAGCTTCTTCTTCTTCTTCCCCTAATTCGTCTAGTCTCCCACCTTCATCCGAGCTTATTCTCCGTTTTCCCCAAGGCTCAAACATTTCACCAAATCTATCTAAGTCGATTCCCACTCCAGTTTTGGGATCGAATCCGTCCCCACAATCCTCTCCAATGTCGGACCAAACCCTTATTGATAAAGCACCTTATCCAAACAGGTTAAGGGGCAACAGACCAAGTCCACAAATGGAGAAGATTGTGGAAATTTTTAAGCAAGTTAACATAAACATTCCTCTCCTAGATGCTATTCAACAAGTTCCGTCATATGCGAAAATCCTAAAGGACTTGTGCACTAGGAAGAGAAAAGTTCAAGTACCTAAAAAAGTTTTCCTTGCGAGTAATGTGAGCACTGCTTTTATACAACAACTTCCCAAGAAACGAAAGGACCCCGAAAGTCCTACAGTTTCTATTTCTATTGGGGGTAAAAATATTGATCGTGCTCTACTCGATTTAGGTGCTAGTGTTAACTTGCTTCCGTATTCTGTTTATGAGCAATTAGGGATCGAAGAGTTAAAACCTGCGCATTGCACTCTTCAGATGGCTGATCGATCTATCACCCAACCAAGGGGTGAGCTAGAGGATGTGTTAATCAAAGTCGGGGAATTCATATTCCCTGTGGACTTTATCGTTATAGATACACAACCTGTGGCAAACCCACGCAATCAAATCCCGATGATACTCGGTCGACCCTTTTTGGCCACTTCCAACGCAGTAATCAATTGTAGAAACGGCTCTATGACCCTATCCTTTGGAAAGAAGTCAATTGAGCTAAACATTTACAAGTTGGGAAGTGAACCCTCCGAACCCTATGCTCATGTGTGTTCTGTCGAATTAATGGATGTCGACAGCAGCGAACTTGATCAACCTCATGATTCTGACTCTTTTCATATGTTGTTGCTTGACACGGACTCTTCCACCGAGTTGTCCAGGTCAACATCTAACACTAATGAGGAACTTTTTAAAGAGTCTGACGATCACCCCATTTTTTCTGATGACATTATTCTTCGGGGTATCGACGAAAGCTTTGAGGAAATTTTCGCTGATGAACTCGCATTTTTACAAGACACGGGTGTTGAGATGAATCAACTCCAAGATGAAGAAATTGGACCTCCACCCCTTCTTTTGGACAATCATGATAATGCGAGTAATCCATCATTACTATCACTGTGTCGTCTCTCCAAATTGAGACGCAATCCTTTTCCATTACACCTCTTATCACCTCCCCACTTCTTCACGTCGAAAGGTGACATATTCTTCCACCAACCTTGGTGCTTCATCGATAATTTTTTTGAATGTTTGGTGCTGACTTTCGGTCTTTGCAAAGCTTGGCATTGACCAATAACTTTACCCCCCCCCCCCAATGATTTTAATTGCTTAACATTATTTAACTCAAGTTTAGGGGGGGATATTTTGGCTCTTGAAAGAAAATGATTTTTACAAAATTGTAAGCCAAGAAATAAGTTTGGGGGAGGATTTTCACTTTCATATATTCTTGCCCCCATTAATAATTTCCTCCCAAGTCTACAGGTTTTTGAGTTTAACGGATGACATCAGTGAGGACACTGCTGTAAACAGGTTTGGGGGAGGTTTGTGCTTATTTACGCATCAATTTGCATCATACTTTGCATAAGCATAACATTTTCAAAAATTTTAAAAAAAAATCTTTTATAACAAAAGAGTAGAAAGTGAAAAATTACATCCAAAAGATAGGAATAGTTTATGAAAACCAAGAAAATTAGAAGTTTTCTTAAACGTACTGGTAATAAGTAGTTATGAGCCATTGTCCGAAGGGTTAGTAAGATGAAAGAAGTCACTAATCTGAGGATAAAAATAAGTCTGAAAAATAGTTTTTATTCTGGAAGCCAAACATTTGAATGTTGATACCCTACTATATGCACTTACACACGTCTTAAAACTCGGGATAGTAGAGGATACCTTGAAATGCTCTTGTCTAAAACCCAAAGTATGAAGGAAATGAAAAAAATGAAGTAAATATAAAAATGGTGAAATGAAAAATGAACACTGGTTTTGATATCGCCAAGGCAGTAATAAAAAAAATAGCGAGGGTGCCTTTTCACCTAGTGCCCTAAGGCCAACTGGTCTGGGAGTCACTGCTAAGCCTTAGGTGGTGCAAGACGAGGAAAATATTATCACCGAATCAGCAAGCACATAAGTAATCGGTCAGTTAGTACCTCAAGAAGTATTAACGGTCGCATAAAAATGTGTGAGCAAATCTAAATATTCATCAAATTAAAAAGTACTGAGGCAGATGGACAAGAGTATGATAGCTTGAATTGAATTCTCCGAGTGTAGGGATGTCCATTACACACACGTAGGGTTATATGATCGATGTTTGGATGAAAGGTAGGAATGAAGAATAAAGACGATGTTTTATTGAGAGATAATGTGATTTCTAATATCTTTTCATGACTATTAAGATAGGGCTCATAACAACTGAAAAGCTAGTGTAGTTGGAAACTCTAAATTTTCAAAGTATTTCTTTTATGGTTCTTATCTTTATATGTAAATTTCACCATCTCACTTTTATTATAGGATTTTGTGGGTGTAATCCGCTGAAAACCCTCAGGAGACAACACTCCTCCTACTAGGGAACCTAGAGGTTTAACGGCTTGTTGTACGTGCTCAGTGCAATCGTGTTTACCTATGAAAGTGTGCTTAGTTTTCTCCTTTCTTTTTCTCCTTCTCTTGAATAAACTAGTTTGCTCGGGACGATCAAAGATAAGTTTGGGGGTATTTGTTCAGTTGATAAAACTGCACATTTGTTATTACATTTTTCCTACCATTTCCATATTTAAAATGGTCTTTATTATAATATATCATACATATGAGGGTTTATTTGTAAAAATACTATTTTCCATGTGTTGATATATTATAATTAGCATTTGGTAGGAAAATGTATGCAAATAATATCATTGACCTAATCCTAGTAGAACTAAGTCTACTAAATATTATTTAAGTTGTTGTGCAGAATTTTCAGGTCTTAAATCAAGGAAATCAAGTTGTTAAAGCTAACCTGCATAATTAAGAAATCAAAATTAAGAAATCAATTCTGGCAGAAGAAAAGAAAAGATTTCCAAATTATGAAGGTTCCAAGGATCGCCAAATGTCACTACGAGCCAGCCCCTAAAAATTGATCAATGGATATGATCATCAGGCCGCGGATCCGCGTCATTAGCCCCTTGATGCCGCGGATCCGCCGCGTTATAGTGGAGTTAAGGGATGGAACTTTTCTGGTGGGATTGTAACCGCTATTCCCTAATTTAGGCATCTAACTTTCTGGCTTTGGGACTATAAATAAAGACCGAGAGCCTCTTGGAAAAAGGATCAAGACGACGATATCATGAAGTCCAAGACGGCTCACACATCCAGGCTGATCATCAACTGTTCGTCTACCTCTTTGGAAGAGATCGAGAAGCAAACTAGTCTTTGTAATCATTTTCTAAGGAATCAAAGTGTAATGAATATTGTTGATTAATAAAGGTAGCTTTCTTTTTCCTATTCTATTTCTTCGTAGTTTAATTATGCATTTTCTCTCCATCTCTTTTTCTCCCAACATGCGCGAGTAATTCTCCGCTTGTTAGGGTTCGTAGGATTAGGGTAGGCTAATGGATGATGAACATCCCTAAACCCTTTTTAAGTCCTATAAAGTTTATGAAATTTATCAAAAGAATCATTAACATCCTAATCGGGCGCGCTAACAATTCTTTGTTAGTTCCGACCGCGATTAGAGATTAGATTAATGATTGTTTTGGTAAAGGCTAGATATGAACGGAGTTCCGTGTCGAGATAAGGGTTAAGAGTGGGATTCCTTTTCCCTCCAAAAACCCTAATCTACACGCATCACCGTCGTTCTAGTTTTAAATCTAGGAAACTTTTAATTAATCGTCCATAACTACTAAATCCTAACGAACCCTACAAGCCCCCTTATTATATTAACTACATCCATAAATAATCTAGATCTATATTCTGTATTAGCACTTAACGTAGATCTAGAACCCATTCTACAATATTCTTTATCCCTCCTCTCTTTCTCAACACATCTAAAGTAAGAGTAAAAGATTCAACGTTTCCCAGAGGACGACCCGTACTCATCTCGGTCTAGCTGCACGCGACACCGTTCTGATTGCGGTTAATTATTCTACAAACACACTCTTTCGAACCAATCAGCAATCCTGCTTTTTTTACTCATGGCGTCCTTTCGGGTTTTCATCCGTGCCCATTTCGCTTGTGGACATACCATTTCTCTCTCTTTTCTTTTCTTTCTTTCTTTTTTTAACGAGATTGAGCCCTTTCGAGTATTCCCAAACTCACCGGCAGTCCTGCTGTTTTTACTCACGGCGCCTTTTCGGGTTTTCATCTGTGCCCATTTCGCTCGTGTACATACCGTTTTTTTTGGTTTTTTCCGAATAGTGAAACTCTCGAAAGTGGCTTCGTTGCAGATGACCCATATATTTACCGGTGGGACTTGGGGGTGGCTTCATCACTAGAGTAGCTATGTAACCAATAGGACTTGAGTTGCAATCTTCACTGGTGGGACTTCGATTGCAATAGAGATCTCAAGGCGCATATTAGTTTTAGGGACGTTGTGGTCCGTTATCACCATGTTTGGGGCGAAATGCTAGTTTAGGATTGTTCCGGTCCATCATAGCCATGTTTGGTGCGAAATTCTAGTTTAGGGACATTTCGGTCCACTATCGTTGTGTTTAGGGCGGCGTACTAGTTTAGGGATATTTCGATCCATTATCACCGTATTTGGGGCGACGTGCTAATTTAGGAACATTTCGGTCCAATATCGCCTTGTTTAGGGCGATGCACTAGTTTAGGGAAATTTCGGTCCATTATCGCCGTATTTGGGGCGACGTGCTAGTTTAGGGACATTTCGGTCTAATATCACCGTGTTTAGGGCGAAATGCTAGTTTAGGGACGTTCTGGTCCATCATTATCATTTGGTCGGGGAGTTGCATAACTCATTCCTTCCAACGCTTGCTTGCTGATGCGCTGCTGCCTGTCCTTTATTTGCATGGACACTTCACGCCTCAAGCTATCTTCACCCTCTTAAACTGCTTCTTTTACCATCGCAGCAATCGGGTTGTCCTATAGGAAATACAGGGCATTTTACATGGCACCTACCCCCTGCTCATCAATGTCGTTTTATGATACTGACGAAGCATCTTCTTCATATACGAAGGAACGGGATATCACGTCAATCCTTCTGCGTCTTCTTCTTCCTTTGAAGGATGAACTTGACTTGGGGGCTTATCCCCTCATCGTTTGATTTGGAGTAAGTTATGGATTTCATATCCCTTCCATGTTTTTTTAAGCGGGATATTCCACTTGATTGCAGGACCCGCTTGTAGGCCTATTAATATCCTCTTTGTTATTTGAAGATAGGACCATCTCACATAGAGATTCTTCTGCCAGTGAGCAATATGCCTCCTGCATATATTCCAAAGGAGTGAGTATTCACATCCCAATCTTTTGAAAGGTAGAACCCGTGCTGCCACTACTTTAGCGACAGGTTGCTTCGGAGCCGCTCATTCTTTGTTGAGCGTTGGTGACAAATGCCACCTTGTCTTTGCTTTGCATACATCTTCATCGAAAGTGGAAGGGGTTTGACCCATCTAATCCAATCGAGCCATTTTATCTATAAGCTCTTGGAAGGTCGTCATCTTGAAGAGGGCCATATATGGGAATACCTTTGAATTTAGGTCAAGGGTGGCTATAAACATTCCCACGACTGGAGCTTCGTCGATGCGTTACTTGCATTTTGACCAGAGATTTTGCCATTGGGTAACATATTGAACCCAGAACTCATTCGGTGTAACCATTTCACTGACCAATGTCGTCACGGTAGTGCGTTTATTCGCACTGGAGAATCTCTGACAGAAGAGCATCTCCATCTCATCGAAGGTCTTCACGGAGTCATTTGGGAGTTCCGCATACCATTCGAATGCAGTGCCCGCCAGACTGCTGATGAACCGTCGAAGGAGCAGTATATCATTTCCTCCAGTGTTACCGCATATAGATTTAAATTGCGCAATGTGCTGGTGAGGATTCCCGGTTCCTTTGTACATGTGGAACGTCGAAAGTATCTATTCTGGCAGGTATTGTACTTGATTGTAGCATGCCAGATACGGTCAACCAGTCATGATCGACCTTTTTGCTGCTTCATTGGTATAGTGAGCTTTGATTTGTTGAGCGATATATGCGTCCATCTTTTCTTTTGTGATCATTTCCTTCTCAGCCGTTGATGAGGCTTGTAGAGGATTTGAAATGCTACCCTTGTTTTTAAGAGCGACTACCGACGGTTCATCTGCCAGTGGTTCCGAATGAACCATCATTCCAGCTATATTCTGGATCAAGAGGGCCATCTGGTTTATTTTAGCAGACATTGGTTCTGCTTCTTCATCTCTCTTCTTGAGAGTGCACTTCAAGAAATCAATATCCAACTCCTGCCCTACTCTTTCTTCGGGTGCGTCCTAAGGGTTTGCCTTAGGCGGTAGACTAGTGGGTGCTGTCGCCTGAGCACGCATCTTATGCAGATTTTCATACTGCAGTTGAGCTTTTGTCGGAGACCGAGTATACGGTCCATGGCTAGTAGAAACACGAACTTCATCTTTGGAGTTCACCCTGTGGACTGTATGAACTACCATGCTCCCAAGCTTGGGGCGTTTGTAGTTTTGGCCTTTGCAGTTTGCCTCGGGCACTTGAGCTTTATCTGGCCTGTTTATTTTATGAGAAGCTACTTTGGGAGGAACCATCGTATCAGGAACCGTCTTAGGATGAGTCCCCTGACGCTTAGGGAAAGGGCTATGGATAACGAATGAGTCCTACACTTGCTTCCACACCTTATATATATATGAGGAAAGTTCTTTTAGGGAGCGAACTGGCTTCTGCTCTACTTGGATCTCCGTGGTTTGCGAAGACTTTTTCAATACCGTGATGGGGGAATTTTTCCTGACCTTTCGCGGTAGTTCAAAGCTATCTCCGGTTGAAACAGTAGCATTCGCTGTCAGAGTTGGAATCAGCCCGGATGGAGAACTGCCCCTAGCTCGTCTTATTTGACGCCCGTTTCAATGTCGATGATGTCTTGCGACCAGAGATTTATCAGTCTCAAGACTTTTCTGAGCTTTCCCCTTGTTTCCTTTGAGATCTTGACCATTCTGCCCCCTGTATTGACCTTGGTCTTCGGCAGGTGCCAATCACATGAATATCAATGTTGTCGGCAGGGCTGAAGCTTGAGGAGTCAGCCTGTGGAAGGCAAACTTCATCTGGGCTTTCTTCTTCGGCGTTAAGGCAACGAGGGTAGGTGGTGTGGATATCAACCCAAAGATAATCTATAACGACTCTGAATTTACTGTACGAAATTTTTCAATTTAATGTACAGAAAGGAGTTTACAAGCCAGAGTATAATTTATAAGTTATTTTTGTTTAAGAATAGCAAGAAACAACTTGTAGCTCGCTGGTAAAGCCTTGCACTGTAGTAACGTAACCCATGTGTTCGAACCCCATCAGACACATTATATTTTTTTCTGGTTTTTCTTTTAAACTTTTTGGAAGCCCAAAATCTTATACATGCAATGCACATAAAAATGAAAACTCTGAAGAAATAAACATGTGCAAAAGGGTATTAATACAGATATGTATACGTGTCTTCATTCCACCGGCTTCCCCTCACCAATCAACCGGCAGAAACACTAATAGGGCCGGTGCTCGCGGTCCTCCCGTAGGCAATGATGCCCGAGCTTTGCACACAAGTCCATTGGCCTAACCCTAACTCCCCTGCACTGCAATAAAAAGGAGACCCCTCAATTCCCTATTTATCATCTTTTTAATACATTTTAATTCATCTTTTTAATTCCACACTATAAATATTATCCCATACCCTAGTCCTTCCTCATTCTAAAAATTATATCCAAAATTCTCAAAGTTTTCTAAATACAAGAAAAGTACAAGTGGAGTTAGCAAGAAATCAAGTTCCGGCGAGGATCAAAGCAAGTTCCGGCAACCCCATGACGCCCCGAAGACAACCCTTCCTACTCCTACCTTCCATTCATCTTTCTAGCTAGTAAGTCGCTTCCTATCCCTCTCTTTATTTTTGAAAAGTTCTCTTTTTCAAAACATGTCGGTAAGTGGAGTTAATACCGACATTTCATTCTAAACCCTAAAAAGTTCACTTTTTCTTATATATTTTTCATCCATATTCTTACACCATCTTTGTAATCATATAACTAATGGTTAGAACAAACTTTCACTCAAAAATATCATGAAACATAAACTTAATTTAACTTTTACGTTAAAATACCATGAACTTCACATATATCTCTTTTAGTATTTTTTGTTAATTATACCTTTAGAAAAATTCACGGGGTAATGACCTACCCCTCACAAACACACATGGTTCTATAGAACGATTCTCTTTGAACCTATTTTTGTAGCGAATATAATATATTTCATTAAAATACCATCTACTATAAAAACGGTTTTCTTTTGAATTGTATTTCAAAACCCTTTGCAAATATGCCTCCACAACCCTTTTTAGGGGACCCGCTATTGGATGGTGCGGATTATCGCACATCCTTAGGCTAGTAGAGCGAGATGCAGACCTCCTCACGGAGCATTCGGTCTCGAAAGGTTTTTAATACGATTTTTAAGAAAAACGCATTTTTCTACTTAATAATAAAATTAATTTTTTATAATTATATAAAAATTAAAAATCCATATATTTTCAAAAAATAATAACCTTATATTTTTTTTCAACTAAAAGAATTATAAGTTTCATCAAAATACCATCAAGATACCAATAAAAGTCAAGCTTCACAGTAAAATACCATGAGCTATTCAAGTTAAGGTAATTATCATTAGAATATCTCAAATCCTTAAAATTCACATCCATGGAAACCCTAAATAATATAAATAATTTCTCGAGGTTATTTTGAACTATATCTTAAAAATATTTTTCATAAAACCCTCTCAAGATATATACAATTACATTTAAGGACTTAGTAAATATAGGTTTAAGCGGGATCAATTCTCTCGAGCCTCAAGGAGCCGGAGAAAGTGAGGGCTTGCCTATTTAAGGTAGAAAAACTTAACGGTGTTATCAATGGTAATTGTCTTGGAAAAGACACAAATCCTGTCGTCCATGTGCAGTAGCTACCGATAACTCCCGAACCTAATTCAGGATCCAAATCAGTTATAAGTGTCTGACTCAAGTCTGAGTTTAAATCAAACTTGAATTCAACTTAAACCAGAATCCAATTTAAACATGAATACAAACTCTAACATGTATACTTGAACCTGAATCTGAATATCAAACCTGAATACAAGACATGACTTGACCGAACCATGGCTATAACTTGACATGGCTACAAGCTTTTATCATGAACCTGACTACTTGAACAACTTGTATCCATGGTCTCGGCAAGCAATATAATCTAAAACAATACATTACAGGGTTAAAGGGATAGATTGGTACGGAATGTATTAAAAGTAGCACGAGATGATCACTAAAAGACACCTACATGAACTCTCGTGCCGTTCTCCCATGGGTTTTGACAGGGCCTTGTACTACATGTTACAATAGTCCACGGGGAAAGATGGACTTCTCTCGTATACACTAGTACCTTCTGTACCAAGTTACAAACAACTACGTTAGAATAGCAATCTTATACCTGTACACCTTAACAGTTCAATTCTCAATACTTGCTATATTCCTGTCTTTCTTTTGGGACTTACTGAGCGCTAGTTCGTTGACAACATTCCTGTCTTTTCTTTCTTTGGAATGTTCGTCAGGAGGACTGGACTCTCTCGAGATCGAGCCTAGCCAGGAGGACGTGGACCAGTTCACCGAGCAGCAGGATTTTTAGCTTTCCTTGTACTTACTTTTCATTTCATATGTCACTGTTTAGGCATTGCTTTATATCATTGTACTTTCCTTTTCAAAGCAGTGTATTGTAAAGATGAATGTTAATAAAAGTTATTGTTTATATTATATCTCTTGTCAATTGTTATGCATTTTTACATATATTGCTTATTTACGCTTAATGTATTTATTTATGAGTAAATACGTCGCGTGCCTGCTACGTCTCCGTCTCCGTATACTGGGAAGCGGGGCGTGACAGGTTTTGTTGGCGGCCCATGCAGGTCAGTTCTGCATGAATCCTAAGCAATATATATCACAAGAATAATAAGAATCAGCAACTATACATTCTATACATTTCAAATTCCTTGAATCTATCATAACCTTTCTTTTTCTATCAAGATCATGGATTATCACAACAACACGAGTACCAACGTCAATGGAAACACCCTACCACCACCGCCTACCGTTGCAGCTCCCATCAACAATCAAACGGTATTACTTGAGGAAATCAAGAGCCTCTTGGAGGGTCGGCAGCAGCAGACTGCTATCCTCATGCACCGCCCAGAGGTCGAGGCACCTGGAATCAAACAATTCCGGGAACTGCACCCGAAACATTTCTCTGGGAAAGAGAGCCCACTAGAGGAAGAGGAATGGGCTCAGTCTATAGAAGAAGACCCGGCAGCAGCACAAGTACCAGAAATTGTTTGGGTGAAGGTTGCGAAGCTGCAACTAACAAATAATGCTAGAGTCTGGAGGAAGGCTAAAGAAAGCCGACTTGCCCAATCGATTGAATGGAAGACGTTTCGCGATATGTTCGACGCGAAATATTTTCCCGAAACTGCCCGTTTCGACATGGAACAGCAGTTCATCCACTTACAACAAGGCTCAATGTGGAGAGAATCCGTGGATGAATACGATGTTGAGTTTACCATGCTTAGCAGGTAAGATATGTCTCAATATTCAATTTCCTGATATCACATACTACACTGCTAACACAAGGTTGTAACAGGTTCGCGGCATACCTGATCCCGACTGCTGAGATCCGGGCACGAAGATTTCAGCAAGGGTTGGACCCGGAAATCCAAGCTGCACTCACTACAGGGGATTTCCCAACCCATGTTCTTGCTCTGAAGGCTACCCGACGCTATGAGGCAGTAGTGAAGAGGAAGGGCAGACCTCAGACTGACGGTGTGAAACGCTCTGCCACTCAGATGGCAGGAGGAGTCTCTTCCAGGCCAACTTTTGCACCTAGGAGACCGGGAGTAACTTTTAACCGGCCCAGTCCAGACTTTTTCTTCTACTACAAGAGGAATGGACATCTGGAGAAAGACTGCAGGCATGCAAATGGCCTGTGCTTAGTTTGTGGCGTATCCACCCACGCCATTGGAGCTTGTCCATATCGTCTCAACCCAGCTCCAGCACCTAGACCCGCGATCACAGTCCCGCAGAGGCCAGCTATTCAGGCTCCTGCACCTCGTCTTGCTCTACCTGCTCCGCCTACATGTGGACCTCCTGCACAACCTCCTCATCAATACCATCAGGCACAGAGGAACATGACTCAAGGGCAGAGAAACGTGCCCCAGGGATAGAGGAATGTACCTCCAATAAGGAGGAATGTACCCTGACGTCAAGCTTTCACCATGACAGTTAAGGAACCCGAGGCCACTAGCTAAGTTATTACTGGTAATTCCCAATCCTTTCATCTTTTCAAACCCCTTTATATCTCTATATTTTTCCCTGTATCTAAACCAACCTCACATAACTTAGGTACTATATTAGTAACCACCCTTCCTGCACTAGCATTGTTCGACACTAGAGCGTCACTCTGCTTCATGTCCCAACGATTTGTGAGAACACATGCGATTCCCGTGAAGCCACTCATTTCAAACTAGAATGTCAGTTCCGGGAATGGAGTATTGAAGGCAACTATGGGATTGGATCAATGTCCAGTTGTAGTTTGCGAACAAGAATTCTACGTGAATTTCAAAGTACTGGACATCCTAAACTTCGATGTTGTGTTGGGAATGGACTGGCTGGGAGTTTTCTATGCTATGACTGACTGCCATCATAGGAGGGTAGTATTTAAGATACCAGATCACCCAGTCTTTTACTTCAAGAGTGGAGACAGAACTTTAGAGCCAGGAATCTTCCGTGCTAAGCCGAAGAATGGAGAAATATTTACTCTACCGGCGGAAGATGAAAAGCCAGAGGTAGTTCGAGAGTTCGAGGATGTGTTTCCTGAAGATATAACAGGTTTGCCTCCCGATCAAACTCTTGAATTCAGCATTGACTTACTACCTGGTGCGCAACCGGTGATCAAAGCTCCATACCGGTTAAGTCAAGAAGGATTGAAGGAGATCCGTACTCAATTGGACGAACTCCTGAAGAAAGGTTGGATTCGTCCCAGTACTTCAAGTTGGGATCTCCAGTTTTTCTTGTGAAGAAGAAAAAAGGTTCATACATAATGTGTGTAGATTACCGAGCTCTGAATGAAGTGACGATAAAGAGCAAGTATAAACTACCGCACATCGATGAGCTTTTCGATCAGCTGAGTGGGTCTTGCGTATTTTCAAAGCTAGTTCTTCGTTCGGGTTATTATCAGGTGAAGGTCAAAGAGTCTGATATTCCTAAAACGGTGTTCAAGACTCGCTATGGTCATTACGAATATCTTTCGATGCCATTTGGACTGACGAATGCACCTGCTATATTCATGAATCTGATGAACCAAGTTTTCCGAGAGTACTTAGACAGGTTCGTTGTTATTTTCATCGACGACATCCTACTGTATTCAAAGAATTGGAAAGAGTACGCCGAGCATTTACGGATTTTCCTAGAGACATTGCGACAGCATCAACTCTATTCCAAGTACAGCAAGTGTGAATTTTGGCTAGATCAAGTCGGATTTCTCATGCATATCGTTTCAGGCGAAGAAATCTCAGTAGATCCAGTTAAGGTGTCAGCTATCAGCGAATGGCCGACACCAAAGATAGTGAAGGATATTCAAAGTTTCTTGGGATTAGCAGGATACTACCGAAGATTCATTAAAGATTTCTCGAAGATTGCAGTACCCCTGACTAAGCTCACACGTAAAGATGAAGCATTCATGTGGTCAGAAGCATGTGAACAAGCTTTTGTAGAACTCAAGACAAGATTAACATCAGCTCCTATTCTCGTAATACCGAATCAATCTGGAGGTTTCGTCGTACATTGTGATGCGTCCGGTAAGGGATTAGGATGTGTTCTACACCAGCATGGAAAAGTTGTAGCTTTTGCATCAAGACAACTGAAAGTTCATGAGCGCAACTATCCAACACATGACTTGGAGTTGGCAGCCGTTATCTTTGCACTTAAGATTTGGTGCCACTATCTTTTGGGTGAACGAGTGGATAGATACACTGACCACAAGAGTCTGAAGTATGCATTTACTCAGAAGGAATTGAACATGCGGCGGAGAAGATGGCTAGAACTCATGGCGAACTTCGACATCAACCTACAATATCATTTAGGGAAGGTGAATGTAGTTCCTAGTGCACTTAGCCATCAGCCATTATCAATGAATCTCACCGCTCAGTGGAAGCTACAGCAGGAATTGCACGGGATGGAGATCGAGGTAGTTATGCCAAGTAATGCTTCAGAGTTGATGAACTTACAAGTCCAGGCTACTATTATCAATCAGATCAAGGCAGCTTAAGCAAATGATGTCAAGCTGCAAAGATCCGAGAACAGGTAGAAAGTGGACTTCAAACAGACTTCATCATCTACGAAGACGGATCCTTGATATATGGAAGTAGATTGTGTGTACCACAAGGTCCTGTTCGAGAAGAGTTGATGAAAGAAGCTCACAGCTCTCCGTACTCAGTACACCCCGGTGGTACCAAAAGGTATAAGAATCTACGGAAACACTATTAGTGGCATGGAATGAAGCGCGAAGTATCCAGAAGCATAGCCAAGTGCTTGGTGTGTCAGCAAGTGAAGGCTGAACATCACAGAACTGCTGGTCTACTTCAGTCGTTACCTATCGCAGAATGGAAATGGCAGCATATTACCATGGACTTCATGACTTCCCTTCCTCACAGCACGAAGGGTAACGACACAGTATGGGTTATTGTGGATCAACTCACCAAGTCGGCCCACTTTATTCCCTTTCGAATTGACCAAATTACCGAGACGTTAGCAAAGAAGTACATGGAGGTAAGCATGAATCTAAAGTAAGATTTAACCTCAAAGTGTACTATTTTTGATGCCCATGAACTCATGCAGGAGATTGTGAGATTACATGAAGTACCAATTTGCATCGTCTCCGATCGTGAGACCAGATTCCGATCACAGTTTTGACAGAGTCTGCAAGCTAGCCTGGGAACAAGTCTAAATTTCAATACGGCTTACCATCCACAAACAGACGGACAGTCTGAGCGAACAATTCATATTCTAGAGGACATGCTAAGAGCTTGTATGTTAGACTTCAGAGGTTTGTAAGAAGATCACCTACACCTTGTGGAGTTTTCATACAACAACAGCTATCAGGCGAGCATTGGAATGGCACCATTTGCAGCTCTCTAGGGACGGAAGGGTTGATCACCACTAAGTTGGGACGACATCGGAGATCGTGAACGCCTTGGACCAGAGATGATCGTGACAACTGTGGACGTAGTTCGCACGATCAGGGAAAGAATGCGCATAGCCCAAGACCGACAAAAGCATTGGGCTGATGCAAAGCGCCGACACCTGGAGTTCCAACCTGGAGATCATGTTTTCTTAAAGATCTCTCCAAACCGAGAAGCAATCCATTATGGCAAGAAGGGTATGCTCAGTCCGAGATATATAGGACCGTTCGACATTCTCGAACGAGTCGGACAAGTGGCATATCGTTTAACACTACCACCCTCATTGGAAGGAGTGCACAATGTGTTCCACATATCCCAGCTCCGAAGATATGTGAGCAACCACAGCTACATCCTTGATCACTCCGAGCTCACTGTACAGACAGACCTAACTTATGAGCTACAACCCGTTGGGATCTTGGATCGAAAGATGAAGACACTACGGAACAAGGAAGTAAACTTGGTTCGAGTGATGTGGAGAAAAGATTCGCCAGGAGAGTCAATATGGGAATGAGAAGATGACATGCGTGCAAGATACCCTTACTTATTTGTAAGTTAGTCCTTATGTAATTGTAAATTTCGAGGATGAAATTTTTATAAGGAGGGTAGAATGTAAAGACTCTGAATTTACAGTACGAAAATTTTCAATTTAATGTACAGAAAGGAGTTTACAAGCCTAGGTACAATTTTTAAGTTAATTTTTTTTTAAAACAACAAGAAACAACTTGTAGCTCACTGGTAAAGCCTTGCACTGCTGTGACGTAGCCATTGTGTTCGAACCCCATAAGACACATTATATTTTTTTCTGATTTTTCTTTTAAACTTTTTGGAAGCCTAAAAGTTTACATGTGCAATGCACATAAAAATGAAAAGTCTGAAGAAATAAACATGTGCAAAAGGGTATTAATACAGATATGTACATGTGTCTTCAATCCACCGGATTCCCCTCACCAATCGACCGGCGGAAACACCAATAGGGCCGACGCCGAAGGTCCTCCCGTAGGCAATGATGCCCGAGCTTTGCACACAAGTCCCTTGGCCTACCCCTAACTCCCCTGCACTGTTTGATTACTCTGCAATCAAACAGAGACCTCTCAATTCCCCATTTATCACTTTTTTAATGCTTTTTAATTCCAAAACCATAATTCCACGCTATAAATACTATCTCATACCCTAGCCCTTCCTCATTCTGAAAATTATAGCCAAAATTCTCAAAAGTTTTAGCCAAAATTCTCAAAATTTTCTAAGTACAAGAAGAGTACAAGTGGAGTTAGCAAGAAATCAAGTTCCGGCGAAGATCAAAGCAAGTTCGGATGACCCCACGATGCCCCGATGACAACCCTTCCTACTCCTACCTTCCCTTCATCTTTCTAGCTAGTAAGTCCCTTCCTATCCCTCTCTTTCTTCTTGAAAAGTTCTTTTTTTCAAAACATGTCGGTAAGTGGAGTTATACCTACAAAGTTCACTTTTTCTTACATATTTTTCATCCATATTCTTATATTATGTTTGTAATCGTATAACTAATGGTTAGAACAAACTTTCACTCAAAAATATCATGAAACATAACCTTAATTTAACTTTTACGTTAAAATACCATGAACTTCACATATATTTCTTTTAGTATTTTTTGTTAATTATACCTTTAGAAAAATTCTAGGGTAATGACCTACCCCTCACAAACACACATGGTTCCATAGCACGATTCTCTTTGAACCTATTTTTGTGGTGAATACAATATATTTCATTAAAATACCATCTACTATAAAAACGGTTTTCTTTTGAATTGTATTTCAAAACCCTTTGCAAATATGCCTCTACAACCCTTTTTAGGGGACCCGCAATTCGATGGTGTGGATTATCGTATATCGTTGGGCTAGTAGAGCGAGATGTAGACCTCCTCACGGAGCATTCGGTCTCGAAAGGTTTTTAATACGATTTTTAAGAAAAACGCAATTTTCTACTTAATAATAAAATTAATTTTTTATAATTATATAAATATTATAAATCCATATATTTTCAAATATAATAACCTTATTTTTTTTCAACTAAAAGAATTACAAGTTTCATCAAAACACCATCAAGATACCAACAAAAGTCAAGCTTTACAGTAAAATACCATGAGCTATTCAAGTTAAGGTAATTATCACTAAAATACCTCAAATCCTTAAAATTCACATCCATGGAAACCCTAAATAATATAAATAATTTCTCGAGATTATTTTGAACTATATCTTAAAAATATTTTTCATAAAACCCTCTCGAGATATACAAAATTACATTTAAGGACTTAGTAAATATAGGTTTAAGCGGGATCAATTCTCTTGAGCCTCAAGGAGCCGGAGAAAGTGAGTGCTTGCCTATTTAAGGTAGAAAAACTTAACGGTGTTACCAATGGTAATTTTCTTGGAAAAAGACACAAATCCTGCCGTCCATGTGCAGCAGTTACCGACAACTCCCGAACCTAATTCAGGATCCAAATCAGTTATAAGTGTCTGACTCAAGTCTGAGTCTAAATCAAACTTGAATTCAACTTAAACCAAAATCCAATTTAAACATGAATACAAACTCTAACATGTATACTTGAACCTGAAGCTGAATATCAAACCTGAATACAAGACATGACTTGACCGAACCATGGATATAACTTGACATGACTACAAGCTTATATCCTGAACCTGACTACTTGAACAACTTGTATCCATGGTCTCGGCAAGCAATATAATCTAAAACAATACATTACAGGGTTAAAGGGATAGATTGGTACGGAATGTATTAAAAGTGGCACGAGATGATCACTAAAAGACACCTACATGAACTCTCGTGCCGTTCTCCCATGGGTTTTGACGGGGCCTTGTACTACATGTTATAATAGTCCATGGGGAAAATGGACTTCTCTCGTATGCACTAATACCTTCTGTACCAATTTACAAACAACTAAGTTAGAATAGCAATCTGATACATGTACACCTTAACAGTTCAATTCCCAATACTTGCTATATTCCTGTCTTTCTTTTGGGACTTACTGAGCGATAGTTCGCTGACAACATTCCTGTCTTTTCTTTATTTGGAATGTTAGTCAGGAGGACCGGACTCTCTAGAAATCGAGCCTAGCCAGGAGGACGTGGACCAGTTCACCGAGCAGCAGGATTTCTAGCTTTCCTTGTACTTACTTTTCATTTCATATGCCACTGTTTAGGCATTGCTTTATATCATTGTACTTTCCTTTTCAAAGCAGTGTATTGTAAAGATGAATGTTAATAAAAGTAGTTGTTTATATTATATCTCTTGTCAATTCTTGTGCATTTTGCCATATATTGTTTATTTACGCTTAACGTGTTTATTTTTGAGTAAATATGTCGCGTGCCTGCCACGTCTCCATTTCCGTATACTGGAAAGCGGGGCGTGACATAAGCCCATTGATTTTTTAAAGAGGCAGATTACAGAGATTTGAGACTGCAGGTGGCCTATACTTGACTCCACCAGATAAGACAGAGCCTGAGATGCGGTGAGTGGAAGCAAACAACATTATGAATAGAGACGAGATGCTAGCTTCAGTATCCCATTACCCAAGGGCAATTACAAATATATACACCACGGTTATTTGATCGCGGAAAAACACGACACGCGAAGTATGGAGTGGAAAAAGAAAAAGGTCCCACCAGGCATGCCAAAAACCCATTTACCGCCGAAAACTGGACTGAGACGTTGGGACGTCTAGCCTGAATTTAGGGGAAGATGCTATTTGGACATATCCACCCACCTCTCCAAAAATACCAAGTTGAGTTATGGCACCATATATCGGAGTTTTGGATAGATGCGACCGATATATCAGACTTTATCAGATTCCCCATCATTTACGAGGGATTTTTGATTGTGGGGATGCTCTTCCCTGCAGGCACAATCCCCTGCAGTTAATTATGTTATCGCGTTGCGATAACCACTTTCTTCTGCTCCGGTAGTTCACTACGTATTGTGTGTTATTTTGTTTATTATGGTTCCCCGTGAATTATATACGGAGACTAATTTATTTCATCACCCGTAGGGCACGGATTAGTCTAAATCCGTACATATATTTTCATGATTTGGGTCAAGTATTTGCTTGATGGGATCCAAGTTGGTAGGTTAGTTTGCCAACGAGAATAAACTTAGGACGCATTTCTCACATTTGTGAGGTCCATTCGTTCATATGAAACTTGGGTTTTATCTAAGGGTCGTTAGTCTTATTTGAGACTAAGATCAACTTAGATGTTTTGGGTCAAGCATTTACTTAACAGGGTCCGTGTGGTAGATTTGTTTGCCAACGGGAATGAATTTAGGATGCATTTCTCATATTTGTAAGGTCCATCTGTTCACGGGAAACTTGGGTTTGATCTAAGGATCGTTAGTCATATTTGAGACTAAGATCAACTTATGAACAAATGAGCATATAGGCTCAACTGATCATTGGATCATATATGAATAGCCTATGGATAGTATACGGTAGTCAGTATGGAGACGGTCCGCAGGGCAAAACATATTAGTTTAAGGACGTCGCGGTCCATTATCACCGTGTTTGGGGCGACGTGCTAGTTTAGGGACATTTCGGTCCAACATCGCCGTGTTTGAGGCAAAATGCTAGTTTAGGAACATTCCGATCCAAAATTTCCATGTTTGGGATGAATATTAGTTTAAGGACATTGCGGTTCATTATTCCCGTATTTGGGGACGAATATTAATTTAAGGACATTTCAGTCCATTATCGCCGTGTTTGGGGCGAAGGAGTTGTTGGATGTTGCGACCCGTCACCTCTTTGAAGACGTTGAGGAACTACAACGACATATATCAGAGCTGTGGAAAGATATACCCTTGAACCAAATTCCATATTTGAAGGAAAATATTGTGGAGGACCTAAGAATCGTTAGTCTTATATGAGATTAAGATTAACTTAGAAAATATGAGATGAATATCATTTTGGATATCATCGATGAGAGATCATTAGTCGTATATGGGACTAAGATCAACGAAGAAGCTTAAGATTCATAGACTTAGCCAATTTGGGCTAAGATTGGGTTTTTATACTACCCAGCAGTTCTAAGCACTCGGATAAATAGCGCTCACGTGTGTTTCATGTGAAGCGCTGAAATAGTGCTAAGCACTAGTCTTTTCTGGCGCTCACATATGTTTCACGTGAGGCGCTCAACTTTGGCTTCTTTTGAGCGCTCACATGTATTTCATGAGAGGCATTGAGTTTTGGCGCTCACGTGTATTTCACGTGAAGCGTTGTACTAGTGTTAAGCACTAAACTTTTCTATTTTCTAGCGCTCACATGTGTTTCACCTGAGATGCTCCAATAGTGCCAAGCACTAATTTTTTCCGGCACTCACATGTGTCTCACGTGAAGCGCTATGTAACTTGGCCTTCGATGCTCACGTGCTTTTCATATGAGGCGCTGAGCTCTTTTGGAGATTTAATCTCTGTTGATGTTCTTAGAGAACTTAAATCTCTGTTAATGATATTTTGACCATTAACGATCACCAAGATCATTATTTTGAGGATTTGGGATCGGATTCTTTAAGAACTAAGTTCTTGATTTGAAGGAACTATATTCCCATAGTATTATGAACTCCATATTCTCCATGTTCTTTTATCCATGTTTTCCTGTTCATGTTTTCAGAAAGGTTAAATCTCTGTAATGGTATTTTGACCAATAATGATCACCAAGATCACTATTTTGAGTATCCGGGATCGGGTTCTTTAAGAACTAAGTTCTTGACTTGAAGGAACTAAGTTTCTAGAGTATTATGGACTCCATCTTCTTTCTTTTCAATTTTATTTTTCCATGAATCTTTGATTCTCAAGAACAAGATCTTCCTGATGAGAATTAAATTCTTAACTTGTGGGAGACTTGTCTTATGGATCTCCGATTCAGAGAAAGAACTGAGAAGGGTTAAACCCTCAGATAGGTAAAGGAGATGTTTTGATCTCTGTGTTTTCTTTTACCTAGGGTTGTAAAGAGGGAGACAGTCTTCTTTATTGAGAATTAAATTCTCTGTTATTTTGTGGAAGCTTGTGAGAACTTTCTGTATTTTTTTTACCGAAGCTTATGAGATGGTTCTCCCTTTTTAGATTCAATCACTTTGCTCCTATTTATAGGAAAAGAGAAAAACTAATCTGTTGGAGAAAATCTCTCATTGAGAGACCATGATTGATTTAGAATCAATCGAAATGATCTTAAAGATCAACCGGTGAATTTTATTCACCGTTAGATTTTAATCCAAGGGCTCTCTGTTTTACAGAGAAGATCATTCTTGTTTATTTAACAAAATTAGGAAAATATTTTCCTAAGTTAGAATTTAATTCTATCAGATAATCAGAAGGTGATTTTATAATCACCGTTGGATTTTTGATCCAAGGGTTCTCTATTTAACAGAGAAGATCTTTCTTATTTTAGAAATATAAGGGAAATATTTTATCACGGCCCGGAATTTGGCACATGACCGACACTTAAATCACGCAACGTCTAAAGGCATAACGTAATTCATGTATGCCGAAGCCTAGAAATCTAAACCTTTTTTGCGGAAAATAGTGGGGGTGCAATTTTTAAATAAAGGTATAATGAATTCAAGTTCTTCTTTAAATGCATAAATAATGATATATGAAAATACAAGTGGATTATATACTATAGTTGAAAATATTTTTCGTCCTTTAAAATTTGGGCAGCACCTCCCTTGTATATTTTGATCCAAAACCATATACATGCAATAAAAGGGCATCCCCAAGCAGGTGCTAGCTCTTCGCCAATTGGCGGAATCACAACCACGCAATAAAGAAGTATATATACGACGCTCTACGGCGAAGATCAAAAACAGAAAGAGAATAATAAGTAAAGCAAGACATCATCAGCTCAAAAGTGAACATACACCCATCTCGCTCTAAGTCTCGTAAATACACAAGTCTGTCTAGGTCTACCAATATACAAAGTCTAGTTTCTAATTGATGGAGCTTGTCAAGATACAATAAAAATAATAGGTACAAGAGTGGTCATGATCCAAATGTGTGTCCCACCTACCAAAGCAAAACACCCTGAAGAAGACTGTGTGCCAGCGATACCGCTACTGATCTAAGCGGTCGAACCAACAAGAAACTGTAGCACAACGGGGGTGAGTTGCCAACTCGTGAGTAAAAAATATCAGCGGGTAGAAATCGAATAGACAACGATCTCTAGGTCCCACTGTAATGAAGGTAATACTATGTGGTATCTAGGGCGATCATGTATGTATATGTATCAACAATAGAGTCGTGCCAATAACAACATGTAATGATAGTCATCTGAAATGTATGCATGTAGGCATGTAAATCAAGCAACGTATGTCCATCAACGACACATCAACATCATGAAACCTGAGTGTCCAATATCGACACTCGAAATATCATGCAACCTGTGTCCAGCATCGACACATCAACATCATGGAACCTGAGTGTCCAATATCGACACTCGAAATATCATGAAACCCGTGTCCAGCATCAACACATAAATCCTTATATCTCAGGCGCCAAATCATCGGATCGGCCCTCATATCCATCTGATCTCATGACTCCGGTCGGTATCCTCTGGATAACCGCCGGGTCCAACTATCACCGATAGGTAGTGCATCCCCTGCCGGGCTTATCGTCATCTCCATGATCTTCTTGCCCCGGGGTACCTTACCGGGTCCACCATGTACCCGCAGACGGCTCATCCAACTCCTTGAATCGGGTATCACATAGCTCAGAACCGAGAAAACTCATGGTGGACGCCTCGAAATCACATCATGAGAGACCGCATTTTGAAAATAATTCATAATTTCCTTTGAAATGTAACCGCGGTTCTCAAATCCAGAGATCTCATAAAAATGGTATTTCAATGCATGTAACCATAAAGTACGATGTATGCAAACATAGAACGGTAATATAAGCATATCATGCAAGCATGTCAGGTGATAGTATTGAACAATGAATGTACTTTACAATTAAGAATAGTATCGTGATATAGCAGTTCAACTGTGTAAGTCGTATAGCAATTACCGATGATGAATGTGTGAGACGGCAAATTTGTGTAAGTGTAACATGCGCATCATCGGTAATAGTGCAGGTGTACTGGCAGACGATATCAAATAACGGTAAATACCGGGAACATAATATGTATGTCACGAGGGATAAACCAACAATAACTTGAACGATAACAAGGTACGTAACTATACATGAACCATACGATCGGTTTAAATGATACGAATCGTAGTTTTGAAAGTGGGGGCTACGGTATTTTTGAGGAAAAGACACCATTTGAAAATTCGTAGCGTCCCTTGAGGTTTCCATTTAAAAGTGCATACGATTCATCGGTTTTGGAAATAAGTATGGTTCAGGTGGAATCTTTGCGTCGGCGATCCAGCCTCATAGTATCCGATATGGCAATATCCTCGATCATCATCCTCAATTCACGAGCGCGGATCAATAATCTGGTATAACTCATCGCGTACGGTAATCCATCGTACGGTGTCATCAAACAGAATAGGGATCATATCGTCCTATTCATTAACAAAGGTACGGATCTAAGGTCTCATACAGCATATCATCTTTTATTCTCATGTATACATACATATATATGTCTCATGTCATATCTTTATCAATCTCGTATCATATCTATATCAATCTCACATCATATCTTATCAATCTCATAACATATCTTGGCATATGTATCTATGTGTATATTGCCTTGCATTCTTAAGCCAACATATCCACTCATATTATCTTATATCATATCTCCTCAATCGCATATCCTCTTAATATCAATCTCATATCAATATATATCATCTCGTACTTGTCCTCTGTTCGATTATATATCTATATATATCGCTTCACAACCTCATTTCACCAGATCAATATATCAATCTGAGTCATCTTATACTTATCATATCCTCTCACACTAAATCTTTTGATCATATCCATAAGTCCATAGCATAGGTTTCTCCAACAATACATTCTATATATCGGTTCTTCCATCATTATAGTTGCCGGGGTGATATACGTCATCCACCCGACTTCCCCTGTAGATATAGATCTACTCACCTGCTAATCTCCTTGCTTAGTCGAAATCGATGAGCTTCTTGATCTCCTTCATCGTCTCAGATGTCCACGCGAAGGTACCTACAATCAATACGCATCGTAACGTTATTAAAACTAAGTCCGAAAACCGATACGGCACATGAAGTGCTCATAAGTTAGAACATATAGCCTACACATGCAAGAACAGGTAAATAACTCTCGTCGTTGACGTACAAACGTCCAACGACCAAATCCAAACTCAAATACAAAAACCAAGTTTACAGAAATCGGAAATCCGAAATCAGCAACATAGAATATCACTCCTAGATTCTACCCTAGGTCAAATTAGAATATTTTGTATATAGGGTAGGTCTACATATCACATAAGGGAACCATGGACCAAAAATCAACGAAATCCACCACAATGTGGCCGCAAATTGTGGCCACAATGAATAAATCTACGGCCACAATAAAGGTATAGGGGCTCGGGTTTCTAGGGAAAATTCCTAGTTGTCTGCACGTCTCACTGTGATGGGAACTTATTTTATGGGGCTCTCGGGTCATAGCAGATCGTAATATCTCATCACATTTTCCACAAAACTCGATATCAGCAAATTCTAGGTTCGTGTTTGGGTTTCTAGTCTCTAGTCTGGCCAGAATATCATCACTAAAGTCTTGTAAACACTAACTAAACCTCAATTGCATCTCTACAAGTCCATTCATCCACTAAAAATCAACCTAGAAATTTCCAAGATCACTAAACATGCTTAATCGAACTCTAAACTTAATTAGGAGATGAAGAAACTCATAACAAGATGAAAGGTGAAGGTTATATCTCTTAGAGCAACTGAAGAAAATTCCAAGATGGTTGAAAGTCCTCAAAATTCAAACTTGAGCTTGCTAAGGGGTGCAGGATGAGGTGGTGGTCATTTTTAATAAAGGTGGTGTGGGTTTTTGTGGTAGTTTTGGGGTGGTTTCATGGAGGTAGAAGAGGTGGAGGAGGATGAAGTGAAGAAGAAGATGAAGGAAAGGAAATGAAGAAGGAGTGGTGAAGGATCCATACACCCTCTCTCACTCTCTCTCATTCTCACTCTCTCACATGCCCATGCTCTCATGGCCATGCCTCCATTGACTTTTCTTTTCTTTTTCTTTTCTTTTCCTTTTTCCCTTTCTCATTTAAAACCACAAGTCCATAAATGCAAATGAACCATGCATGAAAGAAAACACAATATATCATGGTGCACTAACCATGGTTAATATAAAAATGGATTTGGCTTAATCATGATTAGTAGTGCACTAATCAAGTTTAGTATAAACTTGCATATAAATAATTGCATAATTATTTATAAAATGTACAAATCCAATAAATGCCTTCATAATTAATAATACATATTAATCTCCAATTATTTTCCAAATATTGGTATATAATTATACCATTTTACGAAAACCCCAATTCGTAATCGAATAGTTTTCGTGAAATATATTATTTTATTATTTAAATTCCAAAAATAATATTTTATATTTCTGAAATGATACATATTTCTCATATAGAATTTAGTTCTATCATATGAATATCTTGTTTGTTTAACAAGATTAAGAAGATATTTTCCTAACATAGAATTTAATTCTATCATATGGATATAAAAAAAACCACGTTGTCGGTCCCAAGTTCGGATGAGAAAGAGTGAGGGTTGTGGTAGGCTTATGATAGCCAACGTAAAACTTTGTCACATTCTATGACATGAACCATAATAAAAATATCGTTGGGGTGTCCCCTATCAGCGACACACTATATCGGATCACTAATGTAGTGTTAAGTATGCAAGGGCTTCTAGGTCGTCGTCCGGAAACGGCGCACTACATCGGACTCCGGATGTAATGACAAATAAGCAAGGGTTTCATATGATCCGTATAATTTCTTGGAACATAGGTTCCCTTACGGGTAGACTAACAGAATTAGTGGATGTGATGATTAGGAGGAGAGTTGGTATTATGTGTCTACAAGAAACTAAGTGGGTAGGTAAAAAGGGTAGAGTCCTAGAACCTTGGGGTTATAAGATTTGGTATACGGGTAGAGATAAAAATCATAACGGGGTAGGCGTAATCATAGATAAACGATTGTTTGAGAATGTAGTTGAGATTAGGTGAAAAGGTGATAGAGTTTTACTGGTTAAGCTTATTCTAGATGGGGAGATCCTTAATATTATTAGTGGTTATGCACCACAGATAGGTCTTGATGACGCAAGTAAGCATCTACTCTGGAAGGATTTAGACGAGATGGTGTAAAGGATACCTAGTGGAAAGAAGTTATTTATTGGTGGTGATCTCAATGGACATGCAGGTACTAGTCATAGTGGGTTTGATACTATCCATGGAGGTTTTGGTTTTGGACAAAGGAATGAAGCAGGTAGCTCGATTCAAGATTTCGTCTTGTCTTATGACTTGATCTTAGCAAACACTTGGTTTAGGAAAAGAGAGTCTCACCTTCTCACTTTTAGGAGCGGATCAAGTGCAAGTCAAATAGACTTTTTTCTGACGAGAACGATAGATAGAGATTGTTGTATCGACTGTAAGGTAGTTCCAGATGAGAGTGTAACCACTCAACATAGACTTTTAGTTCTAAATTTTTGATTTAGAAGAGGACCTAGGAAGATTAGACATAAGGTAGAGCCTAGAATTAAATGGTGGTGATTGAAGGAAGGTAACCAAAAGGATTTTATAGATCGTGTAGTTCAAGAGGCGGATTGACGGTCTGAAAATGATTCAGACAGAATATGGAACAAAAATGCTAGTTGTATCAAGAAGGTAGCTAGAGATCTACTTGGTGAGTCGAGAGGTGGTACTCCACCATTTAAGGACACATCATGGTGGAATGAAGAAGTAAAGGCTGCTATTAAAATTAAGAGGGATTCTTATAAAGATTTGAAGAAAAGCAGAGACGCGGAGAGATTTGAGAAGTATAAAGTAGCTAAAAAGAAAGTTAAGAAAGCTGTTTGGGAAGCTAAAGTTAAGGTCTACAAGGAGATGTATGAGAAGTTAGACACTAAGGAGGCTGAAAATGATATATACCGGATTGCTCGGATGCGGGAAAGGAAGACCAGAGACTTATGTGCGGTGAAGTGTGTCAAAGATGAAGATCAGAAGGTTTTAGTTCGAGATGAGAAAATCAAGAAAATGTGGAGAGATTATTTTGACAAATTGTTCAATGAGAGATTTACTAAGAATTTGGATGGACTTGTCATTCAATCTCAAGATATAAACCGTGATTTCATGTGTAAAATAAAACTATCTGAGGTTAAAGAAAATTTGGAGAGAATGAGATCAAGAAAAGCGGTTGGTCTAGACGAGATTCCTATCGAGATTTGGAGATGCTTAGGAGAAATAAGCGTTAAATAGCTGATAAATCTGTTTAATAAGATTTGGAAGACCAAAAAGATGTCAAATGAATGGAGGAAAAATACCCTTGTACCTATCTGTAAGAACAAGAGTGACATTCAAAGTTGCTCAAACTACCATGGAATAAAACTTATGTATCACACCATGAAACTTTGGGAGAGAGTGATTGAACACAGGCTAAGGAAGGATGTTAAGACAACAGAGAACCAGTTTAGGTTCATGCCTGGACGATCGACGACAGAGGCTATTCATTTGCTTCGTCAACTTGTCGAGCGTTTTTGAGAGAGGAGAAGAGGTTTGCATATTATATTTATTGATTTAGAAAAATCATATAACAAGGTACCTAGAGAGGTATTATGGGGGAAATGATGAAGAAGGGGGTCCCCGTCAAGTACATTGACATAATTAAGGACATGCACGATTGAGTAGTGGAAAATGTCAGAACTTGCGGCGAACTAACGAGTGATTTTCCGATTACAATTGGTTTACATCAAAGATCTGCATTAAGTCCATTCCTGTTTACCATCGTGATAGATGAGCTTACTAGAACTATCTAAGATGAGGTACCTTGGTGTATGCTATTCGCTGATGATATTGTTCTAGTAAATGAGACGAAAGCAGGGGTTAATGCCAAATTGGAGTTATGGAGGCAAACGTTGGAATCCCAGGGGTTCAGATTGAGCAGGTCCAAGACAGCATATATGCATTGCAAATTTAGCAAACAGAGAAGTCAAAACCATATTGGTATAATATTGGAAGGACAAGAGATATCACCGAGCGATCAGTTTAGATATCTAGGTTCTATCATCCACAAGGATGGGGAGATCGATAGCGATATTAATCAAAGGATCCAAGCTGGTTGGCTGAAATGGAGAAGTGCAACAAGAATTTTGTGTGATCGTAACTTTCCGTTAAAGTTGAAGGGAATTTTTATCGGAGCGCTATTCGGCCTGCCTTATTATATGGTAGAGAATGCTAGGCTCCTGAGAAACATCGAAGATGCACGTAGCGGAGATGCGCATGCTTCGTTGGATGTGTGGTAATACTATAAAAGATAAGGTGCGAAATGAGGATATTCATGCAAAAGCTGGTATAGCACCTGTGGAGAAGAAGATGCGGGAAAACTGGCTGAGATAGTTTGGTTATGTGCGATACAGACCTATGAAAGCACCGGTTCGACGAATAGATACTCTCGATATAGGCAATATCAAAAGGGCGAAAGAGAGACCGAAGAAAACATGGATGGAGGTGATACGAAAAGATATGGTTGCCAAAGGCCTCAATGAAAGTATATTGTTCGATAGGAGTGAGTGGAGGCGGAGGATTCATGTGCAGGACCCGGCGTGATTCTCATATTGGTTCATGTAGCCTACCCCATATGCTTGGGATAAAAGGCTCAGTTGTTGTTGTTGTTGTTGTATGGATATATTGTTAATTTAACAAGATTAGGAAGATATTTTCCTAACATAGAATTTAATTATATCATATGGATATCTTGTTAATTTAACAAGATTAGAAAGATATTTTCCTAACATAGAATTTTCTTCTATCACATAGAATTTAATTCTATCAGATGGTTTAAGTGATTTTATCACCATTGGATTTTAAATCCAAAATTCTCTGTTAGAGAAAGAACTTTCCATATTAAAAAGATCAAAAAAAATATTTCCCAAATAGAATTTAATTCTATGAGTTGATGATTTTTTTAATCACCATTGGATTTTTAATCCAACGGCTCTCTGTTTAACAGAGTATCTTCTCTTTTAGAAAGATCAGGGGAAATATTGTCCCAAAAATATAATTTAATTCTATATAGAATTCAATTCTATCTGAAGCTAGTGCTTCAGAAAGGTGTTCTCACGTATTTAACACGCGATCCTAATGTGGGTTTTAACCTGTTTATATTTAGCGCTCATATGCTTTGTATATGAGCGCTCACGTGTTTAACACGTGAGGCATATTTGGCTTTTGGTTATTTACATTCAGCGCTCATATGCTTTGCATATGAGCGCTCACGTGTTTAACATGTGAGGCCTGTTTAGCTTTTTTGGTTATTTCTGTTCAGCGCTCATATACTTTGCATATGAGCGCTCACGTGTTTAACACGTGAGTCCAAACTGTGGGTTTTAATTCTCCTCAAAGCCAGAACACTCATGTGCTTTGCACGTGGGAGGAGTTCGTTTCTTCTTTCTTTTCTCCCCCTTTTTTTATAAGGGAACTACAAGCTTCATGCCAAAATGTTTGGCAGGAACAGTACATGTTTACATAGAGACTCATTTTCTTTTCTCCTTTTCGACTGCGTTGAACGCGTGTTCATCCGGTAGCTCGCAATTTAGGGAAGAATCGACTGGTATCGTATGTTCTGCAAGAAAGTCTACTATGGCTTGTCTTTTCACCGCTTTAAGGGGCCGATATGTTACCGAGAATTCCATCAACAGTAGGGCCCATTTGGCAAGCCTTCCAGTTAGTATGGCTTTTGACATCAGATAATTAAGAGGGTCCACCTTTGATATGAGATGGACATCATGCACCAAGGTGTAGTGTCTGATCTTCGTTATTGCGAAGTTCAGCGCCAGGCAGTAATTTTCGATGGGCAAGTAGTTGCTTTCTTCCCCCGGGAGAACTTGGCTTAGATAGTACAAAGCCCTTTCCTTTCCTTGATCATTCTCTTGTGCCCATAGTGCACCTAGAGAATCTTCAAAGGCCATTGTATATAGCATAAGGGGCTTTCCCTTAACCGGAGCAGTCAATACCAGCGGATTTTGCAGGTATTGTTTGATTTCGTCCAATACATTTTGGCATTTCTGATCCCAGACGAACGGGGTCCCTTTCTTCATTAAATGGCTATAGGGACGACATTTTCTAGAGAGGTTGGTTATAAACCGCCGGATATACGCGAGCTTTCCTTGGAGAGATCGCAGTTGTTCAAGGGTTCTTGGCAGGGTTAGTTCCATAATCGCCTTGATTTTGAAGGGTCAATTTAGATACCTTGGTGACGGATGATGAAGACTAGGAATTGGCCTGAAGAGACTCCAAACGCGCACTTTAGAGGGCTCATTTTCAGATTATACTTCCGAAGACACTCGAACACGACCTTTAGATACTCCAAGTGTTCCTCATGAGATTTTCTTTTGACCACAAGGTAGTCGATATAACATTTGACGATCTCGTGTATGAGGCCGTCGAATATCTTTGTCATGGCCTTTTGGTACGAAGCTCCGGCATTCTTCAAACCGAAGGGCATCACCTTGTAGCAGAATACGCCTAACGGAGTCCGGAAGGCGATATGCTTCTGGTCTTCAAGATTCATCTTTATTTGGTTGTATCCTGAAAATCCATCCATGAAGGTGAAGACTTCATGGGTGGATATGTTATCGATCATCGGCTCGGTAACAGGCACTGGAAAGTCATCCTTCGAGCATGCTTTGTTGAGGTCCCGAAAGTCCACGCAGATCTGAACCATCATATTTTTCTTCATCACCAGAACGATATTAGCGATCCAGACGGGGTATTGAACTTCTTGGATGAAGCCGGAGTCGATTAATTTCTTGATTTCGGCGTTGATACTCATCTCAAGTTCGATCTGCATCCTTCTTGGTGCCTGTTTGACTGGCTTTATCTCTGGCGATATAGCTAGCTTGTGTACTGCTACCTCTGGATCTAAACCCGGAATTTTGGAGTAGTTCCAAGTAAAGCAGTCTTTATACTGCATGAGCACATCTTTTAATGTGGCTATCTATTTTTCGGACAGCAGCTCACTGACAAGCGTCGACCTCGGATTATCCTCCATTCCCAAGTTGATTTTACTTAGGTTGTCTTCCGTAGTATGTATTCCATCCACCAGCTCTTTTGTTGCTGGTAGAAATTCTGATATCTCCTCATCATTATCTTCATTTTTGAAGCATCTGAAAAGGTCAATCAAATCCTCGTGCCCTCCCTCTTTTGAGAGTGTTATCCTATGACAGATACGAGTCTGCTTCCATCTTCGCGATCGAGCTGGTCCTAACCAGATGGTATAGGTCTTCTTCGGCTTGTGCTTTTGTGGCGGATCGATCTATCCTCCAATTGTCAGATAACATGAAGCTGGTCTGTTGATATTGGTCCTCCACCCAGTTCTTGAATGTGAAACAGTTTTCAAGGGGATGGCTTATTGATCGGTGATGGGAGAAATAATCCGGATGATGGGCTTCATTTAATTGTTTGGGGTGCCGAGACTCCGGAAGCATCAACATTTGGTGCTTCATAACAAAGCTGAAGATCTTTCCTGTCTTGTCTCGAGGGAACGAATATTTCCAACACATCTTCTTTATAAAAGACGGGCTCCAACCGAGCTTTTCTTGATTAATCGGCGTATTGGACCTGCTTTGTTGTCTTTGAACGTTTTTTGCATTCTTTGCCTTATTTTTGTCTTTGCTTCGAGATTTTGTTTCTTCACGAGAGTACATAACGGGCTGTGGATGAAAAGTATCATGACCAACTTCTTCCACTGATTGTCCATTAAGATACTGTGCTTTGGCCTTTTCATATATGTCCATTTCGCGACTGTGGTTGTCACTGCTCGCTTGACAAGCTTCTTTTACTAACTTATCAATTTGTTCTTCGAGCGACAAGCTTGGAGTTCTTCAAGCAACAAGCTTGGAGTTCTTAGAGCAGGATTTCGCTCCAATTTAGCATCATCGCGACTTGAAGAAGTTTCTTCTTCTCTACTCAAACTGTTTATGACATGGCAGCTGTAGATTTTCTCCCGTTTCTTAGACCGAAAATATCCCAACCTAGTTGTTTCCATCTTCCCGTTAGGCTTCTTTCATTGAGTTCCGAGAATATCCCAAATCTTTTTGTAGAATTGGGCTTACCGAACCGTTTGTTCAAGAGACATACCTTGGCGCTTTAACAGCTTTTTTAATCCCTCCGCATAATATCTTGGCATACGAATGGACTGGAACTTATCAAGAGTAGGATCGGCACTATGCTAGACTTCTTTTTCCACTTTAGTCTCCATAGATTTGTAGAAGAGAATCGTTTTTTCACATCTTCGTCTTGGAGGCACGTAGAAATTTTCCAGCTCCTGCATACTATATGTATTGAGCGTGTCAAGTTTCCTGTGGTGTTGAGGCGGAGTCATCATAATATATAGACTCTGATCCGCTTCGGCAAGAGTTTGTGTTGATAGGAGAATAGAGAACACCACGTTCGTCTCATCTTCAGACTCACTGCCAAAGACCAGAATAGGGCTCGATGGTCCGGGCTTATTGTTCTCCCTCTACGGTTGTCCCGATTAGACTATTTGTTCGTCTTCCTCAGTATTACTTCCGAAGACTGGGATGGTAGACACGGATTTTTTGCTTATTCTCCGGCTTATGGCACCTTTCAGTGTGTTTGAAATCCGGCTTAAAGTACTTTGCATCTTCATATTTTCACACTTCATTCACCGAGAAAGGATTGCGCTCTCCCGTGATAGCGTACTCCAAGCCATCTTTGAAATATTTCATACACTGATGTTGTGTAGAAAGGATGGCGTTATACTCGTGTAACCAAGGTCTACCAAGTAGTAGGTCTTGGCGTCGATGACATGGAATTTGATGTCAGTGATGAGAAGCCCGAGGTGGAGAGTCAATATTACAGACCCAAGCGTCCATGACGACTGTGAGTCGAACCCCAATATGGTTATTTTTTCTTGGGTAAGGTGCTGAAAATTCATACATATTTCCTTCAGCACTCTCACATTGAGAAGATTGATGGATGATCCGTTGTCGACAAGAATTTTCCTTATCTTGACATCGTGGCAGTACCCGGTGACATATAGCAGTCAATTATGTTCGCATGTACCGAGGAGTAGATCTTCATGGAAGAATGTAATATCAACTGTGTGGACCTCTGCCAGTTCATTTTTCATCTTCTCTTTTGTGGGGAAGGTTTGAAGCTGATCAGGCTCTTGTAAGGCCTTAATCAATAAGTCTCGTGCCTTTTTGGACAAGAGTAGAGAATCCAATATACTCAATTGTGAGAGTATCTTCCTCAGATGTGCGAGGATATTATAGTCCACCCTATTTTTCTTAGGCAGGTCTTTCGTAGCGAGCTCTTTGGCCACCTCTTCATCAAAGGCAATCTCATCGGGCATTTTTGCCATCCCTTTATCCTTTTTATTCGAATCCTTGTTTACGTGTCCAAGATTCTTTTCAGGCAGCGTACGATTACGCAACTGAATGTTCACAAAATTCTTTTCCTCTTATTCTTTCTCTAAGGCGGAACTTTCAAAGAGAGGGTTGAGGGGCATTTCATCCTCATAATTGCTCCAAAACATGAGAACCTGAGGTTTTTCTCTTTCTGAACTGGTACCAGCCATATGAGAGCTGCCAGTTGCTTCTTTGTGCACTTTCGTTTGACCGTTCTCATCTCGACGAGCGCAAGCTTCACACGTCTCCTTCTTGAAGTGTTTTCGATGGACAACATATTCTTGCCACCACTGTAGAATTTCTTGGCACGACAGCAAGGTTTTGGGAGGCATCGTCCATGCCATTTTCAAAAAAATTCCGTACAAAACAATCCTAACCCTAGAATCTTAACTAAAGATTTAGACAATACAATGTGTAAACTACTTTACAACTAAGTGAGTAGGGATTACAACCTTTGCAGTCCGGTCCTTCACTTCTATAGCTCCTTGTAGTGGTCCCTTCGCTATGATCATTGAACTCCCGGACTCTTGAACGGCTCCACAAGAGGAAAGCAACGAGCTTGCACGAAGTCTTCGAGACCGAAGATGATCTACATCGAGGAGTCACTAACCCAAGATGCCTCTTCAATAATATGTGATTAGTGAAGCTAACACCCTATACTAAAGTACTAATCTAGTAGAGGATGATGAAGTAGGATTTTTGCTCACTTTAGAATTAATTTTCTCACTCTTTTTCTTCTTCTCTCAAAAACCAAGAGAGCTCTCTCTTTCTCTTGATGAAGATGAAGCAAATAAAAGATGAGAGAGTGAATGGTAACCATGGGTGAGTTTGTATCATATACTAACTCATGTAGAGACATAACCATGGCTAGGTGATAATGGTTAGGTTAATAAATATCTTAGGCAAAACAAAATTAGTGGACTAAGTCAAAGCATCTCCAAGCTTCCACAAGATTCATGCATGTGACTAATTTCTATCTAATTTTGGATTTACTTAAAATAAATAATCCTTACAATTATCATAAGCATGGTGTAAGTCTCATACACCCATGTAGTGTGTATCATCAAGCATGACACCAAAAATGTATATTAATATATATCACATATATATTTTATGCACACAAGTGAGAAAAAAAAGTTTAAGTGAGCTAATATTAGTTAATGTGAATTAATATATCAAATATATAATTATACATTAAATCATTAAATCAACACTTGATTTAATAATCCGGTTATATCTCATATGACCAACTAATATTATTTGTATCAACTTATCGAATCAACACTTGATTCGATAACCCGGCTATATCTCATATAACAAACCGATATAGTATCGACTTATCGAATCAAGATTCGATAACCGGGATATATCTCATATAACCGATCGATACCTTAAATCGCGAGAATAGAATACGGTATCACATACTCGTATTAATCTCGGTCCCGCATATATCACATATGTGCTCCTACTTCGTTTTGTCTGAGCCAGTTAAACCTCTGTGTAGGACTCTAAAAACTCGTCAATACGCCGGCAGTAGGTGATGATCACATCAAGCACTCACAAGTCGTCAGCGGTACTAGCTGGACGTAACGGCTATCCGGGTATTGAACGATCAGAAGATTAGCAAGCAAGCCCGCTCTAAATCCTGCAAAAGCCTGTCAGTAACACTACCGTACAGTCCGGTCTCTTCGTCTGATATGTCGCATATCTGGTATAGGGGTGGTAAACGTCAGACCCCAATAACCGATAAGTCGTGCCGATGTGTGGCTCATAACGGGTCGAGAAACTACTGATAACACTTATCAGTAAATCTCTGTAGCAGCCCTGACCAGGGACTTATCGTTATGGCCAATCGAGCACAGCGCAACATCAACCCCCAATACCGGGAGAGACGAATCCCCTCCTATCGCTCATTGCCTCCATGTGATTCGGGACTGTACCCAAAAGCCACCGTTTTGCATGTTCTGTTGAATGTGGTAAGGTGGAAATCAAAGCACAATGGGAATCACACAAGACACTATGATGATCTCGGGTCTACAGACTAACTTGTACCAGTGTCACCAGAGAACTGCTATCTGACAATAGGTATAATACCAACTAGGAGTTCTCGGCGAGTCCATTCAGTGTACCCAGTCTCTACTGAGCACCCATACACCATCTTTGATGTCAAACACCAATGGATGTGGGATCATCCATTGCCCATCATATGGGTCAAGATGCGTATAAGCTAGTCTACTCTGGAATATCGATACCCTGTCTCGATACACCCTCGACTAGGAGCAATTTTAGGGTGTACTTGCGGACTATCTTTGGCCCCCACTAATATGATCTCCATCATAGTCCTGGTAGTCAAGTACACAACCTAAGGGCTTTATCAACATGTGAGAGCAAGACAGCATCACATATACAAGTCAACATGCTAAGATAAAGAGCAACCAGATAGAATACTATCATGTCGAGCTAGAAAGTCCTCTCTATATATATCCAAGCATCCACTATAATATACATCACATGTACAATAATGGCCTCTAGGACATACATATAACTAACAATCTCCCACTTGCACTAAGGCCAGTTGTTGTAGTATCTCATACCCAACATCCCGAAGAGTCTCTCAAATTGTATCTGGGGAATGGCCTTGGTGAGTGGATCCGTTGTGTTGTCCTTCGTGTCAACTCTCCTGACCTCGATCTCCCGGCGATCAACTATCTCCCGGATCAGGTGATACCGCCTCAGAATATGCCTGGATCGCTGATGGGACGGGTTCCTTGGCCAAGGCCACTGCTCCATTGTTATCACAATACAAAGGTATTGGACGCTCAATGGATGGAACCACTCCAAGTTCAGTTATGAACTTCTTAATCCAGATAGCCTCTTTGGCACCATCGTTGGTAGCGATGTATTCAGCCTTCATCGTCGAGTCTGCCACGGTTTCTTGCTTGGAACTCTTCCAACAAACCGCCCCTCCATTGAGGGTAAAGACAAATTCCGAGAAGGACTTAGAGTCATCCTTATCACTTTGAAAGCTCGAATCGGTAAAGGACTCCACTTGGAGTTCACCGTTACCATACACCAAGAACATCTCTTTAGTCCTTCTTAAGTACTTGAGAATGTTCTTCACAGCTGTACAGTGACTCTCTCCTGGATCTGCTTGATACCTACTCACTACACTTAGTGAATATGCTACATCGGGTCTAGTACATAACATCGCGTTCATGATAGATCCTACTGCCGAAGCATAGGGTATCCATTGCATGCGAGCTCTCTCCAAATCAGTCTTGGGAGACATCTCTTTGGAGAAAGTGAGTCCTGTAATCGTAGGTAAATTCCCATGTTTGGATTCTTCCATACTAAACCTCTTTAGTATGGTGTCAATGTACCTGGATTGGGACAATCCCAGTATCCGTTTAGATCTATCTCTATTGATCTTAATCCCCAAGATGTAGGAGGCATCACCTAGATCTTTCATTGAGAATCTTTGTGATAAGAAGAGCTTGACCGAGAATAACATAGGAACATCATTTCCTATCAAGAATATGTCATCCACGTACAATACGAGGAAGGCAACCTTACTATCTGCAACCTTCTTGTATATGCAAGGTTCATCTATATTTTTGATGAAGTCAAACTCTTTGACTATAACATCAAAACAGATGTTCCAACTCCGCGATACTTGCTTTAACCCGTAAATGGATTTAAGCAGCTTGCACACCTTCCCGCTGCTCCTACTGTCCACGAAGCCCTCTGGCTGAGTCATGTACACGCTCACTTCTAAATCACCATTTAGAAAGGCGGTCTTAATATCCATTTGCCAGATTTCGTAGTCATGGTATGCAGCGATGGCAAGCAAGATCCGGATGGACTTAAGCATAGCCACTGGAGAAATAGTTTTATCATAGTCCACACCTGGTCGTTGACGAAAACCCTTTGCAACAAGTCTAGCTTTGAAAGTCTCAACTTTTCCATCTACAACAAGTTTCTTCTTAAAGATCCATTTGCTCCCGATGGGTTTTACCCCTTCAGGAGCAACTTCCAAAGTCCATACTTTGTTAATGTACATGGATTCCATCTCAGATCGCATTGCATCTAGCCATTTCACTGAGTCCCCACTCGTGATGGCCTGCTCAAAGCTAGTTGGGTCATCATCTACCATGATGCAATCCTCGCTCCCACCGTCTACGAGTAAACTGTAATATCTCTCAGGTGGATGAGCAACCCTACTAGATCGGCAGAGAGGCTGAGGTTCGTTGGGAACTATCGAATCCTCTGGTTCCACTAAATCTTCAGTTGCAGTTTGTGCTGCTGGAACTTCTTCCAGCTCTACCTCTTTCCACTAATTTCTTTCACAAGAAATTCATTTTCTAAAAAGGTGGCATGTTGAGAAACAAACACCTTTTTCTTCTCAACGTGGTAGAAAATATATCCTTGTGAATTCTTTGGATATCTCACAAACTTGCAAAGAACTGATCGTGCATCGAGCTTGTCCGGATTTTTCCTTTTGACATAGGCCGGACAACCCCATATCTTAACTCGTTTAAAATATAGTCTCATTCCCCTCCATATCTCATATGGGGTTGTAGGCACTGATTTAGATGGAACTTGATTCAATAAGTATGTTGCTGTCTCAAGCGCATAACCCCAAAAGGAAATAGGCAACTCAGCCGTACTCATCATAGAGCGCACCATATCTAATAGGGTGTGATTCCTCCGTTCCGATACACCGTTGTGATGTGGTGTATACGGAGGAGTAAGCTAAGAGAGAATCCCATTCTCTTTTAGATAGTCCTGGAATTCCGTGCTCAAGTATTCTCCTCCCCGATCGGATCGTGGGATATTAATACTTTTACCCATTTGGTTTTCGACTTCGTGCTTATATTCTTTGAATTTCTCAAAAGCTTCAGACTTGTGTTTCATCAGGAACACATGTCCGTATCTAGAGAGATTGTCAGTGAATGTAATGAAGTATGAAGAACCATTCCTGGCATGTGTAGACATGGGACCGCATACATCACTATGTATCAGTCCCAAGAGTTCCGTAACTCTTTATCCGTGTCCACTAAACGGAGTTTTGGTCATTTTACCTTTGAAACATGACTGGTAAGTGTCATAAGATGGAAATTCGAACGGTTTCAAATATCCATCTTTATGTAACTTAGCTAGTCGTGTCGCATTGATATGACCTAGTCTACAATACCACAAGAAGGATTCGTTCATTTTGAACTCTTCCTCTTGTGTGTGTTTTGTATGTTAAGAACTGTGGTTTGATTTAGAATGTATATGCCATTATTTAACGAGCCTGATCCAATCAACTTTTGATTCAGGAAAATGTTCATAACATTATCCTGTACTACAAAATTAGATCCTTCTTTACTTAATAAAGAAACTGATATAAGATTGCATATCAAAGTCGGTATGTAATAGCATTCGTTCAGAATCAATGTATTACCATTTAATAACACAAGGTGATATTCGCCAACTGCTTTGGCTGCAACATTTGCACCATTCCCTACTAGTACGGAATGTTCACCTACTCCCAGTTCATACCTTTCTTTAGCCCATATAACATATTACATATGTGGGATCCCGGTCCAGTATCTAATAGCCAGGACGTAGAGTGTACTGAGAAACAGTTCTGGGTGATTAACATACCCGAAGAAGATGCATCAACATGCTCATTCTTCGTTTGGGTGGCGTGGAAATCCGAATATTTTCCTACTTCCTGCTCGGACTTATAACAATTATAAGTTGGAGCGGAACCAACTGTTAGGTCCGTGTTGCCCACCCCGGTGCTTACGGGGAGGCGGAAAACATAATAAAAATTGGATTTTTATGGACTTAGGCAACATGGACCAAGCTTGTGAGGATCTTTGCTAAACATAAACTTGCTAACCCTAACTACAAAGTAGCTAAGTGATGGAAAGGTTATACCTTTGGTCTTTAGTCCTTCTCTCCTTGCTCCTAGGAATGGTAGAAAGAGTTCACCTTGCTTGTCTTCTCCCGTCAAAGAAAGATCCACTTGAAAGCCACCACCTTTGGCTTCAACTCCAAGCTAGGAGTAACTAGAGTGCAAGAAATGCTAAGACTTGAACCCTAGAAGAGAGTAGAGAAGATCAAGTGAAGGTTTTTCTCAAGCTTTTTGTTTCTCAACACATGAGAGGGAGAGAGCTTGAGGGAGAGGATGAACAAGAGAGAGAAATGATATGAGAGAATGAGAAAATAATAGAGCCATTCTCACTAATATGTGTGGATTAATTTAATTGAATAATTAGCTAGATAATTATCATGGTAAATCATGACATGACCATTATCATTTCAATTTGCAAAGATCAAAAAGCATCTTCCAAAAGAAATGATGATGGTCAAAGTGTCAACCTAGGTCAACAAGTCAAAGAAGTCAAATGGTCAACAACCATAACCATGGATAATTATTAAACTAATTACTAATTAACAATAACACACACATAAATATTAGGGTTAATAAAATGACAATAGCCATTAACCCTAATCAAGGTCCTCTCCCTCAATCTCAAGCAACTGTGCATACGCACCCGCATTCGTGATCCGAGGAACACGAACACAATGAGAAAAACCAATCTCAAATCATATACTAGGATCCGGCTTAAACCAAAGCCCGCTAGTATAAGCTGTCCGGACAGCAAACGTGCACAAGTGCGCGAATGTGAACGAACCCTGTCGCAAAACCATGCGACCTCTACTCATTTAGCCTAAAGGCGAATAGCTCTCTGTGTGGGACTCTAAAGACTCGACACTACGCTGGCAGTGGGTTTAACCACAGACCGCAAGCGGCACTAGCTGTACGTAACGGTCCCCAGGTAGATGTCGATAAGAAGACTGACGAGGTGAACCCCATCTGCACTCCTACTGAGCCTGTATGTGACAGTCTCCGTACAGTCCGGTCTGTTCGTCTGATACATCGCATGGCGGGCCTAGGGGGGCGGTAAACGTCAGTCCCCTAATAGCGGTACAAGTCGTGTCGGAGTGAAGCCCAATACACCCTGAGATAACACTGGAAACCTACCAGTATATCTCGCTTGCCCTGGCCAGGGACTACTTGTGTAATGGCTCTCCTAGACACAGCGCGATGTCAACCCCCAATACCGGGAGAGACGAATCCTGTCTAACCGTCACTGCCTCCAAGTGCTTCGGGACTGCTCCCAACTACTACCTGTTTGCACGACTCAGTAGAGCCGTGGTAGGGTAGCAATCAAAGAACAGTGGGAACACACTTGAGGCGAAGTGACAGTGTCAAGTCAGCGGACTAAGCTGTACTCATGTCACCTGGGAACTGATAACTGACGATAGGTATAATACCAACCATCAGTTCCCGACGAGTCCTGTCCAGTGTACTCGTAACCTAACGAGCACCCGCATACTATCTCAAGTACGACGTACTGACGGCTGTGGGACAGACCGTCTCCCGTGCTGGGATGAGAAGCGCATACGCTAGTCTACTCTGGAGTATCGATGCCCTATCTCGATACTCCCACGACTAGGGACGTGTATAAGGATGTGCTTGTAGATTACCCAGCCCCCACGAGTGTGATCGCCATCACAACGCCGGTAATCAAGCAAAGATCCTAAGGGCTCTACTAATGCGTATAGGTGATATAATAAATAAACACACATGTACACATTAAAGCAGAGACAAACCAAGTAGCATACTACTATATTGAGCAAGATTGTCTGTACAACTGTGAATATCCCAAGCTTCCATCAAGTAATATACATACTAGTATGATACAGTAATGGCCTCTAGGGCATATACACCAACACCAACGACCCCCAGCTTAGCAAAACAAGCGGGTTCGGTCAATACATCCATATTATTATCTTGATTAAGGCCTGACATGGTCGCTACCTGGAGAGAGAGAGAAGAAAACACATAGCGTATGCTCTTGCAAAGATCAGATTGGTTATTTATCTTATCTAATCGATATCTCCCACTGCTATTCTCAAATTTCCCTTCAAATCTTAAAAAGAAAATTCAGCCAGGATTAATTGCATTCTACAACTTCGCTAACCGTTCAGCCAGGCCAGTGCCGGTACTTCTGAGGGAGGTTTCCCATGCTTTCGCACGGACCTAATTAAAATAAACATCATTTTCCCAGAGGCGTAGCCCCGTTGACACCTTTCTAGACACCTAATGGTAGCTAATTGTAAAGTGCAAAACTCTCCCGGGAGCAACTTTTGCTCACAGTGGGTATCGGGATCCAACTATCTCATAGAAGGTATGCAATCTCATTGCAAATTTCAACACTTGAAATTCCCGATAATGCTTTTGCCCCTAGCTACTTATGACCTTAACATGGTCAACAAATCATAAGCGCTAGCCAAGTTCAACCCGTCATTTCCTGATTGAATTAAACCCACCCGCACGACCCTTAACATGGTCAACAAAGTCGTTCGACTACCCTAATCCAATCGCATCACATGCTTTAGCAGATAAGCACTAATTAGCTACCGCACACTACACCTTAACATGGTCAACAAACGTAGCACGAATACTAAGTAATACTTATCTGAAATGACGGAGGGCTACGTCAGGTTTTTAAGTAAACCTTTTGTATAATGAACTTGATATAGTTGTAGAAACAAGTGATTTTTGAAAAGGAGTGTTTTTGAGGTTTTTTACTAGTTTTGCTAAAGAGGTCACTCCCGGTGAAGGGATCTTGGCTCTTTCCTTATCGAATAAGGTGCAGGATATTTCACAAATACCGCTATGCAAAGAAAGAACTAAAAGAAGCAATCAAAAACAAAACCGAGTGGGTTTGTAGCATCTGCTAGCTTTTGCTAAAGAGGTCACTTCCGGTGAAGGGATCTCGGCTCTTTTCTCATCGAATGAGGTGCTGGATATTCTACAAAGAATACCGCTATGCAAAGCAAAAACTAGAGCTACCCTTTTTGAAAATATGATTCTACAACATGTTTTAGGTTTCTTTTCTTTTCATTAAGCTCATTAATGAATTCCCATCATTTATGCTTCCTAAGTATCACAGAAAAAATGAAAATATAACGTACGCTTATGCCATCCGCATTCGCCACAGTGTCCCGTTATGCACCGTTAAGTTACTTAACTAACGGCATAGCGGGGCGGGACTAGCGCGGGTGCAAAACATAAGCAAAGCTTATTATATATCATATATACAATAATAAAGCAATCATCTCAGCATATCAAGTGATCACATCACAGAATATCAGCAGCAGAAGATAACATATGAAATATCGGATATACTAGGAATTTCGTGTTTTATTTTAAGCCGGTATAAAACACGGATTCCACGGTCGCTATGAATAGCCAAACCCACATCCCTAGACCCCTACGAGAGCGGCAAGCAACCCTACCAATTCTAGAGCTAGGAGACCCGGACTCGACTCCTCGAGATGGTCTCCCACTGGACTCTAGAACCCGGTTACTTATGCTCCCCTTCTTGGGTTTATCCTAATGCAGAAAAGTAAACAATATACAACAATGGTGACATCATCCTCAACCCGGAAGTTCCCCAATAAAAGAATATTACATATAGTGAATTTTATATGAATGAAAATAAAAACTCTAATCTCACATAAAACCCCCGGTTATTCAAAACACGACGATCCAATATAACATATCACAGCAACACATAACATCACATGTCATCAACATAAGTAAATATACGTATCACAATTGTCATTGATATATAGCAACGAAAATGGTGATACACCGCATATTACACTTACGGTGGCAGAAAAGAAAATGTCAAACTACAACATTTGGAATCCACAATCACCTTAGACATCATAAACCCAAAATATCACATACTTTGGATTTCATGCCTAACTATATGAATTCCACATATTGTATCACATTCCAGAAAAATCTAGACGATGTTAACCATTCCGATCGAATCAAAAAACACCCAAAATTTCCCAAAAAGCTCAACACTTGAACGCGGTTTAAAAAAACTCATCACATGCGACAGTACCAATGGACCAACCGTAGAAGGGTCAACCCTTGCCTCATCTATGGTACCGCGGAACTACCGCAAACCCGAGGGTTTGGCGGCGGATCTTACGGTCATAGAATCGAGTTAGGGTTTTGTTCTTCTAGAGGGTCCACCGTATTACTTACATGATATTTGATTGTTCTTTAACTCAGAAAAAATCCAACTCTTGGAAAATTTTCCGTCGAGAGTTAAAGTGGGTATTTGATATCCGTTCAAACTTTTTAACACCGTCTAAATAACCCGAATACATATTATAATTACAACTAAGAAACACTCCGAATTGCCTTTGCAGAAAGTCAACATCACATGGAAATTTAATAAAAACAAACAACACCTGAAACTCCAAAACCCAGAGACCAGAACACCAAAAAAATACGAACTCCAAAACTCTTCTTTGGGCCAGCCAGATCGGTTTTTAGGGGTGTGTGCTCGGGTCAAATCCACCTAAATGTGTTCATTTTTTCTCAGTGTTCATATTACATCTCATGTAACATTCTGCAGTTGTTAAAAAAAATTTCGACGACTTTAAAAAATAACAGAAACTGGGTTCTTAGTTTGCAGTGTTTCGGAATTATTTCGGTTTCGTAATTCTATATACATCATCAAAATCTCTAACTTGGCTCTGATACCACTGTAGGATTGCTTGGCACGACAGCAAGGTTTCGGGGGGTATCGTCCATGCCATTTTCAAAAATTTGCCATACAAAACAATCCTAACTCTAGAATCTTAACTAAAGATTTAAACAATACAACTACTTTACAACTAAGTGAGTAGAGATTACAACCTTTGCAGTCCGGTCCTTCACTTCTATAGCTCCTTGCAGTGGTCCCTTCGCTGCGATCATTGAACTCCCGGACTCTTGAACGGCTCCATAAGAAGAAAGCAACGAGCTTGCACAATGTCTTTGAGACCGAAGATGATCTACGTTGAGGAGTCACTAATCCAAGCTGTCTCTTCACTAATGTGGGATTAGTGAAGCTAACACCCTATACTAAAGTGCTAATCTAGTAGAGAATGATGAAGTAGGATTTTTGCTCACTTTAGAATTAATTTTCTCACTCTTTTTCTTCTTCTCTCAAAAACCTAGAGAGCTCTCTCTTTCTCTTGATGAAGATGAAGCAAATAAAAGATGAGAGGATGAATGGTAACCATGGATGAGTTTGTATCATATACTAACTCATATAGAGACATAACCATGGCTAGGTGATAATGGTTAGATTAATAATTATCTTAGGTAAAATAAAATTAGTGGACTAAGTCAAAGCATCTCCAAGCTTCCACAAGCTTCATGCATGTGACTAATTTCCATCTAATTTTGGATTTACTTAAAATAAATAATCCTCATAATTATCATAAGCATGGCGTAAGTCTCATATACCCATGTAGTATGTATCATCAAGCATGACACAAAAATGTATATTAATATATATCACATATATATTTTATGCACACAAGTGAGAAAACGAAAAGTTTAAGTGAGTTAATATTAGTCAATGTAAATTAATATATCAAATATATAAGTATACATTAAATCATTAAATCAACACTTGATTTAATAACCTGGTTATATCTCATATGACCGACTAATATTATTTGTATCAATTTATCGAATCAACACTTGATTCGATAACCCGGCTATATCTCATATAACCGACCGATACAATATCGACTTATCGAATCAACATTCGATAACCCGGCTATATCTCATATAACCGATCGATACCTTATATTGCGAGAATAGAATACGGTATCACATACTCGTATTAATCTCGGTCCCGCACATATCACATATGTGCTCCTACTTCGTTTTGCCTGAGGCAGTTAAACCTCTGTGTAGGACTCTAAAGACTCGTCAATACGCCGACAGTAGGTGATGATCACATCAAGCATCCACAAGCCGTCAGCGGTACTAGCTGGACGTAACGGCTACCCGGGTATTGAACGATCAGAAGATCAGCAAGGAAGCCCGCTCTAACTTCTGCAAAAGCCTGTCAGTAACACTACCTTACAGTCCGGTCTCTTCGTCTGATATGTCGCATATCTAGTATAGGGGTGGTAAACGTCAAACCCCAATAACTGATAAGTCGTACCGATGTGTGGCTCATAACGGGTCGAGAAACTACTGATAACACTTATCAGTAAATCTCCGTAGCAGCCCTGGCCAGGGACTTATCGTTATGGCCAATCGAGCATAGCTCAACATCAACCCCCAATACCGGGAGAGACGAATCCCCTCCTATCGCTCATTGTCTCCATATGATTCGGGACTGTACCCAAAAGCCACCGTTTTGCATGTTCTGTTGAACGTGTTAAGGTGGAAATCAAAGTACAGTGGGAATCACACAAGACACTATGACGATCTCGGGTCTACAGACTAACCTGTACCAGTGTCACCAGAGAACTGCTATCTGACGATAGATATAATACCAACTAGGAGTTCTCGGCGAGTCCGTTCAGTGTACCCAGTCTCCACTGAGCACCCATACACCATCTTTGATGTCAAGCACCAATGGATGTGGGATCATCCATTGCCCATCATATGGGTCAAGATGCGTATACGCTAGTCTACTCTGGAATATCGATGCCCTGTCTCGATACACCCTCGACTAGGAACAATTTTAGGGTGTACTTGCGGCCTGCCTTTGGCCCCCACTAGTATGATCTCCATCATAGTCCCGGTAGTCAAGTTCACAACCTAAGGGCTTTATCAACATGTGAGAGCAAGACAGCATCACATATACAAGTCAACATGTTAAGATAAAGAGCAACCAGATAGCATACTATCATGTCGAGAAAGAAAGTCCTCTCTATATATATCCAAGCATCCACTATAATATACATCACAGGTACAATAATGGTCTCTAGAGCATACATATAACTAACAACCACTTCTTCAAAGCGTTGCATTTCTCGATGGGATGGGCGATCCTTCGGTGGTATGAGCGGTATTTTGGATGTTACTCTCCATCGTCGAAATATGGGACCCTAGGAGTGTACATCATGAGAGGTGGTAGCTTCATCTCCAGTGATAAGAATTTGGCAAACTTCTTCTCAGCTTTAATCATGCTCTTATTTGTTGCAGGTATGTCTTGGTTTGGTTGAAGAGCTTTATGACTCGTCCTCGCTGCAGCTTCTTTGTTTAAACTTTGTCATTTGGCCTTTTCATATATGGTTATTTCGCATTCCCGGTCATTTATGCTCTTTTGAAAAGTTTCTTTTAGTATCCTTTCAATCGGGTCTTCTTCCGGCAGTTTCGGTGAGTTTTGCTCTGATTCTGCCCCTAGTTCATCCATGTCGATGTCCGACGCTGGCGCAGCTTCTTCATCATATAGTGATGAATAGGAGATCATATGGCAGCTTGCTACACATTCTCCGGTTTCTTCTGATGAGTCATTTCCCTCATCATTGTCACTGTCCTTTTCCTCAAGAATATGCTTGAGAAATTCTTCGAGTGTGACTGGCATTCGTACTTTCTGATTGTACTCTTCCAGCCCGTCAATATATTTTTGGATGTCCATGCGCTTGTCGATATATTCAGCAGGGTGCATATGCTTCTTATTCTTCTTCTTTTTCTTAGAAAACTTTGAAGGCTTGACTCGGGGGCTTTTCCCTTTGTCAGCAAATTTTGGCGTGGGACGCGATTTCAACATCCCTTCTATAATTTTGGGCTCAAGAGGGTTTTTCCACTTGATCGCCGGGCAATCTTATAGATCCTTCAATATTCTTTTAGTTTTTAGTGAAAGAAATACTTCCCATGGAGCTTCTTCCACGAGCGAGAAGGATGCCCCCTACGCATCCACCTTTTTGGGAGCATGCTTTTGGGGCGGATCTATCCTCCAGGTGGTGCAAATTAGCCCTGTTGATACTGGTCTTCAACCCAGTTTTTGAAGATGTAGCAGTCTTCAATTGGATGGCTCACTACCCGGTGATAAGAGCAGTAGTTGGGGTTATTAACGTCACCGGCTTGTGTGGATCGCCGCGGGTCTGGAAATGTGATCAAATTATTTCACATCGCTAGCTCAAACAACCTCCTCATCTTATCGTGAGGGAACGAATAAGCACGTCCTAACCTTTCTTCCAAGAAAAGGCGCGTACGAGTGTTGTTTTGGTGGACGGCTGCTTTCGGACCATCCAGTTGTTGCTGCTCATTGGCGAAAAAGGCTGCTTTTCCTTTGCCCTTGTTATTTCGGGGGTCCTTTCTTAAAAAGGAAGGACCATGACCCATTTGATCCATCTAGGCCAACTTATCAATCAGCGCTTGGAACATGGTGGGTTTGAAGAAAGTCATGAATTGGGATACAGTTGATTGAGGATCAAGAGTCCCAATGAACATTCCCACAACCGGAGACTCCTCAATGCGCTGTTCGCACTTGGACCACAGGTTTTGCTATCAGATCACATATTAGACCCATGTTTCCCCTGGTATTGATTGGCGCTGTGATTGGAGTGCGTTCACTTGCACTGGCAAACCTTTGCATGAACAGCAGCTCCATTTCAGAGAAAGTTTTACGGACTCATTTGGGGGCTCCGAATACCATTCGAAAGCTGTCTCTGATAAGCTTCCGACGAATTGGCGAAGCAGAAGTTTTTCCTTGCCTCCGGTATTGCCGCACAGAACTCTGAATCGTGTGACATGCTGATGGGGATTACCTATTCCTTTATATACGTGGAACTTCGGGATCGCATATCCCGGTGGGTACTTTATCTGGTCGTACCAAGCCGGGTAGGGTCGCCGGGTCTCGACGAGTTGATTGGCGGCTTCATTGGCCTGATGAGCTCTGATTTGCTGAGCGATATAATCATCCATTGCTGCCTTAGAGATCGTCTCCTCCTTAGCCGTTGATAGGGCATGGGAAGGATTTGACGTTTCTTCTTTATCGTCTTCGACAATCACCGGAGGATATTCAGCCGGCGGTTCTGGTTGGTTCATCATTCCAACCATATCTTGAAAGAGAAGAGTCATCTGCTTTATGTTAGCAGCCTTGTAATATTTCAAAAAAAATAGAAAATGTTATTTTGGAATTTAAATAATAAAATAATGAGATTTACGGATATTATACCGAGTATGGATTTGAGTTTTTGTAGATTAGTATAATTATATACTTCTATTTTGGAAAATAATTGGTATTTAAAATGAATTATTAATTATGTGAACATTTATTTAAATGGACTTTTCTTAAAATTAGCATATAATTATAACCATACAAGTTTAACGTTAAAATTAATTAGTGGTTTACTAGTTTTGCACTAAACCTAGTTTATTTTTGTTAACCATGCTTATGTGCATGATATGTTAACAAATGTATGTGCAATGGTTTTCTTTACATTCTTTTTCTTCTCATTTGTACTAAATGGTTTTATTTTATTTTTTAAAAAGAAAAGAAAATGAGAGGGAGGACAAGGAAGCATGGGCATGAGAGAGGGGGGGAGGTATGGTTGCTACAACCATTTCTTTTGTTCATATCCCATTTTCATCATCTCCTCTTCTTCTTCATCTTCCTCCTCCTCTTTCTCCACCTCCTCCACCATCCTCTACCACCACAAACATCACCCCAAACCGTCTCAAAACTCATTAAAACCTTCATAAAAATTGATCATAATCTGATCCTAATCCTAAGCATCATGGTGTGATCAAGTCTCCATTTTGAAGTCTTTGCCATCTTGGAACTTTTCTTTAGTTGCCTTTATGAGGTAATAATCCCACTTTACAACAAGTTCATACTATATTTGCCTTCACACACTAGTTTAGAGTTAAAAAATTCATGTTTTCTAGTCTTGAAAATTCAAGAGTGGGTTTTTATGGATGGAACTTGTAGTAGAGGGTTAAGGAGTGACTACAACCTTATTAAGTGATAGATAAGGGTATGTTAGTGCAAGTATCCTTGGTTTAGATGAGTTTAGAATTTCAAATATTGGTTTTTCATTTAGTTTTGAAGTTCAAATGGAATCTAGAACAATTAGGGAACTCTGAAATTTTTTAAAGGATACAGTGAGATGTTTAGACTAGTAGAAGACCACCGTAGAAGCCCGAACCACCAATTCCTTTTCCTGGCAGCAGATTTAACCTATATGGCCGCAAATTGCGGTTGAGTTGGTGAGTTAGGGTCTGGGGTTTGTTCTGTAGTCCACTCACTCGATAACTAAGCCTACCCTATATGCTAAAAAGTCCCAGATCACCTGATTAAAAATCTAGGAGCATTTTACTTAGTTTTGCCGATATTTTATGATATTTGAAAACTTGGTTTTTGGGTTTTCATGATATGACTTGGTTGTTCGACGTTCATACGTCGACGTCGGAGAGTATTTTGTCGTTTTAGCACGCGTTGACCATAAGTTCTAACCTATGTGCACTTCGCTCGTGATTTCAAATTCAATTTGGATTTTTATACAATTTTGGTTATGATTTCGATTGCAGGTACAATCGCGTGGACTTCCGAGACGACAAACAAGGGCGAGACATCCGTCGGATTCGACTAGGACGAGGTGTTGAGGTGAGTAGATGTATATCTACGGGGGAAGTCGGGAGGAAGACGTATAGCACCCCCGCAACCGTAGAATTAGGATATGATGTATGTGTGTATGTGTGTGTGTGTGTGTGTTAGAATCGTATACTTAGCCTATAGGGTTTACTAGAATACTATATGCGTATACTCCTATACTTAGTAGAAGTTATACCCCTATTCTCTATTTCTTTCCATTAGTCTATACATATATATACATATATATAAGGATATTTATGATATGATACGATATGATGATATGAGATGACATTATATGATATGATACGATATGATGTAAGATGACATGATATGAGATGAGATGATGTACGCGACTATAGATCCGTACTATATTGATTGGATGATATTGTACGAGGGATGTTCCGTACGTGATATGATGAGGATGGATCGTCAATATTTATTTCGACTCGAGGAGTCTTGTTTAAAATCATCAAAGTAGATATTATGAGATATTTAGAGCCATACCTACTTTCAAACTAACAAATCGTTACGTACTTTTAAAATTGATAATTTCAAGGGTACGCTACCAATTTTCAAATGGTATCTTCTTTAAAAACATCGTAGTCCCCTATTTCTAAAACAACGTTTCGTACTATTATAAACTATAACTGTATGGTTCATACGTAGTTGGATATTTTTATACTTGTTCATGTTATGAGTTCTTTATTCCGTTTATGCTCACATTTCGATTTCATATTTCTGCATACGCTCGTGCTTCGATCATTTATGATACATAATACGTTTATACATTTAACTTACATGACTTCATTGCTAGGACACGCGCACCATTACCGATGACTTACATGTTGCACCTACACATACTCGTATGCTCACACACACATCATCGGTAATTGCCATGCCACGTACACAGATAGAACTCGCTAACTCTCTATGTCACCGCACCACACGTTACCCTGTTAGCTTTATAGGTTAATGTTTAGTACCCAGCACCACATACTATTTCAAATATTGCACTTTCTTAACATTGCTATACAACACGCTCATATGAACACACTTGCTATGCATTACAGTATTGTTCTATGCATGTACATATTATTACATTATTGCTATGTTCTTATTAGATTCTGTTTTCATGAGATTTCTGGATTTGAGAAACCGCGGATATGATTTTAAAAACTTGTGAATGTTTTAAAAACGCGGTTTTCTCTTGATATGATATTTCGACATCCACCATGAGATTTCTCGGTTCTGAGCTATGATTACTACCCGATTTAAGGAGTAAGGAGTTCCGTCTGTGGGTACATGGTGGACCCAGTACGGAATCCAGGGGCAAGAAAATCGTATAGAAAGGTGTTGAGCCTGGCTGCGAACACTACCTACCGGTGACAGTATTGGACTCGGCGGATATCCGGAGGATACTGACCGGAGTGATATGACACAGATGGATATGGGGGTCGATCTGATGAGACGGCGCCTGAGATATTAGGGCCGATTCGATGAGAAGGCGTCTGAGATATGAGGATTTACGTGTCGATACTGGAAACGAGATTTATGATGATTTCGAGTGTCGATACTCAGGGTTTTATGATGATTTCGAGTGTCATTTATGGACACTCACCAGATGATATATATATGCATGATATGGATGACATGTTACCACATATTGATACAGGCACGATATTATATTATATATATACATGTTCACATTCGATACTGCACGGTATGATATTATTATATTAAAGTATGACCTAAGTAAATCGTTATGCATTCAATTTCTACCTGATGATGTCTTCTACTCATAAGTTGGCAACTCACCCCCGTTGTACCATAGTTTTCTTACAGGACCGACCGCTCGGATCAGTAGCGGCTTTGATGATGCTCATAAGTGGGAATTCTTCAGATCATAACACGTGGCGAATGACGTGTCACCCGCGACAGCTCACTAGACTCCTGGGGGCTACCGAGGCAAATTCAGTCTTGAGCACTGATGACCCTCCCCGGTTCGTCTCCGAACTTACAATCCGCCTCTTACAGAAGAGCGACCTAGCCACCGAACTGGCGCCTATCCTCCTGTGCTTGTCTCCGAGCTATTGCAGAGCTAAGCTTCCTCGGCCTCCTGGCTCGCCTCCGAGCTCACGCCGAGCTAAGCCTCCCCAGCTCTCGTACAAACGAGAACGCGAAGCCCTAGTGCTTCCGCAACGGCTCCGCATATCTCGCCAAAACGAGATATCCGCTGCCCCATGTCCCACGTCCTACGCTGGCGCATCCCCCCAATTAATGGGTGTATCCCGCCATTAATGGGGGGATCCCGTCATTCACGCTGGCGTAATGTCAGGGGTGTAACCGAAGGGGAAGATCTCGCGCCTTCTCGCTTCATGCGACCACTATAAAAACCCCTCTCTCAGACAAGTCAGGTAAGGCAATTTTAATCCAACAAGCAGCTACTCTGCTCATTTTCCTCAGCTAACTTGATCGTCGGAGGGTCCTATAGTGGTCACCCACCCCGGGACTTCTTTGCAGGTAGCTCGACTTCACCTCAAAATCAACCGATTGAGATCCACACGCCAAAGGAGACAACCTTCAAATCAAATTGCTGCCATTCAACAGCACTCGCTACAGATCGACGGAGGACAGCATCTCAAGGAGATCCGACCTCCATCAGTTGGCGCCGTCTGTGGGAAACTTGTAAGTTTTTTTCCCTCATCAAAGTTGATCCTCTATCTTCAACCTAATGGCGAGCAAGAACCGTGGCGATCCCAGTACGAGTCATCGCCTCCCCCACAACGGAGGCGGGAGCAGCTCGTATCCTCCTCCCAATGCCATTGTCGTCTTATCCGCCCGGATCGACGGACCCACATCAATGGTGGACACGCTCATTCGCATTCAAGTGGTGGGCCCAGCCCCCCAAATCGATGCTCCCCTCCCAGAGATCACGACGTCGGCAGAAGAGCGGGTAACATTGCTCCCCTCGAAGCCCCGAACCCGGGCGTGCCGAATCTGACAACCGTGGCTCCCACGCAGCGATCGATTCAATGACTCGCTGGGTGCCGCACGGCTCTACGACGCTATCCCGGGAAAGAGACCATCGCCGTGACGCCCATCGCATTCCCGTGCTACCCGAGGTGGTGTCGGTCAGCTCGCCCGCTTCCAGGCGCGACCAACGCCCTCTCCCTCACCAGGACCATGCAAACAACTCGTGTCAAGGCTGCTCCAAAAGGACCTTGCCCGAGGATCTGAGAAATTTGATAGAGCGGAATCGAAGCCGCACCACTGCGCTGTTTACCGCCGAAAACGGGGAAGACAAACGTCTTGCCTGAATTTAGGGACAGATGCAATTTGGATTTATCCATCCACCTCTCCGAAGATGCCAAGTTGATTTATGGCACCGCGTATCGGAAGTTTGGATTGACACGGCCATTGTAGCAGACTTCATCAGATTCCCCCTCGTTTGCGAGGGTTTTTTATTGTAGGGACGCTATTCCCTGCAGGCGCAAGCCCCTGCAGTTAATTACGTTATCGCGTAGCGATAACCACTTTCTCCTGCTCCAGATGTTCACTTCGTGTCATGTGTGTTTATTTTATTTTTGGTTGCCCGTGGATTGTATAAGAAGACTAATTTATATTGTCGCCCGTAGGACGTGGATTAGTCCAAATCCATATATTCTTAGATTTGGGTTTGGTTTGATTTAAGGATCGTTAATCTCGTTCGAGATTAAGATCAACTTAAATGTTTGTTAAGTATACGTTAGTCCGATCTTGGACTAAAATCTACTTAACGGGGGTTTAGGATCATTTTTTATCCAACAAAAGAGCATTTGGGCGCTATCGTTTTAGTTTATGGACATCACGGTCCGTAGATCACCATTTTTGGGATTAGGGTTTAGTTTAAGGACGTTACAGTCCACAGCTTAGTTTAAGGACGTTGCGGTCCACAGCTAGTTTAAAGACGTTACGGTCCGTAGCTAGTTTAAAGACGTTGCGGTCCATTGGGATGTGCCCGTCAATTTGGGAGTGCACCAAAGAGTTATTGGTTATCGGGACCCACCACCTCTCTGAAGACGCTGAAGAATTACATTGACATTTATCAGAGGTGTAAGGAGATGTACCCTTGAACCAATGTCCGTTGAAAAATCAGTAGTCATGTTTGGGAATAAGACCAATTTAGAAAATGGTAAGCACATGGGCTCGGTTGATCTGAATTAGGGACTTTTGGTCAACTTGGACTCAGCCCACTCAATCTTTGAATAAAATGTTAAACACTTGTTTGGGCTCAGTCCCTTTTCTGTGCAAACAGTGCTGGGCATTGATATGGGTTCTGATGCTCACCCTTTACTTTACCCTCTTTTTTTGTTTTTATGGAGTGTTAAACACTCTTTATGGCGCCCACGTGCGGAGCACGTGAGGCGCTTGGCGCTGAGCACCAACCACTGAGTGCTAGGCACTCCTTATTGAGCAGCGCCCATGTAATGGGCACATGAGGCTCTTAGCGCTGAGCGCTGACCATTGAATGCTAAGCACTCCTTATTGAGTAGCACCCACGTAAGGCGCTTGGCGCTGAGCGCCGGCTATTGAGTGCTAAGCATTCTTTATTGAGCAGCGCCGACGTGAGGGACACGTGAGGCGCTTGACGCTGGGTTTTCTTTGTATGCTCTGTTATGAAGAGTTCAATTCTATGTTCTTTTCTGGATCTTTGATCCCCAAGAACAAATTCATCCCCATGAGAATTAAATTCTAATTTGTGGGAGACTTGTCTCATAGATCTCAGATCCAGGGAAAGAACAATGTTCTTTTATGAGGGTTAAACCCTTGGATATGCAGATGAGATGCTCTGATCTCTATTTTTTTTTATTTACCTCGAAGAAAGGTATTCTTCTTTCTTCCTTCTTGAAGCTTTCTGCTTTGTTTTTCTCGAAGTTTATGGGGGGGTCTCTCTGTATAAAACTTCAAGTCTTGGGTCCTTTATATAGTAGAGGCAAGTCTGTTGATTTAGTTGAAGAAATCTCTCATTGAGAGATCCTTAATTGATTTGGGGATTTTATCCACCGTTGGATTTTTGATTCAAGGACTTCTGTTTTACAGAAGATATTTTTCTTGTTTTTAATAAGATTGGGAAAATATTTTCCCATACAGAGCTTATTCTGTGGCTTAGTAATTTTTTAATCACCATGGGATTTTTAATCCAACGGCACTCTATTTTACAGAGAATAATCTTTCTCATTTAGAAAGATTTGAGGAATATTTCATCAACAGAATTTAATTTTGTGTTTTGATGATTTGTTATCCCCGTTGGATCTTTGATCCAATTGCAGAGAACTTTTAGTTCTGGCGTCGGCGCCCTAGTGCGGGGCACGTGAGGCGCTGCCTCAGAGTTTTTTACTCTTGGCGTTGGCACCCTCGTGCAAGGCACGTGATGTGCTGCCTCAGAGTTTTTAATTCTTAGCGCTGGCATCCTCGTGCAAGGGACGTAAGGTGCTGCCTCAGGGTTTTTAACTCTTGGCGCTGGCGCCCTCGTGCAAGGCACGTGAAGCGCTGCCTCTTTACGGAAGGTGTCTTTTCGCCTTCTTTTTTTGCTTTTCCAGAGTCAAACTTTTCTTTTCCAATGCCTGGAAATAGTTCCATCATGCACAACATTTTCTATGCCTAGACTTAAATGTCTCCCTTCATAATCTGAAGCAATTCTTCTTTTCTCTTTCACTTTCAGAGAATTATTTTAACAGAGAAGAGCCATGGCTTGTAATCGTCCACATGCTTGCCGGCAGCCATGGGAGGTGCCTATTGAGGAAATTGTTCCTCGTTTTGTTGCCCGGTTGGTGAACCCTGCTCTTACGGATGATCAATGTGATACGGTGTTGCACGAGCTCTTGACTCGTAGAGGATCTCCTCTCCCCATCGGCTCCATTTGGCTCCGGATGGTCTTCTTGTCCGTGCTCGATGATATTCCCTCTCATCCAGCGGAGATGACTCCAGCAATACTCGACGCAGCGGAGGACAAGATCGAGTGCTTTAATGAGGCACTTTTGATTACCACGACTCTGAGGAATCGCTTTGTTCAGCTGCTAAGCCAGATATGGGCTCAGCGGGCCATCATGTATGCCTTCGCTGATGGGCACGGTGTTGACCGATGGGGAGCGACTCTTCGTGAAGATCGCCGCTTTACCATGGTGGAGAAGGCGGAGAGAGAGTTAGAGAATTTTATCCATAGTTTTTTGAATCCCTGTACTTTCGATCCCATGTATGGTGATCTGTTTCTTATAAAATAAAATGTTCGATTAAATGCTTTCTTTTTGTCGTTGACCACCAAGTGCTCCCTTTCTAACACCTGTTCTTCCTCTGATGTGTGTATGTGTGTATATGAATGAGCCCGATTTCACACATATCTGTAAACAAAACTTCAACCGGTATAAACAGGAACAAATAGCTCTTGGCCAAAGATTTTGGCGGGAACAAATGCCCCCCCCCACTACTTTGCCCACGTAAGTATGTATGTGGGTGAAATAGTGCAAAGTTATACATGGCCATGGAATTGAGGGCTTAGGAGACAAGTTTAGGGTACTTGTAGCCTAAGACTTTTTTCGTCTTCATGAGCCGTAAGGGTCTCAAGAAGATTATTTTTGTAAGTCTACGGTAGCGCCCCGGCCGTCATTCTGACGCCAAACGCGGAACAAAAACTTTTATAACTGGCGCTATCGCATACTATAACCCGGATCTTGCCATTAACGCTAAACTAACAAACTGTAAAGAGATAGAAAGGCTATACCGATCGATCCGAGTCCTTCGGTCTTTATCCATCATCCCACGCTCTTCGCGGCAACTCCGATCTCTCGTCTCCTCATCGAGGTGGCACCACATCAACGGATCTTTAAACGGGCTCCCGCCTCTATACCGAGGCAACTCGGTCATCAAGTCTGCTAAAAGAGATGACCAAGATGAAGTAGAGAACGAGTAGAATACTTTGTCTCAAACACCCTACGGTTCTCATCACATGAGAGGGTTAGGGTGGAGGTTGAAGAAGATGCTTAGGATTAGAAATGGTGAACTCAAGAAACACTAGTGAGCCAAAAGAAAACTAAGCCCATAAACTTATGTTATCTTCTCATTCTCTTGTGAATAGATATATGAGGTTATTTAATCAAAACCATAAAAAAATATCTAATGAAAATATCTCCTCAAATATCCAAACCCAAAACAAAACACATTAATTCCTTAATGACTCACTAGATGACTCATTACATGAGTCATTAGTGAACATTCTAGAATTAATGTGTCATCCATAATGAGTCACCCTTTCCAAAATCCAATAATCATTTAAACCAAAATGATTAATCCAAAAAGAAATGCATTTTCTAAAATATTCTCGTAACGGATTACGAAAATACCCCTCTCCTGTATATACATACATGTATCCGTATTCCGACCGAATAAGAATACGAGAGACTAAAATATTCCGACTCAATATAATACATGGATCCGGCTTAAACCAAAGCCCACCAGTATTATTTGCCCGAAATATGACACGTGCATAAACACGTGCATTTTCCGAACCCTACCATAAAACCATACGGCCTCTACAACGTTTCGCCCGAACTTGGGAAACTATCTGTGGGGGACTCTAAAGACTCGTCAGTACCCTGGTAGTGGGTTTAACCACAAGCACGTCAGCGGCACTAGCTGTGCGTAACGGCTGCCCATATGCTGACCTCAAAGAAAGCCGATGAGCAAACTCATCCTGAAACCCTACTGAGCCTATCAGTGACAATATACATACAGTCCGGTCCGTTCGTCTATGAGTATCGCATATCGGGCCTAGGGGGCTGGTAATGTCAGGCCCCCAATAGTGGTATAAGTCATGTCAGAGTGTAGCCCAGAACACCCTGAGATACTACTGGAGTACCTATCAGTAAATCTCCTGCCTCGGCTGAGGGCTTTGTGTAATGGCTCTCCTAGACACAGCGCGATCTCACCCCCAATACCGGGAGAGACGAATCCTCTGCCAATCCGCTCACTTGCCTCTATGTGGCTCGGGACTGTACCCAAAAAAACCTGTTTGCACGCCTCCTTTGAGCCGTGGTAGGGTAGAAATCAAAGCACAGTAGGAACTCACACGAGACAAATGACGATCTCAGGTCGATGAACTAACCTGTACACATGTCACCAGGGAACAGCTATCTGACGCTAGGTATAATACCAACTAGCAGGTTCCTGGCGAGTCCTGTCCGGTGTACTCATAACCCAATGAGCACCTGTATACATCTTAGGTGATCCAACTGACACCAATGGCTTGTGAGACCAGCCACCGCCCCTCGTCGGGGTCTCGACTGTATACACTAGTCTACTCCGGAGTATCGATGCCCTGTCTCGAAACTCTCACGACTATGGACCACTTTTAAGGATATGCTTATAGACTACCCAACTCTCACGTATATGATCGCCATCATACTGTTGGTAGTCAAGCAGGATCCTAAGGGCTCTATCAACGTGTAATAGTGAACAGTCACTTAAAGCTGTACACGATGATAAAGGCAAACCAGATAGCATACTATCATCTCGAGTAAGATTGTCTTACCGGTATAGGTCCTCCCTCAATCATTGCAATCACGTACCTGCGATCCAATAATTGACTTTGAGGGCACTACATCCAACAATTTCTCCCTACGAGTCGATAAGATCCCGTAGGTGTATTTTCTCCTTAAGAGTCGTAAGGACTCCTAAGTGCGTTCCCTCTTGAAAGTCGTAAGGATCTCACAAGAGAATTTTCCCCCTACAAGTCGAGAGGACTCGTAAGTGGTTTTTTCCCTCCTTGTCGATATTCGACTTTAGAGAATGTGGCCCGTGGATAGTCCATCTTGACCTTCTTGTAGGGCAACGATGGCTTAGGAAACAGGGTTAGGATCTGCCGCCTAAGACTTTTCAACTTTATGAGCCGTGAGGGTCTCATAAAGACTTTTCTCCCTACGAGTCAAGAGGATTCCGTAGGTGTATTTTCTTCTTAGAAGTCGTGAGGATCTCCTAAGTGCGTTTTCTCTTGAGAGTCGTAAGGAGTTCACAAGAGAATTTTCCCCCTTACAAGTCGAGAGGACTCGTAAGTTGTTTTTTCCCTCCTTGTCGATATTCGACTTTGGAGAGTGTGGCCGATGGATAGTATACAATAGTCCATCTTGGACCTACTTGCAGGCCCCAGTGCTTAGGAAACAGGTTGATATCCCCGTTGCGTAAGGCTTTTTCCCTACGAGTCGGGACGAGTTGAGAAGTTCTCGCAGGAACATTGTTTTCCCTACGAGCCGAGACGAATCAAGAAGTTCTCGTAAGAATGTCCTAACGTCACAGTTAACCGCTGCTGATAGAAGTCCGTTAGGTTCTATAGTACTAGGGTTTATGTCTGTCGTACCGTCGCGTTGGCCGATATATTCCCCGATATGTAATCTTGCTATTCGGGTAGCCCCACGACTGTCGTGTCTTTGATCCCTTCGGGGGATGGACAAGACGTCTTCAAGTAATCTCCCAGGTCATATTACCATCGAAAGAGCAAGCGTTAGGGATTTTCCATGCCGCTTTTTTTTTTACTTGAGGTTAGGCTCAATTTAGGAACCCCGATGAGTCATGACCACTCCGCGCTGGTGTGGGATGATCTCCGATAGTCTTTGAGGTTTTATTTGATTTGCCGTCAAGACCCTGAAGCTAGGGATCTTCCTTTGGTTCATTTGTTAACATTGTGTCTGTAATATTGTGACGAATGTCGAGGTTGTTTCTAGGTTGTCGGTAAACCGTAGAGTCTTGGAACTAAGGACTTTGCCATGGCTCCATTGTCTTGACCCTGGGGTCGGTTGTTGACGTTGCGTCTGCATCCTGTTGGAGTAAGAAGGAACGCCGTGGTGATCTCTGGGCTAAAGATGTTGCCGTCGAGATCCTGAAACTAGGGATCTTCCTTCGCTTCGTTTGTTGACATTATGTCTGCTATATTGCAACGAATGTCGAGGTTGTCTCTAGGTTGTCTGTGAACCGTCGAGTCTTAGAACTATGGATTTTGCCGTGGCTCCATTGTTTTGACCCTGGGGTCGGTTGTTTACGTTGCGTCTGCATCCTGCTGGAGTGAGAAAGAATGCCGTGGTGATCTCTGGGCTGTAGATGTTGCCATCGAGATCCTGAAGCTAGGGATCTTCCTTCGCTTCGTTTGTTGACATTGTGTCTGCTATATTGCAACGAATGTCGAGATTGTCTCTAGGTTGTCTGTGAACCATCGAGTCTTGGAACTAGGGACTTTGCCATGGCTCCATTGTTTTGACCCTGGAGTCGGTTGTTGACATTGCATCTGCATCCTGCTGGAGTGAGAAGAAACGCCATTGTTGATCTTTAGGCTGTAGATGTACCGTCGAGATTTGGAACTAGGGACTTAGCCATGGCTCCGTTTTGTTGACGCCGCGTCTACATCCTGCTGGAGTGAGAAGAAACGCCGTTGTTGATCTCTAGGCTATAGGTGTTGAAATCGAGACCTGGCTCTTCTTCTGATGGAACCAGGCGGGAAAATGTGGTTCCCTTTTTCGTTTGTTCCCATGGATTGTATACAGGGGTCGATGTGGACTCACCTGCAGGACAGAAGTTTCATTTTTTATTCTTTCTGTCCGCGATACTCTATCATTTCATCTTTTTATATCGCGAAAGTCGTGATTGCCCAATCATTTCGGCTATTTTTCGCGGTGCCTAATCATTTCGTCTATTTTTTCTTTTTACACGCTGCTTTATATTGCGAGTTGCCCAAACATTTCGGCTGTTTTTATATGCATATATTTTGCTCGCTAATTTTTATTGCGAGTTGCCCCATCATTTCGCCTATTTCATATGCATTTTTTTCATTTTTTATTTATTGTGAGTATGGAACTCGAGATCTGATACCAATCTTGATATCATAAAGGTATTTCTCCCCAAACATTTCGCTGCGACTGGAATATGGCCAGGAGCGAATCATCATTTGCCATGAAAGGACTTAGAATTTGATACCGATTTAGGCATTAGCATCGCTATAACTGGGATATTTCCAGGAGCGAATCATCATTTGCCATTGTCGATTTGAACAAAAGTGGCTTAGCAAACAGGGTTAGGATCTTGTTGCCTAAGGCTTTTTGACTTTACGAGCCGTAAGGGTCTCATAAAGGTATTTCTCCCCACGAGTCATGAGGATCTCGTAGGTATAGGTTCTCCCTAGAAGTCGTGAGAACTCCTAAGTGAAATTTTCTCTTGCAAGTCATAAGGATCTTACAAGAGTGTTTTCTCCTTACAATTCGAGAGGACTTATAAGTGTCGTTCACCACATGAGGACATTCTTCGTCACTGGTGGGGCTTGGTGAGGGAACGTTTGTTTGTGCCCATGGATTGTATACAAATGTCGGTATTGAACCGCTTGTAGGGCAACTTGGGGAGTGTGATGGCTTAAGAACGGGTTCAGGTCTCTGTATCTTAAGGCTTATGAATCCTATGAGCCATGAGGGTCTCGTAGGGAGGAATTCTCCTTACGAGTCGTGAGGATCCCGTAAGTGTAATTTCTCCTTAGGAATCGTGGGGATCCCTAAGTGTGTTGCTCCCTTGTGAGTCGTAAGGATCTCACGTAGGTGTTTTCTCCTTACAAGGTCGTGAGGACCTTGCATGTGTTTTTGTTTTAACGAGAGTACGCCCTTTCGGGTTTTCACAAACTCGCCGGTAGGCCTGCTATTTTTACTCTCGGAGCCCTTCCGGGTTTTCATCCGTGCCCATTTCGCTTGTGGACGTTTTTTTCATGGGAGCTTTGATTGCAACATAGATCCCAGAAAAAGATATCACCATGTTTGGGGAGAAGAGTACTAGTTTAGGGACATTTCGGTCTATTGTTAGTTTAGGGACATCTCGGTCCATTGTTAGTTTAAGGACATCTCGGTCCAAGCAGCTTCGAGGCGAAGTTTTGCCGGATACTACTTATAAAGTTTGGACTCAGGAAGACAGCGAGCGGACACAAGCGTCGTCATCTATCATTAACCTGAGCTATGACTTGTCATGCGTAGTATTTCTTAAGGAACCGGCCATTTATTGGCCGAAAGGGTCTTTCGCCATGTATATCCATGGCAAGTAGGCTCCACCTTGGTAGACCTTGTCTATGATGTACGGGCCCTCATAGTTCGGCTCGAATTTCCCCCGTTTGGCACGATTGGGGATCATAAATCTTTTTACGACTAACACGAGTTCGTCTTGGCGGAACGTTCTCGGCCTGGTTAGTCTTTCATATGAGCGCGTCATCCTTACTTTGTAAGCTTCCAGGTTTTGCTGCGCTATGAGACAATTTTCATCGAGGGCATCGAGCTCCTCAAGCCGAAGATGGGCATTTTCTTCATCCGTCGGTTCGTATCGAACTGCTACTCGTAGTGAGGGTAGCTCTATCTCCAAGGGAAGTATCGCTTCCCTGCAGAATACCAACGCGAATGGCATTGTATTCGTGGCCGTTTTGAACGTGGTTCGATATGCCCAGAGAGCTTCATGCAGTCTCTCGTGCCAGCCGCTTTTATTTCTGGACACTGTTTTCTTTATGATCTTCGCCAAGGTCTTGTTGTGTCATGACCCGAAATGGCACGTGACCGGCACTTGAATCATATGAAGTCTATAGGACCCCATCTAATTCAAGTAAGCCAGAAAAATCCCAGAAATCTAAACCATTTTAAAAGAAGAAAGAAGGAAAAGTTTAGTTTTAAAGAAAGTGGTTTTAATAACATAAGTCGAATATGTATTTTTAAAATCTCAAGTCTTTTCTAAAAATTTAGACAGAGTTTCATTTGTAAATACCGGCCACAAAAGGGTACAACATGTATAATATGAATAAAGGCATCCCCAAGTGAAAGCTAGCTCTTCGTCAATTGGCGGTCACAACCATGCAAGCAATATAATATACAACGCCGAAGGGCGAGGATCAAAACTCAAAAGGAAACTCAACAACATCAAGAAAACCATAATAATACAACGCGCGGCACTAAGGTCAAAAGAATATACAACTGGTATTCTAAGGTTATCAAATAATACAAGTCTGGTTGATGGAGATTACTAGATACAACTGAATAAAATAAGGTACAATGGTGGTCACGATGCAAGTGAACCCACCTACCAAAACAATCACCCGGAATGAAAGCAGTGCCAGCAAAGCCGCAACGAAACCTGTACGGCAAAACCTGCAAGAACTGTGGCACAACGGGGTGAGTTGCCAACTCGTGAGTAGAAAACATCACAGAGAAGAAATCGTATGTATGACTCAATCCTAGGTCAATACGATCATATATATATATATATATATATATCCTCAAAATGATAAAGCCTGAAGCATCTAATAATGGCATGGGTAAACATCTATACATATGTGTAATACTAAGTGCTCGTGTCAGTGCCTCAGGTAGCAACATATCATAAATATGAGGTATTAATGCAATATAATGAAAACAGAATACATCATGAATGAGAAAACTGTTTTCTTTAATTGGTAAGATTTCTGTTTGTATAAATCGAGGTATCATCAATGAAATCAACAGAAAATCAGTGTCTAGCATCGACACAAAATATATATCTCAAAATCCCAGGCTCCGGCTATCCGGACTGGCCTGTATCATCAAATCTCAATACCTCAGGCTCCGGCTATCCGGACTAGCCTGTATCATAAATCTCAATATCTCAGGCTCCGGCTATCCGGACTGGCCTGTATCATAAATCCCAAGACCATGTCGGTATCCTCCGGATATCCGGCGTGTCACAATAAAATCACCGGTCAGTAGTGCTCCCCTGTCTCAGGCTCAACGCCATCATCTGCGACCTTCTCGTCCCGGGGTACCGCATCGAGTCCACCATGCACCCATAGACGATTCCTCCTCCTCCTCGAATCGGGTGTATGATATCGCTCAAGAGCCGAGAAAACTCATGGTGGACATATCTCAATCATAACATGAGAAAACCGCACTTTTATCTTTTGAAATGAAAATGAGTTTATAAATCTTGCGGTTTCTCCAAATCCAGAAATCTCATGGAAAACTCCGAAATCCAAAATGAAGAATAAATAATAATGAATACTAGACTCCGGCAATCCGGACTGGCCCGTATAATATTGCATGACAAATGAATATGTAAATATGCATGAAATATCACAATAATAAATGCAACATCTAAACTAGCACAGTGATGATATATCGGAACTATGGACTAGCAAGCGATATCAATGAATTAATATTCTCTAAAGTGTACATGACATGGCAATTACCCATGATGATGTGTGTGAGCCGGCAAGCAGGTGTACGTGGATCATACGCATCATCGGTAATTGTGCTGGTGTCCTGACAGCATAGTTTCATAATCACTAAAATACACAATAAACATGCAATGCGATGATAACAATATGGATAAACGGAGAATGAATACTAAACGCAGCAATACCGAATATACCGAAATGAATAATAAATGCAACAATAAGGGATCTACATTAACATATATGGGTCATACAGTTTTGACGTTTGAAATAACACGAATCGTGGTGTTTAGAAAATAGGGCTATGGTGGTTTTAAGAAAAGGTACGTCCTTTGAAATATCCGTAGAATCCCTTGGCCTGTCTTTAAAATACTCACGATTTGTTAGTTTTGAAATAGTTATGATCCGAGTCTAGTCTAACATCTACAAGTAAACTACTGGACTAAACTAACAGACTGATCGAAAGGGTAAGGAAAACCACCGAAGTCTGAGTCAATATATATATATATATATATATATATATATATAATAGTCGGTGATCCCGCCTCAATAGTATCACATACGATACAATATATATAATATGACATTCTCGAGTCAAGAGTGCGGATCTATCATCAATATAGCTCGTACGATAAATCCATCATACGGCATCCCAAATCTGGGTACGGGTCGAATATCACATTTATCTCATTATTTATCTGGTATCCTTATCATCACATATTGTGAACTGGGGGTACTGATCTAAGTCTAGTACAATACTGATACCATATATATATAGATATATATATATATATATATATATATATATGCATGTGTATGAAAACACATTGCCTAAAAACCTGCTATAACATCATGTCGTATCTCATAATACGAACCAAATCATATCACCGATCTCGTGGCACCATGCCCAAACTCATCGACTCATCTCCAAATACCATATACTATCCTCATCATCCATGTATATGTATATGTATATATATAGATACATAGTCACATACATGTGTGTGTGTATACATATCCTCATATACGCACAAGAAAGTAAAATGTATGCGAGTGTGTGTGTGTGGGTGTATGCAAATCATTACACTAGGGTCCGCAACTACTAAACTACTAAAAACGTTCTCTACCAATTACACTATAACTAACACATGCTGTTCTAAAATCTTCTTGCTAATAAGTAACGTTTCATATAACCCATATTTGTATATATAAATACATATCTATCATAAACTATACTACAAACTGTGGGGGTGCTATACGCCATCCACCCGACTTCCCCCGTAGATATATATCTACTCACATGATCCTCGCTTGCCGAAGTCGATGTCGCCATCCTCTTCTTCATCATCTGAAGTCCACGTAGGGGTACCTACATATCATAACATATCGTGTCGCATTAAAATCCAATTCAAAACCAATATGACACGCGAATCACACATAGGTTAAAACCTATGATCTACGCATGCAAGAAAGGAAAAATGAATCCTCGATGTCGATGTACAAACATCAAACCATCGAGTTAAAACACAAATACCCAAGTTCAAGTTAACAGAATCCGCAAAACCGAAATCAGAAACAATATAAAACTCTTCCAGATTTTACCCTAGGTCAAATTAGCCAATTTTGCATATGTATAGGGTCTAATTTACTGGAGATAAAGCCACAGAACAAATACGAATACATTTCACCTTACCCTGGCCGCAAATTGTGGCCGGGAACAATAAATCTGCGGCCTCAGCAAGGGGGTTGGGGATCGGTACTTTAGGGTACACTCTAGGTTTCCTGCATGACTCTCTGTGTTTGCTAAAATATTTTCAGATGTCTCGGGTCACAGCAGATGTCAATATACTATCACAATTTCCAGAAAATACGATATCGGGGATTTCTAAGTTCATGTATTGGGTTTGATTCTATGGTTTCAGTCCATGAAACTAACACTAGAGGGGTTATAAGGTCTCTACTAATCTCAATTACACCTTTGGAATCAATAATTCCCCAAAACCCTAACTTGAAATTTTCAAACCCCACTAAACATCACTTAATCACTTTTAATCATGCATGGACACTAATGTGAATGAAATACTATGCTAATGGTGATGAAATTATCTCATTTGGCAACTCAAGAATATTCTTGAGTTGCCCAAAGTGCTCAAAATCCGATTTTTCTTGGTCCAAAGTGCTTGTAGGGAACTTGATCATGTTTTTAATGAAGTGGAGATAGAGTTTTGATGATGGTTTGAGGGTGTTTGTGAGGGTGAAGAGGAGGTGGAGGGAGTGGGCTGCCATGAGTGAAGGGGAGGAGAAATGGTGAAGGAAAATAATGGAGGGAAACAATGAGCCATGGTCAAGTTTGACCCCTCACCTCTCTCTCTCTCTCTCTCTTCTCTCTCATGCCCATACCTCTTTTCTTTATTCATTTTCATTTTCATTTTCTTTTCTTTTCTTCTCTCTTAAAACAAAACCATGCATAAATAAAAATAAAGAAAAGCCACGGTAGAATGTAACAAATGGGTAATATGACATGGTACATGTCATGATACACAAATCTAGCTTAATACACGATTAGCGATATTTAATCGTGATTAGCATTAAAATTGTATATAATTAATTATAAAAATTTATAATTTGCCTAAATCACATAAAACACCCTCATTTCAGTAATTCCATAATTTTCCAAATATTTCCCACTTTATCGGTATTTAATTATACCGCGTTATTAAAATATTCATAATATTTATTATTTAATTATAAAAATTCCCAAAAAATAATATTTTATTTTTCTAAAATTTTACATGTTGAAAGCCTCAAATAGACCGTTAGCTCGGGGATTATAGACCGATAGCTCGGGGATTATAGACCGAAGAGTATCTCCAATCGATATTATACTGCTGTGCGAAGCGACTGATTTTGTGGCATCTGTAAGCTGGCCCGTTATCAGAGATAATCCGTCGCGGAGTGCCGAACCAGTAGATGACGTGTGTCCTGAAGAAATGGAGGATGTTCTTCGTCTTCACCTCCCTTAGCGGTAGTGCCTTTGCCTATTTGGAGAAGTAATCAGTCGTTGCCAATATGAACTGATGTCCCTTGGATGACGCCAGCTCAATAGGCCCGATTATATCGGTTCCCCACATTTCAAACGGCCAGCTAGCCAGTGTTGGGTGTAGCGGATTCGGATGCTGGTAGATGAAGTCCCCGTGAATCTGGCATGAGTGACACTACTTCGCATATTCGAGACAGTCCTGAATCATCGTGGGCCAATAGTAACCCATTCTTTTGATCTTCAACTTCATCTTTGGCCCTGCTTGATGGGAACCACAAAGTCCATCGTGAGTTTCTTGGACGACCCTTTTTGCTTCTTCCGGTCCCAGGCACCTTAGCCACAGACAGTCGAATGATCTCTTATAAAAAGTATCATTGACGAAGGCGAAAGACAGGGCTCGCTTCATGAGCTGATGTCTTGACGATGCGTTTTCGGGTGTTCGATGGGATTTGAAGTAGTCTATGAAGACTTTTCTCCAATCCTTAGCCTTTTCTTCGTCCTCTACTTGGAAAGCCGCTTGTTTGGTCACTTCCTCTTCTTCAGACGACTCCGGAAATATTTCTGCTGACGCGAGAATCTGGCGGCTTTGCACAATGATCATTACGTCATCGAGGTTTTCGTCGGCCAGCTCTTTAGCAAGCTTGGCTAACGCATCTGCTTTGCTATTCTCCGCACGCGGTATGCTTTCCAAGATGTAGGAAGGAATTTGTATCAGCAATTGCCGCACACTTTCGCCATATTTTACCAACTCCAGTTTGCATGTCTGATAGTCGCCATTCACTTGGCTAACGACTAGCTGGGAGTCTCCATATATGAGGAGGTTTTCGATGCCCATGTCAACAGCAATCTCAAGACCTACTATCAAACTTCATATTCCGCTTCGTTGTTTGTTCTTGGCTCCGTTAAGGAAAGGGCAAAACGCATTATCCCTCCTTGCGGAGTTAAAAAGATAAGACCTACCCCAGGTTTGATTATGGGGGTGCTCTACTTTCACTTCTTCATGGAAGATGCTCCGTCGAAGTATAGTTCCCATCGGGAATTATTTCCTTCCGTCTTCCCTTCGATTGAATCGAATGCGTGTTCATCTGGCATTTCGCAATTTAAGGGGGAATCGGCTGGTATTGGATGTTCAGCAAGAAAATCGGCGATAGCATGCCTTGAGGGGCCGATAGATTATCGAGAACTCCATCAAGAGGAGGGCCCATTTGGCAAGCCTTCCTGTTAATATGGCTCTTGACATTAAATACTTGAGAGGAACCACCTTTGATATGAGATGAACCACATGTGCCAAGGCGTAGTGCCTGAGCTTCGTTATCGCGAAGATCAGTGCCAGGCAATGCTTTTTAATGGGGGAGTAATTGTTTTCTGCCCCGTGGAGAACTCAACTCAAATAATAAAGAGCTCTTTTCTTCCCCTGGTCGTTCTCCTGTGCCCATAGTGCGCCTAAAGAACCTTCAAGGGCTGTTGTGTACAGGATGAGGGGTTTTCCCTTAACCGGAGCGGTCAGTACTGGCGGATTCTGCAGATATTGCTTGATTTCGTCCAATGCACTTTGGCATTTACGATCCCACACAAATGGGGTCCCCTTCTTCATTAGATGGTTGTAGGGACGACATTTGCCGGAGAGGTTAGCTATGAACCGTCGGATATACGCGAGCTTTCCTTGGAGAGACCGCAGTTGCTTGAGAGTTCTTGGCGAAAGCATTTCCATAATCTCCTTGATCTTTGATGGGTCTATTTCGCTGCCTCGATGTCATACGATGAATCCCAGGAATTTGCCTGAGGAGACTCCAAACGCACATTTCAGAGGGTTCATTTTCAGATTATATTTCCGAAGACGCTAGAACACTATCTTCAAATGCTCCCAGTGCTCCTCGTACGATTTGCTTTTCACCACGAGGTCGTCGATATAACATTCGACAATCTCGTGTATGAGGTCATCGAAGATCTTTGTCATGGTCCTCTGGTAGGTAGCGCCTGCATTTTTCAAACCGAAGGGCATCACCTTATAGCAGAATATGCATAGCGGGGTCAGGAAGGCGGTATGCTTTTGGTCTTCAGGGTGCATCTTTATTTGCTTATACCCTGAAGATCCATCCATGAAGGGGAAGACCTCATGAGTAGACGTATTATCGATCATCAGCTCGGTAACCAGTACTGGGAAGTCATCCTTCGGGCAAGCTTTATTGAGATCCCGAAAGTCCACGCAAATGCGCACCGTCCCATTTTTCTTCATCACTGGGACAATGTTGGCGATACAGTCAGGATATTGAACTTCTTGGATGAAGCCGGAGTCGATTAGTTTCTTGACTTCGGCATTGATGCTCATCTCGAGTTCGAGCCGCATTCTCCTTGGCGCCTGTTTGACTGGTTTAACGTCTAGAAATATCGCCAGTTTATGCACCGCTATTTCTGGATCTAATCCCGGCATCTCGGAATAATTCTATGCGAAGAATTCTTTATACTATATAAGCACGCCTTTTAGTGTAGCCACCTGCTCTTTAGTCAGCAGCTTACTCACGAACGTTGGCCTTGGTTCATTTGTCATCCCCAAGTCGATTTTCTTCAGATTGGCTGTTGTGGTGTGTATCCCGTCTTCAACCTCTTTTGGCGCCGGTGGAAATTCTGAGATCACCTCATCTTCATCTTCATTTGCAAAGCACTGGTAGAGGTCGTCCACCTTCTCATGTTCTCTCGTCTTTGAGAATGTTATCATGTGGCAGGTATGAGCTCGTTTCCAAGCTCGATGTTGATATGGACTTACCCTCGCAGTGTAGATTGCTTTTGGCTCGTGCTTTCGTGGTTGGGCTACCCTCCAACTGCCGGATATAGCAAACCTGACTTGCTAACACTGGTCTTCGACCCAGTCTTTGAAGGTGAAGCAATCTTCAAGAGGATGTCCTATTGCTCGGTGGTAGGAGCAATAAGCCGGGTGATGGACCTCGTTTATTTGCTCAGGGTGCCGAGACTCTGGGGGTGTCATCATTTGATGCTTCATGACAAGGTTGAATATTTTCCTTGTCTTGTCTTGAGGGAAAGAGTACTCCCGACCCATCTTCTTCATAAAAGACGGGTACCAGCTGACTTTTTCTCGATCGCATGGCTTCTTGGATTCGCTTTGCTGTATTTGAATGCCATTCCCGCCATTGATCTTGTTGTTGCTTCTGCGTCGGGTATTTTTCTTGCCACGAGAGCGCACAGCAAGCTGAGGGTGAAGGGCATCATCATCTTCTCTTTCCGCAGCCTGCTGAATGCTACATTGCATCATGGCTTTCTTGTAAATGGACATTTCGCGGCTGTGGTCATCCCGAACCTTTTGACCCGCTTCCTTTATTAGCTTGTCCATTTGTTCTTCGAATGACGGGCTTGGTATTCTCACGGCAGGGGTCTCGCTTTGGTTCGACATCAACGCTATCTGGAAATGCATTCGCTTCTCCACCGGAGTTATTTATGACATGGAAGCCATATAATCGCTCCCATTTCTTGGATCGAACGTATCCAAGCCCAGTCGTCTCCATCCTCCCATTGGGCATCTTTCGCTGGGTCCCGGGAACGTCCCAAATCTTGTTGTAGAACTGGGCTTGCCGAGCGATATGTTTGAGGGGGACGCCTTGGCATTTTAACAGCCTTTTTAATCCCTCTGTGTAATGTCTGGACAGACGGATCGGTTGAAGCCTGTTAAGCGCAAGATCAGCACCAAGCCAGACTTCTTTCTCCACTTTAGTCTCCGTAGATTGGTAGAAGAGGATCGCCTTCTCACCTTTTCGCCTAGGGGGAACGTAGAAGGTCTGCAGCTCTTGCACGCCGTACGTATCGAGCGCATCAAGTTCTCTGTAATGGTGCTGTGGAACCATGGTAATTCATAAGCTCTGATCAGCTCCAATGAAGGTTTGTATTGATGGATGAACAGAGAATACTGTGTTGACTTCATCTTTAGAGTCGCTGCCAAAGACCAAAATAGGCGTAGATGGTCCCGGCCCGCTGCCTTGGAGTTGCCCCAAGAAGACCATCTCTTCATCATCTTCGGTATCGCTCCCAAAGATCGGGATGGTGGCGACATCTTTTTGTTTATTCTCCGGTTTAAGGCATCTTTACGTGACTTCGAAGTCTGGTAGGAAGTACTTAGCGTCTTCATACTTGCGGACTTCATTTACGGAGAATGGGTTTAGCTCTCCTGTAACTGTGTACTCGAGGCCGTCTTTGAAGTACTTCATACACTGATGTTGTGTAGAAGGGATGATGTTGTATTCATGTAACCAAGGCCTGCCGAGCAAAGCGGTGTAGCAAAGTCTTGGCCTCGATGACATGAAACTTGATGTCAGTGACGAGCATCCTAAAGCGTAATGTCAGTATTACAGATCCAAGCGTCCGTGATGGCTGGGAGTTGAACCCAGAGATAGTAATTTTTTCCCAGGCCAGGTGTTGAACGTTCATGCAAATCTTCTTCAACACTCTCATATTGAGAAGGTTGACGGAGGACCCGTTGTTAACCAGGATCTTCCCTATCTTGATGTCATGGTAGTACTCGGTGACATATAAAGGATGGTTGTGCTCGCACGTTCCGAGGAGGAGATCTTCATCGTCGAATGTGATGTCAGCTGTATGAACCTCTTCCAGCTCGTCCTTCATCTTTTCTTCCGCAAAGAAAGCTTGGAACTGATCAGGCTCTTGCAGTGCCTTGATTAGAGAATCTCATACCTCTTTGGACAGGAAGAGAGCATCCAGTATGCTCAGTTGCGAGGGTATCTTCCTCGGGTGTGCTAAAACATTATAATCTACCTTGTTTTTCTCAGGCGGGTCCTTAGCTGTGAGCTCTTCGACGACTCTATCATCGAGGGCAATCTCCTCAGGGAATTTTTCCTTCCCCTTGTCTCTCTTACCCGAACCTTTGTTTGAGGGTCCGAGATTCTTTTCAGGCAACGTACGGTTACGCAGCTGGATTTTTCGCATTTCTTCACCTCTTCTTCTTTTCCAGAGGTGGATTCCTTGAAGAGAGGGCCGAGGGCTATTTCGTCGTTAGAATTGCTCCCGAAGGTAAGAACTTAATATTTCCCTTTTGTCTAAATGGCATCAACCATATGACAGTTATCGGCTGTTCCTTTACGCTCATCTATCGTGCTTCTCTGTTCCCGACGGGCTTTGCGCTTCATTCGCTTGAAGTGTTCTCGGTGGGCAACATATCCCTGCCACCACTTCTTAAAGGCATTGCACTCTTCGGTAGGGTGTATGACCTTCCGATGGTATAAGCAGTATTTCAGATGTACATCCGTTTCGTCAAGGCACGTACTCTTTGGGGTATTTCCTTCGAAAGGTGGCAGCTTCATTCCCATTGACAGGGCTTTGGCGAACCGTTTCCCCGTCTTAAACCTGCTTTTGTCTGCCGCGGGTGTGCTTCGATCTGGTTGGAGTACTTTGTAACTCTCCCTCGCCGCGGCTTCTTCATCCTGATGCCGATGCTTGGCCTTTTCTTATATGGTCGTTTCACGCTCTCGGTCAGTTTTTCTCTTTTGAAGAGCTTCGTGTAGCAACCGGTCAATCAAGTCGTCTGACATCTCCGGGGATTTTGATGCCGGTCCTGCCCCCAGTTCCTCCGTATTGCTTTCCGACGCCGAAGGATCTTCTTCGTCTCTCAACAACTGGTGGGAGACCATGTGGCAACTTGCTACATACCCCTCAGGTTCTTCTGACGAGTCGTTCCCCTCATCATTGTCGCTGTCTCCGTTCTCAAGAATATGCTTGAGGAACTCTTCAAGTGTGACTGGGGTCCGCGCCTTTTGGTTGTACTTCCAGAGTGTCAATGTACTTTTGCAGATCTATGCGCTTGTCATTAGGCTGCATGAGCTTCTTGGTCTTCTTCTTTCCTTTCAAAGACTTTGAAGACTTGACCTGAGTGTTTTGCCCATTGTTAACGGCGTTCAGTGCCGAGCGTGGTTTAAGCATCCCCTTAATGATCTCGGGCTCCAGCGGGATTTTCCATCTGATTGTCGGGCATGCTTGAAGATCTTTCAGCATTCTTTTAGTTTTAGTCAAAAGGACAATTTCCTACGGAGCTTCTTCTATAAATGAGCATGATGCCCCCGGCGTGTCCACCTTTTTAGGAGCGTGCTGTTGAGGCGGGTTTAGCTTCCAGTTTTTGGACAGCGCGAATTTGCCTAGTTGGTACTAGTCCTTAACACAGTTTTTGAAGACGCAGCAATCTTCAATTGGGTGACCCATTACTCTGCGGTAGGGCAGTAGTTGGGACTGTTGACGTCACCAGGCTGCAGCGGGCGTCTTGGATCCGGCAGAGTGATGAGCCTGTTGCACACTGCCAGTTCGAACAGTCTCCTCATTTTATCCCGGGAAAACGAGTAAGAATGTCTCAACTTCTCTTCGAGGGACCTTGGTTTGTTGCTTTGGCGAGCAACCGGTTTCGGGTCACTCGGTTGTTGTTGAGCGTTGGCAACGAAGGTCGCTTTCCCTTTGCCCTTTTCATTCCGGAGATCCGTTTTTGAAGAGGACGGTCTATGGCCCATCTGGTCCATTTGGGCCAGCTTGTCAATCAAGGCCTGGAAGGTGGTCGGCTTGAAGAACATCATGAACTGAGATATAGTCGCCTGAGGATCAAGAGTCCCTACTAACATGCCCATGGCAGGAGCTTCTTCTATGCGTTGTTCGCATTTTGACCATAGGTTTCGCTACAGAATTACGAACTGAACCCAGGTTTCTCCCGGCTTCACCCTGGCATTGATTAATGTCATAATTGGGGTGCGCTCGCTTGCGCTTGCGAACCGCTATTTGAATAGTAGTTCCATCTCTGTAAATGTTTTGATGGAGTCATTCGGAAGCTCCGAGTACCATTCAAATGCAGTCTCCGCCAAGCTGCCGACGAACTGGCGAAGCAGCAGTTTGTCTTCGCCTCCAGTATTGCCGCATAGAGCTCTGAACTGAGCGACATGCTGATGGGGATTGCCTGTCCCCTTATACACATGGAATTTAGGGATCATATATCCCTGCGGGTACTTGATTTGATCGTACCAGCCTGGATAAGGTCGCCCAGTTCTGACGACTTGGCCAGCCGCTTCGCTTGCCTGATAAACTGTCACGACCCGAAAGGTATAGAACATGACCGGCACTTAAATTACGAAACGTCTCGAGGCGTACGTAATCTAAGTAAGCCAAAACCCAGAAATCAAAACCAAAGAAGCAGTAGAGTGAAGGAAAAACCAACTTAAAACAAGTAGTTTTAATAGCATAAGCCGAATTATGCGTTTTAAAAAAAACATCAAATATTTTCTGAAAATTTCGGCAGAGTCTCCTTTGTAAATACTTGCCCCCAAACGGGATACAACATGAATAGTATACGAAATCAATAAAAAGGCATCCCCAAGCGGGAGCTAGCTCTTCGTCAATCGACGGTCACAACCACACAAGCAATATAGTATACAACGCCAAGGGCGAGGATCAAAACTCAAAAGGAAACTCAAAACAGCAAGAAATCCATAGAAATACAACGCGCGACTCTAAGGTCGAAAGAATAAACATCACTGGTCTCTATCTCTGAAATAAATACATGTTTGGTTGATGGAACTTCTAGATGCAACAGAATAATAATATACAAAATATACTGATGGTCACGATACAAGTGAACCCACCTACTAGCAAACTACCCGAAAATGGAAGTAGTGCCAGCAAAGCCGTAATGAAACCTGTACGGCAATACCTGCAAGAACTGTGGCACAACGGGGGTGAGTTGCCAACTCGTGAGTAGAAAAACATCTACGAACAGGAATCGCATGAACAACGCAATTCTAGGTCATACGATCATAATATATCCTCAAATATATAACCAGAAGCCTATAATAATGGCTAGGGTGTACATCTAAACAACTGTAACACCAAGTGCTCGTGTCAGTGCCTCAAGTAATAATATATCATATGGATGAGGTATGAATGCATGAAAACAGGATACATGCAAATGAAGAAACCGCTTTCATAATTTAGTGAGATTTTGCATATTTAAAACGAGGTATCATAATGAAATCAGCATAACCGTGTCTAGCATCGACACAAAACATAAATCCCAATGTCTCAAATCTCGGTACCTCAATGTCTCAAAATCTCAATATCTCAATCTCAATATCTAGGGCACCGTCAGTCCAGACCGACCCCTACCATCCATCTCAAGACCCCGACGGTATCCTCCGGATATCCGACGCGTCTGGGTAAAATCACCGGGTGGTAGTGCACCCCTGCCAGGCTCAACGCCATCATCTGCGACCTTCTTCGCCGTGGGGTACCGCACCGGGCCCACCATGTACCCGAAACGGTTCATCCATCTCCTCGAATCGGGTCTCGAAATCCATCGGCAAACTCATGGTGGACGACTCATACACCATGGTAAAACCGCACTTTTTATTTAAAAAGAGAGAGAAGAAGTTTGTATAAGTTTTGCGGTTTTCCCCCAAATCCAGAAAATCTCATGGAAATCCGAATCCAAAACCTCAATAGCACGTAAAATAGTGAATATAGGCATGAGAATCCATGAATGCGGCATAACAATGAATAACAGTATGCATGAAGTGACAAGTAATAACTACAATGTCTAAACTGGCATATAAGGCAAGTACACTAATATCATGTCTAAACTATTAGCTAACAAACTATGCCAATGAAATAGTATTTTCTAAAATGTTCGTGACATAGCAATTACCGATGAAGATGTGTGTGAGCCGACAAGTAATTGTACGTGGTACATACGCGTCATCGGTAATGGTGCTGGTGTCCTAGCAGCGTGATATCAATAACAGTATATGAATCACAAAATAAGTATGTGATGCGGAGCGAACAGCAATAATGTGCGAGAGCTGAATAGTAAACACAATGATAACTAATCTGCATTTAATAAAATATGAGTTCCACAGTGGTGCCATTTGAAATAACATGAATCATGGGGTTTTGAAAATAAGGGCTACGGTGTTTTTAAGAAAAGATACGTCTTTTGAAATATCCGTAGAATCGCTTGACCTGCCTTTTAAAATACCCACGATCCGTTAGTTTTGGAATAGGTAGGAATCTAACCTAGTCTAACAACTACACTAAACTATACGGCTGAACTAACAAGCTAACTGAAGGTAAGGAAACCGCCTAACATCTGAGTCGATACATACATACATACATATATATATATATATATATATTAGTCGGTGATCCCGCCTCGATAATATCACATTCGATACCATTTCTATAATCAGATATTCCCAAATCAAGAGTGCGGATCAAACATCAATATATAGCTCGTACGTAAATCCGTCGTACGGCATCCCAAATCTGGGTATGGGTCAATATCACATTCATCATACTATGCATCGGTATCCTCTTTATCAAATATCATGATCGGGGTACTGATCTACGTCTAGTACAATACTGATACCATCTATGTATTGTTAGTGTATATGCCCCAGAGGCCATTACTGTATCATACTAGCTTGTATATTACTTGATGGAAGCTTGGGATATTCACAGTTGTATATACAATCTTGCTCGAAATGGTAGTATGCTACTTGGTTTGTCTCTGCTTTAATATGTGCATGTGTTTCTTTTAGCATATCGCTGATATACATATTAGTAGAGCCCTTAGGATCTTTTCTTGATTACCAGTGTTGTGATGGCGCTCACACTCGTGGGAGCTGGGTGATCTATAAGCACATCCTTATACAGGTCCCTAGTCGTTGGACTATCGAGACAGGGCATCGATACTCTGGAGTAGACTAGTGTATGCGCTTCTCATCCCAGCGTGGGAGACGGTCTGTCCCACAGCCGTCAGTACGTCGTACTTGAGATAGTATGTGGGTGCTCGTTAGGTTACGAGTACACTGGACAGGACTCGTCGGGAACTGTTGGTTGGTATTATACCTATCGTCAGTTATCAGTTCCCAGGTGACATGAGTACAGCTTAGTCCGCTGACTTGACACTGTCACTTCGCCTCGAGTGTGTTCCCACTGCACTTTGATTACTACCCTACCACGGCTTAAAGGAGTCGTGCAAACAGGTAGTTTTTGGGTGCAGTCCCGAAGCACTTGGAGGCAGTGACGGTTAGACAGGATTTGTCTCTCCTGGTATTGGGGGTTGACATCGCGTTGTGTCCAGGAGAGCCATTACACGAGTAGTCCCTGGCCAGGGCAAGCGAGATATACTGGTAGGTTTCCAGTGTTATCTCAGGGTGTTCTGGGCTACACTCCGACACGACTTGTACCGCTATTAGGGGACTGACGTTCACCGCCCCCTAGGCCCGCCATGCGATGTATCAGACGAACAGACCGGACTGTACGGAGATTGTCACATACAGGCTCAGTAGGAATTCAGATGGGGTTCACCTCGTCAGTCTTCTTATCGACATCTACCTGGGGACCGTTACGTACAGCTAGTGCCGCTTGCGGTCTGTGGTTAAACCCACTGCCAGCGTAGTGTCGAGTCTTTAGAGTCCCACACAGAGAGCTATTCGCCTTTAGGCAAAATGAGTAGAGGTCGCATGGTTTTGCGACAGGGTTCGTTCACATCCGCGCACTTGTGCACGTTTGCTGTCCGGACAGCTTATACTAGCGGGCTTTGGTTTAAGCCGGATCCTAGTATATAATTTGGGATTGGTTTTTCTTATTGTATTCGTATTCCTCGGATCACGAATACGGGTGCGTATGCACAGTTGCTTGAGACAGAGGGAGAGGACCTTGATTAGGGTTAATGACTATTGTCATTTTATTAACCCTAATGCTTATGTGTGTATTATGGTTAATTGATATTAGTTTAATAATTGTGCATGGTTGTGGTTGTTGACCATTTGACCTTCTTGACTTGTTGACCTTTGTTGACACTTTGACCATCATCATTTCATTTGAAAGATACTTTTTGATCCTTGCAATTTGCATTAAAAATGAAATGATAATGGTCATATCTTGATTAAGCCATGACAATTATCTTACTAATTATCTAATTAAAATAATACACACATATATGTGAGAATGGTTTATTTTATTCTCATTCTATCATTTGCTTTCTCTCTCTTGTTCTTCCTCTCTCTCAAGCTCTCCCCTCTCATGTGTTGAGAAACACTTGAGCTTGAGAAAAACCTCTTCTTGATAATCTCTACTCTCATCTAGGGTTTAAGGATTAGCACTTCTTACACCCTAGTTACTTCTAGCTTGGAGTTGAAGCCAAAGGTTGAGGCTTTCGGGTGGATCTTTCTTCGACGTGAGAAGACGACAAAGGTGACCTCTTTCCACTACTCCAAGGAGCAAGGAGAGAAGGACATAAAGCCCAAGGTATAACCTTTCTAGCACTTAGCTAGTTTCTAGTTAGCTTTAGCTTGTTTTTGTTTAGCAAAGATCCTTCATAGTCTAGTCCATGTTGCCTAAGTTCATAAAAATTCGTTTTTTATTCCGTTTTCCGCCTCCCCGTAAGCACCGGGGTGGGCAACGTGGACTTACATGTATGCATGCACGTTTGTGAAACACTACGTCAAAGGACCGGCCACAACGGCATGTCGTATCTCAAATACGAACCCTGCCAAATCACCGATCTCACGGCCTCAAATCAAATCTCATCGACTCATCTCAAATCCCAAGTACTATCCTCAAATCCAGTATATGAACGCATAGTCCCATACCCATGTGAACACATAAATATATAATCTCATATACGCACATGTAAAAGGAAGGATGTATGCAAGTATGTGCGTGCGTGTGTGTATAGGTGCAACTCCTACTCTAGGGTTTCGCAACTACACTAATCCAATCCAAGAACACCAAAAATCCATCTTTATCATCAATCAACTCAAACTACATATAATAAATATATGTGTGTATACGTATTCGTATACATCACCACGAACTGCGGGGGTGCTATACGCCAATCCACCCGACTTCTCCCCGTAGATATAAATCTACTCACCTGGTCCTCGCTCGCCGGTGCCGACGTCGCCATACGCTTGCTTGTCGTCTTGAAGTCCACATGGGATACCTACATATCATAACGCACCATATCGCATTAAAATCCGACTCATGACCAAAACGACATACGAATCCCACATAGGTCAAAACCTATGGTTTGCTTTCACAAATCAACCCAAAACCCTCAATATCGGCGTACAAACGCCAAGTGATCGTGAAAAACTCAAACGCACCAATCGTGGTTTCAAAACTCACTAATTATATAAGAAATAGATTTTAATTCATCAAAACCATAAAAGTAAACAAATCGTTTTATTTCCCAAAAATCTAGTTAGCGGTCGTTAACCGTTTTAATACAAATCTTGATGTTTAAACGAAACTAATGGCCATAATGCTCATTAAATAACATAACTAGGTCATACAAATCACTTTTATATTTTTAATCCCAATAATTATCATTAACTCAAAATTCAAGTTTGCAAGTGTTTCCAATTTTAACAATTTTAAAGCAATAATACACAATCAACCACTAGACCAGGTTTGAATGATTTAAGGTGGTAAACTACAATATATAATATTTATGATGTCATGAAGACCCTAATTAGATTTTTAATCTTACAATTTGATTAAATCTTAAAACCTAGTTTGCAATATAGCTTAATTATTACAATTTTAAATTAACAATTTGCAAACTAGCAATTAGATTAGGTTTTCATTTCCTTAAGATGATGAACTACACTTGATTATTCTAGTAGTGATGGTTAAACCCTAATTAAATTCAAACCATATTCTTCAATTTCAAGATTGAAGTTAGAACCCAATTTAAACATCAAATTAAATAAATTGAAGTAATTAGCAACTCATTAAACAATTTAGTTAGGATTTATACCTCACAAACCATAGATCTAGCTTGCAACTTAGCCATCCCAAAATGCTCTCTTTTCATCACAATCCATGCTTGATAGGCTAAGGAAAAATGGGTAGGAGTGGGATTTAGAGTTTGTGGGATTTTTGATGCATTTCCTTAAGATTTTGTGTATGAAATGGGGTGGGGAAATTTAGGACAGCACTATGGGGAGGCTCGGCCACAATTTTTGAGGTGATGAGAGAGAGTGAGCGTTGTGAGGTCAAGGAAACAAAGAAAAAACAAAGCCTATACCTCACTAATTAAATCCCATGCCATCCTTTTATTCTTTTCATTTCATTTCTTCTCTTTGACTTTTGAAGTGGGGCAAATGGGGGGGATTGGGCTGCTGGTTGTTTCAGCCAAGGAGGGAAATGGGGTTGTGTTGGTGTGTGTAAAATTTTCCCAAGTCAACAAAACCCCTTCACAACTCATAATTGCACCTCACATAAATTTCTATTTTATTTTTTTTAACCTAGCATTCTAAAAATATCTATAACCATGAGAAAAATTTTAGAAGAACGAATATGTTACAAACTAGATTCTAGGTTGTTATGGTTCATAAAATTTGTATTAACCCATTTCAATTTGTAATTTTTCCTAATTAAATGTATTAGTGACGGCTTAAAATAATATTAAAATAATAAATTTCGGAAAATTTTTCAGTAAATTAGAAATTTTACAAGTGGCTCAATAAACACCAAATACTAGCAATTACATAGCTAGAATATGTATATTTAATTTTATATTAAAAGATATTTATATTTTGACTTTTTACGGAAAACCCCCTTATTTTACCGATTTTCCAAAATTTCACCGAAACGATTTTCAAAACGCTACATGAGCTCGTATTTGTTGAGCTATGTAGTCGTCAAAGGCAGCCTTGGAAATCATTTCTTCCTTGGCTGCTGATAAAGTGGGTGGAGGATTTGACGTTTTCCCTCTATCGTCTTCAATGATTATTGGAGGGTCTTCAGCTGGAGGATCCGGCTGGATCATCATCCCCACAATGTCTTGGAACAGAAGCGACATTTGTTTTATATTATCCGCTTGTTCCGCGGCCTCTTTATCCTTTCTTTCTAGCACCCTCCGCAGGAACTCAGTGTCGGTCTCCTGATCTTAGCGCTGTTCGGATGATGCTTCTGGGCTTTCTTTCTGCCCAGTGAATGCGGACATCCCCATTAGCATCTCTTGAAGCTTCTGCTGCTGCTCTTGAGCTTTTGTCACAGACCGGGTGAGTGATCGATGACCCGTAGAAGTATGACTTTTCTCTTTCCCGGAAGCCATGTATACCGTGTGTACCACCATGCCCCTAGACTTGGGGCGTTTGGATCCATCACCTTTGGGATTTGCCGCCGGTGGTGGTAGATTCTCCGGCCTTCTCTTTTTGTGAGACAGGTTTTGTTGGTGGCCCATGCAGGTCAGTTCTGCATGAACATCGTAAGCAATATAATACAAGAATTATGAAATCCAATTATTACATTCGACTTTTCTTTTGAATCTTACCCCATTCCTTAAATCCATCTTGAACTCCACCTTCGGCTTCCTTGAAGTCCTTCTCTCGACTTTTGAATTCTTAACTCTTATTCACCTTTCTATTTTTATCTCGTTCGCCTATTGGCTCAATTGGTTAGAGTATCGATCGACGGAGCTCGAAAACGATATCATCCTAATCCTGTTTCCTTATTCTGTTGCAACATCCTTCTTGAGTAATTTCGAGGACGAAATTATTTTAAGGAGGGTAGAATGTAACGATCCTAGTATTACTATACCTTTGTGTTTTCTTTCTTTAGTAAAATATTGTATTTATTTATTCGTAGTATTTTTCCGTAAATTTTGTTTTCTATTAAATATATTATTTTATTATTCTATTTATTTTTCCTAAATCCATTTCTTTAAACTAAATCTTAAACTATTTTAAATTAAACGCAATACCTAACCCAACCCATAACCCAAATCCAATCTCATTTTTATTTTCTTTTATAAAACTATGAGCCCAAAAGCCCACTTTCTTTTTAAGCAACAGCATATATTTAATTCTAATTAAATATTTACATGAACAACCTTATAGCACATTGGTTAAGTCCTTGCATTGTTATTCCATAGATCACATGTTCAAATCTTCATTATTACAATTATTATTTTTTATCAATTTTTATTCTTCTCATAATTTACAAATGAGACCTTTCATTTTATCTTCCTTTTAACTCCCAAAATAATTAGAATGGTTATGAACCATAATTTATTAGAATTATGGTGGTCATAAACTTTTTTTATATCTCACTCCTCTTTATTTTCATCATCACACCTTTCTATCATTTCACATATCTCTCTTCATCTAGATTTCTCGAAGAAGAACATGAAGAAATTCTCAAGAATGTCTCGCTAGAAATGCAAGGCTATCAGCGGATAAACAAGCCCGGTGACAATACCGGCTTGTGTATGTAAGTCTTTTCTTTCTTTCCCTCCCTCCATCTCTTTCTCTTTATCTTTCTTTTTTTATATTGCCATGAAAAACTTTCCTTTTCATATAACAGTCCCTAAATAATTAATTAAATGGATACATATATAAGTAATGAACACACACAAACATACACACATATATATTTTGTAAAGTCTTTTTCATTACTCTCAATCCATATGTTAAGATTTCATAGTAACCAATTAGGACTGCATCGTTTTTTGTTGTATTTTAAATTACTTTATTTAAAGTTTGTAAAAAAAAAATGAAGTTACGAATAAATACCATGGTTTTCTCATTTCTTACATATGACATATCAATACATTTATATTTAAAATAATTTTTAGAAATTAATTTTTACTTCTGTAAATTTCATGAAATTTACATATGATAGAATATATTTTTCTTTACACGCTGTAAGAAATTTAGATCGAACTGCATAATGGTTTAGGAATTATATCGATTTTATTCACTGTTCGTAAAACAGAAAACTACGGCTATCGGTCAACTTCTAGGACACATAATTTGGCATAACGATGTCCAAATCGAGCAAACTCAGGTGTTTTAGATATATATATCGAATAATCTAGATTTTTTAGTTATAAGTTTTTACTTAAAACCGACGTAAAATATAGAAAACTGCGTTACAATATTAAGCGACGAATCTGGACAGAATCTGTCCTGATTCGCACACTGTTTTTAAATTGGACATAACTCGAACACCCGATGTCCGTTTGTGACAAACTTTAGATGTTTAAATGCACAATTTATAGAACTATAATTTTCTGTTTACTAGATTACTTATAAATGCATAAAATAACCCGAAATATTCTTTGCAATACAATATATAGTTGATGTCCAGAAATTTGAATTTCTGTTTTAAATGCTGATGTTAGAACGATCATAACTAGAGTTTCAGAAATCCAAATCATGTTAATCTTGGTGTTTTAGATAATTAAATCGAAAGACCTACAATTTTCTATTAATCTTCGTAACCTGAAACCTGATGAAAATTAACTCAAACTGCGTTTTAAAAATATAAGACGGTGATAGACATATTCTGATCTGTTTTGCTCGACGATACGAAAACGGGTATATCTCCTAAACCGGTAGTCGTATTAAGGCAATACTGAACTCACGCGTACACAAAACTTAGATCTATAATTTTGTTTATATTCCGAAATTGATTGACTTGATTGATTAGTCGTACACAACACTTATTTACAATATTATTTTTTGACGTTACTTGTATTCTTATCTCATATAATATTCTGTGATTGCTTATTTGTTTTTATCTATATGACTTGTGATTAAACCATTACATGCTAGAATTGACTTGATCTTAACACGACTTAATCATGAATACTTGAACCCGGTATGTACACTTGAACCAACTTGACTCGAATCGTGAATACAATTGGCTTGACTTGCACTTAACATGACTACATGAACTCGATCTTGAAAACTTAATATCATATATCACCTTTTGTATTCATGGATTCGATCAAGACTCATAACATTAATCATAGACTTATATACACGGGGTGTTGGGGTAGTTTGAGTATGAATCCAACGGAATCTCATGAGTCCCATTACTAAAATAACGTTGCTGTGGTACCGGTAACGTTACTGTGGTACCGGTAACGTTGCTGTGGTACCAGGCCGAAACCATACATCACGAATTCATAAATGAGGGCCCGTGTTTTCAAGCCCCTGGATGATAGCCTATTGGGTTTGGAACACTTCGATAACAATTGAAGTCCCGATATTTTGGGCCCGTGATTCCTTGCCCCTGGACGATAGCCTTGGGTTCGAGAATACTCTTGAGATTGGTTGATATTCACACTTAAACTGACGTTAGGATATATTACCTTGTAGAGACCCCCTTAGGACACGGACATCCACTTTATATTCACTATGCCTACACTCTATGGCTATGTTATACTTGTTTGCCATGTTGATATAGTTGACATACACATTACCATGCACGCTATCATACTTGTTTATATGTTCATGATTTATATTCATGATATACTTATTTACGATGCTCATGTTATATTGCCATACTTACATAGTTGTCATTAACATTATCATGTTATACTTATTCATATTTTATTTCCATTCATACTATATCACATGTCACCTTGCATATTCATTTATATACTTTCACATCCCACCTTTCTTGGGGACTTACCGAGCGCAAGTTGCTGACGGGCATTCCACTCATTTCTTTGTTTCCTTGGAATGTTCGTCAGATGATCTAGAGATTGAAGAGATCGAGCCGAGTCAGGAGAATTACTTTCAGCTTGCGGAGCAAACCGACTACTAATTCATTCTTTTCAGCGTTTACTTCCAGTATGCCACTTGTTTAGGCACTTCCTTTTATGTATCATTGTTTTCAGACATCATGTATTCAGTTTGAAACTTGTGAAAGTTGGGAATGTAAATATATAAGGTTGGATTTTCATTATCATGTCTTTTCTTGTTATTTTATATTGCTTATATACGCTTAGCGTATTTGTTTTGAGAAATGACCTTCTCGGAATAAATACGTCGCGGGCTTGTCACGTGCCGTTACCACTCTTTTGGAAAGCGGGGCGTGACAAAGTCGAAGTCGAAGGAGCTATTGTAACAGGCACCCATGCAGATGATACCTTCTGTGGTATAACGGAGGGATGGTCCTCCTTTTGCCGAGCCTTCATCTTCTTCAGCCGGCAAGAGTAATCTTTGTCAATTGCAGAGTCTTGGACTTTCCGCCAAACTCTATGGATCTTGGAGGACAACCGCTGAGGAGGCTGTTCCGGCTTCACCTGTGTCATGCTTTCAGCAGGCGGAGGAGACTTCTTCAATACGGCGGTTGGAGAGTTCTTGCGTACCCTCCTGAGCAGCTCGAAGTTGTTCCCAGTTGGAACAGCAACGTCAATTCCCACCATTGGAGCTGGTGGGGTAAGTCCAGAGGGGAAACTGCCCCCAGCTTTCTTCACTCGGAGCCAGTGGAGACGTTGAGCATGTCGTGCAAACGGGACTACCTTTGTCGTTGGAGCGACTTCGTCATGCTCTCTGCTCTGATGAGAGGCTGTTGTTGGTGTCAGCCTGTCAAAAACTGACGTCCGTTGAGAGGGGACGGTCAATCTTTCGAAGGATGACCTTTTGGTAGGGGAAGCGATCTTGATGACTTCGCCAGAAGCAGGAATTGGAACGTCTGATCTTGCAAAGACCGATCTTTTAGCAGGAGAAGCCCCTTTGACGATTTCGTCTGCCGGAACCGGAATGGCGATCCGCTTCGGGATAACCCCTTCAGGTATTGCGGGCCATTTTGCAGGCCCATTGGAGCTGTGGCTCAGCCTGTCGAAGACTAAGGTGGTAGACTTGGACGACCCGTTAAAAGGGGCTGTGGTAGTTGCAAGTCGATCAAAGACTGACTTCTTTGGAGCTTCTTGTGATGGCATTGAAGCATTGAAGCTCACTGGCGGGAGCATGGTCCCGAAAAACAATCCAGTGGTGGCTTGAGTCACCTGCTCCACTGGCATTTCAAAGATGGAGGCCGCTTGGGGCCCGTAAGTCACTCCTCCGACGGGAACAGAGTGGGAGTTGTCGTTGCAGTTGGTGCAGTTGGAAGCCATCGATATTATCTTCTGCACAGAAGCAAGACGCCAAATCTTAGTACCTTGAATCCAGGGGCAAACATATTAAACCGCGATTTGTTCGCGAACACGACACACGAAGGGTGGAGTGGAAAGAGGAAAAGGTCCCAACGGGCGTGCCAGAATCTATTTACCGCCAAAAATGGGGAAGACAAACGTCTTGCCTGAATTTGGGGGCAGATGATATTTGGATTTATCCGTCCACCTTTCCGAAAATGCCAAGTTGATTTATGGCACCGCGTATCGGAAGTTTGGAAGGATGCGGCCGTTGTAACAAACTTCATCAGATTCCCCCTCGTTTGCGAGGGGTTTTTGATTGTGGGGACGCTCTTTCCTGCAGGCGCAAGCCCCTGCAGTTAATTACGTTATCGCGTAGATAACCACTTTCTCCTACTCCAGATGTTCACTTCGTGTCTTGTGTGTTTTTTTTATTTTTGGTTGCCCGTGGATTGTATACGGAGACTAATTTATGTTGTCGCCCGTAGGGCGTGGATTAGTCCAAATCCGTATATTCTTAGATTTGGGTTTGGTTGATTTAAGGATCGTTAATCTTGTTCGAGATTAAGATCAACTTAAATGTTTGTTAAGGATACGTTAGTCCGATCTTGGACTAAGATCTACTTAACGGGGGTATAGGATCATTTTTGATCCAACAAAAGAGCATTTGGGCTCTATCGTTTTAGTTTAGGGACGTCACGGTTCGTAGATCACCATTTTTTGGATGAAGGTTTAGTTTAAGGACGTTGCGGTCCATAGCTAGTTTAAAAACGTTGCAGTCCATTGGGATGTGCCCGTCAATTTGGGAATGCACCAAAGAGTTATTGGTTATCGGGACCCACCACCTCTCTGAAGACGCTAAAGAATTACAATGACATTTATCAGAGGTGTGAGGAGATGTACCCTTGAACCAATGTCCGTTGGAAGATCAGTAGTCGTGTTTGGGAATAAGAATAATTTAGAAAATGGTGAGCACATGGGGTCGGTTGATCTGAATTAGGGGCTTTTGGTCAACTTGGACTCAGCCCACTCAGTCTTTGAATAAAGTGTTGAACACTTGTTTGGGCTCAGTTCCTTTTCTGTGCAAACAGTGTTGGGCATTGATATGGGTTCGGACGCTTACCCTTTACTTTACCCTCTTTTTTTGTTTTTTATGGAGTGTTAAACTCTTTTTATGGCGCCCACGTGTGGAGCACGTGAGGCACTTGGCGCTGAGCTCCAACCACTGAGTGCTAGGCACTCCTTATTGAGCAACGCCCACGTGATGGGCACGTGAGGTGCTTGGCGCTGAGCGCCGACCATTGAGTGCTAAGCACTCCTTATTGAGCAGCGCCCACGTGATGGGCACGTGAGGTTCTTGGCGCTGAGCGCCGGCCATTGAGTGCTAAGCACTCTTTATTGAGCAGCGCCCACGTGAAGGACCCGTGAGGCACTTGACGCTGGGTTTTCTTTGTATGCTCTGTTCTGAAGAGTTCAATTCTGTGTTCTTTTCTGGATCTTTGATCCCCAAGAACAAATTCATCCCCATGAGAATTAAATTCTTATATTTGGGAGACTTGTCTCATAGATCTCAGATCCAGGAAAAGAACTATGTTCTTTTATGAGGGTTAAACCCTTGAATATGCAGATGAGATGCTCTGATCTCTATTTTTTTATTTACCTCGAAGAAAGGTGTTCTTCTTTCTTCCTTCTTAAAGATTTTGGCTTTGTTTTTCTCGAAGTTTATGGGGGGTCTCTCTGTACAAGACTTCAAGTCTTGGGTCCTTTATATAGTAGAGGCAAGTCTGTTGATTTAGTTGAAGAAATCTCTCATTGAGAGATTCTTAATTGATTTGGGGATTTTATCCACCGTTGAATTTTTGATCCAAGGACTTCTGTTTTACTGAAAATATTTTTCTTGTTTTTAACAAGATTGGGGAAATATTTCCCATACAGAGCTTATTCTGTAACTTGGTGATTTTTTAATCACCATTGGATTTTTAATCCAACGGTACTCTATTTTACAGAGAATAATCTTTCTCGTTTAGAAAGATTTGAGGAATATTTCCTCAACAGAATTTAATTCTGTATTTTGATAATTTGTCATCTCCTGGATCTTTGATCCAATAGCAGAGAACTTTTAGTTCTGGCACCGGCGCCCTAGTGCGGGGCACGTGAGGCGCTGCCTCAGAGTTTTTTAACTCTTGGCGCTGGCGCCCTCATGCAAAGCACATGAGGCGCTGCCTCAGAGTTTTTAACTCTTGGCGCTGGCACCCTCGTGCAAAGCACGTGAGGCGCTGCCTCTTTTCCGAAGGTGTCTTTTCGCCTTCTTTCTTTGCTTTTCCTGAGTGTTCATATCATAATATCGCATTTCATATTCCCCAATTCTTATTCGTTTTATAACTAAACAGGTGCTTTTGACGCATGTCTGCTGCATATTACAGGATACAGGTTCTTGGAGCAAATACAGTGAAAAAGATGGAAATTGATATAGAAAAGTGACTTTTGACCAGCAAGTAGAAGGGTCCTACTCAAGCCTAGACGAAGAAAAACTCACAAGGCAATGCAGGGTTCGAAATATTAAAAGAAACAGTTAAAAGACCGCTACAAATTTCACTGAAAAATCTAAAGAAGATCCAGAACCCAAATAGAGAAAAGTACTGAAGAAACAGAGAGGAAAAAACACCAGAATACAGCTCATGAAGTTTGGTGAGCTAAGCTCACCAAAGGGCCGCGGAACCGCGGCCCAAGGCCTATCACTGCCGCGGTTCCGCGGCCAGTAAGTGCCCGTGTCGGTGGATTTTTCTCGTGTCGGTGCGTCGGTGCGGGGGTTTGGATTTTCCGTGAGCATATCTGTAAAATCACGTGTGCGAGAATCTGTAACCCTAGTTTCCCTGTTTACTTATAAATTGTAATCACAGATCTGTAAAACTCATGCCTCTTTTCAATAAACAAATTCAGATCTGTTCTGTATTATTGCTTGGAGGGAGCCATCAAATTAGTAAGTTAATTTTATTTCTTCGCTTCTAATTCTCTTTTAATTAGAATATCTTTTAATCCCCTAATGAGCGAGTAATCTCCTCGCTTGTTAGGGTTAGCCTTAGGGAAAGGTTTGAGAGATGAGATCTCTCACCCCTTTCATGCCATTTCATACCTAAGAATTAGAATTCCATGCATGCACGCACACCCAGCTCCCTACGACACCTTATCCCTCGAGGTAATGGTGACACCGTAGTGTAAAGGACCGGTTGCGCGTGTTTTCCATGGAGGTTAGGGTAAGGATCGATAAAGGAAGGATAAGAATCTAGAGGAAGAAACATCTTCCCAAAAGATTCTAATCCACTTTATTGATAATTACCACAACATCTAATAGATTTAAAATAAGGCATTGAAAGCGGTGAGGAAACCTTTAATCTCCCAACTTCCCCTAAGCCTAACCCTAGCAAGACTTTAATTTAGATTAATTTAGTTTATCGATAGATCTAGGTTTTTTAGATTTAATAAATCAATCCAAACAACATTTGGAATCAACTAGTAAAAGCACATTAAGAAAATTACACATCTCTGTGGATCGACCCATATTCACCGGCTAGCTGCAAAGTGACGCCGTTTCTGATTACGGTTAACATAACAAGTATTTTTTTGGACTAATCAAATGGCGCCGTTGCCGGGAATGGCGTAAAATTTCTTTCTGTGTAATTTCGAGTTGATATAAATTTTTAAAAAAAATTATAAAAATCTGAAAATAAAAAAAAAGAAATAAAAATTTTCCTTTTTGATCTGTTTAAAGGGTTTTGTCGTTTGAATCTTGCAGGAATAGCGAAGATTCTCGGATCTGGAATTTTACAGAGGGCAAATCACAAAAGTGAATATCAGAACAGAGGAGAAATATCACAACAGAGGGATAGAATTTTTCTGGAGCTACGATCCCACCAAGAGACCACGGTTCCGCCGCATATGCCCCATCAAAACCGCGGTTCCGCGGCTAGTTGATCTCCTCTCTGCGCGAAATTTGCTCGGTTTGTTTTCTCCTTCTCCCCTCTGTAACCTACAATATATCCACTGTGAAAATTTTCTGCAGGAATTCTTTGCGCTAAAAATCTTCTCTCCCCTTCTAAATAACAGATTTTCTGCAGGTTTCTTTGCGCCGCGCTAAAAAAAATTGATTGCAAGTGAATTTAATGTTTTGCATGTTTTAATTGGACTTTAAGGGGCTAATTGACCAAACTCAGATTGGGTGGGGATTTCATCACCCTTCCCAGGACCCCAGAAAACACCTAAAGCATTTTCATTGACCATAATTAATTAAAAAATATTAGACTCAGCCCTAAGGACGTCGAGCTCAATAGGAAAAAGGACTAGTATAAGCATCGACCGTTTTTCCTAATTGACTTTGCGGTGTCTAGGCAAGTGTGTCTAGGCTAGTGGTTATTAATTAGGCCCACTATTGTGGTTCCTTCCCACTTACCTGGCACTTACCTGGCCGCAACTGTCGGTGAAGAGGCGGTTTGAGGTCCTATTTCTAGCCCTAGTTAGGAGCTGTCTAGCAGACCTAGGTGACCCTAGATCTAGGCCTGATTGTGCATGTGTGGTTGATACATTTGTGTCACAAGTCTCTTTTCAAAAACCTCTTTGCAAACATTCTCACATAAAAAAAAAAGAAAAATCTTTTCAAAACTTGCAACTTGTCGCTAAAGAAAACTTGCAACTCACTTCCATCACTTCTTCTCATTGACGTTATCTTACCTCCACATTCTGTTTTTCAATTTTTTTCTGACTACACTACCCCTTAAGTGTATGTCACTTTGGACTAGGGATACTAACGCCCGATTAGTCCGTGTTTCGTTGGTACCGACCGACGAACCTTTCGACACCGAAGTCGAAATTCCCTCCATTTCCTTACCTCCACCTTCAAATTCTTCTTTCGAAGGTATGTCGGGACACAACCCCAACGATACCTTACCGACGGGAATGATTCCACCTCCGTTAGGTGCGAATAACCCGAATCAACCGCCTGTTGTAGCGCCCGCACGAGTCGCGCTCCAGGATCTCTTCTACCCCGTCCGCACTTCTTTACCTACATGTCTTTCACCCCCACCGGCAAATGGGGACAATTTTGAAATAAAACCGCATTTCATCAATATGCTGCCAAAATTTCATGGTTTGGAATCTGAAGATGCATATATCTTTATCAATAAATTCCAAAATGTGTACGCTGTGATGAAAACGACCCAATTAAGTGATGACGCTATAAGGCTAAGGGTCATTCCTTTTACCTTATGTGACCTAACCGAGAAGTGGCTATACAGCACCGCATCACATTCCATTAGAAATTGGGACGAGTTTGTGAAAGCTTTTCTGAAAAAGTTCTATCCTCATCACAAAACTGCTAGAATCCGTAACGAGATTATACAATTTTCACAGCTTCCTTCCGAACCATTTTGGAAGTGCTTCGAGAGATTTAAAGACCTACTTATTCAATGCCCTCATCATGGGATCGAAAGTTGGCAACTTTTCCAAACATTATACGAGGGATTGAACTCGGCAACGAAGCAGTTGCTAGAAACCATATGTCAAGGTCATTTTCTCTCCAAATCTAGCGACGAAGCGTGGCAGTTTCTTGAGGATCTTAGTGAGCAAACAATTCAGTGGGAGAGTACCAAGACCACATCATCTTCTTCTATTGGTCAATCTAGGGCAGGCATACATCAAGTAGATATGTCGATTGCTATGAAGGCCGAGATGGCCGCACTTATGAAAAAGCTAGAAGCCATTGAGACCAAAATCTCATCGCCTTCTCCTGCCCCTGTTATGCCTCCACGAACTGTTTGTGCTTGTTGTGCGGACCCATCGCACCTTACCGAAGAGTGTCCTTACAATCTACCTATTCAAGGACAAGATAAAGTCAATGCTGCCTTTCAGCAACGACAAAAAAATGATCTTTACTCTTCGACCTACAATCCGGGTTGGAGGAGTCACCCAAATTTCGCTTGGAACCAAAATCAACAATTCAAAGGAAACAACAACTTTCAAAGGCCTCCTCCACAACAACAACAAGCACCTTCACAAACTCAAAACCAGCAGCCTTTCCAACAACAACCTTGTACAAATCAAACGAACAATTTGGTTCAACCAAATGATGATAAGGTTATCTCGCTAGAAAAAAGTCTAAATGCATTTCTCAAGCAATCTACAGAATCCGCAGCAAGATTTGAAAATTGTGTTCAGTCTTTGATGCATAACAATGCTTCACACGATCAAAGTATCAAATCTATTGAGGCATAAATTGCACAATTAACTGCTGCATTGAGCGAGAGAGAAAAGGGAAAGCTTCCATCTCAACCATTGCCAAATCTCGGTCACACACAAAACGCATATCACAATCACAATGTAAATGCGGTGACCACGTTGAGATCCGGAAGAGTGTTGCAGAATAATGTGGGAACTGGTGATTACATCCCTGCCGGTGGTTCTTCTTCTTCTTCTTCTTCTTCATCGTCATCTTCCCCTTCTTCATTTTCTTCACCTTCTTCTTCACCTTTTTTCTTTAGAGCCTATTCTCCACCCTTCACACGGCTCTACTTCTTCTAACTCGAATGGACCCATTTCTCACAACACGAACACATTTACACGGGATGCCGTTCTTACTCCACATTCTACTCCACAGACATTTGACTCAACAAATTTTCAAAATGCTCCATTTCCAAACAGGTTGAGTCCCAATAAACCAACTGCACAAATAGAGAAGATTGTGGAATTATTTAAGCAGTTTAGCATAAATTTACCTCTCTTGGATGCAATCCAATAAGTCCCTTCATACGCAAAAATCTTAAAGGGATTATGCACTTCGAAGAGAAAGGCATCTCAAGTACCCAAGAAAGTGCTAGTAGCTAGTGCCGTGAGCAATGCTATTAACCACCCTCAAACCTTACCCCAAAAACGAAAGGACCCCGGCTGTCCTACGATTTCAATCATAATTGGGGATAAGAAAATTAATCGAGCACTTTTAGATCTTGGGTCTAGTGTTAACCTGCTTCCCTACTCCGTGTACGAACAATTAGGGGTTGGAGAGTTGAAACCCACTCGTTGTACTCTCCAAATGGCAGATCGATCAATCACCCATCCAAGGGGTGAGCTAGAGGATGTGTTGATCAAAGTTGGGGAGTTCATATTCCCCGTTGATTTTATTGTTATGGATACACAACCTGTTGCTAACCCACGGAACCAAATTCCGGTGATCCTCGGTCGACCATTTTTGGCCACTTCCAATGCTGTAATAAACTGTCGCAATGGCTCCACAACTCTATCCTTCGGGAAGATGTCTAGTGAGTTCAATATTTATAAGATGGGAAGTCTGCCCCTCGTGCCTAAAACTAGTACACGAGAAGTTTGCTCTATTCACGAAATCACGCAGGAGGACTGCGAGCTTGAAAGATTCTTGTTTGATGAAAACGGTTTTGACGCCACTAGTGCGTCCCTCCTTGAGCCTACCACCGTTGACACAACCGATATGGATTATGAATGTTTCACTTTTTCGGATGATGACGACTCACAGCCCGAATATGAGTCTTTTGAATTTGTGGATGAGTTAGTTGAACCATCCGAATCGGTTGTTTGCAGTGATTTCGAACCTGTGTTGGAGTCCTTTGAGTTCGAGGTAGATTCCGCAATGATTCTTATGCCTCTGAAACTCGAACTCATGTCCTTACCGCCTCACCTTAAATATGCTTACATAGGTGAGAATGAGACCTTTCCCATTATCATATCGGCTTCTCTAGCCCTTGAGCAAGAGAACGCCCTTTTGATGGTCTTACAAGATAGGCGGGTTGGTCTATGGCGGACATCGAGGAGATCAGTTCCCTTATAATTGAATATCATATGCAATTGATGGATGATGCCAAGTCAATAGAGGACCCACAGGAACATTTTGGGGGTATTGTGGTTAGTCAACCTCCTCTTTTAGAAGTTGAACCACCCCCATTTCTTTTAAGAAGCTACGAGAATGCCAACATTCCACTGATTGCTGATCATTCGCATTCTCGTTTTGATTCATCACCACCTCCTGTATATTCACCTCCAGACCTCCCATACCACCACTTCTATCTTCCCCAATTCTTTTTGGATCGCTACGACTTATTCTTCCACCAACTGATACTCTTTACTGATAAATTTTTCAACTGGTTGGTGTTAACGTTTGGTCTATGCAAGGTTTGGCAGTAATGTCTAACATAGTTTAAATGAAGTTTGGGGGAGGGCCTTTTTGTATATATTTTTTTGTTTTTCTTAACAATAAAAAAAATTATAAATAAATAAACAGGGAAGTGCCGGTATTTTGACCCTCTTGGTTTAGCATGACAGTGAGGACACTGTCAAGTTCAAGTTTGGGGGTATGCTCGGTACGTCTTTTTCCTTCGCATTCATTTGTATATATTTTATGCATTTGCATATTTATTTGAAAATTTTGAAAAATTTCAAAAATTATAAAAATTATCGTATTCAATTTTGGCTTATTTGACTAGAGTTTGACAGATAGGTTAACTAGCTAGGAGCAACTAGATCTTAGACTTAATAAATTAAAAACCCTAAAAATAACATTTCTTAAAGTTTAACGATAGAAGTATATGCCTTGTAGTTTATTTAGAAATAGGCAAATTTTGGGTTCAATTTTTGGGCTAAGTTGAAACAAGGGAAGAGTATTAATATTCTTATTAGAGTATAAGTTTGAAAAATAGTTCCTAGCTTAAGTCTAGATTCTGAAAATGTATACCCTACAATTTGCACAATCACGCACCTTGAAACTTGGAATAGTAGAAAAGACCTTGAAATGCTCTTGTCTAAAGTCCTTAGTACGAAGAAAACAAAAGAAAAAAAAGTGAATAAAGGAAAAAAAAATGGACACTGGTTTTGTGATTACTTAAGGCTGTAAAAAATAGAAAAATATTTAGCGAGGGTGCTTCATCACCTAGTGCCTTAGACCAACTGGTTTGGGAGTCACTACTAAAGCCTTGGGTGTTGCAAAACTAGGAAGTACGCTTTAAAGTGCTAACGCATCTTGTAATCGGTTGTTGGTACCTCAAGAAGTATTAACAGTCGCATGAAGGATGTGTAAGCAAATTTCATTTAAAAATTCACTAATTAATAAGTGCTTTGGACAAAGGACGAGAGTACGATTGCTTGATTTGAATTTCCAAGTGTAGGGGTGATATTTACACACACGTGGGGATATGTGATTAGAATTTAGATGAGAGAAAGGGATGAAGAATAGAACTTGTATCTTTAGTAGAGTTGATAGAAATTCCTAGGTGGAGATGGAACCCTAAAAGGAAAACTTAAGAGATGCCGAAAGCTAAGTAGGTCTACATAACATATATAATCTTAAGTTAAATAATGAGGAAGTGTGAAGAATATGGGTGGATAATTTGCGGGTCGATGATAATAGAATTCTTAGTTAGAAAACCTAATTGGAGAACAAAAATCAATGGGCCGAATTGATAGGATTTTGTGGGTGTAATCCGCTGGAAACCCTCAGGAGACAACACTCCTCCTACTAGGGACACCTAGAGGTTTAACGGCTTGTTGCACGTGCTCAGTGCAATCGCGTTTCCCTGCGAAAGTGCGGTTAGGATTTTAGTGAATAAAAATAAGTTTGCTCGAGGACGAGCAAAAGATAAGTTTGGGGGTATTTGTTCATATCATAATATCTCATTTCATATTCCCCAATTCTTATTCGTTTTATAACTAAACAGGTGCTTTTGACGCATGTCTGCTGCATATTACAGGATACAGGTTCTTGGAGCAAATATAGTGAAAAAGATGGAAATTGATATAGAAAAGTGACTTTTGACCAGCAAGTAGAAGGGTCCTACTCAAGCCTAGACGAAGAAAAACTCATAAGGCAATGCAGGGTCCGAAATGTTAAAAGAAACAGTTAAAAGACCGCTACAAATTTCACTGAAAAATCTAGAGAAGATCCAGAACCCAAATAGAGAAAAGTACTGAAGAAACAAAGAGGAAAAGACACCAGAATACAGCTCATGAAGTTTGGTGAGCTAAGCTCACCAAAGGGCCGCGGAACCGCGGCCCAAGGCCTATCATTGCCGCGGTTCCGCGGCCATTAAGTGCCCGTGTCGGTGGATTTTTCTCGTGTCGGTGCGTCGGTGCGGGGGTTTGGATTTTCCGTGGGCATATCTGTAAAATCACGTATACGAGAATCTGTAACCCTAGTTTCCCTGTTTACTTATAAATTGTAATCACAGATCTGTAAAACTCATGCCTCTTTTCAATAAACAAATTCAGATCTGTTCTGTATTATTGCTTGGAGGGAGCCATCAAATTAGTAAGTTAATTTTATTTCTTCGCTTCTAATTCTCTTTTAATTAGAATGTCTTTTAATCCCCTAATGAGCGAGTAATCTCCTCGCTTGTTAGGGTTAGCCTTAGGGAAAGGTTTGAGAGATGAGATCTCTCACCCCTTTCATGCCATTTCATACCTAAGAATTAGAACTCCATGCATGCACGCACACCCAGCTCCCTACGGCACCTTATCCCTCGAGGTAATGGTGACACCGTAGTGTAAAGGACCGGTTGCGCGTGTTTTCCATGGAGGTTAGGGTAAGGATCGATAAAGGAAGGATAAGAATCTAGAGGAAGAAACATCTTCCCAAAAGATTCTAATCCACTTTATTGATAATTACCACAACATCTAATAGATTTAAAATAAGGCATTGTAAGCGGTGAGGAAACCTTTAATCTCCCAACTTTCCCTAAGCCTAACCCTAGCAATACTTTAATTTAGATTAATTTAGTTTATTGATAGATATAGGTTTTTTAGATTTAATAAATCAATCCAAACAACATTTGGAATCAACTCGTAAAAGCACATTAAGAAAATTACACATCTCTGTGGATCGACCCGTATTCACCGGCTAGCTACATAGCGACGCCGTTTCTGATTACGGTTAACATAACAAGTATTTTTTTGGACTAATCACTGAGTCAAACTTTTCTTTTCCAATGCTTGGAAATAGTTCTATCATGCACAACATTTTCTGTGTCTAGACTTAAATGTCTCCCTTCATAATCTGAAGCAATGCTTCTCTTCACTTTCACTTTCAGAGAATTATTTTAACAGAAAAGAGCTATGGCTTGTAACCATCCGCATGCTCGCCGGCAGCCATGGGAGGTGCCTATTGAGGAAATTATTCCTCGTTTTGCTGCCCGCTTGGTTAACCCTGCTCTTACGGATGACCAATGTGATACGGTGTTGCATGAGCTCTTGACTCGTAGAGAATCTCCTCTCCCCATCGGCTCCATTTGGCTCCGAATGGTCTTCTTGTCCGTGCTCGATGATATTCCCTCTCATCCAGCGAAGATGACTCCAGCGATACTCGATGCAGCGGAGGACAAGATCGAGTGCTTTCATGAGGCACTTTTTATTACCACGGCTCTGAGGGATCGCTCTATTCAGCTGCTAAGCAGATACGGGCTCAGCGGGCCATCATGTCTGCCTTCACTGATAGGCACGGTGCTGACCGATAGGGAGCGACTCTTCGTGAAGAACGCCGCTTTTCCATGGTGGAGAAGGCGGAGAGGGAGTTAGAGAATTTTATCCATAGTTTTGTGAATACCTGTACTTTTGATCCCATGTATGGTGATCTATTTCCTGTAGAATAAAATGTTCAATTAAATACTTTCTTTTTGTCGTTGACCACCAAGTGCTCCCTTTCTAACACATGTTCTTCCTCTGATGTGTGTATGTGCGTATATGAATGATCCTGATTTCACACATATCTGTAAACGAAACTTAAACCGGTGTAAACAGGAACAAATAGCTCTTGGCCGAAGATTTTGGCGGGAACATGCACAAACCAGGAGCGGAAATGGCCACCACTCTAACTGCGCCGAATCATCGGGGTTCCACAACCGCCTTGAAGCCCTCGAGAAAAAAATCAAGGGCATACACCGGGATGGCCAGGCGTCCGGTGGAGGGGCCCAATACTCCGCCGATTCGCTAACAAAACCCGTTACGAAGGAACTGCTGGCCGAGCACGTCTCGTCCAGGAACAAACCGCCCAAGATGGCCCTCTTCGACGGGAAATCCAACCCAAAGGACCATCTGGACGCATTTACGGTGGGCATGAGCTTCCAGGATAACTCCGATGCTGCCCAATGCCGAGCATTTCCCACCACCCTAATCCGGGCTGGACGGGACTGGTTTTAAGGACTCACGCCACGCTCCATCTCTACCTTTGATGAGCTGTCCGCCCAATTCCTCGGTCACTTCGTCGGAAACAGACGACAGAAGTAGACTGTCGATTACATCTTCACCATAAAGAGCAGGGACAATGACTCCTTTAAGGGATACGTCACTCGCTTCTACAACGCTCTCCTCGAGGTTCCCGAGCACCGGGATGAAACTGTCATCATCACACTAAAGTCGGGTCTTAGGCATAAAGAGTGGCTCCGCTATTTTGCATTAGCGCAACCTAAGACCATGGCCGAGGTAAAAGATTGGACCGAACGAGAGATCCAACTCGAGTCGTAGGTGAACGCCAACCTGCCCTGGGGCGACCAAGCCGACCAAAAGAAGAGGGGCAGTGAAGAGAAGAAGAGGGTCGATCGACCAAAACCATACTCCCCGAAGTTTCAGGAGTACACTCCTCTCAACATCTCCCAGATCGAGCTGTTAGAGGAGGCCAAGGGAAAGAGATTCTTCTAGCTCCCACTGGTCTCCCATAGAGCGGCAAAGCGTATCCGGGGCACGTATTGCGCCTTCCATAGGTCGCAGGGCCATCCTACCGAAAACAACAAACAACTCCGTGACTACATCGAGGAGTTAATCCGCTCTGGCCACCTGAAGAAGTACCTGCGGGACAAGCGGCAGGAAGACCGGGAGCAGGGGCACCAGCCCCCTTCCGGGAAATTGATGATCGGTCAAACCATGGTCGTTACCTCGGAAGCTAGGGGATCATCCGAGAACCACTGCCTCCTACCCGTCGAGGGTACAAGCAATCCACCCTAGAAGAAGAGCAGAACCGCCGAGCCAATCATCTTCACCGATGAAGACCTCCACAGCATATCCTTGCCTCACAACGACCCACTCGTGATAACAACACGGGTCTACCGTTATGAGGTACAAAGGATACTGGTCGATTTCGGAAGCTCGGCAGACATCCTCTTTTATGAATGCTTCCAGCGTATGGGCCTGGGACCGTCCGATCTATGTCCCACATCCCACGTCCTCTCGGGATTTACCAACCACTCCATCCCGTCCGAGGGAGCGGTCACCCTCCTCCTCAACATTGGGGAAATGGGCCATACGAGGACAGTGCCAGTGGAATTCATCGTCGCCAAAATCCCTTCTTCCTACAACATCCTACTAGGACGCCCGACATTAAACGCCCTCCGGGCTCAAATCTTGACCTACCACCTTACGGTCAAATTTTCGTTAGACCAAGGGGGGATAGGCCGGTCCTACGGGAACATTTGCTTCACCTCGACAACCCCCACCGGAAGGCAAACCGATGAGCTTGAAGACACAAGCGATTTCCAGGGGTCTCTGGATACGCGTGACGACCAGAAAGAAATCTAGGGAGCCCCGGTAGAAGCGCCGGCTGATGTCCCCCTCGTCGAAGGGGTCAATGGGCATACAGTTCAGATCAGGTCTCTTTTGATAGGAGACCGTCGTGAAGACTTGATCCGCTTTCTCCAAGGAAACTCGGACGTGTTCGCCTGGACACCAGCAGACATGCCCGGGATCGACCCTAAAGTAATCTTACATAAGCTCGGAGTCGACCCGAAGGCCCGACCCGTCCAACAAAAGAAGCAAAGTTTCACGCCAATCAAGCAAAAGGCGATTGAGGACGAAGTCGATAGATTGCTCGCGGCCAATTTCATTAGAAATATTGACTATTTGGATTGGCTAGTGAATGTAGTTATGGTTAAAAAAAAGCGAACAGGAAATGGCACATGTGTGTAGACTTCACAGATCTGAACAAGCCTTGCCCGAAAGACAACTATCCCCTCCCTCAGATAGACCGGCTAGCGGACAGCTCAGCCAGCCACGAATTGTTGAGCTTCATGGATGCTTTTTCCGGCTACAATCAGATCCGGATGAACCCAGCGAATGAAGAACTCACCGTGTTCACCACGGATCGGGGGGTATACTGCTACAAAGTGATGCCCTTCGGTCTCAAGAATGCTGGGGCTACCTATCAGCGCCTAGTAAACAAACTGTTCAAACTGTAGATCGGTAGGAACATGGAGGTCTACATCGACGACATGCTAGTCAAATCAACCTCATCGGGTGAGCACACCAAAGATCTTGGCGAGACATTTGACGTCCTCCACAAGTATAAAATGAAGCTAATCCCGGCAAAGTGCGCGTTCGGCGTCAATAGCGGGAAATTCCTCAGGTTCATGGTTACCCACTGAGGAATCGAAGCAAACCCAAAAAAGATCAGCACCATTCTCAACATGGCCACACCAAAGAGCAACGTTGAGATCATGCATCTCACAGGGAGAGTAGCAGCTCTGAGTCGCTTCATGTCAAGATCCGGAGAGAAGTGCCTCCCGTTCTTCAAAGCCTTGAGAAAGATCCCCAAGTTCGACCGGTCGAAGGAATGTCAAATCGCTTTCGAACAACTCAAAGCGCACCTGACGACTCCCCCACTGCTCACCCGACCAGTCGAAGGAGCTGAGCTGTTATTGTACCTTGTGGTCTCCGACCAAGCAGCAGGCTCAATGTTGGTCAGAGAAGCCGAAGGTGTACAGAAGCCGGTTTACTACGTAGCCATGTCTTCAAAGACACAAAAACAAGGTACCCGGCCATAGAAAAGATAGTATTGGTTCTTGTCGTCGCCTCAAGAAAACTCCGACACTACTTCCAGGCGCACACCATCTTCGTCCTCACCGAGAAACCTATAGGGACAATTCTCGCCCCCCCTCCCCCCGAGTCATCAGGTCGTCTAGAAAAATGGAGGTGGGAATTATCCCAATTCGACATCAAATACCACCCCCGGCAAGCCATCAAATCTCAGGTCCTAGCTGACTTCGTGATCGAATGTACTATTCCCACTAAAGAAGAAGAAGCAACACGGGACGGCGGACCCCCAACCCTCGGTCGAGGAAGTACCCGACTCCGTCCCTAATTGGGTTCTCTACGTCGATGGATCCTCTACCGAGGAAGGGAAAGGGCTGGCCTAATCATCCGAGACCCGGACGGGACAGAGATGGAATACTCTGTAAAGCTCGGGTTCAAAGCATCAAACAACGCCGCAGAATACGAGGCTTTGTTAGCAGGATTGCGAATCGCCTCCAGGGTAGGGCTGAAGACGATCCGAATCCGCAGCGAGTCCACCCTGGTCGTCGGCCATGTGACCAGACGTTTTGAGGCCCGGGAACCTCTCATGATAAAGTACCTGGCTGAGGTAAAAAGACTTCGCAAAAATTTCGACAAAGTCCAGGTGGAGCAGATTCCCCAGAACGTGAACACCCAAGCTGACGCTTTGAACAAGCTCACATCTTCCTATACGGCTAACCATAAGAGGAACATCCTATTCGAAGTTTTGCCACGACCCAGCGTAGAAGATGGAGAGGTAACACTCCAAGTATACATGACTCAGGAGGAAATCCAAGATTGGAGAAAACCCCTCGTAGAAGTCCTAAAAGACGGTACACTTCCGGAAGACTGAGGGGAGGCTCGCCGCCTACGAGCAAAAGCTCGTCATTTTATCTGGAGCAATGGAAACCTTTACAAGAAGTCATACACGCAGCCCTTACTCCGATGCGTCGACCCCCATAAAGCCGACTATGTTCTTCGAGAGATACATGAAGGGGTCGAGGAGCACATCAAGGGGCTCGCACCCTGGTCCAAAAGACGCTGCTCCAAGGGTATTATTGGCCAAGGATATTCCAGGATGCCGAGAAACTTGTCAGGAGATGCAAAAGCTGCCAACTCCACGGCAGCATACCTTGTCTCCCCGCAACCGAGCTAACACCTCTCAGTTCTCCTTGGCTGTTCGCACAATGGGTGATGGACATGGGGGGCCAACTCCCCACTGGCACGGGCGAGCACAAGTACATCCTCGTCGCGGTAGACTACTTCACGAAGTGGATAGAGGCCGTCCCCATCAGAAAGCCAGACGCCGCCTCCACAATAAAGTTCCTGCAGAATAACATCATCTCCCAATTTGGGATCCTGAGGTGTATCATTACCGACCACGGGACCAACTTCGAGAACGGCAAAGTCAAAGAATTTTGTAGTGAATACCACATACTTATGAAGTTCGCTGCGGTCACGCACCCGCAATGCAATGGATAGGCCGAGGTAGCAAACCGAGAAGTTAGCCGAGGTATCAAACCGATGAGTTATCCACGGTCTTAGAGCCCGTTTAGAAGGAAGACGGGGCAGCTGGGTCGAGGAACTGCCACGGGTACTTTGGGCATTACGTACATCAAAGAAAACACCCACGGGAGAAACCCCCTTCAACCTCTGCTGCGGTACCGAAGCAATGGTCCCGACAGAGATTGGATTGCCCAGTTATCGAGTCGAACACTTTGACGATGAAGCTAACACCTCGGCGCTAAGGACCAACTTGGACATCTTATTGCAGAAACGCGATCGGGCGCAAATCCGAGCAGTGGCCTATCAATAACAAACTGCACTCTATCACGACGCTCGAATTAAACATCAGGCCTTCAAGGTAGGAGATCTCGTCTTACGAAGGAACAAGTTCGTAGATCAGGCAAGGCCGCACAAATTCTCGCTGAAGTGGGACGGTCAATTCCTCGTAGCAGAAGCATTTCCCGATGGAGCATATTGATTACAAGACGCCGGGGGTCGTAAGTTTCTTCGGCCTTTCAACGCCGAGAAGCTCAAATTGTACGAATGAATGTATTTTTCTTCTTTTCAAAGCGATATAATTTTTTCCTATTATTATTAAGTCTCCTGAATTAAAAGAGACTTCTTCGAGATATTTTCTTCTTCCTCGGTTCCGAGATCTCTAGATTCGTTTTGAGAAAATATGTATAAAGTGCTAAGGGATAAAAGAAGACAAAACACATCAGAAAGAAGAATTTTATTCATTAAGAGGTATTGTAGGCTCCTCAGCCTTACAAAAATTACAGCAAAAGGGGCCGAGGATCAAGGAAGCACTGTTCGTGGTACTCCGAGGAGATCTCCTATAGCCGGGCTTGAGCTTCCTCGGCCTGCTCCCTCTGGCATTGCCTGCTAACCCTAGCTGCCACAGAAGCACCGGCAACCCCTACCACTGGGCAAGAAGCAACGATCAGTCTCTTCTGGAAGCAATCCAGAAGAAGGCCTTCCGATCGGTCCCGCCTTCTCTTTGAGATCAGGCCGAGGTGGTAGAGTGAATGCAACTTCTCGATCGCCTCATCCCTCATCTACGGGGACAGGACATTGTGCAGACCTGGTGACCTCCTCCAGATCGCATAAATGAGCAATTGGAGGAGTGGAGATCGCCGAGGAAGAAGGCGTCCAAAGTGGCCCTCCACGCAGTCTACCACCGCCTCATACGTCTGTTCGGAGCGATCGATGCAATAGAGGTACACATCGTCGTGAGAAATGATCTCCCTGATGAGCACACACTGACGCCCGGCCATCTTCAGAAACACGAGGCTAAAAGAAACCATGTCTTTGCTATTTATAACCTCAACAAAAATCTCTAAGGGCCGAAATTTAGGCACGCGGCAAAGCGGATCGCGGGAAATATTCAACTTCCCAATATGGAGCTACCACATGGCAACCATGCCGATTGTCCCGAGATCCTAAGCGGTCAATCTCCCTGATTTTACGGGCAATGGAAGATTGAACGACGTGAATCTCGAAGTATCGTGCCTTACCGGTACATTCCTGCCAGGCGTCATCTGCGACGGTCACTCTTCCAGATTTTACGGATCATAGAAGATTGAACGACACCCCACGAAGGTGCATAGGAATCAACAAAGCCCTCTTCATGAAGCCACCGAGCAGCTTCCCTGCCCAGTCCATCCCTGGCGAGTAGTTCCCTACCCATCTACACCAAGGATCCAAAGCCCTCTTCGTGAGGCCACCGAGCTGCTTATCTACCCGGTCCATCCTTAGCGGGTAGTTCCCTACCCATCTACTCCAAGGATCCAAAGCCCTCATCATGAGGCCACCGAGCAACCTCCCTGCCCGGTCCATCCTTAGCGGGTAGTTCCCTACCCATCTACGCTAAGGATCGAAGCCCTCATCACGAAGCCACGGAGCAGCTTCCCTGCCCGGTCCATCCCTGGCGGGTGGTTTCCTACCCATCTACGCCAAGGATCCAAATCCCTCATCATAAGGCCACCGAGCAGCTTCCCTGCCCGGTCCATCCTTAGCGGATAGTTCCCTACCCATCTACGCTAAGGATCAAAGCCCTCATCACGAGGCCACCGAGCAGCTTCCCTGCCCGGTCCATCCTTAGCGGTTCCCTACCCATCTACGCTAAGGATCAAAGCCCTCATCACGAGGCCACCGAGCGGCTTCCCTGCCCGGTCTATCCTTAGTGGGTAGTTCCCTATCCATCTACGCTGAGGATCAAAGCCCTCATCATGAGGCCACCGAGCAGCTTCCCTGCCCGGTCCACCCTTAGCAGGTAGTCTCCTACCCATCTACGCTAAGGATCGAAGCCCTCATCATGAGGCCACTGAGAATCTTCTCTACCTGGTCCATCCTTAGCAGGTAGTCTCCTACCCATCTATGCTAAGAATCGAAGCCCTATCACGAGGCCACCGAGCAGCTTCCCTGCCCAGTCCATCCTTAGCGGGTAGTTTCATACCCATCTACGCCAAGGATCGAAGCCCTCATCACGAGGCCACCGAGCAGCTTCCCTACTCGGCTAAATCTCCGAGGGGTAGCTTCCCACCCTACAAAGACACAAGTCTAGGAATCGGTCGAGGCCGACCAATTCTCACTTGGCTGTTTTTGAACTCACGCTAAGAAACGTGGCCATCAACCCGACTCTGAAGAATAGACTTGACTCATCCTAAATGATCGACCGCCACTTCGACTATGGGGAGCGGGAGGGCGCCGACCTTTCTACACTTGGTAATTAATCGAGTTACATTCAACGCACAATCGTCATTCGAAAATCCGGTCATCGACCTACAGCCTAACAATGGATTCGAGGAAAATACTGACGAGCTGAAGTACTCGCGCAGAAAACACATAGTCATGTGAAGGAAAATAAGCTCATCTTTATTCATGTTCCAGAAATTATTAACAAGGTATTCTAGGATCCTCAGCCTTGCAAAATGCCCGGAGGCATACAAAGTTCAAAAAAACAAAAAAAAAGAAGAGAAAAAGGGCTCAGGCGGCAGGCTCCGCCCGGATCTCGCCTTGCTCAACGTCGCCCTCAGGGGCCGGGGCTTCTACCTCCGTAACCTCCTCTCCCCCGATGGCCGCCCTGGCGCCAGCCACTTACGACGTATCCACCGAGAGCGGGACTTTGGCGCGGAACTCACCGTCGGCAAACTCCGGCATCAACGCCTTGAAGGCATCGAGAGCCTTATGCTAAATGATAGCCGAGGCTTCGGCGATGTCAGCGTAGAACTTGTCTGACGCTTTATACTTCTCCACTGACTTAGAGGCTCAGAGCTCGGCAATCTTCGCAGCCTCAACCGTCACCTCGGGCTCCCTTTTGCTGGCGTCCCTTGACTTCTTCATTGTGGCATAGCACTTGCCCATCTCCTCCAACTTAGCCTGAACGGCTTGGTTGGACACACTCAGAAGTCGTTGGGACTCCTGGAACTTGGAGACCATTAGCGCCTCGGCGGCCAACCGGGTTTCAAGGGCGGTTGTCTTCTCCTTCTCCTGCTACAGCTCAAGGTGCAGATCCTCCTCCTGCGAAGATGATTCCCCGGCCTTCCTCATGGCCGGGGCAAACTCCTCGGATTCTATGTTTACAATGAGGGCACAGTGTTGGAGGACCTGAGGAAAACAGCCGAGGAGTTAGACAAGTTAAAACTGAGGAAAGAGTACTTTAGAAAATCCTTAAAGGATACGGATACCGACCTGAACCGCCTCCTGAGCGATAGCGGCCACTTAGGCCTTCAGGGTCCCCCGGGAAATCTTGCCCACGGCCGATTGCTCCATGTTGGATAGCAAGCTATCGGCAACGGAGAGCCCCAAGGGGACCACAAAGTAGACGTCCCCCTCCTGCACAGGAATCCCCTCAGGAATCTCAGTGGACGGCGGGCGGGAGATCATCTTTTTCCTCTTGAGAGGAACCTCGACACCCTCTTCGTCCCCCCTCGTCAGGGGCGACGGGTCTCACGCATGCTTCCGGCTACCCCCGCGGCAGTCATCGGGGGCTCGAGGCGCTGCGGAAGGCCTCGCCGGTGGAGATGGTCTCAGGGCCGAGCTCGGGCTGGCTCGGGATAAGCTCATGCCCCCGGCCTTCTTCTGGACCGTAGCGGCTATGGCAGCTAAGATCTTGGATCGGTCCATTTGTCCTGCAAAAGGAGAATACACGAAAGAGTTAGCGGTGCTAGAAGGGCAAAAGAAATCATTCAAGTCTAAACAGATCGTCCAAAGACCCAACTCACCCATGAAGCGCACGGGGCTGAGCCCGGCCTAGCTAAGAACCTGCTCAGAAAGCAGGATGTCGACCCGCTGGATCGGCTCTCACATAGATACCGCCCCCACCTTAGGCGAGGATGACCGCTTTGCCCTCGGGCAGTCGGCCCTGTGTCATTATGTAGGCACGGGCCAATCCTCGCCCTCGGGTGGCCCGACGAATACAAACTTCTCCTTTCGGTTGTGGATGGAAGAAGGAACGACTACCATGCTCGACCCGGCCACCCCGCCCTTGCGTTTTTTAAAGGAAAAATACACCCATCTCGGCTCGTTCGTGCTAGTGTCGGGGTGATTTTTATAGCAGAGAAAAGAAGTAAGAAGGGTCAAGCTGAAGGGGATGTCCTCAAGTTTCAGCCGGACCAGAAATCCGAGAAGGATTCTCCACGAGTTCGGCGCTAGCTGGTCCGGGGAGAGATGGAAGCAACGAAGTACCCCACATACCTCGGTTGGAAAGGGCATGCGCATTCCCACTTGAACGCTTCCAAATACAGGGCAATCTCCTTCCCCTGCACCTGGTCCGCCCGTTCGCCCCCTTTAGCAAAACAGAGCGAATAGTTTTAGGGGATATGGAAACAAGCCCGAATCTCGGCAAGCACGTCCAAATCCCTCAAGACAGAGGGCGCATCACGGGCGTTCCCGATGCGCATCTTAGGGGCCTTTGTCGCCGCTGGACGGCTAGCAACACGGGTAGCCTTGGCACTTTGGGGCGAGCCCGATATGGAGGAAGCAACAAGAGAACCCTCTTGGCTGTCAACAACCAAAGAGGCAGAAGACTCTCTAGACTCGGCTCCTACAACTGGAACCTCATTGCCCGATATTTCCCCCAATCAGAGCAAAGCTCTGTTTCAAAATTCAAAATTTAAATTGAAGCAACGTTTCAGATTCTGCGCTAGCGCAGTTGCGCTCCGTGCTGCGCGCCACGTGTCAAACAAAGGTGCGCTAGCGCAGTTGCGCTGCGCGCCATGTGTCGAACGTAGGTGCGCCAGCGCTGGAATTAAAAATTCCCCCACCGTCAGATCAAAAGACCTACTAATAATAAATTATTAATTAATCAGAACTAAAATTCTGTTATGGAAAGATTTTTCAATCTTATTAAAACAAGAAGATTATTTTCTGTAAAACAGAAGCCTTAGGATCAAAGATCCAACGGTGGGAAATATTCCAAATCAATCAGAGAAAGATCTCTCAAAACTGATTTAACAAATCATTTGGCCCTATATAAAGGACCCTAGACTTCAAGTCATATATACAGAAAGAGAGAGAGAGAAACGCTCTGCAAACTTGGAGAAAAAAAGAGCAAGCTCTCAAAAAAAAGAAGATTTTTTTTCATCTTCAAGGTAAAAAGAACCATGTTCTTGAATAATAGAGATGAAACCATCTCATAAAAAGAAGAATCATCTTCTAAAAACATCTTAGATCTATAAAAAAGACCAAGGTCTTTGATTTAAAAGCAAAAGATCAAAAGATCTAATCATAAAGAAAATAATAACAAAAGAAGTATTTTTACTTCGTTTACAGATCTTTGATCTATAAAAGGCAGAGCCTTTATAAAAAAAACAAGAACTTTTATTCTTAGATCTTGAGGCAAAGCCTCCTTTGAAGAACATAAATCTGTTCTTTAATCTTAAAATTGATCAGATGCGCTTTGCGCTATTGAAAAGTGCCTGCACTCATGAACTGCACTCTTGCGCTCCATGGATCGGCGCTCAGCGCCGAAACATGCCACGTGTCAACCAGAGACACAATCTGCGCTTTGCGCTTCTGAAATAGAGCATTGCGCTCATGGGCTGGCGCTCAGCGCCAAGCGCGCCACGTGTCACTCACTGGTGCGCCAACAGACTAGCACAACGCGCTCATAAACTAAAAGCGCAATGCGCTAACAAACTAGCGCTTAGCGCTAAGCGCGACACGTGTTCCCTTCGTGTGCGCTACCTAACAGAAGCGCAATGCGCTCTTTGACTGGCGCAAAGCGCCTGGCGCGCCACGTGGCGCACTGTCAGGACACAACTTGTTCTGATGAAGACAAAAAAATGTCAGTGACCAATGCTTAGCATTATTAAAAGGGCAGAGCCCAAATAAAGGCCTAATAGCCAGAACAAAAATAAAATGTTAAACATTTTTAACTGGACTTAGCCCAATTCTGGCAATAAGTCCTCAACTTGTATTGGACTGAGCACATCTGCTCTTTTAACCAACTCATCCTGGTTCAAGAGTACATCTCTTCACTCCTTTGATATTTGTCGTTGTAATTCTTCAACGTCTTCAAAGAGGTGACGCGTCCCGACAATCACACATTTCATGGACTGTGGGGTCCTTAAACTCATGGACTATGATGTCCTTAATCTCGACCGTGATGTCTTAAAACTAAAATTGGACTGTGAGGTCCTTAAACTCATGGACTATGATGTCCTTAACCTCGACCGTGATGTCTTAAAACTAAAATGGACTGTGAGGTCCTTAAACTCATGGACTATGATGTCCTTAACCTCGACCGTGATGTCTTAAAACTAAAATTGGACTGTGGGGTCCTTAAACTCATGGACTATGATGTCCTTAACCTCGACCGTGATGTCTTAAAACTAAAATTGGACCGTGGGGTCCTTAAACTTATGGACTATGATGTCCTTAACCTCGACCGTGATGTCTTAAAACTAAAATTGGACTGTGGGGTCCTTAAACTCATGGACTATGATGTCCTTAACCTCGATCGTGATGTCTTTAAACTAACATTTGACTGTGGGGTCTTTAAACTCACGGACTATGATGTCCTTAACCTCGACCGCAATGTCTTTAAACTAACAATGGACCGAGATGTCCTTAAACTAACAATGGACCACCATGTCCTTAAACTGATAATCGACCGCAATGTCCCTAAACTAAACAATAGAGCCCAAATGCTCTTTTGTTGGATCTAAACGATCATGTTAAGTTGATCTTAGTCTAGAAATTAGACTAACGTATCCCTAACACACGTTTAAGTTGATCTTAGTCTCAAATGAGGCTAACGTATCCTTAAACCCAACCCCCAAACCCAAATCTAAGAAGATACGGATTTGGACTGATCCACGCCCTACGGGCAACAACATACATTAGTCTCCGTATACAATCTACAGGCAACCAAAAACAAAACAAACACCCATGACACGAAGTGACCATCTGGAGAAGGAGAAAGTTGTTACCGCGATGCGGTAGCGTAATTAACTGCAGGGGCTTGCGCATGCAGGGAAGAGCGTCCCCACAATCAAAAACCCCTCAAACGAGGGGGAATCTGATGAAGTCTGCTACATCGGCCGCATCCGTTTAAACCTTCGATACATGGTACCATAAATCAACTTGGTATCTTCGGAGAGGTGGACGGATAGCACCAATTAGCATCTGCCCTGAAATTCAGGCGAGACGTTCGCCGCGTCTTCGTCCGCGTCTTTCGGAGGGGAACGGATTCTGGCACCCCCGGTGGGACCTTTTCCTCTTTCCACTCCATACTTCGTGTGTCGTGTTCACGAACCAATCGCGGTTTGCTGATGGTTGCCCTTGGGTTCGAGGTACTAAGGTTTGGCATTTTTCTTGCTGCAGAAAGCAAAGAATCAATGGCGTCCACTTATGCAAGATGTTCCAACTGCAACTGCAACCTACGCTCCGCCTCACCTGGACGCATAGCTTACGGGCCCCAGGCGGCTTCCCTATTCACGATGCCGGTGGAACAGGTCACCCAAGCCACCACAGGATTGTTTTCGGGACCATGCTCCCGCCAACGAGCTTCAGCGCTCCTATGCCAGCACCAGAAGCTCCCAAGAAGTCGGTCTTCGATCGGCTTACTACTACCACGGCCCCTCTCAACGGGTCGTCCAGCTCCAACCCCTCAGTCTTCACCAGGCTGGGCCAGAATTCCCGTGGACCCGTAATGAAGCCTGCAATACCTGAAGTGGCCATCTCAGAGGGGATAGCCATCCCCGCTCCTGAAGTCACCAAGGAGGCTTCCCCTGCTAAAAGGTCGGTCTTTACAAGATTAACCACTCTGGCTCCTGCTCCAAAGTCTGTCTTCGACAGATTAAATCCTGTTACTCAACGAACCTCAGTCTTCAAGAGGCTGACAACGGCGACGCCTCACCAGAACAGGGAGCATGACGAAGTCACCCCTCAAGCCGAAACCATCCCAACAGTTCGACGCGCTCGACGTCGCCACTGGCGCCGAGTAAGGAAGGCTGGGGGCAACTCCCCCTCTGGGCTAACTCCACCATCTCCAACGGTGGAAGTCAATGCTGCTGTTCCAACTGGGAACAGTTTTGAGTTGCTGAACAAGGTGCGCAGGAACTCTTCTACCGCCCTACTGAAAAGATCTCCTCCATCCGTGGAGAATGTTGCAGAAGCAAAGCCAGAACGGTCCCCTCAGCGGCTGTCCTCCAAAATCTACAAAGTCTGGCGACAGGTTCGGGACTCAGTAATTGATCAAGATTACCCTCGCCTACAGAAAAGGGCGAAGGTTCAGCAGGAAGAGAACCGTTCTAGCAAACCATAAAGGACGACAACCACCTGGGTGCCCACTGCAACGGTTCCTTCAACGTCAACTGTTCAAAAGAAAAGGAGGCCGGGAAAGACCACTATGACTGCGGTAAATCGTAAAGACGCTGAGCCCAAACTCCCCAAGTCTGGGGGCACGACGGTCCATACTATTTATATGGCATCCGGGAAAGAGGATAGCCGCGCTTCTACGGGCCACCGACCACTCACCCGATCCATCATAAGAGCTCAGGAACAACAGCAGTAGAAGCTTCAGGAGATGCTGACTGCGATGGTTGTACTCACCGAACCAAAAGAAAGCCCGGAGGCGTCGTCGGAACAGCGTCACGAACAAGAAACCGATGCTGACTTCCTACGCAGAGTCCTCGAAAAGAAGGACAGAGAAGTTGCAGAACAAGCTGCCAACATAAAACGAATGGCGCTTCTCTTCCAAGACATGGTCAAGATGATGTTACAGCCGGATCCTCCAGCTGAAGACCCTCCGATCATCATTAAAGACGACAGAGGGGAGACGTCGAATCCTCCTCCGGCTCTTTCAGCAGCCAAAGAGGAAACTATTTCTAAGGCCGCCCTGGATGACTATATCGCTCAGCAGATACGAGTCCACCAAGGAAATGAAGCAGCTGGCCAAGTCGTGAAAACTAGGCGACCATATCCAAGCTGGTATGACCAGTTAAAGTACCAGCCGGGCTACACGATCCCCAAATTCCACGTATAAAATGGGACAGGCAGTCCCCACCAACATGTCGCTCAGTTTAGGGTACTTTGCGGAAACACCGGGGGCGATGATAAGCTTTTGCTCCGCCAATTCGTCGGCAGCTTATCGGAGACGGCATTTGAGTGGTACTCCGAACTTCCAAACGACTCCGTCAAAACTTTCGCAGAAATGGAGTTGTTGTTCACCCAGCGATTCGCGAGCGCAAGTGAAAGCACCCCGATAACAGCATTGATCAATGCAAGGGTAAAGTCGGGTGAAACTTGGGTTCAATATGCAATTCGATGGCGAAATCTGTGGTCAAAGTGCGAACAGCGTATCGAAGAAGCACCGGCGGTGGGTATGTTCGTGGGCACTCTCGACCCTCACACGACTATTTCCCAGTTCATGATCTTCTTCAAGCCGACCACTTTCCAGGCCTTGATCGACAAACTGGCCCAAATGGACCAGATGGGTCATAGACCGTCTCCTCCAAAGCCAGACTCTCGAAATGAGAAAGGAAAAGGGAAAGCGATCGTTGTCGCCAACGCTCAACAACAACCGAGTGGCCCGAGAGCGGCTGTTCGCCAAAGCAACAAGTGGCAATCCCTCGATGAGAAATTGAGACATCCTTACTCGTTTCCCCGAGATAAAACAAGGAGACTGTTCGAACTGGCAGTGCGCAATGGGCTCATCACTCTACCGGAGTCGAGACACCCACCGCAACCGAATGACATCAACGATCCCAATTACTGCCCTTACCATCGAGTATTGGGCCATCCACTTGAAGATTGCTACGTCTTCAAAAATTGGGTTGAAGACCAATACTAGCAAGGCAAGTTCGCGTTGTCTGAAAATTGGAAGGTGAACCTGCCACAACCACATGCTCCGAAAAAGATGGACATGCCGGGGGCATCGTGCTCATTCATAGAGGAAGCTCCATGGGAAGTTGTTCTTTCGGCAAAAACTAAAAGAATGCCGAAAGATCTTCAAACATGTGCAGCAACCAGGTGGAAAAGCCCGCTAGTGCCGGAGATCATCGAGGAGATGCTGAAACCACGCCCAACATTGGGAATTATTAGTGATGGTGGACAAAACATTCGGGCCCAGCCGTCACAGTCTTCGAAGAAAAAGAAGAAGACCAAAAAGCCCGCGCAGTCTAACGACAAGCGCACGGATCTGCAAAAGCATATTGACGCGCTGAAAGAATACAACCAGGGGGCGCGAACCCCAGTCACGCTTCAAGAGTTCCTCAGTCACATCCTTGAGAATGAAGATAATGACAATGATGAGGGAGACAACTTATCAGAAGAATCCGAAGATTATGTGGAAAGTTGCCACATGATCACTCATTTGTCTTTAAGTAACAAAGCAGCTCACTCAGCATTAGGAGATAACGTAGAGGAGCTGGGGGCAGGAGCAGTGCCAAAACCCTTGGATTATGTGACAAGGTCTATCAAAGAGAAACCTACTTGTTTATAAAGCATCTGGCGAAACTTCGCCTCAAAGCTACAGCGGACCGAAACGTCTTTAAACTAACAACGGACCACTATGTCCTAAAACTGTCCGTTGATCGAGATGTCGATAAACTACGATGGATTGCAGCATCCCAAAGCTGATACAAAAATAAAGAATAAAAAAAGAGAAAAAAGAAAACGGTATATCCATAAGCAAAATGGGCACGGATGAAAATCCGAAAGGGCTCCATGAGTAAAAACGGCGGGGCTACCGGCGAGTCTTGTGAAAACCCGAAAGGGCGCGACCTCGTTAGAATAAAAAAAAGAAAGAAAACGGTATGTCCATAAGCAAAAAGGGCACGGATGAAAACCCGAAAGGGCTCCATGAGTAAAAACAGCAGGGCTACCGGCGAGTTTTGTGAAAACCTGAAAAGGCACAATCTCGTTAAAAGACACTTGCAAGGTCCTCTCGACTTTGTAAGGAGAAACCACCCGCGTGAGATCCTTACGACTCACAAGGGAGCAACACACTTAGGGATCCCCACGATTCCTAAGGAGAAATTACACTTGCGAGATCCTCATGACTCATAAAGAGAACCCTCTTATGGGACCCTCACGGCTCATAAGATTCAAAAGTCTTAAGCTATAGGGATCTGAACCTGTTCTTAAGCAGCCCCCACGCCTCCAATACTGCCCTACAAGCGGCTCAATGCTGACCCTTGTATACAATACACGGGCGCGAATGAACATTTCCCTAACAAAGTCCCATCCGTGACTAGGGATATGTCTGCACGGTGAACAACCCTTGTAAGTCCCCTCGACTTATAAGGAGAAAACCCTCTTGTAAGATCCTTACGACTTATAAGAGACCATGCACTTAGGAATCCTCACGATTCCTAAGGAGAAAATGCACCTACGAGATCCTCACGACTTGTAGGAAGAAATACCTTTGTGAGACCCATACGGTTCATGGAGTCAAAAGCCTTAGTCGACAGAATCCTAACCCTGTCTACTAAGCCACCTTTGTTCGACATCGACGAAGGCAAATGATGATTCGCTCCTAGCAATATCCCAGTTGTAGCGGTGCTGATGCCGAAATCGGTGTCCAAATTTAAGCTTGTAACAAAAGCTGGCAAGCCACACATGCATACGAAATAGCCGAAATGATGGGGCAACTTGCAAACAAAATCAGCAAGTAAAAATGTATGCATGAAAAATAGCCGAAATGATTGGGCAACTCGCAATAAAAAGCAGTGAGTAAAAATAAAACAAATAGCCGAAATGATTGGGCACCGCGAAAAATAGCCGAAATGATTGGGCAATCGCGACCTTCGCGATATAAAAGCTGAAATGATAGAGCATCGCGGAAAGAAATAAAAAAATGAAATGAAAATTATGCCCTACAGGTGAGATCACATCGATCCCTGTATACAATTCAGGGGCTCAAACAAAAAGGGAACCATATCATCCCACCAGGCTCCATCAGACAGAGAGCCAAGTCTCGACGGCCACATCTACAGCCTGAAGACCCATGACAGCATTCCTCCTCATTCCAGCAGGATGCAGATGCGACGTCAACAAACGATCCCTGGGTCAAAACAACGGAATCATGGCAAAGTCCCCTAGTTCCAAATCTTGACGGTTCACAGACAGCCTAGAGATCGCCAACGGCGTTTCTCCTTACTCCAGCAGGATGCAGATGCGACGTCAACAAACGACCCCATGGTCAAAACAACGGAACCATGGCAAAGTCCCTAGTTCCAAATCTCGACAGTTCACAGACAGCCTAGAGATCACCAACGGCGTTTCTCCTTACTCTAGCAGGATGCAGATGCGACGTCAACAAACGATCACAGGGTCAGAACAACGGAACCATGGCAAAGTCCACCAGTTCCAAATCTCGACGGTTCACAGACAGCCTAGAGATCACCAACGGCGTTTCTCTTCACTCCAACCAGATGCAGACGGGACGTCAACAACCGACCTCAGAGTCGCAACGAAGCGAAGCCATGGCAAAGTCCCTAGTTCCAAATCTCAATGGCCACATCTATGGCCCGAAGACCAACAACGGTGTGCCTCCTCATTCCAGCAGGACACAGATGCTACACCATCAATCGGAGCCACGGCAAAGTCCCCAGTTCCAAGACTCTATGGTTCACAGACAACCTGGAGTCAACCAATGATCTCCCTGCCGGATCAACGCTCCATCTCGGAAACAAGTCAACCAACCCCGGGGAAATCAGTGTCCTTGGCAAATATCTCAATTCAGGGAAATCAGCGTCCTTGACGAGAGTATCTCGATTCGCGTCGACCCGCAAGGAAATCAGTGTCTTTGCAGGAATACCTCGATTCGTCTCAACCCAGGGAAATTAGTGTCCTTGGCAAAACCTCGATTCGCGTCGACCCGCAGAGAAATCAGCGTCTTTGCAGGAATACCTCGATTCGTCTCAACCCCAGGGAAATCAGTGTCCTTAGCAACCTCCTCGATTCAGGGAAATCAGCGTCCTTGACGAGAGCATCTCGATTCACGTCGACCCGCAAAGAAATCAATGTCTTTGCAGGAATATCTCAATTCGTCTCAACCCCAGGGAAATTAGTGTCCTTGGCAACCTCCTCGATTTAGGGAAATCAGCGTCCTTGACGAGAGCACCTTGATTCGCGTCGACCCGCAGAGAAATCAGCGTCTTTGCAGGAATACCTCGATTCGTCTCAACCCCAGGGAAATCAGTGTCCTTGGCAACCTCCTCGATTCAGGGAAATCAGCGTCCTTGAAGAAAGCACATCGATTCGCGTTGACCCGCAGAGAAATCAGTGTCTTTGCAGGAATACCTCGATTCGTTTCGACTCCAGGGAAATCAGTGTCCTTGGCGAATACCTCGATTCAGGGAAATCAACGTCCTTGATGAGAACATCTCGATTCGCGTCGACCCGCGGGAAATGAGCGTCTTTGCAGGAATATCTCGATTCGTCTCAACCTCAGGGAAATCAGCGTCCTTGATGAGAGCACCTCGATTCGCGTCGACCCGCAAGGAAATCAGTGTCTTTGCAGGAATACCTCGATTCATCTCAACCCGAGGAAATCAGCATCCTTGACGAGAACATCTCGATTCGCGCCGACCCACAGAGAAATCAGTGTCTCTGCAGGAATATACGTCATCAGTATGACCCCGTTTCGGAAGTACGTCATCTACATGTCTATCCCACTAAACACTTACGGGTCCTCTCGACTCGTAAGGAAGAAAAAAAACTCTCTTATAAGATCCTTACGACTTATAAGGGAAAACGCACTTTGGAATCCTCTCGATTCCTAAGGAGAAAATACACCTACGAGATCCTCACGACTCGTAGGGAGAAAGTCTTTATGAGACCCTCACGGCTCATAAAATTGAAAAGTCTTAGGTGACAGATCCTAACCCTGTTTCCTAAGCCATAACCACTCTACAAAGAATCCAAGATTAACGGCTATATGCTATCTACAGACCGCACTTTCTAAAATCACATGGCAACAACACAGCAAGGAGAAGAAAGCAACAGTATAACAAAAAAATGTGTATCTTTTATTGATGAATCCAATTGAGTACAAGGTAAATCGTATAAAAGAATAAAAAATGGATACATGTTATTCAGATATTATAAGTGTTCAATCTATACAAAAACAACTACTGGGAAGGAGGCGTCTTCAATAAACCAGCTAGCTGCTCGCGCACTTTTCTCATCTCTTCCTCACGATTAGCTGCCGCGGCCAGCTCTGCTTCAACTTGGGCCAGTTGCTGCAAACAAGATGAGAGTTTCTGATCAACGTCCTGCTGGGCAGCCTCCTGACTCTGCGCGACCTGCTCATTAAAATCAAGCTTCTTCCTTAACACCAGCCCGTCAGAGATACATCGTTGAAGGCTTTCAAAAATGGTGTTCAGATGGGCAGCATTATCTGCAACCTCAGCGCGCAGTCGGGCAGATTCAGCAGCAGTCGCCTCGCGTTCCTTTCGCTTAAGAGTTGCCTCTCGTTCGAAATGGTGAAGGAACGGAACACTTTGCTCAACCCATGCGGCCCGCTGAGAGTTCAAAGCCTGAGTTTCAAGGGCAGGATGCATAAGCTCAAGCTGATGCAGACAGGCCTCAATCTTCCTGCAATGATTAACCCAAGACTCGACGACGCCTTCATTATGGAAGTTTACAAGCGTCTCCAGCATTGGATTGACCTCGGCAGCGAAATCTGTGGCAGATGTAGGAGCCTCCGCGTCAAGCTCCTCGATGTATTCGCTCAGCATACGCAGACTCGTCACAGCACCTTTCGAGGATGGACGTCTGGAAAAGGGTCCGGCCGGCATTATAACGCGAGACTCGAACGGGGCGGGAGTCGATGTGACCGCTGCAAAAAAAATAGTCAAATGACGGTTCAAGAAGTATAGGAGGTTCATGAACAATGGAATTTACTACACCAGCTGCAGCAGATGGCAAGGCCGGGAGTACCAGTGGCATAACTGTTCTCTCATCTCCTCCTTCAATCTGTAGTACTGCAATCAAAACAAAGAAGAATCAGAAATGATTTGACTGCCGGTAAAAGAAGGAACATTAACTGAAGGCTGTACTCACCATTGCCATTAGATGAAGCAATCTCCGATGGGAAAGAGAAGTGCGGGTTCAGCACCTGATACAAATGATCAAGAAGAACTCCTGCGAGATCACGATGATACATGGTCAGTACACAAAAGATACTGTCCCCGACTTAAATTTATCACAAACCCATACCTTCCAGCATTTGAGAAGATATAAGAGAAGATGGAGGGGCGGTCGCTGTTAAAGCGGTAACTGGTGGCGCTTCCTCGGGGGGCACAACCTCAACGCCCACCGCAGCTGCATTCAAAACAAAAGTACTTTCAGAAAGGGTAGAAAAGGGATTGCAGAATAGAATAGAAAGCAATAACCTGAAATTTACCTGGTAAGTCACCGGTCGGGACCACGACAAGGGCATCACTGGATGCAGCGACTGCCTCACCCCCCCTCCGTGTTCCCGAGCACATCATCAGGGATGTCGGCTGGTATAATAACGTCCGGTGGAGAAGCAGTGACCATCGCTACACGCTCCAATGAAACGACAGTGGCTTCGACCACCTGTCTCACATTCGCCGGGCCGTCTCCAGAAAGATCCATTGGATCCGTAGCCAATGAAGATGCCTCTTCCGAAAGAGCAATCACCTGGAGAGCAGGAATCACCAAAGGAAGCTCCGTCGCAGGAACATCAATGGCGTCAACCCCATCCACACTGATTAGTGCTTCATCAGGGTTATCTACGAAGTCCATAGTCAGGACGCGACTTGGACTCAACTTCTCTGCCATCGCCGAAGTCCCTGCAAAGTTTGTAAGAGGATAAGGATATATATATATATATATGTATGTATGTATGTATGTATGTATGTATGTATGTAAGCAATACAAAATATTACAAAGAGATACATGAACATACCGATTCGCAAGGGGGCTTCTAATATGGCTTGTTCAAGCCGACGCTCCTTCCTGAGGAGGTACGCTCGCCGAGGTTCAAGGGTAGACTCGTGGCCACCGGTCCACAACGAAAGTGCATCCTCTGCGTCGGCTGAGACGGCCTGCTTAAGAGCCTTTTCGCCCCATTCTTCCAGAGGGCCTATGAATAGTCGCCGTATCCACGGAGGGTCTTCGTAAAAGATGACGGCAAGGTAAGGCCTTTTCGAGATCCTTACATTTTCGGATTCGTCTTGTGGGCGTCTTATAGCCTCAGCCAATTGTGCGGCTTCCTCGGCAGATGAACCAGGAGAAAGAAGATCGTCTTCCGGTGGATTAGTAACGGTCTTCTTCCCCTGCCTTGATCTAGAGCTAATGATTGCAGAAGATCGCTTCTTTCCCCTGGCCGTATGTTTTTTGGGCTGCTTCTCGGTTTTGACAGGGAGAGGAGGCTTCTTCAAGACCTTCGCCAAGGAGATATTATCACTAGGGCTAGGTTTTACCTCCGGAACCATTACGGTATCCATCATCGGTCGTTCAAGCGAAGCCTCTGTTGGCAATGAGGCACGAAGCCTTTCCTCCTCTTCAAAGGTTTTAAGCGATGCAGCAATGGCTTCTTCTGTAGAGGCACCTGTTAAAACAGGAGGCATCGGTCAAAGTATGATAAAAAAAAAAGTGAAATAAATAGCTGAGAGATAAGGATAAAGTATACCTGACTGCACAAGGGAAGCCAATTCCTCTTCGAGGGCGGCCGATTGTTTGGAAGCTTCAATGGCGACCTCCAAATCGGTATCATCAAGCATCCCGAATAAACCCTCGTTGGTCCCATATTCACTCAAGCCTTCGCTAAACGGAACAGGGGGCGTCGAGCCTAATATGGTGTCCAAAGAAAGTACTTGCTTCTTCTTCTTCTGAGGACGAGCGCCGGGAACCGATGACATGAGTTTGCATTTGGTAGACGTCTTTGGACGACGAGTCCCAATTTCTTTTCCTACGTCCGAGTTCGGGGCCGCGGCAGCCACCTCTTTTTCAGGCGTGCTGGATGGGGGCAACCCACGCATAGGGCTTAGCATGTGTGGAGGCTCAACTACAGTGACCTCTCTCAGGGGAAGATGAACAATGTTCCGTCGCTTTAGAGGAACATTTCGATCACCGGCCGGCACTGCACCCTTGCGGTCAAGCAACAATCGTTTCTCCTCCCTGATGACGGCGCCCATTGAATGTTGATACCACGCCACGTATGCATTAAAGGCCTTTGGGAAGCAGCTCGGTTCGCTGATAAAGAAGTTGGACCCTGTGTTCAAGTGCATGAAATGATGCAGTGCGCTCCGCATTCCCTCTTCAGTAGCAGCAGGTTCGACCAAAAAAGCCTCAAGTGGGACGCCCTGATTGTAACCTAATTGCTGGGCGAAGCGATGCGGATTATACCTCATGAATAAAGCCGAGTCATTCATCTTGAATACAAGAAAGCCTGGCCGGATAGAGTACAGATGAAGAATCTCCCGAGCCTTCAAGACGGAGACCCCATCTTTAAATATGTCCTGCAAGGACAGCACCGTCTTCCCCGACTCCTGGCCGACAGTCAAAACTTTATCAGTAAAAGACATGCCAGCCCCAACCGTGCGCGGGCGAAGAAGCAAGCCTCTACCTTCCCGTTGCGTCGGAGTCACGATAGAAGCGCCAACCAGTTGCATGATCCGAAGGAATCTGCACCTGTCATAAAAACTCGGCCTCTTGTGGATGCCAAAGACGCCTAGCACGTGTAACTCGAGCCATGACGTGAAATAATGCATCGGGAAATTTACCGACTGCACCCTTGGCTCAGTGGTTTCAGCTGCCAAGCTGAGACCGTGATACATATAGGCTAATCCAGCAATCCCCACAGCTACTGGTATCCCGGCAACCATTCGATGCGCAGGATAGAAGACGGACGGCCTCATGCGGTGAGGGTGCATAGGAAGCGCGAACCAACTCAGCCACAATCCAAGGAACCCTAGAAAGAATGTTTCTTCATCAATCCCAGGAGCCGCCAGCTCTGTAAAAGGGATGATCGGGGTATCAGGTAGAAAGAAGCTTTTCTGATCACCTCCGTCGCCAGCAGATTGCCTAAACCCAAGCCGAAGGGGTCGTCAAGACTGGCAAATTTATCGACTTCTTCCCTCAACATTTCCGGGTGAAGAAAATAAGTAATAAAAGCCATAAAATTAACTCCACGACCTTCGGATGCGAGAGAGAGGTTTTCATACATATTCAATACCTTTATCAAGCTCGGAAATTGATGTTGAATAGCATTCTCGGGAGTAAGACCCATTACCATGGATTTGGTGGCGAAAACATACTCATCCGGGGGAAGCAATTCCTCATAATGTTCCCCCCTAACGGGTAAACCTGAGACCTCTGCAAACTCCTCCAAAGAAATGGAGACTTCTCGATCTGACAGGAGGAAGGTGTAGGTTGGAATGTTCCACTGTTCCAGAAATGCCCTGACCCACCATGTAGGGGGTGTGGAATATTGAAACAAAGAAGCATAAACGGCGGAATACAATCTGAGCTTCATCAACTGTGATTTCCTCACCGATAAGATATACCAGGCCCACTGCAAATACCCGGCTGGGTGACGGGGAGTTAGTCCTACATTGTACGGCTGTCCCCAAGGACGCAACTGGCCTTGACATATGCGTCGCCCTAGGATGTCCAAAGTTACCGGCGGCTGCATGGGTATTGTGGCGATAGAAGGCCGAAGGAGACCTTCCGATGTCCAATTGACCTCCTCCACAGTGTAATTTATCGAAGGTGCATCTGCATAAGCAATCGCTGAAATAGGCTCCGAGGGTGTCGCACAGGAAAAGCTCCGTCGGCCCATGATAATTTGGTCATACCATTTACCCCATAAATGAAGGCTCTTGTGCTCCGGGTCATGGTCTTTTATCAACACAAAAACCTCACGGTCAACGGGTGCTTCAGGGAACCCGCCTTCTGAGCGAATGAACGGGAAGGAGGCGTCGGAAGACATAATGCCTGCGCAAAAAAGAGTGAATTTTCAGTTGCCCATGCTATAAATTAAATTCTATTACAAAGTACTATAAGTCCGTGCCGCACTGCAATGCAGTTAAAAGGGACAAAAGGGGACCCACAAAATCTAGATGACAGTTCATCATTAATAAAACAGCCTCATCATTGGATGAAGCTGTCATTAAAAGAGGAAATCCTCAAGAGATTCTCATTAAATGAGAAATACATTGGGCAGAGGAGTAAAACTCCCATTGAGAGCAGCGCTCTTTACTAGACAGACATCTGTCAAAGTCTAATGATGAAGGAATAAAATTTCTCAAGAAGAGCCTCGCTCTGAGAAGATGATCCATCAAAAATAAAATTTTATTTTTAAGATCCATGAACAAACTCTTAAGAGTTCTTCACAAGAGATTAAAAATCTACATTTTCAGGAGAGCAAAGCTCTGTTAATGAAACCCTAAATGGGTTTTCTTTAGATCAAAGATCTATGAAGAGCAAGGCTCTGCTAATGGGTAAAACCCTAATTTATTAAAAGTTCTTAACTTTACCTAAGTTTTGACAGAGTTTTACTCTTGAAAAAGTTTTAAACAGGAGAGCTATGCTCTGTGGGAGAATGAAATTCTCAGAAGTGAAAATTCTTAAGAAGAAGATGAAAATCATCTAAGAGACCAAAAGTCCTATTTATAGGCATTGAAACGCCTCTTCAATTTCTGAGCTGATCCAAGGGCACAGATGTCGCCACCGTTGCACTCACATGTGGCCCACGTGAGCACAAAGGTGGGGGGAATTTGTTTCCCCCAATCAGAGCAAAACTCTGTTTCAAAATTCAAAATTTAAATTGAAACAACGCTTCAGATTCCGCGCTAGCGCAGTTACGCTGCGCTCCGCGCTGCGCGCCACGTGTCAAACACAGGTGCGCTAGCGCAGTTGCGCTGCGCGCCACGTATCGAAGGTAGGTGCGCTCGCGCTAGGTGCACCAGCGCTGGAATTAAAAATTCCCCCAACGTCAGATCAAAAGATCTACTAATAATAAATTATTAATTAATCAGAACTAAAATTTTGTTTTGGAAAGATTTTTCAATCTTATTAAAACAAGAAGATTATCTTCTGTAAAATAGAAGCCTTAGGATCAAAGATCCAACGGTGGGAAATATTCCAAATCAATCAGAGAAAGATCTCTCAAAACTGATTTAACAAATCATTTGGCCCTATATAAAGGACCCTAGACTTCAAGTCATATATACAGAAAGAGAGGGAAAAAACCCTCTGCAAACTTGGAGAAAAAGAAGAGCAAGCTCTCAAGAAAAAGAAGATTTTTCTTCATCTTCAAGGTAAAAAGAACCATGTTCTTGAATAATAGAGATGAAACCATCTCATAAAAAGAAGAATCATCTTCTAAAAAGATCTTAGATCTATAAAAATGACCAAGGTCTTTGATTTAAAAGCAAAAGATCAAAAAATCTAATCATAAAGAAAATAATAACAAAAGAAGTATTTTTACTTCGTTTACAGATCTTTGATCTATAAAAGGCAGAGCCTTTATAAAAAAACAAAAACTTTTGTTCTTGGATCTTGAGGCAAAGCCTCCTTTGAAGAACATAAATCTGTTCTTTAATCTTAAAATTGATCAGATGCGCTTTGCGCTATTGAAAAGTGCCATGCACTCATGAACTGCGCTCTTGCGCTCCATGGATCGGCGCTCAGTGCCAAAACATGCCACGTGTCAACCAGAGACACAATCTGCGCTTTGCGCTTCTGAAATAGAGCATTACGCTCATGGGTTAGCGCTCAGCGCCAAGCACGCCACGTGTCACTCACTGGTGCGCCAACAGACTAGCGCAACGCGCTCATAAACTAAAAGCGCGATGCGCTAACAAACTGGTGCTTAGCACTAAACACGACACGTGTCCTCTTCGTGTGTGCTACTTGACAGAAGCGCAATGCGCTCTTTGACTGGCGCAAAGCGCCTGGCGCGCCACATGGCGCACTGTCAGAACACAACTTGTTCTGATGAAGACAAAAAAATGTCAGTGACCAATGCTTAGCATTATTAAAAGGGCAGAGCCCAAATAAAGGCCTAATGGCCAGAAAAAAAATAAAATGTTAAACATTTTTAACTGGACTTAGCCCAATTCTGGCCATAAGTCCTCAACTTGTATTGGACTGAGCACATCTGCTCTTTTAACCAACTCATCCTGGTTCAAGGGTGCATCTCTTCACTCCTTTGATATTTGTCGTTGTAATTCTTCAACGTCTTCAAAGAGGTGATGGGTCCCGACAACCACACATTTCATGGACTGTGGGGTCCTTAAACTCATGGACTATGATGTCCTTAACCTCGACCGTGATGGCTTAAAACTAAAATTGGACTGTGAGGTCCTTAAACTCATGGACTATGATGTCATTAACCTCGACCGTGATGTCTTAAAACTAAAATTGGACCGTGGGATCCTTAAACTCATGGACTATGATGTCCTTAACCTCGACCGTGATGTCTTAAAACTAAAATTGGACTGTGGGGTCCTTAAACTCATGGACTATAATGTCCTTAACCTCGACCGTGATGTCTTTAAACTAACATTTGACTGTGGGGTCTTTAAACTCACGGACTATGATGTCCTTAACCTCGACCGCGATGTCTTTAAACTAACAATGGACCGAGATGTCCTTAAACTAACAATGGACCACCATGTCCTTAAACTGGTAATCGACCGCATTGTCCCTAAACTAAATAATAGAGGCCAAATGCTCTTTTGTTGGATCTAAACGATCCTGTTAAGTTGATCTTAGTCTAGAAATTAGACTAACGTATCCTTAACACACGTTTAAGTTGATCTTAGTCTCAAATGAGGCTAACGTATCCTTAAACCCAACCCCCAAATCCAAATCTAAGAAGATACGGATTTGGACTAATCCACGCCCTACGGGCGACAACATACATTAGTCTCCGTATACGATCCACGGGCAACCAAAAACAAAACAAACACCCACAACACGAAGTGACCATCTGGAGAAGGAGAAAGTTGTTACCACGATGCGGTAGCGTAATTAACTGCAGGGGCTTGCGCCTGCAGGGAAGAGCATCCCCACAATCAAAAACTCCTCAAACGAGGGGGAATCTGACGAAGTCTGCTACATCGGCCGCATCCGTTTAAACCTTCGATACTTGGTGCCATAAATCAACTTGGCATCTTCGGAGAGGTGGACGGATAGCACCACTTAGCTTCTGCCCCGAAATTCAGGCGAGACGTTCGCCGCGTCTTCGTCCGCGTCTTTCGGAGGGGAACACCCGATTCAACCCTAATTACTTCTACAGACTCCTCAGAAGAAGACATCTAACCTGATTCAAAGGGATTGGTTCTCTAAGGAAAAAGCACAAGAGATCCGATCTAACGGAGGGAGCACCGAGCAATCTTTGACAACGAAGGGAAATTTTGACGGAAAGTGTTGGCCCTAGGGGGTCCCCTCCTATTTATACACTGCAGAAAAGGCATCCAATGGCCCGGATCTATTCCCGCCAAAACGAAGCGTCGCGTCTGCCAGCCGTCAAGTCTCCACATGTCGAACGACCATTGAGGACGTCCCTTCGATCGCAGGCGACAGCGACAGCCTGTCGCGTCCGCCAACCCACTTCAGACGCGTGGCCTGTGACCCAACAGACGAACGAGCGAATCGGCGCCCCCTATTTAATGCGCGGTCATTTCACTGGGCTCGTTTACGTAAAGTGGAAATGGAAGCAGATAAGTATCGAATGATTGGATACTCTGAGATAGAATGAGAAAAGGTCAATTTTATTAATGTGATACACGCGAAGATCCAAGCGTTGGGGGATACGCCACGTGGGTCCGAAAATCTGAACGACGCAACTGCCTAACACCACGTCGCCCCAGAAAATCCGCACCGAGGATTCCCGGCCACAGACTGAGCGAGACAAACCAAGCAGGTCACTCTCGACCCGACCCATAAATAGGTCGGAAGGAGAGTAGGGGGCTACTGATGATACTCATAAGTGGGAATTCCTCATATCATGACACGTGGCGAATGACGTGTCACCCGCGACAGCTCACTAGACTCCTGGGGGCTACCGAGGCAAAATCAGTCTAGAGCACTGATGACCTTCCCCGGTTCGTCTCCGAGCTTACACTCCGCCTCTTACCGAAGAGTGACCTAGCCGCCGAACTGGCGTCCATCCTCCTGTGCTCGTCTTTGAGCTATTGCGGAGCTGAGCTTCCTCGGCCTCCCGGCTCGTCTCCGAGCTCATATCGAGCTAAGCCTCCCCAGCTGCCGGACAAACGAGAACGTGAGGTCCTAGCGCTTCTGCAGCGACTCCGCGTATCTCGCCAAAACGAGATATCCGCCGCCCCATGTCCTGCATCCCACGCTGGCGCATCCCCCTATTAATGGGCGTATCCCTCCATTAATGGGGAGATCTCTTCATTCACGCTGGCATAACGTCAGGGGCATAACCGAAGGGGATGATCCCGCGCCTTCTCGCTCCATGCGACCACTATAAAAAAACCCTCTCTCAGACGACTCAGGTAAGGCAATTTTAATCCAACAAGCCGCTACTCTACTCATTTTCCTCGGCTAACTTGATCTTTGGAGGGTCCTACGGTGGTCACCCACCCCGGGACTTCTTTGCAGGTAGCTCGGCTTCACCTCAAAATCAACCCATTGAGATCCACACGCCTAAGGAGACAACCTTCAAATCAAATCTCTACCATTCAACAGCACTCGCTACAGATCGACGGAAGACAGCATCTGAAGGAGATCCGACCTCTATCAGGCTTGTTGACACACTTCTTCTTCGGGTGATTGCTTGGTAGGTGGATTACATTCCAGATCGTAACCACCGCTTGTATATTTTATATTCAGTTGTATCTAATTAAAAACTTCATCAACCAGACTATGTTTATTGTGGTCTTAGAGACCAGATTGTATATTCTTTCAGACTTAGAGACGAGACTTGTATATATTCTTTTTATTTGAGTTGATGATGTTTTGGTATTTTTTTACTTCCTTTTCTGGGTTGATTTTCTCCTTGGGCGTCGTATATACTGCGTGTTTGTGTTTTTGCTGATTGGCGATGAGTTAATTCCCGATTAGGGATGCCAAGATTATTATTATTTATGTACTGGTTTTGATCAAAATTTAGAAAGGAGGTGCTGCCCAAATTTTAAATGACGAAAACATTTTCAAACTTTAGTACACATTCTACTTGTATTTTCAATGAACCTTATTTATATTTTAAAAAGGGAACTTGATTTCATTTATACCCCTTTTTCAAAATTTCACCTCCACTATTTTCTAAAAAGGTGTAGAATCCTGATTTTTGGCTTACTTGGGTTACGGTGGGGTCCTATAGATTTCACGTGATTCAAGTGCCGGTCACGTGCCGTTTCCGGGTCGTAATAAGCCTGCTCTGCAGCTTCCTTATCTTTCTTTTCCAGCACTTGTCGCAAGAACTCTATATCGGTTTTTTACTCCTAGCGCTGTTCTGTTTCTTTGTCCGGACTTTTTTTAGGTCCGGTAAGTGCTGCTATCTTGGCAATCATATCTTGGAGCTTCTACTCTTGCTCCTGAGCTTTCGTCAACAACTGGGTATGCGGTCTGTAACTTACAGAAGTACGGCTCTCCTATTTTCCATTAGTCACATAGACCGTATGTATAGTTATGCCCCCAAACTTGGGGCGTTTAGAGCTCTCGTCTTTGGGTTTTACCTCTGGCGACAGAATTTTTTCCGTCCTTACTCTTTTATGAGAGGTTAGAGTAGGAGGAGCCGCTATGACAGGCACCTCTTTATAAGAAGTCCCCCGTTGTACGGCGGAGAAGCAATCGTTTTCTTGTCGGACCTTGGATTTTTTTTGTCGACGAGAAAATCTTTCATCGAGTACTGAGTCTTGGACTTTCCGCCAGACTCTGTGGATTTGTGAGGAGAACCGCTGATAAGGCTGCTCTTGCTTCATCTGCACTGAAGCTTCTACAGGCAGAGGTGATCTTTTCAGTATCGGCGTTGGGGAGTTTTTGCGCACCCTCCTAAGCAGATCAAAGTTGTTCCCAGTTGGAACAGCAGCGTCAATATCCACCATAAAAACTGGCAGAGTAAGCCCGAAGGGGGAGTTGCCTCTAGCCTATCTCACTCGGCGCTAGTGGCGATGTCGAGCATGTCTTGGGGTGGGAACTGCCTCAGTATTGAAGGTGCCCTCATCATGCCCCTGGTGTTGTTTAGGGGTTTCGCCTGATGTCAGCCTATGGGAGACGGACGTTCTTGGCGGAGCCAGAGCAGGGTTGGTCAATCTGTCGAAGACCTGCCGTCTTGAAGGTGAAGCACTTTTGCTGGCTTCACGCATGGCAAGAGCAGGAGGGCTAGCTGTTTTAGGGCAACCCACTTTAGAATCATGGGCTTCTTTACGGACCCCTTCGAGTTTTTCTTCAGCCTATTGAAGACTGAGACTTCAGAATTAGACGGTTTGCTGATAGGAGTCGCCACAGTAGCTAGCTGATCAAAGACCAACTTTTAGGGAGCTTCTTCTTGGGGAGTTGAGGTGCCAAAGCTCACAGGCAGGAGCATGGTCCCAAATAATAGTCCAATAGTGGCTTGAGTGACCTATCCCACCGGCATCGAGAAGATAAAGGCTGCATTAGGCCCGTACGTCACTCCTCCGGCTAGGGTGGAGAAGGGTTGCTTTTGCAGGAAGTGCAGTGAGATTCCATTGATTCTGCACAGAAGTGAGATACCAAGTTTAAGTATCTCGAATCCAAGGGAAACCATGAATATAGAGAACCGCGATTTTGTTCACGAAATACGACACATGAAGTGTGGAGTGGAAAGAGAAAGAGGTCCCACCGGGCATGCCAGAATCTGTTAACCGCCGAAAACTGGACCGAGATGTGGAGGACGTCTAGCTTAAATTTGGGGGCAGATGCTATTTGGAATATATCCGTCCACCTCTCCGATGATGCCAAGTTGATTTATGGCATTGTATATCGGAGGTTTTGACAGATGTGACCGTTATAGCATGACTTTATCAGATTCCCCTTCTTTGAGAAGTTTTTTATTGTGGGGATGTTCTTCTTTGCAGACGTAAGCCCCTATAGTTTGCGATAACCACTTTCACCCATTCCGGTAAGTCACTTCATGTCATATTATATTTGTTTATTATGGTTTCCCGTGGATTGTATACGGAGACTAGTTTATGTTGTCGCCCGTAGGGCGCGGATTAGTCCAAATCCGTATCTATATTTAGGTTTGAACCTAGGTCATATGTTCCATCAGTTCAGGGGATATTTTATTTTATTTAAGGACCGTTAATCTGGTTTTAGATTAAGATTGACTTAAATATATGAGCATATGGGCTCAATTTATTTTAACTAAGGATACATTAGTCTTATATGAGACTAAGATCAACTTAGAAGTATGGTTAAGGATCAATAAATTTTCTTAAGATTCATTAACAGAGATGAGCATATGGGCTTAGTTATGATGAGCAATATGGGCTTAAAGAGTATGAAGTTTTAAGGGCTCAGCCTATATTGAGGATCAGTCTTGGGCTTTTTCATCATCCAGCAGTGTTAATCTTAATCTTTTGACTATGGATATAATATCCAAACTCCGCTCTAGCGCTCACGTTGAGGTCACGTGAGGCGCTCAAGCTTGGGCGTTGCCCTATCAGTGCTAAGCACTTAGTGTCTGTGCATATATATTATTCAAATCATATGTTGACACTCACATGGATATCACGTGGGGCGCTTGGACTTGGACATTGCCATATTAGTGCTAAGCACTTTATACAACGCTTACGTGGGTATCACATGAGACACTCCTGCTTGACATTTTTTTAAATGCTCACGTATATAGCACGTGAGGTGCCAGATATTTGCTTATGGGCGGTCACGCATGTGGCACGTGAGGCGCTGTCTTCATGGACCTTCTGCACGCTCATGTAAGTGTCACGTGAGGCGCTAACTTCATGAAATCTTTTGGGTGGTCACGTGAATATCACGTGAAGCGCTGAGTCCTTAAAGATTTAATCTCTGTTTAGTTTTTTGAAGAGAAGTTAAACTTCTATTAATAGTGTTTTGGCCATTAATGATCACCAAGATCTCTGTTTTGAAGATATGGGATCGGATTTTTGAGAACTAAGTTCTTCTGTTCCCTTTTTTGTGAAAACTAAGTTTTTTTAAAGGTTAAACCCTATTTTTAGAGGAATTAAATTCCTGAAATGAAATTTCCATTTTTTATGTTTATTTTCTCATGTTTAGTTTTTCCCTAGATCTTGAGTTTGGAGAACAAGATCTTTCCGATGAGAATTAAATTCTCAACTTATGGAAGACTTGTCTTGTGGATATCAGATCCAGAGAAAGAAGTGAGTTCTTATAAAGGGTTAAACCTTTAAATCTCTATATATGAGAAGCAAAGGAGATACTTTGATCTCTACTTTTTTATTTACCTAGGATTTGAGAAGAACATAGAGGTTTTCTTCAGAAAGAGAATTAAATTCTCGGTTGTGGTATTTATCTCTTTTTTTTTGCGGAAGCTTATAGAGGGTTTTCTCTGTGTGGGACTTGAAGTCTTAGCTCCTTTATATAGGTAAGGAAAACTGTTGATTAGTTTGAGAAAATCCCTCATTAAGAGATCTCAATTGATTTAGTTAATCTCAAAGATCACTCCACCGTTGGATTTTTTATCCAGTGGCTTTCTATTTAACAGAAAATATCCTCTGTTGGTTTTAATATGATTAGGAAAATATTTTCCTAACAAAGGGTCTTTTGATTTGATCGAGGATATTGTAATCACCGTTGGATTTTTAAATCCAAAGGTTCTCTGTTTAATAGAGAAAATCTTTTTAGTTTTCGAAAGATCAAGGGAAGATATTTCCCAATTAGAATTTAATTCTATCTGAAGCTAGCGCTTCAAACAAATGCGCTCACATGGGTTTCACATGGGGGCTATCATATATAAACGATAGCAGCGCTCACGTTCTTTGCACCTAAGCGCTCACGTGTTTAACACGTGGGGCCCTGTTTGTGTTTGATTTTTTGTATTCAGTGCTCATATGCTTTGTGTGTGAGCGCTCACGTGTTCAACACGTGTGACTTATATCCCAGGGTTTTAGCCCTTACTGAAGCCTGAGGTACATGCTTTGCATATGAGCCCTCACGTGCTTTGCACATGGGAGGCTATAGGATTTAATCCTCTTTGATATCGGCGGTCACATGCTTTGCATGTGAGCCCTCACGTGCTTTGCACATGGGAGAGTTTTGTTTCCTCTTCTCGTTCTCTCTTTTTATAAGGGAATAATGGACTCGGCTACTGCAGCCTCAAGGTTAGGCTAAGGGACATGATGAATTATCTGACTGCGTTGTCCTTCAAGCTCTGATCGAAAACGCATAGCAAAGTGGTACAAATGCTGATGATCACGTTGCTTGTAGTACTCGATAGAGACATCCCCCAATGATGCTGGAATCTGAACCTTCATTGGGTGTAATTCCTCCCAATACCTTGATAGAAGAGAGTAAAAGTCCTGAACAGAACGATCTCCCTGTCGAGCATCCTAAAGGGCCTGATACAGTTGGTATTCACAAACGGCACCTATCTGAATAAACATGCGGCTAAGAGCAATCCATTGCTAACGAGAGGTAGTCAGGCGTCCAATAGACAAATGAATAGGAGTCACCACCGAACGTATAATATATGACATAATCTGCTGATCAGTTTACATCCATCTATCATGAGTGAGAGTGTAGAGACCTGAAGTATCGGTAGAAGAACTGGAGTGATCGGCTGGAGTCACAGGCTTAGCGGAAGAAGTTGTGGTAGAGGAGGACAAACAAGTGTACCATCAATATTGCCCCACAATACCAAAGCTCGAAAATTGTACTACATAATAAGGGCCCATCCAATATAATCCGCGGACTTGATGAGAAGATAATAGAGTTTACGCTTGTCCATATCTTGATAGAAAAATGAAAATGGCTCAAAAAAGGCTCAGAAGAAATAGCTAATAAATAGCTCTAAAAAATCACCTTGGCTCGGATCGGCTCAGCAGGCTCGTTCGGCTTGGAACAACTCACGTCAGCTAGGATCGGCTTGAGTCAGCTTAGAGCGGCTCGGCCGGTTTAGAGTGGCTCACGTCGGCTCGGCCGGTTTAGAGCGGCTCACCTCGGCTTGGCTTAGTTGGCGCGACTCAGGCTCGATCCAATGATCAAGAATTAACTTAGCCAAATCCGAAGACTGGGAGTTATTTTAGAAATAAAGAACCCTAATTCATGTTGTTGCTCGAGGCTGCTACCTTAGCGACGATGGTGGGCTTTGACGGCAACGGCGAGGGGGACGACGACGACGAAGGCTTTGAAGACGGTGGCAAGGTTTTGACGGTGGTGGCGAGGGTTTGACAACGACGAGGGCTTCGATGAGTGTCACGACCCGGAATTGTCACGTGACCGGCACTTGGATCATATGAAATCTATATGACCCTTACCGTAACCCAAGTAAGCCAAAAACCCAGAAATCTAAACTGTTTTAAGAAAATAATGGAGGTGAAGTTTTGAAATAAAGGTATAATGAAATCAAGTTCTTTCTTTTTAAAGTATATATAAAGTTCGTTTGAAATGCAAGTGAATTATATGCTATAATTTGAAAACGTTTTCGTCGTTTGAAATTTGGGCAGCACTTTCTTTGTAAATTTTGATAAAAACAAGTATATAATCAATAATAATATGGCATCCCTAAGCTGGAGCTAGCACTTCGCCAATTGGCGGAATCACAACCATGCAATAAGAATATACGACGTCCAAGGTGAAAATCAAACACAGAAAAGAAAGTAAAGAAAACCAAAGTATCATCAAACTCAAAATAAAGAATAATACACACATCTCGCTCTAAGTCTGAAAAAATATACAAGTCTTTGGTTTCTATGTCTACCAAATATACATAGTCTGGTTGATGAAGCTTTTAACTAGATACAATGAATAATAAAGTATACAATGGTGGTTACACTCTGAATTGTAACCCACCTACCAATACAAATCACCCAGAAAGAAGCAATGTGCCACCAAGCAACTACTGATCCGAGCGGTCGATCCTGCAAGAAAACCGTGGCACAACGGGGTTAAGTTGCCAACTCATGAGTAGAAAACATCAGCAGATAGAAATCGAATGTATGACAATCTCCTAGGTCATACAATAATAATAATATAATATCGTGTGGTAACGAGGGTAATCGTGTATACATAAGTATAATAATAATATAGTACCTGTGTCAATATATGGTACCATGTCATCTGTGTCATATGTGTGTGTGTGTGTGTCATCCAACGTGTGTCCATCAACGACACATCAAATCATCATAAAACCTGAATGCCCAGCACCGACACTCGAAATCATCATAAAACCCATGTCCAGTATCGACACGTAAATCCTCATATCTCAAGCGCCGTCTTATCGGATCGGCCCTCATATCCATCTATCTCATATCACTCTGGTCGGTATCCTTTGGATATCCACCGAGTCCAGTTCTGTCATTGGTAGGTAGTGTTCCCCTGCCATGCTCAACGCCTTTCTATACGATCTTCTTACCCCGGGATACCGTACCGGGTCCACCATGTACCCACAGACGGTGACTCCTCACTCCTCGAATTGGGTAATCATCATAGCTCAGCACCGAGAAAACTCATGGTGGACGTCGAAATATCATATCAAGAGAAACCACGTTTTTAAAACAATAATAAGTTTTTAAAATGTATCTGCGGTTTCTCAAATCCAGAAATATCATGAAAACAGAATCTCATAAGCATGTAACAATGATGAAACAATATGTACAGGCACAGAACAGTACTGTAAAGTATAGCAAGTGTGTTCATATGAGCGTGTCGTGTAACTAGGTAAGGAAGTGAAATATCTTAACTAGTATGTGTGGTACTGGGTACTAAATAATAACTAGAATTTTGCAGGTTATAAGGTGATACAGTGACATAGCAATTTCTAATGTGTACGTGGCATGGCAATTATCGATGATGTGTGTGTGAGGCGGCGAGTATGTGTACGTGCAACATGCGCATTATTGGTAATGGTGCGTGTGTCCTAACAAATGAAATCGTATAAAGATAAGTACACGACACGTAGTATATATGTCGTAAATGAAAATAATATGAGCGTATGTGAAAATAAGAAATCGTAGCGCTGGCATAAATAGAATAGAGAAAACATAAACGCGAACAGTATAAAATACGTAATTACGTATGAGCCATATAGTTACAGTTTAAAATAGTACGAATCGTTGTTTTTTTTAAATAGAGGCTACGTTGTTTTTTGAAAAAAATACCATTTGAAAATCCGTAGCATCCCTTAAAGTTATCATTTAAAAGTGCACAACGGTTCGTTAGTTTTGAAAATAGGTATGGCTCTAAATATAATGTCTACTTAAGTGATTTAAAAACAATAATTCTCGAGTCAATATATACATAAGTCGGCGATCCATCCTCATCATATCATGAACGGTATAATCTATCGTACGATATCAACAAATCAAATAGTACGGATCTATCGTCACGTACATCATATCACATACGGTATAATCCATCGTACGATATTATCAAGTCAAATATTACGGATCTATTGTCACGTACATCCTATCCCGTACGGTATAATCCATCATACGATATCATCAATCAAGTAGTACGGATCTATCGGCATGTACATCAAATCATCTTATCTCGTCATATATCATCACATGTCATATCATCTCGTATCGTATCATGTATATATATCGCTTCATATCATCATTTCATATCATATCGACTCGTTTCATCATATCGGATCATATCCTCATCATAGCATATCATATTATAAATATATGTAGTTATATACTTTCATAAGTAGATATAGATCATAGGCTAAGAACTAGTACTAGGGAAATATCATTCTACTAATATACTACTATCACCTATAATATTCTAGAAACACGATTAGCTAAGTATTTGTATCCTAAGTATATATATTCATATATACCCTAATACCACAATTGCGGGGGTGCTATACGCCATCCACCCTACTTCCCTCATAGATATACATCTACTCACATGCAACGTCTCGCCCTAGTCGATCTCGACGGATGCCTTGCCCTCTTTCGTCATCCCGAGTGCTTGTACCTACAATCAAACCATATCGTATCACATAAAAATCCAAATCGAAAACCGATACGAGAAGCGAGGGCACATAGGTTAGAACATATGGTCCTCTCGTGCTAGAATAACAAAACAATCCCCGACGTTGATGTACGAACGTCAAATGACCAAGTCAAAACTCAAATATCAAAAACCAAGTTTTCAAAAGTCGCAAAAACATAAGCAGAAACTTGGTAAAATGCACCCAGATTTTTCTTAAAGTGAAATTAGCCTTTTTAGCATATAAGATTGGCCTAATTATCATATGATTAAGCTATGAACCAAACCCCGGATCATGATTCAAAAATTTGGCCACAAATTGTGGCCAAAACCTGGGGAATTGGGCTCGGGTTTCTAGGGTAGCTTCCTATAAGTCTGCACATCTCACAATATCCGCTATTTAATTTTCAAAGTCCCCGAGTCATCCCAGATTATAATTGATCACCACAAGTTCAACAAAACCGATATCGGAAAATTCTAAACTCATTTCTAACTGAGGTTACATGCACTCACAGGACCTTATCTATCACTTAAAGAGGTTTTATTCACTAAGTCTTTACTGCACCACTTCTACTCATTTGATCCACTAAAACTCATCCTAGAATTTTCCAAGTTCACTAAACATTAACATTTTAACTCTAAACTAATATAAGAGGTTAGAAAACCTAAAAAATTGTTTAAAAGTGAAAGTATTACCTCAAGGAACAACTCAAGAAAATTCCTAGGTGGCTAAACTTACTCAAAACTAGAACTTGATCCCACTATGATGTGTAGGAAGAGGTGAGGAACAATTTTTATCAAGGAAACATGAGATTTTGAGGTGGTTTTGGGGGGGATATGGTGGTAGTGAGAGTGGAGGAGTAATGAAGGAGGAGATGAAGAAGGAGGAGATAGAGAATGATGAATGAAATGAAGAAGGGGGAAATGAATGGTTGGAGGAAACCATATGCCCCCCCCCCCCCCCCCCCCCCCGCTCTCTCTCTCCCCCCCTCTCATTCTCTCTCCAAGCCATACCCTCATGTCTCTTTGTCCCCCATTTTTATTTTTTTTAAAACACAACATAAAACCATATATTACAACAAAATGTGTCATGGCACTTTAAAATATGGTTAGCAAAACAAACTTGGTTTAATGTAGAAATTAGTAAAACACTAACCAAGTTTAACATTAAATTTGTATGTAAATAATTATATAATAATTTATAAAAGCCCAAATCAATTAAATGCTTTCATAATGATAATTCATCTTAATTTCCAACTATTTTCCAAAATATATGTATATAATTATACCATTCTACTAAAACTAGATTCCATACTTGTATAATAGTCATTAAATTTATTATATTATTATTTTAATTCCAAAAATATTATTTTCTATTTTCTGAAATGTTATAATCTTCCCCCCTTAAATAAATTCGGTCCCCGGATTTAAATTTAAAACACCTAAATCTTAAAACATTTCAGTAAATCGAATCAAATCCATGGGGCTCCGAAGTCATAGATAAGCTAAACATATCACAGCGCAACGTGTGCGCATGAAAACGGGTGCAAAGCACAATAATCAAAACTCCATCAAGCGTTATGCAAATCATGCGAGTTATGATGAATATGCAAGTTTCGAAATCTACGGTTTAAATCAAGTATAGTATAATGAAGACTATCATACGTATATAGTACGCATCCTTGTAAAATCGTTTAAAAAACTGGAAATGCATGCGTGAAAATCCATTTTCAAATTACCGTGTGATGCATATATTACGGCACAAGTAGCGAATGTTCATTTATGAAGAAATAGATATATCTATATACGTTTCATTTAAGATATACGTCTCGCCCTTTTGAAAATGATTTAGAAGGATTTTCTTGTAAAAGTTTGTGGCGCTCATGTACATGTAGGAAAATAGTGATACTATAGCTACTTTTAAAAACCTCTTCAGTAAATATCAATGCATGCAAAAACACTCATGTACGGTCCTCAGACCCGTCCTGCTCTGCTATTATATAATATAGTATATATCATAAAAACGTGATACTCGAAAGAAAATCAATCTCAATAAGTGTACATGATAATACCACGTCCGTCTGGTGCGCACGGAAATTAAAGTCAAATCCAAATTCCACGAATGTGCACGAAAACGAAAATTGGGTGCAACGGGTGTGCACGAAAGCATCTATCGAGTGCATCGGGTGTGCACGACAACAATATCAAGTGTATCTAGAGTGCACGAAAATCTCAATCAAGTGTATCAAATGTGCACAAGACCATTTCAAGTTCGCCAAGTGTGCGTGAAAATCTAAATCACGTGCATCAGGTCTGCACAAAAGCATCTGGTGCAATAAGGTGCACGAAAATCAATATCCAGTGCAACTAAGTGCATGAAAATATAGATTTAGTGCAAATGGCGTGCACGAAAACCAATATTAATGCATCGGAAGCGCCAGTAGACAACATCAAGTGTATGAATCAAAATCAGGTGCATACAACATGCACGAAATCAAAGTCAAGTATATCGAAGTGCACGAATCATCAATATGTGCCACGGCATGCACAAAACAATATCAAGTGCAACGGATATGCACAAAACACGATCAAGTGTAATGGATGTATGAAAACATAAATCATCAAAACTCAAAGGTCCAAAACAATAAAAGCGTGATACTCGGATGATTAAAATACAAATCACAAATAAATGACATTGAGGTATACCTCTTTCAATGTCGAAAAGTGTCGGTGCACCCAAAGTTGGCAGAGCAAGAGTTCCTACTTTCTTTCTGCCCACGGTCTGGCGTCTTCTGACTTTAAATCCTTTTCCTTCCCGTGGATCACTAATTCCACGATCTTCCGGCTTGACAGTCTAGTTAGGAGTAGCGACGGAAATAGTCCCCGCTTTGACGCCTCTCTGAACATCTCCTGGCCAATTAACATGGCCATTCGCAATGTAGCACGTCAACGACGGCGGCCTCTAGCCCTCTGAGTACGTACCATACAGTCAATCCTGGGTCTAAATCTCTATTACTGAAGTATCCTGGAAAGAATCCTCCACGGTCTCTTCCAATATCATCTCTGCCAAACTGCCCAAAAGTTGGCACTCTTTAATTATTCCGTTTCTGTTCCGGGACAGGTGCAATCTTATCACGACTTTCCTATGGAAATATGGTTGTATCCTACGCCTCTGCGTATGCATCAATTCTCTGGCTTCAACGGAGAGGAACGACTCATTAAGAGCTCACATGAATCTCTTATCCACTTTTCTTCAATATTGACCAATTCAGAATCATATCTTGGTAGCTGTGTAGACCGCAATCCAATTTGGCTATAGTCATATCCAGAGTCTCTCTTAAAGACTCGAAATTACGAACTCGGGCATCTTCACCACTCTGTGGAATACATCTGGCCGATTACGTCCTCGAAAACTCATCCAAGTTATCGGAGGAAAACACATTGTTCGTCTTCTCTCGATCGACTCGCTCCAAGTCTGAGCAAGACCCTTCGAACTGAAGCTGGGCAACTCAACTGATCTCGCATCGGGGCATCCAAACAAATGAAATATCCTAGTCACTTTACCCAAGAATGACTAGGGATTCTCTGTCACAACCCTGTCTGTAAACTCATGTGGCTTCAGCATCGTGAACACTGGAAGCGATATCTCGTCAATCTCAGCAACGGCTGGAACATCTGTTTACATGGTAGACAACACCACGATCTCTGGAGGAGGCTGTATGCCAACAGTCCTCTCATTCTGACTGGCCTTACTCAATGGCCCTATCATCTGATGTAGATCCAGAACGCCCGTTTCAAACAAAAAAACCTAACATAAAAGGATAAACAATCTATTCCTGTGCCACCGGAATAACACTCTGGTCAGTCCTCGTCCCTGACGAGCTTGCTCTGACCGCATCTCTAGCCGCAACTCTCTCAGCTCGTGTAGCCAAGGTGACAGGAACCGTAAACAAATATCGATAAGGATGGATCATAAGAACGAATAGAATAACAAATCTTGTAATGACCCCAAAATCTTTATACATTTGAATTATCCCTCTTCAATAATATACCGTATTTATTTGTACTTGGTATTTTCCTTTTTCTATTAGATTCATTATTATTTTATTCCTCAATCTATTATGTATTTTTTTCTGGGTACAATTTCTTTTTCTTATATTTAAATTTTTAACTTCTCATTCTTATTTTTCCTTTCATAAATATTTAACCCAAATCCATTATTCTTATTCTCTACAGCCCATCTGAAAAGTCCACTTTCTTTTTAAGCAACAGCATATATTTAATTCTAATTAAATATGTGCATGAACAAGCTTGTAGCTCATTGGTTAAGTCCTTGCATTGTTGTTCCATAAGTCATATGTTCAAATCCTCATTCTTGCTATTATTTTTTATCATTTTTTATTCTTCTCATAACCTACAAATGAGACTTTTCATTTCCAAAATGAATGGTGGCCTTTCATTTCTCTTTTAATTCTCATGTTAAATGCATATATTATTATACATAATTCACCATTACACCATTTTTATTTGTCATCCTCTATCTTTTCCTTCCTCATATTTTTTATCTCTCACTTCTCCCTCTTCACCTAGAGTCCAAGAAGAAGAACATGAAGAAGTCTTCAAGAAGGTCTCGCTAGTAACACGAGGCTATCGGCGGATAAACAAATCCGGTGACAATACCGGCTTGTGTATGTAAGTCTCTTCTATCTTTCTCTACCTCCATCTCTTTCTTTTTATCTTTCTCTTGTCATATTACCATGAACCGCCTCTCGTATCATATCATAGTCCTTAAATGAATAAGAGTATTGTTACATATATAAATATTGGAAACACATCAAAACACACATATATACTTATATAATTTCGATTAGACTAATGATTGCCTTTTATTCAAGTTACGTTGTCGTTTAACTGAATTATAACTTTCCTTCATGTCTTGCATTTAGATTTAACATAATTAATAATGCAATAAACCTAGAGGAAAATGATATGGCATGATATACATTCACATATAAGTTCTTAGAAAAATAAGTATTGTATCAGTTTTGTCGCTATTAGAAATTCATATATTAAAATTGTGGAGAACAATTAGGATATATTGTTTGTCGGTATATTTTAAATTACTTTATTTATATTTTGTAAAAGAAAATGAAGTTACAAATAAATACCATGGTTTTCCCATTCTCCCATATGGCATATCAATACCTTTAGCTTTAAAATAATTTTTTATAAATTAATTTTTAATTCTGAAAATTTCAGGAAATTTACATATGATAGAATATATTATTTTGTATACGCTGTAAAAAAAATTTAGATCGAACAGCATAACGGTTTAGGAATTACATCATTTTTATTTACTGATCGTAAAACAAAAAACTGCAGTTATCGGTCAACTTCTAGAACACATAACTTGATATAGCGGTATCCAAATTGAGCAAACTCGGGTGTTTTTGACATTTACATTGAATGATCTAGATTTTCTTTATTTTATATTTTTACTGAAAACCCACTTAAGATAAAGAAAACTGCGTTACAATATTTAGTGACGAATCTGGACAGAATCTGTCCTGATTCGCACACTGTTTTAAATTGGACATAACTCGAACACCCGATGTCCGTTCGTGAGAAAATTTAGATGTGTAGATGCAAAGTTGATAGAACTATAATTTTCTATATACTATATTACTTAGAAATGCATGAAACAACCCGATATAGGCTTTGCAATACAATATATAGTTGTTGTCCAGAAATCTGAATTTCTTTTTTAAACGCTGATATTAAAATGATCATAACTAGAGCTTCAGAAATCCAAATTGTCACACCCCACTTCCCAGAGTACGCTAAAATAGGCACGTGACATAGCCAACCATGCTACCTGTGGTTAGGAAAAATCCTTCCACAGTCACATTACGGCTGTAGAGATATCAAGAACAGGAAAGTAAACTAACTATCTAGTACATGTCCATAAGCCAGAGTAAAAGAGTCAAGAAATGCTATAGTATGCGGAAGCAAAAGATCAAATAAACACCTGGAAAGTAAGACTGGATACCGACATGATCCCTACCGCTCGATCTAACAACGGCAAAACTCCTGATCAGTCTGCAACAAAGGTAGAGGATCTGGGCCATGCAAAACCCAGACGTCAGCGCGTCATAACATCAAGCAATAATAAATGAACAGGATACACGAGATATGCAGGCATGAATCATAAATAGTAACAAGTCAACAGGGATGTATAACAGTGAAGTGTATCAGTGTATGTGACGTGCAGTGATCAATCTAAACTGTGCTACTGGGTTGTCTACTCTAAAATTTGTTTGAAATCAATTAATGTAATCCTCCATGTAACTCAAAGGATATGTCCCGTTACCCCCCGGGACCACGGATCAGGAATATATGAACCAAGAGTGGTTCTGTCCCGTTACCCTCCGGGACCACGGATCAAGATGTAAGAGTCACGAATGGCTCTGTCCCGTTACCCCCCGGGACCACGGATCAAGTAATACCCTTTTAAGTTACACTTTAGTTTACACTTTTGATTTCCCCATACCCCCAAGGTTATGTGTTCAAGTCAAGTATTCAGTAATCAAGAACTAATGCCAACACAGGATCAGGTAAGAGCAGGTTTGTCTGGATAGACAACAGGAACGGTCCGTGAGGACTACATGTCAGGTTTGTTGGCATTAGACACGAAATCAAGTAACGGGTCAAGCCGTGGTACATCAGGTCGAGTCAAGTAGTGTACGGTACCATGTCGGGTCAGGTAATATGTGTAGCAAGTCATGTCAGGGTGCACAAGTATCACGTGGGTGCTCATAATCAAACTATAATCAGTATGGGTACACAAAACAAGTATGGGGTACTAATATAACAACAAAATGGAATAATGTGATATGATATGCAAATAGATATAATTTCAAGGATATGGATGCACAGTTATCGATTAGGGTTACATTTATAGTTCCAATATTAATTAGGATGCAATTTATTAAACATGGAGTGTTAATATCACAGTATTATGTAGTAATGTGATCTATGGATGCAATTATATGTATCTTAAATGCGATGGATGCAAACGGTATCCGAAAAGTTATAAAACTATAAAATGGTAATATGGGATGTACAACTAAGCAATATGTGATATAAATATTGATATAATAATATTAATATGGATAGCATATTCAAAGCGATTAATAACTATAAAAGTGGTATTGATTAACCATGCACAAGAAAGTTCCGTTCAGAAATTCAGCGTCACCCTAATTTGTAAAATAGCTTAAAAATAACAAACGTTCTCCAAAAGGGACGTGTCTTATACCAAAACAAAGATAATTCAATAAGGTTTTCAGTTTTATAAGTATAAGCATCTCAGGTTGTCCCTACAAAAAGTTATGAACATTCGAACTTGAAAGTTTGCTGCTGGAATTTCCCTGGACAGCAGTTTGGAGACATTTTCATTTGTATTTTACGTTATTTAAACAATTTATTTTGCAAGTAAATATTTCATAGACTTATAGTATTCTGAGTTATCTTCGTAACGAACTAAAGAACGTATACTAATGATTTTTCTATGATTTATAATGAATTTTATAAGATAAGGTGTACAGTAAATTTTAGATTTGTCATATCCGATTTTTCAACGACGTTTCATGTGTAAACTATAATATTTTAAATATATAATATCATAAAATGCAGATTATAAACTAATTAAAGATAATAATAAGAAACATTATGACGATGTATATTTTAATTGATATGGATGCAGTATAACGTTATCTAGTATGTCACAAGATAAGTTTTCATGATCTGGATTTAATATGATATAGACGGATGCAAACGGAACATCGAAACGTTATAAAATTAAACGTGGGGCACTAGATTTAAACTATAGGTATGGTATTTATTTAAATATGTATAAAATGAATTATATAGCATGTAGCAAGATTAACTTACCTCGATGGGTCGCGAATCGGGAAAACGGAACGTTAACCGTCGGCGGGGAAAACTCGCGACGGCGCACGGTTCACGGAATGAATCCAAACGACGAACAAAGGAACCACACGGGTCGGGGTACCTCGCCGGAACGTCGAGAAGTGTCACCGGCACGACGGAATTCCGGCAACAAAAGAACAGTTAAAAAAAATGAGAAACGAGACATGAAGCAAGAAGATAAAGAATGATAAAGAGAAGTACGAGAGAATATATGAGAGAGAGAGAGAGAAAAAGTGGAGAGAGAGAGAGAGAGAGAGAGCTGCAGGTGGGGGCCCACGGAATTAAAAGGAACGCGATTGGCTAAAGGGGAATCGTTAGTTAAGGATAAATATTAATTAAAGATTCAAAACATTTTAAGGAACGGTAGAATATATATATAGGTTAATTTAAAGATTTAAAAGATAGGTAATGAACAATAAGATATCAGGTTAGTTAGAAAAATATATGCGATGGTTTTAATAATATTAAAATTTGGAATTTTGGCGCCAAATAAAACATTTCCAAATCGCGCCCGGGTCGAGTCCAAAAATTTAAAATTGAAATAATAGGATTTTAAGCGGGATCCAAATTTTAAAATTAAGTGTTTTATGATTAAAAAGCATACCCCCAAAACGGACACATGTACGCGCGCGTAGCCGTCCAAACTCGCCCGTTTCACTGAACGGGACGAGAACACAATGCACGGACGCTACCACGAGGCTAGGGGTGTCAAGTAGGCCAAGATGAATATTTTCAATTTTATTTTAGATGCCAAAAATTTGTTATATGTAGAAATGACTTTGCCGGGTAAATTTTTACAGTAAGCAACAAACAAGCAAGTTAAATGAAATGAGTACCACATTATGCTCAAACAGTAACTGAAAATAGTAGCATTGGGCTCGGGTGTTACATTATACCCAACTACAAAAAGAATTTCGTCCTCGAAATTCCAAGAATACAAAGATAAATAACTACAAGAAAAGGTGAGGAAACTTCTGCCGGATTTCATCTTCTCGTTCCCAAGTGGACTCTCCATGCGAGCGATTACCCCAAGAAACAAGCATAAGGGGGATAACCTTGTTCTTAAGAACCTTTTCCCTTCGATCCACGATTTCAATCGGTCGCTCCTCAAAAGTCAAGTCTTCTCGTACTGTTAGCTCTGAATGATCCAATACGTGTGTTTCATCTCGAACATACTTACGGAGTTGAGATGCGTGAAACACATCGTGCACATTTGCCAAGGACTGCGGTAACGCCAAACGATACGCTACCTCACCAACACGCTCCACGATATCAAGGGTCCGACGAATCGAGGACTAAGCTTTCCTCGACTTCCAAAACGAATCACCCCTCTAGTCGGTGATATCTTCAAGAATACCAAATCACCCACGGTGAACTCTAGAGGTCTTCTTGACGTATCTGCCCAACTCTTCTGTCGGTCCTGTGCTGCCTTCATATGATTTCTGATAGGGTTAACCTTCTCAACTGTCTGCACAACCAAATCTGGTCCCAATAATCTTCGTTCACCGACATCGTCCCAACAAACAGGTGAACGGCATTTACGACCATACAAAGCTTCAAATGGAGCCATCTGAATAGTTGCCTGAAAACTGTTGTTGTAAGACAACTCCACCAAAAGTAGATGATCCTCCCAAGACCCCTTGAAGTCCAACATGCATGCTCTCAACATATCCTCAAGAGTTTGGATCGTTCTCTCCGACTGACCATCAGTTTGAGGATGATAAGCTGTGCTAAACTTCAATCGAGTCCCCAAACTTTCCTGTAAACTCCTCCAGAAGTGTGATAAGAACCGAGTGTCCCGATCGGACACGATGCTCACCGGTACTCCATGCAATCTTACAATCTCCTGCATGTACCGCTCTGCCAAAGTCTCTGTTGATTGACCAACCCGAAAAGGAATAAAGTGAGCTGCCTTGGTCAATCGGTCAACAATTACCCATACTGCATTGTTGCCTTTTGGACTCTGCGGTAAAGCCGTCACGAAATCCATGGTTATATGTTCCCACTTCCACTGAGGAATCGGAAGTGGTTGCAATAAACCAGCAACCCTTTGATGTTCAGCCTTAACTTGCTGACACACCAAGCACTTCGCCACAAAGCGAGCAATCTCCCGCTTCATGCCCTCCCACCAGAAATGCTGTCGAATATCTCGGTACATCTTTGTGCCTCCTGGATGTACAGAATAAGCTGAACTGTGTGCCTCCTTCATAAGCTCTTCACGAACATCACCCTTTGGCACACACAAACGGCTACCATACCTCAACGAACCATCTTCGTGGATCAATAAATCTGTTCGTAGCCCGGCTTCAACCTGCTCTCGAAACTTTTGCAGTCTAGGATCCTGCGATTGAGCTGCTTTAATATTCTCGATCAAAGACGAATGTACTTGCAGCTGCAACAACTGTCCCGTAGAACGCGGTAGCACAACCTCCAAGTCAAATCTTCGAAAATATGCGACGGTCTCCTTCTGCGTAGTTAACACCTGAATTACTGGTAACCGACTAAACGCATCCGGCACAACATTAACCTTCCCCGGATGGTACTTAAGATCAAGATCGTAGTCAGCCATCAGCTCCAACCATCTACGATGCCTCATGTTAAGCTCCTTCTGTGTGAACACATACTTCAAGCTCTTATGATCTGTAAAAACTTCGACTCTTTCGCCCAAAAGGTAGTGTCTCCAAATATTCAAAGCGAAAATCACAGCCGCAAGCTCCAAGTCATGAGTTGGATAATTCTTCTCATGGGTCTTCAACCGTCTCGATGCGTATGCTACAACCTTCCCATGCTGCATCAAAACACATCCCAATCCTTTCCCAGATGCGTCGTTGTGAATCACCAATCCTCCGGAATTGTCTGGCACTGTCAGAATAGGGGCGGTTATCAACTTCTGCTTCAACGTCTCAAAAGCTAACGCACACTTATCCGCCCATACAAAAGGTACCTCCTTGCACGTAAGCTTGGTCAACGGCTCTGCCAGACGAGCAAAGTTCTCCACAAATCTCTTGTAGTATCCGGCTAATCCAAGGAAACTTCTTATCTCAGCAACATTCTTTGGAATAGGCCAATCTCGAACTGTTGCAATCTTTTCTAGATCGACGGCAATGCTATCGCCAGACACAACATGCCCCAAAAACCTTACTTCCTCCAGCCAAAACTCGCACTTACTCATCTTCGCATACAATTTCTCCTGTCTCAACGTCTGCAGTGCGATCTTCAAATGCTCAGCATGCTCTTCAAAACTCTTCGAGTAAACCAGAATATCGTCAATGAATACCACAATGAACTGATCCAAGAACGGTGAAAAGATTCGGTTCATCAAGTCCATGAATACTGCCGGCGCATTCGTTACTCCGAAGGGCATCACTAAGTACTCGTAATGTCCATACCGAGTTCGGAACGCCGTCTTGCAAATATCTTCTGTTTTCACTCGGACCTGATGATATCCGGATCGTAAATCCAACTTCGAGAATACCCTCGCGCCACTAAGCTGCTCAAAAAGTTCTCCAATGCGAGGGATCGGGTACTTGTTCTTGATAGCCACCCGGTTTAATTCTCGATAGTCGATGCACATCCTTCTTGTGCCATCCTTCTTCTTTACTAGAAGAACTGGAGCTCCCCAAGGCGAGTTACTGCTTCGAATCCAACCCTTTTCAAGCAATTCAGCAACCTGTTTCTTTACTTCTTCCAACTCTACTGGCGCCATTGGATAAAACGCTTTAGATACTGGCGCTGCACCAGGAATAAGATCAATTGCGAACTCCACGTCCCTCCTCGGCGGTAAACCCGATGTATCTTCAAACGCGTCCATAGAATCACGAACAACAGCCGGCTCTTTACTTTCATCACTTCCATTGATGCAAGAATATTGTTTGTCGGCCTAGCCCTAAACTCGACCGGCCCGACCGAACTGCTTCCTTAACGCAACTGCTGTCTGCTGCAAACTCCCTTTCATCCCAGATAAACTCTGCTGCTCTTGGCTGCTGCAAGTATTTGTGAGAAAGTGGTCAAACCCAGGGAGACAATCTGCCTCTGGATGTCCACGTCCAGTTTGCACATGAACCTCCGTGCCCTGTCTGCATCGTTGGCAACTAAAGGTCCAGCGAAACTACTGAGTCTCGTCCATTCTGCTACATACACATCTACGGGTGCTCCCTTCTGCTTTAGTCCGATGAACTTCTCTTCCATTTCCTCCCGTGCAGTCCGCGGGAAGAACTTCTCCAGGAAACTCTTAGAAAAATCCGCCCACTTGATCGGCTTGGGCAAGCGGGTCTCCTCAACAAGCCACTATTCTCGGGCATAGTCCACTAGCTGAATGCATACCACAACAACTTTTTTGTCATCTGGAATCTGTGCCGCAAAAAGCAAGTTCTCTGTGTCAACTAGCCACTGCTCCACTGGCAACGGCTCCTTTAAACCAGTAAATGTAGACGGACCCAACCGCCTGAAATCTGCTACGATCCCTACTCGGTCAACTGGTCTAGCTCCAACATTGTTCACAGACTGCTGAACGATCTGCAAACCTTCCCGAAACGAGTCCGCTTGCTGCTGGATCAGCTCGGTCTGTTTCTTTGATTCTCCAGCATTCCTCTTATCACTCCAAGCATGGAAGCTTCGTCCACACGCCTCTGGTATGTCTTCAATTTCTTACCGGCCATAATCCTGAACTCAAAATACCCAACATTAGCATGATGATAGATTTTGAATATAGATCAAGGCTAGAACTCCAAGATACTTAAATAGAGTACCGCATTGTAACTATGCCGCGGTATCATAGCCACAATTACATAACTCCATCCAAGTCGCCTAAGTCCTAGAGATAACAAGGAATCAGGTTTTTGAATCGATATGCAAAGAAAGTTTGCACATCATAAAAGATATAATCAGGAAGAATGTGATTCAAGAATGGTAAAACGGTCAAGGTGGCAGGACATGTTTCCTAAACACGGGTATTCTGATTCATGTATTGGGTGCAATACCCAACTACAAAAGAATCAACCCGACTATCCTATGGCTCTGATACCAAAAGAACCATGTCACGCCCCGCTTCCCAGAGTACGCTAAAATAGGCACGTGACATAGCCAACTATGCTACCTGTGGTTAGGAAAAATCCTTCCACAGTCACATTACGGCTGTAGAGATATCAAGAACAGGAAAGTGTTAGTGTTTATGCCCTAGAAGGCCATTACTGTATCATACTAGTTTGTATATTACTTAATGGAAGCTTGGGATATTCACATGTATATAACAGTCTTGCTAAACATGGTAGTATGCTACTTGGTTTTTCTATCTTAATATGTGAGTATACGTATTGATAGAGCTCTTAGGATCTTGCTTGACTACCAGCGTTGTGATGGCAGTCACACTAATGGGGGCTGGGTAGTCTACAAGCACATCCTTATTCAGGTCCCTGGTCGTTGGATTATCGAGACAGAGCATCGATACTCCGGAGTAGACTAGTGTGTACGCTTCTCATCCCAGTTGGGGAGATGGTCTGTCCCACAGCCGTCAGTACGTCGTACTGGAGATAGTATGCAGGTGCTCATTAGGTTACGGGTACACCGGACAGGACTCACAGGGAACTGTTGGTTGGTTTTATACCAGTCGTCAGTGAACAGTTCCCAGGTGACATGAGTACAGCATAGTCCGCAGACTTGACACTGCTACTTCGCCTCGAGTGTGTCCCGCTGTTCTTAGATTGCTACCCTACCACGGCTCAAAGGAGTCGTGCAAACAGGTAGCAGTTGGGTGCAGTCCCGAGCACTTGGAGGCAGTGGCGGTTAGACAGGATTCGTCTCTCCCGGTATTGGGAGTTGATATCGCGCTGTGTCAGAGAGCCATTACGCAATGTCCCTGGCCAGGGCAAGCGAGATTTGCTGGTAGGTTCCAGTAGTTTCTCAGGGTGTAATGGGCTTCCCTCCGACACGACTTATACCGCTATTAGGGGACTGATGCTTGCCGCCCCCATAGGCCCGATATGCGATAGTCTAAGATGAACGGACCGGACTGTATGGAGATTGTCACATCAGACTCAGTAGGAGTTCGGATGGGTTTCCTCATCGGCCTTCTTATCGACATCTACCTGGGGACCGTTACGTACAGCTAGTGCCGCTTGCGGTCTGTGGTTAAACCCACTGCCAGCGTAGTAGTCGAGTCTCTAGAGTCCCACACAAAGAGTTTCCCTACTCCAGGCGAAACGATATAGAGGTCGTATGGTTTTACGACAAGGGTTCGGACGCATACGTGCGTTTACGCGCGTACGACTTTCGGACAGTTTTTACCAGTCGGCTTTGGTTTAAGCCAGTTACTGGTATCCGGTTATTGGATTTATACAGTCTAAAGTTTTTCCGTATTTTTGCGGAAAGGAGGGGCGTTCTCGTAATTGCACGAGAAGCTTCTAGAAGATGGTGACTAAGGAGGTTTAGGTGGCATATGCAATGAATGTGATTAGTGAGTCATATGGATGATTCATCCATGTCATTAATGCATGATAAATGCTTAATGACTCATGGAGTGAATCATCACTAGATATTATCAAGCATGGTTGCTAAATTCATTTCTTATTCTTTTCTTGAAAAAAGAAATGCTTGATATATATCATGTTATCTCACTATTCTCATATCATTATCTTTATCATCTTCTCTCTCATCAAGCTCTCCCTCTTCAAACACTAATCCTCCCCTCTCATGAGTTGAGTACAAGGATTAGTAAGACAACTTAATCCATAACCCTCTCTATATTTCACCTAGCTTCTTTGATTACCACTTAAAGAAGTTTAGTTGCCTCAAGTTTAGAGGCTAAGCTTGGAGTAAAGCTCTCAGGTGGATCGTCTACTACTTCGAGAAGGCCGAGGAGGAGGAGGAGTTCACAAAGACGAAGGACACGATTCGTTAGGTATAATCCCTAAACATAGTAGCATAGAAACTCTATGTTTTAAGTTAGTTATCGTTTAGCTTCGATTCAAGCGGTTAGTCGATGTTTGTTCACTAAACAAGTTCGTTTTTGAAAATTCCGCTTCCCTACAAGTATTGGGGCGTTGTACATCGACTTACAGTGGTATCAGAGCCTTGCTAAACAATAAATAACTTACTTGCAAATTTGTATGAATTTCGAACGAAAAAAACGAAACCGGAAAAGCCCGAAAATATCAGTTTCTGTCGATTTATAAATGAAGTCCAAAAATTTTTCAGGGATGTTCAGAAAGCTTAAAATGACAGTAGTAGAACACACACAAAATTTGGTCCCCTGAATCGCCTACGGCGCCGCGGAACCGCGGCGGATAGCACAGATCCCGCCGCGCTTCCGCCGCCGAGTTGACGATTCAGGGATCCATTTTTCTTGTGATGGTTCTCTGTGATATTTGGGATTTTCTGGTATTTTTTAATTTTGCTCAGGTTTCAAGTTTACAGAGAAGTATTGGAGCAATATTAAATGTGTTTAATCGATCGAAATTATACAGTATTTGCTTATTGGATTATATCTGTGTTTGTATAATGTGTTCGTAAACCTCCCCTAACTGCTAGTATGTCGGTTGGCAGGGGGTTGCACATTTCTGTAATGGTTTTTACTGTTTGTGGATATGAACTGTGTTGGACTGTTGTGATGATTAGCCGGGGTTATGTGATTGGTTATTATTTAATTCATTTGATGTAAATGTAATTTGTTGTAATATTATTTTGCGGGGCACATCCAGGTTGCGGTTGTAGCCACCGTTGTATTATTTCATTTTACTGTTTTTGCTCCTAGGACAGACCCAAGGTGGGGTGCACAAACTGCCGGGCGGGTAGTTTGCCGTACCCGTTGGGGTCTTGGGTGGGGTAATGGCTATTCATCACAACTGTGTAATCCGTCTTTTGTTGCAGGCTCGAAAAAAACACGGATTACTTGCAAATCCAATAAAGTTCATCTGTGATCTGGAATGCCTATTATTGCGTCTGACGAATGTACAATATCTATATATGATAGCTATTTAGACGTCACTTATGTTTTACACCCGCGCTAGCCCAGCCCCCGCTCTGTCGTTAGTTAAGTAACCTAACGGGTGATGACGGGACCCCGTGGCGAATGCGGATGGCATAAGAGGACGTTGTATTTTCGTTGTTTTCTGCAATGATAGGTTAATGATGGGACGCATTATCTATAATGCAAAGAAAAACAAACCAAAGTTTAAATCGTTGGAACAATTTAAAAGAAACCACTCGGTTAATTTTAAAACAGATATTTTTAAATGCGGAGACTTAACTACTCCTTTTAAAAGCTATCAGGTTCCTTCGGTTATATCAAGTTCACTACGTTCACGGTTTCGCCAAAACCACTCGTAGCCCTCCGTCATTTCATTTGGGTATTCAGTAGTATTCAAGCTATGCATTTTGGCCAAAGTCAAGGCATAGTGTTTGGTAGCTACTGGGTTTTCATTTGATGCATAAGATAGATGAGTTGGTTTGGGACAGTCGTATTACCATTTGACCAAAGTCAGGGGTATATACGGATGGGTTCAAATTGACAAGATAATGACGGGTAGAACTTGACATGTGACTTATGACATTTTGACCAAAGCCAAGGTCATAAGAGCATGGGGCAAAAACTTATATCGGGAATTTCTAAAGAAACTGAAATTTGCAAAGAGATGCATACCATTTGGAGTTTGATGAATGTTGGTAGCACTCCTTCAACATTATCATACGATGATATTTGGATCCCGATCCTACTGTGAGTATATGCTACTTATCAGGATATTCGTCACTTAACGATCAATGCTATAAACCTAGTAGGTGTCCAGAAAAGTGTCAGCGGGGTTACGCCCCCAGAGAAAAGAGGTTATTTAATTAAGGAACTTCGCGAAAGCGTTGGAAAACCTCCCTCGAAGTACCGACACCAGCCTGGCTGAACGGTTAAGCAAGTATTGTACAGTGAGAATAGTCCTGGCTAATTCTTCTTTTATGGTTTGAGGAAGGATTCGAGAAACAGTGGGAGCCATCCAGTTTAGATAAACTAAAAACCACTCTAAACTTGCAAGAGCATCATGCTAAAGAGTTTTCTTCTCTCTCTCCTAATTGCAGCGACCCTGAAAATGACTGGACTTAAGTTACTTTTAGAGAAAAATATACTGACAGGGCCAAACTATAAAGATTGGCTGCGGAATGTCAAAATGGCTTTGACCTATGACAAATTGGGGTACATCCTCACCGCTACGGCACCTGCTGTCCCTGGTCCCAAATCCAGCAATGCGGATAAGGAAATCCGCAAAACCTGGGATTTAGATTGCGCGAAAGCCAAGTGCATCGTGCTTGCCTCAATGAACAATGAACATCAGAGGAGGCACGAGGATATGACCCTAGATGGCATATTTCTCCATACAAAGGAACTTTATAGAGAGCAATCTCGTATAGCAAGATACGAGACCTCTAAGAACTTGTTTCGAGCGAGGTTGGCTGTCGGGTCATCGGTAGGAGAACATGTCCTAAAGATGATCGGCTATATTGAAGAGCTCGCAGACCTTGGGACGACTTTGGATAATGAGCTGTATACAGACCTTATTCTCCAGTCCCTTCCTCCCACCTACGCCCAGTTTATCCTGAACTTCAACCTTCAAGGAAAAGAAGTTGAACTTCCGGAACTCCTGAACATGTTAAGGAGTGCAGAGGGCACCTTGCAGAAGGCAAGGGAAATACCCGCTATGTTTGTTGGCGGTGCATCTTCTTCCGGGTCCAAGGCTAGGGCCAAAGGAAGGAAGAAGAAGGCCGTCCCCAGACCTAGAGGAGGTGTTAGTAAGGTGGGAGGGAAGGGAAAGAAAAAGTTTGCAGTACCGGTAGTTGGCCAGGATGAGTGCTTCCATTGTCACAGGAAAGGGCACTGGAAGAAGGATTGCAAGGCGTGGAACGCCAAGAACCAGGAACCGAAGCAAGCTGTGGCTTCGACTTCAGGTGTGTTTGTAATTGAGAATTGTCTGTCGATCAACTCTACTTCCTGGGTATTGGATACCGGATCAGGATCTCATATTTGCAATTCATTGCAGGCACTGAGAAACCGTAGAGTGCTGAAGGAAGGTGATATGACCCTAAAGGTTGCTAACGGAGCTAGAGTGGGAGCTGCGTCCGTCGGGGATTATCACCTAGGATTGACGAGTGGACACATTTTGGTTTTACATAACTGTTATTTTGTACCAAGCTTAACGTGTAATATCATATCAGTTTCCTTGTTATCAAATAAAGGTTATGATTTCACGTTTGTAAGAGATGTTGTTAACATCCACCTTAATCATGGTTTGATTGGGTCCGGTACTCTAAATAACGGTATATATGTTTTAAACCAACTCCAAATTTTCAATGTCCAGAACACACTAAAAAGAAAGTCTCCAGATTTAAATAAAGCTTTCTTATGGCATTGTAGACTGGGTCACATCAATGAGAGAAGGTTGACTAAGTTGCATAGAGAAGGATATTTGGACTCGTTCGAATATCAAACTTATGACACTTGTCAATCTTGTCTCAAAGGAAAGATGACAAAGACTCCATTCACTGGACAAGGAGTAAGAGCGAGCGAGCTCTTAGGACTCATACACAGCGATGTATGTGGTCCATTGTCTACACATGCAAGAGGTGGTTTTTCCTATTTCATTACTTTCACGGATGATTACTCAAGATACGGATTCATTTATCTGATGAAACATAAATCCGAGGCTTTTGAGAAATTCCAAGAGTATAAGAATGAAGTAGAAAACCAAACCGGCAAAAATATCAAGACACTTAGATCTGATCGAGGTGGTGAATACTTGAGTGCCGAGTTCCTAGGTTACTTAAAAGAGAAAGGAATTCTCTCTCAGCTTACTCCTCCATACACTCCACAGCATAACGGTGTATCGGAGAGACGGAATCGAACCCTATTGGATATGGTACGATCCATGATGAGTAATGCTGAGTTACCGCGATCTTTCTGGGGTTATGCGCTAGAATCAGCGGCATATCTTTTGAACAGGGCTCCTACCAAGACTGTGCCTACCACTCCATATCAGATGTGGACTGGGAAGAAACCCCATCTTCAACATATGAAGATTTGGGGATGTCCAGCTTTTGTTAAAAAGCAGCATGTGGACAAGCTCGAGGCACGATCAGTAAAATGTATGTTTGTGGGATATCCAAAGAACTCCAAGGAATATTATTTCTATTACGCAGAGGAACAAAAGGTTTTTGTTTCTCGTAATGCCCATTTTCTGGAAAATCAGTTTTTAGAAAAGGAAATAAGTGGGAGCGAAATAGAACTGGAAGAAATTCCAGAACCACAAACTGCTACTGAAAGTTTGGTAGAACCAGGAGTTCAAGAAGAACAGGATATTCCCGCACCCCTCCGCAGGAGTAGTAGGCCGTCTCATCCGCCTGAGAGATACTACGGTTTTCTCATAGATGGGGATAGAGAGGATTGCATCATAGATGATGATGAACCTACTGACTTCCAGCAGGCCATCCAGAGCGGCGACTCGGTACGGTGGCTAGATGCAATGCGGACCGAAATGGAGTCCATGTACACCAACAAAGTATGGACTTTGGACTTTGCTCCAGATGGGGTAAAACCCATAGGATGCAAATGGATCTTCAAGAAAAAGATTGGTGTAGATGGACAGGTGGAAACCTATAAGGCTAGACTTGTTGCAAAGGGTTTTCGTCAAAGACCTGGTTTGGACTATGACGAAACTTTTTCTCCAGTGGCTATGCTCAAATCCATTCGGGTCCTTCTTGCTATTGCTGCCTTCCATGATTATGAAATCTGGCAGATGGACGTAAAGACGGCTTTTCTGAATGGAAATTTAGAAGAGTGCGTCTATATGGATCAGCCAGAGGGTTTCAATCAGAGTGGGAGCAGCGGGAAAGTATGCAAGCTGCTTAAGTCCATTTATGGACTAAAGCAGGCATCACGGAGTTGGAACATCTGTTTTGATGAGACAGTCAAAGAATATGACTTTATCAAAAATCCAGATGAACCGTGCATATATAGTAAAGTTGTAGCCAGAAGTGTCGTATTCCTCGTCTTGTACGTGGATGACATTCTATTGATAGGAAATGACATTCCTATGCTACAATCTGTCAAAGGATTCTTGTCACACAGGTTCTCCATGAAAGACCTGGGTGATGCCTCTTACATTCTGGGGATCCGGATCTATCGTGATAGATCCAAGAGGATGTTGGGACTTTCGCAGTCCAGGTACATCGACACTGTACTGAAAAGATTCAGTATGGAAGATTCTAAGCGCGGTAATCTACCGGCTTGTCACGGAATCACCCTCTCCAAAGAGATGTCTCCCAAGACTGATTTGGAAAGGGAACGCATGTCTATTATACCCTACGCTTCTGCCGTAGGCTCTATAATGTATGCGATGTTGTGCACCAGACCAGATGTAGCTTACGCACTAAGCATGGTAAGCCGGTATCAGTCAGACCCAGGGAAGAAGCACTGGATAGCAGTAAAGAACATTCTCAAGTACCTGAGAAGGACAAAGGAGATGTTCTTGGTTTACGGCGGAAAAGACCTCAGGTTGGAGGCCTTTGCTGATTCCGGCTTCCAGAGTGATAAGGACGATTCCAAGTCTATGTCGGGTTATGTCTTTACCCTCAATGGAGGGGCGGTGTGCTGGAAGAGCTCCAAGCAGGACACCGTTGCTGACTCGACGATGGAAGCGGAGTATATAGCTGCTTGCGATGCCGCAAAAGAAGCAGTCTGGATGAAGAAGTTCCTAACAGAACTTCAGGTGGTTCCTACCATAGTTGATCCAATACCTCTGTATTGCGACAACAACGGAGCTATAGCTTTAGCGAAGGAACCAAGGTCCCATCAGAAGTCCAGACACATCTTGAGGCGGTATCACCTGATCAGGGAGATCATTGATCGTCAGGAGATCGAGGTTCGGAGAGTTGCTTCTGAAGAGAACATTGCTGATCCATTCACAAAGGCCCTACCTCAGATTCAGTTCGAGAGGCTACTCGAGATCATCGGTCTTCGATATGCCAGTACATGGCCCTAGTGCAAGTGGGAGATTGTTAGTGTTTATGCCCTAGAAGGCCATTACTGTATCATACTAGTTTGTATATTACTTAATGGAAGCTTGGGATATTCACATGTATATAACAGTCTTGCTAAACATGGTAGTATGCTACTTGGTTTTTCTATCTTAATATGTGAGTATACGTATTGATAGAGCTCTTAGGATCTTGCTTGACTACCAACGTTGTGATGGCAGTCACACTAGTGGGGGCTGGGTAGTCTACAAGCACATCCTTATTCAGGTCCCTGGTCGTTGGATTATCGAGACAGAGCATCGATACTCCGGAGTAGACTAGTGTGTACGCTTCTCATCCCAGTTGGGGAGATGGTTTGTCCCACAGCCGTCAGTACGTCGTACTGGAGATAGTATGCAGGTGCTCGTTAGGTTACGGGTACACCGGACAGGACTCACAGGGAACTGTTGGTTGGTTTTATACCAGTCGTCAGTGAACAGTTCCCAGGTGACATGAGTACAGCATAGTCCGCAGACTTGACACTGCTACTTCGCCTCGAGTGTGTCCCGCTGTTCTTAGATTGCTACCCTACCACGGCTCAAAGGAGTCGTGCAAACAGGTAGCAGTTGGGTGCAGTCCCGAGCACTTGGAGGCAGTGGCGGTTAGACAGGATTCGTCTCTCCCGGTATTGGGAGTTGATATCGCGCTGTGTCAGAGAGCCATTACGCAAAGTCCCTGGCCAGGGCAAGCGAGATTTGCTGGTAGGTTCCAGTAGTTTCTCAGGGTGTAATGGGCTTCCCTCCGACACGACTTATACCGCTATTAGGGGACTGACGCTTGCCGCCCCCCTAGGCCCGATATGCGATAGTCTAAGACGAACGGACCGGACTGTATGGAGATTGTCACATCAGACTCAGTAGGAGTTCGGATGGGTTTCCTCATCGGCCTTCTTATCGACATCTACCTGGGGACCGTTACGTACAGCTAGTGCCGCTTGCGGTCTGTGGTTAAACCCACTGCCAGCGTAGTAGTCGAGTCTCTAGAGTCCCACACAGAGAGTTTTCCTACTCCAGGCGAAACGATATAGAGGTCGTATGGTTTTACGACAAGGGTTCGGACGCATACGTGCGTTTACGCGCGTACGACTTTCGGACAGTTTTTACCAGTCGGCTTTGGTTTAAGCCAGTTACTGGTATCCGGTTATTGGATTTATACAGTCTAAAGTTTTTCCGTATTTTTGCGGAAAGGAGGGGCGTTCTCGTAATTGCGCGAGAAGCTTCTAGAAGATGGTGACTAAGGAGGTTTAGGTGGCATATGCAATGAATGTGATTAGTGAGTCATATGGATGATTCATCCATGTCATTAATGCATGATAAATGCTTAATGACTCATGGAGTGAATCATCACTAGATATTATCAAGCATGGTTGCTAAATTCATTTCTTATTCTTTTCTTGAAAAAAGAAATGCTTGATATATATCATGTTATCTCACTATTCTCATATCATTATCTTTATCATCCTCTCTCTCCTCAAGCTCTCCCTCTTCAAACACTAATCCTCCCCTCTCATGAGTTGAGTACAAGGATTAGTAAGACAACTTAATCCATAACCCTCTCTATATTTCACCTAGCTTCTTTGATTAGCACTTAAAGAAGTTTAGTTGCCTCAAGTTTAGAGGCTAAGCTTGGAGTAAAGCTCTCGGGTGGATCGTCTACTACTTCGAGAAGGCCGAGGAGGAGGAGGAGTTCACAAAGACGAAGGACACGATTCGTTAGGTATAATCCCTAAACATAGTAGCTTAGAAACTCTATGTTTTAAGTTAGTTATCGTTTAGCTTCGATTCAAGCGGTTAGTCGATGTTTGTTCACTAAACAAGTTCGTTTTTGAAAATTCCGCCTCCCCATAAGTATTGGGGCGTTGTACATCGACTTACAGTGGTATCAGAGCCTCGCTAAACAATAAATAACTTACTTGCAAATTTGTATGAATTTCGAACGAAAAAAACGAAACCGGAAAAGCCCGAAAATATCAGTTTCTGTCGATTTATAAATGAAGTCCAAAAATTTTTCAGGGATGTTCAGAAAGCTTAAAATGACAGTAGTAGAACACACAAAAATTTTGGTCCCCTGAATCGCCTACGGCGCCGCGGAACCGCGGCGGATAGCACAGATCCCGCCGCGCTTCCGCTGCCGAGTTGACGATTCAGGGATCCATTTTTCTTGTAATGGTTCTCTGTGATATTTGGGATTTTCTGGTATTTTTTAATTTTGCTCAGGTTTCAAGTTTACAGAGAAGTATTGGAGCAATATTAAATTTGTTTAATCGATCGAAATTATACAGTATTTGCTTATTGGATTATATCTGTGTTTGTATAATGTGTTCGTAAACCTCCCCTAACTGCTAGTATGTCGGTTGGCAGGGGGTTGCACATTTCTGTAATGGTTTTTACTGTTTGTGGATATGAACTGTGTTGGACTGTTGTGATGATTAGCCGGGGTTATGTGATTAGTTATTATTTAATTCATTTGATGTAAATGTAATTTGTTGTAATATTATTTTGCGGGGCACATCCAGGTTGCGGTTGTAGCCACCGTTGTATTATTTCATTTTACTGTTTTTGCTCCTAGGACAGACCCAAGGTGGGGTGCACAAACTGCCGGGCGGGTAGTTTGCCGTACCCGTTGGGGTCTTGTGTGGGGTAATGGCTATTCATCACAACTGTGTAATCCGTCTTTTGTTGCAGGCTCGAAACAAACACGGATTACTTGCAAATCCAATAAAGTTCATCTGTGATCTGGAATGCCTATTATTGCGTCTGACGAATGTACAATATCTATATATGATAGCTATTTAGATGTCACTTATGTTTTACACCCGCGCTAGCCCAGCCCCCGCTCTGTCGTTAGTTAAGTAACCTAACGGGTGATGACGGGACCCCGTGGCGAATGCGGATGGCATAAGAGGACGTTGTATTTTCGTTGTTTTCTGCAATGATAGGTTAATGATGGGACGCATTATCTATAATGCAAAGAAAAACAAACCAAAGTTTAAATCGTTGGAACAATTTAAAAGAAACCACTCGGTTAATTTTAAAACAGATATTTTTAAATGCGGAGACTTAACCACTCCTTTTAAAAGCTATCAGGTTCCTTCGGTTATATCAAGTTCACTACGTTCACGGTTTCGCCAAAACCACTCGTAGCCCTCCATCATTTCATTTGGGTATTCAGTAGTATTCAAGCTATGCATTTTGGCCAAAGTCAAGGCATAGTGTTTGGTAGCTACTGGGTTTTCATTTGATGCATAAGATAGATGAGTTGGTTTGGGACAGTCGTATTACCATTTGACCAAAGTCAGGGGTATATACGGATGGGTTCAAATTGACAAGATAATGACGGGTAGAACTTGACATGTGACTTATGACATTTTGACCAAAGCCAAGGTCATAAGAGCATGGGGCAAAAACTTATATCGGGAATTTCTAAAGAAACTGAAATTTGCAAAGAGATGCATACCATTTGGAGTTTGATGAATGTTGGTAGCACTCCTTCAACATTATCATACGATGATATTTGGATCCCGATCCTACTGTGAGTATATGCTACTTATCAGGATATTCGTCACTTAACGATCAATGCTATAAACCTAGTAGGTGTCCAGAAAAGTGTCAGCGGGGTTACGCCCCCAGAGAAAAGAGGTTATTTAATTAAGGAACTTCGCGAAAGCGTTGGAAAACCTCCCTCGAAGTACCGACACCAGCCTGGCTGAACGGTTAAGCAAGTATTGTACAGTGAGAATAGTCCTGGCTAATTCTTCTTTTATGGTTTGAGGAAGGATTCGAGAAACAGTGGGAGCCATCCAGTTTAGATAAACTAAAAACCACTCTAAACTTGCAAGAGCATCATGCTAAAGAGTTTTCTTCTCTCTCTCCTAATTGCAGCGACCCTGAAAATGACTGGACTTAAGTTACTTTTAGAGAAAAATATACTGACAGGGCCAAACTATAAAGATTGGCTGCGGAATGTCAAAATGGCTTTGACCTATGACAAATTGGGGTACATCCTCACCGCTACGGCACCTGCTGTCCCTGGTCCCAAATCCAGCAATGCGGATAAGGAAATCCGCAAAACCTGAGATTTAGATTGCGCGAAAGCCAAGTGCATCGTGCTTGCCTCAATGAACAATGAACATCAGAGGAGGCACGAGGATATGACCCTAGATGGCATATTTCTTCATACAAAGGAACTTTATAGAGAGCAATCTCGTATAGCAAGATACGAGACCTCTAAGAACTTGTTTCGAGCGAGGTTGGCTGTCGGGTCATCGGTAGGAGAACATGTCCTAAAGATGATCGGCTATATTGAAGAGCTCGCAGACCTTGGGACGACTTTGGATAATGAGCTGTATACAGACCTTATTCTCCAGTCCCTTCCTCCCACCTACGCCCAGTTTATCCTGAACTTCAACCTTCAAGGAAAAGAAGTTGAACTTCCGGAACTCCTGAACATGTTAAGGAGTGCAGAGGGCACCTTGCAGAAGGCAAGGGAAACACCCGCTATGTTTGTTGGCGGTGCATCTTCTTCCGGGTCCAAGGCTAGGGCCAAAGGAAGGAAGAAGAAGGCCGTCCCCAGACCTAGAGGAGGTGTTAGTAAGGTGGGAGGGAAGGGAAAGAAAAAGTTTGCAGTACCGGTAGTTGGCCAGGATGAGTGCTTCCATTGTCACAGGAAAGGGCACTGGAAGAAGGATTGCAAGGCGTGGAACGCCAAGAACCAGGAACCGAAGCAAGCTGTGGCTTCGACTTCAGGTGTGTTTGTAATTGAGAATTGTCTGTCGATCAACTCTACTTCCTGGGTATTGGATACCGGATCAGGATCTCATATTTGCAATTCATTGCAGGCACTGAGAAACCGTAGAGTGCTGAAGGAAGGTGATATGACCCTAAAGGTTGCTAACGGAGCTAGAGTGGGAGCTGCGTCCGTCGGGGATTATCACCTAGGATTGACGAGTGGACACATTTTGGTTTTACATAACTGTTATTTTGTACCAAGCTTAACGTGTAATATCATATCAGTTTCCTTGTTATCAAATAAAGGTTATGATTTCACGTTTGTAAGAGATGTTGTTAACATCCACCTTAATCATGGTTTGATTGGGTCCGGTACTCTAAATAACGGTATATATGTTTTAAACCAACTCCAAATTTTCAATGTCCAGAACACACTAAAAAGAAAGTCTCCAGATTTAAATAAAGCTTTCTTATGGCATTGTAGACTGGGTCACATCAATGAGAGAAGGTTGACTAAGTTGCATAGAGAAGGATATTTGGACTCGTTCGAATATCAAACTTATGACACTTGTCAATCTTGTCTCAAAGGAAAGATGACAAAGACTCCATTCACTGGACAAGGAGTAAGAGCGAGCGAGCTCTTAGGACTCATACACAGCGATGTGTGTGGTCCATTGTCTACACATGCAAGAGGTGGTTTTTCCTATTTCATTACTTTCACGGATGATTACTCAAGATACGGATTCATTTATCTGATGAAACATAAATCCGAGGCTTTTGAGAAATTCCAAGAGTATAAGAATGAAGTAGAAAACCAAACCGGCAAAAGTATCAAGACACTTAGATCTGATCGAGGTGGTGAATACTTGAGTGCCGAGTTCCTAGGTTACTTAAAAGAGAAAGGAATTCTCTCTCAGCTTACTCCTCCATACACTCCACAGCATAACGGTGTATCAGAGAGACGGAATCGAACCCTATTGGATATGGTACGATCCATGATGAGTAATGCTGAGTTACCGCGATTTTTCTGGGGTTATGCGCTAGAATCAGCGGCATATCTTTTGAACAGGGCTCCTACCAAGACTGTGCCTACCACTCCATATCAGATGTGGACTGGGAAGAAACCCCATCTTCAACATATGAAGATTTGGGGATGTCCAGCTTTTGTTAAAAAGCAGCATGTGGACAAGCTCGAGGCACAATCAGTAAAATGTATGTTTGTGGGATATCCAAAGAACTCCAAGGAATATTATTTCTATTACGCAGAGGAACAAAAGGTTTTTGTTTCTCGTAATGCCCATTTTCTGGAAAATCAGTTTTTAGAAAAGGAAATAAGTGGGTGCGAAATAGAACTGGAAGAAATTCCAGAACCACAAACTGCTACTGAAAGTTTGGTAGAACCAGGAGTTCAAGAAGAACAGGATATTCCCGCACCCCTCCGCAGGAGTAGTAGGCCGTCTCATCCGCCTGAGAGATACTACGGTTTTCTCATAGATGGGGATAGAGAGGATTGCATCATAGATGATGATGAACCTACTGACTTCCAGCAGGCTATCCAGAGCGGCGACTCGGTACGGTGGCTAGATGCAATGCGGACCGAAATGGAGTCCATGTACACCAACAAAGTATGGACTTTGGACTTTGCTCCAGATGGGGTAAAACCCATAGGATGCAAATGGATCTTCAAGAAAAAGATTGGTGTAGATGGACAGGTGGAAACCTATAAGGCTAGACTTGTTGCAAAGGGTTTTCGTCAAAGACCTGGTTTGGACTATGACGAAACTTTTTCTCCAGTGGCTATGCTCAAATCCATTCGGGTCCTTCTTGCTATTGCTGCCTTCCATGATTATGAAATCTGGCAGATGGACGTAAAGACGGCTTTTCTGAATGGAAATTTAGAAGAGTGCGTCTATATGGATCAGCCAGAGGGTTTCAATCAGAGTGGGAGCAGCGGGAAAGTATGCAAGCTGCTTAAGTCCATTTATGGACTAAAGCAGGCATCACGGAGTTGGAACATCTGTTTTGATGAGACAGTCAAAGAATATGACTTTATCAAAAATCCAGATGAACCGTGCATATATAGTAAAGTTGTAGCCAGAAGTGTCGTATTCCTCGTCTTGTACGTGGATGACATTCTATTGATAGGAAATGACATTCCTATGCTACAATCTGTCAAAGGATTCTTGTCACACAGGTTCTCCATGAAAGACCTGGGTGATGCCTCTTACATTCTGGGGATCCGGATCTATCGTGATAGATCCAAGAGGATGTTGGGACTTTCGCAGTCCAGGTACATCGACACTGTACTGAAAAGATTCAGTATGGAAGATTCTAAGCGCGGTAATCTACCGGCTTGTCACGGAATCACCCTCTCCAAAGAGATGTCTCCCAAGACTGATTTGGAAAGGGAACGCATGTCTATTATACCCTACGCTTCTGCCGTAGGCTCTATAATGTATGTGATGTTGTGCACCAGACCAGATGTAGCTTACGCACTAAGCATGGTAAGCTGGTATCAGTCAGACCCAGGGGAGAAGCACTGGATAGCAGTAAAGAACATTCTCAAGTACCTGAGAAGGACAAAGGAGATGTTCTTGGTTTACGGCGGAAAAGACCTCAGGTTGGAGGCCTTTGCTGATTCCGGCTTCCAGAGTGATAAGGACGATTCCAAGTCTATGTCGGGTTATGTCTTTACCCTCAATGGAGGGGCGGTGTGCTGGAAGAGCTCCAAGCAGGACACCGTTGCTGACTCGACGATGGAAGCGGAGTATATAGCTGCTTGCGATGCCGCAAAAGAAGCAGTCTGGATGAAGAAGTTCCTAACAGAACTTCAGGTGGTTCCTACCATAGTTGATCCAATACCTCTGTATTGCGACAACAACGGAGCTATAGCTTTAGCGAAGGAACCAAGGTCCCATCAGAAGTCCAGACACATCTTGAGGCGGTATCACCTGATCAGGGAGATCATTGATCGTCAGGAGATCGAGGTTCGGAGAGTTGCTTCTGAAGAGAACATTGCTGATCCATTCACAAAGGCCCTACCTCAGATTCAGTTCGAGAGGCTACTCGAGATCATCGGTCTTCGATATGCCAGTACATGGCCCTAGTGCAAGTGGGAGATTGTTAGTGTTTATGCCCTAGAAGGCCATTACTGTATCATACTAGTTTGTATATTACTTAATGGAAGCTTGGGATATTCACATGTATATAACAGTCTTGCTAAACATGGTAGTATGCTACTTGGTTTTTCTATCTTAATATGTGAGTATACGTATTGATAGAGCTCTTAGGATCTTGCTTGACTACCAACGTTGTGATGGCAGTCACACTAGTGGGGGCTGGGTAGTCTACAAGCACATCCTTATTCAGGTCCCTGGTCGTTGGATTATCGAGACAGAGCATCGATACTCCGGAGTAGACTAGTGTGTACGCTTCTCATCCCAGTTGGGGAGATGGTCTGTCCCACAGCCGTCAGTACGTCGTACTGGAGATAGTATGCAGGTGCTCGTTAGGTTACGGGTACACCGGACAGGACTCACAGGGAACTGTTGGTTGGTTTTATACCAGTCGTCAGTGAACAGTTCCCAGGTGACATGAGTACAGCATAGTCCGCAGACTTGACACTGCTACTTCGCCTCGAGTGTGTCCCGCTGTTCTTAGATTGCTACCCTACCACGGCTCAAAGGAGTCGTGCAAACAGGTAGCAGTTGGGTGCAGTCCCGAGCACTTGGAGGCAGTGGCGGTTAGACAGGATTCGTCTCTCCCGGTATTGGGAGTTGATATCGCGCTGTGTCAGAGAGCCATTACGCAAAGTCCCTGGCCAGGGCAAGCGAGATTTGCTGGTAGGTTCCAGTAGTTTCTCAGGGTGTAATGGGCTTCCCTCCGACACGACTTATACCGCTATTAGGGGACTGACGCTTGCCGCCCCCCTAGGCCCGATATGCGATAGTCTAAGACGAACGGACCGGACTGTATGGAGATTGTCACATCAGACTCAGTAGGAGTTCGGATGGGTTTCCTCATCGGCCTTCTTATCGACATCTACCTGGGGACCGTTACGTACAGCTAGTGCCGCTTGCGGTCTGTGGTTAAACCCACTGCCAGCGTAGTAGTCGAGTCTCTAGAGTCCCACACAGAGAGTTTCCCTACTCCAGGCGAAACGATATAGAGGTCGTATGGTTTTACGACAAGGGTTCGGACGCATACGTACGTTTACGCGCGTACGACTTTCGGACAGTTTTTACCAGTCGGCTTTGGTTTAAGCCAGTTACTGGTATCCGGTTATTGGATTTATACAGTCTAAAGTTTTTCCGTATTTTTGCGGAAAGGAGGGGCATTCTCGTAATTGCGCGAGAAGCTTCTAGAAGATGGTGACTAAGGAGGTTTAGGTGGAATATGCAATGAATGTGATTAGTGAGTCATATGGATGATTCATCCATGTCATTAATGCATGATAAATGCTTAATGACTCATGGAGTGAATCATCACTAGATATTATCAAGCATGGTTGCTAAATTCATTTCTTATTCTTTTCTTGAAAAAAGAAATGCTTGATATATATCATGTTATCTCACTATTCTCATATCATTATCTTTATCATCTTCTCTCTCCTCAAGCTCTCCCTCTTCAAACACTAATCCTCCCCTCTCATGAGTTGAGTACAAGGATTAGTAAGACAACTTAATCCATAACCCTCTCTATATTTCACCTAGCTTCTTTGATTAGCATTTAAAGAAGTTTAGTTGCCTCAAGTTTAGAGGCTAAGCTTGGAGTAAAGCTCTCGGGTGGATCGTCTACTACTTCGAGAAGGCCGAGGAGGAGGAGGAGTTCACAAAGACGAAGGACACGATTCGTTAGGTATAATCCCTAAACATAGTAGCATAGAAACTCTATGTTTTAAGTTAGTTATCGTTTAGCTTCGATTCAAGCGGTTAGTCGATGTTTGTTCACTAAACAAGTTCGTTTTTGAAAATTCCGCCTCCCCACAAGTATTGGGGTGTTGTACATCGACTTACAGAAAGTAAACTAACTATCTAGTACATGTCCATAAGCCGGAGTAAAAGAGTCAAGAAATGCTATAGTATGCGGAAGCAAAAGATCAAATAAACACCTGGAAAGTAAGACTGGATACCGACATGATCCCTACCGCTCGATCTAACAACGGCAAAACTCCTGATCAGTCTGCAACAAAGGTAGAGGATCTGGGCCATGCAAAACCCAGACGTCAGCGCGTCATAACATCAAGCAATAATAAATGAACAGGATACACGAGATATGCAGGCATGAATCATATATAGTAACAAGTCAACAGGGATGTATAACAGTGAAGTGTATCAGTGTATGTGACGTGCAGTGATCAATCTAAACTGTGCTACTGGGTTGTCTACTCTAAAGTTTGTTTGAAATCAATTAATGTAATCCTCCATGTAACTCAAAGGATATGTCCCGTTACCCCCCGGGACCACGGATCAGGAATATATGAACCAAGAGTGGTTCTGTCCCGTTACCCTCCGGGACCACGGATCAAGATGTAAGAGTCACGAATGGCTCTGTCCCGTTACCTCCCGGGACCACGGATCAAGTAATACCCTTTTAAGTTACACTTTAGTTTACACTTTTGATTTCCCCATACCCCCAAGGTTATGTGTTCAAGTCAAGTATTCAGTAATCAAGAACTAATGCCAACACAGGATCAGGTAAGAGCAGGTTTGTCTGGATAGACAACAGGAACGGTCCGTGAGGACTACATGTCAGGTTTGTTGGCATTAGACACGAAATCAAGTAACGGGTCAAGCCGTGGTACATCAGGTCGAGTCAAGTAGTGTACGGTACCATGTCGGGTCAGGTAATATGTGTAGCAAGTCATGTCAGGGTGCACAAGTATCACGTGGGTGCTCATAATCAAACTATAATCAGTATGGGTACACAAAACAAGTATGGGGTACTAATATAACAACAAAATGGAATAATGTGATATGATATGCAAATAGATATAATTTCAAGGATATGGATGCACAGTTATCGATTAGGGTTACATTTATAGTTCCAATATTAATTAGGATGCAATTTATTAAACATGGAGTGTTAATATCACAGTATTATGTAGTAATGTGATCTATGGATGCAATTATATGTATCTTAAATGCGATGGATGCAAACGGTATCCGAAAAGTTATAAAACTATAAAATGGTAATATGGGATGTACAACTAAGCAATATGTGATATAAATATTGATATAATAATATTAATATGGATAGCATATTCAAAGCGATTAATAACTATAAAAGTGGTATTGATTAACCATGCACAAGAAAGTTCCGTTCAGAAATTCAGCGTCACCCTAATTTGTAAAATAGCTTAAAAATAACAAACGTTCTCCAAAAGGGACGTGTCTTATACCAAAACAAAGATAATTCAATAAGGTTTTCAGTTTTATAAGTATAAGCATCTCAGGTTGTCCCTACAAAAAGTTATGAACATTCGAACTCGAAAGTTTGCTGCTGGAATTTCCCTGGACAGCAGTTTGGAGACATTTTCATTTGTATTTTACGTTATTTAAACAATTTATTTTGCAAGTAAATATTTCATAGACTTATAGTATTCTGAGTTATCTTCGTAACGAACTAAAGAACGTATACTAATGATTTTTCTATGATTTATAATGAATTTTATAAGATAAGGTGTACAGTAAATTTCAGATTTGTCATATCCGATTTTTCAACGACGTTTCATGTGTAAACTATAATATTTTAAATATATAATATCATAAAATGCAGATTATAAACTAATTAAAGATAATAATAAGAAACATTATGACGATGTATATTTTAATTGATATGGATGCAGTATAACGTTATCTAGTATGTCACAAGATAAGTTTTCATGATCTGGATTTAATATGATATAGACGGATGCAAACGGAACATCGAAACGTTATAAAATTAAACGTGGGGCACTAGATTTAAACTATAGGTATGGTATTTATTTAAATATGTATAAAATGAATTATATAGCATGTAGCAAGATTAACTTACCTCGATGGGTCGCGAATCGGGAAAACGGAACGTTAACCGTCGGCGGGGAAAACTCGCGACGGCGCACGGTTCACGGAATGAACCCAAACGACGAACAAAGGAACCACACGGGTCGGGGTACCTCGCCGGAACGTCGAGAAGTGTCACCGGCACGACGGAATTCCGGCAACAAAAGAACAGTTAAAAAAAATGAGAAACGAGACATGAAGCAAGAAGATAAAGAATGATAAAGAGAAGTACGAGAGAATATATGAGAGAGAGAGAGAGAGAAAAGTGGAGAGAGAGAGAGAGAGAGCTGCAGGTGGGGGCCCACGGAATTAAAAGGAACGCGATTGGCTAAAGGGGAATCGTTAGTTAAGGATAAATATTAATTAAAGATTCAAAACATTTTAAGGAACGGTAGAATATATATATAGGTTAATTTAAAGATTTAAAAGATAGGTAATGAACAGTAAGATATCAGGTTAGTTAGAAAAATATATGCGATGGTTTTAATAATATTAAAATTTGGGATTTTGGCGCCAAATAAAACATTTCCAAATCGCGCCCCGGGTCGAGTCCAAAAATTTGAAATTGAAATAATAGGATTTTAAGCGGGATCCAAATTTTAAAATTAAGTGTTTTATGATTAAAAAGCATACCCCCAAAACGGACACATGTACGCGCGCGTAGCCGTCCAAACTCGCCCGTTTCACTGAACGGGACGAGAACACAATGTAAGTCCACGTTGCCCACCCCGGTACTTGCGGGGAGGCGGAAAACGGAATAAAAATCGGATTTTTATGAGCTTAGGCAACATGGACTTGACAATGAAGGATCTTTGCTAAACAAAAACAAGCTAAAGCTAACTAGAAACTAGCTAAGTGCTAGAAAGGTTATACCTTGGGCTTTAAGTCCTTCTCTCCTTGCTCCTTGGAGTGGTGGAAGGAGGTCACCTTTGTCGTCTTCTCCCGTCAAAGAAAAATCCACCCGAAAGCCTCAACCTTTGGCTTCAACTCCAAGCTAGAAGTAATTAGGATGCAAGAAGTGCTAATCCTTGAACCCTAGATGAGAGTAGAGATTATCAAGAGAGGGTTTTTCTCAAGCTCAAGTGTTTCTCAACACATGAGAGGGGAGAGCTTGAGGGAGAGGAAGAACAAGAGAAAGAATGTGAATGATAGAATGAGAGAATAATATGAAGCATACTCTCATATATGTGAATTATTGTAATTAGAAAATTAGTGAGATAATTGTCATGGCTTAATCAAGACATGACCATTATCATTTCATTTTTAATGCAAATTGCAAGGATCAAAGAGCATCTTCCAAATGAAATGATGATGGTCAAAGTGTCCACAAGGTCAACAAGTCAAGATAGGTCAAATGGTCAACAACCATAACCATGCACAATTATTAAACTAATATCAATTAACAATAATACACACATAAGCATTAGGGTTAATAAAATGACAATAGTCATTAACCCTAATCAAAGTCCTCTCCCTCTGTCTCAAGCAACTGTGCATACGCACCCGTATTCGTGATCCGAGGAACACGAATACAATGAGAAAAAGCCAATCCCAAATCATATACTAGGATCCGGCTTAAACCAAAGCCCGCTTGTATAAGCTGTCCGGACAGCAAACGTGCACAAGTGCGCGGATGTGAACGAACCCTGTCGCAAAACCATGCGACCTCTACTCATTTTGCCTAAAGGCGAATAGCTCTCTGTGTGGGACTCTAAAGACTCGACACTACGCTGGCAGTGGGTTTAACCACAGACCGCAAGCGGCACTAGCTGTACGTAACGGTCCCCAGGTAGATGTCGATAAGAAGACTGACGATGTGAACCCCATCTGAACTCCTACTGAGCCTGTATGTGACAATCTCCGTACAGTCCGGTCTGTTCTTCTGATACATCGCATGGCGGGCCTAGGGGGGCGGTGAAACGTCAGTCCCCTAATAGCGGTACAAGTCGTGTCGGAGTGAAGCCCAAAACACCCTGAGACAACACTGGAAACCTACCAGTATATCTCGCTTGCCCTGGCCAGGGACTACTCGTGTAATGGCTCTCCTGGACACAGCGCGATGTCAACCCCCAATACCGGGAGAGACGAATCCTGTCTAACCGTCACTGCCTCCAAGTGCTTCGGGACTGCACCCAAAAACTACCTGTTTGCACGACTCCTTTGAGCCGTGGTAGGGTAGCAATCAAAGTGCAGTGGGAACACACTCGAGGCGAAGTGACAGTGTCAAGTCAGCGGACTAAGCTGTACTCATGTCACCTGGGAACTGATAACTGACGATAGGTATAATACCAACCAACAGTTCCCGACGAGTCCTGTCCAGTGTACTCGTAACCTAACGAGCACCCGCATACTATCTCAAGTACGACGTACTGACGGCTGCGGGACAGACCGTCTCCCACACTGGGATGAGAAGCGCATACGCTAGTCTACTCCGGAGTATCGATGCCCTGTCTCGATAGTCCAACGACTAGGGACCTGTATAAGGATGTGCTTATAGATCACCCAGCTCCCACGAGTGTGAGCGCCATCACAACGCTGGTAATCAAGCAAAGATCCTAAGGGCTCTACTAATATGTATATCAGCAATATGCTAAAAGAAACACATGCACATATTAAAGCAGAGACAAACCAAGTAGCATACTACTATTTCGAGCAAGATTGTATATACAACTGTGAATATCCCAAGCTTCCATTAAGTAATATACAAACTAGTATGATACAGTAATAGCCTCTAGGGCATATACACTAACAATCTCCCACTTGCACTAAGGCCATGTACTGGCGTATCGAAGACCTATCATCTCGATCAGCCGCTCGAACTGAGTCTTGGGCAAGGCCTTGGTGAATGGATCTGCTGTGTTATCTTCTGAAGCAACCCTCCGAACCTCGATCTCCTGGCGATCCACGATCTCCCTGATCAGGTGATACCGCCTCAAGATGTGTCTGGATTTCTGATGGGACCTGGGTTCCTTCGCTAAAGCTATAGCCCCGTTGTTGTCGCAATACAGAGGTATTGGGTCAACAATGGACGGAACCACCTGAAGTTCTCTCAAGAACTTCCTCATCCAGACAGCTTCTTTTGCGGCATCAGATGCAGCGATGTATTCCGCTTCCATAGTCGAGTCAGCAACGGTTTCCTGTTTGGAGCTCTTCCAACACACTGCCCCTCCATTGAGGGTAAAGACAAAACCCGACATGGACTTGGAATCATCCTTGTCACTCTGGAAGCTGGAGTCAGCAAAGGCCTCAATCTTGAGGTCTTTTCCGCCATACACCAAGAACATCTCCTTAGTCCTTCTCAGGTACTTGAGAATGTTCTTTACTGCTATCCAATATTTCTCCCCAGGGTTTGACTGATACCTGCATACCACACTCAGTGCATAAGCCACATCCGGTCTGGTACACAACATCGCATACATTATAGAGCCTACCGCAGAAGCGTAGGGTATAATAGACATGCGATCCCTCTCCAAATCAGTCTTGGGAGACATCTCTTTGGAGAGGGTGATCCCGTGACAAGCCGGTAGATTACCGCGCTTGGAATCTTCCATACTGAATCTCTTCAGTATGGTGTCGATGTACCTGGACTGCGAAAGTCCTAATATCCTCTTGGATCTGTCACGGTAGATCCGGATACCCAGAATGTATGAGGCATCACCCAGGTCTTTCATGGAGAACCTGTGTGACAAGAACCCCTTGACAGATTTTAGCATAGGAATGTCATTTCCTATTAAGAGAATGTCATCCACGTATAAAACGAAGAATACTACAGTTCTCGCTAAAAATCTACAATAGATGCATGGTTCATCTGGATTTTTGATAAAGCCAAATTCCTTGACCGTCTCATCAAAACAGATGTTCCAACTCCGCGATGCCTGCTTTAGTCCATAAATGGACTTAAGCAACTTGCACACCTTTCCGCTGCTCCCACTTTGAATGAAACCCTCTGGCTGATCCATATAGACACACTCCTCTAAATGTCCATTTAGAAAAGCTGTCTTTACGTCCATCTGCCAAATCTCATAATCGTGGAAGGCAGCAATGGCAAGAAGGATCCGAATGGATTTCAGCATAGCTACTGGAGAAAAAGTTTCGTCATAGTCCAAACCAGGTCGCTGACGAAAACCCTTTGCAACCAGTCTAGCTTTATAGGTCTCAACCTGTCCATCTACACCAATCTTCCTTTTGAAGATCCACTTGCATCCTACGGGTTTTACCCCATCTGGAGCAATGTCCAACGTCCATACTTTGTTGGTGTACATGGACTCCATTTCGGTCCGCATTGCATCCAGCCATTTTACCGAGTCGACGCTCTGAATGGCTTGCTGGAAGCTAGTAGGCTCATCAAAATCTATGATGCAATCCTCTCTATCCCCGTCAATGAGAAAACCGTAGTATCTCTCGGGCGGATGAGACTGCCTACTACTCCTGCGGAGTGGCGTGGGAATGTCCTGATCTTTCGAACCCTCTGGTTCTACTAAGCTTTCAGTAATAGCTTGTGGTTCTGGAATTTCTTCCAGTTCTATTGCGCTCCCACTTATTTCTTTTTCTAAGAACTGATGTTCCAGAAAATGGGCATTACGAGAAACAAGGACTTTTTGTTCCTCTGCGTAATAGAAAAGATACCCCCTGGAGTTCTTTGGGTATCCCACAAACTTGCACAGTACTGAGCGTGCCTCGAGCTTGTCCGTATGCTGCTTTTTGACATAAGCTGGACATCCCCAAATCTTCAGGTATTGAAGATAGGGTTTCTTCCCACTCCATAACTCATATGGTGTGGTAGGCACAGTCTTAGTTGGAACTCGGTTCAAAAGGTATGCAGCTGATTCTAGCGCATATCCCCAGAATGATCGCGGTAACTCAGCGTTACTCATCATGGACCGTACCATATCCAATAGGGTTCGGTTCCGTCTCTCCGATACACCGTTATGTTGCGGAGTGTACGGAGGAGTAAGCTGAGAGAGAATTCCATTCTCTTTTAAGTAACCCAGGAACTCGGCACTCAAGTATTCACCACCTCGATCAGATCTCAGTGCCTTGATACTTTTGCCTGTTTGTTTTTCTACTTCATTCTTATATTCCTGGAACTTATCAAAAGCTTCGGATTCATGCTTCATTAAGAAGACATGTCCGAACCTTGAGAAATCATCCGTAAAAGTAATGAAGTAAGAATAACCGCTTCGCGCATGTGTAGACATTGGACCGCACACGTCGCTGTGTACGAGTCCCAAGAGCTCGCTCGCTCTTACTCCGTGTCCAGTGAACGGAGTCTTTGTCATCTTTCCCTTGAGACAGGATTGACAAGTTGCATACGATTGATATTCGAACGAATCCAAATATCCTTCTGCATGTAACTTTGTCAACCTTCTCTCATTGATGTGACCCAGTCTACAATGCCATAAGAAAGTTTTATCGATTTCTGGAGACTTTCTTTTGTGTGTATTCTGGACATTGAAAATCTGTGGCTGGTTTAATACGTATATACCGTTGTTCAATGTACCTGACCCAATCAAAACTTGATTAAGGTGAATGTTCACTACATTACTTACAAATGCAAATTCATAACCTTCTTTAGATAATAAAGATACAGAAATGATATTACAGGTTGCATTTGGTACATAATAACAACTACGCAAAACCAAAAAGTGTCCATCCGACAATCCCAGGTAATAGTCCCCCACGGCCTCAGCATCCATGCTAGCACCGTTTGCAACTCTGAGGGTCATGTCACCTGCCTTCAAAACTCTACGCTTTCTCAACGCCTGCAAAGAATTACAGATATGAGATCCTGATCCGGTATCCAATACCCAGGATGTAGAGTTTATTGATAGACAGTTTTCAATAACATACACACCTGAAGCTGAAGCTGCAACTCGCTTCAAATCCTGTGTTCTGGCTTTCCAAGCCTTGCAATCCTGTTTCCAGTGACCACTTTTGTGACAATAGAAGCATTCTTCCTTCCCCACCAGCTTTCCCGCTATCTTTGTTGCTTTACCTTTTCCCTTCGTATCCACTTTACCGATACCGCCTCTTGGTTTGGCGGGGGCTTTCTTCTTCTTACCCTTGGCTTTCGCCCTGGACCTAGAAGAGGAAGATCCTCCTACAAACAAAGTGGATGTCTCCCTACCCTTCTGTAGGGTGCCCTCAGCACTCCTCAACATGTTCAGAAGCTCGGAAAGTTCAACCTCCTTTCCTTGCATGTTGAAGTTAAGAATAAACTGGGCGTAAGTGGAAGGAAGGGACTGGAGAATCAAATCAGTATAGAGTTCATTCTCCAACGTGGTCCCAAGGTCCGCGAGCTCCTCAATGTAGCCAATCATCTTAAGCACGTGTTCTGCTACCGATGATCCGACGGCCAACCTTGCCGAAAACAACTTCTTCGACACCTCGTATCTTGCGATACGAGACTGCTCTCCATACAGTTCTTTTGTATGAAGAAATATGGACTCTAGGTCCATATTCTCGTGCCTCCTCTGATGTTCGTTGTCCATCGAGGCAAGTACTAGGCATCTGGCCTTCGCGCAATCTATTTTCCAGGTCTTGTAGATTTCCCTATCTACGACACTGGTTTTGGGACCTGGGACAGGGGGAGCTTTGGTGGTAAGGACATACCCCAACTTGTCGTAAGTGATTGCCATCTTGACATTCCTGAGCCAATCTTTGTAGTTTGGCCCTGTCAATATGTTTTTATCTAGTAATAACTTAAGTCCGGTCATGTTGAATGGTCGCTGCAATTAGGAGAGAGAAAAGAAACACTTTAGCATGATACTCTTGCAAGTTTAGAGTGGTTTTTAGTTTGTCTAAACTGGATGGCTCCCATTATCTCTCGAATCCCTTCTCAAACCGTAAAGAAAGGATTAATCAGGATCAATCTCACCGTACAATACTTGCTTAACCGTTCAGCCAGGCCAGTGTCGGTACTTCGAGGGAGGTTTTCCAACGCTTTCGCGAAGTTCCTTAATTAAGTAACCTCTTTTCCCTGTGGGCGTAGACCCGCTAACACCTTTTTAGACACCTACTAAGTTTATAGCATTGATCGTTAAGTGAGAGTTTTCCCGAGGAGTAGCATATACTCACAGTAGGATCGGGATCCAAATATCATCGCGTGATAAAACCGAAGGAATCCTACCAGAATTATCACACTCCAAATGGTATGCAGCGCTAGCAAGTTTCAGTACTTATGAAACTCCCGATGTGGATTTTTGCCCCATGCTCTTATGACCTTGGCGTGAGGTCAAAATGTCATAAGTCACATGTCAAGTTCTTCCCATCATTATCCTGGTTAATTTGAACCCACCCGTACCTACCCTTGACGTAGGCCAAAATGGCAGTACAACTGTCTCAAACCAACGCATTCTATCTATGCAACAGATAAATATCCGGCAGCTACCAATCACTATGCCTTGGCGTGAGGTCAAAATACATAGCTTGAATACCACCGAATATTTAACTGAAATGATGGAGGGCTACGGATGGTTTTGGCGAAACCGTGAACGTAGTGAACTTGATATAATCGATGGAACGAGATAGCTTTTCAAAGGAGTGGTTCAAGCTCCGCGTTTAAAAGTTTAGTTTTGAAAAGAACCGAGTGGTTTTCAAAGTGTTCCAATCGACTTTTACTTGGTTTATTTTCTTGCATTAGTTCTTTTAATGCTTCCCATCATTTAATCCTACCATTGCAGAAAACAACCAAAATATGACGTACGCTTATGCCATTCGCATTCGCCACGGGGCCCCGTCATCACCCGTTAGGTTACTTAACTAACGACAGAGCGGGGGCTGGGCTAGCGCGGTTGTAAAACATAAGCAACGCCTAAATAGTTATCATATATAAATATATAGCAATGATAGACATTACAGATCACAGATGAATACATTGGATATACTAGGAATCCGCAATCCGTTCGAGCCTGCAACGAAAAGCGGATTACAAGGTCGCGGTGAATAGCCAATACCCCACCCAAGACCCCTACGGGTGCGGCAAACTACCCGCCAAGTACCCGAAGCGAAGCAACCTCCCTCACCACCGTGAGTAGGCCACTCGGCACTTCGAAATACCCGGTAGTTTGTGCACCCCCTCCATGGGTCTATCCTAGGAGTAAAAAACAGTAAAAAGAATTATACAATGACGGCTACAACCCCGACCCGGTTGTGCGGCCAAACAAATAATAATATTACATCAATTTACATATTACAAAGAATGAAAGAAAAAGCAACACTCATCTCACATCCACCCCGGCTATTCATCCGCGACAATCCAACCCATTCATATACACATACCATCATCAATCATAGATCACAGATATGTATAACCCCAACTAATCGACATATAGCGATTAGCCGACGTTCAATACATATAAACATCACAGATATAACCTTTTAGTCAAAGTGTATTGAAGTTCGGAAAAAAAATACGGATTTATAGGCCCCCAAAAACAAATTTCTATTCTGGAAAATCTGGGCACATATAAACCATCTTAAAAATCCTAAAACCAAGCCAGAAATACACTGCACCAAACTCGACCCAGAGAAGAGCCAAGATGGCCGCGGTTGCGCGGCAATAGCTTGCTATTGCCGCGGAACCGCGGCTCTTTGATCGAATCTTTGGATCGTTTTTGGTGGCTTTCTTCAAAAAATCCTGAGATGATTTTTGGAGTATAACAAATTTTATTTTGAACAGAAAAAATTTTAACAGAAACTTAGGGTTTTTAAAACTCGGTTTTTCGATTTTTTGATTCGAACTTCGATACACTCTACTACCTAGCTAGTTTATGTTTAGTTAGGCTCTGATACCACTGTAAGTCCACGTTGCCCACCCCGGTACTTGCGGGGAGGCGGAAAACGGAATAAAAATCGGATTTTTATGAGCTTAGGCAACATGGAGTTGACAATGAAGGATCTTTGCTAAACAAAAACAAGCTAAAGCTAACTAGAAACTAGCTAAGTGCTAGAAAGGTTATACCTTGGGCTTTAAGTCCTTCTCTCCTTGCTCCTTGGAGTGGTGGAAGGAGGTCACCTTTGTCGTCTTCTCCCGTCAAAGAAAGATCCACCCGAAAGCCTCAACCTTTGGCTTCAACTCCAAGCTAGAAGTAACTAGGATGCAAGAAGTGCTAATCCTTGAACCCTAGATGAGAGTAGAGATTATCAAGAGAGGGTTTTTCTCAAGCTCAAGTGTTTCTCAACACATGAGAGGGGAGAGCTTGAGGGAGAGGAAGAACAAGAGAAAGAATGTGAATGATAGAATGAGAGAATAATATGAAGCATACTCTCATATATGTGAATTATTGTAATTAGAAAATTAGTGAGATAATTGTCATGGCTTAATCAAGACATGACCATTATCATTTCATTTTTAATGCAAATTGCAAGGATCAAAGAGCATCTTCCAAATGAAATGATGATGGTCAAAGTGTCAACAAGGTCAACAAGTCAAGATAGGTCAAATGGTCAACAACCATAACCATGCACAATTATTAAACTAATATCAATTAACAATAATACACACATAAGCATTAGGGTTAATAAAATGACAATAGTCATTAACCCTAATCAAAGTCCTCTCCCTCTGTCTCAAGCAACTGTGCATACGCACCCGTATTCGTGATCCGAGGAACACGAATACAATGAGAAAAAGCCAATCCCAAATCATATACTAGGATCCGGCTTAAACCAAAGCCCGCTTGTATAAGCTGTCCGGACAGCAAATGTGCACAAGTGCGCGGATGTGAACGAACCCTGTCGCAAAACCATGCGACCTCTACTCATTTTGCCTAAAGGCGAATAGCTCTCTGTGTGGGACTCTAAAGACTCGACACTACGCTGGCAGTGGGTTTAACCACAGACCGCAAGCGGCACTAGCTGTACGTAACGGTCCCCAGGTAGATGTCGATAAGAAGACTGACGAGGTGAACCCCATCTGAACTCCTACTGAGCCTGTATGTGACAATCTACGTACAGTCCGGTCTGTTCGTCTGATACATCGCATGGCGGGCCTAGGGGGGCGGTGAAACGTCAGTCCCCTAATAGCGGTACAAGTCGTGTCGGAGTGAAGCCCAGAACACCCTGAGACAACACTAGAAACCTACCAGTATATCTCGCTTGCCCTGGCCAGGGACTACTCGTGTAATGGCTTTCCTGGACACAGCGCGATGTCAACCCCCAATACCGGGAGAGACGAATCCTGTCTAACCGTCACTGCCTCCAAGTGCTTCGGGACTGCACCCAAAAACTACCTGTTTGCACGACTCCTTTGAGCCGTGGTAGGGTAGCAATCAAAGTGCAGTGGGAACACACTCGAGGCGAAGTGACAGTGTCAAGTCAGCGGACTAAGCTGTACTCATGTCACCTGGGAACTGATAACTGACGATAGGTATAATACCAACCAACAGTTCCCGACGAGTCCTGTCCAGTGTACTCGTAACCTAACGAGCACCCGCATACTATCTCAAGTACGACGTACTGACGGCTGCGGGACAGACCGTCTCCCACACTGGGATGAGAAGCGCATACGCTAGTCTACTCCGGAGTATCGATGCCCTGTCTCGATAGTCCAACGACTAAGGACCTGTATAAGGATGTGCTTATAGATCACCCAGCTCCCACGAGTGTGAGCGCCATCACAACGCAGGCAATCAAGCAAAGATCCTAAGGGCTCTACTAATATGTATATCAGCAATATGCTAAAAGAAACACATGCACATATTAAAGCAGAGACAAACCAAGTAGCATACTACCATTTCAAGCAAGATTGTATATACAACTGTGAATATCCCAAGCGTCCATTAAGTAATATACAAACTAGTATGATACAGTAATGGCCTCTAGGGCATATACACTAACACACAATGCACGGACGCTACCACGAGACTAGGGGTGTCAAGTAGGCCAAGATGAATATTTTCAATTTTATTTTAGATGCCAAAAATTTGTTATATGTAGAAATGACTTTGCCGGGTAAATTTTTACAGTAAGCAACAAACAAGCAAGTTAAATGAAATGAGTACCACATTATGCTCAAACAATAACTGAAAATAGTAGCATTGGGCTCGGGTGTTACATTATACCCAACTACAAAAAGAATTTCGTCCTCGAAATTCCAAGAATACAAAGATAAATAACTACAAGAAAAGGTGAGGAAACTTCTGCCGGATTTCATCTTCTCGTTCCCAAGTGGACTCTCCATGCGAGCGATTACCCCAAGAAACAAGCATAAGGGGGATAACCTTGTTCTTAAGAACCTTTTCCCTTCGATCCACGATTTCAATCGGTCGCTCCTCAAAAGTCAAGTCTTCTCGTACTGTTAGCTCCGAATGATCCAATACGTGTTTCATCTCGAACATACTTACGGAGTTGAGATGCGTGAAACACATCGTGCACATTTGCCAAGGACTGCGGTAACGCCAAACGATATGCTACCTCACCAACACGCTCCACGATCTCAAGGGTCCGACGAATCAAGGACTAAGCTTTCCTCGACTTCCAAAACGAATCACCCCTCTAGTCGGTGATATCTTCAAGAATACCAAATCACCCACGGTGAACTCTAGAGGTCTTCTTGACGTATCTGCCCAACTCTTCTGTCGGTCCTGTGCTGCCTTCATATGATTTCTGATAGGGTTAACCTTCTCAACTGTCTGCACAACCAAATCTGGTCCCAATAATCTTCTTTCACCGACATCGTCCCAACAAACAGGTGAACGGCATTTACGACAATACAAAGCTTCAAATGGAGCCATCTGAATAGTTTCCTGAAAACTGTTGTTGTAAGACAACTCCACCAAAAGTAGATGATCCTCCCAAGACCCCTTGAAGTCCAACATGCATGCTCTCAACATATCCTCAAGAGTTTGGATCGTTCTCTCCGACTGACCATCAGTTTGAGGATGATAAGCTGTGCTAAACTTCAATCGAGTCCCCAAACTTTCCTGTAAACTCCTCCAGAAGTGTGATAAGAACCGAGTGTCCCGATCGGACACGATGCTCACCGGTACTCCATGCAATCTTACAATCTCCTGCATGTACCACTCTGCCAAAGTCTCTGTTGATTGACCAACCCGAAAAGGAATAAAGTGAGCTGCCTTGGTCAATCGGTCAATAATTACCCATACTGCATTGTTGCCTTTTGGACTCTGCGATAAAGCCGTCACGAAATCCATGGTTATATGTTCCCACTTCCACTGAGGAATCGGAAGTGGTTGCAATAAACCAGCAACCCTTTGATGTTCAGCCTTAACTTGCTGACACACCAAGCACTTCGCCACAAAGCGAGCAATCTCCCGCTTCATGCCCTCCCACCAGAAATGCTGTCGAATATCTCGGTACATCTTTGTGCCTCCTGGATGTACAGAATAAGCTGAACTGTGTGCCTCCTTCATAAGCTCTTCACGAACATCACCCTTTGGCACACACAAACGGCTACCATACCTCAACGAACCATCTTCGTGGATCAATAAATCTGTTCGTAGCCCGGCTTCAACCTGCTCTCGAAACTTTTGCAGTCTAGGATCCTGCGATTGAGCTGCTTTAATATTCTCGATCAAAGACGAATGTACTTGCAGCTGCAACAACTGTCCCGTAGAATGCGGTAGCACAACCTCCAAGTCAAATCTTCGAAAATCTGCGATGGTCTCCTTCTGCGTAGTTAACACCTGAATTACTGGTAACCGACTAAGCGCATCCGGCACAACATTAACCTTCCCCGGATGGTACTTAAGATCAAGATCGTAGTCAGCCATCAGCTCCAACCATCTACGATGCCTCATGTTAAGCTCCTTCTGTGTGAACACATACTTCAAGCTCTTATGATCTGTAAAAACTTCGACTCTTTCGCCCAAAAGGTAGTGTCTCCAAATATTCAAAGCGAAAATCACAGCCGCAAGCTCCAAGTCATGAGTTGGATAATTCTTCTCATGGGTCTTCAACCGTCTCGATGCGTATGCTACAACCTTCCCATGCTGCATCAAAACACATCCCAATCTTTTCCCAGATGCGTCGCTGTGAATCACCAATCCTCCGGAATTGTCTGGCACTGTCAGAATAGGGGCGGTTATCAACTTCTGCTTCAACGTCTCGAAAGCTAACGCACACTTATCCGCCCATACAAAAGGTACCTCCTTGCGCGTAAGCTTGGTCAACGGCTCTGCCAGACGACCAAAGTTTTCCACAAATCTCTTGTAGTATCCGGCTAATCCAAGGAAACTTCTTATCTCAGCAACATTCTTTGGAATAGGCCAATCTCGAACTGTTGCAATCTTTTCTGGATCGACGGCAATGCCATCGCCAGACACAACATGCCCCAAAAACCTTACTTCCTCCAGCCAAAACTCGCACTTACTCATCTTCGCATACAATTTCTCCTGTCTCAACGTCTGCAGTGCGATCTTCAAATGCTCAGCATGCTCTTCAAAACTCTTCGAGTAAACCAGAATATCGTCAATGAATACCACAATGAACTGATCCAAGAACGGTGAAAAGATTCGGTTCATCAAGTCCATGAATACTGCCGGCGCATTCGTTACTCCGAAGGGCATCACTAAGTACTCGTAATGTCCATACCGAGTTCGGAACGCCGTCTTGCAAATATCTTCTGTTTTCACTCGGACCTGATGATATCCGGATCGTAAATCCAACTTCGAGAATACCCTCGCGCCACTAAGCTGCTCAAAAAGTTCTCCAATGCGAGGGATCGGGTACTTGTTCTTGATAGCCACCCGGTTTAATTCTCGATAGTCGATGCACATCCTTCTTGTGCCATCCTTCTTCTTTACTAGAAGAACTGGAGCTCCCCAAGGCGAGTTACTGCTTCGAATCCAACCCTTTTCAAGCAATTCAGCAACCTGTTTCTTTACTTCTTCCAACTCTACTGGCGCCATTGGATAAAACGCTTTAGATACTGGCGCTGCACCAGGAATAAGATCAATTACGAACTCCACGTCCCTCCTCGGCGGTAAACCCGATGTATCTTCAAACGCGACCATAGAATCACGAACAACAGCCGGCTCTTTACTTTCATCACTTCCATTGATGCAAGAATATTGTTTGTCGGCCTAGCCCTAAACTCGACCGGCCCGACCGAACTGCTTCCTTAACGCAACTGCTGTCTGCTGCAAACTCCCTTTCATCCCAGATAAACTCTGCTGCTCTTGGCTGCTGCAAGTATTTGTGAGAAAGTGGTCAAACCCAGGGAAACAATCTGCCTCTGGATGTCCACGTCCAGTTTGCGCATGAACCTCCGTGCCCTGTCTGCATCGTTGGCAACTAAAGGTCCAGCGAAACTACTGAGTCTCGTCCATTCTGCTACATGAACATCTACGGGTGCTCCCTTCTGCTTTAGTCCGATGAACTTCTCTTCCATTTCCTCCCGTGCAGTCCGCGGGAAGAACTTCTCCAGGAAACTCTTAGAAATATCCGCCCACTTGATCGGCTTGGGCAAGCGGGTCTCCTCAACAAGCCACTATTCTCGGGCGTAGTCCACTAGCTGAATGCATACCACAATAACTTTTTTGTCATCTGGAATCTGTGCCGCAAAAAGCAAGTTCTCTGTGTCAACTAGCCACTGCTCCACTGGCAACGGCTCCTTTAAACCAGTAAATGTAGACGGACCCAACCGCCTGAAATCTTCTACGGTCCCTACTCGGTCAACTGGTCTAGCTCCAACATTGTTCACAGACTGCTGAACGATCTGCAAACCTTCCCGAAACGAGTCCGCTTGCTGCTAGATCAGCTCGGTCTGTTTCTTTGATTCTCCAGCATTCCTCTTATCACTCCAAGCATGGAGGCTTCGTCCACACGCCTCTGGTATGTCTTCAATTTCTTACCGGCCATAATCCTGAACTCAAAATACCCAACATTAGCATGATGATAGATTTTGAATATAGATCAAGGCTAGAACTCCAAGATACTTAAATAGAGTACCGCATTGTAACTATGCCGCGGTATCATAGCCATAATTACATAACTCCATCCAAGTCGCCTAAGTCCTAGAGATAACAAGGAATCAGGTTTTCGAATCGATATGCAAAGAAAGTTTGCACATCGTAAAAGATATAATCAGGAAGAATGTGATTCAAGAATGGTAAAACGGTCAAGGTGGCAGACATGTTTCCTAAACACGGGTATTCTGATTCATGTATTGGGTGCAATACCCAACTACAAAAGAATCAACCCGACTATCCTATGGCTCTGATACCAAAAGAACCATGTCACGCCCCGCTTCCCAGAGTACGCTAAAATAGGCACGTGACATAGCCAACTATGATACCTGTGGTTAGGAAAAATCCTTCCACAGTCATATTACGGCTGTAGAGATATCAAGAACAGGAAAGTAAACTAACTATCTAGTACATGTCCATAAGCCAGAGTAAAAGAGTCAAGAAATGCTATAGTATGCGGAAGCAAAAGATCAAATAAACACCTGGAAAGTAAGACTGGATACTGACATGATCCCTACCGCTCGATCTAACAACGGCAAAACTCCTGATCAGTCTGCAACAAAGGTAGAGGATCTGGGCCATGCAAAACCCAGACGTCAGCGCGTCATAACATCAAGCAATAATAAATGAACAGGATACACGAGATATGCAGGCATGAATCATATATAGTAACAAGTCAACAGGGATGTATAACAGTGAAGTGTATCAGTGTATGTGACGTGCAGTGATCAATCTAAACTGTGCTACTGGGTTGTCTACTCTAAAGTTTGTTTGAAATCAATTAATGTAATCCTCCATGTAACTCAAAGGATATGTCCCGTTACCCCCCGGGACCACGGATCAGGAATATATGAACCACGAGTGGTTCTGTCCCGTTACCTCCCGGGACCACGGATCAAGATGTAAGAGTCACGAATGGCTCTGTCCCGTTACCCCCCGGGACCACGGATCAAGTAATACCCTTTTAAGTTACACTTTAGTTTACACTTTTGATTTCCCCATACCCCCAAGGTTATGTGTTCAAGTCAGGTATTCAGTAATCAAGAACTAATGCCAACACAGGATCAGGTAAGAGCAGGTTTGTCTGGATAGACAACAGGAACGGTCCGTGAGGACTACATGTCAGGTTTGTTGGCATTAGACACGAAATCAAGTAACGGGTCAAGCCGTGGTACATCAGGTCGAGTCAAGTAGTGTACGGTACCATGTCGGGTCAGGTAATATGTGTAGCAAGTCATGTCAGGGTGCACAAGTATCACGTGAGTGCTCATAATCAAACTATAATCAGTATGGGTACACAAAACAAGTATGGGGTACTAATATAACAACAAAATGGAATAATGTGATATGATATGCAAATAGATATAATTTCAAGGATATGGATGCACAGTTATCGATTAGGGTTAAATTTATAGTTCCAATATTAATTAGGATGCAATTTATTAAACATGGAGTGTTAATATCACAGTATTATGTAGTAATGTGATCTATGGATGCAATTATATGTATCTTAAATGCGATGGATGCAAACGGTATCCGAAAAGTTATAAAACTATAAAATGGTAATATGGGATGTACAACTAAGCAATATGTGATATAAATATTGATATAATAATATTAATATGGATAGCATATTCAAAGCGATTAATAACTATAAAAGTGGTATTGATTAACCATGCACAAGAAAGTTCCGTTCAGAAATTCAGCGTCACCCTAATTTGTAAAATAGCTTAAAAATAACAAACGTTCTCCAAAAGGGACGTGTCTTATACCAAAACAAAGATAATTCAATAAGGTTTTCAGTTTTATAAGTATAAGCATCTCAGGTTGTCCCTACAAAAAGTTATGAACATTCGAACTTGAAAGTTTGCTTCTGGAATTTCCCTGGACAGCAGTTTGGAGACATTTTCATTTGTATTTTACGTTATTTAAACAATTTATTTTGCAAGTAAATATTTCATAGAGTTAGAGTATTCTGAGTTAGCTTCGTAACGAACTAAAGAACGTATACTAATGATTTTTCTATGATTTATAATGAATTTTATAAGATAAGGTGTACAGTAAATTTCAGATTTGTCATATCCGATTTTTCAACGACGTTTCATGTGTAAACTATAATATTTTAAATATATAATATCATAAAATGCAGATTATAAACTAATTAAAGATAATAATAAGAAATATTATGACGATGTATATTTTAATTGATATGGATGCAGTATAACGTTATCTAGTATGTCACAAGATAAGTTTTCATGATCTGGATTTAATATGATATAGACGGATGCAAACGGAACATCGAAACGTTATAAAATTAAACATGGGGCACTAGATTTAAACTATAGGTATGGTATTTATTTAAATATGTATAAAATGAATTATATAGCATGTAGCAAGATTAACTTACCTCGATGGGTCGCGAATCGGGAAAACGGAACGTTAACCGTCGGCGGGGAAAACTCGCGACGTCGCACGGTTCACGGAATGAACCCAAACGACGAACAAAGAAACCACACGGGTCGGGGTACCTCGCTGGAACGTCGAGAAGTGTCACCGGCACGACGGAATTCCGGCAACAAAAGAACAGTTAAAAAAAATGAGAAACGAGACATGAAGCAAGAAGATAAAGAATGATAAAGAGAAGTACGAGAGAATATATGAGAGAGAGAGAGAGAAAAAGTGGAGAGAGAGAGAGAGAGAGCTGCAGGTGGGGGCCCACGGAATTAAAAGGAACGCGATTGGCTAAAGGGGAATCGTTAGTTAGGGATAAATATTAATTAAAGATTCAAAACATTTTAAGGAACGGTAAGATATATATATAGGTTAATTTAAAGATTTAAAAGATAGGTAATGAACAGTAAGATATCAGGTTAGTTAGAAAAATATATGCGATGGTTTTAATAATATTAAAATTTGGGATTTTGGCGCCAAATAAAACATTTCCAAATCGCGCCCGGGTCGAGTCCAAAAATTTGAAATTGAAATAATAGGATTTTAAGCGGGGTCCAAATTTTAAAATTAAGTGTTTTATGATTAAAAAGCATACCCCCAAAATGGACACATGTACGCGCGCGTAGCCGTCCAAACTTGCCCGTTTCACTGAACGGGACGAGAACACAATGCACGGACGCTACCACGAGGCTAGGGGTGTCAAGTAGGCCAAGATGAATATTTTCAATTTTATTTTAGATGCCAAAAATTTGTTATATGTAGAAATGACTTTGCCGGGTAAATTTTTACAGTAAGCAACAAACAAGCAAGTTAAATGAAATGAGTACCACATTATGCTCAAACAGTAACTGAAAATAGTAGCATTGGGCTCGGGTGTTACACAAATCGTGTGAATCTTAGTGTTTTGGATAATTAATTCAAAATACCTACAATTTTCTAATAATCTTCATAACGTGAAACCTGATGGAAATTAACTCAAACTGTGTTTTAGAAATATGTGACGGTGCTGAACAAATTCTGATCTGTTTTGCGCAACGATAAGAAAACAGATATATCTCTAAAACCGGTAGTCGTATTTAGTTGAAACTGGAACTCACGCATGCAAAACACTTAGATCCATATTTCTGTTTATATTCCGCGTTCGTTCGACTTGATTAATTAGTCGTACATAATATTTCTTTACAGCATTGTTTTTTGTAGTTACTCGTATAATATACTTGACTCATTTCATGCTATTCGAACATGTATACATATTTATCTTGATCATTAAATTGTTGTATGTACATAAAGATGATAATTAAATATTTGAGTTGTATTTTGAAAACCATACAAAATTATTTTTACATAAAACCCCCTCAAGTTATATAAATTACAATAAGGACCCTAATAAATATAGGTTTAAGCGGAACCAGTCTCTTGAGTCTCAGGGAGCCGGAAATATGGATGCTTGCCTATCTAAGGTAGACAATCTAACAAACGGTGCTATCAACACGGTAATCATCTTTGAAAAAGACACAAGTTCTGCCGCCCATGTGTTGCGGTTACCGATAACACCAAAACCTAATTCAGGATTTCAATTTCTTTTCTAATTGTTCTGTCTCAGACTGAGTCTCATTTTAAATAATCTGACTTGAATATAATTCAAGTACAATCTACAATCTACAATATTACAATTCAATATGAATCCATATATTCAATATGTTCAATACATTCAATCTATATTGACCGAACCGAACCATGGATATATTCCATTTACATGATTCTCCAGTTATTCCATTTACATGATTATACAGTTACATCCGTTTACTGATATCATGGTTTCGGTCAGTCGTCCAATTATACAATCTATACAATTTACAATACAAGACAATATAATACAACAATACAATCAAGATAACACTGCGGGGTTTAAGTGGTAGATTGGTACGGAAGGTGTTAAAAGTGGCACGAGACTGCAAGATTAAGACACCTAACATGAATCCAATTGCCGTTGTTCCGGGTTGTATAACGGATCCTTGTACTTTCATTTGCCTCTAATCTTTCGCATATAGAGACTCCTCTCGTATACACTGGCATCCTTCTGTACCAAGCTACAAACAACATCGTTAACACAACATCATAACAATATAATACAACTTTAAAAGCTACTCTCTCTTTCTTCTTTTCTACTTCTCCCTTCTCTTTGGGACTTACCGAGCGATTTGTTCGCTGACGACATTCTCTTTCTTTCTTCTTTGAATGTCGTCAGGTGATCTGGACACGGCGGAGATCGAGCCCACTGCTGAAGACTTGGACCAGTTCAGTGAAGACCCCGAGCTCTAGTACCTTGTACATTTTCCATTTCAGTACTTTTCATTTCTGCCATTGTTTAGGCATTGCTTTATTTCAGTTGTATTTACTTTCCATGTATTGTACAGAAAGAATGTGAATAAATAAAGTTGATGTTTTTTTATTACATCTTGTCTCTTGTGTATTTATTTTTATATTGCTTAGATACGCTTAGCGTATTTACTTCAGAGTAAATACGTAGCGGCCAGTCCCGTCCCCTTCGCCGTACACCGGGAAGCGGGGCGTGACAGGTTTTGTTGGTGGCCCATACAGGTCAGAGCTGTATAGAACCATACTATGCAGTTCTATTCTGCGTGAACAACCTAAGCAATATAACACAAGAAACATCAACTGAAAACATTCTTTACATTACATATTCCTTGAATCTATCTTGAACTCCACCTTCGGTTTCTTTGAAGTCTATCTCAAGACTTTTGAATTCTTAACTCTTATTCACCCATTCTATTTGTATCTCGTTGGCATGTTAGCTCAATTGGTTAGAGTATCAATCGACGGAGCTCGAAGACGACATCATCCTAATCATGTTTTCTTACTCTGTTACATCATCCTTCTTGAGTAATTTCGAGAACGAAATTATTTTTAAGGAGGATAGAATGTAATTACCCCCAAAATCTTTATACATTTGTATTATCCCTCTTCAATATTATACCGTATTTATTTGTACTTGGTATTTTCCTTTTATATTAAATTTATTATTATTTTATTCCTCAATCTATTATGTATTTTTTTCTGGGTACAATTTCTTTTTCTTATATTTAAGGTTTTAACTTCTCATTCTTATTTTTCCTTTCATAAATATTTAACCCAAATCCATTATTCTTATTCTCTACAGCCTATCTGAAAAGCCCACTTTCTTCTTAAGCAACAGCATATATTTAATTCTAATTAAATATGTGCATGAACAACCTTGTAGCTCATTGGTTAAGTCCGTGCATTGTTATTCCATAAGTCACATGTTCATATCATCATTCTTGCAATTATTTTTTATCATTTTTTATTCTTCTAATAACCTACAAATGAGACTTTTCATTTCCAAAATGAATGGTGGCCTTTCATTTCTCTTTTAATTCTCATGTTAAATGCATATATTATTATACATAATCCACCATTACACCATCTTTATTTGTTATCCTCTATCTTTTCCTTTCTCATATTGTTTATCTCTCACTTCTCCCTCTTCACCTAGAGTCCAAGAAGAAGAACATGAAGAAGTCTTCAAGAAGGTCTCGCTGGTAACGCGAGCCTATCGGCGGATAGACAAATCCGGTGACAATACCGGTTTATGTATGTAAGTCTCTTCTATCTTTCTCTACCTCCATCTCTTTCTTTTTATCTTTCTCTTGTCATATTACCATGAACCGCCTCTCGTATCATATCATAGTCCTTAAATGGATAAAAGTATTGTTACATATATAAATATTGGAAACACATCAAAACACACATATATACTTATATAATTTCGATTAGACTAATGATTGCCTTTTATTCAAGTTACGTTGTCGTTTAATTGAATTATAACTTTCCTTCATGTCTTGCATTTAGATTTAACATAATTAATAATGCAATAAACCTAGAGGAAAATGATATGGCATGATATACATTCACATATAAGTTCTTAGAAAAATAAGTATTGTATCAGTTTTGTCGCTGTTAGAAATTCATATATTAAAATTGCGAAGAACAATTAGGATATATCGTTTGTCGGTATATTTTAAATTACTTTATTTATATTTTGTAAAAGAAAATGAAGTTACAAATAAATACTATGGTTTTCTCATTCTCACATATGGCATATCAATACCTATAGCTTTAAAATAATTTTTTATAAATTAATTTTTAATTCTGAAAATTTCAGGAAATTTACATATGATAGAATATATTATTTTGTACACGCTGTAAAAAAAATTTAGATCGAACCGCATAACGGTTTAGGAATTACATCGTTTTTATTCGCTGATCGTAAAACAGAAAACTGCAGTTATCGGTCAACTTTTAGAACACATAACTTGGTATACCGGTATCCAAATTGAGCAAACTCGGGTGTTTTTGACATCTACATTGAATGATCTAGATTTTCTTTGTTTTATATTTTTACTGAAACCCACCTAAGATAAAGAGAACTGCGTTACAATATTTAGTGACGAATCTGGACAGAATCTGTCCTGATTCGCACACTGTTTTAAATTGGACATAACTCGAACACCCAATGTCCGTTCGTGAGAAAATTTAGATGTGTAGATGCACAATTGATAGAACTATAATTTTCTATATACTATATTACTTAGAAATGCATGAAACAATCCGATATAGGCTTTGCAATATAATATATAGTTGATGTCCTGAAATCTGAATTTCTGTTTTAAACGCTAATATTAAAATGATCATAACTAGAGCTTCAGAAATTCAAATCGTATGAATCTTAGTGTTTTGGATAATTAATTCAAAATACATACAATTTTCTAATAATCTTCGTAACCTGAAACCTGATGGAAATTAACTCAAACTGTGTTTTAAAAATATATGACGGTGCTGAACAGATTCTGATATGTTTTGCGCAACGATACGAAAACAGATATATCTCTAAAACAGTAGTCGTATTTAGGTGAAACTGGAACTCACGCATGAAAAACACTTAGATCCATATTTCTGTTTATATTCCGCGTTCGTTCGACTTGATTAATTAGTCGTACATAATATTTCTTTACAGCATTGTTTTTGGTAGTTACTCGTATAATATACTTGACTCATTTCATGCTATTCGAACATGTATACATATTTATCTTGATCATTAAATTGTTGTATGTACATAAAGATGATAATTAAATATTTGAGTTGTATTTTGAAAACCACACAAAATTATTTTTATATAAAATCCCCTCAAGTTATATAAATTACAATAAGGACCCTAGTAAATATAGGTTTAAGCGGAACCAGTCTCTTGAGTCTCAGGGAGCAGAAAATATGGGTGCTTGCCTATCTAAGGTAGACAATCTAACAAACGGTGCTATCAACACGGTAATCGTCTTTGAAAAAGACACAAGTCCTGCCGCCCATGAGCAGCGGTTACCGATAACACCAAAACCTAATTCAGGATTTCAATTTCTTTTCTAATTGTTCTAACTCAGACTGAGTCTCATTTTAAATAATCTGAATTGAATATGATTCAAGTACAATCTACAATCTACAATATTACAATTCAATATGAATTCATATATTCAATCTATTCAATACATTCAATCTATATTGACCGAACCAAACCATGGATATATTCCATTTACATGATTCTCCAGTTATTCCATTTACATAATTATACAGTTACATCCGTTTACTGATATCATGGTTTCGATCAGTCGTCCGATTATACAATCTATACAATTTACAATACAAGACAATATAATACAACAATACAATCAAGATAATACTGCGGGGTTTAAGGGGTAGATTGGTACGGGAGGTGTTAAAAGTGGCACGAGACTGCAAGATTAAGACACCTAACATGAATCCAATTGCCGTTGTTCCGGGTTGTATAACGGAGCCTTATACTTCCATTTGCCTCTAATCTCTGGTATATAGAGACTCCTCTCGTATACACTGGCATCCTTCTGTACCAAGCTAAAAACAACATCGTTAACACAACATCATAACAATATAATACAACTTTAAAAACTACTCTCTCTCTTTCTTCTTTTCTACTTCTCCCTTCTCTTTGGGACTTACCGAGCGATTTGTTCGCTGACGACATTCTCTTTCTTTCTTCTTTGAATGTCGTCAGGTGATCTGGACACGGCGGAGATCGAGCCCACTGCTGAAGACTTGGACCAGTTCAGTGAAGACCCCGAGCTCTAATACATTGTACATTTTCCATTTCAGTACTTTTCATTTCTGCCATTGTTTAGGCATTACTTTATTTCAGTTGTATTTACTTTCCATGTATTGTACAGAAAGAATGTGAATAAATAAAGTTGCTGTTTTTTTATTATATCTTGTCTCTTGTGTATTTACTTTTATATTGCTTAGATACGCTTAGCGTATTTACTTCAGAGTAAATACGTAGCGGCCAATCCCGTCCCCTTCGCCGTACACCGGGAAGCGGGGCGTGACAAATCTCAAGACATGCACAACCTAAGGTTACTTAAGCGGAGCAGTATATCGTTAGTATTTCGTGGAACATACACACGGTACGTTACTCTACGTGAGTTACCTACTCCATTAACCAAGGTCAACCTACGTAATGAAAGTTCGGGTCTAAGACCCCCTCAGTCAAGTCTAAGTTCCATAAGGTCAAGCCTAGGTTCCGAAATATATACGCCCGAAACTATGCATATTCAAAGTTAGACTCAAACCAAGATTAAATCTAATACTCTGATACCAACCTTGTCATGACCCAGAATTGGCACATGACCGGCACTTGGATCACGTGAAGTCTATAGGACCCTACCGTAACCCAAGTAAGCCAAAAACTCAAAAATCTAAACCTTTGAAAGAAAATAATGGAGGTGAAGTTTTGAAATAAAGGTATAATGAAATCAAATTCTTTCTTTTTAAAGTATATATAAAGTTCGTTTGAAATGCAAGTGAATTATATGCTATAATTTGAAAACGTTTTTGTCGTTTGAAATTTGAGCAGCACCTCCTTTATAAATTTTGATAAAACAAGTACATAATCAATAATAATATGGCATCCCCAAGCGGGGACTACTCTTCACCAATTGGCGGAATCACAACCACGCAATAAGAATATACGACGCCCAAGGCGAAGATCAAACACAGCAAAGAAAGTAAAGAAAACCAAAGCATCATCAAACCTAAAATAAAGAATAATACATGCATCCCGCTCTAAGTGTGAAAAAATATACTAGTCTCTGGTTTCTATATTTACCAAATAAACATAGTCTGGTTGATGGAGCGTTTAACTAAATACAATGAATAATAAAGTATACAGTGGTGGTTACGCTCTGAACTGTAACCCACCTACCAATGCAAATCACCCTGAAAGGAGCAGTGTGCAACCAAGCCGATACTGATCCGAGAGGTCGATCCTGTGAGAAAATTGTGGTACAACGGGGGTGTGTTGCCAACTCGTGAGTAGAAAACATCAGCAGGTAGAAATCGAATGTATGACGATCTCTTAGGTCATACAATAATAATAATATAAAACTGTGTGGTAACGAGTGTAATCGTGTATACATAAGTATAATAATAATAATATCGTGCTCGTGTCAATATATGGTACCATATCATCTGTATCATATATATATATATATATGAGTGTGTGGGTGTGGGTGTCATCCAACGTGTGTCCATTAACGACACATCAAATCCTCATAAAACCTGAGTGCCCAGTACCGACACTCGAAATCATCATAAAACCCTTGTCCAGCATCGACACGTAAATCCTCATATCTCAGGCGTCGTCTCATCGGATCAGCCCTCGTATCCATCTGTCTCATATCACTCCGGTCGGTATCCTCCGGATATTCGCCGAGTCCAGTGCTGTCACCGGTAGGTAGTGTTTCCCTGCCAGACTCAACGCCTTTCTATACAATCTTCTTAACCGGGGGTACCGTACCGGGTCCACCATGTACCCGTAGACGGTGACTCCTCACTCCTCGAATCGGGTAATCATCATAGCTCAGCACCGAGAAAACTCATGGTGAACGTAGAAATATCATATTAAGAGAAATCGCGTTTTTCAAATAATTATAAGTTTTTAAAATGTATCTGCAGTTTCTCAAATCCAGAATTCTCATAAAAACAGAATCTCATAAACATGTAACAATGATAAAATAATATGTACAAGCACAGAACAGTACTGTAAAGTATAGCAAGTGTGTTCATATGAGCGTGTCGTGTAACTAGGTAAGGAAGTGAAATAACTTAACTAGTATGTGTGGTACTGGGTACTAAACAATAACTAAAATTTTACTGGTTATAAGGCGATACAGTGACATAGCGATTTCTAATGTGTACGTAGCATGGCAATTACCGATGATTTGTGTGTGAACCGGCGAGTATGTGTATGTGCAACATGCGCATCATTGGTAATAGTGCGTGTGTCCTAGCAGACGAAGTCGTATAAAGATAAGTACACGAAATGTAGTATATGTGTCGTAAATGAATATAATACGAGCGTATGCGGAAATAAGAAATCGTATCGCGAGCGTAAACAGAATAGAGAAAACGTAAACGCGAACAGTATAAAATACGTAACTACGTATGAGCCATACAGTTACAGTTTAAAAAAGTACGAATCGTTGTTGTTTTTTTCGAAATAAAGTCTACGATGTTTTTTGAAAAAGATAATATTTGAAAATCCGTAGCATCCCTTGAACTTATCATTTAAAAGTGCATAACGGTTCGTTAGTTTTGAAAATAAGTATGACTCTAAATATATCCTAATGTCTACTTAAGTGATTTAAAAACAATATTTCTCTAGTCGATATATACATAAGTCGGCAATCTATCCTCATCATATCACATACGGTATAATCTATCGTACGATATCATCAAATCAAATAGTATGGATCTATCATCACATACATCATATCACATACGGTATGATCCATCGTACGATATCATCAAATCAAATAGTACGGATCTATCGTCACGTACATTATATCACATACGGTATAATCCATCGTACGATATCATCAATCAAGTGGTACGGATATATCGTCACGTACATCATATCATCTCATCTCGTCATATATCATTACATGTCATATCATCTTGTATCGCATCTGTTAGGAATATGTATGCCCTAGAGGCCGTTATTGTATGATATAGTGGATGCTTGGACATATATATAGAGGACTTTCTTGCTCGACATGATAGTATGCTATCTGGTTGCTCTTTATCTTAACATGTACACTTGTATTATTATACTGTCTCTCCGATACATGTTGATAAAGCCCTTAGGATGTTTGCTTGACTACCAGGACTATAATGCAGATTATATTACTGGGACTTGTGTAGTCCACAAGCACATCCTTTAACTGTTCTTAGTCGAGGGAGTATCGAAACAGGGCATCGATATTCTAGAGTAGACTAGTGTGTATATTTCTTGACCCTGTAGGGGCGATGGTTGATCCTATAACCATTGGTGTTTGACATCAAAGATTGTACACAGGTGCTCATCAGAGAATGGGTACACTGAATTGGACTCGCCGAGAAGTCCTAGATGGTACTATACCTATCGTCAGATAGCAGTTCTCTGGTGACACTGGTACAGATTAGTCTGTAGACCCGAGATCGTCATAGTGTCTTGTGTGGTTCCTACTGTGCTTTGATTTCCTCCCTACCACGGCTTAAAGGAGTCGAGCAAACAGATGGATTTTGGATACAGTTCCGAGTCATATGGAGGCAGTGGGCGATAGGAGGGGTTTCGTCTCTTCCGGTATAGGGAGTTGATGTTGCGTTATGCTTGATTGGCTATAACAGCAAGTCTCTGGCCAGGGCTGATGAGATTTACTGGTAAGTGTTATCAGTAGTTTCTCGAACTGTTATGAGCCACACATCGGCATGACTTATCAAGTTACTGGGGTCTGACGATTCCACCCCTAAACTCGTATGCGACATATCAGACGAAGAGACCGGACTGTACGGTAATTGTTATTTATAGGCTTCATGGGAGTTTAGACAAGCTTGCTTGTTGATCTTCTAATCACTCAATACCTGGGTAGCCGTTACGTCCAGCTAGTACCGCTGACAGCTTGTGGGTAACTGATGTGATCATTACCTGCTGCTGGTGTATTGACGAGTCTTTAGAGTCCCACACAAAGGTTTCATAGTTCAATCGAAACGAAGTAGGGCACATATGCTGATATGTGCGGGAGCCTGATTACATACGATTATGTGATACCATATTCTAATATGGCACTATTTGATATCAGTTAGGTTATATGTGATATAACCGGATTATTGAATCAAGTGTTGATTTGATAATATGATATACAGATAAATGATATTAGTCGGTTATATATGATATAACCGGATTATTAAATCAAGTGTTGATTTAATAATTTGATATATATTTATATTTGATATAGTTATACATTAACTAATATTAAGCTCACTTAAGTTTATATTCTCTTTATATATATATATATATATATATATATATATATATATATATATATATATATATTTGGATTTTTCTATTTTGAGAAAATAGAAAATTAGGTGGAAAATGGGGAGATATTTGAGGAATGGGTGAGGCATGGCATATGCATTATTTTATTTGTTTGGCTTCACTATTGAAGCATGGTCCATATTTTCTATGTGAAAATATTCATGCTTCAATGAGTGAAGAATATATGTGAGCCATTCTTCATTCTTTGCTTGGATACTAGCTTATTTCTCTTGCTCTCTCCATTATTTTCTTCTTCTTCCTCCAACCCCTAACCCTCACATGAGTTGTGAACCCTAGGGTTTTAGAGAATTCTAAGTGAGCTAAAAACCCCACTTCATCAACCAACTCTAGATTAGCAAGTTAGATTAGGTTGTTTCCTTCACTAATAGTAGATTAGTGAAGAGTTAGCTTGACCTACAGAAACTTCGGATGGATCATCTTTGGCTTGGAAGATCAAGAATCAAGCTCGATCCTTCTTCAAATGGAGCCAAGAGGAGTCGTAGGGACTACTACTCGGAGCTTGAGAAGAGAATGACTTGGTCTACAAAGGTAGTCTTCATCACTTAGAGTAAAATTTGTTTTATTCATGCTTAAACCCTAATACTCTAGTTAGATCCTAGGATAGTGTAGCTTAGCACCCAAGAATTTTTAAAATTGCATGCTTGATACCGGTATCAACCTTGTGGTGGTGCCAAAAAACACTTTCATATGTATATATATATCGCCTCATATAATCATTTCATATCATATCGACTCGTTTCATCATATCGTATCATATTGTAAATATATGTAATTATATACTTTCATGAGTAGATATAGATCATAGGTTAAGAACTAGTACTAGGGATATGTCATTCTACTAATATACTACTATCACCTATAATATTCTAAAAACAAAATTAGCTAAGTATTTTATCCTAAGTATATACATACACACACATCCTAATACTACGATTGCGAGGGTGCTATACGCCATCCACCCGACTTCCCCCGTATATATAAATCTACTCACCTGCAATGTCTTGCCCTAGTCAATCTCAACGGATGCCTTACCCTCCTTCGTCGTCCCGAGAGTCCACACGCTTGTACCTACAATCAAAGCAAATCGTATCGCATAAAAATCCAAATCGAAAACCTATACGGCAAACGAAGGGCACATAGGTTAGAACCTATGGTCCACTCATGCTAGAACAACAAAACAACCCTCGGCGTTGACGTACGAACGTCAAACGACCCTTTCAAAACTCAAATATCAAAAACCAAGTTTTCAAAAGTCGTAAAAACATAAGCAGAAACTCGATAAAATGCATCCGGATTTTTCTTAAAGTGAAATTAGTCTTTTTAGCATATAGAATTGGCCTAGTTATCATGTGATTGAGCTATAGACCGAACCCCAGACCATGATTCAAAAATTTGGTCGCAAATTGCGACCAAAACCATTAAATTTGCGGCCAAAACCTGTGGAATTGGGCTCGGGTTTCTAGGGTAGCTTCCTATAAGTCTGCACATCTCACAATATCTGCTATTTAATTTTCAGAGTCTCCGAGTCATCCCGGATTCTAACTGATCACCAAAAGTTCAACAAAACCGATATCAAAAAATTCTAAACTCATTTCTAACTGAGGTTGCATGCACTCGCAGGCCCTTATCTATCACTTAAAGAGGTTTTAGTCACTAACTAAATCTCTACTACACCACTTCTACTCATTTATCCACTAAAACTCATCCTAAAATTTTCCAAGTTCACTAAACATTAACTTTTTAACTCTAAACTAATAAGGAGGTTAGAAAACCGAAAAACTTGTTTAAAAGTAAAAGTATTACCTCAAGGAACAACTCAAGAAAATTCCTAGGTTGCCAAAGCTATTCAAAACTAGAACTTGATCCCACCATGATGTGTAGTAGGAGGTAAGGAACAATCTTTGTAAAGGAAACATAGGATTTTGAGATGGTTTTTTTTTGGGGGGGAGGGGTGTATGGTGGTAGTGAGGGTGGAGGAGTAATGAAGGAGGAGATGAAGAAGGATGAATGAAATGAAGAAGGGGGAAATGAATGGTTGGAGGCAACCATACACACACACTCTCTCTCTCTCATTCTCTCTCCAAGCCATACCCTCATGTCTCTTTGTCCCCTATTTTTATTTTATTTTATTTTATTTTTTAAAAAAATACAACATAAAACCATATATTACAACAAAATGTGTCATGGCACTTTAAACTATGGTTAGCAAAACAAACTTGGTTTAATGTAGAAATTAGTAAAACACTGATCAAGTTTAATATTAAATTTGTATGTAAATAATTATATGATAATTTATAAAAAGCCCAAATCAATTAAATACTTTTATAATGATAATTCATCTTAATTGTTGGATATAGTGCCCTGAAAGCAATTATTGTGATCGCAAGTAGGCGATTATAATAATTGAGGGAGGACCTATACAGGTATAACAGTCTTACTCGAGATGATAGTGTGCTATCTGGTTTGTCTTCATCTTTAATGAAGACCGTAGTATTGTTGCTTGACAACCAGCATTATGATGCCGATCATATATGTGGGAG